>OU426968.1:13963333-16556666 GCA_911387765.1 Pyrgus malvae
ACGCACCGGTGTCCTCCACGCGCGGCGCCCAGAATGGGCCCATCTTCGGGAGACCAAATGTAATCTCCTGCACCTTCTGATGCTTACGGCGGCATGCGACCACGCACACTCCGCCGTCCTTCCCAGGGCTGCTGGTTGGGCGGATCGAGCTCCCACTCACAACGCCCACAACCCCGAAAGCCCCCTTTTAGTCGCCTTTTACGATCAGGCAGGGGATATCGTAGCTCTATTTTTAATCCCTACGCTACAGGGATTATCTGGTTCAACCTACCAAAAACAATATGGCGACGATTTCTGACTCACCGGACCCGGCTTCCTGACCGAACCTTCAATCGGCTGTTCGGCATTAAATCCATTGCGCCATTAGGATCTTCAATAAAAATTAAATGTTGTCTCTAGCCATTATTCGCCCAACTCTCAACCGCACCCAAAGTTGTCTTGTTTTGTTGATCGTTTGCATCCTAAAGAGACTGAGGATTCTTTTTAATTAGCTTTCCATTTTAGTCAAAGCATTTTCAAGAAATCCATCAATTAACAGATGTCTTCGTTAATCAGAGTAGATTACTCATACATTGCTGCCTCACCAATCAATGTCCAACAAATTGATCGATTCGAGTAAGTAAGATTTAGTATCGTTTTTAGAACACCTAGGAGGATTATTGCAGATAAAATAATTAATATACCGGCTTCTTTAACAAGTGAAAAAGAAAATATATGAATAATACCACTTTTTAATAAAAATAGCTAGTTAAAGTATACTTACTTTTTTGACATCACTTATATTATACATAACTTACATAACCTTACATACATAACCTTAGAGCATCAAAGGTACCAAGGTAGGTAAGGTACTCACCCCTCAGTAGAGACGGCATAGCGCCTAGCTTCGATACATAATTTTTGACCTTAATAGAGACGGTGGCAAGCGATCCGCAGATCAAATCATTTACAGCTCCATATCGTTATATCTGCCAGCACTCCTGGTACAGGATAGACCATGTCGACCAAAACAACTCACACCTCTGCCACATAAGCATTGATGGGGTTCACACACTTTAGCACCAACGCGGAGGCCTATTGCTATCCTTAGCGTCGATGCGTGCCTATTTTGAGAAGAGAGCACGTGCAGCCAATGTCCAGAGTCTTCTTCTGATATGGCTAGCAATCTCGCCCGATCCGTGTTGTCAGTGCATTCGTCAAGGAGACAGGCAAACGTAGCATTAAGCTCAGGCTTAATATTAACCCTGTAACGTTGTAGAGAGGTTCCCCTAACGTAATTATTATTATTATTATGAGCAACAATGGCGGTCTTCGACGCGACCGATCCCGGGTTCAAATCCTCGGCGCGCACCTCTGACAAAAAAAATTGTAATGTGCGCTTTAAACAAAGACGGAAAATATTGTGACGTTTAATTGATTACGATGTTCCCATCGCCGTGCATGTCTGAGAGAAATTCATAATTTCTCGAAAGCATGACGTCCACCAATCCGCACTTGGCCAGCGTGGTGGACTATGGCCTAAATTCCTCTCACTTGTGACAAGGAAACCTGTGACCAGTAGTGGGACCTATAAAAAAAGAGTTGAAAAAAAATTTAATTAATTAAATGATTATTTTAACCTATGATTATTATACAGTAAATAATAATAATAATAATAATAATTTATTAATTCAGACAGCTTACAGTCCATAATGTGTTAGTAACAGTTTATATTCTTAAGACTATGTTAGTATGAATTAATTATTCTATTATTCTATTTATCAATTTTATTAAGTATTTGATTAATAATAATTACTAATTATTTATCTATTTGACAGTAAAAAAAGTTGTTATTTATTATTTGTTATCTCAATTTATATTTCATTCAGTAATATTATTATGTCGAATTCGTACGATTTAAATGCGAATAATCGTAAAATCATGTTGCGTAAATAGTTCAATTCTCTAGAGAGAAATATCGAGACGAGCCTATTAGATTACGAACTGTAGTCAATATTTATTCGAGTTAAGGAGTTATCCATGTACGTCGTTTCCGTAATTAAGTTATCAGGAATTAACCTACATATTCATACTGGTTTTAAGAATATAACTCAATTAGGCCACGCAGCTGACATGACGATATGAAGGCAGAATATAACATTCTACCTTAATATTGTTGCATTACATTTTATAATAATTTATAGATATAGACGATCCGCGTGGCGCAATGGTTACCATGCCGGACTGCCAATCGAGGGGTCCCGGGTTCGATTCCCGGCGAAACAGAAATTTGAATGAGTTTAAATTTCTGTTTACGGTCTGGGTGTTTGTGTTTCTGTCTTTAAATTGTATGTGTCAATGGTACCCACGACACAGGGTATTAATTACCTTACTGTGGGGCTATGAGTGTGTAACGTTTATTATTGAAGTAAAAACTTCTTTAGCGGCGTTGTGCACTTTTTTTGGATGGGTAAAAAATGTTAAACTGGCGTCAGGACACGTAGCCTGATCGAACATTCGTAAGACGGAGGGGTGACAGTTGATGACGGCTCGACTGTCTATACTTGTAAAATTCGTTTATATCAAGTATTTGTAATATGGACATTGAACAAAGTGCATCTATTAATGAAAAAAGTGACGAAGAAATAGTGAAAGAAAATGAGTGAGTAAGTACTTTATAAAAATACTAGATGAAAAATAATACTGATAATAAAAGCAATTCGTGCGAAATTATTCCCTAACCATTATAAAATATCAAATATACACAACGTTAATGTTCAAGTTTTCACTTCTGCCGGCACTACAATCCGTTTTATTATAACTATTATAAATGGGAAAGTTTGCTTTTTGGATGGATGTTTGTTACCCAATCATGCAAAAATGGCTGAACTGATCGGGATGAAATTCAGCACAGAGATATAATAGTTATTATAGCCTGGAATAGCTCATAGACTACTTTCCACTGTTCTTACAACTGTTCCCCTGGGACAGATAGGTTATATTATATTCATAAAAACTGAAATCATCCGAGCGAAGCCATGCTGGACTAGTCTAGTAGACTATAGTCTATTATATTTATAGTGATAAATAAAGGGCTACCTACAGGCATTAAAAATAAAATTAATGACTACCATTATATTGTTTCAATCGTAAAATACAGTCTTCATTAAATATTCTTAGAGTCGATTTCATAATAGATAAGTATCGATTCTTGCAACAGCGAGTGTCCCTCGATACCCACTTGTGTGTAGGTCAACTGAACATGAGGTTGCTGGCTGATTTTTATTAGGGTTCCGTAGCTAAATGCAAACGGAACCCTTATAGATTCGTCAAGCATGTCTGTTCGTCCGCTTTACGATTTTACACAAATTAAAATCTTCTCACAAATGTTTCGAAAACCATTTTTTTTTTCTTTTAAATCGTTTAAAAGACAATCACTTTCAAAGTGGTAAAAGGTGTGTCTCTTACTCTTAAAATAAGAGAGTGAAAATATTTAAAGAGGAAGGAATTTCGAACCCTATCTATGACAGGCATTATTTTGATTTCACTTCATTGTAAACCGAAACACTCATCTACATTTGGCGTCAAAACGATGAAACCTTTTATAATTGAACATTTTGGTGTCAATTAGTACGTACAAGCTAAGTTGCAGTTATCGTTCCGTAGTCAGTGGAAAAAAAATCGGCTTGCGCTATTAATAAGCGTTTGAAGCGATAGCGGATGCTATAGGCGGTGTACACACAGACGATCCATTAAGCGGAATTTTAACTGGAAACAACTTCATAAAATTTGATAAAGTAATAGAATGGGGACAACATATTCAAAATCAAAATAAGCTAATAAATTTTATTCATCTTAATATAAGATCGTTGAGAAAGAATTTTGATGAATTCTCGTTATTGCTAAATGAGTGCAACAACAGAGTAGACATTGCGGTATTAACAGAGATAAACGTCAAAGAATCTGAGCTGTTTATGTATAAAATAAAGGGATACAAGATGTATGCAAATACGAGAGAGAATCGAAGAGGAGGGGGTATACTCATGTATGCGAGAGAAAACATAGATGTACAAACAGACAGAGACGACAACCAGAGTATGGAAACCTTACACGCCAAAATAAAGATTGAGTCGCATTATATATATTTAATAGCAATGTATAAACCTCCTACCACCAATAAATCATTATTTAAGGAAGAATTACAAAGTTTAATAAAAGTTGTACCGACTGATTGGGACTTTGTGGTAATTGGTGACACAAACATTAACATAAACGAATCAAATATGATTAACATAAACAACCAGTACTTAAATATGATGTGTGAACTGGGCTTTAGATGCATGGTGAATGACGCAACGCGAGAGGAGGTGGTCAGCGGGCGGGCGGTATCTTCATGCATCGATCATCTGTGGGTGCGTAGTAGCCGGCCGGCGCACGCGCATCTACTCTCGTGTAAAATATCTGACCATTATTTGATAGGCGGACACATTGAGTGTTATGACGACGAGCGTAAGTGTAAAACTGTAAACTATAAAAGCGTGTTGTGTAATAGACGAATTAGAGAACAATTAGATGCTGTTGATTGGAATGCGTATTTAAGTATAGAATGTCCAATGGAATTATACAATAAATTACACACTGATTTTAGTGAAATTTATAAAAAGTCTGAGGTAGTAAAGTACTGTAAAAGGGGTACATCTCATGTATGGGTGAATAATAAAGTAAGGAATATGGTTGAGAAAAAAAATGAATTGTTTCGTAAGTGGAAATCATCACCAAAAAATATGAATTATAGATTGGATTATACGCGTTATAGAAATAAAACAAATAAATACATATATAAAAATATAAAAGATAAGATTAAACGGGGGGAAATACAGGAATGTAATGGCGATATGAGAAAGATTTGGCATTGTATAAATAACTGGTTAGGGAGAGAAACTAATAGTATTGACGAAATTATTTTAAAATATTTAGGAAAACACAACGACCTTCAGTCAATATGTGATAATTTTGGTAAGACATTTACAAACGAAATAAGTAGAATTAGACATAATTGTGATACTAAATTTTTAGATAGGAAAAGTTATGTTATTGAAAATGATTCATCGATTCGTTATCTTGAGGTAAAGTCGAATGATGTTATAAAAATTATTAACAAACTAAGCATTCATAAATCCCCTGGTATTGATAAAATACGGACACAAGACTTAAAATATATAAAAGAGTATATAAGTCCTATACTGGCGAAATTTATAAATATGTGTGTAAAGCAGAATATTTATCCTCCAACATTAAAAATAGCAATAATTAGACCTATCTATAAACAGGGTTGTCATTTAAATTATGCAAACTATCGTCCGATCGCAATATTGCCGGTAATTAATATTATAACAGAAAAAGTGTTAGTATCTCAAGTGAATAATTTCCTTGAGAATACTAATATATTGACAGATATACAGCACGGCTTCCGACCTAATCGGAGCACTACATCGGCTCTGACATGCTTCTCAGACTATATTAACAATAGTCTGCATAATAGAAAGCATGTGGTCGTGCTGTATATCGATTTTCGAAAAGCTTTTGACACTTTGGATCATTCTATTTTGCTTCAAGCAATGAATGAATGTGGGATACGGGGTCCACTTAATGATTTTTTTAAAACTTATTTGCAAAACAGACAATTAACCGTATGTATTAATGGTTCCAGCGGTTCATATGAGAGCATACAGTATGGAGTGCCTACCGGTTCGGTGTATGGCCCCGTAGGTTATACAATGCATGTTAATAGTTTATGTAACATCGTAAAAGGTTGTCAAGTATACATGTACGCCGACGACACTTGCCTTATATACGCGGATAAAAGTCTCGACACTGCAATATGTAACGTACAAAGCGACTTCAACAGTATTTGCAAATGGTCTCATGATAATGGCTTAATAATTAATTTTGAAAAGACTAAATGTATGTACATAAAATCCCCGTATATAATGTGTCAGGATAGGGTGGCAGATATCGTAGGACACTCTGTTGAATGTCATCATCTTAAATATCAGCAATGTCGATGTAAGGTGATAGAATGGGTTACAAAATATAAATACCTTGGTTTAACAGTAGACAGCAATCTATCCTGGAAACATCATGTAGCTGCAGTGTGCGTAAAATTAAGATCAGTTTTGTGCCAATTCTATCATCTAAAAAATAAATTAAGCCGAAGGACATTCTATTGTGTTTATTATGCGTTAGTTGATGCAATCATTGGATATGGGCTGAGCATTTACGGGCGTACATTTAAAAGTTACTTAAAAAAAATTAAAAACTTACAACTCCGATTTTTAAAATATTTAGTGGATACTAAAACTAAGCAAAAATGTAGAGGTAATTGCAACCAATTATTTAAAATCTGTAAAATTTTGCCAGTAGAATATAAAAAGAAAGTTCATTTAATAAAAGAAAATTATGAAGAAGCTAATTTATTAAAACCGATTACCCGTAAACGTCCAGCCCGCACTACCTGGAAAATGAAATATTTGAAACCAAAAGTAATAAATTATTACGGTAAGCGCACCCGCGAATATTGTATCCCAGATATATGTAATACATTACCGTTTGATATCAAGGAGGCTACCTCTCGTCATGCATTGAAAAGAAAATTATACAAATATTTCCTTGAAATAATTACTTAATATAAACGTAACTCAGTTTATAATCAGTATAAAATAATAACAGACCGCATTGTACACGTAGATTAGACCACATAATAGAAATATAGATATCTATAATAACATTAAGAATGTAGGTAACATTAAGAAGATTGGTAAACAAATTTACTTACATATATATCACCATGTTAAAAAAAATATATTAAGTATCATATTGTTTATAAGATACCTATAAATAAGAGAGCGATATTCACCGCCTACAAACTATTCTGTAGTTTGGCGGGTTACTAGTTTTGTACATTTAGGTAATTACTGTTTGTGAAATAAATAAATTAAAAAAAAAAAAAAAAAATATACGATTATAGGATATGTGTTGTAAATATCAATCAACACTTTCAAATAAACACAAACAACATACAGCACATCTTCAAAAACAGTAATATAAATACTTCATAGTATAAACTAAGTTATTCTTGCTAGCGTTGTAATACTTAGGCTTTGCTCTATGGAACCCTACATGGGTGAGGCCGACTCGCACTTGGCCGCGTTTAATAAAATGTAGTATCAAACGAGCATGCAAACAATATTCGCTGCAGCCCCGGACCTTAAGTTACGTCACTGAATGATTAGCAGTTTCTAAGTCATTACCTTAGCAATGAAAAATTATCATTATGGGAATAAAAAATTTAAGGTATATTTTATACATATATAAATGAAAAAAAAACTATAAACCTTTTCATATGTCAGAACAGACACGTTCTATTGGTAATCATACAAAGAAATACTGAATAAAAGAACGATGCTAATAATAATTAAATCTATAAAAATTAAGTTTTTAACAAAAAAATAGAACCGACTTCAAACGGTAAAAAATAATATTGTTCAGTACCTACTTCTTCTTGCTTATGGTAATGACTCTTAAAACTATTTTTGGAGTCGGGCCCCTACTAAAATGTCGTACCATTCCTTCTAAATGGGCACGGACAGTACAGACAGTGGGATAGTACCTACTTCTTTTTGCTTATGGTAATGACTGTTAAAACTATATTGGAGTTGGTGTCCATTCAGAACGAAAGGTACACTATATTTACTAAGACAGGACATTTTACTAAGGGCCCGACTCCAAAAATAGTTTTAAGAGTCATTACCATAAGCAAGAAGAAGTAGGTACTGAACAATATTATTTTTTACCGTTTGAAGTCGGTTCTATTTTTTTGTTAAAAACTTAATTTATTTCAATCTTTTTAGTAATTTTAATAATTCTTCACATATGTATAAGCATAATTGGAATTTTTTTCACTTAACTTCTAAACGTTAAAGAGATATCTTTTATAATCATGTTTATCTAATAGCCATCTTATAGCCTGAAAGAATACTAATATCAGTCCACCTGAACGTATAAATTAATAAAAGAATTTGCTCTCAGCTCCTAACCGTTGAGGAGTTGTACCTTCAATCATCAGCTTAGCAACATGAGGTGATAATTACCGGACATAAATATTTGTATTATGTTAAAAAATATGACTAAAAGAATGTGTGTGCCTATTAAGTTTCAGTGTTTCCGTCGATTTCCCTAGTATTACATCATCAAATTTTGCCATTGTGACAGTTGGACCACCTCAGGAATGTAAGATTTCCAACAAAAAACCATTTATTGAAAGAATTTGCTCTCAACTCCTAACCGTCATAGTATCGTCCATCATCAGCTCAGAAACATGATATGATGATAATTATACAAAAATGCCTCTTTTGCTTTAGTAAAAATATAAAAATCATTTGTTGTACTGTAAAATTTGAATGTTCCCTTCGATTTCTCCGGGATCCCCTCATCAGACTTTGACTTGGTGACAGTTGGACCACCTCAGGAATGTAAGATTTGGAATAAAAAACTATTTATTGAAAGAATTTGCTTTCAACTCCTCACCGTTGCAGTACCTTCCATCATCAGCTCAGCAACATGAGATGATGATTACTATGCACAAATATCTCTTATGCTTCAGAAAGTATAAGAAAATCAATGTGTGTGCCTATAAAATTTGAGAGTTCCCCTCGATTTCCCTGGGATCCCATCATCAGATCCTGATTTGGTGACAATGGGACCACCTCGGGAGTATAAGCATACGAACAAAAAAAGAATTTTGAAAATCGGTCCACAAACGGCGGAGTAATCGGTGAACATATATAAAAAAAATACATACAGCCGAATACAGTACCTCCTTCTTTTGGAAGTCGGTAAAAATACATTGATGTTAGGCTGAATTTGAAAGTTCAAATTCCAAATATTTTTTTTTATTGTCATACTCATACAAATACTACGAAATTCGAAATGCTAATGCCTAACAAAGTAAAACCACAGAAAATTAATATCCCGTCGGATTCAGTTCCCGAAGTTTACCACAAAACCGGAATCAAGCCAGATTTGAAGCCTCATCTTACTTTTGACAGATGTCAGAAGATATAATCCCCGAAATTAAGTTTGAAAGTGACTTCTGCTAGGGGAGAATTATGGATGTACTCGAGTGCGTCAAATTATGAAATTATGGAGCATACCTTGCACACTGTTGAGTACCTACTCCCACGTTTAAATAACCTTCTATATAGGTACGCTGTTTTTTAATATTTTTTTATCTTACTTCCTTATGTCAAAATGGTCAGATTGGAATATTCCGTTACTGTTTGATGATTTGATTTTAAAGAAAAATATAAAGAAAATTCGAATGCGTTCGATTTTTTAAATTATATCGCTGTTTCGTATCCATCCCACCCTCTTATTTATACTAAAAGACTACTGAAATATTCCTAATCATGTACATATTTCATTTATTCAACTATTTATCGATATTTTACGTACACCATTCGTATATTTTTTTTAGAAAACCTGTATGCGCTCTCCCACCGGTTAAACGGAAAACATCAAAATGTGCTTAGAATAAATACGTATAGAATGAGTGTCTTCATACAAGCGCGCTGTCAAAATTGAAGCACTAAATAGATTCCTACAGCTGTCACATCTGACAAACAAAATATTTTTTTGACCAAATTAACTATAAAATACCACAAAATATTGAAAACACTTTTAACGATTGAGTAAATCCACAATTAGCATCGTGGACTCCCCGACTATTCCAACTGAAATTAGTTAAGGGTCATAGAACAAGGGTATCCTGAATACTCATATTAATGAAATACGAATAACAAGTCTTTAATATCACGAAGGAGAAGTTCGTGATGAATCTAGTATAAAGCCATTGCTTAAAATATAATAATGTGACATTAAAACATGATAGCCATATGAAAAGTATAGATTTAGTTTTGAGCGTACCGATAAGTGTTATCAATTAATAAAACACTAGCGTAAGAACACCAGGAATATGAAAATATAACAAGAGCACAACATGTCCTTTCTAACTTCGCGCCAAAACCCCCATCTATAATATGATCTATCTATCTAAACTTATTTTATAACATTGACTTTAAGAATACGTCGAGTTAAGGGTAAGGTCAAGGTTCTGCCGATAAAAAGCCGTGTGGAGTCATAGACTACGCCGTTATTTGATTAGCGCGTGTCATTGCACATGGCGCGCTTCGCCGACGGCCTCCATTTCTACCCCATAAGGACCTTACGAGTATGTTAACGTAAGGACGTAAATACATTAAGGTGATATACTCGTTTTTTTGTTTGAATGGAGTAGAAAACGAGTATGCAGTCCAGTAGTCTCTGTAGCTTTGGCATTAAGAATAGAGCTACGGTATCCCCTGCCTAATCGTAAGAGGTGACTAAAAGGGGGCTTCCAGGGTTGCGGATGGTGAGAGGGGGAGCTCGACCCAGCCAGCCAGTAGCCCCTGGAAGGGCGGCGGTGTGTGCGTGGCCGCATGCCGCCATGAGCTTTAGGTGTAGGAGAGCGCATCTGCTCTCCGGAAGATGCGCCGCACGCGGACGACACCTTTGCGTTCCACTGGAGATCCCGGAGTTCTCCCCAAGCGCAAAGGCAGGCCATCGCGGGGGTTTTAGTGCGATACAAATCCCACATAACTAGGTATCCTCTCTCAAGTTGGGTACCTTTTGGCGCGCGTCTCTGACAAAAGAAATTTCTAATGTGCGCATTTCATCGCTGCTCCACGGTGATGGAAAATATTGTGTTATTTAATAGATTACGATGTTTTCCATCGCCGAGCATGCCTGAGAGAAACTCTTAATTTCTCGAAGGTATGATGTCCACCAATCCGCACTAGGTCAGTGTGGACTATGGCCTGAACCCCTCTCACTTGTTAGAGGAGACCTGTGTGCCCAGCAGTGTGACAAACAGTTTGAATTAAAATTACATTGACGTAATGGTCCGTGCCGGACTGCCGATCGGAGGGTCCGGGGTTCGATTCTGTCGGGGTTGATGTCTTTGTGTGTGTCCATGGCACCCACTACACAGGGTGCGGCTATGAGTGTGAAACGTTATTTATTTACCTATTTATCTTTTACTTTTTTCGGGTTCTTTTAGGAATAATCAATTTGCGGGCAAACACTCCTGTTTATGACATTGTAATCAATGTTTTTGTTAATATCACAGCGGTGCTACATACATGATAGACGAACAAATAAACAAACTCACTTTCCCATTTATAATATTACTATCTTAGAGCATCAAAGTTATTGACGCACCGTTCAGTAGAGACGGCATAGCGCCTCTCTTCGATACATCATTTTTGTGCCAAATCTGGTGCGGGCGAAGAACGCACACATTTTAATTTTGTCACACATTCACAAAATATTCTTTCATCGCTACAGACATCGCATGCATTTCTAAATATGTCAATTTCCATTAACAACGTCATTTTCTATACACCGTCAACACAACACTGACACCGACACACACAGACACACTAGTTAATATTAATTAACACCACGCGGCCCGTCTGCCTTTTTGTTCGGTTTATTTATAAAAAAGCCTTCCCCGATAAATGGACTATCCGAAACAAAAAATATTTTTTCAATTGGAACCAGTAGTGAGGGTGATGAGATGAGTGCGTTCAAACAAATTTACAAACGAACGAACGAACAAACTCTTTAGCTTTATGTAAAGATTAAATATTGATTAATTTATTGTCGACGTGTGAGAACTATACGAAAAAGCGTGAACCCTATTTCGAACAGTTTACCATATTATTGCCAGGTCATCTTATGTTGGGTTTTTTTCTATGTAGGTATTATCTATTTTTCTTTTCATTTATAAGTTTCATGTTATCATTCAAGGGACTGTACATTATAAAACTTCAATACATTAACTGAAGTTTACGATAAATCAACAACGATACTTCCAAACACTGATCGATAAATTCTTGAAATGGACGTAACTTTTTTATTTGTGAACCGATTTAAATAAAACAAACACTAATATGTTAATCCAAAAAAAAACAATATATCAGTGAAAACCGCATGCTTCTACGTTAAGCCGTTCCTGAGATTAGCGCGCACAAACGAAGAGACAAACAGACAAACACACAATAATTCTAAAAATCATTGTTTTGTGTTCTGTTACGCTAATAAATAGCCCTAGTCACAGTTTTTCTCAAATATCTTCAATGTACAGAAACCGACTTGTTACAGATTTATTATAGTATAGATAGATAGATAGATAGAAGATAACAGCATGGTTATGGGTGATAATGGACACACCTGACAGCTGATCGTATGAGACACTATACTCTGATGGATTTCTTTGCTCAATATAAGTCGACTACTAAAGTTATTAATTGCTCTATCTCTTTCCTCCGTATATACTCTCCCAAGGTGCCGAGTACCATTTGAAATGAAATTTTGCCACTACCACCCACCCATCACACACCCGGCCGCACCAACTTCGCTTACAAAAAATGAAAGAAAAATTAATACCGTACATACATAGGTATTACTTCCATAATATTCATAACGTTTCATATTAATTCCATTAGTTCATAAAATAATTTAGCCATGGACATAGTACGAGTTTCAATGTTGTAATGTAAGCTTTCATCAAAACAATCGCAACCTATATTCATACAAACACATATAGTACAAACATAATAATTTTCACTAATTCTACTGATTGAGAATTTGACAAATAATGAAAAACCGGCCAAGTCGGAGTCGGACTCGCGCACGAAAAGTTCCGTATATATATCTATAAAAACAGCAAAAAAAAGTTTGGTGTATGGGAGCTCCACTTGAATTTCAGTTTTATGCCGTAGTATCTGTTGTTATAGCGGCAACGTCATTATCTGTGAAAACTTCAACTGTCTAACAACTGTCAGTCAGATATCTCAGTAAAACGATGGATATTTTACAAGAACGTCCGATGAAGTTTTTGGAGGTATGTTGAAAAAAACATGTCATGGCAGTTATTTCACTTCACATTACTTATATCTTATATCGGAATATATTCCATCTAATATTATAACTATATAAAAATAAACAAGAGTACGAAATGTATACCTCAACTTTCCATCATTTTTTTTTATTATTGCTTACTTAAAATACAAAAAAAAAACATATAACAATTACGAGTGCAAATTATATTTCCAACATAATTTTGTATGATCGTAGATCATACAGAATTATTGTACGCGCTCAATTTCTGTAATGACCTGATGTTAGTTTTGTTCGAACCAATTACTAGATCAAATATACCGCTATACGTTGCTAATAAAATTGGCCGTCCGTTTACCTTGATATCTGCTTTAATATATCGGCAGACGAGCGGTAAGGCTTACTAGACAAAAACTATAATTGAACAAATATTAAACGTGACCTATTATTGACCAATCAAGCGTGTACTATAGTAAAAAGTATAGTATAGTAAAAAACACAGAACATTATTAACAGAAGTTATAATGGAAATGTGGGCGGGGCAGACGTCGCCAAGGAATTTTGAGCAAACGCTCAAAATTCCAAAATCTCTACAGAAACACGCGATCGTGCTACAATATGCGTGCTTGTGCGTGCTTGGGTGTGATTCGTTCATTTGAAATCGCGTGATTGTGCGGCGCTAAGATTGGCTAGATTTGAAATTGCAAATATGTGCGTAAGCTTCGTATTTATTTAAGTACAGATATAATGGAGGTGAAAGGCGGGGCTTAATCGGCGACACCAGTCTTCATACAAACGGCGTATTATTGCCGTTCTACCTCTCTTAATAATGTTCTGTGGTAAAAAAGATGACTAAAAACTAATAATGACTAAAAACAGACAAACTGATGATTATGACGATGTGAACAATGCTCTCTCTGAGGTGGTAAATTGGTTTAATGTAAATAACTTACTACTCAATAATAAAAAGACCAATTGTATCAAGTTTTCACCACCTAATGTTAAAGAAATTATTGTAAAACCACAATTGAATGGCGAGGAAATGAGCTTTGTTGATGAAGCTGTATTTCTTGGGTTAACTGTAGATTCTAGGCTTCAATGGGGACCCCATATCTCTCGGTTAGCGAATAGACTAAGTTCTGCCGTCTTTGCAATAAAAAAAATAAGATCACTTACAAATGTCGATACAGCTAGACTGGTCTATTTTAGTTATTTCCATAGTATAATGTCGTATGGTATTTTACTGTGGGGAAATGCTGCTAATATCGACACAATATTTATTTTGCAGAAGAGGGCTATTCGCGCAATTTATAAATTAAATTCTAGAGAGTCTCTGAGAGAAAAATTTAAGGAAACGAATATACTAACATTTGCATCGCAATATATTTATGAAAATATAATGTATGTTCGTAAAAACAAACACGAATTTATGACTTTTTTGGATTTACATAGTTCGAACTGTGTTTCGACAAGGAATGGCCACAAACTTGCATTCCACAAGTGTAGGCTTCGCAAAAAGAGCCACTCTTTTATCGGGATGTCGATCAGAATATATAATAAAATCCCGGAAAGTGTTCAATCCCTACCTTTGCACAGATTTAAAAAGAAAGTCAAACAAGTCCTGTGCCGCAAGGCTTATTACGATCTTAAGGACTATTTAATTGATAAAAAAGCTTGGGATTGAGCTGTATTCCCACAAGGCTGTTTCTATAACTGATGTAATAGATTTAAATCAATCAAACTGCCAATGTTAACAGATGGCTGTGGGACGACATTGACACATGCGGTAGCTGTCACGTATGTTCCTTATCTGCCCATAGCTACTCTGTAGAAAGCTTATTATTGTATACCTCATATTTTAAAACAGGGCTGAAGTTTTTCTCCGTCTGCTCTTTTCTTCAGCTCAGCATTGCCTAAGCGCACCCAGAGCAGACAGAGTTTGTAAATGAACCGTACAGTGAATAAAGAATATTTCATTTCATTTCATTTCATTTCACTATTATAATATTATATCGGATTCCACAATCATACCAACAGACATTGACGAAGGTTGAAGTCCCACCGGCACCATCTGGATTCGTGGCGGTCCTCCGCAGTCCGCTTTTCACGTTCCTTTTTACCACAGAGGTGTCAATTACCAGACAACCTTCCTATTGAGGCATTTCCAGTGTATTAGAACATGGGTTTATTAAAAAAACTGTAAAAAATATTTCCTTTATGTATATAATATATATTTATTATTTAGGACTGTTTATTTTGTCGAGCGTCGATGGCATCAGATGAGTACAGCTAAATATATCTTCAATTAAAGCGGAATTCAATATTTAGTTTGAAATGGGTCCATGGGTGAAGGCTTTAAACGAATTACGAGTACGATCCTTCAGCTATAGATGAAGTTATTATCAAAAGGTTAAAAGGTTTTGCAGATCGCGCTTGTAATATATTTATTTATGTTGTAAAATATATCCTACTAATCTTATGGATTCGAACGTTTGTGTTACTCTTTCACCCAAGAACGGCTGAACGAACCGATATCAAGTAAACAATAGATTTTTATTTTTATATATTTATTTATTTTATTTATTTATACAATACTTACATCTAACATTACAGGAATAGGTACCTAATGTGTTATCTTAATAATACACCTGGTATTGTTAAATTATTTACTTGAACTAAATTCCGTTCTTTTCCGTTTATGGTAATATTGAAACAATAAAATTGATTAATCTATAGATATACTAAAACTATGAAGAACAGTCGATTTTTTTTTTGAAAAGTGATGAAATGTGAAAGGGTTCCATTCCTAAGTATAACGGAGCGTAAGAGAAATAAAAAAATGGGATTTTTTATTCATCAATATTAATTAAACAATACTAAATTAAACTGCCATTTTCAATACCAGATCAGGGGAAACAATTCTGAATGGGAAATAAAACTCGATATGTGCAGTATTACGGACGTTATCACTGCCACATACGGGATCCATACGCACAGAAACACGGACGTCCATAGAAGATTTTTTTCAATCAGTTTTTTAATTATATAAAACACAATAAATGTTCATTTGTTAGTTTACTAATGTTAAATTAATAGTTCATCTGTATATCGGTGTGCTCATATGAAAGAATCGGTGCAAAATACATAGATAAGAGGCAATCAAGGTTCAAGAAAAGCACATTTTCTAGCTAGTTGAGAGTAGTGCACTACCTCAAACGCTTCAATTCTGTTATTAAATTTTAACGAACAGCAAATTTCGAAACAATGGTCTCTTTCGCGGAATAGCATCACAATTAAAGAATATATTATTATAAAACTAAAATATTAGTTTACAAAAAGTATTGAATGTTATGGTAAATTTAACTATAACATTCAATTCAAGGGCAAAGACTAAACCTTTTTAACTTCCCTCCCCTCAACAACCAAATTTATTTAAAGTGGAACTCTCTGAACAAAACTCAACTTTTCAAACCTTAGCGTAACATTGGAGAAGTTTGGAGATTCCGAAACGTTACTTACTAATTTGTATGGATGATCCAATCAAATCAATGTTCCGATTGATTTAGCTCCGGCAACATTGGTTTACTTTCTAGAAGTTCTCTTTGTTTAGGTATTAATTTGTCCTAACTTTTCATGGCCTCGGAATATTTAGAGTAAGTTAGAATAATAAACGTTCTTGTTAATTACAATTTCTTTGGCACCTTATACTTTGTCACTTATCTACTCTTTTCCTGTGTGATTACACCTTGTTCAGTATATTTGGTCTATGCATCCTTTGGGCATCTAAACAAGCAATATAATAGTTGGTTTGGTACCATTATATTGGCCTCGGAATATTTAAAATTAGAACAATAAACGTCCCTGCTATTTACAAATTCTGTCATTTAAAATTAGAACAATAAACGTCCCTGCTATTTACAAATTCTGTCAACACCTTATAAGTTACAACATCGTCACCACCTTTCTACTCTTTTCTTGTATTATAACATGTTATTCAGACTATTTTGGTCCATATATCAAGGTCTACCACCCATTATTGGCAAATATACAAAAAAATTGCATTCTTTGAGGTATTTTGTGACGTAATTCGATAAATATGAAACGAAAATTCTTGGAATAAAAAAATTTCATCCATACTCCCACATTACAATAGTTTAACGAAAATCAAATTTGAAATGAAATGAAATATTCTTTACTGTACGGTTCCTTTACAAACTCTTAGTGAACGTTTTTTTTTTTTTGTTCTGTCTGCTCTGGGTGCGCTTAGGCAATGCTGAGCTGAAGAAAAGAGCAGACGGAGAAAAAGCCTGCCCTTCAGCCCTGTTTTAAAACTTCATTTTGTTAGATTAGAGTTACTTTTATTTTAAAAAATTATACTAAAGTCCACGCGGATAAAGTCGTTGGCTATTTTATATAAAAGCGATAAATTTTTATTAAAACATATATCACCTACACTAAAATATGTTTTCGTTTTTTTTCCTTTTCTTGTAAATTTTCAAACACGTCTCTATGAAGTCCTCATTCCGTTTGTCAAATAAATTGGTTTCGTGTTTTATGGTATACTCGTAAAAGGCGAGAGCTAAACCTAGAATTCTGATCGTTTTACTTAAGATATGAAACGTCTTATGTATGTGTTACCTACAAAAAAAGGACCTTTATAAGTTTTTCAATTTAAAAATAATTTTAATGTCTATTAGCCTCCAAATGGTTAGAACAAATTGCCTTACAGATCACTAGAGACATTATAGATTGTAATAATAATAATAACCCCGCAGGGCGGCTTGTGGCGAGCTGTTGGTGAGTAACGACACCACGGACCCGATTGCTCCCGGGGAAGTCCCCTTGTTCCTTGTCTCCGGCAGGCGGAGTGATAAACCCAGAGAAACAGGTCCCCACCTCTGGCTTGCCTTAATTGGCCGTCTAGAGTGGAGCTGTTCGAGCTATATGCTCGGGGGTGGAAGTGTAACTAAGTAATTGGCGTAATAGCGAGGAAACCCGCTCCGGGTTGGATTTATCCCCCACGATGGTGAAGTCGGTGCCGCTCCTCTTGACAACCCTACGAGTAATTGCTCACGCCAATGTTGCTCCCAGCCATTTACATATAGAGATACATAATAATAATAATAAATAACGTTTCACACTCATAGCCCCACAGCAGAGAAGATATACCCTGTGTCGTGGATACAGAAATTTAAACTCATCATTCAAATTTCTGCCTCGCCGGGAATAGCACCCGGGACTCTCGGGATCGGCAGGCCGGTATGGTAACCATTGCGCCACACAGGTCGTCACATTGTTACTGTTAATGTTAAGTCCCCATAAAATTGTTATAATGCGAATGAGAAATTGAGAACGTAACAAATACAATTATGATTTTATTATAAACTAATGGGGTAGGTATTTATATCGCTTAGGATGATTGATTTTTATGCTTTGTATTTCTCTACGTGATAGATATAAAATCATTCATTCCATGAACTAAAGGGCCATATTGTTAGGAGGAGTGATAACTGATGGTAAACAAAGTCCGTTGAATAGCGACCACGTTTCGGCAATGGACCTGAAGAAGACAGGGGGTGTAACGCCTAACAATGTGAAGAACATTCTTATGGAGGTATGACCATGGACTTATAAAGCCCGATGAAAAGAAAAAAGAAAAAGAAAAACATATTATTATGTATTTCATATTAGGAATATACGCTTAATGAATGACATTTTTTCCCGGTCATCGCCTTTAGGTGCCCGTTTGGTCTAGATGTTCAGCTGAGAGAAAAAAGGCGGCGGAAAGAAACCCCCACTCTTTTAAAAAAGTACAATATATTTGAGATAACAGAATAGCTATGGGTTGATAATGAGCACGCGTGACAGCTGATCGTGTGCGACACTATCAACCCACTTTCACCTGGTCATAGATGCGAGTAATTACTAAAACTAATACATTCTATGAAGAAACAGCCATGTGTGAGCGAGATTCATTCCCACGCTCCCTGTGTTATAGTAAGCCTTGCGGTCGAGGACTTCTTTGACTACCTTCTTAAAAGGTTGGGTGCCTTTTTAAAAGATGGATGAATGGATGGAACAAAGTAGCTATCCTATCAAACATAAGTAAATATCAATATAAATATCAAACATAAATATGGAATGAGTGGTTTTAAATTAATTCCGGAAGGAAAAGTGGTCAGCAGATAAAATTGTTTAAAAACTAAATATATTAAGTGCTGGTAAACTATATATAATATATTCCATATACATAATATATTCCATAAAACATCTTAATATGACACCTTCGTATGACTTAAATAAATGAAATGTTTACAAAATTATTTCGAAAGTTATACCTTAAAACGCACATACTTTGAGTCCGTATTGTTTATATTATACTAATAGATAGGTGAATTATTCCATGAATAATAACAATGTAAATGCATTTTTAGGGTCCAGCCTGTCTCGCGACGGTTCGTATAACTCACTTAATATTTCGCTAGAAAATGACTTGTAGAACCAATATAATTATTATATCTGCGTGTATCAAATAACATTTATATTTCCTGCTAATGACACTCCTCCATAGTGAAGAAAATCGAATGCACATCCAAATTATTCTCGCCAGATAAATCGTCATCAAGCGTTGCTACAACCCTTTTTTTATCATTCTGCATTTTGCGTAGCCTTAAGTGTGAAGCACTAAAATATACATCATGTTGTTACCATGAATTTTGCTAGAGATCAAAGGACAGTACTCATTTAAAGCTCAAGTGCTTAGGCTAATACACAATGATCTATAGTCGCAAAGCATTGTAAATAAACAAATTTCAATAAAGGCATATTCATGCACGTAACGCATTTCTATGCAAGTACACACATTGTAATTATACATATACTTACGTCATAATTGGTGTTTATTGCTTATGAGTTATCTCAGAAAAGACTTGAACAAAACATAACTGAATCGTACACATACATACAAGTCACTAAAACTCATTAACAAAACATGGGCCTCGATTATCTTAAAGATAATTTCGAAATTCTGCGTTAGTCAAATAATCAACTATGATTCGTAGAAAAGTACGAAGTCTTATTGGCATTATGTTAAAGTTGACGGGCAACGGGACCTCACGAACACATGTTTATACTCATACATGTCATAAATACAAGCGAAGACCTTCAGCAAAGAAGTTATCAATACACTTAATACACAGATCGTTAAACACTCAAGTTAATACTCGTAGGTTATCTATGTAAAATAATCCATAAAAATAGTAGCAATTAAAAGGTGTATTATTCAAGTAAAACATAATATTGTAAATAGTAAACTAAGTCAAGGTTTGAAGTACATCAAATAATTTTTGGCATCTAGGTTTTTGCGCAAGTTGACACCCATGGCGCCAAATGCGCGGCCAGACGACATGTAAGTGGCTACCATCCACGGCTTTGGAAACGCTTGGCCACCCTAGTGAAGAGCACCCGAAACGGTTACGTGGAACGGCTTTCGAAAATGGTTATTTTTTTCTTGGCTTTTCGTGTTTTTCTTGAAAAAAAAAACTCCTTTCTGAGAAAAAGCTAAGTATAACTCTATTTTTTTAAAACTGCTATTTGGAAACATTATTTATACTCTTTTTATTTGCAATTTTTGTCGGTCTGTATGTTTGTTTGTTCCGGCTAATCTATAAAACGGCTGGACTGATTTTGACGAAACTTTCACTGGCTGATGGTGGTATGAGGTAGCTGATGTAATAAGGAGTAACTAAGGCTACTTTATTACAGAAAAATTGTAAAACTAAAGTCCACGCGGACGAAGTCGCGGGCGGCCGTTAGTTAGAATTAAAATACTTCTGGCCTTAAAAAAGGTTTTTGTACATTTAAATTTTATTTAAGTATGTAATTTTGTTACTATGGTATTAAGGTCATTGTGGATAAAGTGTTATAGCTACCAATTATTACCTATCTCATTTCTTATTCCGGCTCAATGTAGAATAGTCCGTAAACAAAACAAAAAAAATGTTTTTTGATAACCTTTTTTCCTTTACTGAACTGAACAAAAAGATCTTTGAGAACAATTAAAACATATTACCCTTTCGGAATATAAAAGAATTAATAAAGCATTATAGAAATCGTGCTAATTACGAGAAGGGTAGATTCAATCATTAAACAATAGGGAAAAAATAATAATTTATTACAGCTATTGAAATAGAATAAATTAAAAGGATACAACATTATCTATCATGATCAACAAATCCAACATCATGCTAGATTTATATTTTAAAAAAACCAAATTCGAAAGCCGTACCAACGTTTCTCGAAACGACCACGCAATGGTGCTCATTCTCGCAAAAGTTAATGTGCATAATGCATAGTACCTCTGTTCTGGCAATGCAATAGAGCCACGACCCCGCACTGCTGAATAGTTCTTACGTATCCCGACCAACACTACTGTGCCGTCAGCACTTAGTAAATGCTGGAATAGGCTGTATAATTTCGTAATGTGCATGTTAAACTTCTATCAAGTCTCTTAAGAGCTTTCGTTACGAGTCTGGAAGTTGCGAGTGAGAGATTACAAAACATATAGATTGAAACTCAAGTCGTGTAAATTACGGTCACAAAATGTTTGTAGCGAGAATGTTTAGAAAAGTTAGCCTGACAGAAATTTTCGCTCGAGTTTCATTCTAGATGTCTCACGACTCCAGAAACTCGTTGTAGGGTCTTCAATGCACAATACACTGTACAATTCCATCCTTCGTGTAACGCTACATCCCTTTATAGGCAAGTCGTTGCGTCGAGCTCGTCAAGCTCTCACAATACCATCCAGGACCCCGAAAGGCCCGGGTCCGACTCAGACAAACGCGGCCATAAATGGAGACATGTTCAAGCTGTCATGGCATACTACCAGGCTCTCAGGAAAATTAAGAGGTTCGAAAACTGGACAATGGTAACGCCGCATCGTTGTCTCTATTGTTTTATTATCTATCATTGTTTGTTTATCGTTTCCAACTAATGTTACCTTCGTCAGTTTATAGGATGGTACTTACTCACTGAATATTGTGTGTTTTCTTGTGAATATTGTGTCTATACTCGTTTCACCTTCAGACAATTATTTTCCTCCTCTGAGACCGATCTTTTAATGTTTCTTTTACTTATGCATCCGAATGACGTTTGATTACGATAGCTGAGCCTAGAAGAGACTTTAGATGCAGTTTTAGATATAGTTTTAGACGTGGTTTCATAGAAACAACTCACTCATCCTACTCTACAGGCATATACTTTTTATTGGAATTGGTTTTGTTTCTGTACGATGTTGCGATGCGCATGGTGAGGTAGTTTGTTTGCACGTGTCTTTAAAGTATATTAAGCTCAACTTTTGAAAAAATTGAACTATACACTAAATTTACAAAGTCTTCTGAATCTTAAATTGAAATCGTGAAGTAATTCCTGTTAAATTCAACCTCGAAGACTACTTAAACAGTCAATGAATAAAGTCTCATGTAAGAAAACTTGCCTTCTAGATAACTTTTGAATTTACCTTCGTAAAATCTTTAAGAGCATGGCTACTTCCGCTTGTCTTATAGGTCGATTACTGAAAGCTGGCGCGTGCAATACATTAACATTTGCAAGTGTATGATGTAATCTGTAACGCACACATTATATAATACACGTACAATCAAGGTTTAAAAGTTGTGTTTAGAGTCTTTTGCTCGATTTTCGTCAATACGCTTCGTGCATTCTTATCTATGTCCTAAGCGTTTGATGTGCTCATGAAAGAAGGTCATATGTGCGACCTACAAGATCACGGGATAGTTTTTTGAAAATTCTACACCACTTCTACACCTTACTGTACATTAAGTATGACATCGGTGTCGCATCATGAAAATCTGTACATTTGTGAGAGTGAGCGCCAACTTTCTAGTCGACCTATATTTGCCTAAAATATTTCTCTTTATGTAATTGTTTCCTTTTAAATGCAGAACTAAGTCGAATCAGAGATGGATGAAGCTGCGTACGACGGTACAGCTGAGCAGTGCGATGCAGAAGAAACCGCCGTTGAAGAGAGAAGACTCCTTTTTGAAGAAGTTCTCCACGCGGCACATACCGGAGACACAGGAAACTGTAAGAATTTTATTAATTTTATGATATTTTTAATTGGAGTAGCGTTTACATCGAAGACAAATTTAACACAATGATTTTTTAGTGGAGACGCTGTATCCCATGGACATGGACATGTTACATCAAGAAAGTTATTCTTTAAAATTCAAAAAAGAAAATTCTTGTTTAAAGTCTTATGAATTTGCGCTGATTAAGTCAGAAAAAAAAACGATGATACAAATTGGGTAATGTCCTAAATATAAAAAAGGACGATTATATCCATAACCAATTCGGTAATTTGCCCATACCGTAATCATTTAAAACCAATTTTTTGGTATCGGGGTGGAAACCTTCAAAAGATACCCAGCACCTTGGGAGAGGATACAGGGTTATGTGGTATTTGTACCGCTAAAACCCCTTACTTACCTCTGCGCTTGGGGAGGACTCCGGGATCTCCATTGGAACGCACTGGTGTCCTCCACGCGCGGCGCCCCAGAACGGGTCTATCTTCGGAAGAGCAGATGCGCTCTCCTGCACCCTCAAGCGCTCGCAGCGCCATCGGCCATGCCCACACCGCCGTCCTTCCCGGGGTTGCTGGCTGGACTGTTTGAGCTCCCACTGTCACTGTCCACAACCCCGGGGTTTCCTTTTAGTCGCTCCTTACGATCAGGCAGGTGATACCGTAGCTACATTCATAGTCCCGAAGCTACAGGGACGACCATTTAAAACCTACCTACTTCTTTTGAATTCTGCACTGCGGCTTTTATTTTTTTTAATTAAATTATTTTTAAATAGTATGTATGTAAAATAAAAACTTCATGGTATATTAGGCAATAACTAGCTGTATATAATAACAACCGTTGATCAAAGATATCTGTACTGTTTGGTATGAAATTGATTATGAATCTCTGGATGCGTGAATAATAACTTATAACGATTTATAAAACAAACGTTAAACGATTCACACTCATAGCCCCACAGTAGGGTGAATATACCCTGTGTCGTGGGTACTATGGACACATACAAAGACAGAAACCCAAATACCCAGACCGAGAACAGAAATTTAAACTCATCATTCAAATTTCTGTTTCGCCGGGAATTGAACCTGGGACCCTCCGATTGGCTGTCCGGCATGGTAACCATTGCGCCACACGGGTCGGCAATATATACTTATTATATCTGGATTATATATACTTACTTAAACTTATAACGCATAAACGCAAGTATTGGATTGAAAATTTAAATATACCTATTTACCCGATAAATTTATTTATTGTGTTAGCTCATACAATCAAATTATTATTCAACTATTAAACTGATTGCCAAATAAATACCATCTTCTGCAAATGATTCTAAAGTAAAATAACCACCGCCCATCCTCTTTATATGTTATTTTGGTAATAAATCCGTGCCCTACTTTCGTCCCACCTCGATTTCGTATCGTATTGCATAATGAAGCGATTCGCTGAAATAGCCGTTTGTATTTACGCTCATGTGTATTGACAGATTCATATTGAACCGAGAAGAAATGTTCGGAATGATGTGAGTAATAGATTCTTCATGGTAGCACCTAAATTACTGAAGGTGAATGAAGAAACATGACATTTTAGTAACGGCTTCTTTTATTATGACGATGTTATACTAATCCTTTGGGATCAAAATACCTGCAGCGCTTAAATAGCTGTGTAAACATACACAGTACGTTGTACTATTATTCGAATAACTGATCGTTATCATAGCGCGGGCTCTCAGTAAAATAATCTTCGGTGTTGCCAGTGTTGGAATTTAAGCATCATTAATTTTTTACTTAAAGTTTTGGTAAAACACATTTCTTTGGAATATTGTAGTCCCTTGTGGATAAAAATAGAGAAGAAAATGTATTATTACAAGGTTATCTTACGAGGAGAAGAGATAATACAGAAATTAATCATCACGATTTTCAATATACTTCCTTCAATATATATATCTCTCTCTCTCTCTAATCTGTTGGTTTTGTAACCAAATGATATTCATCTAAAATAAAGTAATCACTGCCCATCCTCTTTTTACATTGTTTTGGTGATAAATCCGTGCCCTACTTTCGTCCCACCTCGATTTAGTATCGTATTGCATAATGAAGCGATTCGCTGAAATAGCCATTTGTATTTACGCTCTTATGTATTGACAGACTCATATTGAACCGTGAAAAAATGTTCGGAATTCTGTGAGTAATATTCTTCATGGTAACACCTAAACTACTAAAAATAGAAATATCACATTATAGGAGTGGTTTCTGTTTAATATGTAGGTAAACTCCTGCTATAAATATTATTACTATGCGGATCGTTTGAGTATCAAATAAATGGGGGTTAACGTTAGAAGAAAACAACACTTTTGTCTGAAGAATTATGAAAAAATTATATTTTAATTCCTGTTTAAAAGTAAGTACAAAGTTCTGTGCTTAAACAATCTTAGAAAATCAACCCCTATAGGAAGAAGGTATCGAGGTGCCCGGAGTCACAATAACATAAATATATAATGACATAAAATAATAAAGTTTATTTATGATATTATTATAATATAAGGTACTTACATTATGAAATTGCCGTTCAGAGTCAAAAAAGTGAAACACGTTTTTTTAATGATATTGTTATTTAATCAATCTAAGTATGCGCAGTCGTTATCGATACACTTCCGCCATTTTATAAGCAGAATATTGATTCCTTTGGAAAAAACCAGAACAGAAACCAATAACGCACCGTTCGTTCTTTAGGAGTGCCTGGTCCGTACACGTAGTTAATTCTTCGAGTTGTTTCTGCAGCACTGGTGGCACGGTGGAACTCGTATTCATAAATACCGCGAATTTTCAGTTTATCCAAAGTCGTTGTTATAGCAATGTTGAAGCTCAAACGAATGATTTGAAAACAAATAAAATACGAATTTCAACACAATATTTTTATGAATTTATTTCGAAATAAATTTGAATTTGGAATTCCTTATCAAAGGCAAGATATTTGATTTTAAAGTAGCCAGTAGGAGTTTTGGCGGGAAGTCGAAAAAGACATATTGTGCTCTTGTTTTATTTTCATTTTCTTGGTGTATTTTTGAGTTATATCGGATAAAATTGATGGCATTTTGTTTGATATAGGTTAATTACAGTGCTAAAATATGTTTTTTTCTGTTTGCCTCCAAAATTCCATCGGACACGTTCTAGTAAAGTAGCCATCGCTTTACTTGAATGTTGGACTGACTAGATCTAGACTGACTGATTACTGACGACTTATTTACTGATTTTGTTATTACTTCGTCCAGTTTCATTGAAACTGGCAAAAAATTGATGCAAAATTGACGCTGGCAGTATGCGAATTTGCGATGCCATAATTGAAAAAAAAAGTAGCCAGTATTAAATATCGGCAATTTCATATGTAAGAACCTTATATTACGTATAGTTGATATAAATGAAAAATAATTACTTAGGTACTAGGTATGGTTATTTAATAAATGTTCATTCAATAAATTGTAAGCAATATGGATAGCCATAATCTACTTCAAATGATACTATAATAATCTAACTACAGCCTGTCCTCCTTATAATGTTATCCGTGACCTACATTATAATTTTGTCCCGCCTCGATTTATTATCAAATTGCATAATGTCTTTCATTTGCTGAAATAGCCGTTTGTATATCAGTACTCATGTTTATTGATTGATTCTATGAAACATGGGCAGATACTTCTAAATATTTATATATTTTTTGCAAAACAACTTTTGCTGGGTCAGCTGGCTGTTACGTACACTACAATATTCACAAAACCCTTTTTGCGTCTCACTGCTGGGCACGGGTTTCTCCCCATTATTAGTGAGGCCTGGAGCTTACTCCACCACGCTGCTCCAATGCGGATTGGTGGAGATGCGGGTTAGTGGCCAACCCGCTTTTGGATGTTTTCAAACCGCCCAAAAGGCCTCCGACAAGGTTTAACGACTGTTATCTATCGATAACAACCGGGACCGACGGCTTAACGTGCCCTCCGAAGCACGTAAACGCGCATTAAATTTTTTGCCACTAGCGGTCCCCCATCTCACACCCGACCGCGCCAGTTTGGCTTAGTTGCATAGATCGTTAGCGTTCTACGCTAACCGCCGGGCCATGGGCGCTTCAAAATATTCTAATAGATCAAAAATATTTTGAAACAAACGAAAACTAAATGATTTTTTTATTTGAATGGAGTAGCAGACGAGCATGCAGGTCACGTGGTGATAAGTGGTCGCTGCAGCACATGGACATCTACATACAACCTCAAGCAAGCATAGGTAAGTCTTGTCTGAGGTCGTATGTGCGCTGTTACTCCGGAGGCTGGTGGTCGCCTCATGTAAGTGTGGCCGGCAACTGCACCTTCCCTACGAAACACAATAGAGTTGGTTCACGGCAGAAGTGGGTGCAGCGGTGTTACTTCCCCGGGCGAACGATAATAGTTCTACCACCTACACCATATCCAATCAATAAAGTTGTAAACACTAAAACACAGTCACGGAGAATCAGATGCCAGGTAATTTATTATAATCCTGTTGGAAATTACTCATCTATACAAATAAATGAAATTGGAGTGTCTGTTTGTAATATTAAGCACCTGGACGCCCGAGCGTTGTTCGGATAAAAACAATTGATTTTCTTGGTTTATTTTTAAGCAAAACATTGATTGGCTTAGTGTTACTTAACAAAGCCTTTTGAAATACCTAGCTCCCAATTAAAAAAAATGTCATTAAAAATAAAAAAACGCAACTTGCCTACTTGAGGTTTGGACCCGGGTCTCTAGCTCCGCAGTCAGCTTTCGTAACCATTCGACCAAGAAAGCTTTAATTCCATTGACGAAATTTTTATAGAGGTCTTTCATATCGACATTGTCATTTGTTTGAAGGGCGGATCGACGGTAGACATATTTTGACGGCTTTCTCTCTCTCTAATATTATTAATATTCTCCAATAGATGTCAGTAAGAGTAATTTAATATTTAACGGCATAAAGATTAAATAAAACGACAATTTCTGTCAATAAGAATTTGCTGGATCGATTTATCAGCCCCGAAACCAGGATACTAAATTTCACCAAAGTCTTTGGAGCCGTTTCCGAGATTCAAAAAATATATTTAGATATATACAAGAATTGCTCGTTTAAAGGTATTAGATATAACTGCTTTTTACTACATGCATATGAATTTATATACTGTACATATACCAAAATAATATTTTTTACAATTTTATAGTAACCACAAATTTATTTTAAAAAACGTAGTTAACGTAGTGCTTAAAGTAATTATAATTACTAAAGCTATCAAGACCCTTGTGATCATCGTGAGGTCAACATTATTTTCATTGCTTCCACCAAATTACTCTCAAAGCTTCTGTAATTAAAATGTGTACTGTAATTAAGGTTTTTCCTCGAAGGTAAGACAGTTGCTGCGCCTTTTGTTACCGCTGTTAATCTAGAATATAAGCCTTGAAGTTTGTACATCGGATAAGAAGGGTTTTGAATTAGTATAATTGTGGCTGCAGTGTCAGTGGGACATTGGACACTAAAAACAGGACACGCTGGGCACGGTTCTCCGTTATTAAGAAGACCTTTACCTAACTCCATCATGCTCCTCCTAAGCGGGTTCAGAATGATGCGGGTTAGTAGCCAACCCGCTTTCAGATGTTTCAAACTGCCCATTAAACCTCCAGCAAGCTTTAACGACTACCATCTACGGAAAAAAAACCGGGAGCGATGTTTTATAGGTGGTAGAACTATTATGGTTCGCCCGGAGAAGTACCACCGCTGCACCCACTTTTGCCGTGAACCAATTCTATTGTGTTTCGGTGGAGAGGAGCAGTTGCCGGCCACACTTACATGAGGTGACCACCAGCCGAGGTTGTATTTATATGTCCATGGGATGCAGCGACCACTTAACACCACGTGGCCTGCACGCTCGTCTGCTGCTCCATTCAAATAAAAATAAATAATATTTAATGTACCCTCTGAAACACGGAAAATAGCACGTGCTACTAACCGTCACCTATAGGACACCCGACTGCGCCCGTTTTGCTTAGGCGTAGTAGATCTCTTATGTTCTAACGGTCGCGCTTCATAAGAAAATTAGACTTAGTATTATTACCGCCTACAAATTTTATACATTGGAGTTTGCGAATTTGCTCTCAAAGCGTTTGTAATTAAAATGTGTGAAGTAATTTAGGTTTCTCCTTGAAGGTAAGGCGGTTACTGCGCCATTTGTTACCGCTGTTGTTCTAGAACACAACCACTTGAAGTTCCTCTACAAAGATTAATAAGCGATTTAGGTGGTCTAATTATCGACAAAAAGTTTCATTAATGAAAACTCATCATGAATAACGAATTGAGTGAATGACCATACCTGTAAGTTTTATCGAAAGCCAGATTTCTGAAATTAGGTCATATTGGTGGAGCAGCGATATAGACTTCCATCACTCACGCTGGATTCTTCAGCGTTTGACATGGAGGTCACTATCGTACTCCAATTCCGAGTAACACAGACTCTACAATTCGGTCCGCCTTTTACATTGCGTACAAATTTTCTTTTTACAATATTCTCCATAACAAATGCTCACAAGGGGATACTGAGTGATAGCGTTCATAAGAGGTGTATTCTCAGATTATTCATCAGATATCAGCATCAATTTCGACATCGGTCAAATCTGTATTCTCTTCATGACAAAGAATCCAATCAAAGACATTTCAAAATTAAACCATTTAATGCCTAAAACATGCATGGTTCTATAAATAATTAGTAAAAACATTATTTCTTTTATACTTAGGTAGAAGACACAGGGTCCGAAGGTGCAACGGGTGAACCCAGAACAGCTAACCGACAGAGGCGACGGAGGGTGAGGGTGCCTCGCACTGTTGTCAACCCAGACGAGAACTTCTACTTCTACTGGCTCTGGTTGATAACCATCTGTGTGCTGTATAACCTGTGGACGTTAATCGTGCGGCAAAGCTTCCCAGAATTGCAGGTGAGGAAATCTGTCATTTTCAATAGTTTAGTGATGACTTGCCTCATTGAAATAAATAAAAGGAAGATACAGGAGAAACCTATATAAATAAAATTCTCGCGTCACTCTTAGTTGCCATACTCCTCCGAAACGTCAAGACCGATTTTTATGAAATTATATATGTACCGATTCTCAGACCTACCGAATATAGGTAGGTCTGAGAATGGGATGCAATCTATTTTTCAAATCCCTAAAGTCATAAGGGTGGTCCACTACAAACATTTAAAGGCGGTATGGAGTCCGAGGACTAGTTACGTATAAAAAACTAGAATGGATTGACTTTGTACGTAGAAACTTCCGCCTCATAATGAAAGAACAATGCACATGAAGTATGAAACATATCCCAGGGACCGGCAAAAGCAAAAGGTAAATCAAATTCTAGTGGGTGGGTGGACCGTTTCTACACAGTTCTCGTAAATCAGTCTTCGACGTCTATATGCCAACACTCTCTCTTTCTGTATGTGTTCGAAAACGATCTAAGCACGAAAAAATAAATAGGCACCTAAATATTGTACAGTGGGTGCCGTCGAAATCATTTGCAAAAAAGGTAAAACAAGGGATAAAAGTTTGTATAAGGAACTCTGAGGAAGTTCTGCCGATTTATTTTACACTTGGGTCACTTTCGGAATTCTTGCTGAGAGGATTGATGGAAAATCAACCCCTGTAGGTTTTTATTAACAAACTTTACAAACGTTTTAGGTTACACCTATTCACTTTTAACTATTCTATATGCGCTTCATCACTTGCTCCACTGAGAACAAAAACAAATGTTATGTGAAGGCACTAAAATCCTAGAAGCATCGGTATTTTCAAACAGTATTTTCTCGTATTCTATAAAATTTCACCTTTCAGTTTAAGTCGATCGATTTGAACTAAAACGCCACTGAGCTTCTAAAACACAGTACGCTTGGGAAACCCCTTAAAGACGATTGGTTCTACGTAAAATTAATTTGGAGACGGATGATATTACATGATGGCTTTTATTTAGGAGAGATCTTACTTGAATTTGCATGCAAGATTTGACTTGCTTAAAAGTAGTAGGTATATTTAAGTCTTTTATACAAATGCAGCTGTGTTTACTTCAAAAGTAACAATAAAGCAGTGATAACCGGCTGATTAAGGTACCAGTAACCGACACGAGGGTGCCTGGTTCAAACACCGGTACGCATTTGTGTGTTGTCTATGTGCGTATTTATCGCTGCTTCGCGGTAAATAATAACGTTGTAATAATTGCATTACTATGATTTCCGTCATCGTGCATTCCTAAAATTTACAATTTCCGAAAGTTATTTTAGGTCCATCAATCCGCACTTGGCCAAAATGACCACTAGCCTAAGGAGTAGCAGCGAAACTGCATACGACCTCATACAAGACATACCTATGCTTGCTTGAGGTTGTATGTAGATGTCCATGGGCTGCAGCGACCACTTAAAACCACGTGGCCTGCATGCTCATCTGCTACTCCATTCAAATAAAAAATAAATAAAGAAGCAACGGTATTTTAAAACAGTATTTTCTCATGTTTGCTACTTCTTCAGTTTCAGTCTATTCTAAAATACTATGCGCTCGGGAAACCCCTCAAAGACGATTGCTCCTACGTAAAATGAATTTGGAGACGGATGAAATTCCATGACAGCTTTTATATAAGGACAGATCTTGCGTGAATTTGCATGCAGGATTTGTGTTGCGTGGTGGACTAAGTCCGTATCAATTCTGAATGTTTGATAATATGTATTTGTACTTATATGTATTTTATATATTAAAATACAATAGATATAATTTTTAAACGTAGCCGTTTGCGCCTGCCACAAATTTTCTCTTATCACCCAGGGTTGGCTGGGAGAGAATGGCATTAGGCATTAAGCACACCCTTGTATCCTTAGGTTAAGGTTATACTATAAGTTTTAAATTTAAAAAAAATGTTTATACAAACGCACTAAGCTCCAAGAAGTATCGGTATTTTTGAACAGTATTTTCTCGTATTCGATAAAATTTCACGAGCTTTATGGTCTATTAGTGGAACTGAAACGCCATTATGCTTCTAACACACAATACGCTCGGGAAAACCCTTAGAGACGATTGGTTCTACGTAAAATGAATCTGGAGACAGATGAGATTCCATGACGGCTTTTATATAAGGATAGATCTTGCTTGAACTGGCATGCAAGATTTGCCTTAATGTCAAGTCTAGAAGTATTTTATAGAAATCCAGCGATATTTGCTTTAAAAAATATTTATAACAGCGTTATTTGGTTCCGTGATTGAAATGCTGAAATATTAAATATAAAAAAAACTTTAATTTTCCCAATTACTAGTGAATATTAAAGTTTAAATATAAATATTTAAAAATCTATTGGTGAGATAGCTTTAGGTAATTAGCAGTCGGTAAATATTAGTTTTAGTTCTTTATGTAACAAAATTTATTTTATAATCCACTTCAGAAGTATCACTTCTTTCATTTTGTATTTTTAAGCGGAACAGTAACCGCCAATGGTATGACGCATAGACTTAGGATCTACTACCGTAGTGTGACGTTATAATATGGTTATGTAAACAAAAATATGACAGCAGTGAAGTCATCATAAAGGACCGATATTAGTTCATTTACCGTCTTCCAAAAAGAGTAGGTAATGTATTCGGCTGTATGTTATTTGTTAATTATATACATGTATATAATTAACATTGTATATTCACCGATTACCGCCGTTTGTGGACCGATTTTCAAAATTCTTTTTTTACTTGATAATCATCTAAACATCTAACTTGATAATCAGACGTCACTACGTCACCACAGAGTAAAAATGGTATCCAGCGATTTTTGTCAAATTACGCGCGACATTTAAAAATTTATAATGGTTAGCATAAGGTCACTTGTCGATTGAATAAAAATTGTATTTTTTAAGTGTTGTATTAGCACCTTTTCCGCCGCCTTTTTTCTCTCAGCTCAACATCTAGCCCAAACGGGCACCTATAGCACAATATAGATATAAGTATAAAGTAAAGTAACTTCATACTATCGGCCGAATTGACACACGCACAAAGACAACTGTCATTTACATGGCCGCTAAGTAATCTAAGTAAGGTAATAGTACACAGTGCCACATTGCGCTATGGACTAAAAATCGAGTTTCGTAAATTCATTTTTTGGAACGAAGTTCCTTATCGCGCGTTGCGAAAGGGGGCTAGACGAAAAAAATTAAGACGAAAAGTTGTAAAGACACTTTTTGCTATAGTTGTAAGAAGTGCGGCTTACAACTATAGCAACCGCACTCGACATTGCTCAGATTTATTGCCACCGATCCTACTTTTGACCGCACTTGATGTTGCTTAACTTTGTTGACACCCATCCTTTTTTAACCGCTCTAGATGTTGCTTAATGGCCACCCATCCTACTTATGACCACTATTAAGACGAATCTAACGACACTTCTCAAGCTAAAATCCATCGAGCCGTTTAAGCTGCAGAGCGTGCCAAAGAAACATAGCCACAAACTAGACTCGTAAAACATACTCCTCCTTCTATCGCAGTCGGGTAAAAAGATCCGTTAACGTCTCTCTGACGAGTCGAGTGAAAGCGTCGAGTGAAAAAGTTCTATTATCCGCGCGTGAAGCTTGTAACCGTCTTAAATTAATTAATTACTATTTTTTTCCACAATAACCTACCGTATGTTCATAGATTATTTCTTTATATGTGTTATTCGTGTTAAGATAAACTATTTAGTGAAAATTTTATTGATCTCTTACTTATCTTTTAAAACATTTACTATATAGGTACTTACAACGTCATTACACAATTTATATAATTTAAAATCTTTACTTAAACCTTTATCGTATTTAATTACTTTAAAAAATTTAAATTAGTTCAATATCAGATCATATCATTTAATGAACGTGTTTATCTACTTACACAGTTTTTAAATTATACAAATTGTGTAAAGACGTTAAAGCTTAAAGTAAAAATATTAAAGAATTTTTATTTTGTTTAGTGCACTTCAATAAAAGCGTGTTTTAAAAGTATGTATTTTTATTTTTTCTCTTATGGTGTATTGTATTTTATTTTATAAGTTAGGCCTTTATTCCATTCGACGCACATTTTGGGTGTGTTGTATAAAAAAGAGCTATCTGACATTGTGTGGTAACGGCAAATTGAACTTGATCGGATTTTAATTGTTTTTATGGCTAGTTGTAATCTACTAGGTAAGCGATTTGGCACCATACCGTATGGTATTCTGCAAGTTAGTCGCTTTCATTGATATAGGTGTTGGGTGTATATTATATAAAAATAAGCAACCCATCATTTTGTAGGTACCAACCCGAGCACTACGCGCAGTCATTTGTTCAAATTTTAAAAATCGGGCTGAGTTACGCTACTGTCTAGAAAGGCAGGCGCACCTTGTATTGTGCCTAAAGGCGATGACCGGAAAAAATGACATTCATTAAGCGAATATTTAGTATTCCTAATCCATACTAATATTATAAATTCGAAAGTCTGTCTGTCTGTCTGCTACTCTTTCACGCTTAAACCACTGAACCGATTTTGATGAAATTTGGCATAAACATAGAAAGGACGTTGAGAAAGAACATAGGCTACTTTTTGCCGCGTGAAAATATCTCATTCCCACGGGAATAAATGGAATAAATGAAATGCGCCGTGTACTGTTATAAATACACTACATGTTATTACTTACTTCATTGACGTCCATTATCATATTTTATAACTTATATTCTATTGTTTTATTCTTATACTTTACTTTTCCTATAGTATTTCTTTACAAAATTATTTAATTTCGGTGTTTGTTTATTTATATTTTCACGCAGCTATCAAAATTGTCACGTCTGACTTTTTTGTTACTTATTTTTTTAATTCATTTTAAGGCATTGTATAAAAATCCTTTTAGCCATTCAGTATTAAATGAAAAGAAAATTTTTATGTTTCTTATTTCTTCGCGCCATCGTCCAAAAGTTTGACATAGTCTGAATAACAGTTCATCGGTCACTGTTCGTTTTTAATTTTTTATTTGACAGTAACATAAAAACCCCTTGAGATGATAAAGAAACTAATCCTCTTACAAAACTTTTAAGGCAGGACAACGTCTGCGGGATCCACTAGTATGAAATAAATATTTTTGAAAAAAAAAATTTTGACCTTTTGGTCGATTTGAAATACTTTAAAAAAATTGTATAAATTACCAATTACATAGTTATATGATTAGCCTTGCAAAATAGTGGAAAAGCCGCTTATTTGTAGAGATAGGTATCTACCTTTTTCATAGTTCATTAACAGGGAGTAATGAGCTATACCAAAACGAGACGACGTATCTTCACATTAAAAAGATATCTTGGCCCGAAAAAATTAGGCACCATTACATCAGATAGGGTAATTAGGAGAAATATTAACATTCATGAGCTCTCATTTTCAAAAACTCATTTTGGTCTAGGAGCCCAAGAATTTAATTTTTTAGTGAGGTTCGGTAGGTTTGTTGCCAAGGTAATTGCAATCGATACAATCTAATTATTGCGCATAGAAATAAAAAATAATCCTTCTTGCTTGTTGAGTTTTCCCTGTGATTATTTATTTATTTATGTATTTATTAATTAAGTTCTAGCTGTGCCCCGCGATTTCACCCGCGTTAATTTTTTTTAAAGTATCCTATTTAACTTCTGATAACTCCAAGAATATAATACAATGTACAAAGTTTCATGATGATCGGTTGAGTAGTTTTCGCGTGAAAGAGTAACAAACTTAATTTCGTATTTATAATATTAGTAGGATAGTCTTATTCTAAGGATACAAGGGTGCATTCTCTCCCCGCCAACCCTGGATCATATAGAAAACTTGTGGTAGGTGCATACATGACGAAGATAGACTAGATAGACTTAACTTAGATTAATGAATCGCTTTAAATAAATTTGTAGTCACTCGCAAAAGGGATAGTGGACAAGTGGATAAGGAACGTAACTACTAATTAAAGTAGCATTATTATAAAAACTAGTAATTATTTGAAACAAACAACCGGGAAAGAAACACCGCTGTTCTAATTTTTGCCATACGGTAATTATATTGCAGCGGGAAGGTACACAAACTATACATACATAATAAATAAAATTGGACTGTATGTTTGTAATATTGAACTAACCGCTACATGCATATGAATGTATAAACAGTACATATACCACAACAACATTTTTTTTTAATTTTGTGTCTGTCCTGTCTGTCTGTATGTTCCGGCTAATCTCAGAAACGGCTGGACTGATTTTGACGGGACTTTCACTGGCATGTAGCTGATGTAATAAGGAGTAACTTAGGCTACTTTTATTATAGAAAAAAATGTAAAACTAAAGTCCACGTGGATGAAGTCGCGGGCGGCCACCAATCACAAATATATCTGTGGACACAATAATCTGAGGCAATGAACCATCATGAGTAATTTGAGGGAGTATACGACCTCAGTCAATTACTTATCAAAAGCTTGTTTTTGACTTTTTTCGGTTGGAATCTTGCAACAAAAATTACAAACAAATCTTAAACCGACTGAGGTGAAATTTTATACACACGATTATTTTGGATATTTTCCCTCACCGTGAAGCTATAACAAATACGCATTTGACAAACTTTGACAGAGGTGCACGCCTGGGGTTTTAACTCTGTATCTCCATATCGGAGACCGCGATTTTTATTTATTTATTTAATTCTTTATTACACCACATAGATTGGTATAAAAGGCGGACTTAATGCTAAAAGCATTCTCTGCCAGTCTACCTTTGGGCGAAACAGAGACAGTTGTAGGCGGCATAATAACTTACAAAAATAAAATATGATAGGGAAATTATCAATGAAAATACAACTAAAGAAATATAAAGATATGCGGATAAGCATTTATATATAATTTTATATAAAATATATAAATATAATAGGAATAATACTAATACGTAATACAAACATTCATATATATATATAAATATTCATATATATATATATATATATATATATATTTAGAAAGCGTCAAGTAATGCGACTTAAATAGAGAGCTGTGACACTAGTCTTGAAAGACTGCTTGCTACAAGTTTTCCTTAAGTCGTCCGGGAGAGCATTCCAAAGCCGAGCAGCATGAAGTACAAAAGATTTGGATAGAAAACCAGACCGGTGAAGAGGGAAAGAAAGTAATAAAGAATCGCTAGAGCGGAGCTGACGCTCATGAAATCGGAGAGGTAATTAAACATTTCTTTAAGATATTCAGGAGAGAGAGGGTCAAAGAGAATAGAATGAAGTGTGTTGAGTGTTCTAATCTGTCTTCGCTCCCGAATGGGAAACCATTGGAGTTGTGAACGGTAGGAGGAGGAGGATTTTTATCGCTCGGGCATCACTGCTGCCATCGCGGGACGCGTAGTAAATGTACCTACACCATCTAAAGAATTAATTTTTCACAGATTCTTATATAAGTAGTCTTATATAAGAAGATAAGTTATATCTTCCTACTAGCTTTCTGTCCGCGGCTCCGCCTCTTGGACTACACGTTTTTTGCATACTAATGAGATATTTTCCTCAAGTAAATAGGCACTTCTTACTTTTCCGATGTCATTCTCTACCTCCCTAACTATCTCCATACAAAAAATCAGGACAATTCGTAGCCCCGTTACGACGTGGGAGAAGGACAATCATACACGCTTTCACATTTAAAATATAAGTATACATTCCTTGTACGCGTGTTTCTCTTTAATAACTTAAGCTATGTTACTACCGTGTAACAGATTTTATTTCTATTGATTTGAATAAAACATCGAGTAGACAGCGAAAGCTAATTTATCTTGTCTCCCTAACGATCAGCTTAGCTCCAGCGCCAGTTTGATGATCCATCTTGCAGAAGTTTTGGACATGGAGCTAAGGCGGCGATGGTAAATTATACTGACTAATTTTGCTTTACCTTCCATTATCTATATACAGATGAATAAAATTGGAGTGTCTGTTTGTAATATTAAAATAACCGCTTTTTACTACATGCGAGTATTACGAATGTATATACGGTGGCTGGCTGCAACCTTTTTTTTTGCGTCCCACTGCTGGGCACGGGTCTCTCCCCCTTATTGGGGAGGCCTGGAGCGTACTCCACCACGCTGCTCCAATGCGGGTTGGTGGAGATGCGGGTTAGTGGCCAACCCGCTGTCGGATGTTTTCAAACCGCCCATAAGGCCTCCGACAAGGTTTAACGACTGTTATCTATCGATAACCGGGACTGACGGCTTAACGTGCCCTCCGAAGCACGGAAACGCGCATGAAATTTTTTGCCACCAGCGGTCACCCATCTCACACCCGACCGCGCCCGTTTGGGTTAGCTGCATAGACCGCTTGCGTTCTACGCTAGCCGCCGAGCCATGCGCGCTTCGCAATTTTTGTCTGTCTGTCTGTTTATTCCGGATAATCTCTGAAGCAGTTTAACCAATATTGATGGGACCTTCACTGGCAGGTAGCTGATGTAATAAGGAGTAAGTTAGGCTTCTTTTATTTTAGATAGAAAAAATCTAAAACGAATGTCCACGCGAACCAAGTCGCGGGCGGCCGCTAGTAATAAAATATTAACAAAAAGGCCAAGCTTATATTTTAAACGCCCATGGTGTATCGTATCATGTCAAGTCATCCAAAATAATCGTGTGTATAAAATTTCACCTAATTAAATATAATTACGATGTTTTCCTTACCATGCGTACCGAAGAGTAACTTATATTTCTCGAAGATATTATGTCACTGCCGAGAGCAAACCTGTGGCCAGCAGTGGGACAAGTTAAATAAAAGGCATCCCGCCCGGGATGGTTCACATTTTTAGGGCTCCGTAGCCAAATGACAAAAAACGGAACCCTTATGGATTCGTGATGTCTCTCTCTGTCTGTCCGTCCGTATGTCACAGCCACTTTTTTTCCGAAACTATAAGAACTGTTGAAACTCGGTACGTAGATGTATTCTGTGAACCACATTAAGATTTTCATACAAAAATAGAAAAAAGCAATAAATTTTGAGGATTCCCCATAGGTACTTAGAACTGAAACACAAAAATTTTTTTTTCATCAAACCCATACGTGTGGGGTGTCTATGGATAGGTCTTTAAAAATGATATTGAGGTTTCTAATATCATTTTTTTCTAAACTGAATAGTTTGCGCGAGAGACACTTCCAAAGTGGTAAAATGTTGGTCCCCCTGTAACTTCTAAATAAGAGAATGATAAAACGTAAAAAAATATGATGTACATTACGATGCAAACTTCCACCAAAAATTAGTTTGAACGAGAGCTAGCAAGTAGATTTTTTAATACGTCATAAATCGTAAACCACAATTTACCTTTGAATCTTAATTGAATCTTAATGCCATGATTTCTATGGATAATCAAAGGCAATGATGTATTTCTGTTGCCGCTTTTGTTATACAAATACTAAAAATATAATAAAATAAATATTTAAGGGAGCTCCCATACAATAAACGTGATTTTTTATAGATAATGGTACGGAATCCTTCGTGTGTGAGTCCGACTCGCACTTGGCCGGTTTTTATTTATTTAATAAATGTTTTTTTTCTGTTGCCGCTTTTGTTATACAAATACTAAAAAAATAATTAAAATAAATATTTAAGGGGGCTCCCATACAATAAACGTGATTTTTTATAGATAATGGTACGGAATCCTTCGTGTGTGAGTCAGACTCGCACTTGGCCGGTTTTTATTCATTTATTACAGTAGGTATATTCACAGTTTCATCCGAAATTTGTATAAGACGGAATCAGTAAATAGGCATGATGACACTATTAAAGAATCAGAGGATAAATGGTTTAACAGAAAAATATATGCTAATAAAGTTCTAAAATATGATCCCGTTTTAATATAAACATAAAGATTAATAAGATTTTCAATAAAATAAAAGTATTAAATACAGCAATCGGCCATGTTATCTGAAACGCCAATCAAAAGGAATGACGTCACGTCTCAGTAAAAGTCATCGTGTTGCTTGAAGTTTGACGAGCAAGCCGACGCCATGACACCTATGAGCGTTTTCGCGCTTAATTCAAATTACATAGCAGAAAATACATTAATTTACGTTAAAAGTTGAGTTTATTGCTGAAATAAACTTTTTTTCGAAACTAGGAGACGTGTACCTACAATAAGGAAAGGTATTTATAAATCTGTCATCATGCCCATTGCCGTTGAGCTCAGCTGCTATTACAGAGAAATCTAGATAAATTATTTCCAACACTACTCATAGCCAAGCGTTTGAGTAAATTGTTATCACTACTCAATAAATATAATTAATCATCACCTACATCTAACTGTTTTAATATAATTTGGTTCGCTGCAACCCTTTTTACGTCCCACTGCTGAGCACGGGTCTCTCCCCATTATTGGAGAGCCCTGGAGCTTACGTCACCACGCTGCTCCAATGTGGGTTGGTGGAGATGCGGGTTAGTGGCTAATCCGCTATCGGATGTTTTCAAAACGCCCATAAGGCCTCCGAAAAGGCTAACCGACTGTTATTTATCGACAACAACCGGGACCGACGGCTTAACGTGCCTTCCGAAGCACGGAAACGCGCATGAAATGTTTTTTACCACTAGCGGTCACCCATCTCACACCCTACCGCGCCCATTTAGCTTAGTTGCATAGATCGTTTGCGTTCTATGCTAACCGCCGGGCTATGCGCGCTTCTCAATATAATAGTTTGAAAGTATTATCCTATTTCTCCAGTTATACCCGATAGCACTACGTTCAGTCTAATTCGGATTTTGGGTCGGCATGTTCTCAGGTGCTCGCTACGAGAGAGCCCTAAATTAATTGGATTTTTCACTAACAAAAACTACAATATTTTTCTTTTTTTTTTTGACAGCCTCCGTGGCGTAGTGATGAGCCGACTGCGAAGCATGAGGTCGTGGGTTCGATTCCCACCCAGGACAAATATTTGTGTGATGAACATGACTATTTGTTCTGTGTCTGGGTGTTAATTTATCTATTGAAGTATGTATTTAGAATTATATAAGTATGTTTATCAGCTTTCTGATTACCATAGTACAAGCTCTGCTCAGTTTGGAATCAGATGGTGTTGTGTGAATTGTCCAAAGATATTTATTTATTTATTTTCTATGAAACAATGATTCGATAAAATAAATTTTCCTAAATTCTATCGTAGGCAGCAAAAATGTCTATATATGCATACTACGAAAAAAAGAAAAATAAACCGCCTTTACATGTAAAAAATATCAACCTAAATACGTGAATTTTTCGTCTTTTAACAAATTTTCGAAATTTGCTTTAGAATCGTAATTAAAACGTTTTTTGACGTATTTTAACATAAAGCAGCTGAGTTCAACCTTGAAAATTAACTATTATTTTATGTCACTCCCAAAAAATTGTACCCTTAAGAAAAAAAATCTCTCTTTTTATTTTTTACGTTTTGTGTGAACAAACGGAAAGTGTGGGTTATCAACAAAAAAAAACACTCAATTCAATTAAAAATAAAGTTCGCATTGCTCTAAAATTGGAATATATTTTAGTTTGCTTCGCTTTATTTGTTGCCATTTATCCAATTTATCCGCTGTATCCAGATATCTTAAAATTTTGGGAGCGTTATAGAAATATCTGAATCTGTAGAAAATGTCGGAGATCTAAGGTAACAAAATAAGAAAAAAAATAAACCCGAATTAAGAATGTCACTCTTCTACAGAAATGGGAAAATTTTTGGTAGTAGGCACACTAACGACGTGACAGCAGCATACCCAAAAAAATATCCAAATTGGATCATCCATGGCGGATGAGCTCAGCTGCTTGTTACGGAGCAGCCTTAAACAAATTGACTTTTTCACCGACAAAAAAATTGCCGTATAACAATATTTTACCAAACTGTTTTTACTTAATTTATCGCAGACAGAAAAGTGGATAGATAAACGAAATTAAATTAACATCTTGCATGAGTTAGGTTTATATAGAGTTTTTACCTATTCAAATAGGTTAAAACCGTGGAGATCAAATTTTGAGCTTCACTGCTCTTATTTTGATGGAGATACTTACTCAATCGGTCTTCAAAAATCGAGAACTCGGTCGACAAAAATAATATTTTTCTTGCGCATGGCATTTACTGAGTATGTTCTGATTATATACGCAAAAATATATGTTTAATTCGATTTTAAAACAAAAGAATTTCCTTTTAAAAAGTTAGGTACAGCGATTTGATCGTTTTGGATTTTTGCGCCCAATGTACTTTGACTATTGTGCGTTGTCGCTTTCTAAAAAGAAGTAAGAGGACGGGGTAGTGTTTCTGGCCTTGCTGCGCGTGTATGCGTCATACAGTAATAAAATGTGGTTTGCATATTTCTTGCAAAATAGCTTCGAAAGCAAAGCCAAAGCCAAAACCAAAGTCAAAAGCCAAAAGCCAGAAGCCAGAAGCCAATATCCAAAAGCCAAAAGCCAAACTCCAAAAGCCCAAAGCCAAAAAAATGAATCGTACGAGTATACCTTGAATACCTAATTATAGGGCTATTCCATTCATTCACATTCAAAAGTCAGTATTTCACTGCCCCGTTAAATAAAATGCTTTTTTTTTCTATAGCTGGTAAAATTTAAATGGACTTAAAAGGCAAAAGGCAATCCCCAAAATCTAAACCGCAAAAGCCAAAAGCAAAAAGCCAAAAGCCAAACACCAAAAGCCAAAAGCCAAACTCCAAAAGCCAAAAGCCAAAAGCCAAACTCCAAAAGCCAAAAAAAATTAATCGTACGAGTATATCTTGAATAGGTACCTACTTATAGGACTATTCCTTTCATTCAGACATTCGAAAGTCAGTATTTCACTGCCGCGTTAAATAAAATGTTTTTTTTTTCTGTAGCTGCTAAAATTTAAATGGACTTAAAGGCAAAAGGTAAAAGGCAATCCCCAAATGCCAAACCGCAAAAGCCAAAAGCAAAAAGCCAAAAGTCAAAAGCCAAACACCAAAAGCCAAAAGACAAACCCGAAAAGCCTAAAGCCAAACCCCAAAAGCCAAAAGCTAAAAGCCAAAAACCAAAAGCCAAACTCCAAAAGCCCAAAGCCAAAAAAATGAATCGTACGAGTATACCTTGAATACCTAATTATAGGGCTATTCCATTCATTCACATTCAAAAGTCAGTATTTCACTGACCCGTTAAATAAAATGCTTTTTTCTTCTATAGCTGGTAAAATTTAAATGGACTTAAAAGGCAAAAGGCAATCCCCAAAATCTAAACCGCAAAAGCCAAAAGCAAAAAGCCAAAAGTCAAAAGCCAAACACCAAAAGCCAAAAGCCAAACTCCAAAAGCCAAAAGCCAAAAGCCAAACTCCAAAAGCCAAAAAAAATTAATCGTACGAGTATATCTTGAATACCTACTTATAGGACTATTCCTTTCATTCAGACATTCGAAAGTCAGTATTTCACTGCCGCGTTAAATAAAATGTTTTTTTTTCTGTAGCTGCTAAAATTTAAATGGACTTAAAGGCAAAAGGTAAAAGGCAATCCCCAAATGCCAAACCGCAAAAGCCAAAAGCAAAAAGCCAAAAGTCAAAAGCCAAACACCAAAAGCCAAAAGACAAACCCGAAAATCCTAAAGCCAAACCCCAAAAGCCAAAAGCTAAAAGCCAAAAACCAAAAGCCAAAAGCCAAAAAATTTAATCGTACGAGTATACCATGAATACTTACTTATTGAGCTATTCCGTCATATTTAAAATGTTTTTTTAACGTGGCAGTGCTTGTGTAGGGTCAGAATGGCCTCACCATCCAATTTTGTTCATTTATATCTTTAATAAACTGTCCATTGCGACCCCTTGCTTTATTATGGCGACGTGTTAAAGCGATTGTTACCTATGTACCTTTTAAAAGGGACCAACGTCAATAAAGAATTACACGTTAATTTTTACGTTGATTTCCCAAGGTGACTTAAAACGGTTACAAAGCGAGTGTGAAGGGTCTTTGCCCATTCAAGGACCCTATCAAACATCTCCAATTTGACCCCTCGAGCTTTATTGCCGAGACGTGTGTAAAGCATTTGTTTTATATAGCCTCGGAAATTTTCCTTGAAAGGATGGATTGTAAGGGACAGTCTTTGAAAGAAGTGTACTTTGTTTTAAGTGTAGGTCACTGTAGGTACGTCTACCTTTTGGAAATCGATTGAGTTTCTTTTATGATGTCATGACTATACCGTAATGGCGGGAAAACTTAATAGGCGACCCTGTAGTGCCATGTACCTTAAGAGATACTAGGTTATGTTGAAGTTCTACTCCCCTATACGTCGAAATGAAATGAAATGAAATGAAAATATTTCATTTGCACAAATATGGATGAAAAAAGGTTTTAAAAAATATTTAGAACCCATATTTACCCCTTGGGGTGTACAAATTTTATTATATTAAATAAAATAATTATTTTAATGACTTAAACTTAATTTAAACTTAAATTCTTAAAATGACTATTACAGAAGGGTACATACGAAACATTAAAGTAGTTTTAAATTTTACAGTTTTAATTAATTAGACTTAAACCCAATTTTGTGCTTTTTATAATAATTTATTTTATTTGAACCATACGGGGTTCGCCGTCATCAGGTTTGTCAGCGTCCCCGGGATGTTCAATAACGCTATGTCCTTCTTGCGCATGATTCTATGCGGATACATCTCAAGAGATTGCTTATTTTTTCAATATCTCACGTCTTTAAAGACTTATAAAAAATATAGATTTATTTTACACTGGCTTTACCTCCGTGACTTAGCGCTCGTAAGATATATTTATGTTTTTTCGCGGGTATATGTCATTCACCAGCCCACAAACTATCTCCAATATCTCCATGCAAAAAAATTTGGTTAATCCGTAGCACTGTTGTGACGTGAAAGAACAAACAAACAAACAATCACACTTTCGCATTTATAATAATTAGGGTAGCCTGATGGCGTGAGCATAGAAGAAAAATAAATAACAATTACAATAATACAATTTATCTTAGGGGGCTTTTCACGTGAAGCGGGCAACGCAAAAAAGGGATGTTCTGAATTTTGATCATATTCTGGTAAGAAGTTAGAAATACTTCTAGTACAGATGGATATGTACACACACATAATTTTTCGTACGATTCATTATTGCCGAGTTATCAGCTTTTAAAAATTTACTTAGTATAAAGATCACATATTATTTTGGATGCTCGAATTTTTATAAATCAATTTGTAAAAATAAAAAATATATTTTTTATAAGACAAAAGTCTTTATCCTTATGTGTTTTTAACAAATCGATTTGTAAAAAATAATAAGTATGTAAAAAATGCGGACTTCGTAAGAAGTAAATTCTTAAAAGCTCATAACTCGGCAATAATGCATCGCATGAAAAAAACTGTGTGTGCACATCTATGTCTACTAGAAGTACTACCTAACTAGAATATGATTAAAATTCAAAACCTCACATTTTTTCGTTTTCCGCTTCACGTGAAATGCCCCTCAGAAATCATTTACAGAATCTGTTTCTTCTGCACCGACAAGAGTCTTTAACTTGTCTATATTTCATCTGATGCTATGATCTTCTTGTCCACAGAGTATGTGTCACTACTTCTGGGTCACGTGCGACGGCATCGGTGACCTGGTGTTTACTTTAGACCTGGTCGTGCAGTTCAGGACGGGCTATTTAGAACAAGGACTCATGGCAAGTACATTCTTCTACTTTTATTCATTTATTTATTAATCCATTGTTGCTCGTGCGAAGAAGCGAACTTAATGTCTGATGGCGTTCTTACCAGCCAACCCTTAAAACTGGTGAATTTTTTTGTAGGCAGCATAAAAATCGTTTTTGTATTTACAATCCGTATAGCACATTTACCATAGTTACTAGGCTAAACTGTCGTAATCATTATTATTTTGATCATGATAAAGATTAAACACCTTTCTCCCACCCCAATGATAAAGTTTAATCTTGGCGTTGTTACTAAATAAATTGTTATATTCGTAAGTTTGTATTTATTACTCGCTCAGTAAATAGTAAGTATTACTCGCCCTACTTTAAAGATATTTCTTTAATGGTAAATATTTTATCACAATATAATATTTTCCTTCAACGTGCCTCCTAAACATTTATACAAAAGCATGTCCATTAACCTGCGCTTGACCAAAGTGATGTACGGTGGTATATATTTTTTTTTTTTTGTGAGGAGACTTTTGCAAATCGGTCATTCAAAACTCGTATCAAAATGGTTAGGGACTCGAAGTGAAAACGAAACTATTTTAGTGTCTGATATCGATTTTTAGAAAATTTAAGCGCAAGTCTGCTAGCGATGCATGAATATTACATGGTCGCTCGGTTGGATGTTCATGTTTAAAATATTATATAGGAAAACAAGTATCTTTTTATTGCATATGAATAAAAGACCGGCATTTAAGTGGTGCCCATGTGCCACTTGCTTGGCCGTTGCAGCTTGTGGACAAACAAACATTCAACAACAACAACGACAAGCAAACAGTCCACAGAGAGTCTCTCTGAGAGAGATGATTTTCACCTCATATAAGGCTGTCCGGTACCCCACCTTTCCACCAAAACAAATTAGAATTCGAAAGTCGAAATCGAAAGTTTTCTGAATTCTGAAGTCGAAAGTTTTCGAGCAGTGTGTGTTGCCAGTGATGACCTACGGCGCTGAGACGTGGTCTTTTACAGTTAGCCTTTTCCACAGGCTCAAGGTCGCTCAGCGAGCGATGGAGAGGGCTATGCTTGGTATTTCTCTACGCCACAGAATCCGTAACGATGAAATCCGTAGACGAACGAAGGTTACCGACATAGCTCTCAAAATCTGCAAGCTGAAGTGGCAATGGGCAGGCCACATAGTTAGGAGGACTGACAACCGGTGGGGAAGAAAGGTCCTCGAATGGCGACCACGTCTCGGCAAAAGGAGCACAGGCCACCCTCCAACCAGGTGGACCGACGACCTGAAGAAGATAGCGGGAAACCGCTGGATTCAGAGGGCGCAGGACCGGACGGAGTGGCGAACATTAGGGGAGGCCTTTGTCCAGCAGTGGACTCTAAAAGGCTGATGGATGGATGGATGGATGGAAATTAGAATTGCATAACAGCAAAAATGGGTGCACCGGCACAACTATGCGCGGTCAAATCGTAATGAAACTTTACAATGCTACCGTGATTTGAAAAGTTGGGATGAGCAATGTAGGAACATAAAAAACAACAGCTTTATTTTATGGTTATTCTCTATATTAAAAAACGCTACACACTCATCGCTCCACAATAGAATTCCATGCGTCGTGGGTACCATCTACACATACAAAGTCATGAACACGATCAACAGAAATTAAAATTCGTCATTCCAACTTCTGTATCGCCGGGAATCGAAACCGATGACATGATACTTGGCTTTATTCTTTTTTTTCTTGATTAATTTGGTGTACATTATGTTGGTGTCTAATAAATTAAATTAAATAATTTTTTTTAAGTTGCTTAGATGCTAATTAAAAATCATCTTCATAATTTTTTTTTTCAAATAAATCTCAAAAGAAAATAATCCTTAATAAAGACAAGGAGCAACTTATTACCTACCTTTGTTTAACTTTCCTAAAAGCAATGTTATTTTAAGGTAATTATCAAATAATTAGTAATGTTTTTAGACAATGAAAACTAATTTATGAAGGAAAACTCAAAGAGATAAGAAATATTAAAATTATAAAGAACATAACACCCGTTATGATCTTTATCATTTCTCGGTATTTCTGATCTCGTTAAGGTTTCCTTTATAAATTAGTTTTAATTTTCTTCGTTATGTAAATAGACAAAGGCTTTTTTCAGTACTTATGGAAATAATAAGTTTCTGATACTCTACGTATGGTACTGGTTGAATACAAGGGATCTACGGTAGACTCAGGCGCGGTCGCAGCCTTCAATTTTGGGAGGAGGGGTCACCAAGAAATTTGAGGGGGGGTCACTAAGAGATTTGGGGGAAGAGGTGTCCCAAATTGGCTTGTTGTCCCTTCCATCTACGCATGACTGATGGATTTTGGGGGGTTTCATGTCCCGTATGACCCTGACCCCCCCTCCCTCCCCCCACTGGGACCGCGCCTGGGTAGACTACGCAGCTTAGCGAAACATACGCGGTCGGTGTGTGAATGAAGATGCGGATGGGTGACCGTTAGTAGTAAATTTCTTGCGGAAATTTGGTACTTTTGGGGCACTTTAAGTTTTCGGTCTCGGTTTTTATTAATAGATAGCAGTTAGTAAACCTTTTTGGAGGCCTTAAAGACGATTTGAAAATATCCGACAGCAGGTTGGCCACTAACCCGCATTTCCACCAAACCGCATTCGACCAGCGTGATGAAATATGTTCCAGGCCTCCCTAATAAAATGTGGCGAGACCTGTGTCTAGCAGTGGAACGTGTTACAACCACCTACAACACAGGCAGTCCAAGTCTGGGGCTGTACTCTAAGCGCCGAAGTTCGAAGATTTGCATATTTTTCAGCACATTTCTTACCCTTTTCTGTCCTCCGTATTTGTGGATACATGCCTCTAAAGTAAAGTTATCGAGAATTTGGGGAAATTTAGATTCTAAACTAATATGTATATAAAGCTGAAGCGTTTGTTTGTTTGACCGCGCTAATCTCAGGAACTACCGGTTCGAATTGATAAATTATTTTTGTGTGGGATAGTTCATTTCGGTGAAGACTTTAGGTCATCATGCTATGACTAATACCAAAGTCCACGGGGACGAAGTCGCGGGCGACCGCTAGTATGTTTTAAAATCCTTCAAACTTTTACAAAATGATCGCTCAAAAATACACGATACCTCGGACTATATCGCTTAGAGCAGGGCTTCTGAATTGAAACGTTATTCTTAACATAATCCTCTTTGATACAGGTATACGACTCGAAGAAGCTAGCGAAGCACTACGCAACGTCGCGGTCATTTCTTCTGGACCTGGCCGCTCTTACCCCATTGGACTTGCTGCAACTCAAGATTGGCACCAACCCTATTATCCGTTTTCCCAGATTCTTGAAGGTAAGCTAGACCACTTTTTTTATTTCAGTAATTGCATCGCATTTGTGCATATTCCAAATATCAAGGTACATCTGTATCCAGAAGGGAAAACGTCCATATTGTCGTCGGGTGCCAGTTCTCGTCATATCATAGAAAAAATTAAACTTTTCGCCCAAAAGTTATTCTTCCTTGATGCTCTATTAACGGTGCTTATCTCATATCTCCCATTTTTTTGTGTTCAGTTGTCACCCGCTATCCTTTCATTGTTATTCTCATTCTCATTTTTATTAAGGTAATAAAAATATACTAGATCTTTTTACGTTTTGTTTACGTATTAAAATGATTTTAAAGGAATTATTATTAGCCTTATCTAACTAATGAGCAGCGATGGCCGAGTGGTAAAAAACCGCGGTCTTCGACGCGACCGATCCCGGGTTCAAATCCTCGGCTCGCACCTCTGATAAAGAAATTTGAAATGTGCGAATTTATCGCGGCTCCACGGTGATGGAAAATATCGTGATATTTCATTGATTACGATGTTCTCGATCGCCGTGCATGCCTAAGAGAAATTCATAATTTCTCGAAAGCATGACGTCCACCAATCCGCACTTGGCCAGCGTGGTGGACTATGGCCTAAATCCCCTCTCAATTGTGTGAGAAGGAGACTTGTGCCCAGCAGTGGGACATAAAAAAAAGGTTGAAAAAAAAAACTAACGTTAACGTAATGTTACCTGACTGATTTATTTATCTGTGTATTGGAAAATCACTCCTTAGCTTTTTGGTTCAATAAAGTTTTAATTCAATTACTCCAAAGTCCAAACGACACATAAAATCTCCCCCAAATAGTATTCACGACCACTTCTCATTGCGATGTCCTCCTATTAACGTCGCTTATACAAATAAATACAAATACTCTTTATTTGTATACCATATAAAACAATAAAATAAAAACGGTGCGTTCCAATGGAGATCCCGGAGTCCTCCCCAAGCGCAGAGGCAAGCCACCGAGGTGGTGCGGTCAAATTCCACATAATCCGGTATCCTCTCCCAATGTGCCGGGTACCTTTGAAGGTTCCCCAAAATACAAAAAAGGTTATAATGGGCTCGATAACAACCTCATGTCTTGTGAACAATAAAAGTTGCTTTACTTTCTGTTATTCATTAGGTTGAAAAATCATTTACATTTTTTCTTTTTTTTTATTCGTGAAGTTTTTTTTTTCTGCCATTTTCACTGCCAGCGTCCAGTATAATTTTGCATCAATTTTTTGCCAGTTTCAATGAAACTGGACGAAGTAGTAACAAAGTCAGTCGTCAGTAATCAGTCAGTCTAGTCAGTCCAACATTCAAGTAAAGCGATGGCTACTTTACTAGAACGTGTCCGATGGAATTTTGGAGGCAAGCAGAAAAAACCTATTTTAGCACTGTTATTCTATTTCACAAACACTCGTGCACTGTAATTAACCTATATCAAACAAAATGCCATCAACTTTATCCGATATAAATCAAAAATACACCAAGAAAATGAAAATAAAACAAGAGCACAATATGTCTTCTTCGACTTCCCGCCAAAACTCCAATTCGTGAAGTTCCATAACTAACGCTACCAAGTACCTTTAAATTAATAATATTTACTATACAAAAACTTGATTTAGGAACAAATTCTTTCACTTATTCCAGACGGCTCTTACAAAATCCCGACACGATATATTATCACAGCCATTTCTCGTCACAATGCCCTATTTACGGCGCTTATTTCTTATCTCCCAATTGTTTTGTTATACATATGTATTTACCCCTCCATCCCCTTCATTGTTATGCCTTTATTCTCGTTTTTATTAGAGTAGTAAAACTTATTAGGTATAGGTAGGTATCTATTGAAATTGTTCACTGTCGAAAATCTAGTCAAAAATTGTTTGTAAAGTAGGTTTACGATCGAGATGTTTACGTGATAACGTCCGCACGAGAAAATCTCCATTCGTTTGTATGCCGCTAGAGTGAGAGAGACGGAAGATCGGTCCACTCACTCGAACGCTATGCCAGCCTCCGCTCGTGAGGATTCCGCGTGACAAGTTTCACGGAATGACTGGCAGCGCTCGAGATGAGACGGGAGATCGGTCCGTCTCTCTCTCGTTATACCTGCGATCGCGCTCGTGAGGTTTTGGTGTGACACAAGTTTCTGAACATGTCACCCGACTAAAACGATTTTAAAGACGTTATCACGTCAAAATAGAGACCAAAAAGCATTTTCATCATTTCCGCATTTGCTGTTACTACAATATTCTTTTAAGGTAATTACATTTTCAAGATATTATACAACAAGCTTAACATGCTACTATCTAATTTGAATATAACAGGAATTCCAATAGGAAATTTATGTAATGTTCAAATCATAGTCGACATGCAATTTCGTATGGTCTCTCGGCCGTCGCTATAACAACCCTCGACCACGCGCTGCTTATTTTAAAGAGATTCCTCGCTATAATTTGATGATCTCACTATTATAGAGTGTTCTGAGATAAAATATAACTATCTATTTAAAATTCCTAGCTTGATGAAAGGTAACATTGTAATGAAATATCGTACACGTAGATTTAGAGCAGTTTGTCAAACTACCTTTTTTTTTGGTATCGGGGGGAAACCTTGAAAAGGTACTCGACACCTTGAGAGAGGATACCAGGTTATGTGGGATTTGACCGCACTAAAACCCCCTCGGTGGCCTGCCTCTGCGTTTGTGAGGACTCCGGGATCTCCATAGGAACGCACCGGTGTACTCCACGCGCGGCGCCCCAGAACGGGTCCATCTTCGGGAGAGCAGATGTGCTCTCCTGCATCTTCAGGTGTTCACGGCGGCATGCGGCCACACATACACCACCGTCCCTGCTGCTAGCTGGACGGGTCAAGCTCCCACTCTCACCGTCTGCATCCCCGGAAGCCCCCTTACGATCGCCTCTTACGATCAGGCAGGGGATACCGTAGCTCTGTTCTTAATCCTGCTAGCGTATTTTTTATGTGATAACGTCTTATAAATCGATGAACGTCGGCTCCTTTGACCAAACCCAGGCAAAAATGCCTACCGCCTAACGGCAGTGAGAAATCACCATGAGGCAGTGATCCTCATGAGTCTTCCCGGGTAAAGAGATTGTTCCTCGCTCCCGTAGTCCCATACGTTTGAGTGTGCCGCGATGCCGGCTGCACTCACGAAAAAGCATGAGCGCGGAATAAGCGATAGGAAGGCACAATCGGCCCAAGCGTCGGCTTGTGACACACCATACACTTATTTCACACTTATAACATATCAGGGTTTTCATATACCCTGTGTCGTGGGTACCGTGAACATATATAGTACAAAGACAGAAACACAAACACCCAGAACGAAAACCGGGAATCGAACACGGGACCCTCTGATTGGCAGTCCGGCATGGTAACCATTACGCCATACGGGTTGTCAAATAGTTATCTTATCTCTCTTCTCGCGTGACGTCACAGCTAGTAGCAGTGTAAATAAATGTTAATTTATTGAAAAAAATGTAATTTTCAATTAACTCCTTTGTATACGTTTGTGTTTGTACACAGCAGCGATGGCCGAGTGGTAAATAACCGCCGTCTTTGACGCGACCGACACCAGTTTCAAATCCTCGGCGCGCACCTCTGACAAAGAAATGTGTATTGTGCGCATTTATCGCTGCTCCACGGTGATGGAAAATATCGTGATATTTAATTAGGTAATTACGATGTTCTCCATCGCCGTGCATGCCTGAGAGAAATTCATAATTTCTCGAAAGCATGACGTCCACCAATCCGCAATTGGCCAGCGTGGTGGACTATGGCCTAAATCCCTCTCACTTATGAGAGGAGACCTGTGCCCAGTAGTGGGACATAAAAAGGTTGAAAAAAATACGTTTGTGTACTTCTACGTATTATACAAAATAATTATTATTCAGTGATAATAATTCAATACAATCCATAAAAATGAGCAATTTATCATCAATGTTTTCTTATGACGTTCGCGTAAAATTATCGTCCGTAAACCTACTTTACAGGCAAACATTTTGTTTTTTTTTCCATTATGGCATCGCAAACTCTGTGCATATTGGCCAGCTTTAAGTATATTTTTTACATTTTTTTTGTAAACAAAGGTTATCGTATCAATCAATATTGCATCCAGTACCAGCTGTACCAGTGATCTGTATAAACCGGACTTTGGCTCCAACAAAACTTTACAGCGCAGATAAGAACAAATCAGGTATTATCCGAGGATATCCAACTAAGCGACAGCTTAAGCGCTTAGAACAAACGATATGTCAGCATTTTAACTTGTTTTATCTATCTTGTATCTTAATCTGTATCCTTTGAAATTAACAGAGTATTTTTTATCAAAATAATTATAAATAAGTAATAAATAACGCTTCACTCACACTCATAGCCTCCTCGGTTGGTTCCTCTAGGGTTGCCCGTGTTCATAGGCGACAATGATCGCTTAACACCTCGCGGCCTGTTTGCCTTTTGTTCTACCGTGTTCGATACCAGATTCAAATCCGCAGAAATAAAAGACATAAAAGATATTTCTATAAATAATTGCTTCTTGTTTGTTTACTAAGCTAATTAATTCAATTGGTCTATAAATACAAACACTGAAAATAAAACAAGAACAAATATTGAAACAGTAATAAACACTGAACTAACTTAAATGAATTGGTGTAAATTGAGTTTTGTGAGAAGTGAGCGAAATTACTTTTGTAATAATCTTTCAATCTAATCTGTCGCCGACTTGTTAGTTCTAAAACTGTACATAAATCACCTATTTTGAATAATAATAATAAGAAAAATCTGTATTTCATTTTCAACAAATTACATTGTCATTAGAATTAAGTTCACCTGGCATTAAATACACAGAGATGACAGTAATAAAATCAACGACGAACGGTTGGCTCGAAGTTTTACGGAAAATATTAAGGCCTCTTTCACCACCTTCAAGTAAAGTAACAAGTACCTACTACCTAAGTTAAAGTCACCCGTAACTTCAATTTCAATTTCACGCTATTCGAGTAGCACTAATCATATGATAAAGTTACCCCTAACTTACTCACAGCATGGTCTGCCACGTCAAGTTCAAGAATCAAGTATTTCTATATTTTGAGGCAAAACAACGTCGGCCAGGAGCGCTCGTATTTCATTCACATATATACATGAACATTAACTTCTGAATCTCAACTCAGCCATATTGTTCCTGCAGGTGTATCGAGCAGTTAGTTGCTACTACATCGTGGAGTCGCGGACAGTGTACCCTAACTTCTGGCGGGTCATCAACCTAATCCACATTCTACTCATCCTGGCGCACTGGTTCGGCTGCTTCTACTTCCTGCTATCGGAGGCTGAAGGTTTTCAGGTAATTAAATAAAATATTTTTTTTAAAGAGTGCTGCTGGGAGTTTTTTTCCGACGCCTTTTTTCTCTCAGCTCAACATATAGCCCAAACGGGCACCTAAAGGTCCAACAATCCGCACTTGGCCAGCGTGATGGACTATGGCCTAAATCCCTGTCACTTGTGAGAAGGAGACCTGTGCCCAGCAGTGGGACATAAAAAGGTTAGAAAAAAATTATTTAACGACCTGTGTGGCGCAATTGTGATCGGACTGTCGATCGGAGGGTTTCGGGTTTGATTTCCGACGAAAGAATGATTCACGCAATGATGAGTTAAAATTTATGTTATAAAATTAGGTAAAAACTACTTTGCAACAATCCGCAATCAGAACGTATGATGGTTTATATTTTTTTCATGCAATAGCACCTCCCTCCCTCCCACATAGGATACATGCATATGCAACAATAAAAAATATACACCATAAAAATATTTCTTGATATTTATAAACTCAATTTTGAAGGGGGAAACAGGAGAATACGAAACCTCGATTTAGTCAGAAAGTTTGTAGGTGTAGGTAATCGGTCTGAGCTGCATCTGTCCCTATCGCACGCAACGCATAGCGCAGGGCGCAGCGCGATAGCAATAGTCACTCCAAAATACCTATTTTTCTAATTCGGCTGAAGCCGCGATAATTCTCTAGTAAATATCCTCTAACCTGTCCTAACATCCTAGAGGATTATTAATTAAGTACTTCAGGATAGAAGGTATATCAGAACTTGGGTTCTGCAGCACTATTTGCTGCTTTCAGAGACTGAAGGAAACTATTTGATTTAAAGGTCGATAATACATTTTTATTGACATCCTCCGTGGCGTAGGGTTCGATTCCCACCCAGGACAAATATTTGTGAGATGAACATGACTATTTTTTCTATGTCTGGGTGTTAATTTATGTATGTATTTAGAATTATAACTATGTTTATCAGCTTTCTGATTACCATTGTACAAGCTCTGCTTATTTTGGAATCGGATGACGTTGTGTGTATTGTGCAAATATATTTATTTTTATTATTTACTAGCCTTCCGCCAGCGGCTTCGCCCGCGTGGACTTGTTTACTGGGTCCCCATGGTCACAAGAAGTAGCCTATGTTACTCAGGGTGAATGTAGCTTTCTAATGGTGAAAATTTTTTTGAAATCAGAATAGTAATTTTTGACTTTATTCATTACAAACATACAAAAATACAAATCTTTCCTCTTTATAATATTAGTACCTATAGATTTTATTTATTATAGAAGCAACTTGATCTGTAATGTAGGTCACGTGATATTAAATTTCTTTGACTACACGTGTGTAAATGTTCATGGACACGTGAAACGAATTTGTCGCATCAAGATTAGGTACCTCATACGTCATGCTTTTTTATTTCTTTATTTGGCAATTGTAATTAAAAATTTACAGTCTGTTACAGGTTTTTAAGTTATTCATAAGGAGCAAACAAACACAAAAGTCACTTTATTATTAAAAGCAATATTAAAAGCTTTTATTAAAATACTCTAAAAAGAAGAAATTAAATATTTTCTTTAAAATTTTAACTATCAACTTATAACCTCATTATACACAATTTATATGATTATATAAATTAAGCATATATACATATATATGTAGATATACTTGTAAAATTCGTGTATAAGTATCAAGTGTTTAAAATAAGGAAATTGAACAAAGTGCATCAATTAATGAAAAAATTGACGAAGAAATAGTGAAAGAAAATGAGTGAGTACTTTATAAAAAATCTAGATGAAAACCTACTGAAAATAGTAGATGAAAAATAAATTAAGAATATATACATATATGTATACTTGTAAAATTCGTATATAAGTATCAAGTGATTAAAATATGGAAATTGAATGAAGTGCATCTATTAATGAAAAAATTGACGAATAAATAGTGAAAGAAAATGAGTGAGTACTTTTTAAAAATACTAGATGAAAACCTACTGAAAATAGTAGATGAAAAATAAATTAAGAGTATATACATATATGTATACTTGTAAAATTCGTATATAAGTATCAAGTGATTAAAATATATAAATTGAACAAAGTTCATCTATTAATGAAAAAAATGACGAAGAAATAGTAAAATAAAATGAGTGAGTACTTTATAAAAATACTAGATGAAAACCTACTGAAAATACTAAATGAAAAATAATACTGATAATAACTAAAGCAATTCGTACGAAATATTCCCTAACCATTCCAAAATATCAAAAATGCACAACGTTATTGTTTTTTTTTTATCTTTAGATGTCGTCAGTATCATAGCTTAAATAAAGTAGACTTTAACTGCAAGTAACAAATAAAACAGTCACTTAATTACTGAGGCCAATAAAAGAAACAATCAAGCTCAGGTAATTGGCAATCTAACAATTTAAAGACTTCAACTAAATGAGAAACTAAAAAACGAGATCATAAAATGTATTAAGTGAGTATTACGCACTCAGTTACAGTCGCACTTAAAGCCGAATAGCGTTCTAACCACTGAAAATGTCTTTCTTCTGACAGGCTAATATACATTTACGTCCCTTATAACTAAGACTACAATCGCTTACATCGCTTTATTTCTTAGAACAACAAGTGTCTACGGTGTACAGTTTAACTGCTGTCCAAGTAATTAAGAGAATTATGATCACACCGGGATCTTAGCAATTTACAAGCAAGCTAGCAATTCCTTTTTAACAGCTATTCTCCGGGGGACGATCTAGTGGTTATTAATCGTTGTAATCACCAACGCGATCTTCACGGTAGGTATATTTTTTTGTAAAGGAAGCATTTTGTAGATGGCAGATTTTTAATGATTTGACCGGGGAACGGTTGTAGATGGCAGAATTATAATGGTTCGATCGGGGAACGGTTGTAGATGGCAGAATTTTAATTGTTCGATCGGGGAACGGTTGTAGATGGCAGAATTTTAATGGTTCGACCGTGGAAATACCACCGTTGCAGGAGTAGCAGTGCAACTCCATGCGAACACATGCAAGACTTAGATTTATTATATTATTATATTATATTTGCACAAATAAGGGTGTTTACAAAAACTGTTAATACTTATTTATTACGCCATATTTACCTTCATGAGGTATGCAAATATTACAAAGATAAAAGAAAAATACTTAATTATAACATAATTAATAAAAATGTACATTTATATCTATTATTATTTTTATTTTTTTATATTGCGCCTTTACAAAAATTAAGTTTTATTTATTTAATTGCTTTTTTATTTAATTATTTATTCATATTTATTTATATTTCGGATCGAATCCGATTGTCGGCTTTGGGTACTTACCCATATTGCAGGGTTTTTGTACACTGAGAGGAAAAAAAGTCGGAGGAAAAAAACCTCCCAGATTTTTATGGAATTCCTTTATGCCTTATGCTTGCCATTTTTTTGTGAACAATAATGGTAGTGCCTTTACACTAACCCAAAAACCTGTAAATATGCATACCTATGCGTTTAACACTATAATATAAAAATAATTCATACAGGGAGATTGGGCATACCCGCATCGGCCCGGCGACTACGCGACTCTGACGAGGAAGTACCTAGGCTCCCTCTACTGGTCCACCCTGACCCTCACCACCATTGGAGACCTGCCCACGCCTGAAACCAACTCCGAGTGAGTATAATACTATTAGTATAAAGATAATAAGAAAGATGGGGTTATTTGCATCGATTTCGCTGAAAAAGTTTCGAGTACTTTTTGAAAATAAAACTACATGTAAGCATTTTGAATCTTCCGTGTAACGTTAAGTAATTCATTGAACTGTTTTATGCGGAAAAACTATGTATATTTTTTCCGTTAAAACCGCAAGGATTATCCGCTTAGTAATAAAGGAGATGAACTTATACGGTAGAAAGCTATCAAAGTAGGTAGCTATTATTGTAACCTACTTATCTGTTTACCTACTTTTAAGACTATATTACCATAGTAGTTTTAGGGAAAGATAAAACACATGAAATCGCGTATGTATAGCTCATGTTTGAGTATAGGTGAAAACCAAATAACGATATCAAGTAACATTAATGGATTGACATCACAAAATACACAGTAGAAATATTGATTGCGAAAATAAAGTAACTGTACGATGTGATAATAAAATTAGTCACGCAATATTTTGGGGTAGAATTAAAGGAACACACATGTTATAAATTATTCAAAATTTTATGACTAAATTATGAGTTTATTGGGCGGGCTTTTATTAAATATCTCAAGAAAAATTTAATTTATTATTCTCATTTCATAGAAAAAGAAATATCACTTGACAGATTAATAAAAAACAATTCAAGGTTAAATACAAAAATCTGCACGTTTTGAGACAGAAATCCAACGTGAACCTATATCAATAACTAACGTCATATTGACCGGCTTGGATTCTTATTTAATCGAATAGAACGTATTTTCTCCAAGTCATGAACTCCGAAAAGGTCCTTTTCTAATTGACAAAAAGGTTTCGAACGTCTCCCAAAGTGACCCGTTTTTCCCGAAGGAGAAATGCCTTCATATTTAAACCGTCGTCAACTATAGTCTCCGGTTTACCAGATAAAAATAAAGTGGCAGATTTAAGAAGTAAAACAGCAAACAAATTAAGTTTATACCACGAAAATATAGACTTAGTAGTTCTTGTGGTTTTAAATTTACTTTAAACAAGTCCGAAGAGCAACTTAGGGAATACCTTACTTCAGATTTGCATTTCAGAGGTTACGATATGAAATGGAATTTCAAATTTGCAAATCAAATAGGAACAAGCAGGTCGGTTAGAATTATACCATCTGTTACTATTTTACGTGCAATTGTGCTCTTCCTACCGACCAATATATTTATATAGAGGTTTGAAATTATCACTTTTTACGGAATTTGTATAACTAACCTAACTACCATGGTTAAGTGTAATCAGATTTGTTGTATTAATTAGGTATATTTCTAGTTGATGTAACGTAATTTTTCATTTGAAAAAATATATTATTAAAACGCCAAAATGTTGAGTGATCAATCAATCAATCTTATTAATATAAGCCTACGTGAGATTTTGGAAGCCTGACAAAAGTTTGATCTTTGAAAAAATTCCGCTCAATCTGAATATTGTAGAGACCTTTAAGGAGTTCATTAATTTTTCACAGAAAATAGCTATACTTAGTTAAAAAGATTCTTGAAAATTTCTGACTTGAAAAAATCCAATCAAAGTTAATAAGTCTTAACAGCAACTTCAAAAGCCTCTATCTCTTGATTGGTGGAATTCTTTCTGTTCTTTTTTTACGGCCAAGCCTCACTAGCTACTTTGAGCATCGGCGATGGGCGATTTGGCGTGTGCGTTGAAGCTGCATGGCATTTCGGCAACTTGTTCGCGGCATTGGAAGACGTTTTAGCGACTTTAAATGACATGGCGATTAATTCGTGACAGCCTCGACTCAAACGCGTTAACGGAATCGCGCATTCTAGCATTTTCAAGTGTGCACGGTGCAGCGTCTGACCGCTGCGTTTAGCGACTGATTCGCCGATCGCTGATGCCAAAAGTACCTAGCTTGGCTATTAAATCTGCAAGGCAAGCGCATATATAGTTTATAAATGTGTGCGTTTGAGTGTTACTGCGATGAATTTGAATTTGGAATTAACCCTGGTTGTGTGTCAGCATGCATGGAGGCCCCAAATTTCTGCCGCGTCGCGGGCTCAAGTCTCGCCTGCTGCAGTTCAGATCGAACAAAGGGTACGTTTTCACGGCGAGTGATTGGTCAGATTTACGAGATCATTTATATTTTATAAAGGAAAATTTAGAACTAGAAAAGAAATTTATCACTGAATGTTATCAGGGCGATCGAAATACGCCCTCGCTACCCCTATACCTTACCGTTTTTGTGGTACACTTTACTGAAAAACTATTACGACTATAGATTTTGTGCTTTGACATAGTAATTTAAATTATATGTAGATGAATGATGATTTTATCTATCAAATAATATATGATTTTAAATCCATTTTTTAAAAATAACATAAACTATTTTGTAATTATGCTGCAACCCTTTTTGCGTCCCACAGCTGGGCACAGGTCTCTCCCCATTATTGGGGAGGCCTGGAGCTTACTCCACCACGCTGCTCCAATGCGGGTTGGTGGAGGCGGTTTTGTATTTACTGGATATAAAATATTATTCTAGAACTAACGATTTAAAAAAAACTGTGTTAAAAACTATTATCAGGTAGAAAAACCACGCGACCCCTCACGAAGCTCGGCTTTTTGCTAGTTATAAAATAAATGTTTCAGACACACCTAAATATTATATATAGATAAATATAATAGGATCCGATGTATTGAGTCCTTCTTGAAAAAAAATATGTCATTTTAATTAACAAAAAAGTCAAAAGTATTTTATTGTTGTGTATATAAATTACAGTTACCATTTTTTATGAATGAATACCTAATAATGACAGTTGCTTTTCTAATGCAGTATAATAATTTTTTTACTGCATAATCTTATTCAGATTACTTATATTAAGTATTATAAGGTTATATATAGGTTAGGTTATATTATAAGGTTTCTTTAAAGCGAAACATAAGTAGAACGAAACAAAAACTACTCCAAATTTTTCAGTGTCTTATGTTCTGTCGGTTAAAATACGCAAAAACTATTCGAGTATTTAACCAGAACCAGGGCACCACACGTATTTTAAGTTGGAACCCACATGCAACATCGGATAAACAAAATGCTTAAAAAATATCCCGGCCTCCCACAAATCTGTTACATTCGAGGTGTTTCTCTAGTAATATACTTTTTAGGGTTTCATATCAAAAAAGTACAACAGTTATCTGAACATCCTTATGAGGCGGTAAAACTTGCAGGTTTTTAAGGGGAAGAACACCGCTGCGCCCCTTTCTGACATGAAACAGTTCTATTGTGTTTCGGTATAAATCTGGGATTGCCGGTCAGACTTACGCGGCAAGGTCAGCCTCCGTAAGGCAACTCCATACAAAGCAAGACTCACTCAGGCTTACTAAGCTTGTGCCTAGATGTCCATGGGCTGCAACAACGTCTTGAAACTAAGTAGCCTTTTTTGGTATCGGGGGAACCCTTCCAAAGGTACCCGGCAGCTTGGGTGAGGATACCGGATTATGTGGGATTTGTACCGCACTAAAACCCCTTCGTTGGCCTGCCTCTGCGCTTGGGAAGGACTCCGGGATATCCAGTGGAACGCGGTGTCCAGAACGGGCCCATCTTCGGGAGAGCAGATGTGCTCTCCTGCACATTCCGATGCTCCATGAGCTGCGACAACGTCTTGAAACCAAGTAGCCTGTATGCGCCTGCTACTCTAAGCTGGACATGGGTCTCTCTTCGTAACTGTCAAGGCACGAAATAATGGCTGCGATAGGCTTGTATTATCTTCTGTAGATATGTGTAAGGTAAACGTCCATAATCGTCAGCGTACTCGTAATTCCGTAGAAAATGGGGCCAAAAAATACACTTTTTCTATGAATTACTAGTACTGGGACACTATCAAAAACTCACGATAATACGAACGTTTACCTTATATATTTTCAAACCACTCTAAGGCGAAGTTAAATACGACAGTCTAATATCATTACGTGTCGATTAAATCTGTCACTAACGGCGTAACTTATCTTGAAAAGCTCGGAAACAGCCACATTGTAAAGAATTAAGGAATTCTCATCGAACGAAATCTACGCACATGGCAACCTTTATTTCGAATTCTATTCGTACGTACGATATTTGTGGGTTTATTTTTTATGTCAAATAAACAGAAGTGCCTAGATACTCGATATTTTTGCCTCGAAATAACAAACGTTGTGTAATTCTTTTGTATTATTTAGACTGCTGTCTCTGTAGATAGAGGAAGCAGCCACGGGCGAAAGGACATTTTGTTTTTTGGAACTTTTCTTTTTATGTTTGTAAAAACAAATTAGCCTTGACTTTTTCATGAAAACTCAACGCCAAAACAAAACAGCTATAAACGCCATCTAATGAAGTAGCTCCCAATTTAAAAAAAAACAATAGTTTTACATCTCGGATTATGGTAACAGATGTCAAGAAGAGATTTTCAGATTATGTTTAAGTTGATTATCACTGAAAACACGGTTAAAACGATATTTTCTAAAAATAAAGCCTAATTAGATCGATTCATTGCCCCCGAAAACCCCTATATACTAAATTTCATAAAAATCGTTGCAGCCGTTTCCGAGATTCAGATATAAAGGTATATAAAAGAATTGCTCTTTTAAAGGTATTAGATAATTATAAAGAAATATTCTTGTAACGAATAAACCTTAAAGGGAAATGTCGAAACGGGTCTATTAAATTACGATGGAAAAGATTTTATATATCGTTTAAATATACATATTTCGTTTTTTAAATAAAACTTAAATGGAAACCTCACCACACTCCATAAATTGAATGCTCACTAACTACAGATCACGAATAGAGAGGGACATTCAGGAAATAAGCCTTTACAATGCACAAAAAATCAGGTGAAACCCCCTTCTAATTCTTGAAAATGGCCTGTTATAATAGAAAGAATGTCGAAGGTTCGCTTGTAAACCTTCGAAGAGAGTTATTATGGCAAGGCTTGTCTCCCAATAACACGAGGACAGCTTTGGTGAATTGTTCAGTCTCGTGTCTGTGACTTATGGCCTGAAAGAAAACAATCTTTCTCGTAAAAGTCATGTATTCGCCCTAACATCGTTTTAAAAATAAAACGCAAAATTAAAATTCCAGGTTTAAAAATGAAAACAATTATTTTAGGAATACTAATAGTAGCCTATTTAACGTCAATATTTTCACAGTGATCGGTTCTAGCTACTTTTCTAGTCGATGGTTTTAAATAAAAAATATCCTCTTTTAAATGCCACTAGGTACACCTCACGAATAAGGAGGGTCCTTTACACCTCACGAATAAGGAGGGTCATTAAAAGGAAGCAATCCTTAACTGAGAGGTTCGATTGGAATAGAACGGAATTGGGCAGTGAATCTCCCGGGACCCTTTACACGTTCCTTATAAGCGCTTAACGTTCGTCTTGGGAAATTAATAAAAACTTTCTAAGTCAACACAATGAAGCGTGCATGGCTCGGCGGTGAGAAAGCGCGCATGGCCTGGCGGCGAGCGTAGAACGCAGCTAAGCCAAACGGGCGAGGTCGGGTGTAAGATGGGTGACCGCTAGTGGCTAAAAGATTCATGTGCGTTTCCGTACTTCGGAGTGCACGCTAAGCTCTTGGTGTTATCGATGACAGTCGTTAAACCTTGTCGGAGGCCTTATGGGCGGTTTAAAAACATCCGACAGCGGGTTGGCCACTAACCCGCATCACCACCAAACTGCATTGGAGCAGCGTGGTGGAGTAAGCTTCAGGCCTCCCCAATTATGAGGAGAGACCCGTGCTCAGCAGTGGGACGCAACAAGGGTTGCAGCCAATCCTTTATAGAGCTTAAAATAGAAATTATCTTCAAATACCCTTTTGATTTCTGGAGGAAGAGGAGTGTCGATGGTTCGCGTGTAAATCTCCGAGGAGAGTTGTCTCGGGCCGTAAATAACATGAGGGCGGCTGTGGTGCATTGTCCAGTCTTGTGTTCAGACTGTGAATTATGTGTTACTCGAAAGAAATCTACACTATAAAAGCCTCGTACTAAAACGTAAATTGAAATCTTACATCTTTTTATTTATTTGAATGGCGTAGCAGACGAGCATGCAGGCCACGTTGTGTTAAGTGGTCGCTGCAGCCCATGGACATCTACATACAACCTCAAACAAGCATAGGTAAGTCTTGTCTGAGGTCGTATGCAGTTGCGCTGCTACTCCGGAGGCTGGTGGTCGCCTCATGTAAGTGTGGCCGGCAACTGCACCTTTCCACCGAAACACAATAGAATTGGTTCACGGCAGAAGTAGGTGCAGCGGTGATACTTCCCCGGGCGAACTATAATAGTTCTACCACCTATAAAATGTGTTGTTCAAAGGAAATCTACATTGTAAAAGCCTCGTAGTAAAACGTAAATTGAAGTCATAAATAATTTAAATGCTCACCTACAGTCACTAAGTGCATCTCTCGATATGAGAGTCAAATTTAAACAACCCAAAGACCACCGATAAAGCGCATTGGTCACAATAAATGACTGCTTTTCAAAGGGCCTGTGCTTCGTTCTCAAAAATGCAGTCGAGATGAACTATATTTTTTGGTCTGAGTGTTCTAGTCCTTGTATTTTTATATTGTGTATCCACGACACCAATGACAAAGAATATTCTAGTATGAGACCTTCCATTAATCACGTGAGGCTTGATAGAGGAGGGAGGGGTTTCGGGAAAAATCACGAAATATCACTAGGGGGCAGGGGGGTGAAATAAGATATCACGTGTATTTTTCTCGCATTTATGTTTATTTTTTGTTTTGACGTGATTACACCATTCCTTTAATATTATTATTATGCCAGTCAAAAACAACCCGCAGTCAGTAAAAATTTTAATATTCTTTGAAGGTAAGTACTAAAAATAAACGTGATTTTGGGAGGTGGAGGGGATGGGTTAGTCTTAAACTTTATTTCATGTCACCAAGGGGGAAGGGAGGTTAAAAAAATTGCTAAAAAACATCGCATGATTAATAAATAACAAAAGAGGCATACATAAATCTTAAAAATCCTGCTGATTCCTGAATTGCCACTCGTAAGGAAGAGGAGTTATGTATTACTCGAAAGCAATCTGACTCCTAAAAGCCGTGTCTTTGACGCATCGTTTTTAAGTACAATGGAAATTAAAATTTTACTTTACCTCATAAATAAAAATACTCACCTTTCGTCACCAATTTCATCTCACGAATTCATTCAAAGAACACGACTCCTTACAAAACAAATAAAAAAATAAAATTCAAACTCAAAAACCTTTCTGATTCCTGAAAATTGCCGCTATAAGAAAGAGGAGTTTCAAAGAGAGTAGGCATGATGACACTATTAAAGAATCACAGAATAAATGGTTTTACAGAAAAATAAATGGTTTTACAGAAAAAGAAATGCTAAAAGGGTTCTAAAATATGATCCCGTTTTATATAAACATTAAGATTAATAAGATTTTCAATAAAGTAAAAGTATTAAATACAGCAATCGGCCATGTTGTCTGAAACGCCAATCAAAAGGAATGACGTCACGTCTCAGTAAATGTCATCGTGTTGATTGAAGTTTGACGAGCAAGCCGACGCCATGACACCTACGAGCGTTTTCGCGCTTAATTCAAATTACATAGCACGAAATACATTAATTTACGTTAAAACTTAAGTTTATTGCTGAAATAAACTTTTTTTCGAAACTAGGAGACGTGTACCTACAATAAGGAAAGGTATTTAAGAATCTGTCATCATGCCTGTTGTAATGGGCAAATGAATTATAATCCTACTTGTAAAACCAATCATTTTCACCACACATTTTATTTTATAAAACTAAATACAAAAAAACAAGAATCTAAAAGAAAGTACAAATAAAATCGTTTAGTAGTTTCAAGCACGCAATCTTTAACAATTTAGAGTAAATGAAAAGCGCCATATCAGTTCTTGAATATTGTGGCGCACCCACGTCGGATGTAATAAGAAAGTATAAAGTACAGTCATTCCAGGTAACTTTGAATTGACTTCGAACAAAGTTGGAAAAAAAAAGTCTATGTGTTTGTGTTTCTGTCTCTGTGTGTGTCCATGGCACCCACGACACATGGTATATCTACCCTACAGTAGAGCTCTGAGTGTGAAATGTTATTTATTTATTTTTATGTGGAGTGCAAGGAAACTTTAAAAAATTCTCCCGATAAGGGAAGGACCTTTTTTTAAATAAATTAACCGAGAAAAAGGCAGACGGGCCGCGTAATGTTGAACGATCACCGTCGCCTATGGACACGGGCAATCCCAGGGGAGCATTGCCGGTTTTGGAGGAGAGCTTTATTTACAGCTTTCTTGAAGAACCCCATGTCATAGTTCGCTGAAAATGCCTGAGCTCGAAGGTTTACCCATAACTTACACGTCCGTGGTAAAAAGGAGCGTGCAAAGCGTACTGTGGCGGACCGAGTCCAGATGGTGATGGATATTTTGAAATTTGCCTTAGCGGAAAAAAGGGGTAAAAATTTGTATATTACTTATACTTTTTATTCATTCAATGAATTTACTTTAACCTTTGCATATGGGTTCTTCTAGTAATGTAAATAAACACTAAGAAAGGTTATATGGGAATTCCTCCTGATAATCTATAATAAATTACAAGAAAATATAGAATATTGAAAACTACTCAGTATTATTTCTTGCACTTTATGGGTGTATACGTTAATTGCAGGCAATTCTCTACAAATTACAAAGAGAAATAGTTATAACACTCTTTAGTTTCGGCAAATCGTCGCACAATAAAATAGTATGTAATTAACAGAAGAGAGTCGTGTGTTAATCTCCGGACAAATTTATTACGTCTAGAATGCTTGTCGTGAGGTCGTTAACAACAAGTGGACTGCGCCGAATAGTCCAGTCTTATGTCTGTCAGTTATTGGCTGCTTAAAACACTGCTTGATAACCATATTATTAAACAGTAAAACACCTCTCGCAAGTAAAATTAAATTGCAAAAGTTCAGAAGTGGAAATTTCTGTAGCTGATAGATCTTTAATTGGATGGCCTTACAAATCATTCATCAACCAGGATGACGGATTATCGGGCGGATGATCCTCTACTACATGATGATCAAGACCGCTCTGTCAAGAGCGTATCGGATGAGAAGAAGTTCTTTAATGGGTTGACCGGGAAAGTAACATGGCTGCACAAATTTCTGCCGCGAAGCATTTCCACCATTCGTTGTTTCTCAAACTACCCCAGGTTGACTGGTAGAGCATGCTTATAGCATTAAGTCCGCCTTGCACATAATTTGTATTATGGTACATGAAGTTTAAATAAATAAATAAATAAATGGTGAGAATTATTAGTAGGTGGCAACTATAACATTGGTCTAAATAAGAATGAAGAGGCTCTGTGATTCGCTTATGAATCTACAGAAAGGTAATGGCTACTGGACTAGTGTTCGGGCCATAAATAACGTGAAGACATCTGCGGTGAATAGTCCACTCTTATTTTATCTTTGGTCTTTGATGAGTTGTACGAAAGTTGCTATTTAACCGTAGAAATTACGTAAGTAATCCTTATCCGTTCTTATAGTAAAATGTAAATTTCATCCATTCATCCAAAAGCCATTAAAGTCCATTGCTGGACATAGTCCTCCCCTAATATTCGCCACTTTATTAGTTCCTACGCCCTCTGAATCTTCTTCAGGTCGTCAATCCATCTGGTTGGAGGGTGACTTGTGCTCCTTATGCCGAGACGTAGTCGCTAATCGAGGACCTTTCTTCCCCGTCAGTTGTCAGTCCTCCCAGCTATAATAACATGGCCTGTCCATCGTCACCAAGTAATGGACAGAAATGTCACAAAGTCATGAGCCCAAAAGCCCAGAAATTTAAATTTAAAATAATCCCCCCCCCCTCGACCCGATTTTGGTCTATTCAGTATGTACATTATTCTTCTATTCAAGACCTTTCATTGAGGTAGTTGTTAAAAAATCTTGGACCGATTTTCATCAAACATAGCTAAGAACACTCCTGACTTATTCACCTTTCAAAAAAAAAACGAAATCAAAATCGGTTCATCCGTTCGGGAGCTATGATGCCACAGACAGACACACATAGAGACAAATCAAACTTGTAACACCCCGTCGTTTTTGCGTCAGGGTTTAAAAACATCATAAATCACCAAGATTATAAAACGTCACTAAGAATTCTGCAAGTAGGAAAGAAAACTCAATCTTTTACAATTCAAAAGAAGGAAACGAATATAATTAGTTTATAAACTCTTCGAATTCCTAAAGATTACACCCTATTATATTGGTTGTAATATAAAGAAGGGTGTCGATGGTTCGTGTGTAAAGTTGGAGAAAGTTATAATGGCGGCAGGGCTTGTCTTCGGGTCATAAATAACATAAGGGTGGCTGTATTGAATTGTCCAGTCTTATGTCTGTGAGTTATGGCCTGCTGGAAAGTCAATATACCCGTTAAATCTATCTCTCACGCAAGATGTATGGTCTGGTTCTATATTAAACATATTTTTCTTTATTTCAATGGAATAGCAGTTCGAGCATACTGCCATGTGGTGTAAAGTGACCGCTGCAGCCCATGGACCTACAACCACAAGCAAGCCTAAGGCTGATGGTCGTCTCATGCAAGTCGGCAACTGCATATTTCCACAGAAACACGATAGAATTGCTTCATGGCAGAAGTAGGTGCAGCGGTGGTGCGCGTGGAGGACACTGGTGCGTTCCACTGGAGATCCCGGAGTCCTCCCTAAGCACAGAGGCAGGCCACCGAGGGGGTTTTAGTGCGGTATATCCCACATAACCCGGTATTCTCTCTCAAGGTGCTGGGTACCTTTTGAAGGTTTCCCCCCGAAACCAAAAAAAATTGTTAAAATTGTTTTTTAATTAGCCTAAATATAAGTGTTTAATTTCTTACTATACTAATGTATCACACACAAACAAGCAAATCAAAATATATGTTTTCTATAAAAATTTATTAAATAAATATAAAAATTCGGATCGAACTGTCGCTATCGTTCGAATAAGTTTTCTTTCGCGTTTAATATCAAATCCAGATATCTCATAAATAAGTTATTGAATTTAATGGAACTCTATTTATTTCTAGTTCATGAAAACTGAGAATAAAAAAGGAAATTGTAAAGAAATTTTGGTATCTACTTAAAATTGAATCAAACGATGAAATAACAGATACATGACAATAGTACTGTGGATGCCTTAAATTATTATTCCTTTTTGCTTATATTATTTCTGTCTATATATTTATTTTATTTCTGTAGTTAAAGTAGACCATAGACCGTCGCAGAAACCATTAAACAATTTCAGCTACGAGGCTCAAGCTTTAATATCTGAAGGCATCTTTATAAGCAGTGCGAAGCGAGATTAAGAATGTAATAAGCCCCTCATGGGTTTGCTACGTGTGCTCTCGTATTTGCCGTTAAATGTACTTAAGGAGTAAGTATATTGACAGTTTATTACTATAGCTATGTTTTCCTGTTTGTTTTATATAAAAAAAAAAACTTTGAAAAAAGTTTTACGAGTAGTATCTTTGGTATCTGCGATAAAATTCTAAATTTCTGAAACACCAAGTGACTAATGCTTCATTTGTTAAACAGTAAAGGATTTCAAGGGAATTTTTCAAACATATAAACTACTAGCGGCCGCCCGCAACTTCGTTCACGTGGACGTTTGTTTGTTTGAACGCGCTAATCTCAGGAACTACTGGATCGAATTGTAAACTGACTAGCGGCCACCCGCGACTTCGTTCGCGTGGACTTTGGTATTAGTCATAGCATGATGTTATATAGCCTATAGCCTTTCCCAATAAATGGACTATTCAACACAAAAATATTTTTTTCAATTCGAACCAGTAGTTCCTGAGATTAGCGTGTTCAAACAAACAAACTCTTCAGCTTTATAACTTTTTTTAGGATGTAAAAGTCGCAACGATACAAAAAGGCCAAAAGAGGAAAACAGCCGATGGAATCTAAAAGATTTAGGGAAAAAATAAAAAGTTTCTTACAACTATTGAATACTTTCTTATTATAACGATAATATTTACCTATAGTTACTTTTCTTGCTTGAAAGTGCACAAAGATAGCCAAACGAAAAGAGGGACACGTAGGGAGAATGTCGTGAAAGTTTTATTGAACTAAATTGAATTGAATATAGCGTCGAATGCAGTTGTGCGTGAATCTGCGCCAACAAGTACTTATGTGTATCTATGTCCTATTTTTTATTTGAATGGAGTAGCAGACGAGCATGCTGACGTGGTATTAAGTGGTCGCTACAACCCATGAACATCTACACACAACCTCATGCAAGCCTGCCTCTTGCCTGAGACCGTATGGTCTTGCGCTGCTATTCTAAAGGCTGATGGTAGTCTCATGTAAGTCTGTCCGGCTACTGCACTTTTCCACCGAAACACAATACATGCTTCATAGCAAAGAGGGTGCAGCGGTGGTACTTCCCACAGAACATATTAAAAGAGGTTAAAATGGAAATGTGGGTGAGGCAGACGCGCCAAGGATATGAGCAACGCTCATATCTCTACCTAAACACGCGATTGCGCTGCGATATGCGTAATGGAGTTGTGGGCGGGGCAGACGCGCCAAGTGTTTGGGTGTGATTCATTCATTTAAATTCACGTGATTGTGCGGCCCTAAGATTGGCTAGATTTGAAATTGCAAATATGTGCGTAAGCTTCATATTTATTTAAGTACAGATGTAGTGGAGGTGAAAGGTGGGGCTGGATCGGCGACACCGGTTTTCATACGAACGGCGCATTATTGCCATTCTACCTCTTTTAATATATTCTGTGGTACTTCCCCAGGAAAACCTTAAAAAATCTGTCAACTACGAATTAATATTGTGCCGAGGTTACCCATAATGCAGTTTTGACAGTTACTTGAAAGACTATAAAAGCTTCGCAGGAATGTAGGACACGTACTGTGTACGTCATGAAAGTTTTATTGAACCCCTAATGCCCACGAACAATGGGTTCATTGCCCGTAGCACAGCATCACTTGAACGTGAACGTGTCACTGAAGAGTAGAGTCATGTGTAGATATCTATCTATGCGTTTTTATCGTACAAAAACCCCTTCCTACTATCTAATATGCGAAGGCAAAATTTATAATGACATTGACATGTCATTATAAATTTGGCAGAAGTTAACGTCACGACACCCCACTTGACGTCCGACATCTTTTTTGTTCCTTATTTTAACCAATTTAATTTTAACCAAGTACTGTTAGAAAACCAAAGTTGTATTGGCACGATATATTGGCACTTTTAAATATGAAGTGGTTCTTCAACAATAATTGGGTAGACCAATTAGCTTCTTATTATTAATTAATAATCTAAACCGTGCAGGAATAAGATATTGAAGAATATTTGCCGTAAGGCGTTGTTTGTTCAGCACTAGGTATCGTTTTTCTAGAATACAATTGAGAGAGGATTACAAAGCGCGTAAACTGAACAGAACACGGCGAAGTCATTATTTTGTAAAAGAACGTTTATTCCGTTCCAAGGACGTAGAAATTGAGCTGTCTTTGTTCTCTGGATCTGGTTTCCAAACGTATTATAGGTAACACTACTAGCTGTGTCCCACGATTTCACCTGCGTTAGAAAGTAAATACATAAATAAATAAGGCTACACACTGACAGTACCACACTAGGATTAACTGTGTCGTGGGTACCATAGACACATACATAGACATGAAAACAAACACCTAGACCGAAAACAGAGATTAAAACTCATCATCCTTATTTCTGTTTTACGGGGAATCGAAAGTGGGGCCCTTGATTGGCAGTCCAGTATGGCAACCAATACGCTACACTGGCCGTCAAGCCAATAACCTCAGTAGATTACGTGGGTTCCAATTAATGACAACCCAAACATTTATTCTACCCTCTTAGGTGTAAGGGGTTTCATCATTGCGAGACATTTGTTCGCTCTTATCTTCTGTTCGACCAAATTTCAAGTTAATTGCATAAAAAATGGAGTACCTTCCCACAAACTACCGAAAGCGTTTAAAACTTCTTAATCCAGCTCTGTCACAAAATCATTTTGACGGCTGCTAACTATTAACTATCTCTCTATTAAATTTCAAGTTTCTATCACAAACAATAATGGATTTACATACAAATTTGCGGGAACTCTTTAGACCTCCTTAAGTAAGTTGATGATCCGTTAAGATTAGTACCTGGATGACCGAGCCTTGCTCGGATAAAAACAATCTCTTTTCTTGGTTTAATTTCAAACAAAACACTCATTTGCTTAGTGTTACTTAATAACGCCATCTGAAATAGCTCCCAATAAAAAATCACAAAATTGTTTGTAAAGTAGGTTTACGATCGAGATGTTTACGTGATAACGTCCGCACGAGAAAATCTCCATTCGTTTGTATGCCGCTAGAGTGAGAGAGACGGAAGATCGGTCCACTCACTCGAACGCTATGCCAGCCTCCGCTCGTGAGGATTCCGCGTGACAAGTTTCACGGAATGACTGGCAGCGCTCGAGATGAGACGGGAGATCGGTCCGTCTCTCTCTCGTTATACCTGCGATCGCGCTCGTGAGGTTTTGGTGTGACACAAGTTTCTGAACATGTCACCCGACTAAAACGATTTTAAAGACGTTATCACGTCAAAAATAAACGCAATATGGTTTTGATTGAGGTTTGAAACTGGACCTCTAGTTCCGCAGTCAGTCCACGTAACCATTCGGCCAAGGAAGCTATAATTCAATGAACGAAATTTTTATAGAGCTTTTTCTGATCGACATTGTCATCTCTTTGAACCTCGGATTGACGGATGGCGTTTGACGGCGTTCTAGTTAATTTTAATTAATTCATAATAATATATTGTATGCCAGAATATGGTAGACTGTTTAAAACTCCAATTATAATTTAAAACGTATTATTATATGTATGTAAACAGTCAATAATAAAGTATTTCATTTCATTTCAAGTACATGTACTGTCGCAAAATCTTAACTATTTATAACCTATCTCTCTGCATAATTTTAACTTTATACGTCAAGTGATTTTCGAGGTTTCGTGTTGAGTAAGTCATCCTATAGCTTTTATTTAGATTATCATAGTAAATTTTCTTAGAGCAAACAGATTGCACAAAGAAGTAAAAACGTATTTCATAAATATCATTGTTATTAATCTTATTGCATCCTGTTTCTCAGATCATTCTCAACATCGGTACTTGATTTTGTACTATCGAACAGTCTTATCTTATTGGCTGCAACCCTTTTTTGGTTTATTATTGGGGAGGGAGGGAGCTTAGTCCACCACGCTGCTCCAATGCGGGTTGGTGGAGATGAGGTTTAGTGGCCAATACGCTGTCGGATGTTTTCATACCGCCCATAAGGCCTCCGACAAGGTTTAACGACTGTTAACGTGTCGACAACAACCGACGGCTTAACGTACCCTCCGAAGCACGGAAACTTATCTTATTAGTGTGTCATATAATCCAATAAGCAATACTTATTTATTACGATTTGGGTCACCTATAATTTCTTTGCCATTGGGTTCCAATACAGGCCAATCCTCTACGACCTAAATTAATATGAATCCTAAGAGGAGACCCGTACACAGCAGTGAAATATTAAAAAGGTTCTTGAATATAATGAAGAAGACAGGTTAATTTAAATTGCTTATAAGGGTTTTAATTATTGGTTGTAATTATCCGATGCGTGAATTTTGCCCGTAATATCCAATCATGACCGCCCTAGATTTACTTAGCTTTGTAGATTGCATGCGTTTCATACCAGTTGCAGGGTTTTAAGGTCTTTATTTTATTCGTTTCATTATATTCACATAAAATTACCTATTAAAATTGTTCTTTAATAGGTTGTTACCAAACTTTGCTTGATTGATATCAAATTTATGTATGTTTCTTGGAACGCTTTTATTTCGTTTTTCTTTTTTTAATTTTAAAAATTCTTTCACTTCTAATTATTCATCAGTAATCATTTCCAAAATTTTACTTGCAAATTTTAATTATAAAATTATAAAATTATGTATTATTTTTTTCGTTCCAAAAGCGCTCATCGCGACCTGCCCTTTTCCTTCTAGGTCAGCGGACGTGTCTTATAGGTTTTGATGGGTCTATGGCAGTTGTACGAAGTTGTATCTAGAAAACTTTTCCTCGTCCATAGAAAATCGATACAACTGGCTCCCGACTTTTATTATAGCTTGATATCTATGTTTTGGCGTGGAATTATTTCTAGAGTTCCTAATATTTTATTTGGTGAGCTGATTAGTTACCATGACATTTGTAGAAGCCTAAATTCAGGTCGACCTCGACCTAGAAATGGACAAGATGAAGTTAGATAAGTTATTTTGTACCGATCACCATGCTTTTTAGGGTTCTGTAGACAAATGGCAATAAACGGAACCCTTATGGATTCGTGATGTCTGTCTGTCTGTCCGTCCGTATGTCACTTTTTTCCGAAACTATACTGTTGAAACTCGGTACGTAGATGTATTCTGTGAAGCACATTAAGATTTTCACACAAAAATAGAAAAAAGCAATAAATTTTGAGGGTTCCCCATACTTAGAACTGAAACTCAAAAAAAATTCTGCTTCTGTCTGTCTGCCTGTTTGTTCGGATTATTTATAAAAAAAGCCTTCCCCGATAAATGGACTATCCAACAAAAAAGATTTTTTCAATTGGAACCAGTAGTTCCTGAGATTAATACGATCAAACAAACTTACAAACGAACGAACGATCAAACTCTTCAGCTTTACTTATGTATAGATTAAAATATTGATTAATTATTGTCGACGTGTGGAAACTGTACGAAAAAGCGTGAACCCTATTTCGTACAGTTTACCATATTATTGCCAGCTCATCTTATGTTGGTTTTTTTTCTATGTATTATCTATTTTTCTTTTCATTTATAAGTTTCATGTTATCATTTAAGGGACTGTACATTATAAAACTTCAATACATTAACTGAAGTTTTCGATAAATCAACAACGATACTTCCAAACACTGATCGATACATTCTTGAAATGGACGTTACTTTTTAATTTGTGAACCGATTTAAATAAAACAAACAATAAATGTTAATCTAAAAAAATACTAATACATCAGTGAAAACCTCATCCTTCTACGCTAAGCCGTTCTTGAGATTAGCGCGCACAAACGAACAGACAAACAGATAAACAGACAATAATTCTAAAAATCATTGTTTTGGGTTTCATTACGCTAATAAATATATAAAAATAGTGACAGTTTTTCTCAAATATCTTCAATGTACAGACACCGACTTGTTACAGATTTATTATATGTAATATATGTATAGATATCGTATCCATTTTCAAAAGTGAATTTTAAATATATATGTTTAGGTTTTTCTTTATCATCTTGAAATGATTTTCATTTTAAACAAAATTACATTCATTTGGCAGGTAGTTATATCAGATCTGTCAAGATACTCCTAAGAAAAAAGAATATTCTGAAACGATTAAAAGTGAAAGTTTCCTATACCAATTATAATCTTTAGCGAAAAAAGTTCATTGAATATTCATTATTTCTTCGACAATCTTCTACTATTTCATTGTCCATAAAGAGATTTGAGGTTTTTAGGGGGATACTCGAGTGATATTAAATTACGTGCGACGATAATTTACAAACCAAAGATTCAAATGAGAAGTAGGAATCTAATTCATTCTAAATCATATTTTTCTTTGACAATCAATGAGAAACCGTCATGAGGTGATCTATCGAGTTGTATAAATAGATAGGTGTGGCTGGCTGGCTGCAACCCTTTTTACCTACAACTGCTGGGCACGGGTCTCTCCCCATTATTGGGGAAGCCTAGAGCTTACTCCACCACGCTGCTCCAATGTGGGTTGGTGGAGATGCGAGGGATGTTTTCAAACCGCCAATAAGGCCTCCGACAAGGTTTAACGACTGCTATCCTACAACAACCGGGACCGACGACTTAACGTGCCCTCCGAAGCATGGAAAATAGGTGTACCTGGCTAAAAACCAAACGGAATTTTGAGATCTACTGGCATTACTTATACCACATAATACTAACTATGACTAACGTACTAATATAAGAGCCAAGGCCAGGCCATACTAGCTACTTTTAGTATCAGCGATCTGCAATTTGCTTAGGCCTGCATCGCTTTTTAGGGATCTGTACCTCGAAAGGAAAAAAACCCTAGGATCACTTTTTTGTCCGTCCGTCTGTCTGTCAAGATCCTTTTTCTCAGGAACGCGTAGAGGCATCAAGCTGGAATTTATATCAAATACTCAGGTCTACTGTCCCTTGGAGCTGTGAAAAAATCAAACTTCAGAGTCAGCGAAATCAAAAGATACAGCTATTTATGCCGCAAATTTTCACACAGGGTACCTCCCGTGAACCTACCTTTAGAATCTTGAAATTTGGTACGAAACAACATCTTATAGCACAGATAAAGAAAAATTGCGAAAACAGTAAATTTTTAGTTACATCATATATTAAAAATATTTGACGGAACCCTCGGTGCGTGAGTTCGACTCGCACTTGGCCGGTTTTTGAATTTGGACGCGGCATCGGAATCGTGGATGCTGAATTGCTGCGTTCAGCAACTAAAAAGTTTAAAGGTATTAGATATAGTCTAAGACTGATAAACAGTCAGTACGTTAAGTAGAGGGACGGTGTAAAAGTAAGCATGAATTGAGGTTCTGTACAGATGGGAAACCAACGTCATCAACGTCACCAAAACTTATGTTCTTAACCTAAATATTTGTTTATAGACTTTATAATATGATCTTTACGTCAAAAAAGGTTGATAACAATCCTTACAAAACTCTCCTATGGGAACGAAATTGCTTCATTATAATTGCGAGGATTTAGGAGTGTCCACCTATCCGCACTTGGCCAGCGTGGTGGACTATGTGGCCTAAAATCCTTCGCACTTGTGAGAGGGGACTTGCACCCGGCAGTGGGACATAAAAAATGGTTGAAAAAAATTGCGAGGATGCGTAGCGAGGAATTTGGTTGTTAAGAACCAATAGAATCCCTTCATTTACCTAGCCTCGGTATGCAAGTGAAAAACGTATGAAATATATTATAGTAACTAATAATGTTTATACCAATTCTAACTACTAAAAAACTGCGATCTTATTCATTTAGCACCTGGACGCCCGAGCGTTGCTCGGATAAAAACAATTGATTTTCTTGGTTTATTTTTAAGCAAAACATTAATTAGTTAGCTGACTTAACAAATCCTTTTGAAATACCTAGCTCCCAATTCAAAAAAAAAGTCACAAAAAATAAAAAACGCAACTTGCCTACTTGAGGTTTGAACCCAGGTATCTAGATTCGTAGTCAGCTTTCGTAACCATTCGACCAAGAAAGCTTTAATTCCATTGACGAAATTGTTATAGACGTCTTTCATATCGACATTGTCATTTGTTTAAAGGGCGGTTTGACGGTCGACTTTTGACGGCTTTCTACGCCACAATATTATTAATACTCTCCAATAGATGTCAGTAAGAGTAATTTTATATTTAATGGCATAAACATTAAATAAAACGACAATTTCTATCAGTAAAAATTTGCTGGATCGATTTATCATCCCCGAAACCAAATTTCATCAAAATCTTTGGAGCCGTTTCCGAGATTCAAAAAATATATTTAGATATATACAAGAATTGCTCATTTAAAGGTATTAGATATGTATTGAATATAAAGGTGATATGAATGAAACTAAAATTTGTTAATAGAGACACGAAACTATTTTATAATCTGACCAATCACTCAACGCCGGAACTTTCGCTAAAACCACTACCGGTTGTTATGAAAACTTTCACAATGGTTGTTTACTGACAGCACCACCAATATGCAATTTTCAATTACTGACTTGAATTCGCTACCATTTTAATAGAAAGCTTCGTTTAAAATGACCTATTTTTAATTAACGGGTAGGAACACATTTTGATTGCGTTATTTAGTCTTGTGCGGGCGAAACAATAGAATTTCAGATTTTGCTATCAAAGTGAACCCCAATTGTGAACCTATTGATTTGATTAAATTTCTGTGTAAGGATGTTCCTTCTTAAACGTAAAATGTTACGTATACTGACTAGAACATGCCAAACTAGTTAATTTATGTGAGATGAAAACAACCATTGTGAAACAACGGTGTCATTTATATTTCGGTTTACATCGAGATTTCATAAGTATGGTCGCATTAATGTTATAAGTAATAAATAATACGATGAATTAGACTAACATATTAATAACAGTATGGTTATACGATAGTATGCGGGTTTCAGACCAGCATACCTATATGCGCGTATACGCTTGCTTTTCGATGCGCGTTTAGGTCCGAATTGGCAAGCTTTTGTCACATACATGTAACTCGTATAAGTCAGCTGCGACAGGTGCTATCCGTACTCCGGTTCGAGTACAAAACTGCCGGAATGGGCTCATGTACTCGCGTATGATTTTTTTAAGTGCAAAAAGTAGCGCGTGGAGTTTTGGCGGGAAGTCGAAAAAGACATATTGTGCTCTTGTTTTATTTTTACTTTCTTGGTGTATTTTTGAGATATATCGGATAAATTTGATGGCATTTTGTTATAGGTTAATTAAAGTGCACGAGTGTTGTGAATTAAAATAACAGTGCGAAAATATGTTTTTTCGGATTGCCTCCAAAATTCCGCTGGTCACGTTCTTGTAAAGAAGCCATCGCTTTACTTGAATGTCTGACTGATTTCTAACGACTTACTGACTTTACCTATTATTACTCGTCCAGTTTCACCTGGCAAAAACGTGATGCAAAAATTATACTTGACGCTGGCAATATGCAGAGCTTGCGATGCCATAATTGAAGAAAAAAAAGTAGCGCGTGTAAGCGCGTATGCCGAAACGACCGTATACAAGCAGAAAAATACGCTGGTTTGAAAACGCACTAAGGTTCGTAAAAAAATACATACCTATAGTTATTGACATATATTGACATATATGCACTATTATAAACTTAAACACTACTTAATGCGGCTTTATTATCGAATCGTGATGTAAGGAATGGTGCCATCGTTCGTTCTAATAAACTTAAAATGGCGGCGGCAGAAATTTGGAGGCTGTTCGCTTCACGGAAAAATCTTTGGGTAACAGGAATTGATGTAACTAAAATAGTTATTTTGTCATCAAAGTGTGTTTTTATTTGTTTCTTTTCTTTATTGTTCATCGATATCGGTAGTCGTCGGAAATTTTGAAAGTTTTCGAACAGCCTTCATTGATTGAAACCGCCATTTTGGAAGATTGTCGCTTGTTGTTTGTTTATTACTTTTTGGGGTATTATTGCAACTGTTCGAAAACTTTGCACAGTTCTTTTTGTAGTTTAACTTTTATTTTATTACTATAATTGTTGTTGCTTACTTATTATTACATTTATTCTTTGCAGTTAACTATTTTCAGTTATGTAGCTAACTTTTACTTGAATAGTTATAAAGTATAAGGGCCTCTTTCACTAACTTCAAGTAAAGTGACAAGTACGCTAATAGTCGGTTAAAGTCACCCGTAACTTCAATTTCAATTTCACGATGTTCGAGTAGCACTAATCATATTATGATAAACTGACCCGTACTCATAGCTTTTACTTGCCAATTAACTTTACTTGGGATGTAAGTTATCAATACTTTACTTGGAGATGATGAACAAGGCCCTAATACAAATACGGTATTCAGAACTTTCATGATTAAAATAAGTACCTACTTATAAAGTTTAAAATTGAAAGTTTTGAACTTGCTTTACGTACCTAATATAAAAATTCAAGAACTCTACTAAATTTTGGTGCAAGAAAAATTTCATCATTAAAATTCAGTATTCTTGTTCCTTGTTCTTATATTTGAACTTCTTTCCACTAACTACCAAAATTAAATTTTAAATTTACTCTCATGTGTTTTCACCAGGTATGTGTTCACGATTGTGAGTTATCTAATCGGCGTGTTTATCTTCGCCACCATCGTCGGCCAGGTTGGCAATGTCATCACCAATCGGAATGCCAACCGGCTGGAGTTCGAGAGACTACTGGATGGTGCCAAAACTTATATGAGACATCATAAGGTAACTTCCTGTATCTGTATCAACAATCTCCAATATAATAATAAATAAATAATAAATATCTTTGGACAATTCACACAATGCCATCTGATTCCAAACTAAGCAGAGCTTGTGCTATGGTAATCAGAAAGCTGATAAACATACTTATATAATTCTAAATACATACTTAAATAGATAAATTAACACCCAGACACAGAACAAATAGTCATGTTCATCACACAAATATTTGTTCTGGGTGGGAATCGAACCCACGACCTCACGCTTCGCAGTCGGCTCATCACCCACTACGCCACGGAGGCTGTCTATATATGTTTGTGAGGAATTGTGTCACGCTTTAATTCCTTAAAGGTATTGTTTGTTTATGGTTTAGGATCATTGTAAAATGGAGACTTTGATAAGAAACAGTTTTTTTTCCGTAGTACCTACTGGCATTGCATCACTGGTGCATTTTGATATAGTTAACAAAATTTTATTCCAACTTTTGTCCGTTTTACCAAATACTTAATTATAATCAAAATCAATAAGTTATGATGTCCGAATAAAGCGATGGCTAATTTACCAGAACGTATCCGATAGAGTTTTGGAGACAACCTTTCACACTGTTATTTTATTCAAGAGCGCTCGAGTAGTGTCCTTAATCAGGGCATTTTTTCATTGACGAGATAAAATTATCAGCCAATTAAAATTATTGCTATGAATCCTTGTCATAATATCATTAGAGTAACTATGAAAGCGGTAACATTTATTTGACGAATACTTTTATCGGAGGATTTAAAAATCAGCCCAATCGAACTTAACTTAATGAACTTTATTCAATTTTACCCAAAAACACACCAAGAAAATCCAAAATAATTTCGTAAAATAAATTGATGTGTCCATTCTCCCTCCAGTCAAAGTTGAGACGCGATCTCAATTTATGGTCTCTGGATGTTTTAAAAATTTAGCATTACTTTATTGTCAGGTACCCGGGGGCATGAAGCGGAGAGTTCTCCGATGGTACGACTACTCCTGGTCCCGAGGCAGGATACAGGGCGGCGGGGATATCAACACAGCACTGGGCCTTCTCCCCGATAAACTGAAGACTGAACTTGCTTTACACGTCAATTTAAGTGTTTTGAAAAAGGTTTGTATGATGGTGGCAATTAGTTATTCTTATTTACATTTGTTTGTTTGGCAAAGGGAGATCTCCCACCGTTGATACCCTGGGCATGACCACCTCCGGTCATGCGGCCGCGCACTTTTGGTTGGATATTCAGAAAACTTCGATAGCGTGATTCAGGAATACCCGTGGCGCCATCTCTTGATGAGTAGCGGAAGGTCGCTACACTTTATTTGGCAAATATTACAACTATTTACAAATACGCAAATATCAAATACACAGTAATAAGACCACCCACAGCCAAATTAAAATATACTCACCTAAATATTTCATTGATTAGAACCAATATGAAAACGCAAAAAATATTTTATTTGATGTCTATTTTATGGGATCGAAAAGATTTATTATTATTATTGTATATTTTATTATTATTATTATATTATAAAGATATTATTATATTATAAAGAAGATTATATTATAAAGATTTATTATTATTATTATATATTTTATTATTATTATTATATTATAAAGATATTATTATATTATAAAGAAGATTATATTATATTATAAAGAAGATTTTTTATTATTATTATTATAAAGATTTATTATATATTTTGTGTACCTAATTAAGGGTCTTTACAATGTCGTATAAGATTTAGCTCTCCATATTTACCTAGATAAGGTATGTTGTATTTGCATTTTGAATAAATAAGGAAAACTCCTCTCCATCAACCCGCATTCGACCAGCGTGGTGGAGTAAGCTCCAGGCCTCCACAATAATGGGGAGAGACCAGTGCCCAGCAGTGGGACGCAATGGAAAACTCCTAATTAAATGATTAAAGAATGAAAAATCAACAGGCATGCCAATGGTGGTTTTTAATAATTTTATTAGTTTCAGACATAATTAGTCTAGTACAATCAGAAACAGTCTAAGACAATCACAGACCTCGCATATTTCGCTACGCTCAATACAGTCATTACGGGTAACTTTGAATTGACGTTTAACTTTGAACAAAGTTGGAAAAAAGATTTAACAATTTATTTAATAATTATTACATCGTAACTTTTTGATATTTCAATATAATAACTGTGTTAAATGGATTGCTAAAATGTTTTTGTACCAAATGAAAATTAAAGAAATAAACTATCAATGCCATAATTCTGAAAATTCCCGCCTTTTCCGTGATTAAGTTTTTGAGCTCTGATTTGGAATCGTAAACTAGTCCACTTTGATTCAAAACCAAGCTGTTGGTTACTTTTTTACGTCAGTGTAGATGTCATTTTTATAGATAAGGTTTTTAAATTTAATAATACCTTCTTTTTGTTTTACCTAAACCTTAAAATATTAAGGTTTTTACATTCTAAAAAAAATTATTCATAGTTACCCAAAATTCATGATTAATTAAAATTCGAATTTTAGGGGAAATTATGGATAGTTATGTTGTTTCTTCCGCAAATTTATTTTGTTAGACAGAAAGACCAACTAAAAAGGACACTATTCATTGAATAAAATAAAGGTGTCATAAATAGAAATCAGTTTTAATAATACAAATAATGTAAAAAATTGTTCAAAGTTACCCGAACTGTACGTAGTGCAATACTGGTATCAGATAACTTATGAGTTGAAACAATTTAATAAGTAAATTTGCGATGACAAAAACCTGTGGTTATTGTAGAAACCACATTTAATTTTATTGTGATGGGTAGTAAACAGATAGTTTTATCGAATTCAGTTTGCATCAAATAAACCGCACTTACGGTTCCACTAACTTTATTTACATTTGCAAACATTGCGTAACCCTGTTGTTTTCTACTTGGAATGCCGATTGGAATCTGGGACATTTTATGTCGCTTAGAGAGAAGTGAATAAGATTTTACCTCGGTGTAAATGAACGTAAGACACGATCCTTATCAACTCTTTTTTACGGCATTAATTATATAAATCGAAATAAACTTTTATACATATCGTAACAGTTTAAGTTTACACCAGAAACTTCCGTTATTACCATCGTTGCACATATCATCAATCTACTCAGAAAAAACATATTGTCTAAAGTTTTTTTTTTTACAGATACGAAGTATAGAAAAATTAATGCGTGCCAAAAATCATTTTCAGATTTAAATCTTAGATTAAAACAAAAAATAGTGGAAGATAGGTGACTCGACTCTATCGCATGGACCGCTTAAATCAGTTCCCCATCACCTAATTTCACTGAATGGCAATCGGGAAACTTATTTAAAAAAAATACATATATCCGAAGTCGGTACCTCCTACCTACTCCTCTTCTTGGAAGTCGGTAAAAAATGTCAAATTAAAAAATCGTTCAAAACGATTAAGGATTAAGAGCCACGACTATTCATGATTGAGTTCGTACTCAGACTCGAAGAAAAGGGAATTCGGCCAAATGCCGATTTTTGTGGCTGTGTCCACAACCTTTTTTGAGTGCTGGATCTGCGCCTGGTGTAGAACGTTATTATTTACTGTGAACTCATAAAAAAAACAGCAAATTGTTTGTAAAGTAGGTTTACGATCGAGATGTTTACGTGATAACGTCCGCACGAGAAAATCTCCATTCGTTTGTAAGCCGCTAGAGTGAGAGAGACGGAAGATCGGTCCACTCACTCGAACGCTATGCCAGCCTCCGCTCGTGAGGATTCCGCGTGACAAGTTTCACGGAATGACTGGCAGCGCTCGAGATGAGACGGGAGATCGGTCCGTCTCTCTCTCGTTATACCTGCGATCGCGCTCGTGAGGTTTTGGTGTGACACAAGTTTCTGAACATGTCACCCGACTAAAATGATTTTAAAGACGTTATCACGTCAAAAACCTTTGTAAACATAAAGAAACGTAAAGAAAATAATTGAATTTGTAAGTTTATTACTTTCCAAATTCAATAGTTATTCTCTTATTGAATAAACTGTATTTATAAATAAGCTTAATTTATTCGCAGGTGACGATATTCCAAGAGTGTCAACCGGAGTTCTTGCATGACCTCGTTCTCAAAATGAAAGCATATATTTTTACACCCGGCGACTCAATCTGCAGAAAAGGTATATCCAAAATAGATAAAACAATAATAGTTTTATTTCTAGAACATTCGGTACACTGAAATTTTTATAGCTATAGACTTCCTTTTGGCTGACAAGCATTTAGGATAACGGTCTGCAACAACAAAAAGGGAAGGAGCTCATCTATACTAATATTAAAAAGATGAAAGATTTGTATTTTTGGATGTTTGTAATGGATAAACTCAAAAACAACTATTACTATTTCAAAAATTCTTTCACCATTAGAAAGCTACATTCACCCTGAGTAACATAGGCTAGTTTTTACCGCGGTAAAATGCTTCATTCCTACGTGAAAACTGGTAATAGGGTTAAAAAGCGGTTAAGCAACTGGCTAAACGCTTATGATTTTAATATAGCAATGAAGCCTGGAATAGCACATAGGCTATTTTTTTATCCTACGGGGACCCATTAAACGGATCCACGCGGGCGAAGCCGCTGGCGGAAGGCTAGTAAAGTATAAAAATAATTCCAGACACTAAGCGTACAAAATATTTGTTTATAATTCGTTTTAGAGCATTGGATAAAATCTTTATATATTCATATATTCAATAATGGCATCGCAAACATATCAAGTCAAGTATATTTTTGCGTCACTTAGTAGTCATAGAAGAAATCAGTAAGTCGTCAGTTATCAGTCAGTCTAAATAAGGAATAATAAAACGATCTCCACCAACCCGCATTGGAGCAGCGTGGTGGAGTAAGCTCCAGGCCTCCCCAATAAGGGGGAGAGACCCGTGCCCAGCAGTGGGACGCAAAAAGGATTGCAGTCAGCCAATAAAACGATCGATTTAAAAAACTTAGCGACTGACGACGAGATACTGTTTTAATGACTTGAGCGGTATGAATTTCAGCTAACGAAAAATTAACTAAACTAACTAACAGTAAAATACTACCTACGCAAAAAAACTATTCTCAAATAATATAATTTGACAGCCTCCGTGGCGTAGTGGGTGATGAGCCGACTGCGAAGCGTGAGGTCGTGGGTTCGATTCCCACCCAGGACAAATATTTATGTGATGAATATGATTATTTGTTCTGTGTCAGGGTGTTAATTTATCTATTTAAGTATGTATTTAGAATTATATAAGTATGTTTATCAGCTTTCTGATTACCATAGTACAAGCTCTGCTTAGTTTGGAATCAGATGGCGTTGTGTGAATATTTATTTATTTTATTTATTATTTATAATTATGTACTCCAACAGGTGAAGTGGCAAGGGAAATGTTCATTATAGCTGATGGGATTCTGGAGGTCATTTCGGAGAACGGACGGGTCCTAACAACAATGAAAGCAGGCGACTTCTTCGGAGAAATTGGGATACTGAACCTCGATGGACTTAATAAGTAAGTACCTACTTAACATATAAAAATGCATAGGTTATAGTAGACAACAAATCTTAGGAATTTTGTTAAGTGGCAGAACCTGCATTGCATAGTCCGATCAGGAAATTACTACTACGGACTACTACTATACCCATGTCACTCTAAATTCAAAGACCAGTGCCCTATAGTGCCTTGCACTAGTGGAGAAAAGGGATCTCCCACCAGGCGATGTCACTGCCTGGGGACCGCGGTCCGAATGCTAACTTTGACCATTTATATGTTTATACTGAGAATCTAGAAAACTTCGTTAGTGCGATTGAGGATACGTCTTCTGATTGGCCAGTTCAGTTTGACATGTTGTGACGTAGTATACTAATGTTTTACTATGTTCGCTGTTTGCGTCTTTGCGTCATCTTGCATGGTCAGCATTTCATGTAAGGCTCGGTCATGTTACAGTTGGTATCGCGTCGCTACAATTGGGACTTCATAAAGGGATGGAAAAAACCTAATATGTACATCCTTACAATACTTAGTGTTAGTATGAGCTCATGCTCAGGGTCCATACCTTGTAAGGGTGTGGCAATATTATAATATAGGCAATTTAATCCAGAAAATTAGCACTTATTAAGATGACTGTATCTTAATGCTAACGTTTATAAATGAGCTATTATTAATTTCCTTTAGTGTAATTTATTTTTATCATCTTAAAAGTTGACCTTTGGGCTGGCAAAGAGCTTCAAAGGAAATAAATTGGACGTTAATCCCCTTACGCGGTCGGTTATAGTCGCTAAATGTTCCCTAAACTCGATTAAACCAGTTAAACCAGTTTTCTCCGGTTTATCCAGTTATACATATTTGAAACTTGCTGCCGTTTGCGTTAAGTGTCGCTTTTTTCTTGTTCATTACAATAATACATGTACTCGTAGGACTTTATTTACAATGCCGATTTGTGCCTATCGCTAGTGTCAAATATAATAGGTACCTAGTCAAAGTTGTAGTCAATTGTATTGGAGGAATACGACAGTCAATAAAGTGTTTGTCGTATTTTGGCACCTTTGCGCCCAGGTGTTCACGAGCACTATCATTAAAGTATGTCAAACGATACACTATCTTTATTTATTCAATATAATACACCAAAAAAATGAAAATACAATAAGAGTGCAAATTCTCGCCAAAGTACTACTAGTATTAATACTAGTTAAGACATAAAAAGAAAACGAATAATTTGTAATGACTTTTCAGACGGACGGCTGACGTACGTTCAGTGGGCTACTCAGAACTATTCTCACTTTCCCGCGAAGATGTGCTAGCTGCCATGAAGGACTACCCAGAAGCTCAGGAGATACTGCAAACTTTGGGCAGGAAGCGACTACAAGAAGCCAAGAATATGTCGAAAAAAGTTAAAGGTAAGCAAGGCCAGGTATTCGAATAAAGATACCTAATAACTTCTTTAAGGTTGAATTTTCACGTGTCGACCGGGGTAAGTGCCAATGCTACACCTATTTTCCTGGCGACCCATGTTGCGCAATGGTTATCATGTCGGACTGCCATTCAGAGGGTCCCGGGTTCGATTCGCGGCAAAGCAAAAATTTGAATAATTTTCTGTTCTTGGTCTGGATGTTTGTGTTTCTATCTTTGTATGTGTCCGTGGAACCCACGACACAGGGTATATCTACCCTACTGTGGGGCTATGAGTGTGAAACGTTATTTTTGCTTAAAAGCAAATTCATTGTCTTATAACAATACCGTCGACTGTTATTGCAGTCAAACTGCAGGCGACTCCAGGCAACCTAACACTTACGCTCTATTGAGGTTGTGTGTAAATATTCATGGGCGGCAGCGATCATCTTGCATAATAAGGATCGATTAGACGGCTAACTTAAAAGACATAGATTTGAAGTATCCTACATGCAGCGCTTCGCATAAAATCCAAAGGCAAGCAAGCATAGTTGGTTGAATTGGAATAGTATATTTCATTACAAGTGCGGAAAGGCTGTCATTGCAAGGAGTTCCGACAAATGTCTACCCGAGCCGAGGCGCAGCCGAAGGTGAGGGTTGACAGTCGGAACTCCTTCCAATGACGGTTCCGCACGTGTACTGAACAACTATTTTTAATACAGTTGCGAAAAAATGAAGCAATTCAATAAAATAATAAAAACTCGCAAAGAACATTTTTGAAAAATGGCGCCAACCGTATATGCAGAGTTTTTTTTTTGTTTTCTTCAGAATGGGTTCTGGGTAGGAAAAGGGAACTATCCCCATACAGCCAAGTCTTCAGTAGATTTTATTTATCAATGTGAAATAAATTGAAACCTAACCTAACTCATTTGATCAAATCATTAAATCTGATTTTGAAACAAATTAGTAGGTTCTTTTTAGAAATATTTGCATGAATCATAAAAATTTCTAAAAGTTTGTGGTTGTTTTTTTTAATAGACATTATTTTGACAGTTGGGAAAGAGAACGCACGAGTTCGGAAAAGGAAAAGAAAAAGCATTAGTGTGTAATAGCCCACTTCCCGAACGCTATACGTCCCTGCAATACGCCACTTTTTGAGCAACTGTATTAAAAATACATTTCAAGATAAATAAATAAAGAAAGCAACCTCCTGGGATGCAAAGCGCACACTTTAGAAATAGCATATTGCTTTGCAGGTAAACCAAGTGATTTTAGCTCTGGAATCAAAGGATCTGTAGCCTAGACTCTCCACATTATACGTAACCTCAATAACATCTTGTAAGATTTACATATAATGAAGCGCGCATGGCTCAGCGCCTAGCGTAGCGCGGTCGAGTGTGAGATGGGTGACCGCTAGTGGCAAAAAAGGTCATTCGCGTTTCCGAGCTTCGGAGGGCACGTTAAGCAGTCGCTCGCTAAGCGTTGTTGTCGTTGATAACAGTCGTTAAACCTGGTCGGAGGCCTTATGGGCGGTTTGAAAACATCCGACAGCGGATTGGCAACTAACCCGCAACTCCACCAACCCGAATTGGATCAGCGTGGTGGAGTAAGCTCCAGGCCTTCCCAATAAGGGGGAGAGACCCGTGTCCAGCAGTGGGACGCAAAAAGGCTTGCAGCCAAGATTTATAATATCTTCCATGTAGCAACACGAATAAATTTTGAAAATAAGCGTAGTTACATGAATAGGAAAATACTAAGAGAAATAAATCAAAGCGCAATCTCTTGGGATGCAAATCGCTCACTTACGAGTAGGGCTGCCATCACCTAAATTGCTGACGCCGGATAAACACGGCAAAAATCCCGGACATTTGGGCGAAATATGGTTTCTTGAGATGTCCGGGGACATCTCCGGAAAATTATTTTTTGCAACAAAAATAAAAACATCATAATATTTTTTTAATTCCATTCGATTGTTGACTATTTTACCGAGCCTTCTTGAATGCGGTTTATTGTGGATGAATTTTTAATTAAGATTTATTTCAATTTACCTATCGCATCTATTAAAAAATGGATATCCCCTGACAACAAAAGTGTCCAAGTTATAGCCGGACACTTCAAAAACCCTGCCGGACAGCCCCCGGACGCCCTTCAAACTAGGACAAATCCGGGGAATCCCGGACGGATGGCAACCCTACTTACGAGTAGAAATACATGTTTTCCTCCAAGTGAACCGAGTGACTTTAGTTCTAGATTTAAGGGATTTGTGGACTAGACTATACACATTTGCGATTACCTTTGCAATTTATTATATCTTTCCGTTAGCAACAGAAATAAAATTCGAAAACAAGCGTAGTTGCGTAAATAGGAAAATATATTTCTAGGAGAAATAAATCAGAGCGCAATCTCTTGGGATGCAAATCGCTCACTTACGAGTAGAAATACACGTTTTCCTCCAAGTGAACCGAGTGACTTTAGTTCTAGATTTAAGGGATTTGTGAACTAGACTATACACATTTGCGATTACCTTTGCAAATATATACGTAACCTCAAAAACATCTGGTGATATTTATAATATCTATCTTTTTTTTGGTATCGGGGGGAAACCTTCAAAAGGTACCCAGCACCTTGGGAGAGAACACCGGGTTATGTGGGATTTGAACCTTACTAAAACCCCCTCGGTGGCCTTCCTCTGCGTTTGGGGAAGACACCGGGATCTCCCATGGAACGCACCGGTGTCCTCCATACGCGACGCCCTGGAACGGGCCTATCTTTGGGAGAGCAGATGTGATCTCCTGCACCTTCCGATGCTTACGGCGGCATGCGGCCACGCACACACCGCCGTCCTTCCCGGGGCTGCTGGCTGGACGGGTCGAGCTCCCACTCTCACCGCACCAAGCCCCGGAAGCCCCCTTTTAGTCGCCTCTTACGATCAGGCAGGGGATACCGTAGCTCTATTCTTAATCCCGAAGCTACAGGGACTTATAATATCTATCTAATATCTTTGAACGAGCAATTCTTGTATATTTAAATATATTTTTTGAATCGGAAATGGCTCTAAAGATTTTAATGAGATTTAGTACACTTGTTTCGGGGGTGATAAATCATATCCAGATACATTTTATTTTTAGAAATTTGAAACTATAAAAAATATTTTCAGCGATAATCATCTAAATATAAACTGAAAAATTAGTCGTATTTTCCTGACATCTATTGGCGAGTATTAATAATATTGTGGGGTAGAACGCCGTCAAACGCCATCCGTCAATCCAACGTTCATAGAGATGACAATGTCGATTAGAAAGTTCCTTGGCTGAATGGTTACGTGGGCTGACTGCCGAACTAGAGGCCCGGGTTCAAATCTCAATGAAAACCATATTGCGTTTATTTTTTATTTTTTTGTAAATTTTTTTTATTGGGAGATATTTCAGATGGCAGCACTAAGAAAATGAGCGTTTCATTTGAACTTAAACCTAGAAAATAAATCGTTTTCATCCAAGCAACGCTCGGTCGTCCAGGTACTCTTCCATTAAATTTAGCAACAGAAATAAAATTCAAAAATAAGCTTAGTTGCATGAATAGAAAAATACGTTTCTAAAAAAAATAAATCGAAAACGGATCCTCTTGGGATACTAACATTATACATACATATTTCGCAGGTGAAGTAAGCCCAGACAAGGCGGGGGATGATAGCACTTCAAAACGTATCGTGCACAAACTACGTACGGATGTGAAGGTAACCTATCTTAAATTAAAAAAAAATATAATAAAAATTGCTAAAGTGGTAGGCCTCGTAATATTTTTTTTAAATTCGTATGTGAGAAGATATCGTTTTTCACAATAAACCCAAGGTTGTGATGAGGATACCTACAGAGATATGTGTAATAGTCACATATTCGACAACGATCCATGTGGCGCAATGGTTACCATACCAGACTGTCAATCGCAGGGTCCCGGGTTCGATTCCCGGCGATACAAAAATTTGAATGATTAGTTAAAATTTCTGTTCTCGGTCTGAGTGTTTGTGTTTCTGTCTTTGTATGTGTCCATGGTACCCACGACACAGGGTATGTATACCTTACTGTGGGGCAATGAGTGTGAAACATTTATTTATTTATTTATTTATTGAACTGCCTTTCGTAACCTTCTCCAACAAAACCAATTTAAAGTTATTTTGCTAACTAAATAAGACTGACTTGAACTATAGGGTACCTACTTTATTACCTATGTCCTACTTTATGCCTATGTTTTAGGGTAATAAGAGTCAAATTTGTGCAGGCGTATTATGATCACCTTTTTGAAGACTATAAAAATATCATGTATCATAAAATATCATAAATTTGTTGTACGTATTAGCTAAGCTGTCCTGTAGACGTAGTATTGTACCTATAAATATTCTAAGTCTACAGCACAATAAATATGTGATCACAGATTTAATTATAATAAATGACCTTCTGTGTCCAGAATAAAATAAACAAATAATAGTTAGGGGCAAAGAAGTAGGTATTATCTGTTTTGTTCATATGATTTGATTCTGGAAATACAGTAGAATACTGCAATTCGCCTGAAGATTACTTTTATTATCCTTGTTCAATCATAGAATCCTAAGAGAAAAGTACAGATGTGCCTTTATGTACATTACTCTATACACCAGGGAATACGCAACGCAATCCGGAGTCGATCACGAGCAAGCCGCCGTTCTGGAGAGGCCCTCGAGCTCCAGGCGCTGGCGGGGGCGGATCGAGCTGGACCCACGGATGGGAAGGTGCTTCGGAGAATGCCCAGGGTCGAAAGCGATGACTCGCAGGCGCATCATCAAGATGTAAGTTTCTTTGAATTGGACCTATTTATGCAAACCGGAACCAACCCACACATGATGATGATGATGATAGTTTTGAGAAAAAGCTGTTTAATGTATTAGACAACTGATGTTTTGTGGATTGGTAAACATGTCATGAAAATTTATTGTTCTGTCAAAATTGTCACATCATTTTGATCTTTACTGAGTTGATAGAAGGTGCAGTTTTAAGCTTTTCTGTGTCCTTAACTCAATTTCGGCATGAGTGTGGATTGGTTCCGGTTTGCGTAAATAGGTCCAATTACTGTATAGTCCGTATAGAATATATAGTTTTATAGTCTGAGTTGCTCGGGGTTAAGAATACAGTGGACTCGGGATAATGCGACAAACGTTTTGTAGGATGATGTCGGATTATCGAATTGGTCGAATTATAGAGTACTCCTAAATCGAGCATCGTAGTGGTGGTGTGTATAAGTTACAACCTATCCAATCATACGAAGATTTGCCTAAATTTCATGTACTATCTAGGCCGGCTGGCAGGCCACCGAGGGCATTTTAATGCGGTAGGAATTCCAAATAAACTAGTATCGCTCCCAAGGTGTCAAGTACCTTTTGAAGGTGTAATGGTGTATTACACTCCGCTTAAAATTATAACATAATTTCCACTTGCAGGACAATGGCGAAACTACATCAGGCAGCAAAGAAGAGAAAGCAATATCCCCAATTGGCGCTGGTCTACCACTTCTTTCAAGATTAAAGCTTCTTAAAGAAAAACAGGTACGCTTTAAAATATTTCGTATATTTCCCCTGATATTAATATACCTAATTATTTTTCTCATATTTTAATAATATACGCTCATAATTTTTATATCAATAAAATCGATTCGTCCTTTTATCGCTAATTACATTATAATAAATACCTTTTTGTTTCATTCAGGACCGTGAAGAAAAGGCCAAGCAAAGGCATTCGACGTCTTCAATGGTTTCTCTAACGCCCCCACAACCAACGCCATCCACAAGTTCTGCTCCTGATGTCGAACCCGAAGTGGTCGGAGCTGGTCTTCCCCTTCTCCAAAGGTTATTGCTACTAAAAGCTAAGGAAGAAAGAGAGAAAAACCAGTTAACGCCAACTACAAGCAATCTGCCTTCTAGTTCAGAAACAATAAGTCCTAGCTCAATCAAAAGTCCTTTAAGCCCTACTATTAAAGCTCTTAGTCCGATAAGAAAAGGCTCCGAGTCTAGCTCCCCTGGTAAATTACAAAGCCCGACCACTAAAACATCAAGAAAAAATTCGTCGGGTTCTAGCGATGGTACGTCCAAACCTAAAGTTAGTTTTAGAGATAGAATTCTGCAAGTTCATAGTGATGGCACTGCTGTATGCCAGCCTCTCATAAAAGATGTTGGCGAAAAGCCTGCAGCTGTAGTGGAACCAACACCGAAAACTGAAAGTAATCTGATTTCTATTCCACATTCAGTTGTAAGTAAAATAAAATCACCAGCAAAAATTGTGGGCTCCACATTTCGAGACAGACTTAAATTATTGCAAAGCAGTAGTAGCCCATCTTCTAAAGAAAGTGATAATAGTTCATCAGATAAAAGTAAATTAAATGCACCAGAAAAATCAGCCGCTGAAGTTACCCCGCTTCCATCTAAAGAAACAGTAGAAGAAACCAAACCCAAAAAGCCTTGGTCAAAATTGAAGAAAGCTGCTATATTAGGTGAATCTAAGAGTCACAGTAAATCAAGTACAGAGGAAAAACCAGAAACTGGAACTACTACAACAGAACAACCACGAGATGGATCGGTAGATAAAAATAATGTAAATATTTGTATCCCTTTAGTTACTACGGCAGAGCTTGTAAAAATAGACAATAATAATATTGAAGTTGATAGTAATAATATTAAGTCCGATAAGCCTAAAATATGCTTACCAAGCCCTTCGAAACCCGTCCAAGACAAATCTTTAGACTTATTTAGTGCTAAAAATAATAATATAATAAAAGGAAGTGATACTAAAAGTGCAGTTACAGCAGGAACTATGTTACTGCCAAAAGCTAAAAAATACAAATCAATTGATGATCTATCTCCTGAATACGGCGGACTTCCTTTTGTTAAGAAATTAAAAATTTTAAATGAAAGACAAAAGTTAGCAGAATTAGAAAAAGTAGTGAAAATTCGTAGCTCTAGCCTAGACTGTACAAGTTCCTCAGAAGATTTACTCAGTGATACACTAACTAGAAGCCATTCCGAGGGCAGCACAATGGATAAACGAAAATATAAAAGAAAATCTATTGATTCACTTGGTAGCCATGGCTCAAACGAGACCCTAGAAAGACGAACACTGAAATCGATACTTAAAAAACTTTCTGAAGATGTCACTCCAGCGCAGAGTCCAGAAAGAAGTAATGAATTGAAACGGTTAATAAGAGCACCAACGATAGAAGGGTATGCAGCAAGACATTCAAAATTTTCGAAAAGTGTTACATTTCATCGTCATACATTACCTTCTCCTCCTGGGAGTGCGCCAATAGACACATTAGATGAAGTTTTTGAATTGCCTGAAACTCATAAAGAATCAATTCCGCCAACAATACCACCTCCACCATTAGCAGATTCTGATCCAGAAATACCAGAACTAGATTGTACACCCGCAACTGTACCTGTAAATCAAATAACAAGACAAGAAAGTGATCCTATGATTAGTCAAGATTTTAATTTAAGTATAAAAGCAGAATACGATATTCAGCAAAGCATCGACCCTATGTACGATATAAAATCACTCAGGCCTGAAGATATAAAAGTCCCCCCTGAAAAGCCAAAACTAACTCTAATATCTGCTGTTGCAAATCAAAGAAAACTCTTACGTGGTAAGTTTCACCTAAACACTTTACTAGGTACATGTGATAATTTACAAATATTAAATGACGAATTGTTTTCAGGTTCAATAGAAGAACAAGAATACTTTGGAGAAGTCCTTTTAGGTATTAAGCAGGTGATACAAGGCCATTTACATGAGGTGCAAGGAAAATTTCAGGAAAGGTTAGAAGGTTATCGTTAGAACTACATAATAATAATAGAAATTTATTAATATTTCTAAATATTATAATAATCTAACTTCTATTTTGTAGGTTTGCTAGTTTAGAAAATGAGGTTAGAAAACGTGATGAAATCATAAGCCAACTGCAACGAAGAATACAAGAATTGGAGAGGTTAGGATTGCAACCTGCTATTGCAGCAGTGACGTCAGCTGAAATGCAGCAGTTAGAAATGAACCGTTTAAGAGTAATTGATCATCAGCTCTCCAAAAATGGCAGTTCTGGAAGTGAGGATATATCTGGTGCAGAAGAAGGGTTCATGGTAAGGAATACAATACTCGTTTTTTATACAAGTATATGCTTTACTCGATCTTCCGTGAGCCATATAGTCCCAGACCTGCAGTACTTTTGAAATGAAACCCTAAAGCGTCAGTTTATCGACAGTCGTTTATTTTTATTTTCAGCGAGGAGACTCTTTAGATACCGTTTTTGCGACCTCCCCAACAACTTTAAGTGTTGAAGAAGAAGACAAAAGTAAAGAATACAGCACTCAACATTCTACCGCTTCTAAAAAATCGTCTCATGACGATTTAACCGACGAAACACTTACAGAAATGACAGGTGGCGTAGAATTATCCAAACTGTCCTATGCAGAACTACAGTGTTTAGCAGAGTCGCTGTCTAGTAGAGCTGATAAAACCTCATCTAGTAAAGAAGACTGGACAGTGGCTAAGTCAAAAAGATTAGACTTGAATTTAGATGGTAAAGCTGGTACCTATTCGAGAAAACGGGTGGCAAAACTTAGGCAGCGAAAATCGTGGGAAGATCAAAGCGATCAGGAAACAATGGAGATGCAAGATCTAACCAGGTACGTAAAATACTTATTGGTAACTAATTGGTTCAAAAAATAATAATTGATCTAGTATCAGAGTATCGGTAGTTGTCACATCCAAGTAGGAAAAAAAAAGAAAAACTAGATATAACTGTTTGAACAGCAAAAATAGATAAGGCCATTAGTCATTTGATAAAAATTCATACAAAACAAAAGATGAAACAATGAGAAATTCCAAACAGCTCCATCAGTTCCTTACCTATTTTCTCTGGACGTTTTTCTGAACATTTTCTTTATAAATAAGTTACAATTATTATATTTGACCACAGCAATATTTCATTAAATTTCATACTGTAAGTGAAAATCTGATACTAGAACAATAGTTTGATGCTCTTATCCATTTACTTAGCTACTTTAACTTGGGCAAATCACAAAAATTCGCTAAACTTATAAAATAGAGTAATAATAGAACAAAATCCACGTTTAATTATAGTCCTATCGACAGACCAATATCTCCTCAAATGACATCAGAAGACAGGTCTCTCCTAAGTCCAGAGCAGTCCAGCTTACGCACAAGCCGACGAGGGTACCCTTTCCACTTCTTTGGAAGCCATCTAGACAGCACCAAATCGAAAATCAAGAAAACCTTGTCCGTTGATACTGGGATGCATCATACTGGACGAGTTGATAAAAGTAAGTAAAGTAACGAAATGAAATGAAATTATTTTATTTGCTAAAATGTGGTATACAATATTAAGATTTTGGATAAAGATAAAGTCCTCACATTTACCAATATAAATTAAAGTATGATGGATAACTCCAATGGTAAATAATAATTTGAAGTGCATTTCCATACCTATTTTACGTTTGTATAAATCTTGGCTCGGGTTATCTTCAATTTTTAAATACTCTCCACTAGTCAGCAGTGTCGGAAGCCTTTTGGGTGGTTTTAAAGCATTTATTTTTTGCCTTTTGTTTAGTTCTGAGAGCGAAGAAGTTTGGACTTCCTACTGTTATTAATAAACTTAATTATATTTAGACTAGAAATAAGAGTAAATTCACAAAAAGGCCAAATTCAAGCTAATTCTCTTCGGAGAACGACTGTAAAAAGTGTTTCCTACATTGTTTAATATTAAATAATTACTCGTAGGTATTGTGATGTCAGCAGAACATAGCCAACGTCAGCACAGGAAGTTCAGCTTGGGGTCCTTGTTCGGCTACCATCGCAACGCTGCTGCTAAACCTACCAACAACTGCAGAGAAGTGGTCCTCGACATGCCCAGTGATTACAGTTGGAGTGATAAGTAATAAAATATTAAAGTTTAAGAAAATTAATTCTAATTTAAATTTTATTCTAAAAAATACAGAAAAGTACTTTGAATAAAAATATTATGCTTGGTTAAGTCTACTATTACGAGTATATTACATCAGATTTCTGTCGAAAGTTCTCTCCCTTATACGACCTGTAAATACTCAAAATATCCTAGATTAAAATAGTTGTAAACCATCCTAATTACTTTTGACCTTTTTCAGACCCTGATGACAAAGGGTCTAATAAGATGAAAACATATCGTCGCATGTAATCTCAATTGGCGTAAGGGACAAAACCTGTTTTTTGGATATGAGCAAAAAACCGTTTTTTTTTTTTAAAGCGTTATATTTTTAATGTCGTTGTAGCTAATTAAAATTTCTCCAAGAAGACTATACCTATTTTTTAATGCTCTTTGCAGCTGAATTTTCATAAACAGCCTACCTAGCGTAATAAAAAAGTTGAGTGTCCTTTACGCCCTGATTTTTTTGTTCATTTGACACTTACGCAATATAAAATTTAAGAAATTTTATGAAATTACGTCGTAAAGGAATTGTTTACAAACAATACATAACAATTTAAGCCGTAAGGCTAGACAAAATATAAAAGTCAGGGCGTAAGTGACTGAGTAAACTATTGATATTATTCAGTTTCGTTCAGTTTCATTGTTATTTTCTTTGCCTAATGCTTACTTTGATAAGAGAATTAACTCTGTTCATCAAAGTAATAAAAATGATATCTAAAAATTGTATTTCAAGACATTTATTTATAATAAAATTAGTATTTTTTTGTAGAAAAAGATGTTTTATTGGTTTCACCACTTACAAAATCATTGTTATTTGTAAGAAGATTACTAGTAAGAAGTACCTATTATGAAAACAAACAACTTAAATTCTTTTTTTTCAAACCTCAACTAATCGTAACTAACAGGCTTAGGTGTCTAACATCTCAAATACAGACTCATACAACCAATTTTATTTTACGTTTTTGCAAGAAAAGTCCCTTACGAATTTTTTTTAACGAAAATTGTGTTTAGGCGTGTAAAATTGTTAGGGCGCAACGGACATTTTTTTAAAGATAGAATTATTTCAAATATACCATTCGATAGAGCTCGACGAGCTGAGTATGGTGGCATTGATAGTTCATTTTCGCACTTTTGTCCCTTACGCCAATTGAGATTACGTGCGACGAATACATATCTACTTCCTCGTCGAGTACTGTTTACAACTTTTGGGACTACGACTTTTGTTGACAACCTGTATAAAATAATTTGGAAATAATGTGTGTTACAATTCGTAACCGAAAAACCGAAACTGAACTCAATTATAAAGGGTTTTATTAAGGGTTTAATTAACTATTTATTGTACTTAGAAGGTAGGTAGTACTCTTTCAAAGATGGAGCAGGCTTGAGGTTCGGAAAGAATCCCTGAAGAGAGCATGGAGTCGAGTAAAACTTCTGACTATAGTTCAGATCGGCTTCGGAAAAATTTCCTGCAGGACATGTAGTACGCTTGTAACCTAAAACCAAAAATCCAACGCACAAATTCATAATATCTAATGCAATCCAATTTCGTGAATTCTTATTCAACTGGGATTAGAACCCCAAGCCCGGAATATCATACCGTCTTAAAAGATATAAAAGAGAAATTGCCTTCCTAACTTTAATATACACTGAATTTTATTGCTACCAAAAACCGTTTTTTCTACTTCCGTTTATATAACCATTGATTTCTTCAGCGCATCAACATCCAGTAGCGACTCGGAGTCAATACCGCGCACTCCCGTATTCGAAGAGTTCGTTGACAACTTCCCGCGCCGCAGCCGGGCTAGCTTCAGTAGCAGCCACAGCAGCTTCTCGCCTATCAGAGGTTTGTATCGATGAACTTTACCAAAATTTGCTACGACACATTGCCTTCTTCAGCGCAACAATATCCTACAGTACCCTATTGAGTAAAAGTTCTCTGAACGCACACTTGGTTCCGAGTAGGTAAGGAAAGGCACGCTGTGTCCGTTACCTACCGTTAGTTTTAGAATACTGGCATGAACTGTCACTGCTGAATTAAAGGAACTCTTGCAGCAAACGACGTGATTTTTGTTCTCATAAATTAAAACGTGATTAAGTAAAACCACTACTTAAAAGTATTCGCAAGTGCTCCCTATTAAGTAAAAGTTCTCTGAACGCACACTTGGTTCCGATTAGATAAGGAAAGGCACGCTGTGTCCGGTACCTACCGTTAGTTTTAGAATACTGGCATGAACTGTCACTGCTGAATTAAAGGAACTCTTGCAGCAAACGACGTGATTTCTGTGCTCATAAATTAAAACGTGACTGAGCAAAACCACGACTTAAAAGTCGCAAGTGCTCTAATGAACGAAAGGTTTCGTACGACACATTATCGTATATTCCTCGGCGCATTGTCTTTATTCATGTACGTGTATGTGTGTCGTATGTCTTCGAACATGTACGTATACGAACCATCTACTCACTAACATCAGCGGCAGTTACAGTAGCTTCTTCCCTATCAGAGGTCTGTATCGATGTATTTCAATAAGTATTCCTTATGATGCATTGCCTTCTACAGCGCATCAACATCCAGTAGTGATTCAGAGTCAATACTACACACGCCCGTGAATTAATTCATGAACAACTTCTCAACGGTAGCTTTTTGCCTACCTGTGGTTTGTACCCAGGTGGCTTTCCCTTATAAATATTATCGCATTTGTGCTTAGTGGCGTAAATCTTTCTACATCTGTTGAGATGAAACTTGCACCAATCAATAGAATATTGAGTGGAATAAAATTATCCGTTCAGTACCTGATATGAATAATAAGATTTGTTTGTATTTTCGGTTTGTCCCGCAAGTTTAGGAGGAAGTTTTCAAATAACTTGATCTGGCGACCAATCAAGACTTTTGTTTCAAAAATGGTAATATTTTCAGGAAGCGGCGGTGACTGGGAGGTGATGATGTTGGCGGATGAGTTGGAGAAGCGGGAACGTGAACGAGAGCGGGAAGATGCAAGAAGACTGCCGTATCCTACCACCTTGAGGGATTTGGAAGAGGCAAGTCTTTCTTTTCTTGAAGCGCATGGCGCGGCGGCTAGCGTAGAACGCAAGCGATCTATGCAGCTAAGACAAACGGGCGCGGTCGTCTGTGAGACGGGTGACCGCTAGTGGCAAAAATTCATGTGCGTTTTCATGCTTCGGAGGACACGTCAAGACGTCAGTCCCGGTTGTTGTCGATAGATAACAGTATTAAACCTTGTCGGAGGCCTTATGGGCAGTTTGAAAACATCCGACAGTGAGTTGGCCTCTAACCCGCTGTCGGATGTTTTCAACAATAAAACAAACATGCACTCTTTCAATATATTTATTGTTCAAGAATTAAAACGCAAATTAGGAAACAAATTCTCAAAAATTTTCAAGACTTAACTTACTTTACATTATTAATATAAAATCTATTTAACAGGAATCCGACACTCCCTTGCGAGAAGACAGTCCAGACGAGTACTCTAACATAGAAGACTCCAACTCCTCCTCGACAACCCACCTTCTCTCGCGGTCCATCAGCGAATCCTCACAGAGGTCTTTGGAGACTTCCTTCACTGAACGACCTAGTCGGACGGGACATCGGCAGCAGCGCGTTGCATCCTTGGGGGAACCGGTACGGAAATAATAAGTTCACTCAATTTAGGTGTCAGATTTTATAGTCTTCCAAATGCGGAGGTGGATCTAGCACTTTAAGTTGGGTTACTCTGTGAACTACTCCAATATAGAAGATTCTAATTACTTTTGGCAAAGGGATGACCACCTCGTGTCACGGCGGGCGAGGTGGTCATGCCTGGGGAGCGGCCGCGCTCCAACTGACTCGGTTCGGAGCTTGTATATATCGTCGGATATTTAGAAAAATTCGATAGCGTGATTCAAGAATACCCGTGACGCCATCTCTTGATGAGTAGTGGAAGGTCGCTACATACTTTTCCACCACTCACCTGCTCTCGCGGTCTATCAGCGAAACCTCACCAAGGTCTTTGGAGACCTCCTTCACTAAATGACCCAGTCGGATGTGACATCGGCAGCAGAGCCTTAGATCCTTAGGGGAACCGGTAAAATAAATAGACAATACCTAAATCGAATGAAATGATCTTACTCGATTTAGGTAGGTACTTGTATTTTTTTATCTCCGCCAACACACATAGGAACAGCTCCAGACCTCCCAAACTATGGGGATTGATTGACCCGTAACAAGCATTGGGATGCAAATAGATTTGCCGCGAGTTATTAGGTTTTATAATATTTCATGTAGTGGCGGATCTAGGGATTTTTGGATTGGACTTATTCCAGCCGAATTTAAAAATGATTATTTGTTAAACATAACGTTAATAAAGGGGTTTTAATCATCTATAATAGTGTGTATAAGTCCAAGTTTATTAAAAACTTTTGGCAATTTAATCTTTACTCTATATTATTGCGGTTTCCCAATTTCAATGAATCATTTCAGCCTAAATCATGCGGTCAACAGATTCCGGTCGTGGCTGGGTTATGAAGCACGAGTATTACCGAAAAAGAATATTTTCCTATATTTTACTTGCATTTTGGTGAAAAGTTCGCAAATCTACTAAAAACACTTTTAAAAAAGTCGTGAATATAAAAAGAACGCTTCACACCACTCTCATAGCCCCACAGTAGGGTAGATATACCCTGTGTCGTGGGTACCATGGACACACGCAAAGACAGAAACACAAACACCCAGACCGAGAACAGAAATTTAAACTCATCACTCATATTTCTGTTTCGCCGGGAATCGAACCCGGGACCCTTCGATTGGCAGTCCGGCATGGTAACCATTGCGCCACGCAGGTTGACAAAATAAGAATACTCGTTCTTCTATTAAATAAATCATTAACAGTTATTATTTTTATTTTTTCCCCAGATACAACCACAGAGTTCACTCCAGCAATCAAGAGGTTTGATTCTTCGCGCGGCGAGCCTGGACCGGGAGACGGCGCCCCCACCGCCCCCCACCAGGAGATACGGCTCCCTCAGGAACGCCAGTAGCGACGCGCACAAGAGACTTTGATCTCACTGGCAACCTGGACCTACCGGGTCCAATATTTCCGATCACATAACACTTCCACGTCCACACAAACATAAACAATTAAAACAGATACCAAAAACCGAACCAAATATGAAAAAACAAATGAATCAAGATCGGAAATGTACAAGTAACGATCGTAACGATCGTAATGTTCGAAACGATGATTCGACTATTAGAATAAGTCTCGATGACTCGGATAATACAATTGAAGACGATGATTCGTTTAATAGTGTAAGTCGAAACGAACGAGAGAATTCGAATGATGTAAGTGACGACCAACTAGTTGTTGGCGGTCAATTATTGATAGTGATCGTCCTCTTTTGTGAAGATTATGATTTAGTAATGTTTTTAGGATGATGTTTAATGTTTAAATAATGAATATGCCAATCGTATTTAGGTGTCTACTATAATAATATATAAACAGATGATCTAATAAATAAATTCTCGTGTTACGATGTTAATGGTCTCACTCCTCCGAAACGGCTCCATTGATTTTCAATAATTTTTTGTGTATATTTGTTAGATAATAATAGGTGGAAAAGTATGTTTTATACCCCTACTAGGATGATGATAAGAACCTAAGAGCAACGACGGATGCGGGAATGCGCTGTGTTTTCTTGCTGTAATATCTCCGTTGCTCTAAGTCCCTATCAACTTTAAGTGTAGCAATTTTTTTTTAATTTGGCATTATTCCTCATTAAAATAGTGGTACTCAACGACGGGTCAATTCAAAAATGGCATACTCGTATGTGTATCTACAAATAAATAAATTGATATCTATATGTTTTTAGTTTGTAGGTTATAATGTAGTGGGCAAATCAAAATGGGCGTACCGTTGTAATGTACAAGTCTGATGTAGCCATCATACAGAGTAAACTATTTGGTTTAATTTGCATTATTTTAAAAAGTAGTTTTAAATATTCAAAATCAAAACAGTAGGAACCTTCTATAATCTATAAGTCGATTACTGTAATTTGGTATTATGTTCAACACACGCATGTATGCCAGTGAGTATAAAAAATAATTATAAGAAGAACAAAATACGACTGCAGAATAGACATTAAAAAGAAAGAAACAAGTTTTATAAGCGATACACATATATAAATTTGTACAAAACATAATTCTTTGCAAAATACAATCTGTCTGCAGTCTCCAGGGCCTTGTGTGACAAGCATAATCTCTTAAGAGTATATTTATATAAAGTCGTTAAAACCTTAACTTTTTATGTTAATCTTAAATAATGAAGAATCAATATTTACGATATTGGCACTAGTTTATGTTTTTTATAAGTAAAGCACAAGATAATAATTCTATAATAAATAAGAATTTCATTTATTTTTTTTCCTGAATTTAATTTAATTTTTAACACGGTATAAAAATTGACATACATAGTTATTTAGAGTACATATTTAGTAAAAACATGATTCTATGAAAAAATAGTTAGGCATTTCAATTGTATGAAAACTAATGGGTGTTTCGTTTATTTCGGATAGTGATTTTAACTTTTATTGTTAGATAAAAAAAATAAAAAAGCACAATTTCTGTACATTTAAAGTATGTTAACTGTGTATTGTATTTATATAAATAGGTAACAGAAAAATGAATAATTTATGGTTAGTAAGTATTTTATGTAAATATATTTAGAAATAGTACCGACTTAATATAATAATATTACTTAGATACAAGTAGGTTACGAAAGAATAACATATAATGTCAAACTTGTTAGTGCCAAATCTACATAAGAATGAACATATTAAAAGTATGTACATACTCCATTATATAATTATATAAATATTTAACTATGTTATAAGTTAGTACTTAATAGTTTATATGTCAAACTATATCTTATTCGACATAGTAATAGAATAGAAAACAATAACCAATAGGTAATTCTTTTCTACAACTTCGATCGAGATACTGTGTACTGATGTATATATAATTTCGTTTCTAGAAAAAAACTACGAGTAGCACATAATTATTATTTTATTTATAAATGTAAGAAAATAGGTACACCTACCAAGATTCATATTTAATTTCCATAAATAAAATTACTTTCCTGTTTATTTACACATTATTATTATGATCTCATAACTCGTATCTATTAGGTAGGTAGTAGACTTCACTCATGGGCGTAGCCACAGTGGGAATCTGCCCTGTAAGGTACCTAACCAAACCTAAAAAACAAAATTGTCTACTATACTTTATAAGTAAGAATCCGTAAGAAAATTCACACTCGACAGTCGTCAATCGACACAAAAATGCGATCAAAACCATTTTTATAATTACTACCATCCATGTAATAAAAGCTGACTAAAATCAACTGTTTACTTTTTACAAGCTTTTATTTAGTTTCACCTGTCCCGTTGTCTGTCTGTCGGTCTGTGATCAAATGGCAAGTTCAATAAAATAAAACTTTTTAAAAACAAGGGTTTATTAAAAAAAAGAACTAAAAATTAAAAATAATTTAAACCTAATATTAACTTAAACCCGATAATTTTATAAATAAAATCGTGTTACATTGTGATTGAAAAAGAAAAATAATGAAGATATTCTAAATGTTCTTTAATATTCCATGAAAATGTAACATGCTTTTATTTTATAAAATTATCAGGTTTAACTTATTTTTAACTTCAAAATTTTTTTGTTATTTTAGTTAATATCACAGAGTACATTTGTATATACCGAAACATATTATTTTAGACTGCTGCCACACCCTGAGACCATGGCTGGCTACGCCCATGACTTAATTTCAAAATGCATGTATCGATTATAATATTACCACCTACTTACTTGTTGCTATTATAAATACTAAACATGTGAATATTTTCATATATTTTAGTGTGTACATATCATTTTAGCTCACTAATCAAATTAAAAGTCATTTATTGCAGAAAAATACAGATTTTGTATTTAAAAATACGTATTATATACCTGCACCTCCCTATTCTAGCCATACATAAAAATATTTTTGTCCGAATGTGTTGTCTGAAAACTATAAAAGCCTTATACATAAGATTTGCGCATTTCGGGTCCGACATAATTAAAAATGCATTAATGCAACGACTGTTACTTTTGACTGCCTTGACATAATAGTTATAATTTTAACAAAGACAGAAATTGCAGCTCTATGTATATATTTGATATTAATTCCAATTCGAAACCTCTCGATGAAAATCATTTTGACCAATAGAAAGACGGAAACCCATTTTTTATTATTCATTTTATCTTTTGAGGCACCAAACTCCAAAAGAGTTATAGATAAAAAGTCCTTGTCTGTGTGAAATAAACTAAAATCTTTTATTTCACAAAGAAAAAGTGTTTATTGAAAAACAGACATGGAAGTAAGTAGGCGGTTGTTTTCTGTTTCTCATAGTTATTGTATATTATAGTATTCATCCACAATTGATGAATTTGATACATCATATGTTACTAACATGGGCGTACCGAGGGGGGGAATGAGGCAAATAAAAAAGAAAAAGCTAGGTACGCCCAAGTTACTATTCTTAAACAAATAATAACAAATTTAAATTCAAAATCCTTAATTATGTAGAACTACATTATAACAGTGTACACAAAATCTAGGCACAGATGTAAGTATGTAGGTACCTAAAATACAACTTGTAGTGCCATTAAAGAAACTAAGTACATAGTACCTACTTAAGGGATAGCATAAGTAAATAGTTAAAATTGTAATAAATTTTAATTTTAATAAAGATAATACTTAGTCCTTGTAAAGAGATGAAAACTAATAAATAAATAAATTATACGACTAATATTGCATTTTATTAGAAATAACATTACACATTAAGTACGTACAAAAATAATTATGTAATCCACTAAAAACTAGTTGGCCAATCAATTATTTCGTCATAATAATATGGCGAGACAAGTTCTAGACTTATTGAATTTCTTAATAGAGGCTAAAATCTATTTAGCATAAAGAACTTCCAACAAAATTATCGCTCGATATAACAACTACTTATAAAGTAAGTTTTCGGAGTTACAGATTTATAAGTTCTCTATTTTAGTATGTAATAAAATCTGCACATTATTAGGTATTGCCTCGGTAACAAACAATCAAACAATGGAAAAATATTGATAGTAAATCGGCAAACACGAGAACTTTTTTCTTGCGGACATTAAACTGCGGCAAATCCTTGCGGCAACGTGGGTTAATTTTATAAATAGTTTTGTTTTAAACGTTTAAATAGGTATGTCTACCTAAGTAAACTTAAATACTTATAAAACAACGCGCCGCTCCACGATTTCCACATTGTGCAATTGGTAACGGAAATAGATGAACATAAGCAGTAATAAATTACTAACGCGATGTTACGCTTATGTATGTTTTATTCAATTTAATTTACATTCAGCAAACAAATCAAGGGCACTCTGAACGTACCCTTGGTCTTATGAAGGAAAGGCGCAAACTGTGTGTCCGCTCCCCGGATTCAATGTCAGAATACATGCTGCTCAATAAACAAATCTCTGCAGTAGACACAACACAATACAAAGCGCGTCAAAAACACAGTTAAGCGTAGTAGCAGTTCTCAAGGGATCTGAATATTGGACAAAGCCAGTTGACAAAATTGAAGATGAATCTCTTTAGTTTCGTCTAAGCCTGAAGTTCAGAGAAAAATAGAGAGATACGATACGACGGAAGGTTGTCTACCTCCTCAAAAGCTCCTGATCCCAATGTGCTGACCGACAAGAGAGCCAATTTGACCCAACATATACCTACTGAAGATATCCCGGACGTCAGCCTGTACGAAATAAGAGGGGCCCTGAATCACCTAAAAAGCAGCAAAGCACCGGGAGATATTTTTTTAAGCTGGGAAATGCATTTACGCACACCTCCGGGACTCTTGCACCAGAGGCGTGTGGGACTCGGTGGCGCTGATGCCAAAATACCCACTTAAACCCAGCGGATCCGTCAGCGTCAGATTGAAGTGCCCGGGATCGCTTGCGCATTCTACCACGGCATTTCGATGAAAGCCCAGCACTTTGCGGATCTGCACTCTTTAGGGTGGAGCTAGAAAGGTGCGCATAGCGCCGCCTTCTTTCCCCTGTACGTCGTCGCTGGCATTAGCTTCCCGCTCACGCTCCGCAGCCTCCTTAAGTGCGATCACAAGGTAAACCCCTCCTAGTGGCGCTCCAAAAACAGTTTGATACCGTCATCAATAACGGAACTACCCTGCAGGCGTGGAGCAGAGACGTGGTGATACTGTTCTTCAAGAAGGCTTCTGAGCGCTGTTTATAAGCTGTTCTCTAGGGTCCTTACTAATCGTATTGCGCGCAGGCTAGACGACTTCCAGCCTCCCGAACAAGCCGGATTCCGAAAAGGTTACAGTACCATACACTGGCATAGACCACACACATACGCAACGACAGGTTATACAAAATACCGAGGAGTATAATCTGCTGCTGTGTGTTGCGTATGTGGACTATGAGAACGCCTTCGATTCTATTAAGACCTGAGCGGTTCTAGAGTCTCTCCAGCGGTGCCAGATTGACTACTGGTACATCGACGTGTTGAAGTGTTTATACAAAGCCGCAACCATGAGAATCCATGACGGAACCACTGGACCTATCCCACTGCAGCGCGGAGTGCGACAAGGGGATGTGATATCCCCGAAGCTGTTTACCGCTGCAGTGGAAGACGTGTTCAAGCTGATGGGAGTGGAAAGGGCTAGATATTATCATCAATCAACACACCTTCGATTTGCCGGTGATATAGTAATCCTGGCGGAGTCCCTGGAAAAAACTCAGCACAATGCTAGGGGACCTACATAGCACCTCACACCGGAAATAGTCAAATGAACATGGATAAGACGAAAATCATTTCTTGATGTATTTTTGAGTTATATCGGATAAAGTGGATGGTATTTTGTTCGATATAGATTAATGATAGTGCACGAGTGTTGTGAAATAGAATAACAGTGCGAAAACATGTTTTATCGGCTTGCCCCCAAAACTCCATTAGACAAGTTCTGGTAAAGTATCTAGCCAAGCCATTGATTTACTTAAACATCTGACTGACTAGATTGATTGATACCTGACGACATACTGATTTTTTTATGATTACTAAGTAATTCAAAAATTATACTTAACGCTGTTAATATGCACAGAGATTGCGATGCCATTATAATGAAATGAATAATGAAACGAAAATATTGAATGGCTGCAAGGATTATATCCAATGCCGTAAAAAACGAAAATATTGAATGGCTGCAAGGATTATATCCTATGCCGTAAAACGTATTAATAAAAAACAGATTTGACAGAAAAACAGTTTGTCATTGTTATTATTTGTCAGTTTGTCTTGTCACTTTGTCAATTTTGTCATTGCTATGAATTAATAGTAAAGTTTTTCTTTATTTTATTTCAATTTCGGAAATAATTAATTAAATAGCACTTACTAATTAACAAGAAGCTTATAAACACGTTAATTTATGTCAAATATAAAATGCAATGTAGACAAATACTATCGTATGTCGTAAAAGTACTGTGTTAGTGTTTTAGGTATTGATGGATCACGGATAGATAGTACGGCATTTTACTCGCGATGTCTCCTCGTAAACAGCCAAGTACATTGTTTAGCATTTGCATTAAATACTCCCTTTACGTAATAAATGATTGTTGTTATGCTATAGAGAAAAGTTATCCTGAAATAGAATGTTTGGAATGCAAGGAAAAGGTTTTTATGCTGAGAAAGCTGTTGTCGGATTTACTGCCAGTCAGGTAAATAACTTCAATGTACTTCTCTATGTCAAATGTAGTTTATTTGTCCTTCGTAATAACTGGCAAACGTTACATGACTTTTTATGATGATGTTTGAAATATGATAGAAACTAAAAAAGTAAAGGAGGAATAAATGATGCCTTAGCTAATTTTTTAAAATTATATTTGAATAAAAGTCGTACCAACCCAAGTTTGTTTACAAGTTTGCAGTACTTTTGTTACAGTTCATATATACTATTAAAATTTATATATTATTATGTTCAAAAATGTAGTGTTTTGTTGTAAACTTAGTACAAGTAAACAAGTCACAATTGAAGTCTCTGCATTCTCAGTTACCAATGCATACTATATCTGTGGCCCTAGTGAAAAGGGATTTAAGTCTAAAACTACAACTTTACAGGAGAGGCAAAAAACACACGGCGCGCTCAAATTGCGTGTTTGTCCTCGTATGACATTTAAACCGCCAGCAAAAGTAATACATGTGATATTTTTTATAGGTAATCAGAGTTTGTTCTTTATTATTATTGAGTTATTTTTTATGTAAAGTTAATAGTTTTTAAAATAATGACTTATACCCTCAACAAAATAAATTCCTCGAGGGTATAAAATAACTTATACCCCTTCACACATAAGTAAATTGAGAATTCGCTTATGTGAAAAGGAATACGCATTTGAATGAATTTTATGATAACCAAGTAATTAAATGAAATATTTAATAGCTCATTTTATAAGAAAATAGTGTTTAGCTGTGTACTTTAAGTCAACTTTTAAAAAAATTGAAAATTATGAAAAAAAATATCTTGGCGTCTTTTTCACTAAGATTTTATACGTGGCGTGTGGTACATGTAGACTTATATGAACTATTTTGTGCTACTTAAACCCATATTTTAATGGAAATAAAACAAGCGGAATACATAATTATATTAATTTTTTTAATATTCTTGCGTATTTTTTTTTATATGTAAACCGAACAAAAAGGCAGACGGGCCGCGTGGTGTTAAGCGATCACCGTCGCCTATGGACACGGGTAACCCCAGGGGAGCCACCCGAGCATTGCCGGCTTTGGAGGAGAGCTTTTTTTACAGCTTTCTTGAAGAACCCCATGTTATAGTCCACTGGGAATGCCTCAGCTGGAAGGTTGTCCCATAACCTACACGTCAAAAAGGAGCGTGCAAAGCGGACTGTGGAGGACCGCCACGAGTCCAGATGATGCCTGTGGAACTTTAACCTTCGTCTGGTGGTATAATCATGGAATGGTGATGCAGGCATTAGTTTGAAAAGTTCCTCGGAGCACTCACCATAGTAAAGTCGGTAGAACACGCAGAGCGAGCCTATGTCTCTACGCAAGCTGAGCGGTTCTAGCCTGTCAGTCTATCTTGGGTCGTTGACGATTCGGACTGCGCGCTATTCAACGGAGTCAAATGGGTGTAGCTGGTATTTTGGTGCTCCTGCCCAGAGATGAGAGCAGTACTCCATATGGGGTCTGACCTGGGCTTTGTACAGCGTCAGTAGTTGCCCCGCAGTGAAGTACTGCCTCGCCCTATTGAGGACACCAAGCTTTTTGGACGCCAATTTGGCTTTGTGCTCCAAATGACTCCGGTACTGCACTTTACTCGTAATGTCAACTCCCAAGATACCGACACTTTCACCGACGGTGAGCGCGGTACCCTGGAACTTGGGCGCTATAACAAATGGGGTTTTTTTAGCGGTAAACGCGCAAACTTGTGTCTTCTTGAGGTTACACTCGACAAGGTTAAGTCGACCCCATTCCGAGACCCGCTCCAGAGAGTTCTCGACTTCAGACACAAGTTTGATTCTACTTTCCTCTACTTGTGACCGAGAGGCATTGGCTCGACAGGTGTATAGTGCGTCCACGGTACTATCATCTGCATAGCAATGTATACTGCGTGATTGTTGCAGCATGTCATTGATATGCAGAATGAATAGTGTAGGAGACAGTACTGAGCCTTGGGGAACACCGGCATTAATGGGTTTCATATCTGAGCAGCATCCGTCAACAAAGACCTTAACTGTCGCTCAGACAGAAAGTTTGCCACCCAGTTGCATAGCCTCAGGGGAAGACCGTAAGATGGAAGCTTCGCGAGAAGGGCCCTGTGCCAGACCCGGTCAAAGGCCTTTGCGATATCCAGGCTGACTGCCAGAGCCTCCCCGTTGCCCTCGACGGCTTCAGCCCAGCGGTGTGCGAGGTATACCAAGAGATCACCGGCCGACCGGCCCTGGCGAAAGCCATACTGACGATCGCTGCTCAACCGGTGCTTCTCGAGGTACCTAAGGAGCTGCATATTTATAACACGCTCCATCAACTTAGAGAGCAGGGAGGTTATCGCAATGGGCCTGTAGTTGGACGGGTCACTGCGGTCACCCTTTTTCGGGATTGGGTGTACTAGGGCTGCCTTCCACGAGGACGGTACTATACTAGTGGTGTAGGAAAGCGAGAATAAGCGCGTTAAGACGGGAGCCAACTCGGGAGCGCACGTCTTTAATACGATCGCGGGGATATCATCCGGCCCGCTCGACTTCTTGACATCGAGGGCTAGCAGAGCTCGTCTGACGGCCTTTTGAGTGAAACGCACGTCCTTCATCGAGCTCTCACACTGCTTGATGGTCGGCGGTGTGGCAGCTCCGTCGTCCAGAGTCGAGTTTGAGGCAAACAGGGTACCCAGGAGATCGGCTTTCCCTTTTGCCGTGTGAGCCAGAGTATCGTCCGGTTTGCGTAAAGATGGTAGAGACGACCGACAGAAGTTACCTTCGACAGCCTTGGCAAGCGACCAAAAAGCTCGACTCCCGCAAGGGTAGCTAGATAAACGCTGGCCAATTCTGCCGACGTGCCTAAACTTCGCGTTGGCTATTTGCTTCTTTGCCGAACGGGAGGCAGCGTTGAATTTTTTCCGAAACTTAGACGTTTCGGGGTCCTTGCGCGTGTGCGCATCAGCCCAGGTTTTAAAAGCTTCTTGCTTAAGGCTAGAAGCCTTAGCGCAAGAACCATTAAACCAGGGCTTGTTTCGCCCGCCAATGGATACTACAGAGTTGGGAATAAAACCAATCATGCCCTGTCGTATCACATCGGCTATCGATTCCGCACACGTGCTAGGATCACCCGAGGTGAAGCACAGCTGCCTCCAGGGGTAGGAAGCCAGGAATTCCCGGAGTCCATCCCAGTCCGCTGACTCGTAATGCCAGACTTGACGCTTCCCATTGGGTCGAGAACCTTCTGGGGGCGGCAATGGTACGGCAGAACTTACCAGGCAATGGTCAGAAGTCCCAAGTGGGGCCCCAACCGTCCCCGGTAGTCAGATGGATGGGTGGTCAGCAGAAGGTCCAGCAGAGAGGCAGTATGGGTCTCAATATCTGGTACTCTGGTGAAAGTGTGTACCACCTGCGTCAGCCCATATGCCAAGGAGAAGTTTAAGTGTGTATTTGAACAATACCAAAAAAAAAATAAGAGAAACTCACATCTTAATCTGCAGAAAAATCACAAATTGAGATGAAAAAAAGGATGCGCGAGCGACTGACGGGACGCGGGCGCTATGAGCTCCCCACTCACCCGCACCACTCCCCCGCAGCGACGAGTTATATCGTTTCTCACTTAAAATGAAAGCTATTCGTAGGATACAACTAGAATTGTATTATATTACATTTATGAATTTCACAATAGCATAATGTGAATACTGATCTCAAAAGAGTTATACTTGATTTTTGACATTTATTTTGGTGAAAACAAATTGATGTCTAGTAATATCATTACTCACTAAGCCATTTAATAAGGACCATCTGTTGTTGTATTGGTAAACACCAATTTGATAAAAACGTAGGTAGTTTATGTTAATTTAGATTAAAAAACACAATTTTATTTTTTTATTTTTCAGTTTAAAACAATATGAAAGTACTTGAATCCGATTATTGTAGTTTTGTTTGTATTAGCTAAACCCATATGCACCAAATATCTTCTTTGTTTTTAGAGATAGCTTAGATCCGTTTACACCAAATGATAGAGCATTTCTTTCTGATCAATTTGGTATATTTAACTAATTTTTGACAAAATCGGACTTGTACCCCTTTTCACTAGGGCCACAGATATAATATATTGTGGCACCTTGGTTGTCTTTTATACTTATCTAATAAGACTTTATCATTAACTCTCTTGTTCCAGGTTATTTGATGCCCTATGTCTGGAAAGAGGTACTATTCAATACAGAGGTGATCCTCGCATACAGCTACAAGTACTGTTGCATCCCAACATGTCAGTCTTTCATAGATCTGATATAGACACTAGTATACCGCAGACATATTGGACTAACATTGTCACAATGTTTCAACGCTTAGTAGTTCTCGACCTCAAATTCATTTGTACTGATGAAATACTCGAAGTGATTGCCAAAAACTGTTGTCTGCTAGAGGATCTCAATATTGTGTCCAAAGTTAACATTCATAAATCTCGAATAAATGCTTCCGTTTTAATTAGATATGTTTCAGATGCAGGTTTAAAGCATGTTGCCAAGTTGAAACAGTTACGAATACTGTCTATGGACCAGCCCAGGAATGAGCGAGCGCAGCGCGTTGGCCGCTGTGTTACTCAGCCTGGGGTCATAATGCTGGTCAGTGAATTGCCCTACTTGGAGGAACTCCGCATTGAATCTTGTGATATTGGTTCCACTTTAATTAACACAGACGTTGCACTGGGACCATTGAGTCTTCGTAAAATTAATAGTCATTTTGCATCCCCTGAAGGGTTGAGAAAACTCATTAAAATATGCCCTATACTCCGAGAATTGTCAGTAACTCATTTGTCAACCCACGATAAAGATGGTATAATGGAACAAATAGCACAAAGTGACCTTAGGCTAGCAAAACTAGATCTTTCATTTTTTTCATTTACTGATGCTATGCAGCGCCTTCTGGCTGTCAAGGGGGAATATCTGACACATTTTGCCCTCTGGGAGATGGATCATGTTATGAACATTGATGCTGTCATTTCCATTGGTTTGTGTTGTCCAAACCTCACAACCCTTTGCCTCATGACACAATCCACAACACTTTACATACCCAGGTTCTTCCGAAGACCTTCAAATATATTTAATAAACTGCAGAATTTGACTCTTGGTAATGAACATTTTGATATTGAAAATCTTTTGATTTTTATTCTTCAGGGCACACAAAATATACAAAAAATAGCACTCAAATACCAGACTAAACTAGAAATTGACTCAACATTATTATTTTTAGTGCATAAGGGTTTTTTAAGAAATCTTACACATCTGTGGTTGGATTGCACCTTGGAAGTAACTAAAAATACAGTGTATCAGGTGATAGATAAATGTGAATATCTCACTATGTTGACTGTAGACCATTTAGGGGAAACAAGTGAGATGCAAAAATACATTCTCGATAACAACTTAGATTTAAGGCTAGGTGGCTATTAGATGAGGGTAAAGCACCAATTTATAATTTTTTCTTGTATTTTATTAATAAATTACTATATATTTTACACAATGGTTTTATTTCACTTTTATCTTTTCAGAAAACATTTATATTGCCACATGATATACTATAAACAGATAATATGACTAGACTATAGGTGTTAAACAGATGAATTATCTTAAACTCTGGTGACCTAATAAATAAAGCCTGTGACCGATTATTAAGGTAATTTTGTATTTCTAATATAAATAAATAAACGATTCACACTCATAGCCCCACAGTAGGGTGAATATACCCTGTGTCGTGGGTACCATGGACACATACAAAGACAGGAACACAAACACCTAGACATATTAAAATTTCTGTTCTCTGGGAATCGAACCCGGGATCCTCCAATTGGCAGTCCGGCATTGTAACCATTGTGCCACATGGGTCGGTATAAAACAAATATTTTTTCTTTCTCATGCTACTTGTGAAGGTGTATGAAAAAAAGCATGACATAACACTTAGGTGGTTTTATATAATAAAACAAATGAATATGAAAAATATCTTATATTTATATACAATACTGAAACAATAAATTGAAAAGCTTATGTAATTCCTCATATACTTAATCTAATTTGTAAAGGAATTAGTTTGTAATGCCTATGATAAGTAATTAAATTATCATTTAATTTTGTTTGTTTTGTTATTATGTACTTATGTAAAAGCAATTACGTCATATTGATAAAAAAACACTAAAGCAAATGTGATAAGCTATCATTTTACTTGAATACAATATGTACTTAGTTATATTTTATAAATAGAGTTGTTCATAAGACTTATCAGTATTTTATTCTTAGAACTCAGCAAACAAGAAAAACAAACTCAGACCCCTCTGTTGGCATTCCTGCATAGGAACCACTTTCTGAAGGGATTTCCGCCCGCTTTTTTCTCCTAGCCCATATTAGCACATCCAAAGCGGATGACAGTTAACCGATGGCTGTACAACTATGACAAACGTCAAGTGTATATTATTACCCAGGAATAAACCTATTTCATTTCATAAACTATTTCATTTCTTACTGAACCATACTGTTAATTAATATGCCTATTCTGTATCTGAGCACACTTAAGTAAATATGGATTAAGGCAGTCATTTTATTTTACTTATATATTACCATGCAAATTATGTTACTGACACGATAATTTTTACAATCATGTAATGTAAATTATGCACTATGCCTAAGGATTTTTAATATTTTTTTAGTTTCACATAGGTACTTAATAATATCTAAAATATCACTTTAAGATACTTAAAAAATACAATTCATAAATAAAACAAAATTAGCAATATAAAAAGTTACAAAGTAATTGAACCTAAAAACCTAATGTGTTTATTTAAAAAATAAATTTCGCTATATGAAATACACTTTTGCATATCTTAATAAACACTCCATCACCATTTAACATTGCATACAAGCATTACAAATGTCCACAGAACACATAATATCAGGAATATCCTGTAACTGGTCCCGTTTGGGAATCTAATAGCAAGAAGCTTTGTTAGGCAAAAGATAATATATCTTAACTTTACATTACAACTATGTTTCTGATACACATAATTAAGTAGTAACTTCATAAATCATCTTGAAATTATAGTATAGATAATCCTGAAGTCTGAAGGTTGTAGTAGAGGTGTGTACTTATTGACAAGTGCCTGTGTCTTCGTAAGCTTTTGGCGCGTTAACAAAGAAATCTGAACATGTCACGTAACTCAGAAGAATGGAGAGTAGAAAGTACAAACTTTTAGTTGTCATGCTGATGTTACTCGACACTGAGAGCTCTCGGGGTCACACAATAAAGAAAAGCCTCACAACATTCATAGCCAAACAGACTATGTGATATATAACATCAAAAACCTAACTTTATTGACTAAAATACTTAATAATTCTAAACACAAGCCTTCCAATAGTATATAATATTAATCAGTATAATTCTTAAGTTCAAGTATAATTCTTATGGAAACATTTTTTTATTTTAATTCTAAACAATGGATGTATAAACTCCTTTATGAATGACGATTAACCTAAGTAAAAGTAACGATAATTGCTATTAAGATTGTGTACACAACCTTAATACATACAAATTGTATCCGTATATGTAAACTAAGAAGTTGACAGTCATCATCAGCTATTATAGTTGACTGCATCACTTTCAATGAGCATGAAATGTTAGCCACTACGATTACCAGTTGCTAACCATAATAATATGACAGGCTGCTCCAGTGTCTGACAGCTTCTTAGGTTTTGCACACGGCAGACAATATACCCACTGGTAAAACAGCATTGGTGAGATAGATACCACTAGAGTGGTCACCCATCTCAAATCTAACTGCGCCCGTTTCGCTTAGATGCATAGATTGATTGCCTTCTACATTCGCTGCTGAGCTACGTTATTACCTATCGTAAAAACATTGCATTAAAAATGTCCATGAAAATACAACACTGTTGCACTGAAAATGTCTTTCACTCCTTAGGTATATCACAACACATTGTACAGCACAGGCTCATGGCACTCCTGCAAGAGCCGGCACTTCTTGAACCCTTTTCCGTATCAAATGGCCAGCGGGTCCGGCAGGCCATCTGACTGCTATGCCTCCTTCATCTCCGGCAGAGGTGCCTCTTTGTCATTGTCCTTCTCGTCGTCGTAGAATTCGTTCTTGGGCTCCACCATCTTGTCCACCTCTTCTTGACTCATGCGGATGTCGGGGTCTGGTTCTTCCTTTATCTTCTCTTCTTCGGGGAATAGATCGCCTGGAAAGATTTGTACCATATGTGAGACTACATCATTTTTTCAACGTTCATTGACCCACTTTTGGGCCGCCAGCTAGAAACCAGTCTATACTGGTACCAACCGTGGTTACCTGTGATTCCTGTGAAACCAGCAGAAGAATTTCAGAATTCAAGAATTTCAGAGGAATTTAATAATAATTAAATTTGTGTTCAATGAAAAGCAATCGTAATGAAAAATGCAAAAGATATTCCTCACAGTGGTGGCACATAATATCAAATTTCTTAGTCAGAGAGCCTCTTTTGCAAGATTTTCGTGTACACGCTTCAAGGCCTTCAAGCAATCTTATCTATGATCTTAGCGTCTTAGGCTCTCACGGAAGAAGGTCATATGTGCGACCAAGACGTTAACACGATAGTATTTTGAAAATTGAAACCACTTCTGCACCTTACTGTACAAAAGACATAAAAAATAAAAACTACCCTCGCGCCAAAATGATTAACAAGTTATTTCTTTACTCTATTAATCTGTCATAGAGAAAGAATTATTATTTTTGGAGACGATCTTACCTGGGACATGCGACATTTGTACGGCCGGAGAATGCTGGCACATCTTGAGGTTGTCGTACACGTGTTTTATGATTGCGTCTATATACTGCTTACTGTTCGCGTTTGTTGAGCTGTTGACAATTAAAATTGTAAATATGTAAGTACACAATAACTCTGCGACTACCCTAGGTCGCAAACGATCTACGCGGCTAAGCGAAACGGGCGGGGTCGGGTGTTAGATGGGGTGACAGCTAGTGGCAAATTTTATGCAAGTTTCTGTGCTTCAAACGACACATTTCAACTTTCAAAGATTTTTGTTGAACATAAAAACATAGATTACAAACTAAATTTGCTTTGCAAAAATTAAGTTTTGTTGAGAGTCCCCGTTTTTATACCACACTACATAGAAGGTTTTAAGGGCGGTTTGAAAACATCTGGGGTGGCCACTAACCTACTAATAACCTACTAACAGCCATCACAACCTACTAATTACACCAATGCTCTTTTTATGAATATCTATTAAATCTGAATCTCGAAAACGTCTCCAATAGTTTTAATGAAATTTAATATGCAGGGAGTTTCGGGAGCATTGAAGCGATCTAGCTAGAGTAGGTTTCATTTTTAGAAAACGTTGTTTTATCCGTGTTTTCCGGCAATGAGGAACTGCTGCTACACGAATTTCGCCACCGTCCACAAGGTTGTAATAGCTCTGGAATAGAGCAGTCCCGAAACCAGAATACCTCGGTTCGAATCCAGATGTCTCCAATCCAACTATTTATTTCCCTTTTTTTCAAACTCGTTTTTGAGATTAGACATGATTAGACCAAGAAAATATATTATAAGAAGCGCGCATGGCTCGGCGGCTAGCGTAGAACGCAAGCGATCTATGCAGTTAAGCCAAACGGGCGCGGTCGGGTGTGAGATGGGTGACCACTAGTGGCAAAAAATTTAATGCGCGTTTCCGTGCTTCGGAGAGCACGTTAAGCCGTCGGTCCCGGTTGTTGTCGATAGATAACAGTCGTTAAACCTTGTCGGAGGTCTTATGGGCGGTTTGAAAACATCCGACAGCGGGTTGGCCACTAACCCGCATCTCCACCAACCCGCATTGGAGCAGCGTGGTGGAGTAAGCTCCAGGCCTCCCCAATAATGGGGAGAGACCCGTGCCCAGCAGTGGGACGTAAAAAGGGTTGCAGCCAGACCAAGAAAATAAATTGTTTTATCGAAACAAATTCGCTTTTTACTACATGCATATGAATGATGAACATAAACATATACTAAAATAACGTTATTTACATTTTTTCTGTCTGTCTGTTTGTTCTAATCTATGAAACGGCTCGATAGATTTTGTCGGGACTCTAACTGGCAGGTAGAGTGAGGCTGATATAATGAGTAACTTGGGCAACTTTTAATTTAGAATAATTCTAAAACTAAAGTCCACACAAAGTCGCGGGGGGCCGCTAGTATAGATATAAAGATGTTTACCTGTTGACATCAGGATGCAACTGGAAGTCTGGCGCGAAAAACTCCAGATACTCTGTGTAGGGCAGCTCGTTCGATATGACCTCGTCCACGAGTAGTGACGTTTCATACGTCCAGCAACGGGCCACATTCCTTAGTGTGTACCTGTAACAAAACTATAATATTATAGCGGCAATAACAGAGTTGACAACGGTAGAGTTTGATGGGAAGTTGAAAAATACATATTCAGGGGCCGAAACAATTTAAATACCTATTAAATAAAAAACCAAAAAACACGCTTTTATAAGAAATACAACTAAAAAAATTAAAATAAATTTGAATTAAAATAGTGTAAAAATGCATTTTATTGTAAAAAAAAGCGTGGGATGCCAGATCTGACAGATATGATTAGAAGGATAATTATTTTGGTAATATCTTAAAAAACACCCCAAAAGTTGAGGTGGGCCTCAACCATTACATACTTAGCAAACGTGTTGGACTTTAATTATTGCCTAAATCACTCATTTATAAGGAGCCATCCATTAATTACGTCACACGTTGAGGGGGAGGGAGAGGGTCGAACAAGTGTGACATTGTGTGACGATGGCTGGGAGGGGTGTTTAAAGTCGTGACGTCACATTTAAAATGTCTAAGTTTTATAAGTACATAGACATAAAATGATTTTTCTGTAATTTAATAATTTCTATATATAAAATAGATCAATGTGTGATGGGAGGGAGGAGTATCTCAATTGTGAACAAGTATGATAAGGACGGAGAGGGGTCAAAATCACGATTTTCGTGTGACATAGGTAATTTATCGATGGCCCCAATAATTGTGTGAATCGCTATGATTTTCAGTGCAACATGTTGTACCTACATAAAGTTGTCACTAGGTTATCTTAGTTTAGTAGTTAAGTACAACAAACGACTGTGCGTGTGCTTTTGTGCGAAGACAATTTTTTGACTTCTGCACAGCTACTGGCACGAAGTTCCGATAGAAATTCCGTTGTGAGTACTGTTAGTACTTTTTGTTCAGATTAATACAAAATGGGAAGATACGCCACCTCTGTTATAATGCGTCGCTAATACACACACACCCGTACCGTACATGCAAAGCTTTTCGGAGCTACGCTCAAATATAAGAAGTGCTACCTCCCCCCTCGCTGCTGCTGAATTACCGGGCTCCCGCGGGGCATCGCTTGACATATTCTAGCAATTGTAACTGGACAACTTTTAAAATGGCGGCTCGCTCGACAGTCTTAGGCTTTTCGACAAAAATATTGAAATTATTGACTTTTTGGTATACTCACGCATGAAAAGTCACTCCATTATGTTTACTGTTCTTCTTAGAATGGTTCCTGCACTTATCAAAGGCGTAACCAGGCATTTTTGTCGTAAAAACGTATCAACCAATACAACTTTTGTATGTTGTGTGTGTTCCCTTTTGAATTTATCTAAGACTTTTTGTATGATAGTCGTTCAACAGACAGATGTTACATAAGAGGAAAATGGCAAAGTAAATACGTCATTCTTTGACTTACCCCCCACCACCAACAACAAGAGTGGGCACATTCAGTTCCTTGACGAACTTGACGCACTCGCCGTGCCCACGCGTAGTCAGCGAGAAGCAACCGAGGCGATCACCCGCCAAGGAGTCGGCCCCGCATTGTAACACAATAGCTGTCGGCCGGTAAAACTCCATTACGTTGCTTATTACCGGTTTGAATACCTGCAAATAACAACTGATGTAGCTAGAACCACGCATTACACTAGATGGCGCAGAATGCAACTGATCACAGTTAACCAAAACCAGCTAGGAGTAAGATGAAGATGTTATCTCACAATTGCAAACTGTCAGATATCAGTATCTTTCTTTATGGTATCGGGGAGAACCTTCAAAAGGTACCCTGCATATTGGGAGGAGATACCTGGTTTTGTGGGATTTGTACTGCACTAAAATCCCCTCAGTGGCCTGCCTCGACGCTTGGCCGACAGTTGATTTTAAACCATCATTGCAAAAAAAACCGTCTTACTGCTGACACTCGAAAAAGTTCCTTACGATTTCTTATGACAACAAAGTATAAAACAATTACAAGGTTTTGTCCAAAATTTCGTGGTTCACGCTATTCGATGGCGCCACTGGTTCTGGTACAAATAGGAGCTTTGGGAACATCTATTATCATTCGTTTTCTCTGTGTATAAAAAACAATCTAGTTAAATGTCTTACAGTCTATTTTATGGTGATTAAATATTTAACTGAAATAACTGGAATCTCCACAAGTATGGGCCGAATTCACTGAATTATGTTCAACCAACAGATAAACAAGATATAGGCAATTATCCAGTATGGATTAGAAATATTGAATGATAACACATAAAGTTCCTTACCTGGACATAGCTATGGTCATCAATGCCTTCTTTTAAAGGTACATTAACAGAGAAATATCTCCCACTTTCTGCACCTATCTCATACATGTCTCCGGTGCCTGGGAAGAAGTAATTCCCGTACTTATGGAAGCTGACTGTCATGACTCTATCCGTCAGATAGAAGGCCTCTTGCACACCATCGCCGTGGTGGACATCAATGTCTATGTACAACACTCTTGGATGGTATTTCAAAAGCTCCAATATTGCTATAACTATGTCATTTACATAGCAAAAACCTGGAAAGGAATGATTAGATAATGGTTAGTGTTGCAGTAGATCTCTATATTTTTTAGTAGCAAAAGAACTGTCTAAATATTCCAAGAATGTTAGACCTTTTGGACAGATGCATACAGAATACCCTCCCAGGTGTCATGTTAACTTGACTGAGTAGTACAATAGTATGCAGTTGCAATTTTGTGGCGTAACCTTCATGAGGGTTGGCAGCTGTTATATAGGGAATTCCACCAAATATGAATTAAAATTTACACTGTGGCGAGATTCTGGTGTACTCTACAATTTCCTCATCCTTTGTAGACATGCAGTACGTACAGCAGCATCGTCATTTCAGCATGCCATAATGTCATCCATGGTGTTGATGGCATGCTGGATAAATGCCAGAAACTTGTTTGCTCTCAGCTGTTGAGAACTCATAGCAGCAGTTACAGACAGCGGTTAATGCCACGTACTTAGATATTATAATGTACTTGACTGCAGAAATGCATGCAGACTTACTTCCCTAAAATAAACCATTCAATCTCTACCACCTATGGTTATTATTTAATTCATTAGTTATTATTAATATCATTAATTACCTGAGGGTTCAAATTTCTTTGCATGATGTAGTCCTCCAGACCAATTAATAGCTATGTCACAGTCATTATTGTTCAGTTTCATAGCACCTTCCAAGGAGGCTCCGGTGTACATGGAACAGAAGTCAAACAGACCTTCAAACACTGGGCAGTCATCCCCCACATTGTAGTGCAGGAGATCTTTGGAGTAACCTGTAAAATAATGTTACGGCTTTGAGTAAATTTATCCTTGAACTAAAGTTTGGTACAGTAAAATGTCTAGCTTCAGGATTAAGAATAGAGCTACAGTATCCCTTGCCTGATTTTAAAGGCGACTAAAAGGGAGTTTCCGGGGTTGCAGGCAGTGAGAGTGGAATTTCGTTTCGTCCAGCCAGCAGCCCCGGGATGGACAGCGGTGTGTGTGTGGCTGCATGCCGGTGTCCTAACGTAAAGGTGCAGCACATTTGCTCTCCTGAAGAGGGGCCCGTATTGAGTGAAGCGCGCGGAGGACACCAGTACATTCCACTGGAGATTCCAGAGTCCTCCCCAAGGGCAGAGGAGACCGAAGGGGTTTTAGTGGGGTACAAATCCCACCACATAACCCGGTATCCTAGCACAGCACTAGTGTATTTCAGCTTACTTACTTTGAATGTTTTGAGGTGTTACACTCTGCAGAAATTCTATGTAATCCTCGCTATGAAAGCGACACATATCATGCGCACTGGCACTGTAAGGCTTGTACACTTGCATTTTTTTATGCAATCCATAGTTCAAAACTAAACTGTGCGTTACCGAAAGCCTATGTGGTTTCATAGGATGACCAGGTCCGTAGTGGAAGTTTCCAACGTCTGCGTTGTAGAAATAAGCCACTCTTTTTTGACTCATGGCTCAAACACGAACACGTACTCTTTCAGAATCAAAATAACACCGAGAACTATCGCGATAACTATCAAACGCTTGGTCAATTGTATGTCACCTAGCATAATGTGACAAACATTTTACACAAACACGGCTAACACATTTTTGCGATTTTCTACCATATTGACAAAGTTGATTATGATATTTAAGTACTGATAACAAAATGAGGAATCATAAATAAATGAATATGTTTCACAAAACAAGAGGAGTTAGAGGAGAGTCACAACAAATAATAAATAATAAATTAACCATCCAGAAAAGGCCTCGACAAGGCATCCACAAAAAAAATCCACAAGACATAACATAATGTCAATGTGACAATGGTGACAACAATGACAATGACAATTTTTTTTTCAATTATGGCATCGCAAACTCTGTGCATACTGCCAGCGTCAAGTATAATTTTGCATCAATTTTTTGCCAGTTTCAATGAAACTGGACGAAGTAATAATAAAGTCAGTTAGTAAGTCGTCAGTAATCAATCAGTCTAGTCAGTCCAACATTCAAGTAAAGCGATGGCTACTTTACTAGAACGGACACGTTTTGGCGGGTAGTCGAAAAAGACATATTGTGCTGTTGTTTTATTTTCATTTTCTTGGTGTATTTTTGAGTTATATCGGATAAAGTTGATGGCATTTTGTTAGATATAGGTTAATTAAAGTGCACGAGTATTTGTGAAATAGAATAATAGTGCTAAAATATGTTTTATCTGCTTGCCTCCAAAATTCCATCGGACACGTTCTAGTAAAGTAGCCATCGCTTTACTTGAATGTCTGACTGACTAGACTGAGTGATTACTGACGACTTACTTACTGATTTTGTTATTACTTCGTCCAGTTTCATTGAAACTGGCAAAAAATTAATGCAATAATTATACTTGACGCTGGCAGTATGCACAGAGTTTGCGATGCCATAATTGAAAAAAAAATGTACTCTGTGATGACACTGACAGCCGTCGAGCCGTCAGCCATTATTATTTTACCGGCACGTCGGAGTTTTGGCGGGAAGTCTGAAGGAACAAGTTGTGCTCTTGTTTTATTTTCATTTTCTTAGTGTATTTTTGAGTTATATCGGATAAAGTTGATGGCATTTTGCTCGATATAAGTTAATGATAGTGCACGAGTGTTGTGAAATAAAATAACAGTGCGAAAACATGTTTTTTCGGCTTGCCTCCAAAATTCCATCGGACATGTTCTGGTAAAGTAGCCATCACTTTACTTGAACATTTGACTGACTAGACTGACTGATACCTGACGACTAACTGACTTTTTTCTACGACTACAGTGATGCAAAAATTTTACTTGAAGCTGGCAATATGCACAGAGTTTGCGACGCCATTATTAAAATTTAAAAGTAAATATTGAATGGCTGAAAGGATCTTTATCCAATGCCGTAAAATGAAATTAAAAAAAAAAAAAAAAAAAAAAAACCGGCACGTCGGCAGCGGCACGGCGGCTTTTTTCCAGTGCTTTTTTATCAGTAATATTTTCTATACTAGCCATCTTCGATTAAATTTGCTTTAGTAAGCGCAGAATCACAGGTAAGTGCTAAATAAACTATAAGACCCCTAAAGAAAAAAAAAGGTTCCAATAAGAATTTGGATTACATTTAAAGTTTTTACTGAATTATTTATGTTTCTAGCTAGACCTATCTCTCCATTTCCATTACGTAATGCGCATGATAATGTATGCCTTAAACTACATTGTTTATTTGTTTATTTGACGACCTGCGTGGCGCAATGGTTGCCATGCCGGGCTGCCAATCGAAGGGTCCCGGTTTCGATTCCCGGCGAAATAGAAATTTGAATGATGCGTTTAAATTTCTGTTCTCGGTCTGCGTGTTTGTGTTTCTGTCTTTGTGTGTGTCCATGGTACCCACGACACAGGCTATATCTACCCTACTGTGGGGCTATGAGTGTGAAGCGTTATTTATTTATTTATTCTTATCCCAAGTTCTTATTGGACCTCGTGTATGTAACAAACTTTTTTGCCTACATTATTTATCATATTTTGACAATACCTCTAAACACTACCTACCCTCCTATGAAATCTAATAATATGGAGTTGCTTATATGATTGTATTATTATATAGAGTTAATTAATCTGAACTTGTTACTTAGAAAGTAATGATACAGTGTGTTCTCTGAGGTGTTGCTCAGTATATAACAATAACGTGGCAGGCCTCAGGCCTCCACATCATCAGGGTTTATGGCTTTGAAAGATAAAATAATAATCTTATACATTAGTTATCCTGTTTGAGATTTAATTATTTATAAATTATTATATTAATATATTATATATATTTAAAGTTATACCTAATGGTTACAAAAATACAAGTAAAATGTATTATTGCCTCCTTATGGCTTGGTTTCTAGCAAAGTAGACATAAAGGAAATTGATGTGAAGCTGGCAGCTTATTACCACTAAGGGAGAGGAGATATTATTATGTTTTTTAAATTATATAGAAAAATGGGACATCTCATTGTCTGCTTAGTACATTTCCCTCAAACCTAAACTGAGAAGAGGTATGTAAATAGCATAACCTGATATAAAGAAAAGAAAATAGTTTATTGTTGACCGTTTATATAGATATAATGAGATATTTGAAATTATTAATAAAGTCTTTAACAGTCTACTATATTCTGGCGTATAACATTTTTAATTAATGTGTTATTTATAACACATCTCTCTTCATTGTAATATAAAAACGGCACATCTCTCTTGTCTCCTCTACGATTTGGCTGAAACCAGGCCTATCTCTACAATATTACTTTCAAAACCTTTGGATAAAAACTATTCAATATTAAAGTGTCTCATATTCCATGTGATACTTTTGCCTGTCCATATTCAATAACTAATACATCAAAACTGAAGTATGTGAACACAATGGGTACATTTATTGCATCCTACTATACTATCCTAATAAAATCAAATTACATAATCTTCCATTTTTGGAATACAATAATAATTATTCTCTTAATGAAAAAATATATTCATGGTCATCAGCTCTAGGTGCCCTTATGGTTGAGCAAATACATACAAAATTACAAATATACCAGTTTCATAAATGTCATAAGGTGTTATGCAGATTGGTGGCTTAAATTTGTTATGTAAATGTATTGGTATGTTATTTTCTGACTTTTGCCTTGAAAGTTGGTATCTACTCTCTCTGTTAAGACATATATTTACTCCATGTTTGTCTTACGATATAGTTGTGATAAACAATTTTAGTAGGTGCTATGTTAAATAATAATTTACCAATATATAATAATTTACCAGACTTTCTTAAAACCAAAAGTTATAACGAATTTAAAAGAGAACTAAAAACACATCTAATTAAAAAAGCGTACTATTCGGTCACTGAGTTTATTAAGGATAAATAAATAAATTAATAAAATATAAGAAATAAAATAACATAAATAAAATGACTAATAAATAATTTTGTCCGCGGCATAAAAACCTGGGAGGTTTTTTTTTCGCCAGCTTTTTTTCCTCTCAGTGTACAAAACCCATCCTGGTGGGTGCCCAAAGCTGATGACGGCGAACCCCGTATGGTTCAAATAAAATAAATTATTATAAAAAGCACAAAATTGGGTTTAAGTCTAATTAATTAAAACTGTAAAATATAAAACTACTTTAATGTTTCTTATGTACCCTTCTGTAATAGTTATTTTAAGAATTTATGTTTACATTATGTTAAGTCATTAAAATAATTATTTTATTTAATATAATAAAATTTGTACACCCTAAGGGGTAAATATGGAGCTCTAAATATTTTGTAAAACCTTTTTCACCCATATTTGTGCAAATAAAATATTTTCATTTCATTTCATTTCATTTCATTTCATTTCATTTCATGTTTTTTTTAACCTATACTGTCACACTGCTGGGGACTTGGTCTTCCACTCCTGACGGTTGTCTACTTACTCCTACCCATTTTCCTATGTGATGCTATGTTTTTTTAACCCATACTGTCCCACTGCTGAGCAAAGTCTTGGTGTTCCACTCCTGACGTTTGTCCACTTACTCCCACCCATTTTCCAGAATGTATTTTGATTGTTACGCAAGCGCTTTTTAGGTCTATACCTGGTTTGTCACCCATTTGCACCGTCAATCCAGTGACCACCAGAACAGGTGGACCCAAGACTGTCCACCTGTCTTGGTGTATGCGGCTGACATGACCAGTCTATTTCCACTTTAATGTGGAAGTTTTGTCTCCAACATCTGTGATTCCAATTCTTGTATGTATTTCGGTGTTGTATTTTCAATACCAAATAACAGGCACTTATTTACCACCACCAAGCAGCCATTGGCAGAGCTGTAACAACATAGAGTCTCCGACATGGAGATACCGGTTTGAAATTCTCGATCTTTGACAAATAAACTTGTATTGTGATTTGTGCGTATTTATCGGTGTTCCACGATAATGGAAAATATATCGATATTTAAATAATTAAGTTCGATTTTTGAATCAAGGTCTGAGGGAAACTAATAATTGCTCAAAGTCATTATGTCCACCAATCCACACTTGGCCAGCGTGACAGACTATGTCTTAAATACCTCTTACTTGTATGAGGAGACCTGTGCCCAGCAGTGGGGCTTAGAAATGGTTGAAAATAAAAATTTACCCACCTGCAGTGTTCTGCAGACAGTAATTATGAACAATCCAAATATGACAATAATAAGTTAGAAGGTAAAAGAAAATATACCAAATATATATATTTAAAAAACTCACACAAAATATACAAATCAAATACAGACACATGCATGTCTATTTTTTAGCCCCAAACATAAAATATTTTTAAATTGATCCCTATCAGTCATAGCTGTTATAATAGCTTTGGCTTAATTTTGTTATGATGTAGGTACGTGTGGACTGTAACACAGTTACACTTGTGTAAAAAAAGAGTATGGAATACAATAGTTTTATTTTACATGATTACATGCCCTTGTTGGTAGGTACATATTTGTTTTTTATCAGACAATATTTTAATAAGCTCAATTTTGAACACATTGTCATACTCTCACGACACAGTATAATCCAGTTTGTGTGATTGATTTGTTATTGATATGTTAAATAAATCTATAACCTTTTTCATTACTACGAAAATACGAGTATTCTTAACTATCTACAGGAGTAAATTAACTGATATTCTAATATTCCTATGCACTTAATTGTTAATCAACACAACTCTATAAACTTTTTCATTATTACGAAAATACTAGTATACCTACCTATCTACATGAGTCAATTAACTGATATTCTAATTTTTCCATGCACTTTATTGTTAGAGCGGTTTTAGACCAACGTATTTACGCTCTTATTTGTACCACATGTACTTGAAGCGCGCGTATGCGCGTAACGTTGAGATTTGTCATTTTCAGGTGCAAAAAGTAGCGCGCGTATAAGCGTTCACTGAAAGGACTGTACGATCAGCTGCCACGTGTGCCCATTATTGACCCATAGCCATACTATTATCTCAAATATATATGTACGTTTTTTTTAAAGAGTGCTACTGGGAGATTTTTTCTCAGCTTAACATCTAGCTAAATTCACACTCGAAATAATAATTAATTACAATAAAAAAGTATAAGAACCACATTGTTTTTCACTAATATTTACGAATTGTAAATAATTTTAATTAAAATATTAAATTTAAATCATTACTGAATATAATTTATTAGCACAAATATATGTAATTCGCTCTTGTATGAAACTAAAACACGTGTTGTGAATGTAGAAAGTAGAAACATGTAGATAAATATTATAAATAAATATGAAAACAGTGATCACAGGCGACGAACGTGCCAACATGCGCGACGCACAGTGTGACAAAAGCACCTATTTTGTTGCATGCCGTTTTTATTCCTAAAATGAAAAGATTTTATCATTCTAAGCAACATTAGTTTAAGCCGGTCATGGCTATAATGCGTAGTTTTTTTTATAAAAAATTTCTGCGTATAACCGACCCGGTTAAATCACTAAAATTTCATTAAAAAATTCATTAAAAATAAAAATTACTTTCTACTTGTGATTTTATTGCATTGATTAACTGTACATTATATCCCTGACGTACTCTGTATTTACGTCGTTACGTTTTGTAAAAATAAATATTTCTAATATGAAATAAATATTTTTACTTTTGTACTAGCGCAGGAAAATACGTTAGTTTGAAACCGTTCTAAATCAACTTATCAATCAAAATCACTTTTATACTCACCAGTACAAGTCTGTGTCACTTCCTAACGAGCGCAATTTACAACAGGTTATCCGCGAACTATGCACTTGAGGGCAGACTTGCTCACAGAGTGACCGTCACTACACGACCATTCTCTGTTTGACTGTACATTGAAAAATTTAACACTGATTGTATCTAGTACTGATAAACTGGTATAAAAGATAGTTGTTTTGTGTCTGTGTTCGTCCGAGCAATGGGTCGAATACTGAGATATGCGATTGTTTTGTTACTAGCAGACACCACTATGGTCAATTTTAGGGTGCTTGCGAGAGCCATGTCGACGGTGACGAAGTCCTTCGAAACGCACGGAGTGGTGCCCGATGTCATCCCGAAAGCGCCGGCCGCACTTGTGAAGGTGAGTGCCTTTTTTTTAAATTTTATATCCATATAATTTATAAATTCTAAATCTCAATTTTTCAATTTAAAATTGTAAATAAATTGTAATATAACGTGTATTTTTTAAGTATTACAAACGCATGTTACCAACGCATCAGCTCAAATGGCTGGTATCTATTGTGTTTGACATTATTTTTTAAAAATTAAGAAGTGTCTTATGAATGTACCAAAATCCGTACAAGCGCTGCGCTATAGGTAGCATCAACTTGGGAATATGTATTTCAATGCAAGTAAATTATTTATAGTAAATGTAATACCCAAAAAATAAAATAATTTTCGGAAAGAAGGAGTTCTGTGATTCCCTGCTGCAGATCAGGAGGCCTATTCTTAAAATCGATATATCGTTAAATCGTAAGTTATAGAGAGTATGGTGCTATCAAAAGTGTAACACCCTTTATAAATTTTTTGTAAATAAATCAAATAAAATAATTCTTCAAACTTTTACAAAATGATCACTCGAAAATACACGATAATATCGGTATATCGCGCTTAGAGTAGGGCCCACGGAGTTCCTAATAGTGGTAGGGCCCCAGGGGGTAACTTAAGCCGTCGCCGTCGCCGCGTCGTATCGGTTCCGGTTATTATCAATAATTTAGCAGTCGTTAAACTTTGTCAGAGGTCTTATGGGCGGTTTGTCGACGGCAGGTTGTCCACTAACGTGCATCTCCACCAACCCTCATTGGTGATGTAAATTCCAAGCCTCCTCAATAATGTGGAAAGACCCGTGCCCGGCAATAATAGGACGCTAAAAGGGTTGCAGCCAATATTACGAGTGTTATCGTTATCTAAGTAAAGATGCATAAGTTTGTTTTCATTGTGAATTACTGAATTTAAGATCCATCAACTGTACGCCTTTTATATTATTTACGGTCTTCCCGTGTTTAGTATATTACTACCAAGTTTCATAAAAGTTCATTACTTTATTTTTGAGGGAGAGAACAACAAACTAACAAACTATGCATCCATCTAAAAACAATCGCATTCATTAGTATAGTACTGTGTCGAGTTTTCATATTAGGTACATAGCCTTAGTCCCTGTAGCTACGGGATTAAGAATAGAGCTACGGTATCCCCTGCCTGATCGTAAGAGGCGACTAAGGGGCTTCCGGGTTGTGGACGGTGTGAGTGGGAGCTCGATCCGTCCAACCAGCAGCCCCGGGAAGGGCGGCGATGTGTGCGTGGCCGCATGTCGCCGTGAGCATCGGAAGGTGCAGGAGAGCACATATGCTCTCCCGAAGATGGGCCCGTTCTGGTGAGTCGCGCGTGGAGGACACCGGTGCGTTCCGCCGGAGATCCCGGAGTCCTCAAGCGCAGTGGCAGCCACTGAGGAGGTTTTAGTGCGGTCAAATCCCACATAACCCGGTACCCTCTCTTGATGCCGGGTACCTTTTGAAGGTTTCCCACCCGAAAATAAAAAAGGTACATAGCCTTGTACGTAATGTAATGAATGACTAATGACTGGATTTTGGTACGTGAAGAATAAAAAATAAATTATGTTTTGATTAGGCACGATTACTTCATGCCTATTCACACTGATTGTCTTTATTAGGAGGATGTAATAAGGTGTCTTGATTTCCGGCATCCGGTAATCTTGTTGAAATACTATTCGCATGCTCTTAAAAGGCCGTATACGAAATTTTGACGATTTTGCTGATTAACCCTATTCAGTTAAAATACAGTATTCCCATAAGTTTTATTGCACAATATGACTGATCATTTCAATAATAATCCGATTTTTTACAAAGAATAATAATTTTAATTGAATGCTTACAAAGCAAATCTTTTATGACTCTTATCTAGTGATACAAAAAGAAACCGGTCGGAGTCAAACTTTTTTAAGACTTAAAAAGAGAGGCCGGTACCAGGGCACTCCTGGCATAGGTCTCATAACTCTCACCATAGCCAAATGCGAGCTGATGTGGAATGGTATAACTTACTAAAACAATAAATGAATCTAAATCGTTATAGAAATAATCCTATAAACATAAAAAATACAGGTACATAGTTGAGATTATCCTCCACTTTTATGACGGTCAACTATTGCAAATTATAGTTCCTAGAGGAAACCCTGATTATCGGTGTCTCACCTATCGTGAAGCTGCTAACGAGGTGTTTGACTGGTTGATTATCCAGTTGTAGGTGGATATTTATTTGCGCATTAGTACCACTAACTACCTTAATGATCCAACTATGTTCTAGTCGCTGCTATTCAGAAGACGGTAGTTAGTGCTATTGTAATGAGAATACGCAATTACATGTGCAACATTCTGGGCTATTCTATTTGATTACACTTCATGTGTTTTTTTAGTGTTGTTCTTATTGTTGATTATATTTATTGATAGGTGGTAGAACTATTATGGTTCGCCCGGGGAAGTACCATCGCTGCACCAACTTCTGCCGTGAGCAATTCTATTGTGTTTCGGTGTCAAGGTGCAGTTGCCGGCCACACTTACATCACACCACTTACCAGCCTCCGGAGTGGCAGCGCAACTGCATACGACCTCAGACAAGATTTACCTATGCTTGCTTGAGGTTGCATGTAGATGTCCATGGGCTGCAGCGACTACTTTACACCACGTGGCCTGCATAGTCGTCTGCTACTCCATTCAAATAAATAAAAAAATTATACAAGCCGGAGCAAGTGACATCTTTTGTCTCAATGTAAAACTTTACCTCATAAAATGAACTTTGCCTGATATAATTATTTTTTTACCGACTTCCAAAAGAAGGAGGTACTGTATTCGGCTGTATGTATTTTTTTTTATATATGTTCACCGATTACTCCGCCGTTTGTGGACCGATTTTCAAAATTCTTTTTTTGTTCGTATGCTTATACTCCCGAGGTGGTCCCATTGTCACCAAATCAGGATCTGATGATGGGATCCTAGGGAAATCGAGGGGAACTCTCAAATTTTATAGGCACACACATTGATTTTCTTATAGTTTCTGAAGCATAAGAGATATTTACGCATAGAAATCATCATCTCATGTTGCTGAGCTGATGATGGAAGTTACTGCGACAGTGAGGAGTTGAGAGCAATTTTTTTCAATAAATAGTTTTTTATTCGAAATCTTACTTTCCCGAGATGGTCCAACTGTCACCAAGTCAAAGTCTGATGAGGGGATCCTAGAGAAATCGAAGGGAACATTCAAATTTTATAGCACAACAAATGATTTTCATATTTTTACAAAGCAAAACAGACATTTGTGTATAATTATCGTCATATCATGTTGCTGAACTGATGATGGAAGGTACTACGACGGTTAGGAGTTGAGAGCAAATTCTTTCAATAAATGGTTTTTTGTTCGAAATCTTACATTCCTGTGGGGTTCCAACTGTCACCATGTCAAAATCTGATGATGTGATATTAGGGAAATCGAGGGAAACACTGAAACTTAATAGGCACACACATGCTTTTAGTCATATTTTTAACATAATACAAATATTTATGTCTGGTAATTATCACCTGCTGTTGCTTAACTGATGATTAAAGGTACAACTCCTCAACGTTTAGGAGCTGAGAGCAAATTCTTTCTTTAATTTATACGTTCAGGTGGACTGATAGTACCTATGTCTTTCAGACTTTTAGATGGCTATTAGATAAACATGATTATAAAAGGTAAATCTGTTTAAAAGTTTAAAGTTTAGAAGTTAAGTGAAAATTTTTCCAATTATGCTAATACATACAGAATTATTAAAATTACTAAAAAGAGTGAAATAAATTAAGTTTTTAACAAAAAAATAGAACCGACTTCAAACGGTAAAAAATAAAATTGTTCAGTACCTACTTCTTCTTGCTTATGGTAATGACTCTTAAAACTATTTTTGAAGTCGGGCCCTTAGTGAAATGTCCTGTCTTAGTAAATATAGTGTACCTTTCGTTCTGAATGGGCACCGACTCCAATATAGTTTTAACCCTTAGTTACTACTCAAAATATATTTTACACTGTCACTACTCAAGGGTCAGTTTGACCCTGTTATAAAACAATGTATATTTTTTGAACCATTAAGAATTATGAAATAAAACACACTATTTAAGAAAAAGAGTTAATAATGTAATAAAATGACATAACTTTAATTCTTTTCTGAACAATTTGGACATATAATAATTGAGCAAGTGCTGCAAATTGGTATTTTACAGGAAAAATAAACTTTGTTTGTTTTGCGATCTTTTTTATAGGGACAAATGCCGCAACGCTTCCTTTTAGATGCAATATTAGAGACAACTGGAACAGATCTTTCAGGCATGGACAGTTTGTATATCCTTGAAGTTATCATACGCAATTGTCAGGGAATATTTTCATTGCAAATTCGCTGCCGAGCGTAAGGTAAGCATAGCTCCATGCCAAGCCCGCGTAGGATATTTGGCCGTTCAAAAACATGGGCAAATGATGAATCTGGTCCTAAATTGACAGCTGGTCTTTTAGTTTTTCCTACGGATACAGATATAATGTTGTGAGCGGGAGTGCGACTCTGGGTTGAAGGTTGTTTTGACCAGCGCATGCAGTTATTTTTTCCATAATAATAGTTCTGCCGTTGGAATGCAAAAGATCCAGAAGAAGTATCGATAGCTTCTTTAGCAGATGAATCAGGGGTTGAGGACATATTTTCGCCTATCTCGTTTTCAATATCGGTCGAACTATCTTGCTCACTAAATATTTCTTCATCGCTAGAATCGATGTCACTACAGTCCGCATGAGTTAGTATACGAGACAAAGCGTTTTCTCTATTAAATGCAGTTACCTAAATGTAGGTTCAAAAAAGAAGCAGAGGTGGAGGGGCCAGGTATTGTGGAAATATCCACCTTATCAAAATCATCATCAAGTAACAAAGCATTGCCAATCTCTTAGTCCGTAAGCGTATTTCTACCACCCATACCTAACACAAACCAAACTCAAAATGAAACAAAAAGAAAAAAAACGACAACAGCCTACACAATAATTAAAAAAAAACCTCAAAATGATAAGTATTTTACACAAAAAAAATGTTAAACCAATATAACAAGTTATTCACTTAGTGCCTGTCGTTGCTACTCAAGGGTCACCGTGACCCTGTTCTTACTGTTTTGGCGCGAATCATGCACTGTGCCACTGGACACACCCACCGTGCGAAGCAGCGATCGCCGTACTGAGAATACACGGGCGGGTGGCCCGCGGTCGTTAAGGGTTTTTTCCCGAAGTTGGTGAGTTAAAAGTTGGCAGGGTCTCATGGACCCATGAGTAGTAACCAAGGGTTAACAGTCATTACCATAAGCAAGAAGAAGTAGGTACTGTCCCACTGTCTGTACTGTCGGTGCCAATTTAGAACGAATGGTACGACATTTACTAAGGGCCCGACTCCAGAAATAGTTTTAAGAGTCATTACCATAAGCAAGAAGAAGTAGGTACTGAACAATTTTATTTTTTACCGTTTGAAGTCGGTTCTATTTTTTTGTTAAAAACTTAATTTATTTATTGACGGATGCAGAAGCTGACGATGACGAATGTTTCAGTTAGTGAGGACATGAAGCTCTATAGATAAGCAATGCTTAATTTGGAATTGGACCTATTTACGCAAACCGGAACCAATCCTCATTCGTGCCGAAATTGAGTTAAGTACCTACACAGAAAAGCCTAAAATTTCACCTTCTATCGACCCTGTCAAAATGATCTGACCATTTTGACAGAACAAAACATTTTCATGACATGTTTACCAATCCACAAAACATCAGTTGTTAATTATATTAAACAGCTTTTTCTCAAAACTATCATCATCATCATGTGTGGATTGGTTCCGGTTTGCGTAAATAGGTCCAATTATCAATCAGGAACTTTGGATATTTCATATCTGCTAGACGTCCAGCGACGGTTAATTTTTTTTAGAACGTCAGTGTCTGTAAAATTACATTGAAGTCAAAACCTGAGTCCTAAAACCGTTTTTTCTCAAAGTCCATCGTTTAAAAGATTTCTCCACTTTGGAACACACTTTCAAAGTGGTGAAATGTATTTCCCTTCTCATACCTTTGATTAAACTTATCTTCTCTTCTTTAATATATATAAATCTCGTGTCACAATGTTTGTCCTCAATGGACTCCTAAACCACTTAACCGATTATAATAAAATTCGCACACCATGTGCAGTTCGATCCAACTTGAGAGATTATATATATATATAATAGTCGCAATATTATTTTATTTCTGATATTTTAAGGCAGAACAACGTCTGCCGGATTCGCTCTGTTAGTAACTGTCAAACATTGATTTTGCGCCATCGTCCAGAAGTTTGACATTGTCTGAATAACAATACATCTGTCACTATTTGTTTTATATTTTTTATTTGGCAGTAACATAAAAACTCTTTGAGATGATAAAGAAACTAATCCTCTTTCAATATATTTAAGGCAGGACAACGTCTGCCTGGTTCACTAGTATGATATAAAATTTTACAGGTGAAATACCCCAGCGGTGTGGAAGTGAACGAGGGCAATGAGCTGACGCCGACCCAGGTGAAGGATATCCCGTCTGTGTCATGGGACGCCAGCGATGATCAATTTTATACTCTTGCTATGACTGGTGAGCATTGTATCTGTTACTTTTCACTTTTGCTAAGGGGACCAGGACCAACATTCGACATGTACTTCGCTAATCTTATGAGGATTACTGTAGATATGCTGAATTTTTACCACATTGAAACAATTTTAATGCTAAGGGGAACGGGCAAAAATTTATAAGATTACAAAGACAAAGACTTTTAAAAAGGTGTTTTTATACACTTGGTTCGCCATATTTACCTTCATGAGGTATGCAAATATTACAATAATTAAAAACTTAACTAATTAAAAATTACAAATATAAAAATGTACATTGAAATAGTGTCATTTATTTTATATGTATACTACTTTTATCTTTATTTGTACCCATATTGCGCCTTTTAGTTTATTAAGTTTATTTATTTTTACTTTTCGGATCGGATCCGATCGTCGGCTTTGGGTACCCATCATATTGCAGGGTTTTTGTACACTGAGAGGAAAAAAAATCCTTTATGCCGCTTTATCCTTTAGTAAATCAGTGACTTAGTAATACGCCTTTTCCAGTAACCGTGATTCTTGGGAGAGATGTCGTGATGTTCGGGATTTTATTTCACTGTAACACTCGAATGCGTTATTCCGTGCTTTTGGGGATTTTCATCTTGATAACCGCCTATGCACCAAACCAATTTTTCTCTAAACTCACCTTACGTACGGCGGCAATTCGAAAAATTGTTAATCGATAATAATTTATGCTGAAAATCCTGTTATTTTTTTTTTAGTTCAATCGAAGCATTTTTATTAGAGGATTAGAAAATAAATATCAAATTTTTTTAACACCAAAAAAAAAAGAAATGATACAAACGTTTCAAATTGAACATCAGACAAAGACAGAGCAATACATGATCGTTATGTAACGATCACATGTTTTTCTCTCAAACTCTGCCGTGCTTTGTCTTAAATTAATTTTCATTCGAATTTATTCAACAGTATGGAAAATAATCTACTGTCTTTCTTAAGTCTCTTTTAAATTGTTATTAATGACTTAATTTCTCCCAGACCCCGACGCGCCATCCCGCAAGGAGCCGAAGTTCCGCGAGTGGCACCACTGGCTGGTGGGCAACGTCCCCGGAAACAAGGTGGAAGCCGGCGAGACCCTCTCCGCGTACGTGGGTTCCGGCCCCCCGCCCGACACCGGCCTGCACCGCTACGTGTTCCTCGTGTACAAGCAGCCCGGCAAGCTTACCTTCGACGAAAAGAGACTCACCAACACGTAAGGCTCTTACCAATGCGACTGAATCACTACCCCCATTCCAAGGATACTGTATTAAAAATAGTTGTTCAGTACACGTGCGGAACCGTCATTGGAAGGAGTTCCGACTGTCAACCCTCACCTTCGGCTGCGCCTCGGCTCGGGTAGACATTTGTCGGAGCTCCTTGCAATGACAGCCATTCCGCACTTGTAATGAAATATACTATTTCGTTTCGTTGCAATGACAGCCTTTCCGCACTTGTAATGAAATATACTATTTTAATACAGTTGCTCAAAAAGTGGCGTATTGCAGGGACGTATAGCGTTCGGGAAGTGGGCTATTACACACTCGTGCGTTTTCTTTACCTTTTCCGAACTCGTGCGTTCTCTTTCCCAACTGTCAAAATAATGTCTATTAAAAAAAAACAACAACGAAGTTTTAAAAGTTTTTATGATTCATGCAAATATTTCTAAAAAGAAGCTACTAATTTGTTTCAATATCAGATTTAATGATTTAATTCAATGAGTTAGGTTAGGTTTTATTTCATTTCATCTCATTATTAACATTTTCATTTCATATCAATAAAAAAATTCTACTGAAGACTTGGCTGTATGGGACCTTTTGCCTACCCAGAATGGGTGAAGAAAACAAAAAAAATCTCTGCATATAGGTATTCTTTTACGGCTTGGAGTTTTGGCGGGAAGTCTGAAGGGACAAGTTGTGCTCTTGTTTTATTTTCATTTTCTTGGTGTATTTTTGAGTTATATCGGATAAAGTTAATGGCGTTTTTTTTTCGATATAGGTTAATAACAGTGCACGAGTGTTGTGAAATAGAATAACAGTGCGAAAACATGTTTTTTCGGCTTGCCTCCAAAACTCCTTCGGACATGTTCTCGTAAAGTAGCCATCGCTTTACTTGAACATCTGACTGACTAGACTGACTCATATCTGACGACTTACTGTTTTATATAGAATAATAGATGCAGAAATTATACTTGACACTGGCAATATGCACAGAGCGCGATGCCATTATTTAATATTGAAACGAAAATATTGAATGGCTGCAAGGATTTTATCCAATGCCGTAAAATGAATTAAAAAAAACTTTTACGGATGGCGCCATTTTTCAAAAATGTTCTTTGCGAGTTTTTATTATTTTATAAATTGCTTCATTTTTTCGCAACTGTATTAAAAAAAGTTGTTCAGTACACGTGCGGAACCGTCATTGGAAGGAGTTCCGACTGTCAACCCTCACCTTCGGCTGCGCCTCGGCTCGGGTAGACATTTGTCTGAACTCCTTGCAATGACAGCCTTTCCGCACTTGTAATGAAATATACTATTTTAAACAAATTTAATAGGGTTCATTTTGCATTAATGTTTGTACAGTGTGATAATGAACTTGTGTATTTTTTTAAGAACTATGTTCTTATGTAAGTGACGTTAACGAGTATGTAATAAGGGCCTCTTTCACCACCTTCAAGTAAAGTGACAAGTACGCTAATTGTCGATTAAAGTCACCCGTAACTTCAATTTCAATTTTACGATGTTCGAGTAGCAATAATCATATATGATAAACTGACCTGTACTCATAGCTTTTACTTGCCAATTAACTTTACTGGGGACGTAACTAATCAATACTTTACTTGGAGATGGTGAACGAGGCCCTAAATGTGTTTAAACCTAACTCAATTGCTTCACAGCAGAAAAATGTGCTGTGGTGATATTTTTCCGGTCAAACCTCTAAATTCATATCATCTTTGTTCACCAACCTGAGTCCCGACGAGTCGATGATAAATTAGCTCTAAACAAGTTTTTAATATAAAAAAAAAACAACGGGTTGCACTCCGGTAGTGCCAGCAGAAGTGAAAACTTGAACATTAACGTTGTGCATTTTTGATATTTGGAATGGTTAGGGAATAATTTCGCACGAATTGCTTTTATTATCAGTATTATTTTTCATCTAGTATTTTCAGTAGGTTTTCAATTTTCATCTAGTATTTTTATAAAGTACTCACTCATTTTCTTTTCACTATTTCTTCATCACTTTTTTCATTAATAGATGCACTTTGTTCAATGTCCATATTTTAAATACTTGACATAAACGAATTTTACAAGTATAGACAGTCGAGCCGTCATCAGCTGTCACCCCTTCGTCTTGCTCTAAGAGCCGGTAAAGACGACCTTCACCAATCTGATAACTCGTTGAGATATATTTTTTATCAAATATAATTTATAAACATACATGCCTAGTGAATAAATGCCTAATAATGCCTTTAATATAATTAATTTTAATCAATTTTCTTTCATCACATTACTCTTGTATATAAATAAATTAATAAATATAATAATAATATATATAAATAATATTTGTATGTTTATAAATTATATTTGATAAAAAATATGTCTCATGTAGTTATCAGATCGATGAAGGTCTATCTTCCACGTCTCCTCTATTATCTTACGAATTTTCGATCTGGCCACGTGTCTGACTCCTGACGCGAGTTTAACATTTTTTACCCATCCCAAAAAAGTGCACAACGCCACGAAAGAAGTTTTCACTTCAAAAATCTCGTTTCAGATCTGGTGACAACCGTGGCATGTTCTCGATCGCAAAGTTCGCTGCTAAGTACAAGCTAGGGGACCCCATCGCCGGCAACTTCTACCAAGCCAAGTACGACGACTACGTGCCCATTCTCTACAAGCAGCTGGGCGCCTAAACCTTCCGGAATCTTCCACGTGTCTGCTATTGTTTTGAGTCTTAAGACTGAAGTGTGAATTAGTGATGAAATAGGTATTGAACAGACTTTGAAGGTCATCAATGATCTTCGTAGTCATTGGAGTCAGTAAAATATTCAGTTCAGAGCTTCTAAAGTGTATTACATTGATAGACAAAGTTCAAACAGCTTTGTGAAAAGTAGTTTGTTGCCTGATTCATCTGTAATTTCACTAAATAATAATTTTGAAACCTAATATTAAAGTATTGGATTAATTTCAAAAGTTCTTCCATTTGTGCTAGAATGTTTAAAAGCTGATATCTTATGTTAAAGCAATAATATAAGACATTTATGTTTGCTTTAAAAGCAAAAATATTAAAACAAAAATATTTGTAGAATGTTGTGGTAGTCCATGTTCGGCTATACTTATTGTTTTTAATTTATCAATTTCTATGAGTTTATATATATTGATTGTATGCCTATATAAAACAGTATAGAAATAATAATTATTGTGACTCAAAACATTCAGCATGCAACCTATTGCTTTTATTTACATTTTTGTGTTTACTGATCTAATCAGTGACAATTTTTATAATTGGTTTTTTTTGTCACATACTGTAAGTTGTAAGTGATTTTCTTGTACCCAATAAATAATAGATATATAACAAACTGATCTGCATTTTATTTATTCCAGATTTTTTTTAAAGTTAAAGCACCCAGTCAGGTACTGAAACTGTTATTGTAACCTACTATAGTAGCAGACTTAGGGCATAAGGTATGACAGTTATGACACCCGTCAGAGGCGTGGCCTTTACGGGCGAACCCCTCGTCCCAACGTGCACAATGTGCCTTCTAGTTATACAACTAGTGTGTCAGTATTGTCGGTGCATAGAAAATGACGTAGTTAATTGAAATTGACATTTAGAAATGTATATGTAGCGATGAAAGAATATTTGTGAATGTGTGACTAAATTAGAATGTCACCAAACGTGCGTTCTTCCCCCCGCACCAGATTTGTCACAATAATTATGTATCGAAGCGAGGCGCTATGCCGTCTCTACAGAAGGGTGAGTCAGTAACTTTGATGCTCTAAGGTAACAGATGACCGATTATAGCTTCAAAGGCAAACGCGCTCACACAAAATGTGAACTTGATATAGCCACACAGGGATAAAATAAATTAATAATAGTTTTTAGTATTATTAATTTGGCTTACGTACAGTACCTACACTCATGGGCGTACCCAGGTTTTTGTTCAGTGGGGGCAAGTACTTGGTCGGGGGGGGGGGGGGCAAGTTCATGATCGGGGAGGGGGACAAATTTTTAGGTTCTTGGTCGGGAGGGGGGAGGGGTAAATTTTTGAAACGATACCGCGCGCTTAGAATAATTACATTATAGAAAGCCCATTGCCAGCGTCAATTCAGTGACCATAGCTTCCCATCTGTCCTGGTGCATGCCACTGAGTTTTGGTCAGTGAGCATATTCTGTGGACAATAATTACAAACAATTCCAAATTTGACAGAGTAAACTTTAAGTTTAGAAGGTGAAAGAAAAGTTAACAAATATATATTTATTAAATAAAATAAATCATCAGGCAAGAACAAAATTAAATATAGCACACAACTTAGAGCATTTGGGTAAATGCTGTAAGAGCACACACACAGAAGCATGTCTAACTTTTTTAGCCTCAAACACAAAATATTTCTAAATTGATCCATATCAGAGTTACAGCTGTTATCAAACAACCACATAGCATTGGCAATTTTGTTATGATGTACTAAAAGTCGAAAACACAGTAGGTACACTTGTGTACAAAAATGTATCGAATACAATTGTTAGGTAGATTTGACATATCCAGGTGCAAAAAGTAGCGCGCTTGAAGTGCATTTTGCGAATCGACCGTATTAGCGCCGAAAAATATGCTAGTTTGAAACCGCACTTACTGTTGGAATGGTTGAGACCTGCGTATTTTACTACCCTAAAATTTGTTAACGCGTGTACGCGCGAAATGTCGAGATTTGACATTTAATTTTTCAGGTGCAAAAAGTAGCGCGCTTGAAGCGCGTTTGCCGAAACGACCGTACAAAAGCAGAAAAATAGAGTTTGAAACCGCTCTAAATCAACACAATAATCATAAAACTTTTGTATTCATCAGTACCAATCTGTGCCACTTCCTAACTGGTTATACTCGATTTACAACTGGTTAGCCGCGAACTATTGCACTTGAGGACAGACTTGCTCACTGAGTGACCGTCACGTCCATTGTCTGTTTAACTGTACATTGAAAAACTTAACACTGATTGTAGTACTGATAAACTAGTATAAAAGATAGTTATTTTGTGTCTGTGTTCGTCCGAGCAATGGGTCGAATACTAGGATGTGCGATTGTTTTGTTACTAGTAGACACCACTATGGTAAATAGGGTACTTGCGAATGCCACGTCGACGGTGGCGAAATCGTTTGAAGCGCACGGAGTGGAGCCCGATGTCATCCCGAAAGCGCCGGCCGCACTGGTGAAGGTGAGTGCTATATTTTTTTAATTTCTATTCTAGTACTCTATAAGTAAAAAAGAGAATTCTGTATTTTCGGCTTCAGATCAGGGGTTTTAAAATGGATAATCGATATATCGTGAACTTTAAGCACATTTTTGACCCTGTTCTGACCTTTCTTTTTGTGGATACATGACTCTATAGTAAATTCATTGAGAATATGGTACTATTAAAAGTGATACAGGTACCCTTTATAATTCTTTAAACTTTTACAGAATTATCACTCGAAAATACACGATACTTCTGACGATCGCGCTTAGAGTAGAGTCCAGCCAGAGGACATGATAAGGCGTCGTTCCGGTTATTATCGACTAGCGGCCGCCCGCGACTTCCTTCCTATACTAGAGATAGATAGATATAGACTATAGCCTTCCTCAATAAATGGGCTATTTAATACAAAAATATGGGTCTCTCCCCATTACTGGGAAGGCCTGGAGCTTATTCCACCACGCTGCTCCAATGCGAGTTGGTGGAGATGCGGGTTAGTGGCCAACCCGCTGTCGGATGTTTTCAAACCGCCCATAAGGCCTCCGACAAGGTTTAACGACTGTTATCTATCGACAACAACCGAGACCGACGGCTTAACGTGCCCTCCGAAGCACGGAAACGCGCATGAATTTTTTTTGCCACTAGCGGCCACCCATCTCACACCCGACCGCGCCCGTTTGGCTTAGTTGCATATATCTTTTGCATTCTACGCTAACCGCCGGGCCATGCGCGCTTCGCCGCCGGGCCATGCGCTTCTATATAGGTATAGCAGTCGTTATGTTGGAAGCCTTATGGGCGGTTTGAAAACATACGACAACAGGTTATCCACTGCATCACCACCAACCTAGACTAGTACCAGAGACCCGTACCCGGCAATAGGACGTAAAAAGGGTTGCAGTTGCAGCCAAAATTATTGAATTAATAGAATCAGGCGTTACTTCGCGGAACTCCATTGAACTGTTATAAAGTTAGGTGAAAACTACTTTGCAACAATCCGCAATCAGAACGTATGATTCTTTGATGATGATGCGTTTTTACCTAACTTTATGCCAAAATTATTATCGTTATCACAGTAAAGTTGCATATTACTATGTTATTGTTGTATTCATTGTGAATGGTTGAATTTACAATCCATCAACTGTGTCGAGATTTCGTATGCATTTAAGTACATAGCATTAATCCGCCTTGACGTAATGACTAATGAGTAATAGTCCGGTCAATTTAGACATAAAATTACTTAGTGGTCAAATAACAAAAATTCCGACAGAGCCAAATTTTGGTGGAGACCTAGGTTTACCTAGTTTAGTGGCAAAAATTTCATGCGCGTTCTTGAATGTTTACAAAGCAAATATTTTACGACTGTTATCTAGTCATGCAAAAAGAGACCAGTCGGAGTCAATCTCTTTTAAGGCATAAAAGGGGAGGCCAGTACTAGGGCACTCCTGGCATAGGTCTCATAAATCTCACCATAGCCAAATGCTGGTGGACGGTATAACTTACTAAACAACTAAAGAATCTAAATCGGTGCACAAATAATCCTGTAAACATAAAAATGTAAGTTGAAATGTTCCTCCATTTTTATGTCGGTCACCTATTATAGTTCCTAGAGGAAATCCTGATTTTATCGGTGTGATAAAAACTTCGCAATAATAATAATAAACGATACACACTCATAGCCCCACAGTAAGGTAATTAATACCCTGTGTCGTGGGTACCATGGACACATACAAAGACAGGAACACAAACACCCAGACCAAGAACAGAAATTTAAACTCATTCAAATTTCTGTTTCGCCGGGAATCGAACCCGGGACCCCTCAATTGGCAGACCGGCTTAATAACCATTGTGCCACGCGGGTCGTCGTAATGTGTAATGGTGTAATGTGACTCTTCTTATTGTAAAATTAAATCATATAAAACTTTACAGGTGAAATACCCGAGCGGTGTGGAAGTGAACGAGGGCAATGAGCTGACTCCGACCAAGGTGAAGGACATCCCGTCTGTGTCATGGGACGCCAGCGATGATCAATATTACACTCTTGCTATGACTGGTGAGCTTTGTGTTCTTACTTTTAAGGCGAATAGGAAGGGATTTTTTTTATTAAATTGGAGTACCAGACTAGATATCAGGCGACGTGATGTTAAGTGGCTGCACGGAAATCTACATACCTTGGCTGCAACCCTTTTTGCGTTCCACTGCTAGGCACGGGTCTCTCCCAATTATTGAGGAGGCCTGGAGCTTACTCCACAAAACTGCTCCAATGCGGGTTGGTGGAGATGCGGATTAGTGGCCAACCCACTGTCGGATGTTTTGTGAAACAAAAAATATATTGTTTCTTATTTTTTGTGAGACAAAAAATATATTGTTTCTTAGGACTTTACTTTCAAAAGGTAAATGTAAATCTTGGAAAAGTAGACCCCGAAAATCCTACTATCTGATATTCGGGGTCTACTTTACAGAAACACTTTCGTTGGTCTTTCTCCGCACCGTCCAACATCATCATGAACCGATCTTCCTACTTTTTACGACGGTAACCCGAATTCTTTGTTGAGAAAAAAATCTGCTAAAATCCCGTTACCATACTACAATTTTTATTTCGACAGTCGTTTCGTTAAATTCTTTTTTAAATTGTTACTTATGTTATGTTTTAATATCCCCAGACCCCGACGCGCCATCCCGCAAGGAGCCGAAGTTCCGCGAGTGGCACCACTGGCTAGTTGGCAACATCCCCGGAAACAAGGTTGAAGACGGCGAGACCCTCTCCGCGTACGTGGGCTCCGCCCCTCCGCCTGACACCGGCCTGCACCGCTACGTGTTCCTCGTGTACAAGCAGCCCGGCAAGCTTACCTTCGACGAGAAGAGACTCACCAACACGTAAGGCTCTTAGACGAACTAAAGTTAACGCCATACCTACCCAACAAACAAATACGTCGTATAAGTCTTGACTTGTACGACCTAAAGTTGGATAGCAGTCTTACAATGGTAATGATATAACTACCAGGTCCTATAGACGTTTTTAATGTAACTAATTAGTCGTGCGTCGAATAGGTCATAGTAAACTGGTCTTAGCAACGTTTGGGTGACTAAACTATATGACGTTATATTACATCTTAGCTAAAACGTTTGTACGACAACGCAATAGTCATACTAACGTTATAGTCCGATAAATGTTTTGAACTGACCAAATTATGTCTATGGAAAACCTTTATATGACATTTATATAACGTGCATATTGTATAGGCGTTTTCACAGAGACGTTTATATAACAATCACTATCTTGTTTTACAGCGGTCAATTAAATACTCTTAAATGACTTGGTTGTTTATTGACGACTCAAATATAACCTTTATATTACATGATGTCCGTTTAATGTCATGTCCTGACTTTAATCAAACTTGCAGTCGCATTTAAATCAGGTTTTGACTTTAGGCGGCCATATTTACGAACTTTTGATGAAATTTTGTTACGGAAATGGAATCAAAAAAATCGTGGAGACGTTAACGAGAATTAGATTAACGAGAATTTTGGTAAATATTCACAATATGAAAAGGGTTTTTTATGTTTCTTGAGGAACCCTAATAGCTAGCTGTCATGGCGACCATTATCATCACCATCGGGTTGTATAGAGGTAAGTTTGCGACAAAAGGAACATGTCAGACATTTTTAGAAAAAAACCTATTTTTATTAATAAAAATCTATTGATTTTAACTCAAAATTACGAGGGGGCATGAAAATCTTAATAGTATTCACATAGGTATATTATCATAAAACTTCAGTTCCCAGTCGAACTAAATAGCATGAGAGACAGATAAAGTAAGTAAGATATGAAAATGACATAAACTCAGCTAGCATTTATTTCCTTGTAATTATTTATTTTACACTAAAATCTTGAAACGAAACCACAAACATAATACGAATAAGTCTTACAGGTATTGTCTCTTAACTCAAATAAAACGTTTTAGTCATTCAGTAACACCTGTACGACCACAATACAACAAAGCGACGAAAGTTATGGTTATCCCATAACATTTGTACGACTTTTGAATGACGTTAACGAAGTTGGCTCGAGACTTCTGTATGACCATTATACGACCATTGAGGTCGTATAACTGGGGCCATTTTCGCGTTTAGTAAACGTTATTATAAAGTTAGTATGACTTAACTATTGCGATGTATGGTATTCAGATAACGTTTACTAAACCTTTATACGACGATAAATTGTTACTTGGGTAGCTCTCAAAATTTACTAGCTTAAATACGCAGGACACATTCCTTCCATGTAGCTTCGGGATTAAGAATAGAGCTACGGTATCCCCTGCCTGATCGTAAGAGGCAACTAAAAGAGGGCTTCCGAGTATGTAGGCGGCGAGAGTGGGAGCTTGATCCGTCCAGCCAGCAGCCCTGGGTCGCGTGGGGATCGCGGTGTGTGCGTGGCCGCATGCCGCCGTAAGCATCGGAAGGTGCAGGAGAGCACATTTCATCTCCCGATGATGGGCCCGTTCTGAATGGTGGAGGACACCGGTGCGTTCCACTGGAGATCCCGGAGTCCTCCTCAAGCGCAGGCCTCTGCGCCTGCCTAAGCCACCAGGGTTTTAGTGCGGTACAAATCCCACATAACCCGGTATGCTCTCCCAAGGGTACCTAGGGAGAGGATACCTTTGAATATCCCTCCCACTACCCCCGCAATACCAAAAATGATGATTACGTCTGGACAGGCTGCCGCCTGTGCTCATTCTGTCCAGACGTTGAGGCGTCCAACGAGAAACAATGGCCGGAAGAAGACAGCGGGAAGCTGCTGGATTTCTACCGACCGAAGTCGCCTTCTACGCAACTACGCTGAATGAGCCTGATCGCCATCTCCATTTTTTAATGTATTTAAAGGGGAAATGAAGAAGAGACAGACGAGCATGCAAGGCATATAATTTTAAGTGGTTACTGAAGCCAATAGACGTCTTTACACAATCCTCTACATAAAGTGTGTCGTCCCCAATTTTGTCTGATATCTTGAGACTGATAGTTGCCTCATGTTGGCCTTCTCACTCATTCACTCACAACTCGTTCTACTTCCCCGTTCGAACTATCAAAGCTCGAGCACATTAACATGTCCTTAACATAAAATGCCCGTTCCAGATCCCGTGACAACCGAGGCATGTTTTCGATCGCAAAGTTCGCTGCTAAGTACAACCTAGGGGACCCTATCGCCGGCAACTTCTACCAAGCCAAGTACGACGACTACGTGCCTATTGTCCACAAGCAGCTTAGTGCCTAAACCTTCAAGGACCTTCCATTTATCTGCTGGTGTTTTGAGTCTTAAGACTGAACTGTGAATTAGTGATATAGGCTGGATTTTAAGACAGCATCTAATAAGCCAATGGAAGTTATAAAAAAAGCAAATTGAGTGCCTAAACCTTCAAGGACCTTCCATTTGTCTGCTGGTGTTTTGAGTCTTAAGACTGAAGTGTGAATTAGTGATATAGGCTGCATTTTAAGACAGCATCTACTAAGTAAGCCAATGGAAGTTATAAAAAAGCAAATAATTATAAAAGCAAAAATACTTTGTGTAGCTCATTGATTAGTAGTCCAGAAGATGTATGTTACAAGTTCAGGCAGTAGTCTTTATTTGTTCTATATTTAAATATATTGAAATTCATAGGAGTAATGTAATATACTAGCGAACCCGGCAGACGTTGTCCTGCCTTAATGTATCAGAAATAAAATAATATTTCGACTATAAATTGAGACGTAAGCTATCCTATCTTTCAAGTTAGATCAAACTGCACACGGTGTGCAAATTTTATTCAAATCGGTTTAGTAGTTTAGGAGTCTATCGCGGACAAACACGAGACACGTAATTTATAATAATAAGGTAAGTACGAAAAGGTATATAAAAAAAAAGATTGTGACTCAAAACATTCAGCATACAGGCTATCGCTTTTATTAACATTTTTGTGTTTTCTGATATAATCAGTGGCAAATAATAATCAGTGACTATAGCTTTTTTCACAAACATGTAAGCTGTAAGTTGTTATCTAGTACTCAATAAATAAATGGATTTAACAAACTAATCTGTCTTTTATTTATTCTAGAAAAAAATTGTTTAAGAAATGTTATAACCACCCAGTCGGATCATACACTTGGTATCAAGAAACTATACCTACCCGGTACCTACTAAAGTAACTCGACAATAAAATTGATTAAGGGCTCCCACACAAAATTGCGATGCGATGTCGCATCGCAGGAATTTGCGATGCGAATTGCTGCGATACGATTTTGTGCGGCAAACCGTTGGTTAGGGTAACCATACCTTCAATGGTAGTCGGCCGTATTGGAAGTGTTTTTAGGAAGCGTTATATGGATCACAAAAAGATTGTTTCACCGCTTTTATTGTTAGATATAAAAGAAAAAGATTTTGGGTTCATCAATTGATTAAGATTATGAACGCTGATGGGTACTATTTTACTCGAAAGTACTATGGGTTGAGAACAGAAGAATATAATTTTATTGAGTTTTTTTTTTAGAATTAGCATACCTTCATTTGAAGAGCTTTTGAGTTTATTATCACCATGCCTACAAAAACGATCTTACAGGTGAAGAAATTATATTATGCCTTTGGAAATGTTAGGACTGACTATCAGGTAAAGTAAAACTTATTCTTAAGCGGTCTCAAAACGGACTAAAATGGAGTCACCAAGTATGACATAATATCGCAGGAATGTGCGATGCGAATCAGATCGGAAATTCTTGCGATGCATTCGTGCGAATTCGCAGATAATTGCGATGCGATGCGAATTCGCAATTTTTTATAGCCACCCATGAATAAAATAAATAATAGTTTTCAGTATTATTAATTTAGCACTACATATTTATCACTTATTTTACTGAATTATTTATTTAAAGGTTGCTAGCGTAGCTATTGAGTGAAAAGAACGACTGTGCGTATGTACATGCAAAGGTTTCTACTGTTTAAGGCGATAGGTAAGGCCAAACTAGGCCTAAATAAATAGTCCCTGTAGCTTCGGGATTAAGAATAGAGCTACGGTATCCCCTGCCTGATCGTAAGAGGCGACTAAAAGGGGGCTTCCGGGGATGCGGACGGTGAGAGTGGGAGCTTGACCCGTCCAGCTAGCAGCCCCGGGATGGACGGCGGTATATGCGTGGCCACATGCCGCCGTGAACACCTGAAGGTGCAGGAGAGCACATCTGCTCTCCCGAAGATGGGCCCGTTCTGGGGCGCCGCGCGTGGAGGACACCGGTGCGTTCCTATGGAGATCCCGGAGTCCTCACAAACGCAGAGGCAGGCCACCGAGGGGGTTTTAGTGCGCTCAAATCCCACATAACCCGGTATCCTCTCCCAAGGTGTCGGGTACCTTTTGAAGGATCCCCCCCCCCATACCAAAAAAAAGGCCTAAATAAATGGACCTCTCTTTGAAGGCCTACTTCTTCTAAATAGATGAATATGAAAAAATGTATGATAATATATGTATAATATATATAACATTATAATGCATGTTCGTTTTTAAAAATATTACTTACTGTTAGTTTTGTCAGAAAAAAATCATCACCTTCCTCTAATTTAAGCCAAGGAATTTCTTACTACTTCTAAACGCTTCATGCGATTTTAATGATTCTTTCACCAAATGATAGAAAATTTATTGGTTTAAATAAATGCAAGCATGCATTGTGTCGCATTTCGACCCGCTCCGCTCCCATTTTTTTTGCCTATGTTACCGTCAAATCGTCAAAGTTCGTGTAGGGTAAAACACCCAGTAGTCGGTCGCGCATCAGTAGTCAGCCTTTACAGGCATTATTTCCTTATAAATAGTGTTTTAATTTTTTCAAACTTCTATTCTAATGTTTAATTGAATCTGTGTTCTCTTTTTGGTTATCATGCGAGCCTACGAACCAATAGCTTGAGAGTTTTACAAGCTACACTCGTTTTTTTGCACTGCTTCTAACGATATGACTAAACGCGTCGTAGTTGCAATTGTTTTCTTTAACGAAAAGTGTTCAACTTTTCGATTAGTTTTTATTTATTTATTTATTTATTTACAAATATATACACTATATAAACATTACAGATAATGGTTTCCAAGACGTTTATATAGTTTTTCAAGAAACTCACCTGCCGCTCTGCGAAATACAGCAGGGGATGAAAAAAAAATGTCTACTTCAGAATCCGAAGCGACCACACCGTTGAGCATTGTAAGTGCTCGGACTAGCGGTGACTCCCTCACAAAGTGAAGTCTGCACATGGGCACTGCGAATAGATCGTGTCTGCGAGCTCTATTGTACTTCTCAGGGGCATTCAGGGCAACCAGCTCCAGTACTGTTGGGTTATGTACTCTGCCTCTTAGAAGTTGAAAGAAGTATTCCAACAAAGCTATATTACGTCGGTGTTCAAGCGAATTATATCCCAGCATTCCCAAAAGAAAAAGGCTGGGATACAAATACGGATATCCCACGAAGTAACCGTACTGCTGGAAGTATAACCTTCTGGCAAATTTATTTTGGAGTTTCTCCAGCATGAGCTTATATTTAGCTTCATGGGGGCTCCAGATAACTGCATTGCTTTCTAGAATACTTCTCATAAAGCTGTTATATAGCATTTTAGAAGCTGAATTACTAAGATGCTGAGATTGCCGCATTACGAACCCCAATGTCCTGTAGGCTTTCTTACAAGTTGATAAAATATGACTACTAAAGCTGAGGTCCGCATTCATCAGTACTCCGAAGTCTTTTACAGAGCTATGACGGGACAATCTCGCATTTCCTAAATGATAAATAAAAGAGATTGTATTATATTTACGGGAAAATGTCAATATAGAACACTTGTCTTCGTTGAACATAAGCTTATTAAGCTTGCTCCACTCAAGAACACTATCAATATCTTTTTGGAGAGCTTGGCAATCCGAATCACACTTAATGTCCATAAACAGCTTTAGGTCGTCTGCAAATAACAGACATTGTTTATATTATTGTTTATGTAAATTTACTGTCGATTGTGATGTTATGTTACTAATACAATGTTTATTTTGTGAAAAACAAAGCAGTAGATGCATTTTATTTGTGTAGTACGTTTAATATTAGGTGGCCAACTACTAGGTTATGTTTTTTAATGGCAAATCCAGTACTCAGTCACAAGTGGCTGACTACTGGTTTTTTAGTGATTTTGCTGTTTCTAGCTGAAATTATCAAAGCGAATACTCCCTATTTTACTCATTATATTGAGCTTAACTCTTCTAATACAAAATGTGCATTTTACCAGCAGTCGGCCGCATATAAACGTAAGTGCACATATCAGAGGCCGTCTAATGGATTCATAAATCCAATCCGTCAGTTTTGAACTTTGTCAGCACAAAATTGAATCATAAAGCCTTTCGATTAGGTCTAACTTTAAACACAGTTATTGAAGCATGAAAACCATTCTATTTGGAACTGGACCATGAAAAACCTTCACTTTTGTCGAGACCTAGGTGAAGCTAGAGTCTCTCCAGCGATGCCAGATTGACTACCGCCGATGACCACAACGAGGTTTTGTCAAAACAGTTAACCAATGCACTGGAACACGTGTATAAGCTGATCTGATAGAGTGGCAAGAGCTAAGAAACAACATCAATGGCAAACACCTCCCACACCTTCAATTTGCCGATATAATAGTCATCTTAATCCCTGGAAGAACTCAGCACTATTTTAAGTGACCTCCATAGCGCCTCATAACGAGTGAGTTAAGGTGAGCATGGACAAGACAAAGATTATGTCTAATACCCAGGTCTCACCCATATCGGTTGTAATTGATGGCGCAACTCTTGAAGTTGTCGACGAGTACATTTATCTGGGACAAGAGATTCGTATGGGTAAATCCAGCTTTGAGAGAGAAGTAATCCATAAACTCCAACTCCACTCCACTCCACTCCACCTGGTTGGCAGGTGGAGGCGAACCGGTCGTGTAGACAATTTGTATTTTACAGTCAGATGGACACCGTTCGGGAACTTACAAAACTTACAAAGAATCTTCTCGTCCAGTACCAGAGGTCTCTTACCGTTAGCCTTTTCCATAGGCTCAGCATAGTAAGGAAGACTGAAAAACCGATGTGGGAGAAAGATCCTCGAATGACGACTACATCTCGGCAAAAGGTGCACAGGCTGCCCTTCGACCTGGTAGACTGACGATCTGGAGACTGTGGGAAGCCGCTGGATTTAGATGGCGTAAGACCGAACGGAGTGGCGTATATTAGGGGTTGCCTATGTCCAGCAGTGTAATTCTAAAGTCTGATGCGTGGACCATGTCCAGTAGTGAACGGATGGATGCCAATAATCCAAGAATAAATAAGAGGCTGACTACTGGGAGAAATAGGGCCGACTAATGGTGAAAAGTATTTTTTTTGTTTAAAATTGTTTTTTTTTTAGTTTTTGAAGTTATACTTCTTTTGGCGCGTTTGAATGAGAGTGAATTTGTCCGCGCGCAGGAACGACATAAAGTTAGCCACAGTAACAACACTGAATATAGATTAGATAGATATTCATAAGCCAGCCAAACCAGTGTTGTCAAATATAGTATTCATATGAATAATTAATTTTGAATATTATTTTAAAATAATTACTACGTTAATAAAACGTTTTATTATTTAAACAAAATCTTTTTGATTGATTTTGATATTTATCGTCGATTAATACTTGCTTTTGAGTTATTTTAAACTTTTTTCATACGCCAAAGAAGTATAACTTCTAACGCGTGTACATAAGTATACACTCTTTTTATATAAATTTAATGTTTAATTAATATCTTTAGATAATTTAAATAACTAACTTTGCTAAAAATAATGAGTACTTTTATTTGCGGTGTTAACATCGAAAATAGATTTAAATCCAATTTTTATTCTCACTAAAAGGTCGGCATTTTGGGTGTTTTACTCTGGGCAGATGAGCGCGTCGCATTTGTTTTCAGAGCGCTCTTTAGTATCGGGTAGGTTCGCGGGCGCGCGGCGGGAGACGCGTGACTCCGCCCGAATGCTCAAGGTCGTTCGGCTAGGTAATCGCCTTAAATTCTTAACTAAGTCCTGGCTTTACTTTCTAAAATATTTAAACTTGTTTAGCATTCAAAAAAAGAGTTCAGCAGACCGAAAACATATGATAACACAAGTTAGAATTTTTTGAATTATGGTTATCCTAATTCAAAAGGTTCTGCCTATTACTACGAAATATTTCGACAAAATATCTATTTTGTCCGTAAATGTATTGTGAGTGTCTTTATTCATTGTTATATAAAACGGTTTTTACTCACTTGATTTATCGGGACTGCCCGACTAGTTTCGGACCAATCCGTGGTCCAGTGACGACGGAGACTAGTCGGGCAGTCCCGATAAATCAAGTGAGTAAAAACCGTTTTATATAACAACAAAATATCTATATAATAATATTTATATATGTATGTACCTATATCACTAATTATTGTATTGTTATTTTCGAACTGAATAACATTCATCTTGAAAATTAAATGTTTACAAGTCTCAAAATTGATATATTAGTTTGAAAATATTAAATAGAATTATGAATAAAGATTTTTAATTTAAAATTTTACATTATTTATATGTTACGAGCAAGGTGATAAATATAAAGTCCCGGCTTACCTCGTGGATTACTTTGAGGACGCCCGACATGTCTCGGACCGTACCGAGGTCCTTCATCACGTAAGCCGGGACTTTATAAACATGTTTACTTATGAGGATAAAACTTCTCGTGAGGACGAGGCGTTTTATAGTAAAAAAGGTGATAATTTTTAAATTTTAATGATAATGTAATTACTATCTAATAAAGCTGTACTCTCTTATAAGTGTCAAATTCACCTAGTATAAATCCTATAGTTATTAATCTGTATAAAGCATGTTTTTTAAATAATAAATAAATAAAATACGTTTTTCAGAACTTTATGGTTCGACCGGGGAAATACCACCGCTGCACCCAATGTGTTTCGGTGGACAGGTGCAGTTGCCGACTACACTTACGAGATGCTTGCTTGAGGTTGTATGTAGATGTCCATGGTCTGCAGCGACCACTTAACACTACGTGGTTTGCATGCTCGTTTGCTACTCCGTTCAAATAAAAAAATACAAAAAATATGGCGCAGAACGCCCCACGCTTATTTTCTCAATAATACTGGTATTTGTAGTTCATTATTATTTTCTGCTTATATAAAGGAATATTTTTCACATTTTTAGTTTGATGTGCTTTAAATGCGTGTTTTTTTTAGTATATTTATATATTTATTCAAGAGAAGTAGTAATAAATAAGTGTCCAAAGTTTGAATTTAATCTGTCCGTTGAAACTGGATCAAAATCGAGTCCAAAGGAGAGTTACAAAGCTTATAAACTCACAAACATACAGGTGAAGCTAATAAAAGCTTGCTAAAAACGGTAATGGGTTTGCATTAATCTAAGAAACCTTTACTGATCTAACTGAGCAGTAAAAACTAATACGTGATGCTCACTTTACAAGGGCAGACGAAATTGTGGTTTTATTTGTTATACCTTGGAACCCAACATTTTATGAGCAATATAAAGACTTCATTGTTTAATATTCTGTTCATTATCGTTCAGTTGTTATCAAAACGTGTTACAATGTATCTTTTCACCTCAGTGACTTGTTTTATAATATTAGTTAATTTTTCGTATCAAGAATTTCCAACAGCCGTGCAAGTAGCTGTGAAAAGTTATGGAGTAACGCCTGATCTGATTCCAACTGCTCCTAAGAACTTCATTATAGTAAGTACCATCCATCAGCGTTTGGAAGACCACTGCTGAACACAACCCTCCTATATTGTTCACTATATACTCTGTTTTGGGCCTGTGCCCTCTGAATCTTCCTGATGTCTTCTTTGGGTCGCCTGAAACTGATAGGGAAGAAAAGTCCTTGAATGGCTCTCGGGAAAAGTAGCATATGTCGCCTTCCAATCAGATGTTTTTTTTTTGGTATCGGGGGGAAACCTTCAAAAGGTACCCAGCACCTTGGGAGAGGTTACTGGGTTTTGTGGGATTTGACCGCAAACCCCCTCGGTGGCCTGCCTCTGCGCTTGGAAGGACTCCGGGATCTCCATAGGAACGCACCGGTGTCCTCCACGCGCGGCACCCCAGAACAGGCCCATCTTCGGAAGAGCAGACGTGCTCTCCTGCACTTTCAGGTGTTTACGGCGGCATACGGCCACGGACACACCACCGTCCTTCCCGGGGCTGCTAGCTGGACGGGTCAAGCTCCCACTCTCACCGTCCGATACCCCGGAAGCCCCTTTTAGTCGCCTCTTACGACCAGGTAGGGGATACCATAGCTCTATTCTTAATCCCGAAGCTACAGGGACTGACCTAACATGACATAACTAAACAATACAGAAGGAAAGTCGCTGGATTTAGCGCACGCTGAACCGGAGAGAGTCAGGAACATTATGGGAGGCCTGTATGTCCAGCGTTAGACTTTGTCCTTGACAAATTTTTATTTCTTTTCAATCTTATTTTTATATTAATAATTATAATGCTACTGAAAATGTTCTTATATAGAATTTCCTAGTCAAAATGTTTATACTTTGGGCCTTTTTTAACAGGTGACGTATCCAGGACAACTGCAAATTGTTTTAGGCAATGTTGTCGGTTTAAGCCAGGTTCAAAACGAACCTAACGTCAGGTTCTACGCCTGTGAAGAACGCTACTACACCCTTTTCATGCTTGGTAAGAACATTTAAAGATTTAGAATCGCAAATAATTCGTACCATAACGCTACCTTGTCTTTCTATATCTATGATGCCTTTTTTTGTATCGGGGGAAACCTTCAAAAGGTACCCGGCATGTTGGGAGGGGATACCTGGTTATGTGGGATTTGACCGCACTAAAACCCCCTCGGTTGCCTACCTCTGCGCTTGGGGAGGACTCCGGGATCTCCAGTGGAACGCACCGGTGTCCTCCACGCGGCGCCCCAGAACGGGCCCATCTTTGGGAGAGCAGATGTGCTCTCCTGCACCTTCCGATGCTTATGGCGACATGCGGCCACGCACACACCGCCGTCCTACCCGGGGCTGCTGGCTGGACGGATCGAGCTTCCACTCTCACCGCCCACAACCCCGGAAGCCCCCTTTTAGTCGCCTTTTACGATCAGACAGGGGATACCGTAGCTCTATTCTTAATCCAGAAGCTGCAGGGACTATTTCTATGATGCCTACCCACATGCCTGCCACAGATGTCATCTATCAAAATAGAAGTCACACATAAGAATTCTCGCACTATGACTTAGATTTCTCCCTCGCTAGGAATCGGACCTACACCCCGACGCATGACACGTGGTGATCACTGCGACATCTCTCACCATCATCATTCTCTTCTCACTAATGTCTACATCTAATATATAAAAATGTCGTGTCATGGTGTTTGTGGCCTTTGTGGTCCTGGTCGCACTCACCTGAAACGTGTGAAATATGAGAATGAGATGCATTTCATATCGGTAGGTGTGTAGGGAAGTCTCTGTAGCTTCGGGATTAATATAATAATATAATAATAATGAGAATGAGATGAATAATGAGAGTGGGAGTTCGATCCGACCAGCCAGCAGCCCCGGAAAGGACGGTGGTGTGTCCGTGGCCGCATGCCGCCATAAGTATCGGAAGGTGCAGGAGAGCACATCTCCTCTCTTGAGGATGGGCCCGTTCCGAGGCGCCACGCGTTGAGGATACTAGTGAGTTCCACTGGATACCCCGGAGTCCTCCCCAAGTGCAGAGGCCTGCCTCTGCACCGAGGAGGTTTTAGTGCAGTACAAATCCCACATAACCCTGTATCCTCTCCCGAGGCGTCGGGCACCTTTTGAAGGTTTCCTCGCCGATACAAAAAAAAGGTGTTTAGGGAAAGAGATTGCCGAGCTGGAAATACCGCGGTCTCCGACACGCAGATCCCGAGTTCAAAGACTTTTTTTTATTTTTTTTATAAATAAACCGACAAAATGGCAGATGGGCCGCGTGGAGTTAAGCGATCACCGTCGCTATGGACACGGGCAACCCCAGGGAGCCACCCGAGCATTGTTAACAGTTATACAAATTAAATTAAATTAATTATATAAATTTCATAATTTCTCGAAGGCGGATTTCCACCAATCCGCACTTGACCAGCGTGCCGGACTATGGCTTCAATCTCTCTCACCTCCGTGAGGAGACCTTTGTCCAGCAGTAGGACATAAAAAGGATTGAAAAATGGGGGGTTCCTATAGATAATTCATTTTCTATATTTACGTAATTGTAGTTGATCCTTTATAAGGCAGGTAACCGTAGAGCATAGCAATTAATGTGTATTTTACACACGCAATAAAAGAGGCATACTGTGTGAAGGTTAAGGACAAAATGATTACATTTTATCACACATACTCAATCCTATCTATTAATTCATTCTTTGTGTAGAAATAAATAATCATTTAGACCTACCATGTCATGATAATATACGATACATGTCATGATAATTTAAGGTAGAATGCTGTAATACCACCACATTAAAACATTATTTTCTATATATTATTTGTTGATGCCTACGTCACCATTTTTGATTACACCACCAGACAAAGGTTAAAGTTCCACCGACACCATCTGGACTCGTGGCAGTCCTCCAACAACGCGGACAACCTTCCATTCCAGCTGAGGCATTCCCAGTGGACTGTGAAATGGGGTTCTTCTAGAAAGCTGTAAAAAAAGCTCGGGTGGCTCCCCTGGGGTTGCCAGTGTCCATAGGCGATGGTGATCGTTTAACACCACGCGGCCCGTCTGCCTTTTTGTTCGGTTCATTTATTAAAAAAATCTATATGGAGTAGGTAACAGGCGTGTGGTGTGGTGGTGTTAAGTGGTCGTTGCAGCCAACGGATTCTTCACTAATTAAAAACTATTGGATACAATCTGATGTCAAGTTAGGTTAGAACTACATACTACGCAACAATCCGCAATCAAAAAGAATGATCGCGAATATTCAGTTACTTTTTCATGCGGTACATAGGTACTGTACATAGTACCTATTAATACCTATATCATCATAGGTTTTGATCGCGGATTTTTGCAAAGTAGTTTTAACCTAAATTTATCACAATGTTGTTCAGCAAAGTAACGCCTGATTTAATTAATCAGAGTACCTGGATCATCGGATGACCGAGCGACGCTGGGATAAAAACAGTTGATTTTCCTTTATAATATAATTTAACCTAGCAGCCTCCCGCGACTTCATCCACGTGGACTTTAGTTTTTGAATTTTTATAAATAAAAGAAGCCTAGGTTACTCCTTATAATATTAGCTACCTGCCAGTGAGAGTCCCGTCAAAATTGGTCCAGCCGTTTCAGAGATTAGCCGACAGACAGACGAAAATTGTATTTTTTTATTTTGGTATATGTACCGTATAGGTTTACATTCATATGCGTAGTAAAAAGCGGTTATTTCAATATTACAAACAGACACTCCAATTTTATTTATTGTATAGATTTAGAACTACACCTACATTTAGAAAAGCTGTTCGTTCCATTACGAAAATTCTTTGACAAATTCTCATCAGATCCTGATGTCCCATCGCGAACAAACACTTCCCTGGCGCAAGTAAGACACTGGCACGTTGCCAACATCCCGGGGGATGACGTGGAGAGAGGCGAGATCCAGGCAGTATACATGGGACCCATGCCCGACCCAGGGACCGGACCACATCGGTACATCTTTCTGGTCTACCGGCAAGAGAAAAAACTGAAGTTCACCGAACCCAAGTTACTTGATACGTATGTACATAATCTTAATATATATATAGGTAAATTACGTGTCACGTGTTTGTCCACGATGGACTCCTAAACTACTTAACCGATTTTAACAAAATTTGCACACCGTGTGCAGTTTGATCCAACTTGAAAGATAGGATAGCTTACATCTCAAATTTATAGTCGCAATATTAGGTATTTTATTACTGATACTTTAAGGCAGGACAACGTCTGCCGTGCCGAGTTAGTTAGTATTTGTATAGGTAGGTACCTATGTTGTTTGTTTTTTTAAACATATCCAACAACGATTTGTGCTCAAATGATGTGCGCTGTGGTTTCTGCAGAACACATTTATAGATTTAGATAAACTGACGATAGTAATAGACATAGTTAAGACATATTAGATAGATTAGTGGATAGCCACGAATCTCTTCACTAAATTAAAAAAAGACTTCGAAGCGTTTCAGTTTCATCCAATTACGAATTGCCTGTAGCATGCAAACAAACACTACCGAAGCTCCTGCATCTTTCAGAGTTCAACATTATTACAGCCACTTTCTATTATCCCTAAAATTTCAGACAAGCTCGGTCGCAGCCTTTACAGTGGGTGGTGTGGGTCACTAAGAAATTTGGGGGAAGAGGTGTCCCAAATTGGCTTGTTTCGCCTTACATCTACAAATGACTGATGGATTTTGGGGGGGGGGGGTCATGTCCCCTGTGACCTCCCCCCTGGGACCGCCACTGAGAGGAACTTTAATTTCTTAGTTTGATTTACACAATCTTATAATTCTAATTCAAAATTACAACGTGGGTAGGTACTATAAAATCATCTCAGACATACATCTTTTGTTTCCAGATCCGTCAACGGCCGTTTGAACTTCAATCTTAAGAAATTCGTGAGGAAGTACAACTTAAAACTGACATCGGCCAATTTCTTCCAAACAGAGTTTGCCAATGATGAGTGTCGGCAAGGATATGAACCAGTTGAACCACTGGATTAGAATAACAAGAATTTCACAAAAATATTTGTTTAAATGTAACGGTTACGATATTTATTACTAGTTATATTTCGTTCAGTTACATCTTATGTAGTATTATATTGAAAATATTACTTAGTAACAAAAGGGTTAAAAATTAAATCCATCTTAAAAGTACAATTAAATTAAAGACTAAATTACTTATATAAAATACTGTATATAAAAAATGTTAATAACTTAATTTATTTTACATAATAAATAAAGGAAAAAAAGTAAAATACACTAAATATAAAAAGCAGAATCCAAATTGCTGTCCCCGGGCGGCGCGGTGTATCCAAAACGCTGGCTACATTACCCCGTTGTATGGCTAGACCTCAGATAAGGCTATTCTTTGCCCGAGGTAAGAGCCAGCACGTTGGTCGTGAGTAACTCAATTAACCGCCTGGATAGATGCTCATAAAAGATCTGGCATAACATCCCCACGGTCCCATCGTTTCGACTCCAAAAGGCAGAAAAATGTAGTCCCGAATTTCTGCAACTTTCGGATTTCAGCGTCAGTACCCACCACACCTGCTATTCTGGAAGATAAATTTATTTACGGTTACGGTTGCATAAGCTTCGTTAGTCATTGATAAAATGTAACGTCTATATCTGTACAAAATAATTTTGCTATTTCATATCTGCTAGGCGACGGCTTAGATTTTTATATTTGTAATGTTTCTTTTTTCTTTATAGTTTTGATGAGCACCGTTAAATGTCTTATTAAAGGAATTTCCAACTTAAAAATAAAGAAAAACATAAAATAAATGAGAACGAAAGGTCATTTCACACTTAAAGTACATCTTATAATATTAATAATATTTCAGTGTTTTTATTATACCTTTATTATAAATAGCAGTGTGCAAGAGAAATAGATTTTTAGTGTCAGTTACATTTGTGAATTATTAAGAATTAAATATTTAACTGAGAGTGAAGGTATGTTTTATTTTTTGGGGTTTTCCGTTACGTTTATTTAAGTCCTGTCCTGTTTAATAAAAATACTATAAGTACGTAGTTACTCATATGTGTTGGATCCAACGTTTTTTTCGCGTCCTACTGCTGGGATTTCAATGAGAGTGGCCTGGGGCTCACACCATCACGTTGCTCCAATGCAGGTTGGTGGAGATCGGGGATAAATGATCAACCCGCTGTCGGATTTCAAACTGCTAATAAGGCCTCTTTTTTTCATTGCTCTGTGGGCCTCTGATTGTTTAGATAATTAATGTTATATATCGATAATAATAAATGACTGGACCGTCGGCTTAACGTCCCTCTGGGCTCTGAAGCACGGAAACGCGCATGTAACTTACCACTATGGGTCACACATGACCCATCACACACTCGACTGCACCCGCTTCGCTCAGCTGCGATCTAAACGGGCGTGGTCGGGTGTGAGATGGGTGACCGCTAGTGGCAAAAATTTCATGCGCGTTTCCGTGCTTCGGAGGGCACGTTAAGCCGTCGGTCCCGGTTGTTGTCGATAGATAACAGTCGTTAAACCTTGTCGGAGGCCTTATGGGCGGTTTGAAAACATCCGACAGCGGGTTGGCCACTAACCCGCATCTCCACCAACCCGCATTGGATCAGCGTGGTGGAGTAAGCTCCAGGCTTCCTCAATAAGTGGGAGAGACCCGTGCCCAGCAGTGGGACGCAAAAAAGGGTTTCAGCTTAGGTATACGTAGAATTACTTGTTTAAAGGTATTAGATAAAACATATTGGTAGCTTATTTAATATAAAGAAAGTAAATAATAAAATCCTCGTCATCCAGATTGTCTTCGTAACATACAGCTATACTGTAAATGCCTTTTCACCAGAATAGAATCAGTGTGTACTTGGTGGTATCTAAATTCGGGCTTCGTCTTGGCGTGCATGTAAATAGCAGGGGTTATTTGTGCAGTATTAACATTTACGTTCTTAATTAACGTTCAAACAAAGTTTGAGATAAATAGGTCTTCAAATTACGTTACTAATTATAATGGCTAGGCATCTTATATTGTTTAGTAGTCATGTAATTAATAAGCAAAATGCGCGCGTTTTTCGTTGTTTTCTTGCTTTATCTGTTGGTGGTTACTCGTTGTAGTAACCAACTATCATCAGTAGTAGGATTAGCGTTTGTAGCGAATGAAATTGTGCCTGATGTCATTTTAGATCTACCAGAAGAGTTTATGAAGGTAAAGATTCCTATATTACTATATAGATTTTTATATTTCTATAGAGCAGCGATGGTCGAGTGATAAAAAACCGCGGTCTTCTATCCCGGGTTCAAATCCTCGGCGCGCACCTCTGATAAAGAAATTTGTAATGTGCGCATTTATCGCTGCTCCACGGTGATGGAAAATATAGTGATATTTAATTGATAACAATGTTCCCCATCGCTGTGCATGCCTGAGAGAAATTCATAATTTCTCGAAAGCATGACGTCCACCAATCCGCACTTGGCCAGCGTGGTGGACTATGGCCTAAATCCTTCTCACTTGCGAGAAAGAGACCTGTGCCCAGCAGTGGGATATAAAAAGATTGAAAAAAATATTAATACAAAATTAGGAAGTTAATGAACAAGTCAAGACCTTTTTCTCCAGCTTATGAACATTTAAATTTAACCTCAAGCAATATAAAGTCTAATGTGGTGCATGAAATATAATGCCTCTAAATTAAGACGTCATAAGCTTACATTTACGACCCGCGCTGTGGCGCAACGGTTACCATGCCGGACTGCTAATCAAGGGTGCTGGATTCAACTTCCAGTTAAGCAAAAATTGAAATGATAAGTTTCAGTTTCTGTTCTCGGTCTGGGTGTTTGTGTTCATGTCTATGTGTGTGTCCATGGTACCCACGACACAGGGTATATCCGTACCCTACTGAGGGACTATTTGTGCTATGAGTGTGAAACGTAATTTATTAATTAAAATAATTAATTTAGTAAAAGAGAGCTATTGTGTAATTTAATATTAAACAGATTTTTTTTATTTTACTGTGCAGGTTGAGTATCCAAATGGTCGTCAGGTATTATTGGGTAACATCATAAAGCCGGTAGAAGCAGAAGACCAGCCAAATGTGTCATGGCATGTTGATCCGTTCGCCATGTACACGTTAGCTTGTGTTGGTAAGCCATCATGAGACTCTTACAATAAGAATTGTAGCATTGTAACAAATATGTTTATTAATGTAATGAACAATTCTTGTATATGCCTATATATAAAATCTGAATCTCGGAAACGCACCAACGATTTTCATGAAATTTGGTTTGCAGGAGTTTTCGCGGGATCTGTTTAGATGTCATTTTTAGAAAATATACCTCGTTTAATCCGTGTCAACTTAAACATAAACTAAATAAATAATGTAGTATAAAAAACTAAAAAAACACGCTTTTGCGAAAATACGAACTAAAAAGTAAAAAATAAGAAGAAAGTGCATGGTGTCAATAGTATCTCAAAAAACATCCCACGCTTTTTTTATAGTAAAATACGTTTTCTTCTTATTTTTGACTTTTTAGTTCGTATTTACACAAAAGCGTGTTTTTTAGTTTTTTAAACTACATTATTTATTTTTAATTTTATCGGCCCTTGACTCCTGTGCAAATTTTCAAGTTAAAGTTAAAGATTCCTATTGGGGGTGTGTGAAGAAAAGACTCCTTTATTTTCTTCCCGTTTATTTGTTTCTTCTTATTTTTCTTATTTTCTTCCGAATCCGAATACTCCGAATACAAAAAATCAAAATCCTAATCACCTTAAGTACTATTTTGAGGTGTCACAATAGCAAGGGGTTCAATGAGTTGCCGACCAATCGCGTGGCACTATGTCTATCTCGTTCTTACCTATAGGTCTGTCTCTCTCTACCTATCTCGTTCTAACTTATAGGTCTATCTCTTTCTATACCTATCTCTTTCTATCATATAGGTTTGTCTCTTTCTATTGCGACACTGCTCTAACCTATGTTTTTATCCTATTCTACAGTAAAGTAGGGAACTTTTATTTACATTTTACCTATAAACTTAATCTAATATGTTAAAATAATAACTTATATACTATTGACTAATTTCTAAATCGTCGCCGTCCGTAACATTCTCCCCCCGGCGTAGACTCCTCGAAGCCTCTTCTACTTGAAGGACGGCGAGTTTTGTCGTAGGCCTCCGGAACACGCCTCCTTTGGTGCGAACATCTGCTGATCTGATGACGCCGTCCGGTCCCGGATGCACTCGCTCGATGATTCCTCTTGGCCAGGTGTTACGGGGCAGCGTGTCGTCGACCACTATTACTAGATCGCCTTCTCGTAATCGGGCAGCCTCGGCGTTTACTTGTCCCCGTGGGATGAGCGTGGGTAAGTATTCCTTTATCCATCGTTGCCAAAACTGGTCCGCTAGCGCTTGCGATTTCTTCCAGATATGACGGTCCGCTTCTTCGCATGCTCCAGTTCGTGGTAGTCCCGTCGATGAACCGATGAGAAAATGATTGGGCGTCAAAGCTTCTTGATCGTCGGGATCCACGGAGACGTGCGTAAGTGGTCGTGCGTTCACGCTGTATTCTGCCTCGGCGATTAGTGTCTGCAGCACTTCCTCTTTCGGTGACTTTTCCTTGAGCGTTGTGCTTAGTGCTGCTTTTACTGACCGCACTAGACGCTCCCAAGCTCCCCCCATATGCGGCGCCCCTGGTGGTATAAAACGCCAGTCCGTGTTGTACTGCAGGCTGTAATTCCGTAGCTCAGGAATCCAGTTCTTGTAAGTGTTTCTGAGCTCGACGTCCGCTCCTCTGAAGTTCGTTGCGTTGTCGGAGTATATGACACGTGGCCATCCTCTTCTGGCAGCCATTCTTCTTAACGCCATTATCGCCGAATCCGTTGAGAGCGACTGAACGATTTCCAAGTGAATCGCTCTCGTCGTGAGACAGGTGAATAACGCGCACCATCTTTTTTCGTGTCTTCTTCCGATTGTAACTGTCAGAGGTCCAAAATAGTCTATGCCACAGTAAGTGAAGGCACGATGTCCTGGGTCCAGTCTTTCTTTTGGCAGGTCTCCTTTCGGTGGTGTCCTCGGCGTCGCCTTGTATACTCGACAATATTGACAGTTTCTTGCTATCTTCTTAACCGCCGGTCTTAGGTGCAGTATTATGTATCGTTGGCGAAGTTCGTTGACGACTCGTTCGTTGTTCGCGTGTCCTGCTTGACGATGATAATTCTCGATAAGCAAACGAGTGAAAGGATGTCGCCCGTCGAGTATTACTGGCTCGTTTGAATGCGTCGTGGAGTTAAGCGCACCTATTCTGCCTCTTGCTTTCATTAGTCCGTCTTTTAAGACTACGTCGAGCTTCTTCAGTTTGCTGTGACGTGACAGTGGTTGGTTCCGTTTTAGACGCGTTAAATCTTCTTCGAAGGAGTCTCGTTGCGATCGTTGGAGCCACCGTCGCTCAGCTGCTTCTAAATGTGAGACTTCCAAATGTAGAGCCTTGTCCTTTGATTTCAGCTTCTCGACGAAGAGCTGGACTAGTGCCGTGGTTCTTATCAATTTCTTAAAGCTGGAGAACCTCTCGATGTCGGGTAGTACTTCGTCGAAGTCTGAGTCATTTCTCTCGACGGCGTAGCATGTAACTTCATCTGTCCCGACGCTCTCTTCACTCTCCTTAGGCCAGTGATCTTCCGGCGCCTGAAGGAAGGGAGGTCCGGTGAACCATCGGTCCTGACTGTCGATCCTGCTGTTCTGAAATCTGGTGGCGTCGTCGGCCACATTGAGCGTCGTGGGCACCCATCGCCAATCTTCTGCTTGAGTAAGCTCGGCGATCTCTGCGAGGCGATGAGAGACGAACGGAGTGTATTTTTTCGTCTCGTTCCGTATCCAATGGAGGACTGTTCTCGAATCGCTCCAGTAGAAAATTCTTCTGGGCTTCCACGTATGCTCCCTGACTATAGTGTTAGCTAATCGAGCACCTATCAGCGCTGCTTGAAGCTCCAGTCGTGGGATGGTGAGTATCTTCAGCGGTGCGACCTTCGCCTTAGCCATTACTTGTGAGACTTCCACCACGTGATCGTCGTATGCAATTCTCCAGTACGCCACCGTTGCGTAGGCTTGCTCACTCGCGTCGACGAATACGTGGAGCTCGATGTATGCTTCCGGTGTCGCCTTCAGACTGTAGCAACGAGGTATCGCTAGCGCTGAGACGTCTGAGAGTCGCTTCATCCATCCATCGAATAGATCGGCTTCTTCTTGTGGCAACTCTTGATCCCATTCGATTTTCTTGAGCCACAGTTGTTGTAGTATTATTTTCCCAATAATTGTGTATTGGCTTATGAGGCCCAATGGGTCGTACACTGACATCACCGCGCTTAGAGTTTCGCGTTTAGTCGGCGCTCTCAGCCGCAGCCTGACTTCATCGGGAACTCTCTTGATGTCTGTGTTGAATGTGAGCACGTCGGAGTTCGGGTCCCATCGGAGTCCTAGTGTTTTTTCCTTCTGATGCGCCGCTAGCTTCACGTACGTATTCTTCGACTTCTTTTCGTCCGGGATGTTGTCTAGAACTCTCTTGTTGTTTGAGTTCCAACCTCTCAAATTGAAGCCTGCTTGTTCATGGATGTAGATTACTTCTTTTATCATTCTGATAGCTTCATCTTCTGTCTGGAAACTATCCAAGTAATCGTCCATATAATGTCGCTCCTTGATTGCCGCAGATGCTTCCGGAAATTCTTGTTCGTAGTCGGCGGCATTACGATTCCTTACACTATGAGCAAGGTACGGCGAACCGCTGGCTCCGAATATCATTGAAGTCATCTTGAATTTCTTCGGCGAATCCGTAGGCTTGTCCCGCCATAGGAACATTTGCGCGGGCTGGTCCTCGGTCCTTATCTTGACTCTCAGGAACATCTCTTCGATATCTGCCGTTACCGCGATTACTTTCTCTCTGAATCCGAAGAGTATCTTCGTTAAGGATGCCAGTAGATCGGGTCCTTCTAGAAGGAAGTCGTTGAGGCATACCCCATTCACTTTCGCTGCAGCGTCGAATACCATTCTTACTTTACCCGGCTTGTTGTGGTTCGTGACGGCGAAGTGAGGTAGAAACCATTTAACATTGCTGTTCTTCTCGCTTCCATCGCACGGCGTCGCGTAGCCTTTTTCTAACAGGTTATCGACTTGCGCTGTGTATTCTTTCTTGAATGCGGGCTCCTTGTTCATCCTCTTCTCCAGTGTGTGTAGTCTCTTCAGGGCAGATTCGTAGCTCTCAGGGAAAACTAGGTTGTCCGTCTTCCATGGTAGACCCACTTCGAAGTATCCGTTCTTCCTCTTGACGGTTGCTTCGAAAATATCGTTGGCTCTCTTTTCATACTTGTTGACCTTCTCTTTGGTCGATACGCCAAGCGAATCCACGTTGAAATGTGACTCGACGAGTTTTTGAAGTTGAATATCGCTTGTGCATATGTGAAGTACGGCTGCTTCGTCTTGTACGATCATTTTTCTTGGGACTGATCCATGTAGCACCCATCCTAGCTTCGTCCACGATGCGGCTGGCTCGTTTCTTCTGCCGGCGCGTAGTTGCCTTGATATTATCAGATGCCAGTTGTCAGCTCCTATGAGTATGCGAGGTTTCGTTTCTCCCGCGCAGATCTTCGCTTGTACGCCCCGTAAGTGTGCATACCGTCCTAAGTCACGTGGCACGCGTTGTTGATGCAGCTGTAGTCCTTTTATCGTACGAGCAGTCACGTCGTATGCTTCGTGTTCGCGTAGACCCCTGATTTGAATCTTGACTGCCTTGCTGTCAATTCTTCTTTGTTCATTGATGCCTCTAATGTTCAAAGGCTGTGTCGATCCGCCGTCGGTGAGTTGGTTCGCTAATTCTTCATCTATTAGCGTCACCGTGGATCCTTCCTATCCTAGAAGAGCATGGGTGATCACCTCCCCCCGTGGACCGCTGAGTTTCACTTTGCAGGTCTTGAGCAGCACTGAAGTAGGTGTCTTCTTCGTTATGACGTTCATTACCGCTGCCTCTGCTTCGTCTTCTTCGCAGTCGTCTGGAGTGCTCACCGTAGTCGTAGTCTCTGCTGCCCTTTCTTTGTGAAGTATTGCATGATGTCGATATGTGCACCCGCGGACTCCACAAGCCTTAGCTTTGCAGCTGAATCGGTTGTGCTTCCGCTTCATACATTTGAAACACATCTTGTTTTCTTTAGCCCACTTCCAACGGTCGTCGATGTCGAGTGCTTTGAGCTTCGAGCAATCGGGAGTGTAGTGTCCTCCTGACTGACACATGAAGCACCTTCTTTCTTCCTGTGCGCTCTCTTCTGCGGTGTACACGCCTCTAGTAGCCACCCTCTTTGGAGCTACTTCCTTCTTGACGGGTACCGGAGCGCTTCGTCTCGTTGTGTGAGTGTATCGCAGCATTAGATCCGCTTCAGCCAGTAAAAATTCTGATAGGACGATCATCTCGCTTTCTTCGACGATGCGGTGTTCGTTAGCAGCAGCGAACTCTGCCCACTTGGTGATGAGGTGAGGAGTCAGCTTCTCAGTTACGTCGCGGACCAATAGTGGATTCTGCAGATAGCCCCTTATGTCTACGCTCTTGATTGTGTAGACTATATTCTGCACCTTGACTGCGAAATCGTACAAGTCGGTACTTGTATTTCCTATCTTCGGGAGTTTCTTGAGATCTTCCATAGCCCGGTCGACGATATAATCTGGACGTCCATATTTTAATTCCAGCGTGCGCATGATGACATCTGGGTTGGATGCTGTGAACAGCTGTGAGAGTACTGTTTCCCTTGCTTCACCTTTGAGGCTGTTTCTCAAGCGTAGAAGGTTTTCCGTCGGCGAAAACTTAAAGATTCTTGTAGAGTCTTCCATGGCGGCTTTGAATGGAAGCCACTCGGCGATAGTACCCGTGAAGACAGGAAGCTCTGCTGTTTGACGCGGCGGTGGTCTTGACGTAAGCATCTTCTCCAAAGTATCCGCCAGTCGTTGAATGCCTTGGTACTTGGAGCTCTCCCCTTGTTGTTTACTAGTGGGAGGGCGGTCCTCTTGTGGCTCTTCTCGGTATTTGGAGGTTGACGGCCGTTGTTCTGCGATGCTTCTGTCGACACAGTCTTGTACCCTTTCTTGACACGCGCTGGCTGCGTATTCGGATTCGGCTTCGATCGCTGACATCTCGGCGGCTAGTCGCGACTTAACTAGCTTCGCTTTCATTTTCAATCGTTGTTCTTCCAGTTCCGCGAGTTCTTTTTCCGCTTCGTATTGAGCCATCTTTAACCGCGCGTCTGTGCTTCTTCTTGACGTGTTAGTGCGAGCGGTAAGCGCTGGTGACGTAGGTCTTCGTATAGGCGATGTAGCTTCACGTCTTGCCGGTGTAATGGCCGGTTGTGCAGGTGGCCCCATGGTAGACATCCCCGTTGATGCCTCTGTTGCGGTTTCTCTCACTGGCCGTGGAGGTGAGCGATGCAATCTTCTCCCTTGGGGTATTTCTCCTGCAGCGGTCGATGGCGATTGCGGTGGGTCTTCGTATATGTGGTGCAGTAGCGGCCCCGATACACCCTTAGTAATTTGGGATGCTTCTGCCTCGCTGAACCCCGACTCGGAACGAAGACGGCTTCTGGTATTCATGACGATTGATTTATTGCAGATTCTCTTCTGAACCTGCCGTAGCGTGGATCCGCTTCTGAATCCACCGGAGCGCAGATTCGGAGAGCGCCTGTGAATTCGTAGCGTAGATTCGCTTCTGAATCTACCGGAGCGCAGATTCCTTTCAGAATACCCCGTAGCGTAGATTCGCCTGTGAATTCCCCGTAGCGCTTCTTCTTCCTGGATTCTCCACCATCCGGTTGGTCCGAAGGACCAAACTATTGGGGGTGTGTGAAGAAAAGACTCCTTTATTTTCTTCCCGTTTATTTGTTTCTTCTTATTTTTCTTATTTTCTTCCGAATCCGAATACTCCGAATACAAAAAATCAAAATCCTTATCACCTTAAGTACTATTTTGAGGTGTCACAATAGCAAGGGGTTCAATGAGTTGCCGACCAATCGCGTGGCACTATGTCTATCTCGTTCTTACCTATAGGTCTGTCTCTCTCTACCTATCTCGTTCTAACTTATAGGTCTATCTCTTTCTATACCTATCTCTTTCTATCATATAGGTTTGTCTCTTTCTATTGCGACACTGCTCTAACCTATGTTTTTATCCTATTCTACAGTAAAGTAGGGAACTTTTATTTACATTTTACCTATAAACTTAATCTAATATGTTAAAATAATAACTTATATACTATTGACTAAATTCTAAATCGTCGCCGTCCGTAACAATTCCGTTACATACATACATACAGGTCAGGCAAATATAATCGTGTTAAAAATAGAATTACATACCCTCGTCAATGGATGTCAGGATTGTCAGGAAGTCATATTTTCCATCGGGAGCCATCGTTCCCAGTTGTTATCGATAGATAATATTCGTTAAACATTGTCGGAGGCCTTACGGGCGTACCTTATGTAACTCACATCACTACCAATTCGCATTAGAGCAGCGTGTTGAAGTAAGCTTCAGGGCTTCCGAATAATAAAGAGATACCGTGTCCAGCAGTAGGACGCAAATAGGGTTGAAGCCAGAAATAGGTATCACGTGAATGATCTACTACCTATTATGTATTAGTTTTAGTAATTACTCGCATCTGTGAGCAGGTGGAAGTGGGTTTATATTGTCGCACTGTCACGTGTACCCATTATCGACCCATAGCCACTCTGTTATCTCAAATACATATATAATGAACGATTTTTATAAAAGAGTGCTGCTGGGAGTTTTTTTCCGCCGCCTTTTTTCTCTCAGCTCAACATATAGCCCAAACGGGAACCTAAAGGCTATGACCGGGAAAAAATGACATTCATTAAGACAATATTTTGTATTCCTGATATGAAATAAATATTTTTTCTTTCTTTCTTTCATTCTTACCCAATCTCTAACAGATCCAGATGCGACTTCCCGACAAAACCCGATCCTCAGAGAGTTCAAGCACTGGTTGGTAGGCAACATTCCGGGCGATAACATTAGTAAGGGCGATGTCCTAGCGTCGTATTTCCCACCTGCACCCCCTGCCGGCTCAGGCCTACACCGGTATGTGTTTCTACTGTACAAACAAAAGGGGAAGATTGATTTTGATGAGCCCCGGACTCTTGAATTGTAAGTAAATTGGTCATATCATACAACTCACACATATTATTATAGGATACTCATAAGCATGTATAATGTTTATGCTAGAGTAGGATGGAGTAAAGTAAGTAATATAAACTTCGTTTTTCTATATAGATACAATGTATTATTATTTTTCAACCTTTTTTTATGTCCCACTGCTGGGCATAGGTCTCCTTCTCACACAATTGAGAGGGATTTAGGCCATAGCCCACCACGCTGGCCAAGTGCGGATTGGTGGACGTCATGCTTTCGAGAAATTATGAATTTCTCTCAGGCATGCACGGCGATGGAAAACATCGTAATCAATTAAATATCACGATATTTTCCATCACCATGGAGCAGCGATAAATTCGCACATTACAAATATTTTTGTCAGAGGTGCGAGCTGAGGATTTGAACCTGGGATCGGTCGCGTCGAAGACCGCGGTTTTTTACCACTCGGCCATCGCTGCTCAATGTATATATAATAAGTGCCCAATAATGGGGAGCGTCCGTGCTCTCCTAATCTCTAGGACTCTCTCTCGAACGCTGGAGCAAATATGGAACACAAGAGCGTCTCTTTACCCAGATAGACTCATGAAATCAATAAAGCTGAATCTCTGCCGACTGGGTTGTGGTCAATCCTCGTTGCAATTAAAAAAACTAAAAAACACGCTTTTTATAGAAAACCGAACTAAAAAATAGAAAATAAATTTTAATGAATTTAAATTAAGAAAATAGTGTTAAAAATTTCAATGAAAATAAGTTAATAATAGTGTGAATAAAAAAAAATTATTTTAAAAAAAGCGTGGGGTGCATGGTGTCAATAGTTATAAATATTTTATTGACAGATATGAGTAGAGTGATTATCATTTCGATAATATTTTAAAAAGCACCCCACGTTTTTTTTTAAATAAAATATTTTTTTTATTCACACTATTATTAACTTATGGCTGCAACCCTTTTTGCGTCCCACTGCTGGGCACGGGTCTCTCCCCATTATTGGGGAGGCCTGGAGCTTACTCCACCACGCTGCTCCAATGCGGGTTGGTGGAGATGCGGGTTAGTGGCCAACCCGCTGTCGGATCTTTTCAAACCGCCCATAAGGCCTCCGACAAGGTTTAACGACTGTTATCTATCGACAACAACCGGGACCGACGGTTTAACGTGCCCTCCGAAGCACGGAAACGCGCATGAAATTTTTTGCCACTAGCGGTCACCCATCTCACACCCGACCGCGCCCGTTTCGCTTAGTTGCATAGATCGTTTGCGTTCTACGCTAACCGCCGGGCCATACGCGCTTCAATTTAACTTATATTCATTGAAATTTTTAACACTATTTTCTTAATTTAAATTCATTAAAATTTATTTTCTATTTTTTAGTTCGGTTTTCTATAAAAAGCGTGTTTTTTAGTTTTTTTAAACTATTATTTATTTTCTACTTTTTAGTTTGGATTATTTATTCTTTCCATGATGTTTCCACGAGCAATGGACTGGTTACTGAGAACCTTCTTCTTTCTTTCAAAAATATCTTTATCTATCATTAGGCTTGTTACATAACAAGGTTACATATTTTTTTAATTTTTACGTTTTCATAAAATTTCACCTGTCTTACGACTTAACAAATTATTTATATTCTTTATATATCTCATACACGTTTTCGGTTACTGAGCACCAATAGTCTACTCCCCTACATAAATATGAGCAACCCAAGCAGCAAAATAGTCGAATAGTAATTAGATTACTCAGCCTTTAATCGTATAAGAGCCGAGTAACCGTTCTTAAAACACCCATTTATCGTGTAATAGCGGTTATCTCGACTATTTGGCAATATGCTAATGTGTGCTTTAAGGACGTCGAATAAACGTTTACAGCACTAGGTTTTAGCACTTTTACTCCACCTTTTAGCAGATGCTGAATTAAAGTGGCTAAAATACTCTTTATTAGATCGTTTGATCTATAACAGTCGTATAATAGCTGTAGCTCTATAAACGCAATCGAACAAAAATAATATTTTGCAAATTGAAAAATGGAATAATTTTATCAAATTAGTGTATTGTCATCGGTCCTCAATAAATCTACAAAGTTTGAACGAAATCTGGCCGTTTAAAGTGGGTCAAAATCGCGCCCAAAGAAGTCGGTTACAAACATACAAACATACAAACATACAGGTGAAGCTAATAAAAAGCGTGTAAAAAAAAATATACAAGACAACTAGCTGACCCGGCGAACTTCGTACCGCATATTTTATTTCTAAGAAACAGAACACAGCGCCATCTATTGGGTGTATTTGCAACCTAGATGTCAAACAACATTGATGTTTAAGAAACAATTAATTGATACATTTTATTCGTTTACATTCACTACTTAAGCGAATAATTGAGATGATAACTATCCTATCCAGTAAGTTAGACCAAAATACGGGTACATGTGAAATTTAATTTAAATCGGTTCAGTAGTTTTGGAGTTTATTGGCAACATACATCGTGACACAAGATTTATATGTATATATATTAAAAAATGTCATATGAATGATATTGACTTGGTTCGTTGCTATGCTACGTATAATCAGTTAACTTGTTGGATTTGGGGGCGGAAGGGTGTCATGTCCCTGTATTATTGTCATTTCAATCATAATCTAATACATTAGCCACTTTTTTTAGCTTGCGTCGAGTATTGCGAGTTTTTGGTTACTTTAAAAGATTTGTAATGTCCTTTTTTATTAATAATTTTATTTTTATTACAGGAAACGGATTGATTATGAATTGAAGTTTATTTATGTCTCATTAATTTTATGAAAGATTATTCCAATGAAATAAATGCAATTTCTGGTCCATTTTCCCTCAAAATTGACTAAATCCATTACTTTTTTACAATTTCTTTTGTATGAGAGTGATAAAAAGTGATTAATGTATTGTATAGGCGATTTCAACTTAAACTTTACTTAACTTTAATCACTTTAAGTTTCAAAATGATCCGGAAATATGTAATATTCTATACGTGTTACAGCAAAAAATCACACAACTATCACCGCCTTCAGGTCTATTAAACATAACAAAGTGGATAATGTATTAGATTATTATTCAAATGATCAGTCATATTGTGGAATAAAACTTATGATTGATACTGTATTTTAACTGCAAAATCTCATGTGTAAAATCAGGTAAATCAGCGAAATCAGCAAAATTTCGTATATGGCCTCTTAACGCGATGTACCTACGACTACTTTAGATTAAGTAGGTACCTACCATTGAGGTACTCTCTAGTAATATAGTTCAATGGTACCCACCTATTATATTATTACTACCATTGCTTATCAAGACGCAATGCTTGTGCTAGCTAAGCGGTTTTTGTTTATTTTGTTGTTGTTACAGGACAGAAAACTTGCGCATCAAGTTCTCAATTTCGGCATTAGCTAATAAATACGCAATGGAAGGTCCAGTTGCCGGGAATTTCTTCTTTTCGCGAGCAGCAACGAATTCATCTATACCTCCCCTCAGTATTACGAGTACGTGAAATTAATTATCAATATATTAGCATACGACGCTTAAATAGGTGTTTTATTTCTTGGTTTTCTACTTTATAACAATACTAGCTGTGCCCGCGGTTTTACGCGCGTTAGAAAGGATCAGTAGCATGAAGTGAACAATCTACCTACAGATTTAAAATTTTTTTAAAAAGTGTCGACAAGAAGCGACAGAATACGCCATTGTAGAAAGCATCTGCCGATAATTCGTACAAGTCTCAAGGCTCGCACTCTTCTTTTGAGCTACAACATTCATTGGCAGGCCCATCGTCCATCCGTCCAGCTGCTGTCAGTCGAAGCCGTGCATGCCTGAGAGAAACTAAACCAAGTTAATAAAATATTGTTTTTATCCGAGCAACGCTCGGTCGTCCAGGTACTATACTATAATATAAGTTATAATTATAATTATAAGTACTATATAAAGCTGAAGAGTTTGTTTGTTTGTTTGTTTGAACGCGCTAATCTCAGAAACTACTGGTTCGAATTGAAAAAAATATTTTTGTGTTGAATAGTTCATTTATTGGGGAAAGCTATATTACTCGTAGGCTATAATATTATGCTATGACAAATACCAAAGACCACGCGGACGAAGTAGCGGGCTGCCGCTAGTGGTCTATAACTGTACTGTCCTTGTAATTGTTTGCATGCCGTTGAAAGTTGAAAACAGTAATTCAAAAATAATACGCAATTAACTTATTGTATCATCATATTTAATCTTCATTCTACTCGGTGTTACATTGTATGTAAAGAAAAGATGCAACTGAAAAAATATACGCGGTCCTAGACAATGATGCATAATATTTAAATAAAGATAATAAATTTTCATAGCTAATAAGGATATGACATACATAGTCTTACTGCCTGTTATTTAATTCTTTATTTACAGTTTCAATCGACGAAAGAACGGCGACCTGTCTCTAGGCGAACCGTATACCTATATCTTTTATTTTTACACATAAATTTCCCTCACATTATCACAGAGTACATTTGTATATGTCGCAGGGAAATGAGGATATCAGGAATTTCACGAAATCCGGGTAGATTTCGAATATTCTTGTTTATTACGTCTTCTTACTAACAATATCTAGTGATATGACAAAATACTAGTATAAAGTTAGAGATATGTCATTTCACTAAACTTAATGTAGGTAGTGAAATAAAGAATACTGTTGATGAATAAAGTAATCCCTCCGCCCCCTTTTCGCCTCTGCGAAAGAAAGTTAATGGTAGGTACCATGTCGACGGAACCCCGCTGCGCGGGTTTTTTTTTTTTTGTGTTAATTAAAAAAAGTCCAACCTAACCTAACCGATCCCATTCATTTTAAAGGACGAGTCCTTTTTGTATTATTGTTTGGCCTCCCCGTTCTAGAGCGAGCGAGAGAAATGCATGGCTCGATTTTTATTCGGCAGTATTCATTTTTCTGACATTTTACTAGATTTAGTTTAGTGAAACGACATATCACTGTCTATAACTATGGTATCTTGTCATATCACTAACTAGATATTTTTAGTAAGAAGAAGTAATAACGAGGAATATTCCACATCTACCGGGATTTTGTGATATCCCTAGGGATTTCGTGAAATGCTCTGATATCCTCATTTCCCTGCGATATATATACCGCTTTACCTAATAAAGCATAAATAAAATCCAACCAAAAGAGTACGAAAACATGAAATGCTTGATTGTGCACTCACTAATTTAAATGTATGACCACGCATAGGTACTATACCACTTTTCAGTGTTTGTAATTCAATAATACTAAACGTTAACTAAACCTTCTTTCTTTTGGTTTATCCTGGTATAATAGACCGTTCCAGAGGGTTAACAAAAGTTATAAATAATCAAAAATGAAATGAACCTACTGAATATTTATCTGTAGACACAGTGATAGAAACAGAACATAGTACCTCATATCCTGTAGTGTTCTTAAATTCTTTGGAATTATCTGGGGTGCCTTCTCATAAATTAAAATTAAAAGTAGGGCTTCCGGTGATGCTCATGCGTAATCTCGATGCCCCTAGACTGTGTAATGTTACCAGGCTGCGTGTCACTCAGCTTGGGCGGAATATTATTACAGCAACTATTTTAACTGGCGCAGCAAAGGGTGAAAGTGTACTCATTCCTTGGATTCCGATTATTCCAACAGACCTCCCATTTCAATCATTGCAATAAAGCACAAGGCCAAACTCTAAGGGTTGCTGGAGTACACTTGGAAAAACATTGTTTCTCGCATGGTCAGCTCTATGTAGCGTGTTCTCGGGTATCCAGTGCCCAAAATCTGCATGTTTTTGCTCCCCAAGGTAAAACATATAATATAGTTTACCATTTAATTTTGGTTTAACAACTCATCGTTATATAGCGCTTCTTAGATTTTCCCGTGGGAATGAGAAGTTTTCTTATAGTTGTGCTTTATTTATGGTAGGTATATGTTATTTATGGTAATGCGAAAGTAACTCCGTCTGTCTGTTGTTCTTTCACACCTAAACGGCTGAACGGCTTTTGATGAAATTTAGTAGTTTGAGTCCTGGAAAAGAAATGTTTTACCGCGGGAGAACTTCTCATTCCCACGGGAAAATCTAAAAAGCGCGATATAACTGAATTCCACGCGGGCGAAGCCGCGGGCGGAAAGCTAGTAATATATAATAGATAATGGTATGTCGGTACCAGTATATATAATAGATAATTGTATGTCGGTGGAACCTCAAGAAAATTCGGTATCATCAAAATTAGCAGGCAGAGAGAGGTAAAATGTGTTGGCTCGTTTACATGTTGCATAAGGTTAATTAGGTTTTAATTACTTAATTATGTTAGGTTTTGTTGTTAAGGTTACACTTAAGAAACTCTGTAAGGTCTTTGTGGCTTACACTGTTTTTATTATGAAAGTCATTAAAATCGCCTAATAACACAGTGTTATCATGTTGCACAAAAGAACTCAATGAATCTGTAAGAGCATCAATAAAAAATTGTAAATTTAGCCACGGAGGCCGGTATGCTGTTCCGATCAGTTAATTTAATAATCAATTATTTTTTTAGATTTCTCCAACTTTAATACTAAGGCACATCTGCTACACCATTGACAACTGGGTGGGTAAGTACTTTTACTCGAGAGCCATCCCTAATGTAGAAACCCCGCCTGCGGACCGCAACCGGTCGCGGTACATGCCGCAACGTGTATCCGGGTACTGAAGGCGCACGCGCTTCTTCTACACGCTTCAACCATGTCTCCATGTTTATGGTCATTAAGTCCACAGAGTGATGAGACATAGCAGCGATAAATTCATCGTGCTTAGCCCGGATTTAAGAGACCAAGTTTAAACATATGTTTTGGGCTAAACATCGTTACTAAAAATAAAATGCATTGAAACCCTGTAACAAATAGGTCTACTTGACATAATACCTACTTACCATTCTTCAAATAAATATATTCATAACAATGATACAATACTAATATGTTGTAAATCAACAAATATACCTTTAAGTATGTTAATAATGTAATTTTTAATTTTATATTGTATTCTATAGTACAGTTATTAACTTTAAATGTACAATTTCATTGTTTTAATAACAATGAAATTGTACATTGAAATTGCAGTATTGTTACAGTTGAATAAAGTTGTAAGTATACGTGCCCAAAAAGGATTTAGACATTTAATTTTGTTAACTGAATAATTTTTTTAGTTTATAGTGTATTGCATACTTATTTATATATTACGTATTTTTAATATTTATTTTGATTGCATATTTAACCCTTACAGGTTAGGTAATGGTGGGATGTCGTGCCTGGGCACGACATCAGCTGTGTCTGTGTCTGCGTTCCTTTCCTGCGCACCCATGCAGTTTATATTTATATTAGTTGATCACGGACGGCGCATTCCTTCCTCTGAGGACGGCGCGGCGCGTTAGACGTACAATGAATTGTGCGCATGCGCTGTTTCTCTTCTTCACTATAGGGCTTTACGTCGCGACGTTTGCCTACGCGCTCGATGCTGACTACATCCCGATCATCAAGAGTGACACCGATCTTTTTTGCCAACACCGCCACTATATGTGGGAGATTTTCATTTCCTTGTTCCTCGACGCCTGAGATCTCAATATCATTTAAGAGCCCAGCTTGGTCGCGTTCATTAAGGCAGTTATTTATTTCGACGGTAACGTCTAGTGCCGTGTTTTTCTTGCTTTTAGCTTCTACTTTATGAACCGCTTGTCGATAGTTGCTATTTTCATTTCAACACTAGTCAGTCAGTCAGTGTTATTAAAATCAGCCTTAGTTGAGTTCAATTTTACTATTTCGTGACAAAAACAAGACATCGACAGACTTTGGTAGGTGGAAGAACTGTTATCGTTCGCCCGGGGAAGTACCACCGTTGCACCCACTTCTGCCATGCACCAATTCTATTGTGTTTCGGTGAAAAGGTGCAGTTGCCGGCCACACTTACATGAGGCGACCACTAGCCTCCGGAGTAGCAGCGCAACTGCATACGACCTCAGACAAGACTTATCTATGCTTGCTTGAGGTTGCATGTAGATATACATGGGCTGCAGCGACCACTTAACACCACGTGGCTTGCATGCTCGTCTGCTACTCCATTCAAATAAAAAAAAACACCTGAGTGACGTATACCAATTCGGCAAGTAGACTCTCAATTATCTGTGTTAAGTTGGTGACTGGTATGACACCTGTCAGAGCAGTGGCCTTTACGGGCGAGCTCCTCGTCCCAACGTCCATGCACAATGTGCCTTCTTGTTATACAATGTTGTCGGTGCATAGAAAATGACGTTTTTAATTGAAATTGACATATTAAGAAATATATGCATCTGTAGCGATGAAAGAATATTTGTGAATGTGCGATTAAATTAAAATGTGTGCGTTCTTCCCCCTGCACCAGATTTGGCACAAAAATTATGTATCGAAGCGAGGCGCTATGCCGTCTCTACTGAAGGGCGAGTCAGTAGCTTTGATGAAGGATTTAATAGTAATTTAGGATGAGGGTATGATGTATCGTATGTATTTTAGTCTATGAATATTTTCTTCTTCTTATGCTTAGACTAAGAATAATGTACTTATAGATGTTCTTAAGAATCTACATTTATATATACATCGGAAGTGACATGAGTTGTCAATCTACATTGACAACTCATGTCACTTCCGATTAAAAATGTGGATATCAATTTGCATTTTATTCAGAGGCTACGGGGGTGCGCGCATTATTTGGAACTCCGTGGAGGCTACCAAAATATGTATATTTTGGTGGTTTGGTACTTTAAATACTTTTCAGTTTTGAGCTTCTTTCAGCCTTTTAGTCTACTGGGGAAGAGGTTGCACGGGCACACGAGCCGCGGTTTTGAAGGTAGAGCCTCAGTAGAGCAATAACATCATGAGTCAAATCCGGCTACTAGTACCACTTCAAAGACGAGGCATCTTCACTTTCACATCTTCACATTAAGAATTATTTAAACTAACTAAACTTGCCCAAATTTCATTATTTGTCAACTTGGTAATCAGTAAAATTTAAAAATACGAGTGCATAAAGTATCACTTATGGTACGAATATAAATAAACAAGTATAAAACAGATATACTGATTTCAGACACCACCTTAAAAATTGTGTGATAAGAAAAAAACGACAGTTCTTTATAATTACAAAGAAAATACCTATACTAATACCTATTTCTTCCCGAATTTGTTGGTTTTTGTAATTACACACAATTTCAAATAGCAATCCACAAGACCCATGCTTACAAAAGTTAGCCATAACCACCTGTTATCGTAGTTGGATAACTCTTTCAAATATTTTTAACAATGATTTAAGTTAAAGAGAATTGATGGTGATGTAAAATTAAATTCGTTATACTTAGATAGGTATAGGTAGTTTCACCATCTACATAAGTCAATTAACTGATATTCTAATTTGCTCATGCACTTTAGAGCGGTTTGAAATCGGCGTATTTTTCGGCGCGTTCGCGCGTCCTTTGTATTTGCCGCGAGACGTCAATATTTGACATTTTCTGGTACAAAATGTAGCGCGCGTGTAAGCGCGTTTTGTGAAACGATCGTATACTAGTATGCGCCGAAAACTACGCTAGTTTGAAACCGCACTTACTGTTTCACATAGATTTTTGAAGTGAAAACTTCTTTAGCGGCGTTGTGTACTTTTTTTGGGATGGGTAAAAAATGTTAAACTCGCGTCAGGACACGTGGTCTGATCGAATATTCGTAATACGGAGGGGTGACAGCTAATGACGGCTCCACTGTCTATACTTGTAAAATTCGTTTATATCAAGTAAGTTTTTAAAATATGGTCATTGAACAAAGTGCATCTATTAATGAAAAAAGTGACGAAGAAATAGTGAAAGAAAATGAGTGAGTAGGTACTTTATAAAAATACTAGATGAAAACCTACTGAAAATACTAGATGAAAACCGACTGAAAATACTAGATGAAAACCGACTGAAAATACAAGATGAAAAAAAATAATGATAATAAAAGCAATTCGTGCGAAATTATTCCCTAACCATTCCAAAATATCAAAAATGCACAACATTAATGTTCAAGTTTTCACTTCCGGAGTGCAACCCGTTTTTTTATACTACGTACGTACGTAGTCAAAGTCTTCATACATCTTTGCTGTTTCAGCGGAGCGGTTTCAGACCAGCTAAAAAACCTCCCGTTAAATTTGTTTTCGCGTGTACGCATGAAATGTCGAGATTTGACATTTTCAGGTGCAGTTTATAATCGCTCTAAATCAATACAACAATCACAAAACTTTTGTATTCAACAGTACAAGTCTGTGCCACTTCCTATATATTTCAACTGGTTAGCCGCGAACAATTGCATTCGAGAGAAGACTCGCTCACAGAGTGACCGTCACGATCATTCTCTGTTTAACTGTACACTGTATAGCTTATTTTGACACTGATAAACTGATATAAAATATTTTTTTGTCTGTGTTCGTCCGAGCAATGGGTCGAATACTGAGATATGCGATTGTTTTGTTAGTAGCCGACATCACTATGGTCAATTATAGGGTGTTTGCGAATGCCACGTCGACGGTGGCGAAGTCGTTTGAAAAAGAGAAAATAAAGCCCGATGTCATCCCGGTAGCGCCGAACGTAATGTTGAAGGTGAGTGCAATTTTTTTATTTCAATTCTTCTAATTTTTCAATTTGCTTACAATTTTATTTTTTGTGTATATGACGTGTATGTTGTAAGTATTACTAACGCATATTGCCAAATCATCAGCCCAAATGGCTGGTATCTTCAAAATCGATTCAGCCGTTTCAGGGATTAGCCGGACTAGCCAAACAAAGAGACAGACAGACAATATTGTTCATAATGCATGTAGTAAAAAGCGGTTATTTTAATATTACATGATGATTACTATGCACAAATATCTATTTTGCTTGAGAAGGTATAAGAAAATCAGTGTGTGACTATAAAATTTGAGAGTTCCCCTCAATTTCCCTGGGAACCCATCATCAGATCTTGATTTGGTGACAATGGGACCACCTCAGAAGTATAAGCTTTCGATTAAAAAATAATTTTGAAAATAGGTCCACATACACCGGAGTAATCGTTGAACATAAATATATAAAAAATACATACAGCCGAATACATTACCTCCTTCTTTTGGAAGTCGGTAAAAAGAGAGCTATTAAGAAAGAAAGAAAGAAAAAATATTTATTTCATATTAGGAATACAAAATATTCGCTTAATGAGTGTCACTTTTTCCCGGTCATCGCCTTTAGGTGCCCGTTTGGGCTAGATGTTGAGCTGAGAGAAAAAAGTCGGCGGAAAAAAACTCCCAGCAGCACTCTTTTAAAAAAGTACATTATATATTTGAGATAACAGAATGGCTATGGGCTGATAATGGGCACACGTGACAGCTGATCGTGTGAGACACTATCAATCCACTTCCACCTGCTCACAGATGCGAGTAATTACTAAAACTAATACATTCTATAAAGAAACAGCCTTGTGTGAGTGAGATTCATTCCATGTAATATAAAAGAGATTCAACTTTTATATTTTACTCTGCAGGCTGAGTATAAAAGTGGTCGTAAGGCATCATTGGGTAACGAGATAACGCCGGTAGAAGCAAAAGACCAGCCATATGTGTCATGGCCTGTTGATCCGTTCGCCCTGTACACGTTAGCTTTTGTTGGTAAGCCATATTTTACATTTTTACACTAAGCATTTATAGCATTGTAGATAAATAGGAATATTAATATAATCTATCTAAACCCTTTAAGCGAGCAATTCTTGTATATTATGCTTATATATAATCGGAAGCGGCACCAACGATTTTCGTGAAATTTGGTGCGCAGGAGTTTTCGGGGGCGATAAATCGATCCAGGTAGGTTTTATTTTTTGAAAATATCGTTTAATCCGTGTTTTCAGCAATGATCAACTGAAACTAAAAAATATGACTCTTCCTCTATTGACATCTATCGGCGAGTATATATTATTCCTTTTTAAATTGGGAGCTGAAGAAGATGGCGTTGTTAAGCAATGCAATGAGTCTCTGAAGAAAATCAATTGTTTTTATCCGAGCAACGCTGGGTCATCCGGGTGCTACTTATTATGTCTATCCATGGCATAGTAACTTGTCGTTAGTAGCTGTGCGTTATTTCATGTAATAATGGCCTAAAGTACAAATTTCAATACGTAGTTACAAAAGTATACCGGTACAAATACGGCCAATTGAGCTCATTTCTTATTATTTCTTATTATTATTATTATCATTTCTTATAAAGACAATAACAAAGAGTATCGGCGTGAAATTAAACGAGGAATGTCGTGATCTTGTATTTTTTTAATTTATTAGTTTTTTAAATTTTAATGGAGAAGCAGACGGGCATGCAGGCCACGTGGTGTTAAGTGGTCGCTGCAGCCCATGGACATCTACATACAACCTCAATCAAGCATAGGTAAGTCTTGTCTGAGGTCGTATGCAGTTGCGCTGCTACTCCGGAGGCTGGTGGTCGCCTCATGTAAGTGTGGCCGGCAACTGCACCTTTCCACCGAAACACAATAGAATTAGTTCATGACAGAAGTGTGTGCAGCGGTGGTACTTCCCCGGGCGAACCATAATAGTTCTACCACCTACAAAGTTAAACCAAATAAAGTGGACGGCATTGTCATTGTTACAGGTTAATTATTAAAATAAAATGAAGGATTAAGCATGGCTTTTCAGGTTTACTCTAAATATCCTTCATATACGTTTTGGTATTGTAGTATAGTATCACTTTACTCGGATATCTGATTGACTTGACTGGCTGTTTATTGAGGATTCCCTGAATACCTGTTTCTCACTCAATTTTTACTTAAAGAAAAAAGGCCAACAATGTTTAAGGGCAGATAAAGTTATTGTCTGTTTAAATAAATACTCAATAAAAACTCGTGTTTAATTACAAAATACAGCAGATAGCACTTAATCTGAAAAGATTTAATTTCCATCTAGGTCCTATTTATTAACTGTTGCTAAATGTTCAGTTATAGATGATTGCAGATTTAATTCTGCAAGTAGAAGTGGCAATGGGGAGGCCATGTGCTTAGAAGGACTGAAAACAGATGGGGACGAAAGATCCTCTAATGGCGACTAGGTACATCTCGGCAATAGGAGCACAGTCTGGGACTGACGACCTGAAGACCTTAGGAAACCACTGAATTTAGAGGACGCAAGACTTGATGGAGTGGTGAATATTGGGGAAGGTCTATGTCCAGCAGTGGACTTTCAAATGCTGATGGATGAATGGATGTATGGCTTGAAGACTATTAGCATGCCTGACCGAAGGCTGTGATGGTCGCCATATAATTCTGCTAATTGTTTCACGGTCGGTACAAATAGGTGTCACGTGCAAGATCTACCACCTATTCTCATACAATCTCTTACAGATCCAGATGTGCCTTCCCGACAAAACCCGATCCTCAGAGAGTTCAACCACTGGTTGGTAGGCAACATTCCGGGCGATAACGTTAGTAAGGGCGATACCCTAGCGCCATATTTACCGCCTACACCCCCTGCTGGCTCAGGCCTACACCGATATGTGTTTCTACTGTACAAACAAAAGGGAAAGATTGATTTTGATGAGCCCCGGAACCTTGAATTGTAAGTAAATTTGTCATATCTAACAACTCGTATGATTAAGTAGAGTAAGTAATGTATACTTCGTTTTTCTTTAAAGATAAAATCTATAAGAACAGCCCAATAATAGGGAGCGTCACCTAATTTCTAGAACTCTCTCTCTAACTTTAGAGGCTTAACGCTGGAGCAAATATGTAACACAAGAGCGTCCTTTTTACCCAAACAGACTCATGAATGAGTCTCTGCCAACTGCGTTGTGGTCAACCCTAAAAAATGCAAAAAAAAGTTGCAAAAATATACACGACAGTACCACATGAATTATATTGCCTCGGTTCGTAGATATGCGACACTTTGGATGAACCTCTGAGCGCCTACTCTGCAATGCACCCGTCCGCGTGTTCTGAAATTTTCTGAATCATTTTTGGCATATTAAGGCCGTTTTTTCATGAATTAACAAAATTAGCGTCGTCAGTCAACATTAAGCTACTGAATAAATAACTTTGCTAGACTTTCGAGATTTCAAAAGAATGCGAGTTGCGACCCAATAAAAGTTTCGGATTCGGGTGTACAGAGTAGGCGCTTCAGGAGTCATGTTAATTTGTCCAAGTTATAATAAGTAGGTACCTACCTAGTAGTCCTTGTAGCTTCGGAATTAAGAATAGAGTTACAGTATCCACCTGCATGATCGTAAGAGGCGACTAAATGGGGGCTTCTGGGGTTGCGGGCCATAGCCACTCTCACGATCCGTCCAGCCCGCAGCCCTGGGAAGGACGGCGGTATGCGGAGGTGCAGGAGAGCACATCTGTTCTCGCAAAGATGGGCCCGTTCCAGGGCACCGCGCGTGGCGGACGCTGGTGCGTTCTACTGGAGATCCCGGAGTCTTCCCCAAGCGTAGAGGCAGGCCACCGAGGGGGTTTTACTGCGGTCAAATCCCACATAACCCGGTATCCTCTCACAAGATGTCGGGTATCTTTTGAAGGTTTCCACAGCCGATACAAAAAAGGTAGGTAGGTAGGCCTACCTAGTGTATTATTACTATCATAGCACAACAAGACGCCATGCTTGTGCAAGCTAAGCGTTTTTTTGTTTAGATTTGGCAAGTCCAAAATACGACCATGGATCATTTATTTTATTGTTACAGGACAGAAAAATTGCGCATCAAGTTCTCAATTTCGGCGTTTGCTAAGAAATACGCAATGGAAGGTCCAGTTGCCGGAAATTTCTTCTTTTCGCAAGCAGCAGCCGCTATACCTCCCCTCAGTTGAAAGATAACCACTTGTTGAAATAAAAATTTAAAAATTTTAATTATCAAAATCGGCAATATGGGATCAAATAAAAATAAAATAAATAATAATGTTCATTTTATAAATTGTGTTATTATTCAGTTTTTTTTTCTTTTATCTTTGTAATATTTGCATACCTCATGAAGGTAAATATGGCGTACTAAATATGTATTAACAACTTTTGTAAACACCCATATTTGTGCAAATAAAGTTATTTGTCTTTGTCTTTGTTATTAATTATAAATATATATGGATACGACGATTAAATAAGTGTTTTATTTCTTGGTTTTCTACTTTATAATAATACTAGTTGTGCCCAGCGGTTTTACGCGCGTTAGAAAGGATCAGTAGCATGAATTGAATATTCTCTATAGGTTTCATCAGACCCAAACTATTGTTCCCTCCTATATTGGTGTCCCTCACATACCTTGGTACGCTATAAGGTTTTATATCAGTATTTTTTACACGTTTGGTTAAACTATTTATACGGATTCCTAACATTTTTTAAATATTCTGTAGCCTATGTTCATTAGGATATTCTAATGATAAAATATTTTTTCAAATCGGTCCAGTAGTTTCGGAGTTTAATAAAAGCTTTATAATGTTCATAATATAGATGTAGGTAATTGAAATTGATATGAAATGATTTTTAACAGTCAGTCGTGTAAATTCAGGAAGGGTGGTCAGATAACATGCACCTCATCTCGTGTTGACCACTTATTCATTATGAATTTTAAGATGCAAGATAGAGTCGCATTAACTACAACAACAACAAAAGATATTAATGAGTGGCATGGTATCTTGGCTCATCAAATTCAAAACTATAACCATGTGAAGAGTATTTTAAGTAAATTTAATGTGAAATATGAAGGGCTGACGGAACAGTGTTTGTCATGTTTGAAGGGTAAACAGCATAGAGAATCTTTTAATATCAGTAGTTCAACCGTTCTCCACCAACCCGCATTGGAGCAGCGTGGTGGAGTAAGCTCCAGGCCTCCCCAATAATGGGGAGAGACCCGTGCCCAACAGTGGGACGCAAAAAGGGTTGCAGCCAGTTCAACCGTTCCGGGGAAATTAATTCATATGGTTTTATTTGGTAGAATGGAACAAAAGTCACTAGGGGGTTCTAAGTATTTTTTATTGTGTAAAGATGATTATAGCAGCTACAGGTTCATATATTTTCTGAAAAATAAATATGAGACCAAAGAGAAAATTGAGATTTTAATTAACAGATTTGAAAATGAGATACGTTTTAAAATAAAAACCGTTAGGACAGATAATGGGACAGAATTTATAAACAAGGAGTTAGCAAGTTTATTTAATAGGAAGGGCATTGTACATCAAACATCTGTATGTTACACACCAGAGCAGAATGGAAGATCCGAAAGGGAAATGAGAACGTTAGTAGAAGCGGCAAGGACTATGTTGCAAGATGCTGGATTTAAAAAAGATCTATGGGCAGAGGCTGTTAATACAGCTGCATTTGTTATTAACCGGACAGGACCAAGTAAGATACCTAACAAGACTCCGTATGAGCTTCTATTTAATAAAGATTTTAATATAGACATACTTAAACGATTTGAATCTGAAGTTTATGTACATATCCCAAAACAGAAGAGACTTAAATGGGACGCTAAAGCGTTTTTAGCTTTTTTAGCGTTTTTTAGCTTTTCTGTTTTGGGATTTTCTTTTAAGAAAAATAGGCATTTTTGTGGGATATGGAGAAACATGTAAAGGATATAGGATTTGGATACCAGACACAAAAGACATTGAAATACATAGAGATGTCACATTTATTCAAACGGACCTTTAGTCAAACGGAAGAGCATACATTTAGAGAGATAACAATAAATATACGAGAAAATATGGCGATGCGAAAGGTAATCTTTGTGTTTTGTCAAATATAACTTTTGATCTTTTCGTATCTTGAGGATTTAATTACGTAGATGGTTTCTATTTTTTGTTTGTATGTACGTTTTGTGTGTAGTTTACATAGATCAGCAGAGGCCACTTCAATAAGTCTCACATTTCTTTGAGCTATTTCAATTTCGTATGTGATACACAGTTCACACAAAGGCGATAACAGGCTACTTTCTGATGTTATCTGAACATTTTTAGGATAGTAAGTACTAAACTTATAGGGAGAGAACTTAAAGTCTACGTAAGAAAAGTGCTTAAGCTCCAAGGCTCTTGTATAGTTGTGGGACGTAATCATCGAACTGGGCGCGGTAGAAGTTGCCGGCCACCGGGTTGCCGAGCTTGTACTTCTCAGCGAACTTCTTCGTGGAGAACGCCGCACGACCGTCGACCGAGCTGGAAGGAAAAGACAATTTTTAGATGTACGTCGTCATATTTTACTAAATTTAAATACTAAACTAAACACACTGGTGCCAAACCAGGTGAAGTGTCCTTTTTTGGTAGTATCGATAGGGAAACCTTCAAAAGGAACCTTGGGAGAGAATATCGGGTTATGTGACACAACGAATCTCACGGTCAATTTAAATAAAACTAAAATTATGCAATTTAAAAATTATAAACAGAACTTAGAAAATCTATAGGTATATTCATTTAAATGCAGTGAAATAGAAGAAGTAGAGCAAACGAATTTCTTAGGGGGGTTTCCTTAGATACTCACTATTACTCACTTAAATTAGAAGAGTCATATTGATAAAATTAATAATAAAATATCGGCTAATTGTTATGCTCTTTCAGTATTAATTAATAGATGCGTCAACTCTTGTAGTAGCTAAAAGTTTTTACTATGCAAATATTTACCCCCTTCTAACATATGGTATTATATACTGGGGAAATTCTGTTAATGTTAGTAGAACATTTATATTGCAAAAACGTAGTCTCAGACTATTGTATGGCAAAGCGAGTGAAGAATCTATTCGCTCACTATTTTCAGAAAAGATATTCCTTACATCAACTGGAATATATATATTAAAGATTTGTACTTTCGTTTTTAATAATCAAAACTTATTTGAAAAGCAAATAAACATGCGCATAAGAGAGGTGCCCACGAGAATAAAGTTGACGGGTACTGGGACAATTTCTACAATTTAGTAGTAACAAATAATTTTGTAAAATGAACCTATATAGGTAAATTACCTACAAGTAATTCAATAACGTAAAAAAAAACGGCAAATTGTTTGTAAAGTAGGTTTACGATCGAGATGTTTACGTGATAACGTCCGCACGAGAAAATCTCCATTCGTTTGTATATCCGCTAGAGTGAGAGAGACGGAAGATCGGTCCACTCACTCGAACGCTATGCCAGCCTCCGCTCGTGAGGATTCCGCGTGACAAGTTTCACGGAATGACTGGCAGCGCTCGAGATGAGACGGGAGATCGGTCCGTCTCTCTCTCGTTATACCTGCGATCGCGCTCGTGAGGTTTTGGTGTGACACAAGTTTCTGAACATGTCACCCGACTAAAACGATTTTAAAGACGTTATCACGTCAAAAGATTACTATGTTTGAAACTTACGTGTTAGTGAGCTTCTTCTCATCGAAGTTGAGTTTTCCGGGCTGTTTGAAGAGGATATACACGTAGCGGTGGATGCCGGTGCCCTCTGGTGGTCCGGAGCCGATGTATCCTGAGAGGACCTCGCCATCTTCAACCTTGTTTCCGGGGATGTTGACCACCAGCCAATGGTGCCACTCGCGGTAGACTAGCTCGGGACCATCGTAGTTGTCTGGGTCTGCGAAAATTATACATTACTTATAGTTAAGGAATAAGCAACTAAAGCCAAACGGGCGCGGTCGGGTGTGAGATGGGTGACCGCTAGTGGCAAAAAAATTTATGCGCGTTTCCGTGCTTCGGAGGGCACGTTAAGCCGTCGGTCCCGGTTGTTGTCGATAGATAACAGTCGTTAAACCTTGACGGAAGCCTTATGGGCGGTTTGAAAACATCCGACAGCGGGCTGGCCACTAACCCGCATCTCCACCAACCCGCACTGGAGCAGCGTGGTGGAGTAAGCTCTAGGCCTCCCCAATAATGGGAAGAGACCCGTGACCAGCAACGGGACGCAAAAAGGGTTGCAGCCAAGGAATTTGAAGATATGTATGGTGCAATTCCGGACCACCGTTTGATGGATTCTGGCTTCAATTACCAGCGGAGTGGATATTTTATTGAGAAGTTTAAACCTCCGTTCTTGATCTGGCGTTTGTTTCTTTATTTTTGTTAGTGTTCATGGTACCCACGTCACAGAGAAACCTTGTGTAGGGTTGTGTGGGTGTACCGTTAGTGAATTAATTCAATAATAGGAAATACTCTTAGGTTTTGTCGACATATATCACTTAAGTACTTATGTGACAGAAGTATTCAAACTACCCATAAGGTCTGGGGACTGCATAGATTTTTTAAATAGACTAAACTCGTAGTCAAAGTCATAATAAATCAATTGGCCCGATGCCTCCAAAGTAAATGGAACTATTAGAATGTGAGTTTCTAATAGGTTCCAGCTAATAGAACCACCATGAACTGCTAAGATTGCCTGCGTTTTAAGTATACAAAATACATCTACTAGCTTGGACTCTTCAAGTTTTATTACAAACGTAAATAATTCCAAGCGAGCTTAGTGTAATAGCCTAAAGGCTACCACATTCTTACTGACTGATTAACAATGTTTGTAATTATGTAAACTGTACATCGTTTTACGGTAAAGAACCACATCGTAATGAAGTTTATGAAGGCTCTCTCTGATCATGTAAATTTGAAATTTGAAAACCTGCGCTTGGTCAGAGTGGTAAACAATGGTCTAAATCCTTACATTTTTGAAAGGAGATTCAAAAACAGGTAAAATAACAATACGTTGTTGGCGATAGACGATACTATGAGGACTATAATTGTCTAAATAAATACGACGACCCGCGTGGCGTAATGGTTACCACGCCGGACTGCCAATCGAAGGGTCTCGGGTTCAGAAATTTGAATGATGAGTTTAAATTTCTATTTACGGTCTGGGTGTTTGTGTTCCTGTCTTTGTATGTGTCCATGGTACCCACGACACAGGGTATATATACCCTACTGTGGGGCTATGAGTGTGAACCGTTATTCAATTTAATCAATTATTCAATACTTCTTAAATCCGAAAGCTCAGCAGCGGGAAATAAAAAGGATTGAAAGAAGAGGATGCTTACCAGTGAAAACCAAGGTGTAGTAGGAATTCGCATCCGCCTCGAAGGTAACGGAAGGCTGGTCCTTCACCTGAGTGGGAGTCAGCTCATTGCCCAAATTAGCTGCAGCTCCACTCGGGTATTTAAGCTGTTAATGTAATTTATGTATGAAATAATCGGGTAACTTCATGAATCTACCTTAGTTGATGGTAGCGTTGATCTTTTCATCCAATACACCATAGTGCCTGAAATCTGGAACTTTACGAGTAATGCGAACTGAGCAGCACAGCAAAAATGAACAGTGGGAAAACCGTTTATATTCAGAGCCAGAACATTAAGGCGAGGGAGTTTCTAGGTCTAAGTAACGGAGTCCTTGTAGCTTCGGGATTAAGAATAGAGCTACGATATCCTCTGCCTGATCGTAAGAGGCGACTAAAAGGGCCTTCCGGGATTGCGGGCAGTATGAATGGGAGCTCGATACATCCAGCCAGCAGCCCCGGGAATGACGGCGGTGTGTGCGTGGCCGCATCTGCTCTCCCAAAAATGCGCTCGATACAGGGCGCCGCGCGTGGAGGACATCAGTGCGTTCCACTGGAGATCCCGGAGTCCTTCCCAAGCGCAGAGGCAGCCACCGAAGGGTTTTTAGAGCGGTCAAATCCCACATAACCCGGTATCCTCTCCCAAGGTGCCGGATACCTTTTGAAGGTTTCCCCCCCGATACAAAAAAGGTATAAGTAGCGGATTTCTGAACTGAAGGCTGATGGATGGATGAATGGAACTTAGTACGAAAACAATTCAATTGTTTACATAACACAAGTTAAAAATATATACTTTTAAAACGATTCTAACTACAAGCAAGACATCCTTATTTGTTTAGGGATTGAGAAATTAAGGTACAGTAGTAAGAGTAAGATACATTATGATATAATGTTGAATTGAAACTGTTAAACTTTTTAAGAGACTGGCCAGCCTAATATCACAGATATATATTATTATGTATTTTATCATGTTTCTCAGAACTCAGCTTATTATTTTTAATTACAGCTCATTAAAAATTACATAATCACGTAAACATAGCTGATAGCTTATCAATTGTCGTGAATTTATTCACGCATAACATTTTATCTTTGAAACAATTCGTGGCGTAAAGACTAAGCTAATACTTATCAAAATCATTGATTGATTTCTTTTCTCTAAGTACATTTTATAACATTGATAACGTAGCGCTAGTAAAAACTGCACTAATATTTTCGTGTTAAGTATATTAAACTTATAAGCGTCATAAAAGCAATTGGCTTAGTAATTTGAAGGGACACGAACACTTAAGACTTTAAGGAGCCTATCCATGGTAGATTTTTGGAATTTATTACATAGACACAGGTTTCTTTTTACACCTTTTTGTAATTTACCGTTTAAAGAGTAAATTAATATCATAATATCGGCAAAGGCCGACCGCCAACCAGGTGGACTAACGAACGAAGACAGCGGGAAACCGCGATACAGAGGACGCAGGACCTAACGGAGAGTCAAATATTATATTATGGGCGGCCAATGTTCAGCAGTGGAATTTTAAGGGCTGATGGATGGATGAATGATCGTTTGCGTATTTTCAAACCTACATAAGTAACGTAAATGCTCAAAAATTTATGCTTATAGGAGGCCTTTGTTGTATATCTAATATCCTTGCGCCAGCGCTCTAACTTTCTTCCATCCATTTGAAATACGACGTAAGGCGATATTGCTATATTAAAATCATAGGCGTTTAGCCAGTTGCTTCAAATGCGTGGGCCCTATATTACCCGTTTTCTCGTAGGAATGAAGAATTTTCCCGCGTATGTTCATAAGAGATAATGTCGGCTCCTAATGGTAAAAGATTTTTTCTAAATAAGTCCAGTAGTTTCGGAGCCAAAATACAAACAAACAAACCAATAATCAAATCTATATTTATAACATTAGTGTACACTAATAGGCTAAGAATTTTCCAGTCACCTATTCCTATGTTTGATCCGTAGAGAACCATTTAATAAAGTTAAGGCTTTGGCTTCTAGATAAAAAGTGAATATTTGCCAAGTGATAAAAAGAGACTTTGTAAAGAAAGAGCTGATGACTGCATCGTGCTCGCCAAAGGTCTTAAGATCATCAACAGTTTACCACAAATTTTATCTTACGGATAACATACGTATTGTTATTAATAATTATTTTTAGTCGGATCAGATCAAAGTAACTTTAACATTTATTTTGACAATTTCGTCTTGCTCGTCACTACGGCATTATTAATGATTTAAACAGCTAGAAGGTCATAAAGTTAGGTAAAAACTACTTTGCAACAATCCGCAATTTTTGGATAGTAGGATAAAAACTATCCTATGTCCTTTCCCAAGGTCCACTTTATCTGTGTTCCAAATTTCATTAAAATTGGTTCAGTAGTTTAAGCGTGAAAGCGTAACAGACAGACAGATAGACAGAGTTACGTTCGAAATTATAATATTAGTAGGGAAGTAGGGATTAATTTATTATTTGCAGTTAAAATTATTAAATATTACCATAAGTTTCATTGCACAATATAACTGATAATTTCAATAATTTTAATAATCTAATATATTAGACACTTTTTATAATGCCAGTTGGAGGTTACTTTAAAAGATTTTTGATTCCAAATTTTCATTAATTTTTTTTTCAGGAAACGGATTGATTTAAAATCAGCTAAATCAGCGAAATCGGCTAAATTTCGTATACGGCCTTGTAAAAGTACTTTGTTATTCAATGATGTGCTGACGTGAATAACGCAAATCAGTCTTAGATGGCAAAAAGTACGCAAGTTATTTGCATACTCGAACACTTAAAATAAATAAATAGCAAATAGTACTTAGTAATTAACATATTTGACGCCAAGGATAATTTTGTTTACCTGGATGGCGGCGGTCGGCGCGGCGGACACGACATCCGGCACTATCTTGCTTGATTCAAAGGCACTTGCGACGGACATTTCTGAAAATGAAAATCTTTTAAATTATTACGACGATCTGCGTAGCGCAATGGTTACCATGCCGGACTGCCAATCGAGGGGTCCCGGGTTCGATTCCCGGCGAAACAGAAATTTGGACGATGAGTTTAAATTTAGCCCAGAAATTTGCCAATAGAAAAAGTGTTCCCTTTAAAGTTATTGATTTTAATGAGTCCATGAGGTTCTCAGAACATAACCTATACCCGCTCGCCTCCCCCGTGAACCCCATTGCCCGGCCTGATTACAGCGATCACCGAACATGTGGCAGTCCGGATTACCGAAGCTCTACTGTAGTAGTATATTAGTAGTAAATATAATAAATATAGGTATATTATTAACATAGTTAACTTATTTTAAAATTTCAATTTCAATAAAAATACACAACTTTTTTCGTCTAAAATATCTACACAGAAATAACGAAGGTTGATTGAGAAGTGTGAAAAATACAATGTTTTGTTGTTAAATTATTTTTCTTTATTGGAAAGGGCTTTGTCGTTAAAACGATTTTTTTATTTCGTCCTCAAAATTTCCTGACTAAATACAGAATAAAGGTTACTAACCTGTTTCTTGTATTTACTACGCGGTTTTAGCAGCACTACTGGCGGCAGTCATCCAATATTAGTGTTTAAAATCACACGATAACACAAACTCATTCTCTGGACGTTGGCGATACGTGGATATGTTATAAAAATCTTATCGGTAATTATTTATCGTAAATTTTTTAAGAAAAAATGCGACAAGCAAATTCTTTACTATAATCATAGCAATCGTTAAAGAATTAAATACGTAAATTCAAAATTGTTAATAATACAGTCATAAATCTATTTAGAGAGCAATTTTTAACGATATGTTGTAGCGACTACTACGAATGGAGTAGCAGACGAGCATGCAGGCCACGTGGTGTTAAGTGGTCGCTGCAGCCCATGGACATGCACACAACCTCAAGCAAGCATAGGTAAGTATTGTCTGAAGTCGTATGCAGTTGCGCTGCTACTCCGGAGGCGGTGGTCGCCTCATGTAAGTGCAGCCGGCAACTGCACCTTTCCACCGAAAAACAGTAGAATTGATTCACGGAAGTGGAGAAGTGGGTGCAACGGTGGTACTTCCCCGGGCGAATCATAATAGTTCTACCAACTACACAAAATAATAAAGCAGTTTTATCACCTATAAATGTAGGTATTACCCTAAACTTTAACGAAACCTACCTTCTTATATCTGGTCAACCTAAAAAATAGCTAGAGGCGTCGAGATGCGTGGCTCTAACTCGAACCTCTTCAAATTGACAAACCTTAAAAGTTCTCCTACACTCGCTCCCTAGGGAGCACCGCTAGCACCTCACTTAGCCCTCGTTAGTGAGGTCGCATCAGATGAAGGTTTATACAACACAGCCGGCTGCGTTGGAATGCATGAGCATTCACCACCCGCAGAATTCCCGCGTATCTCCGGAGGGTCGCCCTTTCCCATCTTCTGGGCTCAAAAAAAATCTCCTACACTTTTATACTTAAGATATTTAATACGAGTATGAGCTAGCTGCTAGATATTGGTTTTATCATACTGAATCAGTCCCAGAGGCTGAGCAGTTGTTAGAAGAGCAAAAATAAATAGAGGCAGCGTTTTTTTCTAACCTATTTTGTGAAAGTAAAAATGACAATTTTCCTTTTTTTTATATATAAGTAAACCGAACAAAGAGGCAGACGGGCCGCGTGGTGTTAAGCGATCACCGTCGCCATGGACACGGGCAACCCCAGGGGAGCCACCCGAGCATCGCCGGCTTTGGAGGTGAGCTCTTTTTACAGCTTAATCCTTAATCATCCCTTCCCTCTAGAGGTCCACCGCTGGACATAGACCTCCCATATCATTCGTTAATCAGTCCGGTCCTCAGCGGGTTCCCACTGTATTCTCCAGGTCGTCAGACAACCTAGTTAGAGCGCCTGTGCTCTCTTTGCCGAGACTTTTTTTTTTGTTATCGGGGGAGAAACCTTCAAAAGGTACCCAGTACCTTGGGAGAGGATACCGGGTTATGTGGGATTTGTATCGCACTAAAACCCACTCTGTGGCCTGCCTCTGCGCTTGGGGAGGACTCCGGGATCTCCAGTGAAATACGGTGTCCTCCACACGCGGCGCCCTAAAACGGGCCCATCTTCGGAAGAGCAGATGCGCTCTCCTACACCCTCAGGCGTTCACAGTGGCATGCGGCCACGCACAAACTGCCGTCCTTCCCGGGGCTGCTGGCTGGACGGGTCGAGCTCCCACTCTCACCGCCCGCAACCCCGGCAGCCCCCTTTTAGTCGCCCCTTATGATCAGGTTCTTAATCCCGAACTGTTCACCATTCGAGGACCTTTTTTATAGTAGGTGGTAGAAATTTAATGGTTAGACCGAGGAAGTACCACCGCTTCACCCACTTCTACTGTTAGCGATTCTGTTATGTTTCTGTTGAAATGTATAGATTTAGAGATGAATACCAGACTTACACGAGGCGACCACCCGCCTTCGGCGTAACAGCTTGAGTTTGTGCGTAGATTTTTTGGCGACCCGCGTGGCTCAATGGTTACCATGCCGGACAAATAAACAAAGGGTTCGATTCCCGGTGAATCAGAAATTTGAAAGATGAGTTTATATTTCTGTTCTCGGTCTGGGTGTTTGTGTTTCTGTCTCTGTGTGTGTCCATGGTACCCACGACACAGGGTATAGGTATCTATCATACTGTGGGGCTATGAGTGCGAAACGTTATTTATTATTTATTATTATTATGTATTTCTCCTTATAGGTCACGAGTCGAAGATGTTATTTGACCCGGTCATTTGGAAGGCTTGCGTGGGGACATAGATCCAACACGTAGAGGCCCCTTTGAGACGCTTTAATGTTTTTATGTGGTAACACCATAATAGATACCATCCTCGGCCGTACTTATATAAAAAGTTATATGACCCAAAGATAGTCCCCGCCAGGTGCACAGGATTTATTGCTACAAAAGGAGAGACTAATATTGGGTCTATGGGGATGAACGAACGAGGCACTGGTAGATGGGCTATGGAGAACTATGGGACACCTGCCGTTCAGACTAATAATCTAAAGTGAGGCAGGCCTCTACTCTCTTATTATTATTATTTATTTCCACTTAACACCACGTGGCCTGCATGTTCATCTGATACTCCATTCAAATAAAAGTCATCTAAAATAGTGGTATACCTATAATGTTTTATCAAAAAGTATTTCTCCGATACAGTTTATCTGTAATTAAAGTCGTCTTATCACTCACTGTCAAGACTTGAGCGATTTGGTCTTGGCCTTGACTTTAAGAGACCTATTTATATCAAAAAATACTGTATCCGCTGTGCCAATTATAATTATGACTTTGTTTTAATGTTGATATTATAACGCTAGTAGAGAGGTAGCCGGAAAAATCCGATTTGGCAAACTTTGAAGTTTCTTCGTACGCTTGAAGGTACTGCTGTCGAAAATTTTCTAGTAATGTGTGTCAAGATGACCTATAGAGCTGAGACGTTATCATTTACAATAAGGCTGTAACACTTACTGCGTCCCACTGCTGGGCAAGGGCCTCTACCCATTGTTGGGGAAGCCTGGAGCTTAAGCCACCTGCCAGCAGGAGCGTACCACGCTGCTCCAATGCAGAATTGCGGAGATGCGGGTAAGTGGCCAACCCGGTGTCAGATGGTTAAGTTTTCCGAAATGACCGATTACGCGCCGAAATAAAACGCAAGTTGGAAACTGCACTAAGTTATTTTTTTAAAGGAGTAGCAGACGAGCATGCAGGCCACGTGGTGTTAAGTGGTCGCTGCTGCCCACGGACATCTACATACAACCTCAAACAAGCATACTTAAGTCTGGTCTGAGGTCGTATGTAAGTGCCGGCAACTGCACCTTTCCACCGAAACACAATAGAATTGGTTCACGGCAGAAGTGGGTGCAGCGGTGGTACTTCCCCGGGCGAACGAAAATAGTTCTACCACCTACCATGCATACCTATATTCTAGCTATGCGTCCTTCAAATGAAATCAAATATTCTTTATTCCTTATGTTTTATATACAAAACCGTCATCAGACCAATTTTAATGTATGGATGCGAAGCCTGCGGACATTAACCTTAAAAGAAGAGAATAAACTGTTAGTGGCAGAAAGGAAGATCCTGCGGAATATTCTGGGGCCAATAAAAGCAGAAGACGGGAGATGGAGAGTGAGAAAGAACTTGGAGATAGAAGACCTGGTGTCCGAACCTAACATCATCGGAGAGACCAAAGCAGCAAGGCTTCAGTGGCTCGAACACTTAGAGAGATTAGGAGAGGATCGGGCCGTTAAGAGTGCATATTTGGGACAACCAAACGGGAAACGACCGGTTGGACGTCCTAAATATCGCTGGAAAGACCAAGTAGCTCAAGACCTGCTCAGCCTCGGCGTTAGCGACTGGCGAGAGTTAACGCAAGACCGAGAGGTGTGGCGTCTTCTGGTGTCGGAGGCCAAGACTCACTTTGGGTCGTTGCGTCACCTTAGTAAGTAAGTATTCTTTATTCACTGTAAGGTTCCTTTACAAACTCTTAGTGAAAGTTAGTTTATTGTTCTGTCTGCTCTGGGTGCGCTTAGGCAATGCTGAGCTGAAGAAAAGAGCAGACGGAGAAAAACGTCAGCCCTGTTTTAAAATATGGAGTATACAATAATTAGTTTTCTTACAGAGTAGCTATGCCTACTATGGGCCGATAAGGGACATACGTGACAGCTACCGCATGTGTTAATGTCGTCCCACAGCCATCTGCTAACATTGGCAATTTGATTAATTTTAGTTTATTACATCATTTATAGAAACAGCTTTGTGGGACTACAGCTCAATCCCAAGCTTCTTTATCAATTAAATAGTCCTTGCGGCACAGGACTTGTTCGACTTTTTTTAAATATGTGCGTGAAGTGTGTGTGTGTGCGTGAAGTGTGTGTGAAGGGATTGAGCATTTTCCGGGATTTTATTCAAGGTGTCATATTATATAAAAAATACTAGGCATCCGCCAGGGGCTTCGCCGGCGTGGACCCGTTTTATAGATTCCCGTAGGATAAAAACCATCCTATGACCTTTCTCAAAATCCACTCTATCTGTGTCCCAAATTTCATCAAAATTGGTTCAGTAGTTTAAGCGGGAAAGCGTAGCAGACAGACAGACAGAGTTAATTTCGAATTTATAATATTAGTAGGGATTTAAAGGGTTTTATAAGAAAAGAATCAGAAACTAACAAAATGATTTATTATTTTTCAAACAAATTTAGAGGCAATACAATAAGTAACAACATATCCATCACGATCACATTATACGTAACTTGGCTTCAGGGTTCACCCTTGCGCACCAAATCATTCAGGAAGCTTACATAGGTTATAGTCTCAGAGACCATAATAAAATATACTTCATTACATTTATAGTTAGGTAAAAATCTGAACAGAATATAGTCCATAATAATATAATAATATGTTTAAATAAAACAAATAATAAAATATTACTGTAACACATAAAATAGCGCCACAATGCTCGGTCAAGTTAACATAACTTCTGGGAGGCTACTCTGAACATCGTATCGGAAACTTCGGGTCTCATTTTATAGTAAGACTGACGGAATTATAGCAATTATATTCATTCAGTAGCTTAATTTTATCAATGACAACGCTTATCTTACAAATTCATGAAAAAAAACTGTCAAAATATGCCAAAAACGATTCCGAAAATGTTAGATGGATGTATACAGAATATTCCATTATATTCTCTGTGTTAGCTTGACCGAGTAGTAGAAATACTCGTCTTCGCTCAAAAAATCCGACACGATTATAATCAGAATACCGATGAGACACTTCAAGATGGTAAATGTCTTGAAGTCTCTCACTCGTACACTACATCAAGACATTCAAGGGACTGTGGTTAGCACGAAACCGAAATTTCATACTAATGACATGTTTGTATTTTTCCCTTATTTATCACCGTTCTGGGGGCTAGACAAGTGTTATTCTAAGATCGCTTGTAGAATAGAATGAAAAATGTATGGGGTTGACATTCAGCTAACGAAATGTCACGTGATCTCGATCGTTAGCTTGTGTCCATCCGATACATTTTTTATTCCATTCTATAGGTTTCGTAGTTCAATAATGGCATCGTAAACTCTGCGCATATTGCCAGCGCCAAGTATAATTTTTGCATCACTTAGTAGTCATAGAAACTTAGTAAGTCGTCAGAGTAAAGCGTTGGCTATTTTACCAAAAGATGTCCAATGGAGTTTTGGAGGCAAGCTGGAAAAACATGCTTTCGCACTGTTATTTCATTTCACAATACTCGTGCACTGTCATCAACCTACATAATAAATATATTGAACAAGATGCCATCAACTTTATCAGATATAACTCAAAAAAACAACAAGAATATGAAAATAAAACAAAAGCACATGTCCTTTCAGACTTCCCGCAAAAATTCCCTTCCATAGCGTTTACGATTGTAGAGTGCTTGTCTAGGCCCGCTTAACAGACTCCTTAGAAAACAAAATTTTCTTTTTCAGTTTATGGACTAAAGAAAATATGATTTAACATTTTTTACCATCGCTTAAAATTCTGAAAGTCACATTTACTTAAAATACATTCTTAAATACATTGATTGGTATAATGCAATATTACATTATTAAATGTTAAAACAATGCAATACTTACAAGAAAAATCAAAAGTTGCTTATTAATCAAAAATTCAATGAAAGATACAGCTATTTTTATATTCAGAAACAGCAATAATATAAAGAAATGTACAATAAGTTACCTACTTGAAATTATACAGTCTATACACATTAAACATAAATACACAAGATCATTATACAAATTATACATAGGTATGCCTAATAATATGATAACAGCGGAAATGTCGACTAGGAACCACAATATTCGAATAACCCAACACCAATATTTTAAACGAATATATTATTTTATATATTAGACTTTTCTTTATAAATATTCGCAAGGAATAACAAGAAAGTGCATCACATACAATAAATTAAAATTAAATACATATAATATAAAATATTTTTGTGCAAATTTCAAATTACATTCGAGAAGGTTACAGGAAGAAGTTTGGGTTGAATCAAAATAGATAATTAATAAATAGATTCTGATTAGTTAGATATTAAATACTTCGTAATATATAAAAAATATAACTTATAAATTTCCATATTTACCTGAAACTGTCCGACAGCAATCTTTCTTAAAGATTGGTGGCATTTCACATTTTTACTACAATTCGTGGTCCATCAGATCTACTAAGGGCACATTTCTATTAAATTGCAAATCTCCAAACAGTTCGAAAAAACCAAAATTGTGGTGTAGTTAACACTATATTTTCCTCACTGCACACTGGAAGACAATGTCCTGAGCCCTTAGTGTAAGTTTGTAAACGCGCAAACGTTACTACTGCGTCCGAGTTAAGAGAAAGGCACACGGCGGCGTAAGCGGGAGCATTTGGTCGCGGGTTTGTGTGAGTCCGGAGAATCGTCGAAGGCTGGTACGACGATTAAACGGTTTTGATACTTTGTACTTTCTTCGGTGTCTTTTCCTCAGTTGTTTTTTGTCAATTAGAATAAAAAGTCTGATAGTACACAACTAAGCATTTATTAGTGTAGTACAAGTAATGATCTATACATGTAATAAATCTGTAGATAAGCAAAATCTGTACATTTTATTTATTTATTTATTTATTTGTATCACCTTAAAATAAGGGTTACAGGGTAAGACTTAATGCCTAATGGCATTCTCTGCCAGTCAACCCTGGGTGATGGTGAGAACTTACGGTAGGCAGGAAAATATACAACTATTAATGTCAAAAAGGTGACAGCCATAATGCCAACTTATAATGACTCATTAGTTACTTGCTAACAGATGTCTACGTATCAACTCCTTAAATGTAGATTTTGTACGCGCCTTTCTGATACTTTCGGGCAGGGCGTTCCAGAGCAGTATAGCCTGAACATTAAATGAGTATCGGAAAAAATCACTGTTGTGTGGAGGTATACAAAGCAAAAGGTTATTAGTGGAACGAAGACCTTTGTCATGAACTGAACACAGGTACTGAAAATTTTCCTTCAGATAATTTGGAGAAGTTGGATCATGTAAGATTGAATACAGAACCAAAAGAATTCTAGAGGTACGCCTCTGACGAATAGTAAGCCATTTAAGCTGGCTTCGATAACTTGAAATATGATCATACTTACGTAGATTGAAAATAAAACGGATACGGATACAGTTGTTGAGAAGGCGCTCTAGCTTATTTAAAAGTTCTTCGTTTAGGTCTGGGTAGCATACGTCACCATAGTCGATGATGGGTAGCACGAGAGTGTAGATCAACATCAGCTTAGTCTTGTAAGGTAAGAAATTTTTGAAACGATAAAGGGACTGAAGCGTTCCGTTGACCTTGCGGCATATTGCTGTGACTTGTTTGCGCCAGTTCATGCAACTGTCGATGTTAAGGCCTAAGTTAATAACACTGTCACTAAAAGGTATTATATGTGTATCATAAATTAACTTCGGCAGACATGTGAAATCCAACTTAGCTAGCTGTCTCGCACTGCCCACAATAATGCCCTGACATTTCACAGGATTAACTATAACCCCATACTGATTACACCAAGATTTAACTTTAGCCAAGTTCTTATTTACCAAATCGATGGTGTTTTTAAGGTTGTCAATGGTAGTATGGGCATACAATTGAAGATCATCAGCATACAGATGGTAGGAACAATTAATGTAGGAGGTGATCGAGTTGATAAATAACGAAAACAACAGAGGAGAGAGTATTCCGCCCTGCGGAACGCCAGCGCTTACATCAGCCCATGCAGAGCAGTCCTCCCCAACATGCACTGACTGCTGACGATCGCGAAGATAGGAATCAAACCACGATAATGCTGTTTGTGAAAATTTAAGGCGGGAGAGAGTGGATAGGAGTAAATCGTGGTCCACTGTGTTAAAAGCGTTTGAAAAGTCAATAAGCACCAGAACTGTGACCATCTTGTCGTTCATGCCCAACCTGATACTATCAGTGACCTTGATCAGTGCAGTAGTGGTGCTATGACCTGGACGAAACCCAGACTGATGTACACTCAGTAGGTTATGTTCATGTATGAAAGAGGAGACTTGCTTATGTACACAGGCTTCCAGAACTTTGGAGAGGTAGGGGAGAATAGATATCGGACGAAATTGGTTAACCAATGTAGGGTTAGAAACTTTGGGTAGCGGTCTCACGTGCGCCTTTTTCCAGAGACTTGGGTATTCGCCTGTTGTGAGGGAACTATTAATAATATTAGTGATTACAGGCAACAGGGTCTCTATGATAGGGCCTATCATAATTTTGCCAATGGAATCGCATCCAATTTAACGGCTTTCGATTTCAATGAAACGATTATCTTCATTACCTCGCCATGCGTCACCGGCGAGAATTGAAAGTTTGGTATATTCAATGACGGCATGAGGGCAATTGAAGATAATGTTTGATGTTTAATTGCAGGGTCTATTAAAGATGTCGAGAGAAAGTGTTTGTTCAAGATATCAGGAGTTAGGGAAGGAATGCGATCATATGTAGGTGGTTTACAGATTCCAAGTGATTTAAGAAATTTCCATACATCAGCTGGAGAAGAATTGTGAATATTATCATGAATATATCGGCGTTTTGCTGTTCGTACCATCTGATTGCATCGATTACGGGCGATCTTAAAAGATGTCCAATTTTCTGCCGATCGGTTAGACTTAAAGGCTCTAAAAGCCCGGTCCCGTCTTCTCATCGCCATTTTAACCAGCCTAGACATCCAAGGTGCAGGGTTCCGCTTAAGCTTAACCCTGCGTGATGGTGCGTGGGTTTCATATAAGTCAAGGATGGATTTGTTTAGAAGTGCAACCTTACTGTCCACTGTTTCCGCTTCTACTACTGGGTTGAGATCCATCCTTGACGCGTCCTTTTTAAGCTTGTCCATGTCCATTTTGCTGAAATTTCTTATTTTGATAATCGTGGGTTCCATCTTGGGAGGCTTAATCTTATAAGATGCATAGATGAGGTCATGGCGTGAGAATCCGGGAGCGGGAAGCTGGCCGTGCCTAAGAACACGGTCTACAGAAGATGTAATGATGATGTCAATCCAGGTGGGCTTGGTGTTAACATTATGGTGGGTGGCTGACAAGGGCAAAATTGTCAGGTTTACCGCGTCTACCATGTTCTTCAGTTTAGTGACTCGAGCAGTGTTGCTAAGAAGATCAGTGTTAAAGTCGCCCATGATGACATAATGTGCATAGTCAGACCCAAACGAATCGAAAATGTTTTCTAAAGTGTTAAAATAATCAATGGAGGGAGGACAGTATACGACTCCTAGTAACACCCTAGCACCTTTAAAGTTCAGCTCGATAAAAAGGTACTCAGCAGAGGCAGAGTAGCCCGATGGAGATGATAAACATACAGTGTACGATAACGAGGATCGTAGATATATTGCTACTCCACCTCCAACTTTTCCCGTTCTATCGTTGCGCAGAAGCACATAACCCGGCAAGGCGTACGAAGAAGATTGAAGGGGGGGCTTCAACCAGCTTTCCGAAATGAGAAGTGCGTGAATGTGGTCACAGGAAAAAACTTCTTCGAGCTCCGAGTAATGGCTCGGTATGCTTTGAGCATTTATATGACACACATTTAAGCAGGCATTGTCGTTAAAAACGGTAGATAATTGATTTTTTAACATGCAAGTATCATTAAAAGATTCATCGCAGGAGGCATAAGTATTATCTGAGTCATATGCAGAGTGATAAGAGTCATTATCTGACATAATAATATATAAAGTAATATAATAAATATGATATAGTAATAAATAATAGTAATAAGAATATCAATAAAAGCCAATACCTAAATATGAAATAATTAATTATAACTACAAAATATTATTGAGCACATACCATATTACCAACCCCAAAGTTGACTATTACAAAACGCTGACTATGATAGCCAAAATGCATAAACGAGATACATATAATTCGAGAACAAAATTAAAAATGTTAATTTAATTTGTTGAGAAAAAAAAAGGAAAAAAATAATTGGCTGTATGTTTCTAGCTATCATAGCCCACAACAGAGTATTACACACATTACAAAAATCAGAGATTTGACATTGACACACAAGTGACAGCTAGTTTATTGCAAATATTGCAATGATTGACAACATTTTTGTTTGTTTTGGTGCATGTATAATCACTGTGAAAGTAAGATTACCCGAAAATAATAACAAAAAGCAAAGAAAATCAAAACAAAACACAGGCACTACGAGTACAGATCTGAGAGTACACTGACACTACGGAACGCTGGCGACTTGTGTTGCAAAACCGACAATGCATGATTTGAATGGACAACACAAGCAGTATAAAAGCAGGAGAAACGATGTTAACCGTGAAGCAAAACATACACAACTACCTGATGCCTACTTCTTTGTACCTGCTCGTCGTGGCCGTTTGCTCTCCTCCACCGGGGCACCCGCTTTACGGCGCTCTTCATGTGGATGGTTGGAGGATTCTTCAGATGACTGATTATCATGGCCCTCATCTGCCGTGTCCTTGTCGTTGCTCACAGCCGAAGACGCCGCTACAGGATGTTTTGCCATGCATGCCTCCAGATTGTCTTCAGTTGTAACTTTGACCCGGCTGCCATCAGGGACCTTAATATTGATAGTGCCATCCAGGGTCCACACGTTACGCAAACCGTAGTATTGTTTAGCACGCTTGTGTATTACCTGGCGTGTCTTAGTGAGGAACTCCGAAACTGCCACCTGTGTCCCTTTCAGTTTCGCTTTTAACCGCCAGATATCTGCTTTAGTGTGGTGGTCACCAAAATGAACTAATATGTGCGGTCTTTTTCTTGGGCCCCGAACCGAAAACAACGCTTGAAGGATGACACAGTGAGCTGCTTCAGACCCATGTTGTTGTGAAGAATGCTTAACAATTTTTGCTCAGTTTTTTCTCCGGGATCTTCAGCTACACCACTAAACAAAAGTATCTTTTGTCGGCTTCGCGTGTCCATTTCATCAATTACTCTGGCATTGTTCCGGATCTGCTGCCCAAGGAGATGGATTGCACTCTTCACTAAATCTTTGAAGGCTCGAAATTCTTCCTCAAGTTGAGTCAAAGTTGGATTGCTGGGTGATGCCAAAGACTGTAATCTGCTTTCAAAGCTGGCCAACTTAAGACTCCAAGACTCCTCAAACGCCTTCTGGACTCTCTCCAAGTCAGATTTAAGTGCCATCAGTGCAGTGAGATAGTTCAATAAAGTGATTCCTGGTGTTAACTATAGAGGTTGTAGAGTGGGGTGGTAACAAGTAAGTACTTTAGGTCTTTAAATGCTCATTTCCTATTATACTCAAAGGAAGTACACTTGATTATGAAATAATTTGAGCACTAATATTTATATTTAAGTGATTATTATTAAATAAAAACAATATTTAAAAACGGAACTTCAAAACCAGATGTTATAATTTTCACGCCTACCCCCGAAAAAAAGCAACAACAAAAACATTTAATTTAATTTAATTATTCTTTATTACACTATAAAATAAGCACATAGGGCGGACTAAATGCCTAATGGTATTATCTGCCAGCCAACCCGTGGCGTTGGTGTGGAGCTGTGGAAGGTGCATTAAACAGAATGGTATTGTGAAGGTAGAAGAAGAAAATATAAATAAAGAATAGTTCATTAAATACCTATATCGCAAAAAAAAATCATATCTACTTAATACATAAAATACATAAATACTTTCAGTATAACATACACAAAATGATATTGCTTTGTTTTGAGAAAAACCATTTTAATAGTCATTATAATTATAAAAGGAAAAATACGGAATTGGTAGTTTTTGAAGAACTTGCCTGTGTGTCTGTGAAACTTTTTTATTTTAACTGACTTCAATCAAAAAGGAGGAGGTTATCAATTTGTCTGTATATTTTTTATGTTTGTTACCTCAGAACTTTCGACTGGATGAACAGATTTTGATGATTCTTTTTTTATTTCAAAGCTGATACTTCCCGTGTGGTCCCATTTTAATTTGGTCCAGTTCTGACAATGGTATCCATGCGAAAACCATATAATTACGACTTTGTTTTAATTTTGATTTTATACAGCTAGTAGAGAGTTATCCGGAGATATCCGATTTAGCAGCGTTCAGCGTTCGGGAAACTTTAAAGTTTTCGAGTAATGTGTGTTGCCAGATGACCTTTAAAGCTGAGACGTTATCATTTACAATGAGGCGTTAGGCTGTAACACTTATTGCATCCCACTGCTGGGCAAGGTCCTCTACCCATTATTGGGAAGGCCTGGAGCATAATCCACCACGCTGCTCCAATGCAGATGGCGGAAATGTCGGAGATGCGGGTAAGTGTCCAACCCGGTGTCAGATGGTTAAGTTTTCGAAAACGACCAATTACGCGCCGAAAAAAACGCAAAAACGCGGGTTGGAAACCGCACTAAGTTATATTTTTTTGAATGGAGTAGCGGACGAGCATGCGTCCATGAAATGAAATAAAATATTCTTAATTCACTGTACGGTTCCTTTACAAACTCTTAGTGAAAGTCATTTTTTTGTTCTGTCTGCTCTGGGTGAGCTTAGGCAATGCTGAGCTGAGAAAAGAACAGACGGAGAAAAACTTCCGCCCTGTTTTAAAATATGGGGTATATAATTATAACTTTCTTACAGAGTAGCTATGGGCCGATAAGGAGCATACACGGCTGCTACCGCATGTGTCAATGTCGTCTAAACTCTGATTTTTTATTCCGTAGAATTCTGACATTTCATAGGTGTTCCTACTAAAAAAGCTCTCCAACTGAAAAGGGAACCTATTTATTTTTTATATAGGCAATAAAAAATAAAATGCTTGATATTTTTTTATGTTTTACCTAGAAAAAGATAAATTATAAACTTTCTGGTGTAACGTGCTTTTTTCGTCCTTGCGCTCGTTACGAATTTGTTGTTCATTTTCGACAAATATTTACATTTCATACATAGGAATTCATCATAACCTTATTCTCTTCTATTTTGTTTTGACACTCAATTTTTTCTAATGTTGGTTGTAGGTGAATGGAAAAGGTATTGCATCTTGTAATGCCAACCTAACTTTTAATTACATACGTAATAACATTTAATTAAATTTAAAAACTTATTTTCTACATTGTGGTGAATTTGTAAAATAAAACAAAAACATATTTCTAGAAATGTTTATTTGTTAAAACTATATTTTTTTTAGTAAATAGTAATTTCATATGGTAATCAACTTAACAGATTGCGAGTGCTAATTTACGAACGTATGACGACGAACGTATGGGGACGATGTCAAAGACGATTTGACAACCTTCACTTTTCTTTAAATCTTCATAATGTGAAGATCTATTTGTGCCATTTTGGATATATTTTATTTTTAATCCGGCCTAATCTGGCCCGATTATTATTTTGGTGGAAAAATAAAACCACAGGGAGAATGTGCCCACTTTAATTCATTTAAATCAAGGGATATTTTATTCCCAATTTGTTTTCTTTGTGGAGCGCGCCATGACGCGCTCCAAAATATAGCTCCAAAATATAGCTCCAAATTGTGCTCCTAATTATACTCCAAATTGTGTTCCTAATTATACTCCAAATACTAAATCCAAATTATAACTCCAAATTACTCTTTTTTTTTTTTAATTTTAATGATACTTGACATCTACTCCATGAGTACGATGGGAATTTATTTACGCCGACGGAGGTGATGGGGTGACGTCTCCTCTGGACTGGCTTTACACCTTTCTTTTGGGATATTCTTCACCTTTGGCTGGAACCGCATATATTTCTTAGAAATCTGTTAAGTACTACCATAACCTGTAAGTTAAAACCTATTACTTAATCTCTAAGCAGTTACAAGAATGTTAGGGTTTTCTTTGTAAGTACCATCTATATTTTGGACAATATAGTACCTAACAAAATAATTTCTTTGTTTCTTTTGTCAACTACTCACACACAGAACACCCTCATTGAGATTAGAAGTCCAATGGTCTTTCCGACTCTTAGCTATCTGGTGGAGTACGCTGCATTACTAGCACCTGCTCTCTGGCGCCCGAAATCTTTGTTTTATTATTTATTTTCTTATTTTTCTTTATTTGAGAGCAGGGCCACTAACATCTGGCTACAGCGGCAGCTGCTCCGGCCACTCACTTTGTTTGTTTTACCTTAATTTTTCTTTTAAACCTTCCACCACACAAAATTTCTATTACATTTGGCAGTACACAAAATATCCACTACATTTGGCAGCCCGAGTACAGGGACTGATTTGTTCTGTGTGGATTTAATTGTTTTTTTTGTGAGTCTGCACTCAGACCAATTTGTACTGCGCTAATTTTTTAATTGGACTTTCTTGTGCTTGTGATAAGTTGACAAATTTAATCTTGTAACTGGTTTTGTATTTTTTTTAGAAAACAAATATATTGATAGGTTGTGTAACTTTATTTTGTTTCCCTTATTTTTGTTTTGACCTGTTCTGTGTTTATTTGGTTATTTTGTTTTTGCAAACTTGCAATTTTTGTTTTGTATCACATAGAAGTTATAAATACAAAGTTTCTATTCAAAGTTTTGAACTTAGATTGTTGAGGTTGTGTATAAGTAAAGAATATTTGTTCTGGAATTAAGTACCTAATTATCATTAAATTTATAACAGTAAAGTTAAACTTATAGACATAATAAAGTAATAATGTTTAAAGTGTTTAGTATTCAGTTTTTGTATTTTTAAGTTTAAAGTAGATGTGTTAAAGTAATTTTGTTAACATTTGATAACAGTTAAAAGTAAATTTAAATTCATTGTTTTAATGTTAACTTTACATTAGATTTTCTATTGTTTGAATTAACAATAACTTTTCTTAGTTTTGTAACTTTGTTTACACAATAAGTTTAGTTTAATAGCTTCAGGTATAACAGTTCTTTGTAGTCATGGATGTTAATACTAAACATATTAGTCAATCTGACAAACAAAGTGATATAGTGTTTGAGAACTTAATAGAAGTTGACAATGTAACGAATACACCACAGTCACATGAAAATAAGCTTTTGTCTTCTAGTGAAAACAATTTAAACCGTTCAGTTATAAACAACAACCACTATTATCAAAAACATTTTGATTTTTGCAAATTAAATCTAACTTTTAACGGGCGTACCTGTCCCATTGAATTTCTGCGGAGACTTGAAGAGTTGAAACCTGTTAAAGGTTATAATGATCATCAATGCTTTTTGGCTTTGCCAGTTCTTCTTTCAGATATTGCTTTAAAATGGTACCGAGGTAGGAGAGATACTATTTTAAATTGGTCACAATTTAAGATTGAGTTTTTAGACTACTTTACACCTAGAGATTTCAATTTTCAGCTGGAAACTAATATTAGAAATAGAAAACAGAAACCTGGTGAATCTTTACAGGAATTTATAATTGAAATCATGGATCTTTCAGCCAAATTGCGAACTCCTTTGTTGGAATCTACTTTGTTGGACATTGTTAAACATAATATGCTACCGGAATATTCTTTTCATATCATTGGTCGGTGCATCATTTCTTTGAATGATCTTATACAGTTAGGCAAGGAAATTGAATCATACAAACTTAATTCAAATAATTCAAATTTTATCAATTCAAAAGTTAAAAAAGAACATTCTACTTTTTCAAAATCTAATAAAATTGTTTGTTTAAAATGTAAATTGCCCGGTCATTCATATAAAGAATGTAGGAAGTTTTCAGGGATTAAATGTTTTTCTTGCGGTCAACCTAATGTTTTGACAAAAGATTGTAAGAAGTGTAATCCTGGTAAGAGTGTTGCAGTTTTATTGAATAGTTCAGATCCAAAAAACGAGCAAGGCAAAATGAGCTGAAGTTTGGTATTCATAAAACTCTTGAAAAATTAAAGACACACTATTTTTGGCCTAAAATGTTTAAAGATGTTAAAGAATATATTAATAAATGTGATGTTTGCAAAGCTTATAAACATTCTAATTCTGCTCCTATTGGTTTAATGACTAATCCAAAATTAGTTAACTATCCAATGACAATGTTGTCTATAGATATTATTGGACCTTTACCTAAATCTTATTCAGGTCATATTAATATTTTGTCAGTTGTAGATGTGTTTACAAAATTTTGTTGGATATTTCCTCTTTATCAAGCAACAACAAAAGCAATTATAAAATTATTAGAGAAAGAGATATTTTTATAGTTTGGTTGTCCTAAAATAATAATTTGTGATAATGGTAGACAGTTTACATCTAAAATATTTAAAGATTTCATTAAAGGTTATAATATTCCTAAATTATTTTACAATACTTTGTATACTCCTCAAAATAATCCAGTGGAAAGGTTCAACAAGACAATTGAGACTTGTATAGCATGTTATGTTGATACAGATCATAGAACTTGGTCAAGGTTTTTGCCTCATATTCAAGCTGCTATTAATGGCACTGTTAATTTAGTTACTGGTTACACACCTAATTTTCTTATGTTTGGTAGGGAGATTTATTTAGATGGTTCCTTATATAAATTTAGTTCTATTTCTGATCCGCCAGAGATCACTATTAGTAGTCGTTCGGAATATTCCCAGCTTCTTTCTAATTTGGAGGATATTTTTGCTAAGACTGTTGCAAATTTAGCTAAGTCTTATAAGAAAAATGCTTCTTATTATAATTCTAAAAGAAAAGTCATTTCTTATAATGTTGGAGATGTAGTATGGAGGAGAAACTTCGTACAATCCAACGCTCCTTATTTTTTCTCTGCTAAATTAGCACCTAAATTTGTTAAATGCAAAATTATTGAAAAGATTTCAGATAATGTTTACTTATTAAAGGATTTAAATAAAAATACTTCTGGTAGATTTCATGTTAAGGATATTCTTAAGATCTAGGTTTATTTTTAGGCAACTTCTAAATATTTGAGTATTCTTGTTAGTGTTTACATTTTTGTTTTCCTTGGTCAATTGCGCTTTGAATGCTGATGTATGTAGATGTTGTGTGTTAGAAGGCCAATGTGAGATGATGAATGTTGATATGATGTGTGACAGAGGCCTTGGTAAATAGATTATTCTGTATGACGCTTATGGTGTATCATCTTAGCCATGGATACTCACAACTTTCTATTGGAATTTCAAAATTTGTGAGAAAAATAGGTAGCCAACAACATTATAAGGACTCCCTTGTTTTTTTTTGCATACCTATTGGGTGTGTTCTTTTGTTTTGTTTTGTTGTGTGGAACACTTTCGTGTGACATACATTTTTTGTTGTACTTTGTACATTTTGTTTGTTTTGTGTTGGGCATAGTTTGTTAGTTTTTTTGTGTTGTGCGTACTTTAGTTTGTTGGTTAGTAGGAGTTTTTTTTTGTGTTAGTTTAGGAATCATAAATTTAAGATCCTGGACATGACATTTGCGCACACTCTTTTACCTCAGCATTTTTACATGCTGAGTGTGACTTTTGGTGCTTTCTGCACATTTTTTTGGATGCTCAACCAATTCTTTTACTGTGTTTCAGTTCGCTCTCACAAAGCTTTCCGTTTTTGTGTTAGCCAGTTGCATACTGGACCAGTAATTTTTTTTCCTTTTGGGACTTTTTTTTTAGCAGTTTGTTGCTAACTTTTGTGGTACTTGTTACCAATTTTTTTTGTACTTTGTTGCAAACCTTGTTTTTTTTGTACTTTGTTGGCAAGTTTTTTTACTGAGTCTAGTTCGCTATACAAGGTTCTTATACCTATTGTATTAGTCGGTTGCATACTAGGCCAGTACTCTTTTTTGTGGTACTTTGCTACCAACTTTTTGCCTTTTCTGAGTTTAGTTTGCTAACACAAGGTTTTACACCCATTGTGTTAGTCAGGTGCATACTAAGCCAGAAAATTTTGTTTTGTTTGGGTATATCCCAATTTTGTATGTAAGATTACCTAATCTTGTATTTTTGTCCTGCATAGGATGTTTTGTTTTGTGTGTTCTTTCATTTGAAAAACACAACTTTTTGCTTCGGTTAGTTCGTCGTTGCATGACTTTTTAGTCCATTGCTCCGATCAGGTGCATACTGGCCAAGCAATTTTGTTCTCTTTAGATAGATTTGTTAGTATTATTTTATGCTTAGTGATAAATAGTATTTATTATACTTACATACTTACTATTATTGGGAATGGTTCGTCAATGTGATTCCTTTGTGTTTCCATTGTACCGGTTGCATACCAGACCTGATGGTAGTAGTACTGAGTATTTCTTGGTTATTTATTTATTTATTTGTTTGGTTGTTGGAAGATGTTAGGTGTTTGTTCGTACAACTTTTGTTGTATATTTTTGTTTTGTTTGGTACTTATTTTGTTATATAATATTTATTGGTTTCATACCTATAAAAAAAAAATCCAGAACCTTCAGTTCTGTATTTTTTTTCTCCAGAAAAGGGGGAAATGTAACGTGCTTTTTTCGTCCTTGCGCTCGTTACGAATTTGTTGTTCATTTTCGACAAATATTTACATTTCATACATAGGAATTCATCATAACCTTATTCTCTTCTATTTTGTTTTGACACTCAATTTTTTCTAATGTTGGTTGTAGGTGAATGGAAAAGGTATTGCATCTTGTAATGCCAACCTAACTTTTAATTACATACGTAATAACATTTAATTAAATTTAAAAACTTATTTTCTACATTGTGGTGAATTTGTAAAATAAAACAAAAACATATTTCTAGAAATGTTTATTTGTTAAAACTATATTTTTTTTAGTAAATAGTAATTTCATATGGTAATCAACTTAACAGATTGCGAGTGCTAATTTACGAACGTATGACGACGAACGTATGGGGACGATGTCAAAGACGATTTGACAACCTTCACTTTTCTTTAAATCTTCATAATGTGAAGATCTATTTGTGCCATTTTGGATATATTTTATTTTTAATCCGGCCTAATCTGGCCCGATTATTATTTTGGTGGAAAAATAAAACCACAGGGAGAATGTGCCCACTTTAATTCATTTAAATCAAGGGATATTTTATTCCCAATTTGTTTTCTTTGTGGAGCGCGCCATGACGCGCTCCAAAATATAGCTCCAAAATATAGCTCCAAATTGTGCTCCTAATTATACTCCAAATTGTGTTCCTAATTATACTCCAAATACTAAATCCAAATTATAACTCCAAATTACTCTTTTTTTTTTTTAAATTTTAATGATACTTGACATCTACTCCATGAGTACGATGGGAATTTATTTACGCCGACGGAGGTGATGGGGTGACGTCTCCTCTGGACTGGCTTTACACCTTTCTTTTGGGATATTCTTCACCTTTGGCTGGAACCGCATATATTTCCTATAAAACCTATTAAAACCTATTACTTAATCTCTAAGCAGTTACAAGAATGTTAGGGTTTTCTTTGTAAGTACCATCTATATTTTGGACAATATAGTACCTAACAAAATAATTTCTTTGTTTCTTTTGTCAACTACTCACACACAGAACACCCTCATTGAGATTAGAAGTCCAATGGTCTTTCCGACTCTTAGCTATCTGGTGGAGTACGCTGCATTACTAGCACCTGCTCTCTGGCGCCCGAAATCTTTGTTTTATTATTTATTTTCTTATTTTTCTTTATTTGAGAGCAGGGCCACTAACATCTGGCTACAGCGGCAGCTGCTCCGGCCACTCACTTTGTTTGTTTTACCTTAATTTTTCTTTTAAACCTTCCACCACACAAAATTTCTATTACATTTGGCAGTACACAAAATATCCACTACACTGGTATATCTTAAATGTTATAACATTTTTTCACATCGAATTATCAAAGTTACATTCTTAAGTTAGCAGTTTATTTTTCTTTGGCTGGCATCACTCCCACTAAGTCATGTTTAATAAACCTTTTTAGTCAAAGCGTTTCCAAATTATTGTTTTTTATAATTCACAAGGAAGTTTTATATGCTATTTTAATGTCTTTGTTAGTTCATCAAGAAGAAAAAAGAGCTCAACCCTATTGAATTGGCGTGGGCTCAAGCGAAGGGGCATGTCGCAAGACACAATAGAAGATTATATATAAGATTATATTCTTATTTAATTTGTTTCCTGTTTTTTTTTACTCTCACTCAGTGTGACATTGACTTTATGTACTTTTATTTAAAGGGGATTCTGATGAACAGATGAGTTCACGGGGATCCCCCTGGGGATCGGGTTAGGGGATCCTAGTGGACGAAATCGTTTTAAAATGGCAGAAGTTAAAAAACTGTTACTGGAAGGTATTAATGTTACTCCTGACAAATGGCAAGAATGTATCAGTCATACAATTAAAGAAGAAGATAAGATGTGAACTCTCGATCATTTGATTGATACAGTTGCAGACTCCTTAATAATTCATGTCAGCGATGATGATGATGAAGATAGTGATATTAGTATTAATGATGATTAGAATTTTAATAAAATATGTTCCCTTTACTTGTACTGTTTACTTTTTTCCCTTCAATATACATCTATACATATACATAACATACATATACATATGTATAACAAAAAACTGTAACTGATCAATGTCTGTACATCCATCTAAACATTTAAACCGCTGAACTGATTTAAATTTGATATGGAGATAGATTAAGACCCTGGAAATGACATTCCTACTAAAGAATGTCTTATTCCCATGGGGAAACAAATAGGCCGCGGCTGAAAGCTAGAAGGATTTATAAAAGAACTAATATGATGGGTCTTTATAAAAATAGAATCAAAACAATTTTTTGTTCCTTTGTCTGTTCATCTGTATGTTTGTTTAATCAGATACAGTTTTCACAGTTTTTTTATATTTTATATCGATTATTTAACAGTTTGTGATGAAAACGGCTCGCCGTAAATCCTCTTTTGATTTGGAGCACCGCACGTAATAAAATGGTTAGATTCACTAACAAGCACAATGTATAGACTCAGATAATCAGACTCGTATTGAAAAAAAAAATGTGCCTGGCCAAAAAGGTTTGTAATCTCTGACATGTCAAAAAATGACAGCTGTCAGAATTCTACGGAATAAAAAATCAGAGTCTAGGGATGTTGCGAACATTCGCATCCGCATAGGCGGAGCATCCGCATCGATTTAGGTCGTTCCACAGCCATCTGCTAACATTGGCAATTTGATTAATTTCAGTCTATTACTACAATTAAAGAAACAGCTCAATCCCAAGCTTTTTTATCAATTAAATAGTCCTTAAGATCGTAATAAGCCTTGCGGCACAGGACTTGTTAGACTTTTTTTTTAAATATGTACAAAGGAAGGGATTGTACATTTTCCGGGATTTTATTCAAGGTGTCATATAAAAAAATACAAGCCTTCCGCCAGCGGCTTCGCCCGCGTGGACCCGTTTTATAGTTTTCCGTAGGATAAAAACAATCCTTTCCTTTCCCAAGATCTTACTGAACAAGATCACACACTCTATCTGTGTTCCAAATTTCATTAAAATTGGTTCAGTAGTTTAAGCGGTAAAGCGTTGCAGACAGACAGACTGTCTGAGTTACTTTCGAATTTATAATATTATTATTTTTATTTTATTTGAATGGAGTATCAGACGTGCATGCAGGCCACGTGGTGTTAAGTGGTCGCTGCAGCCCATGGACATTTACGTACAACCTCAAGCCAGCATAGTCTTGTCTGAGGTCGTATGCAGTTACGCTGCTACTCCGGAGGCTGGTCGCCTCATGTAAGTGTGGCCGGCAACTGCACCTTTCCACCGAAACACAATAGAGTTGGTTCGCGGCAGAAGTGGGTGCAGCGGTGGTACTTCCTCGGGCGAACGAAAATAGTTCTACCACCTACAGAATATTAGTAGGGATTTAAAGGGTTTTATAAGAAAAGAATCAGAAACTAACAAAATGATTTATTATTTTTCAAACAAATTTAGAGGCAATACAATAAGTAACAACATATCCATCACGATCACATTATACGTAACTTGGCTTCAGGGTTCACCCTTGCGCACCAAATCATTCAGGAAGCTTACATAGGTTATAGTCTCAGAGACCATAATAAAATATACTTCATTACATTTATAGTTAGGTAAAAATCTGAACAGAATATAGTCCATAATAATATAATAATATGTTTAAATAAAACAAATAATAAAATATTAATGTAACACATAAAATAGCGCCACAATGCTCGGTCAAGTTAACATGACTTCTGGGAGGCTACTCTGAACATCGTATCGGAAACTTTGGGCCTCATTTTATAGTAAGACTGACGGAATTATAGCAATTATATTCATTCAGTAGCTTAATTTTATCAATGACAACGCTTATCTTACAAATTCATGATAAAAAAAACTGTCCAAATATGCCAAAAACGATTCCGAAAATGTTAGGTGGATGGATAAAGAATATTCCTTTGTTACTCTCTGTGTTAGCTTGACCTAGTAGTAGATATATGTAAGTCTTCGCTCAAAAAATCCGACACGATTATAATCAGAATACGAGTGAGACACTTCAAGATGGTAAATGTCTTGAAGTGTCTCACTCGTACACTACATCAAGACATTCAAGGGACTGTGGTTAGCACGAAACCGAAATTTCATACTAATGACATGTTTGTATTTTTCCCTTATTTATCACCGTTCTGGGGGCTAGACAAGTGTTATTCTAAGATCGCTTGTAGAATAGAATGAAAAATGTATGGGGTTGACATTCAGCTAACGAAATGTCACGTGATCTCGATCGTTAGCTTGTGTCCATCCGATACATTTTTTATTCCATTCTATAGGTTTCGTAGTTCAATAATGGCATCGTAAACTCTGTGCATATTGCCAGCGCCAAGTATAATTTTTGCATCACTTAGTAGTCATAGAAACTTAGTAAGTCGTCAGAGTAAAGCGTTGGCTACTTTACCATAACGTGTCCGATGGAGTTTTGGAGGCAAGCCGGAAAAACATGCTTTCGCACTGTTATTTTATTTCACAATACTCGTGGACTGTCATCAACCTACATATATTACAAAACAACAAACAACAACAAAATGCCATCAACTTTATCCGATATAACTCAAAAATACACCAAGAAAATGAAAATAAAACAAAATCACAACATGTCCTTTCTATAGCATAAAATTCCCTTCTATAGCGTTTACGATTGTAAAGTGCTTGTCTAGGCCCGCTTAACAGACTCCTTAGAAAACAAAATTTTCTATTTCAGTTTATGGACTAAGAAAATATAATTTAACATTTTTTACCATCGCTTAAAATTCTGAGAGTCACATTTAGTTAAAATACATTCTTAAATACATTGATTGGTATAATGCAATATTACATTATTAAATGTTAAAACAATGCAATACTTACAAGAAAAATCAAAAGTTGCTTATTAATCAAAAATTCAATGAAAGATACAGCTATTTTTATATTCAGAAACAGCAATAATATAAAGAAATGTACAATAAGTTACCTACTTGAAATTATACAGTCTATACACATTAAACATAAATACACAAGATCATTATACAAATTATACATAGGTATGCCTATTAATATGATAACAGCGGAAATGTCGACTAGGAACCACAATATTCGAATAACCCAACACCAATATTTTAAACTAATATATTATTTTATATATTAGACTTTTCTTTATAAATATTCGCAAGGAATAACAAGAAAGTGCATCACATACAATAAATTAAAATTAAATACATATAATATAAAATATTTTTGTGCAAATTTCAAATTACGTTCGAGAAGGTTACAGGAAGAAGTTTGGGTTGAATCAAAATAGATAATTAATAAATAGATTCTGATTAGTTAGATATCCAATACTTCGTAATATATAAAAAATATAACTTATAAATTTCCATATTTACCTGAAACTGTCCGACAGCAATCTTTCTTAAAGATTGGTGGCATTTCACATTTTTACTACAATTCGTGGTCCATCAGATCTACTAAGGGCACATTTCTATTAAATTGCAAATCTCCAAACAGTTCGAAAGAAGCAAAATTGTGGTGTAGTTAACGCTATATTTTCCTCATTGCACACTGGAAGACAATGTCCTGAGCCCTTAGTGTAAGTTTGTAAACGCGCAAACGTTACTACTGCGTCCGAGTTAACATTGGACAGATAGATTTTAAGCTGAAAGGAATAAGGTCGATAATTAAATTCTTAACGCAAACGCGTTAGTAACGTTTTCGCGTGTGCAGACTTACACTAAGGCCTCTGTTTGCACAAAAATCAAGTTGGCAAAGCTACTCAGCACTCTCATACAAGTTATGACAAATTTAATGTACAACAATATAATATTAGTGTTTATTATTGCGAGTGTAAAAATATACACAAGTAATTAAGTCGTAACGTACGAGTGATACAACTTTTATAAATTTGTACATTGCTTTGTATATACAACGATATCCAACATAGCTTTTGTGCAAATGCATCCTTTGAAAATTAACTACTTAAGAGTCTTAAGAAGACCATCAAACTGTTCAGGAAACCCTTTACTCTGAACTCAATTATCATTGCAACCAAAGAATTCCTGTTCCAAACTGAACGGTACATTTGCAATGTAATGAAAACGCTGTACAACATTCGTTATTAAACTGTCAGATCAGAATCAAATTAACAGAAATCGCTAGGTGAATACTCAAAGGTCAATAGATACTACGTAAGAAATAAATTAACGAATGCTTCAACAAAATGTTCCTTTTCATAATTAATTTTAGGACTCGTGAAGAAGCTTTTTTTTATTTTAGCGTCATACATGTAAATAGGCATGATGACACTATTAAAGAATCAGAGAATAAACGGTTTTACAGAAAAATATATGCTAAAAAAGTTTTAAAATATGATCCCGTTTTAATATAAACATTAAGATTAATAAGATTTTCAATAAAATAAAAGTATTAAATACAGCAGTCGGCCATGTTATCTGAAACGCCAATCAAAAGGAATGACGTCACGTCTCAGTTAATGTCATCGTGTTGCTTGAAGTTTGACGAACAAGCCGACGCCATGACACCTACAAGCGTTTTCGCGCTTAATTCAAATTACATAGCAGAAAATACATTAATTTACGTTAAAAATTGAGTTTATTGCTGAAATAAACTTTTTTTCGTAACTAGGAGACGTGTACCTACAATAAGGAAAGGTATTTGAAAATCTGTCATCATGCCCATTGTCGTATATGTAAAAGTCTAATAACATAGGTACAATTTACATACAAAAATTAAGTATAGGTATGAAATAAACTAATTGCTTTTGAGTATTCAGAAGAATTAAAAGAATTATTATAACTTAACAGGCAATGAAATACTAGAACATTCGACAATGTTGAAGAAAGATTAAGAACAAATAATATTACAGTAAAATAGCATGCAAGTAAAGCAAAGTATTTATTTTTAAATAAGATTATAAAACTTGTGCTCGATCTAAACGAGAAATTGTGTAGTGAAATATCTCTAAACAAATAATTACATCATGAATATAATAGAGGTAATAAAATAATAAAAATTAAAACTAAAGGTGTACCATTGCGGTTGGATATGATAATATGTGTAAGTATTTAAAACAGTTATAATAAATTTCTTTCGCTTTGTTATACAATACGATTACTAATTGCTATTACAGGTGAATTATTTACACAGAAATCCCGGCCTGCCAGCTCTTTTACTAAAAGTAAAAACCTCAATCAATTTAAATTATTATTATTATATTTTATAATTGATTATTCAATTAAATTTTAAATAATCGTAGCCGTATCAAAGGCAATAGGGCTCTGCTACATTTAAAGATGAACCTTAGATTGGCTTCGATAGAGCCTAAAATTGTTTAAAACAATATTAGTTTATACACAATGTTAATAATTGCTTTCAACTTTGCTTTGTTTATAATAATAAACTCAATCCTCACAAAACAATATACCCACAAGAATATCGAAAGTCTTATATTTGTTACAGACAGAGTTGGATCAGCCATTAAATTTATATAAACTCTATCAGCATCGGTATACTTATATAAACTATAACATAACAGATCCTAAGTCTTTCACTCTATACTAACATTAGTTAGACTACTTGTACGGTAGCGAAGGCACTGAATGTAACTTTCTTTGGTGGTTCAGCACTACAAGTCCTCACTACAGAACGTTTGGCACCATCATGACCATTGCTCTTCAACACTGGCTTCAAATTGGCCACATCTCCATGTGACTGCGCCTTAAATCTACCGATAGTATTTGTCGCGTTTCCTAAGTCCCTAAGTTTATTCGTTATGCCAGTGATACGATGAGACAGGTTCGAATAATTCGTCTTTTTCACGTCCATCGGTTTCTTCGGTTCAGTCAACTTCTTCGGAATCTCTAAGCTCTGTAGTGACGTATACTTCCGATGATCCGTATTTAGGTTTAAGTTTCTTTTTATCTCCGTGTTGGGACGCGGCAGTCTTGGTGGCCTCTGAAGAAAGTTGTTCTGTCTAAACGGTAGTGGGGTTAGTTTTGGTTTTGTGTCACTGCTCATGCGGTAATACTGTGGCACTGGCTCCAGTCTTTGAGGTTTCTTGAGGGTTAGCGCCATGGCCATCTTTGTAGGTCTCGCTAGGCTGTCAAAGGCGGTTGTTGAAAACTGCGAACGGCTGCTTCTCCACTCATCGCGATCCGACTCGTAGCCAGCGTTTACTGAAAACGAGAAAACATATCATAAGTTTTAGCATTTTATAATGATATTTTATATTTCTTTATATATTTATCACAAAATCAAAGTTGTAATAAATTGTAACGATCTGACCACATATCCAAACCAAAACTAAACGGTTAGAGATAGCTTTTTTCATACGAAGTGCCCGTAGATACAATGAATTAATAACAAATTCCTTTTGTAAAGTAATGCTTCATTGGAAAGACTCAAACAAATCAATTGAATCTAAAGAAGATTTTAAGGTGTCAATTACGCAGTACAATAGGCACTGCATTTTGCAAAGAGTTACAGAACAATTGTAATTCGAACCCAATTGCAATGCAAATGGTAGTGCCGAATGCAGAAGATTACATCACGATATTATTTTCGATCGCATTTATTCTGAGCACGTAAAAACTTCCGTGCGTCTGTACATACAAATTTGGAGTTAAGTAAACGGCACGAAAGGTTGCGATGACCTAGCAGATGGCTGCAAGGATTTGTGTAATGTCTACAGGAAAATAATAGAACCTTTTTGTAGGTCGCTGACGTTCTTACCATGGAGAGGTTAAAATCATTATTTATAGGATTCAGTTCATCTTTGATCGGTCGGACAAAGCGTACTTGGAAGTTGTTAAAGTCTGTACAGAAAAAGCCCTGTCATTATATTAACTATTCATATTTCAAATTATTTAAAATTTATATTTACATTAATTTTTCTTTAGTTTAATAGGTAAATGGCCTCGAATATTCTCATTCAGAACAGTAAACTTAAAAAGTACAACTTTTATTAAAATTTATTGTCAAGACTTAATTTCATTTACTGATCAAGTTCACAGTAACATATTAGTTACTTTTATGTAGTTAGTTAGTCTATTACAAATATTCGACATAGATTTATCTATCTTAATGATGTTGATACCCTTCAAGACTAAAATATCGATATCGATTGTTGAGTAAGTGCTTAAACACCCGTTATATTTTTATCAATAACTTAACTTTCATTTTGAAATTGATTAGCTTTAAAATAGACTAATAAATCAATTTTGATGAAATAAGTATTAAAAATATCATGATTTTTTTTTCAGTAGTACCCATAAATATTAATCATATTGTATTGCAAATATCAAAACAAAATTTCAACAGCAATTTCATCTACCGACAGAATAAAAGTGAACTAATTTAGAAAGATGTATTAACTTCGATAGTATCAATCAAGAAGAGGTCTACCAAATTGCACAATTTTCAAGAAATCTCTTAGCAGACCTATTAACAAAATGGCAAGGTGAAAATTGAAAAGTACATCCACACTAAAAAACTGATCGGTACGATATGAACATCGATTTAATAGAAACCCCAGGGGTCATCTATACCACATCCATGACAATATCATAAATGTAAAAGTGTGTTTGATTGTTTGTTTGTTTGTGTATTCTAATTTCACGTCATACGACATAGATTGAACTGTTTTTTTATGGAGATAGTTTGGGGGTTGAAAAGAAACATTTGCCTAGGTATTATGTCTCATTCTCATCGGGAAAAACGTATATTTACGTAGGCGGGTCCACAAATGGAAATATAGTATTGAAATATTGAGGCATCCCAGTTAAACATAATATTAAGTGGTATTTCGAATATCGAAGCTTTGAATCTACATTTTAGGTAGAAAGATTTAGTTCCAAAGAACTCTATCGAGGTAGTAGTGAAAGTAACTCGGGAGGTGCACGTCGAATTTTTTTTGTACCGAACTAGCACCCGTCTGAGACTTTGTCCGCGTGGACCTTAGTTGTAGATTTTTTCTAAAATAAAAGTAGCATAAGTTACTACTCATTACATCAACTACCTGCCAGTGAAAGTCCCGTCGAAATCGGTCCAGCCGTTTCAGAGATTAGCCGGAACAAACAGACAGACAGACAAAACTTGTAAAAAATGTTATTTTGGTATGTAATTTAGTTAAATTTAATTTAAATTAAATGTAGTTAAAAAAGGTTATTTTAATATTACAAACAGACACTCCAATCTTATTTATTTGTATAGATATATAGATAGAAGTTAGAACACACTTTTCACGGGCACTTTCGGGTTGCCTCAAAATTCCATCAAACATTTTCTCGTAAATTAGGCATCACTTTACTCGGATATCTTACTGACTGATTACGTGTTGAGTCAATGATTTTTGGAACTATTATTATTGTCAAAATATTCTATCAAGCGCTTTGCACACACTTTGTTAGTTGCGATGATAATAAATTAATTATGTTTCCATTCTTGTAAATAATTGTTCTGCTATCCACTACAAGTGCTGCAGAATTTTGACTTTGGCTTTTAGTACAACTAACCTTCTGGCTGGCTGGCAACCCTTTTACGTCCCACTGCTGGGCACGGGTCTCTCCCCATTATTGGGGAGGCCTGGAGCTTACTCCACCACGCTGCTCCAATGTGGGTTGGTGGAGATGCGGGTTAGTGGCCAACCCGCTCTCGGATGTTTTCAAACCGCCCGTAAGGCCTCCGATAACGTTTAACGACTGTTATCTAACGACAACAACCGGGACCGACGGCTTAACGTGCCCTCCGAAGCACGGAAACACGCATGATATTTTTTGCCACTAGCGGTCACCCATCTCACACCCGACCGCACCCGTTTGGCTTCGTCGCATAGATCGCTTGCGTTCTACGCTAAGCGCCGGGCCATGCGCGCTTCACATACATTCTAACGTTTATTAAGTGTATAGTTCAAACCTTCATTAATTGTTAGGTAATAGATCACATCTCTTATTACTTACACTTATCTATAGTACCTTTAATCGAATAGTTTTTCACAACTTGACCTTTGTCCAGTTATAGATCGAATGTTGACCTTTAATAGCTTATTATCAACAAGTAATAGTTAACGTATTTTATCGTTAATCATGTCAAATCACAATAACATGAGTTATAATGGAATTAAACGTGTAAAATCATGCTACTTATGCTACAACCCTTTATTTCATTCATACAATGATTCATTCGAAACTAAACTAACATTATCAAGAGATATATGACCATCGCCGAGTGAACATATTATGTCTTAATCGCAGTTCAGGAAATTTGACATAATGTCGGTTCCCCAATGGTAGGGATACGAGTAATTGAAACTATAGATAACTAGCTGTGCCCCACGGTTTCACCCGCGTTATTTTTTTTAAAGTATCCTATTTTACTTCTGATAATTCCAAGAATACATATATGTATGTCGGTACCCACGACACAGGGTATAGGTATATAAGGTACCTTACTGTGAGGCTATGAGTGTGAAACGTTATTTATTTATTTATTTACCCTTTATTGTGTTTTAACAAAAGGCGGACTTAATGCCTGATGGCATTCTCTACCAGTCAATCCTTGGCGATGGTGAAAAATTGTGGTAGGTATCATAAATAAAATTTACAAAGACAAAACTAAACAACAATTTAAACAATAAGTTTAAAATAAAAAATAAAAAAAATACTAAGTAGATAACATACACAAATAAATACACATTATACCTATACTAAAATATATACATAATATGATAAACATATATATTTATTACTTATATAGATATATATTCATACATACATACATATATAAATATATAAAATATATAAATATGAATATTAATTTCATACACATTTGCTGTTAATAAAATTCGATTAACTAGACTTCAGGTAGTGTTCTCGCACAAGCCTCTTGAAAGATACTTTGCTGGGCGCTTTGCGGATTTCTTCGGGTAAGGCGTTCCAGAGGAGTGAAGCTTGTATAGTAAAAGATGAATGGAAGAAACTGCTATTATGCGAAGGAATTGCAAGTTTAATTTACTCGTATTTTGCTCGCTGTACGTAGCTCTAGCTCAAAGATTCAAGCTTCCTTAAGAGGAAACGGTACCGCCGTATTCCCATACAAACGCATTCTCCTATTTCCTCCCTGGATAATGCTTCTAGAGGAATGATTTTTTGTGACAATATCGTTTAATAGTCTGTTAAAGCTATGCCCCTATGTTTTGTTTTTTTTTTCAAAATTTTAGATTTTCAAATTAGATCAGAAAATATGACTCTTCAAAAATCGTAAAAAATGCCTCTTTCAAACAGCCCTAATCCAGCAACTGCAAAACAAATTTGAAAGGTTTTTACAACCAAATAAAAACATAGAGGCATAGATTTATCCTATTTCTTGATATTTGTGAAAATTTTTTTTTAATAAACTAAATTTTTATGAGGAAACAGGAGAATACGAAACCGAACGAATATTGCACGCGGCGGATAGCGCAGGGCGCAGCGTGATAGCAATAGTTACTCCAAAATACGTATTTTTCTAATTCGGCTGAACCCGCGTTTCCTCTTAACCCAAACTAAGACGCCGCCATGGGACAAGTGCTACTGTAGTCTGTAACCGATACGCGACAGCCAAGCGTGAAGGGCGTTCGATTCCCGCGAGGTTCGCCTTGCAGCTTCCTGTAACACGCTACCGTTCAGCTTGACGGGTGTTGGTCATAGAATGGTGTTGGTGGACTCGAAAACAAAAGCGTGACCATTGAGACCATTTCAGGATAGGCATCATTGGGTATTCTGTTAGTTTAACTTCGAAACTGCATCGCCTTTGCAAACGTTTTTAAACTTAATGCTACATTTCTCTTAGGCCAAAAATATTCTAACTTTGAAATGGACGGTATGACACCTAATATAAGTTATGTTTTTTTTTTATATAAATAAACCGAACAAAAGGCAGACGGGCCGCGTGGTGTTAGTGATCACCGTCGCCTATGGACACAAGCAACCCCAGGGAGCCACCCGAGCATTGCCGGCTTTGGCCGAGAGCTTTTTTTAACACGCTTTTATTCGCTTCACTTGCAACTATGTATGTAAGAAAATCTTGGAATCTTAATTTGACCCACTTCCCGGTCTTCGATTAGGATGAAATTTTGCACACGCTCTGTGTTCTGATTACAATACATGACTAGCTAAGAAACGTCATTACAAATCTAATATGGCGGCCTCCCCAAGATGGCGGACAGGCTATTTGAAATGCACTCCTATGATATGGGTATAAAATGAAAGGGTTTGCTGTCAAGAATACGAAAAAAATAGTCACGTGACTTAAATCTAACATGGCGGACATCCAAGATGGCGGATTGGCTATTTGAAATGTACCCCCATGATATGGGTATTAAATGAAAGGATTTGCTGAATGGGATACGCAATTATTGAAAAAAAATCCACCTAAAAAACAAAAATAAATAATGTAGTTTAATAAACTAGTTTAAGAAAGTAAAAAACAAGCTTTTGTGAGAATACGAACTAAAAAGTAAAAAATAAGAAGAAAATGTATTTACGTACTTTATGTACACCCCATGCTTTTTTTTTACAGTAAAATACATTTTCTTCTTATTTTTTTACTTTTTAGTTCGTATTTTCACAAAAGCGTGTTTTTTAGTTTTTTAAACTACATTAATTTTACAGCTTTCTTAAAAAACCCCATGTTATAGTCCACTGCGAATGCCTCAGCTGGAAGGTTGTCCCATAACCTACACCTCCGTGGTAAAAAGGAGCGTGCAAAGCGGACTGTGGAGGACCGCCACGAGTCCAGATGGTGGTGGAACTTTAACCTTCGTCTGGTGGTATAATCATGGAATGGTGATGTAGGAAATCCTACTAGGCATCAATTTGAAGAGTTCCTCGGAGCAGAGCGAGCCTACGTCTCTTCGCAAGCTGACCGGTTCTGGCCTGTCAGTCAATCTTGGGTCGTTGACGATTCGGACTGGGCGCTTTTTAACGGAGTCAAATTGGTTTATCTGGCATTTCGGTGCTTCTGCCCAGAGATGGGAGCAGTATTCCATGTGGGGTCTGACCTGGGCCACTGGGACACAGCGTCAGGAGTTGCCCCGCATTGAAGTACTGCCTCGCCCTGTTAAGGACACGAAGCTTTTTGTATGCCAATTTGGCTTTGTGTATATGAATTCGGTACTGCATTTTACTCGTAATGTCAATGATTATATTTTAAAAGCCCGCATGGCCCGGCGGTTAGCGTAGAACGCAAACAATCTATGCAACTAAGCCAAACGGGCGCGGTCGGGTGTGAGATGGGTGACCGCTAGTGGCAAAAACAAATTCATGCGCGTTTCCGTGCTTCGGAGGGCACGTTAAGCCGTCGGTTCCGGTTGTTGTCGATAGATAACAGTCGTTAAACCTTGTCGGAGGCCTTATGGGCGGTTTGAAAACATCCGACAGCGGGTTGGCCACTAACCCGCATCTCCACCAACCCGCATTGGAGCAGCGTGGTGGAGTAAGCTGCAGGCCTTCCCAATAATGGGGAGAGACCCGTGCCCAGCAGTGGGGCAAAAAGGGTTGCGGCCATATTTTAAAATAGCTTCAAATTCCCTTGGTGAGATTTATTTAATAGCGGCTAGATTTACAGTGTGGTTTCTTGACATGAACCAAATTGTGTCGCTTAAATATGTTTACATTTGTGCAACGTTCAATGAATTCTCCGAAACAATAAATGCAACACGAAGGTTCCTTTTGTTGATGTTAATAAAGACTACTTTGGGTTGACGGTAATTTATTGGAGAGCAAAATAAAAGTCGTTGGGTCAACAGTCGCAGAGTATTGTTGGAAACTGAACACCATTTATACGACACGTTATTCCGTTTTGCGGTGGAAGCTTTCAAAGTCGTTAAATTTTCAAATTATGCATTGTTTAGCTGAAACGAAGAGTTCATGAAGGTACAAGACCGCAACAATCGCTTTGGAATATCGGAAAATTGATTTTGGTTAAAGTCTACTTATAGTATAGTAGGTAGTAGAACTGTAGTCTCTGTAGTATCGGGATTAAGAATAGAGCTACGGTATCCCCTCCCTGATCGTAAGAGGCGACTGAAAGGGGGCTTCCGGGGTTGTGGACGGTCAGAGTCGGAGCTCGATCCGTCCAGCCAGCGGCCCCGGGAAGGACGGCGATGTGTGCGTGGCCGCATGCCGCCGTAAGTATCTGAAGGTGCAGGAGAGCACATTTGCTCTCTCGAAGTAGGCCCGTACGGGGCGCCACGCGCGGAGGGTTCAGGCGCTTTCCACTGGAGATCCCGGTGTGGTCTCCAAGCGTAGAGACAGGCCACTGAGGGGGTTTTAATGCCGCAAAAATCCCACATAACTCGGTATCATCTGCCAAGGTGCCAGGTACCTTATGAAGCCCCCTCCCTCCTTCGATACAAAAAAAGTAGTAGAACTCTAATGAGTCGACCAAGAAGTACCACCGCTACACCCAATTCTGCCGTGAAGCAATTATATTAGTTTTCGTTGGAACGGTCCAGTTGCCAGTCAGACTTACATAAGCAACCTTCACCTTTCTGAGTAGAGTTGTGTGTTTATGGACTGCAGCGATCACTTAACACCACGTGGCCTGCATACTCGTCTTCTACTCCATTTTATTTAAAAGATTTAAAAAAATCTTATAATATTTCTTCTATCTTATAAATATAAAAATGAATGTTTGTCTGTATGTCCTTTATAAAATCGTAAACTACGCATTTGATCATGTCTTCAGCAAAGTGTTTTGCATGAGCCCACAAAGGTTTCTGGTTGGTGTCTGTTTGTCTGTATATTCCGGCTAATCTCTGAAACGGCTGGACCGATTATGACAAGTACATATATCTCGATGTTTTGACGAGACTTTCACTGGAAGGTATCTGATGTAATAAGGAGTAACTTAGGCTACTTTTATTTCAGAAAAATTCTAACACTAAAATCCACGCGGACGAAGTCGCGGTCGGCCGCTAGTTCTAAGTAAAAGGTACTAAACATGAAAAATGAAGATACAGGCAGCCTTAAATCAAGAGATTGGCTCCATCTAGCAGATACCCTGACCTTTTGAGAGCAAACATTTTGCGCGGTGTTGACACATTATTGCATCACTGAAGGTATTAGGCGCTTTTGAATATAAAAATTTAATGGGAATGTCTATCTACAGTTAATATTACAAAGCCGATTTTGTTTGCTTGTCATCGATGATCTCCGGAATTATTGGTTTCAATTTTTAAAAAATCGGTTGTCTGTAAAGTCGGTTTACTGACGATAGGAGAGAGACAGATGTCGAACGCTGCCAAACGCGGAGGCCGATTGTGCCTCTTTGTCGCTCGTTCCGCGCTCTCGCTTGCACTTCAAGCTTTAAATGGAATGCTTCAGAGCGAGGTAACGCCGCATGAGTCATGTTTTTTCGTGCGTGCAGCCGGCTCCATCGAATTATAAGACGTTGTCACGTCAAAAATATGTTGGATAGTTCATTTATCGAGGAACGTTTTGGGACTATTAATACAAGTTCGTTACGACTAACAGGAACGGATTAATACATCTCTTACATTCACTAGTCGTCGCGGACACAAGCTACAAAAATAAATCATTCGAGTAAGATAACTGTAACTAAATATTGGCTCTGAATTGTTACTTACGGGATATATACCACGATTCACTTTGCTTTTGAGCTCCCGATATTTCGGCGCAGTTGCATGCACCATGATCATGTGGTATATATCCTGTAAGTAACAATTCAGAAAGTGAACAACCGCAATAGTCTCAATCGATAAACGACTTACTAGTTGACAGTAACACTATGTACTCATAGGTGTAAGATATAAAAAAATGTATTTAGGAAGAAAGTTAAAATATATAAGACATTGAATTTCTATGGAAATCTAAATTTTCTGCAGGTGATAATCGCATTTTCGCAAACATGTTTTCAATTTTAGCAATATATTGTTGACTGCAGCTTTTTTTGAGTCTCACTTGTAGGCAACGGTCTCTCCCCATTATTGGGGAGGTCTGGAGCTTACTCCACCACGCTTCTCCAACTTCAAACCGCTCTTAAGGCCGCCGACAAGGTTTAACTATTAACGACTGTTAACATGGATTACAACCGAGACTGACGGCTTAACGTGTCCTCCGAAACACGGAAACTTTTTGCCACTAGCGCTCACCCATCTCACACCCGACCTCGTCCGTTTGGCTCAGTAGATTGCTTGCGTTTTACGCCAGCCACCGGGCCATGCGCACAATTTATTTTTATAACATGTAAAACTAACAGTTTACGAATACATGATGTTCAATGTAGGTACATCTATTGTAATGCCATGAATTTAAATAAAAGAGGAAAACTTAAATTTCCTGAGTTCTAAATATCTTCTTATCTTATTAAAATCTGAAAAATGTACATACGTACGTATCCGACCACAATACGCACAGTATTACATTATGTACATGTACGCTAACTTACTATAATTGGTTGTTATTTAAATGAATGCACCATTTAAGATGAATACCGACAGATTTAGATCGGTTTCAAACTAGCGTTTTTTACGGCGCGTTCGGGCGTCTTTTTAAAAGCTTTTATTCTTGCAATGTACAATTATGTTTGTTAAGGTGGAATCTTGCTACTCAATTTTGAAGCAGATATCTTTTACCGATTGAGCTAAAATTTTGTGTACACGTTTAGTTTGGATGACAATACACGATAGGCTGTATGACGTCATTCTAAACCCAATATGGCGGACCATCCAAGATGGCGGATTACTTATTTTTAATGCATTTCTACAATATGGGTATCAAATGAAAGGGCTTGTTGAGAGTAACTCGAAAAATAGTGTGAAGTTATTCTAAATCCAATATGGCAGAACATCTAAGATGGCGGAATAGCGTAATGAAAGGGCTTGCTGAGAATGATTAGAAACAACTAAAAAGTAAATAATTAATTAAAATTTTCCGTTAAAAATTTTAGCTATCAACTTATAACCTCATTATATATAATTTATATGATCATGAAAGCTGGTCGCGCGATTTTAATACTTATAGGTACTTACCTCGCGACAAGCTTTTATGATCGTATACGATAAATTGTGTATAATGAGGTTATAAGTCGATAGTTAAAATCTTTAAAGGAACATTTTATTTTCTTCTTTTTAGAGCATTTAAATAAAAAGCTCTTTTTTAAAAAAGGCTTTTGGCTACGTTTTTTTAGTATATATGTATGTTATATTATAGGTATATATGTATGTATTTACGTAATTTTGTATTGATATTTATTAAGTACACCTTGTTTCTCTTGTCTCTGCCGGTCTGCTGGAAGAAATTTCTTTAGAAATAGGCAGTACCTTTGTACAGACTTTTCCCTTAATATTAATTTCTCATGTATTTATTATGTATGTACATGAACAATAAAATAAAATAATAAATAAATAAATAAGGTTTTTTTGCTATTGATTTATTTGTAGCGCGTGAACGCGCAGAACAGATAGATTTGACATTTTCTGGTACATTCTTTTTGTACTTAAACGCGCCTAGGGTTGCCAGGTCGCCAAACCTAATAGCCGGACAGACCAGCCAGTTTGGCCGGACATTTGTTTTCTACACCCTACATAATTGAGGATTTTGTGTCTCAGTATTAATAGGTACGACCAAAAACTGCGCCACTGCGGCCTGCGGGAGCGACCGATAGTCGACTCGCCTGCACTCGGCCACGCTCGGCACTCGTTTGCGAAATGTAAAAAGCCTAACAAAAGCCGGACAAACCGGACACCGTTTATTTTGGCCGGACACGCAATCAAAAAGCCTACCTATGTCCGGCTTTATCCGGACGCCTGGCAACGCTACCCGCCTTAAACGTACCTTTTCCGAAAAACGCGCGGACAAAATACGCTAGATTGTAACCGCACTTAAGTGATGTTAGATGTAATGTAAACCATCATAATTTACGAATGTTTTAATTTATTTTATGTGAGTGTACCGCGGTTCGTGATCGAACTAACACTTAGAGACTAATTTCGAAAGACGTTCAATTGAATAAGTACCTGCATAAAGTACTCATTTGTACGTCCAATTGAATAAGTACAGGGATTGATTTGTTAATGTTACGGAGGCAGAAGCTATAGAAGTGATACGAAAGTAAATTAAAGTTTCTGGCTTTAAGCTCGTAATAATCGTACCAATGCAACATTTAGTGTCCTCGCGACGAACTGCGGTTTCGTGTGAACTCGTGTAAATGTCGTACTTAAAGGGAGAAATTATTGCCCGGTTGCAGACCCTTCGATGATTATCCTAAATGTAGGTAATAAATAGATGGTAACCACATTGGAGCAGCATAGTGGTTTGAGCTGCAGGTCACCCCGATAAAATGAAGAGACCCGTGCCCAGCAGTGGGATAGCAAAAAGCGAACTATTCAAGTTCTACTATCCTTTTCAGCCGTAACGGCCAGGCCACACTAGCTCCATATAGCATCGGCGATCGGCAATTTGCGTGTGCATCGAAGCTGCAACGCGTTTTGTTTCTTGGACGCGGCATCGGAATCGCGTATTTTGGATGCTGAATCGCTGCGTTCAGTGACTAAATCGCCGATCGCCAATTTAAAAGTAGCTTGTGTGGCTTGGTCCTTAGTGATGTTAGATGTAAACCATCATTATTTACGAATATTTTAGTTTATTTTATGTGAGTGTACCGCGGTTCGCGATCGAACTAACACTTAGAGACTAATTGCGAAAGACGTTCAATTGAATAAGTATCTGCATAAAGTACTCATTTGTACGTCCAATTGAATAAGTAGGGGATTGATTTGTTAAAGTTACGGAGGCAGCAGCTATAGAAGTGATACGAAAGTAAATTAAAGTTACGGGCTTTAACCTCGTATTTTAATTTATTTTTGTATACAACGAGTACCCAATATTGACATGCCTTCTAGAATTAATTAGACCTATCCCAGAACTTAACTATTATAATGTTTCTCATCACTATGTAGCAATGATAGATATGCCTAACAGTTAGTTGTCCTTTGTACTCTTTTATACTTTTTTTTCAAAATCTGCCTCCGCTGCCATTTCATTTGCCACCCTAGGCTCCTATAGACAGTATAGACGCCTGACACTGAAGGGGTCAAATAGGGGTTATACTGTTTGAAAGTCAAAATAAAGTGGAAATAAAAGGAATTTATCCAGGTCCCGAAAAGTTTGTTGCCACTTGAAAATGACGACCCGTGTGGCGCTATGGTTACCATGCTAGACTGCCGATCAGAGGGTCTCGGGTTCGATTCCAAGCGAAGCAGAAATTTGAATGATAAGCTTAAAATTTCTGTTCTCAGTGTGTTTCTGTCTTTATGTGTGTCCTTGGTACCCACGACTCAGGGTATATCTAACCTACTGCGGGGCTGGGCTGTGAAGCGTTATTTATATTCTTCACCATAAATGTTGTTAATTTCGTATACTTTAGTTAATTTCGTATAGTACCCATAGCATAATTTCGTCGTGCACCAAGTGATTCTTCTCCAGTCATGTCGTGCCCAGGTGTCGTAACTATCGGCAGGCTGACATCACGGCGTCGATTGTATAAATTCGTTACGCGAGCATTCCGCGATGCAACTGCTGTTCCGTGAGAATTCGTGAATGCCTGATTGAACGCAGAAATTATTGCCTGGTTACTGATCTCCGACTGATAGTACTACCTTTTAAAATAATAGCTTACAACTTGGTTAAGAGGATTAATGGGATGCAGGCGCGGTCGCAGCCTTTCATGGGGGGGGGGCGGTCACTAAGAGATTTGGGGGGAGGAGGTGTCCCAAATTGACATGTTTCTCCTTCCATCAACGCATGACTGATGGATTATGGCGGAGGGTCCCAGGTGCAAAAAATATGGGAGGAAGGTGGTCTCCACTGGAGATTACGGAGTTCTCCCCACACCATCCACAACTGGGATCCTTTTGAATTCTTTCTCCCAATAATATATATATACAAAGGTATCTTTGTTTATTTGATTTATTTATGATGCCTACCACAATTTCGCATCATCGCCAAAGGTTGACTGGTAGAGAATGCCATTCGGCACTAAGCCCGCCTATTGTAAAAATTCAAGGGTAAATAAATAAATAAATAAATAAAAAGGTACCTAAGTTTCTAAATTTGTCTCTAAAGTAAATATTATAAGTATGTATGTGCGCTTAAAAAACAATGAAACAAACATACATTTTAATCACGGTTACTGTGATATGCAGCAGCTATAGAATTGATACGAAAGTAAATATCACTAATAAAGTAATATCACGGTTACTGTGATATGTTAATGTGTGCAAAAGGCTACTCTTTATTACAGTTAAATTACACAAATCAAAACAGTACACAAATCAGAATAAGTCAATAAGTGTATTAAGCAAGCGAGCGCAGCCGCAAGAGGAATTTGCTAGTCACTTAGGTATATCTCTCCCAACCCGTTTGCTCCAAATCTAAACCTTACCGATAAATGCAGTCTACCCTACCTCACATATCAGCAAGTGAATGACCGCTGTTACGCAACGACGGTCACCAGCGGCCTTGACTCGACCACGCGACCACCGCAGCGATGAAAGTGTTGACAACGCTGAATGGCGTTTAACCTTGCAAACCGAGATGCTACAAGAATGCTAAGTACGAACAATACCGCTATTTGTTTGTGTTTGTTGGTGGCACGGGCGTAGCTAGGGTTTAGTATGGGGGTTAGTTTATGGAGCTACCTACAAGGAATAGCACCATTACAAATCGTCATAGTAACTGTTCATTTCACACTTACTTTCAATTTCAATTCACATTTACTAAGCATTACTTATTTTAATATTATTAAATTTACTAAAAAGTGCACTAAATGATTCATTTTATTAATAACCTTTTATTTTTGTCACACTCAATTTAACAAACATATTGATTTAACCAAAGTATGCATTGATATCTTATGAAAAAATGTAATTTGATTTAAATCGTTGATTTAATAAAAAAATCACTTGATTTCAATCATGATTTTAATCAATCAGGGTTGAACAGGGTTCAGAGTTTGAACTCTCAGGTATGAGTTGCACAAAAATTGCGCAAATAATAATATGTCCAACCAGCACTTGGCTAACACTCGTGGTTGGCTATGACTGGTCTGATTTGTTTCTAATTCTGAGAGATCTGTACCCAGCAGTTATTTCAGGATTTTTAGAAAATCAACCATTAAGAGAAAACTTAAATCATTGCAAAATAAAATGTTTCTACATTCAACCGTTGACACTTTTAGGGGTTGATTTGACAGAAATCCTGAAACAGCTTTAAGTAAATCGGCAGAACTTTAAAAGTTTTTCTATTGTTGTGTTTTTCAGTGATATCACATGTAGCTTAAAGCTTAAAATAGCGACATAGTGGACCTTCACATTTAAATTTGATAAAACATTTTTTGACCATTTTGGAAGAATGGCGAGAGCGAGAACTCATATTTAGCCATTTTATCAACATGTCAAAATCAACTTCGTTGCCCTCATGGCCTCAGGCTCATAGCCTAAGGGCCTAATTTTTAAGGAATTACAGCCCGCTTTGCCTTTAACATGCCTCACATCAGTTACCCGGCTTAGCGCGTGTTTTAAATAAAATTAGACCGAGCCAATACGCAAATAATTCATGGCAAACAATGTAACTAAACGTTCGTTTGTAGTTAAATTGCTACATACACGTGTCAAATATTTACCAAATGTCCTGTAAAATATTCAAGAGATTTGCGCAAGCCTAAACACATCTGGTCAAACAATACCTCATTAGACTAATGTACCATAACTCAGTGGCAACTATGTTTGGACTTGTGTTTTACAAAGTTAGTTTAGAGTTTAAAATTAGGTAGCCTCTACAATACCTTTTTTGATATCGGGGGCAAACCTTCAAAATGTGCCCGGCACCTTAGGAGGACTCCGGGATCTCCAGTGGAACGCACCGGTGTCATACAGAATGCCATGGTGCCCATCTTCGGAGAGCAAATGTGCTCTCCTTCACCTTCCGATGATTGCCGGAGCTGCTGGCTGAACGGATCGAGCTCCCACTCTCACCGCCCACAACCCCTAAGCCCCCTTTTAGTCGCCTATTATGATCAAGCAGGGGATACCGTAGCTCTATTCATAATTCTCTACAATACCTATAAAGCTAAAATAATCGGTTTCAATAATTATTTAAAAAAATGATCAATTTAATCTAAATCAAAGGTTTTTTTTTCGTGCGTTGTGATAGAAAAAATCCGCTTTTCCGCCGATTGATTCGTATTATAGTCCCACGAAAGCTTCTGACAATGTTGTTATTAATTATTGTTAATGATTGAACTGTGACTTCTATTGAATTGTGGCAGTCAATTTAATAATGATGTTTTAATGTTTTTAACATTTTCTATTCTGCTTTTTAATAAGTTTAAACTTAATAATATGATTAAAGTAAGAAATTGCCGTTGACAAAAAATCTTCATAGTTTGAGATTTTTGATTGAAACGTTTGAACACGATAGTTACGAGGTTTCGACTTTCAGTTGTTTTTTTTATTAAGCTTAGGTAGACAACTCCAATAACGCCAATATAAGCATGAAAATTACTTTCTAGTTAAAAAATCCAATTAGTCATAAAAGATGAATTACAGAGTTCCTATTTTAAATCAAAATTAACAGTACTCTATTTGAATATCATGTATGATATTGTATAGTCATTCGGTTATATTTATGTGTCAAAATATAAACAATGCATAGAACAGTGTAGTTAGACAGGGCGAGAAAATAAACATCAATAACAGCGACATCGCTGTACTGAATCGTCGTATAAAAATTTAACAAAGAACCATTTTACTAGAAAGTGACAGACGTTATCCTATAAAAACTTATTTTTTTACCCAATATACATTTTGACTTAAAATTTTGCAAGGAAAACCATATTTATTTACAAATACCACATGCTCAGTATCCAACTACCCAATTCCCATGAATAATTCAAGGAAACAATCGTTGAGCAAGGCCTTATCTGGTAAATGCAGCCAATGGAGTAGTAAATTGACCATCTTGATTAATACCTCGCCCTACCAACGTTTGTGGCATTTGTTACTAGTGCCGGTACATTTCCTTATTAGTCTTATTACGAACATCTTCGTACAATTACGTAAGCGTTGCCGAGGCTATTAGTAACAATAAAGATTTATATACAGGTATTAATTTACCTACCTTTATTGCTTGCCGTCCACAAATTGCTCGTCGGGCTGCTTCTTTTTGGTTTGTTCTCTCGAAACATTAGGATATCGGGCATCTTATTGTTTTTTTTGTCCTTTGGTATTACGTCCGGAGACCTTTCAACGTTAACTCTCACGAATTCTCCTTTGAGTACTTTAGGAGTTTCCTTATTAGTATGCAATGGAGGGGGAGGTGCTTTTGTCTTCTTATGAAATAACCGTTTCCTGTCAGGTCTCAAAGGAATGTCGATGTCGGTGTAAATAATACTGTCTATTTCACCTGTATCTTCTAAATGGTTTCTGATACCGATCAAGCTCATTGGTTGATCGAAGCGCGTATTCAAACCCTTCTGTTGCACTGATATATGTGTAACACCATCGCTGTCTGTCGTTTGCATCAAGTCAAACTCGGGCCGGGTCTTGTCGAACAAGCTATAGTCGTCCACGCTGTTCTTTCTACTCTTGAAAATGTCGTTTGGCTTCTTTTTCGCAAACAAATTATCACTGCTTGAATAATTGTACGTATTTTTTGTAAGTCTATTCCGCATTTTGAAATATTTGTAAGTGAAGTATATCCTTTTGAAATCCTGCTCGTTCTCGAATTTCAATACGATCGCTTCTTTGTTCTGATTCTTACTAACATAAAAGACTAGAGTGTTATCGCAATTGGGATAGTTTTCAATGTTGACACAGTTGGCGATGTCGTCAATGGAAATGTTTTCGTATTTGTTCGCCTTGAGGTCGTTATAATCTTTGATCAGCTTTTGTTTGTCGTCGTCGGTGGAGTCATCTTTTGTTAGTAGTTGGAGTTGATCTTTTTCGTTGAAGCCTACGACGATGTTGTAGTTTTGAGTGGTCGGTTTGCTTATGGTCATGATGTCGACCTGCTGGTTGGCATTGTGGAGCTTCTGCCGCGCCACCAGGGTCGCGTAGCCTCCACACCGGTTCGCCTTCTTAACGGTCATTATCGATCTGAAACAAAAGAAAATACGTTATACGATGACTGTATATTTACTTCTTGCTTTCTCCGTAAATAAATTAATTTAGCAATGACTGTTCAATGCTTTTAAAAATTGATTTCTAAATTATAATCTTAGTCGTTTATTTTTATATGACATGTTGTTTAAAAGACGGTTGCAAGCGCATTAGCGCGCATGGCCCGGCGTAGAACGCAAACGATCTATGCAACTAAGCCAAACGGGCGCGGTCGGGTGTGAGATGGGTGACCGCCAGTTGCAAAAAAATGCATGCGCGTTTCCATGCTTCGGAGGGCACGTCAAGCCATCGGTCCTGGTTGTTGTCGATAGACAACAATCGTTAAGCCTTGTCTGAGGCCTTATGGGCGGTTTGAAAACATCCGACAGCGGGTTGGCCACTAACCCGCATCTCCACCAACCCGCATTGGAGCAGCGTGGTGGAGTAAGCTCCAGGCCTCCCCAATAATGGGGAGAGACCCGTGCCATGCAGTGGGATGCAAAAAGGGGTCATTATTATACCTGACGTCGGGCATTTAAAACCACCCATAATATGTGAGAGGTCTTCAATATGATTTTACTACAAGTAACAAAAATAATCAACAATTTAACGTGCCCTATTTCTGATCTTAGCAGCCACCCTTGCATTTCCGAATCACACCCGACATTCCCAATTTTTGTAAATCGTTTGCAGTCGTACACTATTGCAGTAGTACTATTAGCGCGAAAAAATAATTAAGGCGAAAAAATGTTGCACTTGTCGCAACGGATCTAATGAAACTTTTGCGCAGAGTCGCAGACGAGATTAAATCGTAAAATGAGTAGAGCAAATTATAAAATGTTTTCGAATGAGAATGTTTACTCTTATAATGGTTTTAATCGACGCTGCAGTTACTTTGATACACACTTTCACTCACTTTCATTTGAGTCTCAATGTTTAATACGAATTTGATGCAAAGTTACTGCGGCGGTAATTAATTTTACAAGGTTGTAAAATAATCACCATAAAACGAGATTTAATTAGTTTTTAATAAAAATTAAGAAGGTTGTTATATATTTACTTAAAATATTATTAATTCTGAAATTTATCGCTTCATAAAATTGTTGATTTGAAATTAATTAGCCTTCGTAAATATTTATCTAAAAACTGAGACTTAGGTATGATTTTATAAGGAAACTAGCCAACACCGCGAACTCCGTACCGCGTTCCGAGTTAGCCGTACAGAGTTTAAATGTTTGGGTTTGAGCCACACTTATAAACATTAGTTATAAACCTATTCTCATGCCTACTGAATATACATATTAAATTTCATCAAAATCGGTCAAGCCGTTTCGGAGGAGTATAAACACTAAAACTGTGACAGAAGAATTTTGTATATTAGAGATAGATTTTTTCCCTATATTAACTTGGATGTCAAATATTGAATTCTTTGTATTATTTTTCTTGAAAATCGCAAAGGATTGTAGATTGTAGGTGGACAGTGGACACATCTAATATTTTTATTTCTTTAGCATTAGGTACTTGTATTCCTTCTTTTAGTCGTAAGTTTAAACGGAAGGTCCGATCAGATTTTATCATGTTATACATGTTTTTCAATATCATCATCAAAAGTTTCCTCTATGCGCGCGAAATAATGAATTTTATTAACCTATAAACGTACCGCTTTTGGTACTTATTCTACTTTAGATCATTATTTTTCTGCATGGTATGAAGGATATCAATAGTTTTCATTCACTGGTCAGTGACTTGATGATAATTTAACTTCCTTTTGGTTTAAAATAAATTTATTTCTTTTCTAGTTTTTCTCTCTAGATTTTTTTAATGGAGTAGCAGACAAGCATGCAGGACACGTGGTGTCAAGTGGTCGCTGCAGCCCATGGACATCTACATACAACCTCAAGCAAGCATAGGTAAGTCTTGTTTGAGGTCGTTTGCAGTTCCGCTGCTGCTCCGGAGGCTGGTGGTCGCCTCATGTAAGTGTGGCCGAAACACAATAGAAATGCTCACGGCAGAAGTGGGTGCAGCGGTGGTACTTCCCCGGGCGAACCATAATAGTTCTACCACCTACAACCGATGTTATTAATCGCTAAGAACTTCCGAGAGACAAGTTCAAAGCTCGTCTATGTAGCTCACCTCGGAAACACGCTATGACGGGTATTATGTAAATCTAATCCGATACTTGTAATATCCGGATGTATGTTACAAATAGAGGTATTACAAAATTAAGTGATATAACTCATGTCATACATCCGTTATTATTTTCTCATAAATTGCTTAGTTTGTTAATCATGTTTTATTAAGTCGGCCTAGGTTATTTGCACTTTCTTAGACCAGTTTCTGCGTCCAGAAGACCGGATGCTTAGTAGAATTTTTCATAAATTAAAACACTTCACACGGTGTAGTTAGAATCACTTACATGACTTATATTATAATATATAATATCTTTCAAGAGACGAGTCCGGTAACACTTCCTCAAGCAAAATGCTGCTTAAGAAGAGACTGTTTAAAATAATTGATTATTTCTTACTATTATGTGCAACTATATGTAATTATTATACATACTATTATTATATTTATACTGTATCTTAAACCCTTATGAATTTATATATTACCTACATATTATATTATATTTTTTTATGTATTATGCAGGTATGTTTTTTTACCATATACATCATGATAATTTACTTATGTATTACATTGCAAAAATATACAAATTTATACATTATTTTAACGCACCTACCACAGCTTCACACCAACGCCACGGGTTGACTGGCAGAGAATGCCACTAGGCATTAAGTCCGCCCTTTGTACTTTATTTACGTGCAATAAAGAATAAATAAATAAAATAAATACTGTCATGCCGCATAATAAATACCATTGTACCTGAAAAATTATTTAAAACAGGGTTGGAGTTTTTTCCGCACGCTTTTTTCTCCTAGCCCATATAAGCCTTAGTGCACCATAACAAAAATAAAAAGGCATTGGTACCAAAACTTAGAGCATCACAGGTACCTTTGATGCTCTAAGGTACAAAGGCATAAGAGGTTAAATACATAGATAGACATGTTATAAGTATGAAATTTCAGTTCGATAAATCGTCCTCCGAACCTATGCTTAAGACAGCTACTATCAACATAAACTGTGATTGGACGACGAAAACTAAGGACAGCATATTTTCGTTCGTAAGGAGCGCAAAAAAAGAACACGTACTCAACGTTATGAATAAAACCCCGCCTGTCATGATGAAAAATTAGATTTGTGGAAATATTAAATAAGTCATTGAATTTTTAACACACTTCAGGACTTTTGCTTCCTTTAGTGTTGCGCACAACATAAGTATGTACCTATTTCAAGTTGATGACATCTACAATTTTTTTTTTCAAAGTTTTATTATCATCATCCATGATATCTGACAGTCTAGATATATAACACGCGCGGTGCCCAGCTTGAAAAAATCCTCCCCCCCCCTTGCCCCTCCCCCTAGCCAAAAACCTAGGTACGTCCTTGAGTCCAATTATCTTGTACTTACATGATAAATGATAAATAAATTCTATTTAACTTAAGTTTAAAATAGGGCAGCAAAATTAATTACAACACAACAAACAAGGAAACAATCTGTCAGTTTCTGCGATGTGATCAGCGGTTCTCAGACGTCGCGCGTCCGCAGGGCGTTTCTCTGCAACAATGGCGTTCACACAATTATACTCTAGATGTGCGCTTTTATACAACAAATGGAAAGTTCCAATTGTTCCTCACACGATAATAGTATTAATGAGTACACACACTTATTTATTTTGTTGTCTTTTGGATAACTGTGTGGGCCATCAAAGTGATAGTTTTGGCACACACTCTCTCAAGATGGGTCCGCGTGGTACATTGCGCAAGAGGGCCTCGGTGAGCTCTACTTTTGTAATAATAATATCAAGCCTTCAAAAGGTACAACAAAAGTGATATCGGGTTATGTGGGATTTTTAAAGCATTAAAATCCTCTCGGTAGACTGCCTCAGTGCTTGGACTCCAGCATATCCAAAGGAACGCACCAGTATCCATCATACTCTTACAATCCTCCACGCGCAGTGCCACAAAAACGGAACGGTAGCAGTATCCACTATAGATTCACTTATTTCTATTACCATTCTTAACACGCTTTTATTAGCTTCACGGCTTCACCTGTATGTTTGTGAGTTTGTTTGTAACTCTCCTTTGGACTCGATTTTGACTCACCTTCAACGGACATTTAATTCAAACTTTGGACACTTATCACGAATCGGTGGCAATACAATAATTTCATGAGTTGATTTAATTCCGAGAAATAGAAAAAAATATTTTAAATAATAAATCAAAATAAAAAATAAATATTGTTAAAAAATAAAAAAACACGCTTTTGAAGCAAATCAAATCAACACAGACCGCGCTCTGTACCATACTAAATTTTGCCGTATATCGAGCACCGCACGCTTTTTTCACAATAATACTATTACTTTTTGTTCATTTTTTTTGCGGATATTAAGGATAATTTTTTACTTTTTTAATTTGATATGCTTGAAAAGTGTATTTTTTAGTTTTTTTACTATTTATTTTTTACTAAATGTGCCCTACAATTTTACTTACGTAACAGCGTGATTTTTTAATATATAATTTAATAGCCTAAAACTTTCCTCGATAAATGAATAATCCAACACCAGAATCGTTCAATTCCTATCAGTAGTTCCTGAGATTAAAGAACCAAACTCTTTCACATCTGCCGCGTCTCGCATTTTTTTCTATTTTTCTCTACTTTAAAACTATATTGATTGATTAATTACTTGATACGTACACAAACACGTATTAAATGAACACTTATATGGCAATGTCCTTTGCCACTAGGTCAATGGAATATGCGAAAGTGGAAGCGGTTTTCGCCTTATAGTAAGTTCTTCCGAGTACAAGAGGACATTATGCCCATTCGAAGGGCAGTAGCCTTGTCTTATCCGTATGCCCATATTGGAAAAAAGTATAACCTCCATTAATTTATAGATTTCAATACTGAGGTGTTATGATTGCAGTTTAAAAGAATTATTTTTTAATTGGTAGAACTTTCATGGTATGTTCGGGGAAATAGTGCCACTGCTACACCTATTCCCAGGGCTGCCATCCGTCCGGAATTCCCCGGATTTGTCCTAGTTTGAAGGGCGTCCGGGGGCCGTCCGGCAGGGGTTTTTGAAAAGTGTCCGGGTGTAACTTTTGTTGTCAGGGGAAATCCATTTTTTAAATATATAAGCGATAAATTGAAATAAATCTTAATTAAAAATTCATCCACAATAACCCGCATTCAGAAGGCTCGGCAAAATAGTCAACGATCGAATGAAATTAAAAATGATGTTTTTATTTTTGTTGCAAAAAATAATTTTCCAGAGATGTTTGGGGAAAAAACGATATTTCGCCCAAATGTCCGGGATTTTTGCCGCGTTTATCCGGCGTCGGCAATTTAGGTAATGGCAGCCCTACCTATACCTGCCTTTTTGTATCGGGAGGAAACCTTCAAAAGGTTCCCGGCTTCTTGGGAGAGGATACTTGGTTATGTGGGATTTGTACCGCACTATAACCCCCTCGGTGGCCTGTTACTATTTGATTAAATTCTAAAAAACTTAATCTTTCATTGTAAAACACTCAGCTAGTCAGTATTACAACATTATTCAGATGAACGGCTATTTATTATATGTTCGTATAAAACATTTTATTATGCATCATAAACTAATTGTAGTTAATCGTACAGACGCGAGGCTTGTGGCTAGATCTGCTTTCTCGCTGTCTAGTGGAGATAGCTGGGAACCGAGCACAATAACCTTTGTTTGTAGATCTACCAGCTTCATTTTGTCAATTTGCTGTCAGAATGTGGCGTTAATGATGACTCTGGATCACATCTTGGTATTACAAGATAACACATCTTGGTATTATAGTAGCGAATGTAGAAAAGTTCTTCTTCTTCTTTAGGAATGACGTCTCGGTCGTTTAATTTTGCCAATGTCAAGTAAAATCAAATGAAAATTTATATCATGTTTTTGTCAGTTTTGTTGAAACAGGATGACAATATAATGGTCAAAAACAAATCAGTCTTAAGTAATCAGTCAGTCAAGTCTCTCAGTCATCCCAGTAAAGCGATGGTTACTTTACTAGCACGTGTCCGAGGGAGTTTTGGAGGCAAAAGGAAAAGTCAGGTTTTCGCACTGTTATTTTATTTCATTACACTCGTGCTCTGTAATTAACTACTTTCAAACTAAATAAATCACTTCGAACAAAATGCCATTAACTATATATAACTCGAAAATACTAATGTAATTTTACTAAAATAAAAAATAAAACAAGAGCACATGTCTTTTCCGACTTCCCGTCAAAAACCCGTTTACCTTAGAATAAATACGTATAGAATGAGTGTCTTGAATCAAGCGCGATGTCAAAATTGAAGCTCTAAATCGATTCCTACAGCTGTCACATTTGACAAACAAAATATTTTTATTTTGATCAAATTAACTATAAAATGCTACAAAATATTGAAAACACTGTGAAAAGTTATTTTATTAGATTTCTTTTGTTTTTAAAAAGTGTTGTGATAAAATTTAACCTTAAGTCTTACGGAGCGGCCCGGCGTTTGGTGCCATTATAATGTTCTGTCTATAATGTTTAACAAGTCCTGTGCCGCAAGGCTTATTACGATCTTAAGGACTATTTAATTGATAAAAAAGCTTGGGATTGAGCTGTAGTCCCACAAGGCTGTTTCTATAACTGATGTAATAGATTTAAATCAGTCAAACTGCCAATGTTAACAGATGGCTGTGGGACGACATTGACACATGCGGTAGCTGTCACGTATGTTCCTTATCTGCCCATAGCTACTCTGTAAGAAAGCTTATTATTGTATACCTCATATTTTAAAACAGGGCTGAAGTTTTTCTCCGTCTGCTCTTTTCTTCAGCTCAGCATTGCCTAAGCGCACCCAGAGCAGACAGAACAAAAAAATAACGTTCAATAAGAGTTTGTAAATGAACCGTACAGTGAATAAAGAATATTTCATTTCATATTTCATTTCATTTCATTTCATTATGGCACCAATCAACATGCTTCTATTTGTACGCGTGTGTGTGTATTTTTCAACTGTACTCTGTAATACTCAAGAGTAGCAGTTCAACAGTTAGGTTTTACAACAAATAAAAACTTTTAGAATCCGGTCTTGGACTATCAAATCAATTGAAATACTTTTAATGAGCTGTCAAACCGTGACGCCCTCATACATTTAGTATGACAAAATGAGTTGTGACGTAACGTAACATATCATTCATAGTCAATTGACTATTTTTTAATTATTTAAAAGGTAATAAAAATCGTGTTTAAAATTAATTTACATTTATCCTGCCTTCCAGGCGTGGTTTAGTTAGTGCAATGCAACCTTTTGAGGGATGCATTTTGATATTTTTTGTGCATAGTGTCTTAGACCCTATTAAGTGGTCACCACGGCTCATAGACTTCCATTGGAAGAATACATGCACAGCACAGATACAGTGAACATAATTAATTTGACGACCTGCTTGGCGTAATGGTTACCATGCCGGACTGCCAATCAATGGGTCCCGGGTTCGATTCCCGGCGAAACAGAAATTTTAATGAAAAGTTTAAATTTCTGTTCTCGGTCTGGGTGTTTGTGTTTCTGTCTATGTGTGTGTCCATGGTACCCACAACACAGGGTATAACCCTACTGTGGGGCTCTGAGTGTGAAGCGTTTATTATTTACACAGAAAAGCACGGTGTTTACTTTGGACAGCAAGATTTCAACATAATTTTGATGAACTTTGGGCTTGCATAATTTTATACGCTGTATTTATGAAAATAAAGCATTAAATCGCTGTTCTTTTACCAATAACTTTATCGCCAGGTGGTCTAAGACATTATCAAAATTTCGTAAAAGTAAATAAGTAGAAAGTCCGCAGAATTGGCATGAAATTGGGAGCGATTTTTTTACTTTTCTCGTATTTTACCATTTTATTTACTTTGGGATTTTGATAATTTTAGTTCGTAAAATGGCCACATTTATAAAGACTGTAACACGCCGCACCGTTTCTTGTCATTTTTACTTATCAATAAATATATTATTATTTTTCTAATATCCAAGAAAACTCGAAGACTTTAATTTTATGCTAAACACACTGTTTTACGAATAAAACCTAGATTTGCATAATATGTATATGATAACATCAGTGCGACAGTCAAACTAGTTTATTGACCGTTAAATCAGGGCGTCGCGACGTCTGTGTGACGTGTAAACCCGACTTTTTATTTGTATGTTATTATGAAATGGAGACGTACACTTTCTAACAATTTCTATTTTTGCATGGCTGTAACTTGGATTTATTTTGTGTTTGTGTAATTTCTCGTATTGTTCTTTTGAAAATCTTTCGTTATTAAATCATACCTAATTTTAGTAAGCGGTAGAAGTTTAATGGTTCCACCGGGAAAGTACCGGTCCTATAAAGTAACCCTTTCTGCTGTAAAGAATAGGGAATTTTCATGATTTTTTTTTTTTGTATCAATCGATCCTATTTTGCATAGGGCTCAAGTGTTCTTAAAGGACCACATCGATTGGAGCACCCCGAAAGACAGAAATACGAGCCTAAGTTAAACCTCACCGCGTAGCGCTAAAAACGGCCTATACTAAGCGATAGATATACGTCACCGTTTGAGAACGCAGTACCTACCAAAAACTATGGTAAAAACAAGTGATTTGCAATTTATATTTGCGTTACGATTAATTATACAGGTATTTGTCTTTTTTTTCTTGTTAAGTTATAAGGATGTTGAAAAAAATATTAAAAATATTATTGAATGAAATAAAAAAAATAACTAAAATATTTATATTCCTCATTTCTATATTTCCTATTTTTCGAAAAAAAACTATTTTTTACATTAAATATTCAATTGGAATATGTAGGTACATTTTACGTAAAAACAAAATTTATGCATATTCCCTTATTCTGAGGGCTGCCATCATTTAAATTGCTGACGCCGGATAAACACGACAAAAATCCCGGATATTTGGGCGAAATATGGTTTTTTCTCCGGACATCTCAAGAAAAATATTTTTTGCAACAAAAATAAAAACATCGTTATAATTTTTTAATTCCATTTGATTGTTGACTATTTTACCGAGCCTTCTTGATTGCGGGTTATTATGGATGAATTTTGAATTAAGATTTATTTCAATTTAAAACTTATCTATTAAAAAATGGATTTCCCCTGAAAACAAAAGTAATCGGGTTACACCCGGACACTTTTCAAAAATCCCTGCCGGACGGCCCCCGGACGACCTTCAAACTAGGACTTCTTTTTCTGGCAATTCCGGTCGGATGGCAGCTCTAAGTCGAGACCTTTATCAGTCTTCGGAGTAGCAACGCAGCTGCATACGAACACAGGCAAGACTTAGGCTTTGACATGTGGCCTGCGTGTATTTTTTTTCGAAAATACATAATATCACTGCACAGTTCGGTTTATTTGTATAGGACACAACTGCGAAATAAAACGGGCTTTTCACAGTTTTTCAGACCGATGTTTACAATTTTTACTGCAGTGAAATAAATTAATAAATAAATATCCTAGGACAATTCACACAACACCACCTGCTTCCAAACTAAGCAGAGCTTGTACTATGGAAATCAGAAAGCTGATAAACATACTTATATAATTCTAAATACATACTTAAATAGATAAATTAACACCCAGACACAGAACAAATAGTCATGTTCATCACACAAATATTTGTCCTGGGTGGGAATCGAACCCACGACCTCACGCTTCGCAGTCGGCTCATCACCCACTACGCCACGGAGGCTGTCAATTATTAAGACTCATAAATAGAACCCTAGAATAAAACTGAAATATAATTATAATACCTATATTTATATTAAAGTTTTAGTGCGTAATATTTATGGATAAAACACATACAAATCCCATAAATTTGGAAACCCTTATCACATAAAAATATTATAGATGTACCTCCGAGACAGCTTCAAATACAAGCTTCAGTGCAGTTAAGATGCATGTTGTAAATGTACAGTTTACCAAACGAAATTCCAAAGGAAGTAGTCTCTGAGATGGCTATTACGTTACTAGTAGTAAAACGAGCAATGTTGTTTACGATTTAGTGCACCTCATATCAGGAGCTAGACGTTCTATTACCGTGGGAATCTGGATAACTTCCGCAGAACCTTGTTGGAGAAGGTTTACTGGGCAGATAAAACTTCTTTTTAACACGCTTTTATTAGTTTCACATGTATGTTTGTGAGTTTGTGAGCTTGTTTGTAACTCTCCTTTGGACTAAGAGCATTCATAGCGTATGAAACAAAAAGTGAAAATAGTATATTGTGTGGCAAGGGGTGAAACAAGACGATTTCTGACGAGGGTGAGAGGTGACTGCCCGAGCGAAGCGAGGGCTGTCATCGCCCTGGTCTGAAATCGTGTTTCATCCCATGCCACACATTGTATTTTACAGTTTACCAAACGAAATTCCAAAGGAAGTAGTCTCTGAGATGGCTATTACGTTACTAGTAGTAAAACGAGCAATGTTGTTTACGATTTAGTGCACCTCATATCAGGAGCTAGACGTTCTATTACCGTGGGAATCTGGATAACTTCCGCAGAACCTTGTTGGAGAAGGTTTACTGGGCAGAGAAAACTTCTTTTTAACACGCTTTTATTAGTTTCACATGTATGTTTGTGAGTTTGTGAGCTTGTTTTTAACTCTCCTTTGGACTAAGAGCATTCATAGCGTATGAAACAAAAAGTGAAAATAGTATATTGTGTGGCAAGGGGTGAAACAAGACGATTTCTGACGAGGGTGAGAGGTGACTGCCCGAGCGAAGCGAGGGCTGTCATCGCCCTGGTCTGAAATCGTGTTTCATCCCATGCCACACATTGTATTTTTCATATCACATGTAATGAAACAACGAGTTTTGATTTCTGTAGCCAGTCGAAGTAACACTATTTCAGACAAATAGCGCAGTTCCGGAAAAGCGCAGATCCGGAACCTGGAAACAGAGATTAGTTTTAAAATCAAATATAAAGCATACTTGTTAAACTTACAGAACACACATTAAATCCCACACAGGCTCTCTCTCTCTCTCACTCACAATCACCCACCCACTCACTCACTCACTCACACACACACACACATACACACACACACAACTTCGCTTGCATGTCTCCTACTCACACATCCGCTTCTGGCCGGTTGTTATGTTTTTTTTTTTACCTATTTAATTGTAAGTAGTTATAATATTATGATAGTAGGTACTTTAAATCTGTGCTGATTATGTTTGCAGCGAGCAAATAATAATAATTAAAAAAAAACACTCACCCTTCCTTCCTTTCTTTTTTACTTAGTGATGCTTACACTGGATCAAAATTTACTCATAGTTTGTACTTTTTTTTTTGTTTATTTTAATTTTATGAAGAAATTTATTTAATAGTTCACCACACCATTGGTCAACGATCTACGCGAAAATGGAGGGCCGCACTGAAAACCAGCAGTCGTGGTTTAGACCGCGATACAGGCTGAGTGCGGTCCCATTTCATCTAGTGGTTCTGCAGCGTTCTACCTTTTGTGTTATTTTTTATTTACATATTTACAAATGTTATCTTATGTTTTATTTTTATTGTATTAGTATATTATGTTTTTTTTTTTGGTTTTTTGTTTAGTATAAGTGTATAGTATAGTTGCAGAATTAACTAGATGCAATAAACGTTTCTTTCTTTCTTTCTTTCAGTAATATCTTTTGACAACGATTTGACGACAGTTGTCAATGCGACTCTGACAGACTTGAAATAAACACGTAAATAATAAATAAATGAAGGTGCCGGGTAGAAACAACGTTGTTTCTCCCCTAGGGCAGAAACAACGTTGTTTCTGACTGACACATTCGCATGGGTTTGAAATTGTCTTATTTCGACTGGCAAAACATAGATCAAAACTCGCTGTGTCAATGCATTTGATATGAAAATAAATATACTTAGTAAACAAAAAATATAATAAAAAACATGCAACATTTAAAACACATCAAACTAAAAAGTTTAAAATATTTTTTGAAATAAGCTTAAAACAATAATGAACGAAAATATTATCCTTACTTAATATTATAGATCCGAAAGTAACTCTGTCTGTCTGTCTGTCTGCTACGCTTTCCCGGCCCGCTTAAACTACTAAAGCGAACAAACAAAACCGATTTTAATAAAATTTGGAACACAGATAGAGTGGACCTTGGGCAAGGACATAGGATGGTTTTATCTTACGGGAACCTATAAAACGGGTCCACGCGGACGAAGCCGCTGGCGGAAGGCTAGTAAACAAATAAATATAAAGAATGCTTCCCACTCATATCCTCACACAAGGCTTTCCTCTGCCATAGTACCTACAATGAATAAAATACGTTATACGTACAAACAAACATACACAAATAAACAGAGATAACTACGGACATAAATACCATTCCTAGGAACAGACATCTAAATCCATCATATAAATTGTCATTTATGATTGCAATTTATAAATAATCTTTCCTTCTATATCTATTTTTATATCCTACAAATTTTCTGTGTATGGAAATGATCCCTGTATAGAATCAATAATTTTAATGTCGCGGGGTATACGTTCCATAAATATGCCGCGAAAACGGAAATTTTATGAAAATAGAAAATCTATTTTCATAAAATTATCAGAGTTTAAGACGACGAAGAAAATTTATATGCCAGAAGTTTTCGCCAAAAACCATTACAACTATTATACAACAAAACCCGCAAAGCACCGTAAGCGATCGAACGAAAATGGGTAACGGAACATCAACACGTAGTGACAATTCGCGTAATACTCGTATGTCGTCACAGGCGTCAAATATCGGAACTGTATTGCATAACACAATTTATCCTTACGGCAAAAACACCATAATCTATACATCAAGCCTATGGGAAAGCGGGACCACACAGGCGCGTAATTTTCCTCCATTTGCATAGACTTTGACATTTCCTGTAAATTTAGAAACCGTTAGATATTATGGAGCTATAATGTAATAGATATTTTTTATTTTATTATACTGTAAGTAATGTTTATATGCTAACGTTACTTTTAAATCTAAGTATCCTTTCCTGATCAGAAGAGAGAGAGTAGAGAGATACTTGTACGAGCGTGTTACAAGAACAATTAACCTTTCTACGGTTTTTTTTTGTCAACGTATGGCCCATGATTGTAGGGTTTGCGAAGTCAAGGTGTATAGAGTTAGAAGTTGGGTTGTACATTTTTTTTTATTTGAATGGAGTAGCAGACGAGCATGCAGGCCACGTGGTGTTAAGTGGTCTCTGCAGCCCATGGACATCTACACACAACCTCAAGCAAGCATAGGTAAGTCTTGTCTGAGGTCGTATGCAGTTGCGCTGCTACTCTAAAGGCTGGTGGTCGCCTCATGTAAGCGTGGCCGCCAAGAATGATTTGACAATGGGAGTCATATGGTCTGATCTTAGTTACATCTTACATTAAAATGTTTTTGATGAAATTTTCTAATTTCTTGGTGTATTTTTGAGCTAATTCTAATAAAATTGTTGGCATTTTGTTGGATTCAGGTTAGTTACAGTATTCAAGTTTTGTAGAATAACGAAATAGCAGTAAATTCAAAATTTGTATAGTAACTATAGTAGGTAAATCTAAACGCGCATAGTGAGTTTTCAATCAATTTGAACATGATTTCCCTGTGCCTCCATTTCCAACTTATTACTAAAAATAGTATTCTAAGTACTAACATATTAATCAGTAAATACGCAATAAATAATTGCACGAACAGCCTCTGAAAACGATGATACAAGCAAAAAGTCAGCGACAAAAACAGCTATTGTTATTGATCAAGCGTGCCTAACACAATACAGTTTTTGTGAGTGATTGGTAAAAGTAAATTCACAATACAGCTTCAGTTGTAGAGCAGTGAAATGTGAAATATTGTTGATTTCAAAACACATATTATAGTATACCTATGTCAAGTTTGGACGCCCAAATTGAAGCATGTTAATTGGTTCCATTAATGGCACCAAACAACGGGCCGCTCCATAAGCATGCCGAACGTGTCTTCCGAAAAAAAATAATATGACGGTTCATGCTGTTTAATTGTATCACAACACTTTTGAAAAACAAAAGAAGTCTAATAACATAAGTTTTCACAGTGAAGTTTTTAGAATTTTATAGTTAATTTGGTCAAAATAAAAATATTTTGTTTGTTAGATTTGTCATCTGTGGGAATCTATTTAGTCCTTCAATTTTGACAACGCGCTTGTATGCAAACACTCATTCTATAAGTAATTATTCTAAAACCTACGTCTTTTTTGGATCTTTAGTAATTTTTGGGGAGGGGAAGGTGGCAGGGCTTCATGAACTTTAGTACTGAAGTTAAACTTTTTTAACATTATCAGAAATTTATCTCTAAAATTTTTTCATCTCCTCCTGACTATAATTTGCCACCCGTCTTAAATTCGCCGTCTTAGGGTATGATACATTTAGCCTGCTGGTAAATGACCTACTTACTTACTAACTTCAAATACATGCTAACCATGCGGATTATTACTTCATATCATCATTGACTACGCTAATATAATAACTAAAAAAAAAACAAATAAGACCTTGGAAACGTTCGAAATTTCGGACGGATGTGTACACAGTTGAAACTCTTCCCTGCCTACAAAAATGTTGAGAGATGAAAGACAAAGATGCAAAAAATATTTATTTAAATAGGTACCTAGCAATTAATACCATTTCAATTTAAGTACAATGTATGCATAGAATAAGTACAAGTTGTGCAAATAGGTAATCGCAGTGCGGAACTTAGGGCAAACTTCCTACTTATGTCTTTGCCGCAACATTACAGTTCCTACGCGAAAGTTTACACTGAAATTAACGTCGGCCTTTAAATAATATTTCATTATTATTTACTGAATTATATTGAATTAATTTTACTGAAAAAGGCGTATTACTCAGTCACTGATTTCATAAACGACAAAATGGCGTAAAGGACTTCCATAAAAACCTGAGAGATTTTTTTCCGCCGGGTTTTTTTTCCTCTTAGTGTACAAAAACTCTGCAATATGGGTACCCAAAGCCGACGATCGGATTCGATCCGAAGTATAAATATGAATAAATAATTAAATAAACAAAAATGTAAATAAATACATACATAAAGAAATAAAATGTAAAAAAATAAGTTTTTAAAAGGCGCAATATGGGATCAAATAAAAATATTAATAAAATTGCTATAAATGTATTGTGTTATAATTAAGTTTTTTCTTTTATTTTTGTAATATTTGCATACCTCATGAAGGTAAATATGGCGTACTAAATATTATGTATTAACAACTTTTGTAAACACCCATATTTGTGCAAATAAAGTTCTTTGTCTTTGTCTTTGTCTTTGTATTAGTACAGATATAGACTTAGGTATGAGAATTAATTTTGTTGTGTATAAAAACAATTGCTTTTAGTTCAGTTAGCAGTAAGGACATGGAAAAAAGAAAAAACACACAAATACTAACATTGATTGCTCATCTTCCAGAAATATATTTTCCGAAATTTGTTTTAACACAGATTTAAGGTCAAGGTATTCTTAATTATTATATTAAATTATTTTCAAATCAAAAGTAGGCAATACAAACCACATTGGAACAGATGCTTAAAAAGCAATTCGTCATCAATAACTAGGTGCCTATTAGAAATTTCTCTTTCCGATGAGCAAAAACTCTGCGCAATGGCGGCCGATTGGATGGATGGTAAAAAATTATTCATTGTTTCGTGGTGTGATTGACAGTAATCAATAAGTTGGTCAAGGCGTGGATGCCGCCAGCAAGTGTTGCCAGTTGTCAATGGTCAAAAAATAGATATTACAAAAAGTCTAAGCAAAGAATGTGTTGAGGGTAGATATACCCTGTGTTGTGGGTGCCATGGATACACAAAAAGACAGAAACACCCAGCAACAACAACACAAACACCCAGACCGAGAACAGAAATTGAATCTCATCATTCAAATTTCTGTTTCCCCGGGAATCGAACCCTTCGATTGGCAGTTCGGCATGGTAACCATCGCGCAACACAGGTCGTCGTATAATTAAGTCAATAGTTACATAACGTTTTACTCGAATTGCAGTCAGATGCGTTTTTGACTGGAGTAACCGACGAGCATGCAGGCCACGTGGTGTTAAGTGGTCGCTGTAGCCCATGGACATCTACCCGCAACCTCAAGCAAGCCTAAGTCCTGCTGGTGGTCCTATGCAGTTGCGCTGCTACTCCGGAGGCTGATGGTCTGTTCATAAAAATCTGGTCGGCAACTGCACCTTTCCACCGAAACACAACCGATGTAATTCGAACTAAAAGTTAATTATACATATTTTAACCCCCGACGCAAAAACCACGGGGTGTTATAAGTTTGACGGGTCTCTGTGTGTGTGTGTCTGTGGCTATCTGTAGCATCGTAGCTCCCGAACGAATGAACCGATTTTGTTTTTTTTTTGTTTGAAAGGTGAATTAGTCGGGAGTGTTCTTAGCTATGTTTGATGAAAATCGGTCCAAGATGGACGCCGCCGCAAAATGGCGGAATAAATATTTTTAAAATATGAACAAATTTTGTAGCAAAAAGTAAGCAATGCTTGATGCTATCAATAGTAACATGAATGTAAATGGCAAACAATGATTAGTAACAGTTAATCATTTAATAATCGCCATGGGGATTAAGTTCAAACTGGTTTTAGATAGCTTTACAAATAGAGATACAATGTAACTACGAATATTTGTATTTTTCCTCTAATACCAACATTGCCTTGACCATTTAATTCAATATTGCAGCAACAAAAAATGTCACTAATTGTACGATTGTTCTTATGCTGGATGCTCGCACGCGATGAGTACTGAAGAGTTTTCCTGCTGTGGAAATATTTCCACAATATCACTGGATATCTATTAGTTATCAATAAGTTGTCTGAAGGAAAAAAATATTTATATAGTTTTAGAAAAACTAAATATTATCTTACATGTGAAAGTGTGTAAGCTTGTTTGTTTGTCCGTCCTTTTACGTTGAAAAGGCTACTGATTCACCTGATTTTTAAAATGAAGAAAGTTTGAGGGCTGGAGCATGACATAAGCTACTTTTTAAGCGGCGAAAATATCTCAATTCTATTGGAAAAAATATTGTTTTATTCGACAGTCCTGCACTAAAATTACATATTATGTTACCCAGAATAAGAAGAAAATTTTCAAACGTCTGCCCATTGGCGATCACACCTAATAGAACTGCGCGATAATCATAGCGCAACGAGTGCTGTGAAATAAAATAACAATGTGTTTTTTTTTCTGCTTGTCTCCAAAATTCCATTGGACAGGTTCTGGTACGTAACTTTACTTGAATCTGACTGACTGACTGATTACTGATGACTGATTTGATTTTGACCATTTATTAAATCGCCCGAAAACACAAAAACTAGATAAATGTTCACTTGACATTGGCAGTATGCACAGATGCGATACCAGTACTAAAAAAAACACAGGTACATTACGATTGGACTAGGAAGCACAAGCAATATTTAACCATCAATTCGACACGATATTCATTACCTATGGCAGCATTGCCATAACTCCATGGAGTCTAAGCATGGAGTACAATGAAACGAAAACGAAAGTTCGATTACTTTTTGCGGCAGTTCACTTTCCTAGCCCATCGCCAGATGTGTGTTAGACGTGTAATTACTGTGTCTCGGGAACGAGTGTACTCTCAAGAGTAACAATTTATCATCTGTATTCATAATTGAAAGCTTATGTGTAAGCATTTTGCTACCAATTGGTCTGTTCTAGAAATTTTCCTCATACATTAAAGTTTTCATAATTATTATTACAATCAACAGTCTTTATTTTTAATGGATGAATGCACGATTCTCATGTAGTAGTGTCTTGGAAACTATGAACAGAAAAATTCAAAATGCATACCTCTATAAGGCGGAACTAAAACACGCTTGGAAAGCAGGATAATTGTTAATTTATTTTTATACATGATTTTTATTACCTTTAAAACCAATAAAAAAATTGTCAATTGACTTTAAAGTAGTAGTACATTATTCTTAGCCTAAGAAAGTAGTTGTGACGTCACAAATCATTTTCTCGGATGACACGTTTTTACAGCTCATTAAAAGTATCTCAATTGATTTTGTAGTCCAAGACCGGATTCATTATGTAATGTTTCATGTACTTCATGCGCATGCGGCTAGTGTAAAACGCAAGCGATTAACGCAACTAAGCGAAACAGCTGCCGGTCGGGTATGAGATGGGTGAGCAGAAAGTTTCATGTGGGTTTCCATGCTTTGGAGGGCATAACAGTCGTTAAACCTTGTCAGAGGCCTTATGGGTGGTTTGAAAATATCCGAGAGCGGGTTGGCCACTAGCCCACATTGGAGCAGCGTGGTGGAGTAAGCTCCAGGCCTTCCCCAATACTGAGGAGAGACCCGTACCCCAGCATTGGGACGCAACGTTTAAAATCAAATTTCTAAGATAACATAATAAAAATTGCCCGACATACAAACGTATCATAAAGAAAACCTTTATTTTAAAAAACGGGAATTTATTGTTAAGTATAGTACTTTTATCACATGAAAACCTTAACCTTAATCCATTTCTGATAGCTATATATATCCTTTTCAAAGCAGTTTTAAAAAATTATAATCTCAAATAATTAAACATCCTTATGACTAAAATTAAATAAATACCTACTAAAATAAAAGTGGCCATTTTCACTTCCCGCCAAAATGACAAATCGCTGAGATCATTTCCGTAACCGTCGTCCTCGTTTGGAGGCAACCGCGTACTCGAGAAGTTTTGGATTATCTGTGGTAATAATTTTTACTGAGGTCGACGAGTTACTGGTACTACAGGTCTAATAGGTACATATTAAAGGTAGAACTGATCACATCAAAAATGTATGCGGCAAGGATGTCGTCATAAAGGTTGAAAAAATCAAACACAAAACGGAACGGGACTACTCGTCATTTATTATAGGGGTACCTGAACGAATGTTTGATAAAATAAACCAATCTGAAATATGGCCTGCTGGCGCGGAATTTAACGAATGGATTTGGTTTCGAAGGCCATCAAAGAATTCAGTTTCCCAATAAACAAATAGAATTATTTTATCAAAACGTTAGAGGCCTCAGAACGAAACTGGACGACTTCCGGATTAATATCGAGACTCTTAATGCTGACTTGTTTGCGATAACCGAATCGGGCTGTAATCATTCTATACATGACGCCGAAATAATTCCACCAGGGTACCAGATATTACGATGTGATCGAGCGGACGGTCGAAAACAAGGTGGTGTACTACTGGTGGCCACGCATAAGTACGAATTACGGCGCGTTAATGTGTCGAGTGTAACAGTAGATGACTATATCTTTGAAATTGTTTGTGCAACTGTTAATTTAAATAGTAAGTTCTTATTTTTATGTTGTGTTGTTTACATACCCCCCGGGGCTGTTGAAAATGACTACATGGTTTTATTTCATTCAATAGAAGAATTATGTACTAGATATGCTAAGGTAATAATAGTAGGAGACTTTAATTTATTTTCTAGTTCAGTCAATGTTCGTAATTATTATGAATTTTTCATAGCCTATTGCGAATTCACTCAATTCAATAACGTACCAAATTGCTTAGGTCGCTAATTGGACCTGGTTTTAAGTACTGGTAACAGTGGTGACCCTGTAGTATCAGTGACTAAAGCAATTGAACCTGTGGTACCGGTGGACCCGCACCACCCGCCGCTCACAGTACAATTGTGCCAGGCTGTCCCACACTATTCTAGTATTAATAAAAATGGAAATGCGCGTAGTCCTCGACCACGGTGGAATTTCTATAAGGCTGACTTTTGTACATTGTATTCCAAGTTAGCGTTTATGGATTGGAGCATAATGTATGAGATGCAGGATGTAGACGAAGTTTTAAATTATTTTTACTCTAGGCTTTACGAAGTCTTAGATGAATGTGTGCCGAGGAAAAATATATATGTATATAACAATTCTAGATATAGCTATCCGGAATGGTACACGAGAGATATAATTAAAGATTTAACTATCAAAGGACAATTACATAAGCAGTATAAAAAATCGGGCCTTTCTAGTGATTATAAGAAGTTCTCAGAGCACAGAATGCGTACAAAAAAAGCCATAGAGTGTGCCCATGAGCAACATAAAAAACGCATTCAGTATCAGTTTGTTAAAGACCCAAAAGCTTTCTGGCAATATATTAGGACAAAAAGGGTTACTAATCAAAGGCAGATAATTACAATGAATGGACAACAATTAACAGATAGGGAGTGTTGTGTGCAATTTGCAAAATACTTTGAATCCGTGTATACTAGTAAGCCACCAAAGCTAGATGTCCAGGCAGCGGTCACGGTGGACGTGCCGACTAGTGCTCGCGTACACGTTGATTGTCTCACTTTGAACGATGTTCAAGTGGCACTTAGACACCTAAAGCCTAAACACTCGTCGGGTCCTGATGGCATACCCGCTTTTTTGTTCAGAGATTGTAGAACAGTACTCGCTGAACCACTACTATATATATTTAATAGGTCTCTTAAGCTTGCAGAATTCCCAGCTCAATGGAAGCTAACTCGGGTTATTCCGGTTCCAAAGGGCAAAGCGGGACAGGACATAAGTTGCTATAGACCTGTGGCGGTGCTATCGACACCGGCGAAGGTGTTCGAATCGGCTGTTCAGCGCTGCGTGCAAGCTCAGGTAAGCGCGCAGTTGTCGGACGCGCAGCACGGGTTTCGACCGGGGAGAAGCACCGCAACTAATCTTCTCAACTTTATGACACAAGTCGTTCCTTCAGTGGATGCAGGTGTGCAGGTAGATGCAGCCTACTTTGATTTTAAAAAAGCATTTGACACGGTCGATAACGACTTGCTATTACAGAAGCTTGCAAAGTTTGGCTGCACGCCTCATCTACTGCAGTTCTTTGCGAGCTACATGAGAGATCGACAGCAGTACGTCGAGTATAATAAATTCGAGTCTGAGCAGTACTTCACTCGGTCAGGTGTAAGCCAGGGCAGCAATTTGGGGCCCTTGGAGTTTTTAATCATGATAAATGACTTACCAGACGTCGTCAAACACAGCTCATGCTTATTATTCGCCGATGACCTCAAGTTGCTGCTTCAGGTCAAAGACCAAAGGGATTGCGAACGGCTGCAATATGATATAAATAGTGTAGTAGAGTGGAGTCGTCAAAACAAACTTTACTTTAATGTCACCAAATGCTCTATGATGACTTTCACACGCTCGCAAACTGCTATTCATCACAAGTACAATATGGAAGCGCTGCCAATACAGAGAGTCTCTCAGGTACGTGATCTGGGAGTCAGTATGACACCTGAACTGAAATTTCGGAATCACATAGAGACTATCTGTAGAAAAGCGTACAGGAACTTGGGATTTATTTTGCGACAATCGCAAGGCTTTACTAATATTGCCGCTATTAGGGTCCTGTATGACGCACTGGTCAGGAGTCATCTGGAACACAGTGCAGTCGTATGGTCTCCTTATGAAGCGAAATATGTGGTAATGCTGGAGCGTGTACAAAATAAATTCACAAGGCACCTTTACCTTAAATTATATGGGGTCTATCCGTATTACCCTTTGATGTATCCTACACTATTCGTGCTAGGAATGGTAGGATACCAAGAACTGAGGGTTCGTAGGGATTTTGCACTAGTGGCGTATTTAGTGAAATTACTTCGCGGCCTTGCTCACAATCCAGGAGTGCTGCAAAGTATTCACATGTGCGTGCCGGATAGATACGTGTGGCGAAGGCGACGACCACCGCTGCTGGTAGTGCCGGTGTCTAGGACCAAGCTGCTGGCCAAGGCGCCTCTCACAAGAGCGATACGGACGGTCAATGAAGCCCACGACAGGCTAGATGTGTTTACCGGCAAATTGAGTGAGTTCGCAAAGGTAGCAATGCATCTTATTTGCTATGAAAATAATTATAATTAAAAGCTTGTTAAAATGTAGTGGATTTGTTATGTTTTTTTTTTTTTATGTTATAATGTGTTTAGATATAAGGATACTCTGTCGCATTGGGTGAATACCTGTAATGACAGATGTAGATGTTTAAATAAATAAATAAATGTTATTGGTAAATTTACTTTTATTGTGTGATATCTGCGGTAGGAGTAGTAAGTTCGTACATAAATATAATTTTAAGGTTGTCTTAAATGTTTATCAGTATTATCTAGAGCTCTTTGACCCAAATATAAGCACGTTTTTAATTTTAATAATATTTTGTTATTGTAGTCTGAATTACAAAAATGGAGCTACAGTATTGTTTATTTATAACGATGCGAAAATGAAAATGCTATAAAAAATAAGTACAATAATTCACTGGCAGTATGCGCAAACCGTGGGTTGCCATTACGAAAAAGAAAAACACAATCACTTTTTAAAAAAATAACACATAATATTAATTGAATTCGTCAACAATAGGTTATGTAACAAATAATCTTCGCCAGGTATTATCAGCTATGCCCCAATCTTTGTGCGTGATTCTGTCTTACGACGCTTATCGTCACGTTTTCTGACGATTATTACGATCGATACGATTATTTCGATTCGATTGATTTGTGATTTCTGAACGCACGCTTACCTCTTTACAATTGGACTCCGATGTAACAGTTACAAAACGTCATTTATGTTTAAAATTTCCTGAAATAATTGTCACTGAGCTGGATAAAGAATTATAAAGGATGACCTTCAAGACCCTTTGGCAATGGATTCAACTTTTACTTTTATTTTTACTTTATTTAAACCAAACTTTTGATTGGGTTACAAAGTCATTTTGTTACTAGTGCCTACTTACAATGAATAATTCAATTGCAATTCTTTATATATTCTTGCCGGACACAGCCTCTGCCAACTTGTAGCATGGTAATTAGAAGTAGTACAATAGTAAAAATATCATTTCTGTGTGTCAATAATATACGAGCCCTCAAACATTGCGGTCGTCAACCTCACACCATCACAACCTCACACAACCATCAAACTCACACCCCGCACACCTCAAACTTAATTAGGCAGGTAAATATACAATTCCCCTATAGTTCCCTATGCTGGACCAATGATCTTAGGTGTTAGTCATAATGTAACAGATCAGAGTAATAAAGGATAGAAAATGATTTGTTCTAATAGACTTCGTATTACAATTTGTAGAACACATTGAAGGCATCCGTTTAAATAAATGCTTCCTGTGTCAGGATCTCAGGATGCCCCGATTATCCTTATTACTAAGTAGTTATTATTTCAACATAGAACAAAATTTACCGAGCATAAAATCAGTTCTGGATAATATATAATCTAATAACCTACCTAGGTATACCTAACACGAGTACTTGTAGCTTCGGGATTAAGAATAGAAGTACAGTATCTCCTGCCTGATTGTAAGAGGCGACTAAAAGGGGCTTCCGTATGTTCGTATGTTCCTTATCTGCCCATAGCTACTCTGTAAGAAAGCTAATTATTGTATACCATATTTTTATTTCATTTCCGGGGTTGCGGATCGTGTGGAGTGGGAGCTCGACCCATCCAGCCAGCAGCCCCGAGAGGGACGACGGTATGGGCGTTGCCGCATGCCGCTGTGAGCGCCTGAGGGTTCAGGAGAGCACATCTGCTCTCCCAAAGATGGGTCCGTTCTGGGGCGCCGCGCGTGGAGGATACCGGTGCGTTCCAATGGAGATCCCGGAGTCCTCCTCAAGCGCAGAGGCGGGCCACCGAGAAGGTTTTAGTGCGGTACAAATCTCACATAACCCGGTATCCTTCATTGTTATAATTCTAATTAATTAGAATTTTATACTTGGACTAGCTGAACCCGCGAACTGCTTAGCGGTGGACCACCCTTATGCCTTAGGAGTTTGGAAAATAGATTACAACCGACTCTCAGACCTACCGAATGTATATAGGTACAAAGAAATCATAAAAACGGTCAGGCCGTTTAGGAAGAGCAAATAGCACGATTGCACGAGAATTATAAATAAGTACTGAAATATTTTAATAAAAACTCTACCTAACGCTAGACAGACAGTTCAATAAACTATGTAATTATGTATAATTTTATTATATCATCATGTTATACATAGCATAGTTGCATACAATAGACTTGTTACATATTCTTTGCAATGTCTGTTACGAACATACCATCAGTATCACACTTGATTACATTTATCATTCTGATTACGTATTCAAAAATTACATTAGCGTTAATTAACTCATACTTCTGAAAGTTCATTGCTCAAAAGTCAAATAAATTAAAAAAAAATACAGCCTAGTTTCTGCTTTTGCCAAACAATAGGCGATTGCCATCTTTCTGTGGGTCAAAGTTGCTTGAATTCATAAATTGAGTGTAGAGGTAATTCCTCAATAGATAGTGGCAACACAGTCTCACAGCTGACGGTAGCACAGATTATAATTGTTAATACAATGCCCATTCACACGCTTAGATGTTTACAATTAAACGAGATAAAATCGTTTGTTATATATTTTTTTATGAAAATGTCTCACACTTTCTTTGAGTGCAGAATAGATAAATAGAAAGCTTTTAGCGCAAGCCAAGATGTTAATTGCGTCAATTCTTAATGTAGCGCGCATGTGACAAAATAAATTTCAATTCCAACGAAAAATTCCAAGATAATCTTGATTCTAACGCCTTGATTCAAAATTTGAAATCATTCGGTCTGAGTAGCTCAGTGAAATCGTAACTGTAGAGCAATTTGTCAAATTAAATTTTAATTTATAGAAGAAAAATATCCTACTAATATTATAAACGCGAAAGTTTGTAAGTATGGATGTTTGTTACTCTTTCACGTAAAAACTACTGAATGGATTTTAATCAAACTTTACAATAACATAGCTTATACATCAGAATAACAGAATTATAGAAGCGCGCATGGCCCGGCGGTTAGCTTAGAACGCAAGCGATCTATGCGACTAAGCCAAACGGGCGCACGAGATGGGTGACCGCTAGTGGCAAAAAATTTCATGCGCGTTTCCGTGCTTTGGAGAGCACGTTAAGCCGTCGGTCCCGGTCGTTGTCGATAGATAACAGTCGTTACACCTTTTCGGAGGCCTTATTGGCGGTTTGAAAACATCCGACAGCGGGTTGGCCACTAACCTGCATCTCCACCAACCCGCATTGGAGCAGCGTGTTAGGCGAGTAAGCTCCAGGCCTCCCCAATAATGACGGGACGCAAAAAGGTTTACAGTCAAATCTTTAAAATATTCGATTCCTAACAATTAGGAAACATAAAATACTTATACATCAGTACCCATTTTATTCGTTCCTGAAAAGGAAACCTTAAAAAGTATGCTTTTTCAAAATTTATTCTCAGTGAAACTTCTTCGCTGCTCTACAGAGTAGCGACGGCCGAACGGTGAAGACCACGGTCTCCGACACGGAGATACCGGGTTCAATCCTCGGTGCGCACATCTGACAAATAAATTTGTAATGTACCTATTTATGGCTGCTCCAATGTAATAAAAATATTGTGATATTTGATTAACCAAGATGTTTTCCATCGTCGTGTATGACTGAGAGAAACTCATAATACCTCTAAGGCATGATGTCTACCAATCGGCACTTGGCCAGCGTGGTGGACTATGGCTTAAATGTCTCTTACTCGTGAGAGGTGACCTGTGTCCAGCAATGGGAGATAATAAAAAAAAATTCCACTCCGGTAGTGCCGGCAGAAATGAAAACTTAAACATTAACGTTGTGCATTTTTGATATTTTGGAATGGTTAGGGAATATAATATAATAGGGAATATAATAGGGAATTGCTTTTATTATCAGTATTATTTTTCATCTAGTATTTTCAGTATGATTTCATCTAGTATTTTTATAAAGTACTCACTCATTTTCTTTCACAATTTCTTCGTCACTTTTTTCATTAATAGATGCATTTGTTCAATGTATAGACAGTCGAGCCGTCATCGGCTGTCACCCCTCCGTCTAAGGCCACGTGTCCTGACGAGAGTTTAACATTTTTTACCCCATTCCAAAAAAAGTGCACAACGCCGCTAAAGAAGTTTTCACTTCAAAAATTGAAAAAAAAACTCTTGGTGACGCCTCAGTTTGTGGTGGGGGCGTGGTGGTAGATTAAATCTTCCGCTCTAGTCGTCCATAGTAGTCCCTTTAAAGATAGATCTTAGGCTAAATTTATTTTAGTCGCCTCCAAACAACTTCAGCTCAGAGATTTAAATCTCTGCTTTTTGCTTGCGTCACGTTTTATACAACTTTACTCATTTGTCAAAAATACCAAACCGGTTCAAGCCGGTAAACATCTTCATGAGCAAATGAACTGCGCATATGCTTAGACAAATACACCTAAAACAACTCTACATAAACGTGACCTTGGATGTCATTATGATGATTATGTGATATTATCCTAACACCTTACTGTCAATGCGACACTGGGAACCCTCCCTCCACTTCGGCTCAACACCCACTGGATAATTTTGTATGTAAGTAGGTATTGCGTATACTTGACGATTGCATATAGCCCAGCGACTGGCGTAGAATGTAAGCGATCTACGAAGCTAAGCGAAACGGGGGCAATTCGATCTGAGATGAGTTGTATTGTGGTGATCAGATGCCTAAAATAAGTTAGATCATAAGTTCATAGTGATAAGACATCGACTTCAAACAGTAAAGACGCCTTCCAATTAATTTTGTAGGTGGTAGAACTATTATGGTTCGCCCGAGGTAGTACCACCGCTGCATCCACTTCTGCCGTGAAGCAATTTTATTGTTTTTCGATGGAAAGGTGCAGTTGCCGGCCACACTTACATGAGGCGACCACCAGCCTCTGGAGTAGCAGCGCAACTGCATACGACCTCAGACAAGACTTACCAATGCTTGCTTGAGGTTGTATGTAGATGTCCATGGGCTGCAGCGACCATTTAACACCACGTGGCCTGCATGCTCGTCTGCTACCCCATTCAATAAAAAAAGCTACGAGCCTGCTACGTCACTATAGAGTTACCGCAAATGTCACGCACTTTTTCGTGCTTCTAAGGGCACGTAAAGATTCATTCTGGTTGTTATCGATCGATACTGATAGCAGTCGTTAAACCTTGTCGGAGGCCTGATAGGCGATTTGACAACATCCGATATTGGATAGTCAACCAAAATATAATGTTGAGTTAAGTGAAATAACTTGATGTACCTATTGTGATAGGTCGATAAGGATAGAACTATTTCTTAACACACTAACAACGCAATACAAACTGACATACAAATATAGTGACATCTTTCTTACCTAACGACTTTCTACATAGAAGCCGATAAAAAGATAAAAATTTTCTATTAATAAAAATTGTAAAAGAAATGTGAATAAATTAATATTTGTCTATTCCTTGTTCACCTAAAAAGCGTGTTTAAATTAAACTAGTGACCCGCTCCGGCTCCGTTCGTATGAGTTTAAATGTTTTTACTAACATACCCAACGAGAAGGTACGTTTCTTCGGGTTATAGTGCTAATCTATCTCTGTGCGCAATTTTATCTCGATCCGTACAGCTGTTCTTGCGTGATTAAGCAACAATGGCTGCAACGATTTCAGCGTCCCACTGCTGGGCACGGGTCTCTCCCCATTATTAGGGAGGCCTGAAACTTACTTCACCACGCTGCTCGAATGCGGGTTGGTGGAGATGCGGGTTAGTGGCCAACCCGCTGTCAGATGTTTTCAAACCGCCCATAAGGCCTCCGACAAGTTTTAACGACTGATATCTTTCGACATCGATCGGGACGGTCCGTAGCACGGAAACACGCATGAAATTTTTGCCACTAGCGGTCACCCATCTCACACCCGACCGCGCCCGTTTGGCTTAGCTGCATAGATCGCTTTCGTTCTGCGCTAGTTGCCGGCCATGCTCGCTTTAAGCAACAATAATTCATGCAAACATCCCAACACACATCCTAAATTTGTATTTATAGTATAATAGTTTTCTGCCGGCAGCTTCGCTCGCGTGGAATTCGGTTATCAGTTATCACCGTTCCTTATTTCAACCCCTTAAAGCCTAATTTTCGAGATAAAAACTATCCTATGTCCTTTCCCAAGACCGCTCTATCTGTGTACAAAATTTTTGTTAAAGTTGGTCGTTTAGTAAGTAGTCGTTTAGATGTGAAAAAGTAACAAACATAAACACACACATATGGACAAACAGATACAGTTACTCTCACATTTATAATTAGTAGTAGTAGTAGTAGTAGTAGTATTAGTATGAATTAGTATGGACGAGTACAGTAATACAACATAACAGTCATCATAGAAACGTTCCTAATTAGAATTTGGGACCACAGATTGCCATTCATAACGAGTATGTTATAGTTAAAATAACAATGTATACACATATGGACAAACAGATACAGTTACTCTCACATTTATAATTAGTAGTAGTAGTAGTAGTAGTAGTATTAGTATGAATTAGTATGGACGAGTACAGTAGTACAACATAACAGTCATCATAGAAACGTTCCTAATTAGACTTTGGGACCACAGATTGCCATTCATAACGGGTATGTTATAGTTAAAATAACAATGTATATAATTAACCAGTAGCTGTTCCGACCCTGCACGTCGGTCGTCAGGTATCTTGACGTGACGAATAGGAGGACGTGACTTGCAGAGTGCTTAATTCTATAAACCCATAACGTCTCAAAAAATGAGGTTATCTGTCTGTCTACATACATATAGTATGTAATATTGTTGGAATCCGGTCGTGGAATACCAAATAGATTGATATACTTCTAATGAGCTGTCAAAACGTGACATTCTCATACATTTTGTATGAGGATGTAACGTAATTTGTATGACATAATGGTTTCTGACATCACAAATTATGTATAGTCACTTGAATTTTTTTTATTGATTGAAATGGAAATAAAAACATGGTATAAAAATAATTAATAATTATCCTGCTTTCCAAGCGTGGTTTAGTGCATCCTTTGAAGGTATACATTTAGATATTATAAGTTATTAGTTTTTGTGCAGTGTCTAAGACCCTATAGGTTTTGAGTTAAGAGTTTTGAGTTTTGAGAGTTATAATTTAGGGTATTTTCAGAAGTCCCTGTAACTTCGGGATTTAGAATAGAGCTACGTCCCCCCCTCTTACAAAAAAAGGGTATTTTCAGAATCATGTCATGCATTGATGTGAACCACAAAGAGAACAATAAATAATAAATAAACGTTACACACTCATAGCCCCACAGTAAGGTAATTAATACCCTGTGTCGTGGGTACCATTGACACATACAAAGACAGAAACACAAACACCCAGACCGAGAACAGAAATTTAAACTCATCATTCAAATTTCTCTTTCGCCGGGAATCGAACCCGCGACCCCTCGATTGGCAGTCCGGCATGGTAACCATTGCGCCACGCGGGTCGTCAACAACAGAACAGCAAAAAATCTATTGGATAAAACATACCGATTCACTTGTTTTGACCGCTTAAAATTATGAAATCTCTTCTTATTCGGGTCCGGTAGATTTAAAACAAAGAGAACAGCATAAAACTAACGTATAAAAAGTACCGATTGACTTGTTTTGATCGCTTAAAATTATGAAATCTCGTCTTATTCGGGTCGTGTTAGGTTTTAAAGAATTTACGAAACTAGTTTGTAGTTGGTTGTTTTGTTTGTATTAAAACTGCAGTGTCCGGTTTAGATCGGAAGGGCTTGGTCGAGTACATAGACGTTTGCGTCACATACGGTGGCATACTTATAGTAGAGTTGCAACCGTCCTGTTTTCCCAGGACATGTTCTAGATTTGTAGTGTACTGGAACGTCCTGAATAGTGTTCAGGCAGCGTCCTGGGTTTATAAATTTTAAAATTCGTGCGAATTTTTTAAAATTCTTACATTACGGGTGGACTCACGGCTCGCATTTAATTGCGCTGCCGTGTTGTTTCAAAACAAAGATGAATTTCATTTCACTTATTTTCACTAGATATTAATTTTATTTAACTATTGCAATTCTATTACTGCGTCCTGTTTTCTAACTGAACTGTCCTGGTTTCTCCAACTTCAATTCCTTATTTTTTAAAGTTTGAGGTTGGCAACCCTCACTTAAAGAGTAGTATAAATAAAGGTGTAGAGTATATTTTTAAGGTAGTAGAAACTTTAAGGTTTCGACCCGGGAAGAACCAACGCGGCATCCACTTCTGCTGTGAATCAATTTTGTTGCGTTTCGGTGCAAAAGTGCAGTCAGACAATAAAAAAGGTTCGAAAACGTGTTTTCAAATAAACAACTAGTATTTAAGTGTGTGTATTTCAGTAAACAACAACACCTTTCCATTGAAATGCAGCAGAAATATGTGTTTTTGTACTATTTTCTGCGTTGAAAAATGTCATTTCTATAATCTTTCGTAGGTACAGATTCATTAATTAACCATTAGGCTATTAAATAAGTCACTTGCGGTAACCTACCGAAGTGTGAGCGTACTCTGGATAGGCATACTTAAACTGTGTCGGTCGGGTGTGGACACTAAGATAGGTGACTGCTAGTGGCAAAAATTTGAAGCCATGTTAAACCGTTGGTCCCCGTTGTTATCGATGGATAACAGTGGTTAAACCATATCCGAGACCTGATATATTTATTTATTTTTTGAAGCACCTTAATCTAAGTGTTACGAAAACTTAATGCCTAATGTCATTCTCTGCTAGTCAACCCTAAGGACGGGACGGTGAGAAAATTAAGGTAGGCAGGAAATCTACTAAAGTTTTTTTAAAAATAATGGGCCGTTTAAAAACATCTGACAGAGAAATGGCCTCTAACCCGCATCTCCAACGCACAATGGGGCAGCGTGGTGGAATAAGCTCTAGGCTTTCCCAATAATGGGGATAGATCCATCCTTAGCAGTGGGACGTAAAAAGGGTTGCAGCCATTCTTTATGAATGACAAGCTAATTCTTCACTGTGTGAAAAATTGTCTTGCCAAAACAGAAACAGATTTTTTATTTCGCTGTAAAACCTATAAACGATAGTAAATAAATGTAAATACGAAAGCAAACTTACAAAAAATTATGTCGGATGTTCCAGAAATTAATGCTGTGCCACCAACCTGTAACCAAAACAATAATGTAATAAGATTAGTTGATGTAGAAATGTTGACATAAGGGTACAATACAATTAACTTTTTTTATTGCACAGTGTGACCTAAGCCTGCAATTTACGCACGCTTTTCCGTGACCTAAGTTGCCTATTTCTGCACGGACCAACATCACTCATGTAGAATTTTTTTAGTACATTACGATACGCGTGACCTAAGTAGCATATTATTGCACGGCGTGAAGTTAGCGTTACCTAAATGTCATGTGAAGCTTGAAAATTCACAGCAAACAAATGACAAATTAGGATTACGTTAGCAATTTTTAGTGACAGCCAAAACAAAGGTGAGCTTCCTTTCGCGAAAATCGTATTTCGGTCGAAAATGGCCACATTGGATAGTAAACTTTATGAATATGAGAACAGTGAAATTTTATTTTTTCTTTTGAAATACACTTTCAAAATAGTAAACTGAACCCTTCCTCCACACATTTATGTCACACTGGCTATCAGGGGCGTAGCCACACTGGGGCAAGCTGGGGCGCTTGCCCCACCCTGGTTCTGACCTATAAGGTGTCTAATTAAACAAAAAAAAATTTTTTCTTATACATACTAAAAACAATCATAATATCCGTAAGAAAGTTACACAAAAAATTAGTCGACATGAAAAAAAGTGCGATCTAAACAAAAAGCGCGCACGATTGAACGAATGCGCGCATCGCCGCGCCGTTCATACTTAGGGCCGTCTTACAATATTTGGCGTGCCCTCACACTCTTGGCAATAACATTACAAAATACAAAACATGGGTATGACCAATACTTTTATAAAGATTTGAATAAACTAAATATTACATTTTATTAAAACGCGTAATTCATAACACCGACTATTCATAAGTAAAACTATAATTACCTATCTATCCTGTGTGTAATTGTTTATTTTCTGTACCTGAAAATATAAACCTCTAAATTTACAGATTAACAAATTGGCATAGGCGCAGACCCCAAATGGTTCAAGTTACAAAAAAATTACTGGGGGAGGGGGGGGATAGGTTGCCCCACCCTGAGCCCACGGCTGGCTACGCCCATGCTGGCTATAAAATAGTATACAATACTTGTAAGCCAAGTTGTTTTATTGTGGTATCAATGCTCGGCGTTTAACACCCTCACTGCGCTCGGGTGCTAACTTCACACACGACGTACAATAATAGGCTACTTAGGTCACGCATATCGTAATGTACTATTCTAAGATGACGACATTATTGTAATGTAATAACGCACGCTGACGCACAGTTTCGAACCACCCATAAGGCCTTCCACAAGGTTTAAAGACTGTTATCTATGAATATCAATCGGGAACGACGACCCTCCGAAATACGGAAACGCGCATGAAATTTTTTCTACTAGCGGTCACACAATCTGACACCCGACCGCGCTCGTTTAGCTTAGAGCCTTAGACCATGCGTGCTCATCTAGCCAAGCAAAATTTCTATTCAACACTAAAATGCCTAATACATGGTGCCTTCGTAAAACGGTACAAGAGAGCCTTGCCGCAAATCACTCGATGCATTACCCGGAAACACATGTGTCTGTCTGTACGTCTCCCGATCTCCATCAGCGTTTGACAGTCGCTGACAACATTGAACCAGTGAAATATAGCCTGTGGTCGTGTGACTGTGTTTCGAGGAGAATCTTACTTTGTATGTCTAACGGCCAAGCCACAAAATATAAGCGACTACGTTTGCAGTCGGCTTTATTCTTTTGTTAAAAACTTATTTAATGACTAACAAAATTTCCCCCAGTATCAACGAAACGGACAAAAATTTGAATCAAGTTATTTTGATGTACAAATAAATAAAATTGGAGTGTCCGTTTGTAATATTAAAATAAATTTTTTTACTACATGCATATGATTTGATATGAATGTATTTACGGAACATATACCTAAATATCATTTTTTTACAATTTTTGTCTCTCTGTCAGTCTGTTTGTTTCGGCTAATCTCTGAAACAGCTGGACAGATTTTGATGGGATTTTCACTGGCAGGTAGCTAATATAATAAGGAGTAACCTAAGCCTAAAAACTAAAAGACATGCGGACTAAATCGCCGGACGGCCCCTAGTTTTATTGCCTGTGCATATTGATGCACAAACCGTGCAATGTAAGAAAAAACAAACAAACAAAGACGACCCGCGTGTTTCAATGGTTACCATGCCGGACTGCCAATCGAGGGGTCCCGGGTTCGATTCCAGGCGAAACAGAAATTTTAATGATAGATTTAAATTTCTGTTCTCGGTCTGGGTGTTTCTGTTCCTGTCTTTGTATGTATCCATGGTACCCACGACACAGGGTATTAATTACCTTACTGTGGGTCTATGAGTGTGTAACGTTTAAAAAAAATGTCATCACTGATTAAAGAGAATTTGATATCTTCTACTTCATCGTGTAAAAGGTCCTTAAAATATATAAATATTTATTATTTTATTTCTCAACATCCAATCCAGACTTTACATGCATAATCTAGAACAGATTTCCGGCATTAAACTTTAATAATACAATTAGTTGTTACCGATTACGATGAAGTTATTATGTTTCTGCTCTGATTTTCCAATCAATTATTCGTGACTATCTAACCAGGATATGACTTCCATACGCGGTATTACGTCGGTTTATGCTTGAAAATATTATTATATTATTCGATTTTATTATGTGGAGTGGAGTTTTTCTTTTAGAGAAATGCTAAAGGATTATATCAGATCATAAAGTCATTAAGACTTCTCACACATTATTATAATTATAAAATGAATCAAACGAATAGGCTCTGTCCGTTTTATTTCTGGTTGCAATAGGTACATGAAAAATAATATGAAGCGTACTCATCGTTGGAGATAAAAACAAAAAACTTTGTATTTAGGCACTGGATGTTTTAAATAAAAAGGAGTCTTCACACTCATAGCCCCACAATCAGAAGCCTAAGTTTAATAATTGAGACCGATAATTGGAACTATATGAAGTATGTCAGTAGCGGTCACGCCCATCTGTTTTCTGACCGCGCTTATTTTCTATATAGATAGATATAGAGCGTTCTACTTTAATAGATGATACTTTATTCGTTTTGATACATAAATAGAAAAGTAAGTTCTACCTACGTAATTCTAAATGCAGATTAAAAAGAATTAGGTTTTTTATTTTGTAACGAGTCTTAAATAACACTAATTAGCGGTCCCTAAACATAGAACAATGAATATAATTTCACGCGAAAGCGACTTTTCAAGAATTCTTCTCAGAGATTGCCAATTATAATCTTCCGTATGTTGCACATGGACAAACGTAACGTTTTTTGTAGTTTTAGTATCCAACATTTTTACGCCGAGCAATTTTATACTAGTTTTTACTAGTTTTTACTAGTTTATACTAGTTTTTAGGTTCATCTACACTTCAGAGATTGGTAAATTTTAATTGGCCGCAACCCTTTTTGCGTCCCACTGCTGGGCACGGGTCTCTCCCCATTATTGGGGAGGCCTGGAGCTTACGCCACCACGCTGCTCCAATGCGGGTTGGTGGAGATGCGGGTTAGTGGCCAACCCGCTGTCGGATGTTTTCAAACCGCCCATAAGGCCTCCGACAAGGTTTAACGACTGTCTATCGACAACAACCGGGACCGACGGCTTATCGTGCCCTCCGAAGCACGGAAACGCGCATGAAATTTTTAGCCACTATCGGTCACCCATCTCACACCCGACCGCGCCCGTTTGGCTTAGTTGCATAGATCGTTTACGTTCTACGCTAACCGCCGGGCCATGCGCGCTTCATTTTAATTAGTAATATAATATTGTATGCCAGAGCATGGTAGACTGTTTAAACTCTTATAATAATTTAAACATCTAATTGTATGTATGCAGTCAACAATAAAGTATTAAAAAGTGAAAAATAAAACTTTTTATGAATAAGATAGTTACGAATGCGTTTCTTACTAATTAAACAGACTTAATTAAGAGTCGGTGCTCATTTCAAAATTTCGAAAAATAACTTCCTGGTTTCATTCTCGATCACTTGGTGAGAACTCAACCAAATTATTATGGGACCTATCCAAAGGTCCACCTTTCCAATAAATATTATCATCCAAATCGGATAAGGTTTATCCCTTAAAATAGGTTAAAATACACACCTACAAAGAACAAAAACTGTATTGCTGACCTGTCCTCCTTTTTGATAATGTTTAGTAAAAATAACATATTTATCGAGTACCGTAGTTACTTTACTATCTACCTATCTACTATCCAAACAACATCGGCAGGTGCAGGAGAGCACATCTACTCTCCGAAGATGGGCCCATTCTGGGCTCCGCGCGTGGAGGACACCGGTGCGATCCCTCGGAGAACCCGGAGTCCTCCCGAAACGCAGAGGCAGGTCACCGAGGGGGTTTTAGTGCGATCAAATCCCACATAACCAGGTATCCTCTCCCAAGGTGCCGGGTACCTTTTGAAGGTTTTCCCCCCGACACCAAAAAAAAGGTACCTACCTACTTGAATGCGTATGTACGAATCTTCTTCCTCAGCGAAACAGAACTGACATAATATTATTGATGATGCAGAAATAGTTACGAGCCAGTCGTTTTATTATAGAAATAAATTACCAAGCCAATATCCGACTCAATATTAAATCCTCTTAGATCACAAGTTACTTACGAGTTACGTAACCCATCAATTATTGATTACTTTCACATCGGAAAGTTCAAGTGTCCGGTCCAGAACCTGCTTAAAACAAAGGAGAAATAAAAACCGTAGTGTGATATAATCGTATTATTTATTAATGCACAGCTTAAATAATATCTTCGAAATTCGGCAACAGAGTTTTTGAGGAGTGGTTCTTGCAGCTACTTTATTTACGGATAATATGATGAAAATTAATAATAACGTTTTAACGTTTCACACTCATAGCCCCACAGTAGGGTAGAAATACCCTGTGTCGTGGGTACCATGGACACATACAAAGACAGAAACACAAACACCCAGACCGAGAACAGAAATTTAAACTCATCATTCAAATTTCTGTTTCGCCGGGAATCGAACCCTGGACCCTCCGATTGGCAGTCCGGCATGGTAACCATTGCGCCACACGGGTCGTCAATGTATATTTTAAAATGTATATTTAAATATGTATGTTTTAATTTTTAAATAATTATTTTGCACACTCGAATGGGTAGGACTTAAGGAAATATTGTTAGTATTATTATTATTACCTATGTATGTATATGTATATAGTACGACTGCGGGTTGGCCACTATCCCGCATCTCCACCAACCCGCATTGGAGCAGCGTGGTGGAGTAAGCTCCAGGCCTCCCCAACAATAAAGGGGTGAGACCCGTGCCCAGCAGTGGGACGCAAAAAAAGGGTTGCAGCCACACAAGGTATTTACTAAACGTAATTTTTTCCCAGTCGTCGTCTTTGGGTGCCCGTTTGGGCTAGAGGTGGAGTTGTAACATATGGTGGGGAGAAAAATAGTGCTACTTGGGCGCTCTTTTTCTTGTTCATATATTTGACATAATATAATTACTATGGGTCGATAAAGGGCGAACGTGACGCGGATCGTGTGAGACACTATCGACTTACATCCATCTCCTCAACTACTGAAGATGTTTTCTACGGGATAATAAAATATTCGTGCCGTCTTTGAAACTGGAAACGGTGCAGCTGACCTGGCGCGCTCTGGTTCCGCAAGTTTTTGCCTCGGGCTTCGCAGAAATGAAAGTGTTGCACTTGTACTACGTACTTCCGCTGCACACGGAACCACGATATCGTTTAGTTTTTTGTACTTAGTACACTTTTTTGCATCTTACTGCTGGGCACGGGTCTCCCTCAATTATTGGGGAGACCTGGGGCTTACCCCATTTCCGATGACCAACTCACACAGATGAGTGATCAGATGGGTGATGGATGGCCATGCGCGTTTCCGTGTTTTCAATGGCACGTTAAACCATCGATTAAATATTACAATATGTATTTTCCGTCACCGTGGAGCAACGGTAAATGCGCACATCACTTCTTTGTCAGAGGTGCGCGCCGACGATTTGAACCCGGTATCTCCGCTTCTGAGACTACGGTCTTTACCACTCGGGTATTGCTGCTATTATCTAACAAATGAAACATTAGCAGACATTAAACTAGCTGTATATTATCTAATAAATGAAGTAGGTATTAGGAATTGCCGTCGTCATTGCATCCTTAAAAAATCAATGTGATCTTTTTAACGTCTCATATTCATAATTGTATGTAATATTTGTTTGTAAACATTACGCTGACCACATTTGTGTACAATGGAGCCGCGATTTGAGAAAGTGAAAGGGCGCAGATCCACCAGAGGCGCGCCGTGCCTTTGATCACTTAACTTGACACTTGACATCTCGTAATAACGAATGTACACTTTTGAAAATGCGCCCAAGCGTGCAACTGTCAATTCGGATTAAATTATGCTATTCAATGGCATTACAAATAAAAATACCTAGATAGATTATACGTATGAAATTTACGTTCGATAACACAACGAGCCGAACGTTTTCGAATTTAGCACATTTGTCCGTATACGAGTAATTACAGCATTTCCGGATCTTAAAGTAAGTAAGACAGCCTGTTTTAATTTGTAACGGATGAAAAAGAGATATGTATAGGGCAAAATTGGCTACATTTTAATAAGTCAGATTTAGAGCGGGATTGACACAATTAACCTTTGGCTGACTCTATTAGTACGGGATCATCATTAAACATTTCAGTTTTAATAATGACATCGCAAACTCTGTGCATATTGCCAGCGTCAAATGTAATGTTTGCATCACTTAGTAGTCATAGAAAAAATCAGTAAGTCGTCAGGTATCAATCAGTCAGTATAGTCCGTCAAATGTTCAAGTAAAGTGATGGCTACTTTACCAGAACGTGTCCGATGGAGTTTAGGAAGCAAGCCGAAAAAACATGTTTTCGCACTGTTATTTTATTTCACAACACTCGTGCACTGTCATTAACCTATATCGAACAAAAAGCCATCAACTTTATCAGATATAACTCAAAAATACACCAAGAAAATGAAAATAAAACAAGAGCACAACTTGTCCCTTCAGACTTCCCGCCAAAACTCGTACGGGATCATACGGAAATTCTTTATTTAAAAAGAAAACAAAAAACTTATGTGTTTATTTTTTATTTTATCTGAGTATGTGTTACGTTACCCAAATTATTATAAATTATTCGTACAATACCCCGTTCGTTTCTTACTTTAAATTATCATTGGCTGCATTACAAGTGGATATTTTAGAGTGGCTATAATACATTTAAACGATTTTTTCTTTGTCAAAAATAATTATAATATACAAAAATAAATAAAAAATAAAATATATAAAATAGTTCACGAACTCAATATCTACTGAACATTATTGTGGTATCACAACAACTGTCATGAAACCGCATTCCAATCCTAAATACGGAAAATACTCATACTTATACTAGCTGTTTTGACGATAGTTAGTGTAGTGAGTACCGGCCCATGAGTAAATATGCAGAATATTCGCGCAAAAACGAGCTGCGCAAGCGCAAGCCCATCGTTAGACGTATTTTACGATCAGCCTCACCGACATTCAAGGGACTGATTAGAAAATATTCCAGCTACGGCATTCATGCAATTTTTTTATAAAATGGTGGCATGGTGGCGGAAAATGAGGAAAGGTTGCTCTATGAGTATAATGGCCTCTTTCACCACCTTCAAATAAAGTGACAAGTAAGCTAATTGTCGGTTAAAGTCACCCGTGACTTTACTTTCAATTTCACGATGTTCGAGTAGCACTAATCATTTGATAAACCGACCCGTACTCATAGCTTTTATTTTCCAATTAACTTTACTTGGGATGTAACTTATCAACACTTTATTTGGAGATGGTGAACGAGGCTCTAAGCAGACAAATTTCATTAACAGTTCATCCACATTAAGTTCGTACATAAAAATGTACATGTTGGTTAAAAAAACAACGAAAATCTCTTATAAATAAAATTCTTCTAAAGTTTCATGTTGCACTTCTCTTACTTTTTAAACATTATATAGTCCCTTAGAATAATTACAATTACATTATAGAAACCAAGTTCGCACGCCCAAATTGAAGCATGTTGATTGGTGCCATAATGGCACCAAACGCCGGGCCGCTCCGTAAGACTTAAGGTTAAATTTTATCACAACACTTTTTAAAAACAAAAGAAGTCTAATAAAATAAATTTTCACAGTGTTTTCAATATTTTGTATTATTATATTAGTCCGATTTTTACATTTTTTATAAATTGAATAGGGTGTAACCACAAATGTGGACCCATGTTATAAATTTAAACCGAGTAGTCCTATGTCATTTAAAGAATCGCTAGACGTATTTTTGGTACGACTATTAAACATTTTTTTAAACCCTTTTTTATTTCCACTGCTGGGCACTGGTCTCCTCTCTCAGAGGGATTTAGGCCATAGTTCACCACGCCGGCCAAGTGCGGATTAGAAGGACATCGCTTTTAAGAAATTATGAATTTCATTAAGACATACATACTTTTGGATATTATCCAAAAGGGTCTTGGAAACTATGTATACACACAAGAAATCAAAATGCCTACTTTAATAACGTCGCACTTAACATTATACGAAAGCAGGCATGATGACACTATTAAAAAATCAGAGAATAAATGGTTTTACAGAAAAATATATGCTAAAAAAGTTCTAAAATATGATCCCGTTTTAATATAAACATAAAGATTAATAAGATTTTCAATAAAATAAAAGTATTAAATACAGCCATCGGCCATATAGTCTGAAACGCCAATCAAAAGGAATGACGTCACGTCTCAGTAAAAGTCATCGTGTTGCTTAAAGTTTGACGAGCAAACCGACGCCATGACACCTACGAGCGTTTTCGCGCTTAATTCAAATTACATAGCAGAAAATACATTAATTTACGTTTAAACTTAAGTTTATTGCTGAAATAAACTTTTTTTCGAAACTAGGAGACGTGTACCTACAATAAGGAAAGGTATTTAAAAATCTGTCATCATTTTAGTTAATTCATTTTTAAAACATGTTTTATTGCCTTATCAATAAAAATTTTGTCAGTTGAAGTCATTTTCTCATCCAAACTGTATGAGGATGTCACGTTTGCACAGCTCATTAAAAGTATCTAAATTGATTCACTTCCAAGACCGGATTCAAACTGAAAGCCATATTTTTAAATAATACCGGAATAACAAATAAATAATTCAGCAAGAAATCCCACTAGAAAGTGAACTAATTCCGAACTAACGTTCTCAATGCACACGAACGCGCATTTACTGCACGTTATCCAGTAACTCGGTAATAACCAATTTTAGTACAGAATTTCTTCGCAAGTTAACTCTTTGCGAACTATGCGTGCTCTGCAACGCGCCAATTTAAGTCTGTTGGTGTGTCAAAAGCTAAGAGATATATAGTACTAGCTATAAAAGAAAAAATATTCATATATACTTTAATACTAATATTATATCTTTCTCTCTCTCTCTCTCTCTCTTTCTCTGTGCGCGCGCGCGTGTGTGTGTGTGTGTGTGTTACGTTTTCACGTCTAAACTACGGTACCAATTATAATGAAATTTGGTACACAGATATAGAGGACCGTAGTAAAGAAAGTTTATATCACGAAAATAGACTTAAAGGGATTGAACTAAGGGATAGCAAAAATAATTTTTAAAAGGCCATGTCTCTCACAACAATGTGACTGAAGCAAATCAAGCTTTTATCATGAATTTTTCATTCATTTCAAGGTCCCGTCTGATGGACACGAATCTCCCTCCAATATTGTGAAAGATTGGTTCCAGAATCCACCAAAATTAAATAATTATTCTGCGATCTAAAACGGCTTTATGTCAGGAGTAAGTGTCGCGACATTAGAACCAGTCCATCTAGCGTTGTCGTTTGTCATTTAACGTTAGTACTCGTAAGTTAACGTAACCAACCCGCAACCCGCTGCGCACAGCCGGAGAAGTAGGTAAGCCCCATGTCTCTCCAATTATGGTGAGGAGTGGGAGGTAAAACTATTGCAGCCAATTAACATAAGCGTAATCAAACAATAGCAATGCACTGGAAGACTACCTTTACGACATGTTGCGAAATAAGCGATCGCCTGCACGCTCATATTTGGCGTAATTTCTTGGCATTACTTGTTTGTATACCTGCATTAAAGAAGCGCGCATGGCTCGGTGGCTAGCGTAGAACGCAAGCGGTCTATGCAGTTAAGCCAAACGGGCGCGGTCGGGTGTGAGATGGGTGACCGCTAGTGGCAAAAATTTTCATGCGCGTTTCCGTGCTTCGGAGGGCACGTTAAGCCGTCGGTCCCGGTTGTAATCGATAGATAACAGTCGTTAAACCTTGTCGGAGGCCATATGAGCGGTTTGAAAACATTCGACAGCGGGTTGGCCACTAACCCGCATCTCCACCAACCCGCATTGGAGCAGCGTGGTGGAGTAAGCTCCAGGCCTCCCCAATAATGGGGAGAGACCCGTGCCCAGCAGTGGGACGCAAAAAAGGGTTGTAGCCAGCTAAATAAGTGTCTTCTTTATCAATATGCGCTATCTTTACTTTCCCAAACATAGTTAAGAACCACCGGGCGGAAACTGGCTATCAAATAAAAAAAACCGCATGGAAATCGGTCCATTCGTTTGAGAGTTACGATGCCACAGACAGACATACACACAGACAGACAGACATCGACGTCAAACTTATAACAACCCTCTTTTTGCGTCAGGAGTTAAAAAAACTATGGCTATACATACTTTTATCGCAATGTATTCTTATTGTGTAGACTTCACGCGTATTACCGCGTGTACACAAAATAGATGGAAGTTGTAAGGTCACGCCTGTCATATACCTACAGACTAACATCATATGTGTGTATAGTGCACCGTGAAACAAAATCTTCAAAACGAAATTTGGATTCGCAAGACACGTCAGGGCGCACGACAGGAGCTCGGCTAAGAGGTTGCAGTGGACAAAAACGTCTTGGATTGGATGACATGAGCATCATATAGGTTAAAAATAAATAAGCCTGAGGTATTACAGTGACTTCGTTTAAAATTCTAGATTATATTTTTGTTCACTTCAAAACTTCTTTAGCGGCGTTGTGCACTTTTTTTTGGGATGGGTAATTTTTGAAGTGAAAACTTCTTTAGCGGCGTTGAGCACTTTTTGTGGGATGGGTAAAAACTATGAAACTCGCGCGAGGTCACGTGTGCTGATCGCAAAATTTCGTAAGATAGTAGAGGAGACGAGGAAGATCGACCTTCACCGATCTGATAATTCAATGAGATATATTGTTTACCAAATATAATTTATAAACATATATGCCTATGATAACTTGACTATCGAAAAGTGTTCATAGCTATTTTTAATTTAATTAATTTTAATCAATTTTCTTTCATATCACCTTCACTCTTGTAACAACCGAACGAGTGAATATCTTCACCGGCTCTTAGACCAAGACGGAGGGGTGACAGCTGATGACGGCTCATCTGACGGCTGTCTATACTTTTTTTCTTCAATTATGGCATCGCAAACTCTGCATATTGCCAGCGTCAAGTATAATTTTATCTTAAAATTCGTTTATATCAAGTATTTAAAATATGGACATTGAACAAAGTGCATCTATTAATGAAAAACGTGACGAAGAAATAGTGAAAGAAAATGAGAGAGTACTTTATAAAAATACTCGATAGAAATTAATACTGATAATTCAAGCAATTCGTGCGGAATTATTCCCTAACCATTCCAAGACATCGAAAATGCACAACGTTAATGTATTCACTTCTGCCGGCACTCCCGGAGTGCAACCCATCGTTTTTGGCTACAACTTTTTTGCGCCCCACTGCTGAGCACGGGTCCCTCCCCATTATTGAGGAAGCCTGGAGCTTACTCCACCACGCTGCTCCAATGCAGATTGGATATTTTGTATCCGACTTCTAATGGAGAGATTTGAATATTGAATTAAATGATATTTTCTTGTCCTATCGTCAATTGTCAGACTTCATCTATACATATAATAAATTTGTAACAAGTCGATTTCTGTACATTGAAGATATTTAGATAAAACTGTCACTAGGGCTATTTATTAGCGTAATAGAACCCAAAACAATGATTTTCGAATTATTGTCTGTTTGTATGTTTGTCTGTTTATCTGTTTGTCTGTTCGTTTGAAAGCACTAATCTCAGGAACTGCTGGTTCTAATTGAAAAAAATTTTTTTTTGTGTTGGATAGTCCATTTATCAGGGAAGACTTTTTTTATAAATAAACCGACCAAAAAGTCATACGGGCCGCGTGGTGTTAAGCGATCACCGTCGCCTATGACTAATACCGAAGTCCACGCAGACGAAGTCGCGGGCTGCCACTATGGTTCATAAAAATGTCTGTTAAAACCCGCACCTAAGCATTGTAACTGTTGTTACTTTAACTAATTTATCACTTTTATTTCGCTTGAAAAGTATCTATGTTACTATATTTAGCGAATATTTGCGTGACTTCTATTAATAGTACCTGTGTCAACACGTGGAGCGCGCCGCAAAGTACTTTGTATGGAAACTTGGATGCGTCAATTGTCACCTTGACTCTACGATGCTGAAAACTTTATTTCTATTTTTTTATTAGCAGAGGAGCCTGCAGGCCACATGGTGTTAAATGAAATGAAATGAAATATTCTTTATTCACTGTACGGTTCATTCACAAACTCTTAGTGAACGTTTTTTTTTGTTCTGTCTGCTCTGGGTGCGCTTAGGCAATGCTGAGCTGAAGAAAAGAACAGACGGAGAAAAACTTCAGCCCTGTTTTAAAATATAGGGTATACAATAACTAGCTTTCTTACAGAGTAGCTATGGGCCGATAAGGGACATACGTGACAGCTACCGCATGTTTCAATGTCGTCCCACAGCCATCTGTTAACATTGGCAGTTTGATTGATTCAAGTCTATTACATCAGTTAAAGAAACAGCCTTGTGGGACTACAGCTCAATCCCAAGCTTTTTTATCAATTAAATAGTCCTTAAGATCGTATTACGCGTTAAATGGTCGCTGCAGCATATGGACATCTACATACAACCTCAAGCAAGCTTAAGTGTTGCCTGTGGTCGTACGTATGCAGTTGCTCTGCTACACTGAAGACGGAAACTTACCTCATGTAAGTCTGGCCGCAACTGCACCGGACCGACACACAATAGAATTGCAGATATATAGCACAATAGAATAAGAATAAAGTGTTGATTAGTTACGTCCCAAGTAAAGTTAATTGGCAGGTAAAAGCTATGAGTACAGGTCAGTTTATCATATGATTAGTGCTACTTGAACATCGTGAAATTGAAATTGTAGTTACGGGTGACTACCCGACAATTAGTGTATATGTCACTTTACTTGAAGGTAGTGAAAGAGGCCCTTAGTGAATGTAAGTATTTAACGGTTATGTAAAGTTTTTAGTTGGTTAGATAGTGCCTATTCATGTTAACATACTTTATAGTGAAATATGAGTATTGAATAGTTTCACATGAAAAGCTTTACACGTTCCAGCCGCAACGCGGACGCCACAAAACATGATAATGTAATAATTTGGGGTGCAAAGTAATTATAAAGAAGGCCTATTAATGTATTGAACCGTTGATTAAACGTTCCATCAAAATTGCCGTCGTAATGCCGTGTTTTGTAATATTTGTAAAGGAGTATTTTTTATTACTTTGTAAAGTAGTATATTTTAAATAAACAGGGTATATATAAAAAGTAACGCCAGAATTAAAAGTTTTTGAAAAAAAAATACTAAGCTAATACCTATATAGGCGAACGTCAATTCAATTAATTAAGTTTTTAACAAAAAAATAGAACCGACTTCAAACGGTAAAAAATAAAATTGTTCAGTACCTACTTCTTCTTGCTTATGGTAATGACTCTTAAAACTATTTTTGGAGTCGGGCCCTTACTTCCATCATCAGCTCAGCAACATGAGATAATGATTACTATGCACACATACGAGTATCTCTTATGCTTCAGAAAGTATAAGAAAATCAATGTGCGTGCCTATAAAATTTGAGAATTCCCCTCGATTTCCCTGGGATCCTATCATCAGATCCTGATTTAGTGACAATGAGACCACCTCGGGAGTATAAGCATACGAACAAAAAAAGAATTTTGAAAATCGGTCCACAAACGGCGGAGTAATCGGTGAACATATTATATAAAAAAAATACATACAGCCGAATACATTACCTCCTCCTTTTGGAAGTCGGTAAAAGGGCAAAAAAGACAGGTTAGGAGACAGTCTGATTCGCAAACCCACAGCAAAACATGTAAAGTTTTAAAGAGATCGTTCAACCGGATTGATCGATCGATATACTCGTATCTGTCTCTATTCCTACTCTCTCTACTACTCACACATAGTCAAGATGCATCAATAAACAAATATACAACAACATAAGCACCACCACTAACACGTATTTCACCGCAAAACAGAGTATCAGCAGGGTCACAGACTCTACGAGGCTAATGGTTACTCGCAAAGTGCACAAAATAACTAAAAATTCAACGTTTTTCAGTTAGGTACTTGCGTACTACTTATCTATATAAATAAATAAAATTGGAGTGTCTGTTTGTAATATCAAAATAACCGCCTTTGACTACATGCATATGAATATACATATATAAGGTACCTCCTTATACCAAAATAACATTCTTTTCGATTTTTGTCTATCTGTCTGTCTGTTTGTTTCGACTAATCTCTGAAACGGCTGGACCGATTTTGACGGTACTCACTGACAGGTAGCTGATGTAATAAGAAGTAACTTAGGTTACTTTTATTTTAGAATAATTCTTAAACTAAAATCCACGCAGGACTTCGTCGGCGTGGCGACTGCTAGTGTTAAACACGAACGCAGCGTTTACTCTAGTACGGAAGAAATACTATAGAAAGGATATAGGTATAACATTGCCAATACCTAATAATCTGTGTACCTTTCACGCTAGCGGAAGTGGTATAGTGGTATTATGTAATAGGAGCTTTTGAAAGTAGGTAGCTGTTTGGTTTGATGAAAGCCATATCAGCTCATTGGATCGTAATGTAATTAGATACCTGCTGCTTTGTGTTGCGATAAAAGAAATAAAGACAAAAATGGTGCAGTCTTATTATAAAATGGTGTCGTTGCAGCAATTCTGAACAAATACCGAACCAGTGAGCTTGGTGACCTAGGCAAATAACTACCAAAGAAATTCAGATTTTTTTCAGCTCAGGTGAACTAAAGAAAAACTTATGCACAAAGGCAATAAGTTTTTTTTTCAACCGTTGTAGATGTGCCACTGCTGGGCAGAAGTCTCTGGGTTGAGAGAGATTTAGGCATTGTTGGCTGACCAAGTGCGTGATCCACGGATGGACATGACCTGTCTTTGAGAATTTTCGATTTTTTTCTGCCATGTACGGTGTATTATTTTGCATCACGATGTTTTCCTTCACCGTAGAGCAGCGATAAATATGCAAAATACATAGAGAAGTTCTATATGAATTGCAGTGAATGCAAAAATAGCCTAAAGTTGCAACCTGTAGTAAAAATACATACATATATAGCTTACTAGTGGTCCGGCTAAGCTCCGCCCGGGTGCAGACGTTGTCCTGCCTTAAAAGTATTGAAAGAGGATTTGTTTTTTTAATTACGAGTATCTTAAAGAGATTTCATGTTACTGTCAAACAAAAATATAAATAAATAATGACATACGAACTGTCTTGTTATTCTGACTGTGTCAAAGTTTAGAACGGCACGGAACGAAATACTAACGTTTGACAATTTATATGGGAAACTACTTATTATTAAGAAAATACCTAATGAAAAAAAAATATTTTCTAGTGGACCAAATTGTGAACCAAAACCCCCCTGAACTCTCAAAAAATTTCATCAGAATCCGTCCAGTCGTTTAGGAGCAGTTCAGTGACACAAGCACACAAGAAATATATATACGAGTATATTAAGATCAGCTTTCCGGGTTCTGTCAGCGTGGTCTTTATGTACGTTTTTAATATTAAGAAATGAGATATTTTTGCATTCACCTGCAAAAAATATTCTATATCAACCCTCAAACATACAAAAGTTGGGTCAATCCGTAGGTAGCACCGTTGCAACATAGTACGAGTATATTGGTATGGGTTCTTTCGATACCTTTACTTAATCGCACTAAACATAATATCTTTATTGTTCCTTACCTTAAAGACAAAAGTCATATCTCGTAATCATTACATGTATTAGCAACAAACGCATTAAAATGCTAACTTAATGACATAATACGTATAATCCAGTCTGAGATAAAAACACAGGTGAATGACCTGCCCACAGCTGCAGCCTCTTACTTTATTTCTAACTTAAACAAACTAAACAGGAAAGTAACCTGATTTTTTAGAACTAGGCTGGTTAGATAGAAATAAATTTTGTCGATGGAGTGCTGGTGAAATTCAAAGTACGATGCGTTTTAACATCAAACAATATTAACTTTAATGAATATATACTTTACGTAAATATTAAAAAAAACTTAATTATTTAATTCTTAGGTAAAATACTTAGATTTATATTAAATAATAAACATAAATTTTATTTCCTTTTCTTTATATATTAAAAATAAGTTCTCTCCAACACCCAGGGTTGACTGGCAGAGAATGCCATTAGGCATTGAGTCTACCTTGTAACCCCTAGATTAAGGTGGTTCCAAATAATAAATAAATAAAATTGGTTCCTCATAAAAAGGGAAAAAACGGATTTACATGTGAAAAAGGTTCCTTGAACGAAACATCACTTTTGAAACAGGGCCAGACTTAGGGAGTGGGTAAAATATCAATGTAAATTAATTAAAAGTTAGTATAAATTTGAAGGAAACGAATTTTTAAGTTAAAATAGCTTTTCGGGCGCACTAAAATACAGCTATTAGTTACCTACAAATTGTTACGATTACTTGCATCCGAGGGTACGGTAGACAGCTATCACTAAATATTTTCAAGAGCCTTATTGCGATTTGGGTTGCATTTTCCAATCTGCATTTAAATAGCTTGCGAAAAATATGACCTACCATAATAAGTTCAAACTATACTAGATTTCATATCATTCATGTTACTAAGTGACTCGTAAAGCTCATTCACGTAGAGCACGGTACGGGAAGACGCATAAACAAATAAAAAGTAAAGATAAACTGTCGCTTTCTCTCAAGAACCTGTTCGTAGCTCGTCGTTTGTAGGCTATGCTTCTTCAGTTCATACTACATACTCTTCCGTTCATAGTTTAGGTAATGTTAATGGTTTTACAATAGTATGAATGAACTTTATTAAATAATTAATCATTCGTTCAGGCTTCGATCAGATGATTATTCTGATCTATCTCAAGGAAAAAATATTTTTTTGAAGTAAAAACTTCTTTAGCGGCGTTGTGCACTTTTTTTGGGATGGATAAAAGATGTTAAACTCGCGTCAGGACACGTGGCCTGATCGAATATTCGTAAGACGGAGGGGTGATAGCCAGTCCTGGATTTATAAATAGGCCGTATAGGCCGCGGCCTAGGGGCGGCAGCGTCCTAGGGGCGGCATATTTCAGAGGAGGGTCCCTCGATTTCAGAGGATAAAATTCAAACACGTTCACTGGTTTTCTCATGGTTTTTTTATACTTTAAAAATATCCCTATAGAAACTCATTCCTATCGAAAGCTATATTATCATGTGAGTGAGAGATAAGAGCAGCAAGGCGGGCGGACGGCAGTGACAATGTAGCAACCCCCGCTTTCCTTAGGTATGTAGGTACAAGGGGCGACGGAAATAAAGTGGCCTACACTCATACATAATAATAAATAAAAAATATAAATCCGACACTGGTGACAGCTGATGACGGCTCGACTGTCTATACTTGTAAAATTCGTTTATATCAAGTATTTAAAATATGGACATTGAACAAAGTGCATCTATTAATGAAAAAAGTGACGAAGAAATAGTGAAAGATAATGAGTGAGTACTTTCTACTTACCATTCCAAAATATCAAAAATGCATAACGTTAATGTTCAAGTTTTCACTTCTACCGGCACTACCGGAGTGCAACCCGTTTTTCTAGAATAAAAGTTGCATCTTCTTCTTCTTTTCTTCTTTCCAACCTTTTTTATGTCCCACTGCTGGGCACAGGTCTCCTCTCACATGTGAGAGGGATTTAGGTCATAGTCCACCACGCTGGCCAAGTGCGTACTGGTGGACGTCATGCTATCAAGAAATTATGAATTTCTCTCAGGCATACTGAAAATACTAGATGAAAAATAATACTGATAATAAAAGCAATTTTGTGCGAAATTATTCTCTAACCATTCCAAAATATCAAAAATGCACAACGTTAATGTTCAAGTTTTCACTTCTGCCGACACTACCGGAGTGCAACCCGTTGTTTTTTTTAAATTTAAATCATTAATTGTATATAGTATCCACAATTTATTAAAGCTTCGTATAACAAATCGTAGATATTAATGGTAATGTGATAGAAAACTTATTCTTTATACAAATTAAAATAGACAGCAATTTTGCTAAGTAATCGCCGAGACAGCATCATTTATACAATCGCAAACCCCTCAGTGATAAAATGCCACAAAATAGACATCATTAAAATTTCTCTTTTGCGAAGATTAATATTAGATCTTGCCAAAGGACTTTCTGATCCAGCTCAAACAGGAAATTCCACAAAGTTGTCTAGAAAAGTGAAATTATCGAAGATCGTGCCGACCTCTTGCATCTATTAATGCAAGGCCGAAGAAGATTAATTGAATTGACTTGCTAAGTACTCTGAATCTTGTTTCGCCTCCGATAGTCTAAATATTTGCTTCTGTTTGAATAAGATTGTCACACTTTTATGTTTTCTACGGAACATTGAATTTGTTTTAGTCTTATGAATATTCAGATGTTCAACATAGTTTTATTTTTAGTGCAAATTGCAAACAAATTTACTGTGTACAACTTTTTCGAATGTAAAATAAAATAAAATTTGAATTAAATTTGATCTGGTTAGCTGTTCGTGGTTGATAATAAATAGCAACTCTTTTATTAGCTATAAAAAAGAATAGACATTTAACCTGACTGCGCGACGTAAAGAAGAAATATCTATGATTATCAGTTTACGTCTGTTTGTATGCATGTAGGTATGTATGTTTGTTACGCGGCGTGGTAGAGACCAAATGCGTTAATCAATTTCGATGAAAGGAAATGAAAAGACAATATTTTATTTGCACACAAAATAATGGTGAAAAAAAGGTTTAACAAAATATTTAGATCTAGAATATTTTACCCTTTAGAGAGTACACATTTTAATTTAATTTAATAAACGAATTAATCTTAATGACTTAATTTAAACTTAAATTCTTAAAATTACTGATGAATGATGTTTCATACGTCAAACGATCTGTCGTATCGTAATCTTGCGTGGTTGTTGCAAGGTTGTTAACTAAAAACCCATATACAACAAAACGAAAATAAATGAAAAACGTGAAACATTACTCGTCCTCTCCCAACAATAACCAACAACAAACGATATATAGAAAATGACAATTTGATCAAAATGAGGGAGTATCAAGTGGCAACACTGCGTCGCGTGCACTAAACAGCCTTGTATTTGCTATCTTTTGTAAAGCGCAGTAAATCTAGGAATTTGTTTCCGTTTTATTAGCCGTTTCGTTTGAAGACATAAATTATTTTATTGTGTCAAAGGCAGATAAGAGCGCAACAAGTATGAAACATTGACAAATCGTAATGTAGAATCGTAATGAAGCGCGCATAGCCCGGCGGTTAGCGTAGAACTCAAACGATCTATGCAACTATCGATCAACGGTCGAGTGTGAGATGGGTGACCGCTAGTGGCAAAATATTTCATGTGCCTTTCCGTGCTTCGGAGGGCACGTTAAGCCGTCGGTGGCCTTATTTGATTACATCCGACCGCGATTGGCCACTAACCCACATCTCTACCAACCCGCATTGGAGCAGCTTGGTGAAGTAAGCTCCAGGCCTCCCCAATATTGCGGAGAGACCTATGCCCAGCAGTGGGACGCTAAAAAGGGTTGCAGCCAATGTAGAATTATTATCATAATTTGAAATTTGTGATCATTTTCTACAATTTATTAAGTGATATTTTTCAAATTAATAATACCTAACTATTATAACACATTGACAACTGATTGATTAGGATATGGGTAAAGCTGCGTGGCCGGAGGTTTGTGTTCCAATTCCGACGCGCACGTACAGCACTTAAAAAATTCGCTCTCTATTCCGGGAGGAGATCTGTGTCCAGCAATTAGACAATAATGTTGTTGTAGTTGAAATAACGATCGGTCTATAAACAAGGGAGCTACTCGTATAATAGACCATACATGCCTGCAAGAAACTATTAAGATATAGTGACGCAATAAATTTAAAAAATTTAAAACCCCCGACCAAAAAAATTAATTCTAAAAACTAACAAATAATATTTTAAACCTATTATAATTATCATCGTCACATATATTATGTGAGTTCAAGTATTTCGTCGCGTCGGGGGACCAAACATAGCTAAAAACACCCTCGACTGATATACCTTTCAATAAAAAAAACCGCATTAAAATCGGATCATGCGTTTGGGAGCTACGATGCCACAAACAAACACGGACACATACACATTTACATACACACACAGACACGCCAAACTTATAACACCCCGTCGTTTTTGCGTCGGGGGTTAAAAAAGCAATTGAAGGTATTATAAAAGTATTTCCTTTGTGTCAATAATTAGTTTAAACAAAAAATGTGTATAGATGCCCAGCCCATGGGCTGACGCGACCACTAATCACCACGTGGTCTGCATGCTCATCTGATGCACCATTCAAAATAAAAAAGATAAAGACAAAGACTTTTATTTGCACAAATATGGGTGTTTACAAAATGTTTTTATACTTTTGATTCGCCATACATATTTACCTTCATGAGGTATGCAAATATTACAAAAAATTAAAACTTAACTATTTTAAAATATAAAAATGTACAATGAAATAGTTTAATTTATTACATTATATTTTAATTTTTTTATCATTATTTGTACCCATATTGCACCTTTTAATTAATTAAATTTATTTATTTATTGATTTTGGTTTTTCGGATCGGATCCGAAACGTAAGAAAAGTACGAAACAAAAATGTTTTGGTCATAGATTTATTATTATATTTAAGCAGATTGATATGTGTGAACTATAAGGTTATAATGTAAATGTTAGCATAAACTGATATATAACTAATTTTCTAAAAATTTGTAAGATATTCGCATGCCAGTCATGGCGAACATGGTTGCTATATTATATAATAGAAACTGTACTACCCTGTAACCATACCATGTTCTGTGAATAAATGATTATGATTATTATGATTATGACTAAATCTATGGTTTTGATCATTTGCCGTGTGAGAGTTTTGGCGGGAAGTCTGAAGGGACAAGTTGTGCTCTTGTTTTTTCATTTTCTTAGTGTATTTTTGAGTTATGTTCGCGCCTACAAAATGTTCACCAGCAACACGTCGCGACCACGATTTGCACCTTATTTATTTTTTCTCATACTTTTACGCCGGTACCATCGTTTTTAGTAATATATTCTGTCATCGCTTACTAGAAAATTCTAAATGTGCAATTCAAGCTAGTCAGCCGCAATAATTTGTAATAAAAACTAGAAGCCAAGTATTTTCAAGATTATACAAGTTTTTTGAAGCAAGATTGTCATTTTATTGAGTTCGGCATCGGACTCCAGTGTCTGAATACAGACATAGTGGCGACCGCGACAGGACGTAACCTGGACGAACATTTGGATTGTGGAAGCTTGGAGTCCTACTGGAATCGGTCAGCAACAGCGCCGCAGCAATCAGCTACAGGGCAGCACCGCACTGAGTCCAGTCAAGTATTGAGGAACGAGCTAAACACGCATTTGGAGGGAACGCAGAATAAGCAACGCCGGGTCTTGGACTTTGGACCCGCAGCGCAGCAGATCATTGCAGCTAAGTGTTCCTTTCTATACCTTAAATCTCCCTATCATTCATTCCTGCTATTCCGAAGCGGTTTTGCTTGTGCAAACATAGGTAAAATATAATTATTCTTTTGTAACCTTTCAAGGTTATTGCGTCATCCATAGCTACTTAGTGTAATTTCTTTTAGAAAACAAGTAATCCATCTATTCTTTTGTCATATTTAAACAATATCCAGATAGATCTAGCTATTGAGAACACCTATTAAATCAAAATTAGTTGTTTTAATCATTTAAGACGCCGTTGTGCTTTTTCTGTCGAAGTACCTACCTACCGATTGTTACTAGTTTACGTTAGCGTTAATAATAGTTTGTTAGCGAAGCCCTAAGCGCCTTGAACCCTTGACTGTTCCTATTTTCTTTTCTGTGTGGTGATTATTCCGCCGAACATTCCAGGTTCCGGGTCGGTACCCACGAGTGAGCGAGATCAAGCCGTGCTGCGTTCCCGCGCTGCCTGTGCCCGCTGCGACTCCGCTCGCAGCCTCAGCTCGACCTCCCGGGCGGCGGATACCACCAGTCAGGGGCGTGAGCGTATTTATTTGTTTTCCTTTTAATTTTCAAAATTTAATTTCAATATTTTACGTTGATTTCTGTTTGTTGCGTTGTTACTCGAATTTGATTTCTTTGTCACTACATTTACAACTATTTTAATTATTGACAATGGGAATCGAGGAAGAAGTCAAAACCTTGACCGAATTAATTATTAAACGTAGTTCTGTCAAGGGTCAAATAACTAAGTTTAAAAATTATGTTGATAGATTATATGATGTGGAGGCGCTTAACACTACACAAAGGGCAGAACTTACCCTCAAGCTTAGTAGGTTTGAAACATTATCCTCTAAGTTTGATGAATTGCAAAGTAAGATTGAGGTAATTAATTCTAGTAAGTTAGAGGATGAGCTAGTAGAACGAGAATGCATGGAGGAGGCCTTTATAAGCAATATTGTTGCCGCTCAAACTCTGTTGCAGTTACACAGTCACACTGACAGTGCCCATGACTCTAGTAACTGTCATAATGCTAGTCATTGTAGTCCTGATCATAACGAGACTGGTTTTAGGCTTCCATTAATTAATATTGCAAAATTTGATGGTTCGCATCTTAAATGGATGGAATTTCGAGATACATTCAAGTCTTTAGTACACGATAATAGCCGAATTAGTGCCGTAAATAAGTTCCACTATTTATTATCTTATTTAGAGGGGGAACCGGCTCGTACTGTTGCTAATCTCGAAGTTTCATCCAGTAACTATCAAGAAGCTTGGAACCTGTTGTTAGAGCGTTATGACAACAAGCGTTTATTAATTGATCACCACCTCAATTCACTTTTTAATATTACTGCGATCCACAAGGAGTCTGAGAGGTCGTTACGCTTCCTAGTCGATCACGTGACCAAGAATTTACGTGCACTGTCCAGTCTAGGGCAGGCAACTGAGTACTGGGACATTATTATTATTCATTTAGTTTCATCTAAGCTAGATAGTACTACATTTATGAAATGGGAGGAACACCGTAATGCAATGTCAACTGAAACGCCCACGCTCAAGGATTTCCATAAATTTTTGAATGATCGTGCGGCAATTCTAGAGTCGGTACATCGTAGCAAGGTAGATAATGTCTCTAGGGCTAGTCAAGAGCAGCAGCGTACCGCGACTGCTTCTAATGTTAAAGCGGAGCGCTCCCAGGTAAAGTCGTACACGTGTACTAGTAATACTAACTCGAACGTTGCTCAACAAGAGAAAAATTCGTCTTCTAACTCATGTCCTTGTTGTAATTCAATCGAGCATAAGATTTTTGACTGTCCCTCATTTAAGGCTATGAGCGTAAGTGATCGTATAACAGAAGCAAATAGATTAAAGTTATGTAAAAATTGTTTAAGGCCTGGCCACTATTTTCGTCAGTGTCGTTTCGGTCCTTGTCGAGAGTGTAAAAGGAGGCATAATTCTCTGCTGCACCTGCCTTCAAATAGTGAAGGCAATGCAGCCTGCGCTATAAGCCCTAGGTCTAGCTCGGTTGATACGCTAGTTAACTTTAGTAATAAAAATATCAGCCAAGTTTTACTATCGACGGCTCTGATTGAGGTAGTCAATCCAAGGACGTCTAAATCAGAAACCGTGCGTGCCCTGTTAGACTGCGGGAGTCAATCCTCGTTTGTGACGTTGGATTTAAAACGAAAATTGGCCCTTGATGTCTGTCCTTTAAATTCCACGAATGTCATTGGGTTTGGAAATAGTAATTCAGGAACAATCACAGAGTACTGTGTTATTGAAATTAAATCATGTAATTCGTCCTTTAAGGTTATGTCTAACTTTTATATTATGAACCAGCTTACTAGTTCGCTACCTAATTCTAGTTTTGATGTTAATTTACTTAAAATTCCTAGTAATATTATTTTGGCAGATCCCAAGTTTTATGAACCGTCTCAAGTTGACATGCTTATTGGTTCGGATCTGTTTTGGGACATAATTGGCTGTGAGCAAAGGTCCTTGGGTCCTGGCTGCCCTAGATTACACAGCTCCAAGTTAGGCTGGTTGATTGGCGGTCCCTTACCTAGTTACACGAATCAAGCTCATAATAAAGTAAAGTGTAATACAATTCTCACTAGATCTATACTAGACACTGACTTAGATTCTAGCATGAGTAGATTTTGGGAGTTAGAGGAGATTTCTCCTAGAACTTATTTAAATGATAAGGAGCAGGCATGTGAAACGCATTTTATGCAAAATACGCGTCGGCTATCGAACGGTAGATTTTGCGTTAGGTTGCCTTTAATTAAGTCCCCTGACTGTCTTGGCGATTCGTACGCCATGGCCAAGAAACGATTTTATAATTTAGAGAAGCGCTTTAAGAGGCAGCCTGAAGTTAAATCTCAGTATGTTGCATTTATCAGAGAGTACGCGGAATTGGGTCATCTCTCGGAGGTAACGCTAGATAAACCTGTTTCTAATTTTCGTTATTATTTGCCTCACCATCCAGTGTTCAAAGAAAATAGTGAGACAACGAAAATAAGGGTGGTATTCGACGCGTCTGCTAGTACATCCTCTGGCCTCTCTGTCAATGACATTCAGATGGTTGGGCCTCAAATACAGGACTCTCTCTTCTCCATATTAGTACGAGCTCGTCTGCACAAATATATTTTGACGGCGGATGTCGAAAAAATGTATCGACAAGTTATGGTAGACGAGTCCGACCGAGATTTACAACTAATCCTATGGAGAGAAGATGAGCGTGACCCCCTTAAAACACTAAGGCTTAATACTGTCACTTATGGCTTTGCAAGTGCTAGTTATTTAAGCACTAGATGTCTTTGGCAGCTTGGGGAAGAAAGCGAGGATCCCCTTACTAAGACCATTTTACAGCATGATCTTTATGTAGATGACCTAATCACAGGCTGTAACGATGAAAATGAGTTAAAGTGCATTCAACGTTCTGTGTCGGAGGCCTTGAAGGCAGGATGCTTTAATCTGCGCAAGTATAAATCTAATTCCCCTTTAGTTTTGCAGTCCTGTTCTTCGAGCTCTACTGACAAGCTAGTTATAAGCGAGTCCTCAAGCGCCCTCGGTATAGGCTGGGATTCAGTAACAGACCGTTTGTATTTATCCTTTGACATGCCACCTGCTACCGATAAAATAACGAAACGTTTTATATTATCCACATCTTTTAGAGTTTTTGATCCACTAGGTTTCGCAGGCCCCTGCATAATTATTCCTAAGTTGATTATGCAGCAGTTATGGCTAGACAAGATTGGATGGGATGACGTTATCTCTAATGATATGCAAAAGGCTTGGCTTAAATTTTATAATAGTTTGAATTATTTATCTTCACTCTCTATACCTAGGAAGGTTTTATGTGATTCACCGGTTACTACGGAACTACATTCTTTTAGCGACGCCTCGCAGAGAGCATACGGTGCATGTATTTATAGTAGGTCTGTAGATGCGGCAGGCAACGTGTATGTTAATCTGTTGTGCTCCAAGTCAAAGGTAGCACCTGTAAAGGCCTGCACTATACCCCGCTTGGAACTTTGCGCCGCTGTGCTGTCTGCATGATTGTGCAACGCTGTTATTGATTCGTTAAGGTTCCCTATAGAGCGCAAATTCCATTGGTGTGACTCTAGTGTCGTTCTTGCGTGGCTGCGTACTAGCTGCAGAAAATTAAAAACTTTCGTGGCCAATAGAGTTGCAGAGGTGCTAGAGTTAACTAATATTGGTTGTTGGCGTTATGTACCTACGTTACAGAATCCTGCTGATCTGATATCTCGCGGGGCTTATCCTGAGGAACTGAGGGATAATAATTTATGGTGGTCTGGGCCAGAGTTTTTATTGCTAGATGAGTCATCATGGCCTACTTTACAAAAGGATCCATTAGAAAATTTAAATGGTTTGGAGTTAAAAGTAAATACGGCTCTAGAAAATAATATTTCAACAATAATTTCCTTTAATAACTTTTCTAAATTAAATAAATTAAAGAGAGTGTACGCCTATGTTTTACGTTTTTTACATAATCTTAGAAATCCTAAGTCCAAACATCTAGAGGCATTTAGTGTACAGGAATTACAAGACTCTTTTTATCGCCTGTGTCGGGTAGCACAACAGGAATCCTTCCCTGTTGAGTACAACTTGTTGGCTAACAATAAAGCAATTAGTTCTCGATCTAGTATTATATCTCTTACGCCCTTTATGGATGCCAAGGGTTTAATACGTGTTGGGGGTCGACTAGACCAATCGACGCTTCCATTTGAAAGTAAGCATCCGATTTTATTGCACTCATCCCACCACCTCACTAAACTAGTATTTGAGCGGGAGCACATGCATAAATTGCATGCTGGTCCACAGCTGCTCCTTGCAAGCGTACGGAACTATGTGTGGGCCACTAATGGCCGCCAACTCGCTAGGAGAACAGTGCACAATTGTTTGCAGTGTAGAAAACTGCAAGGAAAAACATTAACTCCTATCATGGGAGACTTGCCCTCCCAGCGTGTTACGGTGGACTTCCCATTTCGTAGTGTAGGGGTGGACTTCGCTGGACCATTTATTATTTTGAATAGGAAGGGTCGCGGGGCTAGGACATCTAAGTGTTATTTGTGTATTTTTGTTTGCTTAAGGTTTAAATGCTTGCACTTAGAAGCAGTCAGCGACCTGTCAAAGGAAGCCTTTATTTCAACTTTACGTAGATTCGTGGCCCGTCGCGGAAGGCCTGCAGAAATTTTTTGCGACAATGGGCGAAATTTCGTAGGCGCGGCGAAAGAAATAGCTAGCTTTATAAGGGCCAATAGACAAGCTATTAATTCATTTTGTGGTGAGGAAGAAATTAAATTTGTGTTTTCTCCTGCTTACGCTCCCCACTTTGGTGGTATCTGGGAGGCTGGGGTAAAGTCTGCCAAATATCATATTAGGCGCGTTATGGGCAATTCGCATTTAACCTATGAGGAGATTGGAACTTTGTTTGCGCAAGTAGAGGCCATTTTGAATAGCCGTCCAATTTGTCCAATGTCCTCGTCTCCTAACGACCTCAATTTCCTTACCCCAGGGCACTTCCTGCTTGGTCGGCCATTGACTGCGTTGCCGTCACCGGATCTCGTCGACTGCAAGACTACCAATCTTCGACGCTATCAGCGGCTTGAACAAATTCGGCAACATTTTTGGAGGAGATGGCAGCGTGAATATTTGTCCGAATTGCAACAGAGGTCGAAATGGCGAGTTCGTGGTACCACTCTTAAACTAGGAGACCTGGTTTTGCTGCAAGAAGAAAATTTGCCCCCATTATGCTGGCGAGTCGGACGCGTAAGCAAGTTGTTCCCTGGCCCTGATGGCGTGTGTCGTGTGGCGGACGTCCAAACCAGTCGAGGGACATTTCGAAGACCTTTTACCCGACTCTGCCCCCTGCCAGTGACGGAGCATCAAATTGAGGGTTAAAATCCGGCGATTTTAACGGCGGGGATGATGTTCGCGCCTACAAAATGTTCACCAGCAACACGTCGCGACCACGATTTGCACCTTATTTATTTTTTCTCATACTTTTACGCCGGTACCATCGTTTTTAGTAATATATTCTGTCATCTCTTACTAGAAAATTCTAAATGTGCAATTCAAGCTAGTCAGCCGCAATAATTTGTAATAAAAACTAGAAGCCAAGTATTTTCAAGATTATACAAGTTTTTTGAAGCAAGATTGTCATTTTATTGAGTTCGGCATCGGACTCCAGTGTCTGAATACAGACAAGTTATATCGGATAAAGTTGATGGCATTTTGCTCGATATAGGTTAATGACAATGCACGAGTGTTGTGAAATGAAATAACAGTGCGATAACATGTTTTTTCGGCTTGCCCTCCAAAACTCCATCGGACATGTTCTGGTAAAGTAGCCATCACTTTACTTTACATTTCACTACAAAGAGATGCAAAAATTTGACTTGACGCTGGCAATACGCGTTTGCGATGCCATTAGGTATTAAAATTGAAAAGTAAATATTGAATGGCTGAAAAGATTTTTGTCCAATGCCGTAAAACGAAATAAAAAAAAAACAAAAAAAACATTTACCGTGTGTCAATTCTCAACCATAGAGAAATTAAGCACTACGTTATATTTTCAACCAAAGACCAATAATCCTAAAGACAGCGGGTCGGTGTAACCACTTTGTTGGCATCTCTTTTTCGCAGCCAGTGTTACCCACTTATCATATTTTCCCCCAAATCTGGTAATCTACAATATCAAGCAAGTAAACTATAAACATTTGGCAGATCAAACTGTGAAAGGATTTATATGCTAGTGCATTATGGTTGGTTGTTTGTGAGTTTAGATTGGTTGACTGGCATAAAGTTAATTGGGTCAGCAAATTACAGGACATACATATAGGAGAAAATAAAAGACAAATACAAAGATTTTTAATGGCACCAATATGGGTGTTTACAAAAGCTGTTAATACATATTTAGTACGTCATATTTAACTTAATGAGGTATGCAAATATTACAAAGATAAAAGTAAACACTTAGTTATAACGCAATATATAAAAATGTACATTTATATCAATTTTATTATTATTTTTCTTCTCTTTATCATTGGTCAATAAATGGCTTTCAAAATAGACCGAACAAATTCGGAATTATATTGATGGTTGCCAGTCAATACGTCCAGTGGCCTGAATCCATTTATATTCGGCAAGAGCGTCAGTTGGAAAACTGAAAAAAATATGACAGCAACATGAGATGAAATTCGTCTGGTAAACTTCTCATAATGTCTAATACCAAATACCAAATGTATGGAGTACCTTTTTATAGTCTGTCTGAGTGAAATTTAATATGTCGGGAAAATGCTCATAATGTCCACCCAGCCTATAACATTTTACTGGTCTCCACTTAAATAGTTATATATAAACAGGTGGGATTTGAGCCTCCCGCTTGAAATGTAACTAACTACTAATCTTTACACATAATCACATAATTACAATTTAATTACAATTACAATTAATTTACAATAAATACACATAATCTTTGATTTTATTATTTATAGTCACTGTTTTTGTTAAAAATTATTATATTTCAATAAGATGGTTAATTTTTTAGTAATACGGGCAGGATATTTTGATTCGAGATCTGACAACACAATTTCGAATTTGACAATGTTTGAAATGAACAAATATAAGTTTATTTTCACGAATTTCACTATACTTACGTTGAATGACTAGTAATAAGACAAAAGTAATTAAATATCTATATATAAACAATACATATTTAGTACATGTTTAAAAAGAAATATTGAACTTACGCGTAAATTGTAATGCCTTCCGGCAGCCTTCCTGTTTACGCTCACTGCGGCTCTTACAACCTAAAATACTGCAGCTCACCATATTGTGAAAGACGAAAAATGTTATTTGCTTTTAATACAACATAATTTACAGCAGAGAGAATCGATTTTAACACATAAATATGATAAAACAACAATGTCACCCCGACTTCCACAGTTTGTCTGCCACTTAATTAAAGGGCAATGTCAAAAAAACTGGTTACACCGAAAAGGACAGAAAATCTCGCTCCCATCTCTTTCTAACAAGTTCATTAAGTGTATTTCGATCTCGCTTTAGCGTGCCGTAATGAAAAATAGGACTCTGTCTATAGTACGTAAGTACATTATTCTTAGTCTAAGTTTTCAACGGAATTACCATCAGTCACTGCAGGAAGTTTGTGGTTTTGTCTTAATATGTCATACCTATGTAACTTCCTCTTACTTTCTCGTTATAAAATTTACTTAAACTCAATTCTGAAAAAGACACGCAGCAGTGATTCACATAAATATTCAGTATTATCATCTGTTATTTGCACTTGCTCAACACATCCGACGTGTTTTTGGGTCGCATTTTTGCGGATGTTTCGGCGTTACATCAACTGACGTAAGTAAAGTAATCATAAAGTAATCAATTTATTACTTAATGAAAAGTCTACTTAAGCTTAGGCAAGGCTATATAATCTTCAGATACGGTCGAATACATAAAATCTATCACAGATGAACCGAAAGTTACCTGTAGTTTAAGCTTTTCATGTTAGATTTTTGGTTGAGCTAGTAAGAATGTCTTTATAATAATAAAGATTTTCCTCTCGTTATACTTTATTAAAACTTTTAAATATTTTTTGGTTACCATTTAAGTTAAATTTTTGTTAAGGATTTCCGATAATTTTGGTTTCGTTAATTAAAATTATGACATTTTCTGGTAGTAAATTCTTCATCATTTATTATTTAAAAAAATATACAGTAGCGGTTCATTTAATTCGTGCCTGTGATTTAAACTTAATCTTACGAGAAGTCGAACTGCAACTACTCTCCCATTATAACCAATAAACGGAAATAAATTCCTAGATGTACGCGCTTTCAACAGATAGCTATGTTTAGCAGCACGCGATGCAGTGTTGAAACTGCTTCAAACTATCGATTGTTGACGTCAATAGGGACTTAATATAAAACTTAAATGTTTTTTATAGTATCAATCGATTCTATTTGGCATAGGGATATCAAGTGTTCTTAAAGGGCCACATCGATTGGAGCACCACGAAAGAAAGAATAGGCATGATGACACTATTAAAGAATCAAAGAATAAATGGTTTTACAGAAAAATATATGCTAAAAAAAGTTCTAAAATATGATCCCGTTTTAATATAAACATTAAGATTAATAAGATTTTCAATAAAATAACAGCAATCGGCCATGTTATCTGAAACGCCAATCAAAAGGAATGACGTCACGTCTCAGTTAATGTCATCGTGTTGCTTGAAGTTTGACGAGCAAGCCAACGCCATGACACCTACGAGCGTTTTCGCGCTTAATTCAAATTACATAGCAGAAAATACATTAATTTACGTTAAAAGTTCAGTTTATTGCTGAAATAAACTTTTTTTCGAAACTAGGAGACGTGTACCTACAATAAGGAAAGGTATTTAAAAATCTGTTATCATGCCCATTCTTCTGTTTATTGTTTAAAAAAATATACAGTAGCGGTTCATTTAATTCGTGCCTGCGATTTAAACTTAATCTTACGAGAAGTCGAACTGCAACTACTCTCCCATTATAACCAATAAACGGAAATAAATTCCTAGATGTACTGCGCTTTCAACAGATAGCTATGTTTAGCAGCACGCGATGCAGTGTTGAAACTGCTTCAAACTGTCGATTGTTGACGTCAATAGGGACGTAATATAAAACTTAAATGTTTTTTATAGTATCAATCGATTCTATTTGGCATAGGGATATCAAGTGTTCTTAAAGGGCCACATCGATTGGAGCACCACGAAAGAAAGAATAGGCATGATGACACTATTAAAGAATCAAAGAATAAATGGTTTTACAGAAAAATATATGCTAAAAAAAGTTCTAAAATATGATCCCGTTTTAATATAAACATTAAGATTAATAAGATTTTCAATAAAATAACAGCAATCGGCCATGTTATCTGAAACGCCAATCAAAAGGAATGACGTCACGTCTCAGTTAATGTCATCGTGTTGCTTGAAGTTTGACGAGCAAGCCAACGCCATGACACCTACGAGCGTTTTCGCGCTTACTTCAAATTACATAGCAGAAAATACATTAACTTACGTAAAAGTTAAGTTTATTGCTGAAATAAACTTTTTTTCGAAACTAGGAGACGTGTACCTACAATAAGGAAAGGTATTTAAAAATCTGTCATCATGCCCATTGTAAGCCAAAAGTAAACCTCACCGTGTAGCGTTAAAAACGGCCCATACTAAAGCGACAGATACTCGTATGTCATAAGCCGAGAACGCAGTACCAAATACTATGGGAAAAACAAGTGATTTCCAATTTTAACCGTTAAAAACTGCGTCTAAGTAAATGGTTGTCATATATTGCTTTTCTTGTTACAATATAAGGGTTCCGAAAAAATTTTTCAAAAATTTTTGGATGAAATAGAAAAATACTAAAATTTACTATTCCATTTTTCCATATTTTTATTTCCATTTTAGTTCCATATTTTACTTTTACTTTTATTTTTATTTTTATTACTTAGTGTTTTATGGATATTTTTGTTAATTGAATTTTTTACGAAATTTTATAATATCCTTTTTTAAATGCCAAATTTATATAAATTTAATAGTATAGTGCCATTGTGATTGCAACGCCCTGACAGGGTCCCATGCTATTTACTACATATTATTAACTTGTAACATCTTTTAAACTATGAAGCATGATGCAATAAAGATTTATGATTTATGATTTATTTCAAAATAAAACTTATTTTTCCATTTTGTCATTATTATTTGTAATTGTGTTACTTAAATACATTGTATATATTTTACTTTAAAGTAAAATGCGTTCTACTTCCCTAGTATACCATATTAAAATACTCTCTGTGAGCTGGAGGGGTAATCCGGGATATCTAATGGAACGTACTTGTGTCCTCTATACGCTGCGCCTCAAACGGGCCTTGGGAGATGTAGGGGCGATGTAGCACACCGATGTCCTTTAATTTTTTTTTTAAAAATAGCCTAAGTTACTCTTTATTACAACATCTACCTGCCAGTGAAAGTCCCGTCATTGGGCCAGCCGTTTCAGAGATTAGCTGGAAGAAACAGACGGACAGACAGACAGACAAAAAGTGTAAAAAATGTAATTTTAGTATATTATTATGTACCGTATATACAATCATATGCATGTAGTAAAAAGCGGTTACTTTAATAGGTATTATAAACAGACCACCAATCCGCACTTGGCCAGCGTGGTGGACTATGGCCTAAATCCCTCTCACTTGTGAGAAGGAGACCTGTGCCCAGCAGTGGGACATAAAAAAGGTTGAAAAAAAAAACAGACACTCCAATTTTATTTATTTGTATTGTATGTATTGTATAAATTGATGATTCATTTTCACATAGCACCCACCGTATCTCCTAGATGGCTAACTTTCAAAGGTTTCCCCCGTTACCAAAAAAAGGCAGTTACATCCGTAGATTTTTTATATATACTACGTATAGAAGATTGGCAGAAGCGTAACTAAGCGGGAACAAAAACGGAATACGGATACATCATATCTATCTCGCTCTAACTCACGCGTAACTATGTTCTTTCTCTTTTGTATTGCCAATCTATCTTGACGTAGTCAAAATGAAATATCTATGGTTACATCTATTTAGCTTTACAAATCTACGTAATGCTAATGAACCATTCATATTCTTTAGTGTACAAATTCATAAGTGCATGTGAAGCAAGTATTCAAATTACTGCACAAACTAGGCGTTTCGAAGCCTGAACGTATTATTACAAATTATTTTACACGTTGCTTCATAGTCTGAGAGCTTGTGGACAATTTAGAGAAGGTATTATAGCTTGATTACAGACAGTGAAGCTAGTTAGATATGAGTGTATCTACTACCTTTTATTTTGTATATCTGCCATATTCTGCTGTTGCTATAATCTGCTGATTTTTTTTAAAATATACAATGATTTTTTTTAATTCTATATGGTTTAAATAAAAAATCTACTATCTACTGCCACTAAAGATCTCGATTCCGCTTTTCTTTTCATAGAAATAAAATGTGCTGATTTTTTAATCAACCGTGTATCAAAACTTATAGTTATACTTATAAAATAAATAATATAAGATAAAAATTAATTTCATACCACTCAAAACACAAGTTAATTAAAGACGCAAAATAAAATATCTACAATCTCTCTGTTGCATAACTTTTTCATGAAACCGAATTTCTTTGGACTATTCTGACTTCTACTGGATCATAGTTTCTCAAAGTTTATGACTCATTATCACTTCATCGCCCTGGAAGGCAAAATAAACCGTCATAACCACCCTTAAGGCCCAAGGGTGGTTATGACGGTAAAGCGGCATTGAAGCGGCCAAGTAGCTATATTTTATTTGTACTTTTATTTTCGCAACTATATTCTACGAATAATTAATTATAATAAATGCGAAAAGTGAGGATAGATGTACTTGTGTTTTCACGCAAGAACGGCTGAACGGATTGGGGCGAAATCTGGCATAGGGATAGATTATTGTCTGAAATAGGCTTTTTATCTTTATACTTTTTGTCTCTGAAAAGTATATTGTTCCCGTGGGATATTTAAACAAAAATCATTCGAATAACGCCGATCCGGATTCATCAATCAATCGAAAATCAAAGCATTCATTAATGTCCGTCATTCTAGGAGGAACCTAGAAATTAGGTTCACAAGCTGAAAAAGGTTGAGAAGCTAAGTACAAAACTATTCCGGCCCAAAGTAGGTGACTCCGGTCCGATTGCGGTAAAGGAAAACGTGGCGTAAATTATCTTCTTGCCTCATTTAAATAAAGTTCTATAAGTCATCAGCATCTCAAACACGACCAAGAGGACCTGCGAGTTTCCCGCGTTGAAACTTTCATAATAAGTAAGGTAAACGTCCATAATGTCGACAGCGTTCTAGTAGACGTCATGCTAAAAAAACGGTTAAATGTTACATCGTTTCTATGAATGACGAATACCGGGACACTGCCAAAAACTGACAATAGTACGGTCGTTTACCCTACTAGATTTCTGCCTACACTACGGGCTTTTTCCTGTAGCAATGACATATTTTCCCCGGATAAAAAGTAGCCAATGTATTTTTCCAGCCCAACTGTCTCCAATTAAAAAATCAGGTCAAGTATGTAATTGTAATCAGGTCAAGTATTAATTGTTAATTTTTTATTTTTTTATAGATTAAGTTAATAAAAAAGTTTGGAGTTTTTTAACTACTCGAACTGTTATGAAATAATTTGAAACTTTTTTTCATAGTTTACTTCAACAAATATTTTTACCTAAGGTTGATGGGTGCTATGAAAATTAATTCAAAAATAAAGATAAGTAAAAATATAATTTATAGCACGCATTTTATATCACCATAGTAATACTTAGTGTAACATAAAATATTTTTTTTTATAATTTGGATTTACTAATTCATTAGTAATAAATGTTGGCTAAGTGCCCTAATTTAAGGGCGACATTCCAGAAAAGGTATTTCCAGAGTGCGCGAAAACTCGGCAAGCGAGTCACGAGTTTTCACAGCAGCCAGTTTTCTGTATACATGTAGGTACTTCGTCACGAAGGCTGGGCGCGTTTCTTTCACCACATATGACAATGACAAGTAAGCGTACGTTTACAATGAGGCTATCAATTACAGACGGAGAGAGTATGTCTTATTGCTGACATCACAACAAGGAGAAGCTCTCAATCCGAATTTATTTTTTATGTCTGTTACCTTATAATTATGTTAGAAGTATTCGGATTCTTTTCTATTTGATTATTGTACCCTATATTTTTTGAATAGCCAAATAAAGATGCACAAGAAAATCGGTTGATTTTCTTCCTGGGGTAACGTAAGGATAATAAACATAAATAATTAAATGTAAATTAAGTAACAGTAATGTAAATTAAAAAATAAATCGAATACTTGATATAATAAAATGTTCGAGTTTTGTTTTATTCACCGTTAGTTTCCACAAAAATGTAAGGAATATTATTTACCAAAACTCGTCTTCAATTTAATCGAGTGGGACTAAGAAATAAACGCTGATGTCACAGAGACACTGAATATCTCAACACTTCAATTTCTCATAAATAGTTACTAGCTAGAGGTCCCGCCGCGGTTTCACCCGTATTAGAAAGGGTCAGTAAATTATCAATTTTTATTGTAGTTAGGGTTCACTATTTTGGCTATTATGGCTTACACATTTTGGCTATAATGACTTACACATGAGATATATACTTGGGCGGGTTTTTTTTGTAGGACTATGTAAGATAAACATTTACATCATACATTAATACATACTCGTATGTGTAACTCTAGCGATTTTGGTAGCGCACGCCAGAATAGCTCGCAGATGGTAGATTTTTTCCTACTTACTTGACACTTATAGTCATATTTTGAACAATTCAGACAATATCTTTATAAATTGTAGCCTATGTGTTATTCTGATGTGTAAGCTATATTATTGTAAAGTTTCATTAAAATCCATTCAGTAACTTTTTCGTGAAAGAGTAACAAACATCCGTAATTATAAACTTTCGCGTTTATAATATTAGTATGATGATAAATGCATTTTTAAAATTCAATGTCATTGACAGCCTCCGTGGCGTAGTGGGTGATGAGCCGACTGCGAAACGTGAGGTCGTGGGTTCGATTCCCACCCAGGACAAATATTTGTGTGATGATGTGATGAACATGACTATTTGTTCTGTGTCTGGGTGTTAATTTATCCATTTAAGTATGTATTTAGAATAATATAAGTATGTTTATCAGCTTTCTGATTACCATAGCACAAGCTCTGCTTAGTTTGGAATCAGATGGCGTTGTGTGAATTGTCCATAGATATAAAAAATAAAATATAAATAAACAGTTTTATATAGCCAACACCCTGCGAATAACCACGCTTAGTAATAACTAAGCCTATGCGTAAATTAAAACTTTCCATACATCCGGTTATCGACAAGAAAACTCTTCGTTTCTACCACCAATCATAGTTTAATTTCCCCATTACGCCTTTAAACAGGCTAAATTTACTCCAAGTAGGATGTCAGGGCGTACCCTGCATACGCAATGCCGCTTCCATTATCATAATTACATTTAATTAAATAGTGTCCGGGTCCTTAACTATTTAGGTCTGATGGGATCTCATCACACCTCGATCTCTGAGAATCAAGCGTGTGACAATGCGTCTAGCATTTGTTTTCCTCAAGAATTACGGGTGATTTGAAAGGATAAGAAAGTTCTCGACTGATCAAGTGCAGTTTTATTGCAAGAGTAATCTTAATTATATTAAAGCGCGCATGGCCCGGCGGCGTAGAACGCAAGCGATCTATGCAACTAAGCCAAACGGGCGCGGTCGGGTGTGAGATGGGTGACCGCTAGTGGCAAAAAAAATTCATGCGCGTTTCCGTGCTTCGGAGGGCACGTTAAGCCGTCGGTCTCGGTTGTTCTCGATAGATAACAGTCGTAAAACCTTGTCGGAGGGCTTATGGGCGGTTTGAAAACGTCCGACATCGGGTTGGCCACTAACTCCCATCTCCACCAACCCGCATTGGAGCAGCGTGGTGGAGTAAGCTCCAGGCCTCCTCATTAATTGAGAAAGACCCGTGCCCTGGTTGCAGCCAATCTTAATAATATTGATGAGTGTCAAATAATCTTATGACATAGCAGGGCGTGGCATAACATTTACACATTTTTATCTTCAATTTCATTTACTTGTCAATCTCTAATTAAAAGATTCAGATTTTGTGCACTGAATCCCAACCAATCAGGACTGAGCAAGGTACTGTATGTAAGTTAAGGAACGTAGGTATTCCAAAAGTAAACTTTATCAATGATAGTATAAATATGGGTTTTGTGAGACCTTTCAAACCTTGGCAAAAATGCCTACCGCCTAACGGCGGAGTGAAATCACCATGAGGCAGTGATCCTAAAGAGGTTGTTCCTCGCTCCCGTAGTCCCTTACGTTTGAGTGCTCAATGTCTCGCGTAGGAAGTCCCTGTTGTTTTTGTTGTATACCTTTGTGTTATAAGCAGAGGTATAACATGACTCTTGCGCTGACAGTCCCTCTTCAAAATTCAAAGCGTATTGTAGACACAGAAAATTAGATATGTATGTGCTTATTTATTGATTGCCATATGCTGATTACTATATTTTCCCTTACCGTGAACCCTCATGAGTTTGGGCATATCATGTCCACCACACTACTTGATTAAATTAAAAATGAAATTTCTAATAAATGAGCTATGTGACGAAATTGGGAAAATTTGAAAATTACGGGGTCGTCTTGTCTCAACACACTTGTTGTTGTAGTGATGAATAAGGATACAAATTAAAATGATAATGATATGTTAGCTATTACATTTGTTTACAATGTATTTCTCGATACTATCTGCCAAATAGAAAAAAGAAAATGCAATGATAACTTAGAGATCGCGTTATTATGAATGTGAGGGTTACGAACCTTCTATGACGTAAGTCGGTCACATAATCATATTGTTCTACGATTTAATACCAACAATTCGTCACACACATGAACAGCGCCTAACAATTTATTTTCTGAGAATTGTGAGCTTTCTCCGTGTGAGAACATCGCACAATACGTCCCAGACTAGGTTTTGTATGGGTTTCACTCGATCATAGCCCGAGATAGCTCGGTTCACAGATTTTCTCTTAACCTAAACCTTGCTCGGAGCCTAAGCGTCATATCATTAATATCTGACTCGAGAACAATCGTGATTTACTTTAAACCTTTTTTAAAGTATCATTATTGTACCCGTATGGTGCAGTGGCGCATAAGAGATCCTGGTTTCGATTCGATTACGAAGAAATATCTGAATGACGAATTAAGAGGTCTTTTTCTGGTTTGAATGTTTGTAATCTAGATCCGATTTTCTAAAGAGGCCTTCAGAACAAAAGGTCATTTTACTAAGGGCAAGATTGTCCAAAATTGTCGGCGTGTGTGAAAATATAAATTTGTAGGTAACCTTTTTAGTTGATAAGCATTCGAAGTTGACTTAATTTTTAAATCAAAAATTTATCTCATTTTTCCAATTTTTTTATTTAACACACAAAAACTATTGAACCGATTTTGATTATGAGGACTGTTCCCTAAGTTAGAATATACCTGATCCTGAACTAAATCGAAAAGGATCATTGGGTAAATGCTCTAATTCTCATCACTTAAGGTTTCTGAGAAGATACAAACATAAACTTACTAAAGCATCTAAGTCCTACAATATTTTAACATTTATAGATAGGACGGAACCCTCTGCGTACTATTTCGACTTTTTTTTTCTAACCGGTAGTAATTGTATAGATGACGTTCAGTGAAATCTATAGATTTGGTTCAATACGATTGGGTTCATTTGAAAACCAAATAAATCAATGGTGGCGGCATCTATTAAGCATTTTATGGCCGGAAGTTCACTTGACCGGAAATAGGTGACGCAACTATTCATGGGAAACGACACGCCCTTGAATTTAGAACAGATTTTGAATGTAATTTTGTGTACGTTGTTATAGATACTTCAACTCAGTTGTGCGCGCGGCGCTATGTAAGGGTAAACCTGTATATACACAGTGACTTTGTGTGCGTGACAAGAGGTACAGTGAAGTTGCTCGGACGATCACGGACGGCCGCGTCACTGTCACACAAATTAAAGCTGCATATTTACTAGCTCACGCACACATAGCGCCGCGCGCACAACTGAGTTGAAGTATCTGTAGTGTTGCTATCCCATGTTTTTGTGACAATTTGCGTAGTAATGTTGCATGTGAAACCTTCTATAGTTGGATTTTTGTCATGAAAACGAGTGAATCTCAATATTATTGAGCTGTAACAAAAAAATTTGGCTGTAATGAGTATGGACAATAATGGACGTACGCTTTTGTATGCGTAACATTGGCCGCAATCCTTTTTGCGTCCTACTGCTGGGCACGGGTCTCGCCCCATTATTGGGAAGGCCTGTAGTTTACTCCACCACGCTGCTCCAATGCGGGTTGGTGGAGATGCGGGTTAGTGGCCAACACGCTGTCGATGTTTTCAAACCGCCTATACGGCCTCCGACAAGGTTTGGCGACTGCTATTTATCGATAACAACCGAGACCGACAGCGGCCACTAGCGGTCACCCATCTCACACCCATCCGCGCCGTTCGGCTTAGCTGTGTAGATCGTTGCGTTCTACTCATAAGCTAGCCACCGGGTCATGCGCGCTTCGTATGCGTAGGTAACATACTCGTAGTTGCCAGAAAATAATAATGCCGTGTTGTGGGTACCATAGACACACCCACAGTCAAGAACACAAAATCCCAGATCAGGCAAAGACCTGATTCGTCTGATTGATTGAAAGACAAATTCATCATTTACCTAGATATCTTCACCGTTATGAATCGAATCTAAGACCTCTTGTTTGACACACCGACTGGTGACCATTGCACCGTACGGGCACAAAATAAATAGCAAGTACGGGTCTTCAAAAGATAGGAAAAGGGATTAGAAAAACTGTTTCTAGTCTGAAAAAAACTGTTAAATCCGGGCAGAAAAAGAATAAGCATGAATGAGGGACGTTGTTTGACAGTTTCATCTTTAGTGCCACATGGGACTTTTTATCAGTTTCCGTTAAGTTATGCCTGTTCTCTATCTGCTCTATTGTCCTACTAACTTACGTTAAACTTACATTGATTAATGTCTCGTTTTCAAATTCTGATCTGACCTGTAATGAAAAAAAAATATAATTAGTAACTGAATTTTGAAAATAACCGACCAAGTGCGAATCGGACTCGATTTTTAATATATGATGTAACTAAAAATTTACGGTTTTTGCCATTTTTCCTTTATCTCTGCTATAAGACGTTGGTTCATAGCAAATTTCAAGATTCTGAGTTCACGGGAAGTATCCTGTTAGGTTTTGATTCCCTTGCGAGTTTCGAAAATTTGCGGAAATTAGCGGCATAAAGTGCTGTATCTTTTGATTGCGTTGGCTTAGAAGTTTAATTTTTTCACAGCTCCAAGGGACAGTAGACCTTGATACCTCCACGCGTTCCTGAGAAAAAGGGTCTTGACAGTCAAACAAAGTAATCCTTAAGGGTTTCGTTTTTTCCTTTCGAGGAACCCTAAAAATAACTCGATCATTTAGAGAATTCATGAGATTCTTATTTTTTAAATTTACTCACTAGAAGTAAGCGGAAATACATGAGTTTTACTATTTTTAAGCCGGTTACTATACCACGAGCTTATAGTCCCTTATAATAAAGCGTTTGACTTAAAAACGATTTTGTTCCTAAAATTCGATTAAATTCGTGGCATGTCATGAATGAACATGACATGCCACGAATTTAATATTTAACTATAGTTAGACTCCACTGTAAACAAGAACCCACAGCTGCATTAAACTTTTTTTTCTACGAGATGATGATCTTATCTATAGTCTTGACGTCAAAGCTTCGGCCGCCCCTGGTTACTACTCGTACGAGCTGTCCCAACAAGCATCTCTATTATTGGAACACTGTTGTATTACGTATTCTTATGTTGTGTATTGCATAGCTTGGAGAGCCAGCAAGCTGAAGTGGCAGTGGGCTGGTCACATCTGTCGTAGGTAGAGCTGACAATTGTTGGACAAGACGGCTTTTAGAGTGGAGACCGCGTTTAGGCAAACGTAGTGTAGGACGCCCCCCTGCGAGGTGGCGTGACGATCTGCGCCGGGTGGCGGGAACGGTAAGTGACTGGAGTCTGAATGCGTAGAGCCGAAGATCGGGCTCAGTGGCACGCCTTGGGAAAGGCCTATGTCCAGCAGTGGACTGATATGGACTGATGATGATGATGATGTTGTTGTGTATTTCTAACAAATTTGTAATCTAAAAATACTGAAATCTAAACTTATGACAAGGTGTTATTAATATAAATTAACTAATTTTCACATATCAGTTTTTACAAATTAAATTCATCAAATTACGCAATGATATTAAAAAATTGGTGTGTATACATACATATGTTATATCCGCTCAAACAGCCCCTTGAAGTTTGGCACATTACACATTTTTCCTCGCACTAAACCCGTTAGCTCTCTTGCCATCATGATGTGTGTCGAACAATATGATCAAAACATTTGGAGGACAATTTTCCATTTATAAAGACATTGAATTAATGCTGATGGCTCATAGCATTTAATAATAAAAACCTTGATGACACTTATTGTTAAGAGTGGTTTCCTTAATCGAATCCTATCTACATGGGAATCCATTCCTGTTCTCACTAGCCATTGTTTCTCGGCTGGGCATTCAAGTATGACTAATTAACGAGTGATTAATATTCCATTAATTATTTGATGCAACACTCAATCGTCCCCAATGCGTCACACGCAATTGTTAATGAATTGCATCTACTACTTGTACAGCTATAGCTGTAATCCATTCAAAAATCATGTTGAAGTCTTAAATTTAATAATAGAATAGAATAGAATAATTAAATAAATAATATAGTTTAAAAAAACTAAAAAACACGCTTTTGTGAAAATACGAACTAAAAAGTAAAAAATAGGAAGAAAATGTATTTTACCGTAAAAAAAGCGTGGGGTGCTTTTTGAGATACTATTGACACCATTGCACCCCACGCTTTTTTTACATTAATATATTTTTAATTTTTTAGTTGTTTTTTTTTCATATTAATACATTGTCATCGGCCCTTGACCCCTCTGCATACATGCATACATACATACATACATACATACAGGTCAAGCTAATTAAGCGTGTTAAAAATATATTTGATTTTAAGAATATTTAACGTTGTGTGTACAAGTCCATAAGCTGCAAGTGGCCTGCATTCACGTCTGTTGGAAAATATGTTTGCATTTTACAGTTACAAACTATACGTAATTTGCATATTAAACTTACGCACTGAAGGAAACATTTTATACTTTATTGCTTCTTTGTGTATTAATACAATAGTTACGAGTTATGAGGTAGTTTTTGCGTCTCTTGCTGATAATATCAACGATGCGCCAAAAAAGTGCATTTCCTCATTACGTATAAGTAGGTACGCATTTTTACATTATAAATGTTATAAGATTTACGCGTGGAAGATGTTTACATTGAAAGAAGCTATGTTTTATACAGAAAAACTAACGTAGGGCAGTTTTTTCTTAAATTCTGTAAAGGTCTTTGCGCACTGATCATTCTAACCAGTTTAACTTAACCTTAGAGCATCAAAGTTACTGACTCATCCTTCAGTAGAGACGGCATAGCGCCTCGCTTCGGTACATAATTTTTGTGCCAAATCTGGTGCGGGGGAAGAACGCACACATTTTAATTTCACACATTCACAAATATTCTTTCATCGCTACAGACGCATACATTTCTAAATATGTAATTTCAATTAACAACGTCATTTTCTATGCACCGTCAACACTGACGCCGACACACACAGACAGACTAGTTGTATAACTAGAAGGCACATTGTGCATCGAAGTTGGGACGAGGAGTTCGTCCGTAAAGGCCACTCCTCTCTGACGGGTGTCATACCTGTCATACCTTGATGCTTTAAGAATTTAACCGACTTCAACAGAAAGGAGGAGATTCTAATACAACTTTAGGTTTCATGTATCGGTTTCTTTTCTTTATACAGTGAACCAATTTTCATGACTCTTTTTAATTTGAAAGCTTATGCTTTCATATTGGTCCCATTTAAATTAACTCAACTTAACAAGCGCTTTTTTAGTTATCTAATACCTTTAAACGAGCAATTCTTGTATATTCCTAAATATATTTCTTAGTCTCGGAAACGGCTCCAAAGATTTTAATGAAATTTAGTACCCTGGTTTCGAGGGTTTTATTTTTAGAAATTTTAAATTATAAAAAAATATTTTCAGCGATAATCGACTTAAACATAAACTGAAAAATACGAAACTTCCTGACATCTATTAAGAGTATTAATAATATTGTGGCGTAGAACGCCGTCAAACGCCATCCGCCAATCCAATGTTCAACGTTCGTTTCTCTCTTCTTATATTTAGTTCTACATTGCCTAGGCTCTTTGAATTTAAATTCTCTTGAGATTACTGTCGCTTACTAATATTATAAATGTAAAATTGTGTTTGTTTGTTTGTTTATCCTTCTTTCAAGCCACTGTGCTACAGATAACCCTGATTTCTCGTATGCAGATAGTATGGAGGTTGAAGAGTGATATAATCTACTTTTGACCCAGGGAAAATATTTCTTAGCTATGGAAAAAAATCCTGTAGCCACGCGGGTAGTCACGGGCGGAAACCTAATAACTTTATAATTACGGCTTCGTCAACTGTTGTTACAATAAAACAAATATACCTTCAAGCGCAAAAGTATGAAATTTCATCGCATACAACATTACACATTGAGCAACGATCGAGACGCTCCACGGCGCACACGCGTTACGTAAGACCCGCATCGCGTCTACATAAAATTATGATTTATTTACATGTGTAATTATCACTATAACGACTGACATATACATGGATTTAGATTGTTTCCCGAGAAATTTACTCAGTAACTGCCTATTATATAATGGTCATTAATTTAAGTAGATGAACAGGTGGTAGGGAAGTGGTTACCTTTTTTCTACCTTTTTATGTCCCACTGCTGGGCATAGGTTTCCTCTTAAGCCCCTTGGGCTTAGACCATCGTCATGTGCGAATTGGTGGACATCAAGCCTTTGAGAATTATGAGTTGCTCTCAGGCATGCACGTCGATGGAAAACATCGTAATCAATTTAATATCACATTATTTTCCATCACTGTGAAGCAGCGATGGAAAAGAGGTGCGCGCGAGGATTCAAACCCGGTACCTCCGTGTCGGAAACCGCGGTCTTTACCGCTCGACTATTGCTGTACCACTAACTCCTTAATGTATATGAAGAGGTCTTAGGAAAGTTATAGCCATAGATTACTATGAAGTAACATTACCTATACATGATAAAAATGTTAACACTGTAACCAATATACGATATATAAAAGCGACAATCGACTCACTCATCACGAAATATTAAATAGGTACTGCTTGACTATAAAGATGAAATTTGACGGGAAAATAGTTTGGTTATTTGGTAGACGTCCGTTGAGAACGGCTTTTGCGACAGGGCCGGATTAAGGCAGTCTGAGGAAGGGCCTGCGCAAGTGAGTAGTCCTTTATTATTTTGTACTATAAACTGAAATGTAGCAGGAAAGCACTTACGAGTAAGAGGGTTAAATATGAATCTTTGGGTTGCAATTGGGTCCCATGTAATCTTGTTGAAGGTTTTACGTTCTTTGTTATTTATAACGCAGGCTATACAGAACTTACTTTTTCTAATATTTTTAAATTTGTCTATTGTCACTTTTGTATATTAGATAGTCATGAATAAACTCTTATAAGCTTTAATACCAATTTCGGATTTACTCGTAATTTATTTTAGACCACACAACATCCTTTAAAAAATCTTTAATGATCCTTTTTATAGAAAATCAGTGAGTTATGTGATTTCTTAACAAAAATTTAATAACAACAGTCAAGTTGTCCAAATAAGTAAGTAAAGCTAGGCAACCCAAAAAGCCGTGTTTTTCCACTGTTATTTTATTCATCAAGACTCAGACACAATAACTGACCTATATCGAACAAAATACCACCAACATTTCCGATATAAGTCATAAAACACACAAGAAAACGAAAATAAACGACATGCCTTCTTCAAGTTCCTGCCAAAACTTCACATTTTTAACTTTCTCATAATAACGGATGCCCTTAGACGAAATACCTGTTTTGACCCGTAATCGTAAACTTTTCACGATTTGACAGATACGTGTTTCTTTACGAAAGATGTTACTTATGTAATGGTGGCTTCCACACTTTGTCGCGGAATTAATTTGACTTGTTGGAGCTGTTGGTTACATAAAACGTGTAAGTAGTTATAGTTTAATAACGGTAACTGTAACATTTCAATTTGCTTCCTTGTAGCTTCGGCATTGAGAATAGAGCTACGGTATTCCCTGCCTGATTGTAAGAGGCGACTAAAAGGGGGCTCCCGGGGCGGTGAAAGTGGGAACTTGATCCGTCCAGCCAGCAGACCCAGGAAGGATGGCGGTGTATGCGTATCTGCATGTCGCCGTAAGCATCGGAAGGTGCAGGAGAGAATATCTGCTCTCCTGAGGATGGGCACATTCTTGGGCGCCATGCGTGGAGGACACCGGTGCGTACCACGTGAGATCCCGGTGCCCCCCAAGCGCAGAGGCAGGCCACCGAGGGGGTTTTAGTGCGATACAAATCTCACATAAGTATCCTCTCCCAAGGTGCGGGTACCTTTTGATGGTTTCCCTCTCGAGCATATGCTATAATTTACTTAAATATGTAGGCGACACATTAAATTATGTATAAACTTTTCGGTTTTAAGTTTTTCTATGGTGACGTTGTCTGAGTTTTTTTTTTTCAGTCGTTCGTAGCTTGTCCATGTTTTTTACCGTTTTTCGATTCTAGTTTTATTCTTAATAAATTTCTACCATAAAACTCACGTTTTCTTCCGAAGAACCAAGTTTATCCGTTACAAAGTGGATGTTTTTTAAGACAATTTTCGAACTAAATTTTCATACATATAACATGTCTTTTTCTGTCTATCGTACCAACCGCATACTAGACCGTGACTGAACGGACGAGTGTAACAGGTTGTAAATTGCCCTGCTTCGGAAATTTCACTTTCGTACAATTTGGTCTCGTGCGTGTTGCGGCATGCCTTGCTGTTATCAAAATTATGGACGAGATCTTGGTTATAATTTTAATCTAGAAGACGGGGCTTTTTGTGTTTGGTTCCTATGTAATGCTTATTCTTTGCAGATCGCCTCATTAATTGCTGTCATGTCAGCCTATTGACAAATATATCAGAGGATAAAAGTTCTAACTCCGAATGGTTTGAATTCTGTGGTGTGGTGTTAAACATTTTGCACAGTGCAAAATGTGACTGGCTACAACTCTTGCGTTTCACTGCTGGGTACGATTCTCTTCCTATTATTGGAGAGGCCTGGAGCTTACTCGACGCTGCTGCTCCAATGCGGGTTGGACAAGATGCGCATTCAACCTGCTGTCAAATATTTCACCTCAGACAAATTTTAATGTTTGCTATTTATCGATATCGCCGACGTGTAGAGTTTAATGCTTCACATCAACCTCCATGATTATTACTGGTTTATTAAGAAAATATTATGTTTAAAATATGAATTAGATGTCGTTCTGTTCTGTTTTTTGTCTGATTGACGTAGTTGTAGTTTAGCTTCCAATAAAGATTAGGCAGTTTTCCTCCGGTAGCTTCCTCGCAGTATATGTATAGGAAGCACGGAAACGATGCATGAAATTTGCCACTAGCGATCACCCATCTCACACTGGACTTCACGCGTTTCGCTTGCATGGATTGCTTCTTCTACGCCAATCGCTAGGCCATGAAAGCTTCTTATAAATTCATGCTAAATTTAGTATATATTCGCAATTATTTAAAATACTGGTTCTGCATAAAGTTACTAAAGTAAGTAACGTTAAGGTCACATTAAAACCAGATGACACTCTATGCATATATTTACCTGATTAATTATTTATCATCACGATTTCCAAATCTCTCATCAACATCACATTTGTATGCCAATGTTTTATTAACGACTATTGGAGAAGTCCATAAACATAAAATAATGTTCACTGCTTCGAATTAGTACGATTCGTTACGGCCAATTAACTAAATACTTGCTTTTCACATTTTTATTTGCTCATAATTGCATGCTATAACGGATTTTGTTATTTCTGTAAAATGTTACTGTGTAATAAATGTAATTAAAGTAAAATTGAAAAGTACGCTTCACATTCGGCACTGCGAAGCGTAGTACGTACTGCATACATGCCAGTGGCAGATCTAAGTAGGCTATATGTAGCCCAAGGCGATAATGTTACTGGGCGGCAAATTGTGCACTTTTACTCGAGAGGAAGCGCGCATGGTCCTGCGGTCAGCGTAGAACGCAAGCGATCTATGCAACTAAGCCAAACGGGCGCGGTCGGGTGTGAGATGGGTGACAGCTAGAGGCAAAAAATTTCATGCGCGTTTCCATGCTTTGGAGGGCACATCAAGCCATCGGTCCCGGATGTAGTCGATAGATAACAATCGTTAAACCTTGTCGGATGCCTTATGGGCGGTTTGAAAACATCCGACAGCGGGTTAGCCACTAACCCACATCTCCATCAACCCGCATTGGAGCAGCGTGATGGAGTAATGGATAACCAATTGCAGCCAACTCTGAAGGTTGACTGATGGTCGGCTCATGCAAATCTAGACGGCAACCGCATCTTTCCACCGAAACTCATGAATGCTTGATTGATGCTCGAAAACTGGGTGCAGCGGTGGTACTGTGCCAGTCGAACCATAAAAACCGGCCAAGTGCGAGTTGGACTCGCGCACCGAGGGTTTATAAAATATTTTTAATATATGATGTAACAAAAAATTTACTGTTTTCGCAATTTTTCCTTTATCTGTGCTATAAGACGTTGCTTCGTACCAAATTTCAAGATTCTGAGTTCACGGAAAGTACCCTGTAGGTTTTGATTTCCTTGAGAGTGTCGAAAATTTGGGGAAATTACGGCATAAACGGCTGTGTCTTTTGATTGCGCTGGCTTAGAAATTTGATTTTTTCACAGCTCCAAGGGACAGTAGACCTGAGTATTTGATATGAATTCCAGCTTGATACCTACACGCGTTCCTGAGAAAAAGGGTCTTGACAGACAGACATACAGACAGACCGACAACGAAGTGATAAGGATTCCGTTTTTTTCTTTTACGGAACCCTAAAAACCACCTATTCGAGTTATATTTACTTAACTAGGTAAATAACGTGTCCGCAAGCAATTTTCCGTCAACATAATTTCTGCATAATGTATAAACAACCCAGTTGTACTTATTACTCAATATCTACTTGCACTGACAGCCTCAAATACACGTTGGATAAGCACACGTGACCCATTTAGTTTTGCTTACATAGGAGAAGTCATAAATATTGGTTACATGTGGCCAATGAGCGCCCAACGTATAGACACGTAAGGAAAGGCAATGAATGCGTGTCATATATTTATTGGCGACTATTTTTGCTCGTACTTTGTTTTTGGATACAAATATCTGTGTTCAAATGTGACATTTTCTACTTTAAAATTTACATAGATCAGAAAACACTTACAATTTATATTATTATAAACAGTGCTCATAGTATAAACTGTATGGCGTAATTTATCAATACCTGCAAGGCTTTAGAGAAGATGTAGAAGAAGAAGGATGTAGAGGGCACCGTTACGCCACATTGAGTGGCTTTGGATTACAAATTTTGTATGTCCCATTGCTGCAATGGGCACAGGTCTCCTCTTACAAGTGAGAGGGATTTAGGCTATAACCCACCATGCTGCCGAAGTACGGATTCTTGTACTCTGGAAAATATATAAACTAAAAAAATAAAGTGGCTGTGTTGCACTTATCTTTTCCTTCATGGTTGCACTATATAAAATCGAGAATTGTGGGATTTTTGAAAACATTCTTAGAAGTCGATAAGTGAATAAAGGCAAATACTAATTAGTCTACTCTAGTTAAAGACATTACACTTGCCTTTAGGTAGGCACCAATGCTACAGCTGTGCAGCATGTATATTGTAGCATAATCTGATTTATAAAATGTCTCAAGTATCTAAAAAAAACATTTTAACGTAAATACTACCATCATGAAAACAACTATGTACATTTTTTAGCTCCATTCCTTCTCTATCAGGTTCGCGGCTCGTTGCATAACTACATTAGAATCTATTAGTACGTGTCAATCTTACACGACAAGTCACATCTGCTTGATGCACCGAGAAAAATAACACTAACATGTTGCAACTTTTATTAAGATAGGTATAGAACTTCCGCCCCGAATTTCATTATAATCATGTTTGGTATTGCAAGGAAATGCCTGCCCCTTATATATACATACTTACAAAACACCCAAAACCGACACCATCTGGACTCGTGGCGGTTCTCCACAGTCCGCTTTGCACGCTCCTTTTTACCACGGATGTGTAGGTTATGGGACAACCTTCCAGCTGAGGCATTCCCAGTGGACTATTACATGGGGTTCTTCAAGAAAGCTGTAAAAAAGCTCTCCTCCAAAGCCGGCAATGCTCGGGCGGCTCCCCTAGGGTTGCCCGTGTCCATAGGCGACGGTGATCGCTTAACACCACGCGGCCCGTCTGCCTTATTGTTAGGTTTATTTATAAAAAAAAAAACACGCATAGAATATCTTTAAAGAAATATTTTTACATGATTAAGAGTTTGTCTGTATATACTGCAAAATGCATTTTTTTCAACCTTTTTTTTATGTCCCACTGCTGGGCACAGGTTTTCTTCTCACACAATTGAGAGGGATTTAGGCCATAGTTCACCACGCTGGCCAAGTGCGGATTGGTGGACGTCATGCTTTTGAGAAATTATGAATTTCTCTCAGGCATGCACGGCGATGGAGAACATCGTAATCAATGAAATATCACGATATTTTCCATCACCGTGGAGCAGCGATAAATTCGCATATTACAAATTTCTTTGTCAGAGGTGCGAGCCGAAGATTTGAACCTGGGATCGGTCGCGTCGAAGACCGCGGTTTTTTACCACTCGGCCATCGCTGCTCCTAAATGAAAAAAATGCATACTACCATGTTTTCCACCAAAAGTTTGTCTGGAAGTAATCGCTGCGATAAGACCGCCTTTTGGTCACCAGTCACCACTGCTGTCTATTTTTTTTCATTGATTTTTATTTGCATTGTATGTGGTGTACAAATAAAGAGTATTTATTATTATAATTATTAAGAGAGTGGTAGAATGTGGGTTAAAAAAGTTTGAAAAACTGCTTCATATAGTATTTTCGTGTTATTGCATTGTTTGGTTCATTATTCACCAATTGTTGGACCAATTGTTGCAATTGTTTGGATCATTATTCACCATGTCATATGCAATATATGCAGCGATGGCCGAGTGGTACGGCCAAGGTCTCCGATACGGAGATTCCAAGTTCAAACCCCCTGCGCGCATCGTTGAGTGCATATAAAAATTTATCGCTGCACCACGGTGAGGGAAAATATTGTGATATTTAATTAATTACTACGTTTTGATTCTATTACATTTCTGCATCTTTTTAAATGCGGTTGCTGACCACATACTTTTACATTTAGAGATAGATTGAGAAGCAATCCCAATCAACCAAGGAATAGGGTAAGTACTTATAAGGTAAAAGTCCATAATGTCGACGGCGTACTAGTACTCGTCATTCCATAGAAAAACGGCCAAAAGTTAAAATTTTTCTTTGAATGACGAGTACCGGGACACTGACAAAAACTGACGATAGTACGGACGTCTACCTTAGCAACTTATGGCTTAAATCTCACAAGCATAGATCTGTTGAAATCTATGCTCAAGAGACCTGCATAATCGCCGCTATTTAATTTTTAAAAACAGACGACTCTACTCTGCATGCTATACAATTCAACTCTTGTTAAATAATCTCTTCCTACCTCTTTGGTAGCTTTAACTGTAAAATATCAAGGAAGTCACTACTAACACAAGACGAACACTTAGGACACTTAGCAAACTAAGTGCGCTCTAGACATTCAAGTGGAAATGACAAATAATGTTATGTTATTCTCAAGTGCTATAGCACTTCTGGTAGAGATATATCTCTACCAGAAGTCTATTACCTACTTATTATTATTACATACGTAATATAAGTGGACCCCGCAGACGTTGTCCTGCCTTAAAAGTATTAAAAGAGTTTCTTTATAATCTTAAAGAGTTTTTATGTTACTGTCAAAACAATATCAAAAACATAGACCAATATTATTCTTAGTCTAAGACCAAAAAATATAAAACAAGTAGTGACAGATAAATTGTTATTCAGACAATATCAAACTTCTGGACGATGGCGCGAAAAACCAATGTTCGACAGTTACTAACAGTTCATATAGGAAAATAAAATAAGTTGTTTTACTATTAATTTCGCAATTTTCCCAAATTTTCTCATCGTTTAAACCTTCCCTGGACTTCTACTGATATTTCAAGACCAAAATTAGCCACATCGGTTCAGTCGTTCTTAAGTTTTAGCGAGACTATTATTTGAGTTGATGGGGAAGGGTACAACAACCCTAAGGCCACTGCGACCAGTAGATGATCAATTGATAAGAGAGACTAACGAACAGCAATTATTTTATAAATAGAAGATTTCTTTATAGACATAAAATAAAGTACAAAAATTAAAATAAAGCAAAATTATGCAAAGGTACTGATTATTAGGTTAAAAGCGGTTATTGTTTAATCATTACGAGAAAGAACCATCGCTGCATCCATTTCTGCCATAAAGTAATTCTATTGTATTCCGTTGTAAAGGTGCAAATTCCGGCCAGACTAACGTGAATAGACCATCTGCCTCCGGAGTAGTAATACCACTGCATAAGACCTTAAGTTGGACTCAGGCTCACTAGTCTATGGGCTGTAGAGACCTCTTAAAACCACATAGCATGCTTCTCCACCAAAAAAGTGGTGGTGTTCATCAATTTTTTTTGTCAGATTCAAGGACACGATCTAGCATTCTTTCGTGACGGTACGTGTGAATGAATGAAAAACAAATATGTTTAGCGACTAAACCCACCTAAAAATTTTTATATAAAATCTTTATTGAGTCATTAAATTTACTTCCTGCTAAGCCTTCAATAACAAACTTGGGTAGACCGAGCAACAATACCCGAGCGGGAAACGCCGCGAACTTCGACCGGCGCAACGACGGTGACAAAGAATGCAACGGTGACGTAGGAATCACTTTTCAAAATGATGCCTACGTCACCATTTCCTGATAATGCCACAAGACGAAGGTTAAAGTTCCACCGACACCATCTGGACTCGTGGCGGTTCTTCACAGTCCGCTTTGCACGCTCATTCTTACCACGGACGTGTAAGTTATGAGACAACCTTCCAGCTGAGGCATTTCCAGTGAACTATAACACGGTGTTCTTCAAGAAAGCTGTAAAAAAGCTCTCTTCCAAAGCCGGCAATGCTCGGGTGGCTCCCCTGGGGTTGCCCGTGTCAATAGGCGACGGTGATCGCTTAACACCACGCGGCCCGGCTGCCTTTTTGTACGGTTTACTTATAAAAAAATATCGCTGGTGAGGGAAAATATTGTGATATGATTTATTACAATATACCTACATGTTCCATCACGGTGCATGCCTAAAAGCAAAACTAAGGCCTTATCACTCTCAAGTCCGAGAAGAGGAAATCTGTGCCCAGCAGTGGGATTTAAAAGAACTTTTAAAAAAGGCTTCAAAGCTAATCGTTATAGATTTTCTCAGTCCAAGTCTTTGAGTGGAATTTTAACTAATGCAAAATCGCAAAGCGTATGCAGGATGTATGCAAATTGTCAATCGAAAGGTTCGTGGGTAGAGACCGGTCCGCGTGCAACATCGCTGTATAGGGTAAAGCCACAGAGCAGCAAATCACTAGTCTACTCGCCTGCGCCGACGAGATGGCGATCATTATGACAAACATTTCAAGTCCCTTTCTAATGCATATTATAGACAGAACTGTTTTTTGATGCGTGCGAGCATGTGTATTAATTAATTTCTTGGCAATCTTTTTATTTTATTTAAAATATCAACACTGAGCTTAAATCATTACTTGCTAAGTACCCTTAGCTACTTTACTTATTATACATTATTTATGTAGAATATGCATATTGTTTATCGTTTTAAATTTTGTGATGCTCGTTTCGGAAACAAAGTAATTGTAGAAACGTTTCTTTTCCATTTTTTGGCATTTGATATTTCTTTGAGATGTTAGCTTTGGTTACGTTTGCGTTAAATTTTCCTTAAGGTTTGTAAATAAATAAATAAATAAACATGGCCCAAAATGCTAAGTAAGTGCACTTTCAGAAAATGGCAAATTTTATTATATCTTCAGCCTCCGGACTAGCTGTACAACTACATACAATCCCACACAAGCCTGAGCTTCCTTTAGATTGTGTGTTTATGTCCACTGGCTGCATCGATCACTTAACACCATGTCGCCTACACGCTCTCCTGCTACGCCATCAAAAGATTAAATACAAGACGGATTCGTACGTGTATGATCGTAGATGTACTAGGATCTTTTGACGCATTAGAAGCTAAAATATAAGCAGTTTCAGTTGCAAATATGTATAAGCAGTGTAGGAGTGGAAACGAAGTGCTATGGTAGTTCTTTGTTATTTATTTAGTTCTGCCTCAAACATGCAGCGTTGGTGATATCTACACGCTTTTTACACTTAAATTATTAATTAGGAGATGTAGGTGTAAGTAAAAAAGTCAAGATAAATCCGTCAGTTCACACACAGTGTCTAGGGCATGTCTAGGCGCCAAAAACGCTTGTGTGAAAGTTGTGAAGCATGCCGTCTCTGTCATCGATGGCAATTCCTTACTCCGTGTTAAACTATTATCTCAACTACTATGTCAATTTGTGACAGGTTGTACCGCACTTAACATGCGTATTACTTTGTACTTTTATCTATGTCACGCACTGGACAGGTTCGCCGGACTAACTGTTGTGGATTGTTAAATGGAGAAAGAAATTGCTGATGAAATTATTTTAATTAGTAAAAGTAAAAAGCAAAGTGTAATATGGGACACATATAAATAAGTTATTATTATTATTTATTATAATTTGAACGATCATCGCAACATGTGTGAGTGGGCCCGTAACGCACACATATTTGCGGCTCCCTTACAAATGTTATGTTTATAGATAATAGTACGGAACCTTTCGTTGGTGAGTCCAACTCGCACTTGGCCGGTTTTTTAATTTGATCAGAGCAGCATAATTGAACAAATCTAGTTATTTACCTAATTAAAGTAACACAACAAGCTTACTTTAAAATTTAAAAACATATGTTTCGATATTATTTTTAACACGCTTATATTAGCTAGACCTGTATGTATGTACGTATGTAACGGTATCTTTGAACTTCATTGTCACCTACTGCGTCTAAAGCTACTCCTGTGGTCTAAAGCGTCTGATTAACTTGAAAATTTGCACAGGGGTCAAGAGCCGATGACAATGCAATAATATGAAAAAAATCCAACTTAAAAAATTAAAAATAAATAATGTAGGTAGTTTAAAAAACTAAAAAACACGCTTATGTGAAAAAAGGAACTAAAAAATAAAAAATAAGAAGAAAATGTATTTTACTGTAAAAAAGCTTGGGGTGCTTTTTGAGATACTATTGACACCATGTACCCCACGCTTTTTTTACAGTAAAATACATTTTCTTCTTAATTTTCTTTTTAGTTTTTTAATTAATAACATGAGCTAGCGTCTGTGCCAATTACATTCAAAGAAACTGAATTCTCTTTTAATAATGTACGGTACCGTAAAATTTATGACGGAAAAAGTAATGATGTTAAATGAAGTATAATTGCAATGATTAACACCATTACATGTTAATGACTTCGAGGCAATAATGCATTTGAATTAGACTACACGTTTATTTATAGTACAATATACGAATAATTTAACAATAGAACTCAGAACTAGTCGGCACTAATAGTAACAAGATCAGATTACCGTCCATAATATTTTTGTATAGATTTATTAATCATTGCCTATAAATTCCTATGATACAATAAATTGGTGGTAGAACTTTGATGTTTCGGCAAGTAACCACCACTGCGGACTAGGGACTGCAAATTTAGAGTACCGGGTTCGATTCCCGGAGAAGCAGAAATTTAAATGACGAGTGTCTATTTTTGTTCTCGGCTTGGAGGTTTTCTTCATTCTATGACACACCCAGACGTTTATGGTGTCCGTGGTACCCACGACACAGGAAATCCTGGTGTGAGTAGCGTTGGAATGTGTAGCATTATTTATTTACCTAATAAAAAGACTACACTCCTCCTGTCATAATTTGGAAGAATTCGGACAATACCACCGCGCTTTATAAGTACGGATCAGTGCACCTGAGAAGTTTTGCTGTGTACTAAAGTCAGATAAGTGTGTTTTTAGTCAAATGATAATGCTAACGTGGGTGGTAAGGGCTCCGTACAACTATCTATAAAAATCACGTTTATTGTATGGGAGCCCCCTTAAATAATATTCATTTTTTGTATTTGTTCTTCTATCGGCAACAGAAAATACATCATCTGTGAAAATTTCTACTGTCTATCTAATCATCACGGTTCATGAGATACAGCCTGATGACAGACAAACGGATGGACAGTGGATGCTTAGTAAAAGGGTCCCGTTAGTAACCTTCGGGTACGAAACCTTAAAGAGGCCAAAGATTGAAAAGAAATTAAACAAAGGCAACACCTTTGTTCATACATTGAGATAATTGCAATTATCTGAAAACAAACGTAAAATCATTGAAGCATAGGGATGCCTACGTAAGATGTACGAAGATAATAGCGATGGCAACACGCAAACATGCGACTTGCGCAAACGTATAACAAATTATGTAAAAATCCAAATGGCATGCGACTAATTGCTAGTGATACCTCGTTCACATGCGAATAATCATTTGCCGCCACGAAACAGTCAAACATTACTCAAGAGATGGATTTTGTCAATCAATTAAACAAGAAACAGCTTGTGATTTTTTTTAATTATAGCATCGCAAAATTCGCAAACTCTTATCGTATATAATTGCCAGCGTCAAGTATAATTTTTACATCACGTTTTTGCCAATTTCGGTGAAACTGGACGAGTAATAATAGGTAGTCAGTAACTCGTCAGTAAACAGTCAGACAAGTAAAACGATGGCTTCTTTACCAGAACGTGACCAATGGAATTTTGGAGGTAAGCTGAAACATCCGCACTGTTATTTTATTTCACAACACTCGTACACTGTAATTAACCTATATCGAATAAAATGCCAATATAAATTTATCAAATAGCTCAAAAGTACATCAAGAAAATGAAAATAAAACAAGCGCACAAATGGTTTTTTAAATTCTATTTTTCTACTTCCCGCCAAAACTCCTGTTTGTGGTTTAAATATAGGTACTAGGATTTGTAAGCATATATTATGACAGTGGGTTGACATTGACATGCACGATAGTTGTCTCGTGTATTCATTGTCGACCCTTGCCAAACGGTACATTAATATTTATATAGGCCTTAAAAAGAGTGCTGCTGAGAGTTTTTCTCCGCCGGCTCTTTTCTCTCAGCTCAACTCATTGCCCATACCTTGAGCCGATGATCGCGAAAAGATTGACATTCATTTAAATAATATTTGTATTCCAAAAATGAATAAAATATAAAATTTTCTTTTTGACGTGATAACGTCTTTAAAATCGTTTTAGTCGGGTGACATGTTCAGAAACTTGTGTCACACCAAAACCTCACGAGCGCGATCGCAGGTATAACGAGAGAGAGACGGACCGATCTCCCGTCTCATCTCGAGCGCTGCCAGTCATTCCGTGAAACTTGTCACGCGGAATCCTCACGAGCGGAGGCTGGCATAGCGTTCGAGTGAGTGGACCGATCTTCCGTCTCTCTCACTCTAGCGGCATACAAACGAATGGAGATTTTCTCGTGCGGACGTTATCACGTAAACATCTCGATCGTAAACCTACTTTACAAACAATTTGCCGTTGTTTTTTTTTAGTAATGGCATTCCACGTGCTCAGCCAAATTTTTGATATTAACAAAAGCCTTTTGTTTTCACTGTATGTTACAGTGCCCTTTTATTACTTGCAAAATTTCATCAGTATTTGCCAATACAACAACAATTTTAGTAATACCCTACAATACACGTCTCAAAATTAACTCCAAATAGCTTCAAATAACATACCATAGGCCGAAGTAATCAAATTTCACTTCTGTAAAACATTACACAATAAAATTGTATCAACTATATTTTCTAGTCCAAGAGCTTATGTCATATTTGGTACGAATGAAGCATACATAGCCCAGCGGCTGGCGTAGAGCGCAAGTAATCTACGAGCTAAGCGATACGAGCACAGTTGGCTATGAGATTTGTGACCGCTAATGGCAAATTTCTTGCACGTTTGTGTGCTTCGGAGGGTATGTTAAACCGTTTATGTGATAAATGGATGTGCAAAAGTTCCAATAAGAATGTTTTAGGTAAATGTAATTTAAAAAAAAGTTGTGTGGTGTCATGGGACAGGATAGGAACGAAGTTCCTTATAATAAAAATATTAATTTTAAGTTCTATTCGAGGTATAAACAAAATAATTCGGGTAAGTATTCATTTTTAATTATGATTTTTTATCGATAAAAAGCAAAAAAACTACTATACAAAATTATTTTAACAAATTTATTTTATTTACAATGATTTATAAACATATATATTAAAAATAACAGTCATCAGTCATCACGTAAACTACACATTAGGCATTATATACAGTACCTGGACGCCCGAGCGTTGCTCGGATAAAAACAGTTTATTTACTTGGTTTATTTTTAAGCAAAGCATTCATTGACTTAGTGTTACTTTACAAATCCTTTTGAAATACCTAGCTCCCAATAAAAAAAATTGTCACAAAAAAATAAAAAACGCAACTTGCCTACTTGAGATTTGAACCCGGGTCTCTAGCTCCGTAGTCGGCTTTCGTAACCATTCGACCAAGAAAGCTTTAATCCCCTTGACGAAATTTTTACAGAGGTCTTTCATAATTATCGACATTGTCATTTGTTTGAAGGGTGGATTGTCAAATGTTGACCATTTGACGGCTTTCTACGCCACAATATTATTAATATTTTCCAATAGATGTCGGTAAGTGTAATTTTATATTTAACTGCATAAACATTTAAAAAAAAACGACAAATTCTATCAATAAAAATTTGTGGATCGATTTATCATCCCCGCAACCAGTGTACTAAATTTCATCAAAATCTTTGGACCCGTTTCCGAGATTCAAAAAATATATATAGGTATATACAAGAATTGCTCATTTAAAGGTATTAGATAAAAATCTTACGATACCGACGTTTTTTCCCGGCTAGGGTTACCTCTCCACAACGCCCCATAAGGAACTTCATGCCAAAACCTAACTGAATACAAGATCATCGGTTTTATTTTCGTCGTGTTTGTTTATTTTCTGGGTGAAAACCTTAGAGCATCAAGGTATAACACCCGTCAGCAGTAACTTTGATGCTCTAAGGTGAAAACACATTCTCGAAATCAGACATTGGTTAATACACCACAGCTACCATCTACAATAGCATTGCGTCATGTTGTGATGGTACCCTGTTACTTGTATGTGAGCCTCCCCGTGTACGCCTTTCTTTAGTCGCAGTGAAAGACGTCAATAAGTAAAAGCATTTAATTATTGTTTGAACACCCACCTTCTTTGTAAACTGGTTTCCGGGGTGTAGAAATATATGTACTTATATTCGTATACGCTTTTATATTTGTTTTGATCGTTACTTATCTATTTTAATTTCGTTTTTCTTCGTAAGCAACTTTGGTAAACTTTGATCTATTTGCTATTTTCATTACAATTAAAAACTACTTAAAAAGAAAAAGATAATATACAAATTTTACAAAATGTTTAATATGCCATCCTATCCAAAAGACCTGATTGCGGCATGGTGCCCAGAACGTTGGCAGCATTCCCTCGTTGAACCAAAAGACTCACCCGTCAATCCCGTCACCCGAAGCGAGGACAAGTCTGGTCGACATATCCATGTAGATTTTTTCATATCAGCGTCTCCATTGCAAGCGCCGTAAATTCATAATTTTCCGATATAGCACTATATTGGCGGCGCTTTAGAGACTGAGCATGATCGGCTGCGGCCCCTGCCTTATTGCATGTTCCTGGTAAATGTGAAGGGGCCATAGTGTCAACACAAGTTACATCCCATACCAGAGCCCGGCCAACACGCCATGGCACCAGTGTCGCTCCGTCAGGTCGTTTGCCATCGTCTCCTATACATACCAGAAAGTTCTAAAGATGCTGGTATAGAGACGGTGGCAAGAGACCTCCGGATAAAATCATTTATGGCACTATGGCGATATAAACGGCCGGCGTTCCTGGTACAGGACAAACCATGTCGACCAAACGAATCCACGCCTCGGCCTCATGAGCAATGATGAGGTTCACAAATTTTGGCTCCGAGACAGAGACCTATTGATATTCTAAGTTACGTTAGTATTTGTTGATTTATTTATTAGAAGAAGTAGCTGGGAAAAGTTTTGATTATGACTTTTATTTCATACACACTCTGAGTAATATAAAGTAAACCTAGTAAAAATTATAGCTTACCTCACTATATTCCTTCCATCTATGGATAGGTATTATATGTATAGTGAGAAGCTTTAGCTATGACAAAGAACGTCAATAATTAAATGCATGGGTTCAAGAAGAAGAATATAAAAAAGCGGGGGGTGGTTTTTACCACTGTTACTGTTGACACCATGCACCCCACGCTTTTTTTTACAGTAAAATACATTTTCTTCTTATTTTTTTACTTTTTAGTTCGTATTTTCACAAAAGCGTGTTTTTAGTTTTTTAAACTACATTATTTATTTTCTTCAAGTATTTGTTGATTTTATCTTACTTTTTATTGTTTTATATGGAGTAGCAGAGCAAACCGGCACATGGTTTTATTTAAGTCATTGCTGGTCCGATGGATATTTACACGGCTGCGTCTTGTATGAGGTAGAATGCAGATGCGTCGCCGCCACTCCTGAGGCACTTTTTACCGAAATACAATAGAATTGTTTCACAGCTTCAGGATTCAGAATAGAGCTACGGTATCTCCTGCCTGATTGTAAGAGGCGACTAAAAGGGGGCTTCCGGGGTTGCGGGCGGTGAGAGTGTGAGCTCGATCCGTCCGGGACGGGCGGTGCGAGTGGCCACCACCCTTGTAAGATCGAGAGACATAGGAGAGCCATGCTCCCCATGATGGGTCCGTATTTAGACGTTGCGAAGGGAGGTCCCGGAGTCCTCCATAAGCGCTGAGGAGGGTCACCGAGGGGTTTTAGTGAGGTCAAAACCATGTAATATGGTTCGATATCCAAAGTTGTGATATCCAAGATATAACTAGTATCTTTTAAATGGAAATGGAGTAAATATTTGCTGTTTCACGGTTGATATGTTAATGTGTTAAAAAATTAAATACATTCAACTACTTTATTTAAAAATTGTGTATAGTGTAAATAACATTTTAGTAATTAGGAGAAATTACAATAAGTTAGAAGTGATATTTCAAGTTAGTGACAAGATTCTGAAAATGAAACTAGAATCACGTTTACTCAGAAACACTTGGAAATATTTTATTGGTCAACATGCGCAAAAACTTGCAAAACTAAGGAGCACTCACGTCGCATAAAATTCGCAGACTATCAAAACAATTTAATGCCAATTAAATTGCTTTCAACTGTTGTTTAGAAAACAGCAATTCGCTGATTGCAAAGAAAGATTGTTTTGCGAAAACATTTCTTGAGCAAACAGTCGTAAAAATGCAATGACATCGTTTATTGAATGTTCTTTATTTCTTGTAAATTGAACAAGCTATCTTAAGGATTTCAAATAAGTTGAATTTAATTTACCTAATTATTTATCGACTTCAAAGGAGGTTATTAATTCAACCTTGTCAAATGTACCTAATTTTGACAGAATTTTACAGTTAATTTAAAGATTTAAAAGATTTATTACAGAAATACACTTTGACAATTATTGATACGTTCATAAACAGTGGTTATAGTATAAACTGTGTTGCCATTTTTTTTTAGTTTATGCCCATTTATGCTTCGAATTCAAGACAATAAAAATACATTATGAAAACAATACCTGAACTTAAAATCTAATACAAGCTTTTAAAAATAATTAAAATTTAATTTTGTGTGATATTTTAGTCTATATCAGCTTCTAAACACGTGTGCCAAAATTCACAAGTGTATGAATGTTTGTGTGTTTGTCCTAGCACTACTCAAAAAGTATAATTAAGCTGGTTTGAAAATATGACTTTTTAGTTGTATGTGAAATTTTCATCAAAATTTGTCCAGTAGTTTTTAAGATAGAGGGTTCATTTCAAAAAGAAAAATTTAAAAATATGTAAATTTGTCCTTTTGCAAATTTAGCAACGTGATAATGGAGATATTGTTTCTATTATTATCGTTTTTAATTGCGTGGAGATAGTTCAGAGGCTGGAAAGTAACAAAGGTTACTTTTAACCGCAGTAAAAAATCTCATTCATATGCAAAGATCCATTTTAATACATTTGATCCTCTCTTACGCCTTTGAATCTAGGCTGGGCACAACTAGTTATTCATAGAATACGAGTATAAACAAAAAATATCAATTTTTAGACTATTTTTGTCTATTGAAAATCTCAGCTCACTTTACCCCTGCCCTACACGTTTCAGATTTCTCTGAACAAACCGGTTTCTTCAGATTTGTCGCAAACGATTTACCATCCACAGGTCTGTTCAGAGAAATCTGAACGATTTCTCGCAACGTGTAGGGCAGGCATAGTGTGCTTTAGTATAAGTTCAGTAAGCGCTAAACTCCTAACTATTTTGTAATGCTCAGAGCAGAGTTTAAGGTAAAAGGGAGCGTATCTGCGGCACGGACATTTGCTAGGAATGCGGACAGCCGGTGCAAAGTAAACATCGCCGGTGCGGTATACTGGCTTCGTTAATCGAAGCTTGTTCACTTGTTTGGCTATGAGTGCCTGGTACACAAACTGAATTAGATAGGAATATATTTAATTTTGTCGTAAACCTGTATTGATATTATAATTAGGGTAGTTTTTTTAATATGTTTATTTGATTCTTTGTTTTTTTTTTTTACTGAATCGACCCTAAATTTCATGGAACCCTATTACAATCCTAATTATTATTCCTTATCGCTTGTTTTTAGGTAAAACATCTTCCTTGTCGGTTCCACAAATCTTATAAATTTGTAGCAAAAAAATTAAGAGCTTTGAATAGTACAAACCTGGAGAGCCTTTTGATCATCTGAATCCAGCCTTCATTTAAAATCTGTTTCTAATGGACGTCTACAACTAGGAAAAACCTCCCTACCAAATTTCATCTTTATTCGTCAAGCGGTTTTCGATAAATTAATTAATGTGATGAGTGAGTGAGTTACCTCCCACTTTTGTATATTTAGATTTGGCAGAACAAATCTATCGTGTTTTGGTTGAAAGGTGCGGTGGCTGGCCACACTTACAGAAGCAGTGAAATTCCTATAGCTTCAGACAAACCTCAAGCCTTATTTATGTTTGTATCCATAGTCTGCAGCAACTACTTGAAAATTTATGTCCACGTCACCTTTTTTCCATTATACCACCGGACGAAGGTTGAAATTCCATCGACACCATCCGGACTCGGTCTGATTTGCACGTTGCTTTTTGCCACAGACGTGTAAACTATGGGACAACCTTCCAGTTGAAGCATTTCCATTGGACTGTGACTTGAGTTTCTTCAAGAAAGCTGTAAAAAGCTCTCCGTCAAAGCTGGCAATGCTCAGGTGACTCCACTCTCCCCTGGAGTAAGTCATGCTCACAGGCGAAAGTGATGGCTCACGCGCCTCTTTCTTTGTCCGGTTTATGTGTAAAAAATTGGGCCTTTGGTTCAATGACATTTAAAATTTTTCAAATAAGTATAATTTTTTAAATGTTAAAGAGTTTAAAAGAACATTAATTTCGATACTAAGAATAACAAAGAGATAATTTGTTTGCCCACTCCCACCGTGGTCAACCATTCGTGTTTCATCGAGTTACACAGAAATTCCTAGTCTGACATTTCACGAATCTATATCGCTCGTAGCCTCCGATACGGTGCGGTTAGGCAGTGTTACATTGTGACAAGGTTCTAAAGCGCTGACCGCGTTACAGCATTCCTCGTGCAGTTAGTTCCGATGGCTTTAACTATTAAAGATTAGTCGACTACTTTTCTTCCTACAGAACAGATATTTACCACGAGTAAAAAGTTCCCTATCTCCATACAAAATATCAGATCAACCTGTAGCACCATTGCCGTGAAAGAAGGACAAACAAACAAACAAACACAGTTTCATATTTTACAATACTAGCCTTCCGCCAGCGGCTTCTTCCGCGTGACCCGTTTTAAAGGTTCCCGTAGGATAAAAATTATCTTATGTCCTTTTACAAGGTTCACTCTATCTGTGTTCCAGATTTCATTGAAACAGACAGAGTTACTTTCGAATTTATAGTATTAGTATGGATTAGTATGTAAGTATGATATTTTCCTATCTCTATTTATTGTTTCATTGGTTGATGGCTAATTGTTTGTTCCGAAGATTTATATATTTGACCAAATTTTAAAACTTTTCTGTTCTTCATTTTAATGGTAAATTTCTGAGCTAAAGCTATTCGGGGTTCTTTTAAACTTCACATTTTTTATTATTATTCAAACATTCAAACTTTTCCATAAATAGCAATATTTCGGGCGGTATTATTTCTATATTATAAAAGTACTGATCACGCTGACCGCATTACTGCATTCTTAGCGAATCATACCTGCAGCCTGCAGAATCATCTCTTTACACTTTTGGCATATTAGGAATTAAAGTAGTATTAAAGATCTGTAATTTTTTTTTCTTTTTTCAGTAATGGCATCGCATACTCTGTGCATATTGCCAGTGTTAAGTAAAATATTTGAGTCTATATTTTATTATTTTCGTTAAAACTGGGCGACATAAAAATTGTCAAAATCGACGTTTCACTCATCCCTTTATTCTTATTTTCTTGTATTATTTTTGAGTTGAGTTAAATAAAGGTGCGTTTCGTTCGTTTCTTTTTTTTAATTACAGCGCCGGTGATTTTGAAATGGAGTAACAATATTATAAAATCTCCAGAAATTCACTCAGTTTTCTGGCTGACTTTATCCTACTGATTACGAAATAATTTTAGGTAGATAAAGATTTTGTCTTCATATTAATACATATGTCACCCGGTTTAACAAAAACGGCTAAAACTGGACACAGATGTGCCATTTGACTTTGGCAATATACACATACACATATAGTGTCATGGCATTACTGAAAGTAAAGAATAGAATATAATTTTATTAGAATTCATTGTTGTCAATGAACCTGTCCAAGAATACATCCGTCTTGCATGACCTTCAAGTAGCTGTTATTCGATAATGGTATTTTTACACTGTATGACAGGTAATTTCGATAACAATATTACATTATATTTCATACATCTCCTTAAGTATTTACTTCGTTAATAAAATAGACTTTTTTGCTACGAAGTTACAGTAGGCGGTAGGTAGACTTTGAAATAGTTTAGTTAGAGAAAACGTTGATCTTAGTTACCCAATAGCCACGATACTAATTGACTTACAGCTCTGTAGTAGTTAGTTAATTGTAGTAGAGTGTAGTAGTTAGTTAATAGGGAACTTGCATTTTTTTATTATATCAATCGATCCTATTTGGCAAAGGGATCAAGTGTTCTTAAAGGACCGCATCGATTGGAGCACCCCGAAAGACAGAAATACGAGCCAAAGTTAAACTTCACCATGTAGCGCTGAAAACGGCCTATACTAACTAACGAAGCGACAGATATATCGTCACCGTCGCTTCGGTCGCAGTACTAAAAACTGCGTTTAAGTATATAGTTGTCATATATTTTTTTTTTCATGTTAAAAGGATTCTGAAAAAATGTTAAAATGAAAATTGAAAAAAAATGAAATAAAAAAATAACTAAAATTTTCGTATTTCACATTGGAAATTTTTGTCATTATTATTTTCAGTTTTTTAATTAAAATATAACAACAACAACAACAATACTCTTTATTTGTACACCACAAAAAAATGCAATAAAAATAAATCAACATAAATAAAACAGCAGTGGTGACCAGACCAAAAGGCGGTCTTATCGCTAAAGCAGCGATCTCTTCCAGACAACCTTTGGGTAGATAACATGGTAATAGAGAAATGAAAAGGGTAGGGGTGTACAGATGTATAGTAATACTAATATACTAGTTTATAATAAATTTATAATATTAAGGTACTTTCATACATATATATATATAAATATTTACACAGATAGAATAGTGAATATAATACCATGTTATACATTATACAGATACAATGCTAATATATTATGTACTAATAAATATTATAATTATTAGGATTAAGATAAAAATCTTTTACGAGGTTTTTAAATGCAGTGACTGTTTCTGCTTTCCTTATTGACATTGGGAGCTTATTCCACAGACGAACTGCTGTGCAAGTAAAAGTTTTTTTATAAAATGTCGTTCTGTGTAGAGGAGTGCTTAGAGCGAGGCTTTTTACTGTACGAAGGGGGCGATTTTGAGCAGCCAGATATTCAAATCGCTCTTTGAGGTAGGCAGGAGCAGAAGGATAGTGCAATAGTATAAACATTTTACGTAAAAATAAAATTTATGCATATTCCTTATTACATATATTATATCGTTTGGGTCGATTGGATGGCTGGTTGCAATCCATTTTGCGTCCCATTACTGAGAAGCCTGAAGCTTACTCTACCACGCTACTTCAATGCGGGTTGTTGGAAATCCAGGTTATTGGCCAACCCACTGTCTGATGTTTTCAAACCACTCATAAGGCCTCCGATAAAGTTGAACGACTGTTATCCATCTGGTTGCTAAATATTTATTGCAACCGGGACCAACGGCCAACCGCTTAACGTACCCTCCGAAACACGGAAACGCGAATGAAATTTACTTGATAATTACCCATTACGGTTACCCATCTCACACCCGCCGCACCCGGGCCGTTTCGCTTAGCTGCATCGATCACTAGCCTCTGAGCCATCTACACATCTAAAACATAGATACTAGACTTCGAAATAGAAATTATGTGTTCAAGACACACCTATTTCTGTTTAAGAGTTGAGGCGTGGGTGTTTTGGAAATCATATCACTTAAACGTTGGCATTTGATTTATGTCGTTATTGACTATCGATAGTGAAATCGTGCTGGATCGTGACTCGGTACTATTTTGGCGCGAATGATGGCAAACGATGTGATTCTAGATAAGAGACCTTCGATAAATAAGTGCCTATTAAGTTTACACTAACTAAAACGCATTTTTATTTTATTTGAATGGAGTAGCACACGGGCATGCAGGCCACGTGGTGTTAAGTGGTCGCTGCAGCCCATGAACATTTACATACAACCTCAAGCAAGCATATGTAAGTCTCGTCTGAGGTCGTATGCAGCTGCGCTGCTACTCCGGAGACTGGTGGTCGCCTTATGTAAGTGTGGCCGGCAACTGCACCTTTCCACTGAAACACAATAGAATTGGTTCACGGCAGAAGTGGGTGCAGCGGTGGTACTTCCCCGTGCGAACGATAATAGTTATACCACCTACAAAATCATAGGACTATTATAAGAGTATTGGGATCTAGTTCAATGAGCGACTGATTTATTCGTCGCCTACCGCTGACCTTAGCGAGACATTCGCAAAATGGCGTTTGGAATTCGCTGACTAAACAAGTTGTTTGAATTGATTAAATATTAATAAAAAACTCTCAGTGACAATCAATTTGCGATAATATCATGGAATATTTATAAACTATAATGTACTATACAGGTATACTTGTAGATATATACTTTAAATGTGATTCTTAAACTTTTATATTTATGTGCCACTCTGGGCACAGGTATACCCTCACGAGTGAGGGATTAAGGTCATAGTGTCCCACGCTGGCCAAGTGCAGATTGGTGGACATAATGCCTTCGATAAATTATGAGTTTCTCTCGGGCATTCACGGTGATGGTAAACATCGTAATTAATTAAATATCACAATGTTTCCCTTCACCATGGAGCAGCGATAAATACGCACATTACAAGTGTTTTTGTAAGAGGCGCGCGCCGAGGATTTAAACCCGGGATCTCCGTGTCGGAGACCGCGGTCTTTGCCACTACCTTATAACATTTAAGTATATCTACTACTTTATTTAAAACATTTACCTATAAGACAACTATAAGTTAATAGCAATGTTCAAGATGTTTTAACGTGTTTACTCTTTACATTGACATAATCATGAGCATGAAGATTTTAATTAGCACGTTCATAATAATAAGAAAACTGACTGATATGAATTTTAAACAGTGACATAACATGTCATAATTATTTATTCATCCTGGTGACATCTAACGTGTATTCATAGCTTACGTAGTTAGAATAATAAAATTAATGGTTTGTGTTTCGGTGAACACAATAGAATTGCTTCATGGCAGCAAAGGATGCAGCAGTGGTACTGGCTGCAACCCTTTTTGCGTCCCACTGCTGGGCACGGGTCTCTCCCCATTATTGGGGAGGCCTGGAGCTTACTCCACCACGCCGCTCCAATGCGAGTTGGTGGAGATGCGGGTTAGTGGCCCGCCACCCGCTATCGGAAGTTTTCAAACCGCCCTTAATTCCTCCGACAAGGTTTAACGACTGTTATCTATCGACAACAACCGAGACCGACGACTCAACGTGCCTTCTGAAGCACGGAAATGCGCATGAAATTTTTGCCACTATTGGACACCCATATCACACCCGACCGCCCCCGTTTGGCTTAGTTGCATAGATCGTGGGCATTCTACGCTAACCGCCGGGCCATGCGCGTTTCTGCGAGCGGTGTTACTACGCAGGTCGAAATATAAAAGCCCTATAAACTTTCAAAATGGAAATAAAATATTTTAAAACATAAAATACTTTCCTAATCTCTTCAAGCGCAGAGGCAGGCCACCGAGAGGGTTTTAGTGCGGTACAAATCCCACATAACCCGGTATCCTTTCCCAAGTTGAGGGTACCTTTTGAAGGTTCCCCCTTAGATACAAAAAAGGTATACCCTGTGCCGTGGGTATCATGAACACACACAAAGACAGAAACATAAACACCCAGACCAAGAACAGAAATTTAAACTTATCATTCAAATTTCTACCACGCCGGGAATCGAACCTGGGATCCTCCGATCGGCAGTCCTGCATGGTAAACATTGCGAACACGCGTCGTCAATAGATATATTAATCTGTTCCTATTAGTCGTAACGAGAACGTTTTATTAGCCTATAACCTTCCGCAAAAAACGGACTATCCAACGCAAAAATAATTTCACAATTCAAACCAGTAGTTCCTGAGATATGAGAGAGCTTTCAAACAAACAAACTCTTAAGCTTTATAATATTAGTATGGATAAACCGTACTGGCACACAATAAACAAGGTTAGCACAAAAAATATTTGCCTCATATTGACCGTTCTCTTATTGCCGTGACAGATTATAAACAACGCAAAAGTAATTCACATTGTATATAACGGTGTTATAACGCACGTGCTAATGGTAAAAATCTAGATATTTGCTCCAAATTTCACGGTCGCAATCGGGTGTCTTCTGAACAGTGCCATATGCTGGTCGACCTTCTTATCCATTGTATCGAAGAATGCGATACATAACAAACTTTTGATCTTCAATACATACTCAATAGATTTACAGTATTAATCGCTTAAAGGTTTTAATGCTTATTGAAGCGCGTGTGGTCTTACAGCTAGTGTGGAAAACAAACGACCTATGAATATTGTCTATTGTCTATTGACAATATTCATGTGCTTTTCCGTGCTTCCGAAATCCCAGTTTTTATCACCACCGTAAGCTCATCTTTTTGGAATAAGCTCCAGGCCTCTTAGGTTGTGGGGAGAGACCCATACCCAACAGTGTTACCCTAAAAAGGCTGAGGTAATGAAGTAATTAGACGCAAAACGGATGGTCAACGGCCTTTACTGCTGGACCTCCCCTAATTTATTCAGGTTGTCAATCCACCTTTTTTTTTGTATATCGGGGGGGGGGGGTCAAATCAAAAAGGGGTATCAAAAGTTACCCGGCGCCTTGGGAGAGAATAATGGGTTATGTGGGATTTGACTGCACTAAAACTTCCTCGGTGGCCTCTGCGCTTGGGGAGGACTCCGAGATATCCAGTGGAACGCATCGATATTCTCCACGCGCCCTGGAACGGACCCATCTTTGGGAGAGCAGATGTGCTCTCCTACACCTTTCGATGCTTACGGCGGCATGCGGTCACGCACACACCGCCGTCCTTCCCGGGGCTGCAGGCATCGAGCATGGACGTGATCGGCATTCGAGTACCTTTCTTTCTTCCCCGTGAGTTTATATGTCCTCCTAGCAATGTGGCCCCTTTTTATCCTTTTTTTTTTTGGTATCGGGGGGAAACCTTCAAAAGGTACCCGACACCTTGGGAGAGGATACCGGGTTATGTGGGATTTGACCGCACTAAAACCCCCTCGGTGGCCTGCCTCTGTGCTTGGGGAGGACTCCGGGATCTTCAGTGGAACGCACAGGTGACCTCCACGCGCAGATCCCAGAATGGGCCCATCTTCGGAAGAGCAGATATGCTGCCCTTATATTATTGCTATTTCAGCTGAAAATTTTTGGAAAGTTAACTATATCCGCATTCGTAAAAGCGTTTGGCTGTAAAACTACAAAATAAAAAAGAACTTGTTAAAATAAATCTCGTATTGATTTTATTCGGTAATTTTGCATGATATGCGTATTGTTAGATCGTTCAAAAACTTTAACAGACTGATAAATACCAAAGATTTTAATAAAAGAGTATAGTAGTCGTACTAAAAAGTAGTAATCTTCCGTGCTTGAATGTGATTGCTAAGGCTTATTTCCGAACGAAAGTGAAACCACTATACAACCTTGTTGCTCGTTGGAACTTTTTCAAGTATAGTGCTTTTGACCCAAATATTTGAAGCCCGTTCTTTAAGTTTCGTTCGAAAATGGAATGCAATAAAAAAATATTAAAAATTATAGGTTTAAGTGTGTCTGTAAGCAGCACACAAGGTGTTCCGTATCGCCATGAAATATGTATTTAACACCAAAAGGAAATATAATGCCAAAAAAATTTATTTAATATTTCACTTGCAATGGTTTTAAATTTTTCCCCTTTGTGTTTTATAAGACATTGCTCCTTAACAAAATTCTAGCTCAAAGGTACGAGTAAGTAGGCATCTTATATCATAGATATTACCTAGATAATTGTCTTGTGAAATACATGTTACGAAATAAACTGCAGTATCATTGGATTCCTTTACTTGATTGAATTAAAAGTCTAAATATTTAAGCTCTAAAAATAACACACCAAAGATTTTGATTTTAAATTTTACTTGAGACCTCTTACATTTTTTCAAATACGGAATTCTAAAAATACATATACTTATCCGAATTAAGATTCAAGGATAATTACTTCAAGCAAGCATTTATACAGATTAATGCAAGCTTAAAAAAATAAACTTCCATTATTATAGATACATTATACGCTGTAAAGTCGTCTAATGTTTACTAATTGAGCAAAGCATGTTTACGACGTACTACATTTTAATGTCTTATTAGATTTATCAGACGTGACAAAAAAGACACTTAAACGATGACGTAATGAAAAAAAGTCTTTTTTTGACGTGATAACGTCTTTAAAATCGTTTTAGTCGGGTGACATGTTCAGAAACTTGTGTCACACCAAAACCTCACGAGCGCGATCGCAGGTATAACGAGAGAGAGACGGACCGATCTCCCGTCTCATCTCGAGCGCTGCCAGTCATTCCGTGAAACTTGTCACGCGGAATCCTCACGAGCGGAGGCTGGCATAGCGTTCGAGTGAGTGGACCGATCTTCCGTCTCTCTCACTCTAGCGGCATACAAACGAATGGAGATTTTCTCGTGCGGACGTTATCACGTAAACATCTCGATCGTAAACCTACTTTACAAACAATTTGCCGTTTTTTTTAACGGAGTAGCAGACGAGCATACAGGCCACATGGTGTTAGGTGTTCGCTGCAGCCCATGGACATCTACATACAACCTCAAGCAAGCATAAGTAAGTCTTGTCTGAGGTCGTATGCAGTTGTGCTGCTGCTCCGGATGCTGGTGGTCGCCTCATGTAAGTGGACGCCGGCAACTGCACCTTTACACCGAAACACAATAGAATTGCTCACGGCAGAAGTGGGTGCAGCGGTGGTACTTCCCCGGGCGAACCATAATATTTGTACCACCTACAAAAAGTCTGTAACACTGCGGTAGTTTAAATCCAAAATGTACCAAGCATGAACCAGGCGCGGTCACAGCCTTCAATTTTTGGGTCGCCAAGAAATTGTTTCGCCTTCCATCTACGCATGACTGATGGATTTTGGAGGAGATCAGGTCCCTCTGACGTTAATTGATCTTGAATAATGCTCATAAAACTCACCCATACAATCCACTTGATCCACATGCACATTGGAATCTATTGGTTCTCTTATAAAGCCCCCACACACGCGATAGTTCCGTGTCGTAATTGCCAATTGCATGAGCTCTTTTTGTTAACTATGTAACAAAGTTAATAGGCTTTATAGGAAGTCAATCTGTTATCTAATGTACGTTGAAGGAAGCTGCAGCAGCAATTTAAAAGTTTGGAAAAGCAAAAGTTAGAGAATTACTGTCTAAATGAAGACTTGCTCGTGCTTGGTTTATGAAGAAAAGCATACATATCAAGTTCTTAAGAAGTATTAACATTGAAGCGCGCATGGCCCGGCGGTTAGCGTAAAACGCAAACAATCTATGCAACTAAGCCAAACGGGCGCGGTCGGGTGTGAGATGGGTGGCCGCTAGTGGCAAAAAAATTCATGCGTGTTTCCGTGCTTCGGAGGGCACGTTAAGCCGTCGGTCCCGGTTGTCGTCGAACGATAACAGTCGTTAAACTTTGTCGGACGCCTTATGGGCGGTTTGACAACATCCGGCAACGGGTTCGCCTCTAACCCGCACCTCCACCGACAACAACCGGGACCAACGGCTCAACGTGCCCTCCGAAGCACGGAAACGCATGAATTTTTTTGCCACTAGCGGTCACCCATCTCACACCTGACCGCGCCCGTTTGGCTTAGTTGCATAAATCGTTTGCGTTCTACGCCAATCGCTGGGCCATGCGCGCTTCTTAAAATGTTTTAGTGAGGGTAAATTTCACATCCCGTATCGCTCCCAAAATATTTTAAACTTTTTCGTTACGACGACGAAGAGTCCATACAAGAAACACACCTAATGAATATTCGTAATCAGGGAGGCGCACATAAATTCGCATCTAATTCGAACCTTCTCCAGAAATTCGAGATCTTATCCACAAAACTATTATACTCTACAATAGCTTTAACTCTCTAGCTTTGCAATTTTGATAGGCTTGAGCAATATTCACCTCTCATCTTCATTCTGTCACCGCAAACAATAGACCTAATATAGAGATTATTTCAACATCGATCGACAAAATATCCGACATAGTTCGCACTTACTTTTTAGAACAGTATTGCTCAAACTGTTTACTTATTCGGACGACGACAGGGACATTTAGCAATGTAGTAGAATCTAGCCGCAATGCGCAATTAAAAGGACATGTGACGAAATATTTGAATTGCAAAAATTCTGCGCTTTTTAGAATTCTGTACTTAAACGTCTGAACTCTTCCGTCTATTCATGGCTCTATTTTTGGAATCATTGATGTTTGAGAGTCAGGCGCGGTCGCAGCCTTCAATTTGGAGGTGTCTCAAATTAGCTTGTGCCCTGGGACCGCGCCTGTTGTGAGTTATACAACGTTATACATAACCCCAACCAACATTTACTGACGTGTTGGCGACTGGCGTTTTGACTGTGGTTGACTATTGACTTAAATCTTTCTTTCTTAGTTCAGAGAGAAAAGTATTATATAACAGTGGGCCTTTAAAAGTAGCAAACTTAAAAGGGCCATATGAACGGGCTCTAATAAACCCATATTTACTTAATTATTATTTTTTTGTAAAAAAAAACGTCTAAAGTTAAAGATAAAATATTATTTTAATTCTATTTAGATGCTAATCCAGCAAATAAGAGAAACAACTAAAACCAGTGTTAAGCTTGCACTGATGATTGCGAAAGAAACTACATACTATACATCTGTCTTTAGTTATCAAGTTGACATTTATAGAATAATTTTTATTAGTACAGAACCTTCAACGCACTTATTAGCCACATTTGACTGATTTATATGCTAACTGCTACAGGAAGAACTATGGACTGGACACGAGTTCTTGTCCACGAAGTATTCGTCAAATATAGTGATACTATTCGACTCAGAATTTGATATCCGGATGAAAATATGTATATCTGTTTTTAGATAAAATCGAAATCTAATAAAGGCAAGGGTTACGAAATTTCTTGTAGGTTTAATAGGTATGGTTGCTCTGCTCATATCTAAGGAATTGGATATAATGTACATACATACGGCAGATGTACCTAGAGTATAAAAGATCCGCAAACATGACATACAGCGCGACATCTGAAATTTGATGGATTCTCCTTAGTATTAAGCATTTCAAGCCGTCAATTCCATACAGATCAGTCTTCAGGCATACATCAGAGCATAATCATAACAACCCGTAACTGCAAGATGGTGGTTGCATTCCTTGAAGCACAAACTCAGAAAAGTATTTTCTGAGTCGCCTATGCGCGATGGATTTCAACGCATGCCCCGATGTAGATGTCCAGTATCTTATAACCATAAAACCATTGCTGCTTTACATATTTCGTAAAAAAAAAACGGGTTGCACTCCGGTAGTGCCGGAAGAAGTGAAAACTTGAACATTAACGTTGTGCATTTTTGATATTTTGGAATGGTTAGGGAATAATTTTGCACGAATTGCTTTTATTATCAGTATTATTTTTCATCTAGTATTTTCAGTAGGTTTTCATCTAGTATTTTTATAAAGTACTCACTCATTTTCTTTCACTATTTCATCGTCACTTTTTTCATTAGTAGGTGCACTTTGTTCAATGTCCATATTTTAAATACTTGATATAAACGAATTTTACAAGTATAGACAGTCGAGCCATCAGCTGTCACCCCTCCGTCTTACGAATATTCGATCAGGCCACGTGTCCTGAGTCCTGACGCGAGTTTAAATTTTTTTACCCATCTCAAAAAAACTGCACAACGCCGCCAAAGAAGTTTTAACTTCAATAACAACTCGCATTAGCGCTGCATGGTGGCGCATTTGCATATAAACGTTGCAGTTCAAAATGTCTATTTTCATAGATAAACTCCATGAACCTAATAACAAAGTCGCAAACGACGTATTAAATCGTGTGAACTCCGTTAATAGCTTACAGCCCATAACTTATAATGGCTTATGTCTGCCCTAACGCTATTTCTAACAGCTAGATATACGAGCTCGGCGATAATGCCTACTATCAAAGTTTGAAGGCCCTGATAACACTTGGCGAAGCACCCGATTTACTGCGAAATCGTTTCAGACACGACAGGGGTGCTATTAACAAGTTCTTCGATACTAAATTACGTAACTATACGTTAAACTTCTACTGAAAAATATTTTATTATTTCGTCGTAAATTAAACTGAAACTTGAGGTTTGTTGACTGGTCATGCTTATGTATGAGTATAGTATGATAGTTTTTGTTTTGATAGAACATCTGACAGCGCCAAAGGCTTCGTACAAATAAAAAAAAATCTTACACCAATACGGAGATTATATTATTATATTTTTATAGCGTATTTACTTTTTAGATTCTAACAAAAACTTTTAAGCATTTGATAGTTTCTATTTAATCAAATTAGCCACAACCACCAACAAGGTAATAATACTAATAATATATTATTATATTTTCTCCCCAAATAAAGAAGATGAAGTAAGTACTTTGATTTCTTTGAATTTGATCCTCTCAAGATTTTTACATAATGACTAATTAAGTTATTGTTATTACATATAGATTTGAACTGTTATGCGGAAGTCGTAAGGTGAACAAAGATAAATTATCAAAAACATTTTATATACCATTATTCGGCACGGGAAAGCTGGAACCACAGAGTTCCAAATAACCCGCACCCCTAGAACTATGTGGAGTTAGTTCTAGGGGTGCGGGTTATTATGCTGTTCCAATGCAGATTAGTAGGTACATAATATTACTAAATAAAATAAAATAAAATCATATTTCTATTTTTGCGGCTGACTTTAAAATAGCCCCCATAAAGCCGTCCTGTCGTTTATATGGTGAGTGTGGTGAACTGTGGTGCAAAGAATTTCGTTCGCTGGTTCTTTATTACACCATTTGTAACACGCCCTGCTTTAATCATAACGTTACTATTCGGAATGACGTCCACATTAAGCATGATACGAAGACATTAATTTCGTGTCTAAATTATATTTGTGTAACGAATGCAAGATATTTTGTTAATGGGAGTAGATTATTATAAATTAAGGGCACATATTACCTAATACCTTTAAACGAGCAATTCTTGTATATATCTAAATATTTTTTTTGAATCTCGGAAACGGCTCCGTAGATTTTGATGAAATTTGAATTGAATTCCGTAGATTTTGATGAAATTTGAATTGAATTCCGTAGATTTTGATGAAATTTGAATTGAATTTTACTGGAAAATATTAATAATATTGTCACAATATAGATATAAGTATACAGTAAAGTAACTTCATACTATCGGCCGAATTGACACACGCACAAAGACAACTGTCATTTACACGGCCGCTAAGTAAACTAAGTAAGCTAATAGTACGCAGTGCCACATTGCGCTATGGACTGAAAATCGAGTTTCATAAATTCATCTTTTGGAACGAAGTTCCTTATCACGCGTTGCGAAAGGGGGCTAGACGGAAAAAATTAACACGAAAAGTTGTAACGACACTTTTTGCTATAGTTGTAAGAAGTGCGGCTTACAACTATAGCAACCGCACTCGACATTGCTTTACTTTGTTGACTCCTATCTTTCTTATGACCGCACTTGATGTTGCTTAGTGGCCAGTATTGGCCACCCATCCTAATTTTGACCACACTCGATATTGCTTAGCTTTGTTGACACCCATCCTTATGACCGCACTAGATTTTGCTGAATGGCCACTATTGGCCACCCATCCTACTTTTGACCGCACTTGACATTGCTTAACTTTGTTGACACCCATCCTTTTTATAACCGCTCTAGATGTTGCTTAATGGCCACCCATCCTACTTATGACCGCACTCGACATTGCTCTGATTTATTGCCACCGATCCTACTTTTGACCGCACTTGATGTTGCTTAGTGGCCACTATTGGCCACCCATCCTACTTTTGACCGCACTCGACATTGCTTAGCTTTGTTGACACCCTAACCTAAAACTAATGCAGAAAGAAGAAAAAAACATTACTAAGCGCAGAAATTAAAAAAATTAAACTTCGTTCCTTCCGGGTGTCCCTTGAGACCTGTTTTTTCTTAAATTTTCAAGTGCCGTTTTTTTACAATAGGTAGTCTTTTATCACCATTATTATTAGACTGATGAATTATTATTATTATACTATTACCAGACTATTATTATTAGACTGATGAATAAAGGTGATGAAGCGATCACCCCCGCTTACGGGCAACTACAGGGGAGTCTTCTGAGCATTGCTGCCTGTGAAGGAGAGCTTTTTTATGAATATTATTATGTCGTTTTATTTAGTAGTAAAATGGATGATTTATGATTTTTTAAAGGTAGGTTTTAAAGGTATATATAGACCAGCCGTAGAATTATTTATTTGTTATTGACCTGTTTTTATTTATTTATTTTTTAAGGTTTTATTATAATTTCCTTGATATTTTTTTGAGTTATGTTATAAAAAAGAGCTATCTGACATTGTGTGGTAACGGCAAATTGAACTTGATCGGATTTTAATTGTTTTTATGGCTAGTTGTAATCTACTAGGTACGCGATTTGACACCATACCGTATGGTATTCTGCAAGTTAGTCGCTTTCATTGATATAGGTGTTGGGTGTGTATTGTATAAAAATAAGCAACCCATCATTTTGTAGGCACCAACCCTAGCACTACGCGCAGTCATTTGTTCAAATTTTAAAAATCGGGCTGAGTTACGCTACTGTCTAGAAAGGCAAACGCTCCTCCCTGTATTGTGATATTGTGGCGTAGAAACCCGTCAAAAGTTATCCGTCAATCCGCCCTTCAAACAAATGACAATGTCGATATGAAAGACCTCTATAAAAATTTCGTCAACAGAATTAAAGCTTTGTTGGTCGTTACGAAAGCCGACTACGGAGCTAGAGACCGGGGTTCAAAACTCATGTAGGCAAGTAGCGGTTTTGTATTTTTTGTGACAATTTTTTTTTAAATTTGGAGCTAGGTATTTTAAAAGGATTTGTAAAGTAACACTAAGTCAATGAATGTTTTGCTTAAAAATAAACCAAGTAGGTACCTAAATAAATTGTTTTTATCCGAGCAACGCTCGGGCGTCCAGGTATTGTACATAGTAAGCCATTAGTTGTATTATATGTGAGGCAAAGATAAACAAATATATCTATGTAGATTTTTTGTCAGAAAGCAGCTCAATGTAATCAAATTAATGTCGTACTTTATGATCATAATATAGTTTAAAAATGTGACATTGGGTTAATGTTAATTATATTTAATATTAATTTTATTTTATTATATTTAATATTAATATTAATTAATGTTAAAATAAGCTTTTTACTGCGTTACTTACTGCTTTATAATGAGACTTTAAAATTCTATTATAAATTTAATTTTCGTTGCCCAAGTAAAACGACGTCAAGGCTAGCTGGCTTAAATATTTGTGGTTTAATAAAAGCTTAAATGTTAGTTAATCTAATTTTCTTGAATTTTGGTGAGTACTACTGTTAATGGAGTTTAGAAATAGAGTTTCAAACAAAATGCCATCAACTTTATTCGATATAACTCAAAAATACACAAGAAAATGATAATAAAACAAGAGCACATTATGTCTTCTAACTTCCCGCCAAAAATCCGCTCTCTTTCGCGCTCTTTTATCTATTTAAGAAAGAAAGAAAGAAAGAAAAAATATTTATTTCATATTAGGAATACAAAATATTCGCTTAATGAATGTCATTTTTTCCCGGTCATCGCCTTTAAGTGCCCGTTTGGGCTAGATGTTGAGCTGAGAGAAAAAAGGCGGCGGAAAAACACTCCCAGCACTCTTTTAAAAAAACAGTACATAATAATATATTTGAGATAACAGAATGGCTATGGGTCGATAATGGTCACACGTGACAGCTGATCGTGTGAGACACCAGTAACACTTCGTAGTGGAGACATACATATAAGCTTAATATAAAATTGAATTATATCTAACCTAAAACGAATAAAGTGACCCATATGGCGCAATGGTTACCATGCCAGACTGCCGATTAAGAGTCCAAGGTTCGATTCCCTGTCAGGCAGAAACTTGGATGGAGAGTTTAAATTTCTGTTTTCCCGATCTTGGATCCCGACTATTACAATTTGTCTTGTATTTAAAAATATTGTTAAATATACACTGAGCTCCTGTTTCATAATGTACCCCTATTATTCGATTTTAAAGTTAAGTGCAATCGGGTATGACGACTTTCTTGTTTTAGGGTTTTTACATTCCCAAATTACACATAAACGCAGTCGGGTTTTTTAGTTTTTTAAATTACAGTTTTTTTTGTTTACACTTAAGAAGTGAACTGAGGGAAGATCTATGCTTCTATACCCAACAGTGGGACAAAATATATTCACTGATGAACTTATTTAGTTTAAAAACTTATTGAGAATTAAATCTTATAATTCATTCCCGCCGAAACATTTGCTTTAAATCAAAAATAAAATAAAAATTGCAATACACAGTTAAAAGGCATTATTAAAGAAAATAAGCACATACTTATTTAAATTAAAAGAAGATACACACCCAACTCCGAGCGAATTCAAATGTCAAGGTAAACCAGAATACCTACGAGTACATTGTATTGAAATAAAATTGGCGAACAAAAAAGAAATAAAATAATGACCTTTTTACATTGACCGTTAAACTCTCCGACATGTCGCATTCCTTCAAATTGGGCAGAATTAAAATTATTTGCTGTTTGTCATGAGAGAAGAATATCTAACAGTTACCTAAGTCACACTAGCTTCGCGATTTCGTAAATAACTAAATTCGAACGCGTAAATAACTAAATTTAAGCTTTTCCAAGTGTGCAACGGTGAAGCGTTCGTTCGCTGCGTTTTGCTTCTAATAAGTCTTTATTTATTAATCTGAGCTAATAAGCTACTAAATCTCTGATCACCAATTGTTTAAGTAGCTAGTGAGGATTGGCTATAAAGTCGTTAAAACGTACCGTGCCTTTCCGATGGCGAGTCCAAATAGCCAAAAGGCGAGGCAGCACCGATGCACACGCAAAAACAAAGTAGCTAGTGTGAGTTTTCAACACGCACACAAACACACAAAAATAAGAACACACTCAGACTGAGAATAGAAATTAAAACTTAGTATTCCAATCATCAACAGCGATGGCCGAGTGGTATTAATCCACGGTCTTCGACGCGATCGATCCCGGGTTCAAATCCTCGGCGCGCACCTCTGACAAAGAAATTTGCGCATTTATCGCTGCTCCACAGTGATGGAAAATATCGTGATATTTAATTGATTACGATGTTCTCCATCGCCGTGCCTGAGAGGAATTCATAATTTCTCGAAAGCATGAGGTCCACCAATCCGCACTTGGCCAGCGTGGTGGACTATGGCCTAAATCCCTCTCAATAGTGTGAGGAGACCTGTGCCCAGCAGTGGGACATTAAAAAAAAGGTTGAACAAAAAAAATCCAATCATCGAATGTAATTATTTATAAGAAAAATGGTCGTCTGTAAAGTCGGTTTATGGACGATAGTTTAACGTGACAACGTCATAACAAAACAATGAAAACTACATTAACTTTTCACTTCACTTTATATGTAAACAGCCGACGAACGGCGGAAGCTGAACGCTCAAGCCGTATCGTTACAATCAGCGTAACGTTACAATGAGTCGTCTATTTCGTGCGTGCAGTCGGCGTTTTTCGATTAATTAGATGATGTCACGTCGAAAAAAAAAACTGATTGGAGCAGCGTGGTGGAGAATGCTCCGCAGGCGTCACTTGTAATAGTTGTGAGAGACGCGTACTTAGCAGTGGGACACAAAAAGGGCAGCAGTCAACCAGCCAGTCAGCACCAATCTACAAGTTCTCTCGGTCCATGACTCACCCTTCAGTAGAGACGGCATAGCGCCTCGCTTCGATACATAATTATTGTGCCAAATCTGGTGCGGTGGGAAGAACGCACACATTTTAATTTTGTCACACGTTCACAAATATTCTTTCATCGCTACAGACCTTAGACTAAGACCAATGTACTTACGTACCTACAGACATTTCCAAATATGTCTATTTCAATTAACAACGTCATTTTCTATGCACCGACAACACTGACACCGACGCACACAGACACACTAGTTGTATAACTAGAAGGCACATTGTGCATGGACGTTGGGACGAGGTTCTCGCCCGTAAAGGCCACTCCCCTGACGGGTGTCATACCTGTCGTACCTTAATGCTCTAAGGATTAACTAAAATAATTTCTTACAAAAATCATACTACAAACCTATCTTAGCGTTTTTTTAATGTAGTTTGGAGGTGGTTTATTGATATTTTCAAGTCATTTACATGTTTGTAAATGACGTCAAAGACCTTCACATATAGTTGCTTTGACCGTGTGTCCGGTCATTAATTTAAAAAAAGCATTGAAACACAGGTCTTTGACTTAGCCTACAAATATATCCTATTAATATTATAAATGCGAAAGTAAGTTGTTTGTTACAACATGTTTGTTACTCAACCAATCATCATGAAACTTTGTACATGTATTCTTGGAGTTACCTTGCAGTACCTGTGATGCTCTAAGGCTGTGGTATAATCCTCAGTTTTTCAAAGACATCGCAAATCTACAAGAAACAGTTACTGGGAGCAATAAAGGTCTATCGCAGTCTAACGCTTGTTTTGATTTCCATAAAACATCTTCCTTTCATGGCGATTCTGACGCCATCGACGTTTATAGACGAAAGGCGGGTCCGTTTGCGCAAGTTATTAGCATAAACGACAATAAAATCTTCTAATAAAACATATTGTGGACAAAAAAAAATTTATAATATTTTTACTGACATCTATAAAAGTTACTGGTAAGCAACGTTCTACTAATTGTTTTTTTTATTTTTATTCATTTGAATGGAGTAGCTGACGAGCAAGTAGGCCCCGTGGTGTTAAGTGGTCGCTGTAGCTCATGGACATCTATATACAACCTCAAGCAAGCATAGGTAAGTCTTGTCTGAGGTCGCATGCAGTTGCGCTGCTACTCCTAGTGTGGCCGGCAACTGCACCTTTCCATCGAAACACAATAGAATTGATTCACGGCAGAAGTGGGTGCAGCAGCAGCAGCAGGTGCAGGGTACTTCCCCGGGCGAACGATAATAGTTCTACCACCTACAAATAATAGTTCTACCACCTACAATTCCTTTTAACCTGTTTGATATGGAACGAATATAAAAATACAAAAATAGTAATGCACCTATTTTTGTTTTTTAATATTTTTACTGTTTAAAAAACGCTAGACGGATTTCTTAAAATAAATAATAGTTAGATACGCTTTAAAAATCGTTGGGCCTCGTTCACCATCTCCAAGTAAAGTGATGATTAGGTACGTCCCAAGTAAAGTTAATTGGCAAGTAAAAGCTATGAGTACGGGTCAGTTTATCATATGATTAGTGCTACTCGAACACCGTAAAATTTAAATTGTAGTTACGGGTGACTTTATCCGACAATTAGCGTACTTGTCACTTTACTTGAAGGTGGTGAAAGAGGCCCGTAGTATCGTGTCCATAAAGATGAAAGAATAACTAAAAATGAACATTAAGTATTTTCTTATAAGAAAAAATTCAGAGGAATTGGTATAGGTTGCTGGCGGTGAAAATAAGAGCTCGTTCTGTCCAGCCCCGGGAAGGATGGCGCAGGAGAGCACATGTGCTCTCTCAAAGATGGGCCCCAGGTATGGTTGCCAGACCGCCGGGAATTCCGGGAAAGTCCCGGAATTTCACGTGTGGTCCCGTGTCCAGTAATTACACTTTACTGTCCCGAAATTCATGAACACTAGTTTTTTTTCTACAAAGTTAGGTAAGTACGCCATCACGGGGCGGCGCGATTCTAGCTCCGAAGTCGCTTGGCAACACAACATGTGTGGAACGTCCACACTGCGGTTGCGCGAGGGGCAAGGAGAGGAGAGCGCCCGGCTCGGCTCGTCCCCAACAGCAAACATTTGTAGTGGGATTTGGACTCTAACTCCAACTCCGTTTGTAACCCCAGAAATGTCCAGGAAATGATAAGCGTGAATCTGGCAACCCTAGCCCCAGGACACCGGTGCGTTTCACTAGAGGTCCCGGAGTCCTCCCCAAGCGCAGAGGCAGGTCACCGCGGGAGTTTTAGTGCGGTCAAATCCCACATAACCCGGTATCCTCTCGCCAGGTGCCTGGTACCTTTTAAAGGTTTCCACCTGATACAAAAAAGGTATAGGACAAAGTCGTAGACCAAATGTGAGTTGGTGAACATGACACGCCTCTTAGAATTTTTTTGGAACACTCATAAATGGTCACATACCAAACTTTTTGAACTTTTGGTCACACCTGGTGCGCGCCGGCATTAAAATCGGGAACCCCGTATCTGGACCGGTGTCTTAACCAACAAACGACCTTATATAATATTAGGTTAAACAAACTGTCTGTCCACACATTGCCGTCTAATATTTACAAACCGATCAAACATTTCGACAAGTATATCAAGCGTAACCAGAATAACCTCCATAAGGAACCGACCTCCGGAATATGATAATTAGGTGCCGCCCAAAAACCTCCAATATCAGAATCAGATTTGAATCTAAATGCCTTTAGTTCCTTATGTATCTCTACAATAGCAGTCTATATTTAAGTCGATATTTAATTACAGATGAATTCCATAAAATAAGCAAGTTGACGTTGACCATTTTTACTTTTTTATGTATTTTATATACTTAATTTCATATGCTTATGTACTTCTTATATCTGACTTCAGAGCATTTAAAAACTAACTTATAGTTGAGCAAATTGTTCTTTAGGAATTTTAGATGAAAATGTATTTAGAAAAATATGTAATTTAATTACAGGATAAAACCGTTAATCTACTTTAATATCCATTTTATACAAGGTACAAGTAGAATTGAAAAAAATACCAGCACCGCATCTAGGAAACGTACTTTTTTTTACTTTTGATTAAAAAAAGTCGAACAAATTTTGTATTTTTATGCTTTTTGAAGGCAGTAGGCATTAAGTTCGATAAAATTTGGGTAATAAAGATACATACTTACATAAATAAATAAAAACAAGTTTATTGATCGAAATCTCATACTTCATCGCATACCTACATATGTACATGTAATGTAAAATAACCATTGTGACGATCTTGAAAAGCACAATGCACCCAATCAAACCCACAAACCACAATGACCGACATATCATTTGCCAAATGACATGATAAAGCAAAAAATAAAGGTAATGATTTCAATGAAAAGGATGACATTTCAACTATTAAATGAAATTGAAAACTTTATTAGAGAAAAGTCGTATGTGGTTGTGAAAATATTCCCTAAGACTTATGTCAAGCATTTGTGGCGACAAATAGTTTCAACAAAGGATATTGTTAGATTCCACATTTTTTGCTGGTATTCTAAGCGCATTCTGTTGTTTATTGGTATGTGCCAATTTATTGGCACATAAGACTATTTTCTTCAGGTTTAACGAGACGTACATACCTATTTACACAATGCCACATTCCTAAGCATTGAAGAAATTAATTAAAAATTCACAGAATTAAATCTACATTCATTTACATATCAATGCTGTGAAATATATAATATTAATTAATGAACAGCTAAATATAGGTCGATTTATGGGCACTCACTGCTCACACAAATGCATTGTCAAGTTAATGCACGTATATTTCTTAATGTAATAAAGCTTGAGCTGAAAACATCTTAAATCTCAAAAGTCTACCTCACCCGCAAGTGTTCCTGCTGAGAACCATAAATTGTCTGACCGAAGGTCATCCATCCATCATCCAGCAACCTTTTGTAGTCCACTACTGGACAATGGACATATGCCTCCCCTAACGTTCACCACACTATCCAGTCCCGTTGCCTATTTTGGGCTGTCTTCTTTCGAGGAACTTTCTTCCCCATCGGCTGTCTGTCCTCCTAACTATATGGCCTGGCCTGGCAAACTCACTTCAGCTTGCAGATTTTGAGAGCTATGTCGGTAACCTTCATTCGTCGACTGATTTCATGTGGTAGGACATCACAGAAGAATAATTCGTGATAATTCGCTGACATGTTTTATTATCTAATGCAATTTGACCCTACACTGATTCTCACTTCACAAATTCGCTCTGATGAGTGTTACATCGATTATTAAAAGTTGAAGTTGACGACTTGTAGACGCAAGGACAAAGTCGTGATCTATTAAATCATAATCATACTTCTTCAAATCAAAGTATACAGAATATTTTTTTGTTTAAGCTATGTGCATATGATTTGTATACATATATTATCATATTTATCGGAGAAGACTCGGTAAGCCGGTTTCGCGGGGTCACCACTTTCACGACAAGGCGGTATTTTAGACGTAATATTTGACATGGTACATGTTGGTCGTTGGTCCGATATACTCGTATTAGTGTTTGATTTGAGCGTTGTCAATATTTAATATCTAGCCAGGCGTGTCCACTGTAACCCCCTCCCCCCCCCCAAATCCATGGCGAAATAAGCCAATTTGGGACACCTCTTCCCCCAAATTTCTTGACGACCCTCCCCCAAATTGAAGGCTGCGACGGCGCCTGATCTAAGCACGGGTATCTTAAAATGAGAAGAACATAGGTAGACACTAATATGGCCAGATATCTCGGCATAACATTAAATGTCTACAGTCAAGACTATCTGGGCGATGACTTGTTTATCTTTTATCCGATCTTAATAAAATGTTTAGTTAGGTAATTTGCATAAAAAGATATTTGTCCTTACAATCCAAGGTTAATTATCGTTAACTTTAAAGTGTCGTGTTGATCATGCTTACATTTTCATTTCTTGAGGAATACTTCAGAATAAATAAATAAAATAAATTGATTGTTTTATAAATATTAACATTGTAGAATGAAACGAAAGTATCAAAACAGGGCCTTTCAGTTTGCATCCAAACCACCATTGAAGAAGTTCTGGGTAAGTTAATTATGACTTAATATCTGACTTAACAGTCAATGTTAAGTTCGGTCAAGTTAACATGACGCCTGGGAGGCTATTCTGTATGCATCTATCCTTAAGTTCTAACATTTTCAGAATATTTTTTTGGCATATTCAGACCTTTTTCGTTTCATGAATTTATAAGATTACCGTTGTCATTCATGATATTAAGCGACTGAATGAATATTATTGCTAGAATTTCGTCAGTCTTACTAAAAAATTAAAAATTCACGAAGTTAAGGATACGGTCGTATATAAAAGCCTCCCAGGCGTCATGTTAACTTGACCGAGTAGTACATACTCGTATGTTTCAGCTAATATGCACACATACTGCGACGGCCAATGTTTACTTAGGTATAATAAAATTATAGGTCAAATAATATTTTTAAAGGTTAAAGTAATTCTAATTACGAAAACAATAATCTATTTGCTTTTATCGTAAACCAACATGCGTATGTTCAACTAATGATTGTTTGTTATTTAAATCTACAAAAACCAGTATAGATGTCGGTTTACCTCAATAATCTAAGAAGTTTTGAATAATACAACACGAAATAGTACTTAGAAGCACGTTTTTGTGTAAGAAGACGAACCATGAAGATATGAGTGACCCACAAACGGTTAAAATAACGATGCTTGGCTCTATGATAGAGCACGTAAAGAACAAAATAATTTGCTTACAGAAAATCCTTAGCGCCTCTTATCAGTTTTGTTTGTACTAGCTACCAATACCAAAATATGTTGCAAATCATTTAATTTTTAACACGCTTATATTTCTAACACGCTTCATCTGTATGTAGGTAAGTATGTTTATAAGTTTGTGAGCTTGTTTGTAACTCTCCTTTGGACTCGATTTTGATTTCGACTTTCAACGGACAGATTTAATTCAAACTTTGAACACTTACCAAGAATCATCTTTTTTTGTAGCAAAAACTTGTTTTTAGTTTTTTTTAACTATATTTATTTATAATGGCGTTAGAGCTGAACAGGCAAGTCACGTGGTGGACGCTACCATCGATATCTATCTACACACAAACTTAAGAAAAAGTGAGGTTGTAGTTGCACTGCTTTTCCGTTGTCTGAGGCATTTGCCTCAGAATTTGTGTAAACGTGGAAAGCCACGAAGTTCTACGACGAACAAGTAAAAGATTAATTAAGTAATTATTTTTCTCTTTAACAAATATATTTGTGTCTCATAAGAGAGTGTTATTCTAATACTAGACGTAGTAGGCTTATCCCAAGACGCGTCACTGAGCCCGGTCTTTCTACACTCTATCGCATCTTTTTGCTTTCTGACTTTTTACCTCCTCACCTCACAGCAAAGAGGAGTCCTGCGTTAAGTTAAAGGAGTCTACTGACCATCTTTCGTCTTGGTCAAGTTAAAAATTAAGGCTAAAGTCAAGGTAAAAAAGGATCTTCTACACTTTTACCTCCTTAACGGAAATCCAAAATAAAAAAAATCTTATAAAAATTTCGTCATAAGTTTTCCATTCAACCGTCATTTTATTTACGTATCTATTATCTAGCACGTTTCACTTGGAGCATGACTTCTAAATTTACGTGTACACGCAAATGATGTACAATTCGTAGCGCGTGATGCGGTGAGACGGGCCTTACGTGATTTTATATTGCAATCTCCTTAGCAAATAGAGACAGGTGGTTTCATGGACATAAATAAGAGAGAATAAGATGCTATATCGTCAAACAGAAGCAAACGCTATTAGGGAAAATCGAAAAACCTTCCTAAAACGAGAGTCAGGATTCTAATGTCTAGAGGATCTAAGTTTATGTCCTTAGCAAACAGACAGAAATGGCTTCATAGGTAAGTATAAATATGAAAGAAATAGAGTATATACAACTTAAAGCAAGGGCAATTTAAAAAGTTTTGATAGAAAAAAAAGAACAAACAAAAAAAACAGGTGTGTGTGAGCAGTGATATTCTCAAGACGATATGAAGGATCATCGGCCTTCTTTTCTCAATCAGTAATATCAGTATAGTGACTTGAACCTTCCTTATTGTTACTGTAATGAGATTTAAAGTAAACTTTAAGTTCGCTTTTTTATTGTTAACTTTACTTTGTATTTTCACAAAAGAGTGTTTTTTAGTTTTTTAAACTACTTTATTATTGTTGTACTCGAATCAATCGATCCTATTTGGCATAGGGACCAAGTGTTCTTAAATGACAACATCGATTGGAGCACCCCGAAAGACAGAAATATGAGTCAAAGATAACCTCACCGCGTAGCGATAAATACGAAGCGAAAGATATGGCGTCACCGTCCACGGGAAAAACAAGTGATTTGCAATTTTAACCGTTAAAAACCGCGTTTAAGTATATCGTTGTCATATCTTTTTCTTGGTAAGTTATAAGGATTCTAAAAAAAAAAAAAACATTATAGAATGTAATAAAAAAAGAACAATCAACAAAAGAGAACAAGAAAAAATCATATTTCACATCCATGGGCGTACCCAGGGGGGGGCAGGGGGGGGGCAGCTGCGGGGGGCCCTGGATCAAGGTCCAGATTCAGGGATTCAAAAATCCCAAAAGATCTCCTAAACGAAAAAATAAACCTATAAAGAGTACGATTATGCTACCTCCTGTTGTTTCCTTTGTATATTTAATATTTTGTATGCGTGTCCTCGTATAATAGACCAGAGTCGATAATTTTGAAAATGGTAAAAAGTGAAAAAAAATTATAGTAAGATGAAAACCATTGGAAAAGGTAGAGAATATAACAAAAATGAAAGGAAAATTTTTACGAAACACGTAAGTATACAATATAACATAAAATCTTATGTTTTTCGAGTAATTTAAGTATAAATTTTAATAAATAGGCCAAAATTGTACATAATGATTCAAAAGAAATTTGGATTCGAGTTTTCATTATTTGTATTTTCTGAGAACATTTACTGTAGTATTGTATATTATATACCATCAGAAATAAGAGATTTCATCGAACATAAAGCACACCGACCTTTTAAATTAAAAAACTAAAAAACACGCTTTTTGAAAATACGAACTAAAAAGTTAAAAAATAAGAAGAAAATTTATTTTACTGTAAAAAAAGCGTGGGATGGTTTTTAAGATAGGTACTATTGACACCGCACCCCACGCTTTTTTTACAGTAAAATATATTTTCTTCTTATTTTTAATTTTTTAGTTCGTATTAATTTTCACAAAAGCGTGTTTTTTTTTGTTTTTTAAAGTACATTATTTATTTTTAATCTTTTAGTAGGATCTTTTTTCATATTATTGCATTGTCATCGGCCCTTGACCCCTGTGCAAATTTTCAAGTTAATCAGATGTTTAGAAGTTGGTGAAAATGAAGTTAAAAGATTCCGTTACATACATACATACAGGTCAAGCTAATATATGCATGTTAAAAATATAAAACTTTATATTTGTTTCATTAAGGACTTTAGGCCGCGAACTTATCAGCCGCCCCTCGTATATTTTTCTATCCTGATGATCCTAGTTAGGGGACTTTAACATAAAGTTATGAGATTATTGTATTGTCATCGGCCCTTGAACCCTGTGCAAATTTTCAAGTTAATCAGACTCCTAGAAGTCAGTGAAAATGAAGTTAAAAGATTATGTTACATACATACATACAGGTCAAGCTAATAAAAGCGTGTTAGAAAAGCAGATAATTTAACGTGATAATTTTCCATTGAAAACTAGGGTGATTTTTCAAAATGAGGTGAATAAAATAAATATTTTAAACCGAAAAAAATTATTGTGTGTTTGGTTCATAAAAAGGTAGGTTATCACCAAATTTTGTGAAAAAATATTTTTTTAGCAAAAGATAAAAATAAAAAATCAAAAACTTAGTTATTGATATTTCAAAATTTATGTCAAATATTCAATTTCACATAAATTTTGAAGTTATTTGAATTGAAAAAAGTGTAAATACAAAAGTTGTAAACATGTAGATCTTTTTATTACCTACAACTTTGCCATTTAACTTTTTTATAGAACTTGTAGTTTTTCCGGAAATCGACATAAACCCTTAAAAACTCACCCCCTCCCCCTTCTCGATCTCAGATCGCGCGTAAAAAATTTTCCTTTTACATATTCTCTACCTTTTTCAATGGGTTTCATTTTTGGTCTCAAAAATTATCGACACTGGTCTATAACGTGATAACGTGAAAGGCGGTATACGGTATACGCGCGGTACCCAGCTTGAAAAAAATTTGCCCGCCCCCTCTGACCAACAACCTAAAAATCCCCCCCCCCCGACCAAAATTTTGCCCCCCTGCCCCTCCTGGCTAAGACTTTGCCCCCCCCCCTGGCCAAGACTTTGCCCCCCCCCTGGCCAAGAACCTGGGTACGCCCATTTTCACATCTATATTACCTATATTTCCTATAATTTTCGATTTTTTTTTCCGTTTTGTCACTATCATTTGCAATTTTCTAATTGAAATATACTAATGCATTTCACGTTAAAATAAAGTTTATGTATATTCCCTATTGTAAAGCACAGAAACTATATGCAGATATACTTACGAGTAGTTGTACTTTACAACTATGAGTCAGGTAATTTAGTAGGTAAGGCTGGTTTGTTTGTTTATTTTAAATGTTTCTTTTTTCATCTTAACAAATATTTTATATAGGTACTATCTCCTAAAAATCTTTCAGCAAATTCATGAATTCTAGGCAAGAAGTCGTAGGTAAGTAATTTAATAAAACAACTAAAAATCTAGTCAAATCACTTAGTTCAAAACAATTCCACAAAAAGTATTAAACAGGTTGATAACGATTTTATCGAATACCGCAAACAAAATAAACTTTAAAATCATAAAATGATATTAAACATGTTAATGGTCAAACATAGAAATGCAGGTTTTCTGAATCTAGATGTCAAGGCGCGGAGAAATCTAGTCCAAATAGCTGCAGTGAACAAAATAAGAATCAATTAATTACTATACTACAAATGTTTGTTTAGTCACTTTCGAGATAAGCATGTATCTAATCGAATTAATGTTAAACTGTTTCTAGATCTGGTACTACTTTAATACTTGGCTGAGATTAGACTTATTAGGATCTTATTTATTTATTTATTCTTTATTGACCAAATTATAAAATTTTAACAAAAGGCGAGCTTAATGCCAAATGGCATTTTCTACCAGCTAACCTTCATGAAGTGCAGAAAAATATAAAGGCGGCCACAAGAATAAACAAGGTGATTGTGAAAGAAGTAAATAGAAGAGATATAAGGTAGGATAAATAGAAACATATAAATATATATAGGTATATATATATTCATACATACGACAGATATAATGAGATAAGAATAATAATTCAAAACGGAGAACATAAGAACATAACATAACATATCTTAAGGACTATTTAATTGATAAAAAAGCTTGGGATTGAGCTGTAGTCTCACAAGGCTGTTTCTATAACTGATGTAATATTAACTTAATTTAAATGAATTAAACTGCCAATGTTGGCAGATGGCTGTGGGACGACATTGAAACATGCGGTAACTGTCACGTATGTCCCTTATCGGCCCATATCTACTCTGTAAGAAAGCTAGTTATTGTATACCCTATATTTTAAAACAGGGCTGAAGTTTTTCTCCGTCTGCTCTTTTCTTCAGCTCAACATTGCCTAAGCGAACCCAGAGCAGACAGAACAAAAAAATAACGTTCACTAAGAGTTTGTAAAGGAACCGTACTGTGAATAAAGAATATTTCATTTCATTTCAGATAAAATTAAACTTACTAAAAAAACTAAAAAAACACGCTTTTGTGAAAATACGAACTAAAAAGTAAACAATAGGGAGGAAATGGTCTCAATAGTATCTCAAAAAGTACCCCACGCTTTTTTTTACAGTAAAATACATTTTCTTCCTATTGTTTACTTTTTAGTTCGTATTTTCACAAAAGCGTGTTTTTTAGTTTTTTAAACTACATTATTTATTTTTAATTTTATAGTTGGACTTTTTTTAAATATTATTGCATTGTCATCGGCCCTTGACTTGAGAAGTAGGTGAAAATGATGTTAAAATTCCGTTACATACATACATAGGTACAGGACAAGCTAAAATAAGCGTGTTAAAAACATGCAAATTCCCTATTGCATCGCTGATTTTCAGCGAAATAATAAAATTAGTATATCTATGAAAAGTAAATATAAAATGATCCATAAATAATGAAAAAAAAACTGACAGTAAACTAAAATACTATTTTGGCTTGGTAGTTACAAACCACTTAATTTCAGCAGACTCGTTTAATTTTTTACTCAATTGAACGGCAAATATTGGCGATTTAAATAAAACCTTAAGTAAATATCGAGATCATCGTATTATGTAATCGACGATAATGGTTTCGGCGAATTGACTTTTTTACTCTTTGTGTCGTTACGTTACGTTCTCATAAACAGGACCGGATCCATAAGAACATTTAAAACAAATAAAAATTTAAAACAAATTATTAACATATTCTTGATTTTTTCATACATATAAGGTTCTGTTCAACTGGGAAGGCATCATACATAGATAGTGTAGAGACGGAAAAGGTCATAACTTAATAGAAATTCGTGACGCTATTGTTTCAGTGGCAAGATGTGACTTCCTGACATGGAAGTGTGTCACGTCACTTAAGACAGTTTTCAGTGTTTTCACGATTTTCAGAATGTATTAAAGTATAAAGTATGAATGTCTGCGCGGAACTTTTGGTCAAGATGACAATAAATTTGAACTTTATATGTAGAAACTAAAATTTCAGTTTATAAATACGATGAGTTTGAAAAGATTCAGCAGAAACTACATTTTTTCTTTTTGTACATAAAGATTTATCTTATAAAAGCCTGATAATAATTATTTTACTTTAAATATAAAATTTACTCTTCGGAAAACTGATATATTTTATTCTTTTTCTTCTAATACCTGTAATGTAAGGAATGTAATAGATTTGCTGATATACGGTCCTTAAGTACCTAGGTGCTTAATGGAATTAATTGTAGGTCGGTAGGTATGTATCTCAGTAAACTTTGAAAGCTGCACTTGCCGGCCAATAGGCGCCGTTCGCTTATCAAGTTATCATCTCACAATCGAGACGAGGAATTTAAAGCCAAATTTCAACGTAGTAACTAACCGTAATTACGATTTCTCAGCATAAAAACACCTAATGTCTATAATGCCGCGATGTTTTGTTATATCCGACCACATGTTAGTGTGATAGAGTTGAAAATATCGCGCATTAGCTCGTGAGAAATCGCCATTTAATGTCCGTTGATCAGACTGCTGCGGCGCGATTTGCAATTCATTTTATAAACATGTTCCATGTTAACTACCCGCCGATTATTTTTATTGACAGCCATTGTACGAGATTTTTGCTGCAATCACTTTTTATTTTATTAATCCATAACAAAATCAATAAGCGCCTCTTTCACCACCTACAAGTAAAGTGACAAGTACGCTAATTGTCGGTTACAGTCACCCTTAACTTCAATTTCAGTTTCACGATGTTCGAGTAGCACTAATCAATGATAAACTGACCGTACTCGTAGATTTTACTTGCCAATTAACTTTACTTGGGACGTGACTAATCAATACTTTACTTGGAGATGGTGCCTCGTTCACTTGTTTAATTGTTTTAAAATTTAAAAATTCTTCTCATTGTTATAACGAAGTAGGAAAATTTAAGAAAAACTGGCCACTTAAGCTTCAGTTTGGATAGTAACGCTATTAGGTACGCTATAAATTTAACTTCTTATGTGGGATAATATTTGTCCAATTTAAAGGAAGATGAGTCGAAGATATATTATTATGTAGAAAGGTATTAGAAAAACTTTTAATCCCTCTTAAAAGTGTACGGGTAAAAATAAGTAGTAAAAATAAAAGTGAGTATTTAATAGACTTTGAACTGGTTTCTAAGCTTCTAACATTATTATTAAAAGAAAAGTAAGAGCTTAACAGGTATATAATTATAGGCAATAACTTTAATAGCCACAGCCATAGTAAAACGACTAAAACAACGCAAAAAATAACTATAAGAACAAAAAAAATAAAGGTATTTACACAGAATTTCTCTACAATCACCGACATACCTTTCGCGGAAGCGCGAAGGGAGAGTCGACCCGTTCTTCCGGGCCTCTTCCAGTTTTCACATCCACTCCTCAGAGGATCTCCACAAAACAAACAGTTAAAATCATAAAACCAAACAGTCACAATCACAGATAATAAAACATTATTGAACACGATAGCATAAACAATAAAAAAGAAAAAAGTTTTTAATTGTTTTGGAATTCGAACGATTCGAATCGAGCGTTGATAGCAGTACGGGCAGTAGCCGCGCGTTCACGGTAGAGGTTGGTTATCAACTACAGGCATACTACAGGTGCCGCCGCGCGGTAAGAGGCTGGGCGTATATAGAGGCCGCATGTGAACGTATAGTTTACCAATAGAATGCTAAAGCCTGAAACAAACTAGCGCAACTCACGTAGAAACTGATAGATGCGCAAGCTTTACTTAAGTAAAATGGGAGATTCGTAGCTTGACGATTATAGTAGAGACATGTAACAGAGAAACAAGGTGTAATCCTTGAAGTCTCTTAGTCTTAAAGAAAGGACTAACTAAGTGCATCACTTTCCTACAAACCGAAACAATTATTTCAGTAAAAATCTACCTGGAATTTGAAAATGTAAGCATATTTAGTGGAAATAGTATGGTTTAACTGATAAGCTAGATCAGATGGGAGATAAGACGAAGAAGTAAGAAACTAATTCAAAGCCATCGATCTTATTTAAAATTAGATTTAAAAGCTCCAATAATGTCACGAGGTTCATGACTTTACATTAACGGTCACCTATGAGGATTTGTTGACGAGGATGTTGTTCTTACTTTAGCTCCAAAATATGTAGATCCTTGACGATTGATAGTCATCTCTACCCTTCCCCTGTCCGCTAATATGTCTCCAGCGGTTTCCGGAGCCGTTGCATTTGCACAGGTGCGACTCACAATAATTGAGTCTGCTTTGTTGACGCGGATGTGGTCATCCCAATGCTCTTGTGTGTACATATCGAGTGGACAAATTGTTATCCTGGAACAGTTAATACATACAAGCTTGTAAGTGTCATTTGATATCGCACCGAACTTCTTAAGCACAGAAGTATTACTTCACGACAGCAAGATAAGATTGCTAGCTTTTAGCTATAATAGGTAGCAATCTTATCTTATAATAGGTACTATTGGTAGTTTCCAGAAATACTGAATTCTGAAAACCAGGTACCGTATTAAGACAGCCTCCTACAGACTTTCAGTTTTTTCTGCACAGTTTTAACTATACAATCGAACCGTACAGTTAAATCGTATCGTGTGTAAGCAACACTAAAAACTGTATAGTTTATTTGACACTATAACCATAAGAATAAATAATACTACTTGTACTATTATTTATTCTGTGCTATTAGCACAATGCAGATGCAGAGCAGCGATGGCCGAGTGGTAAAAGCCGTGGTCTTCTACGCGACCGATCCCGGGTTCAAATCCTCGGCGCGCACCTCTGACAAAGAAATTTGTAATGTGCGCATTTATCGCTGCTCCACGGTGATGGAAAATATCGTGATATTTAATTGATTACGATGTTCTTCATCGCCTGAGAGAAATTCATAATTTCTCGAAAGCATGACGTCCACCAATCCGCACTTGGCCAGCATGGTGGACTATGGCCTAAATCCCTCTCACTTGTGAGAAGGAGACCTGTGCCCAGCAGTGGGACATAAAAAAGGTTGAAAAAATAAGCACAATGCAAAGAGCGCTAGATGAGTGCCGCAGTTAAAACTGGAGGCCTGTAGCCTGCTTACGTAGTTGAGCGTTAGATTACTGGTCTGAAAGATTATAACTTTTGGTATTGTTTGCAACTGTAGAGCTATTTCCTTTTTTAGCTCTATAGTAAGTAGTCGCCGCCCTACCTGCGTCCACTAATACATATATCTACCTCTGTCCGCTAATATGACTTCAGCGGGTTGCCGGAGCCGTCGCAGTCGCACAGGTGCAGCTCACAATGAATGAGACTGCTGCTTTATTAACGAGGATTTTACTCCTTTTTTGTCTCTACGATAAATAAGCCATATTTACTCTACTTCCGTCCGCTAATACGTTTCCAGAGGGTCGCTGATCGACAATGATTCTTCCATTGCATTAGGCGGAAAGGCCCAGTTTAATTTTGGAGATGGTCGATGAAAGTTTAATATAAAAATCAATTCAAGTCCTACACAGCTTATAAATAAGACAGTGATAGTTGGCTATCATCTCGATTCTATAGATATGCTCTGCTATCATCGTCCGACCCTCCACTAATATGTCTCCAAAGCGTAGCTGATAGCCGGTTCCCCAGAGCCGTCGTCGCAGTCGCACAGGTGCGGCCCACAACAAATGACTCTGCTGCCCTTCCATTTTCTACCCCTACATTATCAAGATGAAAATGACTCAAATGGCTGGCTGGACGGATCGAGCGATCCGTCCAACCAGCAGCCCCGGGCAGTACGTCGGTGTGTGCGTGGCCGCATGCCGCCTTAAGCATCGGAAGGTGCACCAACTCTACATCTCAATCAAAGTGTGTCTTGGCTGCTTCGTTACTTCAGAAACTCGATATTTGCTTGCTTGCTTACTAGATCCGATAACACAAAAATAATGAACACCTTCGTGACGGTAGCGAAAGGATGAACTTTTTTACCGAGACGAAGAGTTGGTGATCTGATAGGTATCTTATTTCTTACTTATGAGGTGATATTATCTCCACAGGATGTCATATGTAGCATAAGTCAAGCATCTCTACAATACGATGTCTTTCCTAGGATTAGGTATAGTTATATTTAGAGACACTGTGAAACTAAAATTCGGAAATTTTGTATTTTTTATTTAATAAGAATAGCATTTACATTTAGCACAATACATAGGTTTTGCCAAACTGGAGGCCAGTTTGTCGGCAAAATATAAGTTTCTATGTTATTATGTGTGATGGTTTCTGCCTGGAATTGGCCAAAAAACAGAAAAGAATCTGAATAATAAATTTCTCTGCACTGGGAATTGAACCCAGGACCTTTGACCCGGCATAGCGGCATGTTAAGTTCCACGCCATTGTCGCTTTTCTAGTAACGCCATCTGGTATCGATTCTTCGACTCTTCGACTGTAGTACTAAATTAAAGCTATGTGCGTTCTTCTGGAGATTCCGGTCCTGACGGGTCCTGAGCTCTCTCCGAGCGCTGAGGCAGGCCGCCTAGGAACATCAGTGGTTATGTGACAGCTGTATTCAAGAAGCATACTTGCTATGTAAGCAGGCAATGCTACGCAAAGAGCGCTATTAAATTTGACGTGCGTGCGTTATATCGTGCCATCGATTCAAGTCGGCTTTGACACATAGTAGCATGCTTCACTCAAGTATCGTCAATGAATTCGTTTAGATGATCCTATGCGTTGGAGAGCACTGTGAGACATCGTAATATTGTTTATGACTACGGGTGTGAGATTTTTACTTCACTGAGGGCAGTAATATGCCTTTGGTGCAGTAAAAAAGTGAGTGAACTTGAAACTTAGTGAACCAAATAACATAACCCTGTATCAAATTACTGGTAAAAGTTGTCTACAACTTTTGAAGGTTGCCCCCCTCCCCCTCCCCTCATGCAAAAAAGGTACTAGACGAAAAAAATTAAACACAAAGTTTATGAAAAAAATCTTATTCACACACTTATAAATTAAAGTACAACTTACAAGTACAAAGTTATTACTAAGAAAACCAAAACTACCTGACCTGATCAATTTATTAGTATTAGATGTTCAATTTATTTACAATACTGGTAATCAAAACACAGAAATGAAAGTATGTAGGTAAACAATAACTTATTCAAATATTATAATTAGTATTACACTAGTATACTCAGTTTTTTCTTAGAAGATAGTTAAGATAAACAATATTAACACTACCGTACGTACCTACTTTTATGGAGATTGCATTATAAATTAAAAAAAGGAAATTACTTTTATTATGATATAACTTTTGTGCTCAAATACCTTATATTTTCTTACTATATTGCTTTTTAAATCAAATTTCAATAATAAGACAACATTACTTATCAAAACTATGTATCTTCTTTTTCTATGAAAGAAAAACAAAGTGTAACATCACATTTTTCAACATTCCAACGTTCCATATATTATATTTTTTCATGTTGGTAAAGTAATGATTATCAGCCACATTTACATAAGGTCATTATTACATTGTCTGCCCCAGGATGCATGTCACCTGAACAAGACTTAGTGTGTAGACTTGGGGCAGCCTTGCCGTGCATGGATCACGGAGAGCCGCTAAAGATAGATTGTATCTACAGCAACTGTGGGTCACGCAAGAGCTGAGGCAATAGGGAATATACTTAAATTTTATTTTTAATGTAAGTATATATACTTCAATTGGAAAATTGCAAATAATAATGAAAAACTAAGTTTTTTTTTGAAAACTCTAGGATATAGAAATGTGAAATATGAAAATTTTTGACATTTTTATTTCATCCAATAATGTTTTAAATATTTTTTCAGAGTGCTTATAACTTAACAAGAAAAAAAAATATAACAAATATATACTTAAAAGCAGTTTTTAACAGTCAAAATTGCAAATCACTTGTTTTAACCATTGGATTTGGTATTCTGTGAACTGCGTTCTAAAACGATGACGTCATATCTGTCGCTCCGTTAGTATGGGCCGTATTCAATGCTACATGGTGAGGTTTAACTTTTGCTTGTATTTCTGTCTTTCGGTGTTCTCCAATAGATGTGCTCCTTTAAGAACACTTGGTCCCTATGCCAAATAGGATCGATTGATACAGTAAAAAAAACATGAATGTTCCCTATTGGGACAAGCAGTGCATACCTCTGCCAAGGCTGCTTCAAGTCTGTACACAGCTTTAAGCTTGTTTGAGGTAAGAAACTACAGTACTGCTGCAGTGAAATCATTTAAGTTCTGAAATCCAGAAAGTATGTCATACTTTACAAAAGTTTCTTAATCTATCACTACACTTCACAGATTACAAAACTGTCTCAACAGATCATCACTGAAGGTAGTAGTCGCCATACTGGCGCAAGTCCTATAACTGTGGTTTCACATCTTTATTTAGGATCAGTGCTGGGTTCTGCATATCAAGTTGACATTGGGCAATGTCACTTAGTGCCCCTTGAATTTTCTCTAGCAGGATTTCTCCTTGGCGCACCACCTGTAAAATATCCATACTAATGTTATTTGCTACATATTTAGTTCCGGATGTTGTTAATAGATGGTGTTAGTAAAATTCATTTACAAGTTCTGAGTCACGCTACCAAATGATCATGTAAATTAATTAAATTAAGTCATAGGCGACTAATAATTTGATATAATTCTGGTTGACCACTCCACTGAGGCTTGCCACAAAAGCCCGGTGAAGCAGTGAAGGCTGACAGGGCCAACTTCAGCGCGTCAATTAGAAACAAACAAACAATAATAATTTGAATTGGATTTTGAATTCGCACTGGATAAATTGTTGTTTTAGTTTAAAATTAATATGGTAAGGAATAAGACATACACTTTGATTTTGGTTTTGGTTTTGTCGACTGTTGTTGTTTTGGCTTAAAATAATAATTATCTATATAATTCCCACAGATGTTCCATTCCACTTCAAGAGGCTGCAATTTCTTATTAAGCCTAGTTTCGCTTAGACCATGAACAAAGGGCAAGGGCAAACATTAAAGGTAGCAGGGGTGAACTTAGAGAAACTGTGCTTCTTCGTGCTTATATGTGCTCTCTGCATTAGTATTGCCTGTACACGTATGCAGGATCAGTGGATCCTGCATCCATCTTCACCAGCACACTTCTTTTGAAGTTAGCTTAAAGCTCCAGTATGTCAGTGTACATACACTTTATCTGCGGTCAGCATTACCTCTGGTTCCTCTAAGTATCTTTTAATTGTGGAACTGTCACTATTTATCCACCACAAATGTGTCATGTATGATAAAGAACTCATTGTTAATTCCCTTTGACCACGTGAGCGAAGCCCTTTGACCACGTGAGCGAAGCCGCTGGTAAAACCTAGTTATTTTTTATCTATACATCAAAAACATAACACAGTATGTTTATCCTCTTTGATGATTTATCATACCTATACTTGACACTGTGTTTAAATTGTATTACATGTGTATTATATTGTAAACCAAGATGAGATATAATCTTGGTGTATTAGCCGCAACCCTTTTTGCGTCCCACTGCTGGGCACGGGTCTCTCCCCATTATTGGGAAGGCCTGGAGCTTACTCCACCACGCTGCTCCAATGCGGGTTGGTGGAGATGCGGGTTAGTGGCCAACCCGCTGTCGGATGTTTTCAAACCACCCATAAGGCGTCCGACAAGGTTTAACGACTGTTATCTATCGACAACAACTGGGACCGACGGCTTAACGTGCCCTCCGAAGCACGGAAACGCACATGAAATATTTTTTTTTTGCCACTAGCGGTCACCCATCTCACACCCGACCGCGCCCTTTTGGCTTAGTTGCATAGATCGTTTGCGTTCTACGCTAACCGCTGGGCCATGCGCGCTTCTTGGTGTACAATAAAGAATATTTGTATTGTATTTGTACATCAAATAATGTTCATGATTGCCACCTCAGGCCTAGAACTATAGTTTTTTTATGACTGTAACCTTGTGATATGGCTCTTTTTGGCATTTCTCTTGTAACATGTTATAATTTTAGAAGCATAGCTAAGCCAAAAAATATTGACTTTGAATGAAGAAGGTTAATTTAAATTCCACATTTAACTCAGTAAACTTCATTAGACTGCAGGCAAGCCTGTCAGGTGTCTCTTGTAAGCATATTTGAAATTACCAGTCCCACTGTCATTTTTAGATCTCTGCAAATTTTTTTCCATTAAATTTTTACTACACAGTTTTAAAGTCTTAACTTTAGTGAACCAGTTAGTGAAATTGTAATCAAAGTTTACCTCCTCCAGTTGTTCTGCCGCTTCCTTATTCTCAGCCTCCAAACGCCTTAAGCTCTGTACTTGCAGCTCCGTCGAACTTTCTTCACTTGGCAGAGATTCTATTAGAGTGTCTATGTCTTTCGCGCAACGAGATATCAGCGTTGCAAAGAGCATAGCGTAATCCTCCTGGTTTTGCTGCTGCTGTGGCGTCTGGGAGCCGCTGCGATCAAAGCCATGAAACTTGCTCGGCGTCGAAAACTGCTGGAGTATACCTATACTGTTGCAGAAGTGCTCTGCTTGCTGAAAGAGACATATTTTCAGATAAAAGTTTCGTAAGATTTGTGCGTAATGTTATGAACTTTTGATATTGAAACGCACTAACCTGATTGATAGTATCCTGCAATTGGGTCAAGCGATCCGCCATGCTGAATATTAACTTCAAATTTTCACAAAATAACTCGTTTAGAAAAAGAAAATCTTCAAAATTTTTAAGTGTACAAGGAGAACAACTATCTCAAATAATCTCAAAGCAAATTAGCAAACTCAATCATCAGAGTTACTCAATCAATTGTCATGTCATGTCATGTGTCACGCCAATCGCCAACGCCATTGTCATAATGAGATGTCATTGTCAACGTCAGTTTTTTTTTTATTCGTTTTACGGCATTGGATAAAATCCTTGCAGCCATTCAATATTTTCGTTTCTGTAATGGCATCATAGTCTGCGCACATTGCCATGCCAATTGCCATTATCATGTCTTTATCCGGTTTGCTGAAAAGCGAAAAAAACATAAAAGTATAAATGAATCGTACGTGTTCTTCAGGGTCCAATAGCCATAGCAATAGGTGCTAGCGTGGTGAGTGGTGTGAGGAAAAATAGCGTTAAAGTGCGGCACAAATCGATAATAACCGTATGACGATGACGGCGGTCTTCCACACGGAGATTCCAAGTCCAAACTCCGACGTGCAATTGGACTCTGACCAATAGGACAGAAACTTTACACTTTAGATAGTAGATGCTGTATCTGCAGATTGGCCACTTCATCTGAATGTGACCAGTGACCACTTTATGACTGATATGTATATGTCTGAGTTGTCATATGTTAATTGCGTTGCGTTTTGGAGGCAAGAAGTGCACCTAAATTCCATGTTACATACTGTTTTTTTTACCCTAAAGTTAAATTTTCAATTAATTCAAAAACGAACACAACAACTTCAAACTTGTTTCATTGTTTCTTTCAATTTCCAGTGATTAGCTAGGTCAGAAAAAAAACATGACATGTATTACTATTATTGTAATTTGTATCTTCCATTCCAAATATTCCTAAATATTTACATATTATGCTGCAATTAAATTTTATAATTAAGAAATAAAATTCTTGATTCATAACTATTGTGGTTTTATTTTTAAAAGCAGTCAGTAGGTAGTTATACATAGCTTAGGACATAAAAATCAATCAAAATATAACAATTAAAATTTTGTACCAAATAAGATACCTACGCAAATAATATCATAAATTAATAACAATAAGACATAAAATTGTAAAATATACTTTATGTTTGACCTAAAAGGAACACATATCTGTTTAATACTGGATGATAACAATATAAAATACCATTTGTGAGGACAGTTACTATAAAATAGCTTTCGTGATAACATTTTTCACATTAAAACAATTAGAATCAAATTTATCAAAGACAATTATGGTCAATTTTTATTTATCCAAACCATTAGAATTAGTCTCTTAGTTAATATCTTAAGTATATTGTATTTAAGTAGTTAAAAGACAAGATGTTAATAATGGACTATGTATACAAGTGTGGGTGTATGTAAATATCTATGCAACATGTAAGCCGAATCAATAATAAAAAGACAGAGCATGATACCTAAACATTTTATCACAATAGGTATATAACATAGTTTAAAAGATGCATCCTATACATTATTCTTTACTTGCATAACTCCTTAACTGCAGCAGCAGTTAAAGACTTATGAAGTAGATATTTCAATACAAAGTTTTTGACAACCTGGGACCATTAGCATCTGGACAGAGTTAGGCTTTTTGAATGTATGTTGGACTGAAATTAAAGTGGCCAGCTTGTCTGACATTTTAATAGCTGCCTTGCATATTCAGGTAGTAAAGAAGTAAATAAAAGGAAGAAAGCAGTATCCCAAAGCCCAGAAGAGATAATAGTATCTACTTTAAATATTAAAAAGAGTGTGTGTACTTATGTACATGCGTTAGAAGTTATACTTCTTTGGCATATGATTTTTTTTTAAATAACTCAAATGCAGTAGTAATCGATGATAAATATATCAAAAACAATCAAAATTTTTTTGTTTAAACAAAAAATGTTTTATTAACGTAAGTAATAATTATTTTAAATTAATATTCAAATTATTCATATGAATACTATATTTCATAACACTGGCTGGACTGGCTTATGAATATCTATATATCTATTTACCATAATAATATAGTATGGACACTAAGTACTGTAACTGTGATTCAGTGTTGAAAATATATGTTTTTATTATTTCTATTCTGTGGCTTTTGAGCTCACAAATTCACTCTCATCCAAATGCACCAAAAGAAGTATAACTTCAAAAATTATCATTAAATCTCCATAAGTTAGGGTTTCCAGCTTTTTTACCAAAATGTGTTACTAATCTGGATGGATGGTCCACCAGACTATTAGGCTGACCTGGCAACCCTAGTTTCAGGCCCGCAAGCCCTAGTATAACTGATGTGTAACTTAAAAGAAGGATACCAAAGGAGCCTCTAAAGTCTAAACAGTTGATACAGATAAATATTAAACAATAAATATAATGTCAATCACAATAATACATTATATAGATTAAGTAACACTCACTAAAGCTTGCATGAATAAAATTCTAAACAAGTCTTCTAAGCCTATATTATAATAGTACATATTATTATTAAAACAGCACATTAAACATAATTTATAATTGTAACAAATAAAATACCTATTCTTTCTTTTATAGTTCATGTAATTATAATAAATCACTTGTTGACTAGAATATTGCAATATCAATTTAACATTAATCAATATTTTAAACTGTACGCTAAATAGACTGATGCATTAATTATTTGCACAGATAAAAAGTAATTATTTGGGAACTATAAATTAATATTGACACTGTAATTAAAAAAGAAGCAATTATAAATTACTTAGTTTAAAAACTCATCATTGCAGGACTTTCTAAATTAAACATTAATTTTATTTATATGCAATGGTGTGTCCATTAATTAGTCAAGTCTGAAACACTTTAAGAAAAAAAAATCTGTCATGTAATAAGAAATATAGTCGTATTACATGGCAGACTAAATTCAAAAAAGGTAGAAGGTCAATGGATAGTCTTAAGCAGATACAATATAACTAAGTCTAAAGCCTAATAATACAATTAGAAGAGGTCAACATAACAGATTTAAAGCCAACAAGGAACATGATATGTTGAGCAAAGATAAATAAATGTGATGCACAACACAATGTCATAGGGACTTAATTAAACAGTCTTATAGGGTGAAAAAATTTACACTTTTACACTATCATAATTATTGTGACTTTCATCTTATACTTAGTGCAATCTACCAAAAATGACATGTCATGTGATAACTTAGAAATAAATAAAGATAATATTCTTTGGTATTGCATACCCATTTAAAATGAGATTTTCATATATCACTCATCAACGACCAGTAGCGATGTAAATGTCAATTTATTATTGTGCCAATATCCCCAACTTACTTCTTAGCTGAGAATCAGCTGGCAAAGCAAGTGCCCATTTCCTTAACCCTACCAACATGACAGAGCTTAGCACTAGAATAGCTCCAAACACAGAATACCTACTGGGTATTTCATTGAAAAACATAACTTGCCATAAAAAGGCAAAAACAATATCAGCAGAACGAGCTATAGCTACTGGTCCTGCTTGCTCCATCTGCAGAGACATTGTGAGCAATATCTGCCCTAAATAACTAAACAGGGCAAGGCACACTACTAAAAATCTATCTGTGCCACAATTTGGCATACATAAAACACCAAACACAAAACAATAGAAGAGAGTTTGCAAAATGGCAATAGCACCAAAATTTGTCATGATTACCGAAAAATGTAAGCCCTTTAGCACTCTTAACAAAACATAAGCATTTGCGCCAAAAATTGTTGAAACAAATGCTGCCACAGCTCCTCTTAGGCTATTATAATTCTGACTTGTTTCAGCTTGGCTCTCCCCAAATAGGAATGGAGGATGTGTGATTAAAATGACTCCAACTAGAGTTAATATTATTGAAATAGTATTCCAGATACCACAAGGTTCTTTTAAGAATACTCTGGCAAATAATGCAACAAATACAGGCACTGAAAATACGATCACAGATGCATCCGCCAGTGGCATATTTCTGAAGGCATAAAAACTTAACATTAGTCCAACTGTGCCAACAACAGAACGAAGAATAAGTAGCAAACGTTTACCGTGAGGAAACACTGGCTGTTCTGTGTATATCACAACTGGAATAGTTGGCAGTAGTACACCTATAAACCTGAACATCGCGAGCTGCATCGGGTCTATGTTCACTAAGCTCTTCACGATCACCGAACATAATGAGAAGAAAAGCGACGACAAAGTCGCTAATAGCAATCCGAGGTAAGGACATCGTTTTATAAGTGGTCGCTTGTTCTCCAATAGGTTAGGTACAGTCTCATCGCCGCTACCCGACAGATCAACTAAGTGCTGAAGTTCCAAATGCTCTGGCATAGCTTCGTTATCTGAAAAAAAAAACATTAAATCAAATACAAAAGAGTGCAAACGTTCCTGCATAGGCGTTGTCCAGTAATAAATACCCACTGTTTAATTTATAGGTGCATGAAATATATCGGGATGTTTATTGGTCTCGATATTCCATTATTTAATTTTCATGAATTTAGACAATAATTTAATTGCAATAAATAAAGAAAATCACAGCAAGTGCCAGTAGTATGATGATGCAGACAATGACATGACATGACATGATGACAAGACATTAGACAAGTGACATTTTTTTCTTCGATTATGGCATCGCAAACTCTGCATATTGCCAGCGTCAAGTATTTAATAAGTTTTGCATCACGCTTTTGCCAGGTTCGGTGAAACTGGACTAGTAATAATAGGTAAAGTCAGTACGTCGTTAGTAATCAGTCAGACATTCAAGTAAAGCGATGGTTTCTTTACAAGAACGTGACCAATGGAATTTTGGAGGCAAGCCGAAAAAACATATTTTCGCACTGTTATTTTAATTCACAATACTCATGCACTATAATTAACCTATATCGAACAAAATGCCATCAAATTTATCCGATATAACTCAAAAATACACAAAGAAGTAAAAATAAAACAAGAGCACAATATGTCTTTTTCGATTTCCCGCCAAAACTCTTTCCTTAATCAGTCAGTCAGCAATCTAGTCAGTCAGTCCAACATTCAAGTAAAGCGATGGCTACTTTACTAGAATAGAACGTGTCCGATGGAATTTTAGAGGCAAGCAGAAAAAACACATTTTAGCACTGTTATTCTATTTCACAAACACTCGTGTACTGTTTAACCTATATCAAATAAAATGCCATCAACTTTATCCGATATAACTCAAAAATACTCCAAGAAAATGAAAATAAAACAAGAGCACAATGTCTTTTTTGACTTCCCGCCAAAACTCAATTTTTTTTTTCAATTATGGCATCGCAAACTTTGTGAATACTGCCAGTGTCAAGTATTACTTTTGCATCAATTTTTTGCCAGTTTCAATGAAACTGGACGAAGTAATAACAAAGTCAGTAAGTAAGTCGTCAGTAATCAGTCAGTCTAGTCGGTCCAACATTCAAGTAAAGCGATGGCTACTTTATTAGAACGTGTCCGATGGAATTTTGGTGGCAAGCAGAAAAAACATTTTTTAGCACTGTTATTCTATTTCACAAACACTCGTGCACTGTAATTAACCTATATCAAACAAAATGCCATCAACTTTATCCGATATAACTCAAAAATACTCCAAGAAAATGAAAATAAAACAAGATGCACAGAGTTTGCGATGACATAATTGAAGAAAAGAAAAAGATAAATTTTTTTCGTATTTTTCGTTTTTAAATAAAAATATCGACATCGATATTGATATTTTCAAAAATATCGATATCGATATTTTATTTCATTTCGACATCCCTATGGAACATTGCGATAAAGATACAAAATTCAGATTGATACGGCACGTTGCGGACGAACCGAGGCAGCAGAGGTGGGTCGTTGACGGGTTTTTTTACACGCGTCGCTTTATATTAGCTTCACTTGTATGTTTGTAACCGACTTTTTTGGGTGCAATTTTGACCCATTTTAAACGGCCAGATTTGTAGATATACCGAGGACCGATGAAAATACGCTTATATGTATTTTATTTAAAATAAGACAGTTTAAAAAACACGAAACAAAACTTCTCTTTGTAAACAGTCAACTAGTTGAAAAAGCAGACGACGCCGATAACTGGTTTGCTAAAACCCTAAAACGTATCTAGCTACTCCATCTAGACGTTAATACTAGTTGACGCTGTTAACTAATTTGCCAAAACGTAAGCATTTCTTAACATATCTTCAAAAGATAACAGAAAGTTAAAATCTTATTTCTATAGACATCATAAACTATTTTTTAACTATTGAACAAAAAAAGTTCACACAGCTTTCACGTTGTGCACAATTGTTACACATATTGTAAAACAATAAACATAAAATAAACGCACAGATGGTCTTGAAATATTCCGTCTCTAGTAATTAGTTGCAGCAGCAGTAATTTCTACGTGCACAGGAATGTCGGTATCGAAGATTGTAAAGTGTGACTTATCTCATTCCCTGTCTCATTCTAACTTGCTTATAATTTATTGTTTTTCCGTTCTCTCTCGCTACAATTTTAAATTTTAATGTTTTTTTTTCTTTTCAAACCCTTAGCATCCCTTAGGAAAAATACTTTTTGTTAAACTTAGGGATATGATATTGTCATAAGTTTGTTAAAGTGTGTACATGCATAGGATAGTGTTGATTTAGTATTTAAGGTATTTTGTGTATTTAAAGGATGTTTAGTGTGCCTAAGTTTAGTTAGTACTTAAGAGTATAATTTAGGGCTCTGCATATTTGTTTAGAGGTTATGTTTATGTCGCAGTCGGATCGTATAATCCGCCGTATTACATTCCGGCTAGCTATTTCCTAAAATAGGGCTGTATTGTAATGCGGCGCACTCTCGTGCAGCCGGATTGCAATTCAGCTAAATTAGCGAACGTTGTATTGAATGAGCTCTTCGCGTTCGTCAAAGCGGCGTAATATCGTGCCGCCCAATTGCCTATATGTTACAGCCAAAGTAATATATCCGGATATTATATATTATCTAGCCATTATTTATAATATCTACTCAATTTAGATAAAGTGATAATTGACAATGAATTAATCACTTTCCAAGGCTTGGATAATGTAATAAAACAAGTGGCTCTGTGACATCTCCGGCGCTGCGGGAAGACCACTCCCTCCGCCCCAGCGTAAGAAAGCGCGGCACCTGCGCTCGCCTTCGCAGCTTCGGCTTTTTGGTCGCCTTCGGCGACCAGCCTCAGCCGCTGCGGCTCTCTTGATGCCTGCGCTTACCTACGGGCGGGCGGGGAGTGGTCTCCCTCCGCGCCTCCGGATTTTTATATACACTCTAGGGGTAGTACAGACAAGACCACGTGGATAGTGGGGTGCTCTGATTCGGTTTGGGTATTTTTCGAATATAAATAATTATAGTGAAAATGTGTTTCAGGGTGCCTACGAGGCTTCATTACAATGAGGCTAAACGTGAGCCGCCATATTGTAGAACGTATCGCAATAACAATCCGGCTAATCGTGGACCCGCCACAATACAGAACGACCCTGTTTTAGGAACCGGCTAGCTGTAATGTTATACGGCGGATTATACTATCCGACTGCGACATTTACATTATTAAGGGGATGCATTACAAAGTTTGTTAAGGGGATGTATCTCAGAATTTATCATAAGGGGGTGTCGTACAAAATAGGTAAAGGTTTTAAATATGTTTAATGATAAAATTGAAATGTGTTCGCGCCAATTAAGTCATTTCACCTCCCTCCCCTTCACCCTCCCTCTCTTCCCCGCAAGCGCACTATTACATAATATGGATCAGGAAGATCTATCAACTCAGTCTGCCTTCGTCCCGCCGCCGACGCGCACGCCGCCGACGCGTATGCAAGTCCTCTAGTGACAACCGCACCGCAAGCCACCTAACACGTGGTCATCAGACTCGCCGCATCGCCACCATCACCGCTGTTAATAGTTTAGTGATTAATAGGTACCTATAATAGTGAGTGTGAAGGACAACACCAGTTCCCGGGCAAGAGAAGATCGATGAAGACTTCAGCAGCACACGAGCATACCATCTGCTCCAGCCCCTGTGATAAGGTTAGTGCACTTGCTCCCTTTATCAATCCTTCTCGTTTTCCACCATTAATTCAAACCGCAACTTACAGTCCACAATTCCTACACCCGCAGTGGGGGACCACCCTCCTTTCCACCCTTTATCCAACAATATCTTTGGTCCTTCGAGCCGGATTTCGAATCAATAGTTTAGTAACTTCACCCGGGTTAATTAGGTGTTTAATCTCATAAATACGCATACATATGTATTTCATGTAATATATTATAAGTGCCTATTCATATTTATTTTCGCAAATAAGTATTATATCTACGATTATTTTATATCCCGCATATTAATAACGCACCGCTCACGTAGGTTTAATATTCTTTTTGCAAAACACACCGCACCATCCGCTATTTATTTTTGCAAATAAGTATTATATCTACGATTATTTTATATCCCGCATATTAATAACGCACCGCTCACGTAGGTATATTATTATTTTTGCAAAGCGCATTCGCACCATTCGCACCATTATTTACCTATATTTGTAATCGAAATTACACCTCATAGGTACGCATTCTATTTTTCATTAATTGAAGTCCGCCATATTTGTGGTTGCCGGAGCCGACGCGACCGGCGATCGTTGTTTCGCTAGTAACTACCTACGTATTCATTCATTACGCCATACATAATTTTTATAATCTTAACTGTTTTAACTGATTTATCTTGTTCACGACAAAATGTCTACTAAAGGCAAAATTGAATCTGAAACGCTTTCAAATGACGAAATTAGATTGAAAATATTAATTGCAAAACGAAATTCTATTTACGAACGTTTACAACAAATTTATGATTTATCTATAAGTGCATTAAGTTCGTCAGACGAACAGGACACATTTCTTGACACGGCATCTGACCTTGAATACTTGCGTACTGAGTTCAAGGACACGTTAGAATCTTATAATGTTACAAATTTAAAATTAAATCCAAACGCGCAAGTCGATTTCGGATCGTGGAAATCTTTTCATGATCTATATAGTCGTATTAAAAGTCAAGTGTCCAAATTAAACGCTCCATCTTCATCTTCAAGTAAATCACAGAATAGTTTACCTACAAAAATTATACCATCGCTTCCGCCCATAGAATTACTTTCTTTTAATGGTGACATACGACACTGGTCTATGTTCTACCAACAATTTAAAACATTAGTTCATGATAATCAGCAATTAACAGATGCTGAACGCGTTTATTATCTTGTTAGTAAACTTAGTGATAAGGCATTATCAGTCTGCTCAGGCTTAATGCCTACAGCGGAAAACTATTCTGTGATATGGAACGCGCTCATACGTAGATATAACGACGAGCGTGCGCTCGCGACTACCTACGTCAGTCAGCTGTTAGAACTGAAGAACGTAAACACTAACACATCCGCTGGTTATCAAATATTTATGGATAAATTTGATGCTTCTATTAACGCTCTTAAGCAACTTAATATTGATGACATATCTGATTTTCTGTTTCTAAATATCGCGCTTAGAAAATTAGATAACGATACCGTAAAGTCGTTCGAAATGTCATGTCGCAACGTAAACATACCGAAATATTCCGCTTTGGTTCAGTTTTTACATGACCAGAATAGGGCTTTGTGCCATACAATAAATACTTCGCTTAATATGTCTAACAATAATAAAATTAAAGGTAATTTGGTTCCCGCTCCCGCTAAAAATATAAGCAAAACTTTTATTAATACAGATTCGAATCGGTCATGTATTTTCTGTAAATCGGGTGATCACGAACACCTATTTGTCTGTCCGCATTTTTTAAAAATAAATGCACAGGACAGGTACAATTTTGTAAAACGAAATAAATGTTGCACTAATTGTTTAAGTAATAAACACGCCACTCCTTTTTGTAAGTCACAGCGTAGATGTAGGTATTGCTCCCGCTCGCACCATACGCTACTTCATTTTGTTAGTAGTGGGAATAAGGTCGATCAGCCTTCGGTAGAACAAGGTCCAGGAGAAAAAAATGCATCCACGTCATGTAACGTTTCGCGCGATTGTGGTAATGCGCCGCACCGCACTACATTATTGGGAACTGCGAAGATTAAAGTTTGTACTAAATACGGACACCAATATTTGTTGCGTTGTTTAGTGGACCCTGGCTCGCAATGTGATTACATCACGAAACAGTGTTGCAAACGTTTGTACCTACCGATCTCCAATAAAACACCAGTTAGGGAGGCGCAAGGAATCGGTGGGGTGTCGCAGAAGATTTTAGGTGTTACTTCTTTGCAGTTTAGCTCCCGCTTTGATGAAAATAAACTTTATCATATTGAACCGCTAGTTGTTCCCGCTATAACTGGACAATTACCCGAGTCGTTAATAGACGTTTCGAAAATTAATTATATAAATAATTTACGTTTAGCTGACGATCAATTCCATACACCAGGTGACATTGACGTTTTATTAGGGGTTAATACTTATTTACAAATTTTGTTAACTGATAAAATAATTAATTCGCAATCGCCGAGTGCCATAGAAACGTCACTAGGATACATAATAATGGGAGACGCAGATATCGACTTTCCTACATGCATGCCGCGTTCTTTAGTTTCTTATCCTACTCGTATTGATAAAAGTCAAACGTCGCTAAAGTTAGAGGAGCTGCCGCAAAAAACTTATTTGAGTCCTGATGAACAGAAATGTGAGAATATTTATAATTCCACTACTCGTCGCAATTTGAACGGACGATGTGTTGTCGCCCTGCCCTTCAAGGACACGCCTGATAAGTTAGGTGATTCTTTTATAACCGCTAAAAAACGCTTCTCGCTCCTAGAGAGACGTTTTTAATAAATGTCCCGATCTTCGCTCCCGCTACAATGACGTCATTCAATAATACATCAACAAGGGTTTTTTATCATTGGTTGTTTCGAATAATTTTACGGAACCTTGCTTTTATCTCCCGCACCACCCTGTCATACGTAATGATAAAAGTACAACTAAATTGCGAATAGTACTCGACGCAAGCGCTAAGTCAGATAATGATATTTCATTAAATGATATTTTACATAGTGGGCAAAATTTACAGTCTGATATTTTTAATATTTTAATAAACGTACGAGTTTATCGCATCGCCTTTTTTGCCGACGTTAGACAAATGTATTTATGCATTGAAGTACAAAAATCGCACCGCGCATTTCCACGCATTCTTTATCGCTTTTCTAATGAGGAAGACATACAAACATACGAATTTAATCGTGTGACTTTTGGTTTACGCTCTTCTCCTTTTCTTGCGCTACGCACACTACGTCAGTTGGCTTCCGAGGAGAGGGAGTCTTATCCTTTGGCTGCTTCGGTGGTCGAACGAGATATTTATATGGACGATATCGCGTCCTGCGCGCCCTGCGTCAACAGCGCCGTTGACGTAGCCACTGAACTAATTCAAATGTTTCAGCGTGGAGGATTTGAATTGGTTAAGTGGACTAGTAACAGTTCAGAACTTTTACAGCACATCCCCGCAACGCATCGTCAGCTTGACGAGGTCTCATTCGACGACCAAAATATTTTTAAAATATTGGATCTTCGTTGGCACCCCGCAACTGATTGTTTTTCTTTTCTAGTTTCGCCGCCGCCGCTCGCTTGTACCAACCAAGCGTTCTATTTTATCCGCAACCGCTCGCTTGTATGATGTTCTGGGGCTCGTGGGTCCAGTAATTCTTTTCTCTAAGCTTCTCATTAAAACCTTATGGGTTCTCAAACTTGACTGGGACCAGGCTCCGCCCGCTCACGTTGTCACTGCATGGCAACAATATATTTCAGAGTTACCTTTGATATCGAAATTAAAGTTTCCTCGCCATATGGGTATAAATAAAAATTCGCAAGTCTCGCTAGTCGCGTTCGTCGACGCCAGTGAAAAGGCGTATGGCTGCGTGATTTATTCGCACATCGTTAATGATGATGACTCACTAGTGATAACGCTACTAATTTTATTGCTTCGCGTTCATACTTGAATGGACTTCATTCCTTTTTACGTTCAGACGAATATTATAAAGTATTTAATCAGATCCTTTCTGATAACCGCATCACATGGAAACTTAACCCTCCAAACGCTCCACATTTTGGTGGGCTTTGGGAGTCAAATATAAAGATAGTAAAGTATCATTTATTTCGCGTCATAGGTAAGCAAATCCTCACGTACGAGGAATTGCTTACTGTCCTCACTCAGGTCGAACGCATATTAAATTCACGACCGCTTTACGTGTTAAGTAGCGATCCGGCGGAACCTACTGCACTTACGCCCGCGCATTTCCTCGCTGTTAATCCACTTGGATGTTTACCCGCCGCGGATCTTAGTAAAGAACGCATTAATCTTTTATCACGTTTTTCATTGCTTGATTCGATAGTTCAGTCATTCTGGAAACGCTTCAGATCAGAATACTTGCATACACTACAAGCAAGAGAAAAGTGGAATAAACATTCTATTAATTCCATTTCTGTAGGAACCGTTGTTCTTATCGATATGGATAACGCTCCGCCTCTTCAGTGGCCGCTAGGCGTCGTCACTGAACTGTTTCCTGGTAGGGATGGTGTGGTGCGCGTTGCACAAGTGAAGACTAAGAGCTCCACTTTGCAGCGGCCCATTGTTAGACTTTGCCCTCTACCAACACAATAATATTGTAGTTTATATTTTATAAATTATAGTTTAAGTATAAATTCTTATCCCGCTATTATAATATTTTTATTAATTTACTAATTATATTCATCGCATCGCCTCTGTTCACCGCATATATAGTTTTTTCTATATGATATTAACTCCGCTGTATATATTTATGTTTATTTTTTTTTAATTCGCTATTTGAGGAGACCTCAAGGCCGGGGGGATGTTCGCGCCAATTAAGTCATTTCACCTCCCTCCCCTTCACCCTCCCTCTCTTCCCCGCAAGCGCACTATTACATAATATGGATCAGGAAGATCTATCAACTCAGTCTGCCTTCGTCCCGCCGCCGACGCGCACGCCGCCGACGCGTATGCAAGTCCTCTAGTGACAACCGCACCGCAAGCCACCTAACACGTGGTCATCAGACTCGCCGCATCGCCACCATCACCGCTGTTAATAGTTTAGTGATTAATAGGTACCTATAATAGTGAGTGTGAAGGACAACACCAGTTCCCGGGCAAGAGAAGATCGATGAAGACTTCAGCAGCACACGAGCATACCATCTGCTCCAGCCCCTGTGATAAGGTTAGTGCACTTGCTCCCTTTATCAATCCTTCTCGTTTTCCACCATTAATTCAAACCGCAACTTACAGTCCACAATTCCTACACCCGCAGTGGGGGACCACCCTCCTTTCCACCCTTTATCCAACAAAATGGTTGTTTAGAAATTAAAATATAATGTTAAGGGGGTGTATTGAATAATGTTATATAAAGTGGCAACATTTATATTTGTAATTTGGTTTTTTTGGTAGCAGACATTTTGTTTTATGTATGGCAACCCTTCTCGCTAAGCCGGTCAAGGCGACAAGGCACAGAGTACTATACAAGACGACAAGGTCTATAATGGGCATGATGACACTATTAAAGAATTAGAGAATATACGGTTTTACAAAAAAATATATGCTAAAATAGTTCTAAAATATGATCCCGTTTTAATATAAACATTAAGATCAATAAGATTTGCAATAAAATAAAAGTATTAAATACAGCATTCGGCCATGTTATCTAAAACGCCAATCAAAAGGAATGACGTCACTCACCGTCACGTCTTATTTAATGTCATCGTTCATCGTGTTGCTTGAAGTTTGACGAGCAAGCCGACGCTATGACACCTATGAGCGTTTTCGCGCTTAATTCAAATTACATAGCAAAAAATACATTAATTTACGTTAAAAGTTGAGTTTATTGCTGAAATAAACTTTTTTTCGAAACTAGGAGACGTGTACCTACAATAAGGAAAGGTATTTGAAAATCTGTCATCATGCCCATTGCACTGTGTGGTAAATTAAAATAAAATACGCAATATTCCGTTAACAAAACCGTTTTATTTCGCTCCATCCGCTGTAAATAATAACCATAAAATGTGTGTAGTTTTATTTTAGTTACTTTACTCTTAGATCTGTGTCTAATCAAGACAGATACAACTATCGATAAGCTTTAATGTACCTATATCGACGACTAAGTTCGAAATAGTCACGCGCAACACTATTTGTCAAGCACACATGCGCTTCACACGGTCACACGCATACTGAGGTATTCTGTTTTTGGTCTCGCCTAGTTACGCTCCTGCCAATTTTCTTTACGTAGTATATAATATAAAAAAGCTACGTATAAAACATTTACAACTAAAGATAAATCTTAACTTCAATACAGTGTTGTACTTAAAGGCCAATCATATTAAGAAGGTGGATTCGACTCTAATCAGCTAAAGACAACATCTAGGAATACTTTTATCTATCCCTTACACTACCTACTTATATTAACTTACTTGACTATCAAATACAGAATAAAAATTCACAATAAAAAAGAATGTAATAATCTACCTAATATGGCAATAACAACCCGTCTATTATAAAATATGTTAAACTGTGGTAAAGCTTGTATCTGTACATTGTGGTGATAACCCTGAACTTGCAGTCAGCTGTCACTTGAACTGACCTCGATATTTGGCGGATAATATGAGATATTACAGTAATAGCAGAGAATAATAATTTGGAAGACTGTGAAGTATCTGAGATATAAGTATTTGAAATACAGATACAAAATACGTGTTTTCATCTTGTATCTAAAATACTTTTTTAGAAAGGATTTTGTATCTTGTATTTAAATACTTTTGTTTAGTATCTTAGTATTTTATAACTTATATACTGTTTAAACTATATATACCTATAACTTATCGCTGCTCCACGGAGATGGAAAATATCGTATAATTTAATTGATTACGATGTTCTCCATCGCCGTGCATGCCTGAGAGAAATTCATAATTTCTCGAAAGCATGACGTCCACGAATCCGCACTTGGCCAGCGTGGTGGACTATGGCCTAAATCCCTCTCAATTGTGAGAGGAGACCTGTGCCCAACAGTGGGACATAAAAAAGGTTGAAAAGAAAACCTGTAACTAACTTTTTTTGATAAAATAGGTACTTTAAAAATAATTTATATAATAGAATAATAATTTTAATAGAAATTATTTGGTGTCATTTTATAAAATAAATGCATAGAACTGAACGTGCGTGCCGTTCTTGGACATATACTCTCATCTGTGGTTTAATTTTAAAAGCAATTTTAATTAGTTATAAAACCAATTTCGAACAGAAACCCATTTATTGAAAGAATTTGCTCTCAACTCCTAACCGTCGCAGTGGCCTACAACATGCAACCTGAAGGCGATATTGCAACTCATGACGACTCATGACGAACGACAGTCCATATTGGGCAGGAATGCTCTGATTGGGATTACCTGCCTGCTGGCGTTCCGCAAGGCGGTGTTCTTTCTCCCTTACTATTTTCGTTATTCATAAACTCCATTACTTCTTTCATCGACTGCTCGTACCATACGTATGCTGACGATCTCCAACTGTATGTGCATTCTGCTATTGAAAATCTTCCAAATGCCATACATGTTCTTAATAAGAATCTGGAAGCCATTAGAACCTGGTGTAATCGGTATGGGATTGCAGTTAACCCCGGGAAATGCCAGGGAATCGTAGTGGGTAGTTCAAGACTGTTGGCCAGGATCGATATTACAAGTCTGCCAAAGCTGGTTTATGCTGCAAACACTATTCTTAATAAGACTAGTGTAAAAAACTTAGGTCTACACATTGATGCTGTATGAACTGGCGAGTGCAAGTGACTGAGATCAGCCGTAAGGTCAACGGAACATTACAGTCATTATATCGTTTTAGGAAATTCTTGCCTTGCAGCACTAAGATTATGTTGATTCACAGTCTTGTTCTACCCATTATAGACTATGCTGACGTGTGTTACCCAGACCTGAATGAAGAACTTCTAAATAAGCTAGAGCGCCTTCTAAATAGTTGTATCCGATTTATTTTCAATCTACGCAAGTATGACCACATCTCAAGTTTTCGAAGGCAGCTTAAATGGCTTACTATTCGACAGAGGCGTAACTCTTCTAGAATTCTCTTGATCCTGTATTCAATTTTACATGATCCAACTTCTCCACATTATCTTTAGGAAAAAAATTTAAGTACCTCTGTTCAGTTCATAACAGAGGGCTCCGCTCTACTAATAACCTTAAACTTTATACGCCTCCTCACAATAGTGATTTCTTCCGTTACTCCTATAATGTTCAGGCTATACTACTCTGGAACTCCGTACCCGAAAATATTAGAAAGGCGCCAACAAAGGGCACATTCAAGAAACTGCTACGCAGACATTTGTTATCGAGTAATACATGAGTCACTAAGAGCTTATGAGTTCACATCAAAATATTATATTAAGTATAATATACTTCCAAGACAATTTATATAATCAATATCCATAGATTATCACCGATTTGCCATACTTGGCTCTCATCTCCTGAATCTTACTGCGAATACTGCTGATGATAGATAGTGGGTCAGACCTATACCATTTACGTTTAATACCATACTCTTCAACGAATGCTAACAAAACCATTCTTGCGTGTGCATCTAATCCGGGCCGTACATCAATGTCCACGTTATTGAAAGCCTTTGCTTTTCCGCCGGTCAATGAACATACACTTAATGCGCTCCTGTTAAAGACTTCAGTTAATAATAGTCGCGCTAACATTTTGCAATCTTTCGATTCCTTTTTGCAGCGTTTAAGCTCTGAAGATTTAACATAAATACCACTTCGGGGCATTAGTTCAACGAGTCCTGGCCTTTTTTTAGTATACTTCAAAGTCCACTTTGAGTCATTTGGATTATATTGTGGAGGCAGAACGAAAGTATGTCGAAGGCGCGTTTTTTCTGGTATGTCGCCGGAACCATTATCGGTATTCTCTTCTCCATTGACAGAATTTGCTCTTTCTGACTCTTCAGCTGGTCTTTCTTCAATCAACTTTCGGACTTCTGCTGTCGTCACAATATTAGACGGAGACCCAGCCATCTGAAAGTGTCCCATTGAAGTGATCGACTCGACTGTTTCTAATAATTGTTGGTAGGTTTTAGTAGATTCGCAAACAGAAGTGCGAATGTTATTGAACATATCACACGTGTAAGACATATGAGCGCCCATTTGAGTAAAGAGAGTAGCGAATAAATTAAGCATTTTCTGTTCTATGACGACTCTGGGATGCACTTGCTGATTTTGTGGTGTAAAATTTTGTGCAATCGTCGGTCTTTCCTCTGTATTATTCTGGGAAGGACTTTCTTCAGTACAAATAACCGTGTTATTCATATCGAAATGTGGAATATTTGTAGAGATTTCGTTATCTGAAACTTCTGCCCGATCTGAAATTTCCTCCTGATCTGATACGATCTCATGATCTGTAATAGCTTCATGATTTGAAGCTACTTCTTGACATGGTGACAGTGGTTTTTCCAACAAATTGATGTCTGTTTGACACTCACTATCTACTACCATTGGAGACATTTCGATAACCGGTGATCTAACAGTTTCATTGCAGTGATCGTGGTCCATATTGAAATCCGTTGTGGTAGATTGATCAACCACAAGTTTCTTTGTGCGTGGGTTTTGATAGACATGAATATCTGGGTCCAGTGTGAATTGTGTTTCATTTGATGGGTTAGATGACGTAGTTTGAACCTCGATATCTTGCATAGTAATCGGTTCCACCGTAATGTTTTGAGGAACTGTTGTTAGATTACTATGATGTTCGGTAGAACGTTGATTTAGTCTTACTTGTATACGTGGATCTCGAAGTAAATAGTTTTCATGACCATTTAGCTGTCTTGTTGGGTTTGAAATATTTAACAGAGCCGATGGTGGATGCCTACTTTTAGATTTAAACGAAGGAAACTGTACTTTCGAAGAAGGCAGATCACGTGGGTGTTGATAATTTGGCGGGTTTTGTCTTTGTTGTAGTAACTCGACATTGTAGTGTGATTGGATTGGTACGTACGATGAATTTTGTGCAGTAAATGGTCTATTTATTCCGACATTTTGAGAGTGAACATTGTAATCAGTATGAGTTCCCTCGGTGGACCGCCTCAATAGCTGACGTCTTAGTACTTGTTGCACGTGGTCTTTATTGATCGGTAGGGATTGATTTTCAGGTCGTGAAAGAATCTGACTGTCTGACTGACTTGTTGGTATTGAGTTTGCTTGATTTTGTTTAACATATCCTCCATTCATCATAGAATGTTGAATGTGTTCTCTCTGAACAGTAGTTGCTAATATGTCAGGCCTCCTAAGTAAACCTTGTATACGAGCTATTTGCTGCAAATAGTCCTCATTAGTCGGTAAATGTTGTCCCTGGTGTGATTCCTTAATAAGGAAACGAGGATGGTAAGCTAAGTTTGAAAGGTTCTGTGCGGCCGATGTGTTGTTTATGGTACATTGAAAGAGACGTCGTTGATCAATACCATTTTCTCCAATATGACATCTAGCATGATTTACTGGTTCTCGTGAAACTTGTAAGTGGTTATGAGAAGATTGTGTACAGAGCGAACAAGAAGATCGCATACTTGGATTTGATGAATGATGCGAAGCAGCTGATAAATATCTCGTGATATTTTCTAGACGAGTTTTCTTCGCAACAGCATTTTTAATCACAGATGAAGATGGTTTTCTAGACATAGGTTCAAATAATTGAGAAGATACTCTTATTAAGTTCGGTACCTGCTGAGAAGTAGACGGTGTTGCCATGAAACATTGAGAGCGTGGTTTTTTATTGTTGTGAGTCCCTCCAGCTACATCAATTTCTCGCGCTTGGGGGTTCGAATATGAATTCTCACTAGTTGGCTGAAATTGCGGCTGAGTGTGTTGATGTAGCTGAGAAGTCTGGTTCACTGCACTAGGAATCTCCAATACTGTCGTTGGTGCTGTTAAAATCCTGTGGAGTTGAGTTTGTTGGCTGTTGTCCTCGATTTCATTAGATTTAGCGGTAGATGTTTCTTGTGAACGTGGCAATTGGGGTAGATTTTCTTGGTGAATCGGGGAGACGGGACTCTCTGTGATTTTGGGACTGAACTTCTTGATTACCATCGACGTCATTATATTCAACCACTTCTAAAACTGGCACACTCAGTGCTGGTTCAGCGTTGGAACCAGTATTGATAATGGTAAGCTGATTAGCTTCAACTAGTTTCAATCGTTTGTTATCAAGGTCTCCCGTAGGTTTCGGCTGTATCGTTCGTTTCATTGAAATCTTCGCCATAGATTTTCGAGGGTTGTCGTACTGTTTCACTGTCAACTGAGGTTTATTTTTTTTAGAACCTGACCAAGCATGTGTGCGTAACTTTCTATCCAACACAGGCTCTGGTTGAGTATCTAAAATGAAAATCTTTGATATATATTGCGTCTTGGGAAGACAAATAATAATATATTGTGCAACTAGTGCGAAAAGTGGGCAATTGACAACTTCGCACGAGTTGCACACACTATTTTTTATTACGAATGCGGGGATAATTAGAGTATAAAAACAGGGCACAAGTAAACTTGTCACACTCAAATCTACATTAAATTAACTCAAAACTCGTGTGGTAATTGTGAAGAGGGCAATTAGCGTCTTTTAGACCCCAAATGCAAGCGCGAAGATACTACTTTCCCCGCATGAGTAATAAAAAATAAAATTCACATAGCAGTACTAAGTTTCATTTATTCCCTACCTCTTGTAAATAATTGATTCTCTTCACATGGCCAATAATGATTTCTCGTCGCTATCCAGAATTCGGAATCGTCTTAAGTATCTAAAACAAATTTGATTGCTTATCAACAAAGCTATTTTGTGAATAAAAATAAAATTTATTTATTTATTTAAAGTCAACAATATGCTAACAGTTCAAGACCAGACACATATGTGAATATTAAATTATATATAAAACATAAAAATAATAAAAGATAGTAACTATATGTATACAAATAATAGTAATAATAATAGATAATAATGTTTTACAATAAAGATCAGGATGCAATACTGCTGCTAATGACCATAGCCTCAATGAAGCGACTTGCAGCTTTACGGAAGCAGGAGGGTTTGCAAGCGAATAGGTCCAGATTAGGATTGCTCTTAATGATCGTGTTGACTAGCCTAGCCGCCCTTGCCAGGGGGGGAGCCCAGTCTCCTAGAGCAGTACGTGTCGCTGGTATCGCAAATACTCGATGTCGGCCGGAACGAACTGAGCTCCAGGTTGGCACCGCGAATCTGAGCCTACTCAACCGTTCCGGATTATAGGTTGTTCCCCGGACCAAGCCATAAAACATTACTAGGCTAATATCCCGACGCATTTCTAACGATTGCATCTCCATCATGCATAAAAGGAAGTGCGTGGGATAAAGATAGGGATAGTCCCCATATACTTGGTTATAAGCGTACCGAACGAATCTTTTTTGTATTTTTTCTATAGTCAGCCTATGGCTGGCTATATATAAAATTGACGATACAACACGCCATTAAATTATTCAATGGTCATCAACTTACCTGATTCATACTTTATGATGGCCGAATAAAACTGCCAGTCATCGCCGTATTTCTCTCTCCTTTTAGCACGATCCTTTGTATCAAAAGGATTTTCGTCTTTTGGGTATGCAACAAGGATTTTCTGATCACCTAAGTAGTTTGCGTAATATTAGGAAGGAATACGGCACGCATACGTAATCATCAATACCCTCGACAGGTAATTATATGAAGAACTGCATAAAATACTTTTTTATTGCCTCGTTCATGTTCCCTCATCTAAAAAAAATAGCAAAGTTAGCATTAGATAAATTTCATAAACATGGTAAAAATAATATCAGTTACACATGGGTTCAATGACTATAGTTTGTGCCTATACATGCGCTCGAGGTAACATGATTTTACATGTAAAACAATTCGTAAGTAATCAACATGACGGTCTCTACTACGTCATTATCCAAATTCATTGGGCGAACATGTACCAGATATTTTCATCGAATAATCATAATCGTTTATTGCAGAAATATGGTACATAGGATGTCACAATAATTTACACATAACAGCCATATTTCGCCTATTTCGGCATGCAATGTCGTAGATAAAATAAATCAAATATATAACGAACAATAATTGAACCAAGCATATTACATACAGAAGTACAATTATACTAAATTTAAATATGTATTATAAAATTAATTTCTCTTAGTGGTCTGTAAATCGTGATAAATAAGAAATATTTTTTTTTCCATGTCATAAAATCTGCGATTGAATAGGTAGAAGCAATGAAAGGTAAGTTGATCATAGATAAGTCTTGTCTGAGATCTATTACGTTGCCAATGCGGAGAAATTATTTTTGATCTACGTTATATCATAGCAAATGTTATATTTATAAAAAAAATATTTGTAATAAAATCTTCCAAATCTGCCAAAATCTGCAATTTTTATAATCCGTCACCATAATCTGCCAGAGACAAAATTTAGGAGTGAAATCTGCCAAAATGGCAGAAATCTGCCACAGATGGTCACACTGGAAAGAAGTGAATTTCACTCCCTTTTTACAACAGTTTTTACACGCGAAGTACATGCACTCAGAGCTTCAAATACCGCTATAAAATCATAACGTTATTATCCACTTGTGCACATATCGTTAAAAAAACATAACGTTTTACAACTAAACGTTATTTACACGTCAAAATAACGCTATATCAGTAAACGCTATTTAGAAAATAACGTTATATTTACGGGGAATAATAATTATTATCATAATAATATGCAGCGAGCTAGCAACGCGGCAATATCGCTTAGCAATAACGATATTAAAACGTTATTTATTTCGATTTTGATATTTCATAACGTTATTCTTTTAATACCGCTATTCGTCTTTTCGTTAGTAATGTCAAAATAATAACGAAACGAAATACGTATAACGTTATATAACATTATATTTTGATATTTTTTATAACGTTATGAAGCTCTGCATGCACTTGCGTCGTCTAGGTAAATAATAATATGTCTGTGATTAACACAGATGTCACCACACCGCCGCCGATACGTAATTTGTGATGTCACATCTGACAAAACAAAATATTTTTATTTTCCCCTAATTACCTAAAAATTACTACTAAATATTTAAAACTTCACTGTGAAAACATAATAATATTTATGTTATTAGACTTCTTTTGTTTTTCAAGAGTGTTGTAACACAATTAGAGTTCCGTAGATCAAACACAGATATCGATGTTAAAAAGTTATCACATTTATTTTATAATGTAGAATTTACAGTAGAATACATAATATACTCTAGCATACGTTCTGTATGTTATATGCTTCTTTGGTATGGTTCTATTTTTCATAAAAAATAATAATAATATAGTACCTACAATAAAACTTGTCTATTTCATTAAAACAGGAACACAAACCATACAATCTTGTTTACCAAGCTCGCTGGCTGATAAAAAATACCCATGTTAAAAACATTACGTCAAATTGCCCATCAGTCGGGAATACAATATAACCGTCAGACCCCTATCTCCTGAATGCACTTCGAGGTGAAAAATCTCTCAAACCTAACAAACACCCGATCTACTGGGATGCATCGGAAAGAAATAGAATGCACCCGATACACTCGGATGCATCACTGCAAGCATGCACTCGAATTTTTCTCGCTATAGACGAGTCTGGAGGTGTTTCCCAACAGGTTCTTATCACGAAATGCTGCAAAACATGCCCAGACGTTGCACACAGGTGAGATGTTGCACACAGGTAAAATGTTGCACATAAGTTCCGATGAACGTCGTATCGCAAAACTTAAACTCGTCGTAACATAACGTTGCTATCGTTGCACTCTGACGAGCTTCTCAATAAGAACCTATGGTGCATGGTCATGCTTTGCACCTGCTCCAACATCTTTGCTACTTCGCTTAAGGTATCGTAACGTTGCACAACGAAAAGAGAAACAATAAGCAACTTTCCTTGTTTACATTGAACAATCCTGTGTGTTTGTGTGTACGTGCGTCATTGCGAGTCCAAGGAATACAAACTTGTCGTGAAGGATAATATCATGTGTTTGACGCAAATTTCAAAATGTAAAGCTCAATATATGGCGCTATAAAAGTTGTGAAATATTGAAGTCACATGTTTGGTAAAAATTGCGCGCGTCATGTTGCTCCGTACCGTACGTTCTCTCACAGCGAAGTAGCACATGTAGGTACGTTCGTTAAGATCGTAGGTTGCTATGCGATCGCACAATGCTATGACACATTTCAGTTATAAATTAGTCCATTTTGTTTTTTGTTAGGTATTATTTTAATTGGCATGCCTAATACAATAGCACGATGGGGAAACCAAAAGAGATGTTAGGGCGATGACAGCCCTCGCATTCCTTCCTCTGAGCCTCGCATCGCTCGGGCAGTCACCTCTCGCCCTTGCCTTGTCGGAAATTGTCTTGTTTCACCCCTTGCCACTCAATATACTATTTTTTTCTTTTTTTCATGTAATCTAGTAAAAAGTATGTCTTAGCTTATAGTTTCTAGAGTTAAAACATGGCATCGTAGTTTGTAATAATGTATCTTAGTTTATACTTAAGTTCTACGGTAGAACACATTACAGATTGTTATAACTTTTTATTTACAATTACCAAACAGAATAACGTAACGTGTGTGTACGTCGGAACATCGTAGTTTGTAAGAGTGTGTATTAGTTATAGTGAAGAAAAAAATAAAAAAAATAAAAATTATTTTGTATTTCGATGCTTACGTATCATGTATTGTTTATGTATGTACACTACATGCTTAAGAAGAATGTACCTAACGCTTTATTCCTTTTTGCCAATAAAAAAATTATCCACATTTTCCTGTTTTTAATTTAAGATCAAACGATGTCACGCGATAATCCCGTAGAATAGGTAACGAGATAACGAGCGCGCGTAAGTAGCGCTGCGCTTAGGACAAACTTGTGCCGGACTGCACGTTAGTCCGGCTGTACTGTACAGAACAGAACAGTACACAACAGATTGCAGATGTGCAACGGACTGCACGTTGCAGCTGGTCCGAGCGTTGCAACGTTCGAATCGTTTCAAAATGACAGCCACGGTGTTAAGACCGTTGCATTAGATCTATGTATAATGCTCTTAGACCTATAAGCTCGGAAATACCAGTCATTGATACCCGCAGAGACTTAACTTTCAAGTTATAGAAAGCACGTTCTTGTGGGATTAACTGTACATGTATCACGGCTCTCTGTGTAGATTACGAGGCTATCATATAATGACTTAGATATGGTACCAAATATTAGGGATCCGTTTGATATTGAATCATTGCGAAACGAATTTTTCTTTTAGACATTTGTATTGCGCCTTGCCTAACATGTACTTGCGGCGTATAGGTTGTCAAAATTAACTACCTCAAACTTTATATAAACAATTCGTTTGTAACATACATACTTGAATTTCAAACTTATATGCTGGTTTATCCACAAATTTATTTACTCAGTATTCACTCAACTAACTCACGGCGCTCTGCTTATGATAATGAAACACTTATGTAAACACTTTTTGTAGCAGACGCAAAACAACTTAAGTACTTAAGTACCTATACCAGTTTTACTTCTTTGTTTCATAGTCAATGAGTTGATGATGAATGATGCCATCGACACCATGGATGAAGTTAGCATCCTGCAGACATGCAAGTCTAACTTCAAAGAAGAAGAAGTCAGCTGTGGCAAGAGGTTGTTCTTCCAAACACTCGGGAAGATCGACGAGATGCCCAGTCGCAGGAGGGACGGGACTGAAAAAAGTATTCAGGACGTCATCACTTTGTTGATAGTGACTGACCCCGATGACGTGCCCGCTTTCGTGGCGAAGAACCTGCATATGTTGCCCCCTGTCACGTTCGACCACGTGGATGTGACAAAATTGTTAGAGGACATCGCCTTTTTGAAAATCAGACTTGCCGAAATGTAGTCAAAGTTGGAGGTGTCCGACAAGACCGTCAACGAATTACATGCCGAAGAAGTGTTGTTGCGCAACGCTGTTTCGGTATTTAGACTACCCGAAGCCTCTAACGTAAACATGGCATAAACGAAGCGCAGGGCGCAACATGCTTCCGTCGGCAGCATCGAGTCAACGAAGTTTGATGATTCAGCGAGTAACGCAAACGCTGCAGCGCATCAAGCCTTCGCCGAGGTCACGGCACCTATCTATATATATAGCTATCAGCAAACCTGCTCCATCACAGGCTAAGCAGCAAAAACGGGGGACGCAGATCCAGAGTGAAGCAATTCGTAGGGATCTGTCAAAGGTGCGTTCAGCTGCTGACCGAATGTGCAGCCGGCCACACCGACGACGCTGCTGTACGTGTCCCGAATGCATGACTCTACAAAGGTCGAGGAGATTGTAGAGTACATCAGAATTAAGAACAACTGGAAATTGAGGGTTGAGCGATTGGAGTCTATCCACAGTGTTAATTTTAATTCATATGTGGTGAGAGTTTTATTGTATTATTGTATGTTATTTCCTTATGTATTAGTTTGTGATATTTTATTTTTATCTTTAAATAAGTTTCTATGGGCCTTGGCCTGAAATAAATTTATAAATAAAAAATAATAATAATATCTCCCTCAGACACATGCTGTGACGTTCCAGTTTTGTATGTTTCTAGAGCGAGTTAAAAACAACTTGGATCACATAAATTTTCCGTGATTTTTCCTCGCTTGCAATTCGACCTGACGACAAAATATTTGATTCCATTATTTGCGACTTTGACGGATTTTGTTTACATTATAAATATGAGGTTATCTTTAGCACATTCTCTCAATGACAGAATCATCGAATTAAAAGTAATTCTTGAAGTCTTGGCCACAGGCAGGCGCTCCTTGTATTGTGTTTTGGCTCGTTACAAGTGAATCGATATCAAAACATTAAAAAATGAGGACGATCAAGGTCAAGGTACAGGCGACAAAAATAAACTTTTGACGTAGTTTCGATGTAGTTAGGCGCGCCCAATGGGACCATTTTATTAGTTAGTGGAAAAAATGGCGTCCCAGCTTAATGGGATGGCAATAACAAATTATGTCAGTAGGTAACTGCAGATTCTGGTTTTGAGTCACTGTTTAGATACATTGCCAAATGCAATTTCGGTTCAAGGCATTAGGCAATAAATGTAACCGGTTTTTGTGTCGATGTTGTGAGACATCATAATTCTTAATTTTTATTTTATTTTGATAAATATGAAAAATACTCGTTAAAGTAAAACTGATTGTCGGAAACATTGTGCCGGCCAGATAGCGCGTAGACTTATTACCGATGATATATCTTGTCTGGATTGTACTTTCGCCCGAAAATACAATACGCTAGAAGTTCTTATAATGGTAGGTACTGATGTTGGTTTCGAGTTATGTTGCAATTGAGAGTTCATATCTTTAAAAAAATCAAATAGGATCAAGGCGCAACCTGAGGGCGCAACATATTCGCCTTATCAAAATATAATTTATTTATTTATTTAATGGATCACCAACCAACGTAAGAAACAGTAGTCACAGTGTAAATGTTAACATTTCATTATTTATAGAATCTTACTGTTCCTACAATTAAAGGTAATCACAGCATGATTTGTGTTACAAACTTTTAACTAAAAAGGAAAATCAAAGAAGATTGAAAGGGATTGACAATTACAGTTTCATGGAATTAAGTAATATACCTGTTATGCTGTGTTATGACTACCTATGTATCACATTACGAGGCTGTAGGTATGTCACAATTAATGTCAATAGTTGGACTTTTTTTTTTGTATACTCATTATATCGACGAGATATGCGTACCACAGGTGAATGACGACCTAGGTTGGTTTTACAGAAACTTGGCTCCTACTTGGAATAATCTTGGAATAATAATAATAAACTTTATTTCAGACTTTGAGACAGTCCATATTATTATGTTGTTAGTATGTTAGTTACAAATGTAGCTTAAAAACTATGTTAGTATTGTTACTTGTTAGTGCCTATTGCCTAGTGCTTAATACCTATGTGTAAATTTTTTATTTAATAATTTAAATAAACATTGTAATACATGTACTATACTATTATTAACAGTGTTACCTTGGTAACTGTTCCTATTGTCAATTATTGTACTATGTGTTTGATTAGAATAATTAGTAAAAAAATTAGGTTCGAAAATAAACAATTCTTCATCTCAATTGAATAATAATAAAAAATGAAAATATACCTTTTTGAAATTTAGCTCCTCAATTCAACGTCTAGTCACCGAGCAAGATATTTGTAACTGGTTAGTTGTGAATTGAATAAAAGCTCAAATTTTCCTCATAAAGCCTGCCCTACACGTTGCGAGAAATCGTTCAGATTTCTCTGAACAGACCTGTTTCTTCAGATGTATCGCACGTGTGGATGGTAAATCGTTCCAATTCGTTCCAATTTATCGGTCGTCGTCGGCAGTATGAAATTTCATCAGAGAAATCATTCGTCGGCGGTCTGACTCGTGATCGCCCGGCTTCGGGATCCCTCGGTTGAACTTGGCTCGGCTCTCGACAGTTCGCCGGCTTCGTCTGGGGACCCGCTTGTTTTCGGACGTGCGAATCACGCAAAGCGCGCTTTATGCAATAATATGACTGTACGCTCCTCGATTTTTTTTTCTTTAAGCATACAATTAGGCCCCTACAAGCATCTCTTTCAAGCAGAAAGTGAAATCTACACCCGCAAAGTGCGCAGTCTAAATAGTCACAAATTATATTATGTACATATATCAGCCCGAACTAAGTTATCTTTGACATCTAGAAACAGTTTTATTATGACAATTAGAAGATACAACCAACTACATGATCAATTAAAAAGTTACGATTATTTTAAACTAAAACAATTGTTTCAAAAAAATATTTTTAACTTTTTAAAACGACTTATCAAACAGCCCTCGTATATTTTGTCGGATATTATTATAATAATAAATATTTCACACTCATAGCCCCACAGTAAGGCAGATATACCCTGTGTGGGTGCCATGGTCACATACAAGACAGAAACACAAACACCCAGACCGGGGACAGAAATTTTTAAACTCATCATTCAAATTTCTGCTTTGCCGGGAATCGAACCCGGGACCCTCTGATCGGCAGTCCGGCAAGATAACCATTGCGCCACAGGGGTCGCCGTTATATAACAATATTATATTATAATTGTATTATTGACATTTAATGATAATTATTAAGTTCCTGACTTACTGTTTTAACCTTCTATTTTGTAATTTTACAATATTATGTTATGTGTGAAGCCTGAAAAGGTAGCTTTTATTTGAACTCGTATTATGCATTAAGATAAGACCTGCAAATATTGTACTAAATGCCTTACGCGAATGTTTAAATGAATAAATTAATAAATAACGCAAGCGCGTCATCATCATTTTTCATCTTGATAACATGTTTATGACGATCGACGCAGATACATAAGAATAAATGCAGATATCGGTGGCGTGTAGAGGTACTAGGGGCGTCCGATTTATCTGTTCAGAGAAAAATCGGCTGATTACTCGCAACGTGTGGGGCAGCTATAATGATTCATCTATCGCAACTGACGGCGTCAGTTTGACGCAATTCTATAGAATATAGATTAAAAACGAATGCAATCATTCTGCAACGGAACTGCAATGACGGGGACTGCCGGGGTTTTTTGGCGGGAAGTCGAAAAAGACATATTGTGCTCATGTTTTATTTTCATTTTCTTGGTGTATTTTTTGAGTTATATCGGATAAAGTTGATGGCATTATGTTTGATATAGGTTGATTACAGTGCACGAGTGTTTGTGAAATAGAATAACAGTGCTAAAATATGTTTTTTCTGCTTGCCTCCAAAATTCCATCGGACACGTTCTAGTAAAGTAGCCATCGCTTTACTTGAATGTTGGACTGACTAGACTGACTGATTACTGACGACTTACTGACTTTGTTATTACTTCGTCCAGTTTCACTGAAACTGGCAAAAAAATATACTTGACGCTGGCAGTATGCACAGAAGATGCCACAATTGAAAAAAAAACTGCAATGACAAGACATTTAGAAATTCACTCGCCGATATGGCATGAATTTTATTTCACAGACCTTAGACCATAAGAATAAATAATACTACGTAGAACGGAAACTCCCGCTCCGGACGGCCTCAAGGTCACGATATATACCTACATGTTAAACATAGTAATAAGTCGGGCTGTCTCGGCTCGGCCGAATGGCGTCAAGTTTTTTTTTTCCTTAATGGCGTCTCGGTCTTTTGACCACTTTGCCAATGACAAGCTGGGGAAATCATTATTCAATTCTAAATTCCTAAAAGGATCGGAAATTTGGACAGGATAAGAATAGTTATTGTGGTGTGTTTGGTTGTACAAACAATGCCACACTTAAGTTTTTTTAGTTTTGCCGATTCGGTAGTTGACTCTATGAACAGGAAAATTCAAAAGCTCACCCAACGCTAAATAAACTTATTTAATAGTTTTACGTGAATCTGTATGTATTTTATTTCATATTTTTAGGTAAGTAATACTTACTTTAATGGCTTCATTTGGTATGATACTTATGATAACTTATTATTTATAAGTATTTATAGTGTTGATAATTCTCATATTTTGTAATACCAAAATAATGATTTTTAAGTAAAAAAAGTAAAACCTATATTTAAGCGATATTATAACCTTATAACATATAAGACATAAGAATTATTAACAGTTGACAACCCTGGCAACACGCCTGGGCGACAGAGGGGCGTAACAGGTGAAGAGGAAAGTAGGTAGGTATATCAATTGCGGCGTATCGATGGCGGTCAAAGGAGATTCCGTTCTATGTAATTATTATTTATTCTTATGCCTTAGACTAAGAATAATGTACTCCTTCAGACGTACTTTTGTTAAATATAATTTACACTGACTGAGCAGAGAGAGAGCAGACTTTTTTTTTTCAATTATGGTATCGCAAACTCTGTGCATACTGCAAGCGTGAAGTATAATTTTTGCATCAATTTTTTGCCAGTTTCAATGAAACTGGACGAAGTAATAGCAAAGTCAGTAAGTCGTCAGTAATCTGTCAGTCCAACATTCAAGTAAAGCGATGACTATTTTACTAGAACGTATCCGATGGAATTTTGGAGGCAAGCAGAAAAAAACATATTTTAGCACTGTTATTCAATTCTATTTCACAAACACTCGTGCACTGTAATTAACCTATATCAAACAAAATGCCATCAACTTTATCCGATATAACTCAAAAATACACCAAGAAAATGAAAATAAAACAAGAGCACAATATGTCTTTTTCGACTTCCCGCCAAAACTCCAATATGTCTTTTTCGACTTACCGCCAAAACTCCCGAGAGCAGACTTGACTTGAGCAGAGTCAATGAGTAACGAATCCCCCAGAGTACATTTTGAATTTTTGATTAGACTGAATAATGTACTTGGCACTTGGGGCATAAGAATAAATTAATACTACATACATGGGGTTTTTGGCGGGAAGTCGAAGAAGACATTATTGTCACTCGAAAATTTTCTGCTTTCTGTTTTGCATGTAAATACAAAATCTTGGACTAAATTGGGGATGGTACGGGGGGGGGTGGCAGTACCCCCCCTCCCCCCAAAACCCTATAAATCGACGGTCCATAAAGGAAACTTTTACCCTAAGAATAATGTACTAGGATTATTGTACAAAATTGTTTCCTTTATATCACTCCAACGCTTGTAAGATGAATGAATATTTGGCAGATTTAACGTCGAAAACCCACTCAAATTAAGTTCTTGTACGTCTTACTGGCAAGACTCTGTGATGGGGGATATTTTTTAGTTTTTCACTTATTTGTGAAAACAGGTACCTACAGGTGATAGAAAGTGTTGTCCTTTTGTAAACTGGTCGCGCCGATCTTTTTTTGCACTAAATAACACTGCAATTCGACATTTTTTCGGAGGTCGTTCTGCGCGCACTGAATCCTATCCTAATGAATGGTGCGGAACGTGCGGCAACTAGTTTAATATAACTAGAAGGCACATTGTGCATGTACGTTGGGACGAGGGGTTCGCCCGTAAAGGTCACATGAGTGGGTTGTGTGTGCTACAGCTACTTACTACCACAGAGTACATTTGTATATAGGAGTCTTACCACTTACTCTGCACCCACTTCTGACAAATTTATTATGCTCATATTTATTGAAGATTCCACATTGAAGGAAATCATTGTGATATTTCTGCTACCATACATTATTTTTTTCAACCTTTTTTATGTCCCACTGCTGGGCACAGGTCTCCTTCTCACACAATTGAGAGGGATTTAGGCCATAGTCCACCACGCTGGCCAAGTGCGGATTGGTGGACCTATACGCTACCATACATAACTGAGAGATACTAATAATTTCTTGAAGGCATGATGTTCACCAATCTGCATTTGACAAGTGTGGTGGATTATGGAATACATCCCTCTTATTTCTGAGAGGAAACCTGCATCAACTAGCAGTGGGACATAAAATGGGTTAAAAAAAAAACAAAACTTAGCATCCTTTTTGGCTGCTTTTACCCTCCCCCTTTTATCCTAGACCGCAGAAACGCGTAGTTTTTAAATTATGAAAAATTTTTTTTCAAAAATTATAAAAGCAAAAGCTAGCCTATGCGTCACTTAAGACGCGGAATTTAGACTTTTAGGGGAGGGGGACCCCTTTCCCTTTCCAAAAAAAATAACTATGCAAAAAAAAAAACTATGCAAAAAAAACTATGCAAAAAAAAAAATTTGCAAGCATCTACTTATCCATTTTGGGAAGAAAAAAAATTTAAATAAAACATAAATATTCTGATTAAGTGTATATTTTTATTAACACTTTAAACATATGAAACAAACCATAACAAAATTTAACAATGTAACATACGATATTAACAAACAGTTAACCTATTTAAAAATATTCTGATTTTTGAATATTTATATTAAAACTTTAAACATATGAAACAAACCATAACAAAATCAAACAATGTAACATACGATATTAACAAATAGTTAACCTATTTAAAAATATTCTGATTTGTGTATATTTTTATTACGATATTAACAAACAGTTTACCTATGTAAAAATATTCTGATTTTTTACTATTTATATTAAAACTTTAAAAATATGAAACAAACCATAACAAAATCAAACAATGTAACATACGATGTTAACAAATAGTTAACCTATTTAAAAATATTCTGATTTGTGTATATTTTTATTAACACTTTAAACATAATATGAAACAAACCATAACAAAATCTTCTTGAAGTTCCACTGCGAGAGAAGCTCAGTAGTATACAAGTTTTTACCCTTGCCAGAAGACCCTGCAATCAATAAAATTACAATGATTTGACATGGAAAGTCCAATTAAAAAGTAACAATAATAGTATAAGTTACAATTTATGGAGTATGGTTACCGCTGTAACCTAAATATTTTAGCAGAACGAAGTATGTTGGTTAAATAGTATTCCATAGCAGGGGGGCTGTTTTAACCTAATCTAACCAAATCTGTAGTTTTTAACAACATGTCTAAAAGCAAACACTATTTGGACTATGTCACCAATGTCGACGGAACCCCGCTGCGCGGGGTTCCTTTTTTCTGCGTTGAATTAAAACGTTCTAACCTAACCTAACCTGTCGTTTTTGAACTGCACTTCTTCTTCTTTCTTTTTTTGTGGGGGGCTTAGCCCCCCACTCCCCCTACTCGGGGGGCTTTGCCCCTTACTACGTTTTCTTCATCAAAACATAAAGAAAAGGGAATGAAAAGTCCAAAAATATAGTGCAAATGTGCATCAATAGTGACATTTTTTTATGTTTGCTTTTTGCATGGATAACAAACTGTCAAAAACAGAATTTTGACAACTATTAGAACTTTTTGCCACTTATCACAACTTTTGAAATAAATCTGGTGAGAATTATACATACAAAGTATGTTGTGGTGTTAATAATAAATATACAAAAAATACCTGAAGGAGTAGGTTGTGGGCCGTCGTTGGTTGCAGGCTCTGTTCTAGAAGAGCCAGCTCGTTGCTCCTCAGTGTGTTGCTCAACGTGAGGCGCGCCGCGGTGCTCGACGTGAAGCACGTCGTCATCCATCAACGACACAGACACAAGCGGAGTCATCTTCATCATCAGAGTCCAACACTTGCACTGAGTTTTGTGGAGGTGTGTGGCCAAGCGGCTCACAAGAGTTCATCACTTGCACACACAGAGAGATGATTTCGTAACAAGACTGGAGTCTATCACTAGCACTACACTCAACTCTTGGGCGGGGACGCAGCAGAACACGAGGCCTGGGGCTTTGGGGACGCCATGGTAGACAAACGAATGATTTGAACTCAGGAGTACGTAGAACGTCTCGACTTGGCGAAAACAAAACAAGCGATTATACAAACGAAATGGCCATTGGCCGTATGTCAAAAACGTTCTTGAAAAAAAAATCTTGAAAAAAATTATCGCGTTCTTATACTGCAACACATAAGCTAATGAAACCATTTTAAACAAAAATACAAAAAAAACTAGCTTTAAAAATCAATAGTCATTTTATTTAATTAAATATATGTTTAATTCGTCGTAATATTTACTTATTTACGTAATTTATCTTACTTTTATTTATAATAAAGTATTGTTACAAAATGTAACCTAAGTGGCACTAGCAATAACGAAACGCAACTGACAGTACTCGTTGACAGTACTCGTTTTTGTGCACAGAGTATAGTTGTATATTGTTTTTGTGGGTTATATTGCTAACTAAATATTGTAAACTTTAAAATTTTTTATCTCCGAAACTATTTATTTCCGCACTAAAAGATTTTACAGGGAGTCTTTCTAGAAGTAGACCTCCCCCCCAAAAAAGTTTGAAGTCGAAATTCGTGCGGTCGTATAGTACAGTCCATCCAACCCTACTCAATTTTGATAGTAATCTATACTAATATTATAGAGGAAAAATTTGTATTTTTGTATGTTTGTAATGAATAAACTCAAAAACCACAGTTCAGATTTCAAAAATTCTTTCAACAAAAGTTTTGCAGAGTAACTTTGCAGTAGAAGACTATTTCTTCAGTATTTAGGCCGATTAAGATAAACAACTTTTATATGATACAAGACATCTTTATTCGTACATGGGAAGAGGAAGGAGTGACAATGACAACTGCCTGTCTTAGTGTACTACTTATAAAATAGACATTGCATAGAGTTTTACATACATAAAATACTTTAACACCCCCTCTCAATGTCTATTTTCAAACTCCTATAGTTCACATTATTCATGAACTAATCTAATAAAAAATTACAATAAAATATATTTATACTGACAGACATATATATATACATAACACACCAGTTATGTCATTTAACTAACATACACACATTTTTAAATTCTGTTACAACAACAATCTATATTATTATAAAACATTTAAGTTATTTGTAAAATTTACATGTTTTATTACACACAACGGTTTCGTTAAAACATCTGATACATTTTTATCAGTAGAGATATACTCTATATGAATATTAAACTTTTTAACAGAATCCTTTATAAAATGAAATTTAATATCAATGTGTTTTGTTCTTTTACTATTTTCATTACAGTTTATCATTCTGATAGCACTTTGATTATCAACAAGTAAAATGGTCTCAATTTCAAATGGATAAAAGTTTGTTAGTATACCTTTTAAATATAGAAGTTCCGCTGTTGACATTGATGCTGCTACATATTCGGCTTCAGCTGATGACAGTGAAACAGTGGACTGCTTCTTCGAAAACCATGAAATTAAATTATTACAATAAAATATAGTACCACCACTTACACTTTTTCTATCTTCTTTGTCAGTGGCCCAATCTGCATCAGAATACGCAATGAGACTCTTAGGTTCATTGGACTTTGTATAAGTTAAACATTTGTGCATCGTTTGCTTTAAATACCTTAAAATACGTTTACCTGCTTTCCAAAGTCTACTTGTAGGTCTATCTAAAAATTTACTTAAGTATGAAGTAGCAAAAGTAATATCTGGTCTTGTCGTTACCGATATATAATTTAAACTGCCAATTAATTCTCTATACGGTACATTTATTATTTCTTCTCCTTCTGATACATCTAATATTTCTTTTTCCATAGGTGTTTGAACTCCTTTACAATCCTCCATACCAAATTTATTTAAAACTTTCTTTATTAATTTCTCTTGCTTGATCTTAATACAATTTTTGTCTTTCACAATTTATGGCTTTCTTCCATTCTTCATCTTTCATAGATTCATTAAAACTTTTCGGAGTCGGTCCAAGTAATGTATTTAGACAATATACTATATTACAGTCTTCAAATTCTTCATAATCTTCTAGATATGCAGGTTTTCTTCTGTTTCTCCTTGGTCTTGTATAAACATTCTCTTCACTATTACATTCTCTTATATTTTCATTTTCTACTTCACTTTCTCTGACTTTTTCTTTATCTTCTTCTTTGTTATAAACCTCTTCTACCTCATCATTTTCATATCTAAATTGATTCATGTATTTTGTATCATCTTTATCCTTAATATCTGAATAAACTATATCGGTCTCATCAAATCTAACATCCCTCGATATTATGATCTCGTTTTTCAGTGGATCCCATAAACGATATCCATTAGGAGAATAACCAACCATACGAGTTTCTTTAGCTCTTTGATCAAATTTTCCTCCTCTAGGTAGTATAACAGCCCAACACTTTGCACCAAAACATCTTAATTTACTTAAATCTCTTTTACCAATAAACATCTCTTCAGGTGTTTTGAAATTAATGCATGAAGATGGACATCTATTTAATTGATATGCTGAACACCTTATAGCTTCACTCCATAAATGAGTAGGAAGGTTTGTTTCAATTAATTGAGTACGTGCTTTATTATATAACGTTCTATTCATTCTCTCTGATACTCCATTACTTTGAGGTGAGTATGATGTTGTATATTCTATCTTTATACCTTTATTTTCACAATATGACTCAAAATTTCTATTCTTTAACTCTGTTCCGTTATCACATCTAATTCTTTTAACTCTTACGTCTTTTTCATTTTCTAACTGCTTAATATAGTTAATTAATTTTTCACTTGCCTCACTTTTACTTTTTAACACATTAACTACTACAAAATGAGAATAATCATCAATTATTACCTGATAATATAAATCTCCATGTATTCCTTTCGTTCTAGCTGGTCCAGAGATATCTGTATGCAGTAATTCACCTATAGCTTGAGATCGTGGTTGCCTTACCGATTTAAATGGTAGTCTTGTCGCTTTACCCAGCATACACGGTTCACACGTTCTTTTGCTAACTGGAAGTTTTAAAATGTTTAAACTATGCCTATTAACGTGACCTAGTCTCCTGTGCCATAAATTATTAGTGCTTACATCAGGATGACAATGTAATGATTTATTTTTTATTGAAGCTTCTGTAACTAAAATAAATAAGTTTCCAATACGTTCACCAGTTATATAGGACTTAGAGTTATTCTTAAGAATTATTACAGAATTTCTACAAAATTTAACAGTATTATTTCTTAAAATTTTCTGAACTGAAAGTAGGTTATAAGATAAGTTTTTGACAATAAGTGCTTCTATTACAATTTCTTTTCCCTTGCAAAACAAATTTAAAGTTCCCCTTTTGTTACTTGTAATAAAGTCCCCATTAGCAACATAAATCTTAATATCTTTATCTAATGTCACAATATTTTCCATACAATCAATATAATCCTGTTTTATTAAATGTTCAGTACAGCCCGAGTCAATTACCCATTCAATTCTACATAAATTATTAGATTTATTACATACCATAGTATGCTGTTCTACATTAGTATCTGCGTAAAACGTACATTCTTTTTCTGTTTTTGCTGCTCCTGAATAATTTCCTGAAGATTGCCTGGATTGATAATGCGTAGGTCGCCTTTGAAATGAACCTCGCCTTTGTCCGCGTCCTTGACCTTGACCTCTATATGTGAACTGAGACTTGCAGTTAACAGCAATGTGGCCTTTTCGTTGACACTTATAGCATGTTATAAAAGCTGTCTTATTCTCCGGTACATCTCTTGAGTTTAGCTTGAGCTCTTCATCTAATAGTCTCGCCATTACATCAGACATTTTTAAATCTTCTTTATTTAATGTTTCGATAGCCGTGATTACAGTTTCATACTTAGATGATAATCCAATAAGTAAATAACAGATTTTATCGATTTCAGTAAGTTTTTCATTATTGTTTTCCAAATCTTCTACAATTGCATTAAATTTTTGAAAATAATCTTCTAGTTTATCGGTTTCACCGCATTTGATACTTAATAGTTTACGCCGTAAATAGATTTTCGATAATACTGACTTTCTTTGAAATTGATCCCTTAATTTTTCTATCATAGCTTTACTAGTTAGGCATTCTTTAATAATATTTAAATGAGTATCGGTTAAGCATGCAATAATAATGGACTTCGCGATTGCATCTTGTTTCGTAAAATTCTTTTCGACTGTATTATCAGATATTTCACATTTTTCTGAATTTATACAATACAAAACCCCTTTTTCTTCTAAAATAGCTTTTATTCTAAATAGCCAATTGTTAAAGTTATCCGCTTTCAATACAGGTAAGTTTTGTAAATGAGACGCCATTATGGTATTTTCAAAATTATTACGTTAAAATTACTAACAATTATTTTCCTTTATTTCTTCAAAATATTGCTTCCGAACATTTCCTTTCTCTGGGCCCATAACCTTTTGCAGAGTAACTTTGCAGTAGAAGACTATTTCTTCAGTATTTAGGCCGATTAAGATAAACAACTTTTATATGATACAAGACATCTTTATTCGTACATGGGAAGAGGAAGGAGTGACAATGACAACTGCCTGTCTTAGTGTACTACTTATAAAATAGACATTGCATAGAGTTTTACATACATAAAATACTTTAACAAAAAGAAAGATACATTCACTCTAACATAGGCAATTTTTTACCGCAGGAAAATGCTTCATTCCTACATGAAAATGGATAATAGGGATAATTTTAATATAGCAATGAAGCCTGGAATAGCACATTAAACGGGTCCACGTGAGAGTGGGACATAAAAAGTATGTAAAAAATTTGGTAATATTATATTTTCTAACCACATCATCATAAATCTGGAAAACCTTGACACTTCACTTTTTTTGTAGATCTTTCAGCTGGTCGGGCACATAGTAGCTTACCAAATATTGTAAGTTTAATTCTCTTACAAGGAAACAGTACTTCAAAAACACATTCTTTCTTAGGTATTGTAGTGATCACATCATTCTCAGATATAACTTTAAATGTATTTTTAGTGTCCATAATGCATATGCCAGTTTTTCCAACATAACTGGGGCATTTTGACCTTACTATAGTCAGCATACTGCCATGAAAGTCTGCTTTATACATAGATTGGGTAAACATAAACCATGCTTTGTTAGAATAGTCAGGAATACCCTTGCCGAATTCAAGTAACTCACTCATGTAGCCTGACCAAATTTCATTGAGAGGTATCATGTCACTGTACTTCAGGCTATTTCTAGGTATTTCATAAAATGCCAAATCTTTTTTCTCTTTTCTTGTGAGGGCGCGAGTCTTATTCTTGTTGGTTTTTCTTTTCTGTTCCTTGCTTCTTCGTTTAGCGAGAATAAAGTCTGTTTTAAGTTCAGCTTCTGCGTTAGATAAATTGGCTTTGGGAACATTTTTCTTCAAAAAATCAAGCACTATTCTTGAACCTTCACACAGCTCCTGAGAATTGGACATTTTTAAGTCAGTTATGCCTTAAAACGGTGAAACTTAATATTCAAAATATACACATTTTATTTTACTTAATAAAGTACTTAAATTTTAAGATAGAGTGGGATTTTTAATATTTTATTAAATCAGTTTTTGTTTTTTTGTTTTAGTCTTTCTGCCAGCTGTCAGTGGTAGTCAGGAAAGGAAAACACAGCATGAAAGTTTTTTTAATTCATTTTACGGCATTGGATAAAATCCTTGCAGCCATTCAATATTTTCGTTTCATTATTAAATAATGCCATCGCACTTTGTGCATATTGCCAGTTGCCAGTGTCAAGTAAATTTCTGCATCGTAGAATAAATCAGTAAGTCGTCAGTTATCAGATGTTCAAGTAAAAGTAAAGCGATGGCTACTTTACGAGAACATGTCCGAAGGAGTTTTGGAGGAATAACAGTGCGATTAGACATGTTTTCGCACTGTTATTCTATTTCACAACACTCGTGCACTGTCATTAACCTATATCGAAAAAAACGCAATCAACTTTATCCGATATAACTAAAAAATACACCAAGAAAATGAAAATAAAACAAGAGCACAACTTGGCCCTTCAGACTTCCCGCTTTAGGCGAGGGTATGGTCGGGTTGGTGTGCGCGGATGAGTTGGTAATGTGGGTTTCGAAATAAGAACTGTCCAAACACGAATCACCAAAGTTTATTTTTCGCACACACACAAAACGCCATATAAAGTCAGAAGGAGTAGTAAGCAAGCGACAGGAAAAGTTCGGAAAGTTCACATACAATACAACACTTAAAGAAACAGAAAGATCGCGAGTGACTTACATTGTGCGTTGTGATTACATTGACCAACTTGCAGGGTCCGATTTGAGTATTTTATTACAATGTATTCAGATAACCAGCAATGGTCGGCCCTTGCAGGTTGGCCAATGTAATCAGACCTTTACTTTTGTCGTTTTGTTTTTTTTTTCTTTTCGAAATGTCATCGCACGATCTGCACATATTGTCGGTATGAAAAGTGAGTTTTTTGAAATCCGTTTTTTTAAACATATTTAATTTCACTCTTTTAATGCTTTTAATTTAAGAATTCTGTATTGTTTTAGTTTAATTGCCGATTTTCCACCTAAATTGTAGACGTTCATGATATGAGGTGATGATAGCTATTTATAAACAAATACATATCTGTTGTTCATTGGGAAGCATATGAAAATCTATGCATGTGCCTTAGAGCATGTGCCTGTAAATTTTTTGAGTTTCCCTCGATTTTCTTGGCATCCAAGTATCAGATTTTGACATGGTGAAAATTGGACCATCTCGGGAGTAAAACTTTCCAACAAAAAAACATTTATTGAAAGAATTTTCCCTCAAATCCTAACTGTCGTAGTAACTTTCATTATAAGCTCAGTAACATGAGACGATGCATGGAAAGAAAATCAATAAACCTATGTGCCATAAAAATTTGAGAGTTCCCCACGATTTTCCTGGGATCGCATCATCAGATCTGGACTTGGTGACAGTTGGACGACTTTGGGAGTATAAGTTTTTGAACAAAAATCATTTATCGAAAGAATTTTCTCTCAACTCCTAACCATCGTACTACATACCTTCCATCATCAGCTCAGTCTCATGAGATGATGGTTATACTATGCACTACTACGCATTACTATGCAAAATATTAAAATTTGAGATTTCCGCCCAATTTACCTGGAATCCCAACATCAGATCTAGACTTGGTGACAATAAGACCACCTTGAAAGGATAAGCTTTCGAGGAAAAAATAATTTTTAAAATTGGTCTACAATCGACAGAGTAATCGGTGAGTATATAATAGCTAAAATATATACAGCCGAACACATTCCCTCCTCCTTTTGGAAGTCGGTAAAAAACACACTTACATTTGCCTAGACGACGCGACGCAGTCTCATTCCTTGTACAGAAACCAAGCGTGCCATTTTTTCTACCTACTGTGCTGTGACGTCACAAGGGTTTTCTTTGTAGGTAAAGACACGGTTTTCTCTATTATCATTTATCATTAACTCCAGTCAACTTCCCGTTGGGGTGGTAAATACCCCTTGCCCCTTAGTACGTAGATGATAGTAAGGGAGTTTGATCGCGGTGGGTGGAAGTGGGTGGAAAAATCTGAAAAAAAATATCTGTACTTTTCTAACCAATAGGGACTTCTGGGTGGATCTCAAAATTTCTGGGATGATCTAGCAAACCATTTTAATTTTATTGAGAATGTTCGAGAAAGTCCCAGAAACTTCTCGAATCATTTGGATTTTTTAAAATAATTTTAATTAATTGAGAATAAACGAGAAAGCTTCTCAAATGATCTGGATTTTTTTTAATAATTGTAATCTTTTTTCGAATGATCTGGAGATTTTTAAAATATGTAATTGCAAAATTTTTTAAATAAGTAATTGAAAATATTCGAGAAAAAAGTTCCAGAAACTTCTCGAATGATCTGAAGATTTTTAAAATAATTGCAAACTGTTTTAATTAATTGCGAATGTTCGAGAAAGTTGCAGAAATTTCTCAAATGATCTGGAAAATCCTACTAATATTATAAACGCAAAAGTTTGTAAGTATGGATGTTAATTACTATTTCACGCAAAAACTACTGAATGGATTTAAATGAAACTTTACAATGGATTTAAATGAAAGTTTTTATACATCAGAATAACACATAGGTTACAATTTATAAAGATATTGTGTGAATTGTCCAAAATATGACGATAAGTGTCACGTAAGTAGGAGAAATTCTACCATCTGCGAGCTATTCTGGCGTGCGCTGCCAAAACCGCTAGAGTTACACATAATAATAATGTAATGTATGATAGAAATGTTTATCTTAAATAGTCCTACTAAAAAGCCGGTCCACGGCACTTCAGAATGGAATTCACTTTATGCTAATGATCCTCTCTAACGCGGGTGAAACCGCGGGGCACAGCTAGTATTTTCTTATAAAATTTTAATTTAAAATATAATAATATTAAAAGAAGTAGAGTTTCTTATATTTAATTTACCTCACGTAATACGTACATAAATAAGTAAAATATAGCCTAGGTAGGTATTTCGACCTTAGATTATCGAAAGTATCCCAAAAAATAATAGCAACATAAAAATAATTGGCGACAAAGGTTAACACTAAAAAACGCTGTAATTTTTATTGGAACTATATAGGAACAAAAATAAAAGAAAATATTTTTATCAATGAATTTATTAATAATATTATTATTATTATACTATAATAGTTAATAGTAATAATAGTTAATCCTATTTGGACTGGAATTTTGTATAATAATTACGTATAAATGATCAAATTAATTTTACGAAAATCTCACGTGTTTCACTCAGACGAACTAATAAAAGATTTTTTTAGTTGGTCTGTGGTGTTTCATTGAAAAGTAGTGAAAAATAAATCGTAAATCTTATGCCCGCCCTAAGTGTTCGTGGGATCTGCAGGCAAAGAAACAACTTTACTCAAACACGCAGATTACAAGATATTGCGGGCGATAGAAACAATATCTTGTATAAATAAAAAATAAAAATCAAGGACAAGCTGAACAAGTAATTCAAACAAAACTTCGTCATGTAAACTCAGTAAACTGCAAGTCAAGTTAGGTTTTATACTTAGAGTTTGAATTTAAAGTACGACGGATAGAAAGAAATATTAGTTTCTCTTTCTTTCTCCAAATTTAACATAAAATCTCAGAACAATAATTGTTCTTAGCATAAAATATATGTAGGTACAAGCTCAGAACAATAACTAAAGCATTGTTCTTAGGGTACAAGAACCTTGGCCTACAATAGGTAATGAAATGTTTTATACATTTTAGAATAAGAATGGTTTAAAAAGAAACAAAAGAGGTTATAAATCTAATCGATATAGTGGTAAAATATAATATTAAAACACATTATATTATTTAAATGCACGGACGAGTAAAAACTCGTTACTCGTCCGTGTTTAAATGTTGTGGTGAATTGTTGTGGTAAGTTTTGAGAATGGCAATTCAATCGAAATATTATGAAAACAACTTATTACACTACGATCGACATCTCATTCTTACAACACCGATGTTAATGATGAATAAAAGAGACGGACATGTGAAATTGAAATGACATTTACGTCATTGCTACAGCAGATGTAGACTCGTAGAGCATTGTGTATGGTTGGTTTCGTTATAGCTATCACGGTCACTCTTGTGGATTTACCAATCGTTTGTCTCGAAATATTTGTCGCATGTTTCCCCACCACTCCTCTAAATTCAATGTGGCTGGCTGGCGGACGCAGTACAACTACAGTGCTTTCACACGCATCTAATAGCTCTATGTCTGTCTTTCTTTGATACACATATTTTTGGATATTCTGTTGTATTTTGAGAAAGGAATTCAGAATTTTAGTGAACAATAAACGTTTTTTTGACAAAAATCCGGATCTGGGTGTTTAAAAATGATAAATACTTAGTTTAATCTCGTATTCCAGTAGTATCGATCAAGACATTTCTAGAGAAAATATATTGTACAACAAGGACAAAAACACCCCAGTGGCTGCTCCTCAATATGGCGGCCAGAACACAGCGACTTAATTTTGAGAAAATTTGTCGGGCTTGTTTAGAAATAAAAAGGGATATGAGGCCTTTGTTTGAACAGTTGACTGCAACTATGCTGATGGGAATAGCAAAAGTGCAGGTGAGATGTCACATATTATTTTTTGTAAGGTGTTGTTGTTTCCTTCGCACCTATGCAAGAACGTATCTTACAATACGGTCGTTTATCGCGTCATCTTTGTTTAGAAGTCATCGGTGGGACGGTGGGTGACAGTCAGACAGTGGTCATTTCGAAAATCTTGTACGGCTTGCCCTACCAGAATTTGATTGAGAAATATGACGCTATCCTTTTCTTTTGAAATCCTTCCTATACAAGAAAGGTAATAAAATAGGGAACCGAACCGACGGAATAAGAAGAATAAAATTGTACCTAATACCTACCTACGTTGGTAATTCCTGATCTTTTTGGTAGTTTAATGTAAATTTATTTTATTAAAAAAATTCCCTGTGTATTGGTTCAAATATTTTTAATTTTAATTAATAAATCTGTCTGTTATTGTACCTACTTAATATGATTTTCTTCTATTTTGCGCTGCATTTATTTCACTAATGTTGAAATTTATTAAAATATTTTATATAATGTACCTAACTCAAATCTTTGGTATTGATATATAAGTCCCTGTAGCTTCGGGATTAAGAATAGAGCTACGGTATCCCCTGCCTGATTGTAAGAGGCGACTAAAAGGGGGCTTCCGGGGTTGTGGACGGTGTGAGTGGGAGCTCGATCCATCCAACCAGCAGCCCCGGGAAGGGCGGCGATGTGTGCGTGGCCGCATGTCGCCGTAAGCATCGGAAGGTGCAGGAGAGCAAAGCTGCTCTCCCGAAGATGGACCCGTTCTGGGGCGTCGCGCGTGGAGGACACCGGTGCGTTCCCCAACGAAGCAGCCACCGAGGGGGTTTTAGTGCGGTCAAATCCCACATAACCCGGTACTCTCTCCCAAGGTGCCGGGTACCTTTTGAAGGTTTCCCCCCCGACAACAAAAAAAAAAGGTATTAATATATAAATTATAATTTTCTACGTATTAGTTAATATTCCTATTATTCTTTAATTTAAAATTTAGTATTATTAATGCTGATTAAGACTCATTTTTTTTAATTTATCAGAATGGTCTATCATCGTGTGTGATTGTGTCTCACACGATCAGCTGTCACGTGTGCCCATATCAACCCATAGCCATTTTGTTATCTACATCTATACTAATATTATAAAGAGGAAAGATATGTATTTTTGTATGTTTGTAATGAATAAACTCAAAAACTATTGTTCCGATTTCAAAAATTCTTTCACCATCAGAAAGCTACATTCACCCTGAGTAACATAGGCTATGAAGCGCGCATGGCCTGGCGGCTAGCGTAGAACGCAAACGATCTATGCAGCTGAGCCAAACGGGCGCGGTCGGGTGTGAGATGGGTGACCGCTAGTGGCAAAAAAAATTCATGCGCGTTCCCGTGCTTCGGAGGGCACGTTAAGCCGTCGGTCCCGGTTGTTGTCGACAGATAACAGTCGTTAAACCTAGTCGGAGGCCTTATGGGCGGTTTGAAAACATCCGACAGCGGGTTGGCCACTAACCCGCATCTCCACCAACCCGCATTGGAGCAGCGTGGTGGAGTAAGCTCCAGGCCTCCCCAATAATGGGGAGAGACCCGTGCCCAGCAGTGGGACGCAAAAAGGGTTGCAGCCAACATAGGCTACTTTTTACCACGGGAAAATGCTTAATTCCTACGTGAAAACGGGTAATACGCGGTTGAAGCAACTGGCTAAACGCCTATGATTTTAATATAGCAATAAAGCCTGGATTAGCACATAGGCTATTTTTTATCCTACGGGGAACCATTAAACGGGTCCACGCGGGCAAAGCCGCTGGCGGAAGGCTATCTGATGAAATATATAACGTAGGTTGTACGGTGGGAGTTTTTTTCCGCCGCCTTCTTTCTCTCAGCTCAACATGTAGCCCAAACCACAGGCCCAAACGGGCACCTAAATGCGCGCAAAAAAATGATTATTATATTATCATTCATTAAGCGAATATTTTGTATTCCTAATATGAAATAAATATTTTTTTCTTTTCTTTTTCATGCGGAATATTAGGTGATTGCAAAATTTTAATTATAATTACAGAATAAGTACCTATATTAATACATCGCAGGTTTGATCCAGAGGCCCAGGGCCGGATTTAGAGGTCTCGAGACCTCGGGGCAATAAAGGAGTGGAGGCCCCATGGCCCCAAATTAATTTCCGAATAAAATGTTTTTTTTTTCAGATTGCCTAATTATTTATTTTGATTATAAACTGAAGAGTATTTATATCAAATAAATACAAAAGATTATTCCATTTTGCCGAAATCAAATGCAATTTCTGGCCCATTGACAACATTGACTAAGTTCAATGTTTTTTTACTAATATTTTTTGTATGAGAGTGGCAAAAAGTGACTCATACACTATGTATGTAATTTTTACAGCAATACATGGCATTTTTTTCGATCTGTTTAGACTTTAAAATGATCCAGAAATATGTGATATTCTATACCTATTACAGTAATATTTACAAAACTATCACCGGCTTCAGGTCTATTAAGCAAAATAACGAAATAAAAATTTAAAAGTGGCTCATTTAATAGTTTATTATTGAAATAATCAGTCATATTGTGCAATAAAACTTATGGAAATACTGTATTTTAACTGCAAAATCTCCTGTATAAAATGAGCTAAATCAGCGAAATCGGCAAAATTTCGTACCTATACGGCCTTTTAATATCCTCCTGTCACTACACTACAAGAAATGGGCGGCAGAAATTAAACAATCTATACCTGGAAATTGTGTAAATACCTACGCTTCTAGCGCGAATCACATCCCGCATCAAACATTCAAATTTTTCAGATCTCCTCAATTAAGTGGAGAAACTTTGCCGAGGCCCTAGATGGTTAGAAAATATCACATACGAGTTGGCCACTAACCCATATTTCCACCTACCCTTCCTATTATTATTGGAGCCTAGCCCAAATTATGAATTGGAGATAAGTAAGTACCCATCAGTGGGTCTCAAAATACTCGTAGTTCAATCAATTTTATTACCTAACTAGCGGCCGCCCGCGACTTTGTACGCTTGGTTTTTGGTATTAGTCATAGACTCATAGCATGATGTAAAATGATGTTATATAGCCTACTGCCTACCCCGATAAATGGACTATCCAACAAAAAAAGAATTTTACAATTCGAACCTATCTATTCGAACCAATGAATTTTTAACTGACATTTTTTTTAATAATTCATTTCTTATAAAATATGTTGATTATAATTTCAATTTCAAATTTTCTATAGTTTTAAAATTAGGTTTAAGTATGTATTTTTAATTATTGTGTGCATATTATGGCGGGAATATAGATGAACAAAATGTTAATATTTATACACCATTAATGTACCTGTATTCCACAATAAAGAATTGATCGATCGATTGATTGATTGATTGAACCAGTAGTTCCTGAGATTAGCGCGTTCAAACAAACAAAGAAACAAACTCTTCAGCTTTATACATACTTACGTTCATATAACAGGCAATTTTTTTGAGTGCGTATTATCGCTGTTCCGCGGTGAGGAAAATCTTACGTACGATGTAGGTACTTAATTAATTACGATGTTTTGCCTCACCATGCATGCCTGACAGAATTCCATAATTACTCAAAGGCATGACGTCCACCAATCCGCACTTGGCCATCGTGGTGGATGGCCAAAATCCCCCTCACTTGTAAGAGGAGACCTGTGCCCAGCCAGCAGTATGACATGAAGGGTTGAAAAAAGTAAATACTTTCAACAGGTGTCAGTTGGCGATGGTCTGCCAACCCAGCTGTGTCTGCAGTGCGTACACCAGCTGTCCCGCAGCCACGCGTTCAAGGATCAAGTGGAACGCAATGACGTCACTCTTCGGGAACAGGCTAAGCTCATGGCTGAGGAAGCGCTCAAAGCTGAGGTAAAGTATACTTGACAGTGCCTTAGTTTATTTTCCTTTTCTTGGTATTTTGTTTGGGTTATATTGTTTTGGGTTTCGACGACCCGTGTGGCGTAAGTTACCCTGCCGGACTGCCAATCGGGGGTTCCGGATTCGAGTCCCGGCGAAGCAAAGATTGAAATGATGATTTTCAAGTTACTGTTTTGTCTGGGTGTTTGTGTTCATGTCTAAGTGTGTGTCCATGGTACCCACGACACAAGCTATACCTACCCTACTGTGGGGCTATGAGTGTGAAACTTCTTGATTATATCGATTAGTTAGATGTATGATAATTACATCGCCTAGTTGTGTATGGAATAAAGTGCGAGAACATGAGATTTCGGGTTGCTTCCAAAACTCCGTCAATAATGTTCTATGGTTCTGGTAAAGTAGCACTTGCGATCGCTTTACTCCAATATTTGACAATACGGGATTTTTTTCAAACGATTGGACGCGTATTATAATCACAGATGGTTCGATGTCACTTTTGTAAGAAACAAGGAAGGCAGAGTCTGTTCAGTCGAAGTAAGAGTTGGAAAACCATCGCGTTTGATATTTATGATTATTAGATGATTTATTTACATGTTACCTATACAGCTACAGGTGTGCTTACAATTATTGAAAAATAATACTGAACAACCTCCTCAAGATCCTAAGAAACATCCATGAAACTTCCAGTCACCGCGCCTAAATGGGTACTTTACTCACGATAACTTTCTAGGAGACAAAGAACATGATGTCCTGCGATCCGCAATTCATGCAGTTTATCGAAGTGCCGGCCCTGACGAACAACCCGCCCACCATCACGTCGGCTAACCAGCTGCTGGAGAACTTCTTCGTGCCGGAGACGGAGACCCAGCCGCCGCAGCCGCAAGCTCCCGCTCCGCCGCCCCCAGCGCCGACACCGGCCATCGCAGATGAAACATCCAAAGAGGTAAGCGGTACTTGACATTCCGAAAGATTTCCACGTTTATCCATCTAATAAAAGCGCGCATTGCTCGGCAGTTTGCGTAGAACGCAAGCGATCTATCCAACTAAGCCAAACGGGCGTGGTCGGGTATAAGATGGGCACTAGTGGCAAAAAAATCATGCGCGTTTCCGTGCTTCGGAGGGCACGTTAAGTCGTTGGTTCCGGTTGTGGTCGATAGATAATAATCGTTAAACCTTGTTGGAGGTCTTATTAGGAGGAGGTCTTAAGATATTTGAAAATATATGACAGCAGTCATATGTTTTCAAACCGCCCATAGCGCCCTTTAGTGGTCAACAACTCCGCCAGCCCTAATCACTCTGAATACATCGGCTTCCCGCTGCCTTCTTCGGGCTGTCAGTCCACCTGATTTGAGAACAGCATGTGTTTCTTTTACCGATTTCAATATTGGCTGCAACCCTTTTTGCGTCCCACTGCTGGGCACGGGTCTCTCCCCATTATTGGGGAGGCCTGGAGCTTACTCCACCACGCTGCTCCAATGCGGGTTGGTGGAGATGCGGGTTAGTGGCCAACCCGCTGTCGGATGTTTTCAAACCGCCCATAAGGCCTCCGACTAGGTTTAACGACTGTTATCTATCGACAACAACCGGGACCGACGGCTTAACGTGCCCTCCGAAGCACGGAAACGCGCATGAATTTTTTTTGCCACTAGCGGTCACCCATCTATTCATCGATTTCAATATTACTCATGAAAAATATCAAACGCTGAAGTATCTTATATCTCATAGGCTCTCATATTGACGACCTGCGTGGCGCAATGGTTACCATGCCGGACTGCCAATCGAAGTGTCCCGGGTTCGATTCCCGGCGAAACTGGTGTTTGTGTTTCTGTTTTTGTATGTGTCCATGGTACCCACGATGCAGGGTATATCTACCCTAATATGCGGCTATGAGTGAAGCGTTACTTTATTTTAATTTTATCATAACTAAAGTTGTTTTTCAGTTGGTAGAACTTTTTGAGTTTTTACCCGTGAAGTATCTCTGCCGCACCCATTTGTGCCGTAAATAAATTCTATAGTTTTGGTGGTTAAGTCTAGCTACTTCCATGAAGTGACCATTAGCCTTCGAAGTAGCATCTGCGCACTACTTTAGTCTCAGACTTTGCTTTGATCATAGGCTGCAGCGACTAGGTACTTGTTTATTTAAACTTAATACCGCGTGGCCCGCATGCTCCTCTGTTACACGGAAATTCAAAGGAAGATCTTAAATTTCTGTTCTCCATCTGGTTGATTGTGTTTTTGTCTTTGCGTGTCCATCGGACTCAGAACATAGAGCATCCTAGTGTAGGGCTATAAGATCATTCAACATTTCGTCGCCTCAGTTCTTATTTGTCCTATCTACCATTAGTTACATTTTACAGTAGAAGAGTCTTTTGCTTTATTTATTTAATAAGCTTTATTTTCTAGTTTTGAAAGTCTTTCTTGATACTTGGGCTACCTATAATTTGAATATTATAACTTCCACCTTTAGATATTAATTAATAATACCTTATTTTGCAGTTTTTGTGCGGATATAGAACAAACATGCACAAACATAATTATGTATTTGGACTTAGAACATTACTTCATTGGAGATAGGGCAAAGTGACTTGTTTCATTTTAGCGTGCTTATTTGTTCTATGTTTCAGATATATATACAGGGTGGTGTAAATTCACCGTATTATTCAAAAAAGAAAAGGAACTCGAAGGCTTAATAAATGAAATTTAAGCCTTAACAATTCTGCATTTAAAGTTGATTTTCTATAAATTTGGTCGATAGGACAAATAAGCACTGATGCGACGATTTAATACGGTCATTCACTTTCAGCTGGGTCTACGCCCAATAGCACCCAAAGACGACGGCCTGAACTCGGACGAAGAGACCTACTTACAGATGGTGGTACTCCAGGCTACGACGTCAGTGGCGCCGGGACGTCATATGTGTAACCTTTGCCACAAGGAGTTCAAGCACAGCCGCTGGCTCAAACTGCACATGCGGTCCCATTCTAACTGGATACGGGCGAACTGCAAGAAACCGCCGATGTGCCCCATTTGTGAGAGGACTTTTAAGGTAAGGACCTTTCTAAGTTAAACGTCTTGTAATTTTTGAAGTGAAAACTTCTTTAGCGGCGTTGTGCACTTTTTTTGGCATAGGTAAAATATGTTAAACTCGCGTCAGGACACGTGGCCTGATCGAATATTCGTAAGACGGAGGGGTGACAGCTGATGGCTCGACTGTCTATACTTGTAAAATTCGTTTAATTATTTAAAATATGGACATTGAACAAAGCGCATCTATTAATGAAATAAGTGACGAAGAAACAGTGAAAGAAAATGAGTGAGTAGGTACTTTATAAAAATACTAGATGAAAACCTACCGAAAATACTAGATGAAAAATAATACTGATAATAAAAGCAATTCGTGCGAATTTATTCCCTAACCATTCCAAAATATCAAAAATGCACAACGTTAATGTTCAAGTTTTCACTTTTGCCGGCACTCCCGGAGTGCAACCCGTTGTTTTTATTTTATGAAGCAAAATCGGTGAACGTTGTTATTTTACATTGAATTAAAATACGATACGTTGTAAAGTCAGAAGGCGTAGATATTGTTCACCGATAGCTGCTCCAAAAACGTCCCCATTTAATGCGTCTGCTCCTGCAGCTCATGCTACGTTTATAATGACGTAAAAAAAAAACAGTTACTATCTTCTCTCCCCATATTTATTAAAATATGATGCCTTTAAGAGCCGACCGTTCAAAGAACAATCGAACAAAATGTTGTCTGTCTAAGTACGTATTTTTCACTAATACATAATGTCACTGAGCTGAATTATTTTGGCTATTTCGCTTCTAAAACAAAACAATACCATAACAGTGTCTTTTGCATTTGACCAAAAATATATAGGTAACGGTCTACCGGAATTCCTCAAAATCAAAACGGGCAACGAATTTAAAAAAAGAACTTAAAACGTTTTTACTAAAAAAGCCTATTATACCTATTATATTACTCAGTCACTGATTTCATAAACGACAAAACGGCATAAAGGAATTCCATAAAAAACTGGAAGGTTTTTTTCCGCCGGCTATTTTTCCTCTCAGGTTACAAAAACCCTGCAACATGGTTACCCAAAACCGTCGATCGGGTCCGATCCGAAATATAAATAAATATGAATAAATAATGAAATTAACAAACGGCTAAATAAATACATACTTAAATAAATGAATAAAATAATTATAAAAAGCGCAATATGGGTTCAAATAAAAATAATAATAAAATTGATGTAAATATACGTTTTTATAAATTTTGGTAGGTACATAAGTTTTTCATTTTTTCGTTTATCTTTGTAATATTTGCGTACCTCATGAAGGTAAATATGGCGTACTAAATATGTTTTAACACCTTTTGTAAACACCCATATTTGTGCAAATAAAAATCTTTGTCCTTGTCTTTTTTTTTAGGTCGCCGGCTTAGATTAAACCTTCAACTCCATTCTCCCCGGCTTATAGTAAAATTTTAACTCCATTTGTAAAGGATTAATGTGTCGATTACACACAAAATGTATTTTTTATCTTCAGGGTCCCGGCATGTTAAAACTCCACATGCGTACTCACGAGCAGCGACCACCGAAGCAACCCACCTGTTCGGTCTGCCAGCGGACCTTCCCGACCAAGACCCTCCTCTACCGCCATCGTCAAACGCACTTCGAGAAGAAAACCCATCAGTGCGTCTTCTGCGAGAAGAGATTCTGCAGCGGATATGCCCTACGGTCCCATATGGCGCGGCATAGAGGCGAAAGACCTTACAGTTGCTCCATTTGTAACAAGAGCTTCTACAATCCTACGGATTTGAAGGTAAGAATTTCGAAGAGCAAACCGATCAGTGCGTCTTCTGTGAGAAGCGATTCTGCAGTGGATATACCCTGTTGTCCCTTATGGAAAGGCATAGGGATGAAAGACCTTACAGTTACTCCATTTGTAACAAGAGCTTCTACAATCCTACGGATTTGAAGGTAAGAATTTCGAAGAGCAAACCGATCATTGCATCTTCTATGCGAAGTGATTCTGCAGTGGATATGCCCTTATCCCATATGGCGCGGCATAGGGACGAAAACCTTACAGTTGCTCCAATTGTAACAAGAGCTTCTACTATCCTACGGATTTGAAGGTAAGAATTTCGAAGAGCAAACCTATCAGTGCATCTTCTGTGCGAAGTGATTCTGCAGTGGATATATACCCTGTTGTCCCATATGGAAATGCATAGAGGCGAAAGACCTTACAGTTGCTCTATTTGTAACAAGAGCTTCTATAACCCCACGGATTTGAAGGTAAGAATTTCAAGAAGAAAGCCCGTTAGTGCATCTTCTGCGCGGAGCTATTCTGCAGCGGATATGCTCTCAGGTCTCATATGACGCGGCATAAGGGCGAAAGACCTTACAGTTGCTCCAATTATAACAAGAGCTTCTATAATCATACGGATTTGAAGGTAAGAATTTCGAAGAGCAAACCGATCAGTGCGTCTTCTGTGAGAAGCGATTCTGCAGCGGATATGCCCTGCGGTCCTATATGACACGCGGCGTAGGGGCGAAAGACCTTACAGTTGCTCTATTTATAACAAGAGCTTCTATAACCGTACGGATTTGAAGGTAAGAGAATAGCATTTATATTTCAAAGAGTAAATTTATCAAACATTTACCATTAAAACAGTGAACAACGACGATATTGAGATGTAATTTAAAATTCGTTAACCATTAGCAATTCATAAAACAGCTCGGTCTATGAGCAATCTTAAATAATTACGACAAATAAAACCTATAATGATATTTTACATGATTTATTGAAGGCACTAATAAAAAAAACAATATCAAAGAAGTACGTACTATGCGCCTACTTAATAAACATAACATATTTATGTATCCAGGCTTGTCATAAATATGAAATTTGTGGGACTCGTTATGGATACGGATTAAGAATATTTTTTCATTTATTTTTTTATGTTTGGAACTAACATCGCTGCTGAAGCCCCATAGACTTTACAAAACTGCCCTTACTATATGTTTAGTAACTTAGGGGCCATTCATAAATTACGGCACATGAAAATCGTGATTTTTTACCCCTCCCTCGTCCTTGTCACGATTGGTCACAGTTGAGAAACTCCCCCCCTACTGTAGTGTGAAATCACACATTCATCTATTCTACATCTAGAAATTATTAAATTAAAGAAAAATCCTTTACTTATATCTATGGACTTTTAAATTTTGATATGTGACTATGTGACGTCACGAATTAAAAGACCCCTCCCACCCATGGTCACACAATGGCACTTTGTTCGACCCCCCACTCCTCAACATGTGACGTAAATTATGAATGGTACCATAAGGTTTCAAATTAAAAAAAAATAATCAAATATCCGTTTCGTTTATAGCTCCAGAACTCAACATCTCTAACAATAATAACTTTTAAATGATATGAAATCTATTGAAAAACAGATGGTGTTGACAGAGTTCCACATGGGAGTTTATCGAACTTCTCGTCTTCCTCCTCCTTCACTTTGAAGGCGTGTTCAAAAGCTTTCTTACTCCTCTTCGATAGGTAATCAGGGAAAATTATCTTAAATCGTATTATAAGATCACCTTTCGCCTTTTTCGGACACGCTAAAACTGGTAGACCTTCGTTTTCTATAACTTTTTCATACGTTGGTGTGATAACGTCAGTTATTTTGATTCTTAAGACTCTTTCGTCTAATGTGGTTAAATTAAACATGGTACCACATAATGCTTCTTCCAAAGTAACAGTACGAAAGGTTAAGAGATTACTTGGACCTGACCGTATGTAGGTGTCGTGAGGTCGATCTTCCGTTACGAAGACCACGTCAGCAGGAATCCTCGTAGGACCTTGATCACCTTCTTCCTTGAACCGTATTTCTGTGTTCGGATACGTCCCTGGCCTGATTGGTATAGAAAGCACCTTCTCCCGAAGCTTCAGCTCAGAACAAGTCTCGTCCGTAAATACGAGACGTTGTATTTTCATCTTTTTTAAAGCACCCTTATATATCTCTTCAAGGGTTAGAGCCAGAGGTCGCACAATAGTAGCGTCCTTTTCCTTGTAACCTTTACCGAGAGGTGAATCGAACATAGGCTGAGGATTTTCGTAGTAATCGAGTAGATCGGCGTATGGGTTTGAGGTACCGAAGAATTCGTGGTACGTTCTTAAAGGTTCACCATGATAAGCGTATGGTTGGATGTATTCTTTTGGACCTGGAACGCCCCTTTTCAATCCCTCCTCGCCGTATTGGTCGTACACGGCCCTGTGTTTGTGGTCTACCAACACCTCGTACGCTTCCCCGATTAAGGCAAAAATTCGTTTTACATTTTCATCATTATCGTGTCGTTCTGGATTATATTTTAAGGCAAGACGCCGATATGCCTTTTTAACTTCTAGCTGACTGCAGTTACGTTTGATACCGAGTATTCCGTAGTAATCGAAACCCATATCGTAGAAATAATTTAAAATAGTAAATTAAATTGTTTTATCTAAAATTCGTTGATTTAATGACAGAATGACGTAAGGCTGACAATGTTGAATGTTTGATTTTTAAATGGTCGAATACTAAGCTTTGATCCGTTTATCAGCCATAGTAAATAAGGGAAAATCATAAGTAGGTAAAAAAGTACCGCACTGAAAAACTTACTCAGGGACAGTGGCGGCTCATCCTAAAGAGCGCTGGTGCAGTGCACTCCCACTTTAAAATTTAAATATTACATTAGAAAATTACATAGGTAATCTATATTCCTTCATAATACATACTATCCTTACATTACATCTATTATCTATCCTTACTTACATTATATCTACGCGTACATTTATCGTCATATTCTACGAGTGGAGCGCCAGCGATTGCGCTCCTAATGAAACGAAGTTTAGTACGATTCCTAGCGCTGTATTCAATGAGTGCGAAAGAGAAACATCGCAGCATATAGCCGACGCGTGAAACAAAAGATTTAGTATGAGAAATTAACTTAATCTGGAGCGCCGCTCACGCGCGACGTTGCCAAACCGTGAGTTCGGCCGTGACGCGTGCCGTGGGGCGTGGCCTCAACCTGCTTATGCGATGTTGCCGTTCTTATGTATACAAACAAACGTGTCGTCGGCTTTGACAGTTATATCGCAGTTTTTCTTTAAATTAAAATTAAAAAATAGTTTATGCGCGACATTTTGTTTTAAAAATGGAACAATACAGTATATCTTTTATTAAAAAGTGTCAAAAACTATAGAAATACGCCTTGAACTAAAAGCTAAAGGGTCCTCAAATTGCACTTACACAAAAATGTAATACAAAAACTAAATCTTTTACGCGTGTTTTTAAGTTTGAACAATATTTTAAAACTCCTTGGTTGTGTGATTGTAAAGAGACCAATAAATTATTTTGTTTTCCGTGTCTGGTGTTTGGAAACTGACACCGGCAGTGGAGGTGAATCTGCATGGATCACAACGGGTGTTGACGATTTAGCGCATCTTTCAATAAAACTGAAAAAACATTCGCAATCTCGATTTCATATGTTATGTGAAGTGCAATTATTGGCATCGATTGGCCGACAAGATAAAGCGCTCGATTCTGCGTATCGAAAATCTATTCGAGAGTTCAATGAACGCGTTGATGAAAATCGATATATTTTACGGCGTTTGATAGGTAGATTGTGTGGTATTTTGTGGTGCATTTCAAGTTGCTTTACGAGGGCATGATGAATCTACGGAATCCCTGAATCCCGGAATCTATAGAGGTTTGGTTAATTGTGTATTATTTTATTTTTAATTTTATCTATTGTGAAATGTGTATTATTATATTGAATTTATCTGATTATGACATGAAACAACATGATATTCTGACATGACATAAATTTAATTAGCTATTTAATAATTTTGACATTTTGACACGAAAAACTATGGCGCAAGAACGTCTCAATGCATTATGTATGATAAGCATTGAAAAACGATTAATTAATTCTATATCTGATTTTCACAAGAAAGTCATAGATGTCTTCGCTCGTCAAAAAGACCGGCGAATGAATTTTCTGTATAAATAAAATAAATGGTTAGCTCCAAGTTTTTTTTTGTGAACCCCCATCAAAAAATGTCACGAGCCGCCTCTGCTCAGGGAAGTTTATTGAGGACATGAAATCTATTCTATATTCTATTCGAACAATTTTTGGACATGTTTTACCGTATATATTACGAGTACAAGCTCCCACGAGAGATCTGATCTTCCTAATTTACCAAACTTTTTCTTTACTTTTGTAACTTTATGACTAATAAGTCTAATAACCAATTAATATTTATCTATCGCTCAGGTTCATTTCCGGTTGCACACGGGTGAAAAACCTCTTAAATGCTCTGAATGCAACAAGACGTTCCGCCGTCACTCCACGCTATGCCAACATATGAAAAAACACAAGGGCATACGGAACCACATCTGTACCATCTGCAATAAGGGGTTCTACGAAGTGTCCAAGCTCAACGCTCATATGCGGGTTCATACAGGTAAGAAAAGCAAAATCTACTTGAACAGAGAAGATTTACTTCTACAGCGTATTGATTTTTAGACTGAGAGCTATCGAACACTTCGAGTAACGGTCGTTTTTCAGAGAAATCTGTGCCCTTAAGAAATGCCCCATGCCCCACCCTAGCAACAGCTCTGTAAGTCACTAGTTTACACAGAGAAAACGAATGATAAGTAGTAGAGGTGCCCTAAGCCCTAACCAGGGCCGGATTTATTGGTCTGGAGGCCTCGGGGCAACAAAGGGGTGAAGGCCCCTTGGCCCCAAACTATTTTCCTATTTTTTTTCTGTCAGTGATATTTTACTGATTGCCTGATTGGAATGAACAAATATAGATCGATGATTTCTGTTAATATTTAACGTAATCATGTTTGTACAAAGTACCGTAAAACGCGAAAAAAATATGAAAGGATAAGATTTTACTAGTGTGTACTAGTCTGAATTTCATTTTTTTTCGAAGTCTCTATTGTGGGGGCCCCTGTTTTGTGGAGGCCCCGGGGCTGTAGCCCCGGTTGCCCTCCCCTAAATCCGGCCCTGGCCCAAACCTACTTTTGTACCAGAACCAGTGCCGCAATCGAATAGCGTGAACTCACCAGAATTTGGAAAAGACATTTTAATTATTTTAGAATTTGTTCTTATAATCAGAAGGAACTTTTTCGAGTGTTTTGAAACTCCGTGCTAGTTTCATGGTCTTAGGTTAGGGGCTTTATTTCTTGTTCGACCGGTTAGCTGGGTAAGGACGGGAGAGAGTCAGGGAAGCAGGGTCGGGAAACAGGGCCATCGAGCAGTCCCAATGTACTCTACCTACCACCTGTGCGTGTGCAAAACTTTGTAGCCTGTGTTACCAACAATGATTGTCTACTTCTATTTTAGCCAAAAATAACTGGCAACTTGTAAGCGGTATCGAAATCACGCGTTTTAGCGACTGTATTACGATTTCGTGACTACCTAAATTTGAAAATGCGATTCCGCTACCGAAAGCAGCAGGTAGCAAAATTGCGCGTTTTTAGCTTTTTCATGTGTAGCATTCGGTCACTGCAAAGCGACTAAATCGTCGATCCGGCGATCGATGCTAAAAGTCTAGCTACTTTGTCTTGTGGCTTAGCCTGAGCTTTATCTGTAACTAACTATTGGTCTAACAAAACAACACACATTTCACAGGTGAGCGTCCATTCGAGTGCAACCAGTGTTCACGCAAGTTCGCGCAGCAGTCCGCTCTCATCTACCACAAGAGGACACACACCGGCGAGAAACCATACGCCTGTAAGCTATGTGCGGCTCGCTTCACCACCTCCTCGGCCAGGAACAATCACATCATCACGCATGCTGGACAAAAGAGGTAATGAGGGAAATATTTTATTATTATCTTACTGAATTTTTTTTCATTTTAAGTTTTACTGGTAATTCATTAATTTGCATTTCATTGAGTGAAATTTACGGCTTTACAACTCCAAAGAATGAAAATAATTTAAAAAAAATGCATGTCAAATTGTCATGTTTTGAATAATGAAACGAAAATATTGATTGGCTGCAAGGAAGGGTTTTAAGTTATGGTTGATTAAAAAAAATATCGTTTATGGTGTTCTCCGACTCCGACGTCAAAATTTAAAATAAAATAAAAAATTGCAATTCGCGGGCTGCCATGAATCGCAATCGTTGGATGGATATTTATTTTGGTTTGTATTGGCAATCTAATGAGATAAAATAAAATCTTTATAATTATCATTCAGATTACTTTATTACCGAGACAGATCAGAAAAGAGTGAAGAAAATATCGAAAGAGGTAATCAACTCAAAACAACTTTTTGGTTGATGAATACATTCTAAATTCGCTCTCATAACTCATAATGTAATGTTTCTAAATTCAACAAAGCGCTAAACAGTTTATTAGGGCAAGTAGTTAATATAAGTAGATTTACCTACATCCATTTTTCCCAGATAAAGTTATGTCAGATAATGTTATCGCTATCCTTGTCATGTGTAACGTTGACAGCACTTACATTTACGACAAATAATAGTTTTACCCGGGGATTGGAAAATCGACTCTAAAATGAACTGTATTGTCTATGTAGCAGGTTCATCTGCCCAGTATGCTTCAAAGCATGTTCGTCCCGCGCGGAACTGCGCACACATTCAAGCAAACACTCCGGCGAGCGGCTGTTCGGATGCGAACGTTGCACCGCGCGGTTTGCGTCCGCCGCAGCCCTGGCAGTGCACCGGCGGCACCACGACGCTGGCCGCCACATCTGCACCGTCTGCGGGAAAGGTATATAGCGTCGTTGAAATGGCAGGATGCAGCATGCGGTCCGGGCCGGTCGGTGCAGTGCCGCAGCTGTTCTGACGAGTGGGCGTCTTCTTCTTCTTCTCGACCTTTATAAAGCCCTCCTTGTCACACAAGTCCTTTACTGAACCCTGCTTGGTAGATCACGGTGAATATTACCAGAGCTGTAGCTAAGGCGTAAAGGCACTATTAAGGGCCCCTGGAGAAATTGTAAGAAAAATAACGCTTTACACTCATAGCCCCACAGTAGGGTAGATATACCCTGTGTCGTGGATATCATGGACACACACAAAGACAGAAACACAAACACTCAGACTGAGAACAGAAATTCAAACTCATCATTCAAATTTCTATTTCACCGGGAATCGAACCCGGGACCCTTCGATTGGCAGTCCGGCATGATAACCATTGCGTCATGCAGGTTGACTAATAATTGTGACCTGCAATGAAATAGGCTTTTAAAAGGTTACTGCTTTCCCTAATACAAAGTACCTGAACTCCAATAAAAAAGGCGGTTGTTTTCTGAATAGTATGTAAACTTAACTTCAAAGTAAATGGTGCTAAAAGTGTATTTGCCTATGTGAGTAGAAGCAGCAGTTCACGCCAGGATTCAAGCCCTTTTAAGTGTAATTGTGTTTTATTTTTTATTTTATTTATTCATTTAATTCAGACATAAATTAGACTAACTTAAAAATACAATAATAATTAAATTCATAGTCAAAACCACAACACACACACCAACGACATCATTTATAATGACATAATTAGTTACTTATAATGACTAAAAATTAGTGCCGATTTCATTGTTGTTTATAGAATAAACTTTTTTTATTATTAGAGTTTTAATCAGACTGTATAATTTAGTTTTCATTTATTTGTGATTTGCTGACTTTTTGCATGTCTGTTTGCCAGTTGGCAAAGGCCTCCTCCAACCTTTTCCTTTCCTTTCTGTTTTCTGCCACTCTATGCCACATCTTTCCCGCCACCTGAGCAATGTCATCATCCCAGCGTCTAGGTGGTCTGCCTCTCTTTCTTTGACTCTCTCTTGGGTACCACTGAGTGATTATCTTGCTCCATTTTTCTTTGCCTCTTGCTGTATGCCCTGCCCATTGCCATTTCAGTATTTTTGTCGTTTGCACTAAGTCCTGACTCTTTGTTTTAAATCTGATGTAACTGCTTTTCTGCCTGTCTGATTTCCTCACTCCTAACATGCTCCTTTCCATCAATCTTTGGCACTTTATCAGTTTGTCCGTGTTTTTGAGTGTTGTAGACCAAGTTTAGAATTAACATCAGTTATTAAAACAAACTGAATTATAGTGGTCCCTTTGATGTTGTTATAACAGATTTCTACTGTATTTCCTAAACAAGTGTTAGTATTCACTTTTCACAACCCTAAAGAATTACTCACTCACACTCTAATAACCTTATTTTACAGGCTACACAGAAGCCAACTCTCTCAAGAAGCATATGAAAACTCACAGCAATGGTAAAGAAACAGACACACCCCCTGAGGAGAGTTCTGAGAACCAGATGGCATCGTTGAAGACAGAAGAGCCCAAGCCGGAGGTCAAGGCAGTTGCAAATATTAATGTCAATCTGACAGAGGACGGGGATGTCAACTCTGTACAAGTGGAACAGGCTGGGCAGTCACAGGTGGGTAATTTCCATTGATATCTCTATACAAATGGTAGAATTTGCATTCTCTGATGTGAGAAATTTCATGACTGTCACCATTTCGTACCTGTTGGTGCAGTTGGATAATTACAACTGCAACAACATGTACGGCTGCAACCATTTTTGAGTCCCACTGCTGGGCATGGGTCTCCCTCCATTATTGGGGAGGCCTGGAGCTTGCTCCACGAATTTATAATATTTATTTAGTAGTATAAATTCGAAAGTAAGTCTGTCTGCTACGCTTTCTCATTTAAACTACTGAACAAATTTGAATAAAATTTGGAACACAGATAGAGTGGACCTTGGGAAACAACATAGGATGGTTTTTATCCTACGGGAATCTATAAAACAGGTCCACGCGGGCGAAGCCGCTGGCGGAAGGCTTGTCTTCCATATTTCTACTGACATTTCTTTAACAATGATAGTACTTGGATGCTGTGATCTGGTTTGTAACAGTGGATCAATTCTTTTGGTTTTTAGTCTGTCCAGTTGTCTTAATCCAACACTGTACATAACATAATATTATTTATTATTATGAAGCGCGTATGGCTTGGCGGCTAGCGTAGAACGCAAGCGATCTACACAGTTAAGTCAAACGGGCGCGGTCAGGTGTGAGATGGGTGACCGCTAGTGGCAAAAATTTATGCGCGTTTCCGTGCTTCGGAGGGCACGTTAAGCCGTCGGTCCCGGTTGTTATCGATAGAGAACAGTTGTTAAACCTTGTCGGAGGCCTTATGGGCGGTTTGAAAACATCCGACAGCGGTTTAGCTACTAACCCATATTGGAGCAGTGTGGTGGAGTAAGCTCCAGGCCTCCCCAATAATTGAGAAAGACCCGTGCCCAGCAGTGGGACGTAAAAAAGAGTTGCAGCCAACCTTAATAATATTTAGAGCTATGAGTATCAAATAATCTTATGAAATGGCAGGGCGTGGCATACATTTAATGGGGAGACCCGTTACCAGCAGTAGGATGCAAAAAAAGGTTGCAACCATTGTTTGTTACAGACTCCACCACAAGAAGGCAGCGGTCAGAAGCGGTTCAAATGTGCCATCTGCGTGAAGAGCTACATGTACCTGCACAGCCTCAAGAAACACCTGCTCAGTCATGTGCAGATGTGTGTTTTCAGCCCCGATGGATCTGAGAGAATGTATGCTATTAAGGTTAGTCAGGTTTCTGAAAAATTATACACTATCAATATTTTTTTTCAACCTTTTTTTTATGTCCCACTGCTGGGCACAGGTCTCCTCACAAGTGAGAGGGATTTAGGCCATAGTCCACCACGCTGGCCAAGTGCGGATTGGTGGACGTCATGCTTTAGAGAGATTATGAATTTCTCTCAGGCATGCACGGCGATGGAGAACATCATAATAATCAATTAAATATCACGATATTTTCCATCACCGTGGAGCAGCGATAAATCCGCACATTAAAATTTTTTTGTAAGAGGTGCGCAGTGCGCACCAAGGATTTAAACCCAGGATCGGACGCGTCGAAGACCGCGGTTTTTTACCACTCGGCCATCGCTGCTCTATCAATATGTATACTTCTATACAAATAAATAGAATTAAGTGTCTGTAGTAATACAATAACCGCTTTTTACTACATGCATATGAATGTGGTACATATACTAAATCAACATTTTTTACAATTTTTGTCTGTCTGTTTGTTCCGGCTAATCTCTGAAACGGCTGGACCGATTTTGACGGGACTTTCACTGGCAGGTAGCTGATGTAACAAAGAGTAACTTAGGCTACTTTTATTTTAGAAAAATTCTATCGTGGAGAAAGTCGCCAGCTCATTTTAATATTACTGTAATAATTCGAAACTATCTCTGTCTGATACGCTCTTCCATATAAACTACTAAACCAATTTAAATGAAATATGGAACACAGCTAGAGTGGACCTTAGGAAAGGATATAGGTTGGTTTCTATCCTATGGGAACCTATAAAACGGGTCCACGCTGTCGAAGCCGCTGGCGGCAGGCTAGTTTCCTATAAGAGTGATTCATTAAAGTTCAACCAACTTAGTACCACCGCTGCACATATGTCTGTCATTAAGCAGTTTTCTAAATTATTTTATAATCTCTCTCTCTCTCTTTCTCTTCAACCCCTATCAGCCCACTGCTGGACACACGGCGCAGATCGTGGCGTCACCTCGCAGGGGGGCGTCCTGCTCCCCTTATAATCAGTGTTATCTATCTCCAGTCCCAGCAACAAACGCAGCAAGAGCAGCAGCTCCAACAACAACAACAACAGCAGCAGCAGCAACAACAACAGCAGCAGCAGCAACAACAACAGCAGCAGCAACAGGTGCACCTCCAGCAGCAGCTGCAGCAGCAGGTGTTGCAGGTGGGCGGCGTCCAGCAGCTGGCGTTGCCGATACACGCGCAGCAGCTGCACCAGGGGATTGTGCAGGTGATATTATTATGTAGTTTCAGGAATGTATAGCTGCAAGCCTTTATGCGTCCCACTGACACGAATGTATAGGTTTTTGTTTGTTTTTTTTTTCTTCAGGTATGGCACCGCAACTCTGTGCATATTGCCGGTGTTAAGTATAATAGTACCTGGACGCCCGAGCGTTGCTCGGTAAAAACAATTGATTTTCCAGGTTTATTTTTAAGCAAAACATTCATTTTTATGCAAAATATTTTTATAGAGGTCTTTCATATTGACATTGTCATTTGTTTGAAGGGTGGATTGACTGTCGACATTTGACGGTTTTCTAATGTTATTAATATTAATATTCTCCAATAGATGTCAGTAAGAGTAATTTTATATTTAACGGCATGAACATTAAATAAAACGACAATTTCTATCAATAAAAATTTGCTGGATAGATTTATTATCTCTGAAACCAGGGTACTAAATTTCATCAAAATCTTTGGAGCCGTTTCCGAGATTCAAAAAATATATTTAGATATATTCAAGAATTGCTCGTTTAAAGGTATTAGATAGATAGATTTGCATCACGTTTTTGCTACTTGAAACTGGACGAGTAATAATAGGTAAAGTCAGTAATTAGTCAGTCAAGTCCATGGAGCAAAATAACCGTGGTTATTTTGCTCTATGGTCAAGTCAGACATTCAAGTAAAGCGATGGCTTCTTTACCAGAACGTGACCAATGGAATTTTGGAGGCAAGCTGAAAAAACGTATTTTCGCACTGTTATTTTATTTCACAACACTCGTGCACTGTAATTAACCTATATCGAACAAAATGTCATCAACTTTGTCCGATATAACTCAAACATACACCAAGAAAAAGAAAATAAAATAAGAGCACAATATGTCGTTTCGACTTCCCGCCAAAACTCCTTTGTTTATGTTGTATGTCGTGATGCTGTTGGTGTGTGTGAAAGTGTAGACGTTGGCAACATCAGAAACCTGATGCCGTGCAGGTGTCGCGCATCGTTCCCACGAACGTGCATTCCCGTACCTAACTTTGTTTGGGTCTCATTTTAGATATAGGTTAGTTTTAAATAATTAATCGCGGATATTAATAAAACTATGTTCAAGTTAGGATAAAATTAAATCAAGTAACATATCAAAATAGTGTCTCACACGATCAGCTGTCACGTGTGCCCATTATCGACCCATAGTCATACTGATATCTCGAATATATAAATGTACTTTTTTAAAAGAGTGCTGCTGGGAGTTTTTTTTTCGCCGCCTTTTTTCTCTCAGCTCAACATCCCAAACGGGCACCCAAAGGCGATGACCGGGAAAAAATGACATTCATTAAGCAAATACTTATTTTGTATTTCTAATATGAAATAAATATTTTTTTCTTTCTCTTTCTTTTAAACGCTATAAAAATGCAGAAGCTCTGTCCGTTTTATTTCTGGTTTTAACAAAATCTATTTTTCCACAGGGAGGCCAACATACTTACCCAGTGATATCATCAGTGCAGTCTCTGCAGCTACAGCAAACCCATCAGCAAATAAATACGGTAAACTTTTTAAATTGACTTACTATAAAATTTAATAATTCCTTTATTAAATTTTGCAAAACTAAGGTACATTTATTTAAAAAATATAGGTAGGTATTTTTATAGCAAATCGTCTGAATCACGCTATCGAAATTTTCCAAATATCTCGCATATTTAATGAAACTATCGGAGCACGGCCGGTATGACCCTCCCCAGCGTCTGCGGCAAATTCGTCGAAAATAATTCGTCGAGAATAATTAGCCGAAAACACAATTCGTTGAATTTTTTTCATAAATATTTCCCGTTATAGTTGAAGGTCCCTAAGAATATTGCCCGCTATACTTTAAAACAGTATTTGTGACGGATTTTCAGTCGATTCGATGAATTGCGATGCGACGAATTGTGTTTTCGGAGAATTGTTTTTCGGCGAATTTTTCTCGATGAATTAGAATTATTTTAGACAAATAAAATTGTTCTCGGTGAATTTTCCGCTAATCCCTCCCCCAGATATGACCACTTCGCCTGGAGAGGGAATTGCAAAACACATTTCTTGATTAATCAATCAAGAAATGTGTTATGCAAACTTAATTGGCTGATTTTTTTTTCAACCTGTTTTATGTCCCACTGCTGGGTACAGGTCTCCTCTCACAGGGATTTAGGCCATAGGTCCACCGCGCTGGCCTAGTGCGGATTGGCGGACATCATGCTTTCGAGAAATTTTTATTTGCACGGCGATGGAGAACATCGTAATCAATTAAATATCACGATATTTTTCAGCACCGTGGAGCAGCGATAAATGCGCACATTACAAATTTATCTGTCGCGTCGAAGACCTCAGTTTTTTTACCACTCTGTCATCGCTGCTCACAATCGCGGCTGAATTTACTGACTGAATATTTATTTTTTATATTTTTGCAGCAACCCCAGCAATTACAAGTGCAAACTATACAGATACATCCACAGCAGCAGCCTATACAAATTCATGTAAGTTTCATCACTTTCGTCATATTTTTTAGGTAGGCAATACAAAGTTAATAACGTCTCTAAGGGTCTTTATCCATGAGAAAACTAGTGACGGTCCCTTGGCTGCAACCCTTTTGGCGTCCCACTTTTGGGCACGGGTCTCTCCCAATTATTAGGGAGGCCTGGATCTTACTCCACCACGATGCCCTAATGCGGGTGGAGATGCGGGTTAGTGGCCAACCCGCTGTTGGATATTTTCAAACCGCCCATAAGGCCTCCGACAATGTTTAACGACTTTTATCTGTCGACAACAACCGGGACCAACGGCTTGACGTGCCCTCCGAAGCACGGAAACTCATGAATTTTGTTGCCACTAGCCGCCCGTTTGACTTAGTTGCATAGATCGCTTGCGTTCTACGCTAACCGCCGGGCCATGCGCGCTTCGCGTAATTCTGTTTCTTAAAGAATCTATTTATGAAACCACTTTTAAACTATTTATATTTATACTATATTAATATTATTATTTATTTAAACTACAACATAATAGGGAAGACGAAAGTGCGAGTGACAGTATCTGGAGCTCCCAAGGCTTGACGCTCTATGGAATGGCTTAAATTGCTCAAAGGGTAATCTTGCACTGCTAGGAACTAAAACCTTTTATCTAGAAACCTATATCTATAAAGCTGACAAATGTATAAATCAGTAATATCTACCTAGTACAAATAGGTTTCATCATCCCTATCCCTACTTATATTATAAATTCGAAAGTAACTGTCTAAACGCTTAAACTACTGAACCAATTTTAATGAAATTTGGAACATAGATAGAGTGGACCACGCGGGCGAAGCCGCTGGAGGAAAGCTAGGTTGAATGTAAAAATATAGTCCCACAGTAAGGTAGATATTTATACCCTGTGTCGTGGGTGCCATGAACACACACAAAGACAGAAACACAAACACTCAGACCGAGAACAGTAATTTAACACTCATCATTCAAATGTCTGCTTCGCACGGGAATCGAACCCGGGACCCTCCCATCGGCAGTCTGGCATGGTTACGTTAGATTAGATTTATTAATTTGTTTTTATTTTGCAGGCTGTTGGCGTTCAGCAAGTGCAGCAAGAACAGCTTGTAGCTACTTCCACGTGTCAGACCATGATGCCTAATATATTGCAGGTAAATTGATTTTATATACCGTGAGATTTACCTAAAGCTGAAAGAAGACTGAATTATAAAAGCGTCTTTAAAAAAAGGATTTATTTCTCTCTTTGCAAAGGCATGGATCGATATATATGGAAAGATAAAATTGACTTATAAAACATACAAAAACAGTAATTTATTTAGGTAACACATTGGTATCATTTACATGAGTAAATTATAATCCTCCGGAGTAACAGTGCAAATGCAGACGGCCTCATAATAATAATAATAATATTACACGATATAATGATCCACGACATATTTATTTAAAACTAGCTGTGCCCCGCGGTTTCACCCGCGTTAGAAAGAGAAGTGAACCAAACTTTACAGGATTACTCGTTGGACCAATCTGAAGATTCTCCGAGAATTTCATTGAAATCGGTCCAGCTGTTTCGGAGTCTATAAGGAACATACATACACACTTTCTCTTTTATAGATATGATGATACAGATACTTCAACTCAGTTGTGCGCGCGGCCCTATGTGTGCGTGGGCTAGTAATTATACAGCTTTAATTTGTGTGACAGTGACGCGGCCATCGTCGTCCGAGCAACTTCGCTGTACCTCTTGTCACGCACACAAAGTCACTGTGTATATACAGGTTTACCCACACATAGCGCCGCGCGCACATCTGAGTTGAAGTATCTGTAAAATGTTAAATTGTTGTCCGCAGCTGCAGGGCGGCACGGTGGTGGGCGGGCTGGGCGGACAGGAGCTGCCGGTGGGCACGCGCATCATCCTGCAGCCGCAGCACCCCCACCCGCAGCACCCGCCCACGCTCTACACGCTGCACCACTAACACTTACCGACCAGAGCTTCAAATACCGCTATAAAATCATAACGTTATTATCTACTTGTGCCCTAATCGTTATAAAAAACATAACGTTTTACAACTAAGCGTTATTTACACGTCAAAATAACGCTATATCAGTAAACGCTATTTAGAAAATAACGATATAAATAACGTTATATCCTCTGTAGAACCGGAAACATCAATAGATGTCGTCAAAAAATTTACACCAACGACCGGTGACATCTATTGATGTCCTCTCGACCTCGCGCTGTTTAAAGCTGTATTGCTTTAAAAATAAGTTTCTATTTAGTCTGGCGTATTTTTAAATTCATAGAGGAATAAATTCTCCGTTCATTGGGTCATTTAACATCTGTAGGTTGGTAGTGAAATAAAAAGAAATCTCTGTTGCAAAAGCGACACTCCTTCAGTCGTCAAATTTGCTTGGTAATACTCAGTGACAGTTTGTGCTAGTGCCGGTTTTTTCCTGATTTATGTGGATTTTTCTACTGAAAACGTAAGTAAAGTGTTATAATTATTTCATTTATAGTGTTTTTAGTAATAACAAATATCCAGAAGTTTGATGCGCGTCATATTTTTTGGTATAAAAGGTTTTCAAAATGAAGTGGAATTGCGCGGGGCCACAACAATGGCGCTGTTTTGGTTTTAGCTCAATTATTACACAATTTAGTGGTTAAAAACCATTACTGCCATACATATGTAGAAAGGTTATTTTATAAGGAATCCGTTTCTGTATCTTTTGCTATATTTTATCATTATTATACAAATGAATCAAGATCAATTCTGTGTGTGAATTTTGCGCATTGAAGTTATATTTTTTTCTGCTATTATTACGTTACAAAACCATGACAATCACTAATAGTATAAAGATAATTTATCAGGGAATCTATATTTTATTTATATTATTCGATTAGTAATTAGTTTTCTTCATAATTTGAATATAAAATCAAACGAATACAGACTTTACCGTGCATCCGTCGACGCCTTATGGAGTTCGCAATAAGGTTCATTTTACGATAAGTGCGCACTGGCAAAATCTGTTGCTTGCGTGTTTGCTTGCGTGATTTGAAAAGTAATGAAAAAAAATTTAATTACTTTTCTTGGCATTTTTACGTCTATTTGTGTATGAAAAGTGTCAATGAAAATTATATTGCAGGAAAGGCAATTTCTTATTCTTTATGAGTGTGCCCCCTGATTTTAATTAGATTAATTATAAAATTCGTTAAAAGAATTTTAACGTGACCTCGAATTTTTTTCCTATTTTTTCCGACTTTTCGTTTTTCATCTTCTACGAAGTATGTTTTTCATTCAATGAACCTGAAAAAAATATACAACGTTTCGAGATACTTTACCTAAAGAATAAAGGAATAACTAAATGAATACGACTAATACTATCATTGCAATTAAATTTTCAATACACCGTCATGTGCGGCGCGCGAAAAAAACATTACGTAACTTCAACCTCAAATTTGTTAAATTTTTTGTATGAACACATACTTGTATTATACTTTATTAGAAAGGTCTTTTCATGTAGATTCTGAATATATAAATAATGTGCCACATTTTTTCTTTGATTATATGTTACATTCGTTTTATACCAAGCGGAACAACAATCTAAACATGCGGACTCTTTGTTTGGCTTTGAACGATGATTATAAAAACAAAACACACTGTAGAAGTACTAAATAGCTATAAGGTGTAAGCTTGTTTCATTCCCTTCCGAGAAATGTAACTGGAGTCGTTGTAAGTGTAAACATCTGGTCGCAGGAACATAAATAACACTCGTAGTGCGTATCGCGGCAAAAAATCTCTAGACCCCCGGTCGGAATAGTGTATTGGCGCGAAAGCGGCCCGGTTGGCTAGAGGATATTTACGGGGAATAATAATTATCATATGCAGCGAGCTGACAACGCGGCAATTTCGCTTAGCAATAACCATATTATAACGTTATTTATTTCGATTTTGATATTTCATAACGTTATTCTTTTAATACCGCTATTCGTCTTTTCGTTAGTAATGTCAAAATAATAACGAAACGAAATACGTATAACGTTATATAACATTATATTTTTATATTTTTTATAACGTTATGAAGCTCTGTTACCGACCAACTTGTCATCACCAGCGGATCCAGGGGGACGGGGAGCCCCCGAAACCATTCAGGTTCACCCTTGACAAACTTCTAATTTCTCCAAACTAATGTCAAGCGCCAAACTGACATCCTAGATCCGCCCCAGCTTGTCATCACCCTGGAATTAGGTAGTTGATACTATGTAAGTAAAGATAATGCCATTAGGCATTAAGCTCGCCTATTGTATACCACAAATTGTTACGGTCCAATAAAGTTTTTAAATAAATAAAATAAAATAATGTGTACAGAAAAAATCAAAATGCAGACCTCAAAATGGGTTGCACTAAATTAAGCTGGGAAAACATGATAATTGTTAATTATTTTTGTTAATGATTATTCTTTAATTTTAAATCAATAAAAATTAAGTCAATACACATTGACAATACACGTTTTCAAAACGTGTTCATACAAAATGTATGAGGATCTCGCGTTTTAACAGCTCATAAAATGTATCTCAATTGATTTGATAGTCAAATGCCATATTGTTATAAAACTTCGAGCAGCGCGCTCTTGGCCAGCGTGGTGGACTATGGCCTAAATCCCTCTCATTTATGAGAGCAGACATGTGCCCAGTAGTGGGACATAAAAAGGTTGAAAAAAAAAACTTCAAAGTAAACCCTTAAGGCAACCCTTTCTGCGTCCCACAGCTGGGCCTTGCGTGTCTGTTAGGCCTAGAGGCCTGGAGCTTGTTCCACCTCGTTGCTCAAATGCGTATTGCCACTACCGATACCCATTACACACCCAACCGCTCCCGTTCTGATGAGTTGCGTCAATCACTTGCATTCTACGCATGTCATACACAAAGAATACATTGCAGTGGGATATTGTGAATTAGCATTTTTTTTTGTTACTTAAAAACTTTTTTATATTTCGTCACTCCACAGTTTTAACATTTCCAATTAATTGAATCCCGGAATCACAAAACTTTGAAAGTGTAGTGTGGCTACAATTTATAACAATTTTATTGATATCCCTAGATATGAGTTGTTTATTAGGAATTCTATCCGAATTTATATTTTCTTGCTTTCACTTTATTATTATTTTTATAAGTGGTACAACTATTATGGTTCGCCCGTGGAAGTACCACCGCTGCACCCACTTCTTCGGTGAACCAATTCTGTTCTGTTTCGGTGGAAAGGTGTAGTTGCCGGCTACACTTAAATGACTTAAGCGACCACCAGCCTCCGGAGTAGCAGCGCAACTGCATACGACCTCAGACAAGACTTACCTATGCTTGTTTGAGGTTGTGTGTAGATGTCCATGGGCTGCAGCGACCACTTAACACCACGTGGCCTGCATGCTCGTCTGCTATTCCATTAAAAAAAATTGATTAATTAAAAAATCCATGACTGTTATTCCGAGTAAAAATGTTTGCACCTTAGGTTTAGTGAAGTTTTTGTAAATTTTTTGTAGCAGAGTGCATTATTATTTCCTTTGCCATAAGAGTAAGAGGGTTTATACATTGTTATTAGTTTTTAAATAGAGTTTAGCAGTGCTAAGTTATTGATGCTGTAATTAACTTTTGTAGAAAAGAAATAAATTGAATTAAACATGTCCTGTCATTTATTCTTGTTAAACTGGAGCCTTTTTTGCTTCCAACTGCTGGGCACGGGTCTCTTTCCCGGAGGCCTGGAGCCTACTCCTCCACGCATCAATACGGGTAATTAAAATAATGCATTTCTATTAGAGCGATATTATGAACAAACTTGGCAATTTATTCAAAATAGCTAACTTCGTTATTTTATTTATTTATATTTCAGCAAAAATATTTGTTTACTATAACGACCGATACGATGACGATTTTATTTAATATATAACAACCTGCGTGGCGCAATGGTTACAATGCTGGACTGCAAACAATTTTGATTAAAATTTCTGTTCTCAGTCTGGGTGTTTGTGTTTGTCTTTGTGTGTCCATGGTATCCACGACACAGGGTATGTCAGGGTGTGGGGCTATGGGTGTGAAGCATTATTTATTTATATATAAGGCCGATTTATTTAACTAAGTGAAAAACGAGACTATGTTTTCTGTTTTAGTTTTATGTGGTATGGGGAGGGGTTTGTTAAAATAAACACAACAATTTTATAAAATCTTATTATATTAAATTGTCTTAAGATATTTTCAATTATTTAAATGCAATTCATTGACCTTTCTAAAACAACCTAAACCAAATGTTGTAGAGAAATTTGCACAGTTTTTGGCACAAATGTGAAATAAATAATTAGATAATTGTTTCTTAAACATAACTACATTTAAATAATGGTTAATTGGTCACCAAAAATATGGAAAACAAATTAAAAGTTCTAAGGTGACATCATAAACAAATTCTGTTTACCTACAGAACTATAGTAACATAAGTGTTGCCCAATTACTTAATAATAATAATATGGAAACAGTTATTAAGTGTATCGAATTTATATTTATGAATGAATTACAATTTTCATCCTATGGAGTATAATGTTGAAATATCAAGTATTAAAGTTGACTGAATAACTATTCTTAAATTAATACTAATTCAATTTTATCTCGCTTATGAATCTCGAAAATTATCAATTTTATTTAATCATAAATCTTAACAGATACTGCTTATAGGTAAGCAAATAAAATACAGTTTTCGTCAATCATAGCACCAACAGGCAGTTGAAATAAATCAGATTTCAGAGACATTTTGTGAATCGTATTTTTTCGATGTGTGGCACAAAAAGTTACTAAACTAATTTAATACTAGTCTTATTTTAAAAGATTGTTATATTAGAATCATGTTTAGCTTTAAGCTATTGAGTTACACAACATTTTTGATTATACACATCAGCAAGGCCACATATTACCTACGTAAAAAATCACTTTAGATAATAAAAAATAGTTCACAATATTCATAGACATACAACATCAGCTAGGCATGGTTTTTGGTTTATATCATCATAATACCACAATTAAGACAAAATCTATACAGTATACAACTAAAAATCTGAACAGGGCTGAATACCCCATATAAGTTGTAAACAAGCAATATGGCTGCTGACATTAATGCTAGTTTGCTTATTGCTAAATTTGAGACATTAGTCACGACGATGTTAACAACTCTGTCTTGGGAATTTTAAAAAAGTGAAAATTATTGCTGTCCAAATACCTTAAAATAAACAGATACTTAAATGTAAATGACAACACTGTATATTGATTATTATTACTCTATATAATTATACCTTATAAGAAACATTAAGTCCAGGCAGTGATCGTCAGTACTTTTAGGTTAACATTGTAGGGTTGAGTTCACAAAGCATCCTACATAGCTTATTTTTGGCAATTGAATGTAGCAAAGGAGATAAAAATTATTTTCATGTTGCCTCCATATTAGAATGAAAGTTGCCAGTTTAAACATGCAAACATCTAAAATAGTAGTAATAGTAATAGTAGTCTTGGGTAGTTCGTGAACGACCTAGGTGGGAAGAGCGCTCCTTTAGGTGAACTATGCGAACTAGTTCATCGATGATCTCTTAGTTCTTTTTTTATATATTTTTTGCGTCCGCTTCACTAGGCGCTATGTACGTGACTGACCGAATTATTTATAGTTCGTTTTATCACAAGTGTCCTAAATACTAAACAAACATGGCGGACTGATGTCTTTAGTCTAGATAGTCTTTTATTTATTGCTTATACTAAATTATTTCAAAAAAATAGCTAATGAACTAATAGAGCAAACTAGTTCGCCATTGGATTATGAACTAAATTGAGCGCTTTCAGTGGTGACAGACTAGCAAATAGCTACTTCTTAATATCTGTATTTATGGCAACTTTAAGAGCTGACCAATATCAGTGTGCATGGTTGGTCCATACAGTCTGATATTAGCAGACTCCCCATGACAGTCAACAACCTAACTTGGCTTGTGGTCCAATAGATTCATTTTATAGCTAGTAGAAATAACATGGTTTGACCAGGAAAGTAGCACCACTGAACTCTTTTCTGCCATGAAGCAATTATATAGTGTATCAGTGGAAAGGAGCAGATCCCAGCCAGACTTATGCCTGCCCCACATGTAACAAGAAATCGACTGTACAGAGAGACTGTACAGATAAGTCGAGCACCCCTAGTGCCTCCACACGCCACCGATATCTGAGTCGATCGTCAGTTTTCCGCAGAAGTTCACACAGTAAACATGTCATCCACGATGGAAAATAATGAGGCACTTGCGTTGTAGGGCCTAATTATGTGCTTAAAGAAAAAAAAGTCGAGGACCATACATACTATTGCATAAAGCTCGTTTTGCGTGATGCGCACGTCCGAACAGAAGCGGGGTCCGAGACGAACTGCCGAACTGAGCGATCACGACCGCCGACGAACGTTTTATCTAATGAAATTTGCTACTGCCACCGACGAACGATTAATTGCAACGATTTACCATCCACAAACGCGCAAACAGCAACGATTTCTCGTTACGTGTGTACACAGTAATACACAAAACCTCAGTTAAGACGCGGCTTGCTTTAACCACCATGTGGCCTACAATCTTTCCGAATCCATGACTTGTCTGCTTCTCCATTTAAATAATAATAAACAAGTTAAACTGGTTGGTTTACATGTTGAGTAACAGAGCATGAAAACACTCAAAACTTCTCACAAGCAGTATGGTAAAGGACCAGCCTCTTAATATCATATTTGATGGCATAACAAGCCAAGTTAAATTATTAAGCTACCATTTCTGCCTGATAGGTCAAGGATAACTTTGAACCTAAGGAAATATGTTTCTACATGGTACTTTGATGAATCTAAATCAATTCCCTTTCCTGTAGATAACTTGGCTTGTTATGCATCTAGACAGTTGGTTGTGAGAGAAAACGTATAAGTGAGTAATAACAGAATGCACGCACACGTACACGGAGCAGGCCGGGGGGTAGGACATAGTTATTAGTGAAGTCCCGATCTATAACAAAATAGATCCGCGGATACGGATCAGGGTATTTGGTGTCAAGATTCGTGGATACGGATCTTCGTTTTTCCATACAAAACCACTTCTGCTGATCGTTTGTTTGAATGGATGACTGAATTATTTTTTCATTTCGACGTTTATTAGAACATAAGTTGCTCTTTATAGTTTTAATAACTGGTCCATAATAATTTTACGATGAATAATAAATATAATTACATCTCTGTAGTGAAAATTAATAAGTTGAAAGATCTAAAAGATCCATTAAAATGTTACTGATACAGATATTTCTCTTCCCTTAGATATCCGCGAATACGGGTACGGATATTCGGCACTTCACTAATAGTTACTATAGTAATCTGCTGGTTACGACGCTATTAATTTGTCTGTCTAATCCGAGTGACCAGTTAAGTTACAACAGTTATCTGTTGGTAACTATGAGATTATTGTAGTATATACTATAGATAATGACAAGTTTCTGTAGTAACCAGGAGATAACTATAATAATCCGCTGATAACTACAGTAACAGAAAGACAGTTTCATCACATCATGGAAATGAATTAGTGGGATGAAGGCGTCGTCGAGCTTGGCGGGCGGTCAGAGTGCGCAAGTACACGATGCGCAAAGTGTCGTATATTTTCGAGCTGTGAGTTTCTGAAAGTTTGGAGCATTATATAGGGTATTACACTTTTGATAGGACCATATTCTCGATGACATTACTAGAGTTAGGTTTCCACAAAAATTAAGGTCAGAACAGGGTGAAAAATGCGCTGAAAAATTCGTGATATATCGATTTTACGAGTAGTTGCTGGTTACTATAGTAATCTGTACTAGTTATCAGCGGGTAACAAGAATCATGTACAGGTAACTATAGTCACACTGATAACTATAGTAATCTGACGATAATAATAGAAACTGAAGACAGATTCATTGTAAAATGAACATGAATTTTTGGGTTGTAGCAACAATGAATCAGTACAAATATAAGGCCTATACACACTTATCCAGTATCACACTGATAACTATAGTAATCTAAGATACTAAGATACTATCCGCTGTGTGGCGCGGAGCTGGGCGGGCGGTCTGTGACAATAACTATAGAAACTGAAGACAGATTCGTTGTAAAATGAACATGAATTTTTGCGGGTAGCGACAATGAGTCAGCTTACAAACATAAGGCCCATACACACCTATCCGCTGTGCGGCGCGGAGCTGGGCGGGTCGGCGCGCAGGTAGGCGGCGTGCGCGGGCAGGCCGGGCGGCAGCGCCACGTCGCGGAAGTAGCGGTGCCGCCGCGCCGCCTTCGCCGAGATGCGCTTCGCCGGGTCGTACACCAGCATCTTCTGGAGCAAGTCCATGCCGTCCTCGTCCAGGTTTTGCACCTGCGTGTAAACACAAATAAGATGTTTATTTAATTCAACACGCTAACAAGTAATAACCACAAAAATACCAAACAGTAGTAAGTTGTAGAACTATTATGGTTCGCCCGGGGAAGTACCACCGCTGCACCCACTTCTGCCGTGAACCAATTCTGTTGTTTCGGTGGAAAGGTGCAGTTGCCGGCTACACTTACATGAAACCGCAAGCCGCCGTAAACATTGTAAGGTGCAGGAGAGCACATCTACTCTTCAAAGATGGGCCCATTCTGTGCTCCGCGCGTAAAGGACACTGGTGCGTTCCATCGGAGATTTCGGAGTCCTCCCAAAGCGCAGAGGCAGGTCACCGAGGGGGTTTTAGTGCGATCAAATCCCTCAGATCCCGGTATCCTCTCCCAAGGTGCTGGGTACCTTTTGAAGGTCCCCCCCCCCGACACCAGACTTCAGCAATGATTTATTTTATTTACCTCGTTTAAAATCGTTTATTTAGAAAACCGTTACAGACTGTGAATTTTAATGGTATGTATGGTAGCGATAGGTTGCTTGACTGTTAGCGAGAGCGAATGAAAGATGAATGGCTGTATGTCACAACGTAGGCTCGAACGGTATGTTTCGCTGCAACAGTATAGTAAAATAACAATGCAAGAACATGGCTTCTTTCTAAATCAGACATTTAACTGGTACTACACATAAATAATTAGATGATAATATTTTGTTCAATAAGTTCACTTACATTATCAAAATGTTGTAGATTGTACTTACATGGTTATGAAGGTTAAATGTGTTCCAATTGGGAAAAGTGGGCTTGTAATCAGGCAACTCTGATACACCAGGCCAGATCTGTTCTGTTGGTGTCCTCAACATCCTGTAATGATATAACATACATACAATGACAGCCTCCGTGGCATAGTGGTGATGAGCTGACTGCGAAGCGTGAGGTCGAGGGTTTAATTCCCACCCAGGACAAATATTTGTGTGATCATCATGACTATTTGTTCTGTGTCTGGGTGTTAATTTATCTATTTCAGTATATATTTAGAATTATATAAGTACGTTCATCAGCTTTCTGATTACCATAGTACAAGCTCTGCTTAGTTTGGAATCAGATGGTGTTGTGTGAATTGTCCAAAGATATTTATTTATTTATTTATTAATCACACGAACAACAAATAGCTTCCGCGTTAAACGTAAATAAGTACTAACACTAAACAATGTTTGAAAGTTTTTTCGCTGGCTTTTTTCTCTCATTGACCCAGGCATCAAAAGCCGATGATCCGTTAAGAATATTCTTAACAGGTCTTAAAATAAAACTGTTTTAGTTAATTTTAATAAATAATATTGTATGCCAGAACATGGTAAAGTGTTTAAACTTCTAATTAAGTTCTAATGCCTCGTTCACCATCTCCAAGTAAAGTATTGATTAGTTTTGTCCCAAGTAAAGTTAATTGGCAAGTAAAAGCTATGAGTTGATTGTTGACCCCCCCTAATAATGGGGGGAGACCCGTGCCCAGCAGTGGGACGCAAAAAGGGTTGAAGCCAAAAGCTATGAGTAAGGGTCAGTATATCATATGATTAGTGCTACTCGAACACTGTGAAATTGAAGTTACGGGTGACTTTAACCGACAATTAGCGTACTTATCACTTTACATAAAGGTGGTGAAAGATTATTATAATAATTTTAAACATCGAATTGTTTGTATGTAACAGTCAAGAAAAAAATATTTTCATTTCTTTTTTTCTTTTCAATTAATAGTTTACAGGTTTGATCACTTTACAAGGGAAAATAAAACTGTGTTTTTACTATTTTCCTCAAACATGTTTCGAAGACATGTTTTTTACAAGAATCTTTGCCTTCGAAAAATGTTTGATAACTTTAAGGCATTCTACAAACGTATATCTTCAACTGACCACTTTTAGTTTTCAGTTTTTTAATCAACTTGATGAAAACACTTTTGACCATCATTCTATTTTGTATATTATGAAAAGTAGAAGCAACTGGACACAAAATTTTCCATCTGTGTGGAACTGGCTGATTTCATACTGGTTGTATAGACACACACAAGACACAAAACAGGAAGATGTCTGCCAGGCAGACTAGTCTATACTAATATTATAAAGAGGAAAGATTTGTATTTTTGTATGTTTGTAGTGAATAAACTCAAAAACTACTGTACCGATTTCAAAAACTATTTCACCATTAGAAAGCTACATTCACCCTGAGTAACATCGGCTAATTTTCACCGCGAAAATGCTTCATTCCTACGTGAAAACGGGTAATAGGGTCAACGCAGTTGAAGCAATTGGCTAAACGCCTATGATTTTAATATAGCAATGAATCCTGGCACATAGGCTATTTTTATCCTACGGGACCCATTAAACGGGTGCACGCGAGCGAAGCCGCTGGGGGAAGGCTAGTAAAACAATAAAAAGGGGAATGTACCTGAAAATCCTGAATAACTGATCAATCTCAGAATCTCCTTGGAATAGTGGTTTCTTAGATGACATCTCTGAGAAAATGCAGCCCACTGACCACATGTCGATTGGGCATGAATACCTGGAAAAAAAATAGTGTGATAAGAAAAAAACTAATTTATTAGCAGAATTTGATATTTAATTAAAACCTAGTATTTATTTACAGAATATGATTGCTGGCTGCAACCGTTTTTGCGACCCACAGCTGGACTTGTGTCTCTCCCCATTATTGGGGAGGTCTGGAGCTTGCTCCACCACGCTGCTCCAATGCGGGTTGGTGGAGATGCGGGTTAGTGGCTAACCCGCTGTCAGATGTTTTCAAATCGCCCATAAGGCCTCCGACTAAGCTTAACGACTGCTATCTATCGACAACAACCGGGACCGACGGCTCAACGTGCCCTCCGAAGCACGGAAACGCGCATGTTTTTTTTTTGCCACTAGTGGTCATTCGGCTCACACCCAACCGCGCCCGTTTTCGTTTAGTTGCATAGATCGTTTGCGTTCTACGCTAACCGCCGGGCCATGCGCGCTTCACTATTAATAATATAAGTAATAAAAGTAGATAATGTAATAAAAGATAGGTAGCAGTTTAGTATTATTAAAGATCCAAATTAACTAAACATGAACAAACCTTTGAATCCCAAGCAATACTTCAGGAGCTCTGTACCAGAGGGTCACCACTTCGTGTGTGTATACTCTGACTGGGACACCAAACGCTCTACCCAAACCAAAATCAGCCACCTGTAAATATTTTTTTTAACTCTTTTTATCTCCCACAGCTGGGCGCAGATTTCCTCTCGGAAGTGAGACGGATATAGGCATATTTATTTATTTAAGGTTCACCAACGTAGATTATACTTAGTCAAATATATTTGTAAACATTAAAATAAGGAAAATCATGAACCCGCAAACACAGTTGAACACAGCATACATATAATAATAATAATAATTCCTTTATTTCAGGCATCAAGGCATACAACAAGGCATACATATGATTTTTAAATTATGCATGATAATTTTAATTAAAAAGTAGAGAGAGTTACACAGTAGTAGTTACGCTTAGGGCCTCGTTCACCATCTCCAGTACCGTAAAAGTCCTGCAGTCAAAGTGCAGTCCCAAGTAAAATTAATCCGCAGGTAAAAGCTATGAGTACAGGTCAGTTTATCATATGATTAGTGCTACTAGAATATTTTGAAATTGAAATTGAAGTTACAGGTGACTTTAACCAACAATTAGCGTACTTGTCACTTTACTTAAAGGTGGTGAAAGAGGCCCTCATTCTCTAATCTCAGCTAGAAAAAGAAGGACAACAATCTAAATATAGTTATAACTTTATTGATGTGTAAACTGATATCAATTTTGATTTTAAAATTTTGCTACAGTAGGAAAGTCTTCTGAAAATATGAATATTTAGTCATATTCATACTTTGTTCATGAACTAGTGTTCAGAGGATGTAGTCATCCTCAGTTTCATTCATCTAATGCATTTGGGGATTCAAAACCAAAACAGTCAATCAAAAATATTTATATTAGGTTTTTTTTTATTTGAATGGAGTAGCAGACGAGCATGCAGGCCACGTGGTGTTAAGTGGTCGCTGCTGCCCATGGACATCTATATACAACTTCAAGCAAGCATAGGTAAGTCTTGTCTGAGGTCGTATGCAGTATAAATTTTCACTTAATGAATGTAATTATTTCTCGGTATCATCTTTAGGTGCCCGTTTGGGCTAAATGTAGAGCTGAGAGAAAAAAGGCGGCAAAGAAAAAGCTCCTGCAGAACTATTTAAAAAAAAGGACATATATGTATATTTGAGATAACAGTATGGCTATAGGTCCATAATGGGCACATGTGACAGCTTCACATATGAAAGAGAAAGTAGAAAATGTAATAAGGTTGTTAAAGATTACTATGCTAATCTTTTACCTTAATAATACCAGTTTTATCAATGAGTAGGTTCTGTGGCTTGAGATCACGGTGCAGTATTCTGCGCTGGTGGCAGTACAAGATGGCACTGTTGATCTGGTACAGGTAGCTCTTCACCATAGCTGGATCCATAAACTGTAATCAAGGAGTTAAGGCGGGAAATTGAGAGAGGTATAGCATAGTCTTGTTTTATTTTCTTTTTCTTGGTTGATTTTCGAATCCAAAAAGTATTTGATATAAAGGTAATGATGTTTTAATAGATTTAGGTAAATTACAGTGTCCAAGTATTATGAAAGAAAATGGCAGCCATTTCAGACTATACTGAAACACATCTTATATATAAAATTCTCGTGTCACAATGTTCGTTCCCATACTCCTCCGAAACGGCTCAACCGATTCTCATGAAATTTTGTGAGCATATTGAGTAGGTCTGAGAATCGGGCAACATCTATTTTTCATCCCCCTAAGTGATAAGGGTGGCCCACTCTAAACATTTTAAGGCGATACAGAGTTCGCAGGGTCAGCTAGTTTTTATATATATTTTTATGCTGTAGAATATATGTCTATATGAAACAAGTCTATGTTTATGTGTAATATATAAACAAGTATATGTTTATGGGTTTTGGTTGTGGGCCAGACTTACATGAAACAACCATCAGCACAAAATAAAAAATATCCAGAAAGTCCACTCCCGCCATTTTCGAAATTAACTACCTAAACTGGGTCGACTCCCTAGGGTTGCTACTGTACTAAGTATTTCTTAATTTTGAAATAGTCTAGTTTAGGTGCTTTATATTGACAGCGATACATCGATTCGTTTACACATTCATCTTATACGTGCATACCTAAATGGGTAGACCATCATCTTATAATCATTTATCTAAAAGCATGAGTACATAATAAAAAAAGAAAATGTAAACAAGTGCACTAAGTTCGAACAAAACCAAAATGCAGAAAGGCGCCAAGTTCGGTTAAAAAGAAAGAGAAAGAGAGATCGGTAAATAAACGAAGTGATCCTAAAAGGGTTCCTTTTTCCTTTTGAGGTACGGAATTCTAAAAATGAACCTATTTTTATTGTTTTTGAAACATACTTATGAAACAGAAAACAAGTAATATTTGATAATAATAATAATTTTTACAAATTAGTAACAAAAAATTTTTTTCTTCGATTTTTACATTGCTTGAAAGCGCAATTATTATTGCATATTAAAGTGTTAATAAAACATTTGCATTTTCAGATATATTTTTTAATAATCTATGGGAAAATATTAAATATTACAATTTATGTACTTATTTTTAAAAATTTGTGTTGTTTTAAAGCATACGAATATTACGAATACACTGCAACAGTAATAAAAACGCTTATCCATTTTTTAGCTCGTCAAATTCTAAACACTTGCGAGCGACAGTTCGACTACAGTTCTGTCCCAGATTGTCCGAGACGGCCTGTAAACGCAAAGTCAATGTGTGCGTAACAATATTGCGCTTTATTTCCGAGTGGACCATCTGTCTCGGCGCGCCGCCGCCGATACGTAATTTGTGTCATCAGCTTCCAGATTAGCCTCAGAGAGACTTAGCTCAAGACTTGGGCTTGCTTGAGGGTGTATGTAGATGTCTTTGAGCTACAGTGACCAGCTACAACCAAAGGTCTTCATGCACATTTGCTACTCCACTTAAGTAAATTATAAAAATCAACTTGTGTAGCATATGAGGTGCAAACATGGTCTTCTCTCAACTCTGTGACATACATACAAGCAACATTACAGTCACTTATGACAACCTTGATGGAGACAGGCATATTTTTATGCCAACCTCTTTATGTCCCACTGCAGGTCTGGAAGTAAGAGGGATTTAGGCCAGTCTCATAATACCACATGAAACTCATAATACCACATTAGTTGCTTTACTGTACCATTGCCAGATGGCTTAAGTTCCAGAACTACACAATAATAGTCCCTGTAGCTTTAGGACTAAAAAAGGTGCAGAGCACATTTGCTCTCCTGAAGATAGGCCCGTACGGGGTTCCACATGTAGAGGACACCAGTGCGTTCCACTAGAGATCCCAGAGTCCTTCCCAAGCAAAGAGGCATGCCACCGAGGGTTTTTTTAATGTGGTACAAATCCCAAATAACTCAGTATCCACTCCCAAGGTGCCAGGTACCTTATGAAGGTTCCCCCCCAATACAAAAAAAGGCCTACACAATAATGGGGAGAGATCTGTGGTCTCAAATGGTACTCAGGGGAGTTTAAGTTAGTTTCTAAATCCATTCAATTAAAAAAACCTTTATTGTTATTTCTTTCAAATCTTATTATTCTAATATACATTAAGTTTGAACTAAGTTTTATTTGTACATTAAATCTATACTAATGAGATTGTTCTAATGAGTTTTAATCTCAGAAATTATTGGTCGGAGTTAAAAGATTATTTTTGTGTTGGATTCTCCTTTTAACAAGAAATATATTACATATAGATTCAATCTTTAAGCAGGGCATAAATAATATTAGAATATACATACCTTGCCAGACCCGAGTGAGTCCATGTATTTCTTTAAATCCATAGATAAAAATTCAAATATGAGATACAGTCGGGCTTCCTCCATTAGGACATCTTCTAGTTTCACTATGTTAGGATGATTTAATTCTTTTAGTAGCGATATCTCTCTGCAAAAACAAAATTTAAAACATTTTTGACATCTACGCTCATCTCTTTAGGTTATAATTTAATTTTAATTATTATGATACTCAACTGTCCTCATTATTTGTACGAAAATAGAAATGTACGTATAATATGATGAATAAAATGAAACTTACCGAATCGCTGTAGATGGGATGCCTTCTTCTTCAGACTCCAAGCGAATTTTCTTCATGGCAACGAACTGGCCGGTTATTTTATTTTTGCCCTTATACACTACACCGTAAGTACCTTCACCAATCTTTTCAATTTTTAAGAAATCATCCATCTTGTAGTGCGTAATTTTGTTAGATTTTCAACAAACCGTTGTAACAAAAACTGTTGGTTAGTTAGTGTACTCTCTTTTTGTCGCGCACTGTTCTGTCTTTTTTATAAATATATATAAAAATATACTTGGTAATGCTAACAAAACTGCAAGCTTTAACTGCAATAGTAGATAGGAACACTTTTTATTATTATTTTTATTCAGATACCAAAAAACAACGTTTTGTGCACTTGCAGCTTTCAAACGAAAAGTTTTTAAATTTTTCGAACGATCGAAGTATCGCAACGCGTTGCCATATTTTGACAGTTGCGTTCGGTTTTAGAAAAAAAAGATATAACCATTAAATAAATCCTATTTATGTTGTTTATTTAAAAAATAAACTTCAAAATTGTGTCTTTTATTTTTTTACACTTAGAAATAAATATTTTGAAAAGCTTAGACCAAGAATAATGTACTTGAAAAGATAATTATGGCTAAAGGTCTGATTACATTGGCCAACCTGCAGGGGCCGACCCGGCATACATTGCTGGTTATCTGAGTACATTGTAATAAAATACTCAAAATAACCAGCAATGTATGCCAAATCAGACCCTGCAAGTTGGTTAATGTAATCAGCCCTTAAGTCTTCGTGCTCTGCTCTGCCCTAGTCAACGCCTAGTCATGAACACTACGGTCTACGCATCATGAACTACAGTCCACTACGTTTTCTGCATGCAACTTAGAGCATCAAAGGTACCTACTGACAGTTGATGCTCTACATCTAAGGCATGCAATTGTTAAGAAGCCATTACGCTTGAATGGTAATGGTAAACCAAAATGTTCGCAGTTTTTATACATAAGGTTCCTTGTTTTTATTAAATCGCTTATTAAAATTCTGCAAAATATTGACGGTTTATGACAAAATTGTATTATGGACACTGGAGGGGAGGAAGACTAAACAAAAGTGAAGTATTCGACCTTAGAGCATCAAGGCATGACAGGTATGATACCCGTCAGAGGAGTGGCCTTTAAGGGCGAACCCCTCGTCCCAACGCCGATGCACAATGTGCCTTCAAGTTATACAACTAGTGTGTCTGTGTGTGTCGGTGTCAGTGTTGGCAGTGCATAGAAAATGACGTTGTTAATTGAAATGTATGCGTTTGTAGCGATGAAAGAATATTTGTGAATGTGTGACAAAATTAAAATGTGTGCGTTCTTCCCCCGGACCAGATTTGGCACAAAAATTATGTATCGAAGCGAGTCGCTATGCCGTCTCTACTGAAGGATGAGTCAGTAACTTTGATGCTCTAAGTATTCGACGGAGTTTTTGTCCTAAAAATATTGTTGGCAAGGCAACACTGCTTGCTGCTACCCGTTTTGGTGTTTCATTACGCTTTCAGCTTTCAGCAGCGTTTGTCCATTTTTCTTTCAATAATGGCATCGCAAACTTTGTGCATATTGCCAGGGTGAAGTATAATTTTTGCATCACTTTTTCCCCAGTTTCGTTGAAACTGGACGAAGCAGTAATAAAAGTCAATAAGTCGTTTGTAATCAATCAGTCAAGTCAGCCAGATTTTAAAGTAAAGCGATGGTTACTTTACCAGAACGAACGTGACCAATGTAGGTTTGGATTTTGGATGCAAGCTGATCGGGGACGTGGGGACGCCCCATTGGACCGGTAGAACGCGACATGCAACTTTCTCAAAGAATAATTAAGAGGAGGAGTCCTGAACTTGAATACATGAACTTATAACTGGGGATTGTTGCTCATAAAAATTAGTTGTCATCTCATAATTTATTATCCTGAAATGTTCATCTACATGAATGTTTAAAGCCTGCGCTAGAAGCACGAACCATAATCCCTTTCTATAATTATAAGGGCATCAATTTACAGCTAAAGAAAACGACTTTCTTACTAGAGTCGTCACCCTCCGATACTCTAAGCTCTCCGCCCTCTTAAGTCGTCATTTTCAGGGTTCCTTACCCAAAGGGTGTCAATGGGACCTTATTACTAAGTCTCCGCTATCCGTCTGTCCGTCTGTCAGTCATTAGGCTGTATCTCATGAACCGTGATGGCTAGACTTTAGAAATATTCACAGATGATGTACCTATTTCTGTTGCCGCTATAACAAGAAACACTAAAAAAGTTATTTGAATAAAATAAATATTTAAGCGGGCTCCCATACAACAAACGTGATTTTTTTACATTATGGTACGAAACTTTACGTGCGCGAGTCCGACTTGCACTTGGCCGGTTTTTTAAATACTTGTACACTGTTCCGTTATAAGAAAGGCGCTCTTTGTATTGTGGTTCCGTCGAGAAGCAATTTAAATACTTGACGAGACTGGATGTATTTTTTAAATAAAGAAATTTTAAATGTGAAGTAATAAAGTAATATTAATAATATAATGTCGACTAGTCATCGATCATATACCTACTATATAGCGACTAGTGTATCTTCCTCTGCTCCTATTTTAATATTTTAGTGGATCCTGTAACCTGTTAGTGAATCCACCTTTATTGTAAAAAGTGGTGAGGTATTTTACACAATAAATCTACTAATAAACTTTGCATAATAATGTATTTTGATTTTTGTCCTTAAATCCTTATTTAAATAGAGTTAAAGATGAGCATGGACTGGACACCACGACTTGTTAAGTGATCGCTGTAGCCCACGGGCATCAACATACAATCCGAGCCTTGCTTGAGTGCTGGTCCTCCGGAGGCTGAAGGACGACCGTAACACAATAGAATTGTTTAGAGCAGAAATGTGCACGGCGGTGTAACTTCTCAGGCCGAAACGTGAAAATACTGGCTGCAACCCTTTTTGCGTCCCACTCGAAGTGACCGACGGCTTCGTGCCCTCCGAAGCACGGAAACAAGCAAAAAAAAATAGCCTATAGCGGTCACCCATCTCAAACCAAACCGCGCCTGTTCGGCTTAGCCGTCGCAGATCGCTTGCGTTCTACGCCGTTCACCGGGCCATTTGTGCTTCAAATCAAATATGCTATTTTTGCGCTGCATTTGAATAAGTACGTCACTGAAAGAAAGAAGAACGAAAAATCTTGAACGGTGTTCGAGTGTTCGGGTGATATTCAACTTTATGTTACGTAATTTAAGATAATCAAGTATTAATTAAAATTAGGCTATTTAAGAGTTGTCGAGATAATCATTAAAAAGATACAGTATCATTGACATGCTAATCTCAGCAGTATTTGTCACGTTTTGCTGATTGCACACACAAGTCTCTGACCTTTATCGTCTTGATAATCAATTATAGATAAATAGATGGTCGATTGTAATATATAAATATATGAAAATATGATGTGCTCCCAAATTGGTGGTGGTATTCATGTGAACTCGAGTGAAAATGGTGGGAAAGTGGGCGGCGGTGCTGCCGCTGCTAGTGGCTTTGAATAATGTAAGTTCTTGCCTAATTAATAATAATAAACAAGCGATAGAGTAGTAAAAACTAATTAGCTAATAGAATATAAGTACCCGGAAGGGCGAGCGTAACTCTGATATAAAAACTCATTAGCTTAGTTGCCTTACAACGCCAATCTAACCTAACGCCTACTAAGAAAATGACAATAAAACGAGAGCACAATATGTATTTTTCGAATTCCCGCCAAAACTCATATCTGACATGATTTGGGGCCGATTTTTCTATCCCCAGATCTGAGCCCCAGTTAAAAAAAACAACAGGTTGCACTCCAGTATTGCCGGCAGAAGTGAAAAATATTTTGGAATGGTTAGGGAATAATTTCGTACGAATTGCTTTTATTAACAGTATTATTTTTCATCTAGTATTTTCAGTAGGTTTTCATCTAGTATTTTTATAAAGTACTCACTCATTTTCTTTCACTATTTCTTCGTCACTTTTCATCAATAGATGCACTTTGTTCAATGTCTATATTTTAAATACTTGATATAAACGAATTTTACAAGTATAGACAGTAGACAGTCGAGCCATCAGCTGTAAACCCCCCCCCCCCCCCCCCCCCGTTTTACGAATATTCTATCAGGCCACGTGTCCGGACGCGAGTATAACATTTTTTTCCCATCCCAAAAAAGTGCTCAACGCCGCTAAAGAAGTTTTCACTACAATAATCGAATAAAAATCTAAATGCTAGAACTGTCTTCGTTACTCTATGACATAGGAAAAGGATAGCGATAATATTTATTGACTACTAGCCTTCCGCCAGCGGGTTCGCTCGCGTGGACCCGTTTTATAGGTTCCCGTAGGATAAAAACCATAGTATGTCCTTTCCCAAGGTCCACTCTATCTGTTTTCCAAATTTTATTAAAATTGGTTCAGTAGTTTAAGCGTGAAAGCGTAACAGACAGACAGACAGAGTTACTTTCGAATTTATAATATTAGTAGGGAAGTAGGGATTAACAACTTTATCTCGGGATTATAAAATCAGTCCTTAATTATAATTAAATTTAAAAAGTTAAAAACCTCTCGACCAAAAAAATAAACTCTAAAAACTAAATATTTTAAACCTATTATAATTATCATCGTCACATTATATTATGTGAGTTCAAGTATTTTTATTTTCCAAGCGGCGTCGGGGGACCGCTAAGTGAGAAAAAGTGTAGGTAGTCACAGATTGCAACAAAAGAATTTACTCCGAAAAATTCGCAAAATCGACTCAACCGTTAAGGGGGTCGTCTGCCCTCACGTTTAGCGGTCCCCCAACGCGACGACGCTTGGAAAATAAAAATACTTGAACTCACATAATATATTTATTTATTTATTTATTTATTATTTGTAGCTCCTTAAAGTATAAGGGTTACAGGGTAAGACTTAATGCCTAATGGCATTCTCTGCCAGTCAACCCTGGGTGATGGCTAGAAGTTACGGTAGGCAGGAAAATATTTACTTAGTTTAAAGGATTATTAATTAGAAAAAAAAAATAAAAAAAATATTAATATGTAGATAAATATACCTAAAGACTAAATAAACACATACATAGATAGACACATACATACATACATAAATACCTACATACGTACATACATACATACATGTACATATATATATATATATATATATATATATATATATATATATATATATATATATATATATATATATATATATACAAGATACGAATGTCAAAAGGTGGTTAATTATTATGACTCATTCGTTACTGTCTAATAGGTGTTTCCGTAGCATCCCCTTAAATGCAGTCTTTGTTCGCGCCTTTCTGATGTTTTCGGGCAGGGCATTCCAGAGCAGTATAGCCTGAACATTAAATGAGTATCGGAAAAAATCACTATTGTGTGGAGGTATACAAAGCATAAGATTATTAGTGGAACGAAGACCTTTGTCGTGAACTGAACACAGGTACTGAAAATTTTCCTTTAGATAATTTGGAGAAGTTGGATCCTGTAAGATTGAATACAGAACCAAAAGAATTCTAGATTTACGCCTCTGACGAATAGTAAGCCATTTAAGCTGACTTCGATAACTTGAGATATGATCATACTTGCGTAGATTGAAAATAAATCGGATGCAATTGTTAAGGAGGCGCTCTAGCTTATTTAGAAGTTCTTCGTTCAGGTCCGGGTAGCACACGTCAGCATAGTCAATGATGGGCAATATGTGACGCAATTGCAATATATGTGACGATGATAATTATAATAGGTCTAAAATATTATTTGTTAGTTTTTAGAGTTTATTTTTTTGGTCGGGGGGTTTTTAAATTTTTAAATTTAATTTTTATTTCAAGCTTTTTAAACGGAACTGATCTGCTGTACATAAGTTACAAGGAACCACTGTTGAAAAGGCTGTAAAAAAAAACTTTTGCAAAAGGCCAAGCCTACGTGGCTATTAGCCGCGTAAAAAATTTAGATGGGGTCGCTATATGCGATATCGACCAAAGGAAGCTGTTAAACAATACTCATGACAAACTGGCTCTGGGAGAATTGCACAGATTGAGAAAGAATAAAGATTAAACTTTGGTCCTTCTAGATTTTCAGCAAAAATATAAATCGGTTTATCCGTTTAATTCCGGCATTCCAGGGTTTCATCCGCCACATCTCATTTCCAGCATCAGGTCCTCGTCAATTAAAAACATGAAGAGAACTAGTCAAGGCAAATTCAACGAGCCCAAACTCGATGGGTTTACTAAAAGGTAGACCAGGGTTACGTCTCCTTTCTTCGAGCCCTATCATCAGACCAGCTCAGAGATTTCAGATTTCCAAAAACAGGTCCTCGTCAATTAGAAACATAAAGAGAACTAGTTAAGACAAATCCAACGAGCCCAGACTCGATGGGTTTACTAAAAGGCAGTCCAGGGTTACGTCTCCTATCTTCGAGCCCTAACAGCAGACCAGCTCAATGCTTGCAAGTAAACTGAGCGTGTAAAATTCCTATCACACCTAACAAACGACTTGATGACCTTGAAGGCCTGAACCGATTTCCACCAAACATCCTTTCAATCAACAAAAACCGCATTAAAATCGGATCGTCCGTTTGGGAGCTACGATGCCACAAACAGACACGGACACATACACATTTACACACACATACAGACACGTCAAACTTATAACACCCCGTCGTTTTTGCGTCGGGGGTTAAAAATACTTAGGTTTAAATTGCAGCACACCACGCTCAAGTTTTTTTAGAAAGAAAAATGTAGTCATAGTAGAGTATGTTCACAAATAGACTAATAATAATTATTATGGGTGTTTTTGGCGGGAACTTGCAATAGGCATGTCGTAAATTTGTTTTATTTTCAGCTTTGTTTGTTAAACGAGTAAGGTTGATGGCATTTTCTTTGCTTTCCTTTAAAAATTGTTACTTTACCAACTTAATTGTAATAGCCATTGATTACTGATTTTGACCGACTAAGTATTACAAGACTAAGTTTCCACGAAATAAGCCAAAATTAGATTCCTTCATGAGTTTTATTTAGCGTGTCAAAACCCAGTGTGCAATATAGGTACACAGATGCCGATGCCCTTTATAAAAAAAATAAGCATGGAAATGGGGCACTGGACGATGCTTCTTTTGCATACGAATAACCTACTTTGTTTTTAAATCTGTTTGGGCTTTTGTAAATTGTTGCGGAAATTACTACGATTTGTTCCGAATTGTTATCAAAGGACAGTTTAGGTTTTGTCGTTTGCCAGTCAAACATTTACTTTTTCGAAAAAATGCTTCAGTGAAATACGTATGGTGTACTTGAAATTTTTTTTTATTTCGAACCCAGGACAGTAAGACCAATTACCATTTAGATTATACCTAAAATAAATAAATATATTTATTGTTTACAAAAATTTTAATAGGTATATACACGTACTTTCGTTTACATATCGAGAGTCACGGTAAAAATGAACCCAATAAAATTTCACAGGGATTCATTAAATATCGGCATGTGAAACCGTACCGAAAATAATTCTAAATACCTATACCTATAAGTAAACCGTCCAAGGTTTCAACATGTCTGTTACTAACAGTTGATTAAATATGAAACGATTGTGTAAGTAGTCAGAATCAAGAATATTTGACAATTCTTGAGTTTCCTTCCACTTCCAGTTTAGTCGTTTTGTCAGTAATATTGACTCCTCTAGACTCAATATCTAGAGATATTGTCAGAATATCTGCAGTCTTATTGCATCCCACTGCTGAGCTATCGGCTCATGATTGGGAAAAACTGGCAAAACGTTGATTAGTTTTCAATTTGTTGCTGACTATCTGCTTCCTAAGCAGCATCGCAACTTGTAGGTAGGACGTAGCAATGTCCGTTTAATTTTATTATAGGTAACCAGTCCTTTGTGTCTACTATACAATTAATTATTTTACATCAGAAATGGGTTGCTGCACCCAACTACAACTAGATAATACGACCCGCGTGGCGCAATGGTCACCATGCCGGACTGCCAATCGGAGGGTCGCGGGTTCGATTCCCGGCGAAACAGAATTTTGGATGATGAGTTTAAATTTCTGTTCTCGGTCTGGGTGTTTGTGTCTCTGTCTTTGTATGTGTCCATGGTACCCACGACACAGGGTATGTTCACCCTACTGTGGGGTTATGAGTGTCAAGTCCGAGTGTCCGAGTGACAAGGCTCGGACCTAAAACTTGTGTCGAAGAGTTCATGGACTGAATGAAGCGACCATGCTATTTGTTTCCCAAAGTAGGCGAATGGGCTGGAAGGCTGGAAGCCACAAAGAGACGGTAAATGTCTAAATGTATAAAAAATGTAACCAGCATTAAAGTGATAATAGGGAGTGATGATTTATTTCGTTTCTGTTAGTTGTCTTGAACTACCAAATCAATGGGTCAAAACGTGACATCCCCGCACATTTTGTATGAGAAAATGAGTTGTGACGTCGCAAATAATTAATAATACTTAAGTCAGTTGACTTAATTTTTATTGATTTAAACGGCAATAAAAATCACGTATAAAAATTAACTATTATCCTGCTTTCCAAGTGTAGTTTGTGTACAACCTTTTTTTACCATCCATATTATGGAATATACTAAGGTATGGACCTTAGTATGCATATTGAATTTTTTTGTGCGTAGTGTCCAAGGCCCTATTATTCTGTCCACGACAATGTTACCAATTTAAGGAGTAAATCAATGAACAGGGGCGTTATTTAATTACTATCTCAACCCGGGCGGTTGATAAAAGATGTTTGAGAACCAATGCCCTATAGGCCGCAACCCTTTATGCGTCCCACTGCTGGGCACGGGTCTCTCCCCAATATTGGGAAGGCCTGGAGCTTACTCCACCACGCTGCTCCAATGCGGGTTGGTGGAGATGCGGGTTAGTGGCCAACCCGCTGTCGGATGTTTTCAAACCGCCCATAAGGCCTCAGACAAGGTTTAACGACTGTTATCTATCGACAACAACCGGGACCGACGGCTTAACGTGCCCTACGAAGCACGGAAACGCGCATGAAATTTTTTTTTGCCACTAGCGGTCACCCATCTCACACCCGACCGCACCCGTTTAGCTTAGTTGAATAGATCCTTTGCGTTCTATGCTAACCACCGGGCCATGCGCGCTTCAATGCCATATAACGTCAGGCAACGCTTATCAAAAAGTCTTTATTTCAGGTAACGTTACAACCAATCACAGAAGACGATGATATCCGTCAAGTTCGACAACTCAATTTAGGAGAGTGTTGCCCGTGTCCTGAAACCGAGGGAGGCCAAGGAGGCCTCAGAGCTGGTGATGAGTTTACCAACAGCATTATGGGGCCTCGAAGCATGGACTGTCCATGTCAAGATCGTGATGGTGATTCTGATGCGTCCGCCTCTATGCTGACGCCGGTGCTAAGAGCTATTCAGCCTTTCATGAAGTATATAATCTTTTTAATACTTATTTTCTTACTCGGAGTACATCGCTAGTCATGTGTTCATTAAGATTTTCATACTCTCAAGCATACAGTAATAAATGTTGACCTTCATTATGACCATATTAAATTATTTTGATTCTATGAAAATTTCTTAGTTAAAGGTGAGCGCCAGAATCTGAATTCCGGCCCCAGGATCTGCAATCTTATTTAGTATAGTTTTTGAGCTCATTAATATGCTGACCTAATGTAATGACCAAACCGCCTGTTAAGAAATCTAAATTAAGAGCGATAAAAAGTATTTCATTATTTAAATAATTTTATAAGGTTCCTTATTTTTGTCCTATACCTGTGAATGACCGTCATTTAATAATTGGGGAGCTTACTTCATTACTGGTAACAATGCAGAGTGTTCCCTTTACTTTGATCATTTTTTTTAAAAACCATAGAGGTCAGATTTCAAAAAAATTGCTTCGTGTTAACCTGTCGTTTATAATATCAATGCCTTTCGTAGCTCCCTTTCTATTACCAACTATCGATAATTGTGTTTTATCAACTACGATTAAAGATCTGTTAATTTAATAATCATCTTTACAGACAAGCGGAGCAAAAAACTGACCCAAAACCCTTGCTTCAACCTGAGGTTGGACTTGCATCTTCGGTTTTGGAAACTTTACGAGAAGCTACTGATGAAGAATATCAAGATGCTCTTGCAAGGGATGCTGCAAGGAGCGTTGTAAAATTAATAGAGTCCGACTTATCTCCATATGTTGACCCACTTACAGAAACTCCCAAAAATGTAGTCAGAATTTTTCTTAATCCAAAAGAAGATGACATAGATGATATGGACGACAACTTACCAGAACCATCTCATGTGCAAGAAACAAGGTGTGTTCATTCACCACTGGAGAGTATCCATAATATGGCACAGTTAAGAATGAATCGTCCTACACCATTGATAGAAGTCTTCGAAACTCCGCGCAGACCCATAATCCACAACAATAAACCATTAATAGATGTTTTCGATACACCACGTAGACCATTGAAATATAAACAAACAAATCCGCAATTGTTTGATGTTATTGAGAAACCACGTAGACCAGTAAAAAAAATAAACAAGGGCCTTTTACATAGAAATCGAAATGATATGGATAGTAGCATCGGTGCAAGCAATGTTCAAGAACGCGTGTTGCAACCTAACACTGATATCTTAAAAGATAATGGTTTAAAAGAGAATTCAGGCCTTTTGGACATATTTTCTATACATAAAATCAAAAGCAATGATGAATCTCAAGAAAATAAGGGCTTATCATCTTTACCCGGTAAAATTGATAAAAATGTTGAACCGAAAAGAAATTTAAAATTAAGAGATTTCTTAGACGATTTACGAAATACGTCTAATACAGAAAAGTTTAAAATGCCAGTTATTGACTTAAAAAAATATTTTTCATCGACTACTAGACCTCCTCCTCTTAAATTTAAGTCTCTGGAAAATTCATTATTTAGAAAAAATAGGCCATTACAACTGAAAGATTTGCTTAAGCTAAAAGACGTTGAAACATTTTCCCAAAATGAAGTCACTAAATTTACGACAACCTCAGAAAAGCCAAATACGCATAGCCAAAATTTAAAATCACAGGAAAATAACTGTGAAGTTGACACTATAAACTTTCCAACGTCTGAACATAGCCATAAAGAATTGACTGATGAAGTATTCGAACCATTAGATGCAATAATAAGTCCAACTTCTTTGAACCCTATATATGATCAAAATAATATTAAATTGTTAAATCAAAACAATGACGATCAAGGTCATAGTCTTCATAAAAGTATTGATAGTGGTTCTGAATCTATCTCATCATTACCTTTGGATAATGAAACTGCCAGTATAAGTGAAACTGAAAACGAAGATCTGAGTCTAGAACGTCCAAAAGAATTACCACAAAGTGATTCCGTTACAAGCGAATCTGTTGCCGAATGTTTGGCATCTAAAACTGAAAATAAAACACCTGTCAGCCATAAAACAGATAACGATGATTATCAAATAGAATTAGTCGAAGATCTCAATTTACCTCTTGAATTTGATGACAGCTCTTTTGGTCCAGAAATAGAATATATTGATACTGTAAATAAAAATAAACCTGACGATAATGCTGCCGTATTACATGACCCCACAGCGGAAAGTAGCAATAACGATTTTAAATTTATGAAGCAAAATGATGAAGAAAACATAACACCACAATTGTCATTCGAAAATGAAGATACGGATTGCGAATCTAAAGACGTCGAATCAGTAATTCACAGTTCGCTGGAAGATAAAATTGCAGAACATTCCTATAAGGAAGTGGAGTCCGAGGAAGTAGAAGATTCGCCTAATCTAATCCATAGAGATAGGAAGGAAGAAAATAGCTTAAAGTTAGAAACAATAACCAAACCTGATATTCTGCATATGGTTGAAAAAGAACACGTTAACATGGAGGAAAAAGCAATGTCTAAAGAAATACCTGATACATCTAGTCTCAATATTATTTCTAATCTAAAAGATAATTCACGTCAAGTTACTTACAAAGAATTGCAAGAAATGTCCAATTCTTTATTAAGTTTATCGGAATGTGGCTCATCCGAAGAAGAAGACAATTTTAAAAACGAGAAGTCCTTGAATAATATTGAGAAACAAAAAGGTGTTGTTGAGACACCTGATATAGAATTATCTTCAAACAAAGTGCCAAACGCAGACAATGCATATTTAACTCAAGAAAGTGATAGTATCGCAGAAAGTGATCAGGTGCATGAAGAATCAAATGAAATCGGCAATGAGAATGAAAATAGTAAATTAGCAATTCCCATCAGTAATGGTCTCGAAACAAGAAATAATGATATAAATGAACCCGAGGGTGCAATAAATAATGAAATGATAGCAGAAGCTAGTGAACCAGACTTGAACTGTGTTCCATTATCAGAGTCAAAAATAGTTAATTTTGACATTCCACTTTCTCGTCATATGGATGATGATTATAACAGCCCTAAGGACGTTACCGAAGAGTCTACAAATATTAGCGGTATTTTACAGGTAGATAAACATGCAACACTTCTTAATAATCTTAAATCAAAGATTGGAAATTTATTAAGTACGACTGAAAGGACACTACAAGATGACGCACTAAGAAATTCTGAGGATAGTATTAACGAAAGCTCAAATGACAATCCCATTATAGCATTTTTAAATGATTCTAAAAGCCTAAATAAATTATCACGTAAGTCACCAAACCTATTACGAGAGAATTTGCGGTCCGATATCCCTAGTTTATCTTTAAAGAACTTTAAGAACAAATTAGCAATTCCAAAAAATTTAGACAAGTCTATTAATTTAGATCCAGCGTTCAAGAGCGCGCAACTATCACCCCCGATTAGACGTAAAGATATTGTAAAACAGCGTCAAAAGGAAATAAAATTAGAAAAGCCACAGACAGCAATGCCCACAATTGATAACCTTCGACCACGTAATATACTGAATAGCATAGAATCTCCCTTTGATTTAACTCGAAATTTTGAAGATCATATATTTGGCCCTGGTTCATCTTTAAACAATTTGTCAGATAGACTTAGGAGTCACACGGAGAATACCATCCAAAATATAAAAGACACATTAGAATCTAGATTGAAGGACTCTCAAATCACTGGTTTAAAAATAACTCCTAATACGATCGATAATGAGGATATATTGGATACAATATCAAGCAAACGGAATGAATTGAATGAAAAGTTACAAGCCATACATGCTGACATTAATGATAGATTTAGTACTTTTCAGCAGGATATTCTAGATCAATTCAATGCTCCATCCTTTAGAAATTCAGAATTTGATCAAGATAGTATCAATAAAATGTTAAAACCCCACTTTAATCCATTGCAACTACCACTTCAGGAGTCATTGAATTTTAAATTAATAACAAATAAACAGAATCCAAACAGTATTTCTTCACATAGGGCATCATTTTTAGAAGATAAAGATAAAATAGATAGGTTTTTAAAATTACCCAAAAAAGCAGAGGAAAAGACACGTTTACAAAACTCGGAGATACCAAACCTAAAGGAGATTATTAAAAAACAACCTCGAATATTATTAGAAAGAAATAATCATGGCACTACTAAGGAAACAGTTCCATTAAAAAATCTGTTTGAGCGAAATTTATCTCTCAACAAGCCATCAATCAACACTAGTACTCAAAAAATACCTAGACCGAAATACTTTAAAACTAAGATAGATATTGGACCAAGGCCAAGTACTGAATCTGAGATAAAAGCAACAAAAACGCCATTATTGACCAAACATTCAAAAAATATTTATCTTCATAAAGAACCCGAGAATTCACCAAGTAGCAGAATACCTGCTAGAATAAATCCTTTAGATAATAACGGTTCAAGTAAAGACGAAAATTTAAAAGATTCCTCAACTGACACTCCTTTGGAGAAGTTAAGGAAAAGCTTATTGAGAAGAAATCAAGAATTAAAATCTAAAAATTTACAAAAAACAAAAGATGCTATAAGCTTATCCACTGCTTCAATAAACAGTGAAGAGGTTGTTGGTCTAAAAGAGGATAACATTTTAAGTCGCTTCAGAGAGGAAAGAACTAGTTTTGGTTCTCAAAGAACTGATAAAATTTTATCAAGAAAGGAAGATGATAAGTATCCAATGTCTCATTCTCAATTAGATGCAACCCATTCAGCTGCGCAGAATGTAGAGAGAGTAAAACTGGTGGAACCCTTACAAGAGAATGTACCTTATAAATGTAAACTCATTTGCTATAAGGATGTGTAAAAAGATTTAAAATAAAAGACCCAGGTGATAAATAGTTAATGTAAATATAGGTAATCTACTGTCCTCGTAGCACATCAGCAGCAGATTAACAAAAGCATTGAGTTAGTAAATTGTAAAGGGAAATATTGTATGACATTTTTGAGTACATAAAAATGTTAAGTATCCTTAGCATTGTGATAATTTTGTAAATAATATTGTGTAAGTTTAGTGAGTAATAAAGATATTCTCATTTTATTCAATTGTTTCTTTTTGCTTTTATTTCTACAGCTATACATCATTTTATCGAAGGCGGTACCTGTAATACTATACATTTAGGTTTGTAATGTGTAGTGTCTATAAAGCTTACAATATATAACACACGCATATTAAGTGTGACAACACTTTGCAACTGCAAGAATACGTATTAAAAATGAACCCTGTGGGACCTTTTACCTTTTAGGTAAATCCTCAATCAACCCTTTAGGTCGTCAGTACTCATATAACATCTCAAGAGATCGAGCGTGGTATCTTTAATGCCATATTCGCTTGCCTGATGAAGGTTTTATGTTGTACACAATCAAATGCTTTGGATAGATAACAAAACACATATAAGGTCTTTCGCGAAACTTCTCAAGCCTCAATAATATCTTTGAAGAACTCTCCACCTAAAAAGCACAGTATTAAACCGAATTGCTTTTCATGTTTCAAGAGCTTCTTCCTCAACAAGGGCTCTTATAGATCAAAAGAGATTTTTTTCAAATATTTTGCTACAAGAACAAAATCTTGAAATGGGTCTTAAATTAGTACGATAAGTTCTACTGCCTGATTTGAACAGCGGAATAATTTTACTTTAATTATTGAAAATTACAGCTAAATGGAGTGCTATTAAATATTTTATTGCACTAATATAACACTCTTCTTAACATACTCGACTTTAACAATGTGCATGACTTCAAAGGGTCTAATTCTTAAATTGTATTTGTAATCGCTTACGTTTTCCTTGAGCAGTGCTTCAGCGACGCCGGGATAGGACTTAGGTGATTTCATAGTTGTGACTGGAATGTCAGTAAAATATTTCACAAAAGTTTCCGCAATGCTTATCTCACTTAACAAAAGTACCATGAGATTTATAGACGTTAAATAATTGCATCGAATTTATAGACGTATTTACGATCTATGTCTCTTCTTATCTCAGAATTATTTTAATTTTCTAAGTTAGAACACGCAGGCTTAACAGCAGCTTTTAGTTAATAAAAGTTAAATGGGCTCGGAAAAAAAAGTACAGAAAGCCCTCCAAACACTGCTGATGACCAGAACAGCAGCAAGTACAAAGCGGGAAGCGATTGGATTCAAACGGCGTACACAGTTACAAGTAACAAGGACTGTACAGATACAGAGTAACAAACGTCAGAAGAGGTATATGTCCAACAGTGAATGATGATTCCTTTCCTTATGGGGAGAGAAGGATTGCAGTACGCGTCTTGCGTCCTTTTGCTCGTTTTTTTGGCAATATAGAGAATTATAAAGAGTTTTGGAGGCATGATGAAAATAGTATATTTCATTACAAGTGCGGAAAGGCTGTCATTGCAAGGAGTTCCGACAAATGTCTACCCGAGCCGAGGCGAAGCCGAAGGTGAGGGTTGACAGTCGGAACTCCTTCCAATGACGATTCCGCACGTGTAATGAACAACTATTTTTAATACAGTTGCGAAAAAATGAAGCAGTTTAATAAAATAATAAAAACTCGCAAAGAACATTTTTTAAAAATGGCGCCAACCGTAAAAGAATACCTATATGCAGAGATTTTTTTGTTTTCTTCACCCATTCTGGGTAGGCAAAGGGAACTATGCCCATACAGCCAAGTCTTCAGTAGAATTTTTTTATTGATATGAAATGAAAATGTTAATGAGATGAAATGAAATGAAACCTAACCTAACTCATTGAATCAAATCATTAAATCTGATATTAAACAAATTAGTAGCTTCTTTTTATATTTCAGCAGGACCTAGATGGATCATTGTACATGCTGGTGGAGAAAATGGTTTTGTGCCAAACTGTTGTTTGGTTTATAGGTCGAAGAGTACATCTGTTGACTACCACCATGATATGAATAAAGATAACTTTACAAAATGGGTTACGGAGAAGTTAAATAAATAAATAAATATTTTTGGACAATTCACACAACACCATCTGATTCCAAACTAAGCAGAGCTTGTACTATGGTAATCAGAAAGCTGATAAACATACATATATAATTCTAAATACATAAATAGATAAATAATAGATGAATTAACACCCAGACACAGAACAAATAGTCATGTTCATCACACAAATATTTGTCCTGGGTGGGGATCGAACCCACGACCTCACGCTTCGCAGTCGGCTCATCACCCACTACGCCACGGAGGCAGTTGATTCCCAACCTTACAAAACCTTCTCTAATTGTCATGGACAACGCCAGGTACCATTCTGTACAATTAAACAAACCGCCTACACAAGCTGACCGTATTGCCGTTATAAAAGAATGGCTTCAAACAAACAATATCCCTTACGACGATAATTGGCGTAAATGTCAATTACTGGAAGCAGTGAAAAATCATAAGTCTGAACCTAAATATCAGATAGATGAGATTTTAAAATTACACGGCCACGAAGTCTTGAGGCTCCCACCATATCATTGTACGTTAAACCCCATAGAATTAATCTGGGGAATAATGAAACAAAAAGTTGCGGGGAAAAACGTCAATAGACCTGCAAGTGATATAAAATCTTTAACAGAAGAAGCTTTCTCTCAAATAGGGATTGATGAATGGCGAAAATCTTGTGAACATGTAATAAAAATTGAAAATCAGTTCATAGAACAAGATCGATTAATTGAGATGCAGGAGGAAAGGTTTATCATAAATACTGCGTCTTCCTCGTCATCCTCTTCCGATGAAGACTTTTTTATGGATGTGCAGTATTTGGAACCATTTTCAAGTTCTGATAGTTAATATTATAATTAATTAATAAACTCATGAACCGAGTTATTGAAGTTTTCATCTAAATTTCGAACCCCACATTCGCCACAGTAAGATTTTCAAAAATTATCCTTGATCATTTTTGATAAATCTTCAAGTCAATTTTGATAGATCAAATTGGATAAATTTTTGTATTTGCGAAAAAAAGTATCAAAACGTTTTACTCCAATTTCCCCAGTATTGCTAGCGTCAATTTCTTTTTTCCCTTTTTGCCATCAGATCCTGGTAGACCTATACAAATATTTGCATGAATCATAAAAACTTCTAAAACTTCGTGGTTGGTTTTTTTCTTTTTAATAGACATTATTTTGACAGTTGGGAAAGAGAACGCACGAGTGCGGAAAAGGTAAAGAAAAAGCACGAGTGTGTAATAGCCCACTTCCCGCACGCTATACGTCCCTGCAATACGTCACTTTTTGAGCAACTGTATTAAAAAATATATTTTCACACTGTTACTTTATTTCAAAATACTCGTGCACTGTAATTAATCTGTATCGAAACAAATACTATCAACTTCAACCGATATAACTCAAAATATGAAACACCAAGAAAATGAAAATAAAACAAGAGCACAATACCATAAGAATAAATAATAATTATACAATGTCTGTTGGGAACGTCGATAGCTGAATAGAAATGTGACGATGCAGGGGAAAACGCCTATAAAAGCGAGCCCTTCTCTAACCTCGGAGCGAGCATTATTAACGAGATACTTGTAGGGGCAGTAACTCTGCCCGTTTGCGTACTGAAATTCTGTATTTGTGTCTTATCTTACCTATAATTTGATTGTAGTTTTTTTTTTATATAAATTATTTACTTTATTTTCAACATTAATGAACTTAAAAATAAACATAATATTATACTATATTAATATATACACATAAGAAAAAAGAAAACCTTAAAAAAATATAATAATTAAAATATAGTATTAAAAGGAGTCCCTTTAGGCAAGGTTCCGAAGATACTGGCATTGTAGTTGTACGTATGTAAGCTAACTAGAAACCTTAAATCGTTACTTTTACATTGTATAAATGACATGGTGAATTAAATTGTGATTTAAATATTCTGCTTCCGGTTTTTATTCCTAAAATGTATTTCTCAAGTTTCGTATTATAGTGTATAGATTAGAATAATTACGCTATATTCTAAGGTGTGTAGATTTTTAATTTTTTATTGTAGGCATCAATGGTCTAGGATGTCGTCATTCTAACATTAGATCACTTTAAAAAAAAGTACCTGGACGACCGAGGCGAGCGTTGCTCGGATAAAAACAATTTATTTTCTTGGTTTAGTTTCAAACGAAACACTCATTTGCTTACTGTTACTTAACAACGCCATCTGAAATAGCTCCTGATAAAAAAAAGTTATTTTCATAAAAATAAATAATAGACACAATATTGTTTTGATTGCGATTTGAACCCGGGTCTCTAGTTCCGCAGTCATCTCACGCAACTATTCGGCCAAGAAAGCTTGAGTCAATGAACGAAATTTTCATAGAGCTCTTTCAAATCGACATTGTCATTTCTTTTAACGTTGGATTGGCGGATGGTAGTAGCCCAAGAGGGGATTTTCGGATTTACTCGAGCGCGTCAGATTAAAATATGGGGTACACCTTGCACCCTGTTGAGTACTGCCATGATTAAAAATTACCTTCTATATAGGTACACTATTTTTTATCTTACTTCCGGATATCAAAATGGTCAGATTAGAATACCCCGTTACCGTTGAACCATGAATTTTAAATAATAAAAATTCGAACTCTTTCCGAGTTTGCCAAAATGCCCTTTTTTTATTTCGCTGTTTTGTATACATTCATACTAAAATCCTGTTTTCATTACTGTTATGATTACTGTTATATTACTTACCATGCATTTTTATTACTGAAATATGATTTAGCATACATTTAATTTATTCTACTATTTTACCTGTACCTTTCGTATAAAATTTTTGAAAACATATAGGCGCTCTCTCCATCAGTTAAACGAAAAACATCATAAAATTTAATCTTTTAATCTTCCTACCACCCAACCTATAAAATGCACAAGGTCCTGATGACGCTTGAGGAAATCCACAATGAGCCTCGTGGGCTCCCCTGTTTGACGGCGTTTACGCCACAATATTATTAATACTCTCCAATAGATGTCAGGAAGACTCGTATTTTTCAGTTTATATTTAAATTGATTATCACTGAAAATATTTTTACACAGTTAAAAATTTCTAACAATAAAAAAATTCTAGATCGATTTATCACCCCCGAATCCAGGGTACTAAATTTCATCAAAATATTTGGAGCCGTTTCGGAGATTCAAAAAATATATTAAGATATATACAAGAATTGCTCGTTTAAGGGTATTAGATAGATAGATAAGTTCCTTTTATGTTTTCATTAACCACAGTGAGATTTAAACAAATCGATTTATGTAATGATCATCAAAGTCGTGTCATGCATTCTGTAACATACAAGATGTTAAGAGGCCGTATACGAAATTTTGCCGATTTCGCTGATTTAGCTCATTTTATACAGGAGATTTTGCAGTTAAAATACAGTATTTCCATAAGTTTTATTGCACAATATGACTGATCATTTCAATAATAAACTATTAAATAAGCCACTTTTTAATTTTTATTTCGTTATTTTGCTTAATAGACCTGAAGCCGGTGATCATTTTGTAAATATTACTGCAATAGGTATAGAATATCACATATTTCTGGATCATTTTAAAGTCTAAACAGATCGAAAAAAATGCCATGTATTGCTGTAAAAATCACATACAAAGTGTATGAGCCACTTTTTGCCACTCTCATACAAAATATATTAGTAAAAAAACATTGAACTTAGTCAATTTTGGGAGAAAATGGGCCAGAAATTACATTTGATTTCAGCAAAATGGAATAATCTTTCGTAAAATTTATTTAACATAAATACTCTTCAGTTTATAATCAATCCGTTTCCTGAAAAAAAAATCTTATTAATAATGATGATTCGGCATTAAACACCTTTTAAAGTAACTTAAATCTCGCATTATAATTCTTGACGCAAGCTATAAAAGTATCTTATTTATTAGATTATTAATGAAATGAAAAGTTATTTTGTGCAATGATACTTGTAGAAGTACTGTAATTTATCTGCAAAATTTCATGTGTTAAATCGGGTAAATAAGCAAAATCGGCAAAATTTCGTATACGGCCCCTTAGGCATTTCGTTCGAAGGAAAAATATGTTAGGTAGAGACTGAAAATTACTTGTATGTACAAAAATTGTGTGCACTTCAAATTATTTACACAGTTTGTAATATACTTTGATAACAAAACACCATGATCTTTATTCAGCTGAAAAAATAAGACACAGAAGAATAACGTACCCACTACTTGCTTATCACTTCTTACCTAGTATTTATGAAAAAAATATCAAATTTCAGTATATAGGAACAGGACGATAGGGTTTGCACACATTATATTGAAAACTTGCATCGGAAGCAAAATGGGGCAAGTTAATGTCTTACGTATATTTTTCGTGTTATTTAACTTGTATTTTATAAATGAAATAACCGCAGGTGAGACTTTTTTTATTATTTTTCGGTTATTTTATACTAAGCAATAAATATAAATAGACCATTTTATGGAATAAGCAAGTAAGTAACTTTTTTATTAAAACAATGTTTTAATAAAAAAAATTGACTAGGTATAATTACGACATAATTTAATAGTTATTTTAAATCATTGTTTTCCGTCCGCCTACCTTAAGGTCTATCCATCACCCCATTGACTGGTGGAGAATGCCATTAGGCATTAAGTTTACCCTGTAACCCTTAGTTTTAGGTGGTTACAAAATAATAAATAAATTAATGTTTTTTTATGTACTGTATTTATATATATAGATTTTGATGTGACGTACAATACCTACAAAGTCGTGTTAGTTACACCAAACTCAAGAACGGCTGGACCAATTTGTATGACTTTTGTGTTTTTGGATTTATCTTCGATAGGAATAGGATAATAAGTTGTTAAAAAATTGTCAATTTAGTTAATATTTATTAACAATTTTAATTTTTCCTTATAAAAGGTTTGTCAATAATTTTTTGTTTGTGTTTCTATCAATGACTAAAGAAACCCTAAGGGGTTAAGTCTATTAAAGCAGGTTAATTTTCATTTATTTTTATGTATGATTTTTATTGCCTTTAAAAGTGCTTTTAAATACCACTTTGAAGGTGGTAGAACTATTATGGTGCGCCCGGGGAAGTACCACCGCTGCACCCACTTCTGCCGTGAACCAATTCTATTGTTTTTCGATGGAAAGGTGCAGTTGCCGGCCACACGTACATGAGGCGACCACCAGCCTCCGGAGTAGCAGCGCAACTGCATACGACCTCAGACAAGACTTACTTATGCTTGCTTGAGGTTGTATGTAGATGTCCATGGGCTGCAGCGACCACTGAACACCACGTGGCTTGCATGCTCGTCTGCTACTCCATTCAAATAAAAAAAAAACAATAATAATTTTGTCAATTATTTAATAATTTAATAATTTAAGTGTCTCAGTTGATTTGGTAGTCCAAGACCGTATTAAACAAACTCTTCAGCTTAATAATATTGATATAGATATACATGGAAGCCTTCCATATTCTTTTAAGATCGCCCCTGTGTCCGCCGCTACATCAAGGACCGGTCTCCTATATGCGTGTGCAACGCCACGTACTGCGATGAGGTCACCCGAGATGTCCCCTGCCAGGGACAGTTCGTCACCTATACTACTTCAGCTGTAAATATATTTTATGTTCTATTTTCTCAAGTTCAACTGAACCATTGGAGCGCTCCTCGTACATTGCCGCTCGCGAGGTCTTTGGCCTACGTATTCAACTAGATATAGTTATAGGTTAGGTGTGTCTTGTCCCTGTATGATGTAGCTTGGGTCTAAGAATGTATTCTACTGCTTTTCTCTCCCTGATCATAAGAAGCGAATAAAGGCGGCTTCCAGGACTTTAGACAGAGTAGGAGCTCAACTTAGCCATTTAGCAGGCCCCGGGAATATCGGCGGTGTGTTGTACCCCTGAAGTATACTTTCAGGAGAGCCATACCACTTACCCGAGATGGGTCCGTGGGTCCGTTTTGGGGCATCGAGCAAAGAGGGCACTGTTGCGTTCCATTGGAGATCCCGCAACGCGTTGGCCTCTAATGTTATCGATAGATGGTATCGTCAAATCTTATCGGAGGCCTAATAGCTAATAGGCCGTGTGAAAACAGTGACAGTTTTGTGAATTTTATTGTAATAGGCATAGATTTTTTTATATATATATACTAAGTACAAAGTCACAATAAATTTATGGTAATAGGTATAGAATATAACATATTTTCGGATCATTTTGAAACCTAAAAATATAATTTAATTACAGGCAGGATCACGGTTTAAAAAAGGCAGCGGAAAATTCCAATCAACAAATTCGAGTAAGAATTTTTAAGTATATAATTATACTAGCTGTGCCCCGCGGTTTCTCCCGCGTTTATTTTTTTAAAGTATCCTGTTTTACTTCTGATAACTCCAAATATATGAACAAAGTTTCATGATGATCGGTTGAGTAGTTTTTGCGTGAAAGAGTAATAAACAAACTTACTTTCTCATTTTATAATATTAGTAGGATTGAGTTTGTTTGAAGTTTATAGCATGTATTATTAAAACTTCTGCTTTAAATATTTTAGGCATAAACACAGAATATGTCCTTACTTTGGATATGAACAAGAAGTACCAGACTGTGCAAGGTTTCGGCGGAGCAGTGACAGATTCTTCAAGCGTCCTCTGGAAGGGCCTTCCGAAGAAGATGCAACAATTTCTTATTGAGTAATGTTTTACAAATTATACTACATTTTCTATAACCCCATACTAGAATTCCCTGTGCTTTTTTTCCTCTCAGTGTAGAAAAACCCTGCAATATGGGTACTCAAAGCCGACGATCGGATCCGATCCGAAAAATAAAAATAAATACATAAATAAAAATAATCACTAAATATATATACTAATAAATTTATCAGCAAATATCTATCACCGTCGTGTATAATATAATTGATTTAATAAAAACACCATTATATTTTTTTATTTATTCACACTGTTAAATTGTACTGACAACAACAACTCGAACATAGTTATCGGTTTGAATAGCAACTAACTTCAGACTGTTGCTTTTTGCTGTCGGTGTGCGCGCGCATCGTAAAAAAATCACTCTCATCATTTTTCCCAATTGCGCCAAAAGAAGTATAACTTCAATTAAAAGGCGCAATATGGGTACAAAAAAAATCTATACATATAATAAAACTGTAAGCAGGGTCAATTCTGTACATTGCATATAAATTTAAAAAAATACTTCTAGGGGTCTTTTTATAAGTAACAGAAGCTAAAAATATAAGTTTTGAAATTATTGTCTGTCTGTCTGTCTGTCTGTCTGTCTGTCTGTCTGTCTGTCTGTCTGTTGTTAGCTTTTCACGCAAAAACTAATGAACGAATTTTGATGAAACTTTTTTTGTTTTATATATATTGGTCCTCGCTAACATTTAGGCTATAGATAATTTTAAAAATCACCCTTTAAGGCTGTGAAATGAGCGATGAAAATTTGTATGGAAAACTTGGATTTTTTCAATAGATTTTCTTGAAATTTGGTATAAATATTTTCTAACCAAAATAAAAGAATACGTATTTCAGCATTTCCCGAAATTCACCCTTTCAATGTCAATTTTCTTTGAAACTCTTTGAAAATTGAGTGTCGAAACTTGATGTACAGAAAATTTTTGTGCAGAGTAATATACTTATAATTTTGTGTTTGTAATCTTTACTAACATGGTAAGAATTCTATTTAAGCTTTTTTCAAAACTACCCCTCAATAGCAAATAAAATGGATTCGAAAGTTGCTATCTCAAGCGTACAATAATTAACCTTAACTTAATATTTCATTCTCAAATTCTTTTCCCTTCTTTGAATGATGTGTTTACTGATATATTGTTGAATGAATTTCCGTAACAATAGTGTGTATTTCATATCAATCGGGTGATAAACAAAAAAGTTATGTTCATTTACACAATACGCGACATAAACTTAAAAGGCACTTTGGGGAATTTGTATGAAAGTTTCGGTAACAGCCCATTCAAAACCATAAATAAAAGTTTAAATTTAAGTAAAATTATTTTGAACTCTCACTAATATTGTCGACTATATTAAATATACTTAGATCAGCTTACTGTATTTTCTTTCGTTGGCCGAGTATGGCTAGACTATAGGTACCTAATTAGCGCATCGCGAGCCTTACCGCCGCCGAACCTTACATCACAGGCTCCATTGAGTTAGTTGCTCAGCTTATTAGTCTTCTTTTGGGGTGGAAGATTATGAACAGGCTGCAGCTGAAACGATTATTATCGCTACATTATATCAAGCTGCAACCTTTTTAGCATTCCACTGCTGAGCATGGAGCTCTCCCAATATTGAGGAGGCCTCAAGCTCCGATGAACCGAAATCCAAATCTTACAATCTCGATGCATCCAGCATTAAGATTGTAAGATTCGGAATCTAAACCTTCATACAGAATGTACAAAGCCTTAACAAAACGAGACTACTGCAGACATCTAGGTGACGAATAGTTAAACTTTTAGTGAACCAATCTACCTATTTGGTAATTTGACATTCGATTTATCTACCACAAAGTTTACATGCCATACGGTAGATGGCGTTATTGAGTAATATTCATTTCTTCTCCAAAGTGAATCGATGGAGATAATTTCAAATAAAAGCCTTAAGTCTAATAAAAGTAAGTAAGTACATAGTGTAAAAAAATAACATTTCACACGTATAGCCTCACATTAGGGTAGATATACCCTGTGTCGTGGGTGCCATGAACGCACATAGAGACAGAAAACACAACCACCCAGACCGAGAACAGTTTAAACTCATCATTAAAATTTCTGCTTCGCCCGGATTCTAACCCGGGACAGTTCGATTAGCAGTCCGGCATAGTAAACATTGCGCCACGCGGGTTGTCCCATCGTTGGGTAGGTATACGTATGATGCTGAACATTGTTAATTGGACCAATGATAACTTAACTCATTTTTTGCGTCTCTTATTGCGTACGGGCTGAGGGCTCATCCACACACGTTGGTTGATGGAGATATTAAGGATTCTTTAAAGATTCTTTATAAAAATATTCTTTATTTCCAAATACAGATAGCACACTGTGTAGAGACCCTGCCTTCTGCTTTAGTTTTCACAATGTTATATGAGTTATGACTTATGACCAAACTGCTATCCGCACGTTTTAAACCTATAGTTTATTAATTGACCTTACAATTATTTTTCCGATTGTTTAATCCTAAGCACGTGTATGTTAAGAAATTTTAACTCCCAACTACAAGTAGTTGTATAGTGCACCTCTTTTCTGTCTCTACATTCTTTGCTGTATAAATTCACCCAATTTACTAAAGATACTATTTTTAACATAGATGAAGCCACGGGCACAGCAGTATCTCTTAACTTTAATAAACGAGGTACATATTTGTAAAGAGAATCTGATTGCGCGAGAAAAGCGAAACGTGAGAAAAGTGGATAGTAAGATCAGTACAGTAAGCATTCCTTACTGTTTTAGGTTTGAAGGATTTAGAAAAAATACATTAGGTTCACTATATGTAAGAATAATCTACCTACTACTTATTCAATGCAAATAAATAATCTTTAATTTTTTATCAATCCATTTTATAAACGTCTTTATACACGCGGACGACGTCGCGGGCACAGCTAGTATATAAATATAATATATTAAATAAAACTATTTCAATGTTGCTGTTGTTGTAATATTTGCATTGCATTAAGGTAAATATGGCCAACCAAATTTATAAAACCTATGATAAATACACCGTCTGTAAACACCCAAATTTGTGCAAATAAAAGTCTTTGTCTTTGCTCTGAGTATGTATACACAAAGATATGAACGCAAACACACAAATCGAAAACAGAATTTACACTCTTCTCGCAGGGAATCGACCTAGGGCCCTTAATTGGGAGTGAAGTGAATTGAATCGCGGAAAATTTGGAAATCCAGAATACTTATATACCATTTTTATTTAAAATTCGAATTCAGTATTCTTAGTTAAGACGACCTGCGTGCCGCAATGCTTACCATGCTGAACTACCAATCGAAGTGTCCCAGGTTCGATTCCCGGCGAAACAGAAATTTGAATCAGTTTAAATTTCTGTTCTCGGTCTGGGTGTTTTTGTTTCTGTCTTAGTGTGTGTCCTGGTACCCCTGGTATATCTACCACATTGTGGGGCTATGAGTGTGGAACGGTCTTTATTTATTTATTTATAGTTAAGACGAGACACGGGTCCGCTAGTAGTTACGAGCAATAATAACGGAATAGAAATATTTTATCGATTTCTTCTTCGAGTTTTTTAATAGACTTAAGTTAACTTTGTTATTTATATGTATATTTACTTTTGCAGTTCCTACTACAGCAAAACAGGTCTGGAATACAATTTCGCCAGGATTCCAATTGGCTGCTGTGATTTTTCTGTCCGTCGGTATACCTATGCTGACTGCGAAGGTCCAAAAGGTGACAAACTGAAGCACTTTTCACTGCAAAGAGAAGACACTGAATATAAGGTTGGTATTAAAAAAACATTTCAAACATTACATAACCCGCGCATAGTCTTACGGCCTTCCAGGGTCGGATTTGAAGGTCTGGAGGCCTCAGGGCAACAAAGGAGTGGAGGCTCCTTGCCCCCAAATTAGTATCCGAATAAAATGGACAGTTTTGTAAAGTTAACAAATAGATCGATGATTTCTGTTAATATAGAATGTAATCATGTTTGTACAAAGTAATGTAAAACGCGAAAAAAATTAAAAGTAAAGTTACTACTGAATTTGGCCCCATGGCTGTAGCCCCGGTTGCCCTCCCCTAAATCCGGCCCTATAGCCTTCGCAGAACGCAAGCGGCCGGGCGAAACGGTTTTTTTTATTTCAATGGAGTAGCAGACGAGCATGCAGGCCACGTGGTGTTAAGTGATCGCTGCAGCCCATGGACATCTACATAGAACCTCAAGCAAGCATAGGTAAGTCTTGTCTGAGGTCGTATGCAATTGCGCTGCTACTCCGGAGGCTGGTGGTCGCCTCATGTAAGTGTGGCCGGCAACTACACCTTTTCACCGAAACACTATAGAATTGGTTCAGGGCAGAAGTGGGTGCAGCGGTGGTACTTCCCCGGGACGAACCATAATAGTTCTACCACCTGCAAAAGTGCAGTTGGATGTGAGGTGAAAGGTCAATTCTTGACGGTTTCCCTGCTTTTTTGCAGAAGATCTTTTGGGCGCTTTAAAAACATCCAATAGCGGGGAGGTTTGGGGGGGGGGGGAGGGGCATGAATTTCACGAAGCAATGAAGTATTTTCCCGCCGTAAAAAGGTTATTAATCCTGATGTTTCAGTGTTTACTATATTTTTTTCTTCTCAAGAAGGCGGTTTGATTTTTTTAAATCAAAATTTCATTTAAATTTTCCTAATTTGTGTTCATCAGATAGTGATGACAAAAGAAATCATGAAGGTCGCCACGGCACCGGTGTACGTGGTCGGATCGATTTGGACTCCGCCACGGTGGATGAAGTACGTCACCCAGACCAACCCTAAGTGCGGGTATATCAAACCCGAGTACTATCAGTTATACGCCGATTACATGCTTAAGTAAGTGGTTTATAATTTATTCTCATTTCTATTTAAAAAGGTTAAAAAATAAACATGCGTAAACAGGGGCATTCCACTGGAGATCCCAAAATACTCCCCAAGCGCTGAGGCAGCGCTACCGAAGGGGTTTTGGGTGCAACCCTTTTTGCATCCCACTGCTGGGTCTCTCCCCATTATAGGGGAGGCCTGCAGCTTATTCCACCACGCTGCTTCACTGTGGGCCGGTGAAGATGTGGGTTAGTAGCCAACCCACAATCAGGTGTTTTCAAAGTCAATATTGTATGGGCATTGATGCCAGAATTAGAAGGATATTATTATTATTATAAAGTCCCATAAGGCTTTCAACAAGAGTTAACGTCTGTAGGTAATCTATTGATAACAACCGGGACCGAAGGCTTGACTTGTCCTCCGAAGCACGGAAGCGCATTTTTTTGCCACTAGCGGCCACTCATCTCACACCTAACCGCGCCCGTTTGACTTAGCTGCGTAGATCACTTGCGTTTAGCCACCGGCTATGCGTGCTTCTGAAAAGATTTTAGTACGGTAGAAACACAGAACATAATTAAAAGAGGTTAGAATGGAAATGTGGGCGGGGCAGACGCGCCAAGGATTTTGAGCAAACGCTCGTATCTCTACAGAAACACGCGATCGTGCTACGATATGCGTGCTTGTGTGCGTGCTTGGGTGTGATTCGTTCATTTGAAATCGCGTGATTGTGCTGCGCTAATATTGGCTAGATTTGAAATTGCAAATATGTGCGTAAGCTTCGTATTTATTTAAGTACAGATGTAATGGAGGTGAAAGGTGGGGCTTGATCGGCGACACCAGTTTTCATACGAACGGCGCCGGCGTATTATTGCCGTTCTACCTCTCTTAATATGTTCTGTGGGTACAAACGTGGTGTTCTTACCCGCTATCTCTCCTAATCTACCGGGTAGGTACCTTTTGAAGGTTTCGCCCTCCAATAACAAAAAAAGACGAATATCCATGTCAATGGACAATGCAGCTCAGGGATGACAGTAGATAACGTATATATGACACTCAACCTCAGGAAAATTAGGACCTCGGGGGATGACCTGACCTTGGTCATCATGGCAGCCTCGTCTCGCTCTTTAGAATTGTTACACGCCGAAATGGGTGTGGGTACCTTCGGTCGAACCATGCAAATATTGGCTGCAACCCTTTTTACGTCCCACTGCTGGGCACGGGTCTCTCCCCATTATTGGGGAGGCCTGGAGCTTACTCCACCACGCTGCTCCACTGCGGGTTGGTGGAGATGCGGGTTAGTGGCCAACCCGCTGTCAGATGTTCTCAAACCGCCCATAAGGCCTCCGACAAGGTTTAACGACTGTTATCGATCGACAACAACCGGGACCGACGGCTTAACGTGCCCTCCGAAGCACGGAAACTGCAAATATTACCTACCAAAAAAGTCAAAGTTAACGTTAATGTTTTTAGATTCGTCGAGAGCTACGAGCACGAAGGCATTCCCATCTATGCTTTGACGACTGGGAACGAACCTTCCTTGTCCATCTTCCCAGATTCGCCTATCAGCTGCCTCGGATGGGGTACCAAAGCTTTGGTACGTATGTTCTTTATGACAAATAACAACACTTTAAACGTTTTACTAGTAAACTGTGCCTACAGAGTACAGGTATCCCCTCGGGATTGAGAGGGATTAATGTTCAGACCTTTAGCTTCGGTGATCAGAAATTATGAGTGTGCATCGCTATCGCGTATTGCGTATTGCTTGGAAGTGGCATTGAAATCGCGCGTTTTAGCCATGTTTTCGCGGCGTCATCATAATTTACGGTGCAGCGTTGTGTTTAGCTTCTAAAAAGTGACTAAATTGCCGATGCTAAAAGCTTGACTATTAGGCCTAGAAATGGTGTATTAACGGAGGAAAATAATGCTTTCCACAGTGACCCGTAATTAATAAGAATATAACAAATGGCTCATTTATTATTTATTAGTATGAAGTGTGTGCCGAAATCTGAAACAGGTTCGAGTGTCTATTTATTTATATCACAAAGTTTATTAACCCCGTTGTTATTTTCAGGGAGACTGGATTGTAAACAACTTTGGTCCTACAATCCGTAATAGTAAGTTTAAAGACATAAAACTTTTGGGATTGGATGATCAGCGGTATACCATCAAACTTGTCTTTGATTTGGTAAGAAACTAAATTAATATTAAATATATAATAAATATTCAATATTAAAGCTTTTAGTATACTAATATGTAATCAAGTCCTTATAAGTATATCAATGTAACGTGAAATCATATGTTTTTCAAGTAATTTAAGTGTAAATTTTAATAAACAGCTCAAAATTTTACATAATAATAAAAAAAAATCGGATTCGAGTTTTAATTATTTGCATTTTCTGAGTACATTTACAGTATCTAATGTATCTATATTTTTTATACCATCAGAAAGTAGAGATTTCAATGAACAAATAGCACGCCGTCTTTTTAAAAAAAGCAGATATTTTCACGTGAGAATTTTTCATTGAAAACTAGGGTGATGTTTCGATATTTAGTCAAAAGGAGGTGAAAAAAATAAATAGTTTAAACCGAAAAACTTACTGTGTGTTTGGGACATAAAAAGGTAAGTTTTCACAAAAGTTACTGAAAAAAATAGCAAAGCAAAACATAAGAATAAAAAACTAAATACTGAGTTATTTGAATATTTCACATAAATTTTGAGGTTATGTGAAAAAAGTGTAAATACAAAAGTCTTTTTACCGACTGCCAAAAGGAGGAGGTACTGTATTCGGCTGTATGTATTTTTTTTATATATGTTCACCGATTACTCCGCCGTTTGTGGACCGATTTTCAAAATTCTTTTTTTGTTTGTATGCTTATACTCCCGAGGTGGTCCCATTGTCACCAAATCAGGATCTGATGATGGGATCCTAGGGAAATCGAGGAGGACTCCCAAATTTTATAGGCACACACATTGATTTTCTTATACTTTCTGAAGCATAAGAGATACTTGTGTTTAGTAATCATCATCTCATGTTGCTGAGCTGATGATGGAAGGTACTGCAACAGTGAGGAGTTGAAAGCAAATTCTTTCAATAAATAGTTTTTTATTCCAACTCTTACATTCCTGAGGTGGTCCAACTGTCACCAAGTCAAAGTCTTATGAGGGGACCCCAGAGAAATCGAAGGGAACATTCAAATTTTATAGCACAATGATTTTCATATTTTTACTAAAGCAAAACAGGCGTTTTGACGTGATAACGTCTTTAAAATCGTTTTAGTCGGGTGACATGTTCAGAAACTTGTGTCACACCAAAACCTCACGAGCGCGATCGCAGGTATAACGAGAGAGAGACGGACCGATCTCCCGTCTCATCTCGAGCGCTGCCAGTCATTCCGTGAAACTTGTCACGCGGAATCCTCACGAGCGGAGGCTGGCATAGCGTTCGAGTGAGTGGACCGATCTTCCGTCTCTCTCACTCTAGCGGCATACAAACGAATGGAGATTTTCTCGTGCGGACGTTATCACATAAACATCTCGATCGTAAACCTACTTTACAAACAATTTGCCGTTTTTTTGTATAATTATCATCATATCATGTTGCTGAGCTGATGATGGAAGGTACTACGAAGGTTTGGAGTTGAGAGCAAATTCTTTCAATAAATGTTTTTTTGTTGGAAATCTTACATTCCTGAGGTGATCCAACTGTCACCATGTCAAAATCTGATGATGTGATACTAGGTAAATCGAGGGAAACTCTGAAACTTAATAGGCACACTCATTCTTTTAGTCATATTTTTTAACATAATACAAATATTTATGTCCGGTAATTATCAACTGATGTTGCTTAGCTGATGATTGAAGGTACAACTCGTCAACGGTTAGGAGCTGAGAGCAAATTCTTTCATTAATTTATACGTTCAAGTGGACTGATAGTAGAATTCTTTCAGGCTATAAGATGGCTATTAGATAAACATGATTATAAAAGGTATCTCTTTAACGTTTAGAGGTTAAGTGAAAAAAATTCCAATTATGCTTATACATATACATATTATATTGCAGAATTATTAAAATTACTAAAAAGAGTGAAATAAATTAAGTTTTTATCAAAAAAATAGAACCGACTTCAAACGGTCAAAAATAAATTTGTTCAGTACCTACTTCTTCTTGCTTATGGCAATGACTCTTAAAACTATTTTTGGAGTCGGGCCCTTAGTAAAATGTCGTACCATTCGTTCTAAATGGGGACCGACAGTAGAAGTAGGTACTGAGCAAATTTATTTTTTACCGTTTGAAGTCGGTTCTATTTTTTTGATAAAAACTAAATTTTTATTTCCTACAACTTAGCCATTTCACTTCTTTGAAGGACTTGTAGTTTTGCCGGAAATCGACATAAACCGTTATTTACCCTTAAAAACTCACCCCCTCCCCCTTCCCGATCGCAGATCGCCCGTAATTTTTTTCCTTTCATTTTTGTTATATTCTCTACCTTTTCCAATGTGTTTCATCCTACTATATATTTTTTCACTTTTTACCATTTTCAAAATGTATCACTTAGTAGTCATAGAAAATATGTAGAACAGAATGCCATCAATTTTATCCGATATAACTCAAAAATACACCAAGATAATTAAAATTAAATAAGGGCACAACGTGTCCTTTCCAACTTACCACCAAAACTCCAACTGTCTGTTTAATCTGGGTCTTAAAAAGAGCTGTCAAATTATACCTTTTATTCCTAAACACCACGTGGCCTGCGTGTTTGTCTGCCACTCCATTAAAATAAATAAATAAAAAACTAGAACAGGGTTTCCCGAGTTCTTGAAACGATGATAGTCATGGATGGTTCGACGTTGTTAACAGATGGTGAAGAATAACTCGAAGGTGCTGGACTACTTAGATGGCTTGGCGGTGCACTACTATGCTGATGACTATGTCTCCCCAGAAGTTGTAAGCCACGTCACTAAAAAATACCCAAAACTATTTGTCATCAGCACGGAGTCATCTGAAGGTAAATGAAATAGTAATAAATATCGCTTCACATACAATAGTCACAACGGATTTTTTTTTTCAATTACGGCATCGCAAAATCTGTGCATATTGCCTGCGTAAAATACAATTTTTGCATCACTTTTTTGCCAGTTTCCTTGAAACTGGTCGAACAATATTAGATAAAGACATTAAGTCAGTAGTCAATCAGATTGTGTCTAATGGAGATAGAACGTGTTTAATAGAGTTTAGGAGGTGACCGAAACAACATGTTTTCGCACTGTTATTTTTTTTTCACAACACACGCGCACTGTTTATAACCTATATCAAATAAAATGCCATCAACTTTAACTGATATAATTCAAAAAGACACCAATATTATGAAAATAAAATAAGAGCACAACATGAATCTTCCAAGTTTCCGCCAAATCTACAATCTCAACGGATCTTTGCACCTCTGAACAGGTGCAACAGACGACTGCGCGTGTGCTATCGTGCGGAAAAGCATTTTGATAAGTTTAGAAAAAAAAAATGACTTCTGCGCTATTCGAATGAAGTTCCGGATGACCAAGATCTATTGTAAGTACTGTGCTCATGTATTGAGCATAGCTCCGCACTGAATTCCGTATTCCGTATAGTATCATGAACAGCGCATGTCCCGGCGGCCAGCGTAGAATGCAAGTGTTCTAAGCAGCTAAGGCAAAAGGTGCGCTCGGGTGTGAGATGGGTGACCGCTAGTGGCAAATTTCATGCGCGTTTCCGTGCTTCGGAGGGCACATTAAGCCATCGGTCTAGGCCATTATCGATAGATAAAAGTCGTTAAACCTTGACGGAAACCTTATGGGCGGTACGAAAAATTTCGACGGCAGGTCCAGGTCGGAGATGGCTATCCATCCCAGGCCTCCAGTCTCAGGGGCCTCCACATGGAATTATTTTAATTTTAGTTAAATAAAAAGATGCAAGAAGGATATAATAATTGGGAAAGGAATCACTTTAAAATAGTGTTGTAGTTAATTATATAATATTTATATCCTTATTAACACATTTGTGTTCTTTTAGGTATGGACGTTCAGGGAGTGGATTTAGGTGCCTGGCGAAACGCCAAAAAATATATGAAAGATATTATTCAAGTAAGTACCTTGTTTAAAATCATTGTATTTTAATACATATCCAAAACTTCTGTCTCATAACGCTCGACTGGGCGCAAACAAAATGTATAGTATCTTCATAGTGGGCACCATCGAAATTTATGGCTAAGTGGAATGAAATAAGGGATGAAAGTTTATTTAGAAATTTTCTATAAGTTCCACCGATTTACTTACGTGGAGTATTGGTCACTAGTGAGGGAAAATTAAATCCGTGGAATACTTATAAAAATATTATTCATAGAAACTTTACGTGAACCTACTATCAATCTAATCATAATCTTCACAGGATTTCACTCACGATACTGTTGGATGGATAGATTGGAATCTTTGCTTGAACCCAGGAGGTGGTCCCAACGTCGACGAGAACTTCGTGGATTCTCCCGTCATAGTGGACTTGGATAAGAAGGAGTTCTACAAGCAGCCCATGTTCTATGCTTTAGGACAAATCTCCAAGTTCGTTCCCAGAGGCTCCGTCAGGATCAGCTCTGTGGCTCCAAAATGTAGTTGTTCCATCGGCAATGTAGCTTTCCTGACGCCGAGAAACACCACTGTCGTTGTGCTGCACAATGAGTGAGTTATAAGTAATTTACTATTAGTTTTACGTCTTTTACCATAGCCTTCTTCACAGGCGCAAAGCAGAGTTGGGCAAAATGTAATCAGATTAATGATTACATTGTGTAATCATCAATCAAGTTTACAGATTACGGAAATTACTCAAGAAAGTAATCATATCAGTGATTAATGATTATTAGTTGGTAGAATTCCTAAATGTAGTTAGTATGTATCAATCAAAAAAGTAATCTAAATTACGATTACAAACTAATAATCATCAATCACTGATATGATTACTTTCTTGATTAATTTCCGTAATCTGTAATCTTGATTGATGATTACACAATGGAATCATTAATCTGATTACATTTTGCCCAACTCTGGCGCAAAGTCACTCGGCCAGATAGAATAGAGCTATGGCGTTTCTTTACGCGACATATAATAATCAGAAATTCGTACGCACGTAAGTCACAGTCACCGACATAGCTCTCAAAGTTTGCAAGCTTATATACCTATACTATATATACCTACATTTTTATATATTTTCCTAATTTATCAAGTGGCATTAAGTAGGACACATTGCTAGGAGGACCAATAACCTGGAGAGAAAGGTCCTTGAATGGGGAGGAGGTATCTCGGCCAGGACACGCCACTGCCCAACCAACCAGGTGGATTGATGACACGAAGAAGACGGCGAAGAGACGCTGTATTAGAAGGAGCAGGATTGAACGGAGTTGCGAAGGGAAGGCTTAATATTCAGCAGTAAACCTGTAAGTGCTGATGGATGGACGGATGGAGAAGAGTTTGTTGTGTAAATAGAATCGTTTTTGGGACAATAAACCGAACTTATACTTATTCTAAACGACCGACGCGTGAATGCGATTTTCGTGACTCTTTACTAATATTATAATTTCTTAAAAAACAGGCTGTATGCACGTCCTAATATATTTTAATATTTTGTAGGGGAGACGCATCTTCTGTCACTATCAGAAACAAAGATAAACAAGCTACAGTTTCATTGGAAGCTGATTCCATCACAACTGTGGAATTTCTGAATTACTGGTAAGCGCTATTCAAAGGTATTGATAAAAGGAGACTTCCAACAGCTAGAGTGGGACCTCGATTTTTCTAATCAGCGGTTCTGGGTAGATCGCAATAATTCGCAACCGTCGTAGTAGAAGTAGTACGAGAGCTACGTAGGCATATACTCATATTGCTATCCCAAGAGACTGGTTTTCAGGTCCCGCTGCTCTCCACAAGCTATGAGGAAAGCCACCGAAGGGGACTTAGGACTTACTAGGACATCCGGACATTAATTAGGATATGATATATTTTGGGCCTTATCAGTCTTACAACATGCTAGCGAGATGGATTCTTAGAATAAAAACACGGGGTGCACTCCGGGAGTGCCGGCAGAAGTGAAAACATTAACGTTGTGCATTTTTGATGTCTTGGAATGGTTAGGGAATAATTCCAACTGCTTGAATTATCAGTATTAATTTCCATCTAGTATTTTTCTAAAGTATTCACTCATTTTCTTTCACTATTTCTTCGTCACTTTTTTCATTATTAGATACACTTTGTTTAATGTCCATATTTTAAATACTTGATATAAACGAATTTTACAAGTATAGACAGTCGAGCCATCAGCTGTCACGCCTCCGCCCGACTTACGAATGAATATTCGATCAGGCCACGTGTCCTGACGCGAGTTTAACATTTTTTACCCATCCCAAAAAAAATAATGCACAACGCCTCTAAAGAAAAGTTTTCATTCAAAAATTCTATTGAAAAAGGTTACCTGGCTATCTCGAACACAAATAGGTATATTTTTCTTCTTTTTATTGACTCATAATTATATATTTTTTTAATCGAATCATATTCTCATATTGATTTTAAATAAATTCTAATGTTGATTTTGATCGATTCAAATATTAAATTTTAATAGAATTACTTAACGATTCTCATATCGATTTTTAATAGATACTGAAAGCGATCATAAAATCGATTAAAATAATCAGTTGCTTCCGATTAATATTTACTAGATAATAAAGATAATGATGAAGCACGCATGGCCTGGCGGTTAGCGTAGAACGCAAACGATCTATGCAACTAAGCCAAACGGGCGCGGTCGGGTGTAAGATGGGTGACCGTCGGTCAAGGTTGTTGTCGATAGATAACAGTCGTTAAACCTTGTCGGAGGCCTTATGGGCGGTTTGAAAACATCCGACAGCGGGTTGGCCACTAACCCGCATTGGAGCAGCGTGGTGGAGTAAGATCCAGGCCTCCCCAATAATGGGGAGAGACCCGTGCCCAGCAGTGGGACGCAAAAAGGGTTGCAGCCAAAGATAATTATACTTTCTAACGCAAGGGAAAACCAAGAGCAGCCTTAATAGAATTACGTACATTCCTCATTATTTCCTTAAATTGAGTATCAAATCTCTGTTTGTATTTTCAGAGTTCCAGACAGATGCAGTTCATCATAGAAGCAACGTTTACTATCTTTTAATTGTGTATTGTGTAAAAAAAGATTGTTATCAGAGAATAAAATAAGTTGCTTTACATAATATTATTAGTTTTATTACATCCAATGAGGTGACTCAATTGTGAGTCGTAGTCATATTGTGTCCCAATAATAGTATATATCCCTAGTATGTATCCCTGATGATGCTCCGATCCGGGAATATTCAATAATTCAATAAATTTAAAAATCTGATGGACCGTTCTCAATCTCCAAATTGTCCTGTGTGCAACGTGATTGAAGATGTGTATCATGTGCTGATGGAATGTGCTCGGAATGAAAGCTTAAGTGTAGGCCATAGTCTACCACGCTGGCCAAGGTTAAAACTGTTCACAAGTGCGGCGAGAGGTAATAGTTAAAACTGTTCACTTGTTAAGAGTAGATTATAAGACACAACAAAAATGTATGGAGATAGCTTGGAGAGTGACATAATCTACTTTTTTACCTTTTTTATATCGGGGGGAAGGGGTTTGAAGGTCCCCCTTCAAAAGGTACACGGCACCTTGGAAGACGGGAACCGGGTTATGTGGGATTTGTACCGCACTAAAACCCCCTCGGTGGCCTGCCTCTGCGCTTGGGGAGGACTTCGGGATCTCCAGTGGAACGCAACGGTGCCCACGAGCGGCGCCCCAGAACAGGCCCATCCTCGGGAGAGCAGATGGCCTTCCTGCACCTTTCGATGCTTACGGTGGCATGCGGCCACGCACACGTCCTTCCCGCAGCCTCGGGACGGGGCTTTTGGCTGATGTTCCAGTGGCCACGAAATCATCATAATTGGTACTAAAGTAGGCTAAATCATGTGGCAGCAACCAAATTTCTTGCAGCACGATTACATCTGATTCATTACAAAGAGAAATCACACTCTCTCTAGTGACTTACAGTTGAAGCTAGTTAATTTTAATTTAGAATTATCTCTTTAACTATTTTCTGGTCTTATAAATTAATATTTTATTTTTCACACTTTTTACACAATTCTTAATTCCAATTAATAATATTTACTTTTTACTTTTTGTTAATTTTTCATCAAAGCGTATTTTTTACATTTTGAGTAAAATTTTATCTCAACGCTTGAAAGAAATCCAGGCCGGGCGCAATAAAATGTAACTTCATACTGGACATCGTCGAAATTGAATTCTTTGGGGGATGAAAAAAGGGATGGAAGTTTGTTTCGTATTTTTCTATAAGTTTAACCGATTACTAACGTGGGTTTTTACTTCAAAAATACTAAAATAGATACTTCAGTAACAACAACTAAAAATTAAATACTTGTATAATTGTGGCATTGTGCCCAGAAAGCATTTCCCCTCTGAACTAGTAAGCTAGTTTTGTGGGAAAAATAGGTGCCCGGTCACCCGAGGCTAGAATTACTCTGGTCGAAATGTCTTTCATGAACGTTTTCATGTCAGACTACCATGGACCTATAGTTTCCATCGCAAGCGCCGCAAATTGTATTCCTTCGTAATGGAAGATTATTTGCGGCGCTTGAGAAGTTGTGCATGGTCAATACGTGGGGTATTGGTCCCTAGTGAGGAAAAAACGAAATCCGTGGAATATAAAAATATTATTCATAGAAACTTTTCGTCTAACTATCATCCTAATCATAAACTTCACAGGATTTCACTCACGATACTGTTGGATGGATAGATTGGAATCTTTGTTTGAACTCAGGAGGTGGTCCCAACGTCGACAAGAACTTCGTGAATTCTCCCGTCATATTGAACTTGGATAAGAAGGAGTTCTACAAGCAGCCCATGTTCTATGCTTTAGGGCAAATCTCCAAGTTCGTTCCCAGAGGCTCCGTCAGGATCAGCTCTGTGGCTCCAAAATGCAGTTATTCCATCGACAATGTAGCTTTCCTGACGCCGAGGAACACCATTGTTGTTGTGCTTCACAATGAGTGAGTTATTAGTAATTTACTGTTAGTTAGGTCTTTTAGGCGCAAAGTGGCAGCGAGATAGAAAAGACAGAATCAGAATACCGTACGCACGGCAGTCGCCGACATAGCTCTCAAAATTTGCAAGCTTATTTAATATGTACCTATATTTACCTATATTTTTACCCAATTTATTAAGTGACAATAGGTAGGCCACCTGGAAAGAAAGGTCCTCAAATGGGGAGGAGGTCATCTCTCTCGTCTCGGCAATACAAGGAGAGGCCGCTGCCCAACCAGGTGGACTGACGAAGACAGCGAGAAGCCGCTGGATTCAGAAGGTCAGAAGACTGAACGGAGTGGCGAAGGGAGGTATATTTCCAGCAGTGGACGTGTAAGGGCTGATGGATATGGATGGATGGATAGACTAAGAATTTGCGGTGTAAATCGAACATAGTTTTTGTAGAATAAAGCGATCTTATTTTAATTCCGAATGACTGATTTATATTCAATCTGAACGATATTTGCGATTTTTGCGTTTCTTTACTAATAAAAAACGGGCTGTAGGCACATCCTAATATATTTTAATATTTTGTAGGGGAGATGCGTCTTCTCTCTCACGTCACTCTCATAAACAAATATAAACAAGCTACAGTTTCATTGGAAGCTGATTCCATCAAAACCGTGGAATTTCTGAATCACTGGTAAGCGCTATTCAAAGGTAAAGATAAAAGGAGACTTCCAAAGTTGGTGCCGCCAACTTTGTAAGTCTCTCTTTGGAAGTCTTAGAGTGGGATCTCGGATTTTCTAATCAGCGGTTCTGGGAAGATCGTAGATGTTCGCAACCGTCGTAGTGGAAGTAGTACGAGGGCTACGCATGCATATATTGCTATCCCAAGAGATTGGTTTTCAGGTCCGGCTGCTCTCCACAAGCTACAAGAAAAGCCACTGAAGGGGACTTATGTCCTAATCTTAATATCCTAGACATTAATAAGGAAGTAAAATGATATTTTTTGGGTCAAATCAGTCTTACATCATGCTAGCCAGATAGATTTTTAGAAAAAAAAAAACGGATTGCACTCCGGTAGTGCAGGCAGAAGTGAAAACATTAACGTTGTGCATTTTTGATGTCTTGGAATCGTTAGGGAATAATTCTGCACGAATTGCTTGAATTAAAGTACTCAATCATTTTCTTTCACTATTTCTTCGTCACTTTCTTCATTAATAGATGCACTTTGTACAATGTCCATATTTTAAATACTTGATATAAACGAATTTTACAAGTATAGACAGTCGAGCCGTCATCAGTTGTCACCCCTCCGTCTTACGAATATATGATCAGGCCACGTGTCCTGACGCGAGTTTAACATTTTTTACCCATCCCAAAAAAAGTGCACAACGCCGCTAAAGAAGTTTTCACTCAAAAAATCCTAGTGAAAAGATCATTCATCTGCATGGCTGTCTCGACAGTTTTTTTTATTAAATCACTTTTATATATTTTTTTAATCGATTCATATTCTCATATTGATTTTTAATAAATTCTAATGTTGGTTTTTTATCGATTGAAATATTACATTTTAATAGAATTACTTATCGATCTCATATCGATTTTTGATAGACAGAGAAAAGTGATATTAAAATCGATTAAAATTCAAACACTACATGATAATGATTATACTTTCTTATAAAACATACTTTATTTGTATTTCCAGAATTCCAGATAGATGCAGTTCATAATAAAATCAACGTATTCTTGTGTGGATACTTTGGCCCCATCACATATAACTGAAACATCCAAGAAGGCTCAGCTTCTCAAGCGCCGCAAATATCCATTACGAACGATTATGAATTTGCGGCGGCGCTTGCGATGGAAACTATGGGTCCATGGTCGGCTGACATGAAAACATTCATTCTAAATTCTAGCCTCGGGTGACCAGAGGGCTGGCAGCTGGCAGCTATTTTTCGCAAAAAAAATGCTTATTACTTCAGAGGGGAAATGCTGCCAGCGTTCTGGGAACAATGACACAAGCGCAACTTTTAGATGACGTTTTCTTTTTTACCGACTTCCAAAAAGAGGAGGTACTGTATTCGGCTGTATGTATTTTTTTTATATTATGTTCACCGATTACTCCGCCGTTTGTGGACCGATTTTCAAAATTCTTTTTTTGTTCGTATGCTTATACTCCCGAGGTGGTCCCATTGTCACCAAATCGGGATCTGATGATGGGATCCCAGGGAAATGGAGGGGAACTCTCAAATTTTATAGGCACACACATTGATTTTCTTATACTTTCTGAAGCATAAGAGATATTTTAGTAATCATCATCTCATGTTGCTGAGCTGATGATGGAAGGTACTGCGTTGGTTAGGAGTTGAGAGCAAATTCTTTCAATAAATGGTTTTTTTTTCGAAATCTTACATTCTTGAGGTGGTCCAGCTGTCACGAAGTCAAAGTCTGATGATGGGATTCCAGAGAAATCGAAGGGAACATATAAATTTTATAGCACAACAATTGATTTTTGTATTCTTACTAAAGCAAAAAAGATATTTGTGTTTAATTATCATCATGTGATGTTGCTGAGCTGATGATGGAAGGTACTATGACGGTTAGGAGTTGAGAGCAAATTCTTTCAATAAATGGTTTTTTGTTCGAAATCTTACATTCCTGAGGTGGTCCAACTGTCACCATGTCAAAATCTGATGATGTGATACTAGGGAAATCGAGGGAAACACTGAAACTTAATAGGCGCCCACATTCTTTTAGTCATATTTTTTAACATAATACAAATATTTATGTCCGGTAATTATCACCTGATGTTGCTTAGCTGATGTATGAAGTTACAACTCCTCAACGGTTAGGAGCTGAGAGCAAATTCTTTCATTAATTTATACGTTCAGGTGGACTGACAGTAGTAGGTATTCTTTCAGGCTATAAGATGGCTATTAGATAAACATGATTATAAAAGGTAAATCTCTTTAACGTTTAGAAGTTAAGTGAAAAAAATTCCAATTATGCTTATTGATATGTGCAGAATTATTAAAATTACTAAAAAGAGTGAAATAAATTAAGTTTTTAACAAAAAAATAGAACCGACTTCAAACGGTAAAAAATAAAATTGTTCAGTACCTACTTCTTCTTGCTTATGGTAATGACTCTTAAAACTATTTTTGGAATCGGGCCCTTAGTAAAATGTCTTGTCTTAGTAAATATAGTGTACCTTTCGTTCTGAATGGGCACCGACTTCAATATAGTTTTAACAGTCATCACCATAAGCAAGAAGAAGTAGGAACTGTCCCACTGTCTGTACTGTCGGTGCCCATTTAGAACGAATGGTACGACATTTTAGTAAGGGCCCGACTCCAAAAATAGTTTTAAGAGTCATTACCATAAGCAAGAAGAAGTAGGTACTGAACAATTTTATTTTTTACCGTTTGAAGTCGGTTCTATTTTTTTGTTAAAAACTTAATTTATTATAGTTAAGTAATTGTTTAGTTTGTATTATTAGTATTATTACTTTTCCTGGTCCTTGGCCAGGGGGGGAGAAGCAAATTCTTGGCCAGGGGGCTAAGTTCTTGGCCACGGGGGCCTGCAAATTTTTAGGTTCTTGATCAGGGCCGCGGCCGCCCAAGGCTTCCTCCACGTGGACTTTGGTATTAATCATAGCACGATGTTATAGAGCCTATATAGGCCTATAGGCTTCCCCGATAAATGGACTATACATACAACAAAAAAATAATTTGTGGATTCAAACCAGTAGGTAGTTCCTGAGATTAGCGCGTTCAAACAAACAAACAAACTCTTTAGCTTTATATATTAGTATAGATAAGCCCACATTAGGTATATTCGTCGCGGAGTTATGACTAGATAAAGTTACAAAGCCTAGATAACCGACAGTTAATAATATAATATGTACCTAAATCTAATAGATAAGTTTTTTTGGTTCATGACGCGTTTTAAGTTATGTCGAAATTTTATTCGTGATAATAAATTGAGAAAATTACTAATTGAGAAACCATTTGTTACAAAACTACATTACGCACTTTAAATTGACTTATAAAACAATAAAAAAATTATTGTGCAATGATTTTAGTTGCTCTGACAAATTTATTAACATAGCGTCAAATGTATTGAAACCTTTATGAAGTTAGGTATATTGCAATTGATTAAATTTCTAAATGTTAACAGTGAATAAATAATAATGATTAATAGAAAACGGATTCTTAGTACAGTTTATTTTGCATTTATATCTTTAGTGTGTTTTAAGGAATCCTTCGCAGGTAGGTGATTTTTGTGTGATCGCGACCATAGATTAAAATTATATTGATCGCGACTGTCCATGATTTACGCTAGTAACTAGGTATTATGTAATGTAATGTAAGTAATCTGTGCCAAAATCGTGTAAAGTTTGTATCGGGGAATTTATGGCGGGAAGTCGGAAAAGACATGCTCTTGTTTTCTTTTCATTTTCTTGGTGTATTTTTGAGTTATATCGGATAAAGTTTTATTCGTTTTATTGACAGTGCACGAGTGTTGTGAAATAAATGCGAAAATATGTTTTTTTCTGCTACAAAATGCCTTCGGACGCGTTCTGGTAAAGTAGCCATCGCTTTAATGACTTTATTTAATACTAGCCTTCCGCCATCAGCTTCGCCCGCGTGGACCCGTTTAATGGGTCCCCGTAGGATGAAAAATAGCCTATGTGCTATTCCAGGCCTCATTGCTATATTAAAATCATAGGCGTTTAGCCAGTTGCTTCAACTGCGTTGACCCTGTTACCCGTTTTCACGTAGGAACGAAGGATTTTCCCGCGGTAAAAAAGTAGCCTATGTTACTCAGGGTGAATGTAGCTTTCTAATGGTGAAAGAATTTTTGAAATCGGAACAGTAGTTTTTGAGTTTATTCATTACAAACATACAAAAATACAAATCTTTCCTCTTTATAATATTAGTATAGATAAACTGGATGTTATTTCATCGAAACTGGTAAAAAATTGATGCAAAAATTATACTTGTGTGGCAATATGTACAGAGTCTGCGATGCCTGGTGAACGACATCAAGACAGAATTGTCGAAGGCGGTCGAGTTGGGCAAAAGGTTTCAATTCTGGTGGGTGCGCGCTCATGTTGGCATAACCGGAAATGAGCGTGCAGATGAACTGGCGAAGGAGGCGCTACATAAAAAGACGGCCGCAGATTATGACAGATTTCCGGTTTCGTTTGCCAGGCGTGTGATAGGCCAGCGCACCTTAAACGCCTGGCAGACTCATTACTCACAATCCTGAGAAGGTAGAATTACTAAGCTGTTCTTCCCAGATATCTGCCAGGCTTACCTAATTATTAAGAAGATTGGCGTTTCTTACTGGCAATCACAGGTGTGGACTGGCCATGGAGGGTTAGCCCAATACCTCCATCGAATTAAGCTCCGTAACAGCTCTCAATGTTTATGTTCCCTAAACACAGAACAAAGTATAGAACATCTACTCAATGTATGTCCTCACTTCAGTGCCAAGAGGTGGCTTGTGTGGCAAGTGGCAGCTTGAACTAGAAATAGACATGCGGGTGGAAACCTCAAACTGGAACACCCAAGTTTGCTAAATTTTGTGTTGAGATTATTCAGGCGGTTGCTAATCTAAACAAATAACAAAGACAAATTATTAAAATTAATTAAAAAAATTCAAATTGCTTAATAACCTTAATATATTTTTATTTGTATCTATTCATTATGTATTAATAATAATAGAATTATTATATCGGGGGAAATACCAATAAAAAAAGTCTGCGATGCGATGCCATCATTGAGTGAAAATTAGTTTGTATTGTTTGTGTGTTTCCAATTTTGAAATTTGTCGACTCCCGCTATTTCTCTACTCCACCAGTGTTACGTAATTTCAAAAAATAAGTACCTACTCTTGGAGAAAATGGTTGCAATTTTAAATTTTTTTTTGCAATTTTAGTTGCTATGAGTTACCGTCTTAAATTACTTTCAGTGGTCTTTCCGAAAAATATCTCTTAAATTATTATTAATAAATCGTATTTTTACTTAGAAAATGAATGTGCTGCAAGATACATTGAGGGCGAATCAGTGATTTGTGTGTGCAACTCCACCTACTGCGACGACATTGTGAGATCAGAGCCGAAAAATGGAAGATTCGTCACTTACACTTCTTCAGAAGTAAGTTTTTAGGTTCGGTACCCAAAGGGGACAAAGCCCTATTACTAAGACTCCGCTGTCCGTCTGTCTGTCACCAGCCTATATAGGTATCCCATGAACCGTGATGGCTAGATTGTTGTATTTTTCACAGATGATATATATCTACCTCTCTACCGGCTTCTATACAACAAATGTGATTTTTGGCCGTTTTTTAAAAATACCATGTGGATTAAAAATATGGAAGGAACCCTTCGTGGCCGAGTTCAACATTTAGCCGGTTTTTTTGATACTTTAAAAAAATCAAATTGATGGCATAGATTTAAATCGATTCCAAATAGGTATATGGAATTAAATTGGAATGTGAGTAGGTAATATAAAACTTATCAGTTCCTAGTTCCTAGAGTGGCTTTATTTGTCTTTTGTTTCTTGAATGGAGTAGCAAACGAGCAGGTAGGCCGCGTGGTGTAGTCCCTGTAGCTTCGGGATCAAGAATAGAGCTACGGTATCCGTAAGGTGATCGTAAGAGGCGACTAAAAGGGGGCTTCCGGGGTTGTGGGCGGTGAGAGTGGGAGCTCGATCCGTCCAGCCAGCAGCCCCAGGAAGGACGGCGGTATGCGCGTGGCCGCAGTAACATCGGAAGGTGCAGGAGAGCCCATCTGCTCTCCCGAGGATGGGCCCGTTCAGCCTGGAGCCGCGCGTGGAGTACACCGGTGCGTTCAACTGGAGATCCCGGAGTCCCCCTCAAGCTCAGAGGCAGGCCATCGAGGGGGTTGCAGTGCGGTACAAATCCCACATAACCCGGTATCCATTCCCAAGGTACCGGATACCTTTTGAAGGTTTCCTCCTCCCCTCCCCCATTACAAAATAAGGCCATGTGGTGTGATTTGGTTGCTGGAACCCAAGTAAATCTGCACATAACCTCAAGCCTTGTCTGAGGTAAGTCTCATCTGAGGTCTTATGCAGTTGCCCTGCTACTTCGGAGGCTGATGGTCGCCTCATGACAATCTCGCATCATGTTCTGTGACTAACAAAAAAAAACGGTAGTGCCGGCAGAAGTGAAAACGGGAATAATTTCGCACGACTTGCTTTTATTATTAGTATTATTTTTAATCTAGTATTTTCAGTAGGTTTTCATCTAGTATTTTTATAAAGTACTCACTCATTTTCTTTCACTATTTATTCGTCACTTTTTTCATTAATAGATGCACTTTGTTCAATGTCCATATTTTAAATCCTTGATATAAACGAATTTTACAAGTATAGACAGTCGAGCCATCAGCTGTCACCACTTCGTCTTAAGAATAATATTCGACCAGGCCATGTTTCTTGACACGAGTTCAACATTTTTTACCCAAAAAATGCCGCTGAAGAAGTTTTCACTTCTTAAATCCGTTAATACTATGTAAAGTATAAACTACTAAATCTATTCTTTCAGGGTGGATTACGATTCAAAAAATCTGGCGGCGTCTTGGAAAAATGTGATTCACGTAAGCTTATTTACACTAATATCTTAAGTAGGCGGTCATTACACGTTAAGTCTAGATCTATTCAGTCTATGTCTATCGTAACCGCCCTGTTAACATGGACTTTCATAATGGTTAAAGCAACAGTATCCAATGTTTTGGTCTTTACTTTGAGGAAAAAGACTCGAAAAAAGCGCTGCTGTGTTAAACAGTGGTTACTTTAGGCAAGAGTTTCCGAAGGGGTTACGCATTTTTTTGTGTTTTATTGTATGTTTTATCCATAAATGTTACATCTAGGGACTTGTGTATTTCAATTCTCAATACAGGATAATCTTTATTTCGCTGCAGTTAAAAAATTGCAACATTGTTCTGAAAAACTGTAAATATCTTGTTTTATTTCAAATCAAATCGGCTTCGAAACGTGAAAAAAAAGCAAATAGAGGCCATGGCCCTTTTATCGCTAATTTTATCCAAAATTCATAATAGTGACGCATTGCATCTCAAGAAAATCCTCGCCATAAAGATCTTTAGATCTTGATTTCAGAATAATTGTAGATATTTTGTGATCACATTGATTAATCCGTCAATCTGCTTTATATATTATCGTTCTGGATAATTTATGAAGTAGGTATACGTTCAAAATAATTTATATCCGCCACGCCTTTATTATTATAAATGTTTACAGAAAAAAGTTACTCACTGGTACTGAACCTGGACCCCTCCCGCTTGTACCAGACATGCGAAGGCTTCGGCGGCGCGGTCACGGATGCGGCTGGTCTGAATTGGAAGAGTCTTCCAGAAAATATGCAGCAAGATTTGATTGAGTAACTATTTTGACGTATTTGATTTATTGGCTGCAACTCTTTTGTGCCCGACTGCTGGACATTCTCTGTCTCTCTCCATTGATGGGAAGGCCTGCTCCAATGCAGATCGGTGGAGATGTGGGTTAGTGGCCAACCAACTGTCTAATGATTTCGAACCGCTCATTAAGCCTCCGATGAAGCGCGCATGGCGCGGCAGTTAGATCATCAGATCTATGCAACTAAGCCAAAACAGGCGCGGTCGCAGCTTTCATTTTTGGGAGAGGTCACTAAGAAAGTTTGGGGGGGAAAGGTGTCCCAAATTGGCTTGTATCGCCTTCCAGTTACGCATGACTGATGGATTTTGGGGGGGTCAAGTCTCCTGTGACCCCCTCCCGCACCTAGGACCACGCCTGGTGTAAACAGCTTCTCCACACTGATTTGCGCGCGAGCAACACGTTTACAAATACGCGTCACTCGGGTTGGCCACTAACTAAACTGGTAAAAGTTGTAAAGGATACGCACTAAGCACCCCATAAATTAAAAGAGACCTGAATCGTGTTATTCAAAATCCTCATTGTAGTTAAGCTCAAACTTTCATTGTCAAATTTAATTTAAGAACTATTTATGCTTCCAGCTCCTACTTCAGCGAGAAGGGTCTTGAGTATAACATGATACGCTTGCCTATCGGTGGGACAGACTTCTCGACACATCAATACGCGTACAATGAATTTCCACTCAACGACACGAAGCTCTCAAACTACACTTTAGTGCCAGAGGACCGCCAGTACAAGGTAAGTGGTCCCAGGTGTTGCCAGGTCCGATTTCTTTTGAAAAGAAAGAAAAAAAACTTTATTCGCTGTAGGATTATATACAAACTCTTAGCGAACGTTATTGTGTGATCTGCTCTGGGTGCGCTTAGGCAACATTGAGCTGAAGAAAACTCGAAATCAATTTTCAAGCTAAACTGTTCAACTGCAATATACGCGACGACCCGCGTGGCGCAATGGTTACCAGGTTGGACTGCCAATCGAAGGTTCGATTCCCGACCAAGCAGAAATTTGTATGATGAGTTTAAATTTCTGTTCTCGGTCTGGGTGTTAGTGTTTCTGTCTCTGTGTGTGTCCATGGTACCCTCGAAACAGGGTATATCTACCTTTATACTGTGGAGCCCACGCCTGGTTTGGGGGGCGGGGGGCTTGATTTTAGTTTGGTAGGAATTAGAAGTTAGATGCCTGTATCCGCTAGTGTGTACTATACTGGTACCTATTCCTAAAACCTAATTCCACATCCTCTATGACTATGACTGTGTCTCTGGACGGCAGCTTAGTCACATACTAAGAATGTTAAATGTCTACCCAAGCGCATTGTACGGTTAATTACAGCACTTATCCTGCAGAATTTGATGAAGTGAGCTTGGCTACAATAATAAATTTACTGGTCACTAATTTGGTGGCTAATGTATTCAGTTAAATCAGCGAAACTGGCAATATTTCGTATACGACCTCTTAACTTGGAAGCTCGCCTGCGACTCTATTAGAAAAAAACAATTCGCAAAGATTGTAAAAAGGCGCAATTTTTCTCTTGACGAAGTAACCATCTTGCGTGTAAGAAATGCAAACTCGATTACACTACTTGATTAACAAGACATATTATTATTATCTATATCTATACTAATATTATAAAGAGGAAAGATTAGTATTTTTGTATAGTATGTTTGTAATGAATAAACTCAAAAACTACTGTTCCGATTTCAAAAATTCTTTCACCATTAGAAAGCTACATTTACCCTGAGTAACATAGGCTACTTTACCGCGGGAAAATGCTTCATTCCTACGTGAAAATGGGTAATAAGGTCAACGCGGTTGAAGCAACTGGCTAAACGCCTATGATTTTAATAAAGCAATGAAGCCCGGAATAGCAAATAGGCTATTTTTTATTCTATGGGGACCCATTAAACGAATCCACGCGGGCGAAGCCGCTGGCAGAAGACTAGTTATGATATATTGTGCTCAATAAGCTTAAAACATTTTACGTAACTGTGCAGATTCCTATGATCAAAAAAGCTATGGAGGTGGCCACTTCACCGCTCCACATCGTGGCCACCACGTGGTCACCACCGCGTTGGATGAAGACCGACTTTGACTTCAGTCAGTGTGGGGTCATCGCTCCTGAATATTACCAGACGTATGCTGATTATCATATAAAGTAAGTTTTTTATTCAAAAGCAGAATATAGGTACACAACCTTATTTTAGGGCACGGGTCTCTCCACATTATTGGGGAAGCTTGGACTTACTTGGCTGGCTGCAACCCTTTTTACGTCCCACTGCTGGGCACGGGTCTCTCCCCATTATTGGGCAGGCCTGGAGCTTACTCCACCACGCTGCTCCAATGCGAGTTGGTAAAGATGCGGGTTAGTCGGGGTAACGCTGTCGGATGTTTTCAAACCGCCCATAAGGCCTCCGACAAGGTTTAACGACTGTTATCTATCGTCAAAAACCGGGACCGACGGCTTAACGTACCCTCCGAAGCACGGAAATGCGCATGAATTTTTAGGTCACTCATCTCACACCCGACTGCGCCCGTTTGGTTTAGTTGCATAGATCGCTTGCGTTCTCCGCTAACCGCCGGGCCCTGCGCGCTTCAAAAAAGAAATATAGCATTCAATAACCATCCTGCGGTAGGGAATGGAGTACAGGCCGCCCTCCAACCAGGTGGACTGATGACCTAAAGTAGACAGCAGGAAGCCGCTAGATTCAGAAGGTGCAGAACCGGGAGAAGTGGCAAACGTTAGGGGAGGCCTACGTCCAGCAGTGGACGAAAGGTCCACTTTTTCACTCCAGTGTAAGGCTGAAATGATGAACCATCCTGCGGTATAGTGTCCGGAACGCTGGCTGGTATTACTTCGCTAAACTTGTAAAGTAAAACATAGTTTGAGTATACATCTTTTCTAAAGTCAGGAGTCTAGCTTAAGATGGTAGATGCATGGTTTGAATGAGAATATTCCACCGCTCCACCTATTTCTACCATGAAGCAATTCTATTAGGTTTTGGTCCAAAGGTTCCGTTGCCGACCAGACTAACACGAGGGGTCCATCAACTCTCGGAGTAGCGCATCTGCATACGACTACGACGACGACGGTGGTACTTCCCCGGGCGAACCATAATAGTTCTACCACCTACAAAAGTTATTAGATATTACCACCACCACACCTGTTTATGCTGCGAAGAACTTATTTTCTGTTTGATGGTAATGTGCGCATGTGTCGTTTGTGTACATAAGGTGACCATAAACCTCCGCGGTAGCAGCTCATCTACATACGACCTCAGACAAGATCCGAGCTTGCTTGGCTGCAACCCTTTTTACGTCCCACTGCTGGGCACGGGTCTCTCCCCCCTTTAGTGGGGAGGCCTGGAGCTTACTCCACCACGCTGCTCCAATGCGGGTTGGTGGAGATGCGGGTTAGTGGACAACAACTGGGACCGACTTTGGCTATGGCTTAGCTGCATAGACCGCTTGCGTTCTACGCTAACCGCCGAGCCATGCGCGCTTCGAGCTTGCTTAAGAATGGACTATTTATTATTTTGTTACTTTCATATTTAAGTGCGTGTAAGCGCGTATGCAGGAACGTATACGGTATATGTGCAGAAAAATTTCTAGTCTGAAACCGCGTAAAGGTTAGGCCTATGTGGGACATAGTGCGTAGTCGTAACAGCTCTAGTGATCCAAAATCGCCAATTGAAACCTTTTTACACGCTTTTTATTAGCTTCACCTGTATGTTTGTATGTTTGTATGTTTGTATGTTTGTAACCGACTTCTTTGGGCGCGATTTTGACCCACTTTAAACGGCCAGATTTCGTTCAAACTTTGTAGATTTATTGAGGACCGATGACAATACACTAATTTGATAAAATTATTCCATTTTTCAATTTGCAAAATATGATTTTTGTTCGATTGCGTTTATAGAGCTACAGCTATTATACGACTGTTATAGATCAAACGATCTAATAACGAGTATTTTAGCCACTTTAATTCAGCATCTGCTAAAAGGTGGAGTAAAAGTGCTAAAACATAGTGCTGTAAACGTTTATTCGACGTCCTTAAAGCACACATTAGCAAATATTGCCAAATAGTCGAGATAACCGCTATTACACGATAAATGGGTGTTTTAAGAACGGTTACTCGGCTCTTATACGATTAAAGGCTGAGTAATCTAATTACTATTCGACTATTTTGCTGCTTGGGTTGCTCATATTTATGTAGGGGAGTAGACTATTGGTGCTCAGTAACCGAAAACGTGTATGAGATATATAAAGAATATAAATAATTTGTTAAGTCGTAAGACAAGTGAAATTTTATGAAAACGTAAAAATTAAAAAAATATGTAACCTTGTTATGTAACAAGCCTAATGATAGATAAAGATATTTTTGAAAGAAAGAAGAAGGTTCTCAGTAACCAGTCCATTGCTCGTGGAAACATCATGGAAAGAATAAATAATCCAAACTAAAAAGTAGAAAATAAATAATAGTTTAAAAAAACTAAAAAACACGCTTTTTATAGAAAACCGAACTAAAAAATAGAAAATAAATTTTAATGAATTTAAATTAAGAAAATAGTGTTAAAAATTTCAATGAATATAAGTTAATAATAGTGTGAATAAAAAAAAATATTTTATTTAAAAAAAAGCGTGGGGTGCTTTTTAAAATATTATCGAAATGATAATCACTCTACTCATATCTGTCAATAAAATATTTATAACTATTGACACCATGCACCCCACGCTTTTTTTAAAATAATTTTTTTTTTATTCACACTATTATTAACTTATATTCATTGAAATTTTTAACACTATTTTCTTAATTTAAATTCTTTAAAATTTATTTTCTATTTTTTAGTTCGGTTTTCTATAAAAAGCGTGTTTTTTAGTTTTTTTAAACTATAATTTTTTAATGGGGGAAGGGACCACCCATCAATAGGTAACCGTTAGATTGGCAGAGATACCGGCTTATGTGGGATTTGTGCCGTACTAAAACTCCTTCGGTGGCTGTCTTGGGTAGGATTCCTGGATCTCAATGGATGCATCGATGTCCTTCATCGTGCTGCTTACAGAATCCTATCAATTTTAAAATTCACTAAAATTCTTTGCGCGATAGTCTGACCTTTTTGTGTATTCCTTTAGATTTTTGGAGATGTACGAAGAGGCTGGTATTCCCATATGGGGTGTGACTACCACGAATGAGCCTTCTAACGGCCTTGGAGAATCCATAAAATTTAATTGTCTGGGCTGGACGCCTGATAAAATGGTTAGTACGAAACTGTTATTAGACCACTTTTTGTTGCAATTACTTTTAATTTTAATTCGAATCGGAAAAGAAAGAACCTTAAAGATTAAGACTGTGATTTCGTAATTTATTTAGCGGTCTCTAGACGTGAGTCGATAAAAATACTGTTTTAGGATTCCGTACCCAAAGGGCGAAAATTACTTGCTCCGCTGGATGTATCTCATGAACCATTATAGTTGAAATTTTCACAGATGATGTATTTCTATTGCAACAAATACTCAAATCACAATATATTAAATATTTTTAGGGGCCTCAATACAACAAAAGTTTTTTTTGCAATTTTTTATCTACATATATATTCACTTTAAAATAAATAGATAGGTAGTTAAATTGAAAGGACAGCTCCCATTCAATAAATGTATTTTTTATGTGTTTTTATAGTTAATGGCACGGAACCCTTCACTTGGCAGTTTTTTTACATATCAGATCATTTGTAAAAGGTTTTTTTTATTTTCAGTTTAATTTAGTATGAAGCTACAGTCTTTGCTAAAACACTGTTATTTTTACAGGGCTACTGGATAGAAAATAACTTGGGTCCAACAATACGCAATTCTAAATTTAAAGATGTCAAAATATTGTGCTGTGACGACCAAAGACCCAACATTCCCTTCTGGCTTAATGTAGTAAGTATTCATTTTTATTGTCACATAGTTAAAAATATCTTCTATACATCTATACATATAATAAAACTATAAGCAGGGTCAATTCTGTACATTGCATATAAATTTAAAAAAATACTTCTAGGGGTATTTTTATAAGTAACAGAAGCTAAAAATATAAGTTTTGAAATTATTGTCTGTCTGTCTGTCTGTCTGTCTGTTGTTAAATTTTCACGCAAAAACTACTGGACGGATTTTGATGAAACTTTTTTTGTTTTATATATATTGGTCCTCGCTAACATTTAGGCTATAGATAATTTTAAAAATCACCCTTTAAGGGTGTGAAATGAGCGATGAAAATTTGTATGGAAAACTTGGATTTTTTCAATAGATTTTCTTGAAATTTGGTGTAAATATTTTCTAATCAAAATAAAAGAATACGTGTTTCAGCATTTCCCGAAATTCACCCTTTAAATGTCAATTTTCTTTGAAACTCTTTGAAAATTGAGTGTCGAAACTTGATGTACAGAATATTTTTGTGCAGAGTAATATACTTATAATTTTATATTTGTAATCTTTACTAACATAGTAAGAATTCTATTTAAGCTTTTTTCAAAACTACCCCTCAATAGCAAATAAAATGGATTCGAAAGTTGGTATCTCAAGCGTACAATAAATTAACCTTAACTTAATATTTCATTCTCAAATTCTTTTCCCTTCTTTGAATGATGTGTTTACTGATATATTGTTGAATGAATTTCCATAACATTAGTGTGTATTTCATATCAATCGGGTGATAAACAAAAAAGTTATGTTCATTTACACAATACGCGACATAAACTTAAAAGGCACTTTGGGGAATTTGTATGAAAGTTTCGGTAACAGCCCATTCAAAACCATAAATAAAAGTTTAAATTTAAGTACCTAAAATTATTCTGAACTCTCACTAATATTGTCGACTATATTAAATATACTTAGATCAGCTTACTGTATTTTCTTTCGTTGGCCGAGAATGGCTAGACTATAGGTACCTAATAAGTGCATCGCGAGCCTTACCGCCGCTGAACCTTACATCACAGGCTCCATTGAGTTAGTTGCTCAGCTTATTAGTCTTCTTTTGGGGTGGAAGATTATGAACAGGCTGCAGCTGAAACGATTATTATCGCTACATTATATCAAGCTGCAACCTTTTTTGCATTCCACTGCTGAGCATGGAGCTCTCCCAATATTGAGGAGGCCTCTAGCTCCGATGAACCGAAATCCAAATCTTACAATCTCAATGCATCCAGCATTAAGGTTGTAAGATACGGAATCTAAACCTTCATACAGAATGTACAAAGCCTTAACAAAACGAGACTACTGCAGACATCTAGGTGACGAATAGTTAAACTTTTAGTGAACCAACTGTTATAATCTCAATATCTACCTATTTGGTAATTTGACATTCGATTTATCAACCACAAAGTTTACATGTCATACGGTAGATGGCGTTATTGAGCAATATTCATTTTTTCTCCAAAGTGATTCGATGGAGATAATTTCAAATAAAAGCCTTAAGTCTAATAAAAAAATAATACTGATAATAAAAGCAATTCATGCGAAATTATTGCCTAACCATCCCAAAATATCAAAAATGCACAACGTCAATGTTCAAGTTATCACTTCTGCCGGCACTAGGTAAGGGAGAAATCTATATTTATGATGAATTTAGATTTCTTTTCTTGGTCTTGTGTGTGTCTTCTTTAGTGTTGTTTACAAATGGTAAAAACTAATCTTGTTTTAGCTAACAGATATTCATCCAAAGGCGTTGGACTACATAGACGGGGTGGCCGTGCACTATTATGATGACTTCTCCACTTCCCCTGTGTACTTGACAACAGCTGCTCAGACACACCCTGGTCTATTTGTGTTGAGCACAGAAGCATGTAATGGTAAACAAATTTATGACATATCTATCATATATATATATATAATAACAAACTGGACCGCCGGCTTAACGTACCCTCTGAAGCACGTAATCGTGCATGAAATTTTTGCGGTAACCGATCTCACACCCGACCGCGCAATTTGGCTTTTTTCAGGGCTCCGTACCCGAAGGGTACCAACGGGACCATATTATTAAGCCTCCGCTGTCCGTCCGTCTCTCTGTCAACAGGCTGTATCTCATGAACCGTGATGGCTAAACATTACAAATTTTCACGGATGATGTATTTCTGATGCCGATAATTATAACAGCAAATACTAAAAATAGTGTAAAAAAAGACATTTAAGGGGGCTCCCATACAATAAACGTGTTTTTTTAATATATATACGAAACCCTTCGTTTGTGAGTCCGATTCGCACTTTAGTCCGGTTTTTTTTTTCAACCTTTTTATGTCCGACTGCTGGGCACAGGTTTCATCTAACAAGTGAGAGGGATTGAGGCCATAGTCCACCACGGCGCTGGACGGATTGGCTTGGCACCAGGTGAACAATAGACATGATGACACTATTAAAGAATCAGAGAATAAATGGTTTTACAGAAAAATATATGCTAAAAGGGTTCTAAAAAAATGAGCCCGTTTTAATATAAACATTAAGATTTATAAGATTTTCAATAAAATAAAAGTATAAAATACTGCAATCGGCCATGTTATCTGAAACGCCAATCAGAAGGAATGACGTCACGTCTCAGTAAATGTCATCGTGTTGCTTGAAGTTTGACGAGCAAGCCGACGCCATGACACCTACGAGCGTTTTCACGCTTAATTCAAATTACATAGCAGAAAATATATTAATTTACGTTAAAACTTAATTTTATTGCTGAAATAAACTTTTTTACGAAAATATGAGACCGGAGACGTGTACCTACAATAAGGAAAGGTATTTAAAAATCTGTCATCATGCCTATTGGCTTGGCTGCGTAAATCGCTTGCATTCTACGTCAGCCACCGGGCCATGCGCGTTTCTTATAACTTATACCATTTTATAATAATGTTGATTGATTAATTTCATAGTTTCTCATTTCAGGATTCATAGATAATAAAGTCATATTGGGATCTTGGAAGCGTGCAGAAATTTATATTATGGATATTCTTCAAGTAAGTACAAATCATATACAAGTAGCTATAGCAGAACTTCATGGTGGTCATATAATACGAGTATAACCGATGTATGATATAAACTTATTTATACTAATAAATAATGATTCAACATTTTTGTAGTCGAAAGACTAGGTATATTCATATCAGCTCTCCCATCGTACCCTAAGCGCTCTAAGAGAGGTAGCATTAATTTTCAAATACATAAATTATTTTATTTTATTAGATAAACATACATACATATAAATAAATATACATTTATTTAAAATAATATCATAATAATGTATCTATACACCATTGAATTGTTTCCGCAATTTGATACATATCTTATGAGACACTTGATGTGATACAACATATCAATAAAATATGTGTATAGCCTTACTACAATAGTAAAATTTGAATTGAAATTAATAATACTGAAAAAAAAAACGATGAAGTTATAGAGTCGTGACGTCAAGAAGTGCTAAATTATTACTAACTGTCTAAATAATGTTAATTTTCAAGCATACATATCGTGCATTTCTTTAGTTATTCAATATCTGATTTTGGTGAGTTATAGGACGTAATTGGGTAAATGTGGTGAAGCGCGCATGGCCCGGCGGTTAGCGTAGAACGCAAACGATCTATGCATCTAAGCCAAACAGGCGCGGTCGGGTGTGAGATGGGTGACCGCTAGTGGCAAAAAAAAATCATGCGTGTTTCCGTGCTTCGGAGGGCACGTTAAGCCGTCGTCGGTCCTGGTTAATGTCGATAGATAACAGTCGTTAAACCTTGTCGGAGGCCTTATGGGTGGTTTGAAAACATCCGATAGCGGGTTGGCCACTAACCCGCATCTCCACCAACCCGCATTGGAGCAGCGTGGTGGAGTAAGCTCCAGGCCTCCCCAATAATGGGGAGAGACCCGTGCCCAGCAGTGGGACGTAAAAAGAGTCGCAGCCAATTGGGTAAATAAAATACAATAAAAAAATTGTCAACATCCTAATAGGGTCTTGGACACTATGCACAAAAAAAATCAAAATCCTTACCTTAAAAAGGTTGCACTCAATCACGCTTGGAAAGCAATATAATTGTTAGTTCTTTTTTATACATGATTTTTATTACCGCTTAAATCAATAATAATGAAGTCAATTGACTATACATATATGATAAGTGACGTCACTTATCATTTTCTCATACAAAATGTATGGGGATGTCACGTTTTGACAGCTCATTAAAAGTACCTCAATTGACTTGGTAGTCCAAGACCGGATTCATAAGTCCTCACAAAAAATATATCTTCCAGGACCTCAATCACGACGTCGTGGGTTGGATCGACTGGAACTTATGTTTAGACACCAAGGGGGGTCCCAACTGGGTCGACAACTTCGTTGACTCTCCGATCATCGTCAACGCGACTTCCAAGGAGTTCTACAAGCAGCCCATGTTCTACGCTATGGGGCATTTTTCCAAATTTATACCTCGAGGCTCTCAAAGGATTGATGTTCAGCCATCGGAGCATAAGTCCAATGTTTCGAACGTGGCGTTTTTGACGCCCAAATACACTGTGGTAGTTGTTTTGTATAATAGGTGAGTATAACCTCATGTTTTTATGGGTAACATTTCTGATCTATATATAAAGTTTGCTTAATTTTTTGGTACAATGGGCATGATGACAGATTTTCAAATACCTTTCCTTATTGTAGGTACACGTCTCCTAGTTTCGAAAAAAAGTTTATTTCAGCAATAAACTCAACTTTTAACGTAAATTAATGTATTTTCTGCTATGTAATTTGAATTAAGCGCGAAAACCCTTGTAGGTGTCATGACGTCGGCTTGCTCGTCAAACTTCAAGCAACACGATGACATTAACTGAGGCGTGACGTCATTCCTTTTGATTGGCGTTTCAGATAACATGGCCGATTGCTGTATTTAATACTTTTATTTTATTGAAAATCTTATTAATCTTAATGTTTTTATTAAAACGGGATCATATTTTAGAACTTTTTTAGCATATATTTTTCTGTAAAAGCGTTTATTCTCTGATTCTTTAATAGTGTCATCATGCCTATTAGATACGGTGGTAGAACGTTCATGGGTCTTCCAGAGACGTAGGTGCAATGCTTTTGTGTTTTGGTGCAAACCACAGAACATATTAAAAGACTACATGTTAGACGACCCGCGTGGCGTAATGGTTACCATGCTGGATTGCCGATCGGAGGGTCCCGGGTTCGATTCCCGGCGAAGCAGAAATTTGAATGTTGACTTTAAATTTCTGTTCTCGGTCAGGGTTTTTGTGTTTTTGTCTTTGTGTGTGTCCATGGCACCCACGACACAGAGTAAACTATCCTACTGTGGGGCTATGAGTGTGAATCGTTATTTATTTATTTAAAAGAGGTAGAATAGCAATAATACGCCGTTCGTATAAAAACCGGTGCCGACGATCCAGCCCCACCTTTCACCTCCATTACATTTATTCTTAAATAAATATGAACCTTACGCACATATTTGCAATTTCAAATCTAGCTAATCTTAGCGCCGCACAATCACGCGATTAAAAATGAACAAATCACACCCAAGCACATACACAAGCACGCATATCGCAGCGCGATCGCGTGTTTCTGTAGCGTTGCTCATATCCTTGGCGCGTCTGCCCCACCCACAATTCCATTCTAACCTCGTTAATATGTTCTGTGGTGAAAACAGTGGCGGATCTAGGATTCGCCTAAATCCCTCATGAAAGTAAACCAAGTAATATGTTTCAGCGGAACCGATACAACTGTGGCAATAAGAATGTGTGGAAAAGAAGCTATCGTACCAATTGACGCTAAAGCAATCTGCACTGTCGAATTTCTCTTCAATTGTGATGAAAGTAACGAAATACCTGTTGATAATAAGTGCGACAGGGATAACATGTAAGTTGGTATACAAAAAATCAACACTGATAGTTGATAGTACTTATATTCCTTGTTAATCATCACATTGTTACGTTCATTTTAGTAATAAATGATTGTTAGCTATTTATAAATAAAGATCTTTAAAAAGTCATACTCACATCCATGGGCGTACCCAGGCTCTTGGTCAGGGAAGGGGGGAAGTTATTGGTCAGTGGGGGGCAAATTTTTAGGTTCTTGGTCAGGTGGGGGCAATTTTTTTTTCTTTTAGTTAGTTTTCTTTTTTCGTTTGGGAGATTTATTGGGATTCTTGAATCCGTGAATCTGGACCTTGTACCATGGGGGCAGCTCCCTCCCCCCTTGTCCCCCCTCGGTACGCCCATGCTCACATCAGAATTTATATTTTCATGTATCTAAATACAAACATTATTTTTCAGGAAAGTGAAATCTATAGAGCTAAAACTTGAGAAGCCAGTGGTGATAAAGTATAAATTGGGCACTATTACCGTTATATAGAATGTTACTAAAAGTTATGTTTGCATTAAATTTTTAAATGTTATGCAAATATTGTTTGGATGTCTACTTGCGATGGGATGAACTCTACTCAACAGATATTCTTGCAGTTTTCTACAATATTAGTCATAATGATCACTCGCTGTTTGTACTACGCGACTACCGGCAGGCTGCACTGAAAATCAGTGATGTAGTCATTGGCTGCAAGGAGGCTGAGTGCGGTCTTTTTTTCTTCAGATAGACACAACAATGACCATTATTGATGTTTTTATTTGTGTGCATTTTGTAGTTTTCAGAAGAAATAAATATTTTTCTATTCTATTCTATTCTAAAATGAGTGGTTTATAAAAATCTATCTATCTATCGATTGTAAGTTGTAATGTACAATCAGAGTTTAAAAGTTGTGTAGCCATTTTTGGTCGATTTTGACCTTACTATTCCCACACTAGATTAAACTTCATCGAAAAATACAATATTAATATTATGAATCAGTTAATAAATGTTTTAATGGCCTTTTAGATGTATTTGTATTTATTAATTTCAATAAAATATTTTTAATGGCAGTTGTTTTTTATTTAATACTTTTCATCATGATGCAGGTATTCCTTCACTGTAAGCTTAGAAGTCTTCATACAAGCGCGCTGTTAAAATTGAAGCACTAAATAGATTCACACATAAGTGACGTTTACTCGAAAACAAACACATGCACACTTTTGTAATGTTGCCAGTAGAGGTGCAGTTTTCCGAAAGCGGGGAAATGATTCGGTCGCTGATAAGTCTTGTATATTTATTTTTTGCAATAAAATAAAAATTGTGTGGCGAATTATGGGTTACGTACTCAATGTAAAGTTAATTATAAATTTATTATAAATTACGAAAATGTTATAATTCTAATATTAAATTAAAAGAAAACAACATGTAAGATGTCACTATTGAAATGTTTTTAGAACATATTTGTTGGTTTCCAATATAGTTCCCAACGACTAAGCCTTATATTTTAACCAATTTCTAAGCAATAATAGGGTCGGTAGGAATCCTTTCAACAAACAGTAACATTTGTACCTATGTTTTAAGAAGTGTTAAATAAAGTTCGTTTAATTTTTTTAACTTACAGATAACATAATTTTATGCATAATATAATATTGTCATATATGTATGACGATTTATCAAATCACACAACAACCTACATTAGAGAACATACATAAAAAAATTACGTAAATATCAGTTGCATTTTTTTAGTCACTAAGCATTGAAACAAAATATTTTTATTATGTTTATATTTTTGTTTTTCAGAAGTGTTGGACACAATTTAACAGCACAAATCGTCATAATCTATTTTTTTTTTCAGATATTATTCTTTATCGGATATATTATTATGTTATCCTGAGTGGTACTTGGCGGAAGGCTAGTCTTTATGGGCACCTTGTTTCGAAGATTTGGCATTTCACTCACTCACCCAGTAGACTTGTATCTGCGTTACGCGGGAGCCGACTGGATTTGAACTTCGGCGGGCGAGAACGCCACAGTATAACATTATCAAATCCACCTCAGCGATTTGTACTACAAAAATGATTTATCTAAATATTGGTGTAAAAATAATGTTAATAAGTTTATTATTTTACACACATTATTTGACACAGTATTAAAAATATTTTTTAAAAAGAGGCAACTTTGGATTTCTTTCTAAAGAGCGAAGTTCGTCTGATTGTACTGTGATTGTACTCCGTAAGATCCTCAACTGAAACATATATTTTTTTCAGAATTTTACGTCAATTTTTGACTGATTCATATTGATTTTAAAAACAGTATTTGCGGTACATGGGGCCCTTAATACAGACCTCCTTTGTGAAATTAGGTTACCAAATATAAAGACCTTCAAAATTGCTATGTAATTAATCGCTATCAGTCTGTTCAGAATAATGTTAAATGACGTTTAAGTAAACGTTTTAGCATTTGCATTTAAACACGAAAAAACGAGGTTAAATGTTCAAAGTACCTACTTTATCTGAGAAATAATTGTTTCAATCAAATTACTGGTGATGACTGTAGGCCCATTTGTGCCATAACACATTCCTATTTCGCTATTTCTATTGTTCTTCGGTGGAAATATAAGAAAAACACTTTTACTGTTTCATTCGAACTAGATACATACACAATAATTTTATGAGTTATTATATTATAGCGTTTCCGCTATTGAATATCGAATACTTTAAACGAGCAATTCTTGCATGTACTTATACAATACTAGTGGCCGCCTGCGACTTCGTCTGCGTGGACTTTGGTATTAGTCATAGCATGATGTTAAATAGCCTAGAGCCCTCTGGTGGCTCCCCTGGGGTCGCCCGTGTCCATAGGTGACGGTGATAGCTTACATCACGCGGCCCGTGTGCCTTTAAAAAAAGGCTTCCCCGATAAATTGACTATCCAACACAAAAATATTTTTTCAATTGGAACCAGTAGTTCCTGAGATCAGTTGGTTCAAACAAATATACAAACGAACGAACGAACTCTTCAGCTTTATGTATAGATTAAAATATTGATTAACGGGCTAATATAAAAAACATAAATAAGCCAAAGACAATAGTATACTTTATTAATCTATGAAATGAAATAAGAAACATACAATTTTTCTTTTTTTTTAAATATTAAATGGCTAAAAGGATTTTTATACAATGCCTTAAAACGAATTAAAAAAATATGAAACATAAAAGACAGACATGACAATTTTGATAGCTGTATAAATAAACAAACAGAGAAAGTAAATAATTTTGTAAAGAAATAATAAAGGAAAAGCAAAGTATAAGAATAAAACAAACGGATATAAGTTATAAAATATGATAATCGACGTGAATGAAGTAAGTAATAACATGTAGTGTATTTATAACACTACACGACGCATTTCATTATTTCATTTGCTTCCCGTGGGAATGAGATATTTTCCCGCGGTAAAAAGTAGCCTATGTCATTTCTCAACGTCCTTTCTATGTTTATGCCAAATTTCATCAAAATCGATTGAGTGGTTTAAGCGTGAAAGAGTAGCAGACAGACAAACAGACAGACAGAGTTACTTTCAAATTTATAATATTAGTATGGATGAATTTCGGAAACAGCTCCAAAGATTTTCATGAAATCTAGTCCGGTGTCCTGGTAGTCTCCCGGCGAAACAGAAATTTGAATGAAGAGTTTAAATTTCTATTCTCGGTCTAGGTGTTTGTGTTTCTGTCTTTGTGTGTGTCCATGGTACCCACGACATAGGGTATATCTACCCTACTGTGGAGCTATGAGTGTGAAGCGTTTATTTATTTAATTAGGTTTGTAGGTAATATACAAATTACGTGATACGTCGTAATTATAACGAGTTAGGAACAATTTATTTAAAGAAAATTATAACCATGCTTTTTCGTGTTACAAGTAAAGCCTTAAAAGTATTTGGAACTGATATTAATTATTCACGTAGATTTTACTGAGATAGTAACCAGCTATTAACAGCTGTACCCCGCTGCAGTGGCGGATCCAGAATTTCAGTTTCGGTCTGACTTCATTTCAGTTTGGGATAGGTGCGGGCTGAATTGCTGAATTTCTCGACGGTTGATTGACGCATCGCGAATACTCGGACCGCACCTGTTTAGGGGGGAGGGGGGGGGGGCTAAAGTCAAGATTCGTATTATTTGAGTTAACGGTGAACCCAAGTGGATATAGGGGAGGGGGGCTTGAAACCTTGAGGGCTTGAGTTATGAATGAAGGCTTACGGTGAATCATCTTTATCAAAAACACGTGCTTATGAGTGGTACAAAGCGTTCAAAAGCGATCGAGATGTGATGGAAGAGTTGCCTCTATTTGCTCTGAAGTTAACATCGCAAAAGTGAAGGAAATAGTGACTGAAAATCCTCATTCAACTTTGAGAGATAGCCGCCGAACTTTCTGTTTATCACGAGTCGATCCGTACCATTTTAACTAATCATTTGAGTATGAAACATATTTTTTTTTTATAAATAAACCTAACAGTAAGGCAGACGGGCCGCGTGATGTTAAGCGATCACCGTCGCCTATGGACACGGGCAACCCTAGGGGAGCCGCCCGAGCATTGCCGGCTTTGGAGGAGCTATTTTTACAGCTTTCTTGAAGAACCCCATGTTATAGTCCACTGGGAATGCCTCAGCTGGAAGGTTACCTATATTACCACACTCGGCTAGTCCCAAAAGACCTGAATTTTTGGAGAAAATTCAAACGCATGAGAGTCGCTGAGGACATGCTAGAACGAGTCAATACCGACCCAACATTCGTGAAGAGACGTAAGTTTACGAGTTTGACATACAAACTATATAGTCAACAAGCTTCGGAGTGGCACTTTCCAACTGAACCGAAACCGAAAAAAACACGCCAAAGTCGATCAAAAGTCAAAGTCATGTTGACTGTTTTCTTTGACTATGGCGGTGTTATGCACTCGGAATTCTTACCGGAAGGTCAAACGGTAAATCCATACTTATTAATATTATAAATTTGAAAGTAACTCTGTCTGTCTGTCTGTCTGTCTGCTACTCTTTCACGCTTAAACCACTGAACCGATTTTGATGAAATTTGGCATAAACATAGAAAGGACGTTGAGAATGAACATAGACTACTTTTTACCGCGGGAAAATATCTCATTCCCACGGGAAGCAAATGAAATGAATGAAATGCGCCGTGTAGTGTTATAAATACACTACATGTTATTACTTACCTCATTCACGTCTATTATCATATTTTATAACTTATATCATGTTGTTTTATTATGTTTTATTCTTATTCTTTGCTTTTCTTTTATTATTTCTTTACAAAATTATTTACTTTCTGTATTTGTTTATTTACATTTTGACGCAGCTATCAAAATTGTCATGTCTGTCTTTTATATTTCTTATTTTTTTTAATTCGATTTACGGCATTGTTCCTTTCAGCCATTCAATATTCAATGAAAAGAAAAAGGAGATGTCCACTTTTTGTATGGAGGTTGGGCTTTTATTCCGAATAATTCCAACCAGCACCAAACCACACCTTGTTGAAAAAGCATAAAAATTAGAACTTAAAACTATAAACAAATTAATTTTAAACCCCCCCATTTTTTCAAAATAAACGATTGAAAGTTTTTATTATAATTCTGTTTTATTATACGGTAACACCTTAATTATGCATGTCTTATGTCATGTCACTGTCAAATATTTTGACTTTTTGACATTGACTCATTCATTCTCATACCCATAATGGCATCGTAAACTCTGTGCATATTGCCAGCGTCAAGTATATTTTAGCATTAGGTACTTACTAGTCATTCTAGTCAGTCAGTCACTCGACTTGTCGGTCGCGGTTTGAAATATCTGACACTGACAGTAGTCATAATTGATATTTTTTTATTGTTTTTAACAGATGCGTTCATGTTAATGTTATTTCTTTCAATGTATTAATAAAAAACCAAAAAAATATTTTTTCAAAATCGGGGATCTGAAAAATTCCACAGTTTATAAAAAATAGTTGGAATTTGTAATGTCTGTCTAGATACCTTCCATGTGCCCTGGTTAGATTTTTTTCGGAATAGAGACCCACTTTTGGACATCTCCTTTATGTTTCTTATTTCATTTCATCCCTACTCCCTACTAATATTATAAATTCGAAAGTAACTCTATCTGTCTGCTACGCTTTCCCGCTTAAACTACTGAACCAACATTAATGAAATTTGGAACACAGATAGAGTGGACCTCGGGAAAGGACATAGGTTTTTATCCTACGGGAATCTAAAAAACGGATCCACGCGGGCGAAGCCGCTGGCGGAAGGCTAGTAAAGAATATTATTTGAGCGTTATGCGGCATTCAAGAGAGCAATTTCGACGAAAAAGGCCAGATATGTGGAAAGAAAATTCTTGGATTTTGACCCACGATAATGCGCCTTCAACCCGCATTGGAGCAGCGTGGTGGAGTAAGCTCCAGGCCTCCCCAATAATGGGGAGAGACCCGTGCGCAGCAGTGGGACGCAAAAAGGGTTGCAATCAATGCGCCTTCGCACAAGGCCATCACAGTGAACAAATTTTTGTCCAAATACTCAACAAATATCATCGAGCAACCACCATATATTATTCATCATATTATATAGCCGATTTCTTTCTTTCTTCTAAACTCAATTCGTGGCACCCGTTTTTAATCGGTACCTACAAATAAAGGCGAAATCGCGGCGAGAACTGAACTCAAATTCCGGAAACAGCGTTAAAAAATGTTTTGATGTTTGAATTATTCGTTGGCGAAGTGTACCGTTTCTGAAGGAGCATACTTTGAAGGTGATAAAATTTTGGATGAGTAACAAACATTTTGTGTATTATTGATCTTTTCCCGGTTCTTTATTGACATAGTATGTATTGCTATCGGGCTTAGACTAAGAATAATGTATTTACATACTACTATCCGGTAATTATTTATGTTCCGAGAAGTTAATAAACCGTTTGACATCACTATCTCACTATCTTATTCACACGAACAGATTAGGGCGAGTGTAGACGGCGCGTTTAAACCAATGCATGGTTTAAATCTAAAATATTATCTAAAATATTTTTTGTATTGGCATAATTTTGTTTTTAAACTTGTTCGCTATAAGTTTATAAAATAGTTTTTTTTTATTTACAACTTAGTATCAACTCAATCTAAAAAGATTCACGGGCGGCTGTTGATATTACCACTTGAGTGACCGTTAATATTACTCGTACCACCAAATGCCTTATATGTTTAACTACGCTTAAAACATACTGGACGCAGAAAGGAAATATTTATTTCTTTTGAAAAGCCAGAAAGTTAAAAAGAGAAGCTTAATTTAATAGGATTTTAGCTCATTTTCGCACTATGAAATTAATTGAAGTTTTTATTTAGTTTATAATATAAAACAATCACTATAATAAGCGATAAAATTGCAATAAATGCAAACAATAATTTATAAAGGGTTAATAGAATATTTCGCAAAATTATATGTATTGCTAGTAAATATGATTTGTGCCTTCAAAAATACATTTATCAAAATTTGGTTAATTTTATTACGTACGTATTGGATTATTAATGTAAATGGGGGTACTTCGGTACAGCTGACATTGTCGATGCGCGTTCATAGATAAGAAAACATTAAATTGTGTTTTCGTTAAACCTAATCGGAAGCTTTATGGGCGGTTCGAAAACATCCGACAGCGGGTTGACCACTAACCCGCATCTCCACCAACCCGCATTGAAGCAGCGTGGTGGAAGTAAGCTCCGGGCGTCCCCAATAATGGGGAGAGACCCGTGCCCAGCAGTGGGACGCAAATATGGTTGCAGCCATTATATATGCATGCCCTCCACGTCGAATCACGGAAATGCCATGAACTTTATCACTGGTGGTCACCAGCCTTATAAAAGATTGCGAGCGTTTCGCTAAGCTGCGCGTATTATTTAGAAAAATAAAACGAAGAATGAGAACCTACTCCTTTTTTTGAAGTCAGTTCAAAATGAAATGTAGTTTTGCGTTTTGAAATCGCCGTTTCTGTCGCTAGCAAATATCGCTTTGTGTGGATACAGGCTAATTTGGGGAATTGAACGACAAAGAACGAGAATTTGTCTAATTCAGATCTCATTCATCATTCGCAATTGTCAGTCTTCCTCCTATTGCAACCAACTAAAATAAGTTTATTTTAATTTTGTTTACTTTGCGATGAGGCTCATCGACATTCATGCGTTCTTATTACTTATCACAATCGAGATACTCATAGTTTCTGCAGGTGAGTTCTATTATGTAATGGACATAATAATAAATAATAATAGGTACTAATATTAAATATTCATTCAGACATATTTTTTATGTGTGTTTTGTTCTTCTTTTTTTTAAAGACATATTTTTAGTGCTTCTCGCGCGACTTATCCATTTAGTCATTTTTAAAAGCTTCATAAGCCTCACCACAATCAAAACTATAATTAAAATAAATTAGTAGCTCATTTTTTACTAAATTAATTGAAGCTAATATTAGGTACTTAGTATTTGACAGATTCGTTCTGAAACGCTCGATTGTGACTGCGCTGCACTAACTTAGTGTTCGTCCGAGATGTTGATACTGAAAACAGTACCTATATTGTATCCTTTATTTTTGTTCAACAGTAAAAAGCATGATGTAGTGAAAAACAGTATAATACCGTTTTTAACAGTATGGTTGGCAACCCTAGCAGGAGAGTACTTTTGCACTTCCGAAGATGAGCCCGTACGCCCGTACGGAACACTGCGCGCGGAGGATACCGGTGCGTTCCTCAGATTTCCAGTGGAACGCACCGGTGTCCTCCGTGCGCCCGGAGTCCTCCACAAGCGCAGAAGCAGGCAGGCCACCATGGGTGTTTTGTGCGATACAAATCCCACATTACTCGGTATCCTCTCCAAAGGTGCCGGGTACCTTATGAAGGTTACCCTCTGATACAAAAAAAAGGTATATAAAGCACTTATACGACCTACAGTCGTAGTCGTAAATTACAAATTAATGTAACTAACATTAATGTAGCAGCGATGGCCGAGTGGTAAAAAACCGCGGTCTTCGACGCGGCCGATCCCAGGTTCTCTGACAAAGAAATTTGTAATGTGCGAATTTATCGCTGCTCCACGGTGATGGAAAATATCGTGATATTTCATTGATTACGATGTTCTCCATCGCCGTGCATGTCTGAGAGAAATTCATAATTTCTCGAAAGCATGACGTCCACTAATCCGCACTTGGCCAGCGTGGTGGACTATGGCCTAAATCCCTCTCACTTGTGAGGAGACCTGTGCCCAGCAGTGGGACATAAAAAAGGTTGAAAAAAAAATTAACTAAGTCTGTTAAAAACATATTTTTTACCTTTAAGTCACACTCAATTTCATTGTTAGTTTAGTACTAGTATAATACGAGTACTTTGCTTTGCATTAAACATTGTTTAAGAAAATGTACAAATTTCCGAGTTTTGAAACTGGCTTTGTTGGGTTTTTCTTTACGTGATATAACAAAATTAGAAATAATTACCATTACCAGAATTGAGGTACTATTACTACGCAGTACATATATCTCGATGTATGTCTCTCCCGACTCTCCCTATTATCAAGAAGGCCTAAAGCTTTCTCCAAACTTACTCATGTCGCGGCCAACCTGCTGTTGGATGTTTTGAAAGGGCACTTAAACTGCGATCTATTGTAGAATCACTCAATTTACACATTTTACCATTAGCTGCAACTCATCAAAATGTTGATACTGAGCCTACTTGGCTAGATTTGGTGTTGACCAATTCTCCTGAGAGTATACATACGCATGGTCAGCTTTCGGCGCCCGGCTTCTCTCGCCACGACCTTGTTTATGCAGTTTATAAACTCAGACCACCAAAGCAAAGTCCCTGCGTATTAAACATAAGAAACTTCAACAAAATATCTATCGCAAAGCTGAAGGGTGATGCGTCGCGTATTGACCTGTGCCCGGTAGTGGAGGCGTCTACAATAGATGATAAAGTACTCCTGCTTAATAAATCTATTCTAGACCTATACGATGTCCACGCACCCGTGCACAGAGTTAAGCTAAAACGCGATCCAGCTCCTTGGATGTCTGATGGTGTAAGAATGGCGATGAGAAGGCGGGACCGAGCTTTTCGTGCATTTAAAAAAGATCGCTCTGAGGAGAATTGGATAGCATTCAAGGTAGCCAGAAACCGATGTAATCAGATGGTGCGAAAAGCTAAACGCCGATTTATTCATGAAAATATTATTAACAGTTCTCCCGCTGACGCGTGGAAATTCATTCGATCTCTCGGGGTATGTAAACCACCTCAACAAGAACGAGACCTTGGTATCTCAGACCTTGACTCCATAAATAATTTCTTCGTCTCGTCTACTCCTTTGGATCCAGCCATAAAACGTAAAACCATCGACGGTCTTAAGAGCTTAGTGCCTCAGTATAAAACCGCCTTTCAACTTTCTTCTGTTACAGAGAAGGAAGTTAAGGCAAACATTTTGAAAATAAGCTCTAAGGCTGTTGGCTGTGACAATATCAGTAGGTCGATGATTTTGCCGATAGTTGAGGTTCTCTTACCCACTATTACGCATATAATAAATTATTCTCTTCTATCGGGCCAGTACCCATCTAGCTGGAAAAAAGCGCATGTGCGACCTCTTCCTAAAATTTCTCTCCCTACGCTTCCGAGTCACTATCGCCCCATCTCAATTCTTCCTTTCCTTTCAAAAGTTCTGGAAGCCTGTGTGCATAAACAACTCTCTTCGTATGTCTGTAAGTATAACCTGCTGAGCGATCATCAGTCTGGTTTTAGATCTGGTCATAGCACCACAACTGCTCTAGTCAAAGTCATCGACGATGTTCGACGGGGCATGGATGATAGACTGGTCACAGTGGTGGTGCTTATCGACTTTTCAAATGCATTTAACACAGTCGACCACGATATACTCCTCTCCATACTTTCTCATTGCAATATGTTCTCCTCAACTGCCCTTATGTGGTTTACATCCTACCTTCGCGAGCGACAGCAGTCAGTACACCTGGAACAGAAGTGTTCCAAATGGGCTGATATCTCTGCTGGCGTTCCCCAAGGCGGTATTCTTTCTCCATTGTTATTTTCGTTGTTTATCAACTCCATCACGTCCGTTATTGACTGTTCGTACCATCTTTATGCTGATGACTTGCAGCTTTATGTCCACTCTAGAACTGGCGAACTTCCCAATGCAATCGCTGTCGTAAACCGCAATCTTGAGGCTATAAAACTTTGGTCGATAGCACATGGGATTAAAGTCAATCCTCTGAAATGTCAGGCGATACTAATGGGCAGCTCAAGATTACTAACGAATGTGGACATCGTGGATCTTCCAGCAATATTATTTGACAATATAACTATACCCATTAGTAACACTGTTAAAAACCTCGGCCTACAGCTTGATAGCGGTTTGAATTGGCGGCCACAAATCAATGAAATCAGTCGGAAAGTCAACGGCTCACTCCAGTCCCTATACCGCTTAAAAAACTTTCTGCCGTTTAAGACTAAACTGATGCTTATTAACGCCCTTATTCTACCCATTATTGATTATGGTGACGTGACATATCCGGACCTAAATGAAATACTTCTGGACAAACTAGATCGCCTCCTTAATAACTGTATCCGATTTGTTTTCAATCTTCGCAAATACGATCATATCTCCAGTTACCGACGTCAGCTGAAATGGCTTACTATTCGGCAGAGGCGTAATTCTAGAATTCTCTTGGTTCTGTACTCAATTTTACATGATCCAACTTCTCCTCGTTATTTAAAGGAAAATTTTAACTACCTCTGTTCTACTCATGACAGGGGCTTACGCTCTTCCAATAACCTTAAGCTCGAAATTCCTCCACATAAAAGTGACTTTTTCCGATACTCTTTTACAATTCAGGCTATACTACTGTGGAACACCCTACCTGAGACTGTTCGAAAAGCTCCGAATAAAAATATATTTAAGAGGCTTGTTCGCGATCACTTCCTTAAAAGTAACATCTGAATCATTTGAAGTTTAGTTCTGTTTTGATATTTTAAGCTATCGCAATGCGTTTTACTTGTTTGGCATATAGGTAACCAATATATACTTATTATTATAATATATATTTATTATTATAATATTATATATTTATTATAAAATTATGTTTATTTTATATTTTATCTGTTTATTATGTATTTATATATATTTATATGTATATTTTTATATATTATATGCATGTACCTATTATTAATAAATACTTAGAAAATGTTATTCATTCAATTACTTGTTTTTAATTAAAAAAATTTTTTAAATTTCTCTTTAAATAAAAGCATTTTTTAAATTTATTACGTGCCTACCCGTAGCTCTCACCATCACCCAGGGTTGACTGGCAGAGAATGCCATTAGGCATTAAGTTTAACCCTGTAGCCCTTAATTTAAGGTGGTACGAATGTTAAATAAATAAATAAGACAGCGGGTTGGCCACTAGCCCGCATCTCCACCAACCCGCATTGGAGCAGCGTGGTGGAGTAAGCTCCAGCTGCCTCTCCAATAATGGGATGCCCCATGCCCAGCAGTGGGACGCAAAAAGGGTTGCAGCGATATTACTTTTACAGATAAACCATGTGCTGCAAGGCAGATCTCAGGCAGATCTGTTGTGTGTGTGTGCAATGAAACCTACTGCGACGAGCTAGTCAGGCAGGTGCCAAGTCATGGCCAGTACGTTTATTATATTAGCTCGGAGGTAAGTTTTTACTTTTTTTATTTAAATTGAGTAGCGGACGAGCATGGAGGCCAGGTGGTATTAAGTGGTTGCAACAGCCCATGGACATGGACATACATGGACGTACCCGGTTCTTGGTCAGGTGGCGGGGGGAGTTCTTATTCAGGAGAGGAGACAAATTTTTATGTTCTTGTCCGGGGGGGGGGGGGGGCAATTTAATTTAAGCTGGGTAACATGCGTAAATGGTCTGGATCATGGCTCTCCTTACACGAAGGAGGCACGCACACAACATATTGAAGAATCTGGACCTTGATCCAGGGGAGGTGGTGCACATAACCTCAAGCAACCAAAGTCTGTGAACTATGGCCTCAATCGCTCTCAACTCTGAGGAGACTTGTGCCCAGCAGTGGGACATAATAAATAGTTGAAAATAAAATCCACTCGACCTCCAAGAGCTTAAATTTTAAGAGTAATTTGTCTATTGAATTATAATTTTAGGAAGGACTTCGCTTTAAAAAGACGAATGGACATCTAGAAGAAGACAGTGATAGTAAGTATATGTACAACTTTTATTAAACTTCAGCTGAAGTAAATAACTAGTAGCTTTGACTTTAATTGAATCTAATAACGAATGAATCTAATTTTCTCCAGTATTAAATTCATTTATATAATTTGGCGCAAATATTGGTTACTTTTTGGTTGCAATACACGCCCAAAAAATGCATTCGAAAAAAAATCATAAAATTTGTTCCAAATTGACGGAGCAATCGGTAAAAATTTATGAAAAAACAAAAAAAAAACCAAAATTCATCACAGAAGTTTAATGATTTTAGCGGGCTAGTACAACGCTGCACCCACTTTACTGCAGGCAGTTACTATTATTGTGTTTCGGTGGAAAGGTGCAGGTGCCGGCCAGACTTACATCAGGCGACAATCATTCGGAGTGCTACTCCGCAACTGCGTACGAGATTGCTTGAAGTTATATGTAGATGTCCATTTTTTTATTTAAATAGTACACGTTTCCACATTTGTGTTTGGTCAATGACTGTGAGCAAATTGAAGACTGAATAAATAAATGAATAAATGGACTGCAGCGACGATTTAACATCATGTGGCCTGCGTCTGCTACTCCATTCAAATTAAAAAAGCTAAGGATTATTGCGTGCAGTTGCATTCGTTCTTTTACAGGTTACGAATAAATCCCATTTTTATGTTAAGGTGAAATTTCAACCATTAGACGAACACAAGTTTGACGAAATATCAATTCTCTTTGCAGCGAAATGCTGTCCGACGACAATCACTTTGGACCCGTTGACCAAGTATCAGAGGATCGAAGGTTTTGGCGGCGCAGTCACCGATGCGGCAGGTATCAACTGGAAGAGCTTACCAGAAGTACTGCAAAAGTATTTGGTTAGGTTAGTGTACATTTTTCTTAAAATGCATAGACTAATCATTGCTGTTTCTGTTTGACTGACTTCTATAACTTCTAGAAGAACAGAATCTTCACTGAGAGCCAAATTAAGCCCAATTGGCGGCTGTACTATCAATCATCAAATCATTTATTGAGGACAAAATAAAGTTAATGTCAAGGTCAAATGACATCACTATGTCATACCGATACAAGCATATTTTTTTGCATAACCTAATTATTTAAACATTACAATGTTTATCTACTAAAACTTATATAGTGTTCTAAGGAACTTAAAAGGCCACTTCTATGGTCTTTCTGAACTTATCTTGTATTGGACTCTAATAATGGACATTGAACAAATAAGATAAGAGTTATCTGCTGGTTTACGAAATAAAAATATTTAGAAGTATATTCGGTGCTGTGGAAGACAATTAGCAGTAAAGGACACGATACGACTTAGAAGTGAATTCGTTGCTTTGGATGGCTATCAGCAATAAGGGATAAGTACAAACACGAATTATACCAACTTTCCAACGATCCGAATATTGTTATATCAATGGAAATGTGGGCGGGGCAGACGCGCCCAGGAATTTTGAGCAAACGCTCAAAGTTCCAAAAACTCTACAGAAACACGCGATCGTGCTACGATATGCGTGCTTGTGTGCGTGCTTGGGTGTGATTCGTTCATTTGAAATCGCGTGATTGTGCGGCGCTAAGATTGGCTAGATTTTAAATTGCAAATATGTGCGTAAGCTTCGTATTGATTTAAGTACAGATGTAATGGAGGTAAAAGGCGGGGCTTAATCGGCGACACCAGTCTTCATACAAACGGCGTATTATTGCCGTTCTACCTTTTTTAATAATGTTCTGTGGTTATATCTTTTTATAATTCAGTTTACTACGATAGGCAATTAGTATTGAAATAAAAGCAGATTGTTGGTTTGAATATAATAATAAATTCAAATACTAAATTAGATTTACAACGTACAGCCGAGCGTAGACGGTATCGTAAAGGGAATAGATTTAATTCTGAGTTTTTTTTGCTTGAGAACAGAATAGGTACCGAAATGTGTACTGGACAGTCGACTGCAAAAGTCAAGGCAGGCCTAAAATGATCTTTGAATGAATTGCGGATATCAGTAATATGGACATCAGGAGTTGGAAACAGAAAGCCGAAAACAGATCCGTCTGGATGAATTTACTAGACCAGGCTGAAGCCCACCGCGAATGTAATACCTTAGATGATGGTGATCATTGATTATTATCCATGTTATTGTAGTTTTATCTTGACATTTCAATGCTTTGCTGATAAAAAGGGTTAATTGGTTGTTAATTAATCTTGTTTAGATTTAAAAGATTTATTCGCGATTTGTTTTTTGTAAATAAAAAGGGCCTTTATAGAGAGACGCACTATGAAGGCTATTGTAATTCTTCGTTGATTTCCTTTAATATTCCTGTAGTATTAAGTTTGGTTAGAGTGGGATCCATTAGCAGGATGAGCAGTGCGTTGTTTGGCTGCAACTCTTTTTGCGTCCCATTGCTCGGCATGGGTCTATCCCCATAAATGGGGAAACCTGGAGCTTATTCCACTATGTTGCTCCGGTGCAGGTTGGTGGAGATGCTGGTTAAAAGCCAACCCGCTGTCAGATGTTTTCAAACCGCCCATACGTCCTCCAAGGTTTAATATAAGCTAATATCCTACTAACCCTTACGATGATATCCATTTCAGCTCGTACGCCAGCGATGTGGGGTTACAATACAATATTTTAAGGGTCCCCATCGGGGGTACCGACTTTTCTACACACCCTTATGCCTACAATGAGCTGCCGGTCAACGACACGCAACTGACGAACTACACTCTAGCACCCGAAGATTTTAATTATAAGGTACCTTATTAACACGGTTATATTAGCTACACCTTCACCTTGTATAGAGATGTCAGTAAGTCATATTTTTCAGTTTATATTTATGTTGATTATCGCTGAAAATCAATCTATCACCCCCGAAACCCTAGGCACAAAATTTCATGAAAATCGGTGGAGCCGTTTCCGACATTCAAATTATATATAGGTATATACAAGAATTCTCGTTTAAAGGTATTAGATTTTTTTATTTCAACGGAGTACCAGACGAACATGCAGGCCATATGGTGTTAGTCCCTGTAGCTTCGGAATTAAAAATAGAGCTACAGTATCCCGTGGGCGGTGAGAATGGAAGCTCAGCCAGTAGCCCCGGGAAGGACGGTGGTATGTGCGTGGCCGAATGCCGCCGTAAGCATCGGAAGGTGCAGGAGAGCACATCTGTTCTTCCGAAGATGGGCCCATTCTGGGCGCCGCGCGTGGAGGACACCGCGGGTGCGTTCCACTAGTGATCCCGGAGTCTTCCCCAAGCGCAGAGGCAGGCCACCGAAATTATGTCTATAATAAAAATGAGGGCGACGATAATAATGTCCGTATTAATGTCAAATTTTATAATATATATTCATTACATTACTATTTACTATTACTTGAAACATTTGATATGGATAGTGTTATTGTCCGAAATAAATGATTTATTATTATTATTATTAAATCCCACATAACTCGGTTTCCTCTCCGAAGGTGCCGGGTACCTTTTGAAGGTTTCCCCCCGATACAAAATAAGCCATATGGTGTTCAGTGGTCGCTGTAGCCCAAGGATATCTACACTCAGCCTCACCTTTACTCTTGCCTGTAGTCATATGCAGTTACGCTGCGACTCTGAACGCTAATGGTCGCCTCATGTAAGTCTGACCAATTGCATCTTTCCACCGAAACACAGAATTGCTTCATGACAAAAGTGGTGCAGCGATGGTACTTTCCCGGTTGTACCATTAAATTTCACACTGGCATAGTAATGGCAATTGAAATTACGAGTAAAGTGCATTACCGGAGTCATTTGGAGTATAAAGCCAAATTGACATCCAAAAAGCTTGGTGTCGTCAACAAGCGAGGTAGTACTTCACTGCGGGGCAACTCCGGACACAGTATAAGGCCCAGATCAGACCCTCATGGACTACTGTTCCCGTCTCTGGGCAGGATCACCAAAATACCAGCTAAACTCTAATGACTCCGTTGAAAAGCGCGCAGTCCTAATCGTCGACGACCCAAGATTGTCTGACAGGCTAGAACCGCTTAGCTTACGAAGAGACATAGGCTCGTTCTGCGTGTTCTACCGACTTTACAATGGTGAGTGCTCCAAGGAACTTTTCAAATTGATGCCTACATCACCATTCCATGATTATACCACCAGACGAGGGCTAAAATTCCGCCGGCTCCATCTGGACTCGTGGCCGTCCTCAACAGTCCGCTTTGCACACTCCTTGTGTAGGTCATGGGACAACCTTCTGGTTGAGGCATTCCCAGTGGATTATAACATAACATCGGGTTACTTCGGGGTACAAGAAAGCTGTAAAAAAGCTCTCCTCCAAAGCCGGCAATGATCGGGTGGCCCGTCTGCCTTTTTATTCGGTTTATTTATCAAATAAATAAATTAGTGGTTACATTAATAACATTATACTTCTACTAATATTTTCAGATACCTTTTATCAAGGCTCTCATGACAGAGGCCAAGGCTCCCATTAAAGTTCTGTCTACCACCTGGTCTCCCCCAATCTGGATGAAGACCAATAATGCGTGGAGTGGCTTTAGCAGACTCAGAAAAGAATACTACCAAACATACGCGGATTACCATGTTAAGTAAGTGAAGTTGACAATACTTTTTACGGCTTTCCGAAAGATTTGTACGCTGTCAAAATTAGATTTCGATTTTATTAGCTTTCCGCCAGCGGCTACGCCCGCGTGGATCCGTTTTATAGGTTCCCGTAGGATAAAAACCATCCTATGTTCTTTCCCAAGGTCCACTCTATCTGTGTTCCAAATTTCATCCAAATTGGTTCAGTAGTTTAAGCGGGAAAGCGTAGCAGACAGAGTTACTTTCGAATTTATAATATTAGTAGGGATTAGGTGAAGCTCTATCACATATTTTTATCATCTATACTACAAAACCTCAAGGCGAAATTCTTCGATCAGTACGTCCTACCCATAATCATTTAATGCGTCGAAACGTGGACACTAAGGGTGGGATTAGTTCCACAAGCTCAAAATCGCACAGTGAGCAATGGAGAGAGCTATGCTCGGTGTCACCGAGACAAGATCTGAACTCAGGAAATCCGGAGAAAGACTGAGGTCACTGACATAGCTTTAAGAGCCAGCAACCTTAAATGGCTGTGGTCTATAAGATACATACAATACAGTACTAAAATATTCCATATTAAATTTATCGTCGCCCTCATTTTTATAGTCATACTTTGTCTCTAACTTATCAACAATGTTACAGTTATCTTACTGTTATGACTTGTTTTTATAAAAGAGAACAAAATATGATATTTAAACGTCTTTACTCACGGTACATAGATTTTAAGAACCGAAAACTTGGGATCTGGATTTCGTTTAGGTACGAAACTGAAGTTACGATAGTAACATTTAATATCATTGGAATGGGCTGTCCCGAAAATTGGGCCTCCCAATAATGGGGACACGTGCCCAGCAGTGGGAAGTAATCAGGGTTACAACCAAGCCAGTGGCGAGGCTACATTGCTGAAAGGTAGTTTCAAACCTAATTTTTTATAATATTTGGTATGTTTAGATTTATAGAAAAGTACGAGGCAGCCGGCATACCAATTTGGGCCATCACCACAACAAATGAACCGATCGACGGGGTGTTTAACATCGCCCAATTTAACACCCTCGGTTGGTCTATTCAAGCCATGGTAATAATTATCATTTTTATTTAAAAAATCTAGTTTTTTTAACTAAACAGTAAAATTTCACAGTTATTTTTGTTATTACACAATTAAAATTTAAAGTTTCATACACTCACACTCACAGCCCCACAGTAGGGTAGATATATCCTGTGCCAAAACCAAAATCGAATTTGAAAAAGGCTTTAGATGAGTATCGAGATAATAATTTTAAATACTTATTCCATAAAGACATGTGCAAAAATATTTTGGTTAAAAACTGCTGAATCTTTCTAATAGGGTTTGAGAGAGGGGATTGTGTAAGCGTGACTGTATTGACAGAAAAGCCTGCCTTGCATTTTTTCTTACACTTTGTCAAACATTTTTTACATTTATTATGATTTTGGTAGCTCCTTACGACCGTTGCCGGGGCAGGGCAGGCTTAAGTAAGGCAAGGGCAGGGTTAAGTGCCCCGTAAGTCCCTTCCTTGATCAAGGACTGCGATTTGACCCCAGTCCCGGCTTGAAAGATCGGTGTATGTATGTATAATGTAGAGTTACTTTCTAATTTATAATATTATATTAGTAGGGAAGTAGGGATAAGATGTTAATAGAATGTTATTTTCTTTTAGGGCGACTGGATTGCCAACAACCTAGGACCGACGATACGCAATTCAACCCATAAAAATGTTAAAATTTTCGTCGGAGATGACCAACGCTTCACCATCCCGTTTTGGTTTAATGTGGTAACTATCCATATTTTTTATTTTTACACTAGAATTCTATAGAAAAGACCCTCGTAAATATTTATTCATATATCATGTGTTAATACTAAGCTTGAAATGCAAATAAATCCGTCCATCCAAAATCGACGACACGTGTGTTGGTTAAAATTAAATGCTCTATGCCCGTGTGGCCTAATGGTTATCATGCCGGTCTGCCGATCAGAGGGTACCGATAAGAGGGGTAGGTTCGATTCCTGGCAAAGTATAAAATTGAATGATGAGTTTACAGTTCTTTTCTGGGTCTGGGTGTTTGTGTATCTGTCTTTGTATGTGTGTATGTACCCACTTAGAGGAGGGACAGAGGTGCTATTGCATGAAAAAAGGTGTATACTTTTTTCATGCAACATACGTTCTGGTTGCGGATTTTTGCAAAGTAGTTTTTGCCTAACTTTATAACAATGGAGTTCCCTAAAATAACGCCTGATCCTATTAATTCCTAGGGTCTATCTACCCTGGGGTGCGAGTCAGGTTACCTCCACGTGGTGCACCCTGGGCGCTGCTCATGAACTTCCGCCTACGTTGAATTTATCCGTAGACGGGTTACTGAGCGGTGGCTGAAAACCTGGCGGGGCGGCGTATTTCGCGCGTCCCTCTGTCTTAGCGGAGGACGCAGTGGAAGAGACGCTAGGACGGGCCCGATGTGTACTTACCCTACCTTCGGGCAGGCTGGGATGTGTCCCGGCCACCGTCTCATATCGTAATCCCATTATGGGGTGTCGTGGACATGTCTCACGGCCTCGGGACCGAGGGTCACGCCTTGACCGGCCTGACTGCGAGGAAGAAAACCTCTATAAAAAATTACCCGAAGCTCAAGCGGCGGCGCACCGCGAGGGGCTGAATGGCTGGCGGTAAAGGGCCTTGAGCCTCCAGTCTCTAGTGCGACCCCCGGCACTGGTACCAGCCGACACCAGTGACGGGATACAAATTTAGGCCTATCCGGTATGGGGCCTCTGCCGGATGGACCATCATTTGCTACCATACTCGTGGGAATAACAATGTGTGACTCAATTAAAATAAAACAAAATGTAGATGAGGTGAGAGGAAAAGAGATGACGAGAGAAGCAACGAGGGATTCTTCAATTGAGACGTCCCAAGGGAGGGTGACGATGAGCAGGGCGGGGCTTTTGTCCGCTGCCACGTCAGATGATTCGGACTGCTCCCTGATGTCCGCTGTGTCAGGGCAGGCCACGACCAGTCGGGCCATGACGGTAGCCTCTAGAAAGAGGCTCCCCGTAGGCGGAAGAAGCAGCGATGAGAGGCCGGCACGTAAGACTACCAGGTCTCGCGTGAACGGGGATGACGAGGGCTTTTTAATCCCTGCTGATCTGGAAGCACCGCGCGCGGCTCCGTTGCCTAGCGTCGAGGTGCTTTGCCAGGAAATGGCTCACCAACCGACGGGTGACCTAGGTTCTCGCATAGCTGAGCACCTAGAGACGATAGAGAAAGTGGCGGAAAAATCCGGTCGGCTGAAGGGGACGTTTGTGCGGGCGCTTAGGTTGGCCGTCCGCCATATCCAAGCGGCGTCAATGGAGATTGCGCAAAGGGCGTCTGCATCCAACCTGGAACAGGAGAACGCCCTTCTCCGCTCCCAGCTCTCAGAGCTGACGAGCGGAGTAGAAGGACTGAAGGCCGAGCTGGCTGCACTTCGGGCCGAACGCCGGGTAGACCTCAGCCCACTTCCCACGGGACCATCCGAGAGTCGGAGCTCGGACGTGGTCCTCATGGAGAGACTGGGAAACCTTATAGAAGGAAAACTGGCTGCGTTTAAGGCGGAGCTATTTCCCGATAGGGTTTTGAGGCCCCCTCTGGGGAAGAAGTCCACCCCTGCGACCCCCGCCGCCGCCGTCAAAGCTCCGCCGCCCAAGCCGGGAAAGCCGCCCAAGCCGCCCGCGTCGGGAAAAGTGGGTAATCAATCGGTGCAGCCTTCTGCGCCTGCCACTGCTCCGACAGTAACGCTGCCCACAGAGGTGCGAGGAGTGCAGCTGGATAGCTGGAGTACGGTAGTGAGCCGGAAGGCGAGGGCTAAAACCCGCCGAGTCGCCGCTCAACCATCCCCGGCTCGCCAAAGGACGGCCTCCATTAGGCGTCCGGTGCTAAAAGCGCCATCGGGAGCCCAGACTTCCCAGGCGCCCAAGGCCATTAAGGCGACCAAAAAGAAGGCTCGGCTCCCAAGAGTGCCGAAGACGGCAGCGGTGACCATCACAGTGCCGGAAGGCAGTGAGGTCACCTATGCCCAGGCTATGGCGGCTGCGAAAGAGCGGGTGAAGCTGGCAGATGTAGGGATCACCGAAGTGAGGCAGAAACGGGCTCTCAATGGTGGTCTTCTACTGGAAGTGGCGGGGCAGGAGTGCGCCGAAAAGGCAGTAGCCCTGGCAACGAGGTTGCAGGAGGCCATCGGTGTCATGGGCGTAAGGGTAGCGCGGCCCATAAAACTTGGGGAGTTGAGGGTGACAGATCTTGATGACTCTGTCACCCAACAGGATGTCGCCGCGGCCATCGCCGAAGCTGGTGGATGCGCAAACGGCGAGGTAAAAGTAGGGGAGATCCGGCGACAGCCCTTCTCCCTGGGAACGGCGTGGGTGCGCTGCCCTGTGGCGGCGGTCCGTAAGCTCGCTACCGAGGGTCGGGTTCGAGTAGGTTGGGTGTCCGCCCGAGTGATTGCCCTGGAAGCACGACCACTACAGTGCTACCGGTGCCTGGAGTTCGGCCACGCCAGGCATCAGTGCAAGAGCACAGCGGATCGTAGTGCGCTGTGCTACGTTTGTGGCGAGCCGAATCATACGGCTAGCCATTGCGTAGTACAGACGCCCAAATGCGTGGTTTGCGCGGAACTCGGCCGGAGGTCTGACCACCGGATGGGCAGCAAGCGATGCACGCCTCCGAAAAGAGGCCAGAAGAGGAGCGAGGGGGCGATCGCACCCACCTTGAACCGGGTTGATGGGCCTGCGCCGGCTTCGGCCAGTGCTTCGTCCCATCCCCCGCCAGCGGAAGTGATGGAGACCCAACATGCATAGGTCTCCATCATTTCAAATTCTCCAGGGGAACCTCAACCACTGCCGTGGAGCACAGGATTTGCTCTTGCAGACTATTGCAGAGCGTTCCGTGTCCATGGCAGTGGTTGCAGAACCTTACAATGTCCCCGATCATCCGCGTTGGTTTGGGGACATTTCTCGGACTGTCGCAATTTATTGGGGAGGCGGTAACGGGGAACCCCCGTGTAACCGGATACACGCGGATTCCGGATTGGTCGCGGTGGAGTGGGGACCCCTAGCAGTCGTCGGCTGCTACGTCTCCCCAAACTGCAGTCAGGCAGACTTCGAAAACTACCTGGACAAAGTGGGTAGCTGTGTTCGTGGTTGCCTTCCTCGCCCCGTGCTAGTGCTTGGCGATTTCAACGCACATTCGCGGGTCTGGGGAGGTCGCCGCGACACCGTCCGGGGTGATACCACTCTAGAGTGGGCAGCGGGTCTGGACCTTCGGCTTTTAAACCGTGGGGCCGTCAGTACCTGCGTGCGCTGGCAGGGTGAGTCGATCGTGGACCTCTCATGGGCGACTCCATCTGCCGAGCGCCTTGTGACCGGCTGGAGGGTGGCCGAGGAGCTGGTAACTCTGTCAGACCACCGCCACATAACCATCGGCTTGACCTTTGACCTCCACAGTCATCACGGTCACCGTAGTGACGGCCCCCAACGACGCTGGGCATTGAAGAGACTAAACCGAGACATGCTCCTGGCTGCTGCCCACGTCGTTGATTGGACCGGACCTGCCGAACCAACCGCTCAGCATAACCCGGACGAGGAGGCTGCCAGACTGCAAACAGATATGACGGCCATATGCGATATGGCAATACCGCGGGTCAGTCCCGGCCGCCGTGGCTCAGTCTACTGGTGGTCAGGACTCATTGCTCAGTTACGAGTGGCTTGCTTGCGCTCCCGGCGCCTGTTTACTCGCGCACGCAGGCGTCGTACCGCCGATGCCGAGGAGAGGGAGCACAGGTACCGGGAGTACAGGAGCGCGACTATGGCTCTTCAGGCAGCTATCGCTGACAGCAAAGCTGGCAAATGGCGGGAATTGTTGGAGGGCCTCGACAGAGACCCCTGGGGACGGCCTTACAAGATGGTGTTAGGGAAACTGCGTCCATGGGTGCCCCCACTAACGGAGACCCTTGACCCCGTCTTCGTGGACACAGTGGTGGGTACGCTGTTCCCCGGGGTCCTGGAAGATCCCGGCGTCCCTACACGGCCGCCGACACAAGCTGTCTGGACGGATGATTTGGCCGTCACCGAGGCAGAGTTGGAGTGCGCAGTAAAGCGCCTGGCCGAGCACAATACCGCCCCGGGACCTGATGGAATCCCCGGACGGGCCTTAGTGCTGGCGTTGACGGTCCTGGGTGCGAGACTGCAGCGCCTGTTCACAGACTGCCTCCATGTCGGCCGGTTCCCCGCAACGTGGAAGTCCGGAAAACTAGTCCTCCTGCACAAAGCGGGTCGGCCAGAGGACTCGCCAGGGGCATACAGGCCTATTTGTCTGTTGAACGAGGCGGGCAAGCTCTTTGAGCGTATTTTGGCCACTCGTCTCAACAGACACCTGGCGAATAGCGGCCCGGACTTGTCCGATAGCCAGTTCGGATTTAGACGGCAGCGCTCGACCCTGGACGCTATACTTCGGGTCAGAGCGCTCACAGAGCAGGCCGTCTCCCAGGGCAGAGTTGTCTTGGCTGTTAGTCTTGACATTGTCAACGCCTTCAACTCTCTGCCCTGGGAAACGATAAGGGGGGCACTCGAATACCACCGGGTGCCCGCCTATTTACAAACTGTACTGGCGAACTACCTGTCGGACAGGAGCATTTGCTACCCAGGCCGCTACGGGAGTGTTATGGAGAGAGAAGTGGTGTGCGGGGTTCCTCAGGGGTCAGTCTTAGGGCCGCTCCTGTGGAACATCGCATACGACGCGGTGTTGCGGACGGCGCTTCCACCAGGTGTGAGCGTCGTCTGCTATGCTGACGACACCCTCGTCCTAACTGAAGGAGAGTCCTTCCAGACAACCGGCAGACTTGCCGAATTAGGGGTGGCACAAATAGTGGCAAGGATTCACGAGCTAGGGCTTCGGATAGCGCCTCAAAAGACGGAGGCGCTATGGTTCCACGGCCTCAAAAGGTAGAAGGAACCCCCTAGGCTGTCAGTACGAGTAGGGGACGCTGAGATACAGCCGGGCCGGTACATGAAATACCTTGGGCTGGTGCTCGACAGCCGCTGGAGCTTCGACGAGCACTTCAATCGTCTGGCCCCCCGGATTCATAAAGTGGCGGGTGCTTTGCACAGACTGCTGCCGAATCTCGGGGGACCAAGGGAAGAAGTCCGCCGCCTCTACGCAGGGGTCGTGCGCTCTATCGCGCTCTACGGCGCACCCGTTTGGTCGGAAAGGCTATCGGGCAGCCGGCGTCGCGGGGCGAAACTCCACGCTGTGCAGCGCAAGATCGCGATTAGAGTAGCACGAGGATATCGGACGATATCGTATGAGGCGGCTTATGTCTTGGCGCGGTTTCCGCCCCTGGACATCCTGGCGGATATGGACGCAAGAGTCTTCCACAAGATCCGCGACATCCGCCAGGGGGTTGAACCCTCGGATGTGACGATCGGAGAGTTCCGTCGGAGAGCCAGATGGTGGGCTCTGACGCGCTGGCGCGACAGAATGCGGGAGCCGCGGAACGCGTGTCAACGAGCCGTCGGCGCCATTTTGCCCAACTTCCGGGCCTGGATGATGAGTAAAGGTAGCGTCACCTACCGACTGACTCAGATGCTCACCGGACATGGCTGCTTCGGTGAGTATCTGCACCGCATAGGGCGAGAGGTGTCTGCCAAATGTCACCACTGCGGACACGACCAGGATTCCGCGCAGCACACGCTCGAACACTGCCCAGCTTGGGAGTCTGAGCGGCGGATCCTGGTCCAAAACATAGGACAAGACTTGTCCCCGGCGGCCGTCGTTGCAGCGATGGTGCGCTCCAGGGACGCGTGGGACTCGGTGACCTCCTTCTGCGACACTGTCATGTGCGCAAAGGAGGAAGCCGAGCGAGCTCGGGAGCGTGCAGATCCCGCTCGGCGAAGGAGCCGCCGGGGCGGACGTACATAACGTCCCCCGGCGATAGTCCCTGTAGCTTCGGGAGTAAGAATAGAGCTACGGTATCCCCTGCCTGATCGTAAGAGGCGACTAAAAGGGGGCTTCCGGGGCTGCGGGCGGTGAGAGTGGGAGCTCGACCCGTCCAGCCAGCAGCCCCGGGAAGGACGGCGGTGTGTGTGGCCGCATGCCGCCGTAAGCATCGGAAGGTGCAGGAGATCACATCTGCTCTCCCAAAGATGGGCCCTTTCCAGGGCGTCGCGTATGGAGGACACCGGTGCGTTCCATGGGAGATCCTGGAGTCCTCCCCAAACGCAGAGGAGGCCACCGAGGGGGTTTTAGTGAGGTTCAAATCCCACATAACCCGGTGTCCTCTCCCAAGGTGCTGGGTACCTTTTGAAGGTTTCCCCCCCGATACCAAAAAAAAAAAAAAAAAAAAAAGGGTCTATCTACCCTAATGTGGGGCTATGAGTTTGAAACTTTAAAAAATTGGCAATTCCCTCCCCATAACCCCTTAATTGACTTGATGAGCAGCGATGGCCGAGAGGTAAAAAACCGCGGTCTTCGACGCAACCGATCCCGGGTACAAATCCTCGGCGCGCACTTCTGACAAAGAAATTTGTAATGTGCGCATTTATCGCTGCTCCACGGTGATGGAAAATATCGTGATATTTAATTGATTACGATGTTCTCCATCACCGTGCATGCCTGAGAGAAATTTATAATTTCCCGAAAGCATGACGTCCACCAATCCGCACTTGGCCAGCGTGGTGGACTATGGCCTAAATCCCTCTCACTTGTGAGGAGACCTGTGCCCAGCAGTGGGACATAAAAAAGGTTGAAAAAAAATGTATGTACGTAATGTTTAAAACTGACGTGAGTACAGTCGGTTAATATATAACTACGTATGTTTAGGTATATATTTTATATAGGTATGTATTTATATTTATTGTTACGCTATAGTATATTTGTTACCCTATAAATTAGTATGTTATATAAATGTTAACGCCAAACTATTTCCACCTACCAACAATATCTCACCATCGCCATGGGTTGACTGGGAGAAAATGCCATTAGGCATTAAGTCCGCCCATTGTGAACCTAGTTTAAGGTGGACAATAAAGAATTTAATTAATAAATAATTTTTGTACCAGAAAATGTCAAATCTCGCTGTTTCGCCATGCTCGCGCTTTTAATAAATAATGTAGTTTAAAAAACTAAGAAACACGCTTTTGTGAAAATACGAACTAAAAAGTAAAAAATAAGAAGAAAATGTATTTTACTGTAAAAAAAGCGTGGGGTGCATGGTGTCAATAGTATCTTAAAAACCACCCCACGCTTTCTTTTACAGTAAAATACAGTTACTTTTTATTTTTTAGTTGGTATTTTCACAAAAGCATGTTTTTTAGTTTTTTAAACTGCATTATTTAGTTTCAATTTATTTGTTGGATTTTTTTTGCATATAAAACTGTATATTTGTTTCATTAAGTACATTAGGCCGCGAACTTATCAGCCGCCCCTCGTATATTTTTTTTATCCTGATGATCCTAGTTAGGACTTTAATATAAAGTCATGAGATTATTGTATTGTCATTGGCCCTTGACCCCTGTGCAAATTTTCAAGTTAATCAGACTCCTAGAAGTAAGTGAAAATGCATTTACAAGATTCCGTTACATACATACATACATGCATACATACATGCATACATACAGGTCAAGCAAATAAAAGCGTGTTAAAAAACTAACAAAAGACCGCTCTGTCATTAGTCATCACTCGCAACACAATTCAAGAGTTTTGGCGGAAGTCTGAAGGGACAAGTTGTGCTCTTGTTTTATTTTCATTTTCTTGGTGTATTTTTGAGTTATATTGGATAAAGTTGATGGCATTTTGTTCGATATAGGTTAATGACAGTGTACGAATGTTATGAAATAAAATAACAGTGGGAAAACATGTTTTTCGGCTTGCCTCCAAAGCTCTATCGGACACGTTCTGGTAAAGTAGCCATCACTTTAATTGAACATCTGTCTGACTAGACTGACTGATAGCTGAGGACTAACAGATTTTTTCTAAGTTTACTAAGTGATGCAAAAATTATACATGACACTGGCAATATGTACAGAGTTTGCGATGCCATTATTAAAAAAAAACAATTAAATTTCAGTTGAAATTTTGAATTCGGAAGTAATAAAAGAAATTGGAATCAACCATTTTTTGAAACAAACCTCGTCTAACATGGCACAAGTACACGAGGTACTCGTAAACTAATTGACGTGTTTCTTTACCGTAAATACCTAATAACAGAATTTACATACTTAATTATTTATTCATGATGTTTGCTATCGACAAGGCACAAGAATTTTAAATGGGAATATAGGTCAATAATTGAATTCTAAATCAAACTAGAAATTTTCCATTTTCGAGCTGTTATTATTAATTTATATTATACTAGCCGTTTAATGGGTCTCCGTAGAATAAAATAGTCATGTGCTATTCCAGGCTATCTATATACTATAACTTTCTACCATCCATTTGAAATACGATGCAAGACGATATATTGCTATATTAAAATCATAGGCGTTTTATAAGCCAGTTGCTTCAACCGCGTTGACCCTATTACCCGTTTTCACGTAGGAATGAAGCATTTTTCCGCGGTAAAAAGTAGCCTATGTTACTCAGGGTGAATGTAGCTTTCTAATAGTGAAATAATTTTTGAAATCAGAACAGTAGTTTTTGAGTTTATTCATTACAAACATACACAAAAAATACAAATCTTTCCTCTTTATAACATTATAAATAAAGATCATTAATTATTATAATATTAATTTTAGATGATACGAGACAGCCCGAAGTCCCTGGATTACATCGACGGTATAGCGGTCCATTTCTACACCGACAAATTTATACCAGCATCCGTATTCTCCGTGGTGACAGATACATATCCTGACAAAATGATATTGGCTACTGAGGCTTGTGAAGGTGAATTGACTGCGTGAATTTTGCTTGCCATCTGGGGAGGCCTGGAACATGCTCCATTTGAAATTTGCTCCAGTGACAGGCGCGGTCGCAGCCTTCAATTTTGGAGGGGGTCGCCAAGAAATTTTGGGGGGTCACTAAGAAATTTGGGGGACGAAGTGTCCCAAATTGTCTTGTTTCGCCTTTCATCTATGCATGACTGATGGATTTTGGGGGGAGTCATGTCCCCTCTGACCCCCTCATGGACTAGGTCTAGCGCCTGTCCAGTGAACATGCGAGGCGGCTAATCTTCTATTGCATGTTCTAAAACCATCCAAACATAAGGCCGGCACACGGAATGACACGGATTTTTCCGCGTGGCGACGCTCGGGCGGCCCGCCGCATTATTTGGAGTACTCATCTGCCTTTTCTCGAAGTGTTTCATGGATTTTTCTTGAATATGCCAGATAGTTAAAATTCTTGGGATATTGTCTCAGAAGTGAACTACCTAAATAAACATAAAAAAATTCAATTGCATAGCTATAATGATTAAGATTTCATTGATATCTGAAATACGCCGATTTCGTCACTAATGATCATGGAAATTGCTAGAATATGTACTTGTTATACTTAGTGGTAGAAACCTGAAATTTGGTATAACTATTTAAGCTAACTTTATTATACAGACAACAGAAAAATTCAAAGACTTCTTGTCCCCAACCCCAAAATAAGGGAGTGGAAGTTTATATGAGACTTTCGGTAATTTTCACGCTGGAGATCTGAAATTTATTTTTTAATCAAAAGTTTTAACACAACAGCAATAAACGTCTTCGTGAGGGTAGCGAAACTGCTTGCTATATATTTTGACAGAGATGCAGTGTCGGTATCCTTATTTTTGTTCGACCTTTTTTATGCCTCACGGGCCATATTAGGCAATTTAGGCCATAGTCCACCACGCTGGCCGAGTACGGATTAGCGGATGTCATGCTTTCGAAAAATTATGAATTTCTCTCCAGCATGCACGGCGATGGAGAACTTCAACAAATTTAATGATCTTTTCCATCACCGTGGTGCAGCGATAAATGCATACATTACATATTTCTTTGTTAGAGGTGTGAGCCGGATTTGAACCCGGGATCGGTCGTGTCGAAGACCGCGGTTTTTAACCACTCAGCCGATGGCTGCACAATTCGGTAGATTTTCTCTCTCTTCTATCGGTCCCTCAGTGCTGAGAATCGTGACTTCGCTGCTGTAGGTAGCGTATGGTCTCTTTCCACTTGTTGCGTTTAGTGGCCTGATGGATTGCCGCGCTTACTGGTATCTCCAGGTGTTGACCAGGTCTGACCATCTTTTTGGAATGCATCTCCTTGACCTCTTGCCTTCAACTTAACTTAAAAGTAATGGTGACAGGCATCACCATTACTTTTTCCAAGTTATCGGTGTTTCTTTGCACTATGTGTTCAAGGTATGTGAGGCAAGTGCTGAATAGTCCCTCGATAAATTAGGGCATGTAAATTCAAGAGTTTGTCTCTACATGAGATCTGATATCTTTTTTATTTAACAGAGTAAGCCATATGAAGGGTACAGGCAAAGAACAGGGAATGTCACAATTTTTGTTTTTTAAATTTTGTAAAGAAAGCATATCAGTGTCTATGTTATTACCATTCTCAATCACTAGTTTTTACCACGACTTGACAGATATCGCTAAAATAGTATATTTCATTACAAGTGCGGAAAGGCTGTCATTGCAAGGAGTTCCGACAAATGTCTACCCGAGCCGAGGCGCAGCCGAAGGTGAGGGTTGACAGTCGGAACTCCTTCCAATGACGGTTCCGCACGTGTACTGAACAACTTTTTTAATACAGTTGCGAAAAAATGAAGCAATTTATAAAATAATAAAAACTCGCAAAGAACATTTTTGAAAAATGGCGCCAGCAGTAAAATATTTTTTTTAATTCATTTTACGGCATTGGATAAAATCCTTGCAGCCATTCAATATTTTCGTTTCAATATTTAATAATGGCATCGCGCTCTGTGCATATTGCCAGTGTCAAGTATAATTTCTGCATCTATTATTCTATTTAAAACAGTAAAAACAAAAATATAAAAATAAAACAAGAGCACAACTTCTCCCTTCAGACTTCCCGCCAAAACTCCAAGCCGTAAAAGAATACCTATATGCAGAGCTTTTTTTTGGTTGTCTTCACCCATTCTGGGTAGGCAAAAGGGATCCATGCCCATACAGCCAAGTCTTCAGTTCAGTAGAATTTTTTTATTGATATGAAATGAAAATGTTAATGAGATGAAATGAAATAAAACCTAACCTAACTCATTGAATCAAATCATTAAATCTGATATTGAAACAAATTAGTAGCTTCTTTTTAGAAATAACTATTTGCATGAATCATAAAAATTCTAAAACTTCGTGGTTGTTTTTTTTTAATAGACATTATTTTGACAGTTGGGAAAGAGAACGCACGAGTGCGAAAAAGGTAAAGAAAAAGCACGAGTGTGTAATAGAATAGCCCTCTTCCCGCACGCTAAACGTCCCTGCAATACGTCACTTTTTGAGCAACTGTATTAAAAATACGTTTTTGTTTATGCCCAAAGTGCAAAGAACTGGGAATGTAATGTCCATGACATACCGGTTGAGAAGAAGGATTGTCCAAACCGACAGTTGTCATTTTGAAATTACATTTTTTCCAGCTTGCGTTTTGTTATTTTGCATATAAAACAAGTGATGGATTCTTGCTCAGAAAATGACGAGAATTCTCATAATATTATTAATCATAAAACTACAAAGAAAAGAAAGAAGACTGGTAGAACCTAAGAAGCTTTCATCTCATGAACAAGGCGAATCATGTAACTGTTCAAGGTTCAAATGTTTCGAAATTATAAATTAAATTAATCAGAGAAACATAATAAAATATTTTAATTCATTGGGGAGTGTTAAGTACTGAGCAGAACTTAATTTATCGGAGCTTATAAGTGTACAACATTTAGCAGAAGAAGAAGAAGAAGCAGAAAGTTTGAAGTTAAAATTTGAATATAGATATAGATAAATAAAATTATATCTTAAAACTATATAAAATACAAAGACTTGATGTATTTGATGCCATTTTGTTCTAGGGAAACACAAGTATTTTATGTATCACTTAAATACGATTCAAAAACTATAGATGTTGTGGATTGAATTGGACATTCCTTGTTTATGTTTGTTTTGTTTAGGACATTCCTTGTTTTTTACTTGCTGTAAGAGGGATGAATTGCTATAATTTGACAATTACATATATTTCAATAATTAAAAAGTTTGATGATATGGATAATTATATTAAATAATAAGTATTGATTAGTTCTAAGTAAACAGAACTGCAAACTTCGATCTCAATAAAAAAATATGACTTCCAAACTTTAAAATGTGTTTTTCTAAAAATGAATTCATTAGGACATTCCCTATTCTTTGCCTGTACCCTTCATATACACTCGCACTGCTACATTTTACTTGAAAGTGTTTTGGTGGGATCGGATTAAACAAAAAGAGACAGACAGACCGACAGACGAGCAATACAAAATTCTCTGAGTTCCCTTCTCCTGTCGCACTTACGGAATCTAGTGAATGGATTTCAACCAATATAATTATTCTAGGTTATCGAAACTTCTATTATAAGCGGAATATTTCCACTATTACCTTTATTGTTTATATCACAATATTTTAAATGTTTCCAGGTTCATTTCCATGGCAGGAAAATAAGGTCGAATTGGGTTCGTGGTCAAGAGCTGTCAGCTATATTACCGACATAATGGAAGTGAGTAAATAATTGGGTACTTACAATTTCAGTCAGCTTAAATGGCTTACTATTCGTCAGAGGCGTAACTCTAGAATTCTCTTGGTCCTGTATTCAATTTTACATGATCCAACTTCTCCACATTATCTAAAGGAAAATTTTCAGTACCTCTGTTCATCTCATAACAGAGGGCTCCATTCTACTAGTAATCTTAAACTTTATACGCCTCCTCACAATAGTGATTTCTTTCGTTACTCATATAATGTTCAGGCTATACTACTCTGGAACGCCCTGCCCGAAAATATTAGAAAGGCACCAACAAAGTGTTCTTTCAAGAAGTTGCTACGCAAACACTTGTTATCAAGTAATGCATGAGTCCCTACAAGCTTCTGAGTTCACATTATAATGTATGTCACGTATAATATATTTATGTATATGTATAGACATATGTATTTATGTATGGTGTTATGTAGTATATATGTATGTAAGTATGTATGTATGTATTATAAATATGTATCTATTGATTATATTGTTTATATTATTATATAGTATATAAATAATCTCTGGCAATATAATAAAATACTTGTTATCGTGCATAAAGTCGCTGTTCTCCGTCCGCCTACCTAAAGTTCTCTCCAACACCCAGGGTTGACTGGCAGAGAATGCCATTAGGCATTAAGTCTACCTTGTAACCCCTAGTTTAAGGTGGTTCTAAATTATAAATAAATAAATAAATAAATTTCATAAGAAATCATTATTTCTTTAACTTTTAATACTTACAAGTCGAATCATTTAACTCTGGGCAGAAACCACTCGATTTCACCGAAATACTATTAAATTGCTATGGGGAGAAACCCCATTATTGGGGAACGCGCTGCTCCAATGCGGGTTAGTGGCCAACCCGACGTCGGATGTTTTCAAAACGCCCATAAGGCCCCCGACAAGTTTTAGCGATGTTATCGTTAAAACTTGTCGTTAACGTTGAAACGCGCTTGAAATATTTGCCGCTAGCGGTCACACAGACAGTGTCTCACACGATCAATTAATTGTCACGTGTGCCCATTATCGACTCATAACCATTCTGTTGTCTCAGATATATAAAGTACTTTGTTAAAGGAGTGTTGCTGGGTTTTTTTTCCTCCGCCTTTTTTCTCTCCACCTAACATTAGTCCAAACTGGCACCTAAAGGCGATGACAAAAAATCCCGGAGTCCTCCCCAAGCGCACAGGCAAGCCACCGAGGTGGTTTTAGTGCGGTCAAATCCCACATAATCCGGTATCGTCTCCCAAGGTGCCGGGTACCTTTTGAAGGTTTCCCCCCGATACCAAAAAAAGGTGATCGTTGCAGCTCATGGACATATACACACAACCCTAAGCAAGCCTATGTCTTGTCTGTGGTAATCGCTTTATATAAGTCTGTCCGGCAACTGCACCTTTGGTATTTTTTGGAGGAAAGTCGAAAAAGGCATATTGTGCTGAGTTATATCGGATAAATTTGATGGTATTTTGTTCGATATAGGTTATTTATAGTGCACGAGCATTGTTAAATAAAATAACAGTGCGAAAATATGTTTTTTCAGCTTGCCTCCAAAATTCCATTGGTCACGTTCTGGTAAAGAAGTCACCGCTTTACTTGAATGACTGACTGATTACTGACGACTTACTGACTTTACCTATTATTTCTCGTCCAGTTTTACCGAAACTGACAAAAACGTGATGCAAAAATTATACTTGATGGCAATATTCTACTTCTATATTATACTGCACCTTTCTACGATACGGAACACGATATAATTTCTTGACGGCAAAAGTGGATGCAGCGGTGGTTCGAACCATTAAAGTTCTATCCTACAGTGATATTAATAGTGCCAACACAATCCATTCCAGGACATAAACCACAACGTGGCCGGTTGGATCGACTGGAACATGTGTCTGAACGAGCAAGGCGGTCCGAATTGGGTGCAGAATTACGTGGACTCTCCCATCATAGTGAACGCATCGGGCAAGGAGTTTGTGAAGCAACCGATGTACTACGCCCTGGGTCACGTTTCCAAGTTCGTGCCGCGGGATTCCGTGAGGATAAAGCTGACGGAAAACAAGCCTCTGTTCTCGTCATCGGTGCAAAGCATGGCGTTCCTGACTCCGTCGCAGACTATTGTTCTTGTTATGTACAATAAGTAAGTATAGTGAATTTAAATTTGTATTGGTGGGTAAGGGTATAACACTAAGACCACTGCGACCAGTAGATGATCTATTGTAGCCTGAAATGAAATTACCGAATTATTTAAAATAAGGCTAAAACTACTTTTTCTACAATTTAATTTTTATAATATAAACGAATATTTAGACCATAAATTTATATAATGTATTAGTGATATCTATAGAATGTTTAAAATTAGTAATATTGTTATAATCATATAATTTAATTCAAGTCATTAGAAACTACTTAATTAATGTTATTATAAATTTGCATGCTATTGACTAGCTGAATATGTAAACCTAAATTAATTTGACATACCAACTGTTAACATAAGAATAATTTTAACATATTCAATGCAAATAAATAAATGGAAATAGTTAACCTTTGTCAGAGGGCCCGCCCTAACGGCGGTTTGAACATTCAACAGCGAGTTATCAACCAATAGCCCACATATGCAACTCGCATTAGAGCAGTGGTGAGCAGGTTCGTGCCATTTTTTAGTTTTTAGTTTTTCGAGTCTTCCGTGAAAAGCATGACATTCCTAACCTGAACGCTGCACCCTGTAGACATCAACACACAACCTCAAGCAAGCCTAACTTGCCCGTGGTCGTATGTAGTTGCGTACTCCGAAGGCTGATGGTTACTTCATTTAAGTCTGGCTGGCAACTGCACCTTTCTATCTTAATGGCGCCTCCACACGTTGGCCAACATTGTAGCGAATGTTGTGGGCCAAGAGTTTGTGACACCGACCACACGTTGGTAGGCTTGGAAAAACCTATAATAAGGCTATACGCGGCTAAAAATACTTGGTCCGTACTTGCCTAATGACAGCTGTATTATTATTTACATTTCCTGTTGATCCTTTGACAGTTACGTGTAGTATTAGAGTTTCTTTACAAAAACATGAGTTCTTAAACTTCTAGACTATAATACATTAGGAGAAGGAGCCGCAGGAAAGAATTGAATTGAATAGGTTGGCTGCAACCCTTTTTGCGTCCCACTGCTGTGCACGGGTCTCTCCCCATTATTATCGGGGAGGCCTGGAGCTTACTCCACCACGCTGCTCCAATGCGGGAAAGTGGAGAATTGAATAGGTTAATTTAATTGAAAGGGTAATACTTGAAAATAGTTTTTTTGTGATTTTAATTTTTGGGTTCCACAAACTAACTCGACTTGGCAGAGCTCTATAGAAACATTTCTTCGTTGCTCATTGACATTTCGACAACATTAAGTGAATCGTAGATGCGTGCGATCACTCTCGGGACTCATAGCAAAATAAAAGATTAGCCAAAGTGAGGACGCGACGGCCATAACTCGGCCACAAACCCCTTGATTTTTTATAAAACACCTACATACAACACATACAACAACACATGGATACAACACATGGATATCGCGCCAACTTGACGGCCATCATGCCAATACAGACCAAGGTAGGCATAAATGGTAGGTTCCACATTATAGCATAATTATGGGCCACAATCATCGCCACAATGTTAGCCAAGGTGTGGAGCGGACATTACATAGTAAAATTGTTTCACGGCAGAAGTTATTGCAGAAGTACCACCTCCCCGGTAGAATCATTAAAGTTCTAACTTTTACGTAATATTTTTTGTTACAGAAATTCAGAGAGATCAGTCAAAGTAAGAATCGGGACCCAAAGTGCAACTGTACTGCTCAAAGCACACTCCATCACAACCGTGGAGCTTATGTTGGAATAATGTATTTTATCTTGAAAGATTGTGTCTGACGCAAACGTTATGTAACTCAAATTAGAAACAATTGAGTTTCTTGATCTTACTTCAAACCAAACACACCATGGCTTGGCTCCCAATTTAAAAAATAATTGGCCCTTACATATTAAATTGCCGATGCTCAATACTGGCAACTTTAAAATCTAATATCTTCCGTTTGATTAGGAATTCCAAATTCAAATTTATTTTGAAATAAAGCCAGACAATATTGTTTTGAAATTCGTGTTTCATTTGTTTTCACATCATTTGTTTGAGCTTCAACATTGCTAAAACAACGACTATGGACAAATTGAAAATTTACGGTATTTACGAATACGAGTTCCACTGTGGTACCTACCAGTGTTGCAGAAACGACTCGAAGAATTAACGACTTGTGTACTGTCGGACCAGGACCAGGCACCGCTGAATTCAACGTTTCCGTTTTAGAAGTTAAAAGTAACATTGAAATGAATTTGATTAATAATCTAATATAGTTTACACAGATACACTCCAAGCTTTTATTTCTTATAAAGATAGGTTAAGAACTACTTTGCAACAATCCGCAATCAGAACGTATGATGCACATAGGATACATGCACATGCAACAATAAAAAATATACGCCAACATACGAACCACCACCAACACGTGTTTCGCCCCAAAACAGAGTATCATCAGGGTTATTGACTCTACGACGGTTACTCGCAAAAGTCGTAGAGTCAATGCGGATTGTTACAAAGTAGTTACAGTCATTACGGGTAACTTTGAATTGACGTTTAACTTTGAACAAAGTTGGAAAAAAGATTTAACAATTTATTACATTGAAACTTTTTGATATTTCAATATAATAACTGTGTTCAATGGATTGCCAAAATGTTTTTGTACCAAATGAAAATTAAAGAAATAACTGTTAATGCCATAATTCCATCGATATAATTCTGACAATTCCCGCCTATTCCGTGGTTAAGTTGCTTGAAAGTTTTTGAGCTCTGATTTGGAATCGTAAACTAGTCCACTTTGATTCATATGGCAAAACCAAGCTATTTGTTACTTTTTTACGTCAGTGTAGATATCTTTTTTATAGATAAGGTTTTTAAATTTAATAATACCTTCTTTTTGTAAACCTACCTAAACCTTAAAATATTAGGGTTTTACATTCTAAAAAAATTTATTGAAAGTTACCCATAACTTATGATAACTTTGAATTCGAGTTTTAGGGGAAACTAGCTGTGCCCTGCGGTTCACCCGCGTTAGAGAGGGTCATTAGCATAAAGTGAAGTCCCTTCTGAAGTGCCGTGGACCGGCTTTTTTGTAGGACTATTTAAGATAAACATTTCCATCATACATTAGTATTACATATGTGTAACTCTAGCGGTTTTGGCAGCGCACGCCAGAATAGGTTGCAAATGGTACATTTTTTCCTACTTACTTGACACTTATCGTCATATTTTGAACAATTCACACAATATCTTTATAAATTGTAGCCTATGTGTTATTCTGATGTATAAGCTATATTATTATAAAGTTTCATTTAAATCCATTTAGTACTAACAAACTTTGCGTTTATAATATTAGTAGGATTTGCCAGATCATTTGAGAAATTTCTGGAACTTTCTCGAACATTCTCAATTAATGAAAACAGTTTGCAATTATTTTAAAAATCTTCAGATCATTCGAGAAGTTTCTGGAACTTTCTCGAATATTTTCAATTAATTAAAAAAATGCAATTATTTAAAAATCTCCAGATCATTCGAAAAAAGATTACAATTATTAAAAAAAATCCAGATCATTTTGAGAAGCTTTCTCGAATATTCTCAATTATATAAATTATTTAAAAAAATCCAAATGATTCGAGAAGTTTCTGGAACTTTCTCGTACATTCTCAGTAAAATTAAAATTAAAATAGTTTGCTAGATCATCCCAGAAATTTTGAGATCCACCCAGAAGTCCCTATCGGTTAGAAAAGTACAGATTTTTTTTTCAGATTTTTCCACCCACTTCCACCCACCGCGATCAAACTCCCTTACTATCATCTACGTACTAAGGGGTATTTACCACCCCAACGTGAAGTTGATTGGAGTTTATGATAATAGAGAAAACCGTGTCTTTACGTACAAAGAAAACCCTTTACTTTATATATATATTAAGACTAGCTGTGCCCGCGACGTCGTCCGCGTGTATAAAGACTTTTATAAAATGGATTGATTAAAAATTAAAGATTATTTATTTGCATTGAATAAGTAGTAGGTAGATTATTCTTACATATAGTGAAATCACTTATAATACAATGTTCGTATGTTCAGAAGAAACTTAATGTATTTTTTCTAAATCCTTCAAACCTAAAACAGTAAGGAATGCTTACTGTACTGATCTTACTATCCACTTTTCTCACGTTTCGCTTGTCTCGCGCAATCAGATTCTCTTTACAAATATGTACCTCGTTTATTAAAGTTAAGAGATACTGCTGTGCCCGAGGCTTCATCTATGTTAAAAATAGTATCTTTAGTAAATTGGGTAAATTTATACTGCAAAGAATATATAGACTCATTCTATATACATAGCTTTAACCTACTGCAGAAAAGAGGTGCACTATACAACTACTTGTAGTTGGGAGATAAAATTTCTAAACAAACACGTGCTTAGGATTAAACAATCGGAAAAATAATTGTAAGGTCAATTAATAAACTATAGGTTTAAAACTTGCGGACAGCAATTTGGTCATAAGTCATAACTCATATAACATTGTGAAAACTAAAGCAGAAGGCAGGGTCTCTACACAGTGTGCTATCTGTATTTGGAAATAAAGAATATTTTTATAAAGAATCCTTAATATCTCCATCAATCAACGTGTGTGGATGAGCCCTCAGCCCGTACGCAATAAAGAGACGCAAAAAATGAGTTAAGTTATCATTGGTCCAATTAACAATGTTCAGCATCATACGTAAACCTACCCAACGATGGGACAACCCGCGTGGCGCAATGTTTACCATGCCGGACTGGTAATCGAACTGTCCCGGGTTAGAATCCGGGCGAAGCAGAAATTTCAATGATGAGTTTAAACTGTTCTAGGTCTGGGTGGTTGTGTTTCTGTCTCTATGTGTGTTCATGGCACCCGCGACACAGGGTATATCTACCCTAATGTGAGGCTATACGTGTGAAATGTTATTTTTTATTTTTTTTACACTATGTACTTAATTTTATTAGACTTAAGGCTTTTATTTGAAATTATCTCCATCGATTCACTTTGGAGAAGAAATGAATATTGCTCAATAACGCCATCTACCGTATGACATGTAAACTTTGTGGTTGATAAATCGAACGTCAAATTACCAAATAGGTAGATATTGAGATTAACAGTTGGTTCACTAAAAGTTTAACTATTCGTCACCTAGATGTCTGCAGTAGTCTTGTTTTGTTAAGGCTTTGTACATTCTGTATGAAGGTTTAGATTCCGTATCTTATAACCTTAATGCTGGATTCATTGAGATTGTAAGATTTGGATTTCGGTTCATCGGAGCTTGAGGCCTCCTCAATATTGGGAGAGCTCTATGCTCAGCAGTGGAATGCTAAAAAGGTTGCAGCTTGATATAATGTAGCGATAATAATCGTTTCAGCTGCAGCCTGTTAATAATCTTCCACCCCAAAAGTAGACTAATAAGCTGAGCAACTAACTCAATGGAGCCTGTGATGTAAGGTTCGGCGGCGGTAAGACTCGCGATGCGCTTATTAGGTAGTCATACTCGGCCAACGAAAGAAAATACAGTAAGCTGATCTAAGTATATTTAATATAGTCGACAATATTAGTGAGAGTTCAAAATAATTTTACTTAAATTTAAACTTTTGTTTATGGTTTTGAATGGGCTGTTACCGAAACTTTCATACAAATTCCCCAAAGTGCCTTTTAAGTTTATGTCGCGTATTGTGTAAATGATCATAACTTTTTTGTTTATCACCCGATTGATATGAAATACACACTAATGTTACGGAAATTCATTCAACAATAAATTAGTAAACACATCATTCAAAGAAGGGAAAAGAATTTGAGAATGAAATATTAAGTTAAGGTTAATTATTGTACGCTTGAGATACCAACTTTCGAATCCACTTTATTTGCTATTGAGGGGTAGTTTTGAAAAAAGCTTAAATAGAATTCTTACTATGTTAGTAAAGATTACAAATACAAAATTATAAGTATATTACTCTGCACAAAAATATTCTGTACATCAAGTTTCGACACTCAATTTTCAAAGAGTTTCAAAGAAAATTGACATTTAAAGGGTGAATTTCGGGAAATACTGAAACACGTATTCTTTTATTTTGGTTAGAAAATATTTATACCAAATTTCAAGAAAATCTATTGAAAAAATCCAAGTTTTCCATACAAATTTTCATCGCTCATTTCACACCCTTAAAGGGTGATTTTTAAAATTATCTATAGCCTAAATGTTAGCGAGGACCAATATATATAAAACAAAAAAAGTTTCATCAAAATCCGTCCAGTAGTTTTTGCGTGAAAAGCTAACAACAGACAGACAGACAGACAGACAGACAGACAGACAGACAATAATTTCAAAACTTATATTTTTAGCTTCTGTTACTTATAAAAAGACCCCTAGAAGTATTTTTTTAAATTTATATGCAATGTACAGAATTGACCCTGCTTACAGTTTTATTATATGTATAGATTATGGGTAGTTCTGTTGTTTCTTCCGCAAATTTATTTTGTTAGACAGAAAAACCAACTCAAAAGGACACTATTCATTCAATAAAATAAAGGTGTCATAAACAGAAATCAGTTTTAATAATACAAATAATGTAAAAAATGTTCAAAGTTACCCGAACTGTACGTATTAATAATATTAATTTATAAATTAACCTATCTTTAAAACAATGGAGTTCCGCAAAGTAACGCCTGATTCCATTAATTTTATTTTTTATTAACACGCTTTAATTAGCTTGACCTCTATGTATGTATGTATGTAACGGAATCTTTGAACTTCATTTTCACTTACTTCTAGGAGTCTGATTAACTTGAAAATTTGCACAGGGGTTAAGGGCCGATGACAATACAATAATCTCATAACTTTATAACGATAATAACGATAATAACTAGGATCATCAGGATAAAAAAAATATACGAGTAGCGGCTGATAAATTCGCGGCCTAAGGTACTTAATTACCACCCCAACGGGATGCTTACTAACACATTAATGGACTATGTCTGACTTAAATAAATTAAATTGAATTAATGAAACAAATATTAAGTTTTATATTTTTAACACGTCTAAGCGTCTGATTAACTTGAACTGACAATGCAATAATATGAGAATAAAAATCCAACTAAAAAATTAAAAATAAATAATGTAATTTAAAAAACTAAAAAACACGCTTTTGTGAAAATACGAACTAAAAAGTAAAAAATGAGAAGAAAATGTATTTTACTGAAAAAAAAAAGCGTGGGGTGCCCACGCTTTTTTTTACCGTTAAATACATTTTCTTCTTATTTTTTACTCTTTAGTTGGTATTTTCACAAAAGCGTGTTTTTTAGGGTTCCGTAGCCAAATGGCAAAAAACGGAACCCTTATGGATTCGTGATGTCTGTCTGTATGTCTGTCCGTCCGTATGTCACAGCCACCTTTTTCCGAAACTATAAGAACTATACTGTTGAAACTCGGTACGTAGATGTATTCTGTGAACCACCTTAAGATTTTCACACAAAAATAGAAAAAAGCAATAAATTTTGAGGGTTCCCCATGCGTAGAACTGAAACTCAATTTTTTTTTCCATCAAACACATACGTGTGGAGTATTTATGGATAGGTCTTCAAAAATGATCTTGAGGTTTCTAATTTTTTTTTCTAAACTGAATAGTTTGCGCGAGAGACACTTCCAAAGTGGTAAAATGTGTCCCCCCTCACCCCCTGTAACTTCTAAAATAAGGGAATGATAAAACTAAAAAAATAATATGATGTACATTACGATACAAACTTCCACTGAAAATTGGTTTGAACGAGATCTAGTAATTAGTTTTTCTTAATACGTCATAAATCGTAAACCACAATTTACCTTTCATTTAATCTTAATTTAATGATTTCTATGGATAATCAAAGGCAATGATGTATTTCTGTTGCCGCTATTGTTATACAAATACTAAAAATAGAATAAAATAAATATTAAAGTGGGCTCCCATACAATAACGTGATTTTTTATAAATAATGGTACGGAACCCTTCGTGCGTGAGTCCGACTCGCACTTGGCCGGTTTTTTTTTATTTTTTTAAACTACATTATTTATTTTTAATTTTTTACAGTTTTTCTTTACATTTTCTTCTTATTTTTTATTTTTTAGTTCGTATTTTCACAAAAGCGTGTTTTTTTAGTTTTTTAAACTAAATTATTTATTTTACACTCTTTATTTTCCAAAAACGCTGTAGCAGGTATACAATCGTTACTTTTAGTAACTTGTTCTCCAAACTGTCCTATTCTTCAAAGCTTAAAGTGAATTGGTGGAATGGTAAACGTTTCATCCTCTGTTGTACAGCAATATTTTCAAATAGATTGAAGACTGAAGCTGAGAATTGTGTGTACTAAGTATAAAGCATCTATACTAAGTTTATATAAACTGTGGACCATAACACACCACAGTTCCCTAATTTTTTGTCCTTTTTATGCACTTAATATCAAGTTTGACGGTGTCCCATGCATTAAAATTTATTTACTTTTTCGTATCTTTTTTTTTGTGTCGGGGGGGAAACCTTCAAAAGGTACCCTGCACCTTGGGAGATGATACCGGATTATGTGGGATTTTACCGCACTAAAACCCCCTCGGTGACCTGCCTCTGCGTTTTGGGAGGACTCCGGGATCTCCGAGGGAACGCACCGGTGTCCTCCAATGATTTGAGTTACATTTTTTTTGCGCAGGCTCCGAGTTTTTTATACTTTTTGAGAATTATTGTCCTTTGTTGCTTTTTTAATGTTATTTTTAAAGTCTAACAAAATTAATAGAATCAGGCGTTACTTTGCGGAACTCCATTGTTATGAAGTTAGGTAAAACTACTTTGCAACAATCCGCAATCAGAACGTATGATGGTGTATACTTTTTTCATGCAATATGCCCTCCCTCCCACATAGGACACATGCACATGCAACAACAAAAACTATACACCAACATACGTACCACGTCCGCATATTCATTACTTAAGTACAACGTAATTGTATTGAATATCAAAGTCGTACGTAACGAAAGATTAAATTACAATAATTAACTAATGCATCCGCAATGCAAAATGGCAAACTAATTTTAAAATCTAATTTATAATATGCAATAAGTTAGTGCGATATCAACTGCATCGCCATAACTATTTAATCATTGCTCGAGGTAAGTCTTGTTATGTTAAATTACTTTCTAAAAATACATTTTTGTGGGATTTGACCGCACTAAAAACCCCTCTGTAGCCTGCCTCTGCGCTTGGGGAGGATTCCGGGATCTTCAGTGGAACCGGTGTCCTCCAAGCGCAGCGCCCCAGAACGGGCCCATCATAAGGTAGGTACCCTGGCAACTAGGGAGAGGATACCGGGTTATGTGGGATTTGCACTGCACTAAAACCCCCTCGGTGGCCTGCCTCTGCGCTGATTTGCACTGCACTAAAACCTCCTCGGTGGCCTGCCTCTGCGCTCAGAGAGGACTCCGTGATCTCCAGTGGATCGCATCGGTGAGCTCCACACGCGGCACCCTAGAACGGGCCCATCCTCAGGAGAGCAGATGTGCTCTCCTACACCTTCCGATACTTATACTCCTGTGCTTATGGCGGCATGCGGCCACGCACACACCGCCGTCCTTCCCGGGCCGCTGACTGTACGGATCGAGCTCCCACTCTCACCGCCCACAAGTTTATTCGCCTCTTTTAGTCGCCTCTTACAATCAGACAGGGGATACCGTAGCTCTATTCTCAATTCCGAAGCTATAAAACACAAATGTGTTTTGAATTGAAATGAATATGTTAGACGACTAGAAGTGAAAATGCGTCAATTATTAATATTTATAAGTAAAGTCTTGGGCTAGGATTGTATTTTTGTCGGTTTTACATTGTATATCCATCAGGATTTAGAAGTACATTGCTGGACATACGCCTCCGCTAATATTCGTCACTCCATCCGGACCTGAAAAGCTTGGTTATTAATAACTATTTCCAATGAACATCGTGTTTCTACAGGATAAATTTTATAAAATTAAAAAAAAATAAAAACTTTAAAACCCGACTATGCTACACTTAGCAAGCAATACTATAGCAAGTTAGGGTTGTGTGTCCATGGGCTGCAGCTACGACGACCACTTGGTTCCATGTCGTGTCCTGCACGCTCGTCTGTCGCTCCATTATAAACAGTACTTTAAAATACTTACCCAAAAAAACACTTTTAAAGTACATCAAAATAAAAAAGTGAAAAAAAACTAGTATTACCAGTAAGTACGTTGTGAAAAAAGTGTGGGTTGCTTGCTCGTTCAAAAAATATATTTATGTATATATAAGAATTGCTCGTATAAAGGTATTAGATATAGATACTGTGTATATACTTAGTAAGTATATTTTAATATTAATTTGATTATAAATGTTAAATTAGTATTTAGTTGGTTAATACTAAATAAAGATATTAAATTAGTAATTCAGCGAAATCGGCAAAATTTTGTATGCGGCCTCCTTAAACCCTTAGTCCTTAAAGTCGCAGCGCGCAAAGGGCCTTGATCTCATGTCTTTCTTTACATTATACCTCTACTTTACAGTGTACCTCAACATAATGGAGACAATGGCCAATGGGATTAAGCATGAGAGTGTGGCGGGTAAAGCCGACGCAACCTCTAAGAAAAGGATTGTAATATCTGGAATGGCAGGCTTGTATCCAGAAGCACATAATGTTAGAGAATTGGCGGACATTCTATATAACAAGGTTTGTTTATAAGTTTTACAACCCATCGTGGACGACCCGCGTGGCGCAATGGTTACCATGCCGGACTGCCAATCGAGGGGTTCGATTCCCGGCGAAACAGAAATTTGAATGATTCATTCATTACCATTAGCAAGGCAATATTTATGTATTCATTTGGTTTAAATTATTATACAGTGAATATGAATCAAAAATAATAATAGCCGGAACTAACTAGCTTGACGTTAGAAGCACGGAACTCGCTTGAAATAAATAATGTACTCTTAGTTTAAAAAACTAAAAAACACGCTTTTGTGAAAATACGAACTAAAAAGTAAAAAAAGAAGAAAACGTATTTTACTGTAAAAAAAGCATAGGGTGCATGGTGTCAGTAGTATCTTAAAAACCACCCCACGCTTTTTTTACAGTAAAATATATTTTCTTCTTATTTTTAACTTTTTAGTTCGTATTTTCACAAAAGCGTGTTTTTTAGTTTTTTAAACTGCATTATTTATTTTTAATTTTATTAATTATTGCATTGTCATCGGCCCTTGACCCTATGCAAATTTTCAAGTTAATCAGACGCTTAGACGTGTTAAAAATATAAAACTTTATATTTGTTTCATTAAGTACCTTAGGCCACGAACTTATCAGCCGCCCCTTGTATATTTTTTTATCCTGTGGATCCTAGTTAGGACTTTAATATAAAGTTATGAGATTATTGTATTGTCATCGGCCTTTGACCCCTGTGCATTTTCAAGTTAATCAGACTCCTAGAAGTAAGTGAAAATTAAGTTCAAAGATTCCGTTACATACATACATACAGGTCAAGTTAATAAAAGCGTGTTAAAAAAGCGGGCAAGTAGTTTAAAAAGGAACTTAAAACGTATTTACTAGAAAAGGCGTATTATTCGGTCACTGATTTTCTAAACGATAAAGCGGCATAAAGGAATTCCATAAAAACCTGGGAATGCACTGAATGCAGACGATCGGATCCGATCCGAAAAGTAAAAATAAATAAATTTTAGTTCATTAATTAAACTAAAAGGCGCAATATGGGTACAAATAATGATAAAAGTAGTATAAATATAATAAAATAAATGACAGTATTTCAATGTACATTTTTTATCTGTAATTTGTAATTAGTTAAGCTTTTAATTATTGTAATATTTGCATACCTCATGAAGGTAAATATGGCAAACCAAAATGTATAAAAACACCTTTTGTAAACACCCATATTTGTGGAAATAAGTCTTTGTCTTTGTGTGTTGAAAATTACCACTAGTGGTCACCCATTTTACATGCGACCACTCCCGTTTCATTTAGCTGAGTAAATCGATTTTATTGATTTGTAATCTTTTTGAAATTTCTGTTCAGAAAAATCCAGTGACAAAGGAAAAGTGTCGGTATAAGTTCAACCACCCCGAGTCGACGGAATGGGTGGGTGTCGTGCCAGGCCTGGAACTGTTTGATGCACAATTCTTCAGGGTACATTACCACTTGTCTCTCGCGATGGACCCCATGTCACGAAAAGTTCTAGAACAGGTGTATCTCGCTATTTACGATGCAGGTATGTATGTAACACGCTTTATATATAAGTACGCTATTATATTGCACTGTCGTTTTATTGCACAACATACGGTCCATATTGACGACCCGTGTGGCGAAATGGTTACCATGCCGGATTGCCGATCGGAGGGTCGCGGGTTCGATTCCCGGCGAAGCAGAAATTTGCATGACGAGTTTTAATTTCTGATCTCGGTTTGGGTGTTTGTGTAGTATTTGTGTGTGTCAATGGTACCCACAACACAGGTTTATCTACTCTACAGTGGGGCTTTGGTGTGAAACGTTATTATTGTTGGCTGCAACCCTTTTTGCGTCCCACTGCTGGGCACGGGTCTCTCCCCATTATTGGGGAGGCCTGGACCTTACTCCACCACGCTGCGCCAATGCGGGTTGTTGAAGATGCGGGATAGTGGCCAACCCGCTGTCGGATGTTTTCAAACCGCCCATAAGGCCTCCGACAAGGTTTAACGACTGTTGTCTAACGACAACAACCGGGACCGACGGCTTAACGTGCCCTCCGAAGCACGGAAACGCGCATGAAATTTTTGCCACTAGCGCTCAACCATCTCACACCCGACCGCGCCCGTTTTATAGATCGTTTGCGTTCTACGTTAACCGCCGGGCCATGCGCGCTTCACGTTATTATTATTATTGTTAATTACCTAATTATTATTTTTATTTGAATCGAGTAACGGAAAAGCATGTAGGCCACGTGGTGTTAAGTGGTCGTTGCAGACATCTACACACAACCTTAATCAAGCCTAAATTTTGGCTGTGGTCGTGTACAGAAAATTTCATAAACTTGGTAGGTGGCAGAACTATTATCGTTCGCCCGGGGAAGTACCACCGCTGCACTCACTTCCGCCGTGAGCAATTCTATTGTGTTTCGGTGGAAAGGTACAGTTACCGGCCACACTTACATGAGGCGACCACTAGCCTTCGGAGTAATAGCGCAACTGCATACGACCTCAGACAAGACTTACCTATGCTTACTAGAGGTTGTATGTAGATGTCGATGGTCTGCAGCGACCACTTAACACCACGTGGCCTGCATGCTCGTCTGCTACTCCATTCAAATAAAAAAAAACTTCATTTAGCATCGTTAATTCAAAAACATTATGGACCCAGTGTGTTGGCAGTGATGACCTACGGCGCTGAGACGTGGTCTTTCACAGTTAACCTTTTCCATAGGCTATAGTCGCCCAGCGAGCAATGAAGAGAGCTATGTTTGGTATTTCTCTACGCGACAGAATCCGTAACGATGAAATCAGTAGACGAACGAAGGTTGCCGACATAGCTCTCAAAATCTGCAAGCTGAAATGGCAATGGACAAGGCATATAGTTAGACTACAGTAGTTTAGACTACAACCGATGGGGAAGATAGGTCCTCAAATGGCGATCACGTCTTGGCAAAAGCCATCCTCCAACCAGGTGGACTGATGACCTAAAGAAGATAGCGGGAAACCGCTGGTTTCAGAGGGCGCAGGACCGGACGGAGTGGCGAACATTAGGGGAGGCCTATATCCTATGTCCAGCAGTGGACTTTAAAAGGCTGATGATGATGATCATGATGTACCTCAGAACAATTTTATTGTACCAAGAAAGAATTATATAAAAAAGACTACGTCATGTCACTTTCACTTGCCCACTTCTGAGCCGAAACAATCAAAAGAGTTATTTTAATAAAAATTTATTCTTCTTCTTCTATTATCTATTCTTCTTACAAATTACTTCCTTCAGAGGTATATTCTCAGCATCTCATATTATAGTCATTCATCGAAAATTTATATTCTCTTTATGACAAAGAATCCAATCCAAGATAATTGACTAAGTTATAATCAAAATAAGTATTTCACGAACTCTGTCACTAAAGATATTCTTCCGATTCATCTCTTTGCCAGGTATTTGCCCGGAATCTCTGTCAGGGAAAAAAGTAGGCGTGTTTTGCGGATTGTCCAGTTCTGAAACAGAAAAATCCTTCTTATACAAAGAAACTTCATCTACTGGACTAGGAATAGTAGGGTAGGTACTTTTTATAGATTTTGACGAGAAAACGTGTAAAAAACCGATGAACGCCAGCTGCACGCACGAAAATGATGGCAGAATTTTCTTACATACGAACCATCTTCTGCCAATAACAAACACAACAAAAGAAGAATTAGCGAAATCGGTCCAGCCGTTCAGGCGTGATATCGTGACCAAGGGAAAATGGGATTCATTTTTATATATAGAGATAATATTAATAGGATCATGCCACGTTTTTAAGATTTAGTTCGTACGTATGTGCGCGTGCGTGCGTGCGTACCTAGCGTAATATAGTGACCGCCCCAAAATTTATTAGGGACAAAAAATTTAAAGCTACGACCACGTCTGTCTAACAATATGTTAGGGTTAAATATGTAAACCTATATTTTCATATAATATAGTATATTTCCTTATATTTAGATGCTAGGATGGAAAGCAGAGTCGCCGAAACACGATCGCTAATGCAGTAGAATGTCCGCGGAGGCCCTAAGGGGCCATTCTAGGTCTTTTCATTTGCCTAACATCTTGTGAGGAGATCTACACTAAGCAATGCGTGTTACAGATTGCGAAGAAGAAGCTAATATGTTTTTCTTTGTAGAAATTATGACAAACAATTTTACAGAAAAAAAAATCAAGAGTGAAGGGGATATGAAAGAAAATTGATTAAAATTAATTAAATTAAAAATAGCTATGAACAATTTTCGATAGGCCAGTTATCATAGACATGTATGTTTATAAATTATATTTGATAAAAAATATGTATCATCGAGTTATCAGATCGGTGAAGGTCGATCTTTCACTTTTCTTACGAATTTTCGATCAGGCCACGTGTCCTGACGCGAGTTTAACATTTTTTACCCATCCCAAACAAAGTGCACAACGCCGCTAAAGAAGTTTTCACTTCAAAAATTTAAATAGTTTTAGGTAGCAACTCTTTTTGCATTCCACTGCTGGGCACGCATCCCTCCCCATTATTGGGAGGAGGGAGGAAGGGCTTGGACCCTACCATGCTGCTCCAATGCGGGTTGCTGGAGATGCGGGTTAGTGGCCAATCCGTTATCGAATGTTTTTAAACCGCCTAAAAGGTCTGCGAAAAGGATTAACGATTGTTCTTTATCGATAACAACCGAGACCGAATTAAATACACGTGACCGAAGAAGCGCTAGAAAGCGAAAAAACAATTTTTCGCCGTAGTTTCTTTTATCGATATTTCTAAAAAAATGTTGAACAAGATTGATTACCATAACTTTAATCCTAAGGAAACGGTGTACATTTTCTTTTTATTTGAATGGAGTAGCAGACGAGCATGCAGGCCACGTGGTGTTAAGTGGTCGCTGCAGCCCATGGACATCTACATACAACCTCAAGCAAACAAAAGTAAGTCTTGTCTGAGGTCGCATGTAGTTGCGCTGCTACTCTGGAGGCTGGTGGTCGCCTCATGTAAGTGTGGCAAATGTTATCCAAATGTAACACAAAAATATTTTAACATGAATTTTGCAGATCTAGCAAGGCCATGTACGCCAATAGAATCTCCTACTGGCTGAACGCAAAGGGGCCTTCGTTTACCGTGGATGCTGCTTGCTGTGGCTCCATGGTGGCCTTAGGCATTGCCCTCAACGCCATAGAGAGAGGGGAATGTGATGCCGCTATCGTGACTGGTTCGAGGATTTATATACACCCCCAAACTTTAGTCAATGTTTCAAGGTTAGTAGGCTCATAACTTAGAAACCTTACGAGGAAGCTTCTTCTATCCATACTGATGTTATAATTGTAAGTGTTTATTTGTTTGTTTATCCTTCCTTCACGTCGCAACGGTGCTATGTATTGACCTGATTTTAAGTACAAAGGGACTGGAGAGTAATGTGCACTACTTTTTACCCAAAAAAAATACACAACATCAATCCACACGTCCGAAAGACTAGTTCATCATTTTTTTTCAACCTTTTTTATGTCCCACTGCTGGGCACAGGTCTCCTCTCACGCGTGAGAGGGATTTAGGTCATAGTCCACCACGCTGGCCAAGTGCGGATTGGTGGACGTCAAGCTTGAGAGAAATTATCAATTTCTCTCAAGCATGCACGGCGATGGAGAACATCGTAATCAATTAAATATCACGATATTTTCCATCGCCGTGGAGCAGCGATAAATGCGCACATTACAAATATCTTTGTCAGAGGATGCCGAGGATTTGAACCCGGGATCGGTCGCGTCAAAGACCGCGGTTTTTTACCACTCGGCCATCGCTGCTCAGTTTATCATAAACATTGTCAACCTCGACATTGAAAATGAGTTGTCTTTCTCATATTGTTAGTGGATCACACAGAGAAATTGGGCTAATCTCAAACATGAAATTTTGTTATGATGTTTTTTTTTTTCACTGTAAATAGCTTTCTTATTCCGATGTCTTAAAATCGAGCCGAAAAAGTATTTTAAAAACCATCTAGTCAATGCGTTGCGACTGATGAAAAAAGGAAACGATTAATAAAAATATGCAACGTGGGTCCCAGTAGTTACCTATTTAGGGCGATGCTGATAGGAATAATTGGACCTATTTACGCAAACCGGAACCAATCCACACTCGAATCATGCCGAAATTGTGTTAAGTACACAGAAAAGCTTAAAATTGCACCTTCTATCGACCCTGTAAAGATCAAAATGATCTGACTATTTTGACAGAACAAAACATTTTCATGACATGTTTACCAATCCACAAAACATCAGTTGTCTAATACAGTAAACAGCTTTTTCTCAAAACTATCATCATCATCATCATGTGCGGGTTGGTTCCGGTTTGCATAAATAGGTCCGATTATGCTTGTTTGCGTGTTTTGACTTTGACTGGCATTTGACAGACCACCGGTTAGCAGATTATATACCTACCGATACATGGGGCAGTTTGGAAACATACGCCCCGAATCCTTGAGATGTATGCAATTATGTTTCTTTAGTTGACTACTTCATCGCAATTGCATCGCTGCTAGCTAAAGTGTGCAAAGGGCTTAACACAAGTAATTTTTCAGGTCTGTGAAAATGAGTACTGATGGCAAAACACGATCTTTTGATGAGGATGCGTCTGGGTGCGCATTTTCCGAGGCTATAACCGTGCTGTTTCTCCAGAAAGCTGAAGATGCTTTGCGGTATTAAAACTTTTATTTAAATAATTGTGATATCAATGTACAAGTAGGTACTCCTTTTTTCTCGGTGTATAGTGTTTAAAAAATATCCATACTGTTAAAAATAAATTTGGAGAGAACAGCCATGTCATTCAATAAACGATTATTCTATACTATTAATATTTTAGAAGTGACGTAGGCTTATTCTCAAATTCGTGGTAGTGTCCATTATTCTTGAATGGATTTCCTGAGAAAAAGATGGTATCATCAATTAATTGTGGTGGAAAAGTGTGGTACTTTAATTAACATTAACATTTTTGTAGGTGGTAGAACTATTATGGTTCGCCCGGGGAAGTACCACCGCTGCACCCACTTCTGCCGTGAACCACCTCCTCTATTGTGTTTCGGTGGAAAGGTGCAGTTGCCGGCCACATTTAGATGAGGCGACCACCAGTCTCCGGAGTAGCAGCGCAACTGCATACGACCTCAGACAAGACATACCTGTGCTTGCTTGAGGTTGTATGTAGATGTCCATGGGCTGCAGCGACCACTTAACACCACGTGGTCAGTATGCTCGTCTGCTACTCCATTCAAAAAAAAACATGACGTAAAAAATATAAATGTCAGCCGTCCGAGGACTCCTGGCGTAAAATATCTACTTAAATTATTTTACATAGAATAAGCATATAAGGATAGTTTGTGAAAGAAAATCAATGCATCAATAATTGAGAATAAAATTAAGAAATAAATATATCCAAATTTTATTATCTTTCTTACATATCACTTACATGCGTTCATTTTAATAAACTATTTTTTATTATTTTTAATAAGTAAAGTTATACGATGCCACACACGGGCGCTTTAAATGAATTATTTTATTTGTAAAACTTTTATGTTTATATATAATATGTTTTGTATAATATTATATATAGTTAGTAATAATTTTAGGTTTATAAGATTTGTTTTAGTGTAAAATTTGTAAATTATGGTGTGTGGTGTGTAATGAAATAAATAAAAACATTTTGAACAACGCTAACAATGCCACTGCTTAAACTGTATAAGTAATTCAAGAGACACGTCCCCACGCCGTTAATCGGGGTCACCTGCCACAGGAGTAGCAAATGAACCAGGCGCGTTCGCAGCCTTCAATTTGGGGGGGGGGGTCCGCCAAGAAATTTGGGCGGGGGTCGCCAACAAATTGGGGGGGGTCGCCAACAAATTGGGGGGGGGGGTCACTAAGAAATTTGGGGGAAGAAGTGTCCCAAATTGGCTTGTTTCACCTTCCATCTACGCATGACTGATGGATTTGGGGTCATGTCCCCTGGATCCGCGCCTGAGACGACCACGCAGGCCAGGTGGTGTTAGTCAATAAATTCCGGTGGAAACTGCTCCTTTCCACCGAAACACAACAAAATTGCGTCTCGGCAGTCCTACCACCTACTTGTACTCTAAACGCTTTATTTTTGCAAAATTTTAGGATATATGCTGATGTTGAGCACGTAAAATGCGAATACGATATGATGCTTAAGGAAGATTCTGGACCAATATTCGGATTGGTACGTGAAACAAGCGCATTGGCAAAGTTCATGAGTCGCTTTTACGATGAAGTGAATATTTCTCCTAAAGACGTTGCCTATGTTGAAGCTTTTGGCTCAGGTACAAATATTTAATTATAAAATTTATTTTTTTTAAGAAACACTAATAAATAATTTTAATATTATCGAAGGTTGAACTTTGAAATGGGTTATAGGCTCCTCCTCGTGTTTCTAGTACCTTTAACACTAAAAGTGTAATTAATAATATGTATCAGCTATACCGCAGATTCAAAAACTTAAAAGTCCAAGGCTGTCCAACCGTTAATAGGAGTAGGCAATAAGCCTTATCACACAGCTTTATTAAATAAATTACAATTTTATTATTGAACGAATCGTTGAGATTAGTCGTCGTCCAAACTACAACCGTGATAGTGGTTGGACTGTTCCCCCTTCCTGGAGACCAATTCTTAATACTATGTCGCATTGTTATGCAACGGACACCCTGGAGAGTGACACGGTCAGTATAGTATGCGCCCCACCGAACCTGTGCGCGAGTGCCGATGATGACGACACGCAAGACATTAAGAAGACTGCCGCGTCTGAAAACAGCCTAAGCGTTCCCTCCACCACGAGTGCTAGCGGCCGCACCAGCCGCGCCGCTCGCTCGAGCCTCGAGCGCGCAGTCTCCGCCGCGATGCCACCGCGACCGGCGGGAGCTCATGATGAAGGTCCTCGGTCAGGACCGAAACATGTCGGCATCCCCGACAGACAAATATAAGCATGAGTACAGCCGTATTATACATAACTACAATGTTAAATTACAATTGTAGTGGGACCTCTGTAAAGGTTTTTCAGCAATGATTTTTTCAATGTTTGGTCTCTGCTGGTATGGTGAGCTACTTTTAGCCGGCAAATTCAAATGCGCTGGGGAGGCACATGATGGCCCGCGAGCCTGGGGTTGGACAGCCATATAATAGACGGTAATAATATTTGGTATCTTTATGAAAATAAGGGGAAAAATCGCATTTACATCACCTTTAAATTGATATATTTTAAAGTTATGTATGATCACATGATATATATATATTAAAAAGCATACGAATTAAAACGTTAATTTCTCAGCGGTTCCTGAAGCTGATAAAGCTGAGTTAGAAGCGATCGACAAAGTATTTTGTGAGAAGAGAAGTAAGCCACTCCGAGTCGGCAGCGTTACGTCTAACATTGGTTATACGGATTCTGCCAGTGGAATAGCTTCAATTACCAAGGTCTGGTTTGTTACACATATAACAGACAGACAGAAAGAAAGAAGAATTTTTTATATGATATTAAATTTAAAAAAAAACTTTGGACAATTCACACAACGCCATCTGATTCCAAACTAAGCAAAGCTTGTACTATGGTAATCAGAAAGCTGATAAACATACTTATATAATTCTAAATACATACTTAAATAGATAAATTAACACCCAGACACAGAAAAAATAGTCATGTTCATCACACAAATATTTGTCCTGGGTGGGAATCGAACCCACGACCTCACAAAAATATTCGCTTAATTAATGTAATTTTTTCACGGTCATCGCCTTTAGCCCTTTTGGGCAAGATGTTGAGCTGAAAGAAAAAAGGCGGCGAAAAAAACTCCCAGCAGCACTCTTTTTAAAAAAAATACATTATATATTTGAGATAACGGAGTGGCTATGGGTCAATAATGGGCACACGTGACAGCTGATCGTGCGACAATGCTCATAAAGCCTAGCCATCCATCATCCATCCATCCATCAGCTTTTAAGAATCCTCTATTGGACATAGGCCTCTCCTAAGATTCGCCATTCAGTCCAGTACTGCGTCCTCTGAATCCAGCGGCTTCCCGCTGTCTTCTTCAGGTCGTCAGTCCATTTGGTTGGTAAGCGGCCTGTGCTCCTTTTGCTGAAACTTGGTCGCCATTCGAGAACCATTCTTCCCCACCGGTTGTCAGTTCCAATATGGCCTCCTAACTAATAAATTGTAGATACAAATGATTAAATAAATTACTGCATACTGAGCACTATGGAAATCGATTGATGGAGAGAAATTTTACATATTACAACTAAGTATTTAAATTACCGAATTACTTTAAACTTGGTATATATGACACATGTTTCACATTTTCTGGTAAATAACCACAAATAATAGGTGGTAAATGCACCTAAAGCGTGCATGAACGGCGGCTGTCAAGCGTTCTACGCGGTCGGGTATGAGATGGGGGACCGCTTATATCAAAATGTCATGTGCCATTCCGCTGGTCCCGATTATTACCTTGTCGAAGGACATATGGGAGTTATAAAAACATCCGACACAGGGTTGACTACTACCCTGCATCTCCACCAATCCCCATTCATGCAGTGTGGTAAAGTAAGCTACAATAATGGGGAGAGGCCGTGTCCAGCAGCGAGACGCGAAAAGGGTTGCAGTTAAATAAAAAACACATCAATCATTGCAGGTTCTTCTTGGCTATCACACTGGCAGACTTGCCGCCAACCTCCATCTGGATAAGTTGCGCAAAGACATTCCTTGCTTGAACGACGGACGCATTCAATTGCTAAAAGAACATCATCCGTTCCTTGAAGGGTATGCCGCTGTGAACGGATTCTCACTATCAGGGATCAATGCCCATGTGCTGCTACATAATCAGTACAAACCGAAGGTAAGTTTTCTTGTTAATACATGAAACAAATTTTGTGGTCTTTAGTCATATGTTCTATGTCAAGATGTCTGTTCGGCTATGAATATTCTGAGGCGTGCGCATGCATATTGTTTTAATGTTCGTAAACTCAAATGCTCCATGTCAAATAACCTTTTTTTGGTATCAGGGGAAATCTTCAAAAGGTACCCGGTACCTTGGGGAGGATACCGGGTTATGTGGGATTTGACCGCACTAAAAACTCCTCGGTAGCCTGCCTCTGCGCTTGGGGAGGACTCCGGGATCTCCAGTGGAACGCACCGGTATCCGTCACGCGCGGCGCCTAGAATGGGCCCATCTTCGGAATGTGCTCTCTTGCACCTTCCGATGCTTACAGCGGCATGCGGCCACGCACACACCGCCGTCCTTCCCGGGGCTGCTGGCTCGGCGGATCGAGCTCCCACTCACACCGTCAACAACCCTGGAAGCCCCCTTTTAGTCGCCTCTTACGATCAGGCAGGGTATTCCGTAGCTCTATTCTTAATCCTCAAGCTACAGGGACTAATGTCGAATAACCTACCGACAATAAAACATGAGCATCTACACACAATTTTAAGCGACCTGCAGTCTTGTCTGCTTCATACCATTTTATATCCCACTGCTGGCCAAGTGCGGATTGGTAGACGTTATGATATCGAGAAATTATGAATTTCTCTCAGGCATGCACTGCGTTGGAGAACATCGTAATCAATTAAATATCACGACATTTTCCATTACTGTGGAGCAGCGATGAATGAAATGAAATGAAACATTACAAATTTCTTCCTCAGAGATGGGTGCTGAGGATTTGAACCCGGGATCGGTCGCGTCGAACACTTGTTTTTTACCACTCGGCCATATCTGCTCCTGCTGTCATATACCTTTATGTTAATAGGTTATTAGCGTTAGCGCTTCGGAAGCTCTTGGCCGTCTCATGTACTCTGGCCAGCAACCGCACCTCTGTGCCAAAACGCTATAGAATAGTTCATTTTCACAAGTGGCGGACTGGTAGGCTTTTCATTGGTTGATGGTGTAACATTGTGATTAAGCGGAGTAATGCCCATCGAAGGTCTCTGGTGTGATTCCCAGCGAGGCAGAAATTTGAATTATATCTAGTCTTGATCTGTCTATTTCTCTTATTGACTTTGTGTGTGTAAACCCTCGATACATGCAGTCCTACTCGTAGCCAGGCGCAGTCGCAGCCTTCAATTTGGGGGGGGGGAGGTCGCCAAGAAATTTTGGGGGGTCACTAAGAAATTTGGGGGAAGAGGTGTAAGTACCAAATTGGCTTGTTTCGTCTTCCGTCTACGCATGACTGATGGATTTTGGGGGGGTCATGTCCCCTGTGACCCCCCTCTTTGTCTGCGCCTGCTTGTAGCTAAGAGTATAGGACGTTATTTAATGTCTATTTAATTCTATACCTACTCTCTAATTATAAATTTTCAGGACCTCAGCCGTTACAAGACGGATATGCCTTACTTAGTAACCATTTCTGGAAGGCAAGAATCTTCTGTGAAAAAAATTATAGATGACCTCACAGCCCATTCACTAGATCAAGAACAGATAGCTTTATTGCATAATGTACACGAATCGAACGTCACCAGCCACATGGGAAGGGGATTTGCTATTCTTGGTACGTTCTTAAATTACAGGACCTCAGCCGTTACATGAAGGATATTCCTTACTTAGTAACCATTTCTGGAAAGCGAGAATCTTTGGTGAAAAAAATTATACACTACCTCACAGCCCATCCACTAAATCCAGAACAGATAACTTTGTTGCATAATGTACACGAATCGAACGTCACCAGCCACATGGGAAGGGGATTTGCTATTCTTGGTACGTTCTTAAATTACAGGACCTCAGCCGTTACTCGACGGATATTCCTTACTTAGTTACTAACCATTTCTGGAAGGCAAAAATCCTCGGAGAAAAAAATTATAGATGACTTCACGGTGGTACTTCACCGGTCGAACTTTTAGTTATTATATCTATTTATATTGAAGTAGGTACCCGGACGACCGAGCGTTGCTCGGGTAGAAACTGGGTAGAAACAATTAATTTTCTTAGTTTTCTTTCAAACGAAACACTCATTAGCCTAGTGTTAATGAACAACATGATCTATAATAGCTCCCAATAAAAAAATATCATAAAAAAGTAATATGTTTAAGGGTCTCCAGTTCCGCTTCTTTCTTATATAAATTTGGAAGACAAATCGACATTGTCATTTGTTTAACGGTGGGTGAATGATGTTTGACGACGTTGTACGCCACAATATTATGAATAGTCTTTAATAGGCATCAAGAAGAGTCATATTTTTCCGGTTGATCATCGCTGAAAATACGGATAAAACAAAATGAATCGATTTCAAGATGTCTGATTTATTTGAATCTTTGCATACTTATCAAGAATCGATGATAATGCAATTAATATCACTCTATTGTTTTAGAATAAAAAATTTTTTTGTTCGATTGTTCCCATAAGCTTGTGTTTTACTTCCTTTAAACTATTATTTTCATTCGGCTTTGTTACAGGCACAAACAATAAAAACGAAACGGTGTGTCTGAGCGAGAAGGTGCACTACTTTGACGATGTGAAGCGGCCGTTGTGGTTCGTGTACAGCGGTATGGGCTCGCAGTGGGCCGGCATGGGAGCGCATTTGCTGCGAATCCCTACCTTCGCTGCTGCCATTGAGAAGTATGAGTTGTATCTAGACCTTATTTGTACTGCTCAATGTAATCGGCCACACTTACATGGGGCGACCACCAGCCTTAGCAGCACCGCCGTAGCAGCGCAACTGCATACGACCTCAGACAAGACTTACCTATGCTTGCTTGAGGTTGTATATAGATGTCCATGGGCTGCAGCGACCACTTAACATCACGTGGCCTGCAAGCTCGTCTGATACTCCTTTCAAATTAAAAAAGAAAATCAGTCAATAATGTGATTGAATCAATTAAAATCAGTCAATCAATAAAAAACCTCATCGCAGAACGCGCATGGCCCGGCGACTAGCGTAGAACGCAAGCGGTCTATGCAGCTAAGCCAAACGGGCGCAGTCAGCTGTGAGATGAGTGACAGCTTCTGGCAACTATCGTATAATACTTACTTAGATAGAGTCCCCAATATTACGGAGGCCTGGAGCTTACTCCATCACGCTGCTCCAATGTGGGTTGGTGGAGATGCGGGTTAGTGGCCAACCCGCTGTCGGATGTTTTCAAACCGCCCATAATGCCGTCCACAAGGTTAAAAAACTTCTGACTGTTATCTATCGATAACAAACGGAACCGACGCTGAACATGCCCTTCGAATGGTTCGTAGCCATTGCCACAAAAACCACGAACACGTGCATGAAATTTTTGCCACCAGCGGTTTTCCACCCCACAGCCGACCGAACCCGTTTCGCTGAGACATGCCATGAATGACTATAATAATACTTGACAAATTAATTTTCTACAGGTGTCACCGAGTGCTGCAACCCAAAGGAGTCTATATAGTGGATATTATTACATCCACGGATAAAACTACATTTAACAATATTCTCAACTCCTTCGTGGGCATAGCCGCCGTCCAGATTGGCCTTACAGACGTTCTGCATGAGCTTGGACTGGTCCCTGATAAATATATTGGTATGCTGTAACAAACAATATTTTATATTTAACTATCCTTCCGCCAGCGGCTTCGCCCGCGTGGTCACGTTTTATAGGTTCCCGTAGGATAAAAACCATCCTATGTCCTTTCCCAAGGTCCACTCTATCTGTGTTCCAAATTTCATTAAAATTGGTTCATTCGTTTCAGCGAGAAAGCGTAACAGACAGACATACAGAGTTACTTTCGAATTTATAATATTAGTAGAGATAGCGGCCGCCCGCGACTTCGTTGAATAGTCCAGTTATTAGGAAAGGCTATAAGCTATACATATAGAACCAGCCTGTACTCTCGACATTCGTTACTTAACGATTGATAGTGGATCGCTAAGCTAACGACAAACATCGAAAGTTTGACGTTTAAATTCGTAAATACACTATTAATTGGCGACATTTTAGACAGTTAAGACTACCAATTTTCGTTAAAAAGCTATTGATATCGAGTTAACTACCAATTTCGGTCGCTAAGCTGCCTTAGCGATTGTCGAGACTGCCGCTGCAGGCGTTACTACGCGGAACACCATTGTTATAGTTAGGTAAAAACTACACATAGGATACATGCACATGCAACAATATAAAGTATATACCAACATACGTACCACCACGAGCACGTGTTGGGGCGACCTAAAACCTTAGAGCATCAAAGGTCACCGTTCTGGGGAGAGGGCATTGCGTCTCGCTTCGATACATAATTTTTGTGCCAAATCTGATGCGGGGGGAAGAACGCACAAATTTTAATTTTGTCACACATTCACAAATATTCTTTCATCGCTACAGATGTGCTACAGACGCATACAATACTAAATATTATGTCAATTCCAATTAACAACGTTCTATGCACCGACAACATTGACACCGACACACACAGACACACTAGTTGTATGGACGAGGGGTTCGCCCGTAAATCCACGTCTCCGCCACTCTAACGGGTGTAATACCTATCAATACCTTGATGCTTTAAGCCCAAAACAGAGCTTCATCAGGGTTATTGACTCTACGACGGTTACTTGCAAATATGATCTACTTAAGATAATCTAACGTGCTGTCTCTACCATTAATATTGATTCTTCAATACGGGTTGATGGAAAATACCGTTAAAAGATTGTGATTGATCTTTCAATAACAACCAGAGGACCTATTCTAAGCGCAATTTCCAAGATGTCGCGTATTTTAGAGCGATCATTTTGTAAAAGAATTAAATAGCGTCAAATTGCCTGCAACCCTTTTTACGTCCCACTCCTGAGCAAGCTGCTCCAATGCGGGTTGGTGGAGATGCGGGTTAGTGGCCAACCCACTGTCGCATGTTTTCAAACCGCCCATAAAGCCTCCGACAAGGTTTCACGACTGTTATCTATCGACAACAACCGGGACCGATGGCTTAACGTGCCCTCCGAAGCACGGAAACGCGCATGAAATTTTTTTTTGCTACTAGTCACCAATGTCACACCAGACCGCGCCCTTTTGGCTTAGTTGCATAGATCGCTTGCGTTCTACGCTTACCGTCAGGCCATGCGCACTTAACTTTATATGACGATCAAAGCAAATCATACTCATTTGAGTAAGATTTTTGAACCGGGACTTGAGTACATTAACCACTCTGCTATCTCTGCTTCCAAGATTTACACACACAAGGGCGCTTGTCAATAAACATCACTACTACAATCAGAGCTTTTCGGATGTCCTGAAATAGACTATCTTTACTTTATTTTTAAATTTTCTAATTGTTATTACATTGCAGGTCACAGTGTTGGAGAACTGGGCTGCGCTTACGCTGATGGATGTTTCACGGCAGAAGAGATGATACTTGCAGCGTATTACCGCGGAATGGTGTCTTTGGAGACTACTTTAATCCGAGGATCAATGGCAGCTGTAGGCCTCGGATATAAACAAGTATATAGAAAGGAATTCGTACATATTTACGAGGGGTGAAGGGGTTTCAACGACATTTTGAGAGATATGTAAGGTCGCTATCCTACTGGCGTTATACGAGTGTGGCGTTTCTCCAACGTCTACGTATCGACAACGCGTGCAGCAGCGACTCTTTCACGCGAAATGTACTCAACCGATCATCATGAAACTTTGTACATATATTCTTGGAGTTATCACAAGTACAATATGATACTTTATAAAAATTAACGCGGTTGAAACCGCGGAGCACAGCTTGTCTATAATAAATTAATAATATACCTATATAATATAATGTATAGTAGTACTAATTAAATGTAGGTATAGTAGTAAACTTGACATTGATAGAGAAGATTATAGTTGCAGTCATTAAATTTATTAATAGGATTATCAGCTGTTAGCTATGTTAACCTTAAAATATGTAACGTAAATATTGCACGCCTAAAAGAGGCAAATGTGAGATCCCATTTTAATTACTTTGTCACCTGTTTAAACCACATTTATGCAAATAAAAATCTATTCTATTCTATTCTATCTATCGTAAGTCTGGCCGGCAACTGAACCTTTCTACCGAAGTACAAGTCAATTGCTTCACGGCAGAAAAGCGGTGGTACTTTCCCGGTCAAGCCATTATAATGCTACCACCTACACAGAATTTACGGTTCCCTCAAAAGTTTCAAAAATGTAGCTTATAACAACCCCTTCACCTCTCGATTCTAATCTCCAGTAGAACAGTTCTACAATCTCTTTAAAAGGTTATAAACATATGCCCCGCAGATATCGAAGTGGCGTGTCACAATTCAGCTGATTCTTGCACTATTTCGGGCCCTGCCGCATCCATTAAGGCGTTTGCAGAAAAACTTACTTCGGAAGGCATTTTCATAAGAGAAGTCAATTCTTCAAACATTGCATACCACTCTCGGTATATAGCTGATGCAGGTATTTATTACAATGCATAATTAAGTCAGCAAAAATTTCAACAGATACAAACATAAGTACATATTTATTGAACTATTAACACCAAAACAAAACCATTGCTGTAACGCATATATTCATTCATGCATTGGGCCCAACGATGTATGATATTGTGGCGTTCTCCTATAATACTATTGTGCTTAACATGAATAATCTTAATCTTAAATATATATAAATTTAATGGTTTTCTTTGTACGTAAAGACACGGTTTTCTCTATTATCATTTACTCCATTCAACTTCCCATTGGGGTGGTAAATACCCCTTCGTACGTAGATGACAATAAGGGAGTTTAATCGCGGTGGGTGGAAGTGGATGGAAAAATCTGAAAAAAAAATATCTGTACTTTTCTAACCAATAGAGACTTCTGGGTGGATCTAAAAATTTCTGGGATGATCTAGCAAACTATTTTAATTTTAATTTTATTGAGAATGTTCGAGAAAGTTCCGGAAACTTCTCGAATCATTTGGATTTTTTTAAATAATTTTAATTAATTGGGAATATTCGAGAAAGCTTCTCAAATGATCGGGAATTTTTTAAATAATTGTAATTATAGTTTTAGTTAGTTAAATAGTTGTCCAAAATATGATGATAAGTGTCATGTAAGTAGGAAAAAATTTAACATCTGCGAGCTATTCTGGCATGCGCGCTAGAGTTACAAATTCGTAATGTATGATGGAAATGTTTATCTTAAATAGTCCTACAAAAAAGCCGGTCCACGCTTTATGCTAATAATTCGCTCTAACGCGGGTGAAACCGCGGGGCACAGCTAGTTTCAAAATAAAGTCAATGAATTTTAATATCCAGAATGTAGTTTTTAAATCTTTTGCATCCTTAACTAGCATCATTCGCATGGGGATATAATTCCTATAAGGAAAAAACAAAAAAAATACTAAAATTATTTTGCGTATTCATGCTTAGAAAAAAACGGTAATTTTGCGGCAGATCCTTGAAATTTTAAAAATGTCAATTGTTCCAGGTCCTGCTTTGTTAAAATATTTACGGGAACTGCTAAAAACCCCCAAGCCTAGAAGTCAACGCTGGGTCTCCACATCGGTTCCAATGGAAAAATGGAATACTCCTGAAGCTTTATACTCTTCCGCAGAATATCACACAAATAATTTGTTGGTAAGAGGTTTTTTCGCATTAGTGCTTTTCTTTTTTTTTAACCTTTTTTATGTCTCACTTCTGGGCACAGGTCTCCTTCTCACACAATTGAGAGGGATTTAGGCCATAATCCACCACGATGGCCAAGTGCGGATTGGTGGACGTCATGCTTTCGAGAAATTATGAATTTCTCTCAGGCATGCACGGCGATGGAGAACATCGTAATCAATGAAATATCACGATATTTTCCATCACCGTGGAGCAGCGATAAATTCGCACATTACAAATTTATTTGTTAGAGGTGCGAGCCAAGGATTTGAACCTGGGATCGGTCGCGTCGAAGACCGCGGTTTTTTACCACTCGGCCATCGCTGCTCACGCTTTTTTTATTTTAGGATAGTTTAACTCCACAGACTTGGCGTCCATGCATTTTTGCGTCAGTTGTTTTGTTTGCTTTTTTTCTTTATTTCTTTTTTTGTTACGATTAATTATTTGCTCCAGATTTACTAGCATTAGAATTACTGGTGCTTAAGAAACTGAAACTTTGCTTTGATACCCTTTCAAGATTTCAAACCTCATTGAACGATCAATGAGAAAAAAAGTCTACAAGTACCTACCTACGCGCGCGTGGTCATGGTAAAACAAATATACAGTTGTTACAAAGTACCTATCTTTGTCCCTCTGAAGTTAGATGCAATAAACGACTGTGCATGTGCTACTGTGCGAAAATGAGATTAGATTAATTTAGTACAATTTTGACATACGCAAGTTCCGAGTGGCAAAGATCACTTGAGGTACCTACCGTACAGCAAGTCAAGTATATACAAGAGTAAATTATGTCATAAAACATACGTTGCCGCCATGTTGCCGCGTCAAATTTGGCAAAATGGCCGCTACTATTTGCATCTCTTTTTTTACGTATGTATGAAAGAGAAGCAATATACAATTTGTACACTTCACTCACACTTGAGCAACTGTACGTTTATGTCGCGACGAAGTTGTTAACATATCAACTCGCTATACCAATTACTATAGTTGTTAACATATCAACTCGCTATACCAATTACTATAGTTGTTAACATATCAACTCGCTATACCAATTACTATATTGACAGACATCATCGCGCAAAAACGGAAAACGATAAACGGCGTTGTGTTGCAAAACTTGTACTAGAGGCACAGTAGATATTATCTGGTTTCACGTTGAGGAAAAACGCTCGAGTTAGCGTTGTTTTCGATTTTCCGGTGACATAATATTATGTTGTATTGCCAAAAAATTTCTTCGTGCTCTCCCATACCCTTGAAAAAAAATATGTTTTCAATCAATCATCAGATAACTTTCAGTTTCTTATCCCCAGTAGTTTCGGCTGTTTATTGTCGTTCAGTCAGTCGTCACTCAGTAACCGAAGACTTTTATATCCATAGAACCCGGTGCTATTCGAAGAGAGCTCTCGTCACATCCCTCCAAACGCGGTGCTAGTGGAGATAGCACCACACGGTCTTCTACAGGCCATCCTGAGTCGGGCTCTGCCAGATACCTGCGTAAACATAGCGCTCACGAACCGGGGCAACGGCAGCTTGGTTTACTTCCTTGAGTCCATTGGAAAGTAAGTATAGATGGTTTATTTGAATGGAGTAACAGAACAGCATGCAGGTCAGTGTTATGGTCAGTGCAGTCCATGGACAGAGGTCTGCTCTCGGAAGTGAGAGGGACATAGTCCAAAGTCCGCTTTCGAGAAATTATGACTTACTCTGAGACGTCTCAGGCATGCTTGCATCACCTTGATGGAAAACATTGAAATCAATTTAATAACACAGTATTTCTCCTCACCGTGGAGCAGCGATGCAGTTAACAAATTTTTTAGGCACGGGGGGGGGGGAGCTTGAACTCCGTATCTTTGGTTCGGAGACCGCAGGTTCATCTGTTCACTATCATCACCTTCATCCTCGTATCCTAGTAATTATAATATACAAAATTGACGTAGAATTAAACCTTTCTTTTCAGAATATACATGCAAGGCTATACACCGAAGATAGCAGCTCTCTACCCTAAAATTGAATTTCCTGTATCTACTGGCACTCCAATGCTATCGCATTTAGTGGAGTGGGCTCATGGAGAAACATGGTTATTTTTTATATTTCCTATTTTTACGGTCTCCAATAATGGCATCCCTCTATTTTGAAAGAAAGAAAGAAAGAAAGAAAAAATATGTATTTCATATTAGGAATACAAAATATTCGCTTAATGAATGTCATTTTTTCCCGGTCATCGCCTTTAAGTAGATATACGATTGTTTTGGTTGGATATAAGTTAGTCAGTCTAGTCAGCCAAGTCAGTCAAACGAGTAGATGATACTGGCTAGGTACTTTAATAGAATTTTTCAAACAAGGCTTTTAAGGTAATCTTAACAAAAAGTATCATTTCGCAACACACGGAATATAAAATGTATACTCTATTAGGTAATCTATACAAATAAATAAAATTGGAGTGTCTGTTTGTAATATTAACTATTTAAAAATATTAACTATATAATATAACTGATTATTACTATAATACATGAATGTATATACGGTACATATACCAAAATATCATTTTTTACAATTTTTGTCTGTCTGTCCTGTCTGTCTGTCTGTTTGTTCCGGCTAATCTCTGAAACGGCTGGACCGATTTTGACAGGACTTTCACTGGTAGGTAGCTGATGTCATAAGGAGTAACTTAGGCTACTTTTATATCTTTTATAATAGAAAAAATCTAAAACTAAAGACTACGCGGACGAATTTTCGGGTGGCCGCTAGTTAGTAAGAAAACGCCATCTTTGTTGTACTTACACCAAGATAATTTAAAAAACAAGATCGCAACACCGATCGGATCGCATTTTTTTAGTTTTTATCGTCTACAACGGCTTACTTATTCATTGTACGTACAATATTGGTTATTAAGATGATAAAGCATCTTATTTTACATTTAAAAATCAAATAGTAATAATAAGTCTTACACATTTTAAAATATCTAAGCTTACAGCCGAAAATCGGTTTTTTTTTTGTAAAAAACAATTAAATTCAAATATCTCGAAAACGGTTAGATTTAGGATAGGGTGTCTTTGAGTGAAATCTGTCAGAAATGATGTAAACTACAAGCCTTTAATGGGTAATATAATAGGTCGACTTAACCAGTAACCTTGTATAATCTCCGAAATGAATTTATCGAAGCACGGCCGCTCATGGGATTACCCTTATGACTAACCTTATTGACTAACCTCTAATTCTTCCAAACTAAACTCAAATGTGATGTCCTCGACTAAATGGGAAATCATAGACCCGCCACTCCTTGACCGTCTCGCCTGGGGCTCCCACCATCTCCCTTAGCCAAGGAATAATGTGGTACTAGGTGTCGGTAACTCAAAAAAAGATTTCTTTTGACAGGCTTTGGCCAGGGTACGTTGCAGCTGACACAAGAGCAGCTTCCGAGTGTAAATTCCTTATTTCCATCCACGATGAGGAACATAGTTATCTTCAAGGACATATCTTGCGAGGTATCAGTATACCTTCACAATGTCTGTTTTCTTTACACGACTTTGAGTACATGTATCAGCGAAACAGTTTACAGTGCAATCATAAAATCGCATACCTTATTTTATTAGTTATAAGGACTATTTATAACGAATTTCACCTGTTCTTGGTCTTACGTATATCGCCTAGAATTTTCGGGAATGTTCCGTTATTTTGAGGATGCACAATACATATATGTGTGTATCAACATTTCGACATCCACGTGATTAATAGTAACTGTGCGGAACTCCATTGTTATAAAGTTAGGTAAAACTACTTTGCAACAATCCGCAATCAGAACGTATGATACGATCTATTATTTCTGACGCGGACCCTTAACTAAGAACCTTGTTAGGTGCTTGGCTGCACCCCTTTTTGCGTCCCACTGATGGGCACGGGTCTCTCCCCCTTAGTGGGGAGGCCTGGAGCTTACTCCACCACGCTGCTCCAATGCGGGTTGTTATTAATTATATAAGATATTTGTCGCTGTTCTATGGCGATTAAAATCATTGCAGTCAGAATGTATGATACGTTCTGATTGCGAGTTGTTGCAAAGTAGTTTTTGCCTAACTTTTGCTTTATTGTGATTCTTCCGAAAGAAGGACTTTTATCAGCATTATTTCGCCCACTGTTCCTTATGAAATAAGAGAGAAATCTATCCCTTGAGGTAGGCTTGACCAATTAAACTGATGTTTATTTTACTTATACAAATAATTACTTGTAACTTTAGTTATTATATTAATAAGTGATGAGACAGTCCTACTAATATTATAAATGCGAAAGTTTGTGAGGATTGATGTATGATTATTTTTGTTATATTTTCACGCGAAAACAACTCACCATATCGGGCTGAAAATTATCGTAAAAATAGGTATGATCTGCAATATACAATATACTCGTCAATAGCACATAGGCTACTTTTATCCCGGAAAATGTACTGATCCTGTGGGATATATAAGTATAAACTCAAAAGACCCGAGCGAAGCCTGACCGGATCAGAGGGCCCACTCTGTACGCCCGTATCCGAAACTTAGTGAATTTTCGGGCCTCATTTTTAGATAAGTCTGAAGAAATTCTAACAATATTATTCATTCAGTAACTTAATATCATCAATGACAACGCTTATCTTATTAATTCGTAAAAAAAAACGATTTGAGTATGCCAAAAAATATTCCGAATATGTTAGAACTTACGGACGGATGCGTGCGTACAGAGTAGGCCCTCAGTAGTCAACCTTGTGTTACAGAAAAAAACCTTTACCCATTCGCGGCTGTCCTAATGGACGTGTGGGACACCATTTCTATGATCCATCGCATTCAGCCGAGAGTGTTGCCGGTTCAGTTCCGTGACGTCAGATTCTTCGTTCAACCAACTCTACATGAGCGGCGCCAAGTTGCCTTAAGCGTGACGGTGCAAAGAGTGGCTGGCAGGTTTGAGGTATTTTTCAGTCGAACATAAAAATACGCTAAGTACCTATATAGCTAATAATGTTTATACTCGTATGTTCAAGGTAATGGATGACGTGACAAAAGTAGCAACAGGTTATGTTGATATAAATTTCGATGAAGATTCTACAGATTTGAAAATGTTGGATGAGAATACGGAGAAGTTTGATGTTACGTCTAATGATTTGTATGATATGGCTTTCAATCGCGATTTTTGTTATAGGTAAGTATTTAAAGTCCCGTTTTATAGCATGTTTTGTCTTTTTCCGCATCATATGTCATAAGAATATATAAAAGGTATAAGCCTTTTATATACGAATCTTTTAAATATGAATTTAAAAGAAGAATTGTATTTTTCCATAAAGTTTTACTTAAACAATGTGAAACGGTTTAGCTTCGGGACTAAAAATAGATTTACGATATTCCCTGCCTGATCGTAAGAGGCGACTATAAGGGGGGCTTCCGGGGTTGCGAGCGGTGAGAGTGGGAGCTCGATTCGTCCAGCCAGCAGCGTGCCGGTAAGGTCAATGTCAATATTTTAAGATTAATTTTGATTTTTTTCAGGGATGATTTCCGTAGTATTCATAGCGCTACAAGTTCCTTCAATGATGCTCGAATATTGTGGCGGAATAACTGGGTAACCTACTTAGATGGCATTCTGCAGCTGACCGCTCTGAAGCGTTTCCACGAGACTGTATCGCAACCCGCATACATCAGAAAATTGCAGATTAATGTAGCAGAAAATAACAACAAAATTATGAAAATTGGCAAAGAAGAAGTTGTGGTAGCAAAAGTGTTTGAAGAAGCCAATTGTATCAGGTAAATTGAATTAATTACAAAGCTTTGAATAAGATACGGAAGTTGGAACGTAATTCTTTTTTTTTATATAAGTAAACTGAACAAAAAGGCAGACTGTCGCTTATGGCCACGGGCAACCCCAGGGGAGCCACCCGAGTATTGCCGGCTTTGGAGGAGAGCTTTTTTACAGTTTTCTTGAAGAACCCCATGTCATAATCCAGTGGGAATGCCTTAACTGGAAGGTTGTTCCATAACCTACACCTCCGTGGTAAAAAGGAGCGTGCAAAGCGGAATGTGGAGGACCGCCATGCAGGCGCGGTCACAGGGGTCACATGACCCCCCTAAAATCCATCAGTCATGCGTAGATGGAAGGCGATACAAGCCAATTTTCTTAGTGACCCCCCCCCCCCAAAATTTCTTGGTTAAAAATTGAAGGCTGCGACCGCGTCTGCCGCCATGAGTCCAGATGGTGATAGATAGAGTCTACTAAATATTCCTTAATTTGATTCCAGGTGTGGTGGAGTATCTATACAAAATATTGGATACCGTGACTTACCACCTTTAAAGAGAGGTTCCATTTCATTGGAAGTTTATAAAAATGAAAAAATGTTAATAAACAAGGTAGGATTTTTAATGGTATTGGGGTACACTTTTAAAAGGTACCTTCTTATGTAAAAAAGTAGAAAACTGGCATTCAGGTCACCTGGTGGTGATCGGTCAACGTCGCTTATAGACATTGACAACACCAAGGGGTCGAATATGCGTTACCACTTTTGTTTTCAAGGGCTCTTAATTTTTAACGCCTTTGTTGTAGAAACCTATGTCGTAGCCCAACGTGACAACCTCAACCTCAGAAAGAAGCTTATTCTACCTTGGAAGAAATACCTGGTTGTTTAGGATTTATCGTACTATCGTATTATTTATTTACCGTACTAAAAGCCCCTCGGTGGCTTTGTTTTTAGAACATGGCCTTATGTGGACCTTACATATGCAAATCAGTTTAATTATTAATGTAACCGTGATTTCGTTCTACACGTTATTTAAAGTACTTATACGTTTACGTTGACTTCCCGTATTGTGGTATGAAAAGTACCCTACGTTAGATGCTAAGCAAATAGAAGTTTAAATTTAAAAAAATAAACAACTGGTTGCACTCCGGTAGTGCCGGCAAAAGTGAAAACTTGAACATTAACGTTGTGCATTTTTGATATTTTGGAATGGTTAGGGAATAATTTCGCACAAATTGCTTTTATTATCTGTATTATTTTTCATCTAGTATTTTCAGTAGGTTTTTATTTACTATTTTTATAAAGTACTCACTCATTTTCTTTCACTATTTCTTCGTCACTTTTTTCATCAATAGATGCACTTTGTTCAATGACCATATTTTTCCAATAATGTCCAAATACTTGATATAAACGAATTTTACAAGTATAGACAGTTGAGCCGTCATCAGCTGTCACCCCTCCGTCTTACGAATTTTCGATCAGGCCATGTGTCCTGACGCGAGTTTAACATTTTTTACCCATTGCAAAAAAGTGCACAACGCCGCTAAAGAAGTTTCCACTTCAAAAATGTGTTTTCTTGATCTGGTTAGTTATATTTTTAACTTTTTGGGTGTTCCATGTGAATTGAAGTTAACTTAAACTTTTTCCCAACAGTCAATCAATGAAAATGATGAAACCGTACAGAAAAATGATTCTTCTGGTTACCATTTACAACTGAAACGTGTAAGTAATGGTCTGTCAGATGAACTGCAGTGGGTTCGGACAGCATACGGCAACAGTCAGGGCATTGATGTCACGGTAAGCTTATTTCTTCTTCTTAGACACCAGTTTTTATAAATAGGACTTCTATGGTTTGCCTTCTATGAAACAATCTTGCGTTTCAATGGAAAGGAGTCGTTGTTGGCCTTAGAATAGTATCCAAAATTCCAAATATCATCACAATCGGTTTAGTTGTTTTTGAAAGATGGGTATCAACCTGTGGTAGCAACGTGTTTCTGGATGGGACATGTACAACATTGGTACTTTACAGTTGACAGGTATTTGATATTAGTGTAATTTTCTTAAATAGCTTTTTTACTCATTTTTTGTTTTAGTCTCGGTTCTCATAGTAATAAATGAAATAAATGTCTTTTGGCCCTCAGGTGTACTACGCTGGATTGACTAGCAAAGACATCCAACGAAACATGGTATATGGGGACCAAAAGCTGGAAAATGCCTTTGGAGCAGATTTCAGTGGAACATTACACGAGTGAGTCATCAAAATAACTAAAGATTATAATTTATCAACAGCGCTCTATATCTATTATATTTCTGAACAGTATAATACGAAAAAATTAAACTTATCGAAAAAAAAACGCATCAGATCTGTATTTTAAAAAATCCAAAATTGTATAATTTTTCAAAATTGTAAGCGTTAACATTAAGGTTCTTTAAAAAACCGAACATTAAAATAACGTTAAAATAACATTAAAATAACAGTCTAAAACAAAATATTAAAATAAAATTTCAGTGGGCAGAGAATAATGGGATTGGTAGAGAATGGTGCAGCAAGTTCTCGATTGAAAGCTCGAAAGGAGATGCTGTGGCCGGTGCCGGAGCATTGGAGTCTAGAAGACGCCGCCACGGTGCCCTATGTATATTGTCTTGCGTACTACTGTCTTGTAAGTATGGCATAACCAAGTTTAATTATTATTTTCATGAATCACTTTGCATGCATTACGAGGAATAGAATTTTATTGTGATAGAATTGATTTTATTGTGATTTTATAGATCACAAGTAGTGCACAACACTGCCAATATACTAACTATATCGGCGATGCATGCCACACCACACTAGCTACTTTCAGCATCGGCGATTGTCGATTTATTCGCTTTTAAGAAGCTAGAGACCGAACGCTGCACCGTCCACACGTGAAAACGCTAAAAAGCACGACTCCGCTAACACGATGTCCGCGATCGAGTTCATGTGGACACAAAATCTCGATGCAGCTTCCTTCGCTAAAACGCAAGATTCTGATGCCGCGTTCAAGTTGCCAAAATGCAATTAACAAAATCCCCGATCGCCGATGCTATAAGTAGCTAGTGTGGCTTGACCTTAAGACCAGCTGAGGCAAGCGATGGGCACAGCCAAGGCCAATATGCCCTGGCTATAAAATGATATTCTTTCACAGGCTGAACGATTTCAACTGGAACCTAGGATGAGGATTTTCGTAGAAAATGGTATCAGCCCATTTGGCCAGGCCGTGATATCCATCGCTGTGTCCAAAAATTGTGAAGTGTTCACTAGTGTCAGTAATACTAGTGAGCAAATGTATTTGCTTAAAATGTTCCCTCAATTACAAGGTAAATTGATTGATGTTTATACTGTGTCTTTTTTTATTTAATTGGAGGAGAAAACGAGCGGGAAAGCCACGTGGTGCTAAGCGGTCGCTACAGTACATGGATATCTACACACAATTCTTAGCAATTTTCCAGTCTTGTCTAAGATCGTATGCAGTTGACCTACTATGGTGGCGGATCCATCAAAAGATGGCGCTACGACTATTCTGAATCACACTATCGAAGTTTTCTGAATATCCGACCATATACATTCATACTCCGAATCAAGTCTGTTGGAGCACGGCCGCTTCCAATACCCCGACATGATTAGATGACATGATGTGGCGACCTATCGCAACTAGTCTAGAATAGGCGCCCGCTACACCCAGAACTCTAAAGGTTTCTTTTTATTTCATTAAAACAATAGAGTTGTGTGTTTTCAAATTTCATTGGAGTTTTTTAAACTTCATTGGATTTAATCGACTTAATTTCAGAGGATCATGTGTGCAATTCAAGTAGCGATAAATTTGCTGAGATGATTTTAACCAAAACGGATGGAAAAGGATGTCAGTTTATCATTTCGCGTCCTGAGGGAGCACTAATGGAGGTAACTATTTAAACATACCATCAAATCTCAGTTCACTATTAAACAGTGTTGACAATTTAAAAAAAACCTAAAATAGTTCGTTGACCAGAATGTAAAATTTGATTACTATTAATATAAGTTTAAGCCATAGAACATATTAAAAGAGGTTAGAAGAGAAATGGGGGCGGGGCAGATGCGCCAAGGATATGAGCAACGCTCATATTTCTACAGCAACACGCGTAGAATATGCGTAATGGAGTTATGGGCGGGGCAGACGCGCCAAATGTGTGATTTGTAAATCGCGTGATTGTGTGGCTAAGATTGGCTAGATTTGAAATAGCAAATATGTGCGTAAGCTTCATATTTATTTAAGTACAGTTGTAGTGGAGGTGAAAGGTGGGCCTGAATCGGCTACACCGTTTTTTATACGAACGACGCGTTATTGCCTATCTACATCTTTTAATATGTGCTGTGGTTAAAGCTGACACAAAACAAGTAAACAACAAAAACCCGTATAAGGCGCTTTTCTCTAAGTTATCTATACTTCTATACTAATATTAAAAAGAGGAAAGATTTGTATTTATGTTTGTTTGTAATGAATGTGGGCGAAGCCTCTGGCGGAAGGCTAGTTGTGCCTATTCTGCTGACGTAGCCTGAGACCTGCAATTTGCAACCCATAATTGTTTGGGGGGCCGTAGTATATGTGAATGAAGTGAAGCTTTGTCGAGGAGGAGATGCTGAATTACGCTGTATTATCAATAGCTACTGCACAATAGAGGGAGATACATTTTGGCGAAAAATAGTCGAAGGGCAAGGGAGGGGACGTTGCGTGCAGTGTTCTTACTAGTTTATTGTTAAATATTAGGCTTATTATTTATTTATTATAGACGACCCGTGTGGCGTAATGGTTACCATACCGGAATGCCGATCGTAGGGTCCCGGGTTCGATTCCCGGCGAAGCACAAATTTGAATGATCGAGTTTAAAACTTCTGTTCTCGGTCTGGGTGTTTATGTTTCTGTCTTTGTATGTGTCCATGGTACCTACGACACAGGATACATCTATCCTTCTGTGGGGGATGAGTGTGAAACCTTATTTATTTATTTAATTATTCATTATTACTTTACAGGATGTACTTAAATGCGCTGGTGAATTTGGCGTAACAATCATCACAGGTTACGGACCAGAGTGCCAGCTCGGCATGTACTACCTCTTCAAGTCCAGAACTGTCTTCTTCCTGAATGATTATCTATTATTCCTAAAAGATAACGAAAAAGTTCTCCAGGTAATTTATACTTTGATATACTTAGCTTTTTACAAAACAACTTTTTTATTATGACTATTTCCTTATTACTTTCCTATTTTTATATCATCGTCTCATAATAATAATATATACACTATAAACTATAATTAATTTTTCATTTGAGGTGTTTTTTTATATTATTGCATCCTCATCAATCCTTGCTAAAGTTTCCAAATTAATCCGACTTTTAAAACCGGTCAAATTCACGTTCAAAGTATCCGTAACAAAGAGAGATATTCATACACACAAACCAAGCTAATAAAAGATTGTCAAAATAAATGAATGATGTCAACAGAGACTTCAAAAGCTGGTGGCCGATGGAATCACTAGTGGAGCTGTGCGCCCACTGCCCCGAATCTCGTATTCTCCGCAACAGGCCACGTCCGCCATGCACAGGCTGAGCGGCAACAACTACGGGCGTGTACTTCTCAACTTGCGAGACGATATGCCGTCGGCTAAGACGAGGTGAGAAGCAATGGTAATATTGTTGGCTCACACACAGCTCAGAATGCGGGTTTTCGTTAAATAAATGGTAAAACACTTTACAAATTGCACGTTTATTTTATAATTATGCAGTATACGAATCACATACCTTTCAAGAACTAATTAACGACCACCGGAACAAAAAGGAGTACTTACATATGTATTAACACTCTAATTATTATTCCTTTAATCCTGTACTTGTTTCACTATCTCATTATCTACGATTTTACACTTTCTAATACTTTTCCTTCGCCACGTCTCGATCCCTCAGTGTTTCCGATCCATATGCTTGCCGCTTGGTCAGAGTAAATAACGACCATTCGTGCGACCGAAAGTCGGTTATGATTAAATAAAACTGACGGAACCAAGATGGCGAAGGTGCCGGAAACAGAACAATCAAATACCGCTCCCAAAAATATCATAATAATATGGAATGAACTAAAACAATATTCTTCATAAATAAATAAAAGCTAATAATATATAGTTAGAAATCTAAAGTAGAATACAGTTTTTTAGAAATATCAAAAAAACATATTCAAAGAATTGTCGGTCATATTGGCAGAAACCTTTTTGCGTCATAATGCTGGATCTTTAATGTAGGTTGGTGCACGAAGATGTGGCTTACTGGCCAAACCACATTCGGTCGATCGATAACCACCGGGACCAACCATGATATTACTCAATGGTGTAAAGATAATTTTTTAACATTAGGTAATATCATATAATCCTTAATGAAACGCTATATTTTCCTAATAAAATAAAAAACATGCTCTCCGACAACGGATATTAACTTTGCCAATAGCAGTAACCCATCTTACACCCGACTGCGTGCGTTCCGCTTAGCTATCGTACATGCATAGATCGCTTTCACTTTACGCTAGCCAGCGCAATGATCGAAGTCGACTTTATAAAAATTATATTTTTTGTGAATTATAATTTACTTTCAACGCTTATGCCTTTTCTTATATTGCTATTTAAATATATAAAATTTATGAATTCTTATTTCGTTACAATACATTGGTTACACTTATTCTGAAACTAGCGTGAATGTGATCAAAAAATTATGAGTTTTGTGTTTGTTTACTATACTTATGTAATTTCTAAAAAAACTGTATGTTAAGGCATCCCATTGTCAGGTCAGGTTATTTCTGGGTTTTTCTGTAAATTTCAAGAAAGAAACCACTAAAATAATTATATAATTTAAATAACAATGTGATAATATATATAATAATTTTTTATTCGTTGACATTGAATGTTTGTTTTCATTGTGAATTTAATTTCTGACATTGTTATTAATGAATTGTATTATTATTTGCATGACTTTATTTTATTATTGTTGCACTGCCATTTATTGATAATATCTTGTAATTGTAATTATGCATTGAATATTTAGTTATTTTTAATTATTGTAATCATTTATTGGATAAATTAGCTAAACTAACGACTTGGGGTTACCTGTAATGTTAGTTTTAAGCCTATGAAATAAATAAATAAAATAAAATAAAAAAAAATAATATACATATAAATCCCCCAGGGAACAATGCTGGGACCACTCGCGTTTCTCAGAAGTTGTATTAAGAAGTTAAAAAAAAGGTATTTGCGTTTTAATTTACTTAAAAAATATGTTTTATTGTTTCAGATTTACATGTACGCCTGAAGAACTTCACGTAATAGTGAGCGCTAACGAGGCGATGGGGTTAATTCTAGCTGAGAAGCTGGTGCTGTTAGGCAATAGAAAACTACACATACATTCACAAAATCCTCTTAAATATGCTCATGTAAAATTAAGGTAAAGATAATTTTAAGCTTTATGATTACTATTGATTACCTAAATCATGATTATCTTCTATTTTTATGAGATGAATAATTTTAGTATAATCTAACGGTTGCATGTGTTTTCATTGTCAGAATAGCAGTGATATCGCACGTGAAGTAAATCTATATCTATATTCTATATAATATTATAAAGAGGAAAGATTTGAATTTTTGTATGTTTGTGATAAATAAACTGAAAACTACTGTTCCGATTTCAATAATTATGTGTATATTGAAAGCTATATTCACCCTGAGTAACATAGGCTACTTTTTACCGCGGAAAATTTCTTCATTACGCGAAAACGGGTAATAGAGTCAACGCTGTTGAAGCAACTGGCTAAACGCCTATGATTTTAACATGGCAATGAAGCCTGGAATAGCACATAGGCTATTTTTTATCCTACGGGGTCCCATTAAACGGATCCACGCGGGCGAAGCCGCTGGCGGAAGACTAGTATACTAGTAAGTTCAAATTGAGTCATCTTCATCCCAAAACCTTTATTCCTTGTTTTACCCTCTTAGGGTACCCATCCGAAAAAGATAAAGCTGTTGTTTTATCATTTTCGTCGAAGCACAACTTATTTCAAGAAATTAATGGATACACAAGGAAACAGAAACATCATCATTCAAATTTCCGCTTCGCCGAGAATTTAACCCGGTAACCTTTGATTGGCAGTCCGGCATGGTAACCATTGCGCCACGCGGGTTGTCAAATAAAAAAAATGCATTTTTACTTATTTTCGACCAAAATTTTAAATTCCTAAGTACATTTCGATTTGCTAGGTTTTCCTTTTTTATTTAATTTTTATATCTAGATTTAACTAAAGTTTATTCCTTGTTTCAGGTCATGGTTAAAACAAGATATTGAAGTCCATACATCTTATGGGGACTTAAGTAAGGAGATTACTGCCCGCATATTAATAAATAACTGCAAAAAATTGGCCCCCGTAGAAGGTATTCACGTCGTCATGTTAGAAAAACCACAGACACAAACTGCTGATGAAATTCGACAGACGATAGAAAACTTGGATTTAGTATCAAGAAAACTTTGCCCACATTTGAAGTAAGAACTTCTTTATCGTATTTTGTAGATGGTAGAACGAACTATTATGGTTCGCCCGAGGAAGTACCACCGCTGCACCCACTTCTACCGTGAACCAATTCTATTGTGTTTCGGTGGAAAGGTGCAGTTGCCAGCCACACTTACATGAGGCGACTAGCAGCCTACGGAGTAGCAGCGCACTGCATACGACCTAAGACAAGACTTACCTATGCTTGCTTGAGGTTGTATGTAGATGTCCATGGGCTGCAGCGACCACTTAACACCACGTGGCCTGCATGCTCGTCTGCTATTCCATCCAATTAAAAAAATATAAAAAATCACACGGGCCCGTTAATTAATATCACAATTATTGAGGTCGAATTTTTTAAGATTATTAACAGAAAGTCTTGTCTATGGTCGTTCGTATGCAATACGGTAGTTGACTGTCAAATCAATTGAGATACTTTTGATGAGCCGACATTGTCATATATTTGGTATAAGAAAAATATTTATGACGTCACAAGGTGGCATAGTCAACTGTCTTATTTATGTCTTATATATGAAACAGTTTCCAAGCGACAAGCGTATTTCAGTGCAACCTTTTTGAGGTACGCATTATTATTGAATTTTTTTGTACATGGTGTCAAATGTCAATTACCCAATCCGGTCTTGGACTACCAAGTCAATTGAGATACTTTTAATGAGCTCTCAAAACGTGATATCTTCATTCATTTTATATGAGAAAATGAGTTGTGACGTCACAAAGGTAATAAAAATCATGCTACGCCAAAGAGTGGTCGCCTCAAGTCCGACCTGCTTCTGCACCGAAACAATAGAATTGCTTCGAGGTGGAAACCGATGCAGCCTTGCTTGGTACTTCAATGAAAGTTCTATGAAATATATTGTATGTCAGCATTAATTGAGCTGACATATTAGGTGTTACTCAATATGACAAATAATCTCTAATTTCTTTATTTGATTTCTTTCTTAATATTTTATATTCGTTATACAGATGCTTTTCTTGGACAGGTATTTCACAGTGCTGAGTGAAGACGGTATGGGATTGAAAACTCTTATTTCAAGAAAACAACATAAGCTTCCTGCTACTATGTTAAATATTTTCAATTTGATGAAGGTAAGTGAAATATTCGCGTATAGCTCGGCGGCTAGCGTAGAACGCAAGCGATCTACACAATTAAGCTAAACGGGCGCGGTCAGGTGTGAGATGGGTGACCGCTAGTGGCATACATTTCATGCGAGTTTCCGTGCTTCGGAGCGTTGTTATCAATATATAACAGTCGTTAAACCTTGTCGGAGACCTTATGGGCTGTTTGAAAACATCCGACAGCGGGTTGCCAATAACCCGCATCTCCTCCAACCCGCATTAGAGCAGCGTGGTGGAGTAAGCTCCAGGCCTCCCCAATAATAAAGGGGTGAGACCCGTGCCCAGCAGAGGGACGCAAAAAATAGTTGCAGCCAACCAAGTGAAACATTATAGAATGAAAAGGATAGAATAAAAATGACGGCTTCTTAGGTAACGCACACAGGGTCCCTAAAGCTCGGGGTTAAGAAGGTGAGGTACTCTCTGCCTGATCGTAAGCGGCGACTAAAAGGAGACTTCTGAAGTTGCAGACGAGAATGAGAACTGAAATTGGAACTGTCCATCTAGCGGCCCCAGTCCCTGTAGATTCATGATTAAGAATAGAGCTAAGGTATCCCCATGATCATAAGAGGCGACTAAAAGACGGCTTCCGGGTTTGCGACAGTGAGTGTGGGAGCCCCCTGCTGACTGAATCTCGGAAATTTGCAGCCCGTTCAAATTTTTACGCCCCAAGAAGAAATTCGTGAGACAAGAGAAGTATACTGTAAACTATTGAATAAACAACATTGACTTTTCTAATTTTAGATTAACGCTCATAATGTACTATCGGGTCCAGGAATAAACAGATGGGAAGCAGTGAATACTCTGGAAGAAGCTGTGATGTCAAATCAGCCCGTGATGTGTGCGGTCAAACATGTCGGTCCAAAACTTTCGATTCTGGCTGAAGTTGCTAAATTAACAGGTACAAATAGTTGTGAAAACTTCTTTAGCGGCGTTGTGCACTTTTTTTGTATGTGGCCTATACCTGAATTTATAAACATATAAATATTATTACTATTATATTTATTTATATACAAGAGTGAGGTGATGAAAGAAAATTTATTAAAATTAATTGTATTAAAAATAGCTATCAACACTTTTCGATAGGCATGTTATCATAGGGCATGTATGTTTATAAATAATATTTGATAAAAAATATGTCTCATCGAGTTATCAGATCGGTGAAGGTCGATCTTACTTGTAAAATTCGTTTTGAGTTTTGGCGGGAAGTCGAATAAGACATATTGTGCTCTTGTTTTATTTTTACTTTCTTGGTGTATTTTTGAGATATGAATGTCTGACTGACTTGACCGACTGATTACTAACGACTTACTGACTTTACCTATTATTACACGCCCAGTTTCACCGAAACTGGCAAACACTTGATGCAAAATAATATACTTGACGCTGGCAATATGCAGAGTTTGCGATGCCATAATTGAAGAAAAAAAATGCTGCTGCCCATGGATATCTGTTCTATATAAATACAAGCTCAACCAAGCCTGGACATTACCAGAGGTCGTTTAAAATCACGCTGCTTCTCCGAAGGCTGATAACCTTCTCATGCAAGACTGACCGGCAATCCGGTATTGGACAACCAAGTCAATTGAGATACTGTTGATGAGCTGTCAAACGTGACATCTCCATACATTACATTTTATAAGAGAAAATCCGGTCTTGGACTACCAAGTCAATTGAGATACTTTTAATGAGCTGTCAAAACGTGACATCCCCATACATTTTGTATGAGCTGAAACAATTCTTCATTTATTTCGCATCATTAATTATTACAAACAAAATATAATGTATATGTTAGACGTAATGTAATCGTAGAAACTTTAAAAAAAATTACCTAGACCACCGAGCGTTGCTCGGATAAATACGATTCATATTCTTGGTTTAATTTCAAACGAAACACTCATTTGCTTAGTGTTAGGTACTTAACAAAACCATCTGGAATAGCTCCGAATAAAAATATTTTCACAAAAAAATAAAAAATAAACGCAATATGGTTTTGATTGAGGTTTGAACCGGGGTCTCTAGTTCCGCAGTCAGCCCACGTAATCATTCTGCCAAGGAAGCTAATTTAATGAACGAAATTTTTATAGAGCTCTTTCAAATCAACATTGTCATTTCTTTGAACGTCGGATTTGCGGATGACGTTTGACGGCGTTCTACGCCACAATAAAATTAACACTCGCCAAAAGATGTCAGGAAGAGTGGTATTTTTCAGTTTATATTTAAATTGGTTATCCCTGAAAATATTTTTTTATAATTTAAAATTTCTAAAAATAAAACCTAGCTGGATCGATTTATCACCCCCGAAACCAGGGTACTAATTTCATCAAAATCGTTGGAGCCGAGATTCAAAAAATAAATTTAGGTACCTATACAAGATTGCTTGTTTAAAGGTATTAGATTAATCTAACATAATTTTGTTATTTTGTAGATTTAAATGTATCTAATGAAGTGGACCCGAAAAATACTTTAGCAGAATTAGGCTTAAATGTGAAAAAGGCAAGCACAGTATCTTCTCACTTACAAGACGTCTACAACATCTCGTACTCTGAACAAGAAATATTAGCTCTCACAGTCTCGAGGTAAGATTGTTATTGTTTGAATTTTATTGATTGATTTATTTAACTTACCTAAACGAAACGAAAAAAATCATAAATCACAGAACCAGAGACATTCTGACAATATATCTTTCACCAAATATGAAAGATTTTTGTTTGTCCTTTCATGTCGCAACGGTGCTACAGATTGAACAGAGCCCTTAGTGTCAGTATGTAAACGCGCAAACGTTACTACTGCGTCAGAGTTAAAATTGGACAGATAGATCTTAGTCTGAAAGGGATAAGGTCGATAATTAAATTTTAAACGCAAACGCGTTAGTAACGTTTTCGCGTGTGCAGACTTACACTAAGGCCTCTGATTATTTGTATGGCTATAAGTAGGGGTTGGAGAGAGACTATATTTTACCCGGGGGAAGTATCCCATTCCTATGGGTAAAGTGTAACTCAGGCGGGCGGAAAGCCATTTGTATATAACAGACCAGCCGCCCGCGACTTTTGGCTGCCGTTCTTTGCCCCTCCTATAGCATTTAGTCATTAAATGTATTATAATGAAATAAAAGGTAAAACGAGTTTAATGACCTAGTGGTTACAGAAATAAAAGACTTAGCTTAACACTGTATTAAATTAAAAACTAACACCATTAAAGACTCTATAACACACGCAAAAAGATAGAGAATATTCAGTACCTCCTTTCATAGACGGTCGGATCGCTATTAGTCCAGAATATTCAGCTTCTTAGATAAGCTGACCGAAATCCGCAATCCACAATTCCAGGTAGCGTTGTAAAGTTCAGTAGGAATTCGCTCACACATAATAGAAGTTTATGTTTTTTTTAAATTTGAATAAAGAGGCTCGGGCTGTATCAGCCCAGGGTACTTCAACCTATAAAGATTGTTTGTACCCGTAGCCAGGTTACAGATCACCGTCCAACCCGATAGCCTTGAAAAAGGCTAGGATTTTATGGACGGTGATTTGTTTGGCTTCATCTGGCAGCAGCACGTGCCTCCCTAGAATGCTACGCTTTTGGTTTAGCGCCCCACAATTTGAAAGGAGGTGGCGTGGTGTCTCGCTCTTCTCCCCACAATATCCGCACGTGTCGGTTTATGGTTACATTTATGGTTAGGTTCTTTAGTTATTTTCCACTTGATAAAAAAGACTTCCAGAAGGACAGTACTATTCAACACAAAATATTTTTTCAATTCGAACCTGTAGTTCCTGACATGAGCGCGTTCAAACAGACAGACAAACTCTTCAACTTTATATTATGAGTATAGATTCATTATTTTCACATATTATAGGTTACGAGAAATCGAAGAAATATTGTTACAAAGTGAGTTTGAAGAAATCCAAGGTCTTGAAACATTCTTCTCTTACGTGGAACCCGACGAGCTTGTCGGTACGATGGACATGACATTTCCGGCCACCTTAATGAGTACAAATATGGTAAGAATTTATTTTTAATTTAGAAGAATATGGACGTGACCTATTTGTATTTAGCAAATTTCATATGGGACCAACAGACGACCTAAAGAACTACAGCTACTGATATTAAATTTGTCGAATTGGCGATTTGACGACTTTCTATCGGACTCTTTCTGATAAAGTAGCCATCGATTTACTGGGATATTTGACTGACATGACTGACTGATTTCTGACAACTGATTCGACTTTGACTCAGTTTCGAAACGGGAAAACGCCTCAAACATAATTAATATAAAAACATTGGGTGTAATGTTTTAGGGTAAGATCGAGATAGCGACAAAAGAACAGCATTTCCTGATAGTACCGGGCATGGAAGGGTTCCAGGCGCGCTTTACGCAGCTGTGCGCGCGCCTCAAACTGCCCGCGCTGGTGCTGCAGCCGGGCGTCGACCATCCCGGAGAGCCTGTCGAGCAGCTGGCGAGCAGATACGTTAAGGTAATGGAACCTCCATCGACCCACAATGGAGCGTGTAAGCTCCAGGTCTGACCAACTATGGGACTAGATTAGTGCCCATATAGATGTGCGCGCACGTCAAGCCGCCCGTTGGACAGTTGGCGTGCCTATGCGTTTAGGTAATGTAACATGTATCCTTGAACTAGACGAACCGACGACAAAGAAGACGGCGGAAGTCGCTGGAGTTAGTGGGTGCAGTGGCGAACATTAGAGAAGACCTATGTACAAGCCCAGAGTTAACCCTGGTCAGTTGCAGGGCTGGTAAACATCACATACCCGTATGATGCCTGTGAAAAATTTTGTATGTTTAACTTTCAGCAGAGATTTCTTCAGGGGCATGACATTTGTCCTCCAACCCTGTAAATGCCTGAATGGTTTTCTATGAACGCCGCCTGCACGCACGAAAAATAATGATTCATTGTAACATTATGCTCATTATAATGTAGCGTTACGCTGATTTTAACGTTACTTTGAAGCTTGAGCCGAACGCTCAAGCTTGCACGTTTGTCGACTGTTTATAAAGTGATGTGGTGTTCTTTGTTTTGTTATAACGTTGTCACGTTAAACTATCGTCCGTAAACCGAATTTACAGACAACCATTTTTTGCACAGAATACCTTCTTGAAGAGCAGTGTCTGTCTCTTAGTTCTCTACAATTATTTCATCACAACATATTATTAGTTGTGTGTTGTGCCGCTTTTTATTTGAAGAAGCATATATTGGGCTTCCTTTCCTCTCAATATAATTAGGCCAATATCATCTCGACTAAGTAAAACATGTATCTATACTAATATTATAAAGAGGAAAGATTTGTATTCTTGTATGTTTGTGATGTGAACTCAAAAACTACTGTTCCGATTTCAAAAATTATTTCACATTAGAAAGCTACATTCACCCTGAGTAACGTAGGCTTACCGCGGAAAAATGCTTCATTCCTAAGTGAAAACGGGTAATAGGGTCAACGCGGTTGTAGCAACTGGCTAAACGCCTTTGATTTTAATATAGCAATAAAGCCTGGAATAGCACATATACTATTTTTTATCCTACGGGGACCCATTAAACGGGTCCACGCGGGCGAAGCCGCTGGCGGAAGGCTAGTCATGTATAAATAAATGTTTTTTTTGCAGATTATACTCAAAAACATGCAGTTAAATGGTCATTTCTACCTGGTGGGCTATGAAACTGGTGTGATGGTAGCACTTGAAATGGTTTCCATATTAGAGAAACATGGTGAGTTTATTACTGTTGGAGAGTTGGATGACCGTTTGATTATTTACCTATGCAAATTAAAAGGGCCTCCCAACTGCTACGGATAACCGGCAGCGTGGTGGAGTAAGCTCCAGGCCTTCTCAGTAATGGGACGTGCCCCGTGCCCAGCAATTGGACGCAAAAAGGGGTTGCATTATTTATTTTTTATTTGAATGGAGTAGCAGACGAGCATGCAGGCCATGTGGTGTTAAGTAGTCGCTGCAGCCAATGGACATCTACATACAACCTCAAGCAAGCATAGGTAAGTCTTGTCTGAGGTCGTATGCAGGTGCGCTGCTACTCCGGAGGCTGGTGATCGCCCCATGTAAGTGTGGCCGGCAACTGCACCTTTCCACCGAAACACAACAGAATTGGTTCACGGCAGAAGTGGGTGTAGCGATGGTACTTCCCCGGGCGAACAATAATAGTTCTACCACCTACTTGCATCTAAATAAAAGAGGGGTTTTTAATGGCTTTAAAACTTCCCATAGCTTTCCATAACTGCTACCTCATATTTAACTCAAATAACTTGGTAGAATTTTTACTTTTAATGGAAGGAATGGTTCAATTCGTAATAAGTCATTATAAAAAGAAATACTAGATTTATTTGATATTCGTCGTCATCGTCGTCATCAGCCTATTTCAGTCCACTGCTGGACATAGGCCTCTCCCAAGGCGTGCCACTGAGCCCGATCTTCGGCTCTACGGATCCAGTTACTTCCCGCCAGCCGGCAGATCGTCGCGCCACCTTGCAGGGGGGCGTCCTACACTACGTTTGCCTTTTTTTTAGTATCGGGGGAGAAACCTTCAAAACGTACCCGGCACCTTGGGAGAGGGTACCGGGTTATGTGGGATTTGACCGCACTAAAACCTCCTCGGTGGCTGCCTCTGCGCTTGGGGAGGACTCCTGGATCTCCAGCGGAACGTACCGGTGTCCTCCACGCGCGACGCCCCAGAACGGGCGGATGTGCTCTCCTGCACCTTCCGATGCTTACGGTGACATGCGGCCACGCACACACCACCGCCTTTCCCGGGGCTGCTGGTTGGACGGATCGAGCTCCCACTCACGCCGTCCACAACCCCGGAAGCTCCCTTTTTGTCGCCTCTTACAATCAGGCAGGGGATGCCGTAGCTCTATTCTTAATCCCGAAGCTACAGGGACTACACTACGTTTGCCTAAACGCGGTCTCCACTCGAAAAGCCTTTTATTATTTTATTTTATCTTACATAAAACCTTCGGTGGACAAGGCTTCTTTTTCGAAGATGACAGTGTTATATTACTGTTTAAAAATATATTCATTTTTCGATCATATTTGCGATCATCTGCTAGGAAAACCTCTTAACTATTTGTTATCTGCCAACGTTTTTCTGTGTGTGAACTACTTTTTTTGCAAACTCTCTTTCACTTATTTTGAGAAATAGCCATTTAACAACTTTGACTTACAATAATTAATTTGTAACAGGTTTAACGGGCACAATCTTTTGCATCGGTGGCGGACCGCAAACCATCAGCTCAGCCGTCAACGAAGTATTAAACAGCTTTGGCTCAGAGGAGGCGCTTCAAGAGGCGTTACTGCATCACATGATGCGGGTCATGACCTCTGACAACCTCGATACGAGAGCATTGGACGAGGCTTTCAGGGAAGGACTGCCATGGAAAAGCAAAGTGGAGACCTGTGTGCGTTTGTTGCTAGGAAGCGCGTCCAACTCAGCACAATACACTCGAAGTATCATCGAAACAGCCTACGCGCGGCTACTACAAGCTCGCAGCTACGTTGCGAGACCACGAGCCTTTAAATCTTCAATCATAGCTCTGTATCCAGCAAACTCGTCTTCTTTAGACCTGACGGAGCTCCAGAAGTTCTCGCAGGAGCCGGTGAAGGTGTATCAATTACGGGCAACGCTCGGAAACGCAACGAGCGACTTGCGCTGCGCCGCCATACTCAACCAAAACCTCGCGCCCGAGTTATTACAAGAGTTTAAGATGAAAAATCGCTGCGAGACGTATACAGTGTCAGGTGATGCTGTTACGGTGATGAAATAAAAATAGCTTCCTTGTTTCCCTTTTGGCTGAGTTTTCTTTAAGTTGTTGATGGCTTTCATTAATGGATTGGATGGATTGTGTGAAAATAGAATTATTTATATTAATTAAACGTTCATGTTTTTATTCTAGTGTTTTTTTATTTATTTCCGTAAAACCTATAATAGGTACGGCAAAAATGAGGTAATCGATTGATAGTGAATATAATATGTGGTTTTGGGGGCGGTCAATAATTTATTAGGTATATTTTTTCTTACTGTAACATAAATTCAAATCAAAATTATTTTTGGTAAAACAACAGCAGAGTTATTAGTACTCATTTAAAGATTATTGTTTATCTCTTCTTTCTATCAAAACGAAGCTTTATATAATACTAGTCTTCCGCCAGCGGCTTCGCACGCGTGGACCCGTTTTATGGGTTCCCGTAGGATAAAAACCATCCTATGAATCTTTCCAAGGTCTACTCTATGTATGTTCCAAATTTCATTAAAATTACTTAAGTAGTTTAAGCGGGAAAGCGTTACAGACAGACAGACAGACAGAGTGATTTCGTCCACTAGGATCCCCTAACCCGATCCCCAGGGGGATCCCCGTGAACTCATCTGTTCATCAGAATCCCCTGTAAATAAAAGTACATAAAGTCAATGTCACACTGAGTATTTTTATTGAAATTAAAAAAAACAGGAAACAAATTAAATTATATAATTTATCTTATTTTACAATTTCTAAGAAATGACCTACTGTTATATCGTTATTTAATAATTCTAACTGTGTTTCCTGTATAAACTTATCAGTTGCGATTTGATCCGGGGATTGAACAGGGGCTCATTGTATATTTAACAATATTTTTAAATTTAAGAAAAATTGTAGTAGACGGAACCCAGTCTAGAGGCTTAGTGAATTCTATTACGACTACATTGCAGATTTTAACAACTAACTTTCTAGAATGGGTCCCGCTGTTCTCAAGCTAAAACTCATCAAGCCGTTCAGGCTGCAGAGCGTGCCAAACAATATTTTTTTTTAAATTACCGTTATTTATTTTGATATACCCAGTGTCACACCCATGTGTCACACCACTGTGGCCGTTTGCAGTTGGGCTGGCTATTTTTTTTGTTGTAGCTGTATGAGAGCCTCACTTAAATATTTATATATTATACTAGCTGTGCCCCGCGGTTTCACCCGCGTTAGACAGGATCATTAGCATAAAGTTAAGTACCTTCTGAAGTGACGCTGGACCGCCTTTTTTGTTTAGAATTATTGAATAACGGTATCAGTATCGGTAACAGTAGGTCATTTCTTAGAAATTGTAAAATAAGATAAATTATCTAATTTAATTTGTTTCCTGTTTTTTTTTAATTTCAATAAAAATACTCAGTGTGACATTGAATTGATGTACTTTTATTTACAGGGGATTCTGATGAACAGATGAGTTCACGGGGATCCCCCTGGGGATCGGGTTAGGGGATCCTAGTGGACGAAATTGACAGAGTTACTTTCGAATTTATAATATTAAAAAAGAATGGAAAGTATGGATTTTGATAGGCAGGTGACGTCACGATCATGTACATATTGCTCTCTCTGTGTAATCAATGTATCTTGCATATTTTTTAAGTATTTTTTTGTATTCTAATCCTCTAATAATAATTTTTCGATTTAACTACCTAATAAAAAAATTGTCATTGTCCCTATTATGTCCTACAAGATTACGAGTATGTCCTAGGTACAAGACATTTATCGGCAGATGTACTTAGATAATTTAGATCGTACAATCATCTAAACGAGTTCGATGACGAATATGACCATTCTGTAACTGGCAGGAAGTTGTTGTTTAAGCCACTTAAGACTTGTGACTACATCAAGGGTATGCGGGTATTGGTGAGTAAAAGTGATCGCTGCAGCTCATAAACATCTACACACGGTCTTCGACACTATACACAGAAAAAATCAAAATGCATACTTTAAAAAAGTGGCACTAAACCACGCGTGGAAAGCAGGATAATTGTTAATTTATTTTTAATTTATTTTTAAATCAATAACAAATTAGTCAATTGACTATAGGTGACTTGTGACGTCACAAAATTATAGTATATTGTGTGACAAGAGGTGAAACAAGACGATTTTTGACGAGGGCGTGAGTTGACTGCCCGAGTGAAGCGAGGACTGTCATTGCCCTGGTCTGAAATCGTCTTTGTTTCATCCCGTGCCACACACTGTATTTTTCATATCACATGACGTAATGAAACAATGAGTTTTTAGGGATGGCGATTCTTTCCGAAAAAGATAGATTTTTGAATCGATTCGAATCGTGACCTAATGAATCGATTCACAAAAAAATCGACTTTAACCGACTTCAAAAAAGGAGAAGATCACTCAATTCGACCGTATATATGCTTTTTTATGTTTGTTCGCGGATAACTTTGTCATTTATGAACCGATTTTGATGATTCTTTTTTGTTCGAAAGCTTATACTTTCGAGGTTGTCCTATTGTCACCAAGTCAAGATCTGATGATGGGATCCCAAGGAAATCGAGGGGAACTCTCAAATTTTGTAGCCCCACATAATAATGTGAAAATATCGCTAATTATGTTTAAACAATACAGAATTATTAAATTAAAAGCACTAAAAAGAGTGAAATTATATAACTTTATAACAAAAATAAAACCGCCTTTAAACGGTAAAAAATTCAGTACTTCGTATTTAATACAAGTAAAATATTGTAATTAAACGATGTCTTATTAGTAAAATCAAGGAATTCAAAAATAAAAATTATTTCTATTACCATATCAGATCAGGTATATAACAAGACATTTATTTTCTAAATGTATTGGTTACATTTAAAAGTTTATAAAATAGATAATAAAATATAGCTTATAGTTCCAAATGCTCAATATCTAAGCTTTTTAAAAACAATAGTCTGTTAAATCTACTGGGATCCATGAGGTTCCGCTCATCACTTGTGATATTTCCGGCAATTGAAAAAAGTCGCTCACAAAGAATAGATGATCCTGCGATACTCATATACAAACGCAATGTTTTTTCTCTCAAAGAGGGTCTAAGGAAACTAAACACACAGCCAGCTAGCGAGTTTTTGAGTAATTAACCCTTTAACAGGCAACAATCTTATAATACGGGTACATTCAACTAATTGTAAATAATTTTATGGTTTATACCAAAACAGAAAATATAGAATTTCGATTTTCAAGGGTGAAATATCGATTCACTGAATCGATTCAGTACTACATATTATCGATCTAAAAAATCGATCTTTTTGGACTGAAAAGTCGATTCTTCGATTAATCGATCTCAGATCGCCATCCCTATGAGTTTTGATTTCTGTAGTCAGTTGAAGTAAGACTATTTCAAACAAATAGCGCAGTAATATCTTTTAACAACGATTTGACGACAGTTGTCAATGCGATTCTGACTGACTTGAAATAAAGACATAAATAATCTATAATATAAAAATGAATCGCAAAATGTGTTGGTAAGCGCATAACTCAACAACGCCTAGACCAATTTGGCCAATTGTTTTTTTTTAAAAATGTTCGTTGAAGTTCAAGGATGGTTTATACGGCGAGAAAAATTCGAATAATTGCCGGAAAAACCATAAAAACAGCCCTTTTCTTTTTCCCATACAAATGTTTTCTAACTAAAACGTAGTCAATTTGAGCTTTATTGCTATTGTATAAAGTTCATATTAAATTACAAGCACACACTGTTGTCTAAGCAATGTAGGTGTGTTCCTAACGTCAAAGATCATAATCTATAAAAACAGTGTGCGTTGGAGCACAGAATACATCGTTGGAATAGTTTAATGTCGCATAGCATGATGTTATATAGCTTATAGCCTTCCCTAATAACTGGACTATTCAACACAAAAATAATTTTTCAGTAGTTCCTGAGATTAGCGTGTTCAAACAATCAAACATCCACGCGGACGAAGTCGCGGGCGGCCGCTTTCCCTACTAATATTATAAATTCGAAAGTAACTCTGTCTGTCTGTTACGCTTTCTCGCTTAAACTAATGAACTAATTTTAATGAAATTTGGAACACAGATAGAGTGGACCTTGGGAAAGGACATAGGATGGTTTTTATCCCACGGGAACCTATTAAACGGGTCCACGCGGGCGAAGCCGCTGGCGGAAGGCTAGTAAATAAATAAATTTGCCGGGTAGAAACAACGTTGTTTCTGACTGACACATTCGCATTGGTTTGAAATTGTATTATTTCGACTGGCAAAACAGAGATCTAAACTCGCTGTTTCAATGCATGTGATATTAAAAATAATTTTCTCATATAAAATGTATGAGAATGTCGCGTTTTGACAGCTAGTTAAAAGTATCTCAATTGATTTGGTACTCCAAGACCGGATTTCAATAATATAATGACTAAAGACCGTGTGTTGCCATGCCGCACTACCATGGTACTCGGAGGTCCCCGGGTTCGATTCCCAGCGCAGCAGAGACTGAAATGATGAATTTCAGTTTCTGTTCTAGGTCTGGGTGTTTGTGTACATATCTTTGTGTGTGGCTATCGTACCAACGACACGGTATGTCTACCCTATTATGATGGAGATATGAGTATGTAACGTTAAAAAAATAACGTCACACACTCATAGCCACACACTAGGATTAGAAACACAGGCCACCAGACCCACCATCTATCTACCCATCATCAAAATTTCTCCCTCGCCGAGACCTTTCGATCGGTAGTCTGGGATGGTAGCCATTGCGAATTGAATTGTGATGCTTTTCCAGAGGTCGATAATTGCCTAATGTAAGTCTGGCCGGCAACAGCACGTAGCACTTTTCCAGTCTTATCTTATAAGGTCGTATGTACCTCGTTAGTACCTAGGCTAGTTGACCTCTCTCTCTCATAGTCGGCTTCCTCAGTGCTGAGGGTCTTGACCGCCACTAAGCACTAGTTGTATCCCTCTACTTGTTGCGGCTTTCAGCCGAGAGCATTGTGAAAGGTGGTGCCAAGAGATGTCCGAATCTAATCTAACCAACGTATTGAGCTTCGCCCTCTAGGCCTCTTTCCTTCGATCTTACCGGTAAACATAGGCTTTTCTAGATTATCATAGTTTTTCCTCGCGATATGACCGAAGTATTCCAGGATTTTCTTGAGTTGACCTACGAGTACTATTCCGAAGATTAAGTCAATAGTCATGTCAATCTGACCGGCAACCGCACCTTTGTACTGAAATACAATAGAATTGCTTGACGAGGGAGCAGTCGGTATAGATATTCTATTTAACGCAGTCCGATCGTTCCAAGTCCACAGCACGGTCCGCACGTCCGTCACCCGAGCGCCGCGCCGTCATCCCGGCCGCCGAGATTTCGAGTAGATCGGCGTGACCGCTAGAACGGGCCCGAGATTTTGACGAGCCGTTGTGCCGGCAATACAACACATTTGAACTTGCCCACCGCTGGGCACGGGCCCCTTCCCATTTGAGGACTGAGGCTTACTCCACCACGTTATTAGAATGCGGGTTGGTGGAGCCAAGGCGGGTTGGTCGAGCTACCTAAAGGAGCTATAAAAGAGAGCTAAATCTTTTAATTTAAATCATTGACGTAAGCAATGAACATTTTAACCAAAAATAAAATCGGAGAAGTTATTCCTTTTTGTGGTAGCAATCATTACAAAACAAGCTATAAAATAAAAACAGGTTCACAGGTAGTTACAGCGGGTGAACAACCCGCTATACCAAACATTGAATTCCAATCATTTTCTAAATATTTATTTTTTTCCTAATTTCAATACGACAAATTCGCCTTTTAGGGTTCTATCGTTTTTAAATTTTTTTAGGTATAGGTATACCTACTTAATTAATACATTTATTAATTAGACTTAAATCCAAACTGTTTGTATTTTGCAGTAAAGGAATAACTCCGCTTTAGTGTTAATTCTAGTGCGTCCAAGAACAGGCTATTCCATTTTTAAATTTTCAGAAAAAGTAGAGCGCCTCCCGTGTAGAATAATTATGTGTATGGGATGCCTGACACAATGACATGTGAAATATTGTTTGTGGTTTTCCCTTGTTTCACGTTGCAACGCGATAATGACTACGAATTGCTCGAATTTTTTGTATGGAGATAGTTGGGGAGCTAGAGAGAGAGATAAGCTACATTTTACGCTGGGAAAAAATTCTACAAATTATTTCCTCTGGGAAAAAACGTATTGATCATACGTAACGTGGAGATACAAGACCAAAAGGCTAACGGAAAACAAGGTGGTCCTATAAGTGCTCCTATTTTATTTGAGGTTTCAGAACCCTGAAAATATGTTTATCAGTATCAGTCTAAAAATTATCTTGTAAATTAAGAACAAAAATTTGCTGCAGTCACAAGACCAGTCTGATATTTTGGTTAGGACCTTATTTGAGGTCATATACAAATTCGTTGTCGCCTCTAAATGAGATTTGAATGAGAATGAAAATGTCTCCTCATCTCCTGTGGTCGATTAAAACAAGTTTTGACGAAACAAAAGAACAGCTTTAGAACCGTAACGTATGTGGTACCTTAGTATGGTTAGATGGCTATTATGCTTGATTTGTACGGGCCCAAACAACGAGCATGCAGGCCACGATTGAACCATTAAAGTTACATACAGTCTACCTACAAAATGCGTACAGTCTGTTCAAGAAGAGAATAGACACACACGTACTGTTTGACTTTTTTCATACTTTCACTATTTTTATAGTTCGTTTTACATGAGATTTTTGTAACTTGACAAAATAGGCCACCAAGTCTCTTTCTACTATAGTAGAGTAGAGACTATAATAGTACTTTATAGTCTCTACTTCTATACTCAACAATTGTTCTCTACAAATTACCGTAATTCAACGTATCGTAAACTCAAACTTAAAAATATAATATTGTTTATAAGTAGGTTACTGGTTACTTGACATATTACTCATCAGGTAGCTAATTTATGTTTATGCTAACAGTTACTCCAAAGCAATGACTCAACAACAAGTCACAGCATTTTGTGTCTCAGTCACAGCCTTATTAATAACTAGCTGTGCCCGCGACGTCGTCCGCGTGTATAGACTTTTATAAAATGGACTGATTAAAAATTAAAGATTATTTATGTGCATTGAATAAGTAGTAGGTAGATTATTCTTACATTATAGTGAAATCACTTATAATACAATGTTCATATGTTCAGAAGAAACCTAATGTATTTTTTCTAAATCCTTCAAACCTAAAACAGTACCTAAGGAATGCTTACTGTACTGATCTTACTATCCACTTTTCTCACGTTTCGCTTTTCTCGCGCAATCAGATTCTCTTTACAAATATGTACCTCGTTTATTAAAGTTAAGAGATATTGCTGTGCTCGTGGCTTCATCTATGTTAAAAATAGTATCTTTAGTAAATTGGGTGAATTTATACTGCAAAGAATGTATAGACTCATTCTATATACATAGCTTTAACCTACTGCAGAAAAGAGGAGCACTGTACAACTACTTGTAGTTGGGAGATAAAATTTCTAAACATACACTTGCTTAGGATTAAACAATCGGAAAAATAATTGTAAGGTCAATTTAAACTATAGGTTTAAAACTTGCGGACAGCAGTTTGGTCATAAGTCATAACTCATATAACACAGTGAAAACTAAAGCAGAAGGCAGGGTGTGCACAGTGTGCTATCTGTATTTGGAAATAAAGAATATTTTTATAAAGAATCTTTAAAGAATCCTTAATATCTCCATCAATAAACGTGTGTGGATGAGCCCTCAGCCCGTACGCAATAAAGAGACGCAAAAAATGAGTTAAGTTATCATTGGTCCAATTAACAATGTTCAGCATCATACGTATACCTACCCAACGATGGGACAACCCGCGTGGCGCAATGTTTACCATGCCGGACTGCTAATCGAACTGTCCCGGGTTAGAATCCGGGCGAAGCAGAAATTTCAATGATGAGTTTAAACTGTTCTCGGTCTGGGTGGTTGTGTTTCTGTCTCTGTGTGTGTTCACGGCACCCGCGACACAGGGTATATCTACCCTAATGTGAGGCTATACGTGTGAAATGTTTTTTTTTTTAATTTTTTTTTTACACTATCTACTTACTTTTATTAGACTTAAGGCTTTTATTTGAAATTATCTCCATCGATTCACTTTGGAGAAGAAATGAATATTGCTCAATAACGCCATCTACCGTATGACATGTAAACTTTGTGGTTGATAAATCGAATGTCAAATTACCAAATAGGTAGATATTGAGATTAAAAGTTTAACTATTCGTCACCTAGATGTCTGCAGTAGTCTCGTTTTGTTAAGGCTTTGTACATTCTGTATGAAGGTTTAGATTCCGTATCTTACAACCATAATGCTGGATGCAATGAGATTGTAAGATTTGGATTTCGGTTCATCGGAGCTAGAGGCCTCCTCAATATTGGGAGAGCTCCATGCTCAGCAGTGGAATGCTAAAAAGGTTGCAGCTTGATATAATGTAGCGATAGTAATCGTTTCAGCTGCAGCCTGTTCATAATCTTCCACCCCAAAAGAAGACTAATAAGCTGAGCAACTAACTCAATGGAGCCTGTGATGTAAGGTTCGGCGGCGGTAAGGCTCGCGATGCACTTATTAGGTACCTATAGTCTAGCCATTCTCGGCCAACGAAAGAAAATACAGTAAGCTGATCTAAGTATATTTAATATCGTCGACAATATTAGTGAGAGTTCAAAATAATTTTAGGTACTTAAATTTAAACTTTTATTTATGGTTTTGAATAGGCTGTTACCGAAACTTTCATACAAATTCCCCAAAGTGCCTTTTAAGTTTATGTCGCGTATTGTGTAAATGAACATAACTTTTTTGTTTATCACCCGATTGATATGAAATACACACTAATGTTACGGAAATTCATTCAACAATATATCAGCAAACACATCATTCAAAGAAGGGAAAAGAATTTGAGAATGAAATATTAAGTTAAGGTTAATTATTGTACGCTTGAGATACCAACTTTCGAATCCATTTTATTTGCTATTGAGGGGTAGTTTTGAAAAAAGCTTAAATATAATTCTTACTATGTTAGTAAAGATTACAAATATAAAATTATAAGTATATTACTCTGCACAAAAATATTCTGTACATCAAGTTTCGACACTCAATTTTCAAAGAGTTTCAAAGAAAATTGACATTTAAAGGGTGAATTTCGGGAAATGCTGAAACACGTATTCTTTTATTTTGCTTAGAAAATATTTATACCAAATTTCAAGAAAATCTATTGAAAAAATCCAAGTTTTCCATACAAATTTTCATCGCTCATTTCACACCCTTAAAGGGTGATTTTTAAAATTATCTATAGCCTAAATGTTAGCGAGGACCAATACATATAAAACAAAAAAAGTTTCATCAAAATCCGTCCAGTAGTTTTTGTGTGAAAAGCTAACAACAGACAGACAGACAGACAATAATTTCAAAACTTATATTTTTAGCTTCTTTTACTTATAAAAAGACCCCTAGAAGTATTTTTTTAAATTTATATGCAATGTACAGAATTGACCCTGCTTACAGTTTTGTTATATGTATAGATAGAAAACAGTTATGCATAGAGTAAACTTAAAGCAGTTTCTTCCTACTCTTATATATTTCATTTAAATGAAGTAGCAGAAGAAATTGAGCTGCGATGGCCGAGTGGTAAGGACCGCGGTCTCCGACGCGGGAGGTGCCGGATTCAAATCCTCGTTCCTGAGCGCGCACCGCTGACAAAATAAATTTGTAATGTGCGCATTTCATCCACTGTGATGGAAAATATTTTGATATTTAATTGATTTCGGTGTTTTCCATCGCCGTGCATGCCTGAAAGAAAATCATAATTTCTCGAAGGTATAATGTCCACCAATCCGCACTAGGCCAGCTTGGTTGACTATGGCCTAAATCCCTCTTAGTTGTTAGTGTACCAAACATTGAATACCAATCATTTTATAAATATTTTATTTATTCCTAATTTCAATACGACAAATTCGCCGTTTTGGGTTCTATAGTTTTTAAAAATTCGTATAGGTACCTACCTACTTAATATATTTATTAATTAGTTATGTAGTCTTAAGTCCAAACTTTTTTATTGTTACGTCTATTACTATATTAACCTTAGTCTATTTTGTTTCTTCGCTGCATCACGGTGAAGGAAAAAATGATGTAATTTCTCGAATGCATGATGTCAACCAATTCGCACTTGACCTGCATGGTCAACGCCTTCATCCCTCTCTTCCAAGAGGAGACCTGTGCCCAGCAGTGGAACATAAAAAGGTTGGACAAAAACTACATGATGGCTAAATGTAACTTAAGGCTTCACACGCATAGAACCACAGCAGGATATCCTATATCGTAGATACCATACGTTGGACATACGCAAAAACAAAGGATACAAACACTCAGATCAGGGAATAATCTCTAAATTCATCATTTAGATATCTCTCCCGTTGGATATTGAATCCTGGACCTTATGCACGGCATACCGGTATGGTCACTGCGCCATAGTGGTCGTCAATTCGTAATTTTATTTATTTAAGTGCTAATATTCATATTCCCCGTTGCATAGTAACTTACAGACAATACATTATTCACAACGTCCTCGATAATAATGTGTTTCCTTGAAAACAAAACTGTAACAAGATTAGTAATTAGCAGAAATACTTGTAATCATATGGTTTCTTGGCGTCATCAAAACTGATCCATCGCGAGTTGGATTCTACTTATACCTACTAAGGGTTCCATACGAAGAACAGGTATGGAACACAAGTGATCTATATGAAATGAAATGAAATAGTTTTTTTTATAAAACATATCAATGTCCTGTGTCTTAATAGCTGTCCAGTCAAACGTCCTCACTTGTAAATATTTAAGTGCTAATTAATTACTTAAATAATGCTTAGGAACCTATTTAACGAGTTTTAATGACTAACACTGATAGCGTTCGGCAAAAATTCTGTGACTGTACTTAATGTTACTACAAAATAGTGAATCAGCGATATGGAATGAACCTTAGACTTCATCCATAACAATCATAACAAACAGTAGCAATTCATTCTAGGGTTGCCAACTTTTTTTACAAGAATTAAAGTTTATTTAGGTCTGAGAAGGAAAATAAACAGTATTTTACAAAAATGAAATGATGAATGATGTTAAGTTCTACGCACGCCACGCAATGTGCATACTCGTACTACTTTTTCTTTTTTTTTTCTTTTATGGCATCGCAAACTCTGTGCATACTGCCAGCGTCAAGTATATTTTTTGCATAATTTTTTTGCCAGTTTCAATGAAACTGAACGAAGTAATAACAAAGTCAGTAAGTAAGTCGTCAGTAATCAGTCAGTCTAGTCAGTCCAACATTCAAGTAAAGAGATGACTACTTTACTAGAACGTGTCCGATGGAATTTTGGAGGCAAGCAGAAAAAACATATTTTAGCACTGTTGTTCTATTTCACAAACACTCGTGCACTGTAATTAACCTATATCAAACAAAATGCCATCAACTTTATCCGATATAACTCAAAAATACACCAAGAAAATGAAAATAAAACAAGAGCACAATATGTATTTTTTGACTTCCCGCCAAAACTCCACTCGTACTACTTATGTACGATATGTGTAGTGTCAGTGTCAGTCTCGAATATTTGACAGATTCGTTCTGAAACGCTCGATTGTGACTGCGCTGCACTAAGTCCGAGATGTTGATACTGAAAACAGTATTTTGTATACTTTATTTTAATTCTACAGTAAAAATTATAATACTGTTTTTAACAGTATGGTTGGCAACCCTAACTCATTCTTACCATTATGTTCGTACATTAAAAACATTTTAAGAAAGAAACGTGAGACACGGTTATTTGCATTGTTCGCAGAACGTGAAATATTGTATGAATTGTATGTTGGCCATGAGTGTCAATCAAGTAACTACTTCTTTCAATTCGAATGGTGCTACTCCAAATGCTGATCTCCGGAGTAGCAATATGATATAAGTCTTGTGGGGACAAACATGTAGTTCACTCCCTATAGATTGGCTCTCATGACATGACTTTATGTGCTACTCCTGAGACCTTTATCTGTATCAGACAAGACTTGCCCGGTGCTTGAGTTTGTCTGTTAATGATGATGACTATAAGCTACCATTAAACATTACGTGGCCTGCAAACTGGTCTGCTACACCCTAAGAGCAACGAAGGCTTTCGCTGAGGCACTAGCAGACTGTTTTTTTTTCATATTATAAGATCGTGTGGGATCACAAAACTAGAGTTATTTTTATTACAAACTAGTCTAAGACAAATGAGTATTTATTTCTAACTTAAACTGCTTAATACAATATATCTAAGAATGCGTCCGTTACCGTTTTTTTAGTCTCTGTTAAAGCGAATACACTTTTTTTGTAGTGTTTTATAATAAGCAAATAATTTTTGCACTAGCACTTTGTTATTTTCACTGCACTAAACTTCACTATACTAATTCATGTGGCTTTGTCCTTTTGAGTCTTCTTATGTGGTCTGTTGTGTCGAGGAGCTGAATAGCCTTAACGTTGACATGGTGGAGAAGCCTGCGTTCATGGCTCTCTGCGGGTTTTCGGATGATGTCTGGAACGAACTCAACTTCCATCTAGCCTATGTAACTTCTTGTATTTGATCTCAAGCTCGTCTCTTTTTCTTTTGTTTTGTATCTAAAGTCATAACAAGATACTTTGCTGTATTTGCATACGGTATGATTTTATTATTGATGTATAAAGGGTTATAGCTATTCTCGTTTATTGGTTAAATCTACATGAACTGACTTCATTTCGTTTAGCAAAGAAGTTAAGTTCTTCTAAGTAGCAAAAAAGTTACGCAAAATAACGTCTGTTGTCAAAAAAACTGTACGACTAAATGGTGAATCAGCGATATGGACTGAACCTTAGACTTCATTCATGACATACAGTAGCAACTCATTTGTACATTAAAAACATTTTAAGAAACAAACGTGAGACACGCTCATTTGTATTGTTCGCAGAACGTAAAATATTGTATGTACAATGATCGTGAGGGTCAGTCAAGTGACCACTTCTTTCATTAAATTTTAACAGTACTGTCTTTTTAATAAGTAACCTATCGGCTATGTGGTTAGAGAAAAGTCCACGCGGACGGAGTCGCTGGCAGCCGTAGTGTAATAATAAACTTAAATCACCCGACCAAAGCAGAGTCGAATGACTAACTACGTTTTAAGGTGTCTTTAACAACATACATCTATGTATTATCATGTTAATAGTACATAATTATACAAAATAAAAATAATATTTGATCACATCAAAAAGTTCCTTAACTCAAAGGATAAAGAAACCCTTGTAGTTAGAATCATCTGTCTTCCTTCGTCTTCGTAGAATCAATATTAAAACAAGCGGGATTTTATAAACGGGAAAACCGGCAAAGAATGAAATTAAAAATTAAACAAAAAAATATTTTTATACTACGAGATTTTTCCGTCTATTTTAGAGGGTGTTATTTTAACCTCCGTCATTTTATACATGGTGCGACACTTTTTACGTAGTCTTTTGATACCTACATACGGTAGATTGATAGATGAGATGATGTTATTATTCCTATACGAGACAAATATTTAAAATGATAAAGCTTAAATGCTCTGAAACAGAATATATTTATTTATCTTTATTATCAGACTGAGCAGCGATAGCAGAGTGGACAAAACCGCAGTCTTCAACGCGACCGATCCCGGGTTCAAATCCTCTGCGCACACCTCTGACAAAGAAATTTGTAATGTGCGCATTTATCGCTGCGCTACGGTAATGGGAAATATAGTGATATTTTTTTACAACCCTTTTTTTTATGTCCCACTGCTGGGCACAGGTCTCCTTCTCACAAGTGAGAGGGATTTAGGCCATAGTCCACCACGCTGGCCAAGTGCGGATTGTTGGACGTCATGCTTTCGAGAAATTATGAATTTCTCTCAGGCATGCACGGAGATGGAGAACATCGTAATCAATTAAATATCACGATATTTTCCATCACCGTGGAGCAGCGATAAATGCGCACATTACAAATTTCTTTGTTAGAGGTGCGCGCCGCGGATTTGAACCCAGGATCGGTCGCGTAGAAGACCGCGGCTTTTACCACTCGTCCATTGCTGCTCAATACCGTGATATTAATTAATTACGATGTTCTCCATCGCCGTGCATGCCGGAGAGAAATTCATAATTTCTCGAAAGCATGATGTCCACCAATCCGCACTTGGCCAGCGTGGTGGACTATGGCCTAAATCCCTCTCAGTTGTGAGAGGAGACTTATGCCCAGCAGTGGGACATAAAAAAGTTTAAAAAAAATAACAGACTATGGTGCGGACACTACAAAAATTAAAGGTATGACTCATACACTTCTACGCAATAGCCATAATTTCCTTCGGTCAGATTGCAGGAACCAAACAAACAATTCTGAGAATCCGACCCCTCATACGTAATCTCGTATGAACGAAGTCGAACCCGTTTAAATGAAGACAAGTCGTCAGACTACTCAGTAGTCGGCCGTCCGTCTGAGTGTGTAATTGTTGTGACTGTTTCGTGATCGAAAAATGTATTTTGCCGTGTTTGGGGTGATTCTAGCCCTCTCTGGGGGTGCCCTGTCCCACACGTACCATTTGGGAGCATGCCCAGTGGTGGAGCCAATGCCAGGATTTGATATGAACCAGGTAATACTATAGATAAAGGAATTATGCGTCTCCTAGTTTGTGCTATTCAAATCTCAGCGGAAGTCCTCGATTGGCATAGGTGGCAGAGGTTACCGGTGTATTTCTATTATTGTAAGGCCAAAATAAAAAATATATAGGACAGCTGACAAATAATATAAATAATGTGATCACGTTCAATGTTAATATAAAGAAATATTGTATCGGAATATCAAATCATGTAGACTTACAAAATAAGTGATACTTAAATTAAAGAATTTACACTTGCAGCGCAAAACTATACAATTATACTTAAAAGCGTACGGTTAAGTGCCTTATATGTAAGCTGATCAATATGAAAAAATATTCAGTCATAAATATTTCTTTAAGTATATATATAAAAAAATATCTTAAACAAATAAATAACACTTTATTCTTTCGTTACAGTCCATAGTTGTTTTTCGATATAAGTAACGATTTTATAATACCTAATGCAGTTATATCATTATTGTAGTATGTTGTTGTGTACATAAATTAAAAAAAAGGTCTGATATTGATGTTAGAGCAGTAGCGCATTTTAGTGCAAATTGAAGATGGTCTGCAGGGTCTGATTTGCATACATTGCTCGTTATCTTGAGTATTTAATTACAATGTACTCAAATAACCAGCAATGTATGCCAAATCGGCCCCTGCATGTTGGCCAATGTAATCGGCCCTTTTATCCTACGTCTATTATGTATGGACAATACAAAGAAGCATAGACTGGAGGATGCTAAGTCTATGCAAAGAAGGGAGAACAAAGAAATAGTACATAATAAATACCACAGCCTTTTAAAATTAAAAAAGGTTCAAGGAGTGTTTTAGGGAGAATTAAATTTAATTAGGGAAACAGATAGAGAAAAAAGAGAAACCAACAGAGAAGAAGTAATACTGGTCACGGGCTGGCCTTTCACTCGAGTAGCTGATTTAACCAGATGGCTGCGACACCTACGTACACCGTCATATTATGTCTTCATTGCTAATTATTATAAAGTAATTTTAACCCAACTGGGTAAATAAAAATATTTTTTTATCAAAAAACCAATACAGATATACTATTTTAGGCATAGTTATGATGTGATAATGGAAGATAACGGTCTTTGTATATTTACACAAAGCATCAACAAGAGGAACTTGACCCGCCGCCCGTCAGCCCGTTATTGATAATGATAACAATGAATCATCTATTACTGTTAGGCAGCTTTACTCATACCGGCATTTTTTTAAACGGGATAGTTGACAAGCACGCAGGGCATGAACGTTAAGTGATCGTTGCAGCCCAGGTCCACATCTATTCTATCATACGCAACCTCAAGCAAAACTTAGTCTTAACTGAGGTCGTATCATAAAATAAGTAAGTAACCGTCCATTAATCACGTGTTTTTTTTTGCATTTTAACCCCCCTCCCTCCCTCTTGGTGATACATGGTGAGGTTTAAGATTCCCCCGACCCCCATATCACGTGTTTTAGTACCTATAAAGAAATAAAGAATGTATTTTTTTATTTATAAAATTCAGGTATAAGTATCATCTAACTATATTATTATAGAAAATAAAAGACTATAATAATAACGTCTAGAGGTAGACAGAAAGGTTGCAGGTTGTTTTTGAATACCTAACATAAAAATAATCAACGGCGAATCAAAGTCGCTAACATTACAAGCCGCATTTTGTACGCGTTTAGTTGCGCCTTTTTCTCCGGAGGCTGATGGTCTCCTATTGTGAATCTGTCTGGCTCCTGCAGTAGTCCATCGAAACACAATGGAATAGCTTTAAAGCAGAAATGGCTGCGCCGCTGCAACTGGGACTGGAACTGCCCAAATATTTGGGTATTAATGCAATTCGTTCGACTACCAAAATAATAGTGATTAAAATGAAGAGCAAATGTCCCATGCTACGGGTATACCTTGCCTGATAGTAAGAGGAAATTAAAAGGGGCTTCCGAAGAGCAAAGGGAGCTCGAACCGTCCAGTTGCCAGTCCCAGGAAGAGCAACGACCAAAATAATAGTGATTAAAATGAAGAGCAAATGTCCCATGCTACGGGTATACCTTGCCTGATAGTAAGAGGAAATTAAAAGGGGCTTCCGAAGAGCAAAGGGAGCTCGAACCGTCCAGTTGCCAGTCCCAGGAAGAGCAACGGTGTGTGCATGGCATGAAGAGCATCATTGATCTCCGGGTTCCTATTGAGATCCCGTATATAAGTAGATGAAAGGATGTAAGCAACTTCCACAGGTGTAATCGATCCGATATTTCTCATTTTGCCACTTTAAGTATCTTATTATCAAATTATCACTACCTTTCTTATCTCCACAGATGCTCGGAGTCTGGTACGTGATCCAGAAGACGTCAACGGCGTCACATTGCATCACGTATAACTTCACGCGCACAGACGAGCCCGGCAAGTACGAGCTGGAGCAAGTGTCGCAGCACTTCATACTGGGTCTGACGCCCCTTGAGCATGACTACAGGTAACTACTATAACAGTTAAGACCTATTATTTTTTTCATTCGAATACAGTCAGTATTAGTGGACACCATCCTTTGCCTGGTCGTAACAGGCGACTAAAATTGAATTTCTTACGGCGATAATGGGATTCGATGTTCCGAATCCCATTATCGCCGTTATGAAAATATAAAAGAGATAAACTTAATTTTAACACAATAATATATTTTTATTGTATTTGTCCCATATTGCGCCTTTTATACATTTAAATATTTATTTATTTATATTTCGGATCGGTTCCGATCGTCGGCTTTGGGTACCCATATCTCAGGGTGTTTGTACACTGAGAGGAAAAAAAAGCCGGCGAAAAAAACCTCCCTTTCAGCTTCATTCTGTTGAAATTTTACAAGTGGGTAGATCTTTTATGGTTCGCCCGTGGAAGTGTCACCGCTGCACCCAATTCTGCAGTGAAGCAACTCTCTTGTGTTTCGGTGGAAAGATGCAGCTGCCGGACAGATCCACAGGAGGTGACCATCGGCCTTTAGAGTAACAGCGCTACTGCATACAACCTCAAGCAAGACATAGGCTTGCCTGAGGTTATATATAGATGTCAAACTGTTCATGGGCTGCAGCGACCAAAACACCAAGTTGCGTTCATGGGGTGGTCACAGGGGACATGACCCCCCCTCCCCCCATCCATCAGTCATGCGGTAGATGGAAGGCGAAACAAGCTAATTTGGGACACCTCTTCCCCTAAATTTCTTAGTGACCCCCCACAATATCCATACTAATATTATAAATTCGAAAGTAACTCTGTCTGTCTGCTACGCTTTCCCGCTTAAACTACTGAACCGATTTTCATGAAATTTGGAACATAGATAGGGTGGACCTTGGGAAAGGACATAGGATGGTTTTTATCCTACGGGAACCTTTAAAACGTATCCACGCGGGCGAAGCCGCTGGCGGAAGACTAGTATTTCTATATTCAAATAAAAAAATGAGTTATGACCTACCACTAAGAGGATTGAGTAATGGGCTGAACGACCGATCCGTGGGCGCACCCAGTAAGGCTCGCTCGACCCATGCCTGGAGCGAATCGGTTAATCCGAGCGATTTTCTAGTAGAAAAGATACTAAAAGTAGAAAATCGCTCGGATTGATCTGCACTCCTGCGCAAACTATAAATGTTAATTCCCTAATTTTACAGGTACAAGGGTGTTCTGACGATTCCTGACCCGTCCGTCCCAGCCCGTATGCGAGTTAACTTCCCATTAAGTAAGTATATATCCCTTTAGGTGTCTTGTTTAGTACTGAAATTAATGTACTATATACATAGATATTAAAAGAGTTATTGTAAATATTTCTTCATCTCAACTAAGTCTAAGAAAAATGCCGCGTTTTACCTTACATACCTACAGGACTTTGGTTGCTCTCAAATTGATGTCAATTCCTAACTCAATATAGGACATTGGATTCGGATACGCTAATGAAGAATTATATTTTTTTAGGCGTAGCAGGATCGGCAAGCTATACAATAATGGCAACAGACTACACGACGTATGCTGCGGTATTCACATGCCAGAAACTGGCATTCGCTCACCGACGGTCAGCTACCATCTTGTCTCGAACGAAGGAACTTGACAAGATGTATGTTGACAAGGTAAGAACTACGCAAAATAGCTCTACGTGAGCTCTACCCCGTTCTTGATTAAAGCCTCCATAATATAGCATTTATCATCAGTTGTCTGACCCAGGCAATGTATATGAGATCGATAGAAATATGCTCTGAAAAACGCCTACTCGTAACTGTCACTTTCTATATACCTACCTTTTTTTGTATCGGTGGTGAAACCTTCAAAAGGTACCCGGATACCTTGGGAGAGATACCGGGTTATGTGAGATTACTGCACTTAAATCTTCTCGGTGGCCTGCCTAAGCACTTGGGGAGAACTTTTGGCAAAGAGAGATCTCCCGCCGGGCGTGGTGGTCATGCCCGGGGAGCGGCCGCGCTCCAACTGACTCAATTCGGAGCTTGTACATATTATTAGATATTCAGAAAACTTCTATAGCATGATTCAGGAATACCCGTGGCGCCATCTCTTGATGAGTAGCGGAAGGTCGCTACAAACTCTCCCCAGAGGTACGCACCGGTGTCCTCCACGCGCGGCGCCCCAAAACGAGCCAACTATCCGGAAAGCGTTGGTGACCTCCTGTAACTTCCAGTGCTTGCTGTAGTTCCCACTTGTTGGAGTTCCCACTCCCGCACCCGCAACTTCGGTTAGCCCCCTTTAAGTAGCCGTTCGATTAGGCACAAAATACCGTAGCGCTATTCTTAATCTCGAAGTTGCAGGAACTTTCCTATGGTGACTTACCAATTTGTAACGACGTGGTGTCTTTAATGCCGCTATTGATTATTGTTTTTTCATTTGTATTGCATTTTGTTACTAGTACTTTAATCTGATGCATTATAAGTACATACCGTCCCCGTAGTTGGAAAATTAAATAAGTCCGATTTTGGCGATATTGACTTTTCCCTATTTTCAAAACATCTAAAACATGCCGCATATTTGAGCCTTACAGGCGTTTTCGTATCTTATTCCGTTCCAAAAATATAGCCATTTTTGTCGGACAGATGGAATAATTAATATCTTCAGACAAACACTATTTTTTTAAAGGAAAAATAAATAACTCAGTAAATAAATCAATAACTGTGGTCAATGATAAGTTGAATGTCAAATAAATTAAATACTTAACATGAGTTGTTGAATTTTTCCTCAACTTCAAAATTCTTTCACAAAACTAACTAAGTTCTAGGAAAACTAAATAACTCTATTTATTTAATTCTGCTATTCAGAATTCTGATATAACGTACTTTATTTCGAGTTTGATAAATTCAATAACTGCATTTATTTCACCAAATTTTACTCTACCAAATGTATTTAGTTTGTAGGAAAACTAAATAAATAGCCGAAATAAGTAGATAATTGTAGTACGTTATAAATAACAGTTGTGGCAAAATTAAACAACTTGATTTTTTATGTGTTATTTATTTATTGTTAAAGATTGAGTTCAGTTTGTTAAAGCATAATGTAAAAGGTAATCAGGTCCACAAAATATCCCTACCGACAGTAAAATTGTCTCACATCTTTTAACAAATGTACATTAACTGAAAAAAAACACTAAATCGCGTTTATCTCAGAACTACAAAATCAGTTATTTAATTTTCCAACTACGGGGACGATACCTGGAAAACCGAGCATTGCTCGGATAAAAACAATTTATTTTCTTCGTTTAAAAGCAAAACACTCTTACTTTGCTTCTTACTTGCTTTAGCTTAGTGGCTTAGTGTTACGTAACAACCCAATCTGAAATAGCTCACAATTAAAAAAAATGTCACAAAAATAAAATAAAAACCGCAACATGCTTGCTTGAGGTTTGAACTCTTCGTCTCTAGCTCCGCAGTCAGTATAATGCATTCATTATAAACATAATGAACATGAATTTACATAATTCGTAATACGGTGATAACCTCGCGGGTCAGTATTATTTATAATACAACGTAGTACAAACCTCTTTCTGTTTGCCCTGTGAGTATTAGTAGTACCTATCACTAGTATAGGTAGTAACTAACAAGAAAATATAATAATAAAAGGAATTCAGTTAATGTACGAGTAACACTATTCTACTTTTCTACTTGTATTTGTGAACAATCTATATTATGACCTCAAAATATCTATCCGTAACCTTTTCTTTATAAAAATAACCCAACACTCTGCAGAGTTTGTCTAGGGATTTTAATTGAGTGTGTTGTCACGAAGAAATTGCTTTTTAGGAAGAGATCATCAATATAATAATATACTTACAGTGACAGTCCCTATAAGTTGCAATTTCTTATATATTGGCAATAAAATTTTCAAGTTTGTCTTGTACTTATTGGCTTTGGTTTGGTATAAGAACATCCGACAGCAGGTTGGGTACTAAGATGTATCTCCACCAATCCGCGTTGGAGCAGCGTATACTCCATCACGCTGCTCTGCTTCAGGCCTCCCCAATAATGAGAGAGAGCCGTGCCCAGCAACACAAACACAACGGACGCAACATTCTCTTTGCCCTTTTAGCTTTAGCTTGCTCCAACTCTCTTTTTACCCTTAACCGGGAAAGCCCAATACATGCAGCGGTTTGTTTTTTGCACAGAGCAAAGAAGTTGTTTGTGTGTGGCGGGTTTGTGTTTGTATACTAGTATGTACGCTTCATGTTTTTCACTTTATTTATACATATTATAACACTAATCTGTATATTCATCCACAGATGCGCTCCAAGCTAGCGTCCTACGGCGTGGACCCATACGATTTGTCGATCATCTCCCAAAGCGAGTGTCCCAAGCACCCCAACGGGGAGCCCAACGGCGTCAACATCGCCATCAGCCCTGACACCTTCTCCTCTCACAACATCGGCGAAGCTGTTAGGAAGACCGGTGGAGTTATTGGTAAGAATAAAAAACGTGTTTTTTTTTTTAATTTGAATGGATGGCCTCCGAAACAGTTAAAACCAGCGAACACTATTGTGTATGATTATGATGAGCGTATTATTAGTGAAGAAAAACATTTTATTTTAATTTTAATGGAGTAGCAGGTGAGCATCCGGGCCACGTGATGGTCACCTGATAGGCTACAGCAACCATTTAACACCACGTGGTCCCAGCATGCTCACGGGGATATCGGGGGGAATCCTTCAAAAGGTACCCGGCACCGGGAGAGGATACCGGGTTATGTGGGATTTGACCGCACTAAAATCCCCTCGGTGGCCTGCCTCTGCGCTTGAGGAGGACTCCGGGATCTCCAGTTTAACGCACCGGTGTTCTTCACGCGCGGCGCCCAGAATGGGCCCATCTTCGGGAGAGCAGATGTGCTCTCCTGGATCTTCCGATGCTTACGGCGGCATGCGGCCACGCACACGCCGTCGTCCTTCCCGGGGCTGCTCTATTCTTAATCCCGAATCCCGAAACTACAGGAACTAGCATGCTCACCTGCTACTCCGTTTAAAACGAACTCATTAAAAAAGTATACCCAAATGCGCTCGCTGGTTACCCGGTGACTGAACGATAGCAGAATGCTGCTATGGTTCCCCAACGATCAATAACGGCAATAACATTAAATCTCAATCTTACAGCTGAAGGCGTCGAGTACGTAGTGGACGCCGGCAAGAAGGTCTACCACAAGGTAGCCAGCAGCAAGGAGGATCTCACAGAACAACCTGCTGGCAACTCACACAATCCCAACGCTGATGCTGAGTGGCTGCCTTAGAATAGCAGAAAAGAAGTGTTATAAAGAGAAGGATCAAGGATGCATTATACTGGGACGTAGACATTTGATCGCGATGATAGGACATCTTTCATGATTATGGTTCTCAAATGTTACTATGAATTCGAGCATTAATAGTTTTAGAGTTGCTTCCGTATTGGAATAAAGCCAACTACAACGGCTAAGCCACATTAGCTACTTTTAGCCTCAGATCAATTAAAAAAGAATAGATGGAACTCTGCGAACAAGAATGAGAGGCCGGTATTGTTAATATGTGTGCGTGACCGACCTACTCACACATGTTGCGATCATAATTCAAATTACCACGTTATAATTATTTAATTATTATAATTTTATGGATTCATACTATTTATTACAACTTTTCACAAAATATTTCGATACTTTTTGTTATAAATTTTTATATTGTTGACAATGTTTTGCTCAATGCGCCACGATATTCGACTGGCAGAGACAGGTGCAGTTTCGCTATACGTGATTGCGTGTAATGTGTGTGTACACGACTAAGTACACTTTAAGTCGGTCACATTTCTTTGTTCGCAGCGCTCTATCTATACTTTTTTATTTGATCTGGGCTTTTAGCATCGTAGATCGGTGATTTTGCGTGTCGATGGTGCATCGTGTTTCGGCAACTTGGAGGCAGCATCGGAATCGCGTGTTGAAGCGACTTTAAGACTTTAAGGATACATGAGCATCGATCTTTCGTGATTATCTAAATTAGAATGTTTTCAAGTGAGCACGGTGCAGCGATCAATGTACTCTGTGGCAGCGATGCACTAGCGGTGCATGAGCTTCGATCTTTCGTGATTACCTAAATTAGAATGTTTTCAAGTGAGCACGGTGAAGCGATGCACCAGCCAGCGGTGCAGCGATCGGTCGCTGCGTTTAGCTTCTATAAAGCGACTAAATCTCCGATCGCCGATGCTTACAGTAGCTGGTGTGGCCCCATTAACGGTAGAAAAATACACATAAAACATAGTTTCATGATACGAATTATACATATCCATATTATTCTCTAATCGAAGTTATGACGGTACAACTTGGACTGTGGTAACATTAATATTTTTTGTGATAATAGACTTTTTAAGAATTATATAGCGAAATAGGCCCGTCAATTAATAGATTCACCTGTTAACTAAATAAATTGTTAACTACAGTCAAAGTGACCTAAATGTTTCATGCTGTTAGTTGGAGTTATTTATAACCAGACTATACAGTGAACTGATTTTGCTATACATATATTTTCGGATCGGATACATTATGTAAAAATTAAATGTGTTAAAAATACTCAAATCTTAGATTAATAAGGGTTTATATTTTTAATTTTTCTAGAACATACGACTGTATGAATAATAGATTTTCATCTGATTTAGGAATATCAAAAAAGATACAAATAAAATATTAGTGATAGAGTGTGTTTTTTTACCAACTTCCAAAAGGATGAGGGAATGTATTCGGCTGTATGTATTTTTTTAATTACATATTATATGCTCACCATCGCTCTACAATTGGCAGATTTTTTACTCGAAAGCTTATACTTTCAAGGTTGTCTTATTGTCACCAAGTCTAGATCTGATGTTGGGATTCCAGGTAAATCGAGCGGAACTCTAAAATATATTTTTTTTCTGAAGAAAAATTTATATTTGTGCATAGTAACCATCATCTCATGTGACTGAGCTGATGATGGAAGGTACCTACCACGATGGTTAGGAGTTGAGAGAAAATTCTTTCGATAAATGATTTTTTGTTCAAAATCTTTTACAACCGAAGTGATCCAACTGTCACCAAGTCAAGATCTGACGATGCGATCCCAGGTTAATCGAATGGAACTCTCAAATTTTATAGGCGCATAGGTACATTTTCTTTCCATCGTCTCATGTTACTGAGCTTATAATGAAAGTTACTACGACAGGAGTTGAGAGCAAATTCTTTTGATAAATTCATGCGTTTATGAGGACTAATTGTAGATTTATTTATGACTGTAAGGTTATTATAAATGGTAAATCTCATAAACATTTACAATGTAGGTGGAATCGCCAATTATGCTTAAATTAAAAGTACTAAGTTTTTACAAAAAAACGATATCAAACCGTTAAAACAGAAATTTTTCAGTAACTAAGTACTTCGCACGCATATGATACATTTTCTTGCTATTGGTATGATAATGACTCTTAATCTTAGAGCATGAAGATTTTGACAGATAAGACACCGGTGAGTCAGTTCCTTTGATGCTCTAAGTTTTTAATACTATCTTAAGCCTCGTATTCATGGTAAACATTTGTTTAGCAACAGTTGATCAACGTTGTTGATGAACAGCGAGAATACCTACTGCTGGAAACTTTGTTTAAATCAATATAGATTGTCCACACATACTTACCAGTCTACGTTAAAATGTTGCTTGAGAAAGTATGTAGTGTTTTTTATTTCTTAAACTGCATCGTTCTTTTTGCTTTTTGTTTCTATCTTTGTATTTTTTGATTGAATAATCCCATAGTAACGCTTTAGATTGTAATAATTCTATTAATTGCATAATTTTATCGTTGCTCCGTACTATTGCCATGTTTATAAACAGTTGCAAACACGTCCACACACGTCAACATTTGTTGATAAACTGATGTTTTCGCTCATCGGGCCTCAACTCTGCAACATGGATGGCGTGATCAACTCCGCAACACAAGTGTTACCCGCAATATGTTGACAACAAATTGGCAACATGTTTATGTAACCATGTTGTTAAACAAATGTTTACCATGAACATGGGGCAGAGTCTGTGGCCATCTTAGAGCATCAAGGTATGACAGGTATGACACCCGTCAGAGAGGAGTGGCCTTTACGGGCGAACCCCTCGGCCCAACGTCCATGTAAAATGTGCCTTCTAGTTATACAACTAGTGTGTGTCGGTGTCAGTGTTGACGGTGCATAGAAAATGACGTTGTTACATACTTGAAATTGACATATTTAGAAATGTATTAGAAAGTGACAAAATTAAAATGTGTGCGTTCGACGTTCTTTCCCCGCAACAGATTTGGCACAAAAATTATGTATTGAAGCGAGGCGCTATGCCGTCTCTACTGAAGGGTGAATCAGTAACTTTTGCCGGACTACCGATCGGAGGGTCCCGGGTTCGATTCCCGGCGAGTGATGATAATGAGCTGTTCTCGGTTTTTCGGTTTTTTATGTTTCTGTCTTTGTGTGTATCCAAGTTATATACCCACTGTACACCGTGGACCTATAGAGGGGCTAGGCTATGAGTCTGTAGCGTTATAAAAAAAACTCGCTTTGCATACTGACAATATGCGCATGTCATGCGGTGACATTTCGAAAAGAAAATAAATAAAATGACAAATGTTTTGTCAGTTGATTTGTCACTTTCTTGTCACACTCTGACAGCTGGCAGAAAGACTAAAAAATAAAAAACAAACAAAAACCACGCAAAAACTGATTTATATTAAAATAATAAAATTCCAACTCTATCTTAAAATTTAATTACTTTATTAAGTTAAATAATATTTGTATATTTTAAATATTAAGTTTCACCGCTTTAAGTCATAATTGACTTAAAAATGTCCAAGTCCCAGGAGCTGTGTGAAGGTTCAAGAATAGTGCTTGATTTTTTGAAGAAAAATGTTCCCAAAGCCAATTTATCTAACGCAGAATCTGAACTTAAAACAGACTTTATTCTCGCTAAACGAAGAAGCAAGGAACAGAAAAGAAAAACCAATAAGAATAAGACACGCGCCCTTACAAGAAAAGAGAAAAAAGACTTGGGATTTTATGAAATATCTAGAAATAGCCTGAAGTACAGTGACATGATACCTCTCAATGACATTTGGTCAGGCTACATGAGTGAGTTACTTGAATTCGACAAGGGTATTCCTGACTATTCTAGCAAAGCATGGTTTATGTTTACACAGTCCATGTATAAAGCAGACTTTCATGGCAGTATGCTGACTATAGTAAGGTCAAAATGCCCCAGTTATGTTGGAAAAACTGGCATATGCATTATGGACACTAAAAATACATTTAAAGTTATATCTAAGAATGATGTGATCACTACAATACCTAAGAAAGAATGTGTTTTTGAAGTACTGTTTCCTTGTAAGAGAATTAAACTTACAATATTTGGTAAGCTACTATGTGCCCGACCAGCTGAAAGATCTACAAAGAAAGTTAAATGTCAAGGTTTTCCAGATTTATGATGATGTGGTTAGAAAATATAATATTACCAAATATTTTTTTTCTTTTAGTTTTTTAACCGTTTTTACATCCCATTACTATCATAATTGAGTAGGATTTGTTATAAATAATCTACCATGGTGGTTATATGTAATTTTGTGGACACAACACTCCATTGATAAACTTTTCTTAGCCAGAACCGCTTAGCTTGCGAAGAGACAAAGGCTTGTTCTGCATGTTCTACCGACTTTACTATGGTGAGTGCTCCGAGGATCTCTTCAAATTGATACCTACATAACTATTCCATGATTATACCACCAGACAAAGGTTCCACTGGCACCAACTGGACTCAGAGTCTGCTTTGCACCCTCCTTTTTACCAATGACATGTAGTTTATGGGACAACCTTCCAGCTGAGGCATTCTCTCTCAGTGGACTATAACATAGGGTTCTTTTAGAAAGCTGTAAAAAAAGCTCTTCTTAGGTTGCCTGTGTCTATAGGCAATGATGATTACTTAACACCACACTGCACGTCTGCCTTTTTGTTTAGTTTATTTATTGAAAAAAAAAGAGTTGTCAAAATTTGAACCCGGGCCACTATCATAGTAATTTATTAAATACATATCTGTAACAATGTCAACCTTTTTTTATAACATGAAGCAGCTAAAAAGAATGCTAAGTTTTGTTTTCTTTTTTTCAACCCATTTTATGTCCAACTGCTGGATACAGGTTTCCTATTGGAAATAAAGAAGGATGTACACTTGTCAAATGATGCAGACTGGTGGACATCATGCCTTCAAGAAATTATAAGTATCTCTCAGTTATGTATGGTAATAGAAATATCACAATGATTTCCCTAAATGTGGAGCAGCAATAAATATGAGCAAAATTAACTTGTCAGAAGTGGGTGCAGAGTTGTCAACACCATTTCCGAGACTGCAAACTTTAATGCTGCCAAGAAGCCATTGATTGCTGCTCTTACAACAAAAAGTATTAATGCACAACCAAGCTTTGTTACAGTTTTGTGAGGTTTTATAAATTTTTTTGTTAATGTGTCGCCAGTCGCCAGCCTCCATTTTTATTTATAACTAGCTGACCCGACAAATGTCGTTTTAACTATGAATATTGAATTCTAATTTTAAATGAAAAAAACGTAATATGGTTTTCTAATTTTCCGCGCAATTTTCTTAGTATGTTTTTCATAAGAACCTTCCTCTGATCAACACAAAAAGAATTAGCAAAATCGCCATTAAATTAAGATGGTTTGGTAGTAAAATAATGAATTTTATCTAAGATTATTTATAATATGAGTTTAGTTAGAAAATGCATAATTCTAGGTTTTATTTGTTTTGTAGGTGAAAGGGGAATTTAAATACTTTTATTTAACATTGGCAATATGCAATGCATGGACTGTGTGTGGTGTGTGTTTGTCATATTATTATTAAAGAATAATAATTAATATGAATTTTAATTGGCTGACAAAACTTTTAATCAAGGCTACAAAACTGTTAAAAAAATAGTACGTATGACATTGACGGCTGACACAGTTCACCAATGAGGAAGCAGTTCACACAGTATTGACATTGACAATCAAAATGTACTCTGTGATGAAAGAAAATACACATACAGCACCAGTGCAACGCATTTAATTTATAAAGTTTACATTTTCTCTCTCTATTTTATGTACAATATTTATCTTGTAAGTGCACCGATCAATAAGGGTCGAGCTGAGTTCAGTAAAGCTTGCCATTAGTAATACCTAAAGTACCATATTTACTACAATAATAACAATGTCTAACTCGCAAGATGAACCTGCCATTCTCGCTCATCAGTGTTACATGAAAAATGATTACGGAGCTGCAATGAAACATTTATCGGAGCTAGAAACCCTGGTTGGTAACAATAGTTCCTTGCTTAAACGCGTGCAACATAATAAAGCAGTAGTAGAATTCTCCGCAAGCAACTTAAAACAAGTAGCAAAGTTCAAAAAAATTGTATCACAGCTGGCTGGAGTTAATTTCCCAGAAATCGATGTTAAAGATTATAACTCTCCTATTATTCTATACAACTACGCCGTTTTACTTTATCATTTGAGGTACTACTATCAATGTACTGTCTTATTGGAACGGTTATTGGTATCTGGAACCGTCAAAGACACAAAGTTACAGTGTAAAATTGTACTCCTACTTATAGAAGGGACTTTATGTCGCCGAACTTATGACAAAGCTTTAGAAATTGCAGCTAAACATAATGAGCTTATGACTTTGAATAATGAAGTATCTGATACATTTGATCGCCTTGTTGCTCGAGCTAAACTGTATCTAGGACAGAAAATAGAGCTTAAAGCAGATTGTATGGAAAATGCTTTTGTCTTAGCACACCAGCAATACTTACAAGGTCAAGTGAAAGATGCAGCACACACATTAGGGTTGTACAGAACTATCAAATATGAATATGATTTGAAAACCCAAGGTGAAGAAATCTGGGGCGCTATGAACAACAACCTTGGTGCCATTTACTTGTCAGTAAGAAAACCATACTTAGCATCCAAATATTGGCAACACGCAATCAAAGAACATTATAAGGCAGTAGAATCTGGTGATAGCGAGAGATTGATTGTTTGTAAGGACAGACCTCTCTATGTTTATAACTTAGGCATTGGCCTTCTCGCTGGTAACATTGTAGATGGGGCATTTGAATGCTTGGTAGAAGCTGCAAGACACTATCCCAATAATCCTATTATATGGCTGAGATTAGCACAATGTTGTGTCAAGAAATGCTGCACTGAAGAAATACAGCAGTTCACAGTCAAGAAGCTAGGAAGTGGACCACACACCAGGGTCTTAGTTGCAAGGGAAGTAAAGGAAAAGTTTTCGACATCTGGAGAGTCATTTGCTATACCATCTATGTCATTAGAATTTGGGGCACTCTGTCTTAAAAATGCCTTGACTCTACTTCCAAACAATGATCCACCAACTGATATTAACAAGCCATTTATTCAAGCGCCTCCGGGACCTCCAATCAATTGGAAGAAGCGGTGCGAGTACAGAAACTCAATACTACTTCTCCAAAGCTACATTTTCCTTCAGTTGCAGGACCCACTCAGTGCTCTTGTAACTGCCAATGAGTTGCTTCATCAGCCAGGTCTCACCAACTGTCATAAGGCCTGGGCACATATGTATGCTTCTGAAGCTTTAGTTTGCCTCGATAAAACTACAGAAGCCATGGAACATTTGAATCCTAAAATTATTCATGAACTAATATCTACTCTGCCGCCAGAAATGCGTGATATAGCAGGTGTTTCTGTATGGGCTAAAGCTGCAGTCTGCCACATCCTAAGAGGAGATTTAGTAACTGCAAAAAAAATTTTGTTGCAAATCAATTCACCGAGAATCTTACCACTTCAAATGTATCTAGAAATATGCACAGGAAATATTGATAATTGTCATGCCATATTGAGGAAGCTTCGTTTTAATATTTCTACTCAATAAAATTCAAACTATTTGAGGATCTAAGCTCAAACATGTGACATAATTGTGTAACTGACTAAAGCTGCTGAAAACTTGAAGGAACTTTAACTAAGAAGATGGATTATAAAGCCTTTATTCCTAAAAGACAAATTGTACTAAATCAATGAATATGGTGCATATATGAAATCCAAGTGCTTACACCCTGACAGAAAAAAATACTCAAGAAATACTGTTTATAGTGATGGCGACATGCTTCTAATCAGAATCAAGTATCATCTAAGGATAAAAAGTAAAAGATAGATAAATGTGCTAAATAGATAGAATAATGATTTACAATCTTTTCATTTCCTAAATATTATTCAGTGTTCTTGTTATAGCAAATTTAAGCTGTTATTAAAGTCAAATTGTTGGATACTGCAATCTCTATCTCTTCTCCATATTTTAAATATAAACATTAGTGATGCAATATGCACTATCAAATCTAAACTGTTATAACTATACTTACCATTAATAAAATTAATGTAACTCAATATAAACAGTAAAGGATTATCAATTTTAATGATGTTGTTTTGTTTTTGATGTCACTGTTTACTTGTTGTAATTATAGTATATTTTAAATAAATATATCTTAGGAATCATAATCATTACAATTGGCCATTCTACTGTTTATTTATGATTTTTGGCATACTCTACATGATCGACAGGAAGTACCGCCATGGCACAGGGAAAAGGATCATCAGCCTGCAGAGTAGCAGTGCAGTTGGAGCACAGAGTTCCAGATAATGTGCACTCGAGAACTGCACAGTACTGTGACACTACTTAGGCTAGCCTCAGACGTGCTTGAGTGAGGTTGTGAGATGCCCATGGGCGTTGCCGTTATGCATAACATCTATTCTATGCTAATATTATAATGAGGAAAGATTTGTTTGTTTATTTGTATTGAATAGGCTCTGAAACGACTGAACTACTTTTACCATAGGAGAAAACTGAGGCAGAGAATAACAGTTTGGGTCTCAAGAAACGTATGGAGAATATTCATTTCATACTATGTATTGATTCTTTCTAACGCGGGTGAATCCGCGGGGAACAGCTATGTAGTATCCTATATAAAGCCATGCACCTACCCCGAAAAACCTGCTTTCAAGCCTCTACACAAGTTTTGTATAATGAAATGACCATGGCTTTTAAAAGAACCAGCCAGAGGTCAGGCAGGTAAGTTCCACTAAGTTTTTAATATTGTGATTTGGAACATTATTGCGTTAGGCCGCGTTTCCACCTGCAAGCAAACTCGCGGAAGTCTTGCGTAAGTTCCTTACAATATCGTTTACATTTCCTGCAATTTATTCCTGCAAAAAATCTCTTGCGAGAAGCTCGCGGTTCATACTATCGCAACATATCGCGGATATATTTACACACGAGTGTCGCGATAGGAACTATCGCAATTTATTCTATTCTATATTTTCATTTTATTATGTAGTGGAATGTTAATGTTTATTTAATTTAATGCAATTTTTATTATGATGATTTTGTTAATGTCAATGTAATTTACTTGAAAGAGCCATTGTGCCTATATAATTGCAACGCCCTGACAGGGTTCCATGCTGATTGCTATACTTTTTTACTTGTACCACCTTTATATTTTGTGATGCATGATGCAATAAAGATTATGATTACAAGATTATGATTATACTGTGAAATCATGCCGTCATGTGAAATTTTGCAGTTTCAGTTTCTGCAGTTTCAGTCAGTTTTTGCAGTTCGGGATATTTCATTCTCAGTTGTAGAGAGAATTATTGTGCGATGGCATTAAGTTATTTTTTTTAAATTCGGTTTTTATAATCCGCATGCTGGCTCTCCCACAAACAAGGATTGTACTCATACAATCCTATTAACTTGCTGCGAGATATACGAAACTAGACCGATAAGCAGCGAGATCTGTCGCGAGTCGATGAAGACATGTTTAGTTAGACCTGCTATGCTATCTATCGCTTTCGCAACTACTAGCAGGAAGCGCTTGACAAACTGTCGCGACAGCACTTGCTATAGTGTTTACACTTGCAAGCTGCTGTCAGACAGACTTTCGGACATTTCTTGCGGAAGTTGTCTTGCAGGTGGAAACTCGGCCTTAGCCTCAGTTGTAAAAAAAATGTCGATAAATTGTCAAAAGCAAGCGTCTCACTCATGCATGTCAATGTCAAAAAGAAAAAGTTAGTCTTAGTAAATGTTTTTTTTTTTTTCAATTATGGCATCTCAATCTCTGTGCATACTGCCAGCGTCAAGTATAATTTTTGCATCAATTTTTTGCCAGTTTCAATGAAACTGGACGAAGAAGGTAATAACAAAGTCAGTAAGTCGTCAGTAATCAGTCAGTCTAGTCAGTCCAACATTCAAGTAACTGACCTTGTTAATATTGTTATTACTTACTTCGTCCAGTTTCATTGAAACTGGCAAACAATAGGCATGATGACACTATTAAAGAATCAGAAAATAAATGGTTTTACCGAAAAATATATGCTAAAAAAGTTGTAAAATATGATCCCGTTTTAATGTAAACATTAAGATTAATAAGATTTTCAATAAAATAAAATTATTAAATACAGCAATCCGACAATCAAAAGGAATGACGTCACGTCTCAGTAAATGTCATCGTGTTGCTTGAAGTTTGACGAGCAAGCCGACGCCATGACACCTACGAGCGTTTTCGCGCTTAATTCAAATTACATAGCAGAAAATACATTAATTTACGTTAAAACTTAAGTTTATTGCTGAAATAAACTTTTTTTCGAAACTAGGAGACGTGTACCTACAATAAGGAAAGGTATTTAAAAATCTGTCATCATGCCCATTGATACAAAAATTGTACTTGACGCTGGCAGTATGCACAGAGTTTGCGATGCCATAATTGAAAAAAAAAGAAGATTTTGGGAATTCGGAGTTTTGGCGGGAAGTCGAAAAAGACATATTGTGCTCTTGTTTTATTTTTACTTTCTTGGTGTATTTTTGAGTTATATCGGATAAATTTGATGGCATTTTGTTCGGTATAGGTTAAATAGTACACGATTGTTGTGAATTAAAATAAAAGTGCGAAAATATGTTTTTTAGGCTTGTCTCCAAAATTCCATTGTAGTAAATTTCCATTCCATTCTAGTAAAGAAGCCATCGCTTTACTTGAATGTCTGACTTGACTGACTGATTACTAACGACTTACTGACTTTATCTATTATTAATCGTCCAGTTTCACCGAAACTGGCAAAAACGTGATGCAAAAATTATACTTGCCGCTGGCAGTTTGCAAAGTTTGCGATGCCATAATTGAAGAAAAAAAGGAGATTTTGGGGAGTTTTGGCGGAGTTTTTGGGGGAAGTCTGAAGGGACAAGTTGTGCTCTTGTTTTATTTTCATTTTCTTAGTGTATTTTTGAGTTATATCGGATAAAGTTGATGGCATTTTTCTCGATATAGGTTAATAACAGTGCACAAGTGTTGTGAAATAAAATAACAGTGCGAAAACTTGCCTCCACAACTCCTGACTAGACTGACTGATACATGACGACTAACTGATTTTTTTCTACGACTACAGTGATGCAAAAAACTTACTTGACGCTGGCAATATACACGCCATTATTAAAATTGAACCAAGGAAGGAACTTACATACAAGTTTCTTGAGAATTGAACAGTAAAACAGAAAACTTACTTGACGCTGGCAATATGCACAGAGTTTGCGACGCCATTATTAAATTAAAATTGAAAAAAAAAATAAGATTTTGAGTTGTTTGGAAATGTAAATGTAAAATGAATTGCATATTAATTTATATTTTTCTAAAAATATTTCAGTGCAGTCGCCGTAAATCATTGATATTTTTTGCATTTATTCCATATCTCAATCTATAAGAAAATCTCGTTATAAATGTTTACGTAAAAATGTCCCGTAAATTGATTATTTTTTTCTCCATGTTATCAGTTTTGTCGTACTTTGGTGTGATATTTATTATAATAAGCCCGCTGTCGGGTATCGGTACGACGTTTTACACCAACAACTACATGCAAAGTTACCCCCTGCGTCGGGCGCCGAGCTTGCAAGTGCGATGGTGCAAGGAGTTACGATGGAGATCGCCGCCTGCGCGGCATCCAGTGGCGTTGGTGTCCTTTCCCGGGAGCGGCAACACTTGGCTGCGGTATTTGCTGCAGCAGCTCACTGGTAAATCTAATTTACTCTTGCTAGCTACAGTTTCCTTTGGCAATACTTTATCGCTTACAACAGTAGAGAGGTTATGTCAGTTGTACTGTAGGTATTTAAGACTTGTTTTACTGAACTGTTTTAACTACACGTGTTTACTTTAAATTGTGATATTAATAAACTAGATAAGTCTGCTATAATTTAGTTATATTACTAATTATTGCAGCCCTAGCTAGAGCACTCAGCCTATTCATAAGTTGTTCACTTGACTAGCGTGTACTGCATTGACACAACAAAGTCTGCTTTGTATTTTCGTGTAACTTTTTGTTGGTACTAGAACTTTAATGGTTTGACTAGCTCAGTTTCCACAGTAAATCAATTCTATTGTGTTTCAAAGATGTTATGTATTTGGTGCTTCCCTTAATCTGCCACATGTAGCAAATAACTCCTCTGAGATCTAATGCCATGACTGGAACACTATTAGTATTATTTAATTGATTATATTTTAATTACAGGTATTGTAACTGGTTCCATCTATATGGACTATGGCCTCAGACTAAATGGCTTCCCTGCAGAGAATATCAGTGATGGATCAGTGCTGGTGGTGAAGACGCATGAAAACCCTCCCTTGGAGCCTGACCGGTTTAAGGCAGCCATTCTGTTGATAAGAAACCCAAGAGATGCAATACTGGTTTGTATAAAGGCTGTTTAGGTAATTTTATTGAGTATCTGATAGATGAATTGTTTTTTTTTTAAATTAAAGTTGTTAAAGTATAGTAAAATCTGCATATTAAAAATATTACCAGTTTAATTGTGAGTATTGTGAGTGTATGCTAAACTTCAAGCAACATGATGACATTTACTGAGACGTGACATCATTCCTTCTGATTGGTGTTGTCAGATAACATGGCCGATTGCAGTATTTTATACTTTTTTTTTTAATCTTATTAATCTTATTGTTTATATTAAAACAGGATCATTTTTTAGAACCCTTTTAGCATGTATTTTTCTGTAAAATCATTTATTGATTCTTTAATAGTGTCATCAATGTCATCATGCCTATTATTTACTTATGAGTTGGTGCAAATTTTTCTTTATCAACTCTACTACCATTTTAACAGTGTAACCTATTATTCATCAACTATGCTACTTCCTGTTCTGGCAGAAATCTACTCTGCCTTTGCCAATAAAAATAGCTATGTTCACGAATATTGGCATATAAAATGATACACATATTTATTTTTGTTAGTGATGCAGAATATAAACATACTGAATTTCACTGTAAAATTAATTTACTGATGCCCACTGATGTTTTGGTAGCTATCCCACTGATGTTTTACAAGCTTTGGGATTTCTGCAATGTTGTCGCTGCAAAAACAGGTTTTCGACAACCTTTCGGGGGTAGGGCTTTGGCCAGCGTCTAATTGCATCATGAGTTTGTTAACATTGCGCATGCTTTAAACGCAATGTAAACATCGCGTTTACGTAGCAACAATGGTGAAGAAATGCCATCACTCATAAAACGTCAGTGGAGTAGCGGCCTCACTTTTGGTACTCCATTAGATCACAAAATCAATTTAATTTATTTTATTTTATTTATTCTTTAATTGTTCACCTAAAAACTAGGCTAACAATGGGCGGACTTAATGCCTAGTGGCATTCTCTACCAGTCAACCCATGGTGATGGTGAGAATTTGTAGGTAGGTAGTAAGAGTAATGAGTGAGAGAAGCTGACACAGTTTTAAATAAAATTAAAATTAACTACTTATATCTACAAACATATAATATAATATACACACATTTACATAATATACATAAAATATAAACCATACAAAATATAATAAATATACATAAATAATATACATACATATAAATACATAAATATTATCGTGGTAGGAACGTTGAATATCTTAGACTATATCGACCGACTTTAAATAAAACTCTCGGAGCATTTTCTTGAAAATAGGTTTAGTTGGGGCTTTTCTGATGTCTGTTGGCAGAGCGTTCCAAAGTGATGTAGCCCGAAATGTAAAAGATTTCTGATAGAAACAGGTGTTGACAGATGGAATATCCATGGATAAATTTTCAGAAGAACGAAGAACTCTATTCAGGATAGTGCCACGATAATGAAATTTCTCTTTGAGGTAGGATGGGGAGAATGGATCATTTAGAATAGAGTATAGTAAGGATAGTATTCTAGAATTACGCCTCTGACGAATAGGCAGCCATTTTAGCTGCTGTCGGTATTGAGAGATGTGGTCGAACTTGCGAAGACCGAAGATGTAACGGATACAGTTATTAAGTAGGCGTTCTAGTTTATTAAGATGTTCTTCTGTTAGGTCCGGATAACATACATCACCGTAATCAATTATGGGTAGCACAAGAGTCTGGATAAGCATAAGCTTTGTCTTAAAAGGCAGAAAATTTTTAAGACGACCAAGTGATTGCAGCGCAGCAACGACCTTACGGCAGGTTTCTGTTACGTGTGGTCGCCAGCTCAAGGTACTGTCGATGTAAAGGCCCAGGTTCCGCACCGAGTCACTCAGCGGTATCTGAATGTCATTGTAATAGACTGAGGGTAGTGTATCTTTGTTAACTCTGGATAGGAGCCCTGGGCTGCCGACAAGTAATGCCTGACATTTCGAGGGGTTTACAAGTACCCCATGTTGGCTGGACCATTTGTGAAGAGCCACAAGGCAGGCATTTATGTTGTCAAACGCTTTATGAAGTTGGTTCACGCTCGACTGTACATAGAGCTGGAGATCATCAGCATACAGGTGATACGAACATTTTAGGCAAGAAGTAAGAGAGTTAATAAACATTGAAAATAATATCGGAGAAAGTATACCGCCTTGCGGCACGCCAGAGTGAAGATCGGCCCAATTAGAGGACATTTGTCCAATTCGGACGGATTGCTGACGGCCGCGAAGATAAGACGAGAACCAGCTCAAGGCAGAGGGTGTGAAATTCATATGCGAAAGGATGGCTAGGAGTATATCGTGGTCGACTGTGTTAAAAGCATTAGAAAAGTCAACAAGCACTACTAATGTTAGCTGTCTTTAAATTAAATTAGTTTTGTGTTGTTGACTCATATTTCTGTAAAGCCTTGTACCAATATTATAACATGCTTGTAAATACATATGTACAATACGCCACTTAACGAGAGTTGGCACATCTCAATCCTCACACGAATGTATTTTCATGTTGCGACAGGAGGAGACATCACACTTAGAGCTTATTTACATTGATCCAATGACTGGATCCAGCGTCGCTGCATTCCAGCGCTGGATCGGCATTGCTACTGGATTAGGCCATTGACATTCAATCCAGTAAACACTCTCACACACCCTAATAAAGGGCTACAAGTTTGCAGCCAAAATGAATATTCTGCGTCTGCGTCTTGGAAAGCGCAGGCAATTAAAATACTGTCTAAAATTCTTTGTGTCATACTGCTTCACGCGAAAAAAAATCTAAATCTATGGCTTCTCGATGCCAATGAATTTGACATTTTTGGCAAACTCAGTAACTATACAGTGAAGGTTGGCCCGTTGCGTTTACAATGCGGCGTGCAGGGGAGGTCACTTGAAAAATAGGAAGGATTCTATTCAGATCAAGCGCTAGATACTGGATGCTGTACTTAATTGGAATGTTTTTACATTGATCCAGTGCCGATCCAACGCTGGAATCAGGTGATGCTGGATCCAGCTATTGGGTCAATGTAAATCGACCTTTAATGCATTTGTGTTGTATAAAGTGTGCTATAGAGATCATAATACATCCACAATGTGCTTGCAAGTGCCAGCTCTCGGTAACCATCCAATATCCATGTCCTATGTCATAAGGTATTAATGACTTGTTTGTGTTGTGCTGTATTTCATGATGCTTTTGTTGTTTCAGTTTACCTAAGTTCAGTTTTGTGCTGCCAAGCACTTTAAGTTTTTTCTGCACTGTAATGTTTAATGGTAATTATTGTTTAAAGTTCTGTTTAAAATACTTTTGACATTGACTATTTTTACATTATTTAAGATTTTTTTGCAATCCATGTTTTTCAGTTATACCTTTGAGCTATATTTCATCCGTAGCATGTCATGCTTTTGATACTTAAATCAAAAATAGCAGCTGAAAATAAATTTGCTTACAATTTTGTACCCTTGTAGAAGAACCAATTTATCAAATGCTTGCTTGAAATTAACATTTTAAAAAATACTTTCAAGTTGAAAGTCTGTTTCATAATAATAAATATTATTTGTAATATTTATTTTTATAATGCATGACCCACTTAATATTATATATTGCAGCTTTAAAGTGTTTTTAAACATTCAACCAGAATACTTTGCATACTGTTTATTGCATATTTTCTTGTACTATAATTTTAAACATTTACAGGCAGATTACAACTGGCTTCACAAGGGCCACATAGGCACTGCACCTAAGTCAGCCTTTCGCAAAAGATCTCATGAACATCGAAATTCAGGTATAATAATAATATTCATATCAACCTTTTGAAAGTCTCACTTTATGGTCGTTTATCTACTCCTGTGTTATGAGCTTATGTCCATATCATCTCTTATGTCCACGAGGAAACAAAACAAGAAAAATGGGTTGTCAGGAATCAGTCAGCTGTCAGTTATCAGTTAGGTGTCAGTTATCAGTCAGTCAAGCCAGTCAGATGTCTGATGGAGTTTAGCAGGTTAAGAGGCCGTATACGAATTTTTGTCGATTTCGCTGATTTACCTGATTTAACACATTAAAATTTGTAGTAAAAAAAACAACATTTCCATAATAATAAAAAATTACATTGCTGATTGGGCAGCAACCTATATCAAACTAAATTGCATCAACTTTATTTTTCCATTTAACTTTTTAAGAAAGCTGATTATTTATTGTATACAGTACCTAATCAATATTTTAAAACAAGGCAGAAGTTTTTCTCCGTCTGCTCTTTTCTTCAGCTCAGCATTGCCTAAGCCCACTTAGAACAGACAAAACCATAAAATAAAATTCAGTAAGAGTTAGGAAAAATAATTAATTATTTTCAATTATACTTAGATTAATAATTTTCGACCGTGTGGCTGTCAATGTGGTTATCAAGCCATACTGTCTATCGGGGGTCCCGGCTTCGATTCGCGGCGAAGCAGAGATAGAAATGATGAGTTTCGTTTTCTGTTCTCGATTGGGGTTTTTGTGTTCATGTCTATATTTGTGTGCATGGTACCCACGACACAGGGTATACCTACCCTACACCGGCAGGTATTAGGTAGTTGGGTACTACTGCGGGGCTTTGAGTGTGAAACATTATTTATTTCTTTATTTATTTTCAGACTGGGCGAACTACGTGGCCTCACAATTGAAGGCGTGGCAGGCATTACACCGGGCGTGGCTAGCGCAGTTCTCAGGCCCTATACACATAGTATTCTATGAGGTCTTGGTGCAGGACACTAGAACCACGCTGCAGGCCATCATGAACTTTCTCAATCATACTGTTACAGAGGTTAGTTTGACTACTTTCCCCAGAGCTAAGAGATTTCGAGATCATACACGTCCACATACACAATGCCTTCTATAAAGTTCTACTAGCCTGGTAGGCTTCCATAGCCATATCGTAAAAAAACTAAACCCTAAATGTCTGTCTGTCTGTCAGTATGTGTGTCACAGCGACTTTGGTTATGGCACTGCGCCAAGCGATCTACGCAGCAAAGCTAAACGGGCGCGGTCGCGTGTCAAGTAGGTGACCAAAACGTTAAACCTTGTCAGAGGTCTTTTGTGCGATTTCAAAACATCAGACATCGGGCCGCATTGGAGCAGCGTGGTGGAATAGTCTCCAAGACCCATGCCCTGCAATGGGACGTGTAAAGCGTGACAACCTTTGTACTGAACTGTGAAGTGTACGAATTACTCACATAGTAGGAGGGGTTACCGGTTACACCGAGCGTGGCTAGCGCGGTTCTCTAAGCCTATACACATCGTGTTCTATGAGGTCTTGATGCAGGACACAAGGACCACACTGCAGGCAACTTTCTCAATCAAACTGTTACAAAGTTTATATTTTCAAGAGTCAAGGGTTTCAAGGCCATATACATTGTCTATGATGTCCTGGTACAAGGCACATGAAACATGCTGCAGGGAATAATGACTTCTTCAAACATATTGTTCTTATCTAAATTAGTGTCAAGGTTTTAGGATTCTGTTGCCGAATGGAAAAAAAACCCTTATATATAAATTCACGCGTGTCTGTAAGGTAGTCACGTTGTTGGTATTTCATGTTCGTTTCCTCATGCTGTCGAAACATTCTGTTTTTATCGATAGATGGTAGTCGTTAAACTTTGTCGTGGGAATTGTGGGCAGGTGCCAGTTGTTATCGATAGACAGCAGTAATTAAATCTTGTCCGTATTTATTTATTATTTAGAACCACCTTAATCTAGGGGTTACAAGGTAGACTTAATGCCTAATGGCATTCTCTGCCAGTCAACCCTGGGTGTTGGAGATAACTTTAGGTAGGCGGACGGAGAACAGCGACTTTATGCACGATAACGAATATTTTTACACGATAATGAGTATTTACGGTTAACAAAAATATTCCCGCCTTACAGGTTGTCTTATGATGTCGATATGATGTCCTAGTATAGCACACTTACTAGCACACATCTTTTTTTCGCGTCCCACTGCTGGGCATAGGTCTTTCCACATTATTGGGGAGGATCTTACTTCACCACTTTGCTTTAATGCAGGTTGGTGTAGGACATGGGTAGCCGCCAACTTCCTCGAATCACTCAAATACTGCTTACCTAAATATTTTGAAAATCTAAATCTTCGTCCTCAATCTGCATCCACGATCGAGCATAATCCCACAGGAATTTAAGGGCAAAGACTTCGATTTTTGGAGGTATATTAAGCATTTTCTATTTTTCGTTACAGGAAGACATGAATTGCACAATGGCAAACAAAGAAGGGATATACAGACGGCCTAAGAAGTATAGCAACTTCGATCCGTTCACCAAGAACATGTACGAAGAGTTGAAACAAGTGAGGACCAGAGTGCTCAAGATGGTAGTGAAATACCAGAAACAACACAACGAGACTCAGCTACTGCACAGGTAGAGCTCAAATAGCAAGTAAGATAAGATTTAAATTATTTATTTGTAAGTGTTTTCTAATGTAAGTAAAAGTTTAATAACCAACATTGACAAAAAATAATTCACCCTGATTAATATTATAAGAATTAATATATTTAAAGCATTGACTTTAAGTCTTAGATAATAAGTATCAGTTTCGCTTAGCAATATAAGTAAATTATAATTGTTTTAATGAAAAAGAGCCCTATTGTCTTCATACATTTTATATGAAAAAATGATTTATGACGCATGACGTCACAACTCGTTTATATTATTTTACAATTTTTTTATTGATTTAAAAGGTGATAAAAATCATTTATAAAAATAAATTAACAAGTATCCTGCTTTCCAAGATAGGTTTAGTGGCACCTGTTTAAAGTATTTTTAGTGCCACCTTTTTAAATTTGTGTGCGTACTGTCTAACAGCCTATTACTGTTTTTTTCCATAAGTGCTTGTTCTTCCCTTCGTTACAAATATTTTCTTTATAATTCTTTTCAATTGTATTGGGATCTTTAATATCTGTTCTATCAAATGTTTTTATATTGCTGTGCCTGCTTGGTTGAATGTTAACGGAACGTTTAGGGAGTTTTATTTTCAGAGAACCATTTTGCTCAAGGTCTGTATGGTGTATGAAACTCTGAAAACATATTTTTTATACCCAAATCCAGTGGCGGCTCATCCTAAAGAGCGCTGGTGCAGTGCACTCCCATTTTAAAATTTAAATATTACATAGGAAAATTACATAGGTAATCTATATTCCTTCATAATACATACTATCCTTACATTACATCTATCATCTATCCTTACTTAGGTACATTATATCTACGCGTACATTTATCGTCATATTGTACGAGTGGAGCGCCAGCGATTGCGCTCCTAATGAAACGAAGTTTAGTACGATTCCTAGCGCTGTATTCAATGAGTGCGAAAGAGAAACATCGCAGCACATAGCCGACGCGTGAAACAAAAGATTTAGTATGAGAAATTAACTTAATCTGTAGCGCCGCTCACGCGCGACGTTGCCAAACCGGTGGGTTCGGCCGTGACGCGTGCCGTGAGGCGTGGCCTCAACCTGCTTATGCGATGTTGCCGTTCTTACGTATACAAACAAACGTGTCGTCGGCTTTGACAGTTATATCGCAGTTTTTCTTTAAATTAAAATTAAAAAATAGTTTATGCGCGACATTTTGTTTTAAAAATGGAACAATACAGTGTATCTTTTATTAAAAAGTGTCAAAAACTACAGAAATACGCCTTGAACTAAAAGCTAAAGGGTCCTCAAATTGCACTTACACAAAAATGTAATACAAAAACTAAATCTTTTACGCGTGTTTTTAAGTTTGAACAATATTTTAAAACTCCTTGGTTGTGTGGTTGAAAAAAGACCAATAAATTATTTTGTTTTCCGTGTCTGGTGTTTGGAAACTGACACCGGCAGTGGAGGTGAATCTGCATGGATCACAACGGGTGTTGACGATTTAGCGCATCTTTCAATAAAACTGAAAAAACATTCGCAATCTCGATTTCATATGTTATGTGAAGTGCAATTATTGGCATCGATTGGCCGACAAGATATTCATAAAGCGCTCGATTCTGCGTATCGAAAATCTATTCGAGAGTTCAATGAACGCGTTGATGAAAATCGATATATTTTACGGCGTTTGATAGATTGTGTGGTATTTTGTGGTGCATTTCAAGTTGCTTTACGAGGGCATGATGAATCTACGGAATCCCTGAATCCCGGAATCTATAGAGGTTTGGTTAATTGTGTATTATTTTATTTTTAATTTTATCTATTGTGAAATGTGTATTATTATATTGAATTTATCTGATTATGACATGAAACAACATGATATTCTGACATGACATAAATTTAATTAGCTATTTAATAATTTTGACATTTTGACACGAAAAACTATGGCGCAAGAACGTCTCAATGCATTATGTATGATAGGCATTGAAAAACGATTAATTAATTCTATATCTGATTTTCACAAGAAAGTCATAGATGTCTTCGCTCGTCAAAAAGACCGGCGAATGAATTTTCTGTATAAATAAAATAAATGGTAAGCTCTAAGTTTTTTTTTTGTGAACCCCCATCAAAAAATGTCACGAGCCGCCTCTGCCCAAATCCATTATCCAGGTACAACCTTACGCCCCTTTTGGTACTGGAAATTTCCACTGTACTATGTGTTTCATGAGTAGACTTTCTTGTGAAAAATGCTGTACTTGAGCATTAGACCTTCTGCAAGAGCTTCGTTTTGATTGAATCAGCTGTGATCCAGATTTCGGAGCTGTCCAAACTTATAATCTTAGGACCTTACGCCCCTTTTGGTACTGGAAATTTCCACTGTACTATGTGTTTCATGTCTAGACTTTCTTGTGAAAAATGCTGTACTTGAGCATTAGACCTTCTGCAAGAGCTTCGTTTTGATTGAATCAGCTGTGATCCAGATTTCGGAGCACTCCAAACTTATAATCTTAGGTTTGTTGATATCTGGGGGAGACTGGCTAACGTCTTTCTTGTGAAAAATGTTGTACTTGAGCATTAGACCTTCAGCAAGAGCTTCGTTTTGATTGAATCAGCTGTGATCCAGATTTCAGAGCTCTCCAAACTTATACTTAGGTTTGTAGATATCTGGGGGAGACTGGCTAACGTCTTTCTTGTGAAAAATGTTGTTCTTGAGCATTAGACCTTCAGCAAGAGCTTCGTTTTGATTGAATCAGCTGTGATCCAGATTTCTGAGCTCTCCAAACTTATAATCTTAGGTTTGTTGATATCTGGGGGAGACTGGCTAACGTCTTTCTTGTGAAAAATGTTGTTCTTGAGCATTAGACCTTCAGCAAGAGCTTCGTTTTGATTGAATCAGCTGTGATCCAGATTTCTGAGCTCTCCAAACTTATAATCTTAGGTTTGTTGATATCTGGGGGAGACTGCCTAACGTCTTTCTTGTGAAAAATGTTGTTCTTGAGCATTAAACCTTCAGCAAGAGCTTCGTTTTGATTGAATCAGCTGTGATCCAGATTTCTGAGCTCTCCAAACTTATAATCTTAGGTTTGTTGATATCTGGGGGAGACTGGCTAACGTCTTTCTTGTGAAAAATGTTGTTCTTGAGCATTAGACCTTCAGCAAGAGCTTCGTTTTGATTGAATCAGCTGTGATCCAGATTTCTGAGCTCTCCAAACTTATAATCTTAGGTTTGTTGATATTTGGGGGACACTGGCTAACGTCTTTCTTGTGAAAAATGTTGTACTTGAGCATTAGACCTTCAGCAAGAGCTTCGTTTTGATTGAATCAGCTGTGATCCAGATTTCGGAGCTCTCCAAACTTATAATCTTAGGTTTGTTGATATCTGGGGGAGACTGGCTAACGTCTTTCTTGTGAAAAATGTTGTACTTGAGCATTAGACCTTCAGCAAGAGCTTCGTTTTGATTGAATCAGCTGTGATCCAGATTTCGGAGCTCTCCAAACTTATAATCTTAGGTTTGTTGATATCTGGGGGAGACTGCCTAACGTCATTGTTCAGAGCCATTTATCATCAATATTGTGTAACGGTCCGCCTCGGCTGGGCTCTGCGTAAGCGGTGAGCAGGGTGCACCAGATGTTGGGGTGCACCGGGGTGTGTGAGGATGCGTGGGTGTGTAGGCATGGAGGACGGTGTGGATAAAAGAAACTACAAAGAACAAAAAAAATGGGCTATTTATTATATTCTGCAAACGGCAATTAATTAAATTGTTGGGCGCCTTACCACACTATCTCAATCAAACAGTTGGTTCAATTATTTTACCTACTTTCACTTAAATAGAAACGTTCTTATTACCTAATACAGGTAAACAACCTAAGTAGTAAGTCTAAAGTTTAACAAATTCTTCTTATTTGTTGTTCCATTTATATAAATAAAAAGTAAAATAATATAAGATAAAAAGGAAACTAAAGTTATGGAAATGCTCCTACTTCCCTCCTTTAAGGAATCCGGAATAATCCCTGGAGAGGCAGCGTAAGATTTCTGGATGGAGACCGCCGATACCAATACCCACAGGACGTCACGCTCCGGATGGGGTTGAGGTCTCCGAGACGGTTGAACCAATCAAAACCCCAGGAAGATTCCAACGCGATGATGATTACCACGTGGATGTAGAATGGGGTTGATGGATTTGACGTCTCACAAAGTAAAAAAAGTAGAAGAAGAACGAAGAAGCGAAGAAACGAAGAAATGAAGAACCCAACAAAGGTTGGGTTCTTCCAAAAATAAGGTGAGGGAGTTCGGCGTGGGTCAGGCGCTCGAACTCAACCCCAGGAAATGGCAGCAGCTATACTGAAGAATAGCACGACAAACACAGGCTACACACGATGACTCTTATTCTATCGCCGGCTTCGGAGAAAAAGGCGGAGGCCTGCCCCTCCAGTCCTTATATACGTTTGCGAACGCCGAAAGTTCGCGAAACCCATTTCTTGCAACGTAATGCACAATGGCCACAGAAAAAAAAAACAAACAACACTGTACCGCATAAGTCTAATGATAACTGATGATTTGGAAAAACAAATACTCCACCGAAATAAAAAAAAACAACTCTCGTGACGGACATGGGCCTAATTTGACAAAGAAGTTAGTATTTATCTTAATAAAATCTAGGATACCTCAATTTTAATTCTAAAATAATTTTCTACAATTGATGTTGGCCAACTGACTGCTGTACCGAAACCCTTTTCATTAACAAAAAAAAAACAACTACCTGTACTTGCTTATCTGTGACGCCAGTAAGCCAAACGTCAAATCCAGATGTTAATAATGTCGCGGTCCCTTATAAGGGAATACGACATTCCATTAACTAGAAATGGTAGCTCTCTCTGTAAAATTACCAATGTCAATAAAACAATCAAACTCTGAAACACAAATTGATTTCAATAAGACTATTATTTCTTTGATAAACCCTTTATTAGAAAACAATTTATTTTCACCGAACAACGCTGCACCACTACTCGAAATATTGAAACAAATTGCATTTAATAATGGATTACAACGCCAAAATACTGCAGTGGAATTGCAGAAGTATAGTAAGCAAGAAGCATGATCTTGTTTACTTAATTAATAAATATGACCCACTTTTAATATCCCTTTCGGAGACATGGTTAGCCCCGGGCGTTCCCTTTAGAATACCTGGTTATTCATGTCTCCGAAGGGATAGGTCAGATGGATATGGTGGCATTGCCACTCTTATTAAAAATACTGTTAACTTTTCTATTGTCCCTATTATTCTTGATGATGATATTCCTTTTATTGCTGTATCAATAGATGGTATCTGCTATGTAACAATTTATATCGCGCATCCTTCGTTACAAATTTTAGATAAAATAAAACAAATCTTCTCTAGCCTTCCACAGCCAATAATAATCTTAGGTGATTTTAACTGCCACCACCAATGTTGGGGCAGTTCTGAAAACAACTTTTATGGTGAAGGAAGTAATGATAGACACATCTCTATCTATCTAGGAAGGATTTGCAGGCGTAAATAAAATATAGATAAGTACATTTAAACGTTTATTTTAATAAAAAAACTACGCAATGTAACTGAGAATCCAAATTAGACACTGTTTCATTGTTATTTTCCTTTTGCAGTGTTATTGGTGCATTTTGTTTTCCTATTTGTGTCTCAGACTTGCAGTCCTTCAATGTTCTCACAATTAGTTGGGAAGAGTCTTTGGGGTCACTTTCACAATTCTTTTGCAAATCCAGATCAAACTGTACCTACATTTGAAAAATCGGGGCCCTGAAAACAACAACACACAAGATTTCAATACACAAATATTATTAGTATTAGTAGTAGTAGTAGATTCATATAACCTATAGCACAACTAACACACACAAACATAATAAACAAACATAAACTTAACACTTAGACAACATTATTTCATCCTAGAAAAATGCAATGTGTAATACAACGTTTGCTGTCATTATTATTGGTAATAGTAGGTAGGTACATTAATGATTATTACATTTGTTACATAACAAAATGATTATTAAGCTTACCGATAAAGATGATATGTTGTAGGTGCCGTCACTGCCTGTTGGCAAAAACTCTTTCTTCCAGGTAAGCCAACACCTTGTAAATAGAACAGAATAGTGTAAGCAGGGTTTCTTAAAGTGTGGTCCACGGACCCCTTGGGGGTCCGTAGCATGTGTATCAGGGGTCCGCAGTACCTTACCTAGGTCAATCTCTAAACGTATTTATTAGGGAATTGTGTAGTAAATTCGGCGAAACCGAGTGACGAATAAAATATTCAGTACCGCGTTGTCTTAATACCGAGCACTCGACTCGGGGTGTGGGGTGTGGGACGCGGGGCGCGTGAGCGAGCAGTGTGTGTGTGAGCTCGACTCCGCCGCCCGCGCCATCCGCGCTACCCACTCGCTCGTCGCGCCTCGCTCACTCACTGCTCACTGACACTCTCACGCACGCCCGCGATACTAGCAGACGAGTTTATTGCGCGCCGTACGGCTCATCAAAACTACGACTTGCGTTGATTTTAGTATTTTTAAAAGTTAATTTCTTAGTGAACTTAAAAGGTATGTTACAAAAGCTTAATAACTATATTTTTAAATACATAAAATAAACGTATTTAATTGTGTTATTGTAATAAATTATATTATTATATTACATTATTTCAGCTTGTCCGAGAAAATGTCAAAGAGACGAAAGTATCATGAGTCTTATGTCAACTTTGGTTTTACTTTCAAAACCGAACGTGATGGAACTGAAAAACCACAGTGCTTTTTATGTGGTAAAGTGCTTTCTAATGGAAGTATGAAGCCAGCAAAGTTGTCAGAACATCTTAAAGCTGTCCACCCTGGAAATGTATCAGACAGTATTGACGATTTTCGTACTAAGAGGGCTCGATTTGAAAAAGCCGGCACTTTACCTAAATTAGGATTCACCCCGACACAAAAACCATGTCTTGAGGCTTCATACAAGGTCGCTTACCGTATTGCTCAGCAAAAGAAGCCACACACTATTGCGGAAACATTAGTGAAGCCTTGCGCACTGGATATTGTGGAACTTGTGTGTGGTAAGGACGAAAGAAAGAAAGTTGAAGCTGTTCCCTTATCAAACGATGTTATTCATTGTAGAATTGTTGAAATGTCGTCCAATATTTTAAAGCAGGTTATTGAAGAGTTGAATGCTTCGCCGTTTCCGTTCAGTATGCAATTGGATGAAAGCACAGATGTATCTCAATGCAGTCAACTATTGGTGTTTGTCCGTTACGTAAAACATGACACGCGTACTATCAAAGAAGAGTTTCTTTTTTGCGACACACTTTTAGAAACTACGAAGGCTGCAGATGTGTTTGAAATGATTAAAACATTTTTCAACAAACAAAATGTAGACTGGAAGACTAAACTTGGTAGTATATGCACCGATGGAGCTCCTGCAATGCTTGGTAACACATCTGGTTTTGCAGCTTTAATCAAAAAAGAGATTCCTCATATCATTGTCACTCATTGTGTCTTACATCGACATGCCTTGGCTTCACGAACTATGCCTACGTTTTTGAAGGAAGTTATGTCCACATGTATCAAAATAATTAACTTCATCAGAGCAAGAGCATTAAACCACCGCCTGTTTAAAACGTTATGCCAAGAAATGGGGTCAGAACATGAAGTACTGCTATATTACACAGAAGTTCGTTGGTTGTCAAGAGGACAAGTCTTGAAGCGCTTGTTTGAGTTGCGGGCAGAAGTGTCATTATTTTTGAAAGACAAATTAAATTCACTGTATGAATATCTTGAGAACGAAGATTTTGTACAAGGACTAGCGTACTTGACAGACATATTTACTGTTTTGAATGAGATTAATCTGTCTCTTCAGGGTCCTGCAGTCACTATCGTAGATGTATCTGAACGATTGAAGGGTTTCTTATGTAAACTGCCACTTTGGAAAAGGAGAGTAGAATCAGGTAATTTCGCAAATTTTTCGATGCTAGACCAGTTGATAACACAAGGTGACGGCAACACGATATCAAAAATGGTACAGAAAGAGGTATCTAATCATCTGGAAACATTGCAGACGTCTTTTGAAGGTTATTTCATCTCAGAATCGTTTGAAAAAGAAACGTGGATACGGAGTCCATTTTTAATCGATATTGATAATATCAGCGATGAAGATCTTATTAAAGATGACTTGATTGACATGAGATCGAAAGAAGTTTTAAAAGCGGAATTTCAAGCAAAAGATCTTGGCGAGTTTTGGTGTTCTTTGAGCGAAGCTTACCCTCTTCTTGTCAAGCGAGCTATGTCCGTTCTGCTACCATTTGCTACTACGTATCTTTGCGAGGCAGGGTTCTCGGTTTTGGTTTCAATAAAAACTAAAAGTCGCAACCGATTGAACGTTGCAGATGACATGCGCCTTGCCTTGTCAAAGACAATCCCACAATTTAATATTCTTATTGAGACCAAACAGCAGCACCCTTCTCATTAACTTAGTTAAGTTTAGTAGTAAGTGTAATGAAAATACTAATAAAAGTATTTTTTATTAATATAAATAAGGCAATTTTTTCAATTACGAAAATATTTTTTGAGAGGGGTCCGTGGAATTGTTTCAATTGTGAAAGGGGTCCGTGACTTCAAAAAGTTTAAGAAACCCTGGTGTAAGGGCTGATAAGGCCTGGACTGTTATCTGCTGTTCTAAAAAAAAAACTCTTGAACTTAAATCAATCTGGAACAGTTCCATGAGCGCATGCAACACTCACGTTAAGTAGGTAAAACCTTAATTTTGTATTTTTTATATGTAACGATGACGAGATGAACTAAAATCCACCTGATGGTAAGTGGAACGGCTGTCCATAACAGTAACAGCGTCATATATTTGATCTTGCGACCAAGATTTTAAACAACAACACTGCACTGCGATCTTCGTCTTGAGATATAAGATGGTACCTGACTCAGTTAACATTGCCTTTCAAGCCGGTGTTTGCACACAAACCTGGCAAAAGGTGTGGTAGATAGGGACTTCCCCAGATGGCGATGGCGGCCCCCGGCATGATGCCTATTACTACATGGCTACTGGCTATGTAGGTACAGAATTAAATAATATTTAGGTATTATGGAAGACATAGGTAGTGAACTTGTTTCCTTCTGATCAAATAAACATCTATGTAGGTATTTCATACTCACCTTCAAATACACGTAGGTATAAGGTTGGGAAGTTCCCATGTTTTTAAAAATTCTGCCACATCATCCATGTCCACAAAGCACTGTTTCAATCAAAGAGAAACACACGAACCACAACGAAATCTACGCGTAACCTCTCCGCAGGCAAGACGAAGGAAAAGGATAGGTCAAAACTTGTAAATATTATTAAAAAGTAGCCTTTGGGCGGGGTGGGAGGGCGCGCGGGTGCACATAGTCACGCGAACGATCATCGTACTTCGATCAATTTGTATGCCCTATTGAATCTACTAAGAAACTTGTTAAGTACTACGGTAATTTGATTACAACTAATAATTTTAATTGATAAAAAGAACTTTTAACGTTTGTTTATGCTATCATTATTTTCATAGAAGTAAATAAATAATATTTTTGATTTAGCTTAGTTTAATGTTTAATATAACGCAATCATTACTGCATCAAATATATAAATTAATTGCTTCAACTTTTTAAAATCGTTGATGCTATCAAAGAATATTGTAGATTTTACTTTTTAGCTTGTTTAATTCGACTACTTAGCTAATTTCATGTAACGTGTCCAATGACTGATACAACATTGCGCCTTGTTATAATAATAAACACATAAAGCTAATGCACACACAGGTTCTTTGTAAGTCAAAATATAATACACTAGTTGATTTAACTGGGATTATGTATAGATTCAAGGATTTTGTAGTAGTTTTTATAATGACCTAATATTGAATTAACAATTTACTTATGTTGTTTTTCAAACAAATTCAGCTTGCTATTGCAAAAACTTCAACTTGTTTTGAGTAAACATTACTAACGTCATTCCAAATATTTTAGCGCCAACTATGAGAAAACACTACTTAGTTGGAGTATATTTTTTTCAGTGCATCATTGATAATCACAACCTGTGCATTTTGAATACAGGAAAACCAACTCGCCGCACTGGTCCAACTGAAAGAAAGAGTGTAGTAGATTTGTCTATATGTTCACCAAGTCTTGCTTCTATACTATCATGGGATACTCTTTCGTTTACCTATGGTAGGGACCATTATCCGATTATTATAGATTTTCCAATCCCATACTCTTCAAGCATTTCAAGATTTTCAAGTTACGTAAATTGTCAAAATCATATGTCATCTTATCGTCTCAAGCCCAGATACAGATTAAACGAAAACAATTTAACAGATTACAAAAATTTTACAAGCTCGTTTGTGAGAACTACGGGACCTCCATTGAAACGCACCGGTGTCCTCCACGCGCGGCGCCCCCATCTTCGGGAGGGCAGATATGCTCTCCTGCACCTTCAGGTGTTCACGGCGGCATGCGGCCACGCATACACCGCCGTCCCTCCCGGGGCTGCTGGCTGGACGAGTCAAGCTCCCACTCTCACCGTCCGCATCCCCGGAAGCCCCCTTTTAGTCGCCTCTTACGATCAAGCAGGGGATACCGTGTTAACAATAAAATAATCTTGACACTTTGAAATATAAATTTAATTAATGTTCTCACAAATAATTAGGTAGGTAAGTTATACGTCTGTCACTTATCACAAGCTCCGGGAATATATAATAAACTGTCGTGGACGCTCCCAGCACCCCGTTGCCTTCTTGCATGACGTCACGCAATGGACCCTACTTACTTTTTGTTTTATCAATGTCTGACATTTGGGAATAATTTCCTTGAATGACTTACCTTTTCTAGTTTGATTCAATATGGTGACGATATACCGAGATTCCGATGTGTCGAAGTTTCATTTAATTTCTTGAAATCCCAATGCGAAGTCGTTCTATATTGTAACGTTGCACGTACATGTTTAAGAATAATGATATAAATAATATTGTTATTAAAAATCCAAAATAACTTAAATAATTTCCTAAACGCGCCCTTACATGATTTATTAAATCACGCGCAATGTGAATGCATTCTTATGTGCTCGGAATGTTCCATGCGAATAGCATAAAAAAAGAATGCAAAAAACCGGCTGCTGCTCGGACGACACTTTTAGGAATCGGAAAAAATTCAAAAGTATCGATACCTACTCGATACCTACTTTTTGTTTTATCACTATCTGACTTAACCCTTCATGGCTCAATTTATTTTTAGTGCGCAATCTTTCAGTTGCTCTATAATATTTTTTTCATCATCTGATATTTTGATATCTTTTAATTGTAGCTTCAAACAATTTGGTGTTGGTATAATCTTGCTTTTCGTTGCGTACTTTTCGCCATATATGTCTTTAGTGACATATTCAAAGGGTTTTAAAACCAAAAGTATTGCTTGGAGCACCTTGTTTTCCAATACGGTTAGTTTGTCTGGTGCATTTGGGTTTTCGAGCAATATTTTATTCACAATGCTTCTTAGTTGAAGATATGCTCCAACATGTAAAATGTCGAATTCCACCTGGTTTGTACATCCAGTATCAACTTTTTGTAGTTGGAACCTTGTTTTCTTTACAATAAATCTGTTCGAAAAACGCTATTCTTGAAAAATGTCACGATTTCTCTGACTTTATTTACCAGTTTTTCGGTGTCACCCAATTTAAGGATATCTTCCACTACTTTATTAATAGTGTGCGCAAAACACGGTAGATGTTTCGGTGGCTCAAGAAATGTGTTTACAGTGGTCTCCATATTAGCGCCATTATCTGTAAGAATAGCCGTAATATTTGGTTTTTTCATTTCAAATTTGTGATAGTTTTTTCCAAATGCTGTGCAATGTTTGCTCCCGTATTACGGCTTGACAAGCGGTTTGGTCGTCAAAATTTTAGATTTAATGTCATCGGCCTCCAAATAATGAATTCATTGTCCAGCCAAGAAAACTCCGCGTACTCATAATCTCGGACGAAATGTCAGAAGTTAGGGCATAATAGTTGTCCTGAGCAATATCAGCGAATTTTTTTCGGTATGTCTCCAAAGTGACATCATAGATGTCGTAAAGTCGTCTTTTTAGTGTGTCTTCTGACGTTAACTTTATCCTTGGTGCCAGAAATTTCATTAAACGACGGAAGCCTTTTCCTTCAACAGTATATGGGAATTTCATTAATTTCAAAAAACTAGAGATGCCACGAATATTCGGCTACTATTCTCTATTCGGCTACTATTCTCTATTCGGCCACTTTTTTTGGTATTCGGTATTCGGCCGAATAGTACCTATTATTCGGCCGAATACCGAATACCAAATCGTGGACAAAAAAGACACATCACATTACTCAAGATTTGTATTTATTACCAAATTACAATATTTTAATAAGTAAAATTAATCAGCGGTAAGTTGTGATGGATAAAAACAAGCTTTTCAGCATTTGTTGGTAGCAAACGATTACACTTATTTCATCGTAAATGATACCAGCTTCCGAAAACAACCTCTCACTATACACGCTACTCCCGGGAGAAGAAAGATAAACTTTAGCAAATTTTGAAAGGTTTGGGTATTGCTTTTCTAAGGATCAGCTTTCTTATCTAGGTGAGTAGTTTTAAAATAAAAATCTATCTCATTTGCCACAGTATTCTTCTCCATGTTCTCCTCATCATTACTATTTCGCATATTATCAGTAGCGACTTCCTCAAAGCAGTTCCAGAAACTGTCGTGTATTTCAAATGTCTTATCATTTTCATTCAAGTGTTTTTTTCTTACGAAGTGGAGAAGAATCTTCATCAGTACTACTAGATTCATCATTAAAACTTACACTCGGCCCGGCGAACCTTAATCCCTATGACATTGACAGTTATTCCTACGACACAACCTTGTAGTGGCGTCACCGTTACATTAGAATCGAATTGGAGGCTTCTAAAAATGATATTTATTAACTTTTGATATATATATGCCATTACAATGATATTCCGTCGGAATTATAACAATTCTTAACATTTACAAGAAATTATCTCAATCAGACTTTACGTTTACGTCCTGCAAAAGTTACTTGTTTGGAAGATATCGACTAGTGCGGCAAAATATCGATAAACAAATGTCGATAATGGAAACGAGTGTACATGATTTATAATCATTTAAGTTATAGGTGCTGAATGTTAAAATGTTGCATGAAATTGTTTTTATTTCTCTCAAATTTATAAAATATTTCTGGGGACACCAGGTTTTGTTTTATTTAAGATTAATTTTATTAGTATCAGTTTTCATGTGTGGCATAATGAAGTGATAAATTATGAGTGTCATTACTTTTTCATACTTAAGTATTAGTACATTCCCTATTGAATAGAACGGAGCGCGGCATACGTGCACTCACAAAAAAAAAACAAAAGTTGTTCAGCGATCATTTATTGATATATTTTAATCTGAATCTGATAATTACATTAGGGTTTGTGTCTCGGACTCGGAATCTGAACTGCAGCTGCTGTCGCCTACGTTTATCAAAAACGGCTCATCTACAATGCTGTCGTATCGCACGTCTCGATCCCAATCATCAAAACAAAGTTTTTTGGTCTTTTCATTGTCCGTAGTCACTTGACTGCAAGCTTCTTCCACTAATGTCAGCATTTTATTGGCTGTGAATGGCGGAGTGGTGTTAAGCCTGGCTGCACAACCTGAAACAATATTTATTTAGATTGAATATGATGCAAAGTCAAATAGTGAGATTGGAGTAAAAGTACATAATATTTACATAATTATGTTAAAGTAAATACAAATTACCCACCTTTGATTTGTGCCCATATCATCTCGATCGCATGATATTGGCAGTGGTAGGGCGGTAGCCGAATCACTGTGTGACCTTTGGATTTTGCCATTTCATCCAAGAAATATGTCCGCTTTGTTTGCTATTTCTGCAGGTTCAACAGTATGACCAATTCTTTTTTGAACATTTGAATGTTAGCTGCCACACCATTGCGTTGCAACCACTCTAGGATTTCACTTTTATTATTTTTGCTGGTAGGTGCTTTGTTCACTTGGACGGAATGGTATGGGGCGTTGTCCATCAAAATATGATGGGGCTCATTTAAATTATCCTAAAGTTTTATGAACCATTTCTTGAAGTTTTCGAAGTTCATCTCTTCGTGATAATCGGTCGTTTTAACTGATTTGAAGGCCCATAAGCAATTAGGCACAAAACCTTTGGCTGTGCCAGCGTGGCAAATAATCAAACGCTGACCCTTGCCTTCTGGCGCTTTGGTACAGGATTTTGCTGTGTCGTTTGTCCATATTTTGGGGACTGTGTGATTGGCGTTGAGCCACGCTTCGTCCAGGTAAACCACATTGTCCCAGTTCTCAATAGTCTTTATTTTTCGTAGAAAATCACATCTCATCAGTGCTATATCGCTCCGCTCCATTTAACACTTTCCTTTTGTCACACTTTCCATACCGAAATCCACATTTTTTTATGACGGCTCTGAGAGAAGTGATACCGCCTTTAAATAAATCAGCTGATTTCAGCGACGCCAATAACTTTTTGCAAGTCGGCAGTTCACCCCGAAAATAGTAGGCGTAAATTTGGTTCCGTATCGCAGCCATGTCGAAGTCATCGGGATTGGTTACGGGATGTGCCCTATTATGTTTTTTCTTCTTTGGAGTTGAAAAATTGTTCTCCTCCATCGACGATTCCCCAAACTTCTTCTTTGTTATTCGGGAAACGGTAGCCTTGCCAATGCCCAGAGCATCAGCAACACGGTCGCGTACGTTGTCAACTGGCTGTCAAAGGTCCGCCATTTTTTTGTTCACGAGCAAAATAATCTCGCAAGCGCACAACAAACTCCCGCGTTTCACTGTTGAGTACAGTTTTTCGCATTCTTTTCGGCATTTCACAACACCAACAATAACAAAACAGCAACAAAAACAGAAAATAACAGTAGTAACAAACAAAGGACTCCGATAACAGAAAAACACGTGGCGCATACAAGGCGTTAGGACCCGTACTGAAGTAGTAAATCAGCGATCGCGGCGTAGTGACAGATCAGATAGTGTTGCTATAAATAAAAATATAATTCAATTATATATTTTTAAAGTACTAAAAAATATTTTGCATAATGCATTTACCTATACTGAACTGCGATTTTGCGTTCGACAAGCATGTACTTAGTGCCGAATGTTCGGCGGCCGAATATTCGGCGATAGCGTTGTAGAACATTCGGTATTCGGCTAAATCACTATTCGTGGCAACTCTACAAAAAACCGCAGAGTATAGATATACTCTTTTCCTTTCCTCATATAAATTGCCCTTGTGTCACTCAAAAGAGAGTTTATAGCTCTTATATTAGATGACCCTTGGTGCTTGAAAAGTGTCTCATAATGAAGTCCCCCATCTGTAAACGAAGTTTCTCTTCGAAAAGTCTCGTCCAGACTTAACAGATTAAAATTGTGACTTCTGTGACTGTGACAGTATTTGAACACTTTCAGTCGTTCTAATTCTAGCGTTTATATCCTGGCCTTTTCTGTACAGTGATTCCACATGCTCCCATTTGGCACTCTTTGTCGTGCAATATATATTTAAAAAAATTGATAGAAAATTATTACGTGTTCCTTTCAAAAGGTGATTAGGGTCATATATGGGGTATATGGGATTTTCATTAATTTCAAAAAACCCTCTATACTCTTTTCCTTACCTCTTATAAATTGCCCTTGTGTCACTCAAAAGAGAGTTTATAGTAGTGATGCAACGGAAGTGTCTTAGCGGAACCAGAAACGGAAACAGATGTCTAAAGTAAATTTTAGCAGTAACGGAAACGGAAACGGATGCAGAAACGGAAGTGTAAATAATATGAAAAAAAAAACAAATTTACAAATATAATTTTTATTAAGTATCAAATACACCAAATCTAGAATAGAAATAGATATATTAGAAATCTATTATAGAAAACAATATTGCAACTTTGCAACTGAACATTTTATTAATATTCAAAATTTAGTAGTGGCAAGTTATATTTTATAAAAAGTATGTAATTTGGCCGCTTTTGCACCTAACAATCGGTGTTCTTCGTATATAAGACCAGCTCCGCTAAATAATTGTTTAAAAGTCCGCCCTTTGTACCTTATTTACGTGCAATAAATAATAAATAAATAAAAATAAAAAATGTTCACTGGCGACGCTGCTGGGGGGTACCGACAAATATTGGCGCACTAATGGCAAAAGATTACGGTATTTGTGTGAATTTAATTTCCACCACACCAGAGAATCTTCATTTAAAGGGCTTTTCTTTTTTTTGTTACACACATGACACAAAAGTATTGACACAAACAGCAGCAGAAAATATTACGCGCTTACATTCACAAAAAGTACGTAAACAAACAAATGTGACAAGTGCCCGCGCAGCTCGCTGGCTGACCCCTCCCCCGCGTGTTCAACCGTCCAGCGACTCGCACGCGCCTCGTGCCGCGCATGCGTAACTCTCAGCCATCGGTTGTAAACTTCCGTTTAAATCTCCGTTATAAAAGTTGCGGAAATAGAAGCAGAAACGGATGTTGAAAATCGCGCGGAACTTCCGCACTTGCGGAAACAGAAACAGAGATCCGTTGCATCACTAGTTTATAGCTCTTATATTAGATGACCCTTGGTCACAAGTTGTTGCAACCACTCGTAGCACAGTTTGTAAAAAAAATCTATTATAATCTTTATTTGACATTTTAAGCTGTCACTCTTAGTTATCCCAGCTCAAAATGAGTAACTAATAAGTTGTTTATCTTTTTTTTAAAATTGAAGACCAGCAGATGATCGGCAAAGGATTTTGACCTCTGGGATCCACTATCACAAAATCCTATAATTTTGTCATTGTAATAATAATAAAATTGTGTTTGTCATAGGACAAATTAGCTAAAGTAGCCATCTCATCAAATATTAAGACATGACTCTGGGCCAAAAGGTATATTTTTAATTAATTTATTTAATGTACTTTTTTGATAGAACACATATTTGGCTTAGTAATCTGTAGGCTTTGGGACTAGGCTTATACAGTGAAAAAGCCAGTATTTTTTTCATCCAATGTGAAGCAAGAAGGCTTTTTATTTGCTTGCCTTATTTGCATAGTAAAGAATGTTTTTGCTGCTGGCGACAAGTGTTTTATCACAAGCTTATAGGCTGCTGATTTGGTTAATTTACGGGCTAATTTTAATGTATTCTTTAGCCCAGCCTTTGTTTCTTCACATTTTTGCAGTTTGGCTTCTGTTTTGGCAATTTTTTCATATAACGATATTCCAACTTTATCAAGACCCATGGGATCTATTGCTGAAACAAAAAAAGATTTTGAAAGTAAATGATTAACTTTGATGTGCCATTACAAGGCTTGATAAGTACCTCATAATGAAGTCCCCATCTGTAGACGAAGATTCTCTTCGAAAAGTCTCGTCTAGACTTAACTGAACAGATTGAGATTGTGACTTCTGTGATTGTGACAGTATTTGAACACTTTCAGTCGTGCTAGTTCTAGTTTCGAAGCGCGCATGGCCCGGCGGTCAGCGTTTATATCCTGGCCTTTTTTGTACAGTGATTCCACATGCTCCCATTTGGTCACTCTAATTTTGTCGTCAAAATGACATTTTCAGTGACTGATTGTGAAATATTTTGTGTTTCGTAGCTTGAAATTGAATCCTAATCTGAATTATCACTAATAGGAAAAACAATCCGGATCGACATTTTGAATGTCCCTACGTAATTTTATCGATCCCTTGAATTTGATTCTTAAATCTTTATATTTTTGAGGTAGTATCATCATCATCCTCATGTTTCTATGTGACATTGTTATTAAGTGCTAATCTATAACAAATCAAGAACGCTTTAAGGTTGAGATTGATGCTGGTTTTTTTTTCTTCATATCATTTTTAGATATTAAAAACGGCTAAATACTATAACAAAATGAGTCTGTTTTTCTAAAAATATAATATATAAGAAAACAAAAACACAAAACACCTACTTCGGGTAATTGAAAACAGTCTAATAACGTAAATTTATTGGCAGTCAGTACACAAAGATCTAGAACATTGGAGGAACACAGGTTTGTTGCATACAACACAAACATTCATCCTGTTTTTTTCGCGGCACAGATTCTACATGCTCTTCTGGTTCCTTGACTGGTTTCCTGATCCTGGACATCTTCTGTAACCATATCATTACCTAAAAATCGAGTCACGGTCAACTTCATCTCTCTTGGCAATTGTGTATTTATAACAAGTTTTTGCACATGAGCCACCACTCACTTTTATGTTGTATCTACCCTTGCTGATAGCGGTGTCTTGGCCCATTTATACTTTTTTTTTGCCGCAGTAATATTTAGTTCTCATTAACTCCGATAGAGGAATATTGTCTGAAATATCACTGCAAGATTCTTTCGGATTATAATATAAAAAAATCTTCAATATTGTCTTCATTGCCAGACTGATCCGAAGCTAACAACAACTCACTCACTTCTTCTTCACAAACGTCTGCGTGAATCAACTCGCATGTTTTTTATGACATACTTTTATTTTTCGAAAAGGGTTGCCGGTGTATTTTTTCTTTTAAACAACTCACACAATGTTCGTTATCACTGGTGCCAGTCACTTCAACATTGTTATTTTTCAAAGTGTCTTTTACGTAAATCATGTTTTGATGAGCAAGTTTTTGGTGCCACTCAGTCAAACTCACTTTGTTACTTGGTGCACTTTGTGTTGTTTCCGCGACATTCAAGTTGTTTTGCTTGTACAAGCGTTTAAAGTATAAGTCACCTACGCGTACTGCAATGGCACACACTTTGGGCTCTTTCAATTTAGACGTTTCGTGTCGGACCGTTGCAGTGCCGAAGTGGTGAGTTTGTCGTGTTGCAAACGGACGATGGTTTTTTTTCATACAAAACGCACTCGAAAACAGGAGGGCAACGTTGAAAACTCCTCGTGTTTACTTCGCTGTTGAATTAATATTAATTTTACTTTTAGAAACATGGTCTAGACATTCGTAGGTAATTAAAAAAATATCTTGATTTAAACCATGGTAAAAATTATGGAAAGAACCAAAATTACTTGTAAACGATAACATCGCTGATACTCTTTTACGGGTGCCTTCTTTTTGTTTTTGTTTCTATTTGCTGTTTTTCAACAAGAGTACTAACAGTAATCTTCTTTCGTCAGAGCCCATGGCCCATTGACAGCAGTTAACTGTCAAATATATTCACAACACTAGCAAACAAATGCACAGCAGTCAGATAGGTTTTCAATGTAGGCGTTTGTTTTCTAGACAAATAATGATGAGACTTCGCATTTTCCGGGAATATCCTGAATAGTCGAACATACTTTTCTACGTCTTGTGCAAGTCATAGGTTGTAGTCGCTTGCTTGACGTAAAGAGACGCATCTATAGTCAATATTAGTTTTGCTTTTGCCTTCTGGTCGTCTGCTTTTTGAGCCAGGGTGGCTGACGATGATAGTAGTTGCTTAATGGCGTCAGCCATGCCTTCAAACACTAGAACATTCTCAGCCGCTGGTAAATGATATACAGGGCGGCAATATCTGTTTCTTCTAATGACATGTCTCTTTCCATTTCAAATAAATTCGCAATTTCTAAATTGCTTTTCTATGTAAGATCTGAACCTTTGTTAAGAAACTTTCGTTTTAAATCTGAATTTTGATATTTTTCCACTACCTTATCTCCGATTTCTTCTTCATCGCTTATAAACTTGCAATATTTCGCTTGTGTGCCCATGTAGACGCAGCACGTACTGTGCACATGTCTCATTCGTTTCTATTTGCATATTTTGGAATTTTCGACGCTCGTATACTGTATTGAGCACGTGTTCGAAGTATGTTTTTAAACGATTGACTCACCATTCGTACTTATTCGTACCTTCCGCAGTATCATATTTAAAAAAAATCGTAAATTTTTAAAGTATGATACTGCGTAGTACATACTGTTTGTCTGCTATGTCTACCTTTTGAGTCCTTGTAGCTTCGAGAGAAGAGGTAAGAGGTGACTAAAAGGGGGCTTCCGGGGTTGTGGGCGGTGAGAGTGGGAGCTCGACCCGTCCAGTCGTCCGCTGCGTGCGGAAATTTTATAAAGTGTCCTTTTATTCCATATATTTGACATTTGGAGTCCGAGCTTGGTCACTCTTTGTCCCTCGCTTAATTACCTCTACGTCCACATGTGAAACATATTTTTCTATATTCCAGTTGCATCCTATTCGTTCTTTTTCAGCCCAGTGATCTCTGCTAGAAAAGCGTCTTTTATGGTCATAGAGATGACCTCTATGAGGTTAGTAAGTCTCTTAAGTTTCATTGATAAGACAAGTTCAAGATAAAATAAAAAAAAGTAGATCTGAACTTTTAAATATTTTGCGTTTTAGATCTGTATTTGATTCCTGTCTCCTCTTTAGAGTCCCGTTTTTTTCTTTTGGTATATGGACAGATGAATCACAATAATATGCACGTTACTGAGATTGAATTGCTTACTTGTCCATATTTCTTAAGGAGTTTTCCTGATTAGCGGCTTTAACCTGTTCGGCTTAGCTGCGGTATTCACTACCTCAGTCCACAATTTTCTAGGATGACTCTTGGCACACAGCTAAGACCTTAATGCTTCTGTCAGGGTTCATATCTCCTTCTCCGCCTTGCCATTTTGCTGTGGCGTGTATGGCGCAGAAGTTAGATGTACCTACTATTCCACGGTCTGAATTTTTTTAGACATAACATTATTAATAAACTCTTAAGCCATTTCTTTTCATTTCTAAAGTGATGTATTTGTATCACTGGAAGTAAAGAGTAAACGGTGTATCTTACCCCCTATACATCCTTGGCAATTTTCAAACGAATGATTCTTATATCTTGATGTTATTTTTGGCTAATACATCTTTTACATGCTTTATATTTTGGTACACAAGTTTTTCATTACATTTACCTTGGAACACCAATAACTTTTTATATATTGTCCTCAGAATCAAATTCACCAGCTGAGCCATCACTCTCCATTTCAGGGAAACCAATGACGGTGTCTTCTGAATATTCGATGGTTAACGCTTCCTCGTCCATATTTTTCTTTTTCTTGTCGGGAGAGAAATGGTTTAAGTCCAGCTCCTCACACTCTAGCAATATCTTTTCCAATACGATGATTTTTCCCTGACCTTCAACCCGCTTTATTGTATCGTCCATATGCCTATTCATGGTAGAGTGAGGGAGGTATTTGATGGATGAAAGTAGTATGTTTGTGCCGGTTCTAATCCAGTGGAGGGTGGGGGAGAGCTAGCTTTACACCAATAGATGGCGCCACTGCTGCGCGTAGATAGCTGAATGCTGTGGTCATACTGAGGTTACACCAATAGATGGCGCCACTGCTGCGTAGTTCTGAAGGTGGACGTTGTGATAGTTCTGAAAAAATCCGCCGTTATAGTATGACAGTGGGGGAGGGCGCTAGTGGTTCAAGCTAGATCCGTGATGTTGTTGTAGTTCCAAAAACTCCCGTTACACCGATAGAGGGCGCCACTGCTGCGCGTAGATAGCTGGATGCTGTGGTCATACTGAGATTACACCAATAGATGGCGCCACTGCTGCGTAGTTCTGAAGCTGGACGTTGTGATAGTTCTGAAAAAATCCGTCGTCATAGTATGAGAGCGGGGAGATAGATGGCGCCACTGCTGCGTAGTTCTGAAGCTGGGCGTTGTGACAGTTCTGAAAAAATCCGTCATCATAATATGAGAGTGGGGGAGGGCGCTAGTGGTTCAAGCTAGATCCGTGATGTTGTTAGTGGTATGAGCTACCTCCAGCTCGTCATAGTTCTGAATAAAACCAATAGATGGCGCCACTGCTGCGCGTATTGGAAATATATCGCTATTGTCACGCTCCCTTTGCAGTTATATGCAGAATGCACCCTATCATACTAACTCCTACAAATGATATCATAGCAAAAAAACGCATTGCATACGAAGAGACTGCCGCTGTGCCTACCAACGCGGGGACCTTATCCGATCACATTAACGTATCCCCACACATACTTATTAACGCTCTCATTTCTACTGCATTCAGTCTACTCTCATACTTTTTCTACCATATCATATATTAAATTCATAGGCTTGTCCGAACTATATTTTCATGGACGATTTTGAAAGCATCATAAAGTCTCTAATACACGAAAGTTAACCACATTATATCAGATGAAATGGTTGAAAAACCCGTCAGATCATATCCTCAGAACATTATCATTAAAAATAATACGCATGTCAACAGTCAGACTAGGTTTTTTCTGTCTCTATACTTAACGATACAGTCTTTAGAACTCGTTTGATAAAGAATTCCATGAACTGATGAATAATTATGTCTACGGATTCACTGATATTAAGTCAGATTTGTGTAAAAGATTTGACACATCAGACTTTTCATAACAATAATATCTACATCCCACCTGTAAACGGTTTAAAGTCTTATTTATGACTAAAGAAAACCACTGCTGGGTATAGACCTCTGGGGATTCGGATTTTTTTATAAAATACAAGGTTACACATATATTTAATTCTCACGCTGAATTACCTTATATTATTTTAATATATACCGGCTAAATGTCTTGATCGATGTTGAGCAAGCGATGTTTATATGAGGCATCCATATTCCAACGGTTATTACAACGTTGTGCTGCACTCAAGCGATGGATTGGGTAACTGTAAAACGTAATAATGCATATAGTATAAGTTCATAGAAGTTATAATCAGTTTCAAGTTAACCCCTGATGTAATATTCATATAAAATCAATTTCAATATGCTATTGAAGTGATACTGTTCAATCATTGTTAAATAAATAAATAGATAAATAAAGAAATAAAGTATAAAATATTGAGAAGCAATCTTACACTGATACCAGTCAGCGATATACATAGGTGCTTATACAGATAAATAAATATATGGAAAACAGTCAAATCTTAGGATTAAAATAATCGCGTTCATCGCACAAAACAATTACCTTGATCAGCATTCGAATCATACTTATTCAGATAAATAAATGCCTAAATACATGGAAAACATTCGAAACTTAGGAGCAAATAATCGCGTTCATCACACAATAAATACACTGAACGGGATTTGAACCGGAGACCTCTGACTTTGTAGGTAGGCTTACTGCTAGCTAACTCAAAGCGCTCATCAATCATATGTTTTTTGATTTATATGTATATATTCATAAGTTTCATAACATATAAGCGGTTAACAATTTTATATAAATAGCTCAGTTCAGAGTACTCACTTTAAATAAACGCCATTGAAAACTGGATGCGGATTACATGTAGACTTCTCAACTGTTCTCTCAACATTCGCCATACCTGGTTATTTTATTAGAAACATCGAAACTTTACACATTAAATTACCATACATACCATTAAATATCCTGACTGGAATTCGAACCCGAGACTTCTAACTTCATACGTAGAATCACTATCAGCCAAGTGAAAGCGATCGTCATACTCATCTGTTTTTAAAATTATAATAATATATACCTGACAATTTTCTATAAAATATCTCAGTTCAGAGTACTCACTTTAAATAAACGTCGTTGAAGACTGGATATGACATGTAAGCAGACTCTTCTCAACCGCTCTCTCTCGCTCTCTCTCTATCTCACACCATTCTCCATAGCTGAAAAGAAAAAATATTATAATATAAAATATATATTTTTATTAGTAGAATAAAGTTAATTATATAATAAAGTCATTAAAATTCACTTTATTTATTTTCATTCTTACGTTAGGTTTTTACAATATTTCTATAAGTTTTAAAATTATTATTAAGAAACTTCAAAACTTTACACATTTTATACTCACTTTAGATAAGCGGAATTTGAATGATGTTATAAATATCATCATCAGGCACTTCTCGACTGTCACCCCGAACGCGGAACCATATAAAATACATATAACGATGCATAATTGCTTGCACACCGTTAATAGTACAAGTTGTTTTGAATGCTGTACGTTGTTGATTACAAATTAAATGATATAATAATCCACCCAAACTTGGATCACTATTATTGCATACCCTAGGAATAATGACGTCTAGCGTAAGAGTAGACATTATGAATTATGATGTATTCACACTTCAACTGACAACTGGAGAATAAAAATATCATTTCAATTAACCAATTATTCAAACCTCGGAACGGAAATGATAAGACAGATATCACTCGGGTTGTCACTTTCAATGAAGCATCGCAAAAATTTATACTTTTTAATCATACTGCTTATTTGAAATCGTTTGAATATTCTTTATGTTTTGGCCTGTTAAGAAAGCCTCCAGCTGGAATTACTTACAAAACATTGAATTCTGCAGCCCCAGTTTTCAATAGAATCTAAATAGAAACGGCGTCAAAATATTTTTGAACCACTAAATTGATATTTTATGTGGGCAGGTTCATGTTTTAATTCAATGAAACTAAAATTTTTACTTGTTTCAAGGAGGTCTTAAGCCACGAATTGCCTTAGCAATAATTAATTTGATAAAACTAATATGTCTCATACAATAGCAAAGCTTTTGCCGTTGTCAAAATACTTTTGGTCGCTACTGTAATTTTATATAGCTACTATGGAGAGGTATACAATGCTGGAGAACCATAAAAGACACCTTCGATGTGAAGATTATTCAGACTTATAGTGGTAGTCAATCGAACAAACTGGAGGTTGATCAATTGGTGTGAGGTGGGTAGATGAATTGATGAATAGGTAAAGAGAAGAGCTTAACAGGCGAAGAGAAGAGCTTAACAGGTGAAGAGAAGAGCTTAACAGGTGAAGAGAAGAGCTTAACAGGTGAAGAGATAGATGATAGAACAGATGCATACAACAGCTTAACAATTCACTTTATTTATTTTCATTCTTACGTTAGGTTTTTACAATATTTCTATAAGTTTTAAATTATTATTAAGAAACTTCAAAACTTTACACATTTTATACTCACTTTAGATAAGCGGAATTTGAATGATGTTATAAATATCATCATCAGGCACTTCTCGACTGTCACCCCGAACGCGGAACCATATAAAATACATATAACGATGCATAATTGCTTGCACACCGTTAATAGTACATGTTGTTTTGAATGCTGTACGTTGTTGATTACAAATTAAATGATATAATAATCCATCCAAACTTGGATCACTATTATTCCATACCCTAGGAATAATGACGTCTAGCGTAAGAGTAGACATTATGAATTATGATGTATTCACACTTCAACTGACAACTGGAGAATAAAAATATCATTTCAATTCAACAATTATTCAAACCTCGGAACGGAAATGATAAGACAGATATCACTCGGGTTGTCACTTTCGATGAAGCATCGCAAAAATTTATACTTTTTAATCATACTGCTTATTTGAAATCGTTTGAATATTCTTTATGTTTTGGCCTGTTAAGAGAAGTCTCCAGCTGGAATTACTTACAAAACATTGAATTCTGCAGCCCCAGTTTTCAATAGAATCTACCTAAATAGAAACGGCGTCAAAATATTTTTGAACCACTAAATTGATATTTTATGTGGGCAGGTTCATGTTTTAATTCAATGAAACTAAAATTTTTACTTGTTTCAAGGAGGTCTTAAGCCACGAATTGCTTAGCAATAATTAATTTGATAAAACTAATATGTCTCATACAATAGCAAAGCTTTTGCCGTTGTCAAAATACTTTTGGTCGCTACTGTAATTTTATATAGCTACTATGGAGAGGTATACAATGCTGGAGAACCATAAAAGACACCTTCGATGTGAAGATTATTCAGACTTATAGTGGTAGTCAATCGAACAAACTGGAGGTTGATCAATTGGTGTGAGGTGGGTAGATGAATTGATGAATAGGTAAAGATCAATAGGTAAAGAGAAGAGCTTAACAGGCGAAGAGAAGAGCTTAACAGGTGAAGAGAAGAGCTTAACAGGTGAAGAGGTCAGATCAACAGGTATCTCTTAGCATTTCACTTACCGGATCAGTTGCTAACAGATGCATACAACAGCTTAACAGGTGAACATAACAGCTTACTAGCTGAATAGGTGGACAGGCAATATATACCTGTTGATGGATCAGTTATCGGTATTAAGTTTGGATAAGCCGACACCGAATCAGTTTGTGGATAACGGATGAACATAATCAGATCATAGGTAATATCTTCCTCACTCACTATATCTAATCTAGTTCTAGATTTAGCTGGAATATGTTTAACGGATGGATATAATCTCATCCGTCTCAGAAGTTTTAAATGATTTATTAATATATTAACAATATCACAAAATTGACGTTTTGATAACAATTCGTCGCACATATTTATACGTCCAGATGTTAAAACCACCGCTTTACTGGCTTTGAGATAGTTTTCTGCACTCATAATTCTTGTTACCTCCTCGAAGGGTTGCAACACTTCACAAATTTGTGCAATGCACTTCCATTCTTCCATTGGAATTATTGGCAAATCAGCATTAAGGTTAAGAATGGTAGCTCTTAATGCTTCCTGTAGTTCACTGAACCGCTTTAACATAAAAAAATATGGAGTTCCATCGTGTTGGAACAGAAATTAATAAGCTTCTAGCTAGGCTGTGCTATATTTTGAGCGGGTGCCTGATACTTTAAAAGCTTTTCCTACGCGATAGCGCTCCTCTTAAAATGTGCCACTGCTTTTGCACTTTATTAATAGTGCAAGAAATTGATGCGTCGGAAACGGCTGATTGCACGATAAGGTTTAATTTATGCGCATAACAGCCGTAGTGGGGCCAACCGATAATTCGTGCCGCTGACACCATGTTAGTTGCATTATCGGAGACTAGGAAATTTACCTTAATAGTTATGGCCCAGGTACTGGCAACCTGTCGCAATTCTGCTGCTATCCGTTCTCCGGTGTGATGGCCCTCAAACCCTGCATATTGAACTAAAAAACTGCTAAATTGCAAAGTATTAGCATCTATGAAATGGCCAGTAGTGGCCATGTAGCTTTCAATTGTCTTCGAGTCAGTCTATTGTCAAACACATGCTCGTACTTCGGCGACCCATTTCTTGATATTTAGATAATCTGCTTGTATTTTCCTTCTGCAGCAGTGTTGTTGACAATGGTTTACGGTTTGGTAGTAGATAGTTAGGATTTGAAGCAGCAACAAACTGATTGAAACCCCTATATTCCACGATGCTGAAGGACTGGAAGTCCTCGGTTATAAATGTCAATAAACATTTGTCAATTTTTTTTCTCATCCGGTCTTATTTGACTAGGCAAATTTGCAGACTTTTGTCGCTGTATTGGCCTAGTAGAGGCTTGCCTAATTACTCCTATCCCAACAACAACATCAACAGCGGGAAAGCGGCAAAAAACATGCGTGAATCAACTCGCATGTTTTTTATGACTCTTTTATTTTTCGAAAATGGTTGCCGGTGTATTTTTCCTTTTAAACAACTCTCACAATGTTCGAAATCACTGGTGCCAGTCACTTCAACATTGTTGTTTTTCAAAGTGAGTTTTGATGAGCAAGTCTTTGGTGCCACTCAATCAAACTCACTTTTTTACTTGTGCATTTTGTGTTGTTTCCGCGACATTCAAGTTATATTGCTTGTACAAGCATTTAAAGTATAAGTCTCCTACGTGTACTGCAATGGCACACACTTTGGGCTCTTTCAATTTAGACGTTTCGTGTCGAACCGTTGCAGTGCCGAAGTGGTGCGTTTGTCGTGTTGCAAACGGACGGCGGTTTATTTTCATACAAAACGCGCGGTGCGTTCCCGGTACTGAGGCTGCACTGTTGCAGTACTACAGTACCGCGAACGCTCGACAACACAGGAGGGCAACGTCGAAATCTCCACGTGCTTACTTCGCTGTTGAATAGTGCGGTGAATATAGACGTATTTCATCAAATTCTCATTTATTAGTTTACTTAAATAATATTAATTTTACTTTTAGAAACATGGTCTAGAGACATTCGTAGGTAATTAAAAAAATATCTTGATTTAAACCATGCTAAAAATATGGAAAGAACCAAAATTACTTGTAAACGATAACATCGCTGATACTCTTTTACGGGGGCCTTTTTATTGTTTTTGTTTCTATTTGTTGTTTTTCAACAAGACAACTAACAGTAATCTTCTTTCGTCAGAGCCCATGGCCCATGTGAATTTATTTGACAGCAGTTAACTGTCAAATATATTCACAACACTAGCAAACAAATGCACAGCAGTCAGATAGGTTTTTCAATGTAGGCGTTTGTTTTCTAAACAAATACTGATGAGACTTCGCATTTTCCGTGAATATCCTGAATAGTCGAACATACTTTTCTACGTCTTGTGCAAGTCATAGGTTGTAGTCGCTTGCTTGACGTAAAGAGACGCATCTATAGTCAATATTAGTTTTGCTTTTGCCTTCTGGTCGTCTGCTTTTTGAGCCAGGTTGGCTGACGATGATAGTAGTTGCTTAATGGCGTCAGCCATGCCTTCAAACACTAGAACATTCTCAGCCGCTGGTAAATGATATACAGGGCGGCAATATCTGTTTCTTCTAATGACATGTCTCTTTCCATTTCAAATAAATTCGCAATTTCTATAATGCTTTTCTATGTAAGATCTGAAACTTTCGTTTTAAATCTGAATTTTGATATTTTTCCACTACCTGATCTCCGATTTCTTCTTCATCGCTTATAAACTTGCAATATTTCGCTTGTGTGCGCATGTAGACGCAGCACGTACTGTGCACATGTCTCATTCGTTTCCATTTGCATATTTTGGAATTTTCGACGCTCGTATACTGTATTGAGCACGTGTTCGAAGTACTTATTTAAACGATTGACTCACCATTCGTACTTATTCGTACCTTCCGCAGTATCATATTTTAAAAATTTACTAAACTCACGCGTCCGTGGATAGTAGAGTAGCCAAAAAAAATATGGCCGCATCCGTCCCTGGATACTACGGTATCCAAAGCGACAAGGTTTAAAAAACGACCTCTAGTGTAAGAACGCAAAACTTTATGGAAGTTTAGAGAACGATTGCTTATGAAATAGTTCCTCGAAAAAATTCTAGATGGCAGTGTAAGACGATCGATTGGATGAAATATTTACTTGCAAACTTCATATGGCTCGTCTTGGTGCGTGAAGTGATTATGTGGTTTGAAGTGTTCCAGAGTATGTCGTAAGTATTGAAGTTTTGTTATATTAAATAATAGATTATTGTACATCAAAATGAACTGTTCGATCTGTGCTTTATGATAATAACTTAATCGAAAAGGTTTTATGCACTATTGAAGTCATAGTTTAACTTCAAAATATTGTTGTTACGAACAAAATGGCCGGCTTGTAAGTTGTTTGCCGTTTTTAGTTTTGTTTATTTATTTCACGTTCTGTCTATTGAAATATAAGTTGAAATATGAATTACATATCCTAGTAGACATATTCATGCACTTTTCTTTTAAAAATATATTCGTCTGATTGATGATTTACAACTTAAATCAACGTGTTCCGCGGTAAAATTATCTGGAGTATGTTTTGCTTCGATTTATTTAGCTGCTCAGAATTGAAATAAATATCAACATATTGATATTGTAGGAAAGGAAAATAAGTCTAGTTTGTAGTAATATTATTATTATTGCCACAATCTCCTATATTTTCTGCTTTTAAAGTAAAATTATAAAAAATATAAAGTTTTTTCCACCTAATAGCATGATTTACCTCGTTTTTAGTAATACTATAGTGGACCCCCGGTAATCCGGCAAACATTATGCAGGGCAGTGTCGGACTATCGAATTTGTCGGATTATAGAGCACTGCCTAAGACCCCTATAGTCCGGATTTTTTTACGAAAGAGTACCTTGTAATCCGACAAATTACATATCTAACGACGGGAGTCTATAGGTACATATGTATGTACTTTGAAGTACAAATCAGACTTAATTTATGTAAGTCGAATTTAGTAAATTAAATAACAATTGAGAGCTTACGTTTTATTATAAAATTAAATGCACATACATCTCTACCAAAATAATCAAGAATTATTAATCAAAATTATGTAGTGAATACTATATCAAATTATGAAGCTTTGAAATATTCATTAATTTTTTTTTGTTTAAGGTTGTTATAACGCGAGATCAGAGCTTTGTCCCTCAGTCTTCTCAAAAGTAAAAGTTCGTTGTAGGATGTACCATTCTCTTCAGCCCATTGTAAACCTAGCTCAAACGCGTTAACTGCGTCTTGATCTGTGACTTGTGGAGCAGTTGCAATCACGTCGTCGTTATCTTCCTGATCGTTTGTTGTATTATTAGAAACCTCTTTTATAATATCTTTGTCAGACATTTCAAGAAAAACATTTTCTTCTTTATCCATTCCACGGTACCAGACTTCCAAATCTTCCGGACTTATCTGTGTTTCAGTAGAGACTTTTTCTATAACTTCCGAAGTTACACTGATTTGTGGATCGTTGCTAGGAGTGGTGATTATATCTGGCCATAACTTTTTCCAAGACGATTTAATAGTTGATGACGGTAACGCACTCCACGACTGACTAAGAGCAAAAACCAAGTCTTTCATATTAAATTCTTTTAAAGTTTTTTCTATTGGTTGGTCTTTTGATACGGCTCTCAAAAGTAGGTTTTTTTTACAGTCTTGCTTAACAAACTGAATGATGTTGAATGATGATGAATGAATGAATGAATGATGAAGAAACATCGCAGTGATGCATTTATCCTCAGTTGTCAGTTCTTCTTCAGACGGATGACCGGGAGCGTTATCAAGAAGCAACAACGCTTTTTGCGGAAAATTATGATCTTTTAACCATTTTCTAACTTCAGGTACGAAGCATTCATCAAACCACTTTTTGAAAAGGTCTTTTGTCATCCATGCACTTTTTTGTCCGTAATAGTGTACAGGTAAATCAATGTTTTTGAATGCCCTTGGTTTATTAGATTTCCCAATGACCACCATCTTAAGCGCGTGTGTACCTGCAGCATTAGCACATGGTAGTATGGTTACACGCTCTTTACACACTTTTCGTCCAGGTACGTCTTTTTCGTTACAAGAAACGAAAGTTTTGTTAGGCATCACACGCCAAAAAAGCCCTGATTCGTCTGCATTATACACCTGTGACGGGTCAAGATTTAAATCGTTCACCTTTTGCAAAAATCTTAATTTAAAGGGCTCTATGCAGGTGGCATCGTTAGAAAGTTTCTCTCCTGTAATAGTCATTAAACGTATGCCATGACGACTTTTAAAACGTTCTAGCCATCCTTTGCTGGCCACAAAATCATCTTTGTTTGTTATTTCCTTATAAAAAAAACTTAGCTTTCATCGCCAACATGGGTCCCGAAATTGGTGCATGCCTGTTTCTTTCCTGAAGAAACCACATGTACAAAGCTTCTTCCACTTCTGGATGTTCAGCTTTCTTGAGTGTCTGTCTCTTGCCTGGCCCGCAGTCAGTAGTTGACACGAACTTCTTAATCTTCTCGTGGTTTTTTTTAATGTCATAAATTGTAGATCGGCCTACGCCGTATTCACTTGCTAAACTACTGAAAGTTTCATTGCGATTTAAGCGATCTAAAATATCACATTTTTCTTTAATTGTCAACGTTTTGTGCTTTCGCTTCTGGGTTTGTGACGACATTACTAGGTACTACATATACCTAATACACAATGAATAAATTATAAACAATGAACGTACGCTAGGCCGTACCGCTATCACTAGTAGTCAAATTCAAACTAAGTACGTAAAACAATGCATACGCGTCGAGCACAATAGCGGTGGCGCGTACGAGTTGTGACCTGTTCAAACTTGCGTGATCTATACATATTAGCAAAGATTGTCAAACATAATTCTGTTCATGTCGGATTACAGGGGGCGCCGGATTAGACAGGGGCCGGATTACCGGGGGTCCACTGTACAATAGAATGTAATGAGTTTTTAAAATATAAACATTGTGTTCTATATACTTTTATTTAATCATGAATATTTTTTTCCTTACTCTAACTATCATATTTAAGTAGCTACATAGGTTTTTGTTAAGAAATAGCGAGCTCCGCTAAACGTTCGCACAGGGTTGCGAGTGGCTGGACGTAAGATGGTATATACAGTTGCGTGAGCCGGAGTATGATACTGCGTAGTACATATTGTTTGTCTGCTAGGTCTACATTTTGAGTCTCTGTAGCTTCGAGATTAAGAATAGAGCTACGGAGCCCTGCCTGATCGTAAGAGGTGACTAAAAGGGGGCTTCCGGGGTTGTGGGCGGTGAGAGTGGGAGCTCGACCCGTCCAGTCGTCCGCTGCGTGCGGAAATTTTATAAAGTGTCCTTTTATTCCATATATTTGACATTTGGAGTCCGAGCTTGGTCACTCTTTGTCCCTCGCTTAATTACCTCTACGTCCACATGTGAAACATATTTTTCTATATTCCAGTTGCATCCTATTCGTTCTCTTTCAGCCCAGTGATCTCTGCTAGAAAAGCGTCTTTTATGGTCATAGAGATGACCTCTATGAGGTTAGTAAGTCTCTAAGTTTCATTGATAAGACAAGTTCAAGATAAAATAAAAAAAAGAAGATCTGAACTTTTAAGAATTTTGCGTCTTAGATCTGTATTTGATTCCTGTCTCCTCTTTAGAGTCCCGTTTTTTTCTTTTGGTATATGGACAGATGAATCACAATATGCACGTTAATGAGATTGAATTGCTTACTTGTCCATATTTCTTAAGGAGTTTTCCTGATTAGCGGCTTTAACCTGTTCGGCTTAGCTGCGGTATTCACTACCTCAGTCCACAATTTTCTAGGATGACTCTTGGCACACAGCATTGACCTTAATGCTTCTGTCAGGGTTCATATCTCCTTCTCCGCCTTGCCATTTTGCTGTGGCGTGTATGGCGCAGAAGTTAGATGTACCTACTATTCCACGGTTTGAATTTATTTTAGACATAACATTATTAACTCTTAAGCCATTTCTTTTCATTTCTAAAGTGATGTATTTGTATCACTGGAAGTAAAGAGTAAACGGTGTGTCTTACCCCCTATACATCATTGGCAATTTTCAAACGAATGATTAGATATCTTGATGTTATTTTTGGCTAATACATCTTTTACATGCTTTATATTTTGGTACACAAGTTGTTCATTACATTTACCTTGGAACACCAATAACTTTTTATATATCGTCCTCAGAATCAAATTCACCAGCTGAGCCATCACTCTCCATTTCAGGGAAACCAATGACGGTGTCTTCTGAATATTCGATGGTTAACGCTTTCTCATCCATTTTTTCTTTTTCTTGTCGGGAGATGGCCAAAGTCCAGCTCCTCACACTCTAGTTATTCTTTCCCAATACGATGTTTTTTTCCCTGACCTTCAACCCGCTTTATTGTATCGTCCATATTCCTATTCATGGTAGAGTGAGGGAGGTATTTGATGGATGAATCTTTCACAGCAGTGTAAAGAACCCCGCGCTTGTATACGTTAAGTTTCTCACTCTCTTCAATTTTGTGACTGTTAGCCTCAAGAAATCTAACGGTCACAATCTTTATAGCTTCCAATGGAGGGTGAATGAATCATCTTGTATCCTTCCAATATTCCTGTTAACAACTCTGCCTTTCCAATACGCTTCATCGCCTTGGCAACCTTCATTCCGTATAGCATGTAACTGTTATGTTCTTTGCTGTATATAAGAAACACCCTGTTCCGCTGCTGCCACATTAACTTAAACTTGAATGATCTTCTGTAGTGTTTGCTGAAGCACAGTTTTATACTCACAGCTCAAAAAAGCTCGTTTTTTGCTGTGACGTATAGTTCGTGCAGACATGTTTTCTGGTAATGTTGCTAAGAACAGGATTTAACCCTTTTTAAGGCCGTGAAAACCAGAAATAATTTAAAAAAAACAGTTTATATATGTGGAAGGTAATATTTTTCTATATTTTTTAGAAAATTAATTTGGGCGGAAAATCAAAGGAAAATAGGAAAAAAAATTGGTGGCAATGTACTTGCCACTGCCTTACTAGGACTACACAAAATCTGCCAAGTTAACAAAGAATATTTATGAATTTGATTGTAATAGGGGGGTTATATGCTTATTATTATTATTATTGAATTTATTGTTATCAAGAAATAAAACATAGAAACAAACTTAAAATCAATTTTTAATGAACTATAAGAGTTTATTTACTGTACCTAATACCCTATGCACTGTGAAATGCAGAAAAGCATGGGAATACACAAAGTGGTACTAAACACATGCTGCACATTATTTTTGTGCGTACGTTTTTCACCTTAGTGCTGCACAAGCGGCACCTTCGGTAGCCTTCGATTTCATGTGGCATGTGGCAGCCCACATTAGAAAATCTAATGTCATCTGGAACTCCAATAACTTTTTGGTAGTTCTGTGATGGAGTAACTTTCTTCTTTTTTGCCGCGTAATTAGGCAAGGATTCAATTTTTCTTTTTCTAGTAGAAAAATTACTGATGAGTCCTCTTCCTAGAGCTAACCGGAACTCTAAGTTTGACATTGGGTTTGGTACTCTGAGGCTGTTGTGGTACAGCAAATACGCATTTGTAATTGATAAATCAATAAGGAAATAAAAAAATCTGCGCCACCATTTCTTACTTCTGCGGCCAACTGCATATGTCCCTCTTTTTTGATCAACGCCACCCATCCAGTAGTACTATCCGCTCTTACCCATACCTTGAAGACTCGTTTTATTGGCTTTAGCGGCATATACTGTTTCAAAGTCGATCTGCCTTTGAATTTTATCATAGCTTTGTCTATACTTTGGGAAGTACTTTGCTTTGCTTCCCGACCGCATGCAGTATTGATCAGATCTAACAAAGGACGCACCTTGTAGAGTTTATCGTAATTTGGATTATCCCATGTAGGCATTTGTGTGTTATCGTTAAGATGGAGATTTTCCATGATTTTTTTATATCTTTTGCAAGTCATGGCTTGTGCTATCTCGTCTACTCTAAAAAACGGGTCAGTCGACCAGTATAAATCACAATTTGGTAAATCATGAATTCCCATTAGTATTATCATACCCAATAATACTTTTATATCTGTGGTAGTCACCGGCTCCCAATTTCTTGAATTTACTTGAGCAGCATATAAGTTTGTTTGTTCTACTATCAAATTAATAACATCATCACAAAAATATCTGCTAAAATATGCAAGTGGACTGGTTCTACTTGGGAAAAATACAGACGCCTGTAATGGTACCTCATCAAAGCTTTCAGGATCTGGTCTTTCTTCAGTCCACATTACTTTTTTCCATTCGTTTTCATCGTCATCAGATTCTTCATTAGAATCATCCAGCTCTGATTCTGAAGGTGCCTGGTTTCGCAACTGGTTTCTCAATATGGATAATGGTTCAGAGTCAGATGAAGGGTCAGGTGACGTATGTCCAGGTGATGTATGTCTAGATGTAGAAAGTTGAGGCGCATTGCCATCTTTTGATGGTGAAGGCTGAGGTGATGTATGTCCAAACGTAGAAGGCTGAGCTGATGTAAGTCTAGATGCAGAAGGTTGAGGCGATGCATGTTCGGATGGTGAAGGCTGAGGTGATGTCTGTCCAGACTGAGAAGGCTGAGTTGACACACGGGCTGATGGAGACTGACATGACGTGTGGCTAGACGTAGGATGCAGAGATGACGTACAGTCTGACAGAACTGATGATGTACGGTCAGACAGAGGAGGCCGAGATGACGTACGGTCAGACGGAGGAGGACGAGATGACTTTGTGCAACCAGAATGAGATGACGTACTGCCAGCGGTGTTGAGTTTGATTCCAGAATTCACTACTGGTGGGGAATTTTCATTTACTGGCTCAAGAACATGTAATAAATCAGTAGAATCACAGCGGTCGTCTTCTTCAAAGTCATCTTCTGAATTTTCTGGGTTATCTAGACCGAATAACGCCTCCAGTTCTTTTTCAATGTCTTTTTCTGACAACGGCCGTACATGCCGTACCTGCAACATAAGGGCTGTGGCATAAACTTTGCCACCAAAGAAAATACTAGTAACGGGGCAGTGGTCAATATTTTGCCACCGATTTTCTGGACATTTTGAAAGTTTTGAACGAAATATCAATGTTAGGCAATAGAAGGAACACAAATAAAAGGAAATTATTCAAAATCTTACCATTTTGCTGAAAGTTTTTCGAGATTTCGCTGGATTACTATCAGACACTCAAAAACCACGTCCGCCATAGAAACCAAAGGGATGAGCTATCAAACTAAGACGTCAAATATGTATTTCACTTTTTTATTTTTTCTTACTTTTGTTGGGTTACCATTTATAAAAATAAAAATAGAAGAGGCGTTTATAAAGATAGCTGCAAAAATCGATTTAAGTTGGTGGCAAAGTTTGTGCCACGACCTAACAAAGGGATAATGATTTACGCTCCTTCCACCATTGCATGGTAAATTCTGTGCGTGGAATAACATTTTCGGAGAGGTATAATTCTAACTCTTCTTTACATTTTTCTACTGTAGTTTTGGGGACATAGGACGAGGTAACTTTATTGTTGATTTATTGACGACATGGATATCGGTACCGCCGTCGATGTTAAAGGTACATTCATTGATTGAGTTTTAAATGATTTATTAATGTATTAACAATATAACAAAATTGACGTTTTGATAACAATTCGTCGCACATATTTATAAGTCCAGATAATAAAACCAACGCTTTACTGGCTTTGAGATAGTTTTCTGCACTCATAATTCTTGTTACCTCCTCAAAGGGTTGCAACACTTCACAAATTTGTGCAATGCACTTCCATTCTTCCATTGGAATTATTGGCAAATCAGCATTAAGATTTGGAATGATAGCTCTTAATGCTTCCTGTAGTTCACTGAACCGCTTTAACATAAAAAATATGGAGTTCCATCGTGTTGGAACAGAAATTAATAAGCTTCTAGGCTGTGCTATATTTTGAGCGGTGGCCTGATACTTTAAAAGCTTTTCCTACGCGATAGCGCTCCTCTTAAAATGTGCCACTGTTTTTGCACTTTATTAATAGTGCAAGAAATTGATGCGTCGGAAACGGCTGATAGCACGATAAGGTTTAATTTGTGCGCATAACAGCCGTAGTGGGGCCAACCGATAATTCGTGCCGCTGCCGCTGACACCATGTTAGTTGCATTATCGGAGACTAGGAAATTTACCTTAATAGTTATGGCCCAGGTACTGGCAACCAGTCGCAGTTTTCTGCTGCTATCTAAACTGCTAAATTGCAAAGTATTAGCATCTATGAAAAGGCCAGTAATGACCATGTAGCTTTCAAGGGTCTTCGAGTCTATTGTCAAACACATGCTCGTACACCGGCGACCCATTTCTTGAGATAATCTGCTTGTATATTCCTCCTGCAGCAGTGTTGTTGACAATGTTTTACGGTTTGGTAGTAGATAGTTAGGATTTAAAGCAGCAACAAACTGATTGAAACCCCGATATTCTCATTATAAATGTTAATAAACATTTGTCTATTTTTTTTTCTCATCTGGTCTTATTTGACTAGGCAAATTTGCAGACTTTTGTCGCTGTATTGGCCTAGTAGAGGCTTGCTTAACTACTCCTATCCCAACATCAACAGCGGGAAAGCGGCTAAAAACATGTTTGTATTGTGTCTAATTTATACACTCCATTAATTAATACTACTCTTGCAACAAGTCTATTTCTGCTGTTTAATATCTAGCAGACATTTTCTTTAAAAATTACTTTGTTTCTATTTCTTATTAACTCACTAACTGACAGTAGGTTGGTATTGAGGTTAGGAATGCATAAGACATTTTTCGCAGTAATATCAAACTCTGAACCTGCAACCACTGTTGTCAACTTTGTAGTCCCTGAGCATAGCACTGGTACTGTTGTTTCATTAGCTACTACACTACAATCTGCTTCATGCCTGGATACAATCCACATACATTACATAGATAGATACATTAAATGACGCTCTTTGTCGGAGTCGGATCTCCGACATACCAAGCTGTTTTCTTGTATGTCGAGTTTAAGAAAAACATACGGAATAGTGTTTTTAAAAAGTTCAAGTTGTTTACATTTGTAACAACGTATTGTTTTCACAGGTTTCGGCGTCGACGATGCCATCTTTAACTTTGCTTGTGATGTTTTTGGTGGGTTACCAAGATATTTTTTCCGCTGTTGCGAATTTTTCGTTGAAAACGCGCCATTCGATCCTTTTTTTGTCAATATAAGCACTCATATGTAGTTATTTTGATTTAATCCTTGAGGTGAATTTATCCGTCATTCCAGCTATTAAAAGACATCCAACCCATTCATCAGTATGTAATGGTAAATCCAGTCCCTCTCAGTTTCTGCGCTGATTCTACTCCTAGGGCCGGCTGAAATGTTATAAGTATCTTATCTGAAAATCCTCATTGCCACTGCCTCCCACTGCTACTGTTTATTGTCTTCAATCTTGATGTTGTTGATTGTAGATGGAGAAACATCATACTTACATCCAATTACTATTATTGCACATACGTAGTGACGCTGCGGAATCAACATACCGGCAGTATCCACCCAACTCGGTAGCAACTTATAAACATAGCAATTTTCTAAATTGATGGTGATCAAATCTCTTAATAAACCTACTTTTCTATTTTGCCCGAATTCATCAAATACTTTTTCAAGTTTTAACCATATCTGTTTAGCTGTTGTGGTCTCCTGAACATGGACATAATTAACTGGGTCAACCAGAGGTATTTTCGACCTTGCTTTCGTATGTTTCTTGCTATTAGACAACCCAGGTCAACATCAGGTCCAATTTCTTGCCACAATTCTTCATGTTCCAGATAATTTTTTTATCTTCTCTATTGATATGTGCGACGCCATTTTTATTGTATTTTTTTGCCAAAAATATGCTGAAAGAAAATGAATGAAAGAATGGCCGGTGCGCTGTTTCTAGGTATGTAATTGAATCGACAGAACTATTGAATCAAATTACTTTTTTATTTACTTTTCGACACCATAACCTGATAAATTGTGAAAAAAAGATTGTAATTCTAAGATAAATTATTTATTTAAATAAAATACAGAACTGAGCAATGACACATTTTGTTAAGTAAAAAATATGCATTACCTACAGGTAGAAAAAAATGTTAAACATCAGTTCATTGTTGTAATTAATTAATTTCAAATTATAAGTGTTAAACATGTGTACCTACTTAGGTATAAGAGTTATGTATGTGTAAATATTTGTATAAATAAAAAATTTGAGATGACCACTATTGTAGTGTGCAATACGTTTTATAAGCTCTTAAGTATTTCAATATAATTTGGATTCAAAGGGGTCACCATTGTTGTAGATTTTGCATTATTTTAATTTTATTATGCATCTCACTCCACTCATTAAATTAATGATTAAATTGACAGATTTGAGTTTTGAGTTCTATTTTTGATTTCTTAGTGGTACGAGTAGTTATAGAAATTGTAGCTCAAAAACATTGTAAAAATATTGAAAGTATTAAATGAATGTAGTAAAATTATAGAAATGAATGAATTTTATCGATTTATGTACTTCGTAGTATTGTTTTAGAGGAACTATTGTGCCAAACTGGCTGTATTACAGAATTGCTACAAATATTTTGATGTATCTATGTCACAAATAAAAGTATTTACTTCGTTGCGTAAATAAAGTTCGTACTGAAATATGGCAATGTGGGTACTGTGAAATGTTAAGCACACACTGTACAAACAGTTAACACACATTGCTCGTGACGTAGGCAGTAGTCGCAACATGAAATTGTTGAGTAATGACAGCGCTTCAGCTTTCAGTAACTAATCGACTATATAGAGTCCAGAGATAGAGGTGTAATGTTAAATACTAAAACTATAAGTATGTTTATCTAAATATTTGTTGTTATGCGATACAAAAGGAAAAGCGTAATTTTTTTCCTTCAGTAAAATTGTTTCGGATATTCGATTTTTATTAACAAATTAATTAGGTACCTAACAGTTAATATTTTCTATATCGCGCATGCGTTCCTATTGTTGGCCTATTGGGTAAATTAAAAACCCATTATACTGATTATAATAAACAACATCGAATATTATTTTATTAATTCTCTCTGCAGTATGTTATTCTAGTCTTTTTATAGTACAGTTTTGTTTTTAATACATAAGTTTTTTATAATTAAATGGTTACGAAAAGGTATGACGTAAGACGTATTTATAATAAACTTTATTTTTTTGTTGAGCTACTTAGTAAATGTTATGTTATGTAACATAGATATATAAACTGTTTGTTACTACTTCTACTGATTTTCCTATAAAATAAACATCAACATATAATCTTCCATAGGTAAAAATTATGTTCGCCTTACTAGAACATCCAGATATTATTATAATGTTTGTAAATTGATGATGGTTGTATATTTTTCTTACTACAGAGTTTTCACTATAGCACAAAATCAAGTTTTGAAATTCACATGTAAATGCTTTACAGATAATTACTTTTTTATTGGTGTATAATGAATATGTATTCATTTGTTTCTGAATAGCAATAAAATATGTTTGTTTAACAATTTGTTGTTTTTATTTTGTTTTTGTAAGCTGTCCAATGAATAATGGCACCACCAGTGGCAAATTTCGTGCATGTAAATGATATTTTAGATTGTAATCGAAAGCAGTTATTAAATATTGGCCGCTATCCCACTGGCGTTTTATGAGCGTTGACGACTCTCCAACGTCTGCGCAGCGGCACCGACGATACCATCGCCGCACATGCTGCGATTAGAGGCTGACTCTCGAAGTCGTAGCGTGAACGCTTTACGCTAGAAACTCGCGAGGTCAACGTCACGTTGACAGCGACAACGTTGTAGAAACGCTCGTATGTCAGTGGGATAGCGGCCTTATGGATGATATGAAAATAAACAACAGCGGGTCGCCAGCATTGGAGCAGGCGTTTCCCGTGGTACAACCAGTGGATTTTTTTCCCCGATTTACTAACTAGTCGGTAGTACAACTAAAATCCTTGCCGGGTGGTACAACTAGTCAAACCTAAAAATTGACGAAAGGTATACATATATAATATTATATATATATATATGACAATATAGAATGGTTTCACCGATTGCTGCACCAATTGTGGACCGATTTTCAAAACATATTTTTTTTAAAAGAGGCCAATCGGGCGCGGTCTGGTCAGAGATGATAGGTGACCGTTAGTGGCAAAAATTATCATGCGCGTTTCCGTGCTTCGGGGGACACATTAAAGCGTTGGCCCCGGTTGCTATCGATAGTTAAAAGTGGTTAAACCATGTCGGAGACCTTAAGAGCAGTTGAAAACATCCAACAGTGGATTGGCCACTAAACCGCATCTCCACCAACCCGCAATGGACGGCGGCCAACGCGCTGCATTGGAGCAGCCCGGCATGCGGACGCAAAGAGGATGCAGTCAATTATGCTTTACAAGATATTATCAAATAAAACAACCCATAAAACTAAATATGCTTTATTTCAATTGTGTCAATATTCATTGGTCACAAATAAGTTTGCACTTTAACAACGGAACTTAAGTTACTCCGAGCTTTCATTTACAATATAAAATATATCAAGTTAACAACAAACCCCTCTGATTACAAATAAGTTAGAAAATCATTTTATACACAGAGCACTCGAGTAGGAAGGTTCAATCATGAATCCCTACAAATATAATAAACAGTATACACATACTATCACAGGATTCAATATTACTCGCATTTCCAATACACTAGAATAGACATAAACTGTAGTAGATATTAACTCTTGTAAACATAGAATGCAGTTACGCTCTGCTCATAACAGTGTCCTAGTGAGTTTAGTATATAAATAGAGACTCATGATCGTCAAACATTCGTTAATCTTTATAATTAATAAAGGCCATTTCATTGCTCTCTGTTACTGCTAAGCATATAATTCTTTTGAGTTTGTAAAATAGTCCTTTCTTAAATATTAACTTGTCAGACCATTATACGTTTTGTAGACAGTAGAACCAGGATCAGTGGAAATATTATAAAGAATATACACGTAGAGCAGCTTTTGAATGTAGTTGAAAATATTCGTTTACAGATAATTATTCCATTGTAACGATTTCCTTGAATGATAACAATAACTGCAAAGATCAACGACCGCGCACCACGAGGGCTAACTCATTATTAAAATTTAATGTCTAACAACATGTTCTTAAACTCTTAATAATTATACAAAATTATCATCAATATCACAAATTAAATACAAAACTCGGCTCTATACAAACTAAAGATTGCCCGCGAAGAGAATTTGCACGAACCTAATAATAAAGTTAAAATTTAGCTATTTATCAAATGTTTAATAAGTTACTTTTAGCTATGCCAATTTTGTATGCAGATAATAATAAAATATACAAAGCAAACACATCGCAGGATTAAAAAGACACCGAAATATACAAAATAAGCTTACAAACATATGAGTCGGTATAACGGTTGTCTCCAACGCAACTCGGCGACTCAAATGCTCGCAAGCCATGTTAAACAAAACTTAACTGTACAAAAAATAGCTGAACAAAAAACTATACAAAATAAAACAGTATTATACAAAAACCAGTTTGATAATCGACACCTCGGTAATGTGTATTGGCAACGAAATTTCTTCTATATAAGATTTGTCTAAACGTTCCTACACCAATGGGGACGGTCAACAACGAAGTGATTGATGCTATCCGCCGTATCTTTAATCAATCAGTCTATGCGGCGTATACGCTTGTGGACCGAGCGCCGAGCTGTTGATATATGGACCACAATCTCCATTATGTTTATTTTTATATTACTCCATTATTAAAAGAAAAAGTTTAAAATCAGCCTTCAAGTAACATTCCCCACACTCTCCTTCTAGGTAAAAGATCGCACGCGGTCGGCGCGACCTCTCAACCATAGACGTACAAGTCCATTTCTCTAACACTCCATTCAATTATTGTTTAGTATTTATAAATAAAAAAATCATTAAATTACACATTGATATTTCATGGGTCAAGATCTAAGGAAAATCTAATCATTGCTTTCTTCAGAATGCAAAGTATTCAGTCAGACATACTCCATTCTCGTTTAAACATTAAGCCACTAAGAAGTAAGTTGATTTCAACGTTGCGATCGCATGGCTTAGAGCCAACGAAGCAACAATAGATTCGCTTTAAATAGGTATCTCATTTCATTAACTTTACGTCGTTGTAATAATTATTTCAAGAAGATACAATTTGTACAAAATTCGATACTTCACACTACATGGACACGGTCCAATTCTGTTGTCATGGTGATGATTACGACGAACAGGGATAGTTATTAGCAATAATTACATAACAATATACATGCATAAATAACACCTCCAGATAACATAAAGTACATCCTGATGCGGGTTGACTAGTTCATTTAAAAGATAATGCAGAAGTTTAAACTTTTGGGAGACGAGTCTAATTTATTCCACGAAGTTCTCGCTGGACCTCAGAGTTGAATCTGTAGGCACGAGGTGAGTACTAACAGGAGATAGAATTTGTAAGGGGAATAGTAAAAATTGAGTAACTTTTACATTAGTCTTTCGATAGGAGCAATTCGTCATTTTCCCTCGGAGGTCGACGATCGACGTCGGCGCTGACGCAGCTCCGCTCGCCGCAGTGAGACCACGATAACTTAACCTCCCATCATCACAGAAGTATCCTAAGCTGGTCTCTCCCGACCAGCGCTGGTGACAGCTAACCAAATCGGTGGGATGACGATGGCTTATTAATCTCCAGCAAATAGATTCTACGTGGACTTTTGATTTCCTGGGTATTGATCACGTAAAATGTCTCAAATTAAGTCATAATATGCACGCCGAGAGTGGTGTTTATGTAGAGTGGAAAGACGTTCAATTATATGTTTAGTTACGTCACACGTATAGTCCAGTTTAATCCGCTACAATGATTGGACAGTGACTTTACATTTTGCAAAGTAATTAGTAATTTTGTGATAAATTAAGCACACAAACAATAAAAATCGCATTTTAGCATTGTTATTTTCAAATATTATTATGATAAAAGAAATCTGATGGTTTAAGTTTTCAATATCAGTATTGTAATAATATGTAGGACATTAAAAGTTTGACTATACGACGTTCGGTTGAACGCATTTCCAATCTGTATGTTACGAGAAGCTGGAAATTTAGATCATGATAGTGTATCTCCCGGAAGCCAGGTTACCGAGTGGTAACTTGGATTAACCCCAGTGGAAACAAGATATACACTTATAGTGTGTTTATTGAGCTGATTTGAGACCTTGGCAGTGGCGGTTGCCGTAAGCAAATAATCATACTGCCTAATGATTAGACACTCGACAAGGCGAACATACTCCCAGCGTACATCTGACTTGGCAGTCACTAATTGACGTCACATGTCCCCTAACCGTATATGTCTCCGTACCGTGGTCTCACTGCGTGTCACGTGGCTGTCGCGGGGGTGCAGGGGGCGGAGAGGGTAGCGTGTGGCGGAGGGGAGGGCAGGGAGGGCGGCGAGGGCGAGTGACGTCACCGCAGCGCGCGGCAGCGGCGGCACACGCGCACGGCGCCGCACTCGCCCCACGCGCTCATCTCCGAACACGAGCCGCAGAAGATGCCGCCGCAACGTCTGCGAACAAACACTTTCATTAATGGCTCCAACCCTTTTGCGTCCCACTGCTGGGCACGGGTCTCTCCCCCTTATTGGGGAGGCCTGGAGCTTACTCCACCACGCTGCTCCAATGCGGGTTGGTGGAGATGCGGGTTAGTGGCCAACCCGCTGCCGGATGTTTTCAAACCGCCCATAAGGCCTCCGACAAGGTTTGACGACTGTTATCTATCGACAACAACCGGGACCGACGGCTTAACGTGCCCTCCGAAGCACGGAAACGCGCATGAAATTTTTTTGCCACTAGCGGTCACCCATCTCACACCCGACCGCGCCCGTTTGGCTCATCTGCATAGATCGCTTGCGTTCTACGCTAGCCGCCAGGCCATGCGCGCTTCTTTCATTCATTAATACAGTTGTCCAATCGGCTCTTCTCTCTTCTGAACACAGGTGCAATAAACCACGGTTTTTAAAAAAATCTTAAATTGACATGAGGTTTGAAACGATATCATGCTATTGTTTATTTCCATTTTCTTCTTGCATCGGATAAAGAGCATCCAACCTATTTGCCATATTTAAAGTAATCAGCTGTGAGAGCCCCACTATGGAGACATGAAATGTTGGCGGCCACTGTTGATGGTACTTATTTATGTTCGGTACTTCGTATTTATGTTCGATGCTCTTTGACGGTATTTTGTATGATAGATTAATTACACTGCACGAGTGTTATTAAATAAAATAAAATAAAGTAATGTGTGTAAATAAGTACGCGTGTGAGAAGTTATACTTCTTTGCATCATTTAACAATTTTATTTATTTATTTAATGAAAAATAAAATAATAAAATAAAATAAATGTTTTTAATTGCATGCAAGTCATAATTGGTTTGTGACGTCACAAACCATTTTATCGTACAAAATGTATATGAAGGTGTCGCGATAAGACAGCTCATTGTTATGACAATAGATTAGGTGGTGCAAGACGCCTGGGGCGTGGGGCCTGAGCACGTACCGGCAGTGGTGGCGGCGGCGCGCCAGCCAGAAGTGGTTGCGGCAGTGCTGGCAGCGCGGCGCCGCGCTGTCGGGCAGCCACACCACGCCGCGCGCCTCCTCGCCCACCTCCACCTCGCTGGCGCTGCCGCTGCTGCTGCCGCTGCCGCTGCCCGACGCGCTCGCGCTGCCCGTGCCGCTCGCGCTGCGGCTGCCCGCGCCGCTCGCGCTGCTGCCCGCTCGCTGAAACGAATACGTCATTTCATTAGATGCCTCCTCCAATACAAAATTATATTACTACACAAAGACCGAAGAGACTTTTTGAAGTGACAATGAGTTGTCCTTTTACGTGCGTGCAGCATGCGTTTATCGATTTATTAGACGTTGTCAATTCAAAAAAATGCCATCAAATTTACAAAAATAACAAAAAATTACCACTTAAAAATTCTCATTAGAAAATGACGCTACTAGTATTTGTAATTAATATAAAATAATATTAGACACTTCGGTCAAGTGTGATAAGAGTGACCGCTAATGACAAAAATAAAATTATGTGCGTTTCCGTACTTTGGAGGGCACGTTAAACCGTCGGTCCCTGTTATTGTCGATAAATAACAATCGTTAAACCTTGTTGGAGGTCTTATGGGTGGTTTGATAACATCCGACAGCTGGTTGACCAGTAACGCGCATCTCCACCAACTCGCATTGGAGCAACGTAGTGGAGTAAGCTCCAGGCTCCCGAATAATAATAAGGGTTACAACCAGCCAGCCTGCAACCAGCAATATTAAAATACACACAAACATTAGTGTGCATTAGAACAACAGAACTAAAGCTGGTCACATACGTTCGGAATCTTAGTCTTGGACCATCTAATCAATTGAGATACTTTTAATGAGTTGTCAAAATGTGACATCCCCATACATTTTATACGAGAAAATGATTTGTGATGTCACAAATCACTTATAGTTAATTAATTGACTAAATTTTTATAGATTCAAAATGTATAAAAATAAAAATTAACAACTATCCTGATCTCCAAGCGTGGTTTAGTGTCACTTTTTTACGGTATCCATTATGAATTATTCTGTGCAATGTGTCCAAGACCCTATTCTGAACGGAATAGGGTCTTGGATGAAAGACTATGCACAAAAAAGTTCAAAAACCTTACCTTAAAAAGGTTGCACTAAATCACGCTTAGAAAGCAATATAATTGTTAATTCTTTTTTATACATGATTTTTATTACCGAATAATCAATAATAATGAAGTCAATTGACTATATATGATAAGTGACGTCACTTATCAATTTCTCATACAAAATGTATGGGGATGTCACGTTTTGACAGCTCATTAAAAGTATCTCAAAGGACTTGGTAGTCCAAGACCGGAATCCGGTCTTGGACTACCAAGTCAATTGATACAGATTTTATTACAGCCCAATAAAGCCTAAATAAATGCAGTTATAACTCACGTTGTGTACCTGCGCACTGTCCCTTGCGGCGGGCGGCGTGGGTCGCGGCGCCGCGGGAGGGGAGGCTCGCCGCAGCGCTTCTCGCGCCTCGCGCAGCTGTCCGCTTAGTTCTTCTACTACTTTCTGTAATTATAAAGAATAAACACATTGAATAAACAACAAAGACAAGTTCTGTCCTGTCTTTTTAATGGCGACAATAAATGATCACCGCAAATAACCTACGTAGTAACCGGACGAACGAGCGCTGCTCCAATAAAAACAATTTGTTTTCTTGGTTTAATTTCAAAGTTTAATTGAAATAGCTCCCAATAAAAAATATTTTCACAAAAAAATAAAAAATAAACGCAATAATATGGTTTTGAATGAGGTTTGAACCTGGGTCTCTAGTTCCGCAGTCAGCCCACGTAACCAAGGAAGCTTTAATTCAATGAACGAATTTTTTATAGAGCTTTTTTTATAGAAAAATTTAGCATGAGATAAATAAATAATAAAAGTAAATAATTGTTTAATATTTAATACCGATTTTTAAATTATCTTTGCTTTGCTCCACTATTTTGTTTTATTTAACCATGATCTCTCACAAACACTTACGAAATGAAATGAAAATAATTTATTACGGACTGTTACATACATAGAATAAGATGTTTAAAATTATAATTGAAGTTTTAAACAGTCTACCATATTTTGGCATACAATATTATTAATTAAAATTAACTAAAAATATTTTGTTTTAAGATCCGGTAAGAATAATCTTAACGTTTAAGCTTATAATAAATACGTATACTTAGAATGAGTGTCTTCATACAAGCGCGCTGTCAAAATTGAAGCACTAAATAGATTCCTACAGCTGTCACATCTGACAAACAAATTATTTTGACCAAATTAACTGTAAAATACTACAAAATATTGAAAACACTGTGAAAAGTTATTTTATTAGACTTCTTTTGTTTTAAAAAAGTGTTGGGATAAAATTTATCCTTTTAGTCTTACGAGCGGCCTAGCGTCAAAATGCTTCAATTTGGGCGTGCGAACTTGGTTTCTATAATGTAATTATAATAATTGTAAGCGTTGAATGTTTGGGCGTACCTTCTGGTAGAGGATGATCTGGTGCAGGCGCGCCTGCAGCGGGTCGGCGACGGGCGGCAGGCCGTCCAGCGCGTCGTGCGGCGCCGCGCCCGCGCCCGCGCCGCACACGCAGCGCACGTCCGCGCCGCCCTCCGCCCACGGCTCTGCGCCGTCACCTGTCCACATTCATTCATACTTTGTTACTAGGCTTGTTGAATAAATATCGATACATCGATATTTCGATATTTTTAAATCGATTAATCGATATTTTTGGGCGATATATTTTATAACGATATATCGATATCAAATATCCAAAATCGAAATTCTATCAAAAACGATATTTTTTCTTTTTATTTGGTTTGTTGCTTTTTTATGTTGGTTTTTAAGTTGGCAACTCTGTGTCTTTATGTCTAAAAAAATGTCAATGACACATGTGACATGTGTCAGTTCACAGTTCAGTAATTTCATTCTTTTTTTTTCAAGCCGAAAAAACACATTTTCGCACTGATATTTTAATTCAAAACCTATATCGAACAAAATGCCATCAAATTTATCCGATACAACTCAAAAATACACCAAGAAAATAAAAATAAAACAAGAGCACAATATGTCCTTATCGACTTCCCGCCAAAACTCCTGCAGAAGCTTGTCTGGAGGGCGGATGATGGTTCTGACGGCGGTGACGTCGCACGCAAGTGCAGCAGGCGGCATGGCACGAAGGGGATGGACACAGCGTGAGCTGCGACTCCAAAAATATTTGAAGTAAAATGATGACTATGGAATACCGGTTAGGTTACCTGCAGAGGCTTGTCTCGAGGGAGGCTGGTGGTTCTGATGATTCTGATGGTTCTGATGGCGATGACGCCGCACACAAGCGCAGCAGGCGGCCCGACGCGGGGAGGAGGGACACAGCGTCAGCTGGGACGCGCGCGCGCCCTCCCCCTCCCCCTCGCTGTCGGAGCTGGCGCCGGAGGAGGAGGCCGCGCCCGCCACGCGCTGCGCCACGTCCGCGGACTCCGCGCCGCTCGCACATAGCACTGTCGAATAAGACAACAATGATACACTAAATAATGGTGTGTAACACAAGCACAAAAACTAAACAATGTTAGGCTGTATGACTGCAACTTCTCTCCATTATCTCTCTGGGTCTCTTTGCATAACTGGCGAAGAATCGAGCTTCCTCCACCACGCCGCTTCAGTGCGGGTTTATTTAAGAGTAACAACCCCGCAAGCAATTGCGATTTCCATACAGGATAATCCCTTTACATTTTATTTTGTGTAAAAATAGCAATCACATTACAAAGACTAAATACAGAAAAAAACATTCTATAAAATTGAGCTGTCGCTATTTGACTGTAGAATGCATAAGTGAATACACAATTTCAGCCTTTGTGATACGTAAACATACAGTTACAATGCCTGTAATAAATGTTCAGGGTTTAACGTGGCACTTATAAGAAATCCACAATTTACTAACTACTACCTTTCATGTAAAATACTTATTTTTAATTTCAACCGCCACGAAGTTTTTCCAACACTAGAGCGCAAAAAAATCCCAAAAAAGAAATATATTACATGTTGGAAATATGTGTGACAAATGGTCACAAAATTAAACAAATGCCACGCAAATTCCTACTCACCATTCAAATCCACTTCCAGAAATTTGGTGTTGATATCGTCCAGCCCATTTACCACGCCGTTGGTGACGTTCCTGTTGTGATTGGTCAGCTCCGAAACCACGTTGTGGTTGGCCACATCCCCCTCGGTCGAGTTGTGGTTGTCCATCGCGTCCTGTGCGATGGCGGTCTGCGGAGAGCTCTCCGGGATGTCGAAACCGGTGGACGATTGGTTGCTCGACTCCGATATTGACCGCCATGTGATGCTTATGTTTCGCGTTCGGCCCACTTCTCTCGCCGCCTGGAAACAAAAGCTAGTGGTAAGCATTTCTTGGTAATTAGAAACTAATATTAAGGACGCGTTTCCAAATCACACTAAAACTTTCAAAAATAAGCAGTTTGTCGGTATATTTTGCGGCAAAATGAAGGTAAATCAAATGTAACTAATAATTACTACAGATAGATTACTTCTTCATCTACAAATGGTCTTAACTTTTATTCGCAAATATTGGTCAATTAAATTGTAAAAAATAATTTCCGGTGCCTCTCAACGCAAAATTAACGATATCGTGTTGAGTTTACGTTCATTTATATTCTATTTAATAACATAAATTTATGTATTAAAAAATATTTTATGTAAATAGACATGTTAAACTCAAAAAGCTGTTAAAAAAAACTACCAAAATGTTACAAAAAGTCTCAGAAAAAAAATAAAATCACGTCTAGTTTTTCCACAAATTTTGCTATAACGCATGAATCATAATGGCTTGAATATAAGGGTTATTTTACTTGTCATTGTCTTGATTTATTGCACAAAATATTTGCAATGAAATATTAGTCTGCGCTCGGCTGCCGTCGTGAGTGGACACTGTGTCGCTTGTAAGCAGGAGCTCGTCTTGAAAAAGATCGCTGTACGAATACAAAATACTTGACATACCAAACTTGATACTTCACGTATTTTGTACGGACAACCAAGGTAAGATTTTATTTTCCCAGTTTATTTTTGCTAAAATTGGATTATTTACATTTCGTTTCGGACTTGATGGAGTGACCTGAAGGTATACTTCGATGACTGCTACTGGACCTAATAAACGAGAAGAGCTAGGTGTGCCGAGTTTGGGCTCATTTTGTTAGTTACGTTGAGATCTTACCTCCGGACTTGATGGAGTGACCTGAAGGTATACTTCGATGACTTCTACTGGAACTAATAAACGAGAAGAGCTAGGTGTGCCGAGTTTGGGCTCATTTTGTTAGTAACGTTGAGATCTTACCTCCGGACTTGATTGAGTGACCTGAAGGTATACCTCGATGACTGCTACTAGAATTAATAAACGAGTAGAGCTAGGTGTGCCGAGTTTGGGCTCATTTTGTTAGTTACGTTGAGATCTTACCTCCGGACTTGATGGAGTGACCTGAAGGTATACTTCGATGACTTCTACTGGAACTAATAAACTAGAAGAGCTAGGTGTGCCGAGTTTGGGCTCAATTTGTTAGTTACGTTGAGATCTTACCTCTGGACTTGATGGAGTGACCTGAAGGTATACCTCGATGACTGCTACTGGAACTAATAAACGAGAAAAGACAGGTGTGCCGAGTTTGGGCTCGTTTTGTTAGTTACGTTGAGATCTTACCTCCGGACTTGATGGAGTGACCTGAAGGTATACTTCGATGACTTCTACTGGAACTAATAAACGAGAAGAGCTAGGTGTGCCGAGTTTGGGCTCATTTTGTTAGTTACGTTGAGATCTTACCTCCGGACTTGATGGAGTGACCTGAAGGTATACTTCGATGACTTCTACTGGAACTAATAAACGAGAAGAGCTAGGTGTGCCGAGTTTGGGCTCATTTTATTAGTTACGTTGAGATCTTACCTCCGGACTTGATGGAGTGACCTGAAGGTATACTTCGATGACTTCTACTGGAACTAATAAACGAGAAGAGATAGGTGTGCCGAGTTTGGGCTCGTTTTGTTAGTAACGTTGAGATCTTACCTCCGGACTTGATGGAGTGACCTGAAGGTATACTTCGATGACTTCTACTGGAACTAATAAACGAGAAGAGACAGGTGTGCCGAGTTTGGGCTCATTTTGTTAGTTACGTTGAGATCTTACCTCTGGACTTAATGGAGTGACCTGAAGGTATACTTCGATGACTTCTACTGGAACTAATAAACGAGAAGAGCTAGGTGTGCCGAGTTTGGGCTCATTTTATTAGTTACGTTGAGATCTTACCTCCGGACTTGATGGAGTGACCTGAAGGTATACTTCGATGACTTCTACTGGAACTAATAAACGAGAAGAGCTAGGTGTGCCGAATTTGGGCTCATTTTGTTAGTTACGTTGAGATCTTACCTCCGGACTTGATGGAGTGACCTGAAGGTATACTTCGATGACTTCTACTGGAACTAATAAACGAGAAGAGATAGGTGTGCCGAGTTTGGGCTCGTTTTGTTAGTTACGTTGAGATCTTACCTCCGGACTTGATGGAGTGACCTGAAGGTATACCTCAATGACTTCTACTGGAACTAATAAACGAGAAGAGCTAGGTGTGCCGAGTTTGGGCTTGTTTTGTTAGTTACATTGAGATCTTACCTCCGGACTTGATGGAGTGACCTGAAGGTATACCTCGATGACTGCTTCTAGAACTAATAAACGAGTAGAGCTAGCTAATACAAATGTATGTAGTTTATATCTCTTATAACCTCCATTGTTGTTTTAGATGCCATTGCCAAGGACGTTTGGGAAAAGCTCCCGTAAGAAACTTCATGCCAATAGACGTAACGTAGAAAAGGCAAGACGGTTAGTAGGTTCCTATACGAATAATTAAAAATACATGTATTTTAGTGAACATTGATTACCACACCATCATTTTTTCGCAGGCAAAACGATGGAGGTAGTCGTGATACGAGTATCGCGACTGATACATCCGAAGTGTGTCCGGAAAGATATGACCAAGCGAATTGTAGTACTCCTGATGACAATAATGTGGAAATGTCTTATGTAAGTTATATTGCATTTAAAATTACTGTTATTATTTGTTTATTCAATTATGTACTATTTTTGCACGGAAAACAATAAGTTATATTTTTTCTGTATTATTTTTAGAACACGCACATTGAGGAAACAGAACCGTTCCAGGTATCAGGAAGAAGGGTCGTAGAAATAGTTTATTTTATGGAACAGCTTAAAGAAATCGGAAACCATAGTTCCATGTTCAAATGTAATTTAAGCACTGTTAAATTATTGAATGAAAAAAGGACTGGACTCGACTTTTCTTATGAAATGCCAAATGTGTGGCACAAATTTTGTATTAAAATCTTCAAAAGACGCTATTAATAAAATGGATGTGAATGAAGAAGTCGTGGCGGGTATTATGACTATTGGTGCCGGAGTTACACAGCTAAATACGGTTTTAAGTCATATAAATATACCACCTATGTCGGTACAATTTTATCAATCCAAACATGATATAATTTGTCGTTGGTGGAAAAAAACTGCACAACACTGTATGGCAGAGGCTGGTAAAGAAGAGAAGAATCATGCTCTATCTATTGGAAGCGTAAACGATAAAGGAATACCAATGATAACTGTGACGGGTGACGCATGTTGGTCTAAACGTTCGTATGGAACGAATTACAGTGCGTCTTCTGGAGTTGGTGCCATTGTAGGTCTTTTTTCTAAGAAAGTTCTTTACTACGGAGTAAAAAATAAGACGTGTATCATCTGTACACGAGCACATTCAAAAGGAGTACAACCAGCAAATCACAGTTGCTTCAAAAACTTTCAAGGGCCTTCTACTGCGATGGAAGCAGTTATTATAACAGAGGGTTTCAAAAAATCTATAGAAAGTCATGGACTCATTTATAGTCAGTATGTCGCAGACGGCGACTCAAGCACATATGCTAGTATCCGAAACGCCAGGCCATATGAAAGTGTGACTGTGGGTAAAGTCGAGTGCAAAAATCATTTGCTCAGAAACTACTGCAAAGGACTTTTATCAATATCGAGCAACACCACATATCCAATTAGAGCCCGAAAAATATTAAAAGATAATTATCTGAGGATACGATGGGGAGTCGATAGTAGCGTCAAATATTGGGTCAAGCAAAATATTCCCTTTTCCGAAAAAATGGAAAATATAAAAAATGATATAACCAATGGTCCTTATCACATTTTCGGAGATCATTCAAAATGTGCATCATATTTCTGTAACGATGAAATAAAAAAACGTACCGAAAATATGGTGCCAGAACTGAAATTAAATGGAGTATTTCAAAAGGTTGAAGATTTGGCTCATCGTTTATCGTTTCACGCCTACAGCTTCGTACATAACGAAACGAACAACTTGGTGGAGAGCTTTAATGCCAGAGTAGCGAAATTTGTTGGCGGAAAAAGAGTGAATTTTTCGCAACGGCAATCATATGCTGGCCGCTGTGCTGCAGCTGTGATATCTTATAATTCGGGTGTGTTACAGTCGACTGTTCATAAATTTATTTTTGGTACTGAAGCCAACCATGAAATAGTTAAGTTAGAAAGCATTCGTCAACAATTAAATGTAAAAAGAATAGAAAAAAGTGTCAAAAAGAAGAAAGTCATCAAACCTACTACTAATAAGGACGTTCATTATGGCGAAGAATGCCAAAAAGTTGACATGGACGATAAACAATATCAAATCGCTAAAAAAGACTTTTTGTTAAGATTAGAAATAACTCCTGAAGAAAAATACAAGATCGAACAAGACACAATTTTACAAAGTGCTAGTCCCTTATGGTTGGAAACCAGAAGGAAATTGCTTACAGCTTCATGGTTTTCTACAGTCTGTAAACGTCGCCCAAGCTCCAATTGTGCACCATTGGTGAAACAAATTTTGTATGGAAAAGATTTGAGTAATGTACCATCCATCAAACATGGTAAAAGCAATGAGTACACCGCACTACGCGATCTTGAAAAAGTGTTAAACACGAAAATTTTGCAGTGTGGGTTGTCGATAGATAAAGAAATACATTTTCTTGGTGCAAGTCCTGATGGTAAGTGTGAACACGGAATAGTAGAAATCAAATGCCCCTCGTCCGCATATGAAATGGAACCAGAAGAAGCTATAAGACAAAAAAAAATTGACTTTTGGAAATACGCTTCGAATTCGAACCAATTAGTTGTAAACACGAAACATAAATGGTATTTCCAAATTCAGGGTCAGCTAAGAATTACAGGGGAAAATACGTGTGTTTTTGCTGTTTGGACGGGCCCTGGAAAAATTAAATATGAATTTATAGCCAAAGACGATCAATTCTGGAAGGAGAATATGGAAACACATTTAATTCGATTCTACAAGAACTGCCTCCTTCCAGAATTGATCGATCCAAGATTCAAAAGAAATATGGAACTACGAGAACATTGTTCACATAGTCACAGTAATATAATGACAACTAAGAATGATTAATAATTTTTTGTTAGTTTTATTCAAATTTAGCATTTACTAGCTCCTGGACTGACTTGGTACGGCATCCTAATTGCGTAGTAACACACTAGAAATGACAATCCGTTCCAATTCGACAGTTCAACAGTTTTTGCTGTCGTGAAAATGATTTTTTAAACAATTATGAAGCAATGAATATTGTTTAGATATATCCCTCAGTATTTTTTCTTCCTCTTCCTCTAATCCATCCATAGGTTGTCTTGTAAATATTGCTTTTAGCGATAATTCCATCTATTGTGTCACGCACGCTACGTGAAATGTTTTTCTTTGACGTTTGTATGGTGTACATAATAAAAAGTTTTTCTTTGACATTTGTATGGTGTACATAATGAATATCTATCTATTAGTAATGTGGTATGTGTTACTGTAAAGTGTATGTGCCAAATAAACATATTTTCTTGCTAATTTTCGAGAACTTGCATTTGATACCCATAACAAAATTATAAGAAACTAGTGGAGCCTGCAGACTTCGTCCTGCCCGGGAAAGCAGCCCCACCTAACGGGTTCAATTGTGATTTCAAACGATCCAGAAACCCATTGAAATATAAACACAAAATATCATCTAAATCAGCCCAGGCGTTTTAGGAGGTCAGTGACATACCGACAGCAGCGCCATCTATCGGGTCTAATTGTGTTTTCAAGCCATCCGGAAACTCAATATACACACAAAATATCATCTAAATCGACCCAGCCGTTTTAGGAATAGTCGGTGACATACCGACAGCAGCGCCCCACCTACCAGATCCAATTGTGTTTTTATCATCCAGAAATCCATTGAAATATTCACAAAATATCGAATCGTCTCTGCCATTTAGGAGAAGTCGGTGACATACCGACAGCAGCGCCACCTACCGGGTCTAATTGTGTTTTCAAACAATCCAGAAACCCACTGAAATATACTCACAAAATATCATCCAAATCGGCCCAGCCGTTTTAGGAGAAATCAGTGACATACCAACAACAGCGCCACCTACCGAGTCCAATTGTATTTTCAAACCTTCGAGGAACCCTTTGAAACAAATATACACACAAAATTTCATCCAAATCATCAAATCAAAAATACACACCAAAATAGAAATAATAAAACTTGGCTCAAGTATCCAGCCGTGTCAGTTCACTCATAATTTCGCCGCTTCGCACAAGTCGCTGTGTGTGTGAGCCGTGCACGTGTAGTAGTAAGTCTCAATACCTAGAATAGAAGCGCGACAATTCGGAAATGCGTCCTTAAGGTCAAGGTAAAATGTATGTAAATGGTTTTGAAAAAGAAGTGTTCATGTGTCGTATTGTGTATACCTATGCCACCTTTATATATGAATTTCAGAATCAATGACTTAGCTATGTGTCTGTTTAGTTTTTATAATTACAATCTTATAATATTAAATTTTGTTAAAATGAAAGAGGCTGGGGTGGAGTGTCTTAAAACCATGTCGCAAGAATAGAATAAAAGAAAATAACTAATATGGTATATAACTTTTTTACTGAATGATTAGAGTTTTTAGAAATTGTGATTTATTTTACAATTATTGACGTGATAACGTCTTTAAAATCGTTTTAGTCGGGTGACATGTTCAGAAACTTGTGTCACACCAAAAAACCTCACGAGCGCGATCGCAGGCATAACGAGAGAGAGACGGACCGATCTCCCGTCTCATCTCGAGCGCTGCCAGTCATTCCGTGAAACTTGTCACGCGGAATCCTCACGAGCGGAGGCTGGCATAGCGTTCGAGTGAGTGGACCGATCTTCCGTCTCTCTCACTCTAGCGGCATACAAACGAATGGAGATTTTCTCGTGCGGACGTTATCACGTAAACATCTCGATCGTAAACCTACTTTACAAACAATTTGCCGTTTTTTTTATTGAGCACTATAGTAATTGAATTTCAATTTATCACTGAAACGACATATTTTTTATTCATTGTGCGGTTTGAAGATTATTATAGGGTTTTGCCCTGTTTTAGGTTCACTCAGGCAATAATGAATTGAAGAAAAGAGCAGAATACCTCACATCGGCCATTTCTAGCACATCAGTGTAAGCATCTCCGAGGAACACAGCGGGCTCGTCGGGCGGTGCTGCTAATGGGACAGCGGGAATCCGGTCTTGGACTACCAAGTCAATTGAGATACTTTTAATGAGCTGTCAAAACGTGACATCCCCATACATTTTGTATGAGAATATGATTAGTATATAGTCAATTGACTTAATTATTTTTGATTTAAATGGTAATATAAATCATGTACAAAAGAATTAACAATTATATTGCTTTCCAAGCGTGATTTAGTGCAACCTTTTTAAGATTTTTTTTGAATTGTTTTATGCATAGTGTCCAAGACCCTAATGCGACGGGTGTTGCACGGGCGGCCAGCTAGCGCTCTAGGGAAGGTGTTAGTAAGGTACTCATTCACATCAATCCCTGTAGCTTCGAGATTAAGAATAAAGCTACGATATCCCCTGCCTGAACGTAAGAGGCGATTAAAAGAGAGCTTCTGGGGTTGTGGGCGGTGAGAGTGGGAGCTCGATCCGTCTAGCCAGCGACCCCGGGAGCCCGGCGGGGGCGTGGCGTGCAGGAGAGCACATTTGTTCTTCCGACGATGGGCCCGTACTGGGCGCAGCGCGCGGAGGATACTGGTGCATCCCACTGGAAATCCCGGAGTCCTCCCCAAGCGTAGAAGCAGGCAGGAAGGGGTTTTAGTGCGGTACAAATCCCACATAACCTGGTATCCTCTCTCCCAAGGTGCCGGATACCTTTTGACGGTTTCCCTCCCGATACAAAAAAGGTGTACTTATATCAGTCGTGCCCAATACATCGGTGTAGGCGTTTCTCAGGAATACAGCGGGCTCGTTAGGCGACGCTGCGGTACGTTCGGTGCCACGACTAATGCTGCGGGGCTCCTTTAGGCTATTAGTCTTCCCGTTCCCATCTCTGTAGAAAGTACTAGCCCTATATAGAAGGTGTACTCACATCAGCCATGCCCTGCACATCAGTGTAGGCGTCCCCCAGGAACACGGCGGGTTCATCAGGCGAGGCCGCTAGCGGGGCGGCGGGGGCGGCGGGGGGCGCGGGGGCGGCCAGCTCGCGCTCCAGGGAGGACGAGTTGCTGGCCAGGTCACGCGCGCCGCTTTCGAAGTGATCGGCGTCGAGGCCGTCCACCTGCCAACATATTATACTTGTAAGTAGAAATGAATGAATGAAAAGAGTTTTGGCGGGAAGTCTAAAAAGACATTTTGTGCTCTTGTTTTATTTTTACTTTCTTAGCGTATTTTTGAGTTATATCGGATAAATTTGATGGCATGTTGTTCGATATAGGTTAATTATAGTGCACGAGTGTTGCGAATTAAAATAACGGTGTGAAAATATGTTTTTTCGGCTTGCCTCTTAAATTCCATTATTCACGTTGTAGTAAAGAAGCCATCGCTTTACTTGAATGTCTGACTGACTCGACTGACTGATTACTAACGACTTACTGACTTTACCTATTATTACTCGCCCAGTTTCGCCGAAACTGGTAAAAACCTGATGCAAAAATTATACTTGACACTGGCAATATGCAGAGATTGCGATGCCATAATTGAAGAAAAAAAAAGTAGAAATAACGCTTATGGGCTATGCAGAATTAGGCAGTTCTTCTATGATGCTATTCTCAAGCGACGCGCGTCACAATCATCTATCTCCGACATAAATACTCACATGCTACATACTCGTAGAATGGCAGTTTTGTTACTTGTGAATATATTCGCAGGAAATTGGCACATATGCAGTGAAAAGAGCGTGACAATAATAACGCGGACGAATGTACTTATTCGTAATAATACGTACGTTTATAGATTTTGTAATAACTGGCCTTTGTAATAACCTTCCATAGCCTTAGATCTCTTCACTGGACAAATATTTCTTTATGTTTACTTCTCATACTAGTTACTTAGTTTCTAGGGTTCCGTACCCAAGTGTGCCAACGGGACCCTAGTACTAAGCCTCCGCTGTCTGTCCATCTGTCTGTCTGTCATCAGGCTGAATCTCTTGAACCATGATGGATATTAGAAATTTTCAAAGATGTATTTCTGTTGCCGCTACAGCAGGAAATACAAAAAAATAGAATAAAATAAATATTTAAGGGGCTCCCATACAATAAACATGATTTTTTTAGATAATGGTACGGAACCCTCGTGCATGAGTTCGACTTGCACTTCGCCGGTTCGGTTTTATAAAACTGGGCAATAAATAATGTTTTCCCAGCTTTTGTTTATATTATAGACCAATATTTTGACGAATGTTGTAAAAATTAAAATCAATGCAGTTGATTTATACGAATACAAAAATTTGCTTAATGAACGTCTCTTCACGGTACTTAATTCTAGGTGCATTTATTCTCTCAGTTTCCATCCATCCATCAGCCTTTTATAGTCCACTGCTGGACATAGGCCTCCCCTAACGTTCGCCACTCCGCCGGTCCTGAGCCTTCTGAATCCAGTGACTACCCGCTGTCTTCTTAAGGTCATCAGTCCACCTAGTTTGAGGGCGGCCTGTACTCCTTTTGCCGAGACGTGGTCGCCATTCGGGGACCTTTCGTCCCGATCGGTTGTCGGTCCTCCTTACTATATGACCTGCCCATTGCCACTTCAGCTTGCAGATTTTGAGAGCTATGTCGGTAATCTTCGCTCTTCTACACACACACACATTGTGTCTCTCATCTTATAAAGGGTTAAATATAATGCACTTGCCTGATCCTGATCAGTATGCAGAGCGAGTGCGGGCGGCGCGGGGAGGGCGGGGGGCGGTGCGCGCGGCGGCAGCTCGTCCACGCAGCTGTCCGTAAGCGCACGGCATTCTCGCCTATCCGTGTTCGCGTTACCATTTACTACTAGCGATAATTTCCTGTAACAATATTTCTACATTAATAATTTATTATAACCCTACTTAATGCTGGACTGCTGGATGGAACCCCATTCTCACGTCGTAGTTTTATGGAAATTCAATATTTACAATAATTGATGACTACTATTTTTTTTTTGATATCGGGGGGAAACCTTCAAAAGGTACCCGGCACCTTGGGAGAGGTATTACCAGGTTATGTGGGATTTGTTACCACACTAAAACCCCCTCGGTGGCCTACCTCTTTGCTTGGGGATCACTCTGGGATCTCCTGAGGAACGCACTGCAGACACTCAAAATATTGTTTTAAAGCAATAAGTTAACGACCCGTGTGGCGCAATGGTTACCATGCCGGACTGCCAATCGGAGGGTCCTAGGTTCCCGACGAAACAGACATTTGAATGCTGAGTTCAAATTTCTGTTCTCGGTCTGGGTGTTTGTGTTTGTCTTTGTATATGTCCATGGTACCCACGATACGGGATATATCTACCCTACGGTGGGCCTATGAATGTGGAGTGTGAAACGTTATTAAAACACGAAAAACTAGAATAATCTCTCTATCGAAAGTTTAATATACTCACATGACATCAGGAGCTAAGCTGGGGTCACTACACCTCCTTTGTGTTGTTCTCTTCTCTCCCTCGTTTAGCAGGTTATCGCAGGACCGTGTTTTCGTCATTAATCCTAGGAACACAAAAAAATATAGTACAGACTGCATTACAGTATCATAGTGTACACGCACATTGTCATTGCGTGCATTACTTAAGATGTTATCTATAAGAGAATAAAAGAGTTTAATACAGTAATTCACACATTTAATAACAGTACGAGAACCAAACAACAACGCTCCGCCATTTTATGCAACAAGCGTCCCTTAGTAAAAAAAACGGTCCTATAGCGTCTCCCGTAGTGTTGTGCCTTTAAGAGTCACAACACTACGGGAGTATTTTATACTTTATGTTGTGCTTTCATTTTTATGGTGTACAATAAAGAATATTTGTATTTGTAATATCCGAGCGGCAACTTAGGTGATGCGCGCATGGCCCGGCGGCGAGCATAGAACGCAAGCGATCTATGCAGCCAAGCCAAACGGGCGCGGTCGGGTGAGAGATGGGTGACCGCTAGTGTTTGCCTTGAGTTTGCATCAATTTTAAAGGACATTCTAATCCAATAATAACTCTTTCTTAGATTTATGACAGCTTATGACCATGATTGTTTCTACTTATTGTCCTTAGCTATCAAGCTGCAATGCAATCGAGTCCAATTTAATCAAACAAATGAATCAGATTGGTATAATAGTTACCATTAGTGGTGGGTGGTGGTGCAGGATCAAGAGACGGTGGCCGTGGATGGTCTCTTTCCCGCTCTCCGCAATACATCCCAACCCAGAGCTGCATTGCTCTGACACTGCTGTCAGGCCAGATCATCTACAGACAAAAAGAGGATAGGTAAAAAAAGAAGGTATATTTATATTATTTATATTTCACTATAGTAATTAATAACTATGAAGTAAGGTCTTAAGTAGTAAGACTAGTAAGTTAGTAACTTAGTAAATTACCTGAAGCACGCATGGCGCAGTGGTTAGCGTAGAACGCAAGCGATCTTTGGGACTAAGCCAAACGGGCGCGGTCGAGTGTGAGATGGGTGAGACCGCTAGTGGCAAAAAAATATTATGCACGTTTCCGTGCTTCGGAAGGCACGTTAAGCCGTCGGTCCCGGTTGTTGTCAATGGATAACAGTCGTTAAACCTTGTTGGAGGCCTTATGGGCAGTTTGACAACATCTGACAGCGGGTTGGCCACTAACCCGCATCTCCACCAACCTGCATTGGAGCAGCGTAGTGGAGTAAGCTCCAATCCTTCCCAATAATGGGGAGAGATTTGTGCCCAGCAGTGGGACGTAAAAAGGGTTGCAGGCATAGTACCTGACATGTTTAAGCGATAGAAATGATCACAAGTTGTATCAAGGTAGAAATATTAAAACTGTTTGTAGCCAGCCTGATAGGTTTTATAAAATACATAACAGGAGCGATTTCAAACCAAGATATTTACGAGCTTATAATCAGCTCCGATAGATATCATCCCTACTACGGTTCGAATAGTGCATGGCTGACACCTGTTACTCTTTGTGTAAACTTTTGTAGGTGGTAGAACTATTATGGTTCGCCCGGGGAAGTACCACCACTGCACCCACTTCTGCCGTGAACCAATTCTATTGTTTTTCGGTGGAAAGGTGCAGTTGCCGGCCACACTTACATGAGGCGACCACCAGCCTCTGGAGTAGCAGCGCAACTGCATACGACCTCAGACAAGACTTACCTATGCTTGCTTGAGGTTGTATGTAGATGTCCATGGGCTGCAGCGGCAACTTAACACCACGTGGCCTGCATGCTAGTCTGCTACTCCATTAAAAAAAAAAACATTTTGAGTACATATCGATTTTCATACGTTAATACACCACGGGTTCCTCAGCCTTCAGGTTTCTTCCACGACTGGTTTAGGGTATGCCCACAATTAGTCCCTGTAGCTTCGGGAGTAAGAATAGAGCTACGGTATCCCCTGCCTGATCGTCACCGGGACACCAGTGCGTTCCATGGGAGATCCCGGAGTCCTCCCCAACCGCAGAGGAAGGCCACCGAGGGGGTTTTAGTGAGGTTCAAATCCCACATAACCTGGTGTCCTCTCCCAAGGTGCTGGGTACCTTTTGAAGGTTCCCCCCCCCCCCCCCGATACAAAAAAAAGGGTATGCCCACTATAATGATGATGATACCTGCTCAGCGAGGTGCGGCGCGTACAGGTGGTTGCGGTAGGCGGGCGCCCGCAGCAGCTGCCACACCTGCGCGACGTCCACGGCCCTGCTGTCCGCCCGCTCGCGGCCCGAGTTGCAAAGGAACGTGCCGAACATGCACGAGTGAACGTGTGTTGCCAGCTTTATCTGCACACAATTACGTTGAGCATTAGTAACATATTATCACACATAAAAAGAAATAAGTGAGCATGTTTTACTTTTTCATTTTTTTTCAACCTTTTTTTATGTCCCACTGCTGGGCACAGGTCTCCTTCTCACACAATTGAGAGGGATTTAGGCCATAGTCCACCACGCTGGCCAAGTGCGGATTGTCATCGTGCGGTTGAACATCGTAATCAATTAAATATTTTCCATCACCGTGGAGCAGTGATATATTCGCACATTACAAATTTCTTTGTCAGAGGTGCGAGCCGTGGATTTGAACCTGCGATCGGTCGCGTGGAAGACCGCGGTTTTTTACCACTCGGCCATCGCTGCTCACTTTTTAATATTGTAAACAAATAGACGATATTATGTATCCTTTTGCCAGTTGTTTATTTGCTACAACCTATTTTTTATTTGCTAAAACCTTTGTGAAACAGTATTCAATGTTAAGTAAGTGCAATCTTTGTAACATTATAGTATATCTAATGTTTGAATGTTTGATTGATAGATTCTTAGGTAGTACACACTCTGCAAGTGCTAAAGTCAGTTTAAAATACAAATACTTTTACTTTTAAACCAATTATTAGATTAAATTAACACTCACGAGGTAGGCCTCGTTGAACTCGAAGCTGCACGGGTACTGCACCATCATCTGGTACACCACGTCGAGCCACTGCAGAAAGATGGGTGACCGCTCGTTGGGGTCTTCCGGACCAAACTGGTGTCCGCAGCGATCGCCGAACTTGTGGCCGAAGTCGAGCCACTCTCGCTCGATTAGTACGCGGAAACCCTACAGGAGTGAAAAATATATTGTTGTTATTAATTGTTACCAAAATAAATCAAAGGTTTAAAGGTAGAGTATGTTGACAGTGGTACAAGTGTATTGCCCTTAGCTGCAACACTTTTTATATTTCATTACGGCACAGATCTCCTCCCATAATAGGCTTTAGTACACTGGCTGGCTGCAATCCTTTTTACGGCCCACTACTCGGCACGGGTCTCTCACCATTATTGGAGAGGCCTGGAGCTTACACCACTCCGCTGCTCCAATGCGAGTTGGCCACTAACCTGCATTAGTGGCCAACCCGCTGTCGGATGTTTTCAAACCGCCTGTAAGGCCTTCGACAAGGTTTAGAGTACAATATGCTGTTCTGTAACCGCCCTATAGCACTAAATTTAACCCTTAGTAGCTTGCATTCTTCTTGTTCCTTACGAATGTTGCTATACCTACAGATGATATTGTTTACTCAGTATTTTTAAGTTGTACTGATTTTATTTTAAGCTACACTAACGCATTGGTTTCTGAACTGTAATGTTAGTTGTGAGTTTCAGTAAATACATAAATAAGTGCTTGACGACCCGCGTGGCGCAATGGTTACCATGCCGGACTGCCAATCGAGGGGTCCCGGGTTCGATTCCCGGCGAGACAGAAATTTGAATGATGAGTTTAAATTTCTGTTCTCAGTCTGGGTGTTTGTGTCCGTCTTTGGTACCCACGACACAGGGTATTAATTAGCTTACTGTGGGGCTACGACTACGAGTGTGTAACGTTTATGAAATGAATGTAAGCGGGACCTCGAGCGTGCGGTAGTGCGGGTCGAGCAGCAGCTGCGCGGCGGCCACGATCTGCGGCGTGCGGTCCCAGCCGTCGGAGCAGTGCACCAGCACGGGCCGGCCCGCCGCCGCCGCGCGCGCCGCCACGCCGCCCGCGCGCACCACGCCCGCCACGTACTGCAGCCACAGCGTGCGCTCCAGGCTGCTGTGCCAGCTGCTCAACACACATTCTTTATTTTCATTTGTTCATTTACTAGCTTTTACCCGCTTCGCCCACGTGCTCAATTTTAAGCCTAAACAACAACAGTCGACAAAACCAATTCAAGAAGCGAACCAAATCCAAAATCAAAGCGTATGTTTTATTCCTTTACTATATTAATTTTAAACCAAACCAACAATATTTATCCAGCGCGAATTCAAAATTCAATTCGATTCATTAGTTGCCTATGACTTTACTGTATTATGTATCATTTGTTAACGTGATTCAGAACTTACAAATGAATTTACTAACGCCATCTATTAACAACATCCGGAACTAAATATCTAGCAAATAAAAAAACATCGATCTTCCCGTGGGGATGATTTACCGCGGTAAAAAGTAGCCTTAAGTTACTCTCCACCCTCCTCACTATCTCTACACGCAAATACCATACCATATAATAGCTTCGTTGCGAGGTGGAAGACGGACAAACAAACAAACACACTTTCACATTTATTATATTAGTATGGATTTGCAGAATAAGATCACATTGAATCTTAAACATATACATTATTATTGACCGCTTATCCTAACCTGTATATAGGTATGCAAATAGTCAACAATATTATACCTAAATACAATCGATTATTACATTACAGAGATATTATGATCATATTAAAAATTTAAAATGTCAAATTACGAGTACTATAATCAATACGAAATGTCAACTTAAAACTACTGTGTAGAATTATGAATCATTTTATAAAATCAATGTATTGAAATACTTATGCTGGAAATTATTTTACAATCCGCGGCGTTGTCTTATTAGACACATCCTAGATAATTCTACTATTTAAGTTTGGGAGGAGCTTGATAATACTTTTGGAGGTAACAAAATCCATCCATCCATCAAATCAATATTGGAGGTCGACAGGGGATGGTGGGTGATGGTGGTGGCTGACTTTTGATGTGTACTTGTCTGGACAATGCCTACCTAGTTTGCGGTGTGGCGCATGAATCAAAAAAATTTAAGGTTTATTAGATTAGGTCAAGGGTGAACCTGAATGGTTAAGCCCACTAGACCCTCCCCCTCCCCTGTATCCTCCCCTAGTGCATACAATTTTTCCATGAATAGAAAACCCACAGTACCATGTCGTAGGTACGGTTAATACTATGACACAGCTCTGATTTTTTATTTTGTGCATATTTATCACATACTTAAGAGGTAACCAGATAAATTCAAAAACGTGTACAGTTATCACAACCGATTTTTATTCTTTCTGTTAAGTTGTCCTATTCGATCTGATTTTTGTTGTGTTGTGTAGTTAGCTACAACAAACGACTAGGCATGTACTGCTATACAGAGAAGTGTTTTAATTGGTTTAGAGCAATTTTTGGCTACTGCCGAGTTCCGAGAAAGATCCATTGTGAATACTGTAAAATCCACCATTGTCTAATGGATCTTCAGTAATCATTAGACATAAGAGTTGTCATTAATGGTGTCATTGAACTTTTTTAAAGCAAATTCCACAACACAAGAATTAAGTATTTATTATACAACATTTCATGAGGATAATATTATAATACAGTCACCGACTTTACAACTTCTCGATTAATTTCGGGGAGCCTGAGTAGTTTTGTTCCAATCCAGCGTGGCGACGGGTCGCCACACTGGATGAAGCAACTTGAAATTAATATTTTAATGGCCACTCATCCTACTTTTGACCGCACTCGACATTGTTTAGCTTTATTGATACAAATATTTTCCATTACGCCTTGTTTAGTTCTTGTCGTAATCTCGTCTTATATGCATATTACTTGTACGAACATGATGTTTCACATATACCAGGCGTCCCATGACGGCGTATTCAGTTTTTTATTATAGTAGAAAGAAACTAAATAATACTATTTAATACATACTTGGCCTGATCAGCGGGCTCCGCCATGAGAGCGCGCATCTGATGGAAGCTCCGTCGTACATGATGAATATTGGGCAGGGACATGAACTGAATGTCAGCCAAGGGGTAGTACTGCTGGCATTCGCAACCCCCGCCACGCGCCCGGTTCGTGACTGCTGATGCGTACGAACGGGCGTCGACTATTAGTAATTTTGTTTGCTGTAACAGAGAATTTTAAGGTTAGAGGGTTTTAAAAAGGGCAGAATGTGCTTGTATAAGTATGAACAGAGAAAAAGGGCGGACTTTGCTTGTATAAGTATGAACAGAGAAAAAAGGGCGGACTGTGCTTGTATAAGTATGAACAGAGAAAAAAGGGCGGAATGTGCTTGTTTAAGTATGAACAGAGAAAAAAGGGCGGAATGTGCTTGAATAAGTATGAACAGAGTTAAAATTATGAATTTCTGTCGTGTTCCTTTACAGTTTCCACCAATCACAGACAACAATAAAGATTAGTGCAGTGAAGAGATACAATTGAAGTAGCTTTAACGTTTTTTCTGTGTCACTGCTGGGCAAGTGTCTCTTAATTGGGAAGGCCTGGAGATTATTACAACGCAATGCTCCAATGCGGGTGGGTGGAGATGTCGGCCAACATGCTGTAGGATGTTTTCTGTTAGCCCGAAAGGTTTCTGATAAGGCTATCTATTGAAGAATACCGGCACCGTAGGTTTATGGTGCCTTCCGAAGTGAACCGGTAACGGTAGCTAAAATGGTTACGGTCGGCTAGAATGGAACCTCGAAACGTCCAGGAGGCGTCATCGGGAAGAACGAGGGTGGATGCCAGGCAAAAAAGAAGATACGTCTTCTTCATTTTAGGCCTAACTTGGCGGAATATGTACCGGCCTGGGTACCGCAGGTTTTGGTTGCAGGCGCTTGGTACTACGATGGGGCTACACCACCGTCGTAATGCGACACATACCAGGAGACCAGGAGGTGTCAGCAAGTCGGGCTCACCTTGGCGGCGAGCGGCACGGCCTGGGTGCCGCGGTCGTGGTTGCAGGCGCTGACGAAGGCCGCCAGCAGGCGCTCGTCCTCGCCGGAGCGCCAGCCCAGCCAGCCCACCTCGGGCTGCGACGAGCGCGCGATCACGGCGCCCGTGCCGCGGTGCCGCCACACCACCGTTGGGATGCGCCGCATCGCGCGAAACCTGTTGACAGCAAGAGTTAATTTTTAAATAACAATAAAATGTAATGATATGATGTGACGACCCCCGTGGCGTAATGGTTGCCATGCCGAACTGCCATTCGGAAGGTCTCGGGTTCGATTCCCGGCGAAGCAGAAATTTGAATGAGTTTAAAATTCTGTTATCGCTCTGGGTGTTTGTATTTCTGCCTTTCTGTCTGTGCACCCACGACACAGTTTATATCTACCCACATTACTGTGGGGCTATGAGTGTGAGAGTGAAGCGTAGTATGAATATATCTAAATATTTCATTCAGAATGGCAAATGCTGTCTTGTAGGTGGTCCATCTCCTTAAAGAATCGACCAGGGAAGTATCACCACTGCACCCACATCTAGCGTGGAGCAATTCTAGTGTTTCGGTGGCAACTCCACCGCCCGACTGACTAAAAGCGACCATCAGCCTTCGGACAAGCAGTGCTACTGCATACCACCACGGACAAGACTTAGGTTTGCTTGAAGTTGCGCCATATAGATAGATTTTTTCGTAACATTCATCCAGAAGAAAAATTGGAATTAACATAGAAACACAATAAATGTTAAACAAGAAGCCTTTAATCCTATTGGTGGGTGACAGAAGTTAAAATCTTTATTATTTGATTCGGTGGCAACTCCACCGCCCGACTGAATAAAAGCGACCTTCAGCCTTCGGACAAGCAGTGCTACTGCATACCACCACGGACAAGACTTAGGTTTGCTTGAAGTTGCGCCATATAGATAGATTTTTTCGTAACATTCATCCAGAAGAAAAATTGGAATTAACATGGAAACACAATAAATGTTAAACAAGAAGCCTTTAATCCTATTGGTGGGTGACAGAAGTTAAAATCTTTATTATTTGACCCTACAGAATAGATAGGTAGATCATCTTTGTTTGTAGATAAAACACAAGACAACAAAAGATATGAAGATTAATTGCAAAAAAATCAGTGGTGAAAATTATCGCTTCAGGCATTTAATTTCAGATAACTCTAAGAAGATAAACGCTATACATAATGTTTTAATAAATTTAATTTAAGCAGTAAACAGACAACTAACATTAACATATCTCAGTTTTTTAAATCCTAATAAGTCAGTCAGTCAGTTGACAAGGTATGACTACATAATATATTCAATATAATCGTTATTTTTAAATCATAGTTTTCCGTCCGCCTACCTCAAGTTCTATCCATCACACAGGGTTGACTGGAGGAGAATGCCATTAGGCATTAAGTTTACCCTGTAGCTTTACAAAAAGTTACAAAATAATAAATAATAAAATAAATAAATAAAGTCAATGTGGAAACCCTTACAATGAGTGATTCTAAAACATACATATATGGTTGGAATTAAACTTTGTTTTCAGATATTAGGCAAAGGGACTCTTAAAATATCTAATATCTTTAAAGGAGCAATTCTTGTATATACTCTTCCTGACATCTATTAGAGAGTATTAATAATATTGTTTCAATCCGACGTTCAAAGAGATAACAATGTCAATTAGAAAGAGATCTATTAACATTTCGTTCATTGAATTAAAGCTTCCTTGGCCGAATGGTTATGTGGGCTGACTGCGGAACTTGAGGCGAAGGTTCAAACTTCAATCAACACTAAGCAAATGAGTGTTTCGTTTGAAATGAAACTACGAAAATAAATTGTTTTTATCAGAGCAACGCTCGGTCGTCCAGTTACTAAGAGATAAATCTCAATAAATATTTGTGTCCATGTAATTGTATTGAATAACTTTTAGACCTTATTTTATATCCCTTCATTACGATGGTACCAGTCTGTAGTATTTATGTAGTCTTCGTACCTATCATTTCACCCTCAACCAGATATAGATTTCTTTATTTTTGTCACTTTATGGTAGACTAGCCTTCCGCCTGCGGCTTCGCCCACGTGGACCCGTTTAATGGGTCCCCGTAGGATAAAAAATAGCCTATGTGCTATTCCGGGCTTCATAGGCGTTTAGCCAGTTGCTTCAACCGCGTTGACACTATTACCCGTTTTCACGTAGGACTGAAGCATTTTCTCGCGTTAAAAAGTAGCCTATGTTACTCAGGGTGAATGTAGCATGTAGTAGGTGGTGAAAGAATTTTTGAAATCGGAACAGTAGTTTTTTAGTTTATTCATTACAAACATAGATTTACCTAGCAACCGAGTCCAAGTCCTCATCGCAGATGGACGCGGGCACCACGAGCAGAGGAGGGTACGATGGACACAGCTTGTAGTCGGCGTTCGCGGCCGTCACCCGCCACGCGCCCTTTGATGTGAAACCTAGCCTTTCCACCTGAAACGATATCATAAAAACGTTCTTTTAAATTGTGTTATTTAAATTTCTCTCAAAAGAGGAGGTAGGTAGCTATGGTACATCCCTGTAGCTTCGGGAATAAGAATAGAGCTAAGGACCTACCTGATCGTAAGAGGCGACTACAAGGGTGCTTCCGGGGTTGTAGACGGTGAGAGTGGGAGCTCGATCCGTTTAGCCAGCGGCCCCGGGAAGGACGGCAGTGTGTGCGTGGCCGCATGCCGCCGTAAGAATCGGAAAGTGCAGGAAAGCACATCTGCTCTCCCGAATATGGCCCAGTACTGGGCTCCGCCCGTACAGGTTGCTGGTGCGTTCCACTGGAGATCCCAGAGTCCTCCCCAAACGCAGAGGCAGGCCACCGAGGGGGTTTTAGTGCGGTACAAATCACACATGACCCGGTACCCTCTCCCAAGTAGCCAGGTAACTTTTGAAGGTTTCTCACCCGATATCAAAAAAAGGTAACTATGATAACCTACAGATAACTATAGTAACTAATTGATTGACAGCTTCATGAGTCACAGAGACAATATGCGCGTTACTACACCCTCTCGCAACTATTGTAAACCTCATTCATGAGATAAAAGCACTATAATTAAACCTTACTATATAACTATATATCTGTAACTAAAATTTTCAACTCATCTTAATCGATGGTTATGTACCAAAATGAAGCAAACATCACCGAAAAAGCACATCACTTTCACAGTGACTTCTAACTCCTGTTGTACTAATTAGTATTCGAATTTACAAATGTTCATCCAATTACCATTCAAAACAAACTACCAACCGAGAGGGACAGCTGTGATTGAACCAAAAGAGTTACTGATAAAATACCTCTCTTGTAAGTAAATATTAGCCATTTACTTACAAGAGAGCCATGTCCATGTCAAACTATATAATTCAATCATCTACCAATTTCACAGACTTGTGTGATTCAATATGATTAAGATATTAAAATGTACACTAGTAGACTATTCATTTCTCGCATTAGCATTACCCTTTTACTAATAATAATAACAATCTATGTGTGACAGCTACAAAGTGACCATAGTGTTGTAGGCTGTTCACCTTTGAATGATCTGTATCCAATAGCACGTGATGCCCTTATGTACGCCACGTGTAACGCGATAGACAAAACTGGATTTAAACTGTCACCTTTGCCTTGCGCTCAAACATTCTATCATTAAAATAATATGACCACTGATTGTATGACTATGGAATGCCACGTTTTGTGATTGTTAAAAATAGTAGATGAGTGGGTTTTATAAACATTTCAATAACTATGTTAAGTCGTGTAATTTAGATAACAGTCATAACATAAGGCAAGAAATGTTAGCAGTTGGCAACTAGTGGTAATGGGAATAGTGAAGCGGTGCTAAATGCTAACCATGTCAAACTGTAAAATTCAATCATCTACCAATTTCACAGACTTGTGTGATTCACGCTATACAATAGTATATACGTCTGGGCAAATACAGTGCTCCTGAGAGTCATTCAAGGCTCTTAAACAGGAAGATATCTTGGAGCAAACCATACGAATTTTGTCACCTGTTAATGAAAACAATGACCAAAAATATTTGGGTTTGGTCTACACATCATGTACCTTTAATTAATATGCTGATAGGGAAAGAGTTTTTATCCTGAGGCTTAGTTCTCTGAGTTTGGATCTGTTGATTAACCTACTCTGCCCAGCCGGTTGCAAAGGTATTTTAGAGGGAGCCTATCAAACCCTACCTTCAACCAATTTAACAATTTGTGCGTTCACAGCGATATAATCTACCTAGTCAAGAAAATATGGTCAAAGGGCAGGAGATTTACCTCTGAGCTAAACCAGTTCCTGTATTGGGCATGTAAGGCTAATGAGGGTTCATGAGGGCTCATGAGGTACTGATGCACGGAGTTGGGGGCTTCTCCTTGGCCCACTCGGCTAGGGAATAGTTTACACCAACAAACAAAATCTAACACCTACCAATTTAACAATTTGTGTGTTCCCCGCTAAGCAACCCACCTAGTTTAGACATTGCGGTCATAGGGCAGGAGGTGTTTACCTCAGGGCCGAACCAGTGCCTGTGGGGGGCGTGCGAGGCCTTCATGAGGGCCCGGTGCACGGAGTTGGGCGGCTGCTCCTTGGCCCAGGCAGCGTAAGCGGCCGCGAATGTCTCCTGTAGCGAGCCCATCGGCGCCAGCGCCGTGTTCAGCCGCCTCCACCACTCCATGCACTGCTCGCTTGTGCTGAATGTGCATCTGGAACAATTTTATGAATAAATTATACAAAGTCCAATGGTATAGAAAACTATTTTTTATAAATTTAGCTTTCCTTTACCCACACACAAGGAATATATATATATATTCAACTTCTTGTACCCAATATTAGCTTTACGTTGCTTGCCAGTTAGGCATTCCATACTGGAACAGTTTTATTATGTTGATGATACTATTTATAAATATAACACCAAACAAAGTATGTCAGCTGTTCAGCCACGCTGATGAGTGTTAAACAATCACTGCCGATAGAAATCGAATTTCAAACAGTACTCGATTCGTATCTAAAAAAAGGTGTGTTGCTATCGCACAAAAGTGGCCAGAAACGGCAGAAACGAAGAGAAGAGAAGAATATCTTCACGGTACACTTATTTCGGGTAGCCTTTGATTAGAGAATATGTTATCAAAGTGCGTAGCGTTGGTATTTGCGAACAAAAGGATAATTCCATCGCATGTGGAACAGTAAAAAATAAATACATAATAAATACCCTTCCACTAAAGTAGGACATTCCGAATTTTGGCACTCTTTACCTTGTTGTTTACATTTTAAAAACGGAAAAACTTTATTTAGAAGCAATAAACCACGTAATTTACGTATTACATAAATAAATGCGAGTTTACACAACAACCATAAAGTGTTTTCAAAATCCAGCGCATTCTTGGGCATTGTTGCAATGAAATTATTGCAGTGTTTGCGTTCCACTTTCACAGTAAACATTTACTCGTAAATAATAACTATAATTCAGCAATTTTAAATTCTTGCGAATAAATATTTTTTGCTTCATTTGCGATTTTAAAGGATACTTACCTTTTTTTTGGTATCGGGGGGGAAACCTTCAAAAGGTACCCGACACCTTGGGAGAAGATACCGGGTCATGTGGGATTTGACCGCACTAAAACCCCCTCGGTGGCCTGCCTCTGCGTTTGTGAGGACTCCGGGATCTCCGTGGGAACGCACCGGTGTCCTCCACGCGCGACGCCCTAGAACGGGCCCATCCTCGGGAGAGCAGATGTGCTCTCCTGCACCTTCAGGTGTACTCGGCGGCATGCGGCCACGCATACACCGCCGTCCCTCCCGGGGCTGCTAGCTGGACGGATCAAGCTCCCACTCTCACCGTCCGCATCCCCGGAACCCCCTTTTAGTCGCCTCTTACGTTCAGGCAGGGGATACCGTAGCTCTATTCTTAATCCCGAAGCTACAGGGACTAAAGGATACTTACCTGCCCATTGGTTCCACCCACCCAGTAAGAAGAAGTATCTAGGTATAAGAAAACTTTTTTGATTATTCGGATAGTTCCTAGTTGTAACTACATAATGCATCATAACCTAAGTTGGCAACTAAGGTTGGCAAGGCAACTTTGATAGTGCCCGACAGTGGGAAGTTTTAAATCCTCATACTTTGTACAGTCATTTCTGTGTTTGTATTTGTACAGTCAGTCAAGATCTGTGGTGACCCTACAGTGCCGTAACTCTAACGCTCTGGCGCTGACACACTTTTCTATAAAGGAAGTTCATTGCATAGCTTGCATCGATAATCTGAACCTAGTTGTTTACAGATACTTCAACTCAGTTGTGCGCGCGGCGCTATGTGTGCGTGGGCTAGTAATTATGCAGCTTTAATTTGTGTGACAGTGACGCGGCCGTGATCGTCCGAGCAACTTCACTGTACCTTTTGTCACGCACACAAAGTCACTGTGTATATACAAGTTTACCCACACATAGCGCCGCGCGCACATCTGAGTTGAAGTATCTGTACTAACATGTGGTTATCTATAACAGTATATTACATATAAAAACTTCTCGGCCTTTTTTGGCCATTATAGCCATGTATATGAATTGTACGATATTATAGAAGTAAAGGCAACAAAAATATGTAAGTCAATGTCGTCGTATCTTGCCTTTGAAGGAAAATTTCACCAATCCACTTTCTTTATTCAAGTTATCAGTCATTGGCCCCATTTGCGGGGGCTTATTTATCCGTGTTGTAAATACATTATTGACGTTTATTATACTATACAGTTGTTCAATACGAGTTGTATTACTAAAATTTACTAGTAGTATTAAATTGAGGTTACCTTACTTATTAGAAATCTCTTGTAAATTACTCAGAATTAATGGTCTTGCAAAGGGGATAGGATATTAATGAGAAATGTCAAACAACGTTTCCGCCCTATGCCTGTTCTATTCCGGCTAACCGGCTGTTACGGTTAATAGTTATGAAGAATTTATGAGGGCTTCAATCAGGATTGAAATAAACTATCTAAAATCTTAGAGCATCAATGTATGACAGGTATGACACCCGTCAGAGGAGTGGCCTTTACGAGCGAACCCCTCGTCCCAACGTCATGCACAATGTGCCTTCTATTTATACAACTAGTGTGTGTGTGTGTGTCGGTGTCAGTGTTGTCGGTGCATAGAAAAGGACGTTAATTGAAATTGACATATTTAGAAATGTGTGCGTCTGTAGCGATGAAAGAATATTTGTGAATGTGTGACAAAATTAAAATGTGTGAGTTCTTCCCCCCGCACCAGATTTGGCACAAAAGTTATGCCAACGCTATGCCGTGTCTACTGAAGGGTGAATCAGTAACTTTGATGCTCTAAGTCTAAAATAAACTACACATAATTGACAGGTATCAGAGGGCCCAGTCTGTACGCCCGTATCCGAAACTTAGTGAATTCTCGGGCCCAAATTTTGGATAAGACTGAAGAATTCTAGCAATATTATTCATTCAGTAGCTGAATGTCACCAATGATATCGCTTATCTTATTAATTCGTGAAAAAAACCGATCTGAGTAAGCCACGGTTAACGGTTATCTATGAATGAATTCACCGCAATAATGGGTGCAGCGGTGGTACTTCCTCAAAGAATGCGCTTCTTATGAAACAAATATTATATAACGCTTATACTCACTTGAGCTGCCGTCCATGTTTGCAAAGGATGATCAAGCAGAGCAAGTCCCTAATCTCAAGAGCATCGATGAGTCTTAAGGGGACCGACGCTCCAGAACTGTTCCGTCGCCGTGGCTGCAGGTGCAACCGGTAGTTAGACATGGCGATGGTGCCGCCGTCTGCCGTTCGGCCAACCCACTGTGGAAAGAACACCTCATGTTTATATGCTCTTCTACTTTTTATTTAATCTGAGTTCTTCTCCTGGTATTGTAATATCGTATATGTTTATTTTTTCTAAGCTTTTTAATGTCCCACAGCTGGGCATCTATTCTCAGAATTGACAGGTATACACGTCCACTACACTTGCCAAAAAGTGGGATGGTATTTAAATAAAAATACAAAATAGGTCCGTTGTCTCTCTCTGCGTCTTAAATCTATGGTTGGTCTTGCATTTCATGATCACTAATTAATTGAGCTACCAAAACATACAGTGATACACACTATGTTGAAGTTATTTTAACTATATTTTAGTACTTACTGCTATGTTCTAGGTTCAAAATAGTTTACTACAATTAAACTAGATGACGTTAATAAATCAATCTGTGAATCACGTTGTTAAGACTTTTTGTAGACTATATAAGATGCCTAGACAACACTGAATAAATTGTACTACATGAACCCGCGAACTCCGTATCGCGTTTAAATATTAAATAATAATAATAATGGATAGATATAAACCTTCTCCGTGAAAAAATACATATACATACCAATTTTCATAATAATCGGTCGAATAGTTGCTGAGTTTTGCGATGTCATATATACAAACATCCTCTTTTATATGTATAGAATAGATAATCTCTGAGGATTGTTCACACAATACGAAATTTCTTTCTAATAATAAATTTCTTTGTCTCTCGGAACTTATTTCTAGGAGCTGCGCAGATGTCAAAAATTGTTTGTAAACCAATCAAAACAGTTTTTCGCACAATAGCACATGCGAAGTCGCTTGTTTACTTCAGAAGGACAAAGCTCCGTTGTGACAACTGTACAGTAAATTATCCACTAATTTTTTTAGAGGAGACTCATGCATGGCAATGGAAGAAGAGATTTTTTAAATGAAATAAACATGCCTCATATAAGTGTGGACTGCAACTGCACTTCTCGACGAAAACGATAAGAAAAATATTTACTGCATAAATTGACAGAATTACACTCTCGTCGAACGTCGTATACGAAATAAAATAGAGTATTTCCATAAGTTTCATTATATAATATAACTGATCATTTCAATAATAATAATCTAATACATTAGCCACTTTTTTAGCTTGCGTCAAGAATTATAATGCGAGTTTTTGGTTACTTTAAAAGATTTATAATGCCAAATTAATAATTTGATTTCTTTTTCAGGAAACGGCTTGATTATGAACTGAAGTGTATTTATATCCAATAAATTTTATGAAAGATTATTCCCATTTGCCGAAATCAAATGCAATTTCTGGCCTTTTTTCTGTCAAAATTGACTGAATTCAATGTTTTAATACTAATATTTTTTGTATGAGAATGGCAAAAAGTGACTAATGTACTGTATATGCGGTTTTCATGGCAAATTTTTTTCGATCCGTTTTTGTCTTAAAATGATCCGGAAGTAGGTTATATTCTATACCTAGTAGAATTCACAAAACTGTCACCGTCTTTAGGTTTAATACCTATTACAGTAAAATTCACAAAACTGTCACCGTCTTTAGGTTTAATAGACCTAAACAACAACGTACTAAAAATGAAAAGTGGCCAATATAATAGTTTATCTTTTTTTTATTTGAATGTAATAGCAGACGAGCATGCAGGTCACGTGGTGTTAAGTGGTCGCTGCAGCCCATGGACATCTACATACAACCTCAAGCAAGGATAGGTAAGTCTTTTATGAGGTCGTATGCAGTTGCACTGCTACTCCGGAGGCTGGTGGTCGCCTCATGTAAGTGTCATTGAAATGACATCGTATCATTGAAATGATCAGTCTTATCTTAGATCTATGGTTGTTCTTGCATTTCATGATCGCTACGTATCTATGTATATTTTCGTAGCTCAATGAATGAGCAACTAAAACATACAGTCATACACACTACTAAATTTCTTTCAAATAATAAACATTCAACAATGATAAACTTTTAACAAGCTCCATGACCATAAAAAGTCAAGAGTGTGCTCAGATCAAACTGACCCCTGCTGTGGAAGGCATTCTGACTGTATTAACGATAGTGATATCTCGAAACAATATCAACTGGTAATAACTTCCCAAACAATGCCATGTGACCTAAAAACGTACCTAATTGATAAGATAAGGAAGCAGGAAGTAAGTAACAGTTTCAATGTTGCCGCAAGTACTAATATAACTCATTGCTATATTATTTAATTGAAACAGAGTATCAGATCAGGCGAGCATGCCTAGTCCCTGTAGCTTCGGGATTAAGAATAGAGCTACAGTATCCCCTGCCTGATCGTAAGAGGCGACTAAAAGGGGGCTTCCGGGGATGCGGACGGTGAGAGTGGGAGCTTGACCCGTCCAGATAGCAGCCCCGGGAGGGACGGCGGTGTATGCGTGGCCGCATGCCGCCGTGAACACCTGAAGGTGCAGGAGAGCACATCTGCTCTCCCGAAGATGGGCCCGTTCTGGGGCGCCGCGCGTGGAGGACACCGGTGCGTTCCTATGGAGATCCCGTCCTCACAAACGCAGAGGGAGGCCACCGAGGGGGTTTTTAGTGCGGTCAAATCCCACATAACCCGGTATCCTCTCCCAAGGTGTCGGGTACCTTTTGAAGGATTCCCCCCCGATACAAAAAAAGGGCGAGCATGCCTAAAGCTAAGTTAACTTAGACAATGGAAGTCTACATACAATCTTAACCATGCCTGTATCTTTCTTGGGAGGCCTGGCCATCAATCGCACCAGTCCATCGAAACACAGAACTGCTTAAAAGGAAACGCGGCTTCAGCCGAATTAGAAAAATAGGTATTTTGGAGTAACTATTGCTATCGCGCCTTATCGCGTTGCGCCCTGCGCTATCCGCCGCGTGCGATAGGGACAGATGCAGCTCAGACCGATTATACCTACAAACTGTCTGACTAAATCGAGGTTTCTTATTCTCCTATTTCCTCCTTCAAAATTGAAATTATTAATATTATTTTTCACAAATTTCAAGAAATAGAATGAGTCTATGCCCCTATGTTTTTATTTGGTCGTAAAAACCTTTCAAATTTGTTTTGCAGTTGTTGGATTAGGGCTGTATGAAAGAGGCATTTTCTACGATTTTTGATGAGTCATATTTTCTGATCTAATTAGTTGATTGAAAAAAACAAAACATAGGGGCATAGCTTTAGCAGACTTAGATATTGTCACAAAAAATCATTCCTCTAGAAACATTATCCAGGGAGAAAATAGGACAATTTAAGGCAGAAATGGGTGCAGCGGTGATACTTGTGCGGTTCTGCCACTTAAATGCCATTTTGTTTAAGAGGCACCAATTACTTTTAATACCGTGATTTGAAATATTTTTGTTAATCTTGCGTAAGGGCATTGTCCCATGCCAGGTAACAAACTTATACAATCATTCAATTATATACTTACCTAACCTCGTATAAACGTTCATCTAATACCTTTAAACGAGCAATTCTTGTATATATCTAAATATATTTTTTAAATCTCGGAAACGGCTCCAAAGATTTTGATGAAATTTATTACCCTGGTTTCGGGGGTGATAAATCGATCCACAAATTTTTATTGACAAAAATTGTCGTTTTTTTAATGTTTATGCCGTTAAATATAAAATTACTCCTACTGACATCTATTGGAGAATATTAATAATATTGTGGCGTAGAAAGCCGTTAAATGTCAACCATCAATCCGCCCTTCAAACAAAATTAAATGACAATGTCGATATGAAAGACCTCTATAAAAATTACGTCAATGGAATTAAAGCTTTCATGGTCGAACGGTTACGAAAGCTGACTACGGAGCTAGAGATCCGGGTTCAAATCTCAAATTGACAAGTGGCGTTTTAAATTTTTTGTGACAATATTTTTTAATTTGAGCAATTTTGCAAATTTGTCAATGAATGTTTTGCTTAAAAATAAACCAAGTAAATAAATTGTTTTTATCCGAGCAACGCTCGGGCGTCCAGGTACTGTTAATAAAAGGCTGTAAAAAGCTTTATCGCTTTGAGTTATCGACCATTTCGGTCGCTAAACTCTGGCATTTACATCTAGATTGCGGGGGCTGGAGCTTAGTCAACCATGCTGCTCTAATTCGGAGTCGTGGAGAGAGTTCCAAAAGTGAGCGTTCACATCTGACTACCTATAATATTTATTATGAAGCTGAAGAGTTGGTTTGTTTGAAAGCCGTAATCTCGGGAAGTACTGATTCGAGTTGAAAAATCTATTTGTCTTGGATAGCTAATTTATCGAGGCAGGCACGATCTCAGGGGGGTCACACACATTCTCAAATTCCTTGGTGATCCCCCAAAAAATTTAAGGCTGCGACCGCTCCTGTATCGAGGAAGGTTTTAGACTAAAACATCACATGGTAAAGTATATTTCAGCTTACAGGTATTAAAAGAACACTTAAGTTTTACATAAGTAAAAAATATTTTGATACAAAACAAAATAAAATTTATTTAAGTTACTCGGCAGTTTGAGAGCCGGTTCTATAAAATGCCGACAAGAACGAAATACAAAACTGCATTATTTAAAAACTAATTAGATTAGTTGCTATGGCTAAATTTCAATGTTGCTGCTTTGCCCGAGATAAAATTATATTATAGTTTCTATTAACATTCCAATGTTATCGACTACCGTACAGTATTGATTTTTTTGTAGGTATTAATTTACAAATAACTATAAAACATTAAGTATTTTTATGAACATTTTGCAAACCCAAAATTTAACATAAATAGGAGTACCTGGACGACCGAACGTTGCTCGGGTAAAAACAATTTATTGGAGATATTTTCTTGGTTGGCTACACTCATTTGTTTAGTTACTTAACAACGTCATTTGAAATAGCTTCCAATAAAAAAAACATAAAAAATAAAAATAAACGCAATATGGTTTTGATTGAGGTTTGAACCGAAGTTTCTAGTTCCGCAGTCAGCCCACGTAACCATTCAGCCAAGGAAGCTTTAATTCATTGAACGAAATTTTTATAGAGCTCTTTCTAATCGACATTGTCATTTCTTTGGTCGTCGAATTGACGGGTGGCGTTTGACGGCGTTCTACGCCACAATATTATTAATACTCTCCAATTTACAATATTTTTCAGTTTATATTTAAGTTGTTTATCACTGAAAATATTTTTTTATTATTTAAAATTTCTAAAAATAATACCTACCTGGATCTGTCCTGGATTTATCATCCCCAAAACCAGCGTACAAAATTTCATTAAAATCGTTGGAGCCGTTTCTAAGATTCAAAAAATATATTTAGGTATATTCAAGAATTGCTCGTTTAAAGGTATTAAATAACCAGATACTGGCTATTTTGAATTATAAGGAAAAAAAGAAAAAAGTATTTGAAAAATGAAAATCGAAAACAATATAGGCAGCCTCCCTATTATGTAGCATAAATAGAATTTACGTAGTTATTGTTTTAATTATATTTTTCTATTGTTACAGTACCTAAACGGACGAAATTCGGATAATAGCTGAATAATTTGTCGGGTAAAATAGTAAGTGATTTATGTTGAGGAAAAAAATACCGACCGACGACCAATTATCTTCGTATTGTCTTTAGATTATATCTTAAAAGTATTAATACGTAAAATACAGTTATTATTTAGTTATAATAATAAGTGGATTTTTTACAGATTATGATAAGCCAATACGTTGCTACGAAAGAAACTAAACGCCTCAGGTAATTTTCGTTATGTCATCAATATTTGAAATTAAAAATATAATCACATTATTTACACAACGCACTTAAATCAAATGTTATTTATCTGAATTTTATTTTCTATCTGATTATCTTTAAAACATTTAGAAATAATTGTATATTTTAGCAATTCAATGTGAGTAAAACTTGGAATAACATTACGAGGTTGAGGTAATTAGATAGTAAATAGACTAAATAGTAATTTTCCGGTTCGTTCAACCATGGTTCAACCGGACACTTTCGACCTGGCGACCTTTACAAGTCATCGCTGGATGGTTTGTATTCCACCTATTACGATAGCTACATATGTATGTTTTGTAACAGTGTCATGTTGTAATAGTAGTTTTAAGCTGATAACAAAAAGAAAATGGTTTGGTACGTTATCAGTGCTATCACTCAGCTGCAACTCTTTTATGCGTCCCACAAGTCACACTGCTGGGCCTATAATTTGAGGGGTCTAACGTATGTACTACGCAGCTCTACGCAGCTCGGATGTGGATACCAATATGTTAAATATTGCTGGGGTTTATATGTACTTAACCTTACCCGTATGTACTTAACCTTCGAAGCAAGGAATCGCGTAAGATCACCCACCACTCCTACAGCGACCATTTCATTTTGTTGATGAATGCAAACAGATTCTACTTCAGCCGCAGAGATATTTTTAATTAATAAAACCAGAAGATTTCGCAAGGTCTTGACCCGATGCCAAACCAGATAGGTAATGAAAAATTATGCAATTTACGAAACGCAAAACTATAGTCAAGTTATATGTGATAGTGATATCTTGAGCTTTTCTTATTTGGGGAAATCCAACATGGATACTTGTGCATTTCTTACTTCTGATATCCTGGTAAAGGCGGACAGTGGTCGCCAGAATGGGTACAGGACAGGACCGAGGCATTTTATACGAAGGTGATGTGCATATGTGTGGTTAAATGTGAACTCCAGTATAGGTAACTCAGTGCCTGAATTCGAAGTTTTCGAGCAGCATGTTTGGTATTTCTCTACGCGACAGAATCCGTAATGAGACTAACGAAGGTTACCGACATAACTCTCAAAAACTGCAAGCTAAAGTGGCAATAGTCAGGCCACATAGTACGACCGACAACCGATGGGGAAGTAAGGTCCTCGAATGGCGACCTCGTCTCTGCAAAAAAAAGCACAGTCCGTCCGCCAACCAGGAGGGCTGACGACCTGAACTTAAGAAGATAGCGGGAAACCGCCGGATTCAGGACGGAGTAGCGAATGTTATGGGAGGCCTATGTCCAGCAGTGGACTTATACAGGCTGATGGATGAATGGATGAAATATGATAGTATCATGGTCATACCTGTACAAACTCTCCGCATATCGGTGTGAAGCCCGCGTCCAGGCCGGGCTCGTCGTACTGGGTGCGCAGGCGCGGGTACAGGTCCGAGGCGCGGACGCGGTGTGGCGGAGGCTCCGGGGGCGGAGGCGCGCGGTACCGCTCGCGCTCCGTCATCTCGGACGCCGTTGCCACCTGGAGAAAAAGGATGAGAGTTTAGTATGGCCATCCAAATATTAAATCCTGGCACAGGCAAATATTGCAGCGTATTTTTTTAACTTAGCTGCTAACATAAAGTGTTAAAATTAAGAAAGTTTAAGTATGTGTATATATTATATGGTATCGTACCGTTTAGAGTATGGTAAAGACGAAATTTGTTGAATGTAACTCAACAAATTTAAATTTTACGTTAAAAACAGCATTGAATTAATGAAATATCCTAAGATACGTTGTACTTTAAACGACATGATTCCTTTAAAGAAATTTCGATGTATCTCTCAGAGACCCGTACTTTTTTGTACAAAATGTTACCATTCGGTATTCGGTTTCATTAAAACCAAGAGTATTAATCAAAACAAAAATATATTGAATTACAATACACATTTAATTCACTTACACCTTTATTAAAATAATAAACTATACAGAAAATGTAACGAAAATGAGTACACATTACGTGGTCTTTAGTTACCTTATCTTTAAGTGCTTAGCGAATGAACACAGCTGATTGATTGTGATTTTTATGATTATTAAATTAATTTGTCATTATCTGTAAATTTTAAACATACCTACCATGAAGCATTCGGTCAACTTGTAACTAATCTTGTATAAGTTTGCACCCATTTTTAAGATAAGTGAGTATCCAAATTTCACAAACATGAATGTGTCTTATTATTTTTTCCTTCATTGGCAACAGCACTAGATCAAAATATAATTTTCTTTACTAATTAAATTTTAAATAAATTTAATTTACACAGTGTAGGATATTATTGTATACTATTATAAGAGTTCACAAAATAATGTCACACAAGAAACAATAAAAGCGTTCCACAGCCGACTTTGACGATGTACATTCAAGTAGAAACTACAGCAAAGTTACTGTTGGGACACAAAGATGATAAGGTCTACAAATAGAAATTTGTCTACTAGTCGGGGTCCGCTATCACTTTCTCGTTCGGAACAAAGTCCACGGCTAGGCAGCTTAGTATATTGTTATGGAATCCAAGTAACTGTCTACGGATAAATCTACGGATAAAAGTATTCCTCTAACATATATTAGCGATGTTATTGTAGCTCATCTATACTAATATTATAAAGAGGAAACATTTGTATTTTTGTATGTTTGTAATGAACAAACTCAAACTGTTCCGATTTCGAAACTTCTTTCACCATTAGAAAGCTACATTCATCCTGAGTAACATAGGCTACTTTTTATCGCGGGAAAGTGCTTCACCCCTACGTGAAAACGGGTAATAGGGTCAACGCGGTTGAAGCAACTGGCTAAACGCCTATGATTTTAATATAGCAATGAAGCCTGGAATAGCACATAGGCAATTTTTATACTACGGGGACCTATTAAACGGCTCAGACCAACAAAAAATTTTTTTGTCGGTCTGAGTTAAACGGTTCCACGCGGGCGAAGCCGCTGGCGGAAGGCTAGTAAAACATACAACGATAGCGATAATTTTATTTGACTTATTAGTCAGAGTAACTTTACATTTACTTTGTAAACTATGTTCGTCCTAAAATATTAAAAGTATGTTTTAAATGCATCTGTGTGAACGTATTTATAACTTAAATCTATAAAAACTAAAACGGAAAGTATAATGGATAAATTCTAATCATACATAAATATAATTTATCCATGACATTAATTACGAAACAAAATCAAAACCGAATAAAAGCTATAAAAAGCTGTGGTTTGGAGATAAGAATGATAAGAATATATTGATGTAATGTAATTTGAACCCTTATTTACAAATTAACTCAAGCTGTTTTGAGTTGACTAAAATAGCCAATCGTGTAATTATAAATAAATTCTATTTATGTATGAGATTAGTTAACTGATTAAACTGGTCAGTAAGTACATATTTAGTACCACCATTTATACCCAATGACGATTAGTCATATTAAGGAAATACCTTCTAATACCTGAAATACGTTACTATAAGTGGTGCTATGATTAATTTAAATTACCCAGTATAATATTATCTTTACAAATTACCTTATTTGTAAAAGTTATTAATATCATTTTATTACTTTCCGTAGTAACTTCCATCCGTTCCGTGTGTGTAGTAAGTAACGTAAGCATGATTTATATTTCATCATAAGCAACTTAGGATTAAGAAATAAAATGTTCATGAATAGATCGAATAAGTATAAAATAAATATTAAACTTTTTATCAAACAAACTCAAAAAAAGGTTGCGTGATGAATATTGCTCCACAAAACCCGCATTGCAGCAGCGTGGTAAGGTAAGGGATAATCCTCAACAATGGGGAGACCCGTGCCCAGCTGCGTGTCGCAAGGAAGGTCGCAGCAAGAAAATTATTTTATTGACTTTAGTAATGGGCTTATACACCTACGTTTCATTGGTTATGAAAGTAATTTCTCTAAGAAATTCAGTTTCTAAGAAATGATAATTAATTTCATTTAACGACAGCTTTAACGAGAAAACGAACCGGAGAAAACTAGTATGCAGGCCACACGGTGCGTAGCTAAGTAGTCATTTCAGCCCTCGAAATCTATCAAATCAAAATTGACGCAAAATGAAGTCATAAATGTATGCAGTAGCCTTATGTAATCATGTAATGAAATGAAATGAAACAGTTAAGTAACATCCTGAATAATAATATACACTTGATGTATTGTTGTACAGCCATCGGTTGACCGTCATCCGCTTTGGTGCGCTAAGGCTTATAAATAAAAAAAAATAGAAATCTTTGGACAATTCACACAAAACGCCATCTGATTCCAAGCTAAGCAGAGCTTGTACTATGGTAATCATTAAGCTGATAAACATACTTATATAATGCTAAATACATACTTAAATAGATAAATTAACACCCAGACACAGAACAAATAGTCATGTTTATCACACAAATATTTGTTCTGGGTGGGAATCGAACCCACGACCTCACGCATCGCAGTCGGCTCATCACCCACTACGCCACGCAGGCTGAGAAACACGTACAACATACTAAAATACACTGTACACGTGATGCGTCAGTCCCAGTTCCTTCCCCCTCTCCAAACTGAAATCCTGGATCCGCCACTGTCCTGGATGCTCGTCTCTGTTAACCCCATTAAATAAAAAGGGAGAAAATTGGTAGAACGCTGGTATTTTACAGATCTGGTCAAGCTACTAACATTTAGTACCCCTAAAATTGAAAAAAAAAACAGCTTCTTGGCAATAAGATGTCAAGTATGCTTTCGTCTCGTCGCGATAATAAAATATTTATTCATGCACCACGTCCGTTAATAAAGGTCGTTGCAAGGTTAGAAAACAACTTGCCGACATTCTCATAATTTCATGTTTATCGGGAAGTACCGACTGGTTTAGCTCGATGCGTTCTGTGAGGTAATAACACTGAATTTTAATATCTTTAATTATGCGTGTGCCCCAATGCACGCAGATATTGAAGGATTGATTGGCATTTCGGGGTTTGAATTACAGAACAAAGAACTTATTTAACGTATTTTTTACATATTCTCTTTTTTTATTACAAAAAAAAAATAAGAGCGCATACGGCCATGTGGGCCTCGCTTGATCAACGATGTTAAGCGAAATGGGCGAATGTAACAAATTTCCTTGTTACGGAACTTTTGGAGGACACGTTAAACCTTCGGTCTCGGTTATTGTTAGAAAATGTTGTAGTTATTAAATCTTGTCGGAGAATTACATCAAACAATGTCGAAGAGGAGTATCCGCGGTTTCGAAAAATATCCACCTCTACTCAGTGGTCAGATAAATGTCCCCAATTATGGGGCAGCAGTTGAGTAGATAGAGTTGCATGCGTTCAGTACTCGCTTCATACATATTATAATGATAAGACGGGTAGCAGTTTGGCCGGATACCGGATATTCGGCCAACCATGTGGCTGGATAGACGGATATTCGGACGCCGGATATCCGGCATTACTTAGCCATTTGGTGCATCGCACACACACACACTTGCGTTATTTATGAAGAGAAGCGAAACCGCTTTCTACCTCTCAATGCAGAGAAATTAGTATTTTTTCACCATAGTATGCCCTTAGTGCAGTATGAGTACTAGTAAATTCATTTTCTTTCTATTAACTACATTCATTTATTATTGTGTGATACTAATAATCCTAATATCTTTAGGTAATAGATTGATCAAAATATCAATTTTGCCTATCATGATATGGTGTCCGAAAAAACATTGGACTACAAAAATCCAGCAAGTTACGAACAAAACAAATAGTGACTCGCGCTCCACCATCACGCAACGTGCTGCTTTATAAATAGAATAGATATTGTTTATGGACGTGGCGTCATCGATCAACTGAGATAAATCGTGAAATGATGAATGAAGTTAGAAAAACATCAAGAAACACAAAGGCATTTCAGAGATATCAAAATTTATGGATTTTTATAACTTTTTCTTACCCAAAGCCGACAATCGGATCCGATCCGAAAAGTAAAAATAAATAAAATTAATAAACTAAAAGGCGAAATATGGGTACAAATTATGATTAAAGTAGTATAAATGTAATAAAATAAATAACACTGTTTCAATATACATTTTTATATTTGTAATTTGTAATTAGTTAAGTTTTTAATTATTGTAATATTTGCATACCTCATGAAGGTAAATATGGCGAAGCAAATGTATAAAGACACCTTTTGTTAACACCCATATTTGTGCAAATAAACGGCTTTTGTCTTTGTCCTTTTCATGTGCCGCTGTTGGGCATAGGTTTCTTCTCAGAACTGAGAAAGATTGAAGGCCATAAGGCAGAAGGAAGGTTGTATGTAGATGTCCATGGGCTGCAGCGATCACTAACACCACGTGGCCTGCATGCTCGTCTGCTACTCCATTCAAATAAAAAAAAATGATTAATTTAATGATATTTTTTTTATGTAGCTAATTTAATTTATTGTTTTTTTTTTATGTAGCTTCACTAACGTATTAGGAATCCTGTAATGTTAGATGATAAGCTTATAAAAAATAAAAATAAAATTTGTGCTATGTGTACAACTACTTTTAGTTAAAAAAACACTTAAACGCATTACGCAACGTAAACATGAAAGTTATGCCAAACTAAACGTATGTTTTTAAAGTAAGAGAAAACTCAAGGTTAAATTGATAAAACTAGCTCAACTATTTTTATTAATAAGTCTATATTTACAGGGCCGAGAAAGTAGAGAAATTCTATTGAAAGAAATTATATTGTACCAGTTGTAGCTTATTCCTTACTTGGCATTGAACAGTAAGCGGCTTCAATCTACAGGTAGTTCTATGATCACACAAATTTTCTTTGCGAAACTAGTTTCGTTTTAGAGATAAGACTTGATGATATCTCCTTAAGAGAAGCTTTTTACTACATGCATGTGTGTATATGTATACGGTACATATACTCGTAACACAATAAAAAAAATACAATTTTTGTCTGTTTGTTCCGGCTAATCTTGACCGATTTTAACGGGGCTTTCACTGGCAGGTAACTGATGTAATAAGGAGTAACTTAGATTGATTTTATTTTAGAAAAATTCTAAAACTTCCAAGCGGATGAAGTCGCGGGCGGCCGCTAGTCTGAGATATAAAAGTATTACGACATAACCGTACTGAAGTTTTATCACGTTAAGTACTAAGTACTTAATTTAAATTTAGAAACAGCTAAGCATAATAAACAGCGTTGCTTAAAAATTCCAGTTTTTTACCGCTCAATTACTTTTTATCCATGCACGTTTGGTTTTTATTTACAGTGCGTTTAATGAAACGCTTCGAGTCTAATTAACTAAGTATGTTTATTAATTTTTTTAGGCTAAGAGCCGTTGCTAATCTTCATTTGCTGGTAATGAATAGATATCGTACATTTACAGAGAAGACGTTTATAGGGTTCCGTATCCTCAAAACCACCGCTATTATTTTCTTTCCGTTTGACTGTTTGCCTGCTTAATCCGGTAAAGATTATTTTACCTATAAACGCGTAAAAAATCAAGATTAGTAATATTAGGTTCGAAACATCTGAAAAAAAAAACAACAAATTTTCTAAACGAACACAATAGGGTCTTAAACACTATTAACAAAAAAAATATCGTAATGCATACTTATAAAAGTTGGACAAAACTACGCTTGGAAAGCAGACTTTTTTTTATTACATTCATGATTTTTACTGCTGCCTAAATCAATTAAAATTTAGTCAAATGACTTAAATGGTAAGTGACGTCACAGACTATTTTCTCGAACAAAATGTATGAAGATGTCACATTTTGACAGCTCATCAAAAGTATCTCAATTGGTTTGGTAGTCCAAGACCGGATTAATTTTTTTTTAATTTTTTTTAATAAAGAAATAAATTTTAAATATCTTTCACAATTCACACAACACCATCTGATTCCAAACTAAGCAAAGCTTGTACTATGGTAATCAGAAAGCTGATAAACATACTTATATTATAATTCTAAATACATACTTAAATAGATAAATTAACACCCAGACACAGAACAAATAATCATGTTCATCACACAAGTATTTGTCCTGGGTGGGAATCGAACCCACGACCTCACGCTTCGCAGTCGGCTCTTCATCCACTATGCCACGGAGGTTGTCGAAAAAAAATTGAAGCTTAATTTTTTTAATTTATTTCATGGAGGCCTGTACGATCTTATCCTAAGCTTTTACACCCTGAAACCCTTATTATGTCCCTGTCTCTGGCACACATTTCAATGATTTTAATATACAGTTCTAATTTCGCAAGCTTATTTTAGGAGGTGTACAAATAACTATTACAGTGGCTAAATGAGGCCACAATGAAAATATTTCTGGCACGACCGTGGAAACTTAAATGAAAATAAAACTGTATGATTACTGACATACGAGTATCTATCTATACTTCTATACTAATCTAGAAAGCTGAAGAGCTTGTTTGTTTGAACGCGCTAATCTCAGGAACTATTGGTTCGAATTGAAAAAATATTTTTGTTATGGATAGTCCATTTATCGAGGAAGGGTTTAGGATATATAACATCATGCTATGACTAATACCAAAGTCCACGCGGACGAAGTCGCTGGTTATATCACAGAATACATAATAGTACAGGGTTATATTTAAATTGTGTTTTGTCCATGTTGGGTTTCAGACATGTTCATAAGATAAAAACAAACACAAAAACAAATCCTTAAAAATGTGTTTTTATAGCCCCACAGTAGGGTAGATATACCCTGTACCGTGGATACTAAATTCATTTCTGCTTCGCCGGGATTCGAACCCTTCAATTACTGAATGGTTAAGTAAGATATAGGTCCCCGTAACGGCGGTCTTTAGTTCAAACCTGACGACGAAATATATTTTGAGAGTATTTTAATAGCTTCTGAATGAGGAGACATTGACATCTATACTAATATTATGAAGAGGAAAGATTTGTATTTTTGTATGTTTGTAATGATAAACTCAAAAAATACTGTTGCGATTTCAAAAATTCTTTCACCATTAGAAAGCTACATTTACCCTGAGTAACACAGGTTACTTTTTACCGCGGGAAAATGCTTCAATCCTACGTGTAAACGGTTAATAGTGTTCACACGGTTGAAGCAACTGGCTAAAAGCCTATGATTTTAATATAGCAATGAAGCCTGGAATAGCACATAAGCTATTTTTATCCTACGGGGACCCACGGGTCCACGCGGGCGAAGCCGCTGGCGGAAGGCTAGTATTTCCCAAAGGTGTGTTTACATCCACAAACCCACGCTTTGTACTTTAGACTGTGGCCTAAAATCCCTATCCTGCGCTTAGCGGGACATTAAAAGGATTGAAAAGGGAATCCAATAGGCCGAGGACAGTGAACTGCCAGATTGTGGCACTCCATAAAGTCTATTTATAGTAAACGAGTCGATAAACGTCGCTTTCTAGTCGGGCCCTAATTGGCGTAACATTCCAGAGTAATGATGTAATAGCGGCGCTGCGGCCGGTTCACCATTCGATGATGCGGCCGTGTGCGATGAGTATGTTACTGTATGTAGTTGTGTGAATCAGTACGCGTTAGGATGTTTTGATTTGCAACACTATAGCGAGCGAAAAGAAGGTTCATGATTTTGGCCGATGTGTACCTATAATTATTTATTTATTTATTTATTTACTATCAACAAAAGGCTTACATGTAATGATGTAATAGTTGCTCGGCGCCACGGCCGGTTCCCACACGGACGATGAGGAGGCCGTGTGCGATGACTATGTAACCGTATGTTGTAATGTGAATGCGCAACGATGTTTTGTATGTTTTTGTCCCAGTACGGCGAAGGAAAAAGAGGGGTCATGATTTTGACCGGTTTTTTATTTATTTATTTACCACCAACAGCAGATTTACATGTTATTACCACGGGTAACATTATGTATGAACTGATAGGGTACATAATAATTTCACTTAAGACATTACATGGAAAGTAAAATTGTTTTAATACCATTATAAGAAAATGCTTGAAATAAAACAAAAGTGGCAAACAATTGGCACTTTTATGTTAAAATAATTTACTGATAAAAAAGGCATTCACTTAAGTAATGAGAGAGTTTTTATTTTCAAAGTTTTCAAACTAATAAATTCAACAAAATTACACGTAACGTTGTTCAAAACTATCTGCGAACAAACGAAGTAGGTACCTATAGGTTATTTTTTCATGTTCAATTTTAACTACGTAACAGAATTTGACACCTACTCATAAAATAGATATTGCTGAGAGAGCCTTGATCGACCTTTTATCAAAGGTTATGTCTATGTGATGTGACGTCACATTAAATTGAATATGATGTCATCTAGACGCGAACGTTTTATCTTTAAAAGCTACATTAGAACAATGAGGAAGGTTATGTCGAATCATTATTTTAATCTTCGTTTAATACATTGTAACATATAACTTTTTACTACTTTAGTGTATCCAATAACAAATTACTTAATTGCAAAGTGTTTTCCTTATAGTATTTACATGAGGGCAATCCCCGGCGCCAATTGTCACTATAAATAAACTTGCGAGCTAGGTCAAAAGTTACGTGTTTTTACTATCAATGACAAAATCATATCTGTTTAATATGTGGTTGATAAACGATATGCTTGGTCATCAATAGTTATCGTATTTCGCGTACGCGCTACCCGTACCCTGGTACCGCAATCAAAGCGTCATAATATTATCATATTCCGTCATTGCATTGCATTAGAGTGGTGCTTAGAGCGGTTTAAAACAAGCGTTTTTCGGTCGCAGGCTTCCAATTGGGGGGGGAGGGGTCACTAAATAATTTAGGGAAAGAGGTGTCCCAAATTGGTTTGTTTCGCCTTCCATCTACGCATGGGGTCATGTCCCTTGTGACCCCCCCCCCCCCTCCCCCCTGGGACCGCGCCTACAGTGTACGGTCGTTTCGGCAAACGCGTTCACACATCACACGCGAGCTGGTTTACTGCAGCTGAAATTTTTTACGAGCGTAAAATACGCTGGTCTGTAATTATATCCCAAGTCTATGCATGACGTGGCCGAAAACCCGTAGGTTTTGCCGTAGAATTATAACTTTCCAGCTTTTGTTTTGACAGAACACTGAATCCTTAATATCATTACAAGTTTATTTTTTTTACCCAAAATTATTTAACACGATTACGAATTTTATTATTTTAAAGATTCGGAATCATACATCATAAGATTCATAAGATACATCAGTAAGTAACGATTATATGGTGGGTGTGGCGCCCACGACTTGGGCACACAATCACCGCGCAACTAACTGTCACGACTCGGGGCGCCAAACAAGGAAATGCCGAGGAGTCAGAGGCGATTTCTTCTCGTGAAAGATATAGCATAGAAATAGAATAGATTATAAGTATGTACCAGTTTAGATTTAGGGTTCACATACTAATGAACGATTCAAAACTGAATGAATTAAAAAAAAATACTAATTTTTAAGCTTATTTCAGACTACGCTATACTATTGTGCTAAGTATAGCAAAGAAGGGCCTAATGCATGCTATGAATATAGCATGGCGTTCACATTACGCGATATTATCGCTAGCATTTATAGTACATAGCAAGCTCAGTTGACCGCGATCTTTGAAGACTTTTAAATCTTTGAAAATCGAGATTTGAGATCTTTGAAGAGAATTTACACCACAGCGCATGAACTGAGCGCATCGCACCTTTTTAAAGAGTACCTATAGTAAGCCAATAATGTGAACGTGTCCATAACAATGTATGATGCGCGATATTGTTGTGCTATGAGCTACATACTATATGTTACTGTATTTGTTAGTGTAGTTTGAGCTTAAGCCGCTTTAAAGTTAGAGATTTGAATATCCCTCTCACGATTTAAATAAACAGGACGTAATCATTTTCTTAAGTCTCATCATTAGAATGCACAGAATTATTTTAACTCGTTAGTTTAGTGACACTGACATTGAATTAAATGGCTTCGAACAGTTCGAACTTCTATGGTCCAAGATCCCAGGGCCACCAGACATTACTTGTTTTCTCAGAGATAAAATGTATAGAATAACATAGTATTAATTTTATTAATGTATACTATAACTCTATAAGTGTAAATAAATATACCTGCTAAATATACCTATATATAAAGGTGGTAAAAATAGTACCTACTTATATTTCTTAATTTCTCAGTGCAAAAAAAAAACATAAAACAGTTAATATGTTAAGATTATGTTTAGCACCTGGTACCGTGAATTTCCCAACGGCCCAAGCTAGCAGGTATGTTTACACTAATAGTATTCTATAAATTTTATCTCTGAGAAAATACGTAACGTCTGGGGGCCTTGGGATCTTGGAATATTCTGTAGTAAACAAAACAAAAACAGCGATCACACGGTCATGCGGTGCACGACGGCGCACCACTCAATGCAACAAAGACCAAGGACGCTCGTATAAATACAAAATGCTCCGTAATGTTCAACAAAGCAATTATTTTTACAAACGGGGTATCGTGGATTCACCCGCGTTAGTCACACTCAATCCTAAATAGTTGTACGAGTTTAAGTTATTTTCGCCGAATTATTCTTTTACTTAAAACTGTGTTACACATATAAAACCGTTATAGAAGGGATAGCTACTAGCTAAGTAAGATTGTATCAATTACTTGCTCCGGGTTAACAATCGAAATCCATAATAATATTGTTTAAGTGTTTTTGTTTGTTTTGTTTGTCCTTTTACGTCGCAACGGTGCTAAGTATTGACCCAATTTTTTTATGGAGATCGTGTGGAGGGTTTTAGACTGACATATGTATGCTACTTCTTAAGTTCTTACCCGGGGAAAATATCTAATTCCTATGTAAAAAAGCGTCTAACCCACGCGGACGGAGTCACGGGCGGAAGGCTAGTTATAGACAGTGATAGTGATTACAATAATATAATGCATAAGACTTTTGTAAGTGTGCTTGGCGTGGTGGACTATGGCTTAAATCAGTCTTAATTCTGAAAAAAAAAACCTTTAGTTTACAATACTTTACTAACTTATCTACCTAATGGTTTTATCTTTAGACTGTTTCAAAAGGAGTTAGCCGATCTTCTGCAAAAGCAACAGACGCGGATACACTTCCTTTTATGTTAACCGTATTATCAAATAGGTTGCATGCCGATATTAAAAGTATGAGGCGTGGGTTGCGCCCTCGCGGCCGCTGTACTGGCGCGATCGAAAACCAGCTGAGTGGATCGAGCCACGTCACTAGCTTTAAATACGATGCGGTTCATCGTATCGCATCTGCGTCTTAAAGCTTCCAGCGCGGGTTCGTTCAACTCGAACTTCGATCGCGTTTAGGATACATAAAAAACTATAAGCCGATGAGGCACCCGTCCTGCTAGAACGTTCAATAGGAATCCATGATGCGAAATGTGGATATACTCGAGTGCCTAGAAAACTTAAGAGGGCGCTCCCAAAATTTGGTGTTTTTTGAAGACTCATTCCAAGCCAACCACTTGCTAGATGTATGTTAAAGTTTAGTATATGTTTCTTTGAACCTTTATTCTTAGATTTATAGGCGTCGAAACACGATTAAGTGATTTTTGTTCGATACTTTTTATTTCCCAAAATGGTATGTTTTCGAAAATATTTTGAGTTTATCAGCATCAATAATTAAAATTAATATATGAAATTCATATACTTTTGTAGATAATTTAAGTATCTAGAGCGTGGCGAAGGCTTATTTTTGTATATTCTATATTATTCATGTAATATACGAAAACAGTTTTGCAAATATATGACCTTTATTCATAATGTAACCGCCTAAAATAATTCAGGCGAAAACAGACTTTAATGCCGCGTATTCAAAAACCATAAAAGCGGCTCGCAGTTCTTTGCTCACTTCAGCGCTTGGCGCCGTCGAGGACAGACCTATGTCATTTTTTCCCGTGACGTTTGCCTGACTGCGCGACGTAAAGAAGGGTAGTTGACATTAATATTTAGTGAAATTATCAAGAACAGAGACGTCCTGTCACTGGTGCGGAGACGCATTATACTAACATAATTTATAATAGTAATAGTCTTGGGTAACTAAACCGGTTAAAAAATGGGTGATAAAAAAAATAAAGTTACAAAAAAACAGAATACGGCACGTCTGAATGTAAGTATAGTTGCAAACAGCTGCAAACTTGTAAGTATAGTTTATTTACTGATATTAAAACGAGGTAAGATTAATTTAAAATATTAAAGCAATGCCATGAGAATAAAAATAGAAATTTTTGCATATTGATTTCACCTGTAAAATGTCTTAAGAATTTGACAAGACAATGTAAATTTGTAATCAGGTCATGATAAGTATATACTGTCTTTTTTTCACTCGCGTTGAAGAGGATCATTAGAATGAAGTGAATATACTCCGTAGATATTATCATGTGTCCAATTTGAAATCCATACTTTTATTTCTTATTATATTTGCGTACGTAGACTAATTTTATAGCTGTATGAATTGGCAACCGCAGATAACGGAAGTTAGCCGAAAGGTTAATGCAACTCTTCAAGCTTTATGTCGGTTTAAAAACTTCCTACCGCAGCACACAAAACTTGCACTGGTACATACACTTGTTTTGCCCATTATTGATTACGCAGATGTGTCCTACCCTGATCTCAGCGAAAATTTTCTAAATAAGCTAGAGCTAGCTAGATTTTCAATTTACGCAAATACGATCATATCTCCAAATTTCGAAGCCAGCTCAAATGGCTTACCATTCGACAAAGGCGTAACTCTAGAATTTTAATGGGTTTGTACTCTGTCTTGCATGACCCATCTTCTCCTGTGTACCTCAAGGAAAACTTTCAGTACCTCTGCTCCGCCCATAACAGAGGCTTACGTTCTTCCAAAAATCTTAGTATCATTCTTCCTCTACATAACAGTGGATTTTTCCATCACTCCTTCACAGTTCAGGCCATACAGCTCTGGAACACCCTACCCGAAAATATAAGAAAGGCACCCAGCAAACTGGCATTCAAGAAATTGGTCCGAGAGCATTTCTTGAGCATCCCTACCTCAGTCTAGTATTTTTTACCAACAAGAGTCCTATTTATTTATATTAAATATGAAGTCATTATATCCTTCTAATATATGTATGTATGTATGTATGTATGAATGAATGTATGTATGTATGTATGTATGTATTCATGTACTTATGTATGTTTGTATGTAAGTATTTATATTTATTAGTGTAGAGTACATATTTCATTATGTACATTGTCATTACCTATTGTCATTTTTCCTAATTCTTTGTTCTTTTAGCTTGTTTATTTTTAGAAGCCTGCCTCGCATTCTCAACGTCACCCAGGGTTGATCGGTAGACAATGCCAAGAGGCATTAGGTTTAACCCTTTGTGAAACTTAGTTTGGTTTTTCACATAAAATAAATAAATAAAAAATTGGTACATGTAAGCCCAGGGACAAATACATATAGTAAAAAAAGAAAAATGCCTCCTGGCAGTGTGGTATGGAGACTATAAATTCAAAATTGAATTTATAAAGAAAGATGACAATTTTTGGAAAAATTAGATGGAGCCTCATCTTGTGTCGTTTTATACGGATTGTCTATTGCCAGAGTTGGTGGATCCACGATATACCAAGAATAAACCCATCCGGGACCCGGACTACATTACAGCTATAAAGCAAATAAGAGGGCCGTCTTCTATCGACCAGTGATTCCTACTAATTTCCAGTGATTGCTACTAACCAAACATTGCCATCCACTTCTTGGGAAGTTTTAACAGATATAATAAAATTCCAAAGAACAGTGGATTTCGATGAGTTGTAAAATCAAAATCCAGTAAATCAGTTCGTTCAGCTTACTATATTATTATCATTGATCAAGAAAAAATGTTTTGTTTTTATTTTTTAAAAGTAATAAATATTGCCCGTTTTTGCAAAATTTTTCGTAATATAATAGTCACGCTCTCGCTCCTATTGATCGGATCGTAATGCATCGGAGCATATACTATTTACTTATATCTAAGTAGAAGTTCTAACTAGCATTAGAATTTTTGAAGTGAAAACTTCTTTAGCGGCGTTGAGAACTTTTGTGGGATGGGTAAAAACTGTGAAACTCGCGTCAAGTCACGCGTGCTGATCGAAAAACCGTAAGGCGGAGGGGTGACAGCTGATGACGGCTCGACTGTCTATACTTGTAAAATACGTTTATATCAAGTATTTAAAATATTGAACTGAACAAAGTGCATCTATTAATGAAAAAAGTGACGAAGGAATAGTGAAATAAAATGAGTGAGTACTTTATAAAAATACTAGATAGAAATTAATACTGATAATTCAAGCAATTCGTGCGGAATTATTCCCTAACGATTCCAAGACATCAAAAATGCACAACGTCAATGTTTTCACTTCTGCCGGCACTCCCGGAGTGCAACCCGTTGTTTTTTTAATTGGTCCAGTAGCTTTTGAGTTCAGTCCTTATAAACATCCAAAATTAAAAAAATCTCGTTATGATAGTATAGATTTAAAATGGTCGAATGAATTAATAATTTTGGAAGTTCTAGGCAATTTATTTCATTTTTTCAACATTTTTTGGTGTTTGATTGTTGAGTACAGGTCTTTTTTAAGAATTTAGAAGCAGCACGTGAAACTCACTTGCCTTCAATCAAATAAATCAAATAAAGTATAAATATTAGTAAGTTGCGCGTTCAATTTTTAACATTTATTAGCTCATAGATTCATAGACTTCGTCTGTAATCATATATTTAATATTATATTTTAGGTCTTGAAAGCACATTTATCTGGCACATCGTAAGAGTCACAAAAACGGTCTCATTATAAGTTCCCTGTGTTTATCACTATAAATAATTTTTACCTTAGGCACTTAATACTAATTGCATATTGGATTAGTATAAAATAAAACTTACAGTGGCGCTACGCGGTTTAGAATTTTGGTACAAATTGCACACCATTGCTTCAAATTCTTACCAAGATATTAATGTTATTTTTTAATTACACTTACTATGGTTTTCCAAATTCTTGGAATCTAAAGTGCTCATAATTTCATAATTACGGAAAACTTATATTAAACAAATCATTTGATCTTAATTATATCATTTATAATTTTTTCCTTTAATCTAAAACTTATTTATTCATTTCCAGTGATAGAAAATTTTAATAATGAAAAAATTATTTAAAAATATACCTACAAAAATGAGTCTCCATAGTTTTTCATGCGGAACAAAATGTTTGAATTGAAAACTGTTGAAGAATTTTTTATGACTTTCGATGCATTGTGATGTTTGATTGTTTCGATGGGCGGAGCTAACGAAAGAATTTTTTTCGGGAGCTCCCTCTTAATGCATCTTACGGATTGAGCGGTAAGAAAATGATGTTTTCTGTTTCACTGATGGAACAGATCATATTTTTTAAACCTGTCTTGTGGTTTTTAAAAAATTAATAAAAAGAGGTCGGGTAAAATATCCAGCTCAGTAAATAAAGGTAGAATTGATGAGATGCTTCATAAGTAAAACTTGAGTAAACTGTGGATTTTAGTTGAAATAAAAAAAACTGGACTATCGGGTCAGTGTGAATTGTTATTAATTTCTTAGTTATTAAACGATAACTGTATGTTCTAATCTGCCCTAACATGTCCGAATCTGTCCAAAAACTTTGGAGTCCATATAGTCAAGCTTTTACATTCGGCTGTCAAATAATTAGCTTTTTTAATAGTGGGGAGTGCTAATGAATTCAGGGTATACACAAAATCGTTATATGACAAGCTCGAGAAAATTCAAAATATCCCTCTTGTGATCCTCTAATACTATCAATATCGAATGTCAACAACGCAATTTAAATTGTGCTCCTTGAGCTGGTGTTAATGTTGAAATTGATTTGGCGGTACCAGTTTTATTTGAGTAGTTATTTTCGGCCAACATTGATCTCTAGAAGGGGACACCTCACAAGTAGGGCGGTTTTAAAGTTTAAAGCTTGATTGACGTTTGGAAATGTTTATCCGATTAAGCAATAGAAAGGTTGCAGTCTACAAATTATGCGTTCCGAGTCTTAAGAATGTATAATTTAATTAGTATATATCACAATACTTTAATATATAGAATTTAAGGATAAAACATTCTTTTGGTTACCAAAGTTCATTTACCGATTTAGGACTCTATCTTATATACATTTTTGGTTAACCTTTATCAGTTTAACAAAGACTAATAAAAACGAAGACTGTTTTCATTATGTTCAAAGTGCCAAAAAACGCAAGGAAATTTAATAAGAATTTCAAAACGCATGTAGGATTTACCAACGCATTGGAGCAGCGAGGTGGAGTAAGCTCCAGGCCTCCTAATTAAGGGGAGAGACCCGTGCCCAGCTGTGGGACGCAAAATGAGTTGCAAACAACCTTTTTTTGTTACCCATATTTGTGCAAATAAAATATTTTCTTTTCTTCTTTACTTTCTTCTTTTCTTTGTCAGAGATGCGCTCCGGGGTTCGAACTCGATATCTCCGTGTCGGAGACCGCGGTCACCGCTGCTGTCTAGATTTTCAAAACAGCTACGCCTAATCACTTTCTGCACAAGGTATACTTCTTGGTACGCTATCCTTGCAAGCTTGAATACCAATCTGCTGTTCAGTGATTTTGTTACGTACCAATGACTCAGAGCATCAAAGTTACTGACCCATCCTTCAGTAGAGACGGCATAGCGCCTTGCTTCGAAGAACGCACACATTTTAATTTTGTCACACATTCACAAATATTCTTTGATCGCTACAGACGCATACATTTCTAAATATGTCAATTTCAGTTCACAACGTCATTTTCTATGCACCGAAAACACTGACAACGACACACACAGACACACTAGTTGTATAACTAGAAGGCACATTGTGCATGGACGTTGGGACGAGGGGTTCGCCAGTAAAAGCCACTCCTCTGACGGGTGTCATACCTTGATGCTCTAAGGCCAATCACAATCAAATCTACGGGCTGCTTACGATTCGTAGTGTAGAGAGAGACCTAGGGGCAGAACATAATAATTTATTGTTATGATATCATCTTCGCCCGACGTGACTACCATTACACATTAGCACTCATAATGAATTATAAGTCAATGATCTTTGTAAAATGGTGTTCGCTTTATTTATACATTTTATATTCGTACATTGGCACATGATGTAAGTGAATAAAGAGATGGAAGTAATTATGTGGAGGAGGTCAAAATTCATATAAGGATTTGAGTGATTCACGCATGTTGGTTTGCCATTGTTATGGAGAACGCATACAATTGTCTCTGACTGAAAAGACTTCGTCAATTCGTGAAACTTCGTGAATTTTCGGAACTCTCATATACATAATGTACTAATATACAGAGTGAGCCATGAAATTTACCATCCTGTGCGGCACAAGCTGTGCGGGGTGCAGGGAGAGAGGCCTACCGCTAGCTCGTTTCTCGTCTCGCCTTTCTCGGAAATTTAGTCACGCAATGGATCGCTTCACGGGACCACAGCGCGCTTTTTGCGTAAAACATTTTTATTTAAACAATAATTCGCTCATTATTGTCAGGCGATTATTTCGCGTTGAGTACGGTTTGCACGACTTGAACCAGTGTCCAAGTGCTCCTTTGATAAAGAAATTGGTGAAGAAGTTCGAAGAGACCGGTTCGACTCTAAACATGAAGCAAACCGGCGGCCCACGGACTTCTCGAAGCAAAGAGAACGTGCAGAAAGTCTCCGCTTAAGTTCAACGTGATCCAGATTTATCGATTCGCAAACGTTCGGCTGAATTAGGATTATTCCTCACAAGTTTACGCCGTATTTTGAAATTAGATTTAAAATTACATCCATACAAGATCCAAATTGTGAAAGAATTAAAACCCAATGATTTCAATTTACGCAAGTCATATGCCGAAACAATGTTGGATAAATTCAGTAATTACCCAAAACATTTTTTTTCTGAGGAAGCCCATTTTCACCTCAACGGACACGTTAACAAACAAAATTGCAGGTATTGGATCAGTGAAAATCCTCAAGATAAACATGTCAGGCCACTTCATTCACCGAAAGTAACTGTGTGGGCTGCTATTTCAGCAAAAGGAGTAATTGGCCCCTATTTTTTTAAATTTCTCGTGGTCATACAGTCAATATTAATTCTACTGAATATGTGAAAATGTTACGGGAGTTCTTGACACCGCAACTATTACAATTTGGTGGCTACAATCGTAACACCTGGTTTCAGCAAGATGGAGCCACTTGCCACACGTCTAATGAGTCTCTGCCGGTGGTCAAGTGTCCGGAAAGTTGATATTCAGAAGAGGTGATATCCCATGGCCACCAAGGAGTCCAGATTTATCTCCAGCAGATTTTTATGGGGTTATTTAAAGAGCCGTGTCTACATAAATAAACCAAAGACACTGACTAAACTAAAAGAAATAATTAAGGAAGAAATGTCTGCGATCTCACGGTCTCTTTGTCGACGAGTTTTCGAAAATTTTGGTGCTCGTTTGGAGGAATGCAAAAATGTATTCTTAAAAAATGAATAACAAGGAAAAAACTATTTTGTTAATATATATTTTAAATATACCTTACTGAACCTGGAGTTTTTTTTTTGTTTGAACGTGCTAATAACTCACTTAAGGCTGTTTCTATATACCATGTAATAATTTTAACATTTTTAAATTTTGTGAGCGGATGGCAGTGTGATAGCATTGACACACACGATAGCTGTCTCGTGTGCTCCTTGTCGCCCCACAGTCATGCTGCATAATAAATACCCATTGTACCTGAACATTTATTTAAAACAGGGCTGGAGTTTTTTTCCGCCCGCTTTTTTCTCCTAGCCCATATAAGCCTTAGCGCACCCAAAGCGGATGACGGTCAGCTGATGACCGTAGAACAATGACAAACATCAAGTGTATATTATTACCCAGGATGTTAATAAACTATTTCATTTCATTTCATTTCATAATCTCAGAAACTACTGGACCGAACTGAAAAAATATTATTGTGTTTTGCGCTAGGCGACCGCCGGGCGTAGGTATGAGAGACGAAGTAAATACATAAGATTGTGTTCTGTACCTACCTATTTGTTTTGTTACTCAGCGCAACGCAGCAGCGTACTTGCAAGGCCGCTGTCGGCACGTTGGCCAATGGCGGAAGCGCTCGGTTGTGTAATGAACGCACTCATCAAACCTCTCATTGGTGGTCCCCATTCGTCGTACAAGCAGTCGGCTTAGTTAGACGCAATCTTTCTGTTTCTGATACACCAACATTACTTAATGCAGGGGTGTGGCATATAGCAAAATGTTTATCAAAGTGCAGTTGGGCAGTTTGTCTTTGTTAGACATTTAGTTCAGTTTAGGTCAGGACAGTAGTTTAGATGAGGTCGTCAGGGTCTGGTAGAAAAATCTGTGCTTAGAGAGTTGTGGCTAATGATGGTGAATCCACACCATTAATTGTTCCGTTCCTTGTACTAATTTCGATAAACAGTTACGGTTAACAAAGTTAGGATTAAATTAATGCACATCCCTAAAGCTTGTCGACATATTACGTGAGGCTAGTGGGACTGGTGGATAAAGTGTGCTTGGCGAGTTACAGCTACAGCTAATGATGTATCCACGCAGACCTATCAAAGTTTGTTGCTCCGTTCCCTGTACTAATTTCCAGCAGAACCTTATATTGCACTTAACGCGTACCTACATTACACTCGGAAACTACAAGTTGTAGGTGGGTATATAATGTAGTTAAAAGTTTCTCAGCTGGTAGGTACTTGTAGTTTGCGATTGCTTTTTTTAACTAATGGTAAATGTTTCCGCTGGAAAATGCTAGTAGGCGTATGGAACAACTCAAGGTGTGGTAAGAACTATTAAACCTGGTCAAAGCTAATCTCTTCGATAATCGCATATATAAGCTAAGTATGAAAAATAATATAATAATTTGTATAAAGCCTTAAATCTAATTTAAAGAGAGAACCGTCTTATTTAGACGGACTTTTCAGGAATAAAATATTACATTTAATTTTTACTTAAGATTACGACAAATTAAAAAATGGAAAGATACAGGCGCGGTCCCAGGGGACAGACTTAGATAAATTTCTTAATTACTATCGATAGGTGTTACTCGTACAATAATGTCATTCCAAAGGGGAGTTACCCCTATGGTACAAGATATTTAATACCATATGTTGAATTAGGTAAGGTATTTACTAAATAAAAATTTTACAGGATAAAGCGGCAAACCTATATAGGTACCTAATACGATATGTTAAGATAATGAGAAGGTATAATGAGAACATGACTTAATTTAAAACGATAGGTAAATAAATATCACAGAAGGCCACAAGTAATGTATAGTTATCCGGGTTATTTGGAACTCTGTGGTTATCTTCAAAACAAGATAATGGCACAATGACATGGTGGTCATGCAGGCTATTATCAACGCGGCCTCAATGCATGAATGAAACAACATTCGTTCAGTGGTTCTTAGAATGCCGTATGTTTCGCCTGCCGCCTGCTGGCACTGTGAAAGGTCCATTCAAGCCAAGTGATGACGAAGGTCGTTTATATCATGCAAAGTTTGAATGTCCTTGTTCAAGTTTGATGCAGTACAAAAACTGCGGTCGAATAAATATGATAACAAACTATTTGAACAGAAATAGGTATCTAGTACTTGGAAGTTTTATAAACTAAGTTATTTAATACTAGCCTTCCGCCAGCGGCTACGGCGTGGTCCCGTTCAATGGGTCTCCGTAGGATAAAAAAAAAGCCTATGTGCTATTCCAGGCTTCATTGCTATATTAAAATCACAGGCGTTTAGCCAGTTGCTTCAACCGCGTTGACCCTATTACCCGTTTACACGTAGGATTGAAGCATTTTCCCGCGGTAAAAAGTAACCTGTGTTACTCAGGGTGAATGTACCTTTCTAATGATGAAAGAATTTTTGAAATCGGAACAGTAGTTTTTGAGTTTATTCATTACAAACATAGAAAAATACAAATCTTTCCTCTTTATAATATTAGTATAGATATAGAAGTATAGAATTTGTTTTACTCTGACATGTTAAAACGACAATAAATAAAATAATATGGCAAAGCATGACATAATATTGTATAACTATCCAAAACAACAATGTTTATTATTAAAAAGTAGTAAGGGGCACAGTATTTTTTAAGAATAACGAAAACCAGGTTTCATATAACTAATGAATTGATTAATTTGATTAACAAATTTTGTCACAGGTTTTAAAAAACTTCAGAGGTTACCAGGTTAAAAAAAGGTTACCACAATACCGGTCAAGGTAACAAAATCTATTAAATAAGTAAAGTAAAAAAATTGTGTCTGACAATTGTAGGGTTTCATACAATTGCTAAGTTTCCAAAGGTTATGTTGTTATGGCGCTAATCCACGCCGAAGGTCAGTGCTAAATGTAGAAGGTAAAAAACCAAGCAGAAGAATTTACTAGAAAATTTCCTTTGAAATTCAACGCATGTGATTTCCTCATTGTATTTCGAGTCAGGTACATCAGCACGTATTAGTTAGTTTTCGGCCCTGAGTAACACTTTCTACAGGATCTATGTAATTCTTACATAAATTTTACATAATGTTGTAGCTTCGGGATTAATAATAGAGCTACTGTATCCCCTGCCTGATCGTAATAGGCGACTAAAAGGGATTACGGACGGTGAGAGTGGGAGCTCGACCAGCCAAGAGCCCCGGGAGGGACGGCGGTGTGTGCGTGGCCGCATGCCGCCGTGAACATCTAATGTTGCAGGAGAGCACATCTACTCTCCCGAAGATGGGCCCGTTCTGGGGCTCTGCACGTGAAGGACACCGGTGCGTTCAATGGAGATCCCGGAGTCCTCCCCAAACGCAGGGGCAGACCGCCGAGGGGTTTTAGTGCGGTACAAATCCCAAATAACCCGGTAGTAGTGGTAACCTCTCCGAAGGTGCTGGGTACCTTTTGAAGGTTTCGCCCCCCGATAAAAAAAAGGCAATCAGAGAAAAAAAATCAGCAAATAATCTTATTCTGCCTATAAGTAAATTCAATGAATTAAAATCTGGCGTCTGCCAGTAGCGTTGAGTTTCAGAGATAATATAATTGAACTTGAAAAATACCCAAAACAGTTTTGTACGACCTCTTTTCGTGTTATCAGTTTTAAATATCTACAAGTAACTGTTTTGCGGCATGCGGGCATCGTTATAGTGTAGTTTTCTGTTCAACAATTAGGTCTTCTTCTTCAAACATTTCATTAACTCTGATTTGAACTCTGGTCCGATAAAGGTAATGTGGATTATCAACCACTAATTGTGTAATTCTTTGGTAGTCACCCTACACAATACCTAATAATTTAAAATAAACTAACCTTGATCGCTTTATAACAATATTATTTCAGTGATTCACTAAATATATGTACAAATGAAGATGTAATAACATGACGTTAGGGTGTTTAAATGAAACAATTGGTATATTTAAGTATCTTTACGACGGTCCATTCAAACAATGCCTTTAGCTGTACAAACATACTCCGCGAATGAGTCACCCGCATAGCATGCATACTCAGACTGAGACACCGGTTTAAACCGCTGATTACCACTAATGCATCCACCCCCATTAGACTCAATCATGATTGACTGTAATATGGGCCAATATTCGTTCCCGACGGGAAACCAATAAAATTCCAAGATTCATTAAACTGTCGCATGACGAGGCATGTACATATGACGCATATCCAAGTTCTTTTTCTACCTGAGACTTCTTTTCAATTTGTAACAAAGGATCTTTTACAAAACACAAAATCATATTGCATTGTTGGACCTTTTGAATGAGTCGATGCACCTTCTTTTTCATTTTGCACATTCAACCGTAAGACTCGGGATTACTGAAACAACTTAATCCTCAACTCGGATAATTTTAACCTAGTCTGTTACATACATACTGGTTACAGAATTAACATACTTAATAAGTTTTTTAAATGAGTTAATATACATGGCGCGCTGGCAACTATCATGAACATACAATAATGGCTTTGCCGGCCCCTATCCATTTGAAACGCACAATATCGGAGATTCAACTCAACAGCTGATAGTTCACAGTTGCGGCAGTCCTTTCAGGCTCATGAATGGACGCATGGTTCGTGCGAGCGCGGGCCGCCACGTCACGATGTAAACAATTATTATTATCGATCCAAGGTGAGCCCTCGCGCCGTTAGGCATCCTTGCATCGTTGCATTTGACTTTCGATAGCGTAACATACGTACACTTCTTCAGTCGTTTCTTTTCGTTTCGCAATCTACTCGGCATTACGGCGGCCATCTTGGCAGCAAAACAACTACACGAAATATCCTTCATATTAACAGACCATTTACGGTAACATACTTACGTACATATACGCTAACATACGTTAGTATGACAATGACTTCGAGAATACTACTCGTTTGATGAAAGATGCCAAAGCAAAACAATAAGTAGCCTTATTTATCATTCAATAATATAAAACAAATGGAGTAGCAATCGGGCATGTGGGCACGTGATATTAAGTGGTCGCACCACTCGCTGCAGTACGGGGACATCTACACACAACTTCAACTGAGCTTGAGTCTTGTGTGAGGTCGTATGTAGTTGCACTGCAACTGCGGAAGTTAATCCGCCTTACGTAAGTATAGCCAGCAACGGACCTTTCCGCCGCGCCAAATGTAATTTCTGCACGGCAGAAATGGGTGCAGCGGTGGTACCTAAATACTTCCATTGTTGAGCTATGAAGGTTCACAGCTGGTTTATCTTTTACCTTTTACCGTTTAAGTTGCCTCAAGCCAACATTACCGTCCGTGTGTTGAATACGTACTATATTTACCTGTTTATATTCAGGAGATGGCGGTCTCGGCGGGTACTTGGAGGCCATGCGAGCGTTGGCGCCGCAGCCCTGCGCGGCCGGCGGCTCATCCTCCGGGTAATAAAGGTGCACGAAATCCTCCGTGTCCAGGAATGTATTGATCAACATGCTCCGTGCAATAACAGGGTAAACTCGCAAACATCCAACACTTGACGATGATCACTTGTAACTTGGAACCACTATTCACTTATCTATAACATCACTGTCACGGGAAGCACAACATCGAAACGCGTTCATTTTGAAACGTTTCATTTTACTTAGCCACTAATTAGTCAACGTTTGAATAATAAACACTACATATAAAGATGATTTATATTATTTGTTATTATAAATAAAGTCATACGCTCAGTACACTTGTATAAAATCACATCGATTGATTTGCACCGCAATTTTTTTTCGCATTATTTATCTGTTGATTTGATAAAAATTGGTTAATTTCAATACTTGTCCGACGTGTTTAGCACAGTCCGGCTTAATGGTTGTAACGGAAATTTATCAACGCCATTAAGTAATTATAGACACTTTTTAAATTATAAACGAAGATCATGTTCAAATTACTCTTCAAGAATTCGTGTTTTCACATAGATATTGGCAAAACGTGGGGCATCAAAATACATACGTTAACGTCAAAACCTAATATCTGGTTTAACTATTAAATAGTGGCACGTCAAGTTGCTGTATCGTGTATGCATAGTGAAAATACATAGAACTTTGAATAACACAACATAAAATAGGTGACTAACAAGTGAATTTATGGTTAAAATAACGGTATGCCTATAGACAAACATGCAATAATTGGACCCTATCCAAGAAAACGTATCTTCCATTTGAGTTTAAGTAATAGAATTAATATAACTAGTAAAATGATCATACGATTAAAAAAAACCAAAATCAAACCAATGTACATAGGCCTGGTCGCGTATCGATTATCGACGAAAATAATATATAAAAATATTGGAAATACTTTTTATCTCAGTATGTTCGCAGTCTCGATAATAACAGCAATCATTCGAGGACAAGCCCGTATCAGTGAGGTCAAGTTAAATATTTTTATATCAATGGGCGAGTCAATATAAAGTTATATGCGAAATACATGTCATTATTACACAATGGCTCAACACTTGTTTGCCTTTAATTATAAAATATAATGAATAAGCAAGCAATAATTGTTATCGTTACAAATACTGTATACAAGTACAATGACATACTAACTACAGTAAGTTCGATGACCCCAGGCGGAAATTGAATCAAGAGAGCATAATTCAGCCTTCCTTTTGCTGATCTAAATAGCAATATTTGACGGTTAAGTACTTAGATTTGAATTATTGATCAATTATAAATTTTCGATCTACTGATCACATGACATCGCCTTATTGATCAAAACATTCCAATAGCAACAATGGTTGTTGCTATTGGAATGGGCCATAGTAAGACAAACATTAAAGCAACGAAGTATTCAATAACTTTACATTTTCACCAGCAAGGCAAAAGTGTAACATACAAAAAGAAACATCTTTCTTCATCTGATTTTTTATAGCTGTACCTGTACCTTGTTAGTATAGAAAGATAGAAAGTATAGTTAGATATAAAGGAACATGTATAGTTGATAATGAATATGATATTAGAATACTGGATAGGTAATACCGTTGTCAATTCGGTCTACTTATATGAAATTGGAGAACTATTTAGTCGAGGCCGTAATTTTGGCTAGTTTAATTAGTTTAGGAACTCTTCAAATTGATGCCTACATCACCATTCCATGATTATACCACCAGACGAAGGTTAAAGTTCCACCGGCACCATCTGGACTCGTGGCGGTCCTCCACAGTCCGCTTTGCACGCTCCTTTTTACCACGGACGTGTAGGTTATGGGACAACCTTCCAGCTGAGGCATTCCCAGTGGACTATAACATGGGGTTCTGCAAGAAAGCTGTAAAAAAAGCTCTCCTCCAAAGCCGGCAATGCTCGGGCGGCTCCCCTAGGGTTGCCCGTGTCCATAGGCGATGGTGATCGCTTAACATCACGCGGCCCGTCTGCCTTATTGTTAGGTTAATTTATAAAAAAAAAAAACGGCAAATTGTTTGTAAAGTAGGTTTACGATCGAGATGTTTACGTGATAACGTCCGCACGAGAAAATCTCCATTCGTTTGTATGCCGCTAGAGTGAGAGAGACGGAAGATCGGTCCACTCACTCGAACGCTATGCCAGCCTCCGCTCGTGAGGATTCCGCGTGACAAGTTTCACGGAATGACTGGCAGCGCTCGAGATGAGACGGGAGATCGGTCCGTCTCTCTCTCGTTATACCTGCGATCGCGCTCGTGAGGTTTTGGTGTGACACAAGTTTCTGAACATGTCACCCGACTAAAACGATTTTAAAGAAGTTATCACGTCAAAAAAAAATAATATAGTTAAATCAATCAATGCAGTAGCATATTGACCGCTGCTAACAAAGGCATAAAGTTATTATTTCTACCAGTCAACCAATATCTCATGTAAGTGATATTCATCGGTAACCAAGATTCGTCTCGTAAAAATAAATCCTTGATCCGCTCCTGGGCAGTCATATCGATTCTTAATTCACTACTCCGTCATTAGGTACGTTTTCGGCTAGTCAAACGGGAGAAGTAAGTAGTAATATCAATTTCCGAATGTTCCAATTCTTATACGCGTTCAGCGGATGGGCGCTCCACTTTCAGCGGCGCGAGGAATGCGGCCGCAGTTATTGGCTAGTAGTTGTAGTCCTGGTATTTTGAAGAAAGGACTAACTTATTGATGAAATTTCAAGAGTATAAACAGATGAGGAAGCACCAATTAGGTACATCGATCTCCAAATCTGGCTATCCCGATATGCAATCAACGGATGGCCGCTCCACTTTCAGCGCATTGGCGCGAGGTACTTTCAGTGTAGTGTGGCGGCGAGCCGAGGAATGCGGCCAAAGTGATCAGCGAATAATCAGCAAGTCTTGGTTTCCAGGGGCTCACTGAGTACTGACAAATATAGAAGAAATTTTAGTTTTGATCATGCAATCATCATCTTACCGATCTTACCATTCGTTAAGGAAACAGTATATTATGACACTTTGAGATTGCATGATTATGATTACATTGATCAGCGAATGTTTTCAACAGACGTCTTACGCATCATTTATATTTAAAATAATTCCATGCATGCCTGTTACAAGATGAAGATACTCTAATTTTATAACTAAAAACATGAGTATTCAATACATTTCTTAGTTATATGAGAGTACCAATAAACGTTACAATAACAATTGCAAAACCAATAGAGAAAGACGGCAACTAAGGCGGTCGTGTATCACATGGCGGACCGCAAACAAAGACCAGTTGTCGCCCGTTCAACATTCTCGCGTTACAAGCACACAGCTCTTACACCCGCCGAACTCAGGCTCGAAGGAAACACGACCTTACATCTCGGTAACAAGGCTTAATCGACTGCAAACTCCAATTTACAAACATTAACATATCTCGGTTACGGTTTAAGTTTCGGTCACATGTCACACGATACTGTTTCTATGTTTCTATAACGTTGAAATTGACGGACCATTCCATGTCCGTATGAAGACATCTAATACGAAGCGGCCCATGTTTCTTAGATATCTTAAATTGCAATACTCAAGTAATACGATGAAGTGAAAGGCGTAGGTATTGTATTTCGTGTAAACACAGGGACTAATAGGAAAACCATTAATAAGTACGTAGGTTCTTCACTTCTTGTCGAACATGCCAACACAATGCCAATAAGTGTAATGAAAAGGATGTTAACTACTTCAATAAACCACAATAGGACTTTTTCGCAACGTTCAATGTCTAAGGCAATTAACAGCAATGAAGAGGAAAATCATAAGTGAAAAACAAAAATGACGGAACAAACATCGCTCGAGCAAGCTGTAGTAATCTGTACTTCATAGCAGTGGGCCAAGGTTTGTTTTCGGTGATATCATGACCAGCGTGTTGAAAGAGTTGAAACTCACGACAATGCACTTCTATTTGTGTATGGTACGTTAAATACCTAGACGTTTCTTATCAAGTAGGCAACAAATTACATTATAATTGATTAGGACAATTCGTCTTAGGCAAACATTCCGTTTCTAGGACGTAACCAGGCAATTTGTGAAAGAATTTGAATAAAATTGCAGCATTAAGTCAATAAAAAATCGCGTTTAGTCTTTCGGTTAATTTAAACTGGGCTTGGCCGAAAGTTGGAAGGTTACCGCTAGTTATATTCAATTTCATATGCATATTTAGTTCTTTGGAGTGCCCGCCCCGGATTTTATGAACGGTTTCAAAACATCCGACAACAGGTCGACAACTGGCAACAGACCTGCAGCGTGGCAGAGAATCTCCAGACTTATTGCGGAGAGACCTGTTCAATTTTATAATATTATAGTTGCAGTTACATCAGTCATCACAAATGTCGAAAGTTTTCGAAGTTTATATACGAGTAACTGTAAAGTTGCAAGGTAATCTGAGAGATGGATTGTAAACTCTGAGTTGATCATTAAATTAAGTATTACTTCATCATCGTAGAAAATAAAATTACAAAATCTTTGATAACTACTTAACAGTTATTTCAGTGAAGCACGTTGGTTTATTCAATGAAAAGGCAATTAAGCATGAATCTGATTCAAACGTTAGGCAATAAATAATTGTTGGCTCTCGTAGAACATTATTATTTAATTCTATGAATTTGAATATTAATTAAGTACCCACTATTAATAACAAGTTACAGGAATATGATCGGGAAATTAATTACATTAATTACCGAGAAAATGGTATAATTAGGAAAATAATGCCGCGATTAACCATACAATAGCGTTTTTAAAATAAAACACATGTACTAAGTAGGTAAAATGGATTCTAATATCGTGGTGGGATCGTTGATTTTTTCTCTCCTTATTTTTTAAATAAATATATTTTATATATAGGTAGTACATTATATAACATTATTATTATAAACTTACGTATTTTGATCTAGTTTTAAATAGTTTATATATATTATCTGCAAAAACTTACCTTGTATGTTATTTTAATGTTATACTACTGTGTTAGCTGTAAGTTTTTAAAATAAAGAAATATCAAATAAAATGAAATTATTGGACTATAAGTTTCTCCATAATAAAACTTTAAATAAATAAAATAACAAATTAAATGGCCTCCCGTCCTCACACAAAACTATGTAAAACTACTAATTACTACCAGTACCTATCTGTAAAAAAATGCTACTGTTTCAATTTTTATGTTCAGGGAGAAAGGTAAGGGAAGGACTGCCTGACGGCCAGACTCGCATAGGCGACGACCAATGCAAATAAGACTTCAGAAAAGACTCGAGCCTTGGTTGTAGTTGGGTGTAAGTCTTCAACTAATGGTTTGAAATACGTAGTCTTGGTACTAATGCTTATTTGCTAAAGAAGAAAAATATACCATTTGTTTTGGTACGATACGAAAACGGATCAATATCTGCATGGAAGCATCAATGTTTACCGAATCGCACTTGGCCGCTTTTTATTATCTGCTCGCTTTGATTGAGGCGCTCAAATGAAACAGTACAGCATCCTTGAGATCAGTTAATGTGTCTGGCGGAGTTGTTTCCAGATAAACGATAATGAGCTCTAAAGCCGCCCCTAACATTATGGTTAATACCTATAGTCCTATAAGCACTAATCGTAATCATAAAGGCAATATATCGAAGTTAACGGCTCAACATGCAAGTATCATAATGGTTACGATTTACAATAAAAGTAACATTTATGACGTTACTGACAATTACTCAAGACCATTGCCCAGACGTAAGCCTGCAAACATTGCACAGTAAAACATGAATTATTGTAGTGTTTGTAATTCAAATCGTAACTCATCTTAGAAAAAGTAATACGAACAAAACAGACATAAAATGGTATTGTTGTTAAGATATTATTTACGAGTCCTACCTCCCTAACGATGTTGAGAAATAAATGATAGAAAAAACAGGCGCATAGATCATCACGGTTCATTCAGATAAGACTTAGTAGGTATACTGTAGTTGTAGAGGCAACAATGCAAAACTATGTTACGGACACAGATAACTTTGTTAAGACAGTGTAAAAAGAAAATTAGTGTTATGATGACCGTGTTATCGGTGGTAGAAACGATAAATAAAAATCAAATGGATTCGAAATATCGGAACACGAAAGGGAATACTAAATACTGGCTGCAACCCTTTTTGCGTCCCACTGCTGGGCACGGGTCTCTTATTTAATTGGGGAGCCATTGATTAACCCATTATTAGGCCTGGATACTAAATACTAAGTAGTGCTTTCTGGACGATTTCAGTGTAAAGTAAGTAAATCAAGATCACAAAAAAGAACAAACCGTCCTTTGACACTCTTGAGTGTATTCCACAAACATGACAGTATTCTTGCTCGATTTTATTCACTTTTATATTCAAAAATAAAATAAAAATCAAATTAGTTACCTACATACATTTATAATTTAGTAATCGGCAGATTTTTACAGGCCGAAGAAAAATCGTCCAAATACTCTAATAGAGATTTAATTAATAACTGCTAGAGGTACTCAATAAAGCAAAAATATATGGGCTATCGTCAAAGTCCTATATGGGGCCCATTCTGCTATAACATTAGAGAGTGGTCAGGTCAAGGCAACACTGGCTAGATGTGACTTCATGCCTCCGTTACAATGAAGACATAATGCCCTTTAACAATACCGTGACACCATTCCCTCTTGTTTTGCGTGATCGTTGTGATCATTTTCAATCAAATCCATTCAATTTGCAATCATGAAAATTTAAACCAATTTAACGGCCTAGAGAAAGCACATCAAGAGATATCTGAATACTTTTAAAATTAATAATGGCTAGATAAAAAAGTAGACCTCTAGAGATCGTCTGAAATTTTAGATTTAAAAAAAGAACACAAGGCATGACTACTACGATATATGAAAGTTTTAGTACGTAGTTTTTGAGTACTGTGATATTGGGTTAACCTATTTAGAAGGAAAGTCACCTCAAGTATTGGAAACAAGTGTGTCGTGGTGATTACGAAAAACTTGATTTTGTAACGTAAATGGACTTTGATTCGAAGTTGACGTAAAATCGACGAGGTTTGTTTACAACTTTAAATGTATGGATTTTAGTTAGGTACGTTGGTGTATATTATAGATAATAGCAAGTATAGTGACCAATGCTAGTGGCACAAGGCCGGCATTGCGCACGAATCACGAACCAACTTTTGCGGCGAACGACCTTGCCGACGAAAAACGCTCGTCATTCAGCGATCGTCATCAAAATATGCATATTCCCTACGTCAAGCGATGACGGTGTACAAGGGGTCATTCGGGGCGATTGGAGCAAAAGGAAGATACAACGAAATATAGTTAGTAATAGAATGAGTTGCAACGTATAAAGATTTTCCTCAAAAATGCACATCAACACTCGGCGTCCAAATGGTTATTCAGAACTATAGAAGTAACAATTATTATTGTCATCAAAAGAGGCATATTGCCTACGTCCAGCGTTGACAGCAGCCGAAAGACCATTCAGAGCGATAAAGGTGAAAGAAAGATACCAAGAAATATACAAGTAATTTAATAAGTAGCAACGTTGGATGATGTCCCCAAAATGCACACCTATATTCCTCTTGATTGTTTGAAAGGTATTTCAAAACTATAGAAGCCAGGATACAAATTATTGTCAATCAATTAATTGCAAGTATGAGTCGCTGCCAACAGTGCCAACTCGCAAGCTTTTTAATTATGAAGAGCCTGCCAACAACGGTTAAGCAGTTTACCAATGTTACAGAGACTATACATTTCCTATTTCCTTCTATATACATAGTTATTTTAATTGTAAGTAATAATATATACTGTTTGTCAACGTTTGTAATAACAAGGTTTTAATTATAATAAGTTTCAGAAAAATGAACTAAAGATTATTTTATACAGTAATCCGGCCCAGCTTCGTTCGGATGATGTGAGTTTATTCTTATCTAAAAGTACATTTTTCTGGGATAAAAAGTAGCGTACGTGTTATTTATAACATTATTATAGACAGTAACTAGGCTTTACTTAGTAGTCTTAGTAATATTTTTTTCTATATAGCTGCGACATAAGCGTCGAGAGACGAGCTTTGTGAGGCCAGCAGACACGAGTATAGATACTTCAACTCAGTTGTGCGCGCGGCGCTATGTGTGGGTAAACCTGTATATACACATTGACTTTGTGTGCGTGACAAGAGGTACAGTGAAGTTGCTCGGACGATCACGGCCGCGTCACTGTCACACAAATTAAAGCTGCATAATTACTAGCCCACGCACACATAGCGCCGCGCGCACAACTGAGTTAAAGTATCTATAACGACCAATGGCGCGGCTCCGCGTGGCTTGCTTGCACTGGCTCGCAGGCGAGCGAGTCATGTGAACATTGTATGTGATCTGTCCGCTCGTCCTGGCGCCACGGCGCCGTGACCTTCACCTGCGCGCGTAACGCGCTTGTGTTCGGGATGAGAGTGAACGCGGCCTTCACACGAATTGATTAAAAGCTCATTATAAAAAATGAGACTATGTGAAACGTCAAACAACGCCCCCGGCTTCAATTATTTATTATCTCATTCTACGTATTCTCGTTTACAAAGGGTCAATGTGCTGCATACGCACCTAGAATGCAAGGGTTTTACAGATAGGTATCTGGCACAAACAAACGATTTTTTATATTAAGAAGCTATGGATAAATAATCTCCCAAATGCCTCTCTGTCTTCTCTCCCGGTCTTCGGCTCTACGCATCTGATTGATATAAAACTGTCCACAGAATATCATATTTTTTTAAATTAAGTATAGGTATTCGAAGAATAAGATTTAAGTAAAAAAAATTTACTATTATAATATTTATAATCTTATAATAATATATGGAATAAAGGTATGTCAAACCATAAAAAATTCTCGTGTCAAAATGTTAGTCATACTCCTCTGAAACAGCTTGACCGATTTTTATGAATTTTTTTACTAAACGCGGTACGGAGTTCGCAGGGCCAGCTAGTAATTAATCTAAGTACCATTATCTAAAAACAATTTTAACCACATATTTATCTAGTTTTCGGAAATTCTGTAAATCCGGAATTGGTTGTTGAGAAAAGGGGTTCCATCCATGTTATGCAAGCATGTCAAAATTGCGCAAAATCAATATAATATCTATTCTCATCTCAGGTCACAAGTGCTTGACCAAAAAAAGTTCTTTTTTTAAGCATACGTATTAAATGACATAATCAAGCAATCAGATTTCTAAAACAACGCGACAAAGAACTCTGAGAACAACCCATCATTGTCTCTAAGATTACCTCTGCATTCTTTAGGAAATTAGGTAATGACGTTAACTTTTCATTAATCGCATGCAAACGCGAAACTTCCTGAGAACGTGATTTTAGTACTTCCTTAGTTGTGCCGAGAATAAACTAAATAAACATTAAAAAAATTAAGGTCAAAAAGATTAATGTCTTAAAATTCGTCTAGAAATAAAATGTTTGACGTTGAGACTGAAAATGGAGACGGCAAGTGACTTCATTATATGTAAACAAGGTTGCGGTGATTTTTACACGCTTTTTATTAGCTTCACCTGTATGTTTGTATGTTTGTAACAGACTTCTTTGGGCGCGATTTTGACCCACTTTAAACGGCCAGATTTCGTTCAAACTTTGTAGATTTATTGAGGACCGATGACAATACACTAATTTGATAAAATTATTCCATTTAAAAATCCAACTAAAAAATTAAAAATAAATAATGTAGTTTAAAAAACTAAAAAAACACGCTTTTGAGAAAATACGAACTAAAAACTAAAAAAATAAGAAGAAAATGTATATTACTGTAAATAAAGCGTGGGGTGGTTTTTAAGATACTATTGACACCATGCACCCCACGCTTTATTTACAGTAATATACATTTTCTTCTTATTTTTTTAGTTTTTAGTTCGTATTTTCTCAAAAGCGTGTTTTTTTAGTTTTTTAAATTTTTACACTAAGTACGCGAATTTATTAATAGAACTCTGCTATAAGAAAATGTGGAACACAATCTAGTATGTGACCTTCATTATTTTTAAATATATCTATTGCCTTTCTCTTATTATATTTCAAATATAATATTTCAGTATAAAGTGGCAATACGGAAAACAGATAAGGACGAACAGATATAGCTCACATGATACATCTTAGGTAACATAATAATAATTATATAGTTAGTTTTTGAAGTTATACTTCTTTTGGCGCGATTGGGAAAAATTATGAGAGTGAATTTTTTACGATGCGCGCGCACCCCGACAGAGAAAAATAACAGTCTGAAGTTAGTTGCTATTCAAACCGATAACTATGTTCAAGTTGTTGTTGTCAGTACAATTAAACGGTGCGAATAAATAAAAAAATATATTGGTGTTTTTATTAAATCAATTACATATACGACGGTGATAGATATTTGTTGATAATTTATTAGTATATGTATATATTTATTTTGAATATTTGTGATAAAAGTGGTTTTAATAAACTGTTTTAAGTGCATTTATAGATTTGAGGTTAATTGTCGGTATGTACATAATTTATTTAAATCGTAAATTATAAATAATAACGTTATTATGTAATAAATTTATATATTTTTTTTTTCGTTTTGTTTTTTATTTTGCAGGTTTCTCTTAAACTAATAGTAATTTAAGTATAACTTCTAACGCGTGTACATAAGTATTATTGAATAACGCTACTATCTGATTTAAATTTTTTGGCTTACACGGAGTCTGGCCTGGTAATATGCAGTCTCGCTAAGTATACATTCGGTCATTGTCATAAGGGTTGTCAATTGGAGATCTGATCTCTTCCCCTCCTTAAAACCCACACCAATTCTAAAAATATTTTATGAATTAAATAACTTGTTCTATGTCTGTATATTTTTCATTTTATATTAAAAAAGCGTCAAATATTTTATTTTTATATGAATCAATTGTCTCTGTACTGCAATATGAATATTATGTAGGTACCTTCCTTTCACGGTAATCTTAAAAATCGTGATATTATGTTTCACTTAATTAGGGCACGCGTTCCGATAACAGTGATATCATAATCATATCATGTCGTAATCTTCAAATTGTTATGAAAATTTTATGTAGGTACATTGGTTTCATATTAGCTATATTTATTTTAGTAAATGAAAAATTGTAGGTGGTAAAACTATTATGGTTCGCCCGGGGACGTACCACCGCTGCACCCACTTCTGCCGTGAACCAACACTATTGTGTTTCGGTGGAAAGGTGCAGTTACCGGCCACACTTACATGAGGCGACCACCAGCCTCCGGAGTAGCAGCGCAACTGCATACGACCTCAGACAAGACTTACCTATGCTTGCTTGAGGTTGTATGTAGGTGTCCATGGGCTGCAGCGACCACTTAACACCACATGGCTTGCATGCTCGCCTGCTACTCCATTCAAATAAAAAAAACTGTAAAAGAGTAGCAATGGGATTCCCTTGCTCGATGAAAGTTTTATTTTCGGAAAAATGTCTTTTATTTGCATTTCGTAATCGAGTGGTGGATTATTAATTTATGAAAAAAAAAATATAATTAGGTAGGTACTACGGTAACGGTCTAACAGCATGGTGCAAATAATCTATGCTAATAAATTACATAAAGCTGAAGAGTTTGTTTGAACGCCCTAATCTCAGGAACTACTGGTCCGAATTGAGAAATTATTTTTGTGTTGGATAGTCCATTTATCAGGGAAGGCGTTAGGCTATATTATTATAAAATCATGCTATGATTAATACCAAGGTAGCTACTTTGAAGAAGTTCAAATTTGTTGTTTCATTTGTATCTGCACTGTAGTGATTGCTATAAAATAAAAACAAAAGTCCTATCTTTACGATGCGTTATTAAATCGTTATTATGCGTTATTAATGTTTATCAGTTTCTAATAAAAACTGTTTCTTTTCTTGTGTTTGTTTATTATTCTATTACGTTAGAAATCCTGTTATTGCGCCCCGTACCCGAATAACGATAAATATAGATTTCTAATAAGACCTCTTAATGAAAATACGCAATACAAATGTTCACTGTACTGTTATTCCACTAACATTTAGTGGAAGTCTGCGTTGAATAAGTTCTCATTTTTTCGTAGCAGCGTGGCTGAGACAGACCACGTGACTCGAAAATGGGTGCGTTGGATGTCGGTAACGATTTTCTTAGATCACAGCTGTGACGAGGCGGGGGCATGCGCAGTAGGCGCCGGGAGCACGTGGCCGCCATGAGCTGGTAACATTCAACTTTTAATTCAATTATGTGCAACTTTTGCGACAAGGATACCACGAAGGTTATAACAACACATATGAGTTGTCTGAAACCACAAATTACATATCGGGCGGCGGCGCGCCGAGCTGAAACTATTGTTGCAACGATGTGTGTGTCGTACACTTAAACCTTTTATCGGTTATGAAATCCGTATATGTGCAGTTTCATATTTAATTTATATTTAAATATTCGAACTGGACAAAAAAGCAACTGGGCCGCATGGTGTTCAGGTGTTAAACAATCTCCGTCGTCTATAGACACGGGCAACTACAGAGGAGTCACCTAAGCATTGCCGGCTTTGATGGAGATTTTTTTTTACAGCTTTCTTGAAGAACCCCCATGTTATAGTACACTGGAATGGAAATGCCTCAGCTGGAAGGTTGCTTTAGTCTACACGTCCGTGATAAAACTGAACGTGCAAAGCGGACTGTGGAGGACCGCCACGAGTCCAATTGTGCCGGTGGAACTTTAACTTTCGTCTGGTGGTATAATTGTGAAATGGTGAATGGCGGTGGTGAATGGTGACAACAATACTAACAACAAACTAAGATTGTCTCTAGACAGCCAAATATTTTGGGAGTCATCGCTGGATCTCTCGATTAAAAAAGTCAAAATTTCAATCTCTAGACTCAGATACGGAGTCTCTAGATTAGACATTTCGGCGGCTATGTGCTATCGTTCTAAGATTAGAAGTGATAGATCAAAATGATTACTGTCGGCCCCACGAATTTAACATGATCTTTGCCAATTTTACGATTAATTAGGTACATCGTTTTAGTTAGATGTATTCAGACTACCTACCTACATAATACATCCACGTCATTTGTACGAAGGCTCTTATATCAAAAACGATACGGTCTCATTCGATACGATTTTCTATAGAAAGGTTAAAACTCTCGATAGTCAGCGTCTAGACGCAGCCGTCGCGGGTGCGTTCGTGACATGCGCGAAATGCCGAAATAGGCCACGTGGCGAGTCACAGTTGCATAACCTCTCCCACTGCGACAGAGCCTCCCGGTTGTAATTCTAGCCTACTGTATTATACTCGTATTTGTCTCGACTGGTACTGCCTAAACCTGAGTATATAAAACCTGTTTTACTTTGAATTACCTGCATTGAAACTCTATTCCTAAATTTTCTGTGTACTGAATAGGTAGAAACTACCGAGCCCTAACGTATTTAGTCCTTCTTATAGAATGGGGCACTAAATTACAAGTACGAATCTATTTAGCAAAACAGTAAATAGGCCAAATTATGAAGAAAACGCAATGAGGGTAGCAGCTTCAGCAGGTTTATTACCTAACACTGATATCGCATTACAGATAACAATAATATGTATTAACTTATCACAATTACTATACTTAATTACCGATGCAAATTATAAAATTACGACAGTAAGCTTGACAATGTAGGTCGGTCGGTACAACGTAGGTACTTGGAGATTACGTGTTGTGAAATTTAAATTTGGATTACGTACCTATTTGTTGGCGTAAACTGAATAATTTAAAATACAGGATTTAAGTAACTTCATATAAATATTTGTTTTTTTTCTTGTAGCACATGGTCACCTTAAAATGTGAAATAAGTAGGTACAAAGGGGCTACCACGTGAAATACCATATTGTTTAACGTATAACAATGGCTTATCCGGCTTAACTTGACCTGCCGTGGCCGCAATGAAAAATGTTTTTGGAAACAGCTAGCCGTAATGTGATTAGGCGGATTATACATTCCGACTGCGGCATATCTATGTAGTATGTAGGTATGTCATTATAAAAAAATCTTTGAAATCATTGAACTATATTACTAGGTAGTAGGTACCTCAGTGTTTGAAATAGCCAAAAAGTATATTATAGATTTTAAATATAAATTAGCAAGTAAAAGTATATACTTTAGGTAGCTTTACGTACGTAAAGCTAATAGGTAACTAGATTAGTATAAAATGGTTCACAAATTTCATGATACGATTCACAATTTCAAAATTAGTGTGATTTAAGTGAACAACAAACGCCAGCCCAATGTGAATAAACTTAAAATTCATACAAATAATTTTTTCGATAATAAAAATAAGGAATCCTAGAATTCTAGTGACAAATTGTACAATTCCATTCATTTGAATCCGTATGTTCCAGGAACTGTTATTTTTAATGGAAGTTATGGAAGCCATATCGACATTTCAAAGTAAATGTCTCGGGTACATAGACCTTGTCTGTTCACCTTTCTTATTGTAATGGAGCGTGGTTACTAGGAAGTCAGAAACGAAAGAATGTGTGGGCACGCCTTTAGCCCTAGAGTACTACGGCAAGTCGCTTACAACGTGCACACATTCATGCAAACCGGACACAATCCGAGGCAAATACTGCAGAATGCAGAAACGTCGGCGTGTCGGCCCGCCTTTTCCCGCATAGGGACTAATGCATGCATGCATGGTGCGAAAGAAATGCATTCCAACTTCACTTTTATTTAGATACTTATCGTGTTGTGTTTTGCATTAGAATCTTACAACTTATCGATATTGTGAAACACAATTGATCAACTAAAACAATACCTGAGGTAAACTAAACAATTCCCTCAAATGAATAAAATCGATTAGCTAACGTTTGTGAAGCCAGTGACCTCGACGAAAACGTACTTTGAACAAAGCAGCTACGAAACAAACGTTCTTTACTTAGAGAATTCCATACAGTTGCAAAATCACTCTCGATTTTGTAACATCGGTACAGAGTCCATAATAACACGTAAAAATTCACTCAACCCCAAATTTTTACTTTTACTATACCGAATTGTGACAATAAGTGATGTTAATGTTAACTTTTAGCACTATGATACCTGCAATAAGTGTGAAAACTGCAATAAAATCCGCGGCATAAAATAACCCGCCATAATTGTAACGTGGACGCCACGAGAACGCCATGCCGTAAAACACGTCGCGCTCGCTCGATACTATTAAGAATTCTTGTTTGATTTGAAACAAAACACATTTATTACACTTATTCTTCACCATAGCACGGGAAGTAGTAAATTGTGACGTATTTTCCGTGAACACCACCTTATAGCAAAGCCATGTGCCAAACACGTCGGCGATGTCGGTTTGTCATGTTGGAAATTCCAATGCGGACCTTATGAACTTATCACTTCGGAGGGCACTTTACAATATAATCCATTTATACTTGTCGGAAACTTGGCAAAACCACAAATACGAGAACTGAAAGTTGAAAAGAGCGCGGATGTAATATATATCCATATTATGGAAAGGATCAGCGTTGTCGCATGTAACATGCGACGGTCACGCGCGGCAGCTGCGGGGCAACTGGAGGGGAGCGGCGTGGCGTGGGGCGTTGGGGCCGTTGGGGGGCGCCGCCCGCCGCATGCGGGGAGCCGGCGACGGCGTCTGACTGAACCGCAGCACCGGCATCGCATCGCATCGGCATGGGCCGGAGTTGTTAGAATACAAAAAGGACTTGCTTCTCCTTTAGCCCAAAGCTTTATGCCTATGAGTAATTTTGGTACAAAAGTGACATTCTACAACTACTACCTATAAGATAACCACTTGCAATAAGTAAGAAACGGAAGGTATCAATCAAGAAGATCTCCCTAAATGGCATGACATAAAATTTGACAATAAGATGTGAATGGGATAATAACATGCATTGAATGTAACTGGATCCCTTAATAAAAGTAAAATTTAAATCAAAAAAAAAACGCCTGATCCAAAAAAATGAACTTTAAAAACTGACAAATTATAATTTTCAACCTACTTATTATAATTATTATAGTCACATATATAATATTATGTAAGTTCAAATATTTTTATTTTCCAAGCGTCTCGTCGCGTCGTGGCCTGGGACGCTGGGACCGTTAAACGTGAGGTGAGACCAAAAAAAATCAAGACACACACACAGGCACACACACAGACATGTCAAACTTAAAACACCCCGTCGTCGTTTCTGCGTCGGGGGTTAAAAGAAACCATAATGTCACAAAGACAGAAACACAAACACTCAGAGCGAGAACAGAAATTTAATTTCATCATTAATGAATGAATGAATGAAATGTGCAACGCAGGTCGTCATCTAGCTCAGTTTCTTCCTAAACTCCTCAAGTTTCCTAATGTGTTTCCTATTGCCTGTTGAGTGGTCGAACTCAGTAAAACAATTTAAACTAGCCCGAAAATTTTTCCTCAACATTCTTCCTTGTTGTTGTCAGTGGTTCAACGTTGCCAAACAATGTGTAGTGTAGTCGCAAAATAAACAATTTTTTACATAAATATAACTTGTGTGCGTGTGTATACTCCTACTTAACGACTGGACGGATTATGATAATTTTTTTGTATATGTTCAAGGGGATTTGAGAATGGTTTAGTTTAGATTCACAATTTAGTCCACTGGAAAATGTTTTTTTTTAATTATTTTTTAATTTTTAAGTATATTTCCCATATAAATTGTTCCTGCCTGTCAAACGTTTGTATTTCCTCCAACAACAAATCCTCATTCAATACCAACTGTACGTGTACCAACTCATACTGGAGCAGACCAATCCCAACAGTGGAGAGAGAGCCGTACCAAGCAATGTGGAGCAATAAGAGCAATAATAAACTTAAAAACAGTTTCAAAATTTAAAAATACAAACGCGATGTAATTTGACGCAATAAAATCATTCGATTGCAAGACTGCGCAACGGACAGGGCAATATGCAAGGAAAATTCTGCATTTGCCGAAACAGTAAACAGTAAGTATCTAAGTACTCGTTCAGGCACGGGTAGGCGAGAACGGGACCACGCACCCACGCGGACACCCACTGGCTCTCCTTTATTTGTATTGAAATAAACTGATGGCGTCAAAGTTATCACCACGCAAACGAAAGGAGTATTTTATAAGTTTACGTCATTAATCAGTAATATCATAGTAAAAAGGAAATGTGGGGGACTTTTCCTCATAACGCTAACGCCTGTTATTAAGTAATGAAACGTTGAAAATTATAGATTTAAAATGATGTCTACAAAGGTTCACTAATGGGAGTGAGAACTCTTCAACAGGTATCCAATTATCGTAGGAGAAATACCGGGTTATGATGAGGTATTAAATCTGCTTACTAAAACCCCTTGATGGCCTAAAACATTGCTAGAAGGATGCACGTACAACAGGAGCTACCCTGCGCAACGCACATAAGATATGTTGTTACTCGTATATTGAGAAATCAATGACTCTCCTCACCAGGGCTCAACCCTTTTGCCTGCCATTTCTGTGTACATATCTCCTCATAGTTGGGGAAGCGGGTGGTGGGGTAATCTACTGCACCACTCTTCTCCAATATTTATGGCTTATTAAGTAAGAAGGTTCGGTTTGTAAAAGATTTTTTGAATTGGTCCCATGTTATCTTCAAAATATTACCTTCCTATCAGAAGGGACGTTTTTTTATACTCGTAAATGTACCGAACAAAAAAGCAGACGGGGCGCGTGGTTTTAAGCGATCATCGTCGCCTATGGACATGGGCAACCCCAGGGGAGCCACCCGAGCATTGCCGGCTTTGAAAAAGAGCTTTCTTTACAGCTTTCTTGAAGAACCCGTCTTTAATACGATCGCGGGGATATCATCCGGCCTGCTCGATTTCTTGACATCGAGGGCTTGCTCGTCTGACGGCCTTTTGGGTAAAGCGCACGTCCTTCATCAAGCTCTCTACACTGCCTGATGATGGTCATCGGTGTGGCACCTCCGTCGTCCAGAGTCGAGTTTGAGGCAAACAGGGTACCCAGGAGATTGGTTGAATCATTAATAATCTCAGTATATCTTTAATTTAGTATAATAAGGATGCACACAAAGGCTTATCTGATTATAGAGCGTGAATCACAAGCGGCTGCAGCAGACACAAGGTCAGTTTGTATTTGTGCTGCATTTGGTCGGTGTCACCGGCGAACGTCTTCCGTAAACATTGGTGTTTCTCAAGGAAATATTGCGCGATTTAGCTGGCGTTTTCACATGAGTATTATACTGATTAATTGAGTTATTGTACTGAAAGAGAGGAGTGATTAGGTATAATAGAGAACAGTTATAACCAAGTGGTTAATACACCGGACTCTCATACCGGAAGACTGAGTTCAGACTCCAGCGTGCACCTCTGATTCATTTAATCCACGATGAAGAATAACTTTGTAACATTTCGTAATGTTCGATCCACGTAAGGCATGTTCGGTGTACCAAACCGCACTTGGCAAGCGGAATCCCAAATTAGAGGAGACCCGAGCCCAGCAATGAGACACAAAAAAGGTTGGAAAAAAATCCATGGTCAAGACAGCCAAGAGTTTCAATTTCTCTTATTACTTGTCAAAGTTTGACGTAAAGTGCGTGCAGACAAACAAGAAACAAGAACTATATTATTTCCGTGCCAGTTTCTTAGCAACTTGTCAAACGACACAACTTACGGGTCAAGTCAAGGCTCTTACGAACAAAATAAAATTAAAAATGTTTTAATAAAAATTCTTTGCTGGACAGCGACCTAGCTTACCGTAAGTTATTCACACGTTCATTGTTAGCGAAACTTGGCAGTGAAGTCGTGAATCTAACAAAAAAGTTTTACTTAAGTTTAACTCAACATTTCTTAAGTAGAGCAAAAATTTTCTGTCAAATTTTCTTAAGCAGAGCAAAAACTAAGTGAGTTTTGTTGTAGCATAAATAAATAGGGTCTTCAGGACACTATGCACAAAAAAAAACAAAATCCTTATCTTAAAAAGGTTGCACTAAATCACGCTTGGAAAGCAATATAATTGTTAATTCTTTTTTGTACCATGATTTATATTACAGTTTAAATCAATAATAATTGAGTCAATTGACTATATGATATGATAAGAAGTGACGTCACTAATCATTTTCTAATTCAAAATGTATGGGGATGTCACGTTTTGATAGCTCTTTAAATTGACTTGGTTGTCCAAGACCGGATTCTGGTACCATACAATGAAAGACAAAAAAATATATTTGTCTTCTTCAAGAAAATTATTGTAAGTACGCCATTTTTCTTTACAAAAATAAAAATGCAATAAGAGACTGTATATACGTGAAGATTGTGTAATTGGTCTCGGTTATTATATATACTGATTACTGGTATGCATGAAACTTGAAATGAAACTGTTCTTATCTATATCGTTAAAAGAAATGCTTGTGACTTTCCCCTTTTCCACACTTACCGTGTAGGATGGACTGCTCTACTATGAAGTTATTACTTCTAAACCACTTGAACTGACGTCGACTAGTTTGAACTACTTCGATCTAAGCCTTGAATTATAACTTCTATGTACGTGGCTTTTCCTTTAGTTCACTGTATACTGTTAATAAACTTTTAAATATGCCCCTATGGCAGAAGACATAGCTCCAGTGTACTCCAGTACTACTGTCCATTACTCCAGTTACGTCTACAATAAACAGGTGTCGTAAATGTGTTTAACCTTTAAGTATGGACGTGGAGTCTCACAGGCTACTCGATGTTTTCGTTTTCTTAGTTTCACCTGATTCCCGCCACTCCCTGCGATTGAGCGGCTCAGTAGCTTTTGTTTTAGTTGTAAAACTACCAACGAGGGAGGAGGTTGCGTCTTCCAATGAATATCACGTAAGTAATGACCATCAAAATATTGACCGGAGCCTGTCAGGCTACACGTCCATTGTTGCCCTATGATATATTTTATTCTGGTTTTGTTATTGTGTCTACGATTTGACAACCCAGATGATCGTGAAGAGGGGATGAAGACTGATAAGTTGGCTTCCATATCCCCTTTTTTCAATAAGTTTGTGTCAACAGTTGTATGAATTGAGCGAATGTGTCACAGTGGATGAAATGCTTGTCAAATTTCGAGGAAGGAGTCACATGATATCATACATGCCAAAAAAGCCTGGTAAATATTGATTGATAATACGAGCCCTATGTGATGCCAATAACTATTATTTTCATAATGGGTATATTTACTCTAGATAAGACTGAAGCCGGATACCGGTACCGGATTGACCAAGAAAAAAAATTCTAGTTCCAACACAGTGTGGCCTACGCCTCACAAAATCCATTCAAGGAACCAACCGTAACCTGACGGCTGACAATTGATTTTCATCCTAGAGCTCGTAGATGAACTATCATCACGGAAGCTGACATATGTAGCGACGCTGAAGAAGAACAAGATGGAAATCCCGATTGAATTTCAGCGAAAGAAGGATCGAGAAGTAAACTTTATTTTATTTGGATTTACGAGCACAAAAACGTTATGCTCATACGTGCCAAAGAAGCATAGAGCTGTGATGTTTGTATCTTCCATGCATCATAGTGACCAGGTAGATGGAAATACTAAAAAACCTGAAATTATTATGTAAATAACTCAACTAAAGGAGGCGTCGATGACGCTGACAAAAAATGCTCGATTTACTCCAGTAGCCGTCGAACAAGGAGATGGCCTATGGTGTTGCTTTATCGTGTCCTAGACTTGATGGCCATGAATGCGTACATTCTATATAATATGCACCAATCAAAAACTGCGTAGAGAGGAGATTTCATTAAAAAATTAGCACGTGTGCTTGTGGTGCCTCATGTGCAAAGACGTGTTATAAATACACGATTGCCAAGAGAGCTAAGGTTGACCATGACTCGAGTTTTAGGTAATGATATGGTTACAGAAGATGTCCAGGATCAGGAAACCAGTCAAGGAACCAGAAGAGCATGTAGAATCTGTCCCGCGAAAAAACATAGGATGACTACCCATGTTTGTGTTGGGTGCAACAAACCTGTGTGCCTCCAATGTTCGAGACCTTTGTGCACTGACTGCCAATAAATTTACGTTATTAGACTGTTGTCAATTTTTTTAATGTTTGTTACCTGAAGTAGCTGTTTTGTGTGTTTGGTTTCCTATATATTATATTTTGAGAAAAAAAGACTCATTTTGTTATAGTAATAAGTTTAGCTGTTTTTAATACCTAAAAATGTAACCTAAGTAGATTTAAACCGAAAATTGCCATAACTTTTGATTTTTTAAATTTCTATAATTTTTGAAAGAAAAGTTGATTATATAAGCACGTTATTTTATTGCTAAATCTCATAACTTTAATATTCAATCGGTTTTAAAGCGATCTTATATCAAATTCCCAAAAAAATGTGTTTGCATATAGGAGCCTGTCAGACTCCACGTCCACAGTAGTGTTAAGAAAAAATGACGTCCATACTTAAAGGTTAAGAGTAAGGACTCATGCTTCCCATACGGACCAGTTTTTGGACATTTCTCCTATACCGCCGAGACCTTATGACCGAGTTATTCGAAACATGGCTGCAACCCATTCTGCGTCCCACTGCTGGGCACGGGTCTCTTCCCATTATTGGAGGAGGCCTGGAGCTTACTTCAAACCGCCCATAAGGTTTCCGATAAGGTTTAACGACTGTTATATATCGACAACAACCGGAACCGACAGCTTAACGTGCCCTCCGAAGCACCAACCCATGTCACCATGTCACCCATTACACACCCGACCGCGCCCGTTTGACTTAGTTGCATAGATCGCTTGCGTTCTACGCTAACCGCCGGGCCATGCGCGCTTCATGCGATGCGATGCAACACGTACATACTCTCTGGAAACGGATAGCTAGACGGTTTTAGCCCTTACCGATCAAAAACCTAAGAAACCCTTTTAATTTGCCTCTTACGACATGCAAAGAATAGGTACTTAAGTACTTTGTTATTTGTGCAGCTTGCATTCTGGTCCGAGCTACAAGGATAATGTAACACTGTCTAGACGCCCCAGACTTTCCTACACGACAAACTAGGGTGTCCATATCGAAACCTCATTTAAGTATTAATCCCACGTCAGCGTGCCGATAGAATGTTCTAAAGATAGAATAGTTGATAGCTGATTAAAGTATTAATTAAGTTTTCCTAACTTACCCACGTTTATTTCGCCTGTAACTAAGTCTATCACATATTAAGGTTTTAAGTTTTAATGTTACACTGTTTAGACACGCTTGCAATAATATATCAGTTGGCGTTGGTAATGGGTCCCACCTGGAACTTAGCATTAATAATTAATTTAAGGATTTTAATTTTTTTATAACCAATATGTTTATTTCAAATAGTTATGTTTTAAAAATTAATGATGTATTTTCTAAAACTTGTAGGTATTTCAACCTTTTTCGTCAATAAAGACGGGACGGGTTAGGCGATGTCAATTTTAAATGTTATTTTTCGGTATGTTGTTAAAAATTTTCGATACACCGCACACACTGAATTCGCCTAATCCATTGGATCCATTGAATATTTTCATTCTTTTATTCATTACACACCCGAACCATCATCAATAATATCCATGACGAAACTTTTTACATACAGGACATAATACTAAATTGTTTAGGTGGTAGACCTTTCATGATTCGACCGGGGTAGTACCACCGCAGCACCCATCGTGAAACAATCTAGTGGTAAAATAATAGAAAACAACGATTACTGGTCATACCATCATAATTCGACCATCAGCTTCCGGAGTAACAGCACAACGGCATTTAACCTCAGAACAGATTCTAACCTATTGTGAGACTGATACAAAATGATCATTTCATCATTTCCACAGCAATTCCTAGGATATGGGAATCAATTAAAAGTGTACCGCGATCGATGAATTCACGAAGAAATAGGCTTTAAATTTTTACTCCACTATTTACATTATTGATGTCATACTAAGCGTAAGTACATTTATTTATGTGTAGTGTAGTAAAAACAAGAGATCAGGAAGTTAACATCGATCTATAATATAACACAGATAACATCAACAACATTTACTACAAGAAACGTGCGTTGCGTACTCATGTCGTACTTACGGCTGATTATCTATCGTATGTTTTACGGATTTGGCCTAAGGCCTAATAGACCTGGGCTTATGACGATGACGGTCAGACTTTAGGGGCGGTCAATCGTGACAACTATTCCTATTCCTACACGAGTTTCTGCTACATAAGTTTTCATTACTTTTTTCCCTTACTGACTTCTTGCAGAGAGACTATGTTTATGTAATTTTAACTGTGAACAAACCCGTAGTTGCACAAATTAAACCTAAAAAGGCTTTTTAATGTGATGTTTTGTATTTTTTTATCAACTTTATGTGGGATTGTAAAAATTATAATTGTATTATTTTATTTTAAATCTCAATATGTAATGGTATGTCAGTGTGGAATTGCATGAAAGGGAACGTAAGACGAATGAATGTACATGAAGGAAAGAATGGTACGAGTGAATGGAACGAATAGGAGGGAGTCGGTGTGAGGACGTAAGACGAGAAAGACGGACGATTTTCTTTGCGATTTTATTAAGTGAATAAAGCCAGTGACCACAGCCGGAATTTTATTTTAATCACCACAAATTTTGGGGGCTCGTCCGGGATCGAAGCAGTCGAACGGGATCGAAGGAATCGAACTGGATCGAAGGAATCGGCAGGATTTACATACGACGGGCAGGTAACCAGCCGAACGTCTCGTACCTGTAACGGAAAATTTGAATTTTTCGAGACCAAATTCGAAACAATGTCGAAGTCTGAAGTCGCAGCAAGCTGTGGACAGCAGTGTGGTACGAAAGGCACGTTGCAGTTGTCGGAGGAGCTGGTAACGAAGTTCAGCGGCACCGATAAAACTTATCCGGTTACCAGATTTGTACAGGAGATCGAAGAGAACGCCGAAATCTTCGGGTGGTCAGCACTGCAGCAGCTCATAATAGCCAGGCGGGCGTTAGTGAGCACAGCAGCTTTATGGTTAAGGTCGGAGAAACCTTTTAAACCTGGGAAGACCTTAAAACAGCACTAATAAGAGAGTTTCCCGATACCTTGGATGTCAAAACAGTGCACGAAATGATGTCGTCGCGGAAGAAACAGAAAGGCGAATCTTTGTTGGACTACACATTGGTGATGAAGGAGCTGGGTAAGCGCGGCAAAATGCCTGATTATGTTGCCATCAAATACATTGTGGACGGTATTGAAGATGACGAGAGCAATAAAATCATGCTGTATGGTGTTACGACGTACCAGGACCTAAAGGAGAAGCTTAAAATCTACGAACAGGTCAGTGAGAAAATTAAGCTGCAAAAAAGTGCAATAGTTAAAACCTACAAGGCTGAAAAAAAACATACATCAGTTTCATCATCATCTAGTCGTCAAAAAAGATGTTATAACTGTGGTGAAATGAATCATATTTCTGCGGAGTGTCCTTACAAAGTTCAAGGGCAAGGTATGAAGTGTTTCCGATGCAACGGATTCGGTCATCATTCAACTCAATGCAACGCCAATGAGAGACCAGTGACATCGACATCATGGAAACCGGTGATTGGCGGCGGGACGAGTCATTCGGTCCGAGCCAATTCAAATCGCGCGGGAAGTTCGAGCACGCAGCTACGTCACTCCGGCGAGACAAGGACGGCGATGTGCGTCGACGCAGAACCGGATACAGGGGAGAGAGACGGAAATACTTACGCCGAGGGTGTCCGATCACAGCCGAATGGAACGACTCGAAGTGTGTACCAGCTGTCAGTGACCGATACTGCGAGGTCAGAGTTGTCAGACTTGTCAGAAACGTCAAAGTTAAATATGTCAAAGTCAAGTGTTAGTGTCTTGGAAAATAGGTATAGGTTACCGGCAATTGATAACAAGCCGACAAAAACTGTTGTTATTAACGGGAAAAGTGTATTAGCGTTAGTGGACACGGGTAGTGACATTAACCTTTTGTCTGATGTTTGTTATAGTTCATTAATCGATGCGCCTGAGTTACAAAAGTGTAATTTAAACATGCGAGGTCTCGGAGGTAGTAATGTAACCTCGTCAGGGTATGTTACCATGCAGGTATTTATCGATAAAACATTGTATAATAACATTGTATTTTATGTCGTGCCAAAAACTTGTATGCCATATGATTTAATAGTTGGTCAAGAATTTTTAGCTAAAGTTGTAATGATAATGGATAGTAGCAGTGTGTGGTTATTGCCCCGTAACGAAAGTTGGTTGCGGAACATGTCGTGTTTTGTATCTAATTTAGATTTTTCTAATTTCATATGCACAGACGTCAGTATGGGTACCTATCGCGAAGTAAGACGTATGGTGGAGACGTATACACCAAACAAGACGAAAGAAGCGCCTATACAGCTGAGGATTATTTTGAAGGACGACATACCAGTGGCACAAAGGCCCCGACGTTTGGCGATTAAGGAGCAGCAGGTAGTGGACCAACAAGTAAAGGAGTGGCTAGATAATGGGATAATACGGGTGAGTTACTCTGAATATTCAAGTCCTTTAGTGATTGTGCGTAAAAAAGATGGTAGTCCTCGCGTATGTGTTGACTACAGATTAATTAATAAGAAGATGGTAAAGGATGAGTATCCTATGCCTATAATTCAGGATCACATCGATAAATTATCTAATGCTAGAGTGTTCAGCACCTTAGATTTGGAAAATGGATTCTTTCATTTGTCTGTACACGAGGATTCAATTAAATATACTGCATTTGTCACACATAACTCTCAATATGAATTTTTAAAAGCACCCTTTGGACTTGCAGTATGCCCGAAAGTGTTTACTCGCTTTATTAATATTATATTTAGAGATCTTGTAGCAAAAGGTATACTATTAATATTTATTGATGATTTAATAATTCCATCAGAGAGTGAGGAACAAGCTGTACAACATTTAGCAGAAGTTTTAAAGGTGGCCTCTGAGTATGGTCTAAAAATTAATTGGAAGAAAAGTCAGTTAGTATGTAAGAAGGTAGAGTACCTAGGTCATTTAATTGAGAATGGAGAAGTTAGGCCATCACCAGATAAGACAGGAGCTGTAGTTTCATATCCCATTCCGAAGACTACTAAGCAGTTGCATAGCTTTATAGGGTTAACATCATATTTTAGGAAGTTTATACCTAACTATGCAACAATTGCGCAACCTTTGACAGACTTGTTAAGAAAGGACATACCTTTTGAGTTTAATGATGAACAGTTAGCAGCATTTAATAGTTTGAAGATGAGTTTAGCTACCAATCCTGTGTTAAAAATTTATAATCCTGCGTTTGATACGGAGTTGCATACAGATGCCTCTAGGATAGCTTATTCCGCTATTTTACTACAGTGGAATAAGGATGATGGTTGCTTACATCCAGTACACTATATGAGTCGTAGAACTAGTGCAGCAGAGAAAAATTACTCTAGTTATGAGCTGGAGGCTTTGGCTATTATTGAGGGTGTTAAGAAGTTTAGATGTTATTTGTATGGAATAAAATTTAAAATAATTACAGATTGCAAGGCTTTTGAGATGACGCTGCGGAAAAAAGATCTGACAACAAGAGTTGCACGATGGGTATTGTTATTGGAGGACTATGATTTTGTTGTGGAACACCGTGCCGGAAATAAAATGAAACACACAGATGCACTCAGCCGAATACCATATGTTGCATTAAATGAAACAAGTTTGCATGAAAATATTAGAAGAGCTCAGGAACAGGACGATGGCATTAATGCTATCAAGAAAATATTACAGAGTAGTACCTATCAGGACTACTGGATCAGTAATGGTTTGTTAGTAAAAGGATTGGAGAAGAAATTAGTTATACCTAAAGGTTTGGAAAAACAAATTATTAGTAAAATTCATTCAAATGGTCATTTTTCAAAGAAGAAAATGATTGATTTAATTAGCAAAGACTACCACATAAAGAATTTGGGGCAGAAAATAGAGGATTTTATTGTGACTTGTATCCCATGTTTACTGGCAAGCCGTAAGGAAGGTAAATTAGAAGGATTTTTGAACCCTATAGAAAAAGAAGAAACAGCTTTACATACTTTGCATTTGGATCATATTGGCCCCATGACAACTACTAAAAAACAGTACAATTATATCCTAACAATGGTGGATGCTTTTACTAAGTTTACATGGCTTTTCCCTTGTAAGAGTACTACAAGCAAAGAGACTATAGACAAGCTTCGTATACATCAGCAATGCTTTGGGAACCCAACTCGGATAATAACCGATAGAGGCACAGCATTCACAAGTTTAGAATTTGAAGACTATTGTACTAAGGAGGGAATTAATCATATCCGAATTACTACAGGAGTTCCAAGGAGTAATGGGCAGGTTGAAAGAGTGAACCGAATTATAATCTCTGTCCTTACAAAATTATGCATTGAGGATCCTACCCAGTGGTACCGACATGTCAGTAAGGTGCAAAGGTCACTTAACAGTACATTTCAAAGAAGTATAAACACCAGTCCCTTTGAATTATTGATTGGAGCAAAAATGAGGCAAAAGGAAGACATTGAAATTCTCAACTTATTGGAACAGGAAGATAGAGACATTTTTGTTAACCATAGAGATGAACTAAGGGCTCAAGCTAAGGCACAAATTCTAAAAGTCCAGGACGAAAATAGGAAAAACTTTAATAAGAGGAGAAAGGAGAGTCGGAAGTACAAGGAAGGGGATAAGGTGGCAATAAAAAGAACACAGTTTGGTGTAGGAATGAAGCTTAAACCTAAGTACTATGGACCATACAGGATTGATAAAGTGAAGGGCAAAGATAGGTATGACGTTGTAAAAGATAGCAGCGATGTTGAAGGACCCAAAAAGACGTCTAGTGCTGCAGATTTCATGAAGCCATGGCCAAGTGATTCTGAGGATAGCGACTGTAGCATAAGTGGCTGAGGGAATTTGCAAGTCAGTATGCTTTATTTCTTTTAATTTTTCTTAATTTGATTACCATGTTGCGGGTCAGTAGAACTGCTGCTACTATGCCTATCTACCTAATACCTACTTATGTTAAGATGTTTGTTTGTGTATTTGTTGTATTTATTGTAGATCGTTAGCTTAAGTAATATTGTATTAAGATAGGGTTAGGGGAGAGACTGAGGTCAGTCTCACTGTCAGGAATGGCCGATTGTGGGATTGTAAAAATTATAATTGTATTATTTTATTTTAAATCTCAATATGTAATGGTATGTCAGTGTGGAATTGCATGAAAGGGAACGTAAGACGAATGAATGTACATGAAGGAAAGAATGGTACGAGTGAATGGAACGAATAGGAGGGAGTCGGTGTGAGGACGTAAGACGAGAAAGACGGACGATTTTCTTTGCGATTTTATTAAGTGAATAAAGCCAGTGACCACAGCCGGAATTTTATTTTAATCACCACATATTATTAAAATTTGTCAGTAAATTCATTATGTAGTCTACGATTATATTAAGAGTGCTGAGAAAGCCGCCTCTGTCTCTTCACTTAACCCATTTAGCCCAAACGGGCACATAACGGCGATGACCGGGAAATAATACTCATTAAGTGAATATTATGTATTATTGTACTACTTGAAATAAATATTTATACTTTCTTTCTTACAAAGGGACCTTTGGTAACTCCTGCGTTACCTGGGGCCTAGTGCAACTACGGTCAAGTCACGAGTGAGTAAACAACCAAACCTAAGATAATAAATAGGTAAAATGTAATAGTTTTGGACGTAACTACGAAAAACGCGTGGTGATCGTCACGTAGGCGCGCCGGCGAGTTTTGTGGGACAAGGGCGTCCAAGGGAAAAATACGGTTTCACACTTAGAGGGTACACTACTTAGATATAGAGCGAGCTTCTGCCAGAAATGTAAAAACGGAATTAAACATGCGCTCATAATTTGTAATTTTATTGTAGTGTAGTCTAGACTAGTTAGATAATAGGCAGTTGAGTTAGGATTAGAAGTCGTGAGCTGAAAAAAAAATTGTTAGTAGAAAGTGAGTGTTAGCAATGTTACTATATGCGGGATAAACTTGGGACGCTGTTGGACATTTCTCATAATTTCCAGAATATTTTTATATACTGCATACAAAAAAGTTTTTTTATCTCTTCGTTATGTTCGATTAAAAGTTAATCAATTTCATGGTTAAAGTATTAATCAATATCCACAAAAGAAGAAGTGTATAAACAAGTATTTTGCAGTTCATAAAGTGGTCATACCGCTTCTCTTTTAAGTAAGACTCTAGGCGCGCTCTTTAACTTGTAGTACAGATCTTCTATGATTCAACATGATTAATGGAGAAATTGAACTCCCACCAGCAAGTTTCATTCAGCCAGTAAGGAACAATTTACGACATTAACGAATATTTTATAGAATATAAACAGTGTATGATCAATAAATGGATACCAATCGTAAAGAATATAAAATGTTTAGTCATAGGAAACACATTTAAAGAATCATGACATGTTTGCTAGGTTAATGCGGATTTATTATTTTCTAGCTGCCCCAATATTTACAATATAAGAAAAATAACACTTTGTAATGATCGTGCGACGTCTAAGGGGCCATCCATAAATTACTTGTACCTACGTCACACGTTGAGAGGGATTGAGGGGGTGGAACAACGAGGATGTGACAATGTGTGATAATGGGTGGGTGGAGTCTTAAAATTGGTGACGTCACATTTCAAAATTTAAAATATCCAGACAAACATTAATAGTCCGTAATTATAAAATGATTTTCTTTAATTTTATAATTTATAAAATGATTTTATTTCATTTTATTATTTCTTGACGCAAAATACTCGTAAATGAATTTGTGATGTCACATTTAGGAGTGAGATTTTATCGACGATTATCGATGTAACGTACGGGCGAGTGGTAAAAATCACGATTTTCGTGTGACGTAATTTATGGATAGCCTCTTATGAAATAAAATTCTGTTACTAATTAATTTCAGACTCTCTCATAATACTTTTTTATTACCTTTTCATAACTTAAAGACGTAGCGAGACTCTTTACAAACAGGGCTGCCAACATAGCAACTTTTGCCACCGGTTACTATGTTAACAGACACTGTCGCGAACGGAGAAACAGAGCAATGTTGCAAAATTGTACAAAAGGTATAGAATCCAGGTGCGCTCTACGGCTTATTACTTATGCACCTTCTATGGTACGACATGATTGATGGAGAAATTGAACTCCCACTAGCATGTTTCATTCAGGCAGTGAGGAACAAGTTACAAATGTTGTAATGGAACAGGCCCTGATTGATAAACAGATCTCATTGTCAACTCGTTAAGAATTCGTAAAAGGGAAATATTGAGCTAAAATCTACTTATGAAAGAAAAGTATGATTTTTATCTATATAAACTAAACTCTTCTGAATAAGAAGTTTTAATCGTTGATTTGAAATATAAATAACCAAGTCTAACTCAAGATTGAAATATTTTTATTTTAATCGTTTGGACGACCCGTACGACGTAGTGCTCTGCTCACCATGCAGGTGTGGCGTGCAAGACGTCTCAGGTTCGATTCCAGCGAAAGAGATATCTAAATTAACACCTACCTAATGGGGTATCTTACTATGGGGATATGAGTGTGAGGCGTTGTTAATTTATTTGGACGAGAAGACTACTGCTACTCCATTTAAACTGTATGACAGAAAAGGCCAAAAACATCTGTAATTTTTTTAACAGTAGGCTCCCGTACTTTAGTCCCTGTAGCTTCGGGATTAAGAATAGAGCTACGGTATCCCCTGCCTGATCGTAAGAGGCGACTAAAAGGGGGCTTCCGGGGATGTGGACGTACTTTAATCACACTGCCGCACTTGACCGGAGCACGATGTCTATAATTGCAATGGCGAGCAGAGTTTAATGAAACGAGTGACGCGTCGCACAAAATGGCGGGCAGGGGGCGGCCTTGAACCGGGGGCGGCTGTCTGGATCGCGCTACGATCGATCAGGTGGACGTCACACGTGGACGTGTTTACGATATTTATTACGCAGTTACGTCAATACCTTACGTTGGTTATCTAAGTGCATCGTGCAGTTCCTTAAAACCGTCGGCATTGAGAATCGAATTTAATATGGGGTACTTTATGTCTATAATAGATCCTTTACTGGCAACGGCCCTAGGGTCAACAAACTACTCCACCTTAAATAATAATACCTACGTCTTTTTTTTTTTATACAGCTTAAAGCAAAGTTCTGGTCTTGTCTATGGTTGCATGAAGTTGTACTGCTTACCGGTTTCCTCACTGTACATTTGGGAGAGAGCAAAACTAGTTTTAGATATGAAAACTGAAATCTTCGGAGCGGCCTGATAGCGACCGACCGCGTCAACTCATGAGAAAGGACCTCGGATAGTCGGAGAAACCTTCAAAAGTAACACACCAAATACACCTTAAGCTAAACCTAACGATAAAAGTCTAAACAACGCACCAGGGCCCTCCTTGCGCAATGTCGAATACAGACCATGGGAGCATGGCTGTATTATGTCTCTCAAGCTTACGACTATGACAGCCACGTACCATTGTCCTTCATGGGGCGGCGGGCCCGCTCTGGTTCGACATTTCGAGCTCACACTTACTCCTTCTCTCTTACGAGAGGAAGTGATTACCGACCGTATTCTGGTCCCGAACTACACGGACACCTCGGATGAAATCAAATACATTTTATATTATGCTTACACATACTATAAAATAATTTCGAATGCCTTGCTCGACTCTTTATCAGATAAAACGAAGATCATTTTATCAAGTCTTTGGTTATCAACAAACCAATACCAGACAACTCAATCACAGTGTAACCTTCTGCCATGCTGTGTACGGTAAACGTCACCCTTTTATAAATAACAGTACTTGTAGCGTAGGTACTTATAGTTAGGTATGTAATATTAGGTACAGATAGCGCACGTAAACTGTAGTAAATAGGTTATGGTTAACTTAAGTACCTACACGAAGGCAAAACGGTTACAATGTTGTTCATCATCGCAGAGCCTGAAGTAGTGTAGTAAAATATGAAATAGTGGCTTTTTATTACAAAGACTCGAATGCATTTTTTGAACGTTGAATTTGTGTTTTTTTTTTGTTTGGCCGAATTTGAATTTTTTTAATGTTTAACGAACCGGGCAGCGTAATTTATCTGTGTGGTTGAAAATATAAATAAAATTATTCCATACTTCCATATTTTTTGAACGTTGAATTTGTGTTTTTTTTTGTTTGGTCGAATTTGAAAGTCAATGTTTAACGCACCGGGCAACGTAATTTATCTTTGTGGTTGAAAATATCAATAAAAATGCCTCATTCTATCATACCTGCGGCTGCATACTTCCGTTATAGGGTCAAATAAACGATAAATGTTTGGGGTGAATTTTGATACGTCAATTGGCTGACGTGCACTCGTATTGCGACTGGTTTGGAGGGGGCCTGATTTTAGTTTGTAAGAATTATAGATTTTTTAAGGGTGAACCCGAATGGTCTTGGGGGAAAGGGGGGGGGGATACCCCTTGGATACGCTAGTGCTTTCTAACATTAAATGAAAGTTTAACCACGTAAAAATGATACTTAAAAATAATTCCCCACCTCGGAGCCTCTGATAAAACGTAAAAACATCCTTAATGTTTTCAATACGCAATGCAAATGTGAAGTCGACGACCTCTGCGAGCGATAACAAACACTGTAGCACCGTCCAAGGTCACATTCTGATTATACTGAAACATCATTATTGCGCTCCTGAAATACATATATTTTTATATTGTATTCAATGCATTTATAAAGAGTAGGTAACAACCAACACTTGTACATCGTAAGTTAAATTTCATTTGTAACTTCTGAACGTAGACCCCCCTAGTGGCCGATAATACTATAATACTCCATACTGATAACGCTTCATTCTTTTGGTTACAACCCACGGGGCACGGGTCTGTCCCCAATATTGAGAAGACTCCACTTAGGGTTGCCAACCATACTGTTTTTCACTACATTATACTTTTTACTGTTGAACAAAAACAAAGTACCAACTACCTACTTATACAAAATACTGTTTACAGTATCAACATCTTGGACGAACACTAAGTTAGTGCAGCGCAGTCACAATCGAGCGTTTCAGTACGAATTTGTCAAATACTACCTACCTAATATTAGCTTCAATTAATTTAATAAAAAATGAGCTCCTTATTTATTTTAATTATAGTTTTGATTGTGGTGAGGCTTATGAAGCTTTTAAAAATTACTAAATTGATAAGTTGCGCGAGAAGCACTAAAAATATGTCTTCAAAAAATTTAAAAATTAAATACTGTTCATTTTTGTAAAATACTGTTTATTTTCCTTCTCAGACCTAAATATACTTTAATTCTTGTAAAAAAAGTTGGTAACCCTAACTCCACTCCAAGAGTTTACTCCTCTACAACCTTCAATGCGGGTTGGTTGAGATACTGGTTAATGGCCAATCCGCTGTCAAATGTTTTCAAACCGCCCATAAGGCCTATAACAAAGTTTAACCTCTTATCTATCGATCACAACCAGGACCGACGGCTTAAAGTGCCCTCCGAAGCACAGAAAGGATCCTATTACCTAAGCGGTTCGAGCTCGTGCTCTCGTCACCCGCAACTTTGATTGTCCTGTTTGGACATATGGTTGCTCGTATTATTAGTCCCGAACTACGCGGTGAAATTATTTCTGTCCTGGCTATCATTTCTTATAACTTTAGCAGAAATTTCCATAAAAGGCGTAATGGTCTAAGAGCCGGTGAAGATCGACCTTCACCGATCTGATAATTCGATGAGACATATTTTTATCAAATATAATTTCTAAACATATATGCCTATGATAATTTGCCTATCGAAAAGTGTTCATAGCTATTTTTAATTTAATCAATTTTCTTTCATCACCTCACTCTTGTCATAACCGAATGGGTTTTATCTCAATTAAAAACTATCAATTGAGATAAAACTCATTCGGTTATCTATTATTATCTATCCTCTACTATAAGTAATGTTGCTAAGTTGCCGATGCATGATCTAACATCGCGATGTTCATGTAAGCACTGCCTACTGTGGCTGCGGTTTGGTCGTTGTTGACCAGAGGAATCATTTTACAATACTGTTATGCTCACGTTAAAAACAATAACGTAACTGATTACTACTTATATGTTAGTCGATAGTCGATCTAGCTTAGATTTCTGCTTAAATATTGTTTACTTTTTTCAACCCTTTTTAATATCCCACTACTGGCCACAATTCTCATCTCGGCACAGAAAAGGACGACGAATTAAATACCGGTATAATTACCTGGTAATCTTAAAGTTTAATAATGGCTGTAGTAACCCTTTTTGAGTCCCACGGCTGGGCACGGGTCTCTCCCCATTATTGGGGAGGCCTGGAGCTTAATCCACCACGCTGCTCCAATGCGGGTTGGTGGAGATGCGGGTTATTGCGGATGGACAACCCGCGTTCGGTTGTTTTCAAACAGCCCATAAGGCCTCCGACAAGGTTGAACGACTGTTATCTATCAACAACAACCGGGACCGACGTCTTAACGTGCCCTCCGAAGCACGGAAACGCGCATGAAATTTTTGCCACTAGCGGTCACCTATCTCACACCCGACCGCGCCCGTTTGGCTCAGTTGCATAGAACCGCCGGGCCATGCGCGCTTAAGTTTCATCATATTAGTCTTATATTTACAGGAAAAGGAAAAATTCGACTTGAGAAAGCAAATGTTCTGGGAAAACAACAAAGAAGGTTTCTCTAATAAAAAGCAAGCACGTTCATTGTATTAAATTATGTATTAAATAAGAATTTAGTCTGCTGAAAACCCACCATTTTACTTTGAAATTTAAGTGTGATGTTAGGTGCTGTGTTAGGTTTTAGTTTCGTCACCCTTAACTTAGACTGGAAACAATTTCGTAAAATACTTATAATTAAAATCAATGAGATATTTGGCAACAAGACCTTAAAAAATAAAAAAGAATCACAGTAAATAATTACATGGCCATCACATTTACGAGTAAAAAATACTTTTCTACATAAATAAAATCTAAATTTGACGACCCGTGTGGCGCAATGGTTACCATGCCGGATTACCGATCGGAGGGTTCCCAGTTCGATTCCCAGCGAAGCAGAAATTTGAATGATTAGTTTAAATTTCGGTTCTCGTTCTGGGTATTTGTGTTTCTGTCTTTGTATGTGTCCATGGTATCCACGACACAGGGTATATCTAGCCTACTGTACGCCTATGAGTGTGAAAATGTCACTACATCAAATACTTACCCGTTTTTATGAAATAATGTTCGCAGGCATTATGATTAATGTTTTAATACTAAGATTAAATTAAATCTATACTAATATATAAAGCTGAAGATTTTGTTTATTTGAACGCGCTAATCTCAGGAACTACTGGTTCGAATTGAAAAATTATTTTTGTTTTGGATAGTCCATTTATCGAGCAAGGCTTTAGGCTATATAACATTACGCAGCGACCAATAGGAGCAGAGCATCAGTGAAAAATGTTGCAAAAACTGAGAAAATTTTTCATATTTGAGGGCTTCCGTTGCCTGCGTGCGCTGCGTTAACGGTTCAAGTTACCCAAAAAATATGTATGATAGAATTATTCCTCTTTAAATGATCTAAAAAAATGTCCGCGAACGTATAGGTCTATCTTTTAAGACTCATAAGAAATAAAAGTATGGGTTTCAATTCGGACATATGAAATCTGCTGAGTATATTCACTTCATGCTAATGATCCTCTCTCTCTGCGGGTGAAACCGCGGGGCACGGCTAGTAATAAATAGAATTATATAATAAATAAAATTATTTATAACAAATAAATAAATACATCCACAGAATTTGTTTTTCATTATAATTTTAACATTCTGATGACTGCAAAAACTTTAATATAGGTAGGTACCATACTTAAGGACTGTACAATTTGTAATAACTAAACACTTATTTTATTATACTCTAATTTCTCAATAGCTATAAGACGAAATAACTTTGTTTATTTTGTCTAAAAATAGACACATCATTATCTGAATGTCATCGATGTTATCATTTTTAAACGGTTTTATTTAGCTCACCCCGTTTGTTTTATTTATTATTGGGTCAAATTTAGTAATTCAAATTTCACCCTCTTCCTGTGAACCGATTAATCTGAAATTTTGTATACACTTTGGATTTTGGTGACAATACAATTATGTTTTTATATCACAGTACCAGGACGACCGAGCGTGGCTCGGATAAAAACAATTGATTTTCTTGCTTTAACTTTAAACAAAACACTCATTGGCTTAGTGCTTAACAATGCAATCTGCATGAAATAGCTCCCAATTGCTCGTTTAAAGGTATTAGCATGTATTAGGTTTTATACTACATACATTCAGAATGTATAATTTTAATTTGTAAACTAGCTGACCCCGCGAACTCCGTTAAAATGTTCGGGGTGGGCCACCTTTATCAGTTGGGGGGGGGGGGGGGGAGGGGTGAAGAATAGATGTTGGCCGATTCTCAGACCTACTCAATATGCTCACAAAATTTCATGAGAATCGGTCAAGCCGTTTCGGAGGAGTATGGCAACGAAAACTGTGACACGAGAATTTTATATATTTATATATTAGATATAGTTATGTAGTAACAATGAACATAAGTTCTATTTGATAACAATTGAGACTCACAATATAGATAGAAGATAGGATATACATGTTTACTTTATTAATGTATACAAAAAAGCTGGTTATCTTATCTTTCAAAATTTAAGTATATTGATAATGTTGATAGTGTAATTTAAGAAGTTAATGATTACGACTTGTTTGGTAACATTAAAATAAAATGTGCCACAATATCACAATACCCAAACAGGTATGTATTTCTTCACCAAAACAAAATAAAGAAACACTACAGTATATTAAAAAAATACTCTCGATAGTGACAAATCTCTAAAACGGCTAACTAGACTGATTTTGAAGAAGCTTTCAAAGACTGTTTACATTTTATACTTTGAAACTACGAGTTTTAATGGTTCGGTTTCTTACAAAAAATATAAACTTCAAACTTTTCTTTGCCAGACTGCCAATCTAAGGGTCCCGGGTTCGATTCCCGGCAAAATAGAAATTTGAATGATGAGTTTAAATTTCTGTTCTCGGTCTGGGTCTTTGTGTGTGTCAATGGTACCCACGACACAGGGTATATCTACCCTACTGTTGGGCTATGAGTGTGAAGCGTTATTTATTCTTAGTATACATTTAAACACTTTAAAAGTAATTAACGATCTTTATTGGCAGAAAAATCAGAAAGTAGGTTTACTAGAACTTTTCATTCAACCTTTTTTACGTCTTACTGCTGGGCACAGCTCACAAGTGGAAGGCATTTAGACCATAGTCCACACTGTCCAAGTGAGAATTGGTGGACATCACGCCTTCTAGAAACTATGGGTTTCTCTCAGGCATACACGACGATTGAAAACATCAGTTAATTAAATATCACATTTTTTTTGTTACCATATAAAAATCCTTTTTGATTAAAATTTTTGTCTTTTTACGTTATTTGACAGTTATCGTCATATTTTGGACAATTCACACAATATCTTTATAAATTGTAGCCTATGTGTTATTCTGATGTATATGCTATATTATTATAAAGTTTCATTAAAATCCATTCAGTAGTTTTTACGTGAAAGAATAACAAACTTTCGCGTTTATAATATTAGTAGGATAAATAAATACTTAAAATATTGTCTTAGCTACGTTTATAAAATGCAGCTTTTTGAGACAGACCTTTACTTTGATAAGTCTTAACCAGATCAAGATTATCCATTTTAATCTACAAGTCGCTAAGTCTTTTTTGAAATTGGTATCTTGTTTAAAGAATCTGTTAGCTTGTTAAATAAAACAAAACACATGTTCGACATTGTCCCGTTCAATGACGCACTTTGCGCATCTGTGTTCAATGGCCTGATTTGCAAATTAAATTTGCTCTTGTGACAAGTGAGACAAAGGTTAGCCCATGAGGTTCGACAACCTTCTCTAATTTTCTTTTTAAAAGTTAACGGCATCGCAAACTCTGCATATTGCCAGCGTCAAGTATATTTTTTGCATCACTTTTTTGCCAGTTTCATTGTCACTGGTCAATGTACAGACAAAATAAAAATCAATAGTCTGTCACCAGAACGTGTCCAAAGAAAATTAAAAAAATAAAGTGGTTTTGAGACCGATTCCCAGTGATAACATTGCGACCAAACATAAAATACTCTTGTAAGAGTTGAGCTAACCGTTGAGGTTATGTAATATTAAACATAAGATTATCCTTATTTGTGAACTAACAATTTAATGCTTTACCACATGCATTCATGTGAAACGGCGTGTTTAAAATGTAAGTCACATTGGCTACACCTCCAAGACAGGCAGGTAATTGTAATTACAACTATTTATGGGAAATATACATTGATTCTATTACCTATACAAAGTGAACTTACACAAGCGATTACAAGTAATATTGTAAAATAATATTTTTATTTGTGTTCTCGGAGATCTCATACAAGGGGGTTCCCCTTTTGGGTAAGGTTCCTCATTTGGCTATATTTGAACATATTCTATTATTCATCTCCTTTTCCCGCCTTACCTACTAAATGACTGAACCTATAAAACATATCCATAATCATAATTATTTATTTATAATAATAATTATAAAATAGTAATATGTGACGTGAGCACAACACGTGAGTAGCGATGGCCGAGTGGTAAGAAACCACGGTCTCCGACGCGACTGATACCAGGTTCAAATCCTCGGAACGCACCTCTGACAAAGTAATTTGCGCATTTGTCGCTGCTGGTGATGGCAAATATCGTGATATTTAATTGATTACGATGTTCTCTATCGCCGTTCTGTATGACTGAGAAAAATTCATAATTTCTCGAAGGCATGACGTACACCAATCCACACTTGGCCAGCGTGGTGGACTATGGCCTAAATCCCTCTCACTTGTGAGAGGAGACCTATGCCCAGCAGTGGGACATAAAAAAAGGTTGATAAATTAATATATATATATATATATATATATATATATTATATATAAATTTTTCATCCCCATTTACACCCCCTTGCCAAGCAAATAAATGACTGAACCGATTTTGATCAAACATATTATTATCTAAGTGTAATAATTGTAGTTATATAACTACAATGTTAGTGTACACAAGCGATTCGTTCAATAATAAAAAATTGTAATGTACACATTAGGCCTTTTCATTTGATATCCTATTTGGTTATATGTATTTGACAATATTCGAATCTTCATCCTCACTTTCACCCCCAATAGTTACGGCAGTTTACGGCAAAAAACAGTTACTAAGCGATAATAGTTCCCCGATCAAACAATGCAAATTCTACCATCTGCATAATAATTAGAGATGGCTCGAACTTTCTAAACCACGTTGCTCAAATGCTTAGTAGAAGAGACACAGGCCATCGCAAGTGATGTTATTGATAGGCCCATGCGATCTTTAGTCCCTGTAGCTTCGGGATTAAGAATAGAGCTACGGTATCCCCTGCCTGATCGTAAGAGGCGACTAAAAGGGGGCTTCCGGGGATGCGGACGGTGAGAGTGGGAGCTTGACCCGTCCAGCTAGCAGCTCCGGGAGGGACGGCGGTGTATGCGTGGCCGCATGCCGCCGTGAACACCTGAAGGTGCAGGAGAGCACATCTGCTCTCCCGAAGATGGGCCCGTTCTGGGGCGCCGCGCGTGGAGGACACCGGTGCGTTCCTATGGAGATCCCGGAGTCCTCACAAACGCAGAGGCAGGCCAGAGGGGGTTTTAGTGCGGTCAAATCCCACATAACCCGGTATCCTCTCCCAAGGTGTCGTGTGAAGGTTTCCCCCCGATACAAAAAAAAGGCCCATGAGATCTTTAACAACATGTGACGACTGTTATGCGTCGATGACAACCGGAGCTTATCATGTCCATCGGAACACGAATTTAACTGTCCGTATAGAACAATGGTTACCAGGCCAGATTGACAATCGAAAGTTCCGGGTATGATTCCCTGCGATGCAGAAATTTGAATGACGAGTACCTATTTTTTTTTGGACAATTCACACAATCCCATCTGATTCCAAACTAAGCAGAGCTTGTGCTATAAATTTACACCCAGACACAGTACTAGAAATAGTCATATGTTCATCACACAAATATTTGTCCTGAGTGGGAATCGAACCCACGACCTCACGCTTCGCAGTCGGCTCATCACCCATTACGCCACGGAGGCTGTCAACGTGATTTCTGTTCACGATATGGATGTGCTCCTGTATTTGTGTGTTCATGATAAACACATCACAGGACATACACATTCTGGTGTGTCTATGTACTCATATACATACTTGTAGCGTTATTAAACGTTATTAGGTAACTAAAGTAGACAGAACTATGATGAAATGAATGCGTCACCCATGCGCCACCGAGACATTATCTTAGTCAAATAGATCGTGTGTCCTACTACACTATCGCGCTGCAAAAGCATTACAAAGAGCATTTCTTTCTCTCACTGTGCTTGTTTGTCTCAGTACACTGGTTGGCGTGTGTCCAAGCTTTAATTCAACGGCGGATATAATAAGAAGTCTGTACAAAATCTTATTGTTCGAGCTGCATCCTGCTGGAGGTCGACGTAACAAAATTAACAACAGTTCAGATGGATACACGTTAGTTGTCTTGGTTTTTTGTCCTCCTTTGATTTATATACTTGATTTTGTGTACATAGTTAGAGAGCCGGAAAAAGACATTGGGAAAAAAGTGTAGCCCACGCGAACGGAAAGCTAGTGAAATCTAAATAAGAAGTAACGAAAATAAAATTCAGTAGTAAGTTAATGTTTGTCCTAAAACCAAAACCATCCTGTATAAAACCCTATTATACAGGATGGTTTTGAGGTGATAATAATAAATCTGATAATGTTCTGCAGAAGAAACCTCAAACAACAATAGGAGATAGGTATCTACTTTTTTTACCAAGAATGAATCTTAGATTCTGAATCAGATTTAAATCGTAATGCGCTTTTCATTTCACATCGTTTCAAGTCATTGCACCAAGATTCATTAGATTACATTTAGTTATATGTAAAACGTCTTGCTATTTTGTATTCTCCAAAGCACCACGGGACTGGATAAAAATAGTACGCAGCGCACGATATGGCATTTTGATATGGGAGTGGGAGTCACTGCAATCTACTGAGGCGCAAGTGATAGAAGACGTGCGTGTTCTTTCTAGTTAAGTTTTTATTTATCTCACGAAGTAGATTTTAAATTATTGTAATATTTGGATACTTCATGAAGGTAAATATGGCGAACCAAATGTATGTAAAACACCTTTTGTAAACACCCATATTTGTGCAAATAAGTCTTTGTCACGAATTATGTCCTATTGCTGGGCAGAGGTAGAGGTATCTACTCTCAGAAGTGAGAGGGATGTAAGTAAAACTCCACCAAGCTGGCTGGATGTGGATTGGTGGACATCATGCCTCCGAGAAATTATGAGAAACTCTCAGGCATGCAAGGTCATGGAAAACATCATAATGTTTCGCATAAAACATCGTTAAATATTATTATGTTTTTCCTAACTGTAGAGTAGCGATTAATACGCACATAAAAAATTCATTGTCAATAACAAACACAAAGACGAAGAAACAAAGATTGTGGTAGTACCTATTTACGCGCCAACATTGGCTCCCTTGCCATAGGCCCTTGAGTCTGCTCGGGTAAGAGAATCATAACCCAACTTCGATGACTGCATGACAAGCAACGACTGCATAAATACGCACTTAACAAATTTCTTTGTTTCAGATGCGCGTCGGAGGTTTGAAGCTGAACTCGCCGGCATATTGAGCATAGCTGCTTAACATAATAATATTGTGTAAATTGAGACTATGCTGCGCGTTTTCGTTGCTCAGTCTCGTCATATTGGAAGAGACTAAGGAACTCTTCCAATATGACGATTTCATTGACTTCATTTCTGTCACGTATGATTGAAGCGCCTAGATAAACGGGTTTGTTATAACATTCTTCCGCAAATCAGTCAAACTTCAACATCCCAAGAATCCCAAATCTCTATACAAAAATTAATTCAATCTATAGCACCGTTGTGACGTCAAAGAAACACAAACAAATACCTACTTACTATGTAAGTTGAGACCATAACCTGCCAATTACGTTGCACAGTCTCGTCCAGTATGACAAATTAGTAAAATATTCAGTCTACTACCACATTAGGGGATAGCTTGGCATTAAAAGTACACCAGTATGTTCCACTGGAGATCCCGAAATCCTCGGTTTTTTTTTCAACCTTTTTTTTATGTCCCACTGCTGGGCACAGGTCTCCTTCTCACAAGTGAGAGGGATTTAGGCCATAGTCCACCACGCTGGCCAATTGCAGATTGGTGGACGTCATGCTTTCGAGAAATTATGAACTTCTCTCAGGCATGCACGGCTATGGAAAACATCGTAATCAATAAAATATCACGATATTTTCTATCACCGTGGAGGAGCGATAAATTCGCACATTACAAATTTCTTTGTCAGAGGTGCGAGCCGAGGATTTGAACCTGGGATCGATCGCGTCGAAGACCGCGGTTTTTTACCACTCGGCCATCGCTGCTCTTATCTCTTCATTCGGCCTCGGGTTTTAGTGCGGTAAAAATATTAAATAACCCGCTATTTCTTCCACGGTGCCCGGTACATTTAGAAAGTACTCCGTCCCCCCACCCCCGACTACCGATACAAAAAAGGTAATTTAAACTATTTATTTTTTAACCAAGACAACCTCCTAACTCTCACACCGCCTCGCTCGTGTTCGTATTCAAGGACAGCGATGCAGTCTCGAACGCACGTGAGATGCACGCATCGAACTCGTAACAAACATTTGGTTAATTTTCTATGTTTGTATGGAATATACTCAAAAGCACCTAGACAATTTTAAAATATTTTTCATCAATAAAACGTTGCATTATCAGCAAAATAAAAAAGCTACTTATATTTAATATGAAATGAATTAATTTGAAACTTTATAAAAAAAAACTAATAGTATTTATGCATTTTCGCATAAAACCGAATTACATAAAAAACGTATTCAGCAATCCAATTAATATGGACAAAACTAGCTGTGCCGTGTTTGATGTAAAATTTATGTATAATGTATTTCAGTGAAAAAGTGCGGTTGCTCGCAGGACTACTGGCGACCAGTCCCTGAAGCTTCGGGATTAAGAATAGAGCTACGGTATCCCCTGCCTGATAGGCGACTAAATGGGGTCTTCCGGGGTTGAGGGCGGTGAGAGTGGGAGCTCGATTCGTCCAGCCAGCAGCCCCGGGAAGGACGGCGTGTGTGCGTGGCCGCATGCCGCTCTAAGCATCGGAAGGTGCAGGAGAGCACATCTGTTCTCCCGAAGATGGGCCCATTCTGGGCGCCGTGCGAGGAGCCACCGGTGCTTTCCACTCCCCAAGCGTAGACGCAGACCACCGGGGGGGGTTTTAGTGCGGTCAAATCCCACATAACCCGGTATCCTCACCCAAGGTGCCGGGTACAATTTTTCGACAGACCGACGAAAAATAACACTGGCTTTTCAACATTGAATTGCATTGTTTAATAAAAGCTTGTAACAAACACCTTCTTTGAATATCTGTTAGCGAACTAGTTGTACGAACAATAGGGGTTTACTTTCATTATAATTTACTTCCTATCTAAGCGAGTTTTTGTTTTCTGTGTGTGCTGTAGCTATTCACTTCACGGCAAGATTTCTTTATAACAATGTTACGACATTGGGAGTACTTTATCGGCACTACAGCTTCCTACAGTAAAATTGTTGGCTTGGCTGCAATCTGAAAGAAAGAAAAAAAGAAACTTTTGCGTTCCACTGCTGGGCACAGGTCTCACAATCCCGGTTGTTAGGCCTGGAGTTTACTCCACCAGGATACTCCAATGCGGAGTGATGGAGATGTATTTTAGTGACCAACCTGCTATCGGATGTTTCCCAACCGCCCATCTATCTCCGCTCGATCTACCGACGTCTAACGTGCCTTCCGAAACACGAAAACGCGCATGATTGGCATTTACGGCTCAAAAGGCCCAATAAGGCCTCCAACAAGATTTCACCACCACCATCGACAACAACCGATAGCTTAACACGTGCCTTTCGTAACACGGAAATACTCATGAAAGACATCAACGGCCACTCGGTTTTGCTTAGTTGCGCTTCTCGCCACCCACAATGCTAGGCTACTCTGTCCTGCACCTTTCCAAAATTAAACCAAAAGAAAACTTCACATTTGCGCTTGTGAAAACCAGCCAGTGTTTGTGACGTTAATTAGTTGTGTGTGCACAAATTCATGAGGAATTTGTGCACACACAACTAATTTAGATACGGCGGAAAATTTAAAATTTTTCTCTTTATTTCATTATAACAATGCAAATTTGGCCTTTTTGGTTAAGAACTCGGTTAAATCACGGCGTCTAGAAAAATTGTTATGATTTATCGCTCGTTCAAGGGCGAAGAAAAACATTTTTCCTGTGTGTTCGAGAATGACATTAAATCAATAGTATTTTGACAAGTATTTGTAGATGGGAGCTTTAATGGTTCGACCGGGTAAATATTACTGCTGAAATACTACCGAAATGCAATTTTATTGTGTTACGGTGGAAAGACATTTGCCGATGTACAAACACAAAACGCTAGTAAGAGTTTTTAAACATTAGTGATTAGTGAATTCTCATAAATATACTAACTGACCCCGCGAACTCTGTACCTCCTTTAAATGTTTAGGTTGGATATATGTATGTCTACATAGATTCATTCAATTTCAAGTCAACAGGGCGATCGAAAGGGATTTTTTGGATTTTCTCAAACGCGCCAGATTAACATATGAGTTATAACTAACACCCTGTTGACACCTTTTTTTTTTTTTGGTATCGGGGGGGAAACCTTCAAAAGGTACCCAGCACCTTGGGAGAGGACACCGGGTTATGTGGGATTTGAACCTCACTAAAACCCCCTCGGTGGCCTCCTCTGCGTTTGGGGAGGACTCCGGGATCTCCCATGGAACGCACCGGTGTCCTCCATACGCGACGCCCTGGAAAGGGCCCATCTTTGAGAGAGCAGATGTGATCTCCTGCACCTTCCGATGCTTACGGCGGCATGCGGCCACACACACCGCCGTCCTTCCCGGGGCTGCTGGCTGGACGGGTCGAGCTCCCACTCTCACCGCCCGCAGCCCCGGAAGCCCCCTTTTAGTCGCCTCTTACGATCAGGCAGGGGATACCGTAGCTCTATTCTTACTCCCGAAGCTACAGGGACTACCCTGTTGACACCTACCAAAATCAACAAAATCTCTTAAATCATTATAAAATTGCCTACGCCATTGCCAGCAGTATAAAACCAATATTTTTCAATGAAAAAATCATAGGAGGCACGCCTATCGTGAATCCAGTTTAAAGGAAACGCCGTCTAGTTACTTAACAACTAAACTTATGCATCCAGTTAGATGAAAATAGAACTGAAAGTTCACTGACCTACGAGGTAGGTGTACTGTTTCTAACGCGCAACGTATAACATACTCAAGTCGTAACATAACTTATGTAGACACTAGTGATGTAAGTTTTTAAACATTAGTGAATAGGGTGTAGGTATATAGGGTTTTATATATAGGATGTAATTGGTGTAATTCCCTTTAAGGTCTGAAAGTATGGACCATTTGCTATAAAATAAGTCATGTAAAACCCTGTCTAATTTTCAGTATTCTCTGAGATATTACATGATTTGTATTTTTTTTTAAAATACCCCATTTTTAAGGAAAAAATGGTAAACTTTTTTTTACCTAATTGGTTTCTGAATAGACAAATTATAAATGGGAAGCAAATAAAATTAATAGACAGTTCAATATTTTTGAAATAAAAGACCAAAAAGATGTAATATAAAAAAAGTTTGTTACGAAATCAAATTATCCATCAGTATGCAAATCCCACTGTTTCTGTACAGCTGCTAGTCGCCTGACAGAGTATGGTCATTGACAGAAGTATTGCACTTTGAACTTGTTTTATTGCATTTTTATTATTAACTATTAATCATTATTATCTTTCTTTACAATTAATTTTAATATATCATCTATTGTATTATTATTTTACTATTGTACTGGTATATTTTAATATTCACATATGTGTTTGGTCGTGCATCGTGAACATATGGTTGACTGAAATTAAATTAAATAAATAAATAAAATAAAAAATTATGTTCTCAAAATTTTTACTACAAAGTTATTTTGCAATCAACGTGAATAAATTCTCCATTTTCTCAGCATAAAAATACTAGTACTAGAGAGAAATAGAGTACTAGAGAGAATAGTAGAGAAATATTCTCATTTAAATAGCATATAAATATCTCATAAAAAATCTCACATGGCATTAGTGGGGTCGTAGAACTTTTATGGTTCGAACGGAGAAGTGCCACGACTCCAACCACATTCTGTTGTGTTTCGGTGAAAACATACCGACACCGACTTACATGAAGCGAGACTCAAAACTTGTTTGTATATGGTAAATTTTGTTAACCCTTTATAACCATACACCTATCTATCAATCATCAAAAAATTAAATTTATTTATTATTAATTATTTATTATTATCATTGACTTTTTGTGTAGATGTCCATGGGCTGCATCGACCACTTAACACCAACCGTGGCACGCATGCTAGTCTGCTAACTGTGGAGCAATGGTTACCTTGCCAGACTGCCAATCAGGTCCGGTTTCGACTCTCGGCGAAGCAGGAGTTTCGCGGTCTACTGTGTATGTGTTTATGATTTTGAGTGTGTCCGTGGTACCAACGACACAGGGTATATCTACTCTACTGTGGGGCTATGAATTTAAAACGTTATTAAAATAATAAATAAAAATATAGGAATTTGTTACATCACTATTAGAAACTAAGTTCCGTGCGGTTGTGCAGTAGACAAGAGTCAGACCAGTTTTCAGCTCGACATACAATTAACAGCGACATGTTATTTTGCCCACTCAGAGACAATTAAACAGTCATTATATTTATTACAGCGACAACAAGTTTCGAATCCGTGGCAAGCGTTTCGCTTCACACTAGACAGCATACTTACAAAAATACAATTTTAGTAATATTTTATTTTAACCCCCGACGCAAAAAGAGGGGTGTTATCCATAAATAAACCAATAAACACACAATACGGGTTATAATAGTTCAAACACACACATATTTAGATCAGAATTTAATTTAATTATGACAACATTAATTTTGATGATTGACTTGATTGGTGTATGGTTACAAAGGGTTAACATTTTTTTTATCTAGCGTATAAGAATATTATTTTCAGATGAAGATGTAATCTACGCCAGTTGCGTTACTATTAATAAACATAATGATTGGTGCAAAAACAAAACAATTGACAAATGACACCAAGTAATTAAGGAATGCAAACAAAAATTAGCTTGGTCATTCATTGTCAAAGTCAAACTTACAGGAAAATCGGATGATTGCCTCGTTGAAGGATGACAATGTGATTCGAGGAGGTCTTACAAAAAAATATGAAAAAAATTCCTGCGGATGCAAGCATTTCACGTTTCGTGCGTGATGTTCGTTAACAGTTGATAGAATTTTGAAAACAATTTATATCTACTAACAATTTAAAGCTGTAGAATTTACACCTTTGAAAGCGCTAATCTCGGGAACTACTGGTTCGAATTTAAAAAGTATTTTTGTGTGGGATAGTTCATTTATCGAGAAAGATTTAGGCTGAAAAACATTACGCTATAACGTGGGTCAAATAGCTTGGCACATTTAGTTCAACTATTAGAACCTTGATGACCCAGCTTTGGTGGCGACCAAAAACAAATTCTTGTTCTAACAAAACTTTACACCAAATAAATACTCATTGGCTGTGTCGCTTAACAACGACTGTACGAATTAGGTGGAGAATTGACTAAAAGACAATGCTAGGTTTTCTAGTAGTAGGTACTCAAAATTTTGTACTTATTATACTTATTAAGTAGTAAATTTTATTAATTACCTAGGAATTATAACTCGTATATAGATGTCAGGAAGAGTCATATGTTTCAATTATTATCTCTAAAAAACAGATAAAAAGACATTTTCTGGAAATAAACCCCATATCGATTAATCTTCCCCAAAATCCTATGCATACTAAATTTCATGAATCGTTGAACCGTTTCTGATTAATATACCTATAAGATATACAGTCGTGGTCAACTAATTAGGGACAAATATAACACTAAACAATATTAAATATTCATACCTCTGTATTAATCATTAATATTAATACTTCTACCTATTACACTATAGTGATAATAACTATTATGAAACCTTACCAAATTACACAAAATAAACAAAAATAATACATGACTAAACTAATAAATACTTCAATCAAATCACTTGAATCGATATTTATGGTATTTACGTCCTGGCCACCTAATTAGGGACAGTAAAATTTCCGTGTTCTAAATTTAAAAAAATAAAAATAAAAAACTTTTTTCTGCGTAAAATTGATTTTGGCGCCATTCTGAATCGTAACATTAGTTTCGTACGTACAATACAATAACAGTAATTTTTAAAATATGGGTCGAAACAAGAGTTGTGACGCAACAATGAGAAAAGTGATAATTAATTTTTATCAACGTGGATGGCCTTACAGGAAAATAGCTGATCATCTGAACTGTTCCAAAAATATGATATGCAATGCAGTGAGCCATTTTAAAACCCACAATACAACTGAAAGTGTTCCTAGAAAGAAGAGGCCAAAAAAAACTACCCCACAAGATGACCGCAGGATGGTCATTCTAGCCAAGAAAGACCCCTTTAAAGGTTCTGCAGTTATTAAGGCTGAAGTTTTTGGACCTGAACTGAATGTCGGCGTATCAGCAAGAACCGTTAGAAGGCGTCTAGTTGAAGCAAAGCTTTTTGGACGAGTTGCACGAAAAGTTCCGTTGCTGAAGAAGGAACACAAACAAGCAAGGCTGGCGTTTGCTCGAAAGTATGGACATTGGACTCCAGCTCAGTGGAAAAATGTATTATTTTCAGATGAAACTAAGATAAATTTAATTTCATCAGATGGCCGACAATACGTGCGACGTCCTATAAAAACAGAAATGAATCCTAAATACACCAAGAAACAAGTAAAACATGGGGGCGGAAATATTCAAGTCTGGGGCTGTTTTTCTGGACATGGAGTAGGGCCCGTAAAAAAAATTGAAGGCAAACTGGATCAGTATCAGTATAAGCAAATCTTAGAAGAAAATATGATACCATATGCTGAAGAAGTTTTACCGGTGACCTGGACGTTCCAACACGATAATGACCCAAAACATACGGCTCAATCAGTGAAATATTTCCTGGCACAGCAGTTTGTGACGGTACTAGATTGGCCTGCAAACAGCCCAGATTTAAACCCAATCGAGCATTTGTGGTACGAAGTTAAAAAAAAAGTTGCGGCTCAACGTACCGGCACTCAAAATCAGCTCTACGAGAGATTTACAGAGGTGTGGAATAATATTTCAATAGAAACATGCAACAATTTAATTACATCAATGCCTCGCCGTTGTCAAATGGTGATTACCAATAATGGCAACCATACTGGTTATTAAAACTATGTTTTTTATTTTCTTTGTTATTAAAATTTTGTTTGCTTACTTTTTGTATTATTAAAACTTAACATTTTCTCGTTATTTTTAAATTAATAGTCAAATTTCCTCCTGTCCCTAATTAGTTGGCCAGTCATTAATCAGTATGAGAAAGTAGCAGTGTAGTTTAGGTAGAAAAACTTGTGGCGGCAAGTAGCTTTTTCTTTTTTTGGCCACTAAATATTTAAAATTAATATCCCTTAACTTGTTTATAATGATAAAACTTCAAAGCTTCGTGATTAGAAACATTTATTGATGTCGAAGGAAGCTCTTGCTCTTTTTGTGATAGTGTCCCTAATTAGTTGACCACGACTGTATATCCGAATCTCAGATAGGTACGGTATATACAAGTTGTATAGGTATATAGAAGAGTTTCTCATTTAAAGGTACAGTACCTGGACGCCCGCGCCCGTGCGTTGCTCGGATAAAAACAATTGATTTTCTTAGTTTATTTTTAAGCAAAACATTCATTGGCTTAGTGTTACTTAACAAAGCCTTTAGAAATACCTAGCTCTCAATTTAAAAAAAATGTCACAAAAAATAAAAAACGCAACTTGCCTACTTGAGGTTTGTACCCGGGTCTCTAGCTCCGTAGTCAGTTTTCGTAACCATTCGACCAAGAGATTTTACATTGAACGGCATAAACATTAAATAAAACGACAATTTCTATCAATAAAAAATTGCTGGGTCGATTTATCATCCCCGAAACCAGGGAAATAAATTTCATCAAAATCTTTGGAACCGTTTCCGAGATTCAAAAAATATATTTAGATAAATACAAGAATTGCTCGTTTAAAGATATTAGATATTATTATTGTTGCATGTTGAAATAAGGGCTCATTTTCATTGGTCGTTCTGGACCGCATTCGGGATACGAAAGATTTTCGTAACGCATGCCAATTTTTTAAAGAATGATTTTCATCGGTCGCTAGCCCGCCTGGTGGTGAGTTCCCGCATGTCGCATCGAGCCTTGAGGCCTCATTTTCCTTTATTTCTCTCTCCTTTATCAATGAAAATAAGTAATATATTAAATATAGTTTTCCTAATCTATACTAATATTATAAAGAGGAAAGACTTGTATTTTCGTATGTTTGTAATGAATAAACTCAAAAACTACTGTTGCGATTTCAAAAATTTTTTCGCCATTAGAAAGCTTCATTCACCCTGAGTAACATAGGCTACTATTTACCGCGGGAAAATGCTTCATTCCTACGTGAAAACGATTAATAGGGTCAACGCGGTTGAAGCAACTGGCTAAACGCCTATGATTTAATTATAGCAATGAAGCCTGGAATAGCACATAGGCAATTCTTTAACCTATGGGGACCCATAAAACGGGTACACGCGGGCGAAGCCACTAGCGGAAGGCGGTCACACGGAAGGAGTGTCACATAAATTGGAAATATATCCCTTTCTAGCAAAACGAAGTTTTATTAATATTTTAAATTATGATACAAGTGATATCACGATATGGTATTCCTCTCTCTTTCTGGTGTTCAAATTGAAACAGTATCTAGCATATTTTTTTAGCTAATCAAAATTTGATTTTTGGGTTATTATGTATTCTCTAAAAACAGGCTTTCATTGATCTAATAAAAAAACTACAGTCAACATCCCAATTTTGCATTTCATGCAGATTGAGTCTCCAGGTCAAGAGGGACCTTGTCCCAATTTCAGAATCAAAGTGACACACAGGAGATCTGGATTGCCAGACATCCTGCGACCGGAACGATTCGCCAATTGGCGCCAATTACTTGCTTAAGTCACTTCAGTCAATATGTGTGCAAAAAAGAGACAAGAGTCATCCCCATTATCCTTATGTAATATAAAATCAAGTCCCCCAGCCGCATCTGTCTATATGTATGAATGTGTTACCCTCAAATCCACCAAATGGATTCACTTTTCACTAATAGATAATGTGGTTCCTAAGGAAGGTTAAGGCGTATAATTGATTATGCTTATATGTAAATTTATTAAAATATAACAATTTTACATATATTGCACAAAAATTGCAATATTGCAATTTTTGCTGATTTCAATAAATGTAATCAAATGAAAAACAACTGACCAATCTCTTAGTCTCAGAGAAATTTTAAGCCTGAAGAGTTAATGGTAGTTGGTGTAAGTAGAAAACTTCTATTGATATTTCATTTAAATATTTCAAGATAAAGATAAATTTGCAATATTTTATTCCGCTATAATGTTGTGTTAATTACTTAATGTGAATATACGACAAATGTGTATACGTATTATAATGCATTTAAGAGGCACAGATTGTATTTATATTTTATATGACTGTACTCACGTAAATTATATCGGATTTGCCGACATGTTTCGGTCCTGACCGAGGACCTTCTTCAGGAGCTTCGGCAAATCCGATATAATTTACGTGAGTACAGTCGTATAAAATATAACGACAATGTTAGTGTACACTCACGATTCGTTCAATAAGAGGCACAGGTCTAGGAAGAGAGGGGAATGGGTGGGCCAAGCCAATTAATGGGAATATACGACAAATGTGTATATGTATTATAATGCATTTAAGAGGCACAGGTGTAGGAAGAGAGGGGAATGGGTGGGCCAAGCCCACCCCAGAAAAGCCTAGCTAACAACCCAGAAAGTCTGCTGCAGCACCAGGTCACCAACCCCTGCTTAACTTCAATATCAATATCATAATTCATAACTTCTAAGGCACCACTGGGAGCCAGATCACTAAGACAATACCTCTAGATATGTCAATGTTAACAGGCTGATAAGAGTCTATATTCAATCTGTGTTTGGTCATCTATCCAAATTTACCACAATATCAGTCAGCAACCCTTCATTGTTACATACAGATAGATTGAAGAAAGATGACCACTGAGCAGGCATTTTAGGGCCTTTTGGAAGTGGGGGCTGAATGTGAATTGTTTTCATAATTAGCATTTACTATTGTAATATTTACTTGTGTCTTAAGCATTTTCTTCGTGAGTTTACATGCGCAGACAGCTGCCATTTGTCGTCATTTGCCATCTTTCGTGAAGGGTACTATACTAATGCACCGATTGTTAGAAGGATAGGCTGTAAGTACCACAGATTTTTGACATTTTTGTTTACCCCAAACTGTGGATTATATATTTGTACTATCTATTATATTCCACAAACTCAACAACCATAAGAAAATGAATTAAAAAATATGCATATAAGATTGGTTCCATCTAGGTACTTACTTCACAACAAATCAGTGTAGAAACAATAACAATGAGATACTTATCATTTATTAAACAATATAAAAATCTCTTGACTTATAGCTGTTGTATGTAGTTTAGAAACAACTATTATGTGGAGTCACAAGAGTGTAGGTAACATAATACTGATTAAATTACGGAGTCAATTTTGAGTGTCAAACTATAAGATATGCGCAAATAAACGTAGGTGAAAGTACGTTAAGTATTTCCTTGGCTGTTTGAAGAAGTCCTGTAACGCTGGACATAGCATTGAGTATCGTGCTGGATGGGTAAAGATACGTCGCAGCATACTGTTTTTTCGTGCCTCAAGGTTGATTTAAAGATGTACCACTTAAAATCGACACTGTCACTACAAATAAAGACAAAATTTCAATGCGCAATAATAACTTACCTAGTTGTATCTGCGAGGAGATGGCACTATTCACCGAAATCCAAATGCTTAGGATGAAATCCGCAAAAAGTAATCACGGAAATACGCTGCACATAATTTACTAATAATCAAAAAACTAAAGCCCATGGGACGGATCAACAAGAACAAGAGAAAACATTTATGACATTATCACAAAATACAGATAATAAGAAAGGGACAGAAGATATGAAAAGTGTATGAAAGAAAGAGAACGAATAAGAAAAATACCATAGACTATGATCAGCTGTTGGGTTGACAGCTTTATTTTTTAGAAAAAGAACGAAGTGAACATAAAAAAAAATTGACAGCGCCCAGTAAATTGGAATAGTGTTGTAACTTTGAATAATGAATGAGAGAGAAAGTAATAAAATCTTAGAGCATCAAATTTACTGATTCACCCTTCATAGAGACGGCATAACGCCTCGTTTCGATACATAATTTTTGTGCCAAATCTGGAGCGGGGGAAGAACGCATACATTTTAATTTTGTCACACATTCACAAATATTCTTTCATCGCCACGCATACATTTCTAAATATGTCAATTTGAATTGACGTCATTTTCTATGCACCGTCAACACTGACACTGACACTCACAGACACAATAGTTGTATAACTAGAAGGCACATTGTGCATGCATGTTGGGACGAGGGGTTCGCCCTCTCTGACAGGTATCATACCTCATCATACCTGTCAATTCTGTCATAACCTTGATGCACTAAGGTTTTTTGAAAGTGAGCTCGAAGTCCTTCTTTTTACAGTTAGGTATTTTTAAAGACATGTAAATGCTTGTAATACAAAAAAATTTAAATAAAGTTAGGAGCAACTTAAATAATATTAAAAATATTGTTTACAATTTAAATTACTACAACATAAGGCGGTAAAAGTGTTGTCAATAGTGTGATATCACCTTAATTGTATTATAATCCATAGACAATACTTGCATCGCAGATAATAAAATTATTTTTAACGTGTTCCTAATTTGTATTCTGTATATTCTATATTTCAACTTTTCAATTTTTTTTTAACAAATGGCCCTTATTTCTCCTGTCAGACAGTGACGGTTTTATTTTAGTGTATTTTTCTTGCTTTTTAATGTGATATGATTGTATTTAGGTATTCTTATTAATGTCGATCGTTAGCTTCTTAGGACTACAGTTGCTTTATGAACGCTATTTAAACGTTAATAATTTGTTTGAGCCTCTGATTAAAACTCAGTTGGTCACATAAATAACCTTTCGTCATTGTGAGTGGACTAATTATTAACTGTGATTGTGATCGGTATCCAAAAGTATAACCACAGCGATTATTAATATGGCAAAGGAAGAGGATGATGACAACTTGCCCGACAAGGATGCGGCTAAGGAATTCTATGCGAAATACGAGCCCAAAGAAATTATTGGCAGGTGAGAATATTTGTTATTTATATATTAGTTGATCAGTCAGTTTTACAGTACTTGTATTGTTGCCAATTTTGCGAGGTCCGATAGAGAATTTAGAGCATCGCTTAGTTCCGCACAATTCCTGACTTTTAGGCTGACCTTGACAACTAGTTAAAGTAGGTTGAATTTAGTAAGTATAGATGGTATAATAAAAAAACTATTTTCATTACCCTATTTAAAATAATAAAATAAAATAAATATTTTATTTGTCTTTAAATAAAAAAATAATAATTTTACATTACATACTCTGGCGCACAGCGGGATTCCGGTAATATGAGTACCACATAGTGCCTGCTTTCAGATCCCATGCTATAATAATATGTCAACGAAAATAGGACATGTATTTCAGAAACGACAGATTTGGTTTGGTTAGTTTGGAACTTTTAAATTTACGCAGAAAAAAGGAACCCTGCGCAGCAGTTGCACAAATTTAAATTGGAACTGTCCCAATGGACAAAGAGATAATCATCCACATATCAATGCATGAAAATTCTCCTGCTCAAAGGATCTCTGTGATCCCATTTAGCTTAGTTTAGCTAGCTTGGCTTGCTCTTGTATTATTGCAGCAGCAGGCCTTTCTGACCCACGTCCAAGCTACTTCTCGCTCCAGCGGTATAAGTAACTATCTTGGACAAGTCCTAATGGACAAAGTTATTATTGTTTATCTGTTTAGCTGTATCTATTCACAAGAGCTTTAACACTGTTGGCCTGTTTGGGCCATTTGAGCATCTCCAATCTACTTATTGTTTATGCAAAAAGCAACTGATTTTGGAAACATCCTCATGGATGGACAAAGCCATTTATAGTCTATGAGTACATTCATAGTATTGACATATAAATATGACTCCTATAACATCAGTGATTTTTTGATCAGGGTTGTAGCAAATATTTTTACAAAATAATGCAAACAACATATTAGGGTGGTTGGATGAAGTAGTGTTTTGTTTGTATCCATGCGTCACCCTTTAGATGTCTACCGCTGGACATAAGTTTCCCATAATATTCACCACTCCATCCAGCTTCCATGGCTGACATGACACACATGCATCCAAGAGGTTAATTATTGTGTAATTTGTACAACAGAGGTATCAGCTCGACTGTGAGAAGATGCATAGAAAAGGACACAGGGAGAGAGTATGCAGCAAAAATCATAGATCTGAGTCAGGAGTCTCTGGACGGAGTGGACACACACACCATGCGAGAAGCTACCCGCCAGGAGATACACATCCTGAGGATGGTGGCCGGTCACCCTTACATTAGTGAGTGAGTTGTTAGTAGATTTGCAGAGGAATTTTTAGATGAATTTTCCTAAGCTTAGTTAATTTTCTGAAGTCTGTGTGCAGCTTAGTTTATCTTTTTCAATCTATTTTTGTGTCCTACTGCTGAGCACAGGTCTCATCTCTGAAGTGAAAGAGATTAAGGCCATAGTCCACCACAGTGGGCTAGTGCAGATTAGTGGACATCATCCCTTTTAGAAATTATGAGTTTCTTTCAGGCATACATGGTGATGGAAAACATTGTAAGTAATTAAATATCACAATATTTTCCCTCACTGTGATAAATGTGCATTTAACAAATTAATTTGTCAGTGCTTGCTGCCAGGAATTTAATTATCTATAGAGACCCACGGTTTCACCACTCTGCCATCACTGCTCAGCTTTATTAGTTGCTATTGTAAAATATAACTAGTCTAAAGTTTCAATCACAATGAGGTGCTAAAGTACCAAGACACATACAGAATACAGACACATTCGAATGTTCTAACATTTTTGGAATCATTTTTGGCATATTTAGACAGTTTTTTTATGAATTTACAAGATCAGCATTGCCGTTGATAACATTAAGCTACTGAAGGAATAATATTGCTAGAATTTTGTCAAGTCTTACTCAAAAATGAGGCCCGAAAATTCACGAATTTTCTGGTACAGGCGTACAGAGACAGAGTAAGAGCCTCCCAGGTGTCATGTTAAATTGACGGAGAAGTAGGAGAGATACTGAGGTATTATGGAATTCTTAATGAGCTCAAACTGATACTTTCCTGACTGATGTGTCCTGGGAGTACTGTTAATTGGCAGAAGGAATACAAATGGAGATATAGATATTGGTACATTACGATACGCGTGACCTAAGTAGCCTATTATTGCATGGTGTGAAGTTAGCGCCCGAGCGCAGCGAGGGTGCTACACGCCGCATAGATTACTCGATAATATGTTTGCCAAAAACGTGAATTTGCATTTGAAAAGAAAACTTCTTTTAAAAATGTTGGGAGTCCTTTGTAATGTTTCGTGCATTAATAAAATATAATTTTGTTTCAGTTGAACTACAGGATGTATTTGAGTCTGAGACCTTCATTTTCCTAGTATTTGAGTTGTGTAAGAATGGTGAACTATTCGACTATCTTACATCTGTGGTTACACTGTCAGAGAAGAAGACAAGATATATAATGAGGTATAGTACTTTTAAATTTAAATTATTTATATTATATAAGTCAGTCATTTAGGGTGTATACATGTATTATATAAATGTAACGTTTTTTCTATCAAAGAGAGGCAATGGAAACTAAACACACAGCCATCTAGTGAGTTTTTGAATAACTAACCCTTTAATCGGCAACACTCTTATAATACTGGTACATTTAACTAATATTATAAAGAGGATATATTTTCAGTATATATTTAATTTACCTACAAATCAATTTAATAAACTACAAAATATGTATAGTAAATTAGAAGTAAGAAATATAATGTAGACATTTTTTAAGCCCAATATTTCAAATCAACAATTTGAGGATTGATGATTAAAATTGTAAAAAATATTGGTAATGAACAAAAAAATCTATTTGGTCAACCAAATAATAATTCAGCGGAAATTTTAAAAATTAATTTTTGAACAGTAAATTTGTTTATATTTACAGCCCTTAAATTTGTCTCCCGAAAAAGGTTCATTTTGCTACATATATGTAGATTAAAAGATTTGCTAACTTATAAATTTTATGGTTAAGTATCACCAAGTAAAATTAAAATAAATTTGCTGTAGATAAAAACCTTAAAACAGCCTTCACGTGTGCCCATTATCGATCCATAGCCATTCTGTTGTCTCAAATACCTTAATGTACTTTTTTAAAGAGTGCTGCTGGGAGTTTTTACCGCCGCCTTTTTTCTCTCAGCTTAACAACGGGCACCTAAAGGCGATGACTGGGAAAAAATGACATTCATTAAGCGAAGCGAGGGGAAATTTTGTATTCCTAATATGAAATAAATATTTTTTCTTTCTTTCTTTTTTAATTTTCTTGTAAATATGATATTAAAGTTTCATTCGAGTGATTATTATGTTGACGCGTTTTTGGTGGATTATTTACTTAAATTAAATAGTTATATGTGAGTACAGTGTTAACGCGAATCGAATATTGATTAAGTGTCGAATGATGTTTTCTAGCAGAACTATAAGAAATGTTTCTTATAGTACTTCATGGTTGTATTTTGTATTTATACCTGAAATCTGGCTTTTTTATGTACTGAACACAGAAATTGATAATATCGTGCCAGTTATCCAAAAATACCTACATTAAATAAGGAAGAACAAAATGGTGTCATTAATAAAGATGTGTTTAACGATAGCATGAATATTTCCTATTTTGTGTGTTGAGTTGTACTATTTGACACACTATCATAATAATAATATTATCTATAAATTGTTTTGTTTCCTTATTTACCTGCCTTTTGTTATCTATATCTAATTATGTTTTAGTTTTTAGTTTCAGTATTCACTTTGATGTGAATAATTTATATTTGTCTTACTTACATATTTTCTTATTTAAAGGCAATTTATATCTTTTTAATAAATTATTTTTAAACGAAACAAAATTATCTTCCTTTGTTATGTAAGCTTTCTATAATATAGAACTATCTTTGGGGTGTTATACCCAATATTTTTTTTAAATAAAAATTGAGCGTGGTTGAGAACTTCCTCTGTTTTTCGTGAGTAAAAATGATTCTCTTGTTTTGCTCCAGTTCTAGAATTATGAAACTGACTCGATACTGGCGGTGGTTGGAATATATAGCTCATTTATAATTTTATTTAAGACCTTGTTATGTACTCGATTCTAAGGCAAATTAATGAAATAAATTAATAAATAAATATTTATTTTACTATTATACTAAATTTTTAAAATGTCAATTAATAGTTACAACTGCGATTGTTTACGTATTTTTGTCAAGCCTTCCGCCATCAGCTTTGCCCGCGTGGACCCTTTTTATAGGTTCCCGTAGGATAAAAAACATCCTATGTCCTTTCTCAAGGTCCACTCTATCTGTGTTCCTAATTTCATTAAAATTGGTTTAGTGGTTTAAGCGGGAAAGCGTAGTAGACAGACAGACAGACAGACAGAGTTAGGTACTTTCGAATTTATAATATTAGTAGGGATAACATGGCTTGCACTGTCTTTTAACCTAGTTTTATAATGTTGTTAACCCTAGGTACGACATTTGTAAGACATTTTTATCAAGCTACACGAAAAACAACAACATCACATGCATGTCACAAACCCAATTTACTAGTGTTATTATTACAATTAAGGAAGTAGATTGATTGGGCCAAAGATCCGTATTCCGGCATACTGTTCTGAGCAAAACAATTATTCTGAGAAAAGTGACTAAAATTTGCAACCAAGTTTCTTACAGAATTTTTTAAATTACGTCACATAGGTGGAGTGGACAAAAAAATCCGTCAAACCGCTGGTTTCTATATCGTTTGACGTAGTAATGAAGAGGTTGTCTATTCTAAATTAAAATCACCTCCGAACCGCTTAGTAATCCATTTAACTGACCGAAGACTATTTCTGTACTGCCAATGAGGTTTAATTATTAAAAGCCTCTACGAAATACTTGCAGATTCTGGTCGCTCGTTTCTCGAAATATTTTTATTTTTTACCGACTTCCAAAAGGAGGAGGTACTGTATTCGGCTGTATGTATTTTTTTTTTTTATATATGTTCACCGATTACTCCGCCGTTTGTGGACCGATTTTCAAAATTATTTTTTTGTTCGTATGCTTATACTCCCGAGGTGGTCCCATTGTCACCAAATCAGGATCTGATGATGGGATCCCAGGGAAATCGAGGGGAACTCTCGAATTTTATAGGCACACACATTGATTTTCTTATACTTTCTGAAGCATAAGAGATATTTGTGCATAGTAATCATCACTTCATGTTGCTGAGCTGATGATGGAAGGTTCTGTGACAGTAAGGAGTTGAGAGCAAATTCTTTCAATAAATAGTTTTTTAATCGAAATCTCACATTCCTGAGGTGGTCCAACTGACACCAAGACAAAGTCTGATGAGGGGATCCCAGAGAAATCGAAGGGAACATTCAAATTTTATAGCACAACAAAATGATTTACATATTTTACTAAAGCAAAACAGGCATTTGTGTATAATTTTCATCATATCATGTCGCTGAGCTGATGATGGATGGTACTACGACGGTTAGGAGTTGAGAGCAAATTCTTTCTATAAATGGTTTTTTGTTCAAAATCTTACATTCCTGAGGTGGTCCAACTGTCACCAAGTCAAAGTCTGATGATGGGATCCCAGAGAAATCGAAGGGAACATTCAAATTTTATAGCACTTCAAATGATTTTCATATTTTTACGAAAGCAAAACATGCATTTGTGTATAATTATCATCATATCTTGTTGCTGAGCTGATGATGGAAGGTACTACGACGGTTAGGAGTTGAGAGCAAATTCTTTTAGTATGTATTTTTTTGTTCAAAACCTTATACTCCTTAGGTGGTCCAACTGTCACCATGTCAAAATCTGATGATGTGACACTAGGGAAATCGAGGGAATCACTGAAACTTAATAGGCACACACATTCTTTTAGTCATATTTTTTAACATAATATAAATATTTATGTCCGGTAATTATCACCTGATGTTGCTAAGCTGATGATTAAAGGTACAACTCCTCAAAGGTTAGGAGCTAAGAGCAAATTCTTTCATCTCTTTAACATTTAGAAGTTAAAGTGAAATTTGTTCCAATTATGTTTATACATATGTACAGAACTATTAAAGTTACTAAAAAGAGTGAAATAAATTAAGTTTTTAACAAAAAAATAGAACCGACTTCAAACGGTAAAAAATAAAATTGTTCAGTACCTACTTCTTCTTGCTTATGGTAATTACTCTTAAAACTATTTTTGGAGTCGGGCCCTTAGTAAAATGTCCTGTTATAGTAAATATAGTGTACCTTTCGTTCTGAATGGGTACCGACTCCAATATAGTTTTAACAGTCATTACCATAAGCAAGAAGATGTAGGTACTGTCCCACTGTTTGTAACGAATGGTAAGACATTTTTGTAAGGGCCCGCCTCCAAAAATAGTTTTAAGAGTAATTACCATAAGCAAGAAGAAGTAGGTACTGAACAATTTAATTTTTTACCGTTTGAAGTCGGTTCTATTTTTTTGTTAAAAACTTAATTTTATTTTACTTTATACCCATAACTTGAGTGATCACACTGATCACTATGAGTATAGTGGGAAAATTTTGTAAATGGACCAATGGAGCATGTCCGAGTTCCTTGCCGCGTATTGGACGAAGGCTGAAATTCTCAGTTCTGAGAAGAGACCCATGCACAACAGTGATGATGATAATTGATACCGGTCAAGTCTGGACATCGATAACGCACATAGTCGCTTCCGGAAACACCATAAAAACATTTTATGATGTAACTGTACTACACATTCTTAGATTTTTTCGTATATACGTATGTAAAGGTACGGGCGATTTCTCGCCAAGTTTCATGATTCTAAAAAAATGGGAAATATTCTATAGTAATATGTTGTTATGTTTCATACAGTACAGAATTGGCCGTGTCTATCGGTTGCTTTGACATAAAAGCAAGCGCGGTCGCAGCCAAAATTTTATTAAATTAGTTTCCGCGAGGAAATAATAAAGAGCAAAGATGAACTATGTGAGGGGCCATCTGTAATGTTTTCTTCTCTTTTTCCTATCATCAAAGTATTGCAGGCCTAAATTTAAAAAAATGTTATTCGTTTCTACTTGATACTCACATGCGATCCTGGAAAGTTGTTGCCGTTCGGAAGAGAACCTTTATAGAAGAAAATAATCTAGTTGAGTTTCCTTGTTACTATTTGACGTGTGGCGTACGTCTATAATATTCAACAAACAACTATTCTACAAATCTATAATATTCAAATAGGAAGAGAATCGCATGTATACGCTATATACGTAACAAAGTATTGCGAAACGTTGACCCTGTAATCTGAGTTTTGCGTAAAATTCTTGATAATAGCTGATAGCACCCTGGAACGTACGTCACATACTGCGTACGTAGCTCGTGCTTGCCGAAGCGTGCCGGGATTCGCGTAAACTCTCCCACACAGCCAGTCGTAAATCATATCTCGCGCGCCTCTCATCTCCTGGTACTTTGAAATTTATTGAGTTGAGACATGGCTTTAATGGTCGCTCACAGCATGGCTCTAGTCGAAACTCCCGCCGCGAAAAGGAAGCGTTTAACCTATGATGAGTTTATTGCTCACTTCTTTAAAATTTTAATGTAAGTGTTACGCCGTTTTTTAAAGTTAGATGTCTGTGCTTGAGTGTTTTATGTGTCTCATGATCATGAGCAAATTACACCAGAAGATATAGTTTCGGTACAGGCTACAGCGTTGCAGCGTGTAATATAGTTAAAAAAATTCGCTTATTCTGGGTAGTTGTTTGTGTTTTCCTTCTAGTAATGTCATCAGAAGATCTGTGTACTGTATATTGCCAGTGTCAAGTATATAAACATTTAAATCCAATTTTCACCCATTATCTTTGTGGAATTGGCTGCAACCCTTTTGCGTCCCACTGCTGGGCACGGGTCTCTCCCCCTTATTGGGGAGGCCTGGAGCTTACTCCACCACGCTGCTCCAATGCGGGTTGGTGGAGATGCGGGTTAGTGGCCAACCCGCTGTCGGATGTTTTCAAACCGCCCATAAGGCCTCCGACAAGGTTTAACGACTGTTATCTATCGACAACAACCGGGACCGACGGCTTAACGTGCCCTCCGAAGCACGGAAACGCGCATGATATTTTTTTGCCACTAGCGGTCACCCATCTCACAACCGACCGCGCCCGTTTGGCTTAGCTGCGTAGACCGTTTGCGTTCTACGCTAGCCGCCGAGCCATGCGCGCTTCGCCGAGCCATGCGCGCTTCATGCGCTTTGTGGAATTAGGAAATAATAAATGGTTTATTCAAACACACAAGCCCTATGTCGAACTTATTTTTTTTAAGCGGAACGAATGACACTCATTCGTAGTTTCGGGGGTAAGGATTCTAATGATTTTATGCAATTACAACCAAATCTGTAGTAATTTAGACGTTACGATCGAGTCAAGAACGTCACGTAAAGATAACAACCAAAAATAATCTTAAATTCCTTTTTGAGCAATTTATTAACTCAGCAGACTTATTGGTTTAAACGGTGCATATTTGTTTCCAGGCAAGTCCTGGAAGGTGTGAGATATGTGCACAGCAAGAGCATCGTTCACCGCGACCTGAAGCCGGAGAACATCCTGCTGGACGACCAGCTCAACGTCAAGATCACCGACTTCGGCTTCGCCAAGGTGCTCAAGGATGGGGAGAAGCTTTTTGGTGAGTTTCGCTATTACCTTATATTTCTACATACATTTGCCAGGTCTGGTCTCCAGTGGTCCATTAGAAGCCATGATCATCACATCGAAGTTGAGCAAGAACGGGTCAGATTAGCCTTTCTGGGGTGGTCATCGGTCTATTCTAAGGTGGACATCAGATCATTTGCGGTGGCCATCAGACCATTCTGAGGTGGACGTCAGACCATTTGGGGTGGGCATGGACATGGTTTCCAGGCTAGTCCTGGAAGTTTACCGAAACCTACTTCGGCTTCGCCAAGGTGCTCAAGGATGGGAAGCTTTGGTGTTGCTATTATATATCTCTTTTTAAAATAACCAGTACATATGTATTCCGAAATACTCTTTAGTATTAGAAACAGAGGTGAGGTAGCGAATAGCCGTATTGTCTAGGCAGACGTGTATTGTCAATGGCCATGTCACGGTTTGTTGCGTTCGGACAGGTACTGTTCTTGTGTTACATCTGGTTTACACGAGTGGCACATTGTCGAGGTGATGTAGGTGTAGGTATGTTTAAACGATGCTATAGTATCGTTCTTGGTATAGTTATAAGGTTTTGTATTTATCTGAATCTCATTGATAAATGTGGATTGTGGATTATCATTGCAAAAGTTTTGGTTCTGTGTTCATTTTAAAATCAAAATTTCGTTGGAAATATACCTATGACGAAAATGATATTTTAAAGGTTTACTATTCAAGGTGTATTCGGCTTTTTTGTTTGAAGCAATTATTGTTTAATTAGAATTAAACAATAATTATCTATTTGTTGTCTGGCGGTGCGATAGTCCGGTGCCAATATCGACAAAGTACTTGTAATGTAATCGAACCGATCATCGATCTGATATAGCAACATTTGTCATAAACATAAACATGATCATTTTTACTAAATTTTGCCCTTAACATTGTAGCAGAAGCAGTTTCCAGGCCAGGGTTTGGATAGCTCCATCCGGGGCACTTTTAAGGGGAGCTCTAAAATAATAATAAGTTTGCAAAGCGTCTTGCCGATTGACAAAAACAACTGGCTGAATAGGCTCTAGCCTGGCTTAATGTAGGAGTTATTAAACAATTAACAATTAGTACTAGACTATATAGAATGTAGACTGGCTACAACCGTTTTTGCGACCCACTTCTGGGCACCATCAATTTATCCATCAGCCTTTAATAGTCCTTTGCTGGACATAAGCCTTCCTTAACGTTCGCCACTCGCACGTGCTGGGCCTTCTGATTCCAGTGACTACCCGCTGCCTTTTTGTTCGGTTAATTTATAAAAAAAAACCTTCGTTCTTCTACGGATTTCATCGTTATATATCGAGCATAGCCCTGTCCATCGCTCGCTGAGCGACCCTGAGGTTATGGAAAAGGCTAACTGTAAAAGACCATGTCTCAGCGCTGTAGGTCATCACTGGCAACACACACTGCTCGAAAACTTTCGACCTCAGGCACTGAGGTATTCTGGACGAGAAGACACTTTGTAATTTCTCGAACGCTGTCCAACCGTGTTGGATTCTGCGAGTTACCTCTCTCTCGAAGCTGGACTTACCCATAAGGATCACTTGTCCAAGGTAGATGTATTCGTCAGTGTCGACTGGGCGCAGGTCCCCATTATTAGGGAGGATTGGAGCTTACTCCACGACACTGCTCCAGTTGGCGGAGAATATAGATTATCGAGTTTAAATCGTTTACGAAACTGTTGTACTGAATAAAGAAAAAATAATAAGTACTTAATTCTTTACAGAGCTGTGTGGCACACCGGGCTACCTCGCGCCAGAGACACTAAAGGCAAACATGTTCGAAGACGCACCCGGCTATGGCATGGAAGTCGACGTGTATGTAATATTTACTTTTTTTAATTTAAATTTAAGCAGAGTAACAGGCAAGCACGCAGACGAAGTGATGATAAGTGACAGCCCGTGGACATCTACACACATCCTTAAGCAAGTTAATTAAAGTCTTACTACTGGTCCATATGCATGGCGATGAACGTCTCGTGTAAGTCTAGCCGACAACCGAAAGATAATACATATATTAGAATTATTTGACATTAGAAATGTGGGCAATTTTGGTTATTCACTGGTCGACCATCGAGGTTCTACCTCCTATATAAGTAGCATTAGTTTTCTTTGATAAAAAACCGGCCAAGTGTGAGTCGGACTCACGCACGAAAGGTTCCGTACCATTATCTATAAATTACGATTTATGACTTATTAAAAAAAAACTACTTACTAGATCTCGTTCAAACCAAATTTCGGTAGAAATTGCTATTTTAATTAATTTAATGCCTGCTACTGTGCGTTTGTCAAAGTCGACATGAATCTACTGCTTACTTAAGCAAGTATGCTTCTTGAATACGGTTCTTAGGGTTGCTTGAGGTTTAATTAATTTATTTATACTTTATGGTTACAACGAAACAAAGTTGTACAAAGGGCGGACTTAATGCCTGGAGGCATTCTCTACCAGTCAACTTTGGGTGATGGTGAGAATTTTTAGTAGGTGGCAACAACCTATTTCAGTAACAAAAAAATTGCCGCGAACTGTATCATAGCGTGCTTATTGAACATTTTAATTATTCTTAAATAACTATGACTACTGATCATATATCGTCAGTTGATAGTTGAATTCAAATAAAATTCTCGGACCAATCTTTTGGATACATTTTTAGAAGGCGCTTTTTAATTTCGACTGGCAGGGCGTTCCAGAGTGATATTGCCTGAAGTTGTATGTAGATGTCTGCTACTGCATTCAAATAAAAAGTGCAGTGTTTTTCCTCTCTCTCGTCTTTTTTAGCGTAAATAGAATATTGCAGGATCTTAAGTGCAACCAACTTTTCCTTCTTATTATTATTATTAAACATTCTGTAGATTGTCCTCACTTATATGAAAGCTGTGCATTGGTGCGGTTCAACCATGATATAACCAGAACCCCAAGAAACTTGGGCTGGCAAACTCATCTTCCTAAATTATAGCACAGTAATTACTTTTTTCGTATCGATAAAAATGCACACTATGTATACGCATAGTCGTATCTATCCTAATAACAAAATTAGGTTGTGTGAATGAACATCAACGGTAGATAAGCGAATATTGGAGTTTTATGCGGTAATTACACTTTCTTATGTAAATAATCGGTATTTAACATAATGTTTTGTTGTTTCAGATGGGCGTGTGGAGTCATTATGTTTACATTGTAAGTAATTATAACTTTTTTATTGTACAGAAAATAAGAAGTAGAGAGTGACTTTACCCTTAGTAGATTTGTTTGTGACCCTATTGATATTTTTTATTTGTATGCATTTTGTAGTTTTAAGAAGAAATAAATGTTTTTCTATTCTATTCTATTCTATTCTATTCTATTCTATTCTTAGTATTTTACCCAGTCGTTGGCCACCTACAATTTTCGAACACTGTGCATCTTTATTGAACTTTTTTATCTGTTACTTCATGCTTGACTGTGTAAATAAACTTATATTGAAGTGATCATTTGCACAGAACAATTTCGTTCAAATATCGCTTATTATTTTTCGATCATTTAGAAAATATGATTCGTAGGCGTTCCATCTTTGTTTAAATTTAAATAAAGCAACATACAGTTGTCACAACGAATCCTTGTCCCACTGAAGTTAGCATCTTTGTTTAAATTTAAATAAAGCAACATACAGTTGTCACAACGAATCCTTGTCCCACTGAAGTTAGGCGCAACAAACGACAGCACCTACGGCTGTGTGGAGAAGTGTTTTGATTTATTTATTTATTCTTTATTGGCCAAATTTATAAAGGAGATGTTTCAATCTTGGCTAGGTATTGTACACCATCTCAAAAATTCGAGAAAAAACTCAAGACTCCGAAAAAAATACTTAAAATTTGTTAAAACTTGTACTTTTTTGGTACAAAACCAATTTAAATCAACTATTTTCAACAATTTTCAATATGGCGGAACAACTGATTTCACTGTTAACTGTTTGTCACAGATTAATAATTTCAATTGTTAAAATGACATATTACCGCCCTTATGTTTTTCTAGTATATTGTGTTGCAGTTCTGACTTGAAATTATTGTTTTGTACCAAAAATCCCAGTCGTTTATTACAAAACGCTTAATAAAAACAGCTCTATACTATATTTGCAATTTGTTAATACGGTGTACAAATACCTGGCCAAAGGTCCATACATTTTGATACATCTCCTTTGAACAAAAGGAGAGCTTAATGCCAAAATGGCATTTTCTACCAGCTAACCTTCAGGAAGTGCAGAAAATAATAAAAGTTTTGTTTGGCTTAGACCAATTTTTGGCTACTGCGGAGCAACTCGCACGAAGTTCCGATAGACAAAGATCCGTTCAAATCCGTTGTAAGTACTGTACCACATTAATTTAAGTAGTCGCTGCAGTAATCGAACCTCAAGTAAGGCATCCAACTTGTCGGTGGCCGTACACAAATGCGCTGTTATCTCAGAGTACCTAAGTTTGGTGTAAGTAAGGGCAACCTAAATGATTTCTTCCTATATTAGGTATGTACTACTATGTACATGTATGTACATAGTAGTACATACCTATACATAACTCTGAAATGTTTTTCCAAACAAGTATATATTTACCATTATTCGAAATCATCACTACTTTAGAGTTCCACGCGTATTTAAATGTCCATGACCCCTATTTATTACTCTTTTTCCCACAGACCTTATCTAACTTATACATACATACATACACACATACATACATACATTACTCGTGTAAGGGCGGCAAACCTTTTGACGTATTAACGTATTCCCGAGAAGCAATTATCGCAAACGACAATCCATTATCAACCAGACATCGGTCGATTCAGATAGGATTTCTAAGTCGTTATCCGCTTCGGATTATCTTTTATTGGCGATGCTTGTTGACAGCTAATATTGCTCGATAAATATTAATTGATGTGGATTATAATACAGAACTTAAGCCCGCAATTTATTGTAGACGGTGATTATATGAGGCATTTCCCTATTCCTCAGACTCTAAGGCGTAGTGTCTGTCGTAATCAACTTTAGATGTTTGCGTGACTGTAATTGGCTAGTAACGATAACATAACCAACTAATGACATATGTTAAAATTTGCAATAGGTGACATTTGGAGATTACTGTTTGCCGTACAATCCAATTTATTCCATTTTTCTGCATTTTTCTCTTCTCGGAACTTAGTCTGAGTCTTACCGTCGTATTTTTAGTCAAGCGAAGTAATTACTTAAGAAATAGACAGAACTGTAGAGGCAGTTTTTGTTTATAAAAATATATTTCAAAGCTTAGATATTGATTGATGTTTTTCATAACTTATTTATTTAAGCACTATATGGGATGAAAAAAATGGTTAAGTAATTACTTAAGAATTAGACTTGTCTATAACTTCGCAATTAGACCATAACTGGCCATTGAGAATTGGTGGGCATATCATGTCTCCGAAAATTTATGAAAATATTAGTGTCTGTAAAGTTACGGGCGATAGTTTTACGTGACACGTGTCATAACAAAACAATGAAAATCACATTACTTAATTTTCACTTCACTTTATAAACAGTTGACGAACGACGTAAGCAACATAACGATACAATCAGCGTAACGTTACAATGAGTCATCTTTTATCGTGCGTGCAGTCGGGATTCATCGATTTCTTAGACGTTGTCACGTCAGTAACAAATTTCTTTGTCAGAGGTGCGCACCGGGGTTTTAACTCTTTATACGTCGTATACTCTATATCTTTATACGTAGTTTTTTCACTTTCGTATTTTCATATTTAAGACCGGTCCTTATCACTCGACCATCACTGTTCTTCGCTGCTCATCGATAGAGACTACACGACGAAATTTTCAGTTACTAAGGGTGTGTTGCACCATGTAACTACAACGATAATTAAACCCAAACTAGCCGTCAAATCCTCGGTTAAGCAACATTTGCTCTATTGTCATCGTTAAAGTTACCGTTAAAGTTAGTTTTAACCGGAACTATGACCAGGCCTACGGTGCAATCCGCCCTAAGAGGTCATGTTGAAAATATAGATTTTGCCCATTCGCATAACTATTTTTAAAAAACCATGCACGTCACGAGATGTTATGTGATCGCTGTAGCTCATTGACTAACAAATCGTAATCTTACACTACAACATTATGAGCTTTATACACACAACAATTATTATTATTTGAGTTGGTGGGGAAGGGTACAACCCTGAGGCCACTGCGACCAGTAAATGTTCTATTGTAGCCTAGCCCCGCGTTTATATCTGATTCCCAAGGCCGACGGTTGTTAGGAACCGTACGATGCGCTTGGGATCTAGAAGTTTGACATCTTCCGATGTGACTAGGCTGCCGCCCAGTATCCGACTTCTGCTTTGTGTGAGTGCGACACAGTCGCTGAGGATGTGTATACCCGATTCCTCTTCGCCATTGCAGAACCTGCAAATAGCAGTGGAACTTAGGTTTAGTTTGAACATGTGCCTGTTTAGTTTGCAGTGACCTGTAAGAATTCTTACAAGTAGACGTTATATACGTGTGTTTATACACACAAGCTAGATAGAGGTTTGCTTCAGGTTTTCCATGGGCTGCGGCGACCCCTTAACACATCGTGAACTGCATGTTTATCTGGTGCTCCATTCAAATTAAATTAAATAAAAATTTGTTATGTGTTGCAGACTGGTCGGGTGTCCGCCGTTCTGGCATCGCAAGCAGATGGTGATGCTACGCAACATTATGGAGGGGAAGTACTCCTTCACCAGCCCCGAGTGGGTGGACATATCTGGTACGTTGGGAACAGCCCATTTGTTAGTATCAAACTCCTAACTACTATTTGTATTTTTTAGCAACGAAAAACGCAGGTTTACAAGTAGTCGTGAATATTTGAATAGTTTTTTAATGTTTGACAACGAATTAATTTTTACAGAGTAATTCGATTTTTGATATTTTTTTTATGCTTCGCCGGGAATCGATCCCGGGATCCTTCGATTGGCAGTCCGGCATGGTAACATACAGTCGTCATGTTATATACAGTTAAAACCGAAAATTAGAAGACAGCCAGAATATATGGGGATTATCCATTAAAAGTATCAATCTTCAGTTGTCATTATGGGCAAAATCAAATTTCAAAGTTTCAAATCAAATCGGCAATGCAAAACGTTAGAAATAATAACAATCAAAAACAAAGCTTGTATCTGTTGTTGTAACTACTATACAACTAGTTTGCAATGACAGCATGAAAAACTATACACAATCTTGCCCATTGATTGTGGATTGTTGAATTAATTTTTTTAGCCTAACTTTATAAAAATACAGTTCCGCAAAGAAACGCCTGATACAATTAATTATAAAACATGTAATCATGGTTTCTTCTGTTCCAGATATTTAAAATTTAAAAGTGTATGTAAACATTGAATTTGCAGAGGACCCCAAGGATCTCATTAGAAGATTGCTGGTGGTGGATCCAAATGAAAGGATCGACCTTGAAGAAGCGTTGTCGCATCCCTTCTTTAACACCGTGGTGAGTGATTCTAAAATCTTTGAATTTCATGAAGTATTTAGCACAAAGTATGATATTATATTCATGCATTTTACATAGAGTTTTCTATTTCCTCTTTCGATTCATGTTATATTTAGGGATGTTATGGAGTTTGGTAACTTTAAAAAAAGTGTCAGATATTCGAAATCGTAACTCAAACCAATATAATTTTTCGAATAATATACATGAACTACTAAATTCGGTTAGCGACGAATTCCATATGACACGATATGATGCGTTTTAACACAGAAAAAACGAATGCTAACCTACTATTTGTACCAGAACCAGAGTCACCAAACACACCATGAACTAATTGTATTATAGGATTTAGTTTAAAAGAAGGGAATTAAATTTTATTTGAGAGCCACACTACAGAAAGAGCATGCTTCACCTTTTCGTTAATTTTTTTGTTTTTATTTTCTTTTTTCTTGATGTCTACACTTCGTCAAAATTCCATTGCAACATACACATAAATTGGCTTAAATTGTGATTAACAAGTACTATATGGCTACTTATGCGAAGCACAGTAGAGCTTTTGCCTGAAATTTTAGTCCCAGTACAAACTAGTTCTTATAATAAAGTCAACGAAACGAGATAACTTATATTCGGATCAACCAATAACGCAACTGGCCATTGTGGTGGTCTACGGGCTCGCAGTTTTGACAGGAGACCTGGACTTAGCAGGGGGACCATAGAAACATGTTAAAAAAAAGCCTATAACTTTTATTTTATTTGCTTTGTTCGGAGCCTTTTGATTGATGTAAATGACAAAATGAAACTGGGGCTGCTGGGGCTGTTATTTAACGTTGTTTTTTACTACATATGGGGGTATTTATTTGTAAAAGAAAAATGGCCACTACTTTCTATTTCCGAATATTAAAAAAAGCTACTTTTATTGTTTAAAATGTCAAAAAGTGCCAAATAGTAGTAAATCCTCGATACCGTCTTTTTCTAATAAAGGAATTTCTTTTACATGATTTATCTCGTTCCGTTGGCCTATAGACGTTTTTTGCAAATGTAATTTTTTTCATTGTACTGGGAGCGCATAACGTCACGTATGTTCAACGCACACGGACCCCTTTCACCGTAGCACGTGTTTCTTTCGAGACACGTGCTACGGCGGAAGGCTTACCTTGCTATATTCTCCGCCCCCGGTAGTTGTGGGACCAAGACATGACGCCGCTGAAGAAGTCGCTGTCCACCGCCGGCCGCAAGATGTCCAGGATTGACCAGTTGAACTTGGTAATTGAACACTTTACACTATGGGTTCAAGTTTCACACTCACACAAAGGAAGATAGATATATGTACGTGTTTTTTTGCTTTTGCCACATATATATTTTTTACAATTGTGAAACAATCTACCATAAAACTAAAACATTGTAAGAAGTATTTCAAATTTAATAACAATACAATCGATCGAGATAGAATATACTGAAAAATTAAATACAATTTTTTAAATTATGTTCTTGTAATATAATTATTACTGTATACTTTGATTTTAACTGACTATGATGCCATGCGAAAAAACAAACACAACTTACAAGTGCTTTTTATATCCTGAAATCTAAGATTTAAGAAAAAAAAATCTTAAGATATTTCATTAAATAATATAGAATAAAGTATGTTCCTAATTCTTAGGATATAGTCAAAAAATAGCAAAAAATCACACATATTACCTACCTATTTGGCATAGTTACAGATATAATATATAGAATATACTAAAATTTATAATTATGGTGATTGGGTTAGTATAATGTAGCATGTTTCAATATTGTGTTGTATTGTATATTTAATGTATGTTGAATAAAAAAAACTAAAAACGTCAGTATCAATCTTTTTCGTTGTACTGTACCTATCGTTTGCCAATGTTTAACATCGTTTGAAAATTTACATATTTTTTATCTTTGAAATAAGGGCTAACTAACAAGGGGCATAGTAACAATTTTATGTGGTGTGTAACATACATATATTCTACAGATTTCGTTTTATTTTGATTATACACAAATAAATACTAAATGAACTACAAAAATACCGTAAGTTGCAATTTAACACACAGACAGACACCATCGGCTGCAACCGCTTTTTTAGCAATAGTTGCACGTTGTTTTAGCACATAGTTTTCAGATTCCATGCACTACTGCAAAATTATTGCACGATTAATTTATTTTTCTAGTTATGTAATGATACTGATGATGATATGTCTATACCTCGAATATCTTCTTTGTTATGTGAACTTCGTGCATGTTTCGTATTATGTTAAGAAAAAAATATATTAAAGATTGAAATTTCACTTTAACAACATATTATGTTAAAGTCAAATTTAGTTTTGTAGTAAGTTTGTAAGACAAACATAGATACCTATATGTTTGTCTTATACCTGTATTTATTATTTGGGTTGGTGGGGAATGGCACAACCCTAAGGCCACTGCGACCAGTAAGTGATCTATTTATAGTAGCCTACTCGTACCTGTAGGACATATCAAAAATTTTGCGTCGCTAAAAATATGATTGTCTGATTAATACTATAGCAATGATATAATAATATTTTACTTAAAAATATAAATTTGAACGATGCCTTAAAAGCACAAATGAAATGTTAGTTTGCATCAATCATCATAAATTTTGAATTATTCCCACAACATTGAGCTTGAGAAATGATGTTGCTCATTTAAAGTTCAATATTTACTTGAAATCAATGAATTTTACTTAATTTAAGTTGTAGGTGGTATAATAACTTTTATCGTTCTACCGGGGAAGTATCACCGCTGCACCCACTTTTGCCGTGAAGCAATTCTATTGTTTTTCGGTGGAAAAGTGCTGTGCCAGACTTATATGAGGAGACTATCAGCCTTCGCGGTAGCAGCCCCACTGCATACGATGACAGGCAAGTTTTAGTCTTGCTTGAGGTTGTTGAAGCTTGCTAGATGTTTATGGGCTGCAGCGACCACTTAACACCACGTGGGCATGTTGTAGACGAGCAAGCCGTCTACTACCCTATTAAAATATAGTTAGTATAGGAACAAAATTCAAACGAGATTATTTGTGTTTATATAATACGTACATTGAATATATTTGACCAATAAATTTTAAACTAGAAATCGCGAATGACAGTTAGGTCTGAGCGCCAATTTCGCCAAAGTTTTATGTTGATTGTGTCAGACTTTAACTTGTTCAAATCAAGAATTATCTGACTTTGGTGAAGTTCACTCTTACCGGGACAACATACACATAAGAAGTTTATGCTACAGGCGATAAAGTCGAGCGGTTTCAATGCGCGCGCTAAAATGCGGCTGGCATTACTGACAGTACGGGCGGCCGTACGTCTGCGGCACCTGCCACATACCGCTACTCGTGCCATCTCGCTGCATGATGCCCTGCGTGATCCCTACACCATGCGAGCTCTGCGGAAGGTAACGTACACGTTTACAAATACAGAATTCTTACAGGCATTCACACCCTGACAGCGTGGGTATACGAGCTTCTGGTTCGTGCCTTTTTTTTTAGATTATGGTAGAGTAATATACCACTTGCTGCTGCTTGTGTCCTGGTACTTGTACATTCACTCTCTGGGATCTATGGAGCGTCGTTCCTAAGGAAGGGGTTTGAAAAAGAATACTGCGGTTTCAAGGCTGGAGAAACCCAAGAGCTTAAAGCAGGCTATAGAGCAGGAGGGTTTTAGTGAGGTGTAGATTTCACAGAATCTGAATTATAAAAGTTTACGTATTTTTCCTGCTCTATTCGAAATAGTATTCAGTTAATCAGTTATTCGGATTTTTTTTTGTTTTAAGTAATTTTATACATTCGTGTTACAGGTGATTGACGGGTGTGCGTTCCGCGTGTACGGCCACTGGGTGAAGAAGGGCGAGGGGCAGAACCGCGCCGCGCTCTTCGAGAACATGCCCAAGACGGAGCTCAAGAGCCTCTACGTCAGCAACCTCAGCCGATAGCGCCGCTCCCACGGTTTGTATTAATTCATGCATTTATTCATTTAATCCATTTTATCATTTGTTTCACTCACTTCAATCATTTGGTAGTGTAATTCGTATGCTGTGTGGTGCAGTATGGTGGACAAAGATCTCAGCGCTACATCAATTCTTCAAAAGTGGGCCTTAAAAAAGGATTACCTTATACATTTTAAATACCATGCTGTTATAGAATTAATGCTCCCAACATAAATTTTCCATTTCGTTTCAGGGGTACGGCATTCGCCAGGGAACCAACAGCAGGCGAAGTAAATCTTCGCTCCACTCCGGAAAGGCCCTTCGACGTAGGTTAGTTGCGGCTGCTCTCCTAGTACGTTTTTACACTAGTTTAATTGACGAAGCTATGGCAAGCACGGAAATTGGGAATCGTGGCTACTGTAGATGACGCCACAGTCGTGTACTGCAATAAAATGTGTAGAATAATTTGTGAATTCATTTTGGTATTTCTTTGTGTCTTAAAAATATGTACATAAACCTCTGTAATTGTGGGCAGATCTATTTTCAAATCTTTAGCTGTCAAGAACTTCGAAACACAACTCCATACGACCTCAGAGAGGGCTTGCTTGATGTTGAATTTTGACCAGAGTATGTAACCAGATCAGGGCAAGTGGCTAAGCAATAGGACTCGTATTATGATTGCTGAAAACTGCCATGTACAACACATTCACATTTCAGTGTGTGTGTTGCCTGTGAAGCACACATTACGTAACACATGTGCATTAAGTGTGACGTCGCCGCTCTTCGCTACATGGAAATGCATTTTTGTGAGTAGTGTCCAATGGCTAGCTAGCTCATTTGGCCAAAAGTTTGCGCAAGTTTTCTACAAGCAACATTGTGTGATACTTTATGAGGTTAATTTAAATTGCAGTAAAAATTAGTGATACCCATATAACTATTTGAATTTAAAACAATGAAGTCCGAAATTAATGATATTTATAATAGTAATTGTAACATTCTCCTGTGTAGATCATTAAGTTTTTGGTGCTTGCCATACTGCTAAATATATTTGAAACTTTCTTGCCCATAGCATACATTAGTATTTTTGGGTAACATTGTATTTGAAAGTTCCTGGTACGTACAACACTTGATGTAAGTGTTACTGTTGTATGAAGCCTTGGATATATCCCTTTTTTGCGTCCCACTGCTGGGCACGGGTCTCTCCCCATTATTGAGGAGGTCTGGAGATTACTCCACCACGCAGCATGTATGAAGCCTTGGATGCGATCAAAGTTAGAAATCAAATTTATAGACACTATATAAATATTTTTGTTTGTTTTCTCACTATTTAAGGTCCACATGTAGATTAAAAAATTAGTATTAATATAGTGAATAATATAGTTGTACATAACAACTATATTTTTAATAAAATCAGAGAACGTTTATACGTTGATATTACTAACATTGAATAGATATTAGTTAAATAGTAACAATGTAGCAAATTGTGTTGTTATTTATAGAGCAATATAGTGAATTAGTTCAATGAAAATAATAATGTTTTTATCTGTGTGTATTTTATAATTCATAGATAATTATTGATTCATGTTCTTTGCATTTCAAATCGTGTAAATAAATTCCTTAAAATTAAACAAAATTAAAAAAAGGAAACGCTGTCACAGAGTTATTTAAATTTAAAGAATTCGGATAGTATTTATCATTTAATTATAATACAATTGGTTATATAGTCAAAAGCAATATTTTTTACGGTTCGTCATATCTAATTGGAATATTTTTATAGAAATACAATACGTAACAAATAAAATGAGTACATTAACTTTCTTTATTAACACATTGTAACTCAATCCTGGTAGCTTCTTGAAATTGAATTAAGATAGTATTGAAAATAACGTGTGGTTCTAGCCCCATGACTTACAGGAAAATTAATTGAAACTTGCAAAACTTCGGCCGTAGATTTATTTTTTAATTAAAGTTTAAAGTTACTTAAACCTGGTATCTACTTGGCTTTAGTACCATATTTTAATCAAATGGAATGGTTTCATATTTCTTTGTAACCTATATATTTTTGTACACTGGTGTATCCAGTAAAGTATGTCGGTTAACCTTGTTAAAACACCAAATATGTACGCATGCTTAAAGAAATAAAATAAATTCATTCATTCAGTTGAATTACTTCGATTAGTAGTGTGATTATATCCCGCTCAGATAAAGAAACAATCTGTAAATGGCGGCGGCTAATTGTAGAAGCGTCAGCAAAAAAGGTCGTAAAAATTAATTAATTTTGTAAATATTTTAGGAAGCGGCTATTTAATTTTGATAGATTTTTAACGCGTTATGTTATAAGTATTAATAAAAAAATTGCTTATTAAAAACAATAAAAAAATGATCACTTTATCTCGGGACTAACATGCGGGCGGGCGGGTTAAATAGGGCAAATATTTTTTTTTATCTTATCCAAATTTAATCAATACATAATTTTAAATAAGGGCTGATAATTATGAAAGTGATGATGATAATTGAAAATTAAACACTAAGACCGGCCTCACCACCACCACTTGTCCCTTCGCACTAAACAAAAACTTAACAAAAACAACAAATAAACAGTACTTAACAGTAGCAACAAAATAGAATTTATCAAAACGGAGCGCGTCGAGACAGCGTGAATGCTAATCCAGACTGTCGTTTTTTTTTGTACTCAGTACCACGCCGTGCGACTATAGACGGAGCGAGTGTGTGAGCGAGATAGCATGAGACTGTCCGTCATTTACAGATTGTTTCTTTATCTGCGCGGCTAATACTATAATACTAGCCTAGTGTGTACCAGATTTTGCAAAAATTACAGAAGTTTTTTTATTCGATTAGCTTTCATGTTACACTAGTCCAGAAGTTTTAGTGCTTCAACCTTTAGTATTATTTGTTATTGTACATAACAAATACGGCAGTTTCTTTCACCCAAAATTGAATTATTTGGTGTTATAAAATCGTGAAATCAGGTAATAAAGACATTAATACACATACATACATATAATGTATATTATTATGTAAGTATTTAAAACTTCTAGGTGCATTCTAGAAGCGTCTATACATAACATTGTACACAATCGCATGCGAGTTGATCCTACTGTATAGCGCTCAGTCTATGGTGCAGAATCGAATATGTACATAATATATTATTTGTAGATATTAATATGTATATCGTTTGTTTTGAGTAAGAACTTAGTTATATATGATTATGTTTATACCAAGCTTATGTTATAATATTACAGAAAGAATAAACTATATAAAATATATATTCTGACCAACACTACAGCTGTATTATTTTAAACACTTGTAAAAATTGTTCGACACTATGTAATCATATGGGACATATTTGTCCCTCCCAGGGTCGAATTTAGAGGTCTGGAGGCCTCGGGGCAACAAAGGAGTGGAGGCCCCTTGGCTCCAAATTATTTTCCAAATAAAATTAACATTTTATTTAGTCAGTGATATTTTACTGATTGCCTCATTGGAGTGAACAAAATTAAATATAGATAGATGATTTCTGTTAATATTTAATGTAATCATCTTTGTACAAAGTTCTGTAAAACGCGAAATAAAATATGAAAGGGAAAGTTGTTTGCTATTTATTCTGAATTTGAATTTTTTTTTCGGGGTCTCTATTGTGGAGGCACTGGGCTGTAGCCTTAAATTCGACCCTGGTCCCACCTGTATGAAATGGGACGGTTTGTATACCCACTACTGTACACCCACTGCCAGTGAAAGTCCCGTCAAAATCGGTCCAGCCGTTTCAGAGATTAGCTGGAACAAACAGGCAAACAGACCGACAGATAGACAAAAATTGTAAAAAATGTTATTTTGGTAAATGTATCGTATAAACATTCATATGGATGTAGTAGAAAGCGATTATTTTAATATTACAATCCAATTTTATTTATTTGTAAAGATTGGTAAAGATACTTCAACTCAGTTGTGCGCGCGGCGCTATGTGTGCGTGGGCTAGTAATTATGCAGCTTTAATTTGTGTGACAGTGACGCGGCCGTGATCGTCCGAGCAACTTCACTGTACCTCTTGTCACGCACACAAAGTCACTGTGTATATACAGGTTTACCCACACATAGCGCCGCGCGCACAACCGAGTTGAAGTATCTTTAACAGTTTTAATGACTGGGTCAATTTCAACAAAGTTTTAACCTGAAGATAAGTTTTACTCCATGGTAAAATTTGTGATAATGAGAAAAATATGAAATACACAATATTTATTTTGGATTAAAAACCCATCTTACTTTGGTGAAATGAAATGTTAATCAGCGAATAATTGATTTAATAATTGCATTCAATTATTGAATAGGTTATTCGTTTGAAAATTTATATTTTAGGTTTTCGAAGTTTGCTGTGAAAGGTGAAAGAAGAAATGATATCTCCATCGAATGATTAGGACTCTGAGGATGATTCAAGAGTCGCTCTGCATGCGCTAAGTATGAGTAAGAAAGAACAATATTTTGGTATATAGTGAAATTAAAATTAAAAACACATGTAAATTATAACAGGAGACAAATAAGACTATCATTGGCTGGCTGCAACCCTTTTTGCGTCCCACTGCTGGGCACGGGTCTCTCCCCATTATTAGGGAGAGCTGGAGTTAGTGGCTAACCCGCTGTCGGATGTTTTAAAACCGCCCATAAGGTTCAACGACTGTTATCTATCGACAACTACCGGGACCGATGGCTTAACGTGCCCTCCGAAGCACGGAAACGTGTATGAAATTTTTTGCCACTAGCGGTCACCCATCTCACACCCGACCGCGCCCATTTGGCTTAGTTGCATAGAACGATTGCGTTCTACGCTAACCGCTGGGCCATGCGCACTTCAATCATTTATAGACTATCATTAAATTAGGGATAAATAATAATTCTATGTGAGGTTGGTTGTATGTATTAGATGCTCATGCATGTGTTACATGATGTCAATCTGGCTGAGAATGCCGCCCTTGTTCTTGTGTAGTATGTCAAAATGATTAAATAAATAAATTTATTTATTGCATATCTATCTTTTTTTGGATCAGAAATCAGATTATTTATTAATAACTTTTTGATTGATGATTAAGCAAGATCAGGCTAATCAACCTAATATTATAGAATTATAAAAATCCATAAACGTTGTCGTAAGTTTGCAAATCCTTTTATGCCCCCTGCTAGATTCGACTGTTTCCCTATGAACTGGGGAAGAATATGAAGTATTCTTACCCAGCGCCGACATAATTGGTGAACAGAATTATGAAAGTCCAAAATCTTAGCGAATCACACAACGCAAAGCAAACATACTGGTGAAAATTATAACGTCAACTTTACATTCTGGTCGTAACGCGACCGGCACCGCGGCAGCGCGGCACCGGCGCCGAGTGAAAGTCGGGCGGCACGTGCCGGCCGCCGGCCGCCGGGCGCAGCGCGACCAGCGCCCCACGCCGCGCGGGGAAAAGTAGAGATAAACAAAGCGAGCGTGCCGCGTCACCGCGCGCGGGGGGCTGCAGCTGCACCGGCATCGATCGCGCTCCCCATTGGCTGGCACGGCCGCCACGTGACGCGCGCGCCGCCCGCCCATTGGCCGGCTCGCGCGGCGGCCACGTGAGCGGCTGGCGGCGCGCGTGGCCAGTCGCGGCGAGACAGCGGGCGCGCTCGTACCGCGCGCGGCCGTGTCGCCGTCCCGACATGAGCCTCCTCGACACGCTCCTCGAGGCGGCGCGGTTCATCGAGCTGCAGGAGCGGCGTCGCCAGGCCGGTAAGTCCGCGGGCGCCGCCCGGCCCCTCCGCCCCGGCGACCGGTGCCGGCCGCCGCCCGCCGCTCTTGACCTTGAACGCCACGCAGCCGCGGCCCGCCCCGCCCCACGTAAACAAAGGAAGCCCGAAATTTCGCCGAGCCGCGGGGCTCCCGGCCCGGAGAGCGCTCGCGTGGCGGGGCCTTCGCCCCCTCGAACCGTGCCTCCGGTTCCAAACGGAACTAAAATGTACCTAGACCCACATCCAGTTGCCTAGTTGACGCATTTTCCGGTGATCAATCGCAGTTGCGGCGCCGCAACGGAGTGCTTTACAAAGTTTATTATTTGAACGCGAAGGCGAGGCGATGCACCGATCAGCGCGAGTGGCTCTCCGTAACTCCGTAGCGCATTCATTCGTAATCTCGCGCCTACGCAGTTAGTCGTCTTATCCCGAGCGGTTCAACTGTTTACTACGACAAATCCGTTCCCTCGTCACTACTTTGACGAGCTTAGGTTCTAGGGTCGTCGAATAGTTGTTTAATTGGTCAGTTCGCATCCACCGTCGGACGCATTCGCGTTGCGCGTGTATACACCGACGGTGCACGGGCCTGCGTACGTGGAGCCCGGAGCGTAGAGCGGGGCGAGTCGTCTCTCGCGTGACGCATGGAGCCGGTCGGCGGCCGGTCAGCTGATCGCCGCGCGCGGGGCGCGAGGGGAGGGCAAACGCTCGTCATGTGCACACGCATCGCGGCGTCGATGCGCTTTTCAATGCATTTTCAACCACAGAAGTACACATTTTTTAGTTCCACACGAAACTGGCACAAGGCACTATTGCGAAACGGGTTTGGTTAGTCTAGTCTAACTGATGATTTGTTTTGAAATCATTGCTCGATTATCTCTATGTTAGGTATACATTTATTTGAGTAGAGGCTCGGGCTGTGTCAGCATATATGTATATGTATAGGTATATGGCAATTTTAAAAGTTTTATTCCATGGATTATAATGTGAATTTGTAAGATTTAATGAATTACACATAGTAACCAGGTAGTCAAGAAATTTTAGAAATCATAATTTTGTTCCAAAAATAATCTTGTAATTTAAGATAAATAGGTACGAACCTACATATATCTACTTACCAAATAAATTTTCAGAACTGTTGAAACATGTACCTACCTTTTATTTTTATTCATAATAGGTATATATAAACTTAAAAACACGGTTACACTAGGACGTACTGTCGAATTGTATAAAACACTTTACATAAACAAGCCAAATAGCTTTATAGCTTTATAAAACCTTTTAACTTAATAACGTAATTCCATTACATTATTGCACTGACATACCTTATATCCTTATTGACATATTTTTATTAACAAAATTTGAGTCAATTTTGGATTTCTCACAAATTATTAGAAATAATAATATTTATCTATATCTGTAGCCTGTTCCTAGTGAAAATGTAATAATTATAAAACCTTGTTGCGCGTGCAATCTCCACCAACTCGCATTGGAGCAGCGTGGTGGAGTAAGCTCGTAAAAACATGTCTTCTGCAGTTGTTATGGGATTTTTTTTAGAAAATATATGACTGTAACCTCATCTACAGTTACATAAATGCTTATATATACTTTTTAATTCAGTTGCTCAAAAAGTGGCGTATTGCAGGGACGTATAGCGTTCGGGAAGTGGGCTATTACACACTCGTGCTTTTTCTTTACCTTTTCCGAACTTGTGCATTTTCTTTCCCAATTGTCAAAATAATGTATTTTAAAAAGAAGCTACTAATTTGTTTCAATATCAGATCTAATGTTTCATTTCATTTCATCTCATTAACATTTTCATTTCATATCAATAAAAAAAAACTTCCGAAGACTTGGCTGTATGGGCATAGTTTCCTTTGCCTACCCAGAATGGGTCAAGAAAACAAAAAAAATCTCTGTTTATATTCTTTTACGGTTGGCGCCATTTTTCAAAAATGTTCTTTGCGAGTTTAGATGATTAGTTAGTTGAGTATATTGTGATTTTATTAAATTGCTTCATTTTTTCGCAACTGTATTAAAAATAGTCGTTCAGTACACGTGCGGAACCGTCATTGGAAGGAGTTCAGACTGTCAACCCTCACCTTCGGCTGCGCCTCGGCTCGGGTAGACATTTGTCGGAACTCCTTGCAATGACAGCCTCTCCGCACTTGTAATGAAATATACTATTCTATACTTAATAAATAAAGCTGAAGAGTTTGTTTGTTTGAACGCGCTAATCTCAGGAACTAATGGTTCGAATTAGAAAATTATTTTTGTGTTGGATAGTCAATTTATCGAGGAAGGCTTTAGGCGATATAACATAACGCTGCGACCAATAGGAGTGAAGCATCAGTGAAAAATGTTGCGAAAACGGGGAAAATCTATAGTTTGTTTGAACGCACTAATCTCAGGAACTACTATTTCGAATAGAAAAAATATTTTTGTGTTGAATAGTCCATTTATTGGGGAAGGCTATATTATTATGCTGTATAGCATCATGCTATGACTAATATTAAAGCCCACGCGGAAAAGTCGCGGGCGGCCGCTAGTAAAAATATACATACATAATACATACCTATGTAGCAATCTCGAGAACAAAGTTGGTTAACTAACAGCAATCCCGCAAAGGCGAGAACACATTTGACGACGTATTCAGGAGTTATTTGCAGATGGAGGTACATTTGCCTAGTACCGATTTGGCTTCGGCGCCGTCACATTATTATGCAAAGTTATCTCTGCTATGCTCCTAAAATAATTTCCACGTGTCGTCCCACTGTCGATTTCGCATTCATTCAATCCTGGTCGGATGTTTATTGTTAAATGTTAAGGTTATTTTTGATCAATTCGTCAGTTTGTTTAAAACTATGAATTAAAGTGATGTAGATTCTGTGTTTGTATTTTGGTTTGCTATTCTAGTTTGTACGTCATGATTGTTTCTTCTCTTATGTTTGTGATCCTCAATTTCGTTATTTTTTTAAATGTTAGTGGCTTTTTTACCACTTAGGCTTTTTATCTACATAATTTTAGTTTCTTTTTATTTTCCAACTAATCAAGCGAAGTTCAAACCTAATAAACTATGTCCATTATGATATTATTATGAAGGTCTTTTGAGCGTGACTTTCTTAAGAGGTTTTGTGAAAAAGTTGATTTTAATATTTGAAAAAGGCAATGCTGCGTATTTAAAGTACATAGGGTAGAAAACTTATTGCAATTTTTGACAGACGTCAACAAAGGTCTTAATGGAAAAAGAAATTATGTAGAGGTTTAAAAGGTAACCTACTCATAACTGATGTTAATGAATTATACGCATGAGGTTGAGAAATAATTCGGTAATTGTGTAAATGCTAATGATGTCCCTTAAGTATCTACAATTTAGAAAAACAATTATAATAACCCAGTCATAATATTTAAGTAGAAAGCATTTGCAAACAAATAGCAGCGTAATATTTTATAACACCAACAATTTTAACTTGTAAGCGTTGTGTTAGTTCATAACAAGGTCGAAACGTCTGGCATGAGGCCTTATCTTGTTTATTTGTTACTTATCAGTCCGGCCGACGAGCTTTTCACGTAAATGGAGAAACCCAATGCAACATCCCTCTCACGCATACATATCCATCTCACTTTCGGCCCTTACAGGAACCGCGGGAACTTATGAGGTCCTATTACTTCTGATACGCTGTCTCACTCGAAATGAAGGCGTTTCTCAGGTCTACCAGCTACGGCGAAACAAAACTGGGTTTTTCACTTTTTTACACGAGAATTTTAATCAGTTCTGGCAAGTTTGTTTAGATTGTTTAGCCAGATTCTACTCCTAGGTTTTTTTTATAAAACTCAGTTTACAATACTTTCAGTCCCTTAACATTATATCGTCAAAAGATAATACCTATACGAAATTATTCTATTTGTTTTATCAGCAGTACATTAACCCAGCAAAGGAAATCCATTAATTCAATCAATCACTCACACTACATCTGACAAACTTCTAGATAAAAATATAACGTGGCTTTACGAGTATTTTGTTTAACTCTATGGCAGTATGTCGCTAGTAACGTTTAACACGTGTCATCTGAAACTATGTATGTTGCACCGCTTGCATGTGTTACTGTCAAAGTAACTATCTATCTACCAGTCTTTTAAAGTCCACTGCTGGACATGACATAGGCCTCCCCTAATGTTAGCCACTCCGTCCGGTCCTGCGCCCTCTGAATCCAGCGGTTTCCCGCTATCTTCTTCAGGTTGTCAGTCCACCTGCCCCCTGATTTTGTAATTGTGAAAGAAATTATTTCATTTACTTTGATTGAAATAATTTCTTTCAGAATAACAAAATCAGGCCACTATTGGCTGATTTTAATTGGTTGATTTTTAAGAAATTATTTCATTTACTTTAATTGAAATAATTTCTTTCAGAATAACAAAATCAGCCCACTATTGGCTGATTTTTAATTAGTTGATTTTTAAGAAATTATTTCAATCAAAGTAAATGAAATAATTTCTTTCAGAATTACAAAATCAGCCCTCTGGTTGGAGGGCGGCCTGTGCTCCTTTTGATTGTAAGATTCTATACTATAATTAAAACCTAATCTTGGTTTAACAGGTTTGTTTAAATCGTTTTTACTTTACCACGATCGGTAAATTAAGTATTCTTATAAAATTTTCTTTTCCTCTTTCTCTTCCTACATTTTCTTTCTTGATCATTTTTGTTTATTTGAATGGATTAGCAGACGTTCATGCAGTTCAAATGTAATATCTACACACAACATCTGTCGTATGCATTTGCGCTGCTACTGCTGGTGGTCGCCTCATGTAAGTCTGGTCGGCAACAGCGCTTTTCACCTCAATGACATTACTAATGCGTTTAAAGAAGATAAACATATTTTAGTAAACAATTGTTATTATGTATGCTACTAATTAATTTCATCTCAGTAACGGACCACCATTGGTTTTTATTTTTGGATCTTGGCAAATTGCAATAGTATTAGATTTTACCATTCTATTTTCCCAATCCAATGAGAAAATCTGATGCATTGTTAATCATCTCAATATTATTTTTGTAAGTTAAGCAGGTAGGTACTCACAAGAATTCAAATTCGCCGCAAGTTTAATTGTTATCGCAACATTGCCTTTCGATGAATAAGACCAGAGGATCAAAACAACTGTTGGTTGGACAGTTTTTTCAGGCCAAGGATTTCGTTCTCGTCTTACTGTTTTGGGCTGTGCACATCTGATTGATTTATGCGCATTATTTTTAAATGCGTTGTTGCTAAAGATTTGTTTTAGTCATAAGTCATTTTTGAAATTTCATTTTGTCTCTAGAGCTCCATAGAAGCGCATTTATTTTTTTATTTTATTTTGTTGATGTATTTGAGTTGCGAGAAATAAGTTGATAGTATTTCGTTCGACATAGTTTAGATACCTAAATACAGTTTCCATCCATCGCTTCACTCTGATATTTGATTGACTTAACTTATTATTACTGACGCCTGTCTAATTTTTGTGTTTTACTAAATTCTGTTATTAAAATGCCCTATTTCAGGTGTTTGTACATGACATCTCTGGTAACTTTTTTGGGAATCTGTAAATTTTAGTTTTAGTTCTTAAAACAACAAAATTGAATTTGAATTTTAAACGAAACAGTAATCGCCATGGTATGACGTCATACGGCTATGTAAACAAAAAGCTGTCATCTGATTTGTTTACATGACCGATTGATGTCACCACAGAGTAAAAATTATATCCACCGTTAAATGCAGTTTTGATTCATGAATTTAAATACTTTCCAAAAATGTAACACCCTAATGTGTTTTAATGAAATAAACTTTACTTTAAACTTACGCTCGTGTTCGTTATAAAAAACTTTGCGTGAACGTTCACATTTTTTTGCCGAGCCTGTAATTGGTGTGCTTACTTATTAATTCTAACAACGTGTATTTTTCCGTTTCATGGCTGCTTTTGTTGGCAGTTTAAAAGCAAATCGAATGTTCTAGAATATCTTTTGAAGAAATAATAACTATTGAATTAGTAAATGTTAAAAAAAAAAAAAACAATGAAATAGCCCATTTCAAATAATTCGCAATTTTATTTTATATCAGCAAGACTAAATATTACTAAAGATTAGACACTGAACAGCATGATTTTTTAAAAATAGTTTACTTTTTTGGGTTACGTAATAAAAAAGGTTTTAAAATTAGATGTCGGGCTTAGTATTTAAATAATTATATGCAAAAATATCGGCTGGGGTCACAAGTCATAACACGTGTTGGTATTGTTTGTTATTTTATAATAATATGTATCTCTTACTTTTGTAGGATGGGTTTTAAATCTGAGAATGAGATGAAAATAATAAAACTAAATACATTTTTTCGTACTCTTTGGTTTCCAGAAAGAATACTTTCTCAAAATATTTCTCACATACATAATTTTATTAGCAGTTTCCGAATCACGATAAACGATTACATTAATCATGCAATTGATAGCTTAGGCACAGAATAAATAATGCTTAGGGAAACATAGAGATTCATTGATTAAATTAAGCAAAGCTTGTATACAATTTGGTAAAAGTCTCGAATGGTCTATTAAGCTTTGAACTACATGATTAGCTTCGACGATGATGATATGATTAGATTAACAAGGGATTTATTTAAGTAGTAGACAAGTAGAGCTCAAAATATCCTAAATACGAGTAAAGAAATAAATAAGGCTTCAACTCATAGCCCCACAGTACAGTATATAAACTCTGTGTTATGGGTACCATGGACACATAGAAAGACAGAAACACAGACACCCAGACGCGGTCCGGCAGTCCGGCAGTCCGGCATGGTACGAGTAACCATTGAGCCACGCGGGTCGCCAATTAGCCAACAACAGTTGTTAAACAATTGAGGAGGCGTAATTCAGACAATTTCTAATTATCGGGGCCTCTAAAACCTGCGAGACGGTCTGTACGCGAACAATCGTCTCACCAAGGCTCGCTTAAGGTCGCGCGGTACCCGGCGCACAGAATGGTGAAAGGGATCTCGTGACCTCGCCATCCCCGAATGGCCGACGACCGATGCGAGCCACCTACTGATAGAATTGTATTCACGATTGCAACCCGTATTTTACCTGCAGTTGAAGTGAGCCTCTCTTGAATTTGTTTCGTAGCTTGGTTTGAGACCTGCTTCAATACCACCATACCACACTATTATTGTTCTAGGACTTCTTGTACTTCTTTGATTTAGCTATTCCACATTAATCAAAGAACGAGTTCAGTAAATGAATGGCCTTTGGCCCGTTTCAAAATCAAAATAAGAATTTATGTAGTTTTTTTTTATTAGGGCTTTACTTACATATGTACGTTCAGCGGATCAAAATCTCTATAATTTTATCAATTTCATCCTGGCATACATCAATGTTCACCTTGTATCAATATGGATCGTTAATTAAAAAATAGCATTTTGCTTTGGTATAAATTATATCCCTCAATGTAGGTACCTACCTATATTAATCTGTTTTCCTAAATTACACTTATATAACTACTGTCATATCTGACATCACAATAACTTGGTGTAAAGAACAATGATGTAAAAAAAATCTCGAACAAACGACAAACACACTGTTCGTTTTGTATGTTTCGGTTCTGTTTCGTATGTTTCTCTTATTCCCTATGCATTAGTTGTCGACGGTACGGCTCCATAATGTTCCCGTTACTTCTTTATATTCTGGTGGGTTTTTAATCGCAAATCGCTTCATCATGGTTTGTTTTACGGCAGCGATCGACATCTTTTTATGGTTCCTTAGTGAAACGTTCAGTTTCATCATGCCAGCTGTTTAATCAATCACCACTTTTATCTCAAGCGTCATCATAAGTTTGAATATGAGTTTAATCATATTTAGAAATTTTCATCTCGAATATATTTCGTAAGGCACACTAATTAAGCGTCATCAGTAACAGTTGATCTTATGTTGTATCGGTTACTCGAAAACTGCAAGTTTTCACTTTTTAACGGACTTCAAAAAGGAGGAGGTTTCTCAATTCGTTGTTCGCGGATAACTTCGTTGTTTATGAATTGCATGCCAAATAGGTAAAATATGATTGAACTGACATACTTATAATGTACATCTCATGTAATACCATATTTATGCAATAAATTATGATTATGATTATGAACCGATTTTGTCACCAAGTCAAGATTTGATAATGGGATCCCAGAGAAATCGAGGGGAACTCTCAAATTTTATAGGCACACATATTGATTTTCTTATACTTTCTGAACCAAAATTGATATTTGTGCATAGTAACTCATCTCATGTTGCTGAGCTGATGATGGAAGGTACTACGATGGTTAGTAAAATAGTTAAAATTCTTTCTCTACAAAAGAGTCACTACCATTAGCAAGGAAAAGTATCAAATGCGAAGTACTGAACAATATTATTTTTTACCGTTTGAAGGCGGTTTTTCTTTTGTTAAAAAGTTATATAAAGCTTATTGCCTGCTTTATGCTTTTAATTGTTTATGCTGAAGTTTGGTATTTGCAAAGAAAACACGTGTTGTAACAACACATGTTGTACGACAATCTATACTTTTATAGAGATAAAAAATGTACAGAACCTTGCGCTGAGGCGTCCAATGTACTCCCGGTAATGTCGTTCAACCGGTCCAGCAGAACTGCGCCACTAGTTAAAAACGCGAAGAAAAGGCGACGTCTGCGCTATCACCGCACACATGAACATATGTATACATGCACAGAGTGCGTGTATCCTTCAACCTGTTTGCACAAACGGGGTTTAAAAGTGGTGTAGCCTCTTTTATCGATTTTCGCTTACACTCTCCAAGCATTCTTATCTATGTATGCGTGTACGATATGCTCATGGAAGGTCATATGTGTGACTTTATTCTATGTTTTTGCACATAAGGTTTACGATTAACAACGAAGCTCGCATGGTCCTGCGGACTGGGAAGAAGGCCAGTGAACTACTGGATTTGAAACTGGCATGGTCGGGAGCTAAATGGGTAGTGGCTATTGGCAAATTTCATGCGTGATTCAGTGTTCGAGCATATTAAGCCGTCAGTCCCAGTACTCCGAATGCTTATCGATAGTTAGCAGTCGTCAAACCTTGTCAGTGATTTGATAACACTATCTCCACCGCATTGCTGTAGCATGGTATAGTAAGCTTCCAGTTGTGGGGAGTGAATTATGTCCAGCAAAACGCAAAAAAGATTGCATCCACTAAACATCTGATACGTAACCCGTAGCTTTTTGAGTTGGCATTTTGATTTTCTACTAATTTTGTTCTTCTACTTCTAAGTACACTTGAATATAATTAAGTTATAATTAATGATAGTTATAATATAATACACATGTCGGTTTGATGTTATTTAGGTTCATTTGAGGAGTTCATCATTGATAAAACTTCGGCTTGAAATTTAATCTGTTGACACTTCTGCGACAAGATCCGTTCCAAATTGCTGTGTAATTTACCGAAACGCTTCTTATAAATTTTTCGTGAAATATATCGGAACTGCAAAATGAAATTGTTTCTTTTGAATCACCGCCGTACGTTTTTTGACAATTTTTTATCAATTGATTACGCGTATGACAAGACATATTTCTTAAATAGCCAACGCACATCAGATGACGTGCCGTTTTTAAAATAATTTAATGATAACAATCATTAAAACGAGGAAGGAAACGTTGTCGTGAGAAATCATAAAGAAATGTACGTGCTTCGTGTTGACGGAATTTCTGAAGGCAATAGCGTGCGTAGGTCCGCATTTGATGTCGTGGTGGTATATGGTCTTAGGACTTCTTAATGATCACAGAATATATTAGAAACAACAAAATATAATCATTTATCAGCATGATAATCATTTTAAAAATTACAAATTTTCGTCAGTATTTCGGTTTCAAGAAGTCTTGAACTCAGTTCAAGAAGATTCATGAATTTGATTCCTTTTCCTGGCCTGTGTGTTTGTTTTCCGTTTATTTTTTGTCTTTGTGTGTGTCTATATTACCCACAATTCCTGTATTGTGGAGCAATGAGTGTGAAGCGTTATTTTTTGATACTAAATTCTTAACATTGTTTCTACTTCCTGTATTCAGCAGAGTCTAAATGACATTACAAACTTGTTTCGTCTGCGAGCTACAATAGCTTTATTTCAAAACGAGAAAGCCCAAAGCAGTGCGTTTATCAGCGTGTGCATGGACGAGGGTGCTCGCGATACCGACATGTATCTGACATCCGGTGGGCGGAGTCCCCCTCGAGCTTCACTTGGCCGTGTCGCCGTTTTTGTATCGATTGCTGGGACAAGTGGCCGAAAACCCGTTGTTCGTACTCATGGTTAGAGGATGTACAATAGCTGCACCCTTTTCCGTGAAATTCTAATGTGGAATGGTTGTCCGACTGACGCATGACGATCAGCTTCCGAAGTGGTAGTTCAAATGCATACGACCTCGGACAATACCAGAGTCTACCTTGAGGTTGTGCACAGATGCTACAGATAGGCTACAGCGAACACTCAACATTACACGCTTGTGTACAGATGTCCATATGCTGCAGCGAACGCTCAATATCATATAGTTTTCTAATTAATTTAATTTAAAAATTACAAAAGTTGTCTTGTCGTTACACGCGGTCGGAACTGCGGGCAGCTTGTAATTGAATTTATTCGACAAAATTATATTATTATTTTATTAACAAAAAAACTACCAAGGAATTCCATAACCGCTAGTGGACAAAATATATTACTTTATGCAAATTTAGAGAACTTCACAATCATCTATACTTTTTAATTTCCTATTCGATGGGGAAGTCTTCTTCCAGAGAATAAATAGGTCACAGCCCATTTCGCTGGTCAGAAACAGATCGGTGGACACAAAATCTCTTTGAAAAAAATAATTATAGAGTCCTTTCAGAAAGCGAATAAGCTTGTGAAGACAGGAATTCTCCTAAGTTACTCATATTAATCTCAGGGCGCTGTTTTTACAGTTATTCTTTTTGTTTTATACAGGTTTTTCATTCCTTTTTTTCATTGCATCCATCTAAACATGACAATAAGACAACCTGTCTTATTCTCATGTTAAATGGAAACATGGGTTGGCTGGGAGAGAATGCCGTTAGGCATTAAACAGACCCTTGTATCCTTAGATTAAGGTTACACTATAAGTTTTATTTTAAACGTATTCAGATAGAATGGCAGTTCGGCAACTACAGAATGATACCCGGGCCTTCAGTTTGGCAGTAAGAAATTATAACCACTGACTAAGTTAACACTATCACTACACATCAATTTAGGAACGAAAAAGTCCAGTAAATTTCATATGATCGCTGGAGTTTAATAGGCAACAAGACATTATTGTTCACACAAATTTGTTCATTAGGGATTTGTAGAAGCTAGTAGTAGTAATAGTAGTAGAAGTAGCCTTGTTTAAACATCTTCATTTTTTCAAAATTGTATTAAATATCGGGGAATAGAAGTAGTTCATGGGTTTTGATATATAAAATCTTACAGTGTCATCATAAACCATAGAGATAGCAAGCGAGTGTTTGGAGGATAAAACCGCTCATATTTCCTCTTAAGGTACTAAGGGTAATGCATGGTAATGCCGTTATATTTTATTTATTTAAAAAACAACGACGACGTTCATAAATGGAAGTCGTCGTATGGGACTCTAAACTACTAAAACGGTAGAGTTTTACTTCAAATCTCTCAAACAGCAAGTCCACAAACGGCGTACTAGGAAGATATAACGTGTGCGTTCCCACCTTCGTTGGTTGGCGGCGCATGCGTGCACGGCTGACCTTGGTGCAGCGTGCAGTCCCGCGCCCCATGCGTCCTCACCTGCCGGTTTAGCAGGTTGCGAGGCGACCTAACATCGCGCCTAGATTCTGTAGCTGGGAATGCATATTATATCTTGGTGCCTAGCCCGTTTGTGAACTTTTTGTTGTTTTTTTTTTATAGATTTAAACAGAGATTTAAACAGCAGTATCGTTAACTTGAGAGTGAATATGGAATTTTTCTCCAAACGCTTTTATATGCTTTCTCCCTGGTTTATTTGACACTAGGATAATTATTTTCTTTGTCGAAACAGATATTAATTGCCTATGAATATTTTCCAAAATAATTTCATCTACTTCTTTACATATATCTTCTTTAACTACAGGATGCTGTCCTTTTATTCATAAGATTTTTATAGCCTTATATATTAATATAGAAGGTAGACGTATGCACAATACTCCTTTTTAAAGTTTGTTAGTGTAAAATACTTACCTTTTGAATTGGTCTCGCTTGAAGGTAGAAAGAAACAGACGCGAACTAGGCAGATTCCTAATTTAGGACCTTACTTAAAAACAATGATATTAAATGTTTCTATCGTATTTATAAGCTCACTGTGTAAAAATATGTCACGTGCGCCACAGCCCTCCGTACCACACCGGTGTGTTCGCAGTGACGGCAATATTTTTTCTATCGCATCTCTTTTTCAAATATCAATTCACACTAATATTCGCAATAGGACACGTTGAATTTATATATTTGTATAATATGTAATCAGAATTAGCTAATTAGACCCCCAATATGCGCGTACTATATTGTTAAGCTCTCTTGTTCTTGTACTTTTCACCCCTACACCCCCTTTGACGTCTCTTGAAAACAAATGCGTTGTTGCTAAGTGGCTCTTAGACTTTGGGATGCGAAAAATATTCGCTGTGGCTACCCGTATTAGGCATATTTTTACATGCTCGATATTCGGTCGATTAGCTGGCTTTAGTATATTCCGTTCACTTCTTGAATTTTATTCTGTCTCTCCAGAATATTAGGCATATTTTTACATGCTCGATATTCGGTCGATTAGCTGGCTTTAGTATATTCCGTTCACTTCTTGAATTTTATTCTGTCTCTCCAGAATTTTAAAATGCATGCCTCAATGCATAAATAAATTGTCGATATATTTGTACAGTTTTTCAAATAATGTTTCCGTACGCCGAATATTCGGCAATCACATTAATTTTCGAATATTCATTCGGGATTTTGTGAATTTAAAAACCTTTTTGGAAATGTAAAAAGTAAAGTTTACATATTTTATGTTCCACTATCTATGCATAGTAGATTTGCACTTCAGTGTGAGATCTGTGTTGTGGTGATCTATGAGTGTGGAACGTTATTTATTTATTTATGTAACTTGAATATTGGTTAGTATTCGTTTATCAGCGCGATCTAATATCGGTCCCTTGTCATTTTAGAAGTAGGTAAACTAAAATTTCTATGTGTCCGATAGAATAGGTGTAGGAATGAAACGAATGCAGTGTTTATTTGGCGTGATGCGTTAACTATAATACTGTTAAACGACCAAAACAGAATAAATTTTCATTAAATTAATAACTAAGCTATTATTTCTATCATCTCCATCGATAGGTTTTGTATAAGAACCTGAACATGATATTTTTTTGAAATAGTGATGTAACCACCAGACCTCAAACATCATGTAAGCAAAACCATAACGACCGTGATGCAATCTTTTGATGTTTTTGTCTGGGTGTTTTCAGATTTGAAAAGGAAGGTACATCAGGCAAGTGGTCTGGCCACGTTTCATTAGAAAGCTAAATACCTTCATGTATAACCTAAGGAGCGACGAGTCGAGCCGGCACTCGGTCGACACCTACGTTTGCACCGTTGCTTGCGTCGCTCGATTCGGTTGCAGTGTTCCATTCACCTTATTCGCCGACGTCGAGGTTCAGTGACTCCGTCGCCGACCGACTAACTCCTCGAACACGTCACCGGCGCGGTAACGCTGCCGTTTCATCACCTACAGCCTATCGCCGCCCGACTCTTAAAATTCTGTGGGTGTACCGCGGCCGTCGCCGCGACCTCGTTTCATGGCAGAGTACGAGAACGAGTACGATCGCGAGGAGCGGCGGCGTTATGTAAAACGTCGGCCCGTGTGGTGGTGCGACGAGTACGATGAGTGCGGCGCTGGCCGAGAAGGTGCAGCTCGCGTTGCGCTCGACCGCGTGCGTGCCCCGCGCTCCGCCGCCCCCTCGCAATTTTGCTCGCCGGTCGGTTTCACTCGCGACGGACGGCGGAGGCGCGGGGCTCCGGAGGTCGCGCTCCTCCCGCCTCCTCCCTCCGAGACGAGCCGCCTGGCCGCTCGGGCACTCGGCCTCTCAGTCAGTCAGTCGTCGAGCGGAGTGCGTCGACGCCGGTAGGCTCCGCGCCCCGGTGGTCGCTGCTTCTCTCGGTCCGCCGCTGCGACCGTCGATCTGTCAGATCGCTCGCGCGCCGCCGTTTCGGGAGTCGGAGTGGTAGTTGCGGGTGCGTTTGCGACGGTCACGACCGCGGAGCTGCGATCGAAAATAGCGTTCGTTATCATCACGACCTCGGGCGGCGAGACGAGATAGCGCGAGGTCGGCGGCACCTGCGCGCCTCGCTCCACGTGCGCGCTCGCTGCACCCGACAATTAGCGAGTGCTTGCCGGCCCTCGCCTCCTTGCCGCCCTCGCGCCCTGCATTGTCTGCAGTAGTCTGCAATTGACCATTTCTAATCATCCTCCACCAAATCTTGCTCCTTTACTCTTACATTGACGATCATTCATTTCATTTTCATTTGGTTTAGGGATCTTATTTGGCCTCTTTTAGATATTTTACTAAGGAATGTAGTTTACGTACAATGATGGAGACACAATGATATTGCGTTAAAATGAACTCCGTCCTTATGAGTTTTTATCGTTCATTAAATGGAATTATCTTCCTTATCTTTACTTTGTATATTTAATAGTGTATATCAGACATTGGTTCGCATTATACCTAAGTATTTACAGCACTCTCGTTTTTATCCGTTTCTTTATTAATGAGTTTTACATCAATACGCAGATCGTTTATCATCCTAACATTTATGCGTAAAATATGCTTTACAGTTTTAGGCGTAACTATCACACACAATATTATTTGATCCACAGCAGGAAAAATAATTTGAGTACTTCTAGTTACATTGAATCTATTACGGCTAAATAGTCTACCTGTATGATTAAATCATCAATTTCTAGATTTGCATTACTTCTTTTATGTTACCGTATGTTCTTTTGCTTTTCTTTCTTAATTTTTTTGGTTTTAATTATGATTTGAAATTAGGTAGGTGAATGCTGTATTGTATTATATATACGTCTATGGTTTTTTTAATTATTTGTTACAATTTTTTTATTTTGTATTGAAAATTGGTTTTAACATAAACATGTGAATAGTGGATGTGGAGGATAGGTAAATAGCCAAATTAAAGAAATCCATAATCTTCCTCCGCTAAATGTATTTGAATTGCAAAGCTATTTCTTTAAAAAAAGTTTATTGTCAAATAGATTGCTAGGTACCTAGTTTCCAAGTTCTTCTGACATCTTAAAAACTGCATTTACAGAAACTGACTGCCACTTTACCTTGCCCTTTTTCGGATCAAATGGCTTAGTTGTTTCGATACCAATAAAATAACTGTATTTTCAATGAAACACTAAATGTAGTGTTAAAGTCAATATCATTGTAGGTGTCAAAGTCATCGGTAATGACTGAAGCAGATTAATTATTTCCAGTGTCGTTTTTTATTTTGTGTCCAAAAACAGGTTTTGGATCTTTTGATGGTCTGATTGGTCTGATCGCGGAGATGAAATTACTGAAGCTAGAAACATGAATTTGGATTACCCTCCGACGTTTATGGGCTGAGATTTGGTTTAGTTGGTTCTTAGATTGCTGGTTAATATTTGTAAGTCATTCCCGATGGGTAAAATAACGGACGAAGTTTGCGTGGATAACTCTACTTTATAATAATAATAATAATGATCAAAATGTAATAATAACTAAGTAGTCTTGAGTTCTGTGCGCAAATTCACTTTCCATTAATTGCGCAATTCTAATAAGAACATTGTGACTGTCGTAAAAACGTGTACAAGTAAGTAGATCTTCCTTTATCAGCGAATTGCTGATGCTGACGTGTGACTGTCTCATGTAAGTCATGTTGTAATTATAACATTTGCTCACTTCTTACGCACAAATTGTCGGTGGACAATACCTATTCGTTACTGGGCGACTTTTTTTTTGTTTGCAAATTAATTCTATTTAAAATATTTTGTTGATGTCTACAAAAAGATGTGACGCAGAGACATCACTGGATTTGACACAGATTGCATTCAAGGTATTTGTTCTTGTTGCCCACGTTTTTTTGGTCCATATCGAATACCTGTAATTTTCTAGATTTTAAAATCTTGTGATAATATTTTTGTTGCATTTTTTGCATGATTGAACAACAATTGAACAACAATGTGCATGATATGATTGAAATGCAAAATATCATTCAAATTCAAAATTATTGACACATGTTTGAGAATTGAACTTTATCCAATTAGCTTGAAGTTTAATATTATAATTATTTTGCTTGTACTTAGAAAAACGCTCTCGATACATTTTCTGAGTCATAATTGTATGTGCATGTCTCAAATGCGTATGTGTTTGCGTCATAGCGTCTTTCTTGATTTCGTTACTTAGTCATCTTTAACTTTCCTAAAAAATATTTTGTTATTTTGCACTTACATTAAAAATTTATAGAAATTATCCTATTGTATGTTCTCTACTGTATCTTATCCAATCCAAACTCCCCCCCATATCCTTAATTACAATTTATCACTTCGGTCTGCAAATAATCTTTCCTTACGTGTTTCTTTTCACTCTACGTCTTTTTCCAAAACTCCTTCAACTTCCTAAAATTATCCGTCTTGCTACTTCACTTCACTCCTTGAAGTGCCAAGTCAAAGAGCATTATATGCAACTCTGATTGTTGTCTCCTGTACTCCTGATCTGTTCACCTGTGCTATATCATTGTCTATCATTGTTTTTACTTTTCATAAATGTACCTTCTTATTCTTCATCTTTTTTCTATCTTTTACTTCTAACCTGTGGTTATCTGGAAGAAATTACTGGATCGCCATTCGTACTGCATACTATGTGTATTATCTTATTTTCCTTTTGGCTGCACCCTTTTTTGCGTCTCACTGCTGGGCACGGGTCTCGCTCCCAATATTGGGAGACCTGGAGCTTCCACCACACTGCTACAATGCGGATTGGTTCCTTTTATATGTTAAAATTTCTTTTTTGTCATATTATGCCATAAAGAGTTAAATAAATTAACTGTCAGACGCTTCGACCAACGCAACACAAACAATATTTTCCTTAATATGGCAAACCTAGGATCCTACTCATTTTTACGAATGGCGTTATTTGAATTTTTTGTCTATTCATTATGCGAAATATTTCAAAGAAAAAACTCGTTTCGTTTATTTTTTTAGTTTCATGTGATAATTATAAAATTAAATTTAGTCAGTTCAGACAATGACATGATGATGATGACAGAAATGAAGAATTGTTAGAATACCTTATTAACAGGCGAATTTGATCAGCGGAAACATTAAAGTTCTTTATTTTTATCCTTTGAAAAATACTGCGTATGTGGAAGGGATCGGAGGATATTGTTCGTTTAGATATGAAAGTAATTTTTATTGTTCTGTCGTAATCTGACTGTTGAGTTAGAAAACAAGCTTTAATTGCATTCCGTCGAGCGCTGAGCTATGATAGAAGCGCCGGGTATAGCAATAGACGAGTTACGAACGTTACATAATATATAAACATGTAGTGTAGTACACGTGTCGTCCACAGAACGAACTTATATAACAAGTGTGTACAACGATATGGGCGCCTCACTCACACAGCTTGATTCATACGATTTCTTTGCTCTTACTGTGCGATACATTTTTAGAACTACACATAAATTGATTATTATTGTAGTCACGCGTAATTATTTGTTGGAATTTCACATACTGTGATTTGGACGAAATTGTTACATTTTAGGTATCCGTTTACTTTGTTTTGTCTTAACTTTGAATACAGATAGAACTCAGATTTTAAATAGAAAATAATATGGTGGCTAAGCATTCCTATATTTTCTAATTTTCCGCGCAATTTTCTTAATTTATTCTTTCATAAGATTTCTCCTGATAATATCAAACACAACAAAGAGGAATTAGTGAAATCGATCTAGCCGTTCACGCGTGATAACGTGCGGAAATTGGGATTCATTTTTATATATAAATTACGTTTACATTTTAGATATTTGGCATAATATTTAAAGTGTAATATACGCCAACATTCTCATTATATTTTCTGAGCCTACTAGGTAGTTTAAATGAGATATAGCTTTCATAAATGCCATTATAATAAAAAAATATTAATAGGTTGACGCGATGGTGAAATATTAAATATTGGATACCGAATATTTATTTCCATTAATTAATGGTAACCGAAAATTTTATGTCTATTGATTTATATTTTTGTTTGCCAATATGACTGCATATATTAGATATTGTAGATCATATATTTATCGTTTGCATATGATTAAAAGAAAGTAAATTGCTTTTCACTTGACAGATACCGTTTTCTTATCTAAGGATCTGATATGGGTCTGATGGGTTCTTATACGATCATTCATCATCCTGAGCTTTTCATGACTATATTAAATGTTAAAAAACATTCAGATTTGGTAATCAAAACTAATTGTGGTTCTTTTGTACTTACCTTGATAACATCTTTTTGTAATCTTTTTTTCCCCTTATTGTTCCAACACTTCCAACGACTTAACTCTTGTAAGCCGTCCACACCAAGTCTTTTCAAAAATTGACCTGTGACAGTCGGAGCGAAATCTAGGTTTTCTAAGTCTTAAGCTTGTACTCTGGAGTACAACATATTTTAGTGGAATCTGTTGGTTTTGTTTTCTCCATTAATATTTGTCAGGAGTTTGCGTTAAATTACGCATTATGTTATTATTACATGAGTGCGCATTCTGTGTCGTACAAAGCAAAGAGCTTTGTTATTGTTGATTTAGAATGTTTCAGAGCATTGTGGTTGTACGCCTTGCGTGTTATTGCTCGATAATGGCAACGCATTCAACACGTGTACTCTATCGCTCTGACTAAACTGATAACGCTCGCCTACTTATGCTTAGTGCACCTGCTGCGGTCTCTATAGTCTTATATCAAGTTCTGTGCTTTTTTGTTTTTCATTAATTTTATTTATGGTAATGTTGCGATACTCGTCTCTGTTACATTCGTGTTTATTTTTTATTGTTTTCTTTTCAGGGATGTTTCACTCCTAATGTTTTAGGATCAGAAAACCAGTTCGTTTTCAGTGTTGCTCTATTTTTTTCTTTATTTCGATTTACTGAACAGTGATCTAGGGGTAAATCTATTGTTTTTAAGCTTTCCTTTTAAGAACTCGTAGCCAATACAATGTTTGTATGCAAATTATTGAATAGGCGGATTATTCTGCGCGTTATTATGATCAATGATGCTGTAATCAATCAGTTCTTTGGGACGTTATGACAAACAAACATATGTTTCGATAAACAAGTCGTTTTTCTTCTTTGCTCAAAATCCACAATGTCTGCCAATTCAGTTCGCCACGGTACCAGGGCCGCAGAAACCGGCAGGCGCTGCGGGTGGCGAGTGCGGGGGAGGGAAGTGAGGAGGAGGGAGCCGAGGCAAGTGCACGTGCCCGTAGCCATGCTACTGCAGGCCATGCGTTCGACGCCCTCCCCTCGACTCCCCTCACTTGTTGAGCCACCGCAGCGCTACAATCGTATATCGTATCGGAGCGGTTGGCCTTCGGGTCACACATAATCTAACTTGCTTCCTTTGTTGTTCACGTTCGATCTCTTTTTTGCAAGTCGCTATCGCTGCTTACATGGCTAAAAAGCAGACATTTTGATTTTCCTTAACTGATTGGCGAATAACAAAAATATTGAATAATCAGTAATTATCTTTCTACATTTCAACACAAAACATCCCAGATTTAGCAATGATGTTAGATAAAAAAGTCTTACAGAAGAAAGTTTTAGCCGCTGTTGTTTGCTGGCGTTGTTGGCGTTTACTTACATAAATTTTATTTATGGACCAAAATAACGCAATAAAGCTAAAATTAGATGAATAACAGTTACCTAAAAAGTTTGCAAATTTCAAAACAGTCTTAATTAACTTTACGGAAGAAGAAGACCCTGGCTGAAAGTACGCAATAACTTTTTATTTTTACATTCAGGCCTGTGTAACTCCATTGATTTTACTCTCGTAATCATTTTACTCGTAATCATAGGTATCTGTCTCCGATGTATCTTTCCTTGACTTTATATGAAGTTTAGATGTTTGAACTTTTCTCGACACATTTTGTAAACGTTTTTGGTTTCAACTTCGCACGCAGTGACCTCGCAAACACATCGGCGTTGTTATTAAACTAAAATAAAGTGTGCTTACAGATAAAATAAATGAATAGAACTCATCAAAATGAATTGAAAGTGATAGTTTGACTGTTTATATTGCAAAATTAACTGCAGTGCAAGAAATGAATAGGACGTAAGTGAAACAATGAGGAACTATAAAGTGCGTAGTTAGCGAAAACATTGCCCATGTAGGAATGGGTATACTAAAAGAAACCACCGAAGTGAACTTAATCACTGGCTACCGGAGACCTAATATCGAGCCGAAGTTGTTTAGCGCAATGGAAGCCCCGGGCGAGGCATTTTACACCGACACCTACCATACAATCGCTATCAATACCAGGGAAACAGAATTTGGGAGTATTGTGGAGCCGATACCGATAACGCTGAAAGCATACAAACCATACGTCGGCCACGCTCATCATATAAATGACTATGGATTCCCTCAACCAGTTATAACCAGTGCATATTCAAACCCTCGAGTCCCTGAGGATCAAAAACCATCAACTTCAGTGTGTGTCGAGAGTCCCGTCAAGGAGGAAATCAAAGATCCTCAAAAGGTCACCCGACCCCCACCCAAGAAAAAATGGATTAAAGAATATTTGGGTAAGTATGTTTTGCAAGATCTTTAAAAATTTGTAAACAAGATAAACAAATTTGGATTCTTCTCTTTACAATCATACAATAACTGTGTCTACAAGCAAATATTTAGATTTGTAGTTGAGACTACAACTAAGCATGTTTTGTGGAATTATTGCGTTTGCGTTATCGTTTAATATTTTGCCGGTAATACTAAAGTAAGTAATTTGCTCAGTGATAATCAGTATATACGACACAGTTAAGCAACAACAAAGGCTTAGTTGAGTATATGGTTGTGTGACACGCACGACACGATGGTAAGAGATATGCTACCGTAATGCAACTTCGCGTATTACAAATATTACGCATTTGCCGCATTGCATAAATGAAATCAAACATATAGCAACATATTCTACTAGATAAACTACTCAAGAACAGATAATGTAATTCTAATACGCACATAAAATTAAGCAAATATTTGTATTCTTTATACAAAAAATTCTAAAAACATTGAAGTAGGGCAGTAAATTAACACTACCCTATTTTACGATTTTATGTACTTCGCTGCTCCGTTTCAAATTGTAGGAGCTTGAGATGTTGTTTAGCACCATACTGGATGAATTTTAAAGCTATAAGAAAGCTTTTGAAGCTTTAAGAAAGATTTTAAAGCTATAAGAAAGATTTTAAAGCTAAAAAAAGACCAATAACAAAGTAGCGATTGTTTTCGGTATCTTAATGTACAAATCATTCGAGCACAGAAACGCTCAAAAATTTGCGCAGTCATCCACTTCTCGACTATGCTAGTATAAGCCTTAATTAGTATGTAGTTCTATTGAGTTTTACTCGGGTCGCAAGGCTTGTGCTCCAAATTACGTATCTTATTTACTTGATTTTGTGCATGCAAAGTGCCCTTTGCTTAATTCTAAGAGAAAAATTTATGTTTAACTTATAATTAAAAAGAATAATATTATTATTAGGTACGTATTATCTAAGCGTATATTTTTAATAATTTCTTTTATCGATGCCTCGCTTGTGGAAGTGCCTGAGTGTATCTGACAAGACTGATATGCCTTGGAGACAGTTGGTTACCTTCGCAACGAGTTACCGGAAGGAAGTAGTAGGATGAACAAGCTTATATACATATTTAATTACTTATATAAGCTTGTTCATGCACATAAAATAGTATAAGATTCAAAAAGTACTCAAAAATAACCAAAATTAAGTTTTGCGAGCTTTTGTCACGTTTACTGTAAATTTTTAGGCGTTCGTTTTTTCGGTGAAATTATGGCCGAATATTCGACACAAATTTCGTTTTTGTATGACACTTGTATATTTCCTTCCTTGTTTAATAATTAAACATTTTTAATATATCAATTTAGAATAGTAATACGCTTGATTACATTTAAAAAAGACAAGGGTTAAATAAGGGTTCTACCAAAAGAAGAGAAACTAATGACTGAGAAATGTGAATATTCGGCCTAAATATTTGTCCCGAATATTTCACGGAATATTTCGTAAAAGAAATATTCTTTCATCCACGGCTTTGTACGCTTTGTGTAACCAGAAGACAGTAGGTACAATACTCGTATAATAAATAGTCTAAATTGGAAACTTACTATGTATGTGCTACTATAATAAAACAATGACTAATATAAATTTTGGAGACAATCCGACGAACTTCGTATTGTTATTTTTTAAGAGCATTTTAATACTTTCCGCTAATTTTCTATATGAGCCGTAGATTTTTTATATATATACTACGTCGACGTCGACGTTTTGTAAGTTAGGTAATACCGACTCAATAAAATAATGTAATTCCGTACAAAAATAAAATTATGGTGTTAGGGCAAAAATATTATTATGGTTCATGTAACAATCCTTGTGTAACCCACAAATATGTAATGATTATTTTTATTGCGTACTAATTAAGTAATGTACATGGCGGTCTAATTTATGAGCAGGAGCGCATAAGCGGGTAGGATGTTATTACTATCGCAAGTGTCGTGATGGCGCAGTCAGCCGTCAAGGTGTTTGCTGCCAAGGTTGCAACGAGCAGCTTGACGTGCTTTGTATTCGAGTGCGTGGCGCCGACACAATTCCTTGCTACTGTTCTATTGCTATCCTTGCTTGAACGAACCGCCAATACACATAAACGCGAATAATGATCTTCACTTTATTATAATCTCTTTCTTATAAAATACTAGCCTTCCGCCAGCGGTTTGCCGGCGTGGATCCGATTTATAGGTTCCCGTAGGGTAAAAACCATCCTTTTTTCTTGCATAAGGTCCTCTATCTGTGTTCCAAATTTAATTATAGGTAGTTGGTTCAGTAGTTTAAGCGGGAAAGCGGGAAACAGAGTTACTTTCGAATTTATAATATTAGTATGACTATGGAATATAACGGGCAGCGATGGCCGAGTGGTAGAAAACCGGGGTCTTCGACGCGACCGATCCCAGGTTCAAATCCGCGGCTCGCACCTCTGACAAAGAAATTTGTAATGTGCGAATTTATCGCTGCTCCACGGTGATGGAAAATATCGTGATATTTCATTGATTACGATGTTCTCCATTGCCGTGCATACCTGAGAGAAATTCATAATTTCTCGAAAGCATGACGTCCACCAATCCGCACTTGGCCAGCGTGGTGGACTATGGCCTAAATCCCTCTCAATTGTGTGAGAAGGAGACCTGTGCCCAGCAGTGGGACATAAAAAAGGTTGAGAAAAAAAAATTACTATGGATTACTACCTGAAGGCGCGACGTCGTCCGCGTGGACAGAGAGATTTGTAAATCAAAGATAGTCTAAAATACGTCAATGTTCTTCCAAACCTTGTTCGATAAATGGACTACCCAAAATAAAAGATATACATATTTTTTAATATAGTAGTTCCTGAGATTAGCGCTTTCAAACGAACTCTTCAGATTAGTACAGATAGAAGACTTTTTAATTAGATGCCTTAAAATAACAATTAATTTTATTAAGTATCTTCCTTTTTGTAATTTACCTCAATAGCTAAAGGCCACCAATGTTCATTTTTAAGAAGAATTTATTCCACAACCAAAAACATTGACTCATCGAAGTATAGCAACAAAATTTACTTTACTTAACTGTTTTGATTCTTTACCTTTATGAAGAGAAATCGTCTTACAAACGAAATGCAGTGAACTCTTTTAACAAAAAAAAAAAAAAAAAACGAGTTGCACTCCGGCAGTGCCGGCAGAAGTGAAAATATTAACGTTGTGCATTTTTGGTATTTTGGAATGGTTAGAGAATAGGTAATTTTGCACGAATTGCTTTTATTATCAGTATTATTTTTCATCTAGTATTTTCAGTAGGTTTTCATCTAGTATTTTTATTAAGTACTCACTCATTTACTTTCACTATTTTTTCGTCACTTTTTTCATTAATAGATGCACTTTGTTCAATGTCCATATTTTAAATACTTGATACATATAAACGAATTTTACAAGTATAGACAGTCCAGCCATCAGCTGTCACCCCTCCGTCTTACGAATATTCGATCAGGCCACGTGTCCTGACATGGTCCTGACGCGAGTTTAACATTTTTTACCCATCTTAAAAAAAGTGTACAACGCCCGCTAAAGAAGTTTTCACTTCAAAAATAAATAAACTGAAATGTCTATTTCAGCGTACATTATCTTTTCTCGTTCATTTCTTTCACCTTTGAAAGTGTTTTGTCCTCAAAGTATACATTACTCTATGTAATTCTATTAAGTTTACATACACGTACATAATATACTTATCACAACAGTTAAATGCTGATTCGTTTTTACATTTACCATCCACGGATTCGTATCCTGACAATAATTATAATGGTTGCGTAACAGTCTGGCCCACGATGCGCACACATCGATATTTTCTCGTAATCCAATTAAGTCTTCTATGGCAGCCATTGCATAAGACTTGTAATTTGTACCTGTAGTTTTATGGGATTAAAACTATATCACTTTACCTTGCGTGAAATGCGGTGTGATGATATGTTTACGCGATTCATCAATCATTGTGATGAACGAGCCAAATATGTAGCTGTGAAATTGTTAACGCAAAAGAAGACGGAACAACTTTATTGATATCTGTCTATTAGTAGTAGTCAGTTATAATCATTGTAATCTTTGCAATTGCCATCACTTCCAATCTATAATATGCTCAGTTGTTATAATTTTAATGCTCAGTTTATTAGTGACGTTATTACGTATGTTGTTATAGTCACTATTGTATCAATTCTGGATTAAAATTATAATTTTCTGATGCTTTGCCGAATTCACGTCTGTGGGTTCCTTATACTTATTCAAAGCTTATATTGGTCTAAAAGAAATTATAGATTCAACACAACGAGATAGATTGTAAAGTTTGTAGAATCTTAGAAGTGGAGTAGATATGAAATGGAGAGTAGAGTACCTACCTAGTTTCTGGTGACTCACTAGGCGTGATGCCCTAAGAAATTGCTTGATTTGTTTGTGATGTAATCGAAAGCTGTATTGTATAATACGTCACTGTTTATACAATACAGAGAGTGACGAGTTACGGTTATTTCTTCGTCTTTCTTCGTCTTTCTTCGTCTCAAATTATTATTTTTTCTACTCACTCCGCATTTTACTCTCTTTTAACACTCTTGCTCATTTTCAATTGATTTTCTTGATTTGTGTTTTAGTAATGTGCATTTGTCTTTTTTTTGTGTTTCCTGTGATTCCATATCCACTCTTGCCTCCCCGATCGCACCTTATATTATAACATGGTAATTACGTTTTTGTTTATCCGATGTTAAGGCCGCTTGCGACGAATATTTTTGACAAGGTGCGTCGTTATCTGTTCAGTTTCGAGAACTCGTTTATTGGTGGCCGACCCCCGCTCATGCGCCGTCCTACTCGTACGGGTTAGCGAGTGCTGAATACTGACTGATACATTAGAATAGAAGATTGTGTAACGTCGACTATTAACAACCGAACATCATTACGGTTGATCAAGCATCTTTGACGATAAATAGGTAGCAAAGTAAGTTTAGTTAGGTTATATGTAATTTTTATTGGGGTTAAATATAATGATCAACATAAAAAGCTAATAAATAAAAAGCAAATTAATGCGCTATTTCTGACTAAATAAACCTCCGGGAAAGGGGAGTTTCGGGGGGGAGGAGTGGGCGAAGCCTCCCGCCAAAAAAATACAAAAAGGACTCATTTAAAATGAATGGGATCGGTTAGAAGTTAGGTTGGACTTTTTTTAATTAATACAAAAGAGGAACCCCGCGCAGCGTACCGCGTACCATTAAAAAAAGCAAATAAAAAAATTGGTAATAAAAAAAAATCCAGCTTCGTCCCCCGAAACCCCCCTTTCCCGGAGGTATATTTAGGCAGAAATAGCGCATTAATTTGCTCGCTAAGATTTTGTGATCATTTACGGTGCAGTCGTGACTAAAATAGCTGGTAAGTTAAACATAAGCCATTTTTATTTGCCGAACTATATTCTCCCTTTCACCATCACCTTGTTGGTTGACTTTTCATGCAGATTCCACTTAAGTCATCATCTAAGCTAACGCATGTTGGGCCCGGCTGTGTGCAATAGGCTACCAACCAGGCAATATTATTGAACTTGGTAGCTTAATGACATTAAAATTTAAAAGGTGGCTATTAGAACTGGCTTTCTGCAGTGTCGAGGAATTTATGCAACATTAATAAAAATCTTAAGCGTATTATTTTATTTATTATTATTTTCTTTTATTGGAATCATGATAATTTAACGACATTTTATCTTTTTTATTTTCTGGATATGGCTTTTGATTTTGCGATATTAATTTAAAAAAAAAACGGGTTGCACTCCGATAGTGCAGGCAGAAGTGAAAATTAGAAATTTTGGAATGGTTAGAGAATAATTTCGCACGAATTGCTTTTATTGTCAGTATTATTTTTCATCTAGTATTTTCAGTAGGTTTTCATCAAGTATTATTATAAAGTACTCACTCATTTTCTTTCACTATTTCTTCGTCACTTTTTTCATTAATAGATGCACTTTGTTCAATGTCCATATTTTAAATACCTACTTGATATACCTAACCGAATTTTAAAAGTATTGACAGTCGAGCCGTCATCAGCTGTCACCCCTCTTTCTTACGAATATTCGATCAGGCCACGTGTCCTGACGCGAGTTCAACATTTTTTACCCATCCCAAAAAAAGTGTACAACGCCGCTAAAGAAGTTTTCACTACAAAAAAGAAAACATTTGTATTGATCCAAATTATTGTAAATTTATAGTATTTTTGACATAAATGGAATTCCTATTCGAATAAATAACAATGTTCTATGAAATATAAATCATGTCATTGATGTTGCAGCATAAAGTCTTTATTTTTACCCACCAGTTCATGGATTGGTTGGGTACAAACGTGCAGTTTTATATATTCAATAGACATTAGACATTTTCATGTTTAAATCATATTGCACGATGACTTAAACGTTTTGAACATTGCTCAACCTATATAAATATATAGTTACAAAAGAATCGGCTCAACTCATTCGACTTATCGTAATCATAGAATTCGTAGTAACCTAGCAGCGACCCGGGTGTAAAATGAAAGCAAATCTCGTATCGGCATTTTGGACAGTAAATCGTTCGCTAAGCGACGAATACATAATATTATGACTACCTACCTATATTGTTCAATTACACGTGGTTAGCGCTGTGCGACGGCGGGTGATAAAACCTAAAGCGTCACGAAATGCCCAGCGAATATCGATATCTGTGTGTTGGAGGCTATTGACATTGAGATATAAATGTGGCACGCAGACAAAGGCACCAGCTTTGGCCATTGGCTGCTGAGCAGTTATCAGCTGTCGTAATCTGTAACGGCCCATATAAACCCTCATTTATTTGCAACGGAGGGATCTTAGAATTGCTTGGAAGTATTTTTAAGACTTCCATGAAATAAATACATCAAATTTTTGAACTTTATAGTAAGCATATAAAAATTAAAAATGATACGCGTCGTCGCCTTCTAGTCTAAAATAAAGACACTTGAGTCGGTAGGAGGCTAAAGATGAATGCGCCCTTCCCTTGCGGCAGTGCCTCAATCCTGTTGCATCGATGCGGGTTGGGGAGGTCGGGGAGGGATGCCGCGTGACGTGCTATTATCACTTGGCACCCGGCCCTCCGCAGCTCCGCCACCCATGTCCTCGCTCGCTTATCAGTTCCAGACCCGGTGCCACCCCGCCACCCGCCACTCCGCTGGAGATAGTCCTCAAGCATACGCGCTCTACTCGATGTTACATGACATCAAGCCCACTTAAACCCAACGTCTTGGTTAGTAAACAATCAATCCGTAGTCTGCGCGTTATGAAATAAATAATTACAAGTGAAGCTAATATAAGCGTGTTAAAAAACAGACAAAAAGCGCCTACAATTTTGTGATTTATAATCGCGATAGTAGTGAAATTTTTATCGTTATTATTATTACCAAAAATAATAGATTTCGTAACTTTTTCTGTTTATATACTGTTATTTTTTTTACCGAATCTTAAGCGTGATTTTTGTTGCACTGAGGTTGCCACATTTATTATCCCGCAGTTTTGTTTTCTCTTCCCCCGGAGAAGTTATCCAATGTAGACAAACTGAAATTCAGTTTACGTAAAGAAATACTTATTTTAATACATACTAGCTGTCCCCGCGAACTCCGTATCGCGTTTAAATATTAAATAATAATAATAATGGATAGCATATAAACCTTCTCCGTGAAAAAATACATATACATACCAATCTTCATAATAATCGGTCGAATAGTTTCTGAGTTTTGCGATGTCATATATACAAACATCCTCTTTTATATGTATATAAAAAGATATTACGTCAGTTACTGTCTTGTTGTTTCAACATCATAATCTAAGTTACTGTAATAATCATATTATATCAATTCCGACTTTGAAATGCTCTCATCGCGCAAACAGTCTATTGAGTATACCTATTACTTCAAAAGAAATAGAAATCAGCCTAATATTATCGACTAATACCGAAAAAAGGTCGTAAAGAGACTATATTTAGATCTTATTTAGTGTAGTTTCGCTATGCGGGAGATTGTTATTCTTGCCGATATTTCGATTTAGTCTCTTGAATAGACTGATATGCAATTTTAGTTGTTTTCACTTTGTTAAATACGCGCTTATACAATTTTCAATGTTAACTGTTTTTGCCCCCTACTAGAATATAAAATGAGCTTTCGAATTTGAATCATAATTTAACATGGACTCAGATCAAGTTGCATTTGCATAGAGGTTTAAAGGTACACAAACTAGAAACATTTTTTTATATTATGATTTTTAATTTCCTGGGTATACCAGTCCAGAATGCGTGTCTACCAGACTGTGTGTACTTAATTGCTTATTTGTTAGTTATTTTTTTTTGTTATTTTTTATATTATATGTATATCTTGCAATATTTGTAAAAGCAGACAATATTGTATAAATTAAAGAGAGAAACATTTCTTAATTATTATTTTTAAATACTAGCGGCCGCCCGCGACATCGTCCGCGTGGACTTTAGTTTTAAATATTTCTAAAATAAAAGTAGCCAAAGTTACTCTCTATTACATCAGCTTCCTGCTAGTGAGTGAGTCCCGTCAAAATCGATCCAGCCGTTTCAGAGATTATCCGGAACAAACAGACAGACAGACAAAAATTGTAAAACATGCTGTTTTGGTATATGTACCGTATATATATACATTCATATACATGTAGTAAAAAGCGGTAATTTCAATATTACAAACAGACACTCCAATTTTATTTATTTGTATAGATTTGAAGTCTACAGACGCTACAGACAAAGGTGTGCAAATTTATAATTTTACAATCATTATTGGAATAATTTTATTTATAATAATTTAAATGTTATTGCTGATTATTATTAATAGTTATTATTTAAATGTCAAAATCAGTAGGTAAATAATAATAATACAATTAAAAAGTCATAAAAACAAGTCACAGGATAACATTAGGTATATTGTACAAACAAGTATCCTATCACCTTACATCACTAGGTCCCCGCACATATTAGAAGCTGAACGTTACGGTTACGGTTGCTTCACTATAGTGTTCGTGTTGGTTGAGCTTCGTCCAACTGAAACCTCCCTGTTTTGCGAGAATCGCGATGTGCGTCACTATCCTTCCCCCCGGTTACGCAACCTTTCTGACGTTCATGTTACCCCGGTACTGTTTCTGTCAGCACCGGTAATAATCCTTTTGTTTTATTTTCAAATTTATTGTTTCCCTCAGTTACGTGAATTAGGAAGTTGTCGCCTTCAGAAGTTTCATTTTCAAATAAGCAGCCAATAATAGTAATTATTACCTAAAGAGGATGTGCTTTTCTATTTCTGTCATGGTAGCAATTAATCCTTTTGCCTTATTTTCTGTCTTAGTGACGTGATTATGGAACTAATAAATAGCTGAAGTTAATAAAGTCGTCTTCCAAGTATTAATTTGCTCCTAGTTATTCTAAAATGTTGTCCTACCCTACCATCAACGTATCAATTTTCAAATTACCAGCCATGGATGGTAAATTTCACACAAAGAGATCACATATCATTACAGGCCTATCCTACATTATAATTAATTACCTTCCTTACATAAATATGAAATTGCCGATACTCTATACCGCCAACTTTAAAATCAAATGCCTTGCGTTTGATTAGGAATTCCAAATTCAAATTTATTTGGAAATAATGCCAGAAAAATGTTTAAAAATTCGTACCTATTTCATTTGTTTTCACATCGTTTGTATGAGCTTCAACATTGCTGTAAAAACAACTATGGACTAATTGAAAATTCGCGGTATTTACTATAACTTAACTGTATAACTTTTAATCAAGTACATATTTAACAAAATTCATGAAATATTCCGTTCACTAAAACCTACTAATTAAATCATATTAATATTCGGCTGGATATAAATGGTAATGTTTCGGACATCCAATTCATGCCTGATTAAAATTACAATAACATTGCAGCTTATAATATAACTATATACATATTTAACATATTTAAGTATACTAATATATTTTCTACTCAGTACTTTTACAATGAAATTCTGATGGAAAGAAACAAAAAAAAAACTAGTTACATAATCGTAGCGACTTGTTATTTAAATCTATGATGGGATCGAACTTCGATAGTAGAGCATAATTTAGTGGTTATTGCCCTGAACTACACAAAGTCGGGAACTGAATGTCACGAGTGTCATGGGGTCACCAACTCCGAGACCTATCCTCTCCTACAGATTGACGCTAAACAATTCAAATTCATTGTAAAATATTTCAAGTCAACCGGCCGACGCTCCTGGATCACGGATTCTATGATTTCCTATTATTTTCCACATAGTATACAAATAGCGATTTACGAATCCCGTACGATTCTATTTTCAAATTCAATAAAGTTTACTGAATCGATCATTTGACGTAAAATCTAATATATAAAATTCTCGTGTCACGGGGTGCGTAATTGAAACCCTCCGAAACGGCTCGACCGATTTTCGTGAATCTTTGCAAGGATATCGGCTAGGGTGGAGAATCGGACAACATCTATTTTTCATCCCCCTAAATGTTAAGGGTGGTCCACCCTTAACATTATTAACCTGCAGCTACTGCACCTTTTCAAAACGTATTGCATTACGGCAGAAATATAGGAAACTAGTGGCCGCCCGCGACTTCGTCCGCGTGGACTTTGGTACTAGTCATAGCATGATGTTATATGTAAGTATAGCCTAAAGCCCTCGAGTGGCTCCCCTGGGGTTGCCCGTGTCCATAGGCGACGGTGATCGCTGAACACCACGCGGCCCGTCTGCCTTTAAAAAAAGCCTTCCCCGATAAATGGGCTATCCAACACAAAAAAAAAAATTTCAATTTGAACCAGTAGTTCCTGAGATTAGTGCGTTCAAATAAACATACAAATGAACGAACGAACAAACTCTTCATCTTTATGTATAGATTAAAATATTGATTAACGGGCTAACTGCCTTTAAAAAAGCCTTCCCCGATAAATGGACTATCCAACACAAAAAAAAAATTTCAATTGGAACCAGTAGTTCCTGAGATTAGTGCGTTCATATAAACATACAAATGAACGAACGAACAAACTCTTCATCTTTATGTATAGATTAAAATATTGATTAACGGGCTAATATAACAAAATATGAATAAGCCAAAGACAACACTACTTTCTTAATCTTTGAAATAAAATAAGAAACGTAAAATTTTTCTTTTCTTTTAATATTGAATGGCTACGTTCTTTCTATGTTTATGCCAAATTTCATCAAAATCGGTTCAGTGGTTTAAGCGTGAAAGAGTAGCAGACAGACAGACAGACAGACAGAGTTACTTTCAAATTAATAATATTAGTATGGATGTACAAGTTTTAGATCGTTTTGAATTTCTTTAGCTGGTTGAGACAATTTCCCTGACAATGGCTAACAACCAAATACATAAAAGGACTTGTTTTCCAAAAACTTATTATTACTATTTTCATTTTTTTGTCATCAATGTTTGTTTTTATTTCCTCCTCATTCACCAAAGAATGTCATATCTATGCATATATGCCCGTACCATCAAAAACATATTTAGACTATAAGTACCTACCATATTGATGTCTTTATTCTTTAATTCGGACTAGGTAATTTGAGATTTAAATTATTTTTCAAATCGGGCCAAAACGCTTGTCGTCACGGAAACTGAAGATTTAGGCTTCAATTATATACAATCCTAACGTATAGGATCTAAAATACTTTCAGGTCATTAATTTGCTCTTGACCTCAACACTCCTATCGTATCTGTCATAATAAAATTAAAATTTCAGTGTCAATGACCTTGCTCTGTTGCTCGCGTTCATTGTAAATTGCCCAAAACACAAGAAAGTTATGCTTTTACATAATAGGGCGCAACGCAATGATATTTTACAAAGCTCGTGTCACGGACGAGTAAAAAAGTAGCTTGTGTGTAACATTCTGATAATGCTTTGATTTATAAAAAGTCTACGAACGCAGAGTATTTACGGACCAGTTTTTTTAGCATATCGGCCAGCAGCTGATTTTCGGCGTGGCGTGGCGTACGAAACGTCAAAGGAATCACACCCGTAATGACGTCATTTGGCCACGCCCCTCTTGTATCTCTTTCATTTTCATTAGTACGCTTCTGTACATGTGTAATCTCATTCCGCGGTGCAACGTGACTGGATATAGAGTTAATCAATAATGAGCCTTATTGTAACACATTTAAATAGAAATTAGTCAAAATATATTTCAAGGCGGTGTCATATCATGTTACTATCTCGTTTCTTTACGTTTTGTTGTCTCAGTCGATGTTAACGCGTCGATCTCTGCCGTTTTATGTTCCCCTGGTAATTTACCGCCACGGACTGCAGCCGCCAACGAGGTTTGACACGCGTTTGACAAGAAGTTGGCGGTCGCGGACGGGAAATTCATCCGGCAAAAGACTGTTGCGGATTTTCATAGTTGGAACAATAAAATTGTGGTGTTGCGAACGAGTGACCGTTCTGACGTGGCTCTTTTGTTTGCAGAGGAGGAGCCCAAGTCGCCAGTGTCAGTGCGAGTGGTGACGGGAGTGTCGGTGGCGGCGCGCAGCAATGGAGTTGTGCGGGTGCCGTCTCCGGTGACGGTGGCGCCCCCCTGCCCCGCGCCCGCACTCACTGCCGTCGCCCTCGAGGCGATCCCCGCACCTATAGCGCAGCTCCCCGCGCCCCACCTTGAATTTGTACAAGAACATTCCAGGCCGCGCACTACTAGCAACAGCCACGGGTAAGATATGATCTCCTGGTACCAACTGTGTCTAAATCAGCTGGGGGATTCGAGACGCTTGATGCTGTTGAAATCTCATGGTTCATTTGCGTTATTGCGGCGAATATCGTGCCACTTGGAGTTCCACTGAATGGTCCACTGAAGTTTTGTTAGGTGCATCATTATCATTAGGTACAGTGTGGCCTGTTGTTTTCAAATAGAGGTGCCGCCGGAGCAAAAAATTAGTACTTCTTATATGGGCAGAGAAAATGAAAAAATAAAAGGTTCAATCAATTAACTCATACTTTGCTATTTGGGGTAGCGCCCCTTTAGGCATAGCTTAAATCCGCCTGAGTCTTAAAGCATCAAGGTATGACAGGTATGACACCCGTCAGAGGAGTAGCCTTTACGGGCGAACCCCTCGTCCCAACGTTCATGCACAATGTGCCTTCTAGTTATACAACTATTGTGTCAGTGTGTCGGTGTCAGTGTTGACGGTGCATACAAAATGACGTTGTTAATTGAAATTGACATATTTGCGTCTGTAGCGATGAAATAATATTTGTGAATGTGTGACAAAATTAAAATGTGTGCGTTCTTCCCCCCGCATCAGATTTGGCACAAAAATTATGTATCCAAGCGAGGCGCTACGCCGTCTCTCCTAAACGGTGAGTCAGTACCTTTGTTGCTCTATGGCCTGAGTAATAATTTCAATATAATCTTGCATATAGTGCGAATTTTTTTAAATTAAGAAGTAAAATAATTTGCGCAAATATGGGCACAAAAAATTTGAGATAATTTTATTTTATTCAGTCAGGTCGTTACAGGATTTTCATTTGTACATTGAAAATCCTTAATGCAGCAGCATTAGCTGAATCGATAAAACTTTGTGAGACAAGAGAATCCAGAACGTTCTGTAAATTGCATGCAATAAATGCAAGGGGGGTCTATAAATTGAATTATAATTCATCCTTGCCTGTCGTCCCGGCATAGTGCGTGAGTTTGTTTTTCATTCGATTGCAGTCAAGGTTTGGATATTAAGAGACGTGAGATGAATATCTCAGCGCCTTGCCATTAAATGGATTCGTTGCATGCATAAGTGCATACTGCCTGTATTTTGAAATAATTATCTGGAGGTGGAGATATGATTTTGTGGTTATCTAAACACTACATTACTTCATTCAATTTTAATATACATCTCTTCTATGTAACCTATTTGCCTTTAGGATTTTTGTTGACTTGTTATAATTTTAGAATAATTGTGATAATTTATTCCTCACCTAAACAGAGTAGCTTAAATCTTCTTTAAGTTTATTTTAGTCCTAAATTATTCTTACTTTACTCACTTTAATAGGGAAACATCATTTAATCATGAGGGTAAGAGGCATTACGATTTAAGGGATAAAGGATAAAATATAAATATTTCGAAGACCTTACAAATGTTTCAAATAAAATACATATGTATCTTCAAAAAATGCAGCAAAATGTTACTCAAATCATTCAGACAATACTGCAATAGCCCTTTTGCCATCAAAATGTATGAAGGACCTTTTTTACTTTAAACTTGGGCTTGCTTCTGTGATAAAAAACAGTCCATTTATGGGTTTTTGGAAGATCAATATTATCATATAAAATTAAATGCTGTAATTAATACATTTAAGTTTGTATAGAATAAATGTTTTACTTTCCACACATGTGAAATTAATACCAATGTGCATTATAAAATTATTTATATATTTAAGCAGTACCTATTAAAAAATTTAACTCATTCGTATTTATGACTGAGCAATATGTATTTTGTTCGGTATTTCTTTCATACTTTATGAGCATCTTTTTGGTTATCATTTAAAACTGTGTACCCCACTGATAAACTTATTATCACTGATAATCTTATTATCAGTTTTAAATGTTAAAAATTTAAAGGACGCTTTTATCCCTTTAAAAAAATCACCAATGATAAAGGCATATAGCAAATATATGCGGCTTTATGGACAGAAACATAGTCTTTAAATCTTAATCCAATTAAAAAAAGGTATTACTGATTTATATACATAAGAAAAATAGCTAATGTATTAGCGGCAGTTATTTTTTCCTTTTTTCCTTTGTTTTATACAAGTTTACTGTACTACCACACCTTTTCTCTATACCAAAAACATATTTATCATATAAATTAAACCCATACATTGTCCGTAGGCTCACCCAAATCCCATCACCACCGTCCGTGGGCAGCAGCGGCAGCGGCAGCGGCAGCAGCAATGGCAGCAGCACGCCGCGCGCCGGCACCCGCGAGGTCCACAACAAGCTGGAGAAGAACCGCCGAGCTCACCTCAAGGAGTGCTTTGAACTGCTCAAAAGGCAGCTGCCGGCCACTCCGGATGACAAGAAGACCTCCAACCTCTCCATCTTGGGTTCAGCCATTCGGTATATCAATGTGAGTATTATATGTATATAAATACCAAGTATCCATGAAGCCTAAAAGCAGGAAAAGAATTGTCGAGCTCACATCAAGGAGTGCTTCTCTAGGGACATTTGCCAATCTCTCCGGATGACTAGAAGATCTCCAATGTGACCATATTGGGCTTAGTCATTCGGTACATCAATATTAGCATCGTATTCTTTTACTATAGGAAGTGTGGTGCCCATGGAAAAGAACCGCAGCGCTCACTTCCAAGGACTGTTTGAAGATCTAAACGTGATAGCTGCCGGCCGTCTACTTTGATAAGAAGATTTATTCCATCTTAGGCTTGGCCATATGGTACATCAATCTTCTTCCTTCTTCTTCTTTTTAGCTTTTCGTAGTCCATTGCTGGACGTAGGCCTTCTCTAATGTTCGCCATTCCTCCCGGTCCTGCGCCTTCTGAATCCAGCGGCTTCCCGCTGTCTTCTTTAGTTCATCAGTCCACTTGGTTGGAGGGCGGCCTGTACTTCCTTTTGCCGAGACGTGGTCGCTATTCGAGAAGCTTTCTTCCCCATCGGTTGTCGGTTCTCCTTACTATATAAATAAATACATAACGCTTCACACTCATACACTTACAGTAGCCTCTTACGATCAGCAGGTGATACCGTAGCTCTATTCTTAATCCCGAAGCTACAGGGACTTAACATCAATCCTTACTATTAAACCGTTAAAACATAACAATGTACGCATGAAGTCGTTGGAGAAGAATCTCTAAAGAGTTTGGAAGGCATAGCAATCGGAAACCCCAGACAAATATAACTCTACTAAGGTATCTTGATAGTTTATATACGAATTAACTCACGTGACATTTTTTCTACTAAGGTATATCAAAATTTTACTCAATTTCAATTAGTCATGCCAATAGCTTATAATATTTAAGTACCGTTTTATTGATAAACCAATTTTTTTTATTCTGTAGACAACGTTATTTTAGCAATGGAGGCAGAAATAAAAAAAATCGCAACTAATTTAAATTTCCATGTGACATGTTATCAACCTTACCCAACAGAACAGTTCAAACCTCCGATGTCAGCAGAAAATGTAAGCTAACCAGGCCGCAAGCGTGCGCGGTCATTGACTGATTCTTCAACGCGGTTCTGGTGTCCAATTTCATTATGATTTTCCTTTCTTCGAAGGCCGAGCATAAACTTGTTGCTATACGAATATGCTTCATAGGCAGCAATAGTTGCGTTTTAGTGGTGTAATTTTAACAGGGTGATGAGAAGCGAACCATACAAGCCACACATGGTAGCCAAACTCACTTATCATATTAATTTTTATTAATTAATTTTTCTTCAGCTGACAGTATGCTTATTAAACTAGGAAATCAAAATCAGATTTTGTATAAATAAGCTTAATATGAAATGTTTCCAATAAAACATAAGATGTTCCGTACCTTAGAGACTACTGGGTTATATGTATGTAATTTTTTACCTACTTAAATCCTCTCGGTGGCATCCCAGGCGTATGCTCGGCATCCCCACTAGACCATCTTGGTGTAAACTAATCTTACAAAGTAGGTATTATCAGTTTCTATCAGAATGGGCTCTATTCAGAAAGAGAATAAACGTTGCTGTATGGTAATTTTGACGACCCGCGTGGCGTAATTGTTACCATGCCGGACTGTCGGAGGGTCCCGGGTTCGATTCCCGGCGAAACAGAAATTTGAATGATGAGTTTAAATTTCTGTTAAATTAAAGGTCTGGGTGTTTGTGTTCCTGTCTTTGATGGCACCCACGACACAAGGTATATCTACTCTACTGTGGGGCTATGAGTGTGAAACGTTATTGTAAAGTAATGTATCCATAACAGAACATTGATCAAGGTTGAATAGACTCTAAAACAACTAAATAAGTGTCTAAGATCATGGTTAACTAAGTAACTTGTCTTGTCAGGAATGTGAGCTTCGTTCGTCATTTATATCCTAATCACCTCTTGCTTTAATTAAAGCAAAATTACAACGAGAAACCTGTTCAAGCCAAGACTGTGTAAAAGTTTATTAACATTTGAATAGTGTTAAAAACTGTTATTTAATTATATGAGCATTTAGCACTTGTCGCTTGGCTATTATGCCTAGAGAAATGATTGTAGTTATGAGGAAAATCTACGGTGACTTTATTGAAGTGAACTAGCCTTAGAGCATCAATGTATGACAGGTATGACACCCGTCAGAGAGGAGTGGCCTCTACGGGCGAACCCCTCGTCCCAACGTCTATGCACAATGTGCCTTCTAGGTAAACAACTATTGTGTCTGTTTGTGTCGGTGTCAGTGTTGACGGTGCATAGAAAATGACGTTGTTATTGAAATTGACATATTTAGAAATGTATGCGTCTGTAGCGATGAAAGAATATTTGTGAATATGTGAAAAAATTAGAATGTAAAAACCGAATAGTTTAAGGTTTAGGTAAAACAAAAAGAAGGTAGTATTAAATTTAAAAATCTAATCTATAAAAATGTCATCTACACTGACGTACAAAAGTAACAAATAGCTTGTTCTTGCCATATGAATCAAAGTGGACTAGTTTACGATTCCAAATCAGAGCTCAAAAACTTCCAGCAACTTCTCCACGGAAAAGGGAGGAATTTTCAGAATTATGGCATTGACAGTTTATTTTTTTAATTTTTATTTGGTACAAAAACATTTTGGCAATCCATTTGACACAGTTATTAAATTGAGATATCAAAAAGTTTCAATGCAATAAATTGTTAAATCTTTTACTTTGTTCAAAGTTAAACGTCAATTCAAAGTTACCCAAAATGACTGTACATGTAACAAAATAAAGAAGCATTTAACTCTATGTTACATTTTAATGCTGAACTTAAGAAAAATATATGCAGGTCAATAGAGATTTGTTTATGCTGTGGTAATCAAGTCAAATGTACGAACAGGGGCATCGTAAGAACTGCGCACATAAATTACAAGGTCTTAACTTGCCTATAAGCAACATTGCCACCTGACACAAATCGGGTTAGATTTGTGTAGGTAACTTATTAAACGATTTTTAAATTATGCAGTTACGATGCCTTCAACGGATAATGTAATGGTTAGACTGAGATTATAATACTACTATGGACCTCTTTTATAGTCGATTGTCTATACGATATTTATTTTTAAACTGTAGATAACAAAAAAGAACGTAGATAACCTATGAATAAGGCGATACCAACCTCTTCTGGCAGTCTATTATCCTGGTAGCAAAGTGCGAATATGTTTCGCAACCACTGCCTTCGCAATTTTTTTGTATTGTTTTGTTTATAGAATGGAAATGACGCACGAATATTGCATAACGCAAACATGAATCAACCTGGAAAATATTGTTTTTCGTTGTATAACACTCTCTGTTTGATGAAAAAACCATAGAGCATAACGAAAATAAAACATGAGTTCACTGTGCTCTTGGCTATATGGTTTGTTTGAAAATGAAACAATACTTTACTATAAAATTATTTTATTCTGATTTTTATTATAGTTGGCTTCTCAGTTTGGACAATGCAAACTCACCGAAGATTCTCGAACTACCTATCCGAAGACGCACTGTGCATATTGCCAGTGTCAAGTAATATTTTAGCATCACTTTTTGTCACAGACGTCGAAGTAAATCGATGGCTACTTTACTAATGGAATTTTGAAGGGAACTGCAAAAAAACATGTCTCCGCACTGTTATTTTATTTCACAACACTCGCGCATCTGAAGATGGACAAGAATTAAATGTTTAATAGTATTACCTTAAACTTAATTCTCTACCAGCCAACCCTGGGTGATGAGTAGAACTTGTGTTATGTAGGCGCATACTATAGCAATAGCAATTAATATGCAATAATAATACATAATATACGCGATATCCTATTATCATAGTATGTTACATCATAATAAAATGTGACGTATCGGGGATCCATAGATTATGATGCATGAGCTTAAGTGTCCAATGTTTCATAATTAAATAATGATTATAATTTATTTTTCCATCCAATAATGTAGAGGTGTTTCAGATGTCATTGTTACCATGCATATTTTTTAAGTTTGGAAAATGGTGGGTGTATCCCCAAATCATCATCAAAGCTATTCTGTGATTTATTAAAACGTAAAAAAAGCTTTAAAACTTGATTTCAATCTAAACTTGGCTTAAGTTTTAACCCTCATTCACACTCTTTATTTAATATTTTAGAAAAAAAGCTATTCTAATACTTATTTAGCTTATTACATTTGCTAAGAATGAGACAAAACATATTTTAGTTACCTATTTAACTTATGTTGAGCGGCTTACATTGGGGGTTAGGGGTTAAATTTTATCTTCGGGTCGGATCGGACTCTGTCAATAATGATGTAAACGTCATTTTTAATTAAAAGGCAAGTTGAACAAACTTGCATTAAAATTGCATGTTGTAACCGAACTTTCCAATTTGAACATTGTGATATTACGTAGATTCTTCCGAATAGTGATAGAGAAATATGTTGGACAACCTCCTCAACAATATGCCGTCCTATTGTTACAGGTGCTCCGTCGCAAGGAACGCGAGTGCGAGCACGAGATGGAGAGGCTAGCGCGCGAGAAGATCGCCGCGCAACAGCGGCTCGCGGCGTTGAAGCGTGACGTCACCTCCGTGCGCGCATCGGCCGTGCGGCCTCGCAGTATCGGTGAGTAAGCCTCTCGCGTTCATGTTCGCCTGGTACCTCGCGACCGCCTTGTTTAATATTTGGTGCTGTTAATGACATTGAAATAAAGTTGCGTTTCGTTTGTACGTGCCTGTGGTTGCGTAAAGGAGTGGAATTAGCAAATTACATTTTGTGAACAGAAGAATAGATTAGAAAGTAAAGCAAAGGAAGAGAAATGCAACCCTACGTGTGATTGGTGGTAACAGAAGAAGAGTCACTTTAGGAGGAGAGGGTCTTTATCTCGTATCAACGACCGTGGGTCATGTAAATTAGGTATTTTAAACAAAAATGTTGTTACCTTATTCTGTTATGTTGTAAATTATAATCATACAATGTGTATCAATTGATAAAAAAAACGTAGAAAAACATCCTGCTTGTGGGCATGTAATATTTATTTTGCAGTACTCAAGTGGTATATTATCTTTTATTAGTTTTGTACATTGTTATTGGTTATTTTATGATTCTGTGTACTGTGTGTTATATATTATATAATATGTAATTATCTATTTTAAGTTTATATAAATAAATAAATGTTCAAATTTCAGATCCTGAAGACAAGGAGAGAGATGACAACGTCAATAATAATCCCGTTTTAGGTATTCCTATTAGTGTAAGTATTCAAAGTTTTTGTTCTTTTACTTCATATGCTATGTGTTGTTTATGTGTGATTCCTTATAAATAATAATTAGTGATCCTGCCCGGCTTCTGATTATGTATCATTGTACTAAGTAATATTCCAGGGGAACAGTTCATTTTTGCGTAATAAAATATAGCCTATTTTCTGGTCCAGACTAATCTATCTCTGTGTCAAATTTCATCCCGATCCGTTCAGCCGTTCTTGCGTGATAGAGCAACATGTTTGTTCATCCCATATGTCCATCCGACCAAACATCCACATATACCTAAACCCAAACTTTGGGATTTAAATTTTATATTTATAGATTTAAAAAAGTAACCTCTTTTTTGACAGTGATTAACGGCGTGAATCGTGATTGACGGACAGAGTTACATAGAGATAAGCGTTTGCGATGCATGCTAATTTGTTTAATTATTTAATTACCCAAATACTTTATGAAATAAACACTAAGAATAGATTTTTAGACCCAATGAGATAGCTTAGAGATAATAATAATGACCTAAAATTACTGAGGTACTACTACTAAGTAAGTAATATAGTTCAATGCCTAAGATATAACCTGTGCCAATTTTTAGAAGTGCTAGTAAGTAGTCAAATGATGGCAATTCTAATATTTCGCTCTGCGACTATCAGCCCCTGTAATAGCAAAGCAACTTCATATAATCACGGACAATAAAATTGCTTGAGGTTGTGTGTAGATGTCCATGGGCTTCAGCACCCACTAAACACCATGTAACCAGCATAAGAAAAATAAAAACCCAAAATTTCCCCCAACTCCAATTGTTGAGTGTAACCAAATCAATAGTTGCAATAACTGAAGACATGCTCAATTTCCAGATTACATCTTCTCCGCCGCACACGGTGGCCACGGTGGCCAGGATGGCCCCGTCCCCGCCGCACACCCTCAACCTGAGCACTAAGCTGCGCACGCTGCCGATCCAAATCACGCCCACCACTTCGCAGGTATGCGCGCCTGGTACAACGTTAGAAAACAGAGCTGACCTAATCTCGGATTAGAATTTAATCGCGGGTTAAAGCGGCCCTTGAGATCCTTGTTAGGTCATTTTCTAAGCTTGCATTGTACGAAGATTTTCAACGTACTTTTGGCACGTTATGATGACAGATTTTTTGTTGACGGGTTAAAAATTTTAGTAAAATTGACAACGTTATTAGAGAAGACTAAATAATATAAAGTGTGATGAGATGATATAAATTATAAACATCACAAAACATTTCTAAGCTGAGTTTGTACGAGATTAAATTAAATGAAATGAAATATTCTTTATTCACTGTACGGTTCATTTACAAACTCTTAGTGAACGTTATTCTTTTTGTTCTGTCACTATTACTTCCTTTTATTTGGCAAAAGTTTACAACTACATATTAAGAAAGAGAGAAAGTAAAAATTCATGTTAGGAATACAAAATATTCACTTAATGAAGTAAATTTTTTTCCCGGTCATCGCCTTTAGGTGCCCGTTTGGGCTAGATGTTGAGCTGAAAAAAAAGGCGGCGGAAAAAAAGTCCCAGCAAAGCACTCTAAAAAAAAATATGTTTGAGATAACAGAATGGTTATGGGTCGATAATGGGCACACTTCACAGCTGATCATGTGAGACACTATTATTGAAAGACATTTTTGTATTCAGTAGTGTGATGGATCTATCATCATAAAATGTAAATTCAGCAATAGCCAACAGTATAAATTGTGCGTCAAACTATTTTCATGCATAGGTATGAAGCTAAAGTACAGATAATTTTATTTAATTAGCGATAAATAAAATTATCTGTACCCCATGGCGATGAAAAACATTAAAATATATTGCGATTTTCATTTCGCTATGGTTTTAACCTCCCCCAATTCCGAGAGACGGCCTGTGGCCCACTATGGGACATGAAAAAAGTTTGAAAAAATAAAATAGTACCTACCTACCTCGTCTTTATGTCATGGCTTCAAAGGTAGCAAAGTACATAAACTTATAAAATTATAAAAGACTGAATTTGAAAAAGCTGATGTCTAAGTCATACAAATAGATATTCAACAAATAGGTATCATACAATAGGTATTTAAAATTACTAAAATATATTATGCTTTATTTTCAAATTCTAGCTGTATTAATTTAATGTACCTATTTAATTTAATTATTTTTCATATGCTGCTGTTAGTTACAGAGTATTTCTATGCTCTTAGTTCACGACACGTGACTTTCATGCACTTGTTGCTCCATTTTAATTTGTAATAAAAATTAGTTGATGACAGCAAACATTCAAAATAAATCAGTCACTATTTTCGACTTTAAAATGGGTCAACGTAGTCGTTAGTACGGTGATTACAATGTTGTATGATTAGTGATTACACATGTTTACAGGTCGTTCGTACGTCATACGGCTCGAGGCATAATACGCTTACACTAACAACCTTGGCTTCAGCTGAATCTAATTCGCCGGTAAGTTCACTTTCCGTTTATAATCCATTCACTAGCATTAAAACTGCCTTTATGAATAAAAGTATTATCAACAATTTTTATGGCCCACTGCTGGGCCACCTTTTCTTCAAAATATGATCGTTAGCTTTTAAGTCAATAGCTTATTACGTATTTAAAGGGGTTTTAAAACGCGTTGATTCAATTCAAATTTACTTTTTTGTAAAAATTTAGTGTTATAGGTAGGTCATAAAGTTGGCATTTTTATAATATCTTCATACAATTTATTTATTTATTTAACACTTTATTACAACACATAAAAATTGTATAAAAGGCGGACTTAATGCTAAAAACATTCTCTACCAGTCTACCTTTGGGCGAAGCAGAGATTATTGTTTAAATGTGAAAAGAATGCATGACGTTATATTATGATGTTCCTGTAGTCAAATGACGCATGTAATATTGATATTTAATTATGTAATTAAAATAAGGAAATATGGCATTTGTAAAAAAAGGGTTACAATAAAATTAATATTCCTTATTAATATATATAATATAATAATATTCAAAATTATATATAATATATTATATTCAAAAATAATTATTCATATATTATGAATACTATATTTCACAACACTGGCCTGACTGGCTTATGAATATTCTACTATATAGTATGGACACTAAGTACTGTAACTATTCATTGTTAATTTTATTTCTTTTATGTCTTCCTTGTCTATAACTTCATCATGTCGTTCCTGTGCGCGCAGATAAAAAGCTCACCAATTCACTCTCATAAAAACGCGCCAAACGAAGTAATCTTCAAAAACTATACACGTTTCCATGCATCTTAGGGTAGGGCACGTTAAGCCGTCGGTTCCGGTTGTTATCGATAGATAACAGTCGTCAAACCTTGTCGGAGGCCTTCTTTAAAAACATCCGATAACGGGCTACCTACTATCACGTATCCACACGCTATGGTAAAGTAAGCTCCTCAGTAATGGGGAGAGAACCATGCCCAGCAGTGGGACGCAAAAAACTAGTCATTAGGCTACTTTTCATTTCATTGGGCCGAGACAAGTGGCATTCGAATATCGAAACCTTTGTCACCCATTGTAGAATAGAATAAAAAATGAATGGGACTGACATTAGCTACCAATCGAGTTCACGTGACATTTCTTTTGCTAACTTCAACGAAAATTGTAAGGGAATTTTTCATTATATTCTACCTTAAAGCATCAAGGTATGACAGGTATGACACCCGTCAGAGGAGTGGCCTTTACGGGCAAACCCCTCGTCCCAACGTCCATGCACCATGCGTCTGTAGCGATGAAAGAATATTTGGACCTATTTACGCAAACCCCATGATGATGATGATGATAGTTTTGAGAAAAAGCTGTTTAATGTAATTAACAACTGATGTTTTGTGGATTGGTAAAGATGTTATGAAAATGTATTATTCTGTTAAAATTGTCAGATCATTTTGATCTTTACAGGGTCGATAGAAGGTGCAATTTTAAGCTTTTCTGTGTACTTAATTCAATTTCGGCATGAGTGTGTATTGGTTCCAGTTTGCGTAAATAGGTCCATTTGTGAATGTGTGCCAAAATTAAAATGTGCGTTCTTTCCCCACACCAGATTCGGCACAAAAATTATGTATCGAAGCGAGGCGCTAGGCGTCTCTCCTGAAGGGTGAGTCAGTAACTTTGATGCTCTAAGTATTCTACAAGCGTTTCGATAGTCGAATGCTACTCATCTAGGCCCACACTAGTGTGAATGATATGTGGTTTAAAAATATTTTGTTTTACTTTACAGAATGTACAAGTGACTGAAAACGGCATTACTAATACCACTACTTTAGTACACCCAGCTCAAATACATTTGCCCTTGTCACAAGTAAGACAGTTTTATTAATTATACTGCTTTTATTAGTTATCTGACTTCAATACTTTTTATATGATATACTAGCGGCCGCCCGCGACTTCGTCCACGTGGACTTTGGTATTAGTCATAGCATGATGTTAATAGCCTATAGCCTTCTTCAATAAACTGATTATTCAACACAAAAATAATTTTTCAATTCGAATCTGTAGTTCCTGAGATTATTGCGTTCAAACAAACTCTTCAGCTTTATGTATATAGCAAAAATTTCATGCGCGTTTCCGTGCTTTGGAGGCCACGTTAAGCCGTCGGTCCGGTTGTTGTCGATAGATAACAGTCGTTAAATCTTGTCGGAAGTTTTATGGGCGGTTTAAAAACATCCGACAGCGGGTTGGCCACTAACCCGCATCTCCACCAACCCGCATTGGAGAAGCGTGGTGGAGTAAGCGGGAGAGAGCCGTGCCCAGCAGTGGGACGCAAGAAGGGTTGCAACCACCTTTTAAAAAAGTTGTTCAGGTAGAAAATGCACAGTACAATTAAAAACAAGTGGGGGTGATTCGGGCATCCCAAGGTATCAGCTCTTTATCTGGACTTCCGCTTCACACTATTTTTGAACACCTTACTGCAGTGGTACGACTTGTCAATAATACCATTGTATTCCCCAGGTGATGAGCAGCGGCGGATTGGTGGTGGGCCCCGCAGCATTACAACTCCTTTCGGCTGGTGGCGGCCTGCGGGTGCTTCAAGCGCCATCTGTGCACACCAATGGTAAGCTTTGATGTTTTTTTCATTTTAAACGAGTAGCAGACGACAGACGAACAAGCAGGCTACGTGGTGTTCAGTGGTGGTTGCAGCCCATGGACATTTACACACACGTATTGTCTTATAGTTCTACTCCAGATGCTAATGGTAATCTAATGTCTGTTATGTAAGCCTGGTCGGCACCTTTCCACCTTTCCACCAATCACACCTTTCCACCGAAACACGTTAGCTTCACTGCAGAAATGGGTGCATCGGTGGTACAGGTGCATACAACTTGTTCTATAGAACACAGTGTTCTATTTATTATCTCTATTTATATATTATATTATATAAATGAATTGCTGTTCGTTGCTTAAGATGAACTGAATTACACTTTGGGGCTAAGTTTGGTCTAGAAATATTAGTAGAAGTCCAGGGAAGGTTTAAACGGTGAGAAAATAATGGAAATATTGCGAAATTAATAGTAAAACAATTTACTTTATTTTCCTATATAAACTTTTAGTAATAGGGTCTTGGACACTATGCACAAAAAAAATTCAAAATCCTTATCTTAAAAAGGTTGCACTAAATCACGCTTGGAAAGCAACATAATTGTTAATTCTTTTTTGTACATGATTTATGGCCGCAACCCTTTTTGCGTCCCACTGCTGGGCACGGGCCTCTCCCCATTATTGGGGAGGCCTGGAACTTACTCCACCACGCTGCTCCAATGCGGGTTGGTGGAGTCATGATTTATATTACCGTTTAAATCAATAATGATTAAGTCAATTGACTATATATGATAAGTGACGTCACTAATCATTTTCTCATACAAAATGTATGAGGATGTCACGTTTTGACAGCTCATTAAAAGTATCTCAATTGACTTGGTAGTCCAAGACCGGATTGTCGAACATAGGTTCTTTGCGTCATCGCGCGTCCAGTAGTTTGACATTAGTCAAATTCATCTGTCACAATTTGTTTTATATATTTTATTTTACAGTAACATAAAAACTCTTTGAAACGATAAAGAAACTAATCCTCTTTCTATTGTTTTTAAGACGTTGCCACTTGTAACTATTTATTATATCTCGGACGACTTAACACACAGTAAAAGTTAAATTACTACATTTAAAGTCAGTCGGCTGGTCAGTTCTGTTCGAAAGTAAAGTATTCGAGTATATCGAAATTGGTGAAACTAGTGTCAAAACATTAAATTTTTTTTATTTAGCCTTAGCGATTTATTGTTTCAATGTACCACAATGTTCAATAAAATTATTACTGTTATTTGCAGGTCTCACGGAAAACCACAGAATACCTAAAGAGAACGGTGTTGTGACGCCGCCGCCTTCTTCTACGGGTAAGAGACACTATTTTTTCAACAAACATAATAGGTACTAATAATCACAAAATTATTTGATTACTAAAGTTACAACTCATCAATTCCGCAGTTGCATTTCATTAAGTAGGTACTCTTCTTCTTTACGAATAGCAGCTGAGTCGTTTGACATTTTGCCATGTCAGACAATTTCCATCCAGTTTTAGCTTGTTCCGTTACAACCGGGAGATGTTTAGTTCAGTAATTAGTCAGTCAAGTCAGATATTCCAGTATCATGTGGCTATACTAATTTACTAAAACGTATCCGCTGGAGTTTTGGAGGCAAGTGGAAAAAACATGGCCGACATTTTTCAACTTGATATATAAATAAAAAATATTAATACTTGTTACTTGAAGCGCGCATGGCTCGGCGGCTAGTGTAAAACGCAAGCGGTCTATGCAGCTAAGACAAACGGGCGCGGTCGGGTGTGAGATGGGTGACCGCTAGTGCCAAAAAAAAATTCATGCGCGTTTTCGTGCTTCGCACGGCACGTTAAGCCATCGGTCCCGGTTGTTGTTGATAGATAACAGTCGTTAAACCTGGTCTCCCTGGTCCGGTTTGAAAACATCCGACAGAGGGTTGGCCACTAACCCGCATTGGAGCAGCATGGTGGAATAAGCTACAGGCATCCCCAATAAGGGGCAGAGACCCGTGCCCAGCAGTGGGACGCAAAAAGAGTTGCAGCCATTATTGTTACTGCTCGGACGAATTAACATGACACCTAAGCCTAAGCGCCTACTCTGTACGCTCGTGTCAGATACTTTCTGAATTTTCGGGCCTCGTTTTTGAGTAAAACTTACGAAATTCTAGCAATATTATTCATTCAGTAGCTTAATGTTATCAAAGACAACGCTAATCTTATAAATTCATGAAAAAAAAACGGTCTGAATATGCCAGAAATTATTCCGAAAATGTTGGATCTTAGGGCGGATGCATACAGAGTAGGCGTCATGTTAATTAATCCAAGTTATAGAAGATTTTTTTTATTTAATGGAGCAGCAGACGAGCATGCAGGCCACGTGGTGTTAAGTGGTCGCTGCAGCCCATGGACATCTACACACAACCTCAAGCAAGCATAGATTTCTTGTCTGAGGTCGCATGCAGTTGCGCTGCTACTCCGGAGGCTGGTGGTCGTCTCATGTAAGTGTGGCCGGCAACTGCACCTTTCCACCGAAACACAATAGAGTTGGCTTAGTTGGCGAACCATAATAGTTTTACCACCTACAAAATATGAAAGTAAAATATAAAAGTGCGCGGTTTCCCGGCAGAGGGCGGCGTGGTGGTGAGCGGGCTGGGCCCGCTGGTGGTGTCGCAGCCGCACCTGCTGCATACGCACACGCTCACGCATAAGGTGAACACCACTTTCATTCTATAAATAAATAAATAAATGTAAATAAACTTTCATTTGTTGCCCGTAATCGGTAGATAGACTGACTTTGAAAATTTTTAACGGAGAGAAAATTAATGTGTTAAAATGTTGTTTAAATTAGACACTGTCCGGTCTTGGGCTACCCAATCAATTGAGATACTTTATTATAAGCTGTCAAAATGTGACATCTTCATGTATTTTATATGAGAATACGACTTGTGACGTCACAACTCATTTATAGTCAATTTACAAATTTTTCATTGATTTAAAAGGTAATAAAAATCATGTATAAAAATAAATACAAATAGGGTATTTTTCGGCGCGTATACGGTCGTTTCAATAAAACGCGCTTACACGCGTGCTACTTTTTGTAGCGAAAAATGTCAAATCTCGCTGTTCTACGCGTACAAGCGCTACAAAAAACAAATAGAACACGCGGGATTGCGCTGATAAATACGCTTGTTTGCAACCGTTTGTATTTTCAATTCTAGATAATATTATATGGGAGATTCGTAGTGGTAGGGTAAAAAAGAAGTAGTTATGTTATGTAAAAAAATAAATTTTAAATTATATTTGTAATGTAAATTATACGAAAACTACAAAAACTTGAAAATTGTTCTGTTATATAAAATACAGTAAAATATTTAAAATATACATATTTTTGAACATTCATTTGCGGGCTACCTATAAATTTCGTGATTTTTTACCCCTCCCCCGTCCTTGTCACAGTAGGTCACAATTGAGAAACTGTGACCCCCTCCCCTTCCTTCTCCCTATCTTGATATTATTAAATTAAAGAAATATCATTTCTCTTTTCAGAACTTTTAATATTTATCTAGATATTTTAAATTTGAAATGTGACGTCACGAGTTTAAAGACCCGTCCCACCCATTGTCACACTTGTTGACCCCCTTCCTCCCCCTCAACGTGTGACGTAATTTATGGATGGCTACATGGTACCAAAACAGTACTTTTGATTTTTCATTCTATAAAATGTTAATTACCAGAACGTTTTAGATACATTAAATGATTCCACCCTTAGATGGTGGAGAGCCAGATGGTGAAGGGTGGCGTGGCGCCGTTGACGGTGAGCGCGCAGTACCTGAGCGCCACCACCATCGTCAAGCCCGTCGTGGTGGTCGCGCCCTCGCCCCCGCCGCGCGACTCGTGAGGACCCCCCGCCACCCCCGCCACCCTCACCACCCGCACCACCCGCCGTCACCACCCTCGCGCAAACACCGCCTGGTACGGACTGGATCGTTTCTTACCCGTTGTAGCGAGATCGAACAGTAGTTAGATTGGATAAGTGAGTGGTCTGAGTTTGAGGTTATTATTTATCAGTGATAGAAAGTGACGTTTGTTTGAGGTTATTTATAAATGAAATGTGAGGTAATTCTTTTTAAACTACACAATCTATTGGCGGCTCCACATTGGCGCTGTGAATTCACGGTAAAAACCGTCGCCCTCTACATTCACGGGCACATTCGTAACTGAAACTTGCCGCGAAATGGACGTGGAAGCTGCTGCTGCAATTACTTTGTTTACTGTGGCAACATATAACTATTTGTACTTTTAAAATAAATAATTCAGAAAGCCTCGTAAAGGAAGAATCTCTTGGTTGATACGTGAAATAAATTTCGTAACCGAAAATAAAACGTATACTGGAGGCGCCGTAAAATGCCGTAAATGTAGATGTGACGCGTGAACATCTTGCGAATCGATAAAATACCGATGTACCTGTACCGGTTCTGGAAAAATATTCTTAATTGTAACAATGTCTTCAGATTTTCAAAAAATTACACAACCCTCAATGTAATGAATTGTCTGTGGAACTGTGGAATAAATAATCTATCTGATGTTATTTTATAAAATCCAAGTACATCTGTCACGCCCTTTTACCAACCCTCACGGTTCCAAACACTACCTACTTCGAAATCCATCGCCACTTAACAACATGTAAGCCAGTCCGAACCAGGCCGTTAACGTTTACCGTTAAAGACTATTAACTAAGTAATCGACGGTCAAAGTGCGTGGTCGTGTGTCGGAGCGGAATGCATTTGTCGTACAGGCCGACCACCGCCTGTATTCACTGCCAAAGTTTCTCAAGCAATAATACGCCGTGTTCGCGGCGAGGTACTATTAGTGAATTCATGGACTTTTTACTCTATAAGGCCGGGTGTACCGGTCGAGCTAAGTTTCGGGACGAGAGCGTTTTGTTCACCCTGCAGATTGAAGTGCCTCCGTCGACGATCTACTTTAAGAATCGGCGATCAGCGACTTTGCGACTGCGTCTTGGTCGCGTCATTTGGTCGTTGCGTTTAGTTTCTTAACCTCTCAGCCACCAGGAGACAACTGGCTACAAGTGACAGTTGCGCAATTCCGTCAAACCACAACCGACAGCCGGTCGCTCTTTTCCAATCGACTTTGCACGTTATTTCAAGTGTTTGAAGACTACTTTAGTATGAAAAAGGTTGATGATATACGTTCTTTAATAAATTTCCTAGATCCTGAACGAAAAATACTAAACAATCTGTGTTCGTATATTTTTTTTAGTCATTGATGACGTTTGCGCGGTGTGACCGGAGTCAGTGTTTATTGTAAAGTGTGAATTTTTCTGATACATAATTATTTTATATATATATTTCAATAATATAATAATTTTGTTTAAATAATCGGATACCGTACGCCCTTATTCTGTAGATTTTGATTGAGTATTCAATTTTTTCTTGTAATCCAGCCCATAACATGGTTTCAAATTTTTACACTCGTAGAACAGATACTGTTTCTATCTCAATTTTGATGTCAGAAGTATAGTAAATATATCAATTATTACTTTGTCATTTACAGAGTAATAAAATATGGTCTGACTAAAGTCATTAATTTATTTGTAAGAGACGGTATTTGTGCCGCCATGTTCGATAAAGTGTACCTCCTGTCATTATAATTTTGACATTTCGGTCCCAGGACTGAGGGGTTAAAAGTGACTAAATCGTCAATTACTGATGCTTAAAGTAGCGTGTTGCGAATGCCGTAAGAGCTATATCTTTTCAAACCAATCGCTTATGTGACTCGTGTTGCAGTGTGAACGAAACGCTCGCGTTTTCTCTAGGTCGTACGTACCTGTGTAAAAATGTATTTATGCAATAGCTATTCTTAAGCAGTGTTCGTTTACTTAGACAGCGTAGCAAAGTGACAAATTGTGATGGACATTATGTGGATGCCTGAGGAGCGCGATCGTAACCGGCCAAACCGTTATCATATACAGGTGTAAGTTTCTCTTTATATTTTTCTACATATTACCTAATAAATTCCACGTTGTGATTGTGTACAACATTGTTACAGAGCGGGATGGATGTAAAGATATAATTTAATTATTTATTTATGTTTAAGAGCCATTAAATATAGGGAGCAAAATTTTATAAACCAAATGTATGCAAAATGTTTTGGGGCGGTTGCCTTCAAAGGGGGCACTTCGCCCCCGCGGGTTATCATCTTCTCTCTGTGAAAACGTAGCGTTAGACTAAAGTGTACTTGTTATGTATAGACTAACGAGATAAAGTTTATTTTTTCTATAATCTGTGATGTGTGCAGTAATTAGCTACTGTAGTACTGGAAACTCTGTACAAAGACGTCTTTAGGTGTTGTCAATTTCATAATCGTACGTTAAAGTCAGTAAGGGTAAATTATAATAAATTAGTTGTTAAAATTATGTGGCTTATTCGTACGCGTTGCGGGCTCGCCCGGTCGACCGGCGGCGCGAATGTGCCCGAGTGCCCGCGAGTGTCCGCGAGTGCCCGCGAGTGCCCGCGAGTGCCCGTGAGTGTCCGCGAGTGTCCGGGAGCCGCGGCCGCAGCGCAGGCTGTGATAGGCGTTGCGCCTGCGACGGACAGAATTGTAATATTTTCATTCGATTTATCTGATATTTGTTATCTATAGACGTTATAGTGAAGCTTTAACTGGTCTCCGGCGCTAGTTCGGGCCGCGCGGCCGTCCTCACAGTGTGCCTACCTGATTGAAAGGGAACTATTGAGATAGTATGAAACTGTACGGTCAAGCTAAAATATAAAGATCTTGCGTACCTCGTAGCTGTAAGAACCTCTCGTACTTAACGAACTATCATAGCCTATTCGATTATTGTTACGGTATTTTTGCTACTAGTGATTCATCTATTGACTCTTAAACTTTTTATACATTTTGTTCTAAGTGAATTTTGTAAACGATTTTCAATATAGCGTTAGTGATATTTATATAGAGTATATGTTGACGGCAACATTCCGTATTTTAGCTTGACCGTTTTTATCTTAATATTAAGTAGTGACTATACATTGAACGTTGAAATATACTGTAGCCACTTGTTTTCGCAAATTGTTAAGTTTTGCTATCTATGAGCCAACACATACAGAATGTAATCGGAACGTATGATAGTGATTAGCGCTGTTTTGTGTAACACGACGTCGACTCTTCCGATTACAAAAATTACACATATTTTTATCTGTTTTTTCTTAGTAGATAATTTTGGTAAACTCTCTTGACAAAACTTTTATTGAAGTACAAATTAAAAAAAAAGTTTGTAGTAAACTTTATCTCATAACTTATTTATTTTATTTTTGAATCCAAAATTCCGACTACCGATTTTTCAATACCCCAGTTAAATGATTTAAAAATATTCGTTGAATAAATGTGAGCAATTATGAATTTCATAATTCATAATATTAAGTTTTTCATAAAGGACAAAAATCTGACTGACTCTCCACCTGACTCTATCCTGACTACCACGTTCATGGGATATAGCTATGAAGAATATTATCATTATATTTTGATATGGAAATTATATCGGTCCGTGTCCGTATGTTGTTGAAATAAAAAAAAAATGTTTATTGTGCCGTTTTTAACAAACTCTTAGGGCCTCGTTCACCATCTCCAAGTAAAGTGTTGATTAGTTACGTCCCAAGTAAAGTTAATTAGCAAGTAAAAGCTATGAGTACGGGTCAGTTTATCATATGATTAGTGCTACTCGAACATCGTGAAATTGAAATTGAAGTTACGGGTGACTTTAACCGATAATTAGCGTACTTGTCACTTTGCTTGAAGGTGGTGAGAGGCCCTTAGTGAAGTTATTTTACGGTTTCATCAGCTTTGGATGCACTTAGTAATGATGAGCCGAAGAAAAAAAGTCAGTACATCTAACAGAATGTTTAAATACATTCATGAAATGTGAATAAAAAAAATCCCAGCTAATTTTCAAGGTTAATTGGACAAATATGTTATAATGGGAATTTTTAGTTCAAAAAGAATCAGTACAATGAGGATTTGGGGACAAATATGGTATTACTATACTAAAAATATCCCATCCATCCATCAGCCTTTTCCTCCCGGTCCTGGGCCTTCTGAATCCAGCGACTACCCGCTGTCTTCTTCAGGTCATCAATCCACCTGGTTGGAGGGCGGCCTGTACTCCTTTTGCCGAGACGTGGTCGCCATTCGAGAACCTTTCTTCCCCATCGGTTGTCGGTTCTTCTAACTATATGGCCTGCCCATTGCCACTTCAGCTTGCAAATTTTAAGAGCTATGTCGGTAACTTTCGTTCGTCTACGGATTTCATCGTTACGAATTCTATCGCGTAGAGAAATACCAAGCATAGCCCTCTCCATCGCGCGCTGAGCGACCTTGAGCCTATGGAAAAGGCCAACTGTAAAAGACCATGTCTCAGCGCCGCACTAAAAAGATACTAAAAATAATTTCAAATTGCGATTGCTTTTTACACGCTTTTTACACGCTTTTTATTAGCTTCACCATTATGTTTGTATGTTTGTTTGTAACCGACTTCTTTGGGCGCGATTTTGACCCACTTTAAACGGCCAGATTTCGTTCAAACTTTGTAGATTTATTGAGGACCGATGACAATACACTAATTTGATAAAATTATTCCATTTTTCAATTTGCAAAATATGAATTTTGTTAATTTATATAATTTTCTGGTTAACTTGAAAATTTGCATAGGGGTCAAGGGCCGATGACAATGCAATAATATGAGAATAAAAATCCAACTAAAAAATTAAAAATAAATAATGTAGTTTAAAAAACTAAAAAACACGCTTTTGAGAAAATACGAACTAAAAACTAAAAAAATAAGAAGAAAATTATATTACTGTAAATAAAGCGTGGGGTGGTTTTTAAGATACTATTGACACAATGCACCTTCAACCAAATTCAATTTTTTTGAACCCTATATTTCAATCTCTAGCTAGTCTCAATGAAAGGGTGTTGCAGGAAGCGAAACAGTGTTCTGACGTATTATTGTGCCTGAAGCCTATCTTGTTACTTTAAAGTCGTGTTTCCAGTATGAACAATATATTCGAGAATTGTATTTAAAGAGAAAATTATTTATTTATTCGAAAATGTAAATTCTCAGTGTGCAATATTCCATAGAACTATTTTAAAAGACTAACTTATGAATTATTTTTATCCCATACAACGAAATCTATATATCCATTGTATCTTATTTTAATTTTGGCTTATGTATGATTTAATAATACATGAACTAGTTGTTCTGCTGTCCGTGTTATTGTAAGCTGTATTTTTTCTGGTTTGATGGCTGTGCGGTGCGATTTTTAGAAATACCATAAAGTAGTAAACAAACAGAAATGTCAGAAGTCACATTATATTCACGTTTTTCTTTTCTTTTTCATTCTACAAAAATCTCATACTAATTTGGATCGAAAACGAAAAAATAATTTAAAAAGTATTTGAACAGATCCGTGAGTATACGACGAAAGTAAATTAATGTGCACTGTCATTTCAATATGGCCGACTTAATATATTTAATTTGGACGTATTTTGTTTACTATTACCTATGAAAATTCTAAAAAAATGGACTGTATACTGTTTTGGTATAAAATAAACACTATGTGTAACACAAAACAGAACCTTATAGCAATTGTAAAAATATTTCATGCCTAATGTATATTTAGTATAAAAAGAGTCATATAGCTCTTTCACTCTTTCCTTATTTCTAGAGTGAGACATCAATATGACTTTAGTTGCTTTTAAGGAAGTGTTCAAACACCCAACAAACTTGGGGACCGCTCCAATATTTAATTTGCTATAATCTGTGACGTAATTTAATGAAAGAGATGGAATTACAGTATTTTTTCAAGATTTTGAAATGTTAAGTATTTTGTCACTTTGCCTAAATCTACAGTAGGGATATGTAAAAATAATATAATAAAGAGAGAAATTTATTTTAATTGTAATAAGAATACTGTGAAATAAAAAAATAAATTTAAATGCTCATGTAAATAAAATGACGTAGTGTATAAAGTTCTAATATGTTAGAAATACAGGAAATTGCATATTTAAGCCTTGTTTTTTTATTTTACTACCCTAATAAATGTTTAAACTACGCCTCAGCCACACTAGCTACCTTTAGGGCCTCTTTCACCACCTTCTAGTAAAGTGACAAGTACGTTAATTGTCGGTTAAAGTCACCCGTAACTTCAATTTCAATTTCACGATGTTCGAGGAGCACTAATCATGTGATAAACTGACCCGTACACATATTGCCAAACTAATCAACACGTTACTTGGTGAACGAGGCCTTTATTATCGGCGATCGGCGATTTAGTCGCTTTTTAGAAGCTAAACACAAACGCGCGATTCTGATGCCGCGTTCAAGTTGCCATAATATTATTTGATAATATGCAGCATCGATGCTCACGTATAATAATAACCGCTGATGCTTAAAGTAGTTTGCTGGCTTGGCCGTAGAGCGTCAAAATTGACAGATGACACCAGTCTGGCCTTTACGGGCGAACCACGTAAGTACATTATTCTTAGTCTAAGGGCGAACCCCTCGTTACAACGTCCATGCACAATGTGCCTTCTATTTATACAACTAGTGTGTCTGTGTGTCGGTGTCAGTGTTGACTTGTTTGAAAATGACGTTAATTAAAATTGACATATTTAAAAATGTATGCGTCTGTAGCGTGAAAGAATATTTGTGAATGTGTGACAAAATTAAAATGTGTGCGTCCTTTCCCCGCACCAGATTTGGCACAAAAATTATGTATCGAAGCGAGGCGCTATGCCGTCTATCCTGAAGGTTGCCCTAAGCTATCGGCAGATCTATTAGTTAAAAAAAGGTTGGGCCATGATTTTTACCGTCACATGTACTGCTAGCTGATGCAAGGAAAAGCCTACTATGAATGAATTATCAGCCTTATCGAAGTGTGTAGGGCCTCAAATTATAGATAGGTTCATAAAGTCGAATATGCCTGGCTAATCCTGCTTTGCGTCCCAGTCCCACGGGGGGAAGGGGGACCTTCAAAACGTATCCGGGAGGATATCGGCTTACCTGCCTCTGCGCTTGAGACTCTTGGGCTCCTGCGCTTCGGACTGAGGACTCCGGGATCTTCAGTAAAACGCACCGGAGTCCTCCACGCGCGGCGCATAGTGCGGGAAAATTTTTGGGACAGCAATTTCGCTCTCCTGCACCTTCAGGTGTTCTCGCCAGCCACGTACACATCGTCGTCCTTCCCGAGGCCGCTGGCTGGATGGATCGAGCTCCCACTCTCACCGCTCGCAACCCCGTAAGACCCCTTTTAGTCGCCTCTTTTCTTACGATCAGGCAGGGGATACTGTAGCTCTATTCTTAATACCGAAGCTATTATAGGGCTGACCAGGACTCAATGTCTGTTACTGTTCTACTGTTAGATGTGTTTAAACACCATAATAATATAAACTTAACAAAGTGCTATCTACCAATAGCAACTGGGACCGACGGCTTAACGTGCAGTCCCAAGCACGGAAACTGGTGCCGAATGTGCCTGATGGATTGTTTTAGTGTAGAACCACGGCTAAATTCATCTTTGCTTTATTGCCTTTCAAATATGACCAGTTTGATTCACAACGTTGTGTGCCACGGAAACACACAAATACTTATGTTAGATTAGATATGAATACCCAGACCGAGAACAGAAACTGAAGCTCATCATTTCAATCCCTGCTTCGCTTGGAATCGAACCCGGGATCCCCGATTGGCAGTCCAGCAGGATGACCGAGTCGTCAGCGGTTGATTTGCTTGGACTATAACGGATTGACCTAGATAGCCTTTTTTATTGTCTATATTTTACGTAAGTACCTATATATATAGGTACTAGCTGTGCCCCGCGGTTAACCCGCGTTAGAGAGGATCATTAGCATAAAGTTAAGTCCCTTCTGAAGTGCCGCTGGACCAGCTTTTTTGTAGGACTATTTAAGATAAACATTTCCATCATTATAATATGTTATATTAAATTATATTAAATCATTACACATAACGTATGTGTAACTCTAGCGATTTTGGCAGCGCACGCCAGAATAGCTCGCAGGTAGTAGATTTTTTCCTACTAACTTGACACTTATCGTCATATTTTGGACAATTCAAATTTCATTAAAATCCTTTCAGTAGTTTTTACGTGAAAGAGTAACAAACACCCATACTTACAAACTTTCGCGTTTATAATATTAGTAGGAAGTAGGATAATTATAAATTCGAAAGTAACTCTGTCTGTCTGTCTGCTACGCTTTCCCACTTAAACCACTGAACCAATTTTAATGAAATTTGGAACACAGAGTGGACCTTGGGAAAGGACATAGGATGGTTTTTATCCTACGGGAACCTTTAAAAGGGGTCAACCAGGCTAAGCCGCAGGCGGAAGGCTAGGCCTAGTAGGTACCTATATGGATTAGATTTTTGACTTCGATGTTTGGATATTCAACGACTTGGATAGATTTATGGCAAAGTACATATATCCATGCGGGGCCCGTACTCTTCAATGTTTCTATAAACTATCATTATCACGAAGCTGTTTCTTAGGAAGCTACGATAGTTAAAAGTTGATTGAACTGCCTCCATCTTTGCTAATTAATTAGTTTGCCTACAGATAGGCGAGTTACTTTATCGCTTAATATGTTTTAACAGGTTAGGGAACTTAAAGAATACCTACTAAGTGCCCTTTGCAATCTACAGAAAAACAAATGACACAATTTGTGGCAGCAAATAACAAAAGTTATAATATTGATGAATTACGAACTCTTTTGGTACAAGGAGTAGCTAAAGTGGATAGGCAAAAGTGGTCGTGATGTGTCAATCACGTCAATCAATTCACAACATCGAAACCAAAATGTACAATCATGTATCGAAACCAAAGTCTACAATCATGTAGCAAATATGTGTGACCAGTTTGTCATTTACGTACATATTTGCAGAAAGTTCATCGGAAGGAAGTAATGACGATGGTTTTTAAGATTGCAAGAATTTTATAATAATTATTAGATTCTAGTGCATAGGTTATATCCGGGTTGCCAATTATATTTAAACTATTACAATATTGTTTTATCGTTATTTATTTATGAAAATATCACATAGCATGAATAATTTTTTTAATTTGGACATAATTGAATAGGTAAGTAAATGTTACAAGTATTCAATATGAACGGGCCTTAACAATTTCAAAACAAGAACAAAGGCGTGGCCCCGCCCCTTACAATGACCCATCTCATTCTGTCAATATCGGAAATGTGCGAGAGACATACTCGGTACTCGTTTGTTAAAAAAAACAAGATTATATACGTATATGTTTAACATAATATATAATATCTGTGCAGGTAAAACAACACTGATAAAAATCGGTATTGTTTTGGACATTTGTATGAATCATGATGCGAAGGCCTTTTCCGTAAGAGATAGCGGGGCCTCGCTCATGTTCTGTAGAATCTGTATGTCATGTCAACGTTCTGTAATCAGATGAATGTAATCGTTTCCGAAAATTATGTAAAATTATCCGCAATACAATGTATCGCTAATATTTGCAAAGGCGTTTATGTTATGACTTTATGAGCGTTATCTTTTTAAAAATACTTATACCTGCTACGTGATTTCATTTGAAATTCTCTAGCAAATTATTGTATATTATATTCTACAAGGTAAGTACTTATAAACCTAAGAGGCCAAGAGCACTCCATCACCATTTATTCCTAAAAATAAATAAATAAATTACGTAATCTGATGAAGATGCGAGTCAGCAGTGTGTCTGTGTGCAACTGCAAAAACAGCCGGGAAAAGACAGCTTAATGTGCCCTCCGAAGCACTGAAATGCCTGAAATTGACAAAAGCGATCCCTTCTTATTTTAGAATAGTTACTCTTATGAACATTTAGATTAAACTGAGTACAAACTAGAGCAGGTGGTAGAGCCACTGCTGCACCCATTTCTGCCGTGAAGAAATTCGAAGGAGGAGGAGGAAGGAGGTGTTTAGATTGAAGGATGCGATTGCCCTCCCGGCCCAGAAGACAACCGGCTTTAACAAGATTTATATTCATCTTTCTTTCTCTCTTTATAATATCCAGTTTGCTACTCCACTTAGAAAAATATCTTGAAAATAATAAATTGATCGATAGAGCTGATTCAAAAATCCCAAAATATTTCCTAAACGAAAAAAGAAACCTATAAAGAATAATCTAGATACATATAACATCCATTACTAACCTCCTGCTGTTTTCTTTGTATATTTAATATTTTTTGTGAGTGTCTTCGTGTAAAGTGGAAGGAAAATTTACGCGCTGTACACAGGTTGAAAAAATTGCCCTCCGGTCGGGAGGGAGACCAAGAACCCAAAAGTTTGCCCCACCCCCGCCCCAACCAAGAACTTGCCCTCCCTGACCTGACCAAGAATCTGGGTACCTACGCAAATGGCTAGAAGATTAAGTTGAGTAATAGTGCGCCCCAGAGTAAAGTTAGTCGAGTGAAACGGATTTCAAGCGCTTTTTACGCGTATTTATCTCTTGTGCCTTGGTAACGGAGAAAATCCTGATACTCCATTAGATTAGAGTTGCCATCTCTAAAATTTGTCAACCCGGACAAGACGCATTAAAGCCCCGGATTTTAGAGCCCAAAACCCGGACATTTCAACAGCGGGGGACGGTGAATTTAGCGAGTCGGTTCATCGATTGACGGCGGCGTGCGGGCACAATGCGTGTGTCGCGGGCGGCCCAAGACTTTATTCTTTTTAAACCCGGACTACCCATGAAGTCCGGCCCGGACGCCCCCCGGACGCCCTCTAAACTAGGACAAATCCGAGGAAACCCGGACGGATGGCAACCCTACATTAGATACATATTTCTCAAAAGCATGTCACATGTCTACTAAATCGTACTTGGCCTTTGTGGTGGACTATAACCTTTAATTATTCTCGGTTCTGTACGGATACTCGGTTCCAGCAGTCAGGCACTAAGCAAGGTTAAAAAATTAGAAAGAAACTAAGGCACAGTTCTTTTGTAAAAATAACTCTGCTAACTCTAGGACTAGTAAGGTGATGTAAAGTTAGTTTTTGAAGTGAAAACTTCTTTAGCGGCGTTGTGCACTTTTATTGGGATGGGTAAAAAAGTTAAACTCGCGTCAGGACACGTGGCCTGATCGAATATTCGTAAGACGGAGGGGTGACAGCTGATGACGGCTCGACTGTCTATACTTAGGTATATATGGTGGGGTGGTATGGACGAAGAAATAGTGAAAGAAAATGAGTGAGAAATTTATAAAATACTAGATGAAAACCTACTGAAAATACTAGATGAAAAATAATACTGATAATAAAAGCAATTCGTGCGAAATTATTCCCTAACCATTCCATTAATATTAAAAATGCACAACGTTAATGTTCAAGTTATCACTTCTGCCGGCACTACTGGAGTGCAACCCGTTGTTTTTTTCTCAACCTTTTTTATATGCCACACGGCCTAAGTGGCCATAGTACACCACTCTAGCCAAGTGCCGACTGGTGGACACATAGAATTAGGATATAAGTGGACATCGTGCATGCGAGAAATTTAATATGAGTTTCTCTCAAGCATGCACGGTGCTGTAAAACTTCATTATTAATAATATTTTCCATCAAAGCAGCGATGAATACGCACTTACAAATTTATTTGTCAGAGTTGCGCGCCCAGGATTTGAACCTGGAATCTCCGTATTGGAGACCGGGGTCTTTACCGCTCTGCTATCACTGTCCAGAAGATTGAGTTAAGATTAATCTGCAAAATTGTGGTATTTAGGATGTCCACAATAGAACACTTACTCCGCCAGATGTAATATTGTTCTATGGTGCCCACTGTCAAAAACACAACGCTTATCACGTTTGTTTTTTAAACTGCAGGCGCCATCAATTCATAAAGCAGGAAGCAAGTAGTAAAGATAATGTTATGTGGAGGAAGTATAAAGAGTTATGGTGACATAATGCGATTGTCTCGATAAGAAGAGAGCCGTGCATCACACATCGCATCGGAAACGAGAACGCATAAGCCAAGGATTCCCTTATCGATTAGTTTACATATTTTCGTCCGTTACAATACGTTTATTAGGAAGTAGGAGTTAACGAACCTTGTCAACGTTTGTTTGCCCTATGACAGGTCCTGCGCACGGATATAAATTCGGCGCGCGTTACGAAATTGCATCATTGACTTCTGACATTCTTGAGTCTCCTGACCGCCTAGTACTTTCAGCAACACGAACATTTAAAATGGCAAATTGTCAAATTTTAATTTTATTTTGCGTTATTTGTGGGCACTACTCGTTGCCTATGGAAGACAGTGATGCAGCAATAATTATACCAGACGATATAGACCAAAATACTATTGATGGTTCTAATAATGAAATAGATTTAAGTCATTTGGGGTCTGGAGCGTATGGGTCACCGAAAGAGGAGAGTGGTGAGTATTTTTTTTGTTTTTAAACTGTTATTTAATCCTCCATTCCCTAGGTTGCCGTGTGGAAGGGTTATCCTCATGTACTCTGTGCTACTAAAGCTTTCAGAGCTGAATATTTATTTGAGTATCTAGCGGGACCGGATTTCTCCGCGTCCCGATAAGCGGAGGACACAAGAGAGACTGCCTTTTATGCAATCAGACTACTCCATTTCAAAGTTTAAAGTGAATCCAATGGGAATGCTGTTGTGGTTATAATGTGATACACCTGAGGATTCTAGATTTCTGTCAATCTATGAGAGCATAAGCACCACTTTATTGATGCCATGAATTTGAAGAGATTTACATTGCTACGAGTACCTGACGATTTATGGGAATTGTACTGTAAGGAAAGTCAAGAGTTGCTGGTTGAGGATATGAGAAAACTTTAATCCTGATTCCGTGATTGGGAGTCAATGTAGATAGAGTCAATAGGTAAGGTTGGGGAAGAATATTCGTTCCATCGGTTTCTTTATATAGTTCTGTTGTATTTTACTGGAAGGGTAGGGGAAGTTTTCGAAGTAGCGGTTTTAGATAATATTTTTTCAGATGTATGTATGTATATGTACATGGGATTCAGGCACAGCTAAATATGTGACCTAAATTCTCAGTTCCTGAAAGGGACGGGTGTCGTCGTCGTAGAGGCTGTCTATTTCATTTGAGCAGTTTTAAACATCTGGTTCTTACTCAGTGGATCTTATTTTGGGCAGAGAGCACTAGAGCAGAACATAAGAAGGTACCATTCGGTCGCCAAGAAATTACCATGATTATGCAAACATCCTTATCTTGCCTTATTTTCATGATAAACATGATTGGCAGGTGGCATTGTAATTTTGACAGCTACATGCTGATAATGCACTTCCTCTCTTTACTTGATGATGAGAACCTAATTACTCAAAAAAATTGTGTGCAATACTAGACAGTAGTATATCGAATCGAAAGACCAAGTCAAACTTGACTTGGTCTAATAAACGGTTTAAAGATATATACTAGTTTCTTCGCTATGTAAACATGTGTAAAGGATTTGGAATCTTTGTATAAAGAGAAATTTGTATTTCTATCGGTTTATCTTATCGGTATGGGTTTATTTCATCATCTTCTTGTGATGTTGTAAAATATTGAAATTGGGGTGGCTTAGAGCTTACTCCGCTACTCTAATAAGGTTAGAATTGGTAAAGATACGGATAATTTCGAAACGCGAGCTTGTGAGGACAACAGCAAGGATCCACGTCGGCCTAAAATTCTCTCCGAAGCACAGAAAAATTTTATGTGTCTGTGTGGCCCATTTCTATGAGCTACTAGTAATCTTGAATAGATCTTGTGTTGATAGCTTGCGTTCTGCACCAATTATTGTAGGATTATACACGGAATACTTTAAATTAAAACCTTTTTCTATTACCTATGTACGTATCAGTCTATATTGTATTTGTAGATTAGTGAAACATGACACATGCAACTCATCTATACATATATATTTCTTATACATGTTTTTTATTTATATATTTACTTTTGCGCAAATAATTATTTTTATTGCTTTCTTTCTTTTATATTTTTACAGGGGTTGCCGTAGCCACCTGGACGGAGTCATCGCTCATGAACCCGGAGGAGATGGGCGAGTACGCAGAGGGGGACATACTGCTGCCCAAACTTGCCAGGAATGGAATACGCGACCAAACGTCACGGTGGCCCAATGGCATCATACCTTACGTTATCGATTCGAAGTTTAGTAAGTGTACTAGAGTGGAGGTACTTGGTTGTGGCTTTTTTGAGCCCCACTGTCCGGCACAGGTTTCATTGCATTATTGGGGAGGGATGAATCGAACTCCACGACGTTGCTCCAATGTTAGATGTTTTCAAACCACCCATGGGCTTTCGACACGATTTGACGACTGTTAACTGTTGATTAAAACCGAGATCGACGGTTTAACGTGCCCTCCGAAGCACGGAACGAAACGAGCATGACTTTTGCCTCTGGTGTTCACGCACCTCACGCTCGACAGGGCCCGTCAAGCTTACTTGAATAGATCGCTTTCGTTGTACGCCAGACTACGGCGCTTCGTGATGCATTTTAAATTGTAATGGCCGCTCCAAATTAGTGCCGCGAAGCTCCGTGAACTGGTGTGAACGAGGATGTGGATAGTTTTCACGTGCTTCACGCGTGTTCCCGCCTGTTCCCCGATAAAAGTCGGGATTTCGTCCTACAACAAAACGTTCGCGCGATGTTCACGTCACGCGTCACATCCACATTCACGGCATTTGACGCTGCGCCCGCATTTTATGTATTATTTTTTGTTAACTACCATGTGATTCAGTCATCAACCATCAGAATCTTCATCTTCTACGAGGCTTTCTGATTTTCTTATTTTGAAAGTATAAATAGTTATACGGTGCCAAAGTTGTTTGCTGCAGTTCAGTCACGAATGTGTTAACCCGTGAATGAAGTGGGGACGATTTGTGCCGTGAATTCACGGCGCTAATGTGGAGCCGCCATAACTGTATTTATGGCCAGACTAAGTATTAAAAGCCCTCTGGACAGCTACATTACATGCAAAATTATTTTCATAAGTTGCAGTCATGAAAATTATTAATTGACATTAATAATTTTAGACAGACTTTGATTTGAGGTTTGATTTTACCAACAGTGGAGACACTTCATTGCGTTATGTTATGAATCTGAAATCGTCAAAAAAACCCTTTTAATGCCTATCCGCAGAGCGAAGAGTTTCTCTGTGAGGAAGATTTTGCTCTTAGTGAAAACGTACATAAACTAATCGTTACTATCGGATTTATTTGTAACGAATAGAGATTTTAAGGCTTGGCTCTGGTTATTTGAGTTCACATGTTAATATATGAAATATATAATATAGATAATGAACAAATCTATACCACGGAAACAGTATTTTTTTCCGGGATAAAAAGTAGCCTATGATCCTTTCCACTCTATAATTTATCTCTGCTAATTTTCATCCATTCCATTCAGTCGTTCTTACATGATTGAGCAACAAACCTCCATTCAGGCGTTGATACAAACTTTCGCATAATTCATACTTTACTAATATTATAAATTCAAAATTAAATCTGTCTGTCTGTCTGTAACGCTTTGTTGCTTAAATTAGGTACTGAACCATTTTTATTGAAATTTGGAACACAGAGAGAGTGAACCTTGGGAAAGGCTATAGAATGATTTTTATCCTACGGGAACCTATACAACGGGTCCACGCAGCCGAAGTCGCTGGCGGAAGGCTAGTATGTAATACTAGCTTTGGCTTCGCCCGCGAAGACCCGAATGATAAACGATATCATTGCATAAAAAAAATTGTCGCCTATTTCTTCCCCACTGACGAAATGTCACAGACTTTTAGCCTATTTTCTCAATAAAAATATCATGTCCTTTCCTAAGTTCCTCTCTATATGTGTACCAAATTTCATTATAATTGGTTCAGTAGTTTTGGTGTAAAACGTAACAGACACGCACACACACACACACACATGAATAGAGTTACTTTCTCATTTAAACATTATGTATGGAAGTATGGATTGACTGATTCCCAGATCAAGCTCAGCGTGACATGATCATGCGCGCCATAGCGGACTACCATCGCCTGACATGCCTTCGCTTCGTGCCCTACAGCGGCCAGGAGGACTACCTGGTCATCACGAGCTCCAACACTGGCTGCTGGTCTAGCGTTGGAAGAATTGGTGAGGATATTTTAACTATGTAGTGACATTTTTATTTGACGATTTAGAGCTATGAATGTGAAGCGTTATTGATTATTTTACTAGAAAAAGTTGATCTTTGTGCGGGTTCGCGTAGTTTATCTGCCTGGTAAACATTTTTAAGCCAGTTTTTTTATTATTTTGAAATCTAACTTTCTGTCCGCATCGATGTCAATTGTTTAGATTTTTGACAGATGGTGTTAAGCGGCTTTCAGACTACGCTATAATATAATAGCATATAGTATATAGCTCGTAGCACAACAATATCACGCACCATACATTGTTATGGACACGTTCACACTGTACTGTGCTGTACTATATATTATTGGCTTACTATACGATATAAATTGGTGCGATGCGCTAAATTCATGCTGCGCTATAAAGTCTCTTCAAAGATCGCAGTCAACTGAGCTTGCTATGTCCTATATGTATATGCTAGCGAAAATATCGCGTAATGTGAACGCCATGCTATAAAGTATAACATTAGGCGCTTCTTTGCTATACTATATAGCACGATAGTATACGTATAATAGTATATTATATAGTACGTAGTCTGAAATTAGCTTTATTATAGTAGTACAATATTTTCTTTACAATGAACACAAAATTCAATCAAAATTGTAAACTTTTTATAGATAACAAGTATATATTTTTATATTACTTACTTTTTTATTACACAATGACATGTTAAAAGCATGTTAAAGCAAAAATGTAGGCTAGGCGTAATAGTTTTTCAGTAAAATGTACCAAAAAAATGATCAGATTGTGTGGTCGTGTTATTTTATTATACTGTACTTTAGTTTATTTTCATAAGTAAATAATGAACAGCGTACTGAGTTTGTATATTATTGAATAATTAATTTCTTCTCAAAATCAAGTATTCGTGACAGTAATTAAGACTGAGAATTTTAGAGTCAAATAAAATGGATAACATTTGATCAAAAAATTACAGGTGGTCGTCAAGAAGTGAACCTCCAAGCTCCCGGATGCGTCTCCAAGAAAGGCACAATTCTGCACGAAATTCTCCACGCGGTCGGCTTTTTGCACGAGCAGAGCCGCCCGGAGCGCGACGACTTTGTCCGGATCTTGTATGAGAATATAAGGCCAGGTAAGACTTAATTAGGTATACAATTTGTCTGCCAAAGCGAAGAAAATGGGTGATAGGCTGTCAATGCTACTACTGCCCCCGCTATCTCAAGCAAGCTAGAACCTCAGATCAAATAAAAATGTATAGATAGAACGCTGCGAGCAACGAAGTATGGTCACTTTAAACTGCACCTAGCCGTGTATATGACACGCAAACACGTACAACGAAACTGCACCTGGCTTTGCCAGACGAATATCGCGGCGCATTGAGTAAAACGTTGTAAAAAATATAAAAATTCACAAGAAAAAATGACTTAATGTGTTGTGAAAAGTTGTGATACATAGTATTAACAAATAATAATTATAATAATGAGGTAATTTGGATTATGATCGCAACATGTGTGCGTAGATCAGTTATGCACACATGTTTGCAAAACGGCCTCACGTTGTTGTTCGCAGAGTTCCATCTATACTTTTTATTTGATTTGAGGCTAGAACTTGCTCTTTCGGTTTAATTGGGTTGTTAGTATAAGTGTTGTTGACTATCGCACAGGGACACAAGAGAAATATATACTTTACGGCAAAAACTGAACGGTACCGGTCGATGCAGCAGTGGTTCTTTGACGGTCAAACGTTATTATTATATACAAGTTCGATTATCTATAAAGTATTAATCAACATACCTAACAATAACAAGGCTCTGGATTCTATGACGTTGTTGGATATTGACGTTTATTACCTTTTAAACCTTTGGAGACGTCGGACGAAGTTTTCTAATAAAATTTACTTTGGCTTACGACCATAAAATTTAAAATGATTTCTTTTTAACTGTTTTTGAGTTAGTTAAGCTCATGTTGAGCTGTATGTATGTATATAATATGTAATGTATGTAATAAAATTTAAGCAGCTTAATTTCATCCATTTCTCAAAATATCTCTTTTATGGTAACTTGGTATAAAATTATACGTAGATCAGGTGATAATACATTAAGGTAACTTCCAGGCCTTCCAGCTGGTCTGATGTTATCTTTAGATTCGTCTTGTCTTGACATATTCTCATTTCTCCTGGTTACGAGGACTTGAAGATGGAACTATTCGTTCGTTAGATTCATCTTAATAAATTTTGTACATTTCAAGCACAGAACATATTAAAAGAGTAGAATGGAAATGTGGGCGAGGCAGACGCGATCGTGCTACGATATGCGTGCTTGTGTGCGTGTGATTCGTTCATTTGAAATGGCGTGATTGTGCGGCGCTAAGATTGGCTAGATTTGAAATTGCAAATATGTGCGTAAGCTTCGTATTTATTTAAGTACAGATGTAATGGAGCGATGGCGACACCAGTCTTCATACGAACGGCGCATTGTTGCCGTTCTACCTCTCTTAATAATGTTCTGTGATTTCAAGTATCTTTTTAGGGTTCCGTACCCGAAGGGTGCCAACGGGTCCCTCTTACTAAGCCTCCGTCCGTCTGTCTGTCATCAGGCTGTATCTTAGAACCGTGACGGTTAGACATTACAATATTTCACAGATGATGTATTTCTGTTGCCGCTATGATAAAATAAATGTTTAAGTTAAGGGGTCTCCTATACAACAAACCCATTCTGCGCGAGCCCGACTTGCGCTTGGTCGGTTTTATTTAGTTTTTTAACACCGTATTTTTGTATACCTACCGAAATTATAAGTTTTCTTTTATAATAACTTAAATACTAATTTATATATGCATTGATATTCCATTGCCAGGGTCAGAAAGCAACTTCAAAAAGGCGGATCCCAAGAACACCCATGACTACGGCATCGGGTATGACTACAACAGTGTAATGCACTACTCGGAGTACGCCTTCTCAAAGAACTCACAGAAGACCATTGATCCTAAGGTTTGAGCCATCTTCTTTGTGCACATAATTAATATCTATCTGTCAATATTGTTTAGCTAACTATAGAATCACTTGCCTCGTACTACAAACTACAACTTGCCTTGTACATCGTACGCACATATAAGACTTTTGTGACTTTGAAGGCTTTGTGACTGATTTAAAGGTCCAAACAAAAATATATAAGACATACATGTATTGTGTACATTTTTACAATTAGTAACTTTACTTACTTACACTCATTCTTTATAATTTGCAATTTTTAAATGTGTTAGTACCGTCCTATAATTTGATGATTTTTAATGTATAATTATTGCCATTCTTTTGTAGTTGTTGTAATTGAATTAATTAGTGTAATTGGTTATAAGCCATGCTAATTAATTAAATAAATAAATAAAATAAATAAATAATTAAAGAATAAAAAACAAAAATTAGATACGAAATGACAGAAATGAAAGGAATAAGATGTGTTCTGGGGTAACAAACATGAAATCGGGTACCTATAGCCGGATTAATAATATCACAAGAATATCCTCTTTTTTGGAATGGTTACAAACTCATTGTGGGAGTTTTGGCGAGAAAGCGAAAAATATATTGTGTTCTTGTTTTATTTACATTTTCTTGGTGTATTTTTGAGTTATATCCGATAAATTTGGTAGCATTTTTTATAACTATATATAAATATTATAACTATATTTTGTTTGATATAGGCTCTGTAATTAGCCTACGTCCCTGTAGATTTGGGATTAAGAATAGAGCTACGGTATCCCCTGCTTGATTGTAAGAGGCGACTAAAAGGGGGCTTCCGGGGTTGCGGGCGGTGAGAGTGGGAGATCGACCCGTCCAGCCAGCAGCCTCGGGAAGGACGGCGGTGTGTGCGTGGCCGCATGCCGCCGTAAGCATCGGAAGGTGCAGGAGAGCATATCTGCTCTCTCAAGGATGGACCCGTTCCAGGACGTCGCGTGTGGAGGACACCGGTGTGTTCCACGGGAGATCCGAGGGTCCTCCCCCCAGCACAGAGGCAGGCCACCGAGGGGGTTTTAGTAAGGTCAAATCCCACATAACCCGGTATCCTCTCCCAAGGTGCTGGGTACTGGGAATTACAGTGCACGAATGTTGTGAAATAAAATAATAGTGCGATAATAAGTTTTTCAAGCTTGCCTCCAAAATTCGATTGGTCACGTTCTGTTAAAGAAGCCATCGCTTTACTTGAATATCTGAATGACTTGACTGACTGATTATTGACGACTTATTGACTTTACCTATTATAACTCATCCAGTTTCAACAAAACTGTCAAAAAAGTGATTCAAAAAATATACTTGACGCTGGCAATATGCAGAGTTTTTTTTTCTTCAATTATGGCATCGCAAACTCTACGTATTGCCAGCGTCAAGTATAATTTTTGTATCAAGTTTTTGCCAGTTTCTGTGAAACTGAACGAGTAATAATAGGTAAAATCAGTAAGTTGTCAGTAATCAGTCAGTCAAGTCAGTCAGACATTCAAGTAAAGCGATGGCATCTTTACCAGAACGTGGCAAGCCGAAAAAACCTATTTTCGCACTGTTATTTTAATTTACCACACTCGTGCACTATAATTAACCTATATCGAACAAAATGCCATCAAGTTTATCCGATATAACTCAAAAATACACTAAGAAAGTAAAAAAAAACAAGAGCACAATATGTCTTTTTCGTCTTCCCGCCAAATCTCCCATATGTAGAGTTTGCGATGCCATAAGCGTAGAAAAAACTCATTTATGATCGCCCATTGTTATTTACATAATAGTAAATAGTAAAGTTATTACATAATAATAAATGTTTAATGATCTAAATATTTTTTTTAGGTCGGAGGTGTCAAGTTGGGACAACGGGAGGGCTTAAGTCGGGGAGACGTGAAGAAAGTCAACAATATGTACAACTGTAAAAAAGAGTAAGGTTTTGTTACATAAACATGTTAAGAGTAAGGCTCTATTGTACGTTACATATTTTGAAAATTCATATGAGTGTCGAATGCCTACCTTTAAACAAGCAATTTTTGTATGTATAATTTGAATATCGGAAACGTCTCCAACGATTTTAATGAAATTTAGGTCCAAGGGGTTTTCGGGGGTGATAAACCAATTCAGCTATGATTCATTTTTAGAAATTATCGTTTTATCCGTATTTTCAGCGATAATCAACTTAAATATAAACTGAACAAAAACATAAACTTCCTGACATCTATTGGAGAGTATTAATAATACATATTGCGGCGTATAATGCCGTCAATTATCATCCGCCGTTCAAACAAATGACAATGTCGATTTGAAAGATCTCTGTAAGAATTTCGAAATTAAAACTTTCTTGGCCGAATGGTTACCTAAGCCGACTGCGGAGGTAAAAGTTCAAACCCCAATTAACCATACTGCAATTTTTTATTATATGTGACATTTTTTTAATTGAATGCTATTTCGGATGGCATTTTAAATAACACTAAGGGCCTTGTTCACCGTCTCCAAGTAAAGTGTTGATTTGTCACGTTACGGGTCAGTTTATCATATGATTAGTGCTAATCGAACATCGTGAAATGAAATTGAAGTTACGGGTGAAGCGACAATTAGCGTATTTGTCACTTTACTTGAAGGTGGTGAAAGAGGCCCTAAGCCAATAAGGGTTTTGTTTGGAGGCCCTAAGCCAATAAGGGGTTTGAAGATAAACCAAGAAAATAAATTGTTTTTATCCGCTCAGCAGTCGGTCATCTGAGTACTATAATTAAATTATGTCTTCTAAAACCATAATACATTCTTCGTTAAACCAACGTTGGATCGTTGAACAACATTATGAATCAATTTCTTATGCTAACGAAGAGTGCTAAGTTAGTTAATTAGATTGTGGTGTGACCAGATGAGCCATCCACATCCAGGGTCCCATGCATTCTCTTGATTTAAAAGCGCGCCATTCAACCCCTCAAAACCTTAGGTATCGTTAAAATAGAAGATTGCTTCTTGATACTTCGAAAAATTATTCTTGCTCCAGCAGACCTTTTTTGGTATCTGTAGGGGGGGGGGGGCGGACCTTCAAAAGGTACCCGGCATCTTCGGAGGGGATACCAGGTTATGTGGGATTTGACCGCACTAAAACCCCCTCGGTGGCCTGTCTCTGCGCTTGGGGAGGACTCCGGGATCTCCAGTGAAACGCACCGGTGTCCTCCACGCGCGGCGCCCCAGAACGGGCCCACCTTTGGGACAGCAGATGTGCTCTCCTGCACCTTCTGATGCTTACAAGCGACATGCGGTCACGCAAACACCGCCCTCCTACCCGGGGCTGCTGGCTGGACGGATCAAGCTCCCACTCTCACCGCTCACAACCCCGGAAGCCTCCTTTTAGTTGCCTTTTACGATCAGGCAGGGGATACCGTAGCTCTATTCTTAATCCCGAAGCTACAGGGACTTTGTACAACAAAAGCCTAAACTGTAATACGGGCAATTTGAATTACCCTTACGAGAAAATCCGATATCTTTGTTAACACTCCTCAAAACTGTAAAATACTGACATCGAATTGCTAGAAAATATTTTAATGTTTATTGAACTTAGGAAACCTACCTACTATTAATGCTTGCTCAGTTACCTACATTTGGTACAAAATTGGGGTATGTGTTCACTGTTGCAAAAACGTGACTGCAATGGATTTGCAGAAATCAGCACAATACTGGCAAATTGGTCAGTTATTAGCATTAGCACGTGAGGTCACTATGTTAATAGCAAATCAGAGAATAGCAGAGGTCATAATAATTGTAGGTGGTAGAACTATTATGGGTCGCCCGGGGTGCACCCAATTCTATTGTATTTCGCTGGAAAGGTGCAGTTGCCGGCCACACTTACATGAGGCGACCACCAGCCTCCGGAGTAGCTGCGCAACTGCATACGACCTCAGATATGACTTACCCATGCTTGCTTGAGGTTGTATGTAGATGTCCATGGGCTGCAGCGACCACTTAACACCACGTGGCTTGCATGCTCGTCAAATAATAAAAAAAGCAACAGAAAGAGATAAATTAGAGCTACAGGTGAATGGAACGGTTCCTTAGAAAGGAAGGCTGGTATAATCTGGTGACCAATGCTGGCTGGCTCACTGGCTGTAACCTTTTTTCGCCTCTTTCTGCTGGGTACAGGTCTTTCCCCATTATTGGGGAGGCCTGGAGCTTACTTCACCACGCTGCTCCAATGCGGGTTAGCGGAGAACCAACGCTACTTGGTTTTAATTCAAGCAGAAGGAAATCTTAATGATTCTTTATTTTCTATTTGACTTCAAATATATTTTTTTCTCCAACCTTTTTATGTCCCACTGCTGGGCACAGGTTTCCTCTGAAAAGTGAGAGGGATTTAGGCCATAGGTCACCACGCGGGCCTAGTGCGGATTAGTGGACATCATACCTTCGAGAAATTGAGTTTCTCTCAGGCGTGCACGGTGATGGAAAACATCGTAATCAATTAAATATTGTAATATTTTCCATCACCGTGGAGAAGCGATGAAATGCGCACATTACACTTTTGTCATATGCGCCAGAACCCGGCATCTCCCGCGTCGGAGACCGCGCGGTCCTTACCACTCGGCCATCGCCGTTCAAATAGGATCATGTATGTTTATTACGTTGGCAATATGATTTGATTTCATTTTACTACTATGGTGGAGAGAGTAGAGAGAGTATGATGGAGTAACAATTTTGAACTTTTGAACTTTGATTAATCAGTGAACTTGGTATTTATTATTGTTTTCGTAGTAGTATTATAGTAAAGTAGAAGCGCGCATGGCTCGGCGGCTAGCGTAGGACGCAAGCGGTCTATGCAGTTAAGCCAAACGGGTGCGGTCGGGTGTGAGATGGGTGACCGCTAGTGGCAAAAAAATTCATGCGCATTTCCGTGCTTCGGAGGGCACGTTAAGCCGTCGGTCCCGGTTGTTGTCGATAGATAACAGTCGTTAAACCTTGTCGGAGGCTTTATGGGCGGTTTGAAAAAATCCGACAGCGGGTTGGCTACTAACCCGCATCTCCACCAACCCGCATTGGAGCAGCGTGGTGGATTAAGCTCCAGGCCTCCCCAATAATGGGGAGAGACCCGTGCCCAGCAGTGGGATGCAAAAAGGGTTGCAGCCAGTATAGTAGAGTCCAGCCCAAAACAATACCAAGATTAAGGAAAACTAAAAATAACGAAACCACGAAGTTCCGCCGATTGTACCATTTTTTTAAATATTTGTTTTTTTTACAGAGAACCTCAAAGCGGTTGGATTGGAGCTATCTGGCAGATGTTTACTGGCGACAAGAAAACGGTAGATAATAATTACCTATAAGAAATATCTTGAATCTGTCGCCTATATTATTATGTGAAGATCGATTACTGAAAGGTTGCGCGTGCAACACATTCACATTTGCGAGTGTGTATTGTCTGTGAAATCTGTGAAGCGCACATTATATAAAACTACATGAAAATACATTTGTGTTAGTTGTGACAATAACCTTTCGATAATCGCTTTTCATAACCTTTCGTAAATATCCTATTTTGGTCTTTAGTTTCTAAGAAATTTGTCATGATAAACTATTTTTAAGATTTAAAATTAAGATTAGATTAAGTTTGATAAATATTCCAAAGATCTGGTATGCTTAAGGATAATTTTGTATTTCTTTTAACTAATGTAATGCGACGTCGTATGAACATTAAAGCATTTAAAATTATGAGGGTGTTTTATTTCGGTTGTTGGAAGTAAAATTTTGTCAGTAGGTAGAGTTTATGCGTCCCTGTAGCTTCGGGATTAAGAATAGAGCAACGGTATCCCCTGCCTGATCGTAAGAAGCGACTAAAAGGGGGCTTCCGGGGTTGTGAGCGGTGAGAGTGGGAGCTCGATCCGTTCAGCCAGCAGCCCCGGGAAGAACGACGGTGTATGCGTGACCGCATGCCGCCGTAAGCATCGGAGGGTGCAGGAGAGCATATCTGATCTCCCGTGCGTTCCACTGGAGATCCCGGAGTCCTCCCCAAGCGCAGAGGCAGGCCACCGAAGGGGTTTTAGTGCGGTACAAATCCCACATAACCCTTAAGTTTAATCTTTATTGTTTCTCAATCTGTGCATTCTCCCAGAACCAGTTTGTCATGAGTATTGTTAAACAGCTTCCTTTGGTCGAGATCACATATAGCGACCCCATCTAAATTTTTTACGCGGCTTAAAGCCACGTAGGCTTAGCCTTTTGCAAAAGTTTTTTTGCCCAAATGTACTACAGCCTTTTCAACTTGGTTCCTTGTAACTTATGTACAGCAGATCAGTTCCGTTTAAAAAGCTTGAAATAAAAATTAAATTTAAAAATTTAAAAACCCCCCCGACCAAAAAATAAACTCTAAAAAGTAACAAATAATATTTAAACATTTCAAGTATTTTTATTTTCCAAGCGTTGTCGCGTTGGTGGACCGTTAAACGTGAGGGCAGACGACGTTAACGGTTGAGTCGATTTTGCGAATTTTTCGGAGTAAGTAAATTCTTTTGTTGCAATCTGTGACTACACTTTTTCTCACTTAGCGGTCCCCCGACGCGACGCCGCTTGGAAAATAAAAATACTTGAACTCACATAATATAAGTGACGATGATAATTATAATAGCCTTCCGATTAAATTTGGAGGGTTAGGTATTCGCACTAGTGCAAGTGTAGCGCTCCCGGCCTTTTTGGCTTCTACCCATAGTTCGCTATCTCTCATCAGCAGTATATTAAACATAAATGAAGCTGATGTTCGGATGGCGAATTTGGATGAAGCTGTGGAGGTCTGGAGGGCTACGTTCCCGAGTGAAACTATTATCGATGATAAAACATCTAATCAGCGTTTCTGGGACTTGCCTGGTGTCAAGGATACCTATGCTTGTCTCCTAGATGTTTGTACTGACAGCGTGGACCGAGCGAGGCTGCTTGCTGTATCTGAAACGGACTCTGGCCACTGGTTGCACGCGTTACCTTCTCGAAATTTAGGAACTTTATTAGATGCATCAACATTAAGAATATCAGTTGGTCTTCGCATAGGTTCCAAAGTTTGTGAGCCTCATCATTGCTCCTGCGGCCGCAATGTGGATGGTTTTGGTCGGCATGGCCTTTCTTGTTCAAGGAGCGCTGGCCGACTATACCGTCATGGCGCGATTAATGATTTGATCCGCAGGTCTCTTGCCACCGTCTCTATACCAGCTTCACTAGAACCAGTTGGTATGTATAGAGATGATGGCAAGAGACCTGATGGAGCAACACTGGTGCCATGGCGTGTTGGTCGTGCCTTAGTTTGGGATGTCACAATAGTTGACACTCTGGCCCTATCCTATTTAAGTAACACCTGCAAGGAGGCTGGGGCCGCAGCCGATCATGCCCAATTTTTGAAGCGCCGCAAATATTCATCGATAGCTATAAATTATGAATTCGCGGCGCTTGCAATAGAAACTATGGGTCCATGGTCGGCTGACATGAAAGGTTTCATGAGAGACATGTCGACCAAGCTCATCCTCGCTTCAGGTGACCAGAGAGCTGGCAGCTACCTTGCACAAAGAATTAGCTTAGCAGTTCAGCGAGGTAATGCTGCCAGCGTTCTGGGAACTATGCCGCAGGATGGTTTATTGGATGGCATATATCTTTTGTAATATTATTTATATATATATATTATTTTATGTTAATTTTAGAATAGTTTAATAGGTTTAAAATATTATTTGTTACTTTTTAGAGTTTATTTTTTTGGTCGGGGAGGTTTTTAAATTTTTATATTTAATTTTTAACCTTTCAGTAAATAAACTGTGTACCATGTGAAAAAGCATGTTTTCGCGTTGCTGTTCTATTCCACACACCCCTTTGCAAATTTAATATTATTAGATATCGGAATTGAAGAGTCAATTATAGAATCAATACGTTATGAAGGTAAATTGAATTACTGCAAATAAAGGTATCATTATTTCATTTGGTGGGTTTATTTTTTGTTTTGTTTTTTTATTGATGCATAGTTCATAACATAATCTCTCATATTATAAGGCTGTTGGTACACTTCAGGTGACCGTTTATACGTTTATACACAATCAGTTTCATCGTTCAAGTCACGGGAAGTATGAAACACTTCAGTTAATAGTTCTTGTTCAACTCCATTTCTACGACGCATTTAACGAAGCGGTACGACCTCTCGCACATGCATGTTTCATCTGAAAATTAAAAAAAACATAAATAAACAGAAATTCACCAGGTTTTGTCAAAGAAGAAATAAATGACGCTGTAAGAGACTAGTACAGATAGATTCACGAAAGATGACCACTGCACAAGGCATTTTTTTAGGTCCATTTGGCAGTGTGGGGTGAATGTGAATTATGTGATTCGTAATGTAATCCTATAATGTACTCAGGCTTTAATTTTGGAGGGGGGGGGGGGTAAGAAATTTGGGGGAACAGGTGTCCCAAATTGGCTTGTTTCGGCTTCCGTCTACGCATGACTGATGGATTTGGATTTTTACTGAACTACTAGAAGAAGCCCAAGTTCCCTACGCGAACAAAGTGGCGACCGTGACAGGAGCAGGACCACGATCTTTGGATTGGGTCTTCAAATTGAAGAAAATCTTCGACTGAAATCAGAACGAGCATTGCATGCGCCGGCGCCGCACGCAACACGAGCACCTGTTACAGTTACATACTCGTATTGTTTCTTGACATTAAAATATTATTTTGTATTAAGTATTTTGTTTTTTTTTGAGCTTACATGCGCAAACAGCTGCTAGTCATCTTTCGTGAACCGTACTATAATGAGCAGAGCAGTAAGTCTTTGCGAACGGTTTGCTGCTCGTGGTGCAACCACATGATCCAACTGATAGAGCCACGTGCATTTTTTTACCGGTAGATCTAGTAGGTAGTTGTACGGACAATATTTGTTCAATACCTAATTGTAATCGACAAACATTGACGTATCAGTTAAAAATGGATTGTTGTAGATACTACGGGCAACAATCCTCGCAAACATGTATTACAACCGGAAATAAAACGGACAGAGTTCCTGCATTTTTTATTGACAAGAATATTGGCTAGCAATGGCTTATATAGAGACGACTCCCTCCTTATTGGCTAGAACTTTTTTTTTCAATTATAGCATCGCAAACTCTGTGCATACTGCCAGCGTAAAGTATAATTTTTGCATCAAATTTTTGCCAGTTTCAATGAAACTGGACGAAGTAATAACAAAGTCAGTAAGTAAGTCGTCAGTAATCAGTCAGTCTAGTCAGTTCAACATTCAAGTAAAGCAATGGCTGCTTTACTAGAACGTGTCCGATGGAATTTTGGAGGCAAGCAGAAAAAACATATTTTAGCACTGTTATTCTAGTTCACAAACACTCGTGCACTGTAATTAACCTATAGGTATCAAACAAAATGCCATCAACTTTATCCGATATAACTCAAAAATACACCAAGAAAATGAAAATAAAACAAGAGCACAATATGTCTTTTTCGACTTCCCGCCAAAACTCCTGGCTAGAACTTGGCTTGGCCGAAGGGAGACGTCATGGCGGCATGGCTCCGATTGGCTAGCTGGCGGACACGTTCGTCACACATGCTATTTTCAGCATCTCGTCACTTTTTAGAAGTTGTAATGGAACGCAAAGCCAGAGTCACCGAAACAAGTTGTACCATCAGCGATCGACGATACTAGAAGTAGCATGTCTGCAGTGGCCCTAACTATGCTCCACCACGAATTGCCTTGAGTAGTTTATAAATGATGACGTAGGTTAAAATCAAAAGACACAGTTACGGCATGACCTTGTGCTGCCATCGAGAGGTATTTATAATAACATGTTCTGTCCTAAAAGACTACAAGTATCTTTTAGGATAAACCTGTCCAGATTCCCTTTCAAACACTCCATTGTAGTAACCAATACGCGTCGACAAATTGAACCTCCGTCAACATTAATAAATATAAAAAAATGTTTTTTGAATATGCTAAGTAATTATTGTAAACCAAATTATTTGAAACCCGTCTATGACGGTCACTTCAGAGCGCCTGCCATATTGAATTTAGAATGACGTCACATCAGCTTACCATGATTGTTATCTAAACTAACCTTAGAGCATCAAAGTTACTGACTTACCCTTCAATAGAGCCGGCATAACGCTTCGCTTCGATACATAATTTTTGTGCCAAATCTGGTGCGGGGGAAGAACGCACACATTTTAATTTTTGTCACACATTCACAAATATTCTTTCACCGCTACAGACGCATACATTTCTAAATATGTCAATTTCAATTAACAACGTCATTTTCTATGCACCGTCAACACTGACCGACACATACACACTAGTTGTATAACTAGAAGGCACATTGTGCATGGACGTTGGGACGAGGGGTTCGCCCGTAAAGGCCACTCCTCTCTGACGGTCATACCCGTCATACCTTGATGCTCTAAGAAACTAACGTACGATACGGGTAAATTTTTAGTTTAGTTTACGACAATTGTAATAATAATTATTATGTAGTGAGTAATAAACTTGTTTGTCTAACAAAGTAGGTCAAATCATTGTTCGTGTCCCATTATTGGGCCTGGTCTCTCCCCATTACTGGGGAGGCCTGCAGCTTACGCAACGACGCTGCTCCAATGCAGGTAGGTCAAATTAACAGCTTGAAAATATGGATTTTTACTTCTGTTATTGCAAGCTTCTGTGGAATCTCGGAAGTCGTCCACATCTGTACCAGGTCGCTGCATTGCGAAGAATATTAGGGCTTGATCCTGGTCAAACGTGCCGTCCTCCGACATCACGCTGTTCTTCTCCAACATGCAACGCACAAAGCACTGCAAGGACAACAAACAAACAAACAAAGAAAATAAATTAGTGTTTCGTTTAAGAAAAATCGAAGGGTTTAAGGAATTTAAAATAAAAGAGCGAAAACAGAGAGAGAAAACACAGCAGCGATGGCCAAGTGGTAAAAAAAACCGCGGGCTTCGACGCGACCGATCCCAGGTTCAAATCCTCGGCTCGCACCTCTGACAAAGAAATTTGTAATATGCGAATTTATCGCTGCTCCACGGTGTTGGAAAATATCGTGATATTTCATTGATTACAATGTCCTCCATCGCCGTGCATGCCTTAGAAAAATTCATAATTTCTCGAAAGCATGACGTCCATCAATCCGCACTTGGCCAGCGTGGTGGACTATGGTCTAAATCTCTCTCAATTGTGTGAGAAGGAGACCTGTGCCCAGCAGTGGGATATAAAAAGGGCAAACAAAAAAAAAAAGATATATTTTTTTTCGTTATACATGTACATGAACTTTTGAAGGAAAACCTGTTTTTATCAGTTTTTAGGGTACCGCATCCAACGGGTAAAACTGGACTCTATTACTAAGGCTCCGCTGTCCATCCGTCTGTCTGTCTATCTGTCCGTCTGTCACCACTGTCACCAGGCTATCATTAACCGTGACAGCTGAACAATTGAAATTTTCACGGCTGATGTACTCATATTTCTGTTGCCGCTATAACAACAAATACTAAAAACAGAATAAAATAAATACTTAAGGGGGGCTCCCGTACAACAAATGTGACTTTTATGCAACTTCTAACTCGATCTTAATAACTGGTACAGATACTTCAACTCAGTTGTGCGCGCGGCGCTATGTGTGCGTGGGCTAGTAATTACGCAGCTTTAATTTGTGTGACAGTGACGCGGCCGTGATCGTCCGAGCAACTTCACTGTACCACTTGTCACGCACACAAAGTCACTGTGTATAAACAGGTTTACCCACACATAGCGCCGCGCGCACAACTGAGTTGAAGTAGTATCTGTAGACGATTGAAATATTCACCGAATATCTAGGTATACAAATAAATAAAATTGGAGTGTCTGTTTGTAATATTAAAATAACCGCTTTTTACTACATGCATATGAATGTATCGTATATACGGTACAACCAAAATAACATTTTTTACATTTTTTGTCTGTCTGTCTGTTTGTTCCAGGTAATCTCGGAATCTGCTGGACCGATTTTTACGGGACCTTCACTGGCAGGTAGCTGATGTTATAAGGAATAACTTAGGCTACTTTTATTTTAGAAAAAAAAACTAAAGTCCACGCGGACGTAGTCGCCGGCGGCCGCTAGTTAAGTTATATATTCAGTTTAAAACTAAATAATTAAACTAAAACAAATTTTATATGTAAGGAGCCCCCATAAAAAAAATCACAATTTGGTGTATGGGAGTCCCATACAACAATTGTGATTTAATTTTTTTCCTACCAACCTATCTACGGTACCTACGGAACCCTTGGACTCGCACGTGGCCGGTTTTTTAAATACTTGTAATATGTAAAACTTGTAAAATAATTTTAATTTTTTGCTTGCTATATAATTAACCTACCTTTGGAGTTCTGTCAGTTTCGTCAGGGAAGCTGCCACTCTTGTTTAGGGATTCGATATAAGCTGAAAAAATAATTAAGCGTGATAAGAAATTATTTTGCTACCGGAATTCAATACTCTGTAAATTTTGCCTTATAATATGCGAATAAAAAAACCTTTTGCAGTTACCTATAAATAAATAAATAAATAACGTTTCAAACTCATAGCCCCACAGTAGGGTAGATATACCCTGTGTCATGAGTACCATGGACACACACAAAGACAGAAACACAAACACCCAGACCGAGAACAAAATTTCAACTCATCATTCAAATTTCTGTTTCGCCGGGAATCGAACCCGGGACCCTCCGATTGGCAGTCCGGCATGGTAACCATTGCGCCACACAGGTCGTCCTATGTGCAGAAAGGAGGAGGTACTACTTAACAATCAACTCATAGCCCCAGGAATATAGCATCACATTTCCAATTCCGTCCAAACTTTTTTTATGACCCACTGCTAGGCACAGGTCTCCTCCACCACTAGCCTTTTTTGCTACCGGCACCTTGGGAGAGGATAACGCACTGGTGTCCACTCGCGGCGCCCTGAAACGGGACCATCTTTGGGAGAGCAGATGTGCTCTCCTGCACCTTCCGATGCTTACGGCGGCATGCGGCCACGCACACACCGCCGTCCTTCCCGAGGCTGCTGGCTGGGCAGATCGAGCTCCCACTCTCACCGCCCACAACCCCGGAAGCCCTCTTTTAGTCGCCTCTTACGATCAGGCAGGAGATACCTTAGCTCTATTCTTAATCCTGAAGCTACAGGGAATTCCACCGCTGGCCTAGTGCGGTAGATATCATGCCTTTGATATTCTTTTAGACATGCACGGTAATTAAATCACAATACTTTCCCCCACCGTGCCTCGCTTCCCACTTAACAAATTTCTTTGTCAAAGGTGCGCGCTAGAGGTTTCAAGTCATTATCTTCGTGTCAGACACCGCGGGTTTTACCATCGCTGCCAGCATCACATGAGACGAGAGAATTGTAATCTGTTCTTCTGAGGAAATACCCATTGGGGCAATAATGGTGATTTAGAAGACTTACACATTTCAATCCGGAAAGTTTCGTTACATTCGTTCATTATTGATACCGTGTCCACCTCACTCCAATCCCGCGTTTTGGCTGAAGGGTCTGGATCCGGCGTGGACTTCTCCGTCGCTGTAGTAGTAGTTTTACCATAAATAGGTAATAAACCTGTCAGTAAAGCCAAGAAAATCAGAAAATGTAACTTCAGCATTTTCATGAACGAATAATCCATTGAATGATATTTTTTTCAGTATGACGGTTATAAGTACAGTGATTTGCAGGGGCACGTAACAGTTGAGGTTGGGGGAAAATAAAGCATAAAAACATCCATACTAATATTATAAATTCGAAAGTCTGTCTGTCTGTCTGCTACTCTTTCACGCTTAAACCACTGAACCGATTTTGATGAAATTTGATTGCGCTTAATACAATTTTTTTAATTTTTAAAATTGTATTTAATTAATTTTTACGGTGACAAAATAGATTTCCGTGAAATAATAGTTTTAAACTTGTTCGAAATTTGAAACTATTGTTTCAAGAAATTTCGAAAAGTGATCTTCCGAAAAGCAAAAACTGTATTATTTAAGGGGCTATATATAGTGCTTTATATTATGTGAATCTTTTAGAAGACAAATAAAACGTAAGGAGATATTTTAAGTTTTACTAATTATCCCGTAACAAAATGTTTCAGGTAGTTTAAATTTCACTTAAAATCAAGTTGTCAGTGTCTATTTTCTTCAAGTTGAAAATAAAATCAAATGTTTTTAACAGCCGAACATAGTCATCAACCATAACATCGTTAACTACATGATTACGTTGATATTGGTATTAATTGAATGGCCTCAAACAGTTTTATTGAGAAGAGATTTGAATCCAGATGTGGTACATTGATTGGAGTATATTAATGATGATGAACGTAATCATCACTCTTGTCAGAATTCAGAGGCCTTAGTGTAAGTCTACACACGCGAAAACGTTACTAACGCGTTTGCGTTAATAATTTAATTATCGAGCTTATTCCTTTCAGGTTTGTCCAATGTTAACTCAGACGCAGTAGTAACATTTGCGCGTTTCCAAACTTACACTAAGGGCTCAGATGTAGACATAACATGCTCTTGAAAACAAGTTTGCGTAACCGTTATACATTTATGGTGACTGAAGACATCGCAATAAAATATTCTTATTTTCACACTCACCTCGGATCAAACAATACTGCGCAAAGCAAATTTTTTAGTCAATAGTGCGCGCCGGGATTGAACCGGGAACCTGCGTGTCGGATACAGATATCTTAACCTCTCGAATATTAAAGCTCTGCCATTACCATTAGTACTTACAGCTAATTTAACTTGTAATTGTACTATTTACATAACGTTAAGCGTGTCAATTTTGCAAATTGATCTCACGATTTACATAATTGTAATTCATTGCCATAATGATGATACTATAGTAACTGATAATCAAGGTTTAAATGATTTATCGCTATCGGTGACCATGGTGTTTCGTCCTGACCAGGTACGACTACCAGGGACAAGTTATAATAAATAATAAATACAGTAGAAATCTGCTATAACAACATCGAAGGGACCATTATAATAAGTCGCAATAGCCGGTTCGTTTTAATAACCGATGTCAATTCTATGAGCAACATCGAAATCGGCACTAATTTTTAACCAATATGTCATCTATACTAATATTATAATGAGGAAAGATTTGTATTTTTGTATGTTTGTAATGAATAAACTCAAAAACTATTGTTCCGTATTCAAAAATTCTTTCAACATTAGAAAGCTAGATTCACCTTGAGTAACATAGGCTACTATTTACCGCAGAAAAATGCTTCATTGCTAAGTGAAAACGGGTAATAGGGTTGAAGCAACTGGCTAAACGCCTATGATTTTAATATAGCAATGAAGCCTGGAATAGCACATAGGCTATTTTTTATCCTAAAGTTTTAAATAATGTCGTTGTAAGAGGTTTTGACTATACAACGTATATTTTTGAACGATGTCTACTTCTCTATAAAATAAAAAGTCTATTTCTGTACTAAATTTCTCTAAAATCGAACCAGTAGAGTTAGTGTGAAAGCGTAGTAGACAGACAAACACAGTTATTTTCGCATTTATATTAGTAGTGATTATATCCTTTCTTAACAATTTTTTTTTTATTTTTTATTTTCTTGTAGGTAATTATTTTAACTTCTATTTCCTGTAATTATTTTCACATAAAATTGTATTTTAAGTGTTTTCTATCCGTTTAATAGGTTTTAGTGAACTGTTCAGGGTTAGGTACCAGGTTAGTATGGCTCATTATCTTATCTTCGACGAAATTTCCATTTTACGATGTTCTAATTAGTGCACTTCCCAAGGAACTGAGTAATTTGAGAATACTTGATCATTTGCTCGTAGTTTCATTCATTACTTAGTACTTATTTGTTTACAGAAGCCTTAAGCATGTTTCTTAAAGGACTAATTCTTATTTCTATTCAATTAAGCGTCGTCATTTCTTGTGACGGTAAGTTTTAAATTTTAGAGTGTCATTATTAGTTTTTACTTTACACTTAAATTACAAAAAGTCACAATTTTACAACTTCAAGATTTTAGGATTTTTTGTGATGTAACGTTAACGCTCAATTGAAAAAAAAAACAGTGAGTTAAATAGCGTATAATATTTAGGACGCTAGGAACTTATCAAAAAACGTTTATTACTTAAAAGTTCAAGTAATTAAGCGTAATACTCATAGTACATATACATACTAGCCTTCCGCCAGCGGCTTCGCCCATGTTGACTCGTTTTATAGGTTCCCGTAGGATGAAAATTATCATATGTCCTTTCCCAAGGTCCACTCTATTTGTGTTACAAATTTCATTAAAATTGGTTCTGTAGTTTAAGCGGGAAAGCGTAGCAGATAGACAGACACAGTTACTTTTGAATTTATAATATTAGTAGGGATTTTGAAAGCATGATAATGCGAATTTAAGTTTAGCTTTTGTAGACGACGACTTTTTATAATAAAAGCCAAAACATCACTATCTGTCAGAACTGTAGGTAGCGCCATAAACTTAAGCCGACTTAAGTGATTACTTATGGTATGTAGTTATTGCATCAAGGACGATTTTTAAATTGATAATCATTTTAATAATCTAAAACTTTGCAAGAAAAAGCTGGTATTTCTTATGCTGTATTTTGTTTTAAACTATTATAAATTTATTTATTCTTATATTTCAGAGTCAGTATCCGACATAACTGATACATCATGGGCAAGTGGAGAATATCAGAATATGTTTAGGACAATTCCATCATTCTTTGAATATTTAATGAATTTAATCGAAGAGAAACCAAGTATTTTGGAAAAGGATGACATAACCGTGTTTACAAGAGAGGCTAAAGTTAATGATATAGCTGAAGACGCGACTGATGTTGACACAAATGTTAAAGATAAACCTGAGGATGTGACTAATGTTGACTCTAAGGGAAATGATAAAACTGAGGGTGTTCCTGATGTTGGATCAGTAGAAAGTCTTGACAGTGAAGAAGAATATGATTATGACCTTTTTCCGGGTTTCGATTTTTGGGATTGGTACGTGGGGGCTGTTGATGATAGGTCTTCACTGAGCTCCTCAGAGGTGGCTGAGAAAATCTTGGAAATTGAGAAGAAATTGGAAGATTACAATTCCTCCAAACATTAATCAAGTGAATTAAAATATTCTATTATAATATTTTAATAAATATTATATTTCCTATTAGGAGTGTGTTTCATTTCTTTTTTCGACTATTCAGCGAGAGTCGTTGTAATTTCCCTTCGCTTTCTGACCTTGCGCCATAAATTAATTAGTTAACTTTTTTAATACCATCAACTTAAGTTTATTGATTTTCCTTTTTGTTAGTACTATCATCATTATCATTCATTCCTTTATTTGCATGTTTTTATTTTTAAACACCAACGGCTTTACATTGTATATTTTTCAATATCATTTTATCTAATGAGTGAGCTAAAATTTGTTGTTGAATAGACAGTGAATTAAAAACAAAGAGTGAAATAAAACATGTTAAAGCACATAAAATAATCAAAATTCTTATCTATGAGTATGTGCCTAACAACCACGATCGAAATTTAATAATAATGTAGTACGTCCTTGACTGAGATCGTATCTAATTGTAATAACTGAACCATTTTCAAAATAAAGTCATATTCAATGATTAGTCGGAATAAGATAAGCATACGATTAACATAAACGCTATTGTTCTAGCGGCGATTGTTGTAGAAGTTAACTTTGATGTCAAACTTCAATTTTTATATTTTTAATTTTAATTATATACATATTTTACTAGCGTCCGCCCGCGACTTCGTCCGCGTTGTGTTCGGTATTAGTTATAGCATGAAGTTTTAAAGCCTATAACCTTCCTCAATAAATGGACTATTCAACACAAAAATAATTTTTCAATTCGAACCAGTAGTTCCTGAGATTCGCGCGTTCAAACAAACTCTTCAGCTTTATGTATATATATATATATAGTATATATATATTATATATGGATTTATATATATAATATATATAATATATATATATATTATATATGGATATATTTATATATATATATAGCTATACTAGCTGTACCCTGCTACGCATCGCTGTCGCGAATTGGTATTTGCCTGTTTTTTCGCGGTCGCGGATATGTGACTGATGCAAAAAATAGATAAAAACAATCCTTTATGCGGATTATACCTATATCATGCTAAATTTCAGCTCAATCGGTGCAGAACTTTTTCAGTTTTTGAAGCGTACACAAAACAACATAACATTTTTATATATATAGATAGAAGAAGAAGATAGTTGATTAGATAGTTGTTCTGAATCAACTATAAAGCTGCTACAACCAGTAAATATTTTAACATTGATTGTTCAGTGTGACAGGAAGAAATGTGATTACTTAATTGTAGTTTAACCAGAACAGTAGCATCTATGCGAACGACACATTTACAATACACTTTTTTTATTCCTCAGCTGGCTTAGACGTGATTAATGATGATACAAGATGAAAGCTTGCTATGGTTACCCAGCGGTACCGATGCGGTGGTCTTGCGTGTGATGCGCGTGGCTGGGCTGGCACCAGTGGTGTTTGAGTCCAGTCGTGTTCGAGTTTCAACAGCACTATCACTCTATGGACAACTGCTTATCCTTATCAATGTTATAAGTACGTTTTTAAAATTATTTGTAGCTAAAAGGACATAGTACGCACACATGAATCAGCGTTTGGCGTAGAACGCAAGTCGAGTGTGAGATGGGTGACCGTTTAGTGGCAAAATTTCATGCGGGCACATGCGCGTTTTCGTGCCGTCGGTCCCGATTGCTCTTAAAATCAGTTGTAAAACCTTTACGGAGTCCTTAAGACCTATTCAGACCTAAGCGGTATCCTGTTTTGCCTACGGTAAAGAAAGTCGAGTGGGTATGCGATAATATTACTGTTCCCATCAGAGCGGATTTCGTTATCTTTGTGAGTAAAATACCGCGCGGTATGCACTTGTACCCATAGCGGTCAGCGAATACCGCTCAGGTCGCTATAGCCGCGGAACTTCATACTAGTAAAGTAGTTTAGTAGATAGTAGGTGGTAGAACTATTATCGTTCGCCCGGGAAAGTATCACCGCTGCACCCACTTCTGCCGTGAACCATTTCTATTGCGTTTTACATGAGGCGACCACCAGCCTCCGGAGTATCAGTGCAACTGCGTATGATCTCAGACAAGACTTACCTATCTTGCTTGAGGCTGTATGTAGATGTCCATGGGCTGCAGCGACCACTTAACACCACGTGGACTGCATGCTCATCTGCTACTCCATTCAAATAAAAAAAAAACTAAATACCTGAGCGAAATCCTCGCGGTATGTGCCTCTACTCACAGCAGCAGCGAATACCGCTTAGGTTTGAACAGGCCTTTATTATGGGTGATTTGAAAGCATCCGAAAGCGGGTTGGCCACTAGCCCGCATTACCAACAATTCGCATTGGACCAGCATGGTGGAGTAAGCTCCGGATTTCTGGACGTAAAAGTGGTTGCAGTCGTCAGTTGTATTTGATCTTTATTTAAACGAGTTGCACTCCGGGAGTGCCGGCAGAAGTGAAAACTTGAACATTAACGTTGTGCATTTTTTTTTGGAATGATTAGGGAATAATCCCACGAATTGCTTTAATTATCAGTATCATTTTTCATCCAGTACTTTCAGTAGGTTTTCATGTAGTATTTTTATAAAGTACTCGGTCACTTTTTTCATTAATAGACGCACTTTGTTCAATTTCCATATTTGAAACACTGTCACCCCTCCGTCTTACGAATATTCGATCAGGCCACGTGTCAGGACACGTGTCGCGTCAGGACGCGAGTTTAACATTTTTACCAATCCCAAAAAGTTTTCACTTCAATAACATGTTTTTTGTTTATCTGACAAAATGGAGAAGTAAATAAAGTTTATTCTTAGATTTCTCTTGAACTTGCTCAATCCTGAAAATCCCAAGATTGGTTAAATTTTATTCGGAATTTTTTTTGGAACTGATAGAGATTCCAGATAACGGGATCGAATAAGCTATTTATATTGCATTTTATGTTTCTAGCTAACATTATAGTATTATATACCGTCGTGGCTTACACCGTAGATGTAGTAGGGGTAACCACTTGTATCGTTTGGATAACGGAATGTTTCATCGTATCCGTCATACAATGCTACGGAGGGATACTTGCATCTGCCCGCATGAAAGATTGGATTGAACTCTTAAATAAGGTTGATCTGGTAAGTAGAGTTGTTTAAAACTGCTATAAAGGAAAAAAAAGAACACTATAAGCAAAAATTTTAAAATTTTATAGAGCTTTGTTTTATACGTACGCTATTTCATTGCGTGTATTTATAAACCCAGTGGGAGCCAACCCCGAAAATAACCAGCGCGTTACATGTAGTAGCACGCTATAAATGAAATACGTAACGCGTCCAGCATCAACAGAGGCCTTAGTGTAAGTGTGCACATTCGAAAACGTATCGCGTTTGCGTTAAGAATTTAACTATCGACCTTATTCCTTTCAGGTTAAGATCTATCTGTCCAATTTTAACTCTGACGCAGTTGTAACGTTTGCGCGTTTACAAACTCACACTAAGGCCTCAGCGCGGAGCTATTACTGACGGTAGGCGTTACTCTTGCGTGGGACTCGGTAACCTCCCTCTGCGATATCGTTATGTGCGTAAAGGAGGAAGCCGAGCGAGCTCGGGAGCGTTCAGATCCCGCTCGGCGAAGGAGCCGCCGGGACGGACGTAGATAATGTCCCCCGGCGCTAGTCCCTGTAGCTTCGGCAATAAGAATAGAGCTACGGTATCCTACCGGTACCTGATCGTAAGAGGCGACTAAAAAGGGGATTCCGGAGTTGCGGATGGTGTAGAGTGGGAGCTCGACCCATACAGCCAGCAGCCCCGGGAAGGACAGCGGTGTGGGCGTGGCCGCCAGCCGCTGTGAGAGCCTGAGTCTGCAGGAGAGCGGCATCTGCTCTACCGAAGATGGGCCTTTTTAATTTAAGGATTTTTTTTTAATTATAATTATTTTATATTATTTCAGATGAACAAAAAGTTTGGAAAACCAGATAACTTCGAATCATTTAACAGGAAAATCTTGCTTTTTCTTGTATTTCTTGTGGGCATACCAATTGTGATTGTGACTGTTGATACCTACTGCACTTTCATATACCCTCCGGAGCGTCACTATAAAAGTAAATATCTTTATGTACTTTACTAAAAGCTATTTTCGCAGTTTACGAACGTTCTCTTCTATGTACATCTATAATAATTAATTAATATACCTATATAGGAAAACCTGTGTCACCGGTAAAGTTTTTTTATTCTTTTCAATAAATTATGACATTTACATACAGCTTCTCACCAAACGCTGTATGTTTTATACAACACAATCCCCCTCCTTTTGACTTCCTTTTATATATCGTAATACAAATTTTGTTATTTAGAAATTCAGCCCCTAAGGGGGTGAAATAGGGGGGTGAAGTATACATAGAATTTTATAATTTCTGGACTGAAAATTGGTATATTGGGTCCTGACTACAAATACAAATGATTGAAAAGATAAAGAAATTAAAACATAAGTATGCCCTGATAACTAAAGCTGACGCGGACGAAATTGAAGGCAAAAGCTACTCTATAGTGTCTCATACGATAAGTTGTCACGTGTGTCCATTATGGACCCATAGCCATACTGTTATCTCAATTATATATATGTACTTTGTTTTAAAAGAGTGCTGCGGGGAGTTTTTTTGTCCGCCGCCTTTTTTCTCTCAGCTCAACATCTAGCCCAAACGGGCAGCTAAAGGCGATGAGCGGGAAAAAATGACATTCATTAAGCGAATATTTTGTATTTCTAATATGAAATAAATATTTTTGATTGATGATGCATTTGATTTTGATTTTTGATTTTTATTACTAATCATCAATCACTCCACCAACCCGCATTGGAGCAGCGTGGTGGAGTAAGCTCCAGGCCTCCCCAATAATGGGGAGAGACCCGTGCCCAGCAGTGGGACGCAAAAAGGGTTGCGGCCATTACTAATCATATCATTAATTGCAGTGTATATGATATTTTTAATCTACGTGTCACACGTCCTTCCTTTTATTGTGGTGAAATCCATAGAAATTCACATGGGACTGACGTGCTGGTACATAGTCTCACTCTTGAGAAAATTCAATAAATCTCTGGAACAGTTGATGCGAGACGACCATCCTAAAAACCAAGGTAGCATTTTTTTAATTTACATAGACTAGCAAACGAGCATTTAGACCACATATTGTTATAACATATCCACCCTTTGTTGTGTGTTATTTGTTATGCGGCTACGCTGTGGCTGCAACCCTTATTGCGTCCCTCTGCTGGGAACTGGTCTCTTCCCAATATTGGGGAGCCCTGGAGCTTTCTCCGCAATGCTGCTGGAGATGAGAATTAGTAGCCAACCCGCAGTTGGATGTTTTCAAACCGCCCATGAGGCTTCCAAGTAGGTTTAACGACTGTTATCGATAGATTCTTGAGTGGTAGGTTTTTCCCTCCTCGATCATGGTCACCAATAAAGCCACTAAAGTTACTGGTATATCACTCATTCCTTGTCAGAACAACAGGCATTATTGAATACCACTAGTCAAATAAGTCAAAGTCTCATTATACAGCATCCTATGAAGTTCTTATCCTATGCAATTAAAACTTTCCATATTAGCAAATTCAAAAAATAACCATAAAACCTGTCAAAATAAAAAAATGTGTACAACTTGTACATAAATTAATTTTTAAGAGAGTACTTATACGATAATAAAAGCTACTATACTTCTATAGTCCGGCCAACGAGACGAGATAAAGAATGTAAACAAACTGACCGTTACCAAGTTACTATTGCGAGAGCGAGCAATAATTATCTCTGTCCTTATCACACGTATGCAGTAAAGGCGTCAGTTAGTCAACGACAGCTTTTGTTGCCTGTTTCGTGGTACAGGAAAGCAGTCAGTACCACAGTTGTCAACATTTGGTCGCGTTTTGACGGGAAGTCGAAAAAGACATTAATAAAAAAAAACATTAATAAAACAAGAGCACAACAGCTCTTGTTTTATTTTCATGTTATTGGTATAATTTTGAGTAATATCGGATAAATTTGATGGCATTTGGTTCGATATAGGTTAATTACAGTGCATGAGTGTTGTGAAATAAAATAACAGTGCGGAAATATGTTTATACAGCTTGCCTCCAAAATTCCATTGGTCACGTTCTGGTAAAAAAGCCATCACTTTACTTGAATTTATGACTGACTTGACTGACTTATTACTGACGACTTACTGACTTTACCTATTATTACTCGTCCAGTTATAACGAAACTGGCAAAAACGTGATGTAAATATTATTACGCCCTATAGGTAATAAAATACCGTTTCCAACGTAGAAGTTGTTTATTGTCTCCTTATACAAAAATCCACTCAACAGAATCCAAGCACAATCACTATAGTCAAATATCTTCGCTGTAGTCGTCGAAATATTTCTTCCTTGTTGCTTGGAGTGATCGCTTTGATTCCACTTCCGGAACTAAACTATGTCCTGTCGCGGCCCGGTGCGTGCCTTACATCCTTACATACGGCTACCCACGGTTCTCTAGAATTTTCCCGAACTACCTAATACAATAGGCCCGTCCCGAACATTCCTTTATGTTACTAACGCAATTATAGTTATGTACAGTCATAAATAATAGCCGCGGCCCGCGATGTAGACAACCTATACATGTACGCATGTATTAATCCTTATCTAAATAAAAACGTTAATTAGCTTTGTCAATTTAGATTAAAATTGTACAAAATGTAATCAAATAAATACTTTAGAAGATGATATTTTGTTTTACCATAAATTATAACATCCCCCGGCGCGCATTCTCATCGCGCATCTATTTTTTGCCTTTAGTACTTAATGGGTTTTTGTAAAATAAATTTTAATGTATATCACTTAATTGCTCGAGCGAAGCTGGGCCGGGTCTAGTATATGCTATGTATATAATTTATTCAAATAAAAATGTTTTGAACCCCTGAAACTTTGTTTACATTTTTTATCACGTCTCGTTGGCCGGACTATAAATACATATATCCAATAGTTTTAAAAACATTCAACCTTTTCCGCTAATTGTTTTATGTAATTTGATGGCCTAAGACATTTGCATTATAGGTTATAATTTAGGTGATCGGGTTGTAATTACCAAATTATTTTCGCAGGTTTTATTGAGGTATGCAATGTTTCCGCAAATAATAAAAACCTACAGACAAAGAAGTTAGTGGTTTCGCCGGGTTCTATAAACCGCACAATAGATACGATGGGAAGATCGCCCTCCATGAGTTCAAACTGGCAGAACTGTGTGGAGTACACTCCGGGATTTCATCAGTCATCTCATGTGTTTGGTTCGTGCAATTGATTTTTGATGTTCAGTTAGGTTTAACTCTACAGTAGTCCCTGGAGCTTAGGGATTAAGAATAGGGCTACGATATCCCCAGCCTCAACTTATGACACGAATAAAGAGGGGCTTCCGGGGTTGCGACGAGCGGGAGTAGGAGCTCCACCATCCATTTAGCGCTACCAGGAAGGATGGCGGTGTGTGCTGTCACAATCACTTGAAGTTGCAGGAGAGCACCGTTGCTCTCCAGATTATGAGCCCGGTTTGGGCGCGGCACATGCTGGACACCGGTGCTTTCCCCTGGAGATTCTGGAGTTCTTCCCTAGCACTGAGGCAGTCCACCGAAGGACGTATAATGCAGAAAAAATCTCACACAACCTAACACTTCCCAAGGTGTTGGACCCTTCGAAGTCTCCCCTGCCCACCGATACAAAAAAGGTAAAACTTTACGGTATCTGGTACGGCTTTTCCCACTTTACAATATCGTTTCGTCCAACAAGATGGCGCATATAAGCCTACATTTTGCTAGATGAGAGTCTCTCCTCAGAAATAGGAGGCAGGTTTGGAGCTTACTCTACAACCCTGCTGCAATGTGGAATAGTGCAGATACAGACTAGTGGACAAACCAAAAAGATTCGCCGAGATTGCATGTATTTAAAAGAAGCAACAGACGAGCACATCGTCCACGTGTTGGTGATCGCCACACACATCGTCAAGCAGGCATGAATCTTGCCTGAGGTGATGGGTATTCAGTTACGCTGCTACTCCCATAGCTGATTGTAGTCTCATGTAAGTCTGGTCGGCAACTGCACCCTTTAAACACAGTAGTATTGCTTCCACTGTCAGTTCCCCAGTGAAGTCATGAAAGTTCCATCACTCAGATTTTTTCAAGATATTTTATGTACATCGATGGTAAAAGATTTTCAGAGACAAGTTTTACCAAATACGTTATCAAATCGGACCAATGTTATTTACGTGCAGTTGAAGTTTTTTTGGATGAAGATTCACATTTTCATTTTGTTGTAGGTTTGACGGATGCTCCAGTGAAACATTTGACAATTCCACAACTAACGACGATTTACACGGAGATCTGTGACCTAGTACAATTTCTTAATGATGGAAAAAATGGTTTTATGATGCTATTAATCGTCCTAAACTGTGGTATTCGTTTGATTGTAGTTTATCACAACTTTATTACCATTCTACGTAAGTAATTTCTCGGATATGAATCGTGTCTGTAGCGACTTTCCGCAACTCATTAAGAGATGGCGCCACGGCTGTTCTGAATCACGCTATCGAAGTTTTCTGAATACCTGACCATATACAAGCTCCGAGTTGAGTCAATTGGAGCTGAGGCCGCTCCCCGGGCATGACCACCTCTCCCGGCGGGAGATCTCCCTATGCCAAAGTGTCTTAGAAAGTTAAAGTATGAAATGTGCCAGAAGTAAATGAAACTCTCTGAAATCATAAATCTGCCAGTCTATCAGACTCCATAGTCAAATTCTGTGGCTTGGCCGTTTAGTTACTTTAGAAACTAGATATTTGAATAACGTTTGAGTAGATATTGTGAAATTAGGGCTGGTAAGAGATATCTTTTTGAAACGGTAAGCCACTAGAGTTTGCAACATTTTACTTGAAAAAAAAAAATGATGTGAATTGTAGTTTGCCGGGCAAAAATATTTTTGGGAATCGACCAATAGGTTAGAGTTAAACAACAAATTTCGCACCTGTTTTTACAAAATCCTGCTATGATATGATGAAATATGATTTTAGGTACTGAGCCGATTGATGTGGTAATACTCTTAAGATTATCATGGTGTCTATTTTATTTACTTAATGTTTACGTCATCATGATACCAGGACACCATATAATACATGAGGTATATATAATTTTTTGATAAGTTGTTTTAGCTTCTTAAGGTAGGGCTAGAGGATGGTCCAAGGGGAAGTGCAAGTAGAGCAGGTGCAGGCGCAGGGAGAGTGCATTTTGCTGACATTTTGTTTACGGGCTGCAGGAATACACAAATATACACAAATCAAATGGCCGACAGAAACGTGTTTCGTCAACCTTGTACAGGATTTTAGGTGCTTTCTCTTGGATTTTTTTTTATTTTCAGAAAACTTGGAAACTGTTTTCAATTTCGGCAACAGGCATTCTATATATATGAAGGGGAATAGGGCCGCAATGTTAAAAATCTTGAGTTGCACAAGACCTAGGCTACCTAAGTTTGCTTATCGCTGTAAGCGTCGACATCAAGTGTTTTAAAAGAACGTGTTTATTTGCTCCAAATATTTATTCACGGACATATAATTCAAAAGACGAGACACGCGCAATCACTCTGCGCTGCTAAGCTGTCGTCTTCACCTCGAGCGGAAAATTTGCTTTAGGTCGCATCTATATTTAATTTCTGTTCTCGGTGTGTATTCATGGTACCCACGACATAGAGAATCCTGGTGTGGGACTATAAAACACTTTAAATAAAAACGTATTAAATTAGCTATGGTTTTAGAGAAGTCAAATTTTACCCATGAAAGCCAATTCTTGAATTTAGACATAATTGCGCGTGAGCGCTCGAAGAGTCGCAATTTTTTTTAAAGTACCCATTATTCAAAATTCTCAGCTCGAGTTACTGAGGAATCTTTTTCAGACACGTCGAATCGAGCTTGTTGTAAGTAAGCTAATGATCGAAGCCTGCAACGAGCTCACGCTGCAGCTAGAGAACTTGTTTATGACGCTCATGCTGGCCAGGCCTACACTGTCACCGTTGGGTATGTTTACGCTATCTAGGAGACTCCTTCTGTCTGTGAGTATATCTTGTCATTGGATGTTACTGTGCTATTCAAGAAACCGGAAACTTTGACAGACAGACAGACAGAACTTTTGCTTGTGGTGGGCAAGATTTTTGATGTGAAATCTATAGTCGTGGATAAACCGGATTGTTGGTGTGGCGACGAGGCGACGTGGCGACGCTTGCCGTGGTGATGGGTCGCCACACTCAATTGAAGCAACTTGAAATTAATATAGAATGTTTGTATTAAATGATTAATTAAGTTTTTAACAAAAAAATAGAACCGACTTCAAACGGTAAAATACAAAATTGTTCAGTGCCTACTTCTTCTTGCTTATGGTAATGACTGTTAAAACTATTTTGGAATCGGTGCCCATTCAGAACGAAAGGTACACTACATATTATACAGGGTGGGCCATGAATTAGTTAACATTTAAATTTGATTTCCCGCGCAAACCTGAGCGGCGCGGCGAGAGGGGAGGGGTCTAGTGGCTGGCTCGTTTCTCGGAAATTTAGTCGCAATGGATCGGTTCACGGGACCTCAGCGCGCTTTTTGCGTAAAGCAATTTTATTTAAACAATGAATCTCTCGTTACTGTGCGGCGCTTATTTCGTGTTGAATACGATTTACATGTCATAAATCAGTGTCCAAGTCCAGTTTTGATAAAAAAAATGGGTAAAGAAGTTCGAGGAGACCGGATCGACACTAAATGTGAAGCAATCCGGTGGTCCACGGACTTCCAGAAGTGAAGAGAACGTTCAAAGAGTTTCGGCTTCAGTTCAACGTGAACCTCATTTATCGACGCGCATACGTTCAGCTGAATTAGGAATATCGCGCACATCCGAACGCCGTATTATGAAATTAGATTTGAAATTGCACCCATATAAGATTCAGTTAGTCCAAGAATTGATGCCTAATGATTTAAATTTACGCAAATTGTATGCTGAAACAATGTTGGAACGCTTTCGTAATTTTGATAACATGTTGTTTTCCGACGAAACCAATTTCCACCTCAACGGGCATGTTAACAAACAAAACTGCAGTTACTGGAGAAGCGAAAATCCCAAAACTAAACATCAAAGGTCGCTGCATTCACCTAAGGTCACTGTATGGGCAGCAATTTCAGCAAAAACAATAACTGGACCTTATTTCTTTGAGGATTTTCGCGGCCGTACGGTCACTATCAACTCTGCTGTGTATGGGAGAATGTTACGGGAGTTTATGTCACCACAACTACAGGAATTTGCTGGTTACAATCGGAACACGTGGTTTCAGCAAGATGGAGCCACTTGTCACACTTCTAATGAAGCCCTGCCGGTCGTTAAGCAGATGATCCCCGAAAAACTAATTTCTCGGAGAGGCAACATTCCGTGGCCACCCAGGAGTCCTGATTTGACGCCAGCCGATTTCTTTTTATGGGGATATCTTAAGCACCGTGTGTACACCCATAAGCCATCTTCATTGCTTGAATTGAAGGCAAGGATCAGGGAAGAGATGTCAGCGATTTCTCGGTCTCTATGCAGACGAGTTATCGACAATTTTCGTTGTCGTTTAGAAGAGTGCCGAAGTCGCGACGGAGGTCATTTAAATGACATTATTTTTAAAAACTAAATTTGGTCTATTCGCTATCTCTGTAATAAATTATTTTTAAAGTACGTCTTATAGTTTTATTAAAATATTAAAATTTGTATTAAAAATATTAACTAATTCATGGCCCACCCTATACTAAGACAGGACATTTTACTAAGGGCCAGACCCCAAAAATGGAGCTGATGCTCAGTAATAAATTGCATACACAAATGCCTGTTCTGCTTTAGTAAGACTATGAAAATCAATTGTTGTGCTATAAAATTTGAATGTTTTCCTCGATTTCTCTGTACCTAGATGACTCTGGAAGTCTGTAAAAATAAATGTTTATTAAAGTTGTCATCCGCAGCAGATGTAGCTGAATGGCCACCTATCCTACTTTTGACCGCACTCGACATAGCTTAGTTTTGTTATCACCCATCCTTTTCATTATGCTGTGTTTAGTTCCTGTCGTAATCTTGTCTTTTATGCATATGACTTGTACGAACACGTTTCACATCTAGCAAGCGTCCCATGACAGCTCACGGTTTTTTTTATTTGAATGGAGCAGCAGACGAGCATGCAGGCCACGACGTTTTAGGTGGCCAGTGCAGCCCATGGACATCTGCACACAACCTCAATCAAGTCTAAGTCTTGCCTGAGCTCGTACTTATGCTGTTCCACTGCTACTCCTAAGGATGATCGCCTCTTGTAAGTCTGGACAGCAACTGCACCTTTCTACCAAAACGCAATAAAATTTCTTCACGACATAAGTAGGTGTGCCGGTAGTACGTCTCCGGTCGAATCTATAATACCACCTTTGTTTTGATATCGGGGGGAAAACCTTTAAAGGTTCCCAGCATCTTGGGTGAGGATACCAGGTTATGTGGGATTTGTATCGCACTAAAACCCCCTCGGTGGCCTGCCTCTGCGCTTGGGGAGGACTCCGTGATCTCCAGTGGAACGCACCGGTGTCCTCCCCGTGCGGCGCCCCAGAATGGGCCCATCTTCGGGAGAGCAAACGCTGCACCCTCAGGCGTTCACGGCGCCCCATGCGGCCACGCACACACCGCCGTCCTTCTCGAGGCTGCTGGCTGGACGGGTCGAGCTCCCACTCTCACTGTCCGTAACCCCGGAAGCCCCCTTTGAGTCGCCTCTTACGATCAGGCAGGGGATACCGTAGCTCTATTATTAATCCCGAAGCTAAAGGGACTGTCCAAACCTAAACTGTTATATATTTATATTTACAAAACAAACTGTGGTTTGTTTCAGATTCTTGGATTTGTCCTGACATACCTAGTGATTTTACAGCAATTTCAATCATATATGTCGCCGTGAAGACTTTAAAAACTTGTGGCAACACATTATGCAATAAATAAAATATTATTCGTATGCATTCGGGAAGTTTAGTTTTTCGTTCGGCTTGGGGTGGCCGCCCTCTTGCCGAGACGGCATCTTCACGCCGCCGTACGCCGCCTCGGTACAACCCGTAGTCGGCCGTGTTACATTGGGCCGTGCCGTATTGTTTGTTAATTACGCCAATCACGAGATACTTTAATTATCGCACTGATTTACGATTATGACTTGTTACGCACGTCAGGTTCACCACTTTTTAGCGAGTATATTTTTGCAAGCGCGCGTGCGGCCTACAGAAAAATAGGTATGAAACAATAAAAAGGAGTTACAGAAAACCGAGCCAGTTTTTACGACACCTCCAAACCCTCGCCGAGAGTAAGGTTACTGAAGACTTGCTGCGTACGCTTTGTGGGGACAGGTTGCCAACATTTGTGCAGCTTATTATAGCCACACAGGTGGACTCCCCATTGGATAAAGTCGCCCAGCTAGCCGATAAAACCATGGACACGTCTCCCACTTTAAGGAACCCCAAGTGAACGCAGCATCGACAGCATCCACATCAAATGAGCTGGAGGACGTTAGCAAGAAGCTTGAAGCGCTGACTTTAAAGGTGGAAGCCCTGTAGGCGACAAGAGGACACCCATCACGCGACCGTTACCGCCAGTTTCGAACACGATCCAGGTCGTGGAGAAGGCGTCTTTAGCACCGGAGACGTTCCAAGTCGTCCGGTCACACTGACTGCTGGTACCATTGGAAGTTCGGAGACAAGGCAGCTCCAGGATTTTGGCAGAAGTCACGTCAAAGTATAATGTAAATATAACAAATGTATAAAATGTAAACATAAAAGATTATAATTTTATTTGATTATATTTTCATTAATTATAATATTAGCAAATTAAAAATTAAATGTTTGCAAGTACATTAAATTGAGATACTTCAATCTTTTTTAGACTAGACGGCCTAGAACATAGACTTATAATATAGACCTGACAGCCGGATAATGCGTCATATGCGTAACCAATTTCGATTTATACCGAACCAAGTCTATGTGTAAGTGAGCCAGTGATTGCCTTTTTCTGTGAAGTACGCCATGTTTAATCGATGATCTCTATGATCGATCTATCGATGGGCAGTGAATGATCCTTGTGAAAAATGTTTTCTTTAGAAAGTTCTCAAAATAGTTTTGAACTAAACACACACTGTAATTCTTATCTCAACTAAATAGAAGAAATATAATTTAAAATTAAATACAAGAAATTTGTTTATTTATTTTTATTATAAATTTTCGATATCAGATTTTTCTTGGAGTAAGTGGGTCACTTCGTTCTTGCTGTTGAGATGTTGAAGGTATTTCTTACTTTACTGGATGTCGAAGACATAAATCACGGTAAATATTATGATGATGGGATTCTCTCTTTTATTTGTCCCTGAAAGATATAAAGTTTTATATATCCAAAGATTTTTAAAGATTTAATTTTTTTATGACCAGATACATAGGAAATGATTAAATTTATACTCTATAATGAAATTACTCTACTTATATAAATTTATACATGATAACGATGAAACACATCGTTACAGAAGTTTCAAAAATCCTGCACCAATGATGACTTAAATACCTAATGTAAGTATTGTGTTCAAAATGTCCTGTATGAAATTTCAAGATAATTTATCTTTAATGTACATCAGAAAGATAGAATGCAAACGCAGACACAGATAAAGTTGAAAGGGCACATTTTACTTAAATTGTGTTTATTCAAGTTTTCCAACATTCCAACCAATCGCCCAATCAATCTCAACCATTTATCTCTTACTTAAGAATACAGAAGATATATGTAAGAAAGAAATATGTAAAATTAATAATATATTATTTAAAAGTTAATGTTAGTAACTACATTTTTCTAACAAAATCGACACTAATTATAAAATTGTATTTACTATCTTCGTAAAAATTTAGTATTAATATCTATAATGATATCGATTCATGTAAGTCAAGACCTTTTTTTGGTATCGGGGGGGAAACCTTCAAAAGGTACCCGACACCTTGGGAGAGGATACCGGGTTATGTGGGATTTGACCACATTAAAACCCCCTCGGTGGCCTGCCTCTGCGTTTGTGAGGACTCCGGGATCTCCATAGGAACGCACCGGTGTCCTCCACGCGCGGCGCCCCAGAACGGGCCCATCTTCGGGAGAGCAGATGTGCTCTCCTGCACCTTCAGGTCTTCACGGCGGCATGCGGCCAAGCATACACCGCCGTCCCTTCTGGGGCTGCTCGCTGGACGGGTCAAGCTCCCACTCTCACCGTCCGCATCCCCGGAAGCTCCCTTTTAGTCGCCTCTTACGATCAGGCAGGGGATACCGTAGCTTTATTCTTAATCGCGAAGCTAGGACTAGCGCCCTTTGGCATGCCATTTGGCATTTCTGTTGTCACCATCGAGATACTATGTACTGACGGTTGTCACTTTTATATTCACGTAAGCCGTGGGTCCCAGTTGTAATCAATAGATAACAATCGTTAAACCTTTTCCATGGCCTTATGGGTGTTTTGAAAATTTTTCGACAGCGGGTTATTCACTAACCTGCATCTATACAAATCCGTAATGGATCAATGGGATGAAAAAAGGGTTGAAGCGATAAACGCCGGCTGCATGCACTAAAAAGGACGACTCATAACGTTACGCTCATTGTACGTTACGATGGGCGTGTATGTAACGTTGAGGCTTGAGCGTTCGTCTTGCGCCATTCGTCGACGTGAAAAGTTAATGTGGTTTTCATCGTTTTGTTATGACCTTGTCACGAAAACTATCGTCCGTAAACCGACTTTACAGACAACCAATTTTTATACTAAATGTAAGCTTTGCGTAATATGGAGTCATAATGAAAGCTTTTTAAAACATCATCCGTTTTTAGTCCTATTTATGCAAACCGGAACTAACCCACACATGATGATGATGATGATAGTTTTGAGAAAAAGCTGTTTACTGTATTAGACAACTGATGTTTTGTGGATTGGTAAACATGTCATGAAAATGTTTTGTTCTGTCAAAATTGTCAGATCATTTTGATCTTTACAGGGTCGATAGAAGGTGCAATTTTAAGCTTTTCTGTGTACTTAACTCAATTTCGGCATGAGTGTGGATTGGTTCCGGTTTGCGTAAATAGGTCCAAATATCGTAGTAAGTATTATTACCTAGATAATATGTATTTGTAAAATAAACTGCGAATAAAAAATACTTGTAGCAATTTATTGAAGACCTGACTCATGATGATTCACATCAATTTATATCAGGTATTGGCATGGCATATTAAAGTGTTTTCCCCCACCGTGAAGCAGCGAACACAATAGAGGTTTTAGACGGGTGTCTGAAATGTAGGTGTATCAAATGTATTAGTTGTTCAAGATGTACTTAACATATTTATTTTTCAATTTTGATTTTTTCATCTATATTCCTTACCAATGGTATAAATGAGAAAATGTGTTTGTTTGTCCTTCTTTCACGTCGCAACGTGACGTGCTACGGATAGATCTGATTTTGTATATATGGTGATAGTTTGAGGGCTAGAGAGTGCCATAGGCTACCTTTTACCCATAAGATTAAATAAATATAAATAAATATCTTTGGACACTTCACACAACACCATCTGATTCCAAACTAAGCAGAGCTTGTACTATGGTAATCATAAAGCTGATAAACATACTTACATATATAATTCTAAATATATGCTTAAATAGATAAATTAACACCCAGACACAGAACAAATAGTCATGTTCATCACACAAATATTTGTCCTGGGTGGGAATCGAACCCACGACCTCACGCTTCGCAGTCGGCTCATCACCCACTACGCCACGGAGGCTGTCGAAATAAAAATGGATAAAAATATTAAATATATAAGACAACTGTATTACTTTCAATTGGAATCAAATAAAACTATGCGTTGCTCTGAAATACAAAGATTTATTTAATACTTTTTGCACTTTAATACAAAACATAATAATACTCTACTGAAAATAACATAGGTACTACCTACTCACCTGAAATACAAAGAAACGACATTTAAAGTTTTTATACGATTCCTTTGTACATATTCACATAATATTATTTAACTATTTTATTGTAATAAAATATAGAATTTTCTTCCATCAAAACTAACACGTCAGTATTGCTTATCATTTCCCTGCCAGCCAGCGCTATCCATAATTTAAATAAATCAGATCGAAAGGAACCTCATTCCTTTACATCTCCCCCCCTCAGGCTAGAAAAAAAAATCTTCAGATATTTTCGCTAGAATCACCATCTTACTCTTCATCGTCTTCTTCAGAAGGGATAGGAATAAGTTTGGTAATGTGAAATAAATTTGACTCAAACTTCCTGTGACCCGTATTTATCTCATATATTGACTCTGATAATTTTTTTTCTATTTTAAAAGGACCAATTCTTAATTCATCCAGTTTTCTTCTATTTAATTTGTGTCCATTTTCGACATACACCATTTCACCTACATTAAATTTATGATGTATTCTATGTTTATCAAACATCATTTTATTATATTCATGTGATTTGACTGATCTTTCAAATGCTATTTTTCTGTCTTTAATCCAATCATCAGCCGCTTTTTCCAGTCTTAATTCATCAGGAATAAATGAAACATCTGTACCATCCAATAGGTATCTCGGAGCGAATCCTGTGATAGTATGTTCAGTATTATTATATCTATCTAAACAATTATGTGCAACAGTTGTCCATGCTGTATTATTTAATTTTTCATTAATTTTACATCTTATCTTATTTACAAGAGTTTGATTAAGTCTTTCATTAAGACCATTTGAAAATGGCGAATTCACTGCAGTGAAAATCAATGTAATCGATTTTTCATTTAAAAAATCTTTAAATTCTTTTGAGTTCAATCCAGGATACTGATCTGTGAGAACCATGTCAATTTCATTACAATTTGGTACATTATTTATAAGTTTTATAAAATCTTTCGCACTCTGAGTTTTTGAGGTTACTATATACGCATATCTAGTAAAATGGTCAACTAAAAGGTGCAAATACCTTTTGGTTGATCGGGATCCACCAAAACCTCCAATTGTGTCTATTGAGACTATTTCAAATGGTTTCGAGGCAGGGCCCAACTGTGACATAAAACCGTATTTAATGTGTCCTCTTGTTTTATTCTTTAGACATACTTCACATTTTTTGCATATGTCCTTAATATTTTTTGTTAAATTCTTTGCTGTATAAAATTTTCCTATTTTGTTCTGCATTTGTTTTATACCTATGTGACACATATTTTCATGAACTTTTTTGATAAATTTTAGACTAAATTCCTCTGACAATATAATTTTTTCTCGTTTATTCACTTTCTTGTAATATATTTTATGTTTTTGTATTAGTTTCTTTTCATTTTTTCTAATATCTTCATTTCTATCTTGATCTGTTACTATGTCATCCAATGTTATTAAGTTCATTATTTTTAATTGTTCATCTATATCATTATTGGCATCCAATACTGGATTTCTACTCAAACAGTCTGCCTCTAAATTTATTTTTCCTGGAGCATACTTTATTATGAAGTCATATTGTGATAGATAATATGTTAATTCTCCTAATTCTTCATCTATTCTTGACTTAATATTTAAATTTTCCAACGGTTTATGATCCGAATATACCGTAAAAGTTTTGCCTATTAGCCAATACTGCCAGTATTTCACAGCTTCTTTAATAGCTAAACATTCTAAATATATGGCTTTCTTTTTCTTTTGAACTTCAGTTAACTTTTTTGAGAAATATGCTACAGGTTTTTCTTTTCCGTTTGGCTGTGTTTGCTTTAACACCGCTCCAATACCTTCCAATGATGCATCTGTGTATATATTTATAGGTAAACTCTGATCAAAAATTTCTAGTATTGGTTGTGAGCACAACAACTTTTTTATTTTATCAAAAGCTTCTTGACAGTTTGCTGACCAAATGAATTTTTGATTTTTTCTTAACAAGTTATGAAGTGGTTCTAAAATTATTGAACTATTTGGTATGTATTCACGGTAAAAATTAATTTTTCCTAGAAGTTGCCTGATATTTTTTTGATTTTTTGGTGTTGGGAAATCCCTTATTGAAATTAAATTATCTTTAACTGGTCTGACTGTATTTTCTTGTATTATATGGCCAAGATATTTTATTGAATTCGTAGCAAAGGTACATTTTGTAAATTTTAATCTTAATCCTTCTTTTTTTATAGCCTCCAAAACCTGGGATAAATGGTCTATATGTTCAGAATAAGATTTGGAGTATATCAGAATATCATCAATATAATTTACTGTAAAATCTCCTAAGTTGTGCTTTCTTAGTATACTACTTAATATCCTCTGAAATATAGCAGAAGATGTCTTCAAACCAAAAGGTAAACATGTCCATTGGTAATGACCGGTCTCTGTTACAAAGGCAGTCTTTTTTCTATCTTCAATTCGCATGGGTATTGACCAGAAAGCAGAGTTTATATCAAATGTTGAATAATACTTACAGTTTCTGGTTTTTATCACTAGATCCTCAATTAGCGGAAACGGCTGAGCCTGTGGTACCACTATTTTATTTAAGTCTCTAAAATCAATACATAATCTGGTTTTTCTATTGTCTTCTTTTTTAAAAGCTAAGGTTACCGGTGCTGCAAATGGACTATATGACTCTTCTATAAGATTTCTTTTTAGTAATTTACCTATTTGTTCTTCTATCTCTAACTTATCTTGTAAAGAACATTTGTATGGTCTTTTACTACAGTATTTGTCCACAATTAGATCAATGCGTGCTTCATATTCTTTAACTGTTCCAATGTCGTATTTATCCTTTGCAAAACTTGATTTATACTTATCAATCAGTTTATTTATTTCACATTTCTGATGACTATTTAAGTGACTCAGATCCACATTAAATTCTTCTTCTTTAACATGTTCATTAAAATTTATAAAATTTAATATTGTTTTATCTTCAATATCATTATTATTATTTTTACTATATAGTGCCTCCTTTATAAAGGTTTCTTTTGTATTTTGTGTGATTTCCAAATTTCCATCTTGAATCAAATTAAATTCTTTTATAATGTTCAATCCAATTAGGAAGTCATAATTAAAGTTTTTTCCATCCACGATGTAAACATCAACTTCTTTTTCTTCATCAAAAATTCTTATCTTTATTGTTGTCAAACCTTTTGTTCTTTTAACACCATTAATTGTCAATAAATTTGCATTATTATACTCATTACTTTTTCCTTTTTTTATTCTTAAGAATTTTGAATTTATTAAGGAAACGTTAGAGCCGGTATCATAAATACCAAATATGTCAATTTTATTGTCTAATGATAGTTTGACTTTAATTAATGGTGTTATTATTAGTTTTTTTGTTCATCATCCCTCAATTCAACATCTAATAATGTATTATTTATATTTTTATTATAATTTCTCTTATTTTCATAAACATCAGCTTGTTTAAACCAGCATTTTTCTTCAGCGTGGTAACGTATACCTTTATTTAATTGTTCACAAATTTTGCATGATTGAATTTTGTCTGCTTTTACTTTACTTTCAAATGTATATTTTTTGTTTTTACTATAATAATTATACTTTTTATTTATTGTTTGCTCATGTTTACCCATTTCATTATAAAGGTTAGCAATTGATGTTATAGATCCATTATCTAATTTGTACATTATATAATCTGGTAAGCCCATTACAATAAGATTTATCATTGTCTGTGTGTCAATATCTTTATTTACTTCTAGTAACAATCTTTCCTTTTTTGTAGCATATTCCAGTAACGAACCTCCTTGAAATTTAAACATAAATGCATATTTAACCTGTGACCAACCTTTACTTCCATATGTCTCACAAAAAATTCTTTTCCAAACTATCCATTCTGTGTTGACTGTGTATTTTATCAACATACTAGTGTACCAGTCTAAGCATTGTCTTTCAAGTAAATGTTTTAAAATTTCAATTTTTTCGGCATCTCTTAATATCTCAAAACGTATACATTCATTCTCAAATTCATTAATCCATTGATTAACGTTTGAAGTTTTTCCTGAAAATTTTTCTAACAAAAATCTTTCAGCTATTTTTCCAAAATTTTTACTCAATGTATCCATGCCATTACTACTACTTGACAGCTTGATATCAGTTGCAATTTCATCTAAATACTGGTCACCAAATTGTACATTTTCACCTTCGTCTAAGTAAATTTTTCTCAATTCTTTAGTTAATGGAATCCATACTCTTCGTGTTTGATGTCTTTTTTTAAGTGAATTCTTTATTTTGGTATAAACATCTAAAGTAGTTATGACAGTATGTTTACTAGCCGGTCTTAGATCATCCGGAATATCATATAAATGTCCATCAGGTGTCTCTATGGATATTATGCAGATCACATTACTTTTACCGTCTGATGCGGCTAACACTGTGAACGTAAATCTTAATTTTTCCATATTACTTTCTTTCAATTTTACAATAAATGTCGTTTTATAAGACAACTGTATTACTTTCAATTGGAATCAAATAAAACTATGCGTTGCTCTGAAATACAAAGATTTATTTAATACTTTTTGCACTTTAATACAAAACATAATAATACTCTACTGAAAATAACATAGGTACTACCTACTCACCTGAAATACAAAGAAACGACATTTAAAGTTTTTATACGATTCCTTTGTACATATTCACATAATATTATTTAACTATTTTATTGTAATAAAATATAGAATTTTCTTCCATCAAAACTAACACGTCAGTATTGCTTATCATTTCCCTGCCAGCCAGCGCTATCCATAATTTAAATAAATCAGATCGAAAGGAACCTCATTCCTTTACAAATATATAAATAATGTTAACAAAAAAAAAACAAAATGCAAAAAAGCATGTCCATATCAATTACATTCATTTTTCATCATCATGTATAAAAAATTCAGTGTTAATGGTGCTCCAATATAAATAGGAACAGTTTCCACAGGAGGGAGGTTTTAGTCCGTAGACTTCTTATCTGAGTCACCTTCTCAGTAGAGTCGGGCATATTATACTGTAATGTTAGCTGTAAGTTTAATAAATAAATAAATATCGTTAAGCCCGGGCTCCTCAGTATCCATGAGGACTACCTCTACAGAACATATTAAAAGAGGTAGAACGGCAATAATGCGCCGTTCGTACGAAAACTGGTGTCGCCGATCAAGCCCCACCTTTCACCTCCATTACATCTGTACTTAAATAAATACGAAGCTTACGCACATATTTGCAATTTCAAATCTAGCCAATCTTAGCGCCGCACAATCACGCGATTTCAAATGAACGAATCACACCCCAGCACGCACACAAGCACGCATATCGTAGCACGAACGGGTGTTTCTGTAGAGATACGAACGTTTGCTCAAATCTTTGGCGCGTCTGCCCAGCCCACATTTCCATTCTAACCTTTTTTAATATGTTCTGTGATTACCTCCAACCAAAGCAAAAAAAAAACTCATGCCGATGGGAAAAACATGTAGACAACGCGGGTGGAGCTGCCGGCGTAAACCTAGTCTATAAGTATGTTCGTTTGATAGTAATCGTAGTTGCACTATGATTATTGGAACCAATATTCTGTTTTAAATCAATCCATCGATACTCTGTAATGCATCCATTAATACAGCCTGTGTTTTAAAGATCACAATCTCAAGTCAACGCGTTTTACGCATTTGTTTCATTAATCCTAGTAGTCCGGCATGGTAACCACCAATGCCGGACTGCGGATCATCGGTCCCGGGTTCGGTCTCGGCGAGATGGATTTTTTCAAAAGAAGGTTGAAGGGTTTCAAACATTGTTTTGTTTTCAGTTGGAGTTGGATGGGTTTCAAACATTGTTTTCTTTTCAGTTGGAGTTGGATGGATTTTAAACATTGTTTTGTTTTCAGTTGGAGTTGGATGGGTTTCAAATATTGTTTTCTTTTCAGTTGGAGTTGGATGGATTTTAAACATTGTTTTGTTTTCAGTTGGAGTTGGATGGGTTTCAAACATTGTTTTGTTTTCCGTTGAAGTAATGTTAAATAACGTTCCACACGTTTCACACTCAATTAAAAAGTGAAGTCATTTTAAAAAAGTCATTTTAAAAACTATTTATATTATAAATTATTTTTGGTATTGGGATTGGGATAGTCTTCGTCCGCGTGGACTTTGGTATAAGTCATAGCATGATGTTATATAATCTATAGCCTTCCCCAATAAATGGACTATTCAACACAAATATAATTTTCCAATACCTGAGATTAACGCTTTCAAACAAACAAACAAACTCTTCAGATTATATATTAGTATAGAGTATACCTAGATATTGAAGAATTCTTCTTAATAACTAAAATTTGATTTGTCATTGATTAATTGAAATGATTGAAAAATATTTTTCCCAATAAAACCGAAATTTATGAAAATAACCGGGGAAAACCGGTTTTCGGTGAAACCGGTTTGCATTCCCTATTCCGAGCCCAAACACCAATTACGTGGATAAATCGAGGGTTGCTACGATGTTATGGTGTTATTATGTCCTTATCAACAATCTTTTTTTATCGGATCGGGCTAAGTCGGTACAACCAGCAATCAATGTGTTGGCACAGTAAGCTCTTAGTAAACACGGTTAGTATTGCGGACTCATTTGTGCGGTAAAAAGCATAAAACTAATCTGCTATAAAACAAATCCTCCTTCAAGATCACAACAGAGAGATAAAGGTTAAAAGACAACGGTTTTTATTTAATGTAAATAAATAACTGTTTATTCAAATTAATGTCTTAATAACGTAGTACTAGAAAATTGCAGGCAGATCCATTAGTCGTTACCTTAAGCCAGTTATCTATTACTAGCGTCCGCCAGCGACTTCGTCCGTGTGGACTTTGGTATTAGTCATAGCGTGATGTTATAAAGCCTATAGCCATCCTCAATAAATGGACTATTCAACACAAAAATAATTTTTCATTTCGAACCAGTAGTTCCTGAGATTAGCGCGTTCAAACTAACAAACAAACAAAATCTTCAGCTTTATATATTAGTATAGATAACAACACTCGCGGGTTACGTACGGTTTGCCGCCAAACCGATTGCATTCGTTTGTGAATATTATGGTCACATCGGCGTGGGAGATCGGAGACCGGTCAACGCCTCACTCGCCTGATTTACTCCCACATCCCTCACGGCCTCACGGCCAGTCAGCCGCGCCTGCCAAATTGGCGGCGGAATTGGCGGTCGCAGGCAACGCACGCGCCTCCTTTACCATATTTTGTCAAAATTTGTGTGCTCGTTTTGTTAAAAGGACATTATAGTTGTCTACACCCATGCCCTGAGTTTTTATAATAGCTATCCCCGTTATATAATACCTTTAAAGGAGCAATTATTGTATATACGTATATATATAATTTGAATCTCGGAAAACGCTCCAACGATTTTCATGAAATTAATTACCCACGGGGTTTCGGGAGTGATAAATCGATCCAGCTAGATTTCATTGTTAAGAATAGGCATGATGACAGATTTTTAAATACCTTTCCTTATTGTAGGTACACGTCTCCTAGTTTCGAAAAAAAGTTTATTTCAGCAATAAACTTAAGTTTTAATGTAAATTAATGTATTTTCTGCTATGTAATTTGAATTAAGCACGAAAACGCTCGTAGGTGTCATGGCGTCGGCTTGCTCGTCAAACTTCAAGCAACACAATGACATTTACTGAGACGTGACGTCATTGCTGTATTTAATACTTTATTTTATTGAAAATCTTATTAATCTTAATGTTTATACTAAAACGGGATCATATTTTAGAACTTTTTTAAGCATATATTTTTCTGTACAATCATTTATTCTCTGATTCTTTAATAGTGTCATCATGCCTATTGTCATTTTATCCGTATTTTCAGCGATAATCGCTTTAAATATAAACTGAAAAATATGACTCTTCCTGACATCTATTGGAGAGTATACAATATTGTGGAGTAGAACGCCGCCAAACGTCATCCGCAGTTCAAACCAAGTTCAAACAAAATAAATGCAGGTAGAGACCAGAGACCCGGGTCCATACCTCAATCAAGCATATTGCGTTTTCATTTTATTTTTGTGACAATATTTTTTTAATTCAAAGCTATTTTAGATAGCGTTGTGTGTCTTATTTGAAATTAAACCAAGAAAACCAATCGTTTTTATCCGAGCATCGCTCGGTTGTCCGGATACTACTATTTATTTGAAATCCCAAATTATCGTAATGTTTTGTAAACTATTGAGCCCATTATAAATGAATTACAAACTACCTTTATGGGCAATAATAACTAAAAATAACTGTAACGACTACGTTCAAAAGAGGTTATTGATGAGGACATAGTACCTGAAGATATTGTGAAGATAAGAAGTGTGTCTTAGTAAAAGAAGGCTGTTTAGAACTGAACGAGTATGAAGCCAAATGAATGGATGGATAGACCTGAAGATATACAAATCTAATAAGAACATAACATCAAAATTTATCTGCAGGAAGCCAATGGAAATGTTGGAGGACGTGATAGAGTTGGGCGGTTTGTGGCTCTCACTGAAATTTTCTCGTGTTCTGGGGATGACGTCAATGAGTCAACCTCGCTACGGATCTTCTCTATGGATGTGTGTCTACTACGCACATTTGATTTATCGCTGCGTGCTAATAGTTATACTTAGTAAGTATAGTGGTTAGTGTTGGAACAAGTCATGTGACTTACGGTGAACTTGTCACAAGTTCTGACATTATACTAAGTAAGTATTGTAATAGGGTCTTGGACACTATGCACAAAAAATTCAAAATCCTTATCTAAAAAAGTTTGCACTAAATCACGCTTGGAAAGCAATATAATTGTTAATTCTTTTTTGTACATGATTTATATTACCGTTTAAATCAATTATAATTAAGTCAATTGACTATATTCATACAAAATGTAAGGGCACACTACAAGGAGCGCCTGCCTTGTATGGGGATGTCACGTTTTGACAGCTCATTAAAAGTATCTCAATTGACTTGGTAGTAAAAGACAGATTAGTGATGGACCAGAGCGGCTCGTGCTGAGCGTCACGAATTCTGGGGATAACTCCGCTAAGCCATCAACGCTAATGGACGGATGGATTTTATAGACATTGTGCGCTATTTAAATTTAATGACCTTCAGTAGGTACAATAACGGTCCCGTGACGGGCGCCGAGGTTATCGCTTCTGCTACTGTTGCGGCTTCTGCTTCCACTTCCAGTTCTGTTACCACTTCCGCTACCAATTCTGCTTCCGCTTTTACTTCCACGTTTACTGCTGCTACCGCTCCCGCTCTCTCACTACCACTCCTGATCAGCTCCTGCTACGTTCATATCTTTAACGATTGTGAAAGTTTTAAATCAAAGTTGCAAAGAAAAATGAAAGACGTCAGCTTTTTGATTATGATTGTTAGAGCCACGGCGGATTCCAGCATGACCACCGAGGGCTTCAGTAACGTTTATGCTCCATTTTTATAGGTAGTGGATTAAAAACATGATTCCCTACCTTCGACTCTTCATGAGCTTCCCATTTTCCGCCATTCAGATATGATAATGGGCTGTAAGACTTCTTATTTTTTAAATTACAGATATCATGTCGATCTCTTCATTAGTTGTGGATATCATTACGGACATCAAGAATATCCCACACTTTGTGGTCAGCGATGAGAAAAAGGCGCTGTTCTTCATGTGGCTACTTCATTCGATACTGACGATCACCATATGTAATACTGGAGCCTGGACTGGGCGCGACAGACTGACACGAATTCATAAGTTCCTGGTTCAGATGAAGAAGGTGTAGTGATTACTGTAGTTTTTTATAAATCGAAGTACACCTGAGTGCACTTTGCTAATGAATTCCTCTGAATTCACGGAGGAACACTGTGACCAGCAGTAGACATTAAAAAAGGTTGAAAAAAAAATAGACAGGCGATTTTGCACGGTTCGACTGGAGAAGTACCACCGTTGTATCTATGAATCTTGTGATGCAATAATATTGTGTTGGTGATAAGAAATAATTGCTGATTTACTTTAGACCATCATGGGCAGCAGAAGTTGCAGCGCAATTGCATATTTGGTCTAGATGTACTTCGGCTAAATACCAAGTCAATGAGTTTTTTGTTTTTGTTTATATGGCGTAGCTGACGAGCATACAGGTCACGTGTGGTGAAGTGATCGCTGTCTTCCACTGCACTATGAATGAACTATCATGTAAATCGCCCTCTAAAGTCAACCTCTGAGAAACTTTGAGTTTTGCCTTGTATTGCAGTTGTGTTACTACTGAGGAGGTGCCATCATTCGGTTTCGCAAAAATAAAAACAAGAACCGGCAATATGGTGATGATTTAATGTTGATTTGGTTCCTAAGATTACTCTATTGCAATTGTCGTCGGGAGCTCGATTTATTTTTCAATAATATAGCTGGATATTAAATTATTTCCTAAAAATATAGATTATGGATAGATACAAACAACAGTATTTAGTTTTACAACAAAAGCGTAAATAACTTACAATTTATGTTTTAGTTAAACTTCAATATACAAGGCAACAATAAATGGCGAGAGGTGAGAAGGATATTAGTTCATTTTTTGTTGCTAGTGTTCATGATTTGTATGCAGTCCTTGGACACTGCAGCCTTAATTGCTCTGATTTCAACAGGAGAAAAACACGGTTAGTAAATTATTTATTATTTAATTCAGGTGAAGAATTTGTGGGTCGACTGGGGAAGCTTGGAGGCAACGTACTGTAGTGGCGACCTTCCGCACCTCTTTAAGAGATGGTACCACGGGTACTCCTGAATCACGCTATCGAAGTTTTCTGAATATCCTATCATAATACAAGCAGTAGTACATCAAGAAAGTTGGGTCGCGGCCACTCCCTGGGTATGGCCGCCTCGCCCGGTGGGAGATCACTATTTGGCTTGGCTGCACTCTGTTTTGGATCACACTGCGGAGCACAGGTCTCTCCCTTTTATTGGACCTTATTGAATTCGTGGACCAACATGCCGCTCTAATCCGAGATGGTGAAGATGGGAATCCATATTGGTGTTTTCAAACCACGAATGGTAATGTCCCTGGTGGGCATATAACATTTTGAAATGATTGTTTATTACGTTTGTTGCAGTATTGACAGTTTACTTATATGGATCGTGTCAAGTGCTAAACATAGCCGTGATAATTTTGCTCTTGGAATTCACGTTCTTGATGTACACATTTCACTCTGCCATGGAATCTCTAAACAGAAATCTCCATCATATTCTAGTCAGTTTCAGCAAAAATAGTAAGTCATTAAGAGTATAAATACATTCTTTACTGTTGGCTGTGTAAAGGAAGATATGTTATAGCCGCCCAGGAAATGGCCCCTAAAAATATGGAATATGGCAAAATTTGTCTCAAGCTTGTCAGTGCTCTCAATGGCAGTAGAAATATTCATGCATTCGAAGGACAATAATCAAATCGTAATATCACATTGACGACATGTCTACTTATCCTCGAAATATATTATAAGGGCATTGGTACATAGGCACAGATCGTACGATGCTACTACTGAAAAAACGGGACATTTCTGCACTAAAATAATTTAACATTTATCCTATCTCTTCATCTTATCTGTTTTCTTCCGGGGATGTCATTTGTAACCCGCCCAGTTTCAACATAAAGTGCAAAAAATAGGTTCAAATGTTTTTTCTTTACACTTCTTTGTGGCCTCTTATGTTTTGCAGGACCTCTCACGAGCGCAGAAGAAGACAGTCTCCGTGGTATTGGGACTGCGTACATCTATATCGGTGAGGCTATGGATCAGTTCAATACGACCGACGGGAGAGTTCTGCTGCTTGTCCTCATCTACTTCTACCAAAGCTTGATTATTCATTTTAACAGAATTATTGCAACTATGCTACATATTGGTAAGGTATCTGTGGCAGATTCTGGCTTTTACCCTTTTTGCATTCCACTGTCGGGCTCGCGTCTCTCTTCATAATTGGCGAGCCTTATTGACCAATCCGCTGTAGGGTGTTTTCAAACTAGAGCTAAAACGGATTGGCCGGATACCGGATACCGGATATTCAGCCAACCATGTGGCCGGATAGCCGGATATTCGGCTGCCGGATATCCGGCAGAACTTAGCCGTTAGGTGCATCGCACACACACATACTTGCGTTATTTACGAAGAGAAGCGAAACCGCTTACTACCTCTCAATACAGAGAAATTAGTATTTATTCACTATAATTGACGACCCGCGTGGCGTAATGGTTACCATGCCCGAGTGCCGATCGGAGGGTCCCGGGTTCGATTCCCGGCGAAACAGAAATTCGAATGATGAGTTTAAATTTCTGTTCTCGGTCTGGGTGTTTGTGTTTCTGTCTCTGTATGTATCTATGGCATCCACGACACAGGGTATCTACCTTACTGTGGGGCTATGAGTGTGAAACGTGAAACGTTATAATTTGCCCTTAGTGCAGTATGAGTACTAATCAATTCATTTTCTTTCTATTACATTCATTTACTATTGTGTGATTAAAAATTAAACTAAAACTAATTATATTTCTTAAGTGATACTAAGACTAACTAAATAAAGCAAATAATTACTTAAAAATATATTTTTTTAAATCCTGATTTCTTTTTAATTCGGCCGGATGCCTATCCGGCCACATAGTAGCTATCCGGTATTCGGCTGGATAGTATTAAGGCCGCCGCATAGGCCGGATACCGGATAGTTACCGGATATCCGTTTCATCTCTATTTCACACCGTCCATAAAGCCTCTAAAAAGGTTTCACGACTACTAGGTACTTATCGATATCATCCGGGACCGACGGCTAAATTTATCACCAGCGATCACCCATTTCACGCGACCGGGCCCGTTTCACTTAGCTGCCATGCGCGCTTCAGCGACGGACTCGCATAACATAAATGATTTTATTATGTTTGATGAAGAAGGATACATTTTCGTCGGGAAAACACGTGATGTGGAGGAATCACTGAAGCCCATACACCTAGATCGAGAAGAGAAATTGAAAGTCAGTTTGTATTATTGTCTTTATGTGTGTGTCCATGGTACCCCCGACACAGGGCACTCTAATGTGGCGTGTAGCGTTTTAAATTTATTATTTATAGCTGCCCGGTCCAGCTTCGCTCGGGCTGTTTTACATTAAAATCAACTTTACATTACAACCCTAGGCAAAAAATAGATGCGCCGTGAGAATGCTCGTTGCTGGCATGCATGTCAGCGGCAACTTACTGATGATGATTTTTGGTAGCATAAAATTTTGATTCGATCATATCTTCTAAAGTATTTCATTGATTTACATAGTATACGAGACAATTTTAATTTGAAATAAATGACGAAGCTAATAAATGTATTAATTTAGATAAGTATTAATTGAACAGAATAAAACAATTTCGAAAATCCCTACTAATATTATAAATTCGAAAGTAACTCTGTCTGTCTGTCTGTCTGCTACGCTTTCCCGCTTAAACTACTGAACCAATTTTAATGAAAAGAAACCTAATGAGCCCTGGGAAAGGACAAAGGATGGTTTTTATCCTACGGGAACGTTAAAAAACGGCGGAAGGCTGGTAACGTAATATTTTTAATTAATATTTTAAACCTTAAAGTAGTTACTGTGAGTAAACCATAGCAGATAGAGATATGCTATATTTTTTTACGAAAATTTAAATACTTATCTGAAATTCTCTAGTACATTACTTTTATGTATCTCTGCTGGTTTACGCGGGGCACGCAAGTATACCTACCTCTCCCAGTAAGAAAGATTTGCGACAAAAATCGTTATATTTCAGTGTCAGTCATGAAAGCAAAATCAATTATACACCTAAACCTTCCCCAGGAATCGCTCTATCTTTTAAAAAATCGCATCAAAATCCGTTGGTTAGTTTTAAAGCTCTAAGCTCACATAGAAACAGACATCGGGAAGCGACTTTATTTTATACTATGACACTCACAATAAAAAATATCGTTCAAGCAAAGGATGGGTCTCCGTTCGCGAACCCCATAAAACTGACACAACCAATGGTGTGGACGATATGCATCATCATTATGTTGGCGGCCTTAGTGGAGCCCAGTCATCAGTTCCAAAAAGAGGTTAGTTAAACTTTTTGCAACCCTTTTTATGTCCCATTGCTGGGTACAGGTCGCCTCTCGGAAGTGAGAGGGATTTAGGCCATAGCTCACCACGCTAGCCAAGTGCGGATTGTTGGACATCATACCTTCGAGAAATTATGATTTTCTCCGGCGATGGAAAACAATAATTAATTAAATATCACGATATTTTCCATCACCGTGGTAACTCATAAATTTTATAGGTATATTGATTTTTATATACGAGTACTTACCAGATGACTACCCGCGATTTCGTTCGCTTTTCCTAAGGCAACGCTATTTTTTCCAAATATTACCCTAGAGAAGAGATATAAAAAATGATTACGACCGATTTATCAGACCTACGAAATGTACATTATATAAAATTTCATAAAAATTGGTCAAGGAGGTTCGCAGGAATACGGCAACTAATAAAGACTGTGACACGAGAATTTTTTATACTGAAAAATATGACTTCCTGTCATCATCTGAGGCCTTAGTGTGAGTCTACACAAGCTAAAACGTTACTATCGCGTTTGCGTTAAGAATTTTATTATCGACCTTATTCCTGTCAAGTTAAGATCTATCTGTCCAATTTTAACTCTGACGCAGTAGTAACGTTTGCGCGTTTACAAACTTACACTAAGGGCTCTGGCGAGTAGTACTCGTATGTTATTGCACGCCTCATAAGCGAAGCATTGAGGTGGGTACTACTGTCACTTCGCGCAAAACATCTGATTTTTCAAACTTAAAATGTCTCTATGTATCATTATGTATCATATATTGCACTTGTAAGATAATATACTTATACACACACATATTAAGAAAAAACACTATTTTTAACACTCACGATATTTTTGATGCCATTTTTGTTATTTAAACTAGTTAAAAAACAGTTTTAAAAAGTTCTGTCTTGGAAATTCCTCATAAATTCCTCTTAATTTAAGAGGAAGCGAAAGAGGATGAGGAATTTTTCTACTTTCCCTAAGAGGAAGCGGAAGAGGATGTGGAAGTACCAAAATATGTGTAACTTCCTCATTAAGAGGAAGAGGAAGAGGAATCCTCATCATCTCTAGTCTGTATATGCGGAAGCTTTTCTTGTTAACACGATAACTACCGAAATACTTTACTCAGTGTCGTTTACTCGAGTCGTTTTTTTTCTTCTTACGCGTTATACTTAGGAATAGAAGAACCCTTTCACTTTTTAAGGTCTGATTCGATGTGGTTTAATTATTATTATACTAACCTATAATTATACCAACAAGGTTTAATCGGAAGCACCTTTAGTAGATGACGTTGTTATGTAACACTCAGCCAATGAGTTTCTGAAGCAAATCAATTGTTTCTATCCGAACAATGCTCGGTGATCCGGGTACTAGAAGACTAAAGCAAGACAGATACTAAGGCCCGGTTTCCACCAAAGCGGAGAGGAGAGGAGACGAGAGGAGATGTGTTTTAAATAACCAATCAGATTTCGTTATTTCCACTTCTCTCCGCTTAGCTTCGGTGGAAATGGATCAAGCGGAGAGGAGAGGAGATGTCTCATTTTTCTATAGAATCTGGAGCCGCGCGCGAGCAAGCAGCGCGGCCGACCGGAGATGTGCGTGGACGGACGGCCGGGCGGCCGCGGGGTGAAGCACCCGCGTTCCCCGCTGCCTTCTGCTTGAAGAATTAATTGTGTTTCTCCAACATCAAATTCCTCTTCCTCAAGCAAATTAAGATATAACTTTTCAAGAAACGACATGACGTCTTTCTTTCGTAGACAGCACTTGACTGAGTTCGACCTCTCACAGCTCACGTTTCCGCTACGTACAGTTCACATCTCCTGTCCGCTATACATCTCCTCTCCGCTTTGGTGGAAATAACCTACCAGCTTCGCAACACATATCCTCTCGTCTCCTCTCCTCCGCTTTGGTGGAAACCGGGCCTAACAGTAGGCTATGCCTGTTCGTTTTACAGGTGGATAAAATCCGCGTACTTATGGCAAAGCTGATCTACCAGTCTACGGGCCCAGGTGAACCGATTGCATCAGCGTTACGGACGTGTTGCGACCAGCTGGTGATCGCTTCGCCGACCTTCGCGCCACTCGGCGTCTTTAATCTTACTCGTTCGCTGTTGACCACGGTGGGTATGGCACCACACGGAAGATTTTTTGGATGGATTAGCAGCATTTCCCTGTGGCAGGTATAGAACGCGAGCGATTTAAGACGCTGAGAAAAACAGATGCGGTCGGGTTTGAGATTGTCTACCGCTAGTATACCTACTAAATTTGATGTGCGTTTTCGTGCTTTGGAGGGCACATTAAGCTGTTGTCCCAGTTGTCATAGAAATATAGTCATTAACTGTTCACGCTCTGCGTGGGGGAATGGTTACCATGCCTGACTGCCAGTCGAAGGGTCCCGGGTTCGATTCCCGGTGAAATAGAAATTTGAAAATTCTCCATTTGAGTGTTTCTGTCTTTGTGTGTGTCCATGGTACCTACGATACAGGGTATATTTACTCTACTGTGGGGCTATGAGTGTGAAGCGTTATTTCATTATATTAAACCTTGTCAGCCTTATGGGCGATTTGAAAACATCCGAGAGCGGGTTGAACGCTAATCAGCATCTTTACCATACCAATACAGGTTGAAGCTGCTTGGTGAAGTAAGTTCCAGATTACAAATTATAAGGAGGGATCTGTTCCCTGTGGGACGCAAAAAAGTGTTTCTGCCAGCAGACGAGGATGCCGACTATTGCCGACACAGCGTAAAATATTTTTTGCAGCCCATCTTAAATCTGAGTCTTGCCTGAGGTCGTATGCAGTCGCACTGCTACTCCGGAGGCTGATGGTCGCCTCATGTAAGTGTGGCCGGCAACTGCACCTTTCCACCGAAACACAACAGAATTGGTTCACGGCAGAAGTGGGTGCAGCGGTGGTACTTCCCCGGGCGAACCATAATAGTTCTGCCACCTACCTGACAATGTTATCCATGGAAATGATATTGCTGGGGTACTTATATTTTGTTTTGTTTCAGGCAATCAGCGCTTCTGTAACCTGCCTGGTTTTCATAGCACAGGCTGAATTGAACAAGGGTCACTGATTGTAAAGGAAGGAAAATATTATCATGCGTACTTAATATTACAGTCTATATCACCTATAAATTCGAGGTCTACCCCGTCAATGCTTATGTGGCAGAGGTGTGAATTATTTTGGTCCACATGGACTATCCTGTATCAGGAGTGCTGGCAGATTATATCGTTATGGTGCTTTAAACGATTTGATCCGCAGATCTCTAGCCACTATCTATACCTGCATCGTTAGAACCCGCAGTAATGTGCAGATACGATGACGGGGCTATGCTAGTGCCACGACGACTTGGCCGGGAACTGATATGGGATTTTACTTGTGTGGATACATTGGCCCCATCATATATACTGAAACATCTTAGAAGGCTGCAGCCGAACATTCTCAGTTTTTCAAGCGCCGCAAATATTCTTTCATTATGAAGCATTATGAATAAGTGGCTCTTTCGATGGAAATTATGGGTCCATGGTCGGCTGACATGAAAACATTCATATAAGACAAGTCGACCAGGCTGATTCTAGCCTCGGGTGACCAGAGGCCTGGTAGTTTTTTACAAAAAAATAGCTTATTACTTCAGAAGAGAAATGCTGCCAGTGTTCTGGCCACAATGCCACAAGTGCACCTTTTATACGGGATATTCTTTTTAAAGTTAATTGTATTCGTTTTTATTATTACCGTTAAGATTTTGTTGTTGACTCCAACATAAATGACTTGTATTGGTAATGGTTTTGTGTTAAATACATAATAATAATGTTTGATTTTCCTAAATGATGTTTATCTTTCGCCCTTACACACAAGTTCACTATACAACTACGATATTACTATACTATGTATATTTTTGTGACAAATAGAACATGATTAAGTAGAGCTCATAATAATATTTATTTATTTATTTCATAAACTTATCGCTAACATAACAGTATAAAGCTAATGCGTTAGCGTAGTAACAATATTGTTACGCGCTATGGGTAATGAAAATGCCGTTGGTAACGTAGAAGGCGTTTATTGTCAGCTTCCACAAAAATCCACTTAACAAAGTCCGAATCACAATGCACAATCACTATAGTCCAATATCTTCGCTTGAGTCGTCGAAATAATTCTTCCTTGTCGCTTGGTAGAGATCGCTTCGGTTTCACTTCCGAAAATAAACTGCCCAGTCGCGGCTCGGCGCGTGCCTTATATACGGCCACCCATGGTTCTCTAGAAATTTCCCGAACCACCAAATACAATAGACCCGTCCCGAACCTTCCTTTATGTTATTACGCACCTATGTACAGCTTATGTAGTCATAAACAATAGCCGCGACCCGCAATGTAAACAACCTATACATGTACGCTATATATAGGTACGTACTCGCTGCGGATCCCGAATTTGTTTACTCGAAGAAATCGATGTTTTTCTTATGACTGATTTTTTGAGAACTTTCTTCACTGTTCGATAGTAGACCTAATACCTGTTTATGCGTTTTTGGGGTTTTGCTGTACGACGCTTTGTTTTTGAGATATAGGTGCTCAAAGTCGTAACAATATTTTTAACAAAATTTTGTACCTGTAATTCACTAATACAAAAAAGCACATATACGAATAAAATTTGTGATTTTTTAAAAAAATGTACATGGAAAATGGGGGGCCAATACATTTAGAACTCCCACAATTGATACCCGGGAGCAGGGAGTGACTGAAAACCAGCTCGGCGTGGGACCAAGTACCTGCGTCGGAAAAGCTGAGTCACGCCCTTTTGCCTAGGTTATGTGTATTTTTTATGATAAATTGTTAGTTATGTCACAAGTGTTACAATTTCCTAAAGGCAATAAATGGATTTTATTATTATTATTATTAAAAAATAAAAAAGATGATCTATACATATATTTAGAGTTCACTTTCTAATATTTATAACTTAAGTAGTTTAATTAACTGAATTCAAAAATAGATTCATGTCACATCTTATATGTCAAAATTAGAATAAAATATAAGCGACAAGAAAATAAAATAAAATTATAAGTACAGTCATGTCACCGAGAAAATTAATAAATTAAATTACATATGGCATAAAAAAATAATGTCAAGTCAATAAAAAAATAAAATAAAATAATGTAAGTACATTAAAAAATAAAATACTATTAAGTTATATTGAACAATTCAAATAACTATACTAAAATATATTATTAAATACTATTATAATAATAAAGAAATATAGACCGTATTTTTGCAGTGCTTTTCGAGAATGATCTTTTATTATAAAACTGTTTTTGCGTCTATTTTTTGATAAAAGGTGCCATATGAAGATAAACAGTAAAATATTGTAAATCAAACTAACGTGTATAGATGTTCTACGTCAGGAAGACCGTTGGGCTATGAGTTTTAGTGTGCGTAACCTCGGAGCCGTAGGGAATTAATATCTTTTAAAGGTTTTATAAATTTTCACATTTCTTTGCTAACGTTTCAAAAGTTAATATACATTTTAAAGAGATCAAGTCGATCACGGTACGAATGCAGCTCTTTAGACATTCCGAATGAAAAAGAGACATGCTACAAAAACATTTTTTGTATCCGTTCCATTCTTAAAATAAATGAATCCCGCATTAGATGTTTAATATTAACGAATAAAATATGTTTTGCCATAATGATGTTTGACTTTCGGCCTAGCCCTAATACAAATATCCTAAACATCATTTACCCAATAGAAAACACATTCTTACACATTTTCTAGGTGTTTTACCGTCATCAGTTAGTTGGCTATGGTGTGGTGGTAGACTATCCACAAGCAATATTTTAAATGTTTCATTCGGAGTTTTCTCTCGAGTATTACCAAACAGGAGCGGTCGGGTGTGGGATGGGTGACCGCTAGTGGCAAAAAATTTCATGCGCGTTTCCGTGTTTCGGAGGGCACGTTAAGCCGTCGGTCCCGGTTGTTGTCGATAGATAACAGTCGTTAAACCTAGTCGGAGGCCTTATGGGCGGTTTGAAAACATCCGACAGCGGGTTGGCCACTAACCTGCATCTCCACCAACCCGCATTGGAGCGTGGTGGAGTAAGCTCCAGGCCTCCCCAATAATCCCCGTGCCCAGCAGTGGGACGCAAAAGGGGTTGCAGCCATTACTGCATTTAAAGGTAAGCTAAAGAAGGGCCCAGTAGCTCGGAATTGAGAATAGCAGCTACGCTACGGTATCCCGTGCCTAATCATAAGACTACTAACATTCGATATAAGTTTTCTTTTTACTAACAAACAAATGGATCGTTGTTGTCTGATAAATAAATGGAATTGAATTGAATAAGAGGCGACTAAAAGGAGACTTCTGGAGATGTCCGGCCAGCTTGGAGAGTATACATTGCTTTCCCAGGACCACCGCTCAAGGCACCGGATGCGTTTCACTGGAGATCCCAAGCATGTCTGTATTATAAACCTGATGAGTTCGTTGAGAGCGATTATTTTTGTGCCGGACTGTATATTTATTCAGGTAGTTATATAACATCACGCTATAATGCGGGTAAAACCGCGGGGAATATCTATAATAAGACATAGTAATACCTTTTTTTTAGTATCGGGGCGGGGGAAACCTTCAAAAGGTACCCGGCACTTTGGGAGAGGTGTTACAGGGTTATGTGGGATTTGTTACCGCACTAAAACCCCCTCGGTGGCCTACCTCTGCGCTAGGGAGGACTCCGGGATCTCCAGTGGAACGCACCGGTGTCCTCCACACGCAGCGCCCCAGAAAGGGCCCATCCTCTGGAGAGCAGATGTGCTCTCCTGCACCCTCCGATGCTTACGGCGGCATGCGGCCACGCACATACCGCCGTCCTTCCCGGGGCCGCTGGTTGAACGGATCGAGCTCCCACTCTCACCGCCCACAACCCTGGAAGCCCCCTTTTAGTCACCTCTTACGATCAGGCAGGGGATACCGTAGCCCTACTCTTAATTCCGAAGCTACAGGGACTAAAACATAATAATAACAACTATTTTTGGAATATAATTTTATTCATCCAGCATTTTGTTTGAACTTTGGACCAAGAATGGAAAGTTGTAAAAATACACAACACTATAGAAAAAATTGTGAATATAGTTTTAAACACTGCATTAAGTTTAAACACACAGTACAGTACAGTTATCAGTAATGGAACTGATGTGTTATAGACGAAGTAATGTACGCTTTATAACTAGATTCCATTGATAAATTTGAAACAAAGTATTTCAACGCATAAGTCAGCAATATGTTTGACTTTTTAACACACTTTTATTAGCTTCACTTGTATGTCTGTGAGTTTGTGAGCTTGTTTGTAACTCTCCTCTGGACTCGATTTTGACCCACTTTCAATAGACAGATTTAATTCAAAATTTGGACACTTTTCAAGAATCGGCGGCAATACAATAATTTCTTGAATTTATCTAATTCCGAGAACTTGAAAAAAAAATTGACAATATATTTGAACTAAAAAATTAAAATAAATATTGTTTTAAAAACTAAAAAACACGCTTTCGAAGCACATAAAACTAAAAAAATTGTATTACTGTAAAAAAAGCGTGGGGCGCTCTGTGCCATAATTTTCGAATATCGAGCAACCCACACTTTTTTCACAATAACACCTACTAGTATGTATTTTATGTTTATTATTATTTTCTGCTAATATTAAGGATTATTTTTCACTTTTGTGGTTTGATGTGCTTCAAAAACGTGATATTTAGTTTTTTTTTAAACTATATAACATATTAGATATCACCATATCTAATATCATAATATTCATCTATATTTAAGGTTTTCCGTCACTTTTTTATTTGTATTTATTTCTCTTATTATTCTGCTATAGTGTCGCAAGGCTATTAAATAAAGTCTCTGTAGCTTCGGGATTAAGTATAGCCAGATCGTAAGAAGCGAGTAAAAGGGAGCTTCCGGGGTAGCAGGCAGCGAGAGTGGGAGCTCGAACTGTTCAGCCAGCGGCACCGGGAATAACGACAGTGTGGCCCCATAACATAAACCGGGATCACCGGGATTTTTGATGGTCACCCTCCCCCCCCTTTCCCCGCCGCGCTGTTATCGTTTCTCTTATGACGTATAAAAAGGTCTAATTACTTTATCCGGGGACTGAAAACTCGGCCCTAAAAGTAACCCTGTTTTATGCTTCGCCGTAATAGACTAATCAGAAGTGTTTCAGATATACGTTGTAGATAATTCTCTATTAAAATGGATCTCGAGGAGCGCCCTCTAGCGAGGGTTTTTCGAACACTACGTTGGTCGGGCGTAGCACCCTTCGATTCCTTGCAGCCTCCTCATGTCTCCAAAGCGTTTGTACTTTACGGACGACTGATGTGTCTCATTTATGGTACGTGATTCTTTATTTGACTTTAAAAAGGAGTTTATCACTATAAACTCTATGTATGTGATATTGTTGGAATTCGATAATATTTGAGCATTAGGTATTTATTTCGGCTTTCCAATACGTGTGCAAAATTTCGTAAGTGTATGTATGTTTGTCAACAAATTTTTGGAAAGTAATTGATTTAAATCCGGTATTTTTCAATTTATGGAATAGTCTAAGTCTCATCAAAATCGGATCAGTAGTTTATAAGAAATGGGTAGGTATTTTTATCCTTTTCAGTTAACAAGTATTGGAAGTCGGTTTATTTCTTTCAATACTTTTCTATTTCAAATAGAGTAGCACGTGAGCAGGCCATATGATAATAAATGGTCGCTGCAGAGCATCTACTCTCATCATCATCACACAGTCATTCATCACACAAGCTGAAGAAAATTGAGAATCTTGACTGAGGTCGTATACTTTTATGCTACGATACGACGGTTAACGGTCTCATATAAAAATAAATATGTTTAAGAGTTTGGATCCCAACTGCGTCTTCTGATTGGAACTTCGTAGAAGTGCTTCAAGGCAGATATTGGTGGAGCGATGGTGCTTCTTTGTTAGAACCAACAGTTGTACAATTATTTATTTACTACTTATTGTTTTTATAGTAGGCGTACTGCCCACCAGGTTTAATTGGTAGCGAATGCTAGGTATTAATCAGGCATTCTCTACCAATCAGTTTTTGACGACCTGCGTGGCGCAATGGTTAACATGCCGGACTGCCAATCGAAGGGTCCCGGGTTCGATTCCCGGCGAAATAGAAATTTGAATGATGAGTTTAAATTTCTGTTCTCGGTCTGGGTGTTTGTGTTTCTGTCTTTGTGTGTGTCCATGGTACCCACGACACAGGGTATATCTACCCTACTGTGGGGCTATGAGTGTGAATCGTTATTTATTTATAATCAATCCTTGAAATATTTTTTAGAGTTACATGCATTTTAATGATTTCAGTTTTTAAATATTAAGTATTTGCAGGTGGACTCCACTTATTGGCAAGAGTCTCCGTTACATTACACGGCCATGATACGTCAAAAACCAATACCCTGGCAAGCGTAGTATCTCTCTATTTCATTGGGAATACCTCTGTCGTCTGCGTACTCGGTCATCTCTACGTAGGAATGTTTCAGTCTCCGAAACGTATGCATCACATCTCCCAGTGCTTGGAAAGCTTAAGAAAGGTTCGTCTACTATATAAAAATAAGTCGGGTTTTCCTTCCTGACGCTATAACTCCAGAACGCACGAACCGATTTCCACGGTTTTGCATTCGTTGGAAAGGTCTCGGGCTGCGTGAGGTTTATAGTAAAGAAAATTCAGGAAAAATTTCATACCAAAGTTCACGCGGACGAAGTCGCGGGCGGCCGCTAGTACAGTATAAAATAACTATTTAGCCTTAGATTAAAGCAAAAATAGCGGAAGATAGGTGACACGTCTCTAACGCGTGGATCTCTTACATTGAGCCCCTGCCGCCTCAACTCTTTCACTCGGCACTCACTTTGCAATCGGCGATGTGTGACGAGTAAGTAAGATTTTTTCATATTATAAGGTCTTGTGACCCTATTTTTATTACAATCTAGTCTTAAGACTAATGAGTAATTTATTCCTAACTTAAACAGCTAAATACACTACCTGTATCTAAGAATGCGTCCGTTAACTTTTCTTAGTCTCTGTTAAGGCGAATACACTTTTTTGTTGTGTATTATAATAAGCGAATAGTTTTGCACTTAGTTATTTTCACTGCACTAAACTTCACTATACTGATTCATGTGGTTTTTCCTTTTGAGTCTTCTTATATGGTCTGTAGTGTCGAGGAGCTAAATAGCCTCGACATTGACACGGTGGAGAAGCCTTGCGTTCATGGCTCTCTGCAAAATTTCGGATGATGTCTGGAACTAACTCAACTTGCAGGTCCCGATGGACATCGTTATTTCTGACGTACCAAAGAACATTTACTATGTCTCTCAAGACTTTATTCCGAAATCGTTGTATTTTATAAGATTTCTGAGAGTCCTAGTGTTCAAGTAGCAATTAAAGCTTTCCTTTACGAAAGTTGACTGTAATAATAATAAAGTATTATTATAGTTCTGGTAACATGATGACGATGATGATGATGAGAATGATTACAGATTCGCCAGCAAATTGGTGGCGTAAAGCAAGTGGATTGTACTCAGCGTGACGCGTTCTTGCTTTTCCTGGGAATACAGTTTTTGCTTATGTTTATAAACGTGTACGAGATACTGCTGAAGGGACATAATCACGATGACATAAGTAAGTTGTTCTCTCAGTAATGGGATGGTGTGATCTGCCAGTGTCTAGTAAATCTAGTTAATTATGAAATCATTTGAATCCAATTTTGCCCGTTTACGTGACCGAAGGCTACTTTACCAGAATTTATTTATTTATTTGCATCACCTTAACAGGGTTAGACACCGACACAGACACCGAAACAGGGTTAGTTAGGGTTCCAGGGTAAGACTTAATGCCTAACGGCATTCTCTGCCTGTCAACCAGTGTGTAGGCAGGAAAATGTGTGATTAAAAAATTATTGGTATAAAAATAAAGAAAAGAAATAAATAGTTATATACATACATACATAATACATACATACATAAATATACAACTATTAATGCCAAAGAGGTGACAGACATGATGCCAATTTATAATGACTCATTAGTTACTTGCTAACAGATGTTTACGTCAACTCCTTAAATGTAGAGTTTGTTCGCGACTTTCTGATAGTTTCGGATGTGTCTGATAGAAAAAAAAACATGTTTCATACTGTTATTTTTTAATAGCCGTATTATTGACCTGTATTGGTGCCATCAATTTTATCTGATATAACTCAAAATTTACGTAGAAAATAAAAAAAATAACCCTTTCAACTTCCTGCCGAAACTCATAGGGAAGTTAATAAATAAAGTCATATGTAAGATATTGAAATTTAGATTCAACGTACTGTCGAGGTATTCTCATATAAGAAATGGTGATGATAAGGGGGCAGGTGCGGTCCCAGGTCACAGGGGACATGACCCCCCCAAAATCCATCAGTCATGCATAGATGGAAGGCGAAACAAGCCAATTTGGGACACCTCTTCCCCTAAATTTATTAGTGACCCATATTTCTTCATCTGTCGCAACGTCTTGTAGAATAGCGTCATTACGAAATATCTGATCTTCTAATGTTAATCCAATTTTTTTTATTCTACTCTAAAAGCATTACGATAGTCAAATGCCACTTGTCTAGGCCCACTGGTAATCAAATGTTTGGAAAATTTTATTGTACGTGATAACATGAACCATTTTCAACGATTTATTTTTGTGTGACGTGCGCTACGACTACGGTTACTACACGAAAAAACGATGATAACCTGATGAAGATTGATGATTGATGATCTTCATTAGGTCCTACATTTTGCTTTGCTGGTTTGTTTATTTTTGATGACTCTTTTTCAGTTTCATTTTATAACTCAATTAACTTCTTTGTTCAATGTATATATTTTGTTCTTTGATATAATTCAATAAAATTGATTGCAGTGACGTTAAGTTACACATTCACTTTATTAAATACTGGATATATGGTTTGTAATGTGGTGTTGATGCCATTTGTGGCGGTGGCTATGACAATTAGTTTGTCATTTCGGGCAATCAACGAACGGCTAGAGGAACTCATCACTCGTGCGCAAGCTTTAGGTAAGTAACCAGAGATAGTTCAGAAAGAAAATAGGCGTGGCCAATTCTTTTTATGTGAATGGAGTAGCAGACGAGCGTGAAGGCCACGTGGTGTTAGGTGGTAGCTGCAGCCCATGGACACATACAACCTCAAGCAAACATAGGTAAGTCTTGTCTGAGGTCGTATGCAGTTGTGCTGCTACGGAGGTTGGTGGTCGCCTCATGTAAGTGTGGCTGTGAAGTCAATACCAATTGAAATATGGATAATTGGATATTGAAATTGGTTACCATTATTTTTTTACCAACCAAGTTTTTCTTGCAGTGAATCAAAGAGAAAAAAATAACAACTTTAACGCCGCGAAGATCCAAGTGGCAACCATTAATAATATTATAGACAAGTTGGGATATACGGTTCATCACGATGACGGTGAGTCTATGTTCTGTTTGTAATTTTTTTTTACAAAATTAAATATGATTTTTTTTGAAAAATATTAAGTTTTTACCTATGTTAAAAATATTTAGAATTTATTTATAAACTGGATAATAATATAGTATTATATGGACCTATTTACGCAAACCAATCCACACTCATGCCGAAATTGAGTTAAGTCCAAAGAAAAGCTTAAAATTGTCCCTTCTATCGACCCTGTAAAGATCAAAATGATCTGACAATTTTGACAAAACACAACATTTTCATGACATGTTTACCAATCCACAAAACATCAGTTGTCTAATACATTAAACAGCTTTTTCTCAAAACTATCATCATCATCATCATCATGTGTGGGTTGGTTCCGGTTTGCATAAATAGGTCCATATAATGATAACTTTTTAAAAGAGATAGAAGAATTGTACACATAGCTGCAACACTTTATGCGTCTTACTACTGGCTAGGAAAATAAATACACCTCCCCTTTATTTTCCTGATGCTTGCTCCACCACGCTGCTCCCAGATAGGAAACTGTCCCCGGATTTTCGGTAACCTTTTTAAAGCTAGTTTTTAATATATAAATAAACTCAAGTCTTGTTTGAATCTAGAATTGTTTGAATGGTATAGGGTCTTGAAGACTATGCACAGGAAAATTCATAACGCATATCTTAAGAAGGTGGCTCTAAACCACGCTTGGAAAGCAGGATAATTGATTATTTGGCTGCAACCCTATTTACGTCCCACTGCTGGGCACGGGTCTCTCCCCATTATTTGGGAGGCCTGGAGCTTACTCCACCACGCTGCTTCAATGCTGGTTGGTGGCCAACCCGCTGTCGGATGTTTTCAAACCGCCCATAAGGCCTCCGACAAGGTTTAACGACTGTTATCTATCGATAACATCAGGGACCGACGGAAACGCGCATGAATTTTTTGCCACTAGCGGTCACCCATCTCACACCCGACCGCGCCCGTTTGGCTTAGTCGCATAGATCGCTTGCGTTCTACGCTGACCGCTGGGCCATGCGCGTTATATTGTCCGAAACTGTTCAGGTCTAAAACTAGTTGATTAAGCTCAACTAGTTTTGGACTTGAATGAGGTCCTTCCTCATGAGCCGTCACGAGTTGAGCTTTATCAATTATGCACCGTGAGTATCGGCGATAGTAAATGATCATGTTAAGTTACGCTCACGATTCGTTATATTATAAAATAAAGCAGGATAATTTTTAATTTATTTAAATACATGATTTTTATTCCCTTTTAAATAAATATATCTATGTGTAAATAATTAGTCAAACGACTATAAATTCGTTGTGACGTCACAAATCATTTTCTCACATAAAATGAATGAGCATGTCACGCTTTCACAGCTCATTAAACTATCTCAATCGATTTGGTAGTCCAAGACCGGATCAGTGTTTTGCATACAAAGTTCAAAAGATGTGAACATATAACTGATCTATTTTGCAAACTGACTTAACACTTCACTCTCAGGAGGTATTTTGAGAGTGGTTTATAAATAAGGGCCCTAGAATAGTCCATTTCTTCTTTTCCAGTCGAATTATTTCGGCCCATTTCTTTATAAAAGCTTTAGCAAGACCATCATGTATTTCATCCATCCATCAGCTTTTAATGACGTTCGCCACTCCATTCGGTGCTGCGCTTTTTGAATACAGCCGCTTCCCGCTGTTATTTATTTAACATTGTTATAACCAAGTTTTGATTGACTGAATGACAATTCAGTTTTTCGCCTTACTATTAACAATCTACATTGTACACTTATGACAGGTAAATTTGAATTGCCGCATGAGAAACTCCGCTCCCTAACTCGGGCGTATGTAAGGACCTGCGAGGTGGTGCACCAGCAGAATGAATCAGAAAACGTAGTGTTGGCCCTGACGCTTGTCGATATCGTTGTCCACCTCATAGTGACGGTGTATTACATGATGGACTACTTGCAAGAAACCAGTAAGTCAATGTTGTCTCATTAAATTTTTATTCGGGGTGAAAACCTTTAGAAACACCCGGCACCTTGGGAGAGATATCGGGTTATGTGAGTATTTTACTGCAACAAAACCTCTTCGTTGGCTGCTTTAGTGGTGGAGGAGAACTCCGGGATCTCCAGAGGAACGCATTGGTGTCCTTCACGCGCATCTTCCGGAGAGCGATGGTGCTCTCCGGAACACTGCGGCCACGCACACACCGCTTTCCCTCCCGGGGCCGCTAACTGGATGGACGATTGGAGATCCCATTTTAGCCGCCCGCATCCCTGGAAACTTCTTTTAATGGCCTCTTGCGATCAGGCAAAGGATACCGTAGCCCATTTGTTAATCCCGAAACTACATGCAAGATGTTCTGGGTTTGATTCTTAGCTGGAGACATATTTAAATCCTGGTCCTATGACATGAATGCAGTCTTATAATATTGTGCGAAGCATTATATTATTTGAAATAAAATAAAATTCGATAATGATATTATCTTGGTTGATTAATCTTGGTGCTGGCAGTAGCTAAAACTACAACTACACAATATGCCGGTTATGGAGATGCGGGTTACTAGCCAACGTGCTGTTGGATGTTTTCAAACAGCCCAAAAGCCCTCGTACACGATTTACCGACTGATATCCATGGATAAATACCGGTACCAACGGCTTCACGTGCCCTTCAAAGCATGAAAACTGTGCCTTTTTCGCTTAGACACGTTGCGCTTGCGTTCTTTACTAGCCGCAGGGCTATGCTTGCTTGAGTTGTTATGTTTAAAATAAATATCAGAAAATTAATATATAATATTTACAGACAGTAACTACGTTCCGATTGCCACGTCGATGGTGATATGGATCGTCATAGATGTTTGCAGGGGCATGCTTCTGGTATCACCAAGTCATGCCATAAATATGGAGGTTAGTTAAAAAAAAAACATATTTTTTGAATGATAAAAGAATTATGATTCTTTGTCCGCCAATTTATAACCCTTTTTGTTTTCTCACTGCTGGTCTAAATAGCGGTAGTCTCGACATTTTCGTTGGGACAGCTTAGCTACCGAAATCGGTTGGTAGCTCCATAAAAAAGCTTTTTAACGAAATTTGGAATGCCGTGTTGCATTCGTATGGAGGTGTGTTAGATGTGGTCTTGGTCCAGGAAAGCATCAGTGTGGATAAAGTTAGTGTCTGCTCTGCGGAGGGAATTATACTGCCGGACGCATATCATCCACCTCTTGATATTAAGATTTGAGATGGGTCGTCACTCTGATCTCATGGAACTAAGCAATATTAATCCAGCCAAAGAATGGAATGAAGGAATTTTAAGAAATGCAATTTTAAACTGTTAAAAGACTTACTTTCAAAAGTTTCATGGCATAACGTTTTAGAAGCCAAGATCCATGAAAGATATATCAATCGCATGTTCTAATTGCTAAAAAAGCTCCGCAACTCTAGGAAAGACAAGCGATAACCTTCTTGGTTCACGTTCCAAATTATACGTGATACACAGCGGAACTCTTCGTTCAACAACGCTTTCTGTCTTTACTGTCGTATAGTAAAAATGTACTAGATGTGTTCGTATAGTAAGTATCTTTACAAAGTGAAACATCAAGCTACCGATGACTGTCGTTGACTTAGCGAACCACGATCGACCAGCTTATTAGTTTTTAATTTGCTATAATTATGAAGCGTTATCTTCTTTCTTTCTTCTTCCCTTCGTTCCTCCCTTCCTTCCTTCCTTCCTTCCCTTTCTTCTATTTCTTTTCTCTTAATGAAGTTCTACTTCTATTGCAGTTGCTACGAAGTCGCATACTAATATGCAAGTTGATAAGCACAATCCGGTGCACCAACGATCCGCTACTGGCAGAGATAGAGGTATTCTTACTTCAAATGTCGCTGAACAAGCCCGCTTATGTGACATTGGGAATGTTCCCGTTGAGTAGGCCACTTATCATCACCGTGAGTATTACGTACAGACTTACTTACGTAATTAAAATGACGTGGAAGATTAAATCTCGTTTTAAGCCAGCTAGGGATGTGTTCTTAATACTGGACTAAATATTTCTTGTTGTTGGTTGCAACCCGCAATAGCATCACATTTCTAGACTATAAAATACGACTGGCTTACATCTCCTCGCTGGTTAAGTGCAGTTGATTTGATAGTTAGCGCTGAATGTTTTCGAATCGATGAATCGTCCACAAGGCCACATCGCTCACAAGTTTCTATTGCTATCTATTGACAAAAAGAAGTCAGTTCATGTCCTAAGCATAAAAATGTTAATTTTGCCATAAACGGCACCTTACTCTCGATTACTTCCTTTTTGGTTAGCTGTATAGAGAGCTTATGTTTTACACTAGTTGAAGACCACACATGCTTGAATTTGAATACCCTTATGGTATTTGCACTATACCGATTGTCAGGACTGGCCATTAAAAGGTCCTGAGTTCGATTCACAACGGGGCAGAAATTTGCATGTTGATTATTTTTTTTTAATTTCATGACATTTATTGTCTGATCTTGGTCTCGGCTACACACATAAAAATGTGTGTCCTTGGTTCACACTATACATGGGATCCTGGTGTTCGACTATGAGTATGTAACGTTAAAAATCTTATTGTTTAATCTCTTTACAGATGATGGCGATTTGTGCTACATATCAAGTCGTTATCCAAGGCTTCAGTAACTAAAAGTTTTATATAAGAAATGTGATGATTGTGCATTTCAGCACAATTGAAGGTGTGACATGCGGAGATAACTTAAGGCGAGGGTTTCCCAAAGATGGCATTTTTTTTGTGTTATATCCATTAATCTTACATACCTACTAAAATTCGGAAAGTCTTCTAGGGATTTGTTAATCTCAATACATGAAATCTTTATTACGCTGCAGTGAAAAAAATCCAAACATTGATCTGAAAAAATCTTGTTTTATTTCAAATAAAATCGGCTTTGGAAGTTGAAAAAACGCCAAAGTATAAATAAGTCTTGCAAACAGATAGGGAGAATCGAGTAGCTATTGATGATAATGTATTGCCGAAATTTCACCCTTTTATTGCTAATCCTATTGTCCGAAGGTGTACAGTTTGGGAAGCTGCACCGGTTTCTGAACCATGCTAACGACATTCTTGCGTAGGTTCTATAAGTAGTTTCACAAGACATCTGAAAATCTATATAAACCGCCGCATTAGATGTTTCATCATTAAATAAATTGTGTTATTTGCCTAATTATGTTTAACTTTCGCCCTCACTGTGATACTAATGTGTTTCATCACTAGTTTACCTAACATAACATTAAACAATACCTAGGAATAGGAAACACATTCTTACACATTTGTACTAGGTGTATCACCATCCCCCGGGAAGGACGGTGGTGTGTCCGTGGCCGGATGCTGCCGTAAACACCTGAATGTGCAGGAGAGCTCATCTGCTCTTCCGTCCCGTAAGATGGGCCCGTTCTAGGGCGCCGCGCGTGAATGACACCGGTGCGTTCCTATGGAGATCCCGGAGTCCTCCCAAGAGCAGAGGCAGGCCACCGAGGGGGTTTTAGTGCGGTAAAATCCCACATAACCCGGTAACCTCTCCCAAGGTGCTGGGTGGAAGGTTTGAAGGCTTGAAGGTTCAAGTGTAGAAATGTACTTTTAAAAGTGAACAGTTAAAGTGAAAATGATGATTCTTTGCCGGAAAAGTCCAAGTTAAAAGCTCGTCTCAACGTTTAACTATTTATTTATTTACGTAATAATGAATGAATTTTAGGTTTCCTATGGTTTCCTCTACTGATGACAATACCTACAATAATTCCATATAAATTGTAACCTTAAACATCACCTGGTGCTTTAATTATAGGTACGCTTAAGTTAAAATTTAAATCATTAAATACACAAATGTAGCTATGTATAAAAGGATGAATGTTGCTTTGCAATGCAACTTTTTTTGCAAGAATATCTCGCCATAAAGAGGAGTCTATTGAGCTGGGTGGCTGGTAAAACGATTTAGTTTTTTTATTACTTTTACAGTTAGTAACAGCTGAAGCAAACTCAAAGTGTCAATAAAGAAACAGATAAAATAATGGCTTCGAAAAATTAATTTCATAATAAGTGAGCATCAATGTAGTTTTATGCTGCATTACGTCTTTTAAACACACAGTACAGTTACTGTTAATGGAATAGATGTGTTTAGTATAATACGAAATAATGGTTGCATTACAGCTTGATTCGATTGATAGATTTGACACAAATAGGGTTGCCAGAACACACAATACACAAATAGGATTGATAGATTTGACAATAGATAAGCCGACCTGCGTGGCGGAATGGTTACCATGCCGGACTACCAATCAAAGGGTCCCGGGTTCGATTCCCAGCGAAACAGAAATTTGAATGATGAGTTTAAAATTCTGTTCTCGGTCTGGGTGTTTTTGTGTTTCTGTCTTTGTGTGTGTCCATGGTACCCCGACACAGGGTATATCTACCCTACTGTGGGGCTATGAGTGTGAAGCGTTTATAGACTTGAAACAAATAGGGTTGCCAGAACACAAAATACACAAATAGAATTGATAGATTTGACACAAATAGGGTTGCCAGATGTCCGGCTTAGGATCATACCAATGTTCTTTAGCCAGAGAGCCCTGGTCAATTTACATTAATTTCGAAGTTATATAATTTAGAGCCAGTAAAGAGTCGATTTGCATGTAAAAGACCAGTCTAAGTAGACAGCCTATTTCGCTTTTTAGTTTTCATAATATGCAAAAATATGCCTTCAATGTTGGCAGATGAATAGGGCAGTGATCACAGACCACCCAGCCTACGAGACATGAAACCATTACGATTCTCTAATGAAATTAGTCTGTCAAGGTTAGAAGAAAGAAAGGTGTGCGGGGGACGCGGGTGACGTCACATAGAGATGGGTCACACCCATTTATCAATATCGATAAAGTGTAGGAACAGGTAGTTAATAAAATAAAATATACTGATTACAAAATTATTTATTTTTTTCAAAGACAAGGTAAAGACTTTAATTTGCACAAATATGGGTGTTTACAAAAGGTGTTTTTTATACATAAAATGGTTCGCCATATTTACCTTCATGAGGTATGCAAATATTACAATAATTAAAAACTTAACTAATTACATTTATTACAAATATAAAATGTAGTGTTTTATTTTATTACATTTATACTACTTTTATCATTATTTGTACCCATATTGCGCCTTTTAGTTTATTAATTTTATTTATTTTAACTTTTGGATCGGATCCGATCGTCGGCTTTGTGTACCCATATTGCAGAGTTTTTGTACACTGAGAGGAAAAAAAGCCGGCGGAAAAAAAACCTCCCAGGTTTTTATGGAATTCCTTTATGCCGCTATATCGTTTAGAATCAGTGAGCGTGTCCAGAGTCCAGAGTCCAGAGTTCCAGTGAATACGTTTTTAGATCTTTTTTAAACTCATTGCCCGGTTTTATTTTGAGGAATTCCGGTAGGATATTGTATATTTTTGGTCCCATGCAAAAGACACTGTTATGATATTGTCTTGTTTTAGAAGCTATTGAACAAAGTTTATTGTTATGTCTTTACGATTTAAGCGTTTCTTATTTAGTGATTTCAGGTTTGACCATTAAAGAGATCTTATAAATATATAAAGAAGGGAGCGTCATTATTTTTAAATTTCGAAAGTTTAAGTTAAATCCGTTTGTTTTAATTAGCAAATTGCGCGGATGCACATTTTTAAAATTGATCATTTAGCATAACATAAAACAAATTACTTATTACTTATACTGCCTTTTATATTTAATATGTATATTTTAATATTTTTTTTTGTTTTTAACATTTTTTTCATTAAGTAAATTTAGATATAGTTTAATTTCAATTTAATAATTAGTGTCTTTTGTATAAACCATATTGCGTTTTTTTTGTGATTTTTTTATTTTATTTTATTGGGAGCTATTTCAAATGGCGTTACTAAGCAAATGAGTGTTTCGTTTGAAATTAAACCAAGAAAATAAATTGTTTTTATCCGAGCAACCGTTGGTCTTCCACGTACTTATTAAGGCGTGATTACAAAAATCACATATGTAATGTCTTTCCTGTTAACAAACTGACCGTTATCATGGTCTGAGGTATTATTTATTTTATGAAACGATGATATGTACAGAGCCAGAGACACATACGTAGACTTCAAGAAGTAGTGCACATAAACAATTTCGTTGCTTATGATACTGACTTATTCGTCTCGCAAAAATCAAGTCAACGCTGTCGCGTTGCTATGGCAGGTTGCTAAAGCGCGCTTTCTCTAAAATAGTAAAATAAAATCATTATATATTTTTTGTAATCTTTATATATTTTTATTATTTATTTTCAAGAAAAGAGTTTTATCATTTGAAAACCCTGGGATAGCTAGTACGTACGTAATCATTTTTAATATTAAATTTATTGATTCTTAAAATGAATCAATTTTGTATAAACTCTCCTTATGACTTTCTTTTTTATTTTAGATTTTACTAAATAAGAAAGCCTTGTATCAATATATTTTTTAATAACACATTTAGTTAAATCAATAATGTGATTTGTTTCACATGTGTCAAATTGATGGTAGTTAAATTCTGAAAATAATTGCTCTCCAATAAATGTGTTCAACGTTTGTGTCATAAGAAATTCTGATCTAAAATATTTATTTTTATGTTGTGTGTCATCATGGTATAAATATTTTTTAATGGTCATTTCACCTCGTTTACATATTTTTATAACTGTTTTTGATGGATATATAAGGCCACCAAAATCCCTGTAGTAAATTAAGCTATTTTTGTTTTCAACTATGGATACTAAAGCCTGAATACAAACTGAACATTTCAGTTTCTTTAACAGAGAACTAACTACGAACCCTGCTAAATATTCTACCACGTTCTCCGAAAACCGTGATAGTGACATAGTCAGAATATCAAGCTCTGGTTCATTATCAGTATTGGAATCTTCAGTGGTTTCGATATCTGAATAACAGAATCCAGGAGTAGTTATGTTTATGCGTTCTGTAGGTGTTGAACAATTTAAAATAGAAATATTTTCTAAAGGTATACAATTTCCGTTCCCTGTATCCCTGAGCTCTGTGTGAACTAGTATTTTTTTATAAATTGACTCAAATAGTCTTGGTGTGGGGTTATTATTACAACTGCCGTGTGATCTAATATTGCAGAAAAAGAGTTCTATATGATCTTGACTCAATTTGTGTAAAGGAAGGTAGGTAATTGGTATTTGTTCGTTGTTTATTAAATCTTTGTACAATATTTTAACGCTCTCAATAAGCACGCACATCCCTAAAAATCCAGTAAAACGCGGAGAATCAATTAATTTGACCTGTGTGGATTTATTTTTTACATTATTAGTTTTAATTGATAGCATAAACTCTTTTGCTTCCTCTAATCTTTGCATTGCAGCGTCATAGTTCTCACAGTTTAAAGCTCTTTTCAAACCACGTGCATGAACTCTTGAATCTAAAATATCAAATGCATCGTTCAGTAAAAGAAGCATGTCAGCTGTCCATTTGACATTACTGAATTCTTCCAAATCTAAATGGTTACAAAACTGTAACGCTTTTGCCACGGATCGACTAAAAAGCTGGGTTGCTAACTTTACTTTCATTATGTTATCTTTGAAATTTATATGACTTGCCCTCAATTTATTTGCCATATGGAAATTTTCTGATTCTTGCAGCTTGTGCAAATCTTCTATATACTGCCATTTTATATTATTACCGTCTTTATCAACAAATTCTTTATAAAAGTGAAAAGCATTTCTTATTAGTTTTATCATATGACATGGGTCTGGCCAAATAACGACATTAGCACCAGTTTCCGGATGTTTAAATGCTGTTTTTAAGTTTTCGGGTTTCAAGTTGCAACCCAGCATTTTAGCCATCGTTAAATTAGCGGGACAGCCATCGAATGTCAGTGCAACAACATTTACTTTGACATCGTGACATAAAGAAAGAGCCTGTAAAACTAATGTTGCCTTTTGTTCACCGTTCAAGCCATTAATCAAGAAGTAACCAATCGGCACTTTGAAACAACTGTTAATGGGTACTATTAGAAATACAAGTGCCTCAGTACACTCATCACTGCAATCAGTGTCTTCAGTGCCAGTTCCACAGTTTACATAACCAAAGACTCTTTGACTAGCGGGATGAAATTCAACTTTATTTTTAAGTTTCATTTCGTCTATAACAAGAGTAGCTTGTATAATAGTCTTAGCTTGTTCTGCTTTATAGCTCAAAGCATTAAAAGACTCTTTTGTAAATCCTGGTCGACCATCAATGCATTGATACCATTTTGCTAATGTTCGTATAGATGGCAAGCAGGTATTAAAGGTTTTTCTGACATATTGGTAAGCTTTGGTAGAATAAAAATTTAATGTTAATGCGAAACTTTTTAAAGCTGGGGAGTAACGTTTTTTTATCATTTTTCCGGTTTTAATTTTTTGGTTTTGCCTTTGAATTAGTTCTCTTTGGCCAACACCAAGCCTGCTTAAAATATTCACGTTATCCTCATGTATTAAATTTTTTGATTGTAATTCCGCCATTATAGTTTTTAATGTTGCAATTTTCTTTGTAAGATATTTATTTTTAGATCTAATCCGCTTAATGTGTTTATTTTTGTCCGAAATGCTGTGTTGTAAATGGATTATTCGTCGGCAAAGTTTTTTCTTTCGTGGTGTACATGTCGGCGACTGCAAAATGTTTGACGGAGAAAAAGTACGTTTTCTGGACTCGTTATTGAATTTACATGGTGTTGGACTCTGGACCGTGATTCCCTGGAAAAATATGAATTAACATTTAGTTTGAAGATAAATAAAAAATAACAAATTTCATTAATAAATTTCATCAATAAATTAATCGTTATGTAGCAACCAGTAAGCTGGAAGCTTACTGTAATAATTTACCTACATAGTGATGAAAATAAGTATATGGTAATAAAAAATTATGTCCACGTTACAAAAGTGGTAAATTAATTAAAGTTGCTTCAGTGGTTAAAAACATATGGCGAGTTGGTATAACAAGTTGATGTAGTTAAAACTTACTGTAGGTTGTGATGAAGAACTTTCCATTGATATTGGTTCCACACAAGTTATATTTTCTGCTCGGGAATTGGTCGGTGTTTCAGTTTGTGGGTCTGTATTCTGAAAATGTATACGATATATATTAAAAAGTCCAAAACAGCAAAAATAAAGCAGTAAAACCGGACTGTTTTGTGCGTTCGCGTGCACGAATATGTACCTACGCGTAAATATGGGAGACTATGAAAACGTAACGTAATCATAAACAAATGAATAATGCGAAAAATACACCGTGAAATACATGTAAAGTACTTTAAAATATATACGTGTATTTTAAATGTCATTTACAACGCTAATCGCTTACCCTAAATCCGTTAAGAGCGGAATGTGCCAAAGAAATACACAAACATAATAAATACTCTAAAAAAACATGACTTGACTGCTTCGGCCTCAGCTGCGGCAGTCAGGTGAAAATATCTACATTAGGTAAAATTAACATAATATACCATATGTCCTCCAATCCGCACTTGGCCAGCGTGGTGGACTATGGCCTATGCCCAGACCTGTGCCCAGCAGTGGGACATAAAAAAGGTTGAAAAAAAAAACGTAATATAAAATTACCAATTTAGCCAAATATAGAGTTGGTATTGATGCATGTAATAATTTTCGTCGACCTTTCATTTCCATAAAGCAGTCAGGAGTAAAATGTCTGGAGCATATTGTGCTGTTTGAAGTCGGAAACCAGTTTTCGTCTCTCATAGTTTTCGAGATCCATATCCCTTTTGTATCACCATCAGCTGGAAATCTAAGCAAAATTAATTATGAAGTAATTGTTAATGGTCTGGAGGTTTCCCTTACTGTCAGTTGTCACCCACCGATAAAACTCCCCATACATCATTTTTACCCACGATGGGTCCTTCTTGGAGTACCATTATCACCCACCGATAAAACTTCCGATACATCATTTTTACCCACGATGGCTCCTTCTTGGAGTACAATTATGTCAATGAGTGAGTCAGTCAGCCAGTGAATGGGTTTGTAAAACTGTTATTTCGATTTCAAATTATAATTACAAATAGATTACCTATTACAAAAATATAACAGAATAATTGTTCGTCTACACAAAAAATAATAACACAATAAAAATAATGTCGATACTTTTTTGGACATCTCTACTTACACGTGCCGCTTGCAGTACCTCTGATTGATAGACAGAGACGCAACTATAATACTGCGTGCATGACAAGGACAGTCTCAGAGCTACGACCAGAATACGTTGAACCCTCAAGTTTTTAGTATTTTAAGATTATTTATTGTTGCACTTACCGATGAAACGTGATTTTATCTTTCTTGAAATTATGTTTCCTGCTATCACTACCACACCACTTTACTGCGCAAGTAGGCATGTTTTGCTGTTGTTTATCTAGAAAAATTGTAGTGCTAAGGACGCAATCAGACGCAGTGTACAGATCTGTTATCTGGTCACTACTAAATAGGGTAGCGTTCGTGTTCAACTGTATAGGCTCTGGCTGAGCAAATGAAGTGCAGAAATTTGTCACCTTGCGTTACATGTCTCGTGGGCTGGGTGGTCTGTGGCAGTGATTAAATATTAAAGATAAAAAAGATAATAAATGAAGAATAAAGGAAGCATTTGATTTGTTCGGAATACTTGAGTTAACTTACTTCCTTCCAAACATATTACGTACTAGCTGTGCCCACGACGTCGTCCGCGTGGGTAGACTTGTAGAAAAGGGATGGATTATTGTTAACTGAGGGCCCACTCTGTAAGTGCGTATCCAAAACTAAGTGAATTTTCGGGCCTAATTTTTGGATAAGACTAAAGAAATTCTAGCAATATTATTCATTCAGTAGCTTCACGTCATCAATGATAACGTTTATCTTATTAATTATTAAAAAAACGATCCGAATATGCCAAAAAAGGATTCCGAAAATGTTAGAATTTATGGACTGATGCGTACAGAGTGGCCCCTATGTTTTGAAATCGCCTTTAATACAATGTTAATATGTTCAGCAGAGACCTAATTTATTCTTTCTAAGTCCTTACAGTCCTCACTACTCTCCACTCTTACTATCCACTTTTCTCTAGTTAACAGTTTCTCTTTTGCATATCTCAAGAAGGTAAACATGGCGAACTAAATATCGTATATACATATAAACGACTTTGTAAACATCCATCTGTGCAAATAAAAGTCTTTGTCTTTACAAATCACCCGTGTTAAAGAAAGTATCATTAAAATAAAGTGAATTTATGATGCGAAGAATGCATAGGCTCACTTTATAAGGTATAGCTTGAATCTATTTTAGGAAGGAGGTGAACTATACAACTACGTTAATTTCAGGCGTCTTAATTAGTTGGGAGATAAATTTCTTACACGAATATTCGGAAAAATTGTAAGGCTCGTTGGTTCCAATTGATGGCCTACCATAATCTATACTTAGATGAGATTTCATGAACGGTTTAAAATATGCGACAGCGGTTTGGTCACTAACTCATTTCTCCAACAACCTGGATTAGAACAACGTGAGTGGATCAATCCGTACACAATAAAGAAGTGCAGAAAAATTTAGTTGAATTATCATTTATTTGGTCCTGTTCCTGTGTCCTTAATATATCGATTCCCAATGTACGCCGTGCCGCCGTGACGCTCTATCAGCACCAGTACCGCATCTTTCTTAGCTTTCAATATATTAGCTACTGAAAATCCCTTTTTGTATATTTTGTATGAAGCATTACGGTTGTAAGATTCGATAATATTAAAAAAAAATATTTAGAGATTTATTTAGATATTGTAGAACTTGTTTTGCTTAAATAAAGACCCGTAAGTAGGTTTTCCTTCAATAGTTATAATGTGCCTGCCAACCCGATAATTGAGAGCGATCCTTGCCCAGAAGTGAGACGCTAAAACACTTGCAGCCAGTTGTTCCTAATGTAGCGATAACAGTCGCCCCAGCCGCAGCCTGTTCTCGATTCTCTGCTCCAAAAAGGTTAGGGCAATCGACTCAAAGGAGCCCGTTGCGAGGTTATGCGGCAGCCCGATATGTTCGGACCGAGCCTGTGTATGCCGAAGAAATGCAAAGAAAAAAACAAAATGATAGAACTATTTTTCTTCAATCAACAAAAAAAACATATTTTATTTATTTATTCATTTATTTACAAAAGTACATGTGGTTAACCCTAAAGCATTAAATGTGACAGAAAATTTGTGCAAACAGATATTAACTGACTTAGTGAATAAAAGAAAAAGAATGAAAAACAAGTGCATTTAACAGTAACAGTGCAGCAGCCACGCGACGCGCGTGCCCCACTGGCTCCGCGAACAGCCGGCTGGGCCTTCTACCTCCATACCACAAAACGGCGCGCCGCCGCCGCGGCGCCGATACGTAATTTGTGTCCATACCCACCACGCATGTGTTGATGCGACATCTACTGCGGCGGGTTACATCGATTATCGGAGTCTTGTGAAACTACTAATAGAACCTACGCAGTATCAACACTAATCTTAATATATATATAAAAAGTAAAGGGTTTTCTTTGTACGTAAAGACACGGTTTTCTCTATTATCATTAACTCCAATCAACTTCCCGTTGGGGTGGTAAACACCCCTTAGTACGTAGATGAGTAAGGGAGTTTGATCGCGGTGGGTGGAAGTGGGTGGGAAATTCTGAAAAAAATATCTGTACTTTTCTAACCAATAGGGACTTCTGGGTGGATCTCAAAATGTCTGTGATGATCTAGCAAACTATTTTAATTTTAATTTTATTGAGAATGTTCGACGAATCATTTGGATTTTTTTAAATAATTTTAATTAATTGAGAATGTTCGAGAAAGCTTCTCAAATGATCTGGATTTTTTTAAATAATTGTAATCTTTTTTTCGAATGATCTGGAGATTTTTAAAATTATTGCAAACTTTTTTAATTAAATGAAATTATTCGAGAAAGTTCCAGAAACTTCTCGAATGATCTGAAGATTTTTAAAATAATTGCAAACTGTTATAATTAATTCAGAATGTTCGAGAAAGTTCCAGAAACTTCTCAAATGATCTGGAAAATCCTACTAATATTATAAACGCAAAAGTTTGTAAGTATGGATGTTTGTTACTCTTTCACGTAAAAATTACTGAATGGATTTAAATTTTAAATTTACAATAATATAGCTTATACATCAGAATAACACATAGGCTAAATTTATAAAGATATTTAGTGATTGTCCAAAATATGACGATAAGTGTCAAGTAAGTAGGAAATAATCTACCATCGTCGAGCTATTCTGGCGTGCGCTGCCAAAACCGCTAGAGTTACACATTTGTAATGTATGATGAAAATGTTTATCTTAAATAGTCCTACAAAAAAGCCGGTCCACGGCACTTCAGAAGGGACTTCACTTTATGCTAATGATCCTCTCTAACGCGGGTGAAACCGCGGGGCACAGCTAGTATATGTATAATACTTAGTCGTTAGCGAGATTTAGTAACCAGTGCAGCTTCTCAAACTGAAAATCTCTCTTTCTTTCTTTCAACATATTCCGCGTCAAGTGAATGTGTCGCAAAACGTGGGGAGGGGGGCACGTTATGTGACAACCTTGCAGCATCGCGTAAATTCAGAGTTGCGCGTATATTGAGGGGCATTCCGTCCGCTAGTGTATCTGGGACTTTATCCTCCCTTTTCTAGCAATAGGAAAAAGCAGTAATATTTCAATGTTTCAATCAATCATTGGCAATCTGCCCACATTTCTTTACATTGTATATGTTCGCGCCAATTAAGTCATTTCACCTCCCTCCCCTTCACCCTCCCTCTCTTCCCCGCAAGCGCACTATTACATAATATGGATCAGGAAGATCTATCAACTCAGTCTGCCTTCGTCCCGCCGCCGACGCGCACGCCGCCGACGCGTATGCAAGTCCTCTAGTGACAACCGCACCGCAAGCCACCTAACACGTGGTCATCAGACTCGCCGCATCGCCACCATCACCGCTGTTAATAGTCAAGTGAAGAATAGGTACCTATAATAGTGAGAGTGAAGGACAACACCAGTTCCCGGGCAAGAGAGGATTGATGAAGACTTCAGCAGCACACGAGCATACCATCTGCTCCAGCCCCTGGGATACACCAAGTAAGTGCGCTCCCTTTATCAATCCTTCTCGTTTTCCACCTTTAATTCGACACGCAATTTACAGTCCACAATTCCTACAACCGCAACGGGGGACCACCCTCCTTTCCACCCTTTGTTCCACCACCATTTTTGGTCATAGCGAACCGGAGGTCCCCCCCCTTTATCCAACAATATCTGGTCCTTGTCGATCCGGATTCCTCCAATTTTTTGGTCCAGTCGAGCCTGATTTCGAATCAATAGTTTAGTAACTTCACCCGGGTTAATTATTTAATCTCATAAATACGCATACATATGTATTTCATGTAATATATTATAAGTGCCTATTCATATTTATTTTTGCAAATAAGTATTATATCTACGATTATTTTATATCCCGCATATTAATAACACACCGCTCACGTAGGTATATTATTCTTTTTGCAAAACACACCGCACCATCCGCTATTTATTTTTGCAAATAAGTATTATATCTACGATTATTTTATATCCCGCATATTAATAACGCACCGCTCACGTAGGTATATTATTATTTTTGCAAAGCGCATTCGCACCATTCGCACCATTATTTACCTATATTTGTAATCGAAATTACACCTCATAGGTACGCATTCTATTTTTCATTAATTGAAGTCCGCCATATTTGTGGTTGCCGGAGCCGACGCGACCGGCGATCGTTGTTTCGCTAGTAACTACCTACGTATTCATTCATTACGCCATACATAATTTTTATAATCTTAACTGTTTTAACTGATTTATCTTGTTCACGACAAAATGTCTACTAAAGGCAAAATTGAATCTGAAACGCTTTCAAATGACGAAATTAGATTGAAAATATTAATTGCAAAACGAAATTCTATTTACGAACGTTTACAACAAATTTATGATTTGTCTATAAGTGCATTAAGTTCGTCAGACGCACAGGACGCATTTCTTGACACGGCATCTGACCTTGAATACTTGCGTACCGAGTTCAAGGACACGTTAGAATCTTATAATGTTACAAATTTAAAATTAAATCCGAACGCGCAAGTAGATTTCGGATCGTGGAAATCTTTTCATGATCTATATAGTCGTATTAAAAGTCAAGTGTCAAAATTAAACGCTTCATCTTCAAGTAAATTACAGAATAGTTTACCTACAAAAATTATACCGTCGCTTCCGCCCATAGAATTACCTTCTTTTAATGGGGACATACGACACTGGTCTATGTTCTACCAACAATTTAAAACATTAGTTCATGATAATCAGCAATTAACAGATGCTGAACGCGTTTATTATCTTGTTAGTAAACTTAGTGATAAGGCATTATCAGTCTGCTCAGGCTTAATGCCTACAGCGGAAAACTATTCTGTGATATGGAACGCGCTCATACGTAGATATAACGACGAGCGTGCGCTCGCGACTACCTACGTCAGTCAGCTGTTAGAACTGAAGAACGTAAACACTAACACATCCGCTGGTTATCAAATATTTATGGATAAATTTGATGCTTCTATTAACGCTCTTAAGCAACTTAATATTGATGACATATCTGATTTTCTATTTCTAAATATCGCGCTTAGAAAATTAGATAACGATACCGTAAAGTCGTTCGAAATGTCATGTCGCAACGTAAACATACCGAAATATTCCGCTTTGGTTCAGTTTTTACATGACCAGAATAGGGCTTTGTGCCATACAATAAATACTTCGCATAATATGTCTAACAATAATAAAATTAAAGGTAATTTTGTTCCCGCTCCCGCTAAAAATATAAGCAAAACTTTTATTAATACCGATTCGTCTCGGTCATGTATTTTCTGTAAATCGGGTGATCACGAACACCTATTTGTCTGTCCGCATTTTTTAAAAATAAATACACAAGACAAGTACAATTTTGTAAAACGAAATAAATGTTGTACTAATTGTTTAAGTAATAAACACGCCACTCCTTTTTGTAAGTCACAGCGTAGATGTAGGTATTGCTCCCGCTCGCACCATACGCTACTTCATTTTGTTAGTAGTAGGAATAAGGTCGATCAGCCTTCGGTAGAACAAGGTCCAGGAGAAAAAAATGCATCCACGTCATGTAACGTATCGCGCGATTGCGGTAATGCGCCGCAATGCACTACATTATTGGGGACAGCGAAGATTAAAGTTTATACTAAATACGGTCACCAATATTTGTTGCGTTGTTTAGTGGACCCTGGCTCGCAATGCGATTACATCACGAAACAGTGTTGCAAACGTTTATACCTACCGATCTCAAATAAAACACCAGTTAAAGAGGCGCAAGGAATCGGTGGAGTATCGCAGGGGATTTTAGGTGTTACTTCTTTGCAGTTTAGCTCCCGCTTTGATGAAAATAAACTTTATCATATTGAACCGCTAGTTGTTCCCGCTATAACTGGACAATTACCCGAGTCGTTAATAGACGTTTCGAAAATTAATTATATAAATAATTTACGTTTAGCTGACGATCAATTCCATACACCAGGTGACATTGACGTTTTATTAGGGGTTAATACTTATTTACAAATTTTGTTAACTGATAAAATAATTAATTCGCAATCGCCGAGTGCCATAGAAACGTCACTAGGATACATAATAATGGGAGACGCAGATATCGACTTTCCTACATGCATGCCGCGTTCTTTAGTTTCTTATCCTACTCGTATTGATAATAGTCAAACGTCGCTCACGCATTTGCTCGAAAAATTTTGGAAGTTAGAGCAGCTGCCGCAAAAAACTTATTTAAGTCCTGATGAACAGGAATGTGAGAATATTTATACTTCCACTACTCGTCGCAATTTGAACGGACGATATGTTGTCGCCCTGCCCTTCAAGGACACGCCTGATAAGTTAGGTGATTCTTTTATAACCGCTAAAAAACGCTTCTCGCTCCTAGAGAGACGTTTTAATAAATGTCCCGATCTTCGCTCCCGCTACAATGACGTCATTCAATAATACATCAACAAGGGTTTTTTATCATTGGTTGTTTCGAATAATTTTACGGAACCTTGCTTTTATCTCCCGCACCACCCTGTCATACGTAATGATAAAAGTACAACTAAATTGCGAATAGTACTCGACGCAAGCGCTAAGTCAGATAATGATATTTCATTAAATGATATTTTACATAGTGGGCAAAATTTACAGTCTGATATTTTTAATATTTTAATAAACGTACGAGTTTATCGCATCGCCTTTTTTGCCGACGTTAGACAAATGTATTTATGCATTGAATTACAAAAATCGCACCGCGCGTTTCAACGCATTCTTTATCGCTTTTCTAATGAGGAAGACATACAAACATACGAATTTAATCGTGTGACTTTTGGTTTACGCTCTTCTCCTTTTCTTGCGCTACGCACATTACGTCAGTTGGCTTCCGAGGAGAGGGAGTCCTATCCTCTGGCTGCTTCGGTGGTCGAACGAGATATTTATATGGATGATATCGCATCCTGCGCGCCCTGCGTCAACAGCGCCGTTGACGTAGCCACTCAACTAATTCAAATGTTTAAGCGAGGAGGATTTGAATTGGTTAAGTGGACTAGTAACAGTTCAGAGCTTTTACAGCACATCCCGCAACTGATTCTTTCTCTTTTCTAGTTTCGCCGCCGCCGCTCGCTTGTACCAAGCGTTCTATTTTATCCGCAACCGCTCGCTTGTATGATGTTCTGGGGCTCGTGGGTCCAGTAATTCTTTTCTCTAAGCTTCTCATTAAAACCTTATGGGTTCTCAAACTTGACTGGGACCAGGCTCCGCCCGCTCACGTTGTCACTGCATGGCAACAATATATTTCAGAGTTACCTTTGATATCGAAATTAAGGTTTCCTCGCCATATGGGTATAAATAAAAATTCCCAAGTCTCGCTAGTCGCGTTCGCCGACGCCAGTGGAAGGGCGTATGGCTGCGTGATTTATTCGCACATCGTTAATGATGATGACTCACTAGTGATAACGCTACTAATTTTATTGCTTCACGTTCATACTTGAAGGAACTTCATTCCTTTTTACGTTCAGACGAATATTACAAAGTATTTAATCAGGTCCTTTCTGATAACCGCATCACATGGAAACTTAACCCTCCAAACGCTCCACATTTTGGTGGGCTTTGGGAGTCAAATATAAAGATGGTAAAGTATCATTTATTTCGCGTCATAGGTAAGCAAATCCTCACGTATGAGGAGTTGCTTACTGTCCTCACTCAGGTCGAACGTATATTAAATTCACAACCGCTTTACGTGTTAAGTAGCGATCCGGCGGAACCTACTGCACTTACGCCCGCGCATTTCCTCGCTGTTAATCCACTTGGATGTTTACCCGCCGCGGATCTTAGTAAAGAACGCATTAATCTTTTATCACGTTTTTCATTGCTTGATTCGATAGTTCAGTCATTCTGGAAGCGCTTCAGATCAGAATACTTACATACACTACAAGCAAGAGAAAAGTGGAATAAACATTCTATTAATTCCATTTCTGTAGGAACCGTTGTTCTTATCGATATGGATAACGCTCCGCCTCTTCAGTGGCCGCTAGGCGTCGTCACTGAACTGTTTCCTGGTAGGGATGGTGTGGTGCGCGTTGCACAAGTGAAGACTAAGAGCTCCACTTTGCAGCGGCCCATTGTTAGACTTTGCCCTCTACCAACGCAATAATATTTCTATATGCCTATGTAGTTTATATTTTATAAGTTATAGTTTAAGTATAAATTCTTATCCCGCTATTATAATATTTTTATTAATTTACTAATTATATTCATCGCATCGCCTCTGTTCACCGCATATATAGTTTTTTCTATATGATATTAACTCCGCTGTATATATTTATGTTTATTTTTTTTAATTCGCTATTTGAGGAGACCTCAAGGCCGGGGGGATGTTCGCGCCAATTAAGTCATTTCACCTCCCTCCCCTTCACCCTCCCTCTCTTCCCCGCAAGCGCACTATTACATAATATGGATCAGGAAGATCTATCAACTCAGTCTGCCTTCGTCCCGCCGCCGACGCGCACGCCGCCGACGCGTATGCAAGTCCTCTAGTGACAACCGCACCGCAAGCCACCTAACACGTGGTCATCAGACTCGCCGCATCGCCACCATCACCGCTGTTAATAGTCAAGTGAAGAATAGGTACCTATAATAGTGAGAGTGAAGGACAACACCAGTTCCCGGGCAAGAGAGGATTGATGAAGACTTCAGCAGCACACGAGCATACCATCTGCTCCAGCCCCTGGGATACACCAAGTAAGTGCGCTCCCTTTATCAATCCTTCTCGTTTTCCACCTTTAATTCGACACGCAATTTACAGTCCACAATTCCTACAACCGCAACGGGGGACCACCCTCCTTTCCACCCTTTGTTCCACCACCATTTTTGGTCATAGCGAACCGGAGGTCCCCCCCCTTTATCCAACAATATCTGGTCCTTGTCGATCCGGATTCCTCCAGTATATAATAGTTTTAGTTACTGAGGCCTTGGGTAACGACTTGATAAGTAGCACAAACTGCCATCATCTGTAAAGAGATTAAACAGTTATATTTTTTACCGACCGAGACCTGACAGTAAAAGTCATCATCATCAAATCAAATCTCTGTCCCCTTGGGAATACCCCGGACCCTCTAATGGCAGTCCGGACTACCCATCACCACCATAAGGGGCTTCAGATTTATGAACCAGGTGTGGTCTTCCGCTGGTATACGATATGAGTAAAACGCATGGTATTTATTGTATTTATATAGCTAACCAAAACGCAAGCAGTCGAAAGTAAGGTGGGTGACCGTTCATGGCAAAAGTAGCATTTTCATACTGGCTTCTTTTTGTTATAAGATAGCAGTTAAATTATATTTTGTGAATAGATAGCAATAGACACCTTGTTGGAGACCTAAGGGACGGTTTACATATGCCCGTTTTCACTGACGTCGAACAAGGGAACGCTCTAAGTAACTCTTAATTTAGGGCAATTCTTAGAAAATGGGTGGTGTTTCATATATTACTATACTAACTTGTATGTACCATATTTATCACTTTCAGAATTGGCCAATACAATTGATTGGTCTATAAAGTTCAACAATACAGTCGCTGACACACCTCTTTTTCCAAGATGGCGTCCAGAAAATGGAAAACGTACCTCAGATTTGGCATCTCCGGACCCTTTCTAGCTAGGTTCAACTTTGTGTTTGCCTAAATTCATCTTAATTTAAACGCCGCCGCGCCGGTCCGAAAGATCAAATCAACCAATCATATTACTTTTGCTTTGGTGAAAACATAAATTTGTTACCTTTATGCAAGTATGTAAGTGTACGTAATACTCACGGTGATTACAAGTGGCCTACTCAACGGGAACATTCCCAATGCCACATAAGCGGGCTTGTTCAGTGACATTTGAAGTAAGAATACCTCTAACTCTGCCAGTAGCGGGTCGTTGGTGCACCGGACTGTGCTCATCAACTTGCATATTAGCATGCGACAACGTAACAACTGCAAGAGAATTAGAACTTGATTAGGGAAGAAGGGAAGAAGGAGGGATGAAATGGAGAGAGTAAAGAAAGGAAAAAAGCGTAAAGATAGAAAAAAGATAATTTACATTTATAAAGAAAAGTAAAAATTTAAAGGTTGTTAAACGAAAGTAAGAGATCGAACGAGGTCTACTTATAAAATGACTGATATTGTTGAAAGAAGAGACCTGGGCCTAGCAGCTAGACATTAAAAAGGGTCGAAAAAATAAAGGGACAAACTTAGATTAAAACAAAATAGCGGAAGAGATAGCACGTTTTTATAATTGTAAACTAAAAACGGAGATGATGCTACATGCAAGCACAATTATTCTGCTGTTCAGTTGATTCTACTTAACGTTGTATTGAAGGACAGAGACAAACCAATTTGTTTTGACGTTATCATAACCGTGGTATTAACGTTTGCGTCATTGTATATTTTGTGTCAGGTCCTGCCAAAAAGCTTACTAAACTCGTCATAAAAGTAGGCGACAGAGACCTGATTTAAGTGCTCGCGCTAGAGGCGAGTCACCTATCTTCCGCTATTTTTGTTTTAATCTAAGGAGACAAAAAAAAAAAACAAAACGTTAAGGAATACGTAATTTTTTTTAAACTAACCTCCATACTTATGGCATGACTTGGTGATACCAGAAGCATGGCCCTGCAAACATTTATGGCGACCCATATCACCGTCGACGTGGCAATTACAACGAAGTTGCTGTCTGTAAATATTCCATGTTAATTCTTGTGGTACTAATATTATTAATGCAAAAGCTTGTGCAGAACTTGTGAAGAAAAGTTTAGGGATTAATAAATTGGGCTACGGTATCTTCTGCCTGATCGTAAGAGACGATTTCTGGAGATGCGAGTGGCGGAAATTGGAGCTCCAGCCGCCCACCCTGTCAGCGGCCCCGGGAAGGACGGCGGTGTGTGCGTAGCTGCATGCCGTCACAAGCACTGGAAGTAGCAGGAGAGCACATCGTTTTCCGGATGATGCGCGCTCCTCGAACGCGGAGGCAGGCTACCAAGCGTGTTTTAGTTCAGTAAAAATCTCACATAACCTGGTGTTTCTCCTAAGGTGTCGGGTGCTTTTTGAAGATTTACCCCGATATAAAATTAAAGGTGACAACTCTTACTTACTACTTTCTTCCAAGTCGTTCATTATGTAGTATACCGTCACAATGAGGTTGACGACAATATCGACAAGCGTCAGGGCCAACACCACTTTTTCTGATTCATTCTGCTGGTGCACCACCTCGCAGGTCCTTACATACGCCCGAGTTAGGGAGCGGAGTTTCTCGTGTGGCAATTCAAATTTACCTGTCATATGTGTATAATTAGACTTAGATTAGAATAGATTAGATTACAAATTCGCCTTCCCACCAGGTGGACTGACGACCTGAAGAAGACAGAGAAAGACCGCTGGATTAAGAAAACGCAGGACCGAACTCGCAGGACTTCTAAATTATGATGGATTTATGGGTACAATATGGATATTTAAAGTACAGTTAATGCATACCTACATATACCTACTATAGATATATTAGGAAAATAAAAGTCTAAACTAGTTCCAGTCGGAGCAACTATGGTCGAGCATATTTATCGCTGCTCCACGGTGAGGTAAAAATATTGTGATATTTAATTACGACGTCTTCCATCCCCGTGCATGCCTGGAATTCATTCATAATTTCTCGAAGACATGATGTCCACTTGGACACCAATCAGCACTTGGTCATCGAGGTGGACTGTGGCCTACATCTCTCTTACTTCCAAGAGGAGACCTGTGCCCAGCAATGGGACATATGAATGACTGAAAAAATTCAAAACATTTGTGAAACCATTTGTTAAACTAACTTTACACTCATGGTACACAGACTCACCGTCATCAAGATCAGACATATACCCCAACTTGTCTATAACTTTATTGATCGTTGTCACTTGGATCTTCAAGTCAGAAAAGAAATATTTTTTGAAGTTCGCGGCGGTATTGTTATTTCTTGGCCTATTCCTCACTGAAAGCAAAACTTGGTTGATAAAAAATATCGCTTCTCACTCATCATAGCCCGATTTCTATGCTCATAGCCCCATACCAGGATTATAGATGGGTTTTATTTAGCCTAGATGAGCTGCAACCCTTTTTGTGTCCCACTGCTGGGCTCGGGTCTCTTCCCATTATTGGGGAAGCCTGGAGCTTACTCCACCACGCTGCTCCAATGCGGGTTAGTGGCCAACCCGCTGTCGGATGTTTTCAAACCGTCTATAAGGCCTCCGTTAAAGTTTAACGACTGTTATCTATTGACAGTTTAACGTGCCCTCCGAAGCACGGAGACGTGCATGATATTTTTTGTCACTAGCGCCAACCATCTCACACCCGACCGCGCCCGTTTGGCTTAGCTGCAGAGATCGTTTGCGTTCTACGCTAACAAATATCAAGAAGCAAATTTAAAACACATCATTCTAGCTCACGGGTATCGATCCAGAGACCCTTAATAGGCAGTCCGGCGTTGTAACCATAAACCACATGGGTCGTTAATTTAAATTAATAGCATATTAATGTATAGTTAAAATTTAAGTTTTGTCGCCGATCAAGGAGAATGGGTGATGGGTGAAGGTAAATAAATAAATATAATAAATATTTTTGGACAATTCACACAACACCATCTGATTCCAAACTAAGCAGAGCTTGTACTATGGTAATCAGAAAGCTGATAAACATACTTATATAATTCTAAATACATACTTAAATAGATAATTAATACCCAGACACAGAACAAATAGTCATGTTCATCTCACAGATATTTGTCCTGGGTGGGAATCGAACCCACGACCTCACGTTTCGCAGTCGGCTCATCACCCACTACGCCACGGAGGCTGTCAAAAGTGATGGAAATAAGCAGGTTTCCAAATAAAGTAACGGGAGATCTCATGTAGCATTTTGTATTTCGACGACCGATTTTAGCTCCGAGATGCAACAACTTCTACTTAATAGTGGCATTGTGAAAGCCCATATAGACTTAGAATAATAACAATTACATTATAGAAACCAAGTTCGCGCGCCGAAATTGAAGCATGTTGACAGGTCCGCTCCGTAAGACTTAAGGTATCACAACACTTTTTAAAAACAAAAGAAATCTATAAAAATAATTTTTCACAGTGTTTTCAATATTTTGTAGTATTTGATAGTCAATTTGGTAAAAATAAAAATATTTTGTTTGTCAGATGTTGTACCGGAGGCCGATTGGCCACAAAACTGTACCGTTCACTACGTAATAGGAACTAAAAGGACAGTTTAATACAGTTTTAAGTAGGGGTAAGGCAGTGTAAAGAAAACCAAACCCGATGAGTGCCGGTTTAACACTGATTTATTTTCACAGAAACAGTAAAAATGATTATTGTGAAATTGTGCGAGTATGAATGATGTATATGTGTGCAAGTAACCTACATACGAAAAACCCCATTAAGCATTATTGGAGTCACATGTACGTGCAGTAGCTCGTACATCCTGCCGACTCGAAATCAGAAAACAAGAGAAACAAGATAATTAATAGAATTATCAAAGGAAGCTAAAATTAGAAATCATATGTTTGTTCATTTCGTATGTAAGCGCATTTGTGCAATATAATGAAATGATCACAAAGTTATTGTGACTTAATCTAAATGTTATAAAATCATTTTACGTGCATTAACAAGGTGATTGCATTTTTGTCTTATTCTAATAAATCTAAAGCTACGTAATTTTAATGTCCAATACAAATAATTTAACGCGCACTGTAATGACACCTTTTTTTTATCAAGCGTAACTTTCACTCACTAGCAACACGAGGGATATTAAGTTTAATTTTTGGCACACCACTTGTTCCTGGCAAATCTGAGGAACCTGAAGCCCGAAATGTTACCGAGCCCGAGTTGCTGGTTGTGTTCGTTAGCTGAAGTACTCGTCGGCGAACCTTACACATTACAATTGAGTACGTTCCTCCTGCTAGTAGGATAACTACTAAAGTTGTATACAGTACCGCGTACTGGTGAATATCATGAACGCTCAATGTTGTGCTTGATTCTTGTTGTAAATTATCTATTTGAGCTCTAAGTTTGTTCCACTGGCCTGTATGATTCTCAGGAACATAATGCTCACCAAACGAGGAGTTATAAATTTTATTAAGTACAGAAATCTCCGGGATAGTCGGAATATCATTTTGCACGTAGATATGGCTTAGAAAGTTTTCATTGTGACCATAAATCGATAAATCATTGCTCTTTACGACACAGCCTTGACCGATATCCAGGATTCCATTCCCTGTAAATGATCTCTGTTGCATCCCATCTGGACAAAATATGCGCACTAAGCATTTCTCACAACACGAGAACAACCATCTGTTACTAGCATGCAACTTGAGCCAGCGCTCCTCACAAGCCGACACCTTTGTACTGCACATTGTTTTGTTATTAATTGTCATGTTGCAAATAGACTTCGTTATCGGTAATTCATAAATAGGTCTATTAACAACGCATAAAAGTGAGTCAATTAAGAAATGACTACAAGTATTTACATCACTTTCGGTTAGAAAGATAAGTTAGTTCTTTGGAAGATTAAACGCCATGTAAGGAAAATTTGTTTTAATATAATGATTTTTATGAGGCAAACTCCAAAGCTGATCTAATTGTAAAGAATATTTATTAACTAGTGGTATTTTAACTTCTATTATTAAATATTGAGAGCTAACTCTAGCACTAACCTTCATAAGCTTATAAAGTTCCCTAATATAATGTTTATTGACTGGCAATACTAGATCTCCCTGCAAGTGACTATATATCACACTAACCTGCTCTACCAGTTGCTCAGGCGGTAGCAAGTGCACATTTATATGCCCCTGAGATATATCAGTAATGGTATCTATGAGGTTATCCTGTATACGCCTTAAGCTAGAAATTACAATATTTGCACTTAAGGATGAAGAAAGGATATTAAGTTCTGACTCTACTTTGCTAACAGAAAGAGAAACGGCCCGTAGGTGTTTATCAAGAATGCCAAACTGTTTGTTCATGACATCCTCATTCCTACGCATTATGTTATATTGCCCTTCAATAACTGAAGTCTGATTTTTCAGAAGTGCTTGTAAATGATTTTCATTAAGTGAGATCTTTTTAATATCCTGTTCATACTGCTTAGCAAAGCGTTCATCGAGGACGCCAAACAAAGTGTTAGCTAAATACCCTATGCCATTTATTAAGCCTCTTTTCTTTCTTTTTCCAATCTGACTTATAAGTATGCTATTATAATGTTCAATTTCCGTTAAATCATGATTTAATTGATATAAGATGCTTTTATACTGAGGCGGTAAAGTTGAGCCGTAAGTATGCGTTCCTAAGCGAGTGACGTAATCATGTATATTATTCAACCCCGCCCAAAACGTAGTCATATTATAATAGACAATAATTTTCCATTCATCTTGAATGAGTTTTAAGTTAGAAATTCGATCAAAATAAATACTTTGATTATCATTGAAATACGACACGTTAAACATACTCTTAGACTGTACGGGAGATATAATTAAGAAAAACAACAATAATATCATATTAATAAAGTTCACTATTCTATTAGTTCGCCTACAACTTCTAGAACGTTTCTGATTAGAATCGCTAATGTCTGTGACGTTTTTTCCACTCAACGTAGCTCGCCCCGACCCATCTATTTCTACGAATGATTGTTCATCGTCCTTCACAGGTAAGAGAGAAAGCTTCAAGATAGGTCTCTTAATCTCTCCGTTCTTGGTTTTCAAAGAAACTACACGGACATGACCATCCTTACCGGGATGCACAGCTGTTACTCTGCCTAATGCCCATTTCCCGGGGGGAAGGTTATCTTCTTTGATAAGAACAATGTCATCAGGTTTTAAATTCTTACGAGAAGAGCGCCACTTTGATCTTATTTGCAGCTGTTGTAAATAATCCGTTGACCAGCATTTCAAAATCTGTTTATTCATAGCTTGTATCATTTGCCAACGAGTCGTTAAGTTGATATGATAAGGGTCCGTTTGCGGTCGAGAAATGAGCGCGTCACCTATAAGAAAATGACCCGGTGTGAGATATTGGTCATCCGTATTTTCACTTAACGCAATGAGCGGCCGCGAGTTGAGACAAGCCTCGATTTGGTGTAGTAAAGTGATGAATTCTTCATAGGTTAGTTTTTGTTCACCTACTACGCGACGTAAATGATATTTCATACGTTTTACGGCCGCCTCCCAAAGACCACCTGCCGAAGGGTAAGCTGGAGCGTTAAAAATCCAGCGTACGTTGTAGTCCCTGATCTCATTAAAAAAGCGGTCATCAATAGTTCGCAGAATTTCGTGATACTCCTTTTTGAGTAGCCGATTAGCCCCGACGAAATTCGTGCCATTGTCACTGTACATGTGACTTGGAGTTCCGCGCCGAGCGCAGAATCGGCGGAATGCAGCCAAAAAACCGGGTGTACTGAGGTCCGACACTAGTTCTAAATGAACGGCCTTAGTTGCTAGGCATACGAAGACGGCTACATATCCCTTTAAAGTTCTCACCCCACGTCCCTTGTTGGCTTTAATCTCGAAATGACCGGTAAAATCGACGCCTGTATGAGTAAAAGGACGTGACACTGTAACTCGAGGCCTCGGTAGATCAGCCATGATCTGTGAATTCCTATCACTATCATAACGACGACATTTAACACACTTTCGGAGAACCCTTTTAACCGTACGAAGACCGCTAATTATCCAATATTTTTCTCGCATGTACGATAATGTCAAGCTAGGTCCTCCGTGTAACATGATTAAAATGTGCCTGGTTAATTAAAAGTTCGGTTAAACGGTTGTGACTAGGAAGAATAATCGGGTGCTTAGATGATTGTTGAAGACTTGAGTTTCTAAGCCGGCCCCCAACTCTTAAAAGTCCATCCGTTTGGTCAATATAAGGGTTGAGGCATAAAAGTGTACTATTCTTTCGTAGGTATTCTCCTTTGCTTAATCTATGAATTTCTTCTTGAAATTCAATATACTGAACCGTTTTAATAATTAAATTATAAGAATTATTTATTTCGCTTAGTGATAAATAACTACGGCGTGAGGCATTTTGTTTGTCGCGAATCCACCGCATGTAACGTGAGAACCAGCCTATTGTTGTAACTATACGCTTCATGGAACTGCATTCTTTTAATAATTTTATAATAAATGCATTTCTATCACATAAAGCAACGTTTACACTGACCTTTTTTGTTTCAATAGTAGGAGATTGATACCTTTTATCACCAAGTAGATTCGAGTCAAAGTTAAGCAGCCATTCCGGGCCTTCCCACCAAGTAGAATAATTTGTTAACTGTGACATGGTCAAACCCCTTGTGGCGCAGTCAGCGGCGTTGTGTTCCGATCTGACGTGATGCCAACGTGACGCAGGAACAATACTTGTAATTTTTTGAATTCTATTCGTTACGAACTGTTTCCAACGATTAACATCTCCGTGAATCCATCCGAGAACCACCATCGAATCGGTCCACGCGTAAATATCAATGTTTGTTTTAGTATAAATTCCTACTACTTGTTTTATTAGCCGCGATAAAAGAAGAGCTCCACATAATTCAAGCCGTGGTAAAGTTTGTTTATTTTTTAACGGAGCGACTTTAGTTTTTGCCGTTAGCAACTTCGATGTACAAGCGCCCTTATTATTTCTACTGACAATGTATACACAGCACGCGTAAGCTCTTTCGGAAGCGTCACAAAACCCGTGTATTTCATAATAATTGTTGCTACCTAAATATCGAGGAATCGTAATGTAATTTAAATTTTGAAAATCGCGTTTTATTTGTTTCCATTCATTATACACCGAATCCGAAACTACATCATCCCACAAAAATCTTTCATCTGACCACGTTTTTTGAAACAATAATTTAGCTCTAATAGTAAGCGGCGATAACCATCCTAGTGGATCGAATATTTTTGAAATATGAGATAGTAATACCCTTTTAGTTAGATTTTTATCATCATTCAGGTCCATAAATTTATTCTGAAACGTAAATGTATCCGATTGTGGGTTCCAACGAATACCTAGTGTTTTTCTCGTTTCCGAACACTTAAAATCAAACGGCGTATCAATTTGATCTGACTGTAGATCATTAACGAGTTCGGGAGCGTTGCTGGACCACTTCCGAATGTTCATTCCCGCTCCTTTCAATATGTTCATAATTTGTGATTGTAAAATCCTTGCGCCTTCTATAGTGTCACTACCTTCTAAGAGATCGTCCATATAGAAGGATTTTTTTAATGCTTCCGCTGCTAAGGGAAACTTGCTGGAGTCGTCCTCCGCTAACTGTTGCAACGTCCGCATCGCAAGATATGGAGCAGCCTTAGTTCCGTATGTGACCGTAATCAGCTGGTAGTCCGTCACGGGATCCGATGGCGAATATCTCCAGACAATGCGCTGCAGATGTTGATCCTCTTCTCTTACGAGTATCTGACGGAACATCTTCTCTATATCTGCCGTGATAACATACCTATACCGGCGCCAGTTGATGATAAGACTCGCTAAGTCTTTTTGCAGAATAGGGCCGCGTTCCATTAAATCATTAAGGCTGTAACCCGATGATGTTTTACATGATGCGTTAAAAACCGTTCTTAATTTAGTAGTAGAGGAATCAGATTTAATTACCCCGTGATGAGGAAGATAGCATGAGATCATGTTATTATTTGTCACCCGTTTCATATGACCCATTTTCTCATAATCCCTCATAAAGTTAATATAACTGTGACTGAATTCCTCGTTTTTTAACATTTTATGCTCAATGCTACGAAATTGAGCCATAGCTTTCGATTTAGATAAACCTAAATTTAATTGAAAATCGGGCTTCATAGGCAGAGCAACCTGATATCTACCATCTGGCAAACGTTAAGTTGACGACTTATATAAATCCTCACAATATTGATCTTCAGAAGATAAACTAGGAGAGGTATCATTAATATCCTCTAATTCCCAGTATTGAGACAAGTCTGATACATTGTTTATTACTACGTGACAGTTAAAAGTTCTAACGTTACCAGATAATATCCACCCTAACTTCGTTTGCTGGGCAATAGGTGCCGTCCTAGGACCTTTAATGAGGCCACTCATAATAATGTCAGAATAAACACTGGCATCCAACAAAAGATCAATCGGCCGGGACACGTTGTATTCCGGGTCTGCCAGATTAACGTGTTGTAAATGTGACCAAGCCCCTTTACTAAGTGTAGTGTTAGGTAAGTTATTATTTATTATGTATGATATAACTAGAGCTTGGGTACTAAATTTAAAATCATCATATATAGATTGACATTCTAGTGTTACGATCCACTTGCTTTGTCGCGTTCCGTGACCTACTCCCGACACGGTTCCGTAGTAACGTTGTCTCGGAAGACCTAACATTTGAATCGCGCGCTCCGATATTAAAGATATTTGCGAGCCTTGATCGAGAAGAGCTCGTAACGTAATAAAGGTGCCATCCGCAGCCTTCACACGCAGAGACAGGGTTGTGAGTAAGATCTCCTCGCCGTCGGTAGCTACATGGTTCACCGTATGCTGGTTAGCCCCTGAAGAAGTGGCAACACTATCGTCGGGTTTAAAGTGGACGGATTGCGATTTTTGTGTAATAATCTTTGAGTTAGAAAATTGAGTTTGCATTACGGATCCCTGATTAAATGCGTCGTGCAGTATCGTATGATGTTCGCGTTGACAATATTTACACGTTTTCGTAGAAGTGCATTGGGTGTCGTAATGTCTGAATAAGCAACATTCACAAAGTTGTAATTTTCTAACTGTTTTCAATTTTGCTTCGGGATTTAATTTATTGAATTTATAACATTTGTACAAAACATGACGTTGAGAACAAAATGGACATAACCATGCGTTACAAGTGGTAGAAGTAACATGATCACGTTTAGATTGATTATTTGAATTGAAATATGGTGTTCGATGAGGCTTAGCATTGGGTATTTTAGATTGACCATAGAAATAAGGCTTATTAGATACCGAAGGAGCAGTTTTTTCTCCCCTAAGTATAGGTTCAAGAGCGGTAAACTTACTCTCTAAAAATTGCATGAGTTCTGTGAGTGACGGCAAGTCACGTGGAAATTTACGTGACTCCTTGTAGTCCGTATACGTATCCTGATCTAATTTTTTAGTTATTATATGAACTAAGAGGGGGTCCCAAGTAGTAGTATCGACTCCCAAGTTTTGGATTGCGTGAATAGACTCCCTAGAAATATCATATAAACGTTTAATTTCGTTAGCAGTTTGCTTATGAATGACAGGCTGAGCTAGAAATATCTCAATATGTTTTGTGAACAAGACCTGAGGATTACTATAACGATGCACTAACAGGTCCCACGCGGCGTCATAGTTATCCGCGGATATGTACAAGTACTGTACTAGGCGTTCGGCTTCGCCCCTTAACTTCCCCTTCAAATGTTGCATTTTCTGGCTTTTAGTCAGAAGGTTGTTGTTGTGTATGCTCTCACAGTAAAGGTCATAGAATGTAGGCCAGTGAGTATATTTACCCGTAAACACAGGTATGTCCAACTGTGGTGTGGACTGATGTAAGTGCGCAGTAGAAGCTAACTTATGATGAAGAGCTCGTTTGATAGACTTATAGGAATTTTCTTGAAATTCGAACTCCTCGTCATAGCCACTATCCGACCCCTATAAGATGTTATCTATTTGAAGATGCAAAGCATCTATGGCCTTCCATCGACATTGAATGTTGTTTAATTCGTCCTCCAACTCCCACTTGTCGGTTATTTGCTCCACACAAATAGATTTCGTGAGTCGGCTGAAGGCCCTAAAGTTAGTACGCTGTAACGTTAACAACTCAGCGGCTGGGCTTGTATGTCCCTGCGAGGCCTGCGATGCTGGTGTTTCTGAAGTGCTGAGATGCATTGGAGTTGGCAGAGAAGGACCTGGTTTGCCCTCCCCTGTAACCTCCAAGGCTGGGGTCACAGAACATGACGATATTTTCTGTCGAACCGCGTTGTAGTACTCTCTCGCCTCCTCAAACTGCTTGCCTTCAAAATACGGATGTTGTTCATGCTGGTAAGCAGCCAACTTATCATCATAATGTTTAAAATCTGCCCACAGTTTATCTAATTTGTTGAGCCGTTGCTCGATGTAGTCCCGAGTCTTGCGACTGGCGGGATCTTTTTTAAAGTTTCGTTCAAGTTGTTGAATCGAGTCAAGGATGTCAGCTTGGTATTGAATAAGCTTATCCATTTTTGACTTAATAAATGTGAAGAAACCTTACTTGGAATAGTGATACTTAATCCTCTGCTGTAAGCTGCTGTTGTTGACAAGCTGCAGTATTCCGACGAGTTCGCGCCTCTCAGCCGGGAACAAGACACCACGGAATCCACTTTAATGTTCACAGCGCAGAAACAATCCAAGAGGTTATAGGCACTTCACTGAATGTCACCGTTCGTGAAGAAAAAAACTGAAGTCCGCGACCGTTTGTCACAGGTTCCGTTGAACAGTTCTCGATAGTCTCTAAAGAGAATGAGACCGTAAGTCCAAAAGACGTTAGTCCAAACTTTCACCGTTTGTGAAAATAATCGAAGGACCACAAAACTGTACCGGAGGCCGATTGGCCACAAAACTGTACCGTTCACTACGTAATAGGAACTAAAAGGACAGTTTAATACAGTTTTAAGTAGGGGTAAGGCAGTGTAAAGAAAACCAAACCCGATGAGTGCCGGTTTAACACTGATTTATTTTCACAGAAACAGTAAAAATGATTATTGTGAAATTGTGCGAGTATGAATGATGTATATGTGTGCAAGTAATCTACATACGAAAAACCCCATTAAGCATTATTGGAGTCACATGTACGTGCAGTAGCTCGTACAGATGTGACATTTCTATCTAGTGCGTATCTATCTATTTAGTGCTTCAATTTTGGCAGCACGTTTGTATGAAAACACTCATTCTATACGTATTTATTCTAAGCTTATAGGCCGTTTTTATTGAAAGATGGCGCGCTGATATTACTGACACTCAGCTTAACATGAAAACGCAGCGACTCATATGTTTCAGTTGCTTTGAAAGAAACAATTTAATGAGTAACAAGATTAGAAATGTTGATGTATCTTTTCTCTTTCTGAACTAACTAATCTATATACTTATATTATAAATTCGAAAGCAACTCTAGCTGCTACGCTTTCACGCTTAAACTACTGAACCAATTTTAATGAAATTTGGAACACAGATAGAGTGGACCTTAGGAAACGACATAGGATGGTTTTTATCCTACTGGAACCTATAAAACGGATACACGCGGGCGAAGCCGCTGGCGGAAGGCTAGTTAATTATATAGTCGTTTTGGCAGGAAGTTCAAAAATACATAATTTCGTACTCTTGTTTTATTATTTATCATTTTCTTGCTGTAATCTTGGACAAAAATGATGGCACTTACCCGATATAAGTCAATTGCCGTGTACGAGTTTTGTGTAGTGAAATAACTGTGTGAAAACATGTTTTTCCGCTTGCCTCCAAAACTCCGAACATTCTGGTAAAGTATCCTTCACTTTACCAGGATTTACCGGGATCGCTTTTATTTGTCATTGGCAAAATAGCAAAGAAGAAGAATTACATACCTAAAGATTGCGCGTCAATGATGAGGTCCTCTAGCCGTTCGTTGATCGCCCGAAATGACAAACTGATTGTCATAGCCACCGCCACAAATGGCATTAACACCACATTACAAACCATATATCCGGTATTTATTAAAGTGAATGTGTAACTTAACGTCACTGCAACAAATTGTAAAGAATTTTTTAAACCTCCTTCAACTATACACAAAGAAGAACAAACGCACAAACAACAAAAAAAAGTAAATTAAGTTCAAAAAGATCTTTTCCACATCAAAGCAATTTGAAAGACCTGATGAAGATCATAAATCATCAATCTTTATCATGTTATCGTCGTTTTTTCATGTAGACCCTAGTCACTCTTTAGAGTAAAAGTGTGAGTCTTCTTTGAAATATTATTGTCTATTATTTGAAAGTTGAAAAAATTATATTTGTTATTATTAGATCATCACCATTTCTTTTATGAAACCACCTCGATGATACACTGAATCAAAATTTACATAACTATTTTGCCTAACATATAAACTTCGGGAAACTGAAAAAGAAATGTCGTACTCTTAATTTATTTTTATTTTCTTCGTATACTTTATGTTAAATCGAACTAAGTCGATTACATCGATTCGATGCAGGCTAATTATACTACACGAGTGTTGTGGTATAAAATAACAGTATGAATCATGTTTTTATCAGTCACGTTCTGGTAAAGTAGCCTTCACTTTACTCCAATATCTGACTGACTCACGGAATTTGACTACAATTATGTCACCTAGTTAAACGAAGTGGGCAAAATTAGATTCAAATACAGTGAAAACGAATAAGGTGCGGGTTATTTGGAACTCGGAGGATTCGAATGTCTTTACTGGACTCTACCAAATAGTTCCATGTCATTACTGAGAAAACAACTTACTTATGTCATCATGATTATCTTTCCACAGCAATATGTCGTACACGTTTATAAACATGAGCAAAAACTGTATTCCCAGGAAAAGCAAGAACGCATCACGCTGAATAAAATCCGTTTGCTTAATACCACCAACTTGCTGGCGAATCTGTAATCATTCTCATCACTATCATTATCACCGTCGTCATCTAACTACGATTACAAACTTTATTATTATCAGAGTCAATTTTTGTGTTAGTGAAGGAAAGCGGTTACCACCAGGCCTCTCATCGGAAGATTTCTGAGCAATCAAGTCACGTGCGGTAAGGTGGTCAAAACCCAAGCACGACCCAAATGTACATGTCGCAGCCATCTGGTTAAATCCGTCACTTGATAGGCTAGCCCGTTAATTAAACGACGGCATTCTATGAAGCGCGCATGGCCTGGCGGCTAGCATAGAACGCAAGCGATCTAAGCAGCTAAGCCGAACCGGCGCGGTCGGATGTGAGATGGGTGACCGTGTAGTGGCAAAAAATTTCATGCGCGTTACAGTGCTTCGGAGGGCACGTTAAGTCGTCAGTCCCGGTTGTTGTCGATAGATAAGAGTCGTTCGCCTACAAACTATTCGATAGTTTGGCGGGATGTTTGTATTATTTATATGTAAACTTATGAATAAACGAATGAGATAAAAAAATACAACAAAAATGTCGGAGGCCTCATGGGCGGTTTGAAAACATCCGACAGCAGTTAGCAGGTTGGCCACTAACCCGCATCTCCACAAACCCTCATTGGAGCAGCGTGGTGGAGTAAGCTCAGGCCTCCCCAATAATAGGGAGAGACCCGTGCCCAGTAGTGGGACGTTAAAAGGGTTGCAGCCAATGCTAGAGATATGTTACGTTCATAGTAATTTACGTTTTAAATCTGTTCCGAGCAATCCAAAACTGCACACATTGACAAGGTTTACTGATGAGCAAAACAAAGTATATGAAATAACACGCAATTGAAAGAGATAGCTATAATTTTAATGGTTGCTATTGCGTACGCTTGTGATTGCGCTCGACGAAAACGTCCCATACAAGACGTCCCAATTGGGACTTATTTGAATCTTCACAGCGCGCACGCTTGTGACATATCTGCTTCTTGTTTTATATATATAATATCATTGGTTGCAGCTATTAAATGAAGTGGCTACACGATAACTAGCCAAGTCGTTGAATTTAATGTCCAACGATTTGGCTGAACGTCACTTAACCGTTTTTTTTACATGTAAGATAGGCAACTTTGGTAAATTTGTCTATGATGAGTCAAGTATGCAACTTAAATGATTATTTGACATAAAAAAGGAAATTAATTGTTTAAAACTCGATTTAGCTCGATCTAGCTTACAAGCCAACTAGTTAACCGTTCATGGCATTCAATTGAATGCCAGCGTTTAATTAATTAACTGGCTAGCCTATCAATTGAGTGGCGGATTTAACCGGATGGCTGTGACATAAACACAAACTTGAAATTCATTAGATATCAGGGCAGGCAATCGCACTTTTCTATCGAAACTTAATAGAAGTACTTCGCTGTCGAAAACTGGTGCAGCGGTGCAACTTCCCATGTCGAACCGTAATAGATCTAAATCATACTACATATAAGCTTACGATTGAAATCTTAGATTTTATTTTCTATTTCTCGCATCTCGTACTTTCTCGTCACACATTATGGTATCGTTTCTATCTCACTCCGAAAAATGTCACTCGCTGATTGCGATTGAGTGAAAGTAGGCGACAGGGGCTCAGGCAGGCATCTGCCGCAGGAGCGATCTAGGGTGTAAAGATGGGGATGACCCTTAATTGCCACCTTAATCGTGTCGCAAGCAGGGGCAATTTCCTGCCGCCCTGCCGCAGGACCGATCTAGGAAATTGCCTCTGCTTGCCTACACACGACACGATTAAGGCGGCAAATAAGGGTCATCCCCAGCCTTACACCCTAGATCGCCCCTGCGGCAGGTGTGTGAGTAGCCCGCTTCAATGTAAGGGATCCACGAGCTGCAGGCTAGTCATCTGTTTTCCACTATTTTTGTTTTAATCTAAGGCTGAATAGTTATTTTTTATTGCTTTTTACCTTTCTCAAGTTCTCCAAGCACTGAGAGATGTGACGCATCCGTTTCGGAGACTGAAACATTCCTACGTAGAGATGACCGAGTATGCAGACGACAGCGGTATTCCCCATGACATAGAGAGACACTACACTTGCCAGGGTATTCGATGTCTCATATCTATCTAACGCGTCGAAGACTCTAGCCAATACGTGAAGTCCACCTGCAAATATTCAATATTCACTAACTAAAACCTGAAGCGCGCATGGCCCGGCGGTTAGCATAGATCGCAAGCGATCCGTTCCGATCCCTCGATATAGTATGGAAACGCTCATGACATTTTGGTCACAAGCTGTCACCCATCTTATACCCCTGATTAGCTTTGCTCCGTAGATCGCTTGCGTTCTACACCAGCTACCGGGCCATGTGCGCTTCATAGAATAATGTGACATCCATCCATAAATTCGAAAGTAACTCTGCCTGTCTGTCTGTTACACTTTCCCGCTTAAAGTACAGAACCAAATTTAATAAAATTTAAAACACAGATAGAGTTGACCTTGGGAATGTACATAGGATAGTTTTTATTCTACGGGAACCTATAAAACGGGTCCACTCCACTACGCTAGTATAGTTCACAGAACAATATCACATATTATACACATACAGTTCAAAGTGATGAAGTCTTAATCTGAAGTCAGTCAAAAAGATTTACATACCATAAATGAGACACATCAGTCGTCCGTAAAGTACAAACGCTTTGGAGATATGAGGGGGCTGCAAAGAATCGAAGGGTGCTACGCCCGCCCAACGCAGTCTTCGGAAAACCCTCGCTAGAGGGCGCTCTTCGAGATCCATTTTAATAGAGAGTTATCTACAAGTTATATCTGAAACACTTCTCATTAGTCTAATACGGCGAAGCATAAAAAGGGGTTACTTTTAGACTAAGGGCCGATTTTTTTATCCCTAGATAAAGTAATTAGACCTCTTCATATGTCATAAGAGAACGAACCTCGAGAAGAACCTCTTACGATCAATATAATTAATCCCGAAGCTACAGAGACTTTATTATTGTAATAATAAAGAGTCAGTCATATTTATTTATATAACTTTAGTACACCACAATACAATATTAAAATATTTACATGAAACAAATAGAGTATAAACGGCAGCCTTATCGTTAAACAGGTTTTCTTTCAGGCAACTACAGGCAGGAGTTAAAGATAGAGATGATGTTTGAAGAGGCAGATGTACAGTTAGGGCTAGAAAAAGTAATATACCTATGAAGGGATACTCATGACGTCGGGTATGAACAATGATAGATAGTGTACAGATTAAAATGTAAGGAGAGAAAGTGGATGAAAAGGAGATACCAAGTCAGGATTGCAAGTAATGCAAAGAGCATTGAGAGACTTGGCACTTAAAGGAGTGGGAGTGAGTTTCGGGAAGAGAATTTCAGAGGTGGACAGTAACAGCAGTAAAGGAGTTTTGGAAAGAAGAAGTATTGTGAGAAGGAACAAAAGAGTAAGTTAAGAGTCCGGATACGAAATTTAGCTGATTTAACATAGGAGATTCTTTAGTTAAAATACAGTATTTCTATAAGTTTTATTGCACAGTATGACTGACCATTTCAATAATAAACTATTAAAGAGTCACTTTTCATTTTTATTACGTTGTTTTGCTTAATAGACCTGAAGACGGTAATAGTTTTGTGAATTTTTCTGTAATAGGTATAGAATATTACATACATATTTTCGGATTTTTTAAAATCTAAACAGATCAAAAAAATACCATGTATATGTAGTGCTGTAAAATCGCATACACAGTAAATGAGTCACTTTTTGACACTCTCATACAAAAATTTTAGCAAGAAAACATTGAACTTAGTCAATTTTGAGAGAAAATGGGGGCCAGAAATTGCTTCATTTCGGCAAATTCGAATAATCTTTCCTACAATTTATTTGACAAAAATACACTTCAGTTCATAATCAATCCGTATCCTGAAAAAAAAATCAAATTAATAATGAAAATTTGGCATTAAAAATCTTTCAAATTAAGCTATTTCTCGCATTATAATTCTTGACGCAAGCTGAAAAAGTGGCCAATGTTTCGATTATTATTGAAATGATCAGTTATATTGTGCAAGGAAATATCTGCAGACCGAAGGGATAGATTGTGAGTGGCATGCAGAAAATGGAATTGTTGTATAAGATAAGAGGGACAGTTATTTGGACTGCTGACTTATGCAATGAAATAGATGATTTGTTTCTAATCTATCAATGGAATCTAGGTATAGTGCAACGATCACTACGTATATAAAACATCAGTTCCATTAACGGTAACTGTAATGTGTGTTTAAACTTAATGCAGTATTTAAAATTAAACTAGTGAGTCGCCAGAGAATCATTCGCATTTATTCAAATGATAATTTTTAGGAATTTTGAAACCATGACAGGTTTTGTTTTGATTTTGCTTCATTGTAAATTGCAAGTCACTATGAACATTTGGCGCCAAAATGACCAAACTCTTTTTAAATGATAATTTTAATACATTTGGCGTGTAGCAGCAGTGTAAATAAATGATTTTAGATATAGTTAGAGTTTTTCCATAACAATTTATTACTTTATTTAAATTTGATTAGTAAAACACCATTTATAAGTAACACATTGGTATATGGTATTTTGCCGACAAACTGGTCTCCAGTTTGGCAAAAACTATGTATTGTGCTAAATGTAAAATGCTATTCTTGCTAAATAAAAAAATAAATGAAAAGTAATAATCACAATTTATAAGTAACACATTGTTATATTATGAAGAATAATAATTTGTTTAATAAATGCAGGTCAAAGTTGTCTCAAAATCCATTCTTAGCGAACGTCTTCTTACTATACCTTTATGCCAAATTTCATCTTTATACTTGATGTGGTTTTTGTGATGAGTAAGTGACCTTTTGCTTTAGTATAATATTGTTACGCGCTATGACAGCTTCCACAAAAATCCACTTCACAGAATCCAAACCACGAAACACAATCACTAAGGTCCAATTTCCTCGCTGTAGTCGTCGAAATAATTCTTCCTTGTCGCTGGGTAGAAATCGCTTCGGTTTCACTTCCGGAACTAAACTGCGTAGTCGCCGGCGCGTGCCTTATACATATACTGCTACCCATGGTTCTCTAGAAATTTCCCGAACCACAAAATACAATAGGTCCGTCCCGAACCTTCCTTTATGTTACTACGCACTATGTACAGTCAAACAATAGCCGCGGCCCGCGATGTAAACAACCTGTACATGTACGCTATATAGGTACGTACTCGCCGCGGATCCCGAATTTGTTTACTCGTAGAAATCGATGTTTTTCTTATGACTGATTTTTTGAGAAAATTCTTCACTGTTCGATAGTAGACCTACTATCGAACTTGTTAATGCGGTCTACTATCGAACCTGTTAATGCGTTTTTGGGGTTTTGCTATACGACGCTTTGTAGGTACTCAAAGTCGTAACAATATATGCATAGAATCAAGAATCGCGTATCTGAGTAATAGCCGGGTCCAGTTATTTAAAAAAAATTCCATCATACAAATGTATGTGAAGTACTGAAGGAGGAAGTGTCTCTTTATTATTATTAACATTTTTTATAGTAAAAAAGTAAAACAAACCGTACCGTATCGTACCGTAACAGTTACGGTATCCTTTAAGTTACGGCGTAACTCATATTCTGAATCCCGAGCTACTGGGGCATACTTAACTTACCTTATTGTGGAGGTAAGTTAAGGAGTTCTTTTGGTAAGTCTTTAGTTTCAATGGAGAGAGGTCATCCAAATACAATGACATATTGATTGTAAATGGCCTATCAGTTTTTAGGCAGTAATGGACAGTTAATTTAAATCATAACATTATAGCTTTGTAGTTACACAGTACTCGCTGATGACGGTAAAACACCTAAAGCAGATATGTAAGAATGTGTTTCCTAGGTATTGTTTAATGTTAAGTTAGGTAAACGAGTAATGATGTCAAGGTACATTTAACACATTTGTACTAGGGGTAGGGCGAAAGTTAAACATCATTAAACATATTTTATTCATTGACTAGCTGTGCCCGCGACGTCGTCCGCGTGTATAAAGACTTTTATAAAATGGATTGATTAAAAATTAAAGATTATTTATTTGCATTGAATAGGTAGTAGGTAGATTATTCTTACATTATAGTGAAATCACTTATAATACAATGTTCATATGTTCAGAAGAAACCTAATGTATTTTTTCTAAATCCTTTAAACCTAAAACAGTAAGGAATGCTTACTGTACTGATCTTACTGTCCACTTTTCTCACGTTTCGCTTTTCTCGCGCAATCAGATTCTCTTTACAAATATGTACCTCGTTTATTAAAGTTAAGAGATACTGCTGTGCCCGTGGCTTCATCTATGTTAAAATAGTATCTTTAGTAAATTGGGTGAATTTATACTGCAAAGAATGTATAGACTCATTATATGTATATGGCCGCAACCCTTTATGCGTCCCACTGCTGGGCACGGGTCTCTCCCCATTATTGGGGAGGCCTGGAGCTTACTCCACCACGCTGCTCCAATGCGGGTTGGTGGAGATGCGGGTTAGTGGCCAACCCGCTGTCGGATGTTTTCAAACCGCCCATAAGGCCTCCGACAAGGTTTAACGACTGTTATCTATCGACAACAACCGGGACCGACGGCTTAACGTGCCCTCCGAAGCACGGAAACGCGCATGAAATTTTTTGCCACTAGCGGTCACCCATCTCACATCCGACCGCGCCCGTTTGGCTTAGTTGCATAGATCGTTTGCGTTCTACGCTAAGCGCCGGGCCATGCGCGCTTCAACAATTCATTATATGTATATACATAGCTTTAACCTACTGCAGAAAAGAGGTGCACTATACAACTACTTGTAGTTGGGAGATAAAATTTCTAAACATACACGTGCTTAGGATTAAACAATCGGAAAAATTATTGTAAGGTCAATTAATAAACTATAGGTTTAAAACTTGCGGACAGCAGTTTGGTCATAAGTCATAACTCATATAACATTGTGAAAACTAAAGCAGAAGGCAGGGTCTCTACACAGTGTGCTTTCTGTATTTGGAAATAAAGAATATTTTTATAAAGAATCTTTAAAGAATCCTTAATATCTCCATCAATCAACGTGTGTGGATGAGCCCTCAGCCCGTACGCAATAAAGAGACGCAAAAAATGAGTTAAGTTATCATTGGTCCAATTAACAATGTTCAGCATCATACGTATACCTACCCAACGATGGGACAACCCGCGAGGCGCAATGTTTACCATGCCGGACTGCTAATCGAACTGTCCCGGGTTAGAATCCGGGCGAAGCCGAAATTTCAATGATGAGTTTAAACTGTTCTCGGTCTGGGTGGTTGTGTTTCTGTCTCTATGTGTGTTCATGGCACCCACGACACAGGGTATATCTACCTTAATGAGAGGCTATACGTGTGAAATGTTATTTTTTATTTTTTTTACACTATGTACTTACTTTTATTAGACTTAAGGCTTTTATTTGAAATTATCTCCATCGAATCACTTTGGAGAAGAAATGAATATTGCTCAATAACGCCATCTACCGTATGACATGTAAACTTTGTGGTTGATAAATCGAATGTCAAATTACCAAATAGGTAGACATTGAGATTAACAGTTGGTCGGGATTCATTTATTTTCCGATTGTTAAGTTGTCTTGTCAAACTACGCATACAACGAAGTGACAAGCGTTTATATGTAGCGTTTTCTCTTTTTCGCTCCTAACGAATCAAAACATGACAATAATCATAGTATATACTATGTATAGTATATTCTAAGTCTATGATAATAATATCCCTTTTTTCCTTTCACATTGATGGTATGGCAGCTCTGTTAACATATGCGTTCTATGGACAATTTTTAAACGAAAATTTCATAATTTTATTTATTTATTTATTTGTATCATCTTAAAATAAGGGTTACAGAGTAAGACTTAATGCCTTATGGCATTCTCTGCCAGTCAACCCTGGGTGATGGTGAGAACTTACGGTAGGCAGGAAAATGTGCGATTAAAAAGTTATTAGTATAAAAATAATGAAAAGAAATAAATAGTTGTATACACACATACATAATAGATACATACAACATACATACATACATACAAACGTAATAATTATGTTACGTGTTTAATTATTTCTTATTTCTAATGCAATACCTACAATTATTAAGATGTTATTACAAGCTTTCTATTAACTTGAAATGTATGTTTGTTCGGATCGAATATCACAATTCAAACCTATACACGTTAGTTTGATTTACATCATTTTACTGTTTTATCTTTTTGTGACACGTTTTATCAAAAAAAATGTCGCAAAAACTATTTTAAATTCAAAGATTGTCCCGAAAAGCACTGCAAAACTACGATCAATATTTCTTTATTTTATAATATGAGCTCTACTTCATCATGTGCTATTTGTCACAAAGATATTAGTAAGTGTGTTGTTGTATAGTGAAATTGTGTGTTAGGGCAAAAGATAAACATCATTTAGGAAAATCAAACATTATTTTTATGTATTTAACACAAAACCATTTCCAATACAAGTCATTTAATTTCAAAAGAGTCAAACAAAGTGAAGAGTAATAATAAATAATAATACAATTAACTATAAAGAGCGCCATACCCCATATCAAGAGCGCGCTTGTGGCATTGTGGCCAGAATGCTAGCAGCATTTCTCCTCTGAAGTAATAAGCAAATTTGTTTTTGTGAAAAATAGCTACCAGCTCTGGGGTCACCCGAGGCTAGAATCAGCCTGGTCGACATATCTTGCATGAATGATTTCATGTCAGCTAAAAATGGACCCATAGTTTCCATCGCAAGCGCCACAAATTCATAATCCTTCATAATGGAAGAATATTTGCGGCGCTTGAGAAGTCGTGCATGGTTGGCTGCGGCCCCCGCCTTCTTAGATGTTTCAATAATATGTGATAGGGCCAAAATATCCATTCAACTAAAATCCCATATCACGGCCCGGCTAAGTCGCCATGGCACAACGTACCCCCGCCAGGTCTCTTGACATCGTCTCTGCATTTCATGGGCTATACTCTAAGCGCCGAAGTCCAAAGACTTGCATATTTTTAGCACATTTTTTACCCTTTTGCGACCTCCCTATTTGTGGCTACATAACTCTATAATAAAGTAATCGAGAATATTTACCTATTAAAAGTATAATTCCTTTTATAATCCTTAGCTCTAAAATACCTACACGATACTTCGGATGATAGCGCTTAGATTAGGGCCCATGAGAGTTCTAACGATGCAGGTCTAGAGACAGAGCCAAGAGATCTGCGGACCAAATCGTTTATATCGCGCCATGGCGATATAATCTGCCAGCACTCCTGGTACAGGATAGTCCATGTCGACCAAAATAACTCACACCACATAAGCATTGATGGGGTAGACCTTGAATTTAAAGGTGATAAAGGTAGAAAAATGACTCATGATATGAATTTTTCTTCTATTTCAATCACTGACCATTGCTCAATTGAGCCTGTGCTATGAAAACCAGGCAGGTTACAGAAGCACTTATTACCTGAAACAAAACAAAATATAAGTACCCCAGCAATAACATTTCCATGGACAACATTTCCAATAAGATGGCTCATTTAATAGTTTATTATTGAAATGATCAGTCATATTGTGCAACTGATTACCTGAAACAAAACAAAATCTAAGTACCCCAGCAATAACATTTCCAATTAGATGGCTCATTTAATAGTTTATTATTGAAATGATCAGTCATATTGTGCAATAAAACGTAAGGAAATACTGTATTTTGACTGTAAAATCTCCAATAATAATAATAATAATAATAATAATAATAAATCCTTTATTATCAGGCAACAAGGCCCATAGCATAAATACCTTATAAACTAACATACATATTTATTATATCTTATAACTAAGTCACATTTTTTCGCCGATGTGAGACGCGGTTACGGTAACTCCCGGCGGTCGACGACGTCCACGATATATGCGGAACACGACCCCCTTCGGCCACACCTCCTCTTTTAAAAAGGTACTTCGCATGTCGGTTGGGACGCGCACCACAAACGAACCAATGTAAAGTCAGCTAAATCAGCGAAATCGGCATTTCGTATACGGCCTCTTAAATCGCTTGCATTCCATACTTGCTACAGGGACATGCTAATCCATCCAAAAAAAAAACTTCCCTGTGGTGCCATACCCACCGTAGTCAACAGCGAACGAGTAAGAATAATGACGCCGAGTGGCGCGAAGGTCGGCGAAGCCATCACCAGCTGGTCGCAACACGTCCGTAACGCTGATGCAATCGGTTCACCTGGGCCCGTAGACTGGTAGATCAGCTTTGTCATAAGTACGCGCATTTTATCCACCTGAAAAACGCCAAATCGTTTTTATAGCCTACCGCTAGTACCTATCTGTTTAGTCTTCTAGTAACCGGATGACCGAGCATTGCTCGGACAGAAACAATTGATTTGCATCAGAGACTCATTGGCTTAGTGTATCAACGCCATCTACTAAAGGTTCTCACGATGAAAAAAACAATAGTATTACATATTCGCCAGTAGACATCAGGAAAAGTCATATTTTTCAGTATACAAAATTCTTGTGTAACAGTGTTAGTTGCCGTATTCCTGCGAAACTTTGACCTATTTTCACAAAATTTTATATGTATATTCAGTAGATCTGATAGACGGTCGTAATCAATTTTTTTCATCTCTAGGGTGATATTCGGCAAACAGCGTTGCCTTAAAAAACGAACTGGTTCACAATTATAGCCTTATATATATATGTGACCCTTCTATATACATATAGAAGGATTGAGCTGCGATTGCAGAGCGGTAAGACCGCGGTCTCTGTCACGGAGACAGGTGATATTTAATTAATTACGATGTATTCTATCGCCGGAGAAACTAATAATTTCTCGAAGGTGTGATGCCGCAATCCTCACTTTGCTGGCATGGTGAACTATGGCCTAAATCCCTCTCACTTCCGAGAGGCGAACTGTGCCTAGCAATAGGATATAAAAAAGAGTTGCAAAACATTTTACTGACCTCTTTTTGGAACTGATGACTAGGCTCCACTAAGGCCGCCAACATAATGATGATGCACAACGTCCACCCTATTTGATTTGTCAGTTGTATGGGGTTCGAAAACGGAGTCCCATTCTTTACTTAAAAGATAAATTTTTATTGTGAGTGTCATAGTATAAAACAAAGTCGCTTCCCGCTGTCTGTCCCTACGTACGCTTAGATCTATAAAACTACCAAACGGATTTTGACCAGCAGAGATACATTAATGTTCTAAAGAATTGTAGATATATCCATAGAACATATTAAAAGAGGTTAGAATGGTAATGTGGGAGGGGCAGACGCGCCAAGGACATGAGCAAACGCTCGTATCTCTACCGAAACACGCGATCGTGCTGCGATATGTGTGCTTGTGTGCGTGTTTGGCTGTGATTCGTTCATTTGAAATCGCGTGATTGTGCGGCGATTGGCTAGATTTGAAATTGGAAATATGTGTGTAAGCTTCGTATTTATTTAAGTACAGATGTAATGGAGCTGAAAGGTGGGGCTTGATCGGCGACACCAGTTTTCATACGAACGGCGCATTATTGCCGTTCTACCTCTTTTAATATGTTCTGTGGATATATCAAAAATGTCCGTGATGGCATATCTGTATCTCCTATAGTTGACTCACAATAACTACTGTTATGTTTAAAATATTCATTTAAAGTATTATGTTATCTTCGAAGCAGTTTTATTCTTTTCAGTATTAATTGTTATCTAAATTAATACGTTTATTAGATATGTCATTTAATTCAGATTAAAAATGTCCTGTACAGTATGTAAATCAAACAAGTACTTTAGAAGATATGGTCGAATCAAAATTGTATGCCACCAAAAAATCATCAACTCAGCAAGCTGCCGCTGACATGCCAGTAACGAGCACCTCCTCCTGGCCTCGCATTCTCACGGCGCATCTATTTTTTGTCTTTAGTACATAAATCGGTTCTTGAAAAGTTAATTTTATTGTATATAACTTAACCGCCCTAGCCACAATACATAGAGCTTCCCTAGCGAAGCTGGGCCGGGATCCATACTTAATGCTTAATTATTACTTAATCACTTAAATTACTTGATATTTAATGATTATTAATATTATGAAAGAAACTCTGTTACGCTTTCTTACTTCAACTACAAAACCAATTTTAATAAAATTTGGAACACACATAGAGTAGACATTGGGAAAGGACATAGTATGGTTTTCATCGGGAATGGATATGTGAATCTATAAAACGGGTCCAAGTGGGTGAAGCCGCTGGCAGAAGGCTACTAAATAATAAATAAAAAACGCTACACACTCATAGCACCACATTAGAGTACCATGGACACACATAAAGACAGGAATACAAACCGACATTCAAATTTTCTTCTCGATCTTGATCAGAGCTATGTCAAGCGTTAACTTTAATTTTTGAGATAAGCCTTTCTTGAGGTCGTTTGAGCTGCAGCTATTTATTCTCCACATTACGTGGTTTGTCATTTCACGAAAATGTATGCTACTTCAAATAAAATAAAATAGTTCATTTATTATAGCATGGCTGCTAAGTGAAACGGGAGTAAGATCCGTCGGTCCCGGATATTATCGATAGATACCTAGCAGTCGTGAAACCTTTTTGGAGACCTTATTGACGGTTTGAATACATCCTACAGCGGATTGGTCAGTGAGCCTCCGCTATTATGAGGAGAGACCGTGCCCAGCAGTGAGACGCAAAAAGGGTAACAACCAGAGTCTGCCGCAGATGTCTTACCAGTATTTAGCACGATCGCAATAATTCTATATAAATGAATCATCAAGAATTGGTAGAAGAAGATGAGCACAAGCAGCAGAACTCTCCCGTCGGTCTTATTGAACTGATCCATAGCCTCACCGATATAGATGTACGCAGTCCCAATACCACGGAGACTTTCTTCTTCTGCGCTTGTGAGAGGTCCTGCAAAACATAAGAGGCCATGAAGAAAAGTGTCAAGAAAAAACATTTGAATCTAATTTTTGGCCATTATGTTGAAATTTACAAAGGAGATTCCCGGAAGGAAACGGATAAGATGAAGAGATTTGATTAAATTGTTACATTGTTATAATGCAGAAACTTGCATTTTTCAGTAGTAGCATCGTACGATCTGTGCCTATATACCAATGCCCTTTTTTCTTGAAATTCGTTTTACGGCATTGGATAAAATCCTTGCATCAGTAAGTCGTCTGTATCAGTCAGTCTAGCCAGTCAGATGTTCAAGTAAAGCGATGGCTACTTTACCAGAACGTGTCTGATGGAGTTTTGGAGGCAAGCCGAGAAACCATGTTTTTGCACTGTTATTTTATTTCACAACACTCGTGCACCGTCCTGAAACTATAACTTAAAAATACACCAAGAATATGAAAATAAAACAAGACAAGTTTGAGGCAAAATTTAACAAAATCCAAATTTTTGCATTATGTCTTATAGTGAAATATTAATAGGTTCCGGTGGCAGTTCTTTGTCTTTCAGCGTTTCCATGTATTCTCCAGACACGGAGACGTCGGTTGTCCGGATGAGTGCTAATTATGGACTCGTCAAGGAAGAGACAATTCCGCCAAATATTTTCCTCGTCGTCTTCTTCATTTTGGCGGAGTCTAGCCCACTGCAATCTGCGTCACTGTCGCTGCTGTGAGTTCAATGGTGCTCGCCAGTATCTCTTCGCTCGTAATCCAACCTCGTGTTAACAATTCCTGATGGTCTGAGTACTAATTTCTAGTCCATTTGCAGCCCGCAATTCAACTCTTATTTTAGTGGCATTGATTGTTGGGTCTCGGGCAGTCAGCAATCTGATGAACGCTTCTGAGCAGCAGTAAGAACAGTAACTAAGCCGACCATTGCAAGGTTGATCAGCAAAGTTATCCACGCCGCGATACTTCCGTTTACGACACAGGTTTGGCTACAGCCACTCTGCGTGCTATTTCTCTCGTAGAATGACCTTCTTCCCCCAAAGTAACAATTCTTGCTCGAAAAACTTCAGATTAAATCTCTTTTTACACCGATAAATAATTGATATTTTAAATTCTTTTATTATTAAAAGATTTGATTTTTAAATGAAGAATCTGAGAAGAAAAAAAAAAAGGTTTTGTTATAACGTAACAAAAAAGATTTCGTATTTTCAAAATGATCTCAAACTTTATTTGATGTGTTTTTCCTTTTTTTCAATGTCATTGCCCGGAAGAAGATGGAGAAATAGGATATTTTTTATTTATGCGCAGAAAACTGTTGTTGTTTTCAGTTATAGCAACGTACATCTTTGCCTATTGTACTATGTACGGCAAACGAAGAACAGTTAATTCTATATTTGCCCATTACAAAGAATAATAGTGCAGGCCATAATTAGAAAGTTATCAGTAATCAGATCTTTTTATTAGTACCTGGTACTAACCTATACCGAACGAAATGCTACTAATTTTATTCCAAGAAAATGATAACAACTACTTATTCTTATGCAACTACCCTGTCTTTTCTTCTGCTCAGCATTGCCCAAGCGCATCCTGAGCATACAAAACATTAAAAAAAAAACATTCGCTAATAGTTTTCAAACACAAAAGCACAGTAAATAAAAATAAAAAATACTTTTATAGTCACCTAATGGGTATCAAATAAAAGGAGTAATTCTTATGAAACTACCCTGTCTTTTCTTCAGCTCAGCATTGCCCAAGCGCATCCTGAGCATACAAAACATAAAAAAAATAATCGCTAAAAGTTTGCAAACACAAAAGCACAGTAAATAAAAATAAATAATACTTTTATAGTTACCTAATGGGTATCAAATAAAAGGAGTAAACTTATAAGTAACAATAACCTATAAAGGTAGTAATATTTTTTAATACAGTTGCTCAAAAAGTGGCGTATTGCAGAGACGTATAGCGTTCGGGATGTGGGCTATTACATACTCGAGCTTTTTCTTTACTCTCAAAATAATGTCTATTAAAAAGAAAAAACTAAGCACGAAGATTTTACTAAAAAAAATTCATAGAACTTTTTATGATCCATGCAAATATTTCTAAAAAGAAGCTACTAATTTGTTTCAATATCAGATTTAATGATTTAATTTTGATTCAATGAGATAGGTTAGGTTTCATTTCATCTCATTAAATTTCATTTTCATTTCATATCAATACAAAAACTCTACTGAAGACTTGGCTGTATGGGCATAGTTCCCTTTGCCTACCCAGAATGGGTGAAGAAAACAAAAAAAATCTCTGCTTATATTCTTTTACGGTTGGCGCCATTTTCCAAAAATGTTTTTTGCGAGTTTAGTTCTTTGTTGCACAAAATGTGTAATTTCGACCATATTTTATTTGAATTAACACTTTTTAATTAACTCAGTATAATTGCACAAAATGCTTCGGAGAACATTTTACCAGAAAAGTCAAAAAGTCGCTATTAGTTAGTTGAGTTTATTGTGTTTTTATTATTTTATTAAATTGCTTCATTTTTTCGCAACTGTGTTAAAAATAGTTGTTCAGTACACGTGCGGAACCGTCATTGCAAAGAGTTCCGACTGTCAACATGTAGACATTTAATTTTGTCGGAACTCTTTGCAATGACAGGCTTTCCGCACTCGTAATGAAATATACTATTTTGAGCATTTAAGTTTGTTGTGACAACATTAAAGAATTTATGTAATGACTTACTTTTTTTGTTGAAACTGCCAAGAATGTGACGGAGATTTTCGTTTAGAGATTCCATGGCAGAGTGAAATGTGTACATCAGGAATATTAATTCTAAGAGCAGTAGTATCACAGCTATGAGTAGCACTTGATACGATCCAAATAAGTAAATTGTCAATACTGCAACATACATACGTAAAAAATAATCATCCCAAAATGTTATATGCCTACCAGAGAGACCTTGCCGGAGGCCATATTGGTAGTTTGAAAACAACAATATGGCATCTTCACCATCTTGCATTAGAGCGGCATGGTGAAGCAAACTCCACGCATTCCCAATAAAAATAGGTGAGACAGTCACCAGTGTGCTCCCGCTGGGCGAGGTGGTCATGCCCAGGGAGTGGCTGCGACCCGACTGACTTGATGTAATACTGCTTGTATTATGATAGGATATTCAAAAAACTTCGATAGCGTGATTCCACCATCTCTTGATGAGGTGCGGAATGTCGCCACTACAGTACGTTATCTCCAAGCTGTCCGTCTCCAAACCACCATATTGACTTTAGACTTAGGTGTAGCAGTGAGGCTTCCCCAGTCGATCCACAAATTCTTCACCTGAATTCTGTAAAATAATTTACTAACCGTGTCTTATTCCTGTTGAGATCAGAGTTATAAAGGTTGCAGTGGCCAAGGAACTTAAACCAATTATCAATGCTAGCAACAAAAAACTAAGTGATATCCTTCTCATCTCCCGCCACTTATTGTTGCATTTTAAATTGAAGTTTAACTAAAAAATAAATTGTAAGTTATTTAAGCTTGCGTTGTAAAAATAAACTGTTATTTGTAGCGGATACTTAAAGCTAATCTTTAGGAAATAATTAATAGCTAATTTTTAGGATATACGTAATTCAATATCTTCATATATTATTGGAAAATAAATCGAGCTCCCGCCGAAAATTGCAATAAGGAGAGTAATCTTAGGCACCAAATCAGCATTAAATCATCACCATATTGCCGGTTCTTGTTTTTAGTTTTACGAAACCGAATGATGGCACTTCAGCAGTAGCAACACAACTGAATACAAGCCAAGACTCAAACTTTCTCAGAGGTTGTCTTTAGAGGGAGATTTACATGATAATTAAATAAATAAATTTACATTTACAAGTGCAGAGGAAGATAGCGATCACATCACCCCGCGTGACCTGTATTCTCCATATAAACAAAAACAAAGAACTGCATTGACTTGGTATTTAGCCGAAGTACATCTGGACCAAAATATATGCAACTGCGCTGCAACTTCTGCTGAGGATGATGGCCTAAAGAAAATCAGCAATTACATCTTAGCACCAACAAAACATGATTGCATCATATATTAGATACAACGGTGGTATTACTCCAGTCGAACTATGCAAAATCGCCGGTCTATTTTTTTTCAAGCTTTTTTAATGTCTACTGCTGGATACAGTGTTCCTCTGTGAATTCAGAGGAATTTAGGCCACGTACCACCACTCTAGCTAAGTGCAGGTAGGTGTACCTCGATCTATAAACTACAGTAATCACTACACCTTCTTCATCCGAATCAGGAACTCATGAACTCGTGTCAGTCTGTCGCTCCCAGTCCAGGCTCCAGTATTACAGATGCTGATCGTCAACACCAGATGAAGTAGCCACAGGCAGAACATTGCCCTCTTCCCCCCGCTGACCACAAAGTGTGGGGCATTCCTGATGTCCAGAATGACATCCACAACTAATGTAGAGATTGACATGATGTCTGTAATATTAAAAAAGTAAGCTCTCACAGCTCATTGTCATAGGTGAATGGCGAAAAACGAAAAGCTCTTTTCATGAAGAGTCGAAGTTAGGCAACAATTTTTTTTGAATCCGCTACCCAAATAATATTGCAGGATAAACATTATTGATGCCCTCGGTGGTCATGCAGACATCCGTCGTGGCTCTAAAAATCTTAATCAAAATCCGACATCTTGCATTTTTGTTTCGAACTTTGATAGAAAACTTTCACAGCTCCGAAAGACATTAACGTGTAGTAGAAGAGGATCAGGAGAGGTAGCGGGAGAGCGGGAGTGGTAATAGTAGCAAGCGTGGAGGCGAAAGCGGTAACGGCAGCAGTACCAGATGCGGTAACGGTGCTGCGCAGCCTCAGCGCCCATGATATAACTTAGCCATGACCATACCACTGTACATATATCATTGTACCTACTTAAGAGTCATTAAATTTGATCAGTACATAAAATCAATTCATCCATAAGCGCGTATAGAATTCGTGACGTTCAGCGTGATTCGAGGCTTCGAGCCACAAGCCGCTCGAGGCCATCAGTGACGGCGATAAATTAAAACACACGTAGAATAGGCGTCATCGCCAGAACGTGTGACCTTTTTTTGTGGTATCGGGGGGGGGGGGGGGGGGGAGACCTTCAAAAGGTACTCGACACCTTGGGAGAGTTATGTGGGTACCGGGTTATATGGGATTTGACCGCACTAAAACCCCCTCGGTGGCCTGCCTCTGCGTTTGTGAGGACTCCGGGATCTCCATAGGAACGCACCGGTGTCCTCCATGCGCGACGCCCCAGAACGGGCCAATCTCGGGAGAGCAGATGTGCTCTCCTGCACCTTCAGGTGTTCACGGCGGCATGTGACCACGCATACTCCGCCGTCCCTCCCGGGGCTGCTAGCTCATATAACTCGCGTCCATCACTAACCTCTATACTTACTAAGAAAACCGATGAGCACACAGCGATAAATAAAATGTGCATAGTAAACACACATCCATAGAGAAGATCCATAGCGAGGTTGACTCATCGACGTCATTCCCAGAACACGAGACATGTTCAGCGATAGCCACAAACCGCCCAACTCAATCACTTGCTCCGACTTTTCCATGGTCTTCCTGCAGATAAGTAATAGTAATAATAACGTTTCACACTCAGCCCCACAGTGGGGTAGATATACCCTGTGTCTTGGGTACCATGGACACACACAAAGATAGAAACACAAATACCCAGACCGAGAACAGAAATTTAAACTCATTCAAATTTCTGTTTCGTCGGTAATCGAACCCGGGACCCTTCGATGTAGTCCGGCATGGTAACCATAGCGCCAATTTTTTTTAAGTAATGTTCTTATTACATCTTCATGTCTATCCATCCATTCATAAGGCTTAATACTCGTAGGTCCAATTCAAAACATAGGCTTTCCCTTACATTCGCTCCGTTTAGTCCGGCCTCTGTAACCGCGTTTCTTTTTGAGACACACTTCTTAACTTCACAATATCTTCAGGTGCTGGGTACTAATGTCCTCATTAATAATCGTTTTTAACGTAGTCATCCACATTTATTTTTAGTAATTATTGCCCTTAAAGTTTGTTTGTAATTCATTTATAATGGACTCAATAGTTTACAAAACGTTAGAATTATTTGGGGTTTCAAATAAATAGTGATTACTGGCGGCAAGGACTTAATATATGGATCTGCCTGTATTTTACGCTTAAAGCATCAAAGGTACTGACTCACCCGTCAATAGAGAAGGCATTGCGCCTCGCTCCGGTACATAATTTTTGTGCCAAATCTGGTGCGGGGGGAAAAACGCACACATTTTAATTTTGTCACACATTCACAAATATACTTTCATCGCTACAGACGCATACATTTCTAATATGTCAATTTCAATTAACAACGTTATTTTCTATGCACCTTAGAGCATCAAAGTTACTAACTCACCCTTCAGGAGAGACGGCATAGCGCCTTGCTTCGATACATATTTTTGTGCCAAATCTGGTGCGGGGAAAGAACGCACACATTTTAATTTTGTCACACATTCACAAATATTCTTTCATCGCTAGAGACGCATACATTTCTAAACATGTAAATTTCAATTAACAACGTCATTTTCTATGCACCGTCAATACTAACACTGACACACACAGACACACTAGTTGTATAACTAGAAGGCACATTGTGCATGCACGTTGAGACGAGGGGTTCGCCCATAAAGGCCACTCCTCTGACGGGTGTCATACCTGTCATACCTTGATGCTTTAAGCTATGCACCGACAATACTGACACCGACACACACATACACACTACATGAATATAACTAGAAGACACAGTGTGCAAACACGTAGGGGTTCACCCGTAAAGGCCACTCCTCTGACGGGTGTCATACCTGTCAGTACCTGTGATGCTCTAAGATATTACGTTTTTTTCAATTATGGCATCGCAAACTCTGCATATTGCCAGCGTCATGTATAAGTTTTTACCTTTCTCAAGTTCTCCAAGCACTGGGAGATGTGACGCATACGTTTCGGAGACTGAAACATTCCTACGTAGAGATGACCGAGTATGCAGACGACAGCGGTATTCCCCATGACATAGAGAGACACTACACTTGCCAGGGTATTCGATGTCTCATATCTATCTAACGCGTCGAAGACTCTAGCCAATAGTACGTGAAGTCCACCTGCAAATATTCAATATTCACTAACTAAAACCTAAAGTGCGCATGGCCCGGCGGTTAGCATATAGATCGCAAGCGATCCGTTCCGATCCGTCAATAACAACTGGAACTGCCCTACATAGTATGGAAACGCTCATGACATTTTTGTCACAAGCTGTCACCCATCTTACACCCGCCTGTCCCTGATTGACTTTGCTCCGTAGATCGCTTGTGTTCTACACCAGCTGCCGGGCCATGTGCGCTTCATAATAATGTGACATCCATACTTTAATATTATAAATTCGAAAGTAACTCTGCCTGTCTGTCGCTCTGCCCGCTGCCTCTGCCCGCTTAAAGTACAGAACCAAATTTAATAAAATTTAAAACACAGATAAAGTTGACCTTGGAAATGTACATAGGATAGTTTCTATCCTACGGGAACCTATAAAACGGGTCCACGCGGGCAACGCCGCTGGCGGAAGGCTAGTATTACATATAGTTATAACTACAGATAGTAGACCATTGGATCTACTATCGAACCTGTTATAGATACTTCAACTCAGTTGTGCGCGCGGCGCTATGTGTGGGTAAACCTGTATATACACAGTGACTTTGTGTGCGTGACAAGAGGTACAGTGAAGTTGTTCGGAAAATCACGGCCGCGTCACTGTCACACAAATTAAAGCTGCATAATTACTAGCCCACGCACACATAGCGCCGCGCGCACAACTGAGTTGAAGTATGTATAATGCGTTTTTGGGGTTTTGCTATACGACGCTTTGTTTTCGAGATATAGGTACTCAAAGTCTTAACAATATATACCTATGTATAGAAGATCAAGTATCGCGTATCATTGTAATAGCCAGGTCCAGTTAATTAAAAAAAATCCATCATACAAATGTATGTGAAGTACTGAAGGAGGAAGTGTCTCTTTATTATTATTAACAATTTTTATAGTAAAAAAGTAAAAAAAAACCGTACCGTACCGTAACAGTTACGGTATCCTTTAAGTTACGGTGTAACTCATATTCTGAATCCCGAGCTACTGGGACCTACTTAACTTACCTTATTGTGGAGGTAAGTTAAAGAGTTCTTTTGGTAACTCTTTAGTTTTAATGGAGAGAGGTCATCCAAATACATATTGATTGTAAATGGCCTATCCGTTTTTAGGCAGTAATGAACAGTTAATTTAACTCATAACATTATAGCTTTGTAGTTACACAGTACTCGCTGATGACGGTAAAATACCTAAAGCAGATATGTAAGAATGTGTTTCCTAGGTATTGTTTAATGTTACGTTAGGTAAACGAGTAATGATGTCAAGGTATATTTAACACATTTGTACTAGGGGTAGGGCGAAAGTTAAACATCATTAAACATATTTTATTCATTGATGTGAACAATCTATGGTATGCGGCGGGATTCATTTATTTTCGGATTGTCTTGTCAAACTACGCATACAACGAATTGACAAGCGTTTATATGTAGCGTTTTATCTTTTTCGCTCCTAACGAATCAAAACATGACAATAAATAGTATATTATATGTATAGTATATTCTAAGTCTATGATAATAATATCCCTTTTTTCGTTTCACATTGATGGCATGGCAGCTCTGTTAACATATGCGTTCGATGGACAATTTTTAAACGAAAATTTCATAATTTTATTTATTTATTTATTTGTATGTATCACCTTAAAATAAGGGTTACAGAGTAAGACTTAATGCCTTATGGCATTCTCTGCCAGTCAACCCTGGGTGATGGTGAGAACTTACGGTAGGCAGGAAAATGTGTGATTAAAAAGTTATTAGTATAAAAATAATGAAAAGAAATAAATAGTTGTATACACACATACATAATAGATACATACAACATACATACATACATACATACAAACGTAATAATTATGTTACGTGTTTAATTATTTCTTATTTCTAATGCTGCAATTATTAAGATGTTATTACAAGCTTTCTATTAACTTGAAATGTATGTTTGTTCGGATCGAATATCACAATTCAAATCTATACACGTTAGTTTGATTTACATCATTTTACTATTTATCTTTATGTGACACGTTTTATCAAAAAAGTAGTCGCAAAAACCATTTTAAATTCAAAGATTGTTCTCGAAAAGCACTGCAAAAATACGATCAATATTTCTTTACTTTATAATATGAGCTCTACTTCATCATGTGCTATTTGTCACAAAGATATTAGTAAGTGTGTATAGTGAAATTGTGTGTTAGGGCGAAAGATAAACATCATTTAGGAAAATCAAACATTATTATTATGTATTTAACACAAAACCATTTTCAATACAAGTCATTTAATTTGGGGACAACAACAAAGTGAAGAGAAATAACAAATACTAATAAGCAATTAACTATAAAGAGCGCCATACCCCATATCAAGAGCGCGCTTGTGGCATTGTGGCCAGAATGCTAGCAGCATTTCTCCTCTGAAGTAATAAGCAAATTTGTTTTTGTGAAAAATAGCTACCAGCTCTGTGGTCACCCGAGGCTAGAATCAGCCTGGTCGACATATCTTGCATGAATGATTTCATGTCAGCTAAAAATGGACCCATAGTTTCCATCGCAAGCGCCACAAATTCATAATCCTTCATAATGGAATAATATTTGCGGCGCTTGAGAAGTCGTGCATGGTTGGCTGCGGCCCCCGCCTTCTTAGATGTTTCAGTAATATGTGATAGGGCCAAAATATCCATTCAACTAAAATCCCATATCACGGCCCGGCTACGTCGCCATGGCACAACGTACCCCCGCCAGGTCTCTTGACATCGTCTCTGCATTTCATGGGCTATACTCTAAGCGCCGAAGTCCAAAGACTTGCATATTTTTAGCACATTTTTTACCCTTTTGCGACCTCCCTATTTGTGGCTACATAACTCTATAATAAAGTAATCGAGAATATTTACCTATTAAAAGTATAATTCCTTTTATAATCCTTAGCTCTAAAATACCTACACGATACTTCGGATGATAGCGCTTAGATTAGGGCCCATGAGAGTTCTAACGATGCAGGTCTAGAGACAGAGCCAAGAGATCTGCGGACCAAATCGTTTATATCGCGCCATGGCGATATAATCTGCCAGCACTCCTGGTACAGGATAGTCCATGTCGACCAAAATAACTCACACCACATAAGCATTGATGGGGTAGACCTTGAATTTAAAGGTGATAAAGGTAGAAAAAAGACTTATGATATGAATTTTTCTTCTATTTCAATCACTGACCATTGCTCAATTGAGCCTGTGCTATGAAAACCAGGCACGTTACAGAAGCACTGATTACCTGAAACAAAACAAAATATAAGTACCCCAGCAATAACATTTCCAATTAGATGGCTCATTTAATAGTTTATTATTGAAATGATCAGTCATATTGTGCAATAAAACGTAAGGAAATACTGTATTTTGACTGTAAAATCTCCAATGTAAAGTCAGCTAAATCAGCGAAATCGGCATTTCGTATACGGCCTCTTAAATCGCTTGCATTCCATACTTGCTACAGGGACATGCTAATCCATCCAAAAAAAAAACTTCCCTGTGGTGCCATACCCACCGTAGTCAACAGCGAACGAGTAAGAATAATGACGCCGAGTGGCGCGAAGGTCGGCGAAGCCATCACCAGCTGGTCGCAACACGTCCGTAACGCTGATGCAATCGGTTCACCTGGGCCCGTAGACTGGTAGATCAGCTTTGCCATAAGTACGCGCATTTTATCCACCTGAAAAACGCCAAATCGTTTTTATAGCCTACCGCTAGTACCTATCTGTTTAGTCTTCTAGTAACCGGATGACCGAGCATTGCTCGGACAGAAACAATTGATTTGCATCAGAGACTCATTGGCTTAGTGTATCAACGCCATCTACTAAAGGTTCTCACGATGAAAAAAACAATAGTATTACATATTCGCCAGTAGACATCAGGAAAAGTCATATTTTTCAGTATACAAAATTCTCGTGTAACAGTGTTAGTTGCCGTATTCCTGCGAAACTTTGACCTATTTTCACAAAATTTTATATGTATATTCAGTAGATCTGATAGACGGTCGTAATCAATTTTTTTCATCTCTAGGGTGATATTCGGCAAACAGCGTTGCCTTAAAAAACGAACTGGTTCACAATTATAGCCTTATATATATATGTGACCCTTCTATATACATATAGAAGGATTGAGCTGCGATTGCAGAGCGGTAAGACCGCGGTCTCTGTCACGGAGACAGGTGATATTTAATTAATTACGATGTATTCTATCGCCGGAGAAACTAATAATTTCTCGAAGGTGTGATGCCGCAATCCTCACTTTGCTGGCATGGTGAACTATGGCCTAAATCCCTCTCACTTCCGAGAGGCGAACTGTGCCTAGCAATAGGATATAAAAAAGAGTTGCAAAACATTTTACTGACCTCTTTTTGGAACTGATGACTAGGCTCCACTAAGGCCGCCAACATAATGATGATGCACAACGTCCACCCTATTTGATTTGTCAGTTGTATGGGGTTCGAAAACGGAGTCCCATTCTTTACTTAAAAGATAAATTTTTATTGTGAGTGTCATAGTATAAAACAAAGTCGCTTCCCGCTGTCTGTCCCTACGTACGCTTAGATCTATAAAACTACCAAACGGATTTTGACCAGCAGAGATACATTAATGTTCTAAAGAATTGTAGATATATCCATAGAACATATTAAAAGAGGTTAGAATGGTAATGTGGGAGGGGCAGACGCGCCAAGGACATGAGCAAACGCTCGTATCTCTACCGAAACACGCGATCGTGCTGCGATATGTGTGCTTGTGTGCGTGTTTGGCTGTGATTCGTTCATTTGAAATCGCGTGATTGTGCGGCGATTGGCTAGATTTGAAATTGGAAATATGTGTGTAAGCTTCGTATTTATTTAAGTACAGATGTAATGGAGCTGAAAGGTGGGGCTTGATCGGCGACACCAGTTTTCATACGAACGGCGCATTATTGCCGTTCTACCTCTTTTAATATGTTCTGTGGATATATCAAAAATGTCCGTGATGGCATATCTGTATCTCCTATAGTTGACTCACAATAACTACTGTTATGTTTAAAATATTCATTAAAAGTATTATGTTATCTTCGAAGCAGTTTTATTCTTTTCAGTATTAATTGTTATCTAAATTAATACGTTTATTAGATATGTCATTTAATTCAGATTAAAAATGTCCTGTACAGTATGTAAATCAAACAAGTACTTTAGAAGATATGGTCGAATCAAAATTGTATGCCACCAAAAAATCATCAACTCAGCAAGCTGCCGCTGACATGCCAGTAACGAGCACCTCCTCCTGGCCTCGCATTCTCACGGCGCATCTATTTTTTGTCTTTAGTACATAAATCGGTTCTTGAAAAGTTAATTTTATTGTATATAACTTAACCGCCCTAGCCACAATACATAGAGCTTCCCTAGCGAAGCTGGGCCGGGATCCATACTTAATGCTTAATTATTACTTAATCACTTAAATTACTTGATATTTAATGATTATTAATATTATGAAAGAAACTCTGTTACGCTTTCTTACTTCAACTACAAAACCAATTTTAATAAAATTTGGAACACACATAGAGTAGACATTGGGAAAGGACATAGTATGGTTTTCATCGGGAATGGATATGGGAATCTATAAAACGGGTCCAAGTGGGTGAAGCCGCTGGCAGAAGGCTACTAAATAATAAATAAAAAACGCTACACACTCATAGCACCACATTAGAGTACCATGGACACACATAAAGACAGGAATACAAACCGACATTCAAATTTTCTTCTCGATCTTGATCAGAGCTATGTCAAGCGTTAACTTTAATTTTTGAGATAAGCCTTTCTTGAGGTCGTTTGAGCTGCAGCTATTTATTCTCCACATTACGTGGTTTGTCATTTCACGAAAATGTATGCTACTTCAAATAAAATAAAATAGTTCATTTATTATAGCATGGCTGCTAAGTGAAACGGGAGTAAGATCCGTCGGTCCCGGATATTATCGATAGATACCTAGCAGTCGTGAAACCTTTTTGGAGACCTTATTGACGGTTTGAATACATCCTACAGCGGATTGGTCAGTGAGCCTCCGCTATTATGAGGAGAGACCGTGCCCAGCAGTGAGACGCAAAAAGGGTAACAACCAGAGTCTGCCGCAGATGTCTTACCAGTATTTAGCACGATCGCAATAATTCTATATAAATGAATCATCAAGAATTGGTAGAAGAAGATGAGCACAAGCAGCAGAACTCTCCCGTCGGTCTTATTGAACTGATCCATAGCCTCACCGATATAGATGTACGCAGTCCCAATACCACGGAGACTTTCTTCTTCTGCGCTTGTGAGAGGTCCTGCAAAACATAAGAGGCCATGAAGAAAAGTGTCAAGAAAAAACATTTGAATCTAATTTTTGGCCATTATGTTGAAATTTACAAAGGAGATTCCCGGAAGGAAACGGATAAGATGAAGAGATTTGATTAAATTGTTACATTGTTATAATGCAGAAACTTGCATTTTTCAGTAGTAGCATCGTACGATCTGTGCCTATATACCAATGCCCTTTTTTCTTGAAATTCGTTTTACGGCATTGGATAAAATCCTTGCATCAGTAAGTCGTCTGTATCAGTCAGTCTAGCCAGTCAGATGTTCAAGTAAAGCGATGGCTACTTTACCAGAACGTGTCTGATGGAGTTTTGGAGGCAAGCCGAGAAACCATGTTTTTGCACTGTTATTTTATTTCACAACACTCGTGCACCGTCCTGAAACTATAACTTAAAAATACACCAAGAATATGAAAATAAAACAAGACAAGTTTGAGGCAAAATTTAACAAAATCCAAATTTTTGCATTATGTCTTATAGTGAAATATTAATAGGTTCCGGTGGCAGTTCTTTGTCTTTCAGCGTTCCCATGTATTCTCCAGACACGGAGACGTCGGTTGTCCGGATGAGTGCTAATTATGGACTCGTCAAGGAAGAGACAATTCCGCCAAATATTTTCCTCGTCGTCTTCTTCATTTTGGCGGAGTCTAGCCCACTGCAATCTGCGTCACTGTCGCTGCTGTGAGTTCAATGGTGCTCGCCAGTATCTCTTCGCTCGTAATCCAACCTCGTGTTAACAATTCCTGATGGTCTGAGTACTAATTTCTAGTCCATTTGCAGCCCGCAATTCAACTCTTATTTTAGTGGCATTGATTGTTGGGTCTCGGGCAGTCAGCAATCTGATGAACGCTTCTGAGCAGCAGAACATGTAAGAACAGTAACTAAGCCGACCATTGCAAGGTTGATCAGCAAAGTTATCCACGCCGCGATACTTCCGTTTACGACACAGGTTTGGCTACAGCCACTCTGCGTGCTATTTCTCTCGTAGAATGACCTTCTTCCCCCAAAGTAACAATTCTTGCTCGAAAAACTTCAGATTAAATCTCTTTTTACACCGATAAATAATTGATATTTTAAATTCTTTTATTATTAAAAGATTTGATTTTTAAATGAAGAATCTGAGAAGAAAAAAAAAAAGGTTTTGTTATAACGTAACAAAAAAGATTTCGTATTTTCAAAATGATCTCAAACTTTATTTGATGTGTTTTTCCTTTTTTTCAATGTCATTGCCCGGAAGAAGATGGAGAAATAGGATATTTTTTATTTATGCGCAGAAAACTGTTGTTGTTTTCAGTTATAGCAACGTACATCTTTGCCTATTGTACTATGTACGGCAAACGAAGAACAGTTAATTCTATATTTGCCCATTACAAAGAATAATAGTGCAGGCCATAATTAGAAAGTTATCAGTAATCCGATCTTTTTGTTAGTACCTGGTACTAACCTATACCGAACGAAATGCTACTAATTTTATTCCAAGAAAATGATAACAACTACTTATTCTGATGCAACTACCCTGTCTTTTCTTCTGCTCAGCATTGCCCAAGCGCATCCTGAGCATACAAAACATTAAAAAAAAAACATTCGCTAATAGTTTTCAAACACAAAAGCACAGTAAATAAAAATAAAAAATACTTTTATAGTCACCTAATGGGTATCAAATAAAAGGAGTAATTCTTATGAAACTACCCTGTCTTTTCTTCAGCTCAGCATTGCCCAAGCGCATCCTGAGCATACAAAACATAAAAAAAATAATCGCTAAAAGTTTGCAAACACAAAAGCACAGTAAATAAAAATAAATAATACTTTTATAGTTACCTAATGGGTATCAAATAAAAGGAGTAAACTTATAAGTAACAATAACCTATAAAGGTAGTAATATTTTTTAATACAGTTGCTCAAAAAGTGGCGTATTGCAGAGACGTATAGCGTTCGGGATGTGGGCTATTACATACTCGAGCTTTTTCTTTACTCTCAAAATAATGTCTATTAAAAAGAAAAAACTAAGCACGAAGATTTTACTAAAAAAAAATCATAGAACTTTTTATGATCCATGCAAATATTTCTAAAAAGAAGCTACTAATTTGTTTCAATATCAGATTTAATGATTTAATTTTGATTCAATGAGATAGGTTAGGTTTCATTTCATCTCATTAAATTTCATTTTCATTTCATATCAATACAAAAACTCTACTGAAGACTTGGCTGTATGGGCATAGTTCCCTTTGCCTACCCAGAATGGGTGAAGAAAACAAAAAAAATCTCTGCTTATATTCTTTTACGGTTGGCGCCATTTTCCAAAAATGTTTTTTGCGAGTTTAGTTCTTTGTTGCACAAAATGTGTAATTTCGACCATATTTTATTTGAATTAACACTTTTTAATTAACTCAGTATAATTGCACAAAATGCTTCGGAGAACATTTTACCAGAAAAGTCAAAAAGTCGCTATTAGTTAGTTGAGTTTATTGTGTTTTTATTATTTTATTAAATTGCTTCATTTTTTCGCAACTGTGTTAAAAATAGTTGTTCAGTACACGTGCGGAACCGTCATTGCAAAGAGTTCCGACTGTCAACATGTAGACATTTAATTTTTTCGGAACTCTTTGCAATGACAGGCTTTCCGCACTCGTAATGAAATATACTATTTTGAGCATTTAAGTTTGTTGTGACAACATTAAAGAATTTATGTAATGACTTACTTTTTTTGTTGAAACTGCCAAGAATGTGACGGAGATTTTCGTTTAGAGATTCCATGGCAGAGTGAAATGTGTACATCAGGAATATTAATTCTAAGAGCAGTAGTATCACAGCTATGTGTAGCACTTGATACGATCCAAATAAGTAAATTGTCAATACTGCAACATACATACGTAAAAAATAATCATCCCAAAATGTTATATGCCTACCAGAGAGACCTTGCCGGAGGCCATATTGGTAGTTTGAAAACAACAATATGGCATCTTCACCATCTTGCATTAGAGCGGCATGGTGAAGCAAACTCCACGCATTCCCAATAAAAATAGGTGAGACAGTCACCAGTGTGCTCCCGCTGGGCGAGGTGGTCATGCCCAGGGAGTGGCTGCGACCCGACTGACTTGATGTAATACTGCTTGTATTATGATAGGATATTCAAAAAACTTCGATAGCGTGATTCCACCATCTCTTGATGAGGTGCGGAATGTCGCCACTACAGTACGTTATCTCCAAGCTGTCCGTCTCCAAACCACCATATTGACTTTAGACTTAGGTGTAGCAGTGAGGCTTCCCCAGTCGATCCACAAATTCTTCACCTGAATTCTGTAAAATAATTTACTAACCGTGTCTTATTCCTGTTGAGATCAGAGTTATAAAGGTTGCAGTGGCCAAGGAACTTAAACCAATTATCAATGCTAGCAACAAAAAACTAAGTGACATCCTTCTCATCTCCCGCCACTTATTGTTGCATTTTAAATTGAAGTTTAACTAAAAAATAAATTGTAAGTTATTTAAGCTTGCGTTGTAAAAATAAACTGTTATTTGTAGCGGATACTTAAAGCTAATCTTTAGGAAATAATTAATAGCTAATTTTTAGGATATACGTAATTCAATATCTTCATATATTATTGGAAAATAAATCGAGCTCCCGCCGAAAATTGCAATAAGGAGAGTAATCTTAGGCACCAAATCAGCATTAAATCATCACCATATTGCCGGTTCTTGTTTTTAGTTTTACGAAACCGAATGATGGCACTTCAGCAGTAGCAACACAACTGAATACAAGCCAAGACTCAAACTTTCTCAGAGGTTGTCTTTAGAGGGAGATTTACATGATAATTAAATAAATAAATTTACATTTACAAGTGCAGAGGAAGATAGCGATCACATCACCCCGCGTGACCTGTATTCTCCATATAAACAAAAACAAAGAACTGCATTGACTTGGTATTTAGCCGAAGTACATCTGGACCAAAATATATGCAACTGCGCTGCAACTTCTGCTGAGGATGATGGCCTAAAGAAAATCAGCAATTACATCTTAGCACCAACAAAACATGATTGCATCATATATTAGATACAACGGTGGTATTACTCCAGTCGAACTATGCAAAATCGCCGGTCTATTTTTTTTCAAGCTTTTTTAATGTCTACTGCTGGATACAGTGTTCCTCTGTGAATTCAGAGGAATTTAGGCCACGTACCACCACTCTAGCTAAGTGCAGGTAGGTGTACCTCGATCTATAAACTACAGTAATCACTACACCTTCTTCATCCGAATCAGGAACTCATGAACTCGTGTCAGTCTGTCGCTCCCAGTCCAGGCTCCAGTATTACAGATGCTGATCGTCAACACCAGATGAAGTAGCCACAGGCAGAACATTGCCCTCTTCCCCCCGCTGACCACAAAGTGTGGGGCATTCCTGATGTCCAGAATGACATCCACAACTAATGTAGAGATTGACATGATGTCTGTAATATTAAAAAAGTAAGCTCTCACAGCTCATTGTCATAGGTGAATGGCGAAAAACGAAAAGCTCTTTTCATGAAGAGTCGAAGTTAGGCAACAATTTTTTTTGAATCCGCTACCCAAATAATATTGCAGGATAAACATTATTGATGCCCTCGGTGGTCATGCAGACATCCGTCGTGGCTCTAAAAATCTTAATCAAAATCCGACATCTTGCATTTTTGTTTCGAACTTTGATAGAAAACTTTCACAGCTCCGAAAGACATTAACGTGTAGTAGAAGAGGATCAGGAGAGGTAGCGGGAGAGCGGGAGTGGTAATAGTAGCAAGCGTGGAGGCGAAAGCGGTAACGGCAGCAGTACCAGATGCGGTAACGGTGCTGCGCAGCCTCAGCGCCCATGATATAACTTAGCCATGACCATACCACTGTACATATATCATTGTACCTACTTAAGGGTCATTAAATTTGATCAGTACATAAAATCCATTCATCCATAAGTGCGTATAGAATTCGTGACGTTCAGCGTGATTCGAGGCTTCGAGCCACAAGCCGCTCGAGGCCATCAGTGACGGCGATAAATTAAAACACACGTAGAATAGGCGTCATCGCCAGAACGTGTGACCTTTTTTTGTGGTATCGGGGGGGGGGGGGGGGGGGGAGACCTTCAAAAGGTACTCGACACCTTGGGAGAGTTATGTGGGTACCGGGTTATGTGGGATTTGACCGCACTAAAACCCCCTCGGTGGCCCGCCTCTGCGTTTGTGAGGACTCCGGGATCTCCATAGGAACGCACCGGTGTCCTCCATGCGCGACGCCCCAGAACGGGCCAATCTCGGGAGAGCAGATGTGCTCTCCTGCACCTTCAGGTGTTCACGGCGGCATGTGACCACGCATACTCCGCCGTCCCTCCCGGGGCTGCTAGCTCATATAACTCGCGTCCATCACTAACCTCTATACTTACTAAGAAAACCGATGAGCACACAGCGATAAATTAAATGTGCATAGTAAACACACATCCATAGAGAAGATCCATAGCGAGGTTGACTCATCGACGTCATTCCCAGAACACGAGACATGTTCAGCGATAGCCACAAACCGCCCAACTCAATCACTTGCTCCGACTTTTCCATGGTCTTCCTGCAGATAAGTAATAGTAATAATAACGTTTCACACTCAGCCCCACAGTCGGGTAGATATACCCTGTGTCTTGGGTACCATGGACACACACAAAGATAGAAACACAAATACCCAGACCGAGAACAGAAATTTAAACTCATTCAAATTTCTGTTTCGTCGGTAATCGAACCCGGGACCCTTCGATGTAGTCCGGCATGGTAACCATAGCGCCAATTTTTTTTAAGTAATGTTCTTATTACATCTTCATGTCTATCCATCCATTCATAAGGCTTAATACTCGTAGGTCCAATTCAAAACATAGGCTTTCCCTTACATTCGCTCCGTTTAGTCCGGCCTCTGTAACCGCGTTTCTTTTTGAGACACACTTCTTAACTTCACAATATCTTCAGGTGCTGGGTACTAATGTCCTCATTAATAATCGTTTTTAACGTAGTCATCCACATTTATTTTTAGTAATTATTGCCCTTAAAGTTTGTTTGTAATTCATTTATAATGGGCTCAATAGTTTACAAAACGTTAGAATTATTTGGGGTTTCAAATAAATAGTGATTACTGGCGGCAAGGACTTAATATATGGATCTGCCTGTATTTTACGCTTAAAGCATCAAAGGTACTGACTCACCCGTCAATAGAGAAGGCATTGCGCCTCGCTCCGATACATAATTTTTGTGCCAAATCTGGTGCGGGGGGAAAAACGCACACATTTTAATTTTGTCACACATTCACAAATATACTTTCATCGCTACAGACGCATACATTTCTAATATGTCAATTTCAATTAACAACGTTATTTTCTATGCACCTTAGAGCATCAAAGTTACTAACTCACCCTTCAGGAGAGACGGCATAGCGCCTTGCTTCGATACATATTTTTGTGCCAAATCTGGTGCGGGGAAAGAACGCACACATTTTAATTTTGTCACACATTCACAAATATTCTTTCATCGCTAGAGACGCATACATTTCTAAACATGTAAATTTCAATTAACAACGTCATTTTCTATGCACCGTCAATACTGACACTGACACACACAGACACACTAGTTGTATAACTAGAAGGCACATTGTGCATGCACGTTGAGACGAGGGGTTCGCCCATAAAGGCCACTCCTCTGACGGGTGTCATACCTGTCATACCTTGATGCTTTAAGCTATGCACCGACAATACTGACACCGACACACACATACACACTACATGAATATAACTAGAAGACACAGTGTGCAAGCACGTAGGGGTTCACCCGTAAAGGCCACTCCTCTGACGGGTGTCATACCTGTCAGTACCTGTGATGCTCTAAGATATTACGTTTTTTTTTTCAATTATGGCATCGCAAACTCTACATATTGCCAGCGTCATGTATAAGTTTTTACCTTTCTCAAGTTCTCCAAGCACTGGGAGATGTGACGCATACGTTTCGGAGACTGAAACATTCCTACGTAGAGATGACCGAGTATGCAGACGACAGCGGTATTCCCCATGACATAGAGAGACACTACACTTGCCAGGGTATTCGATGTCTCATATCTATCTAACGCGTCGAAGACTCTAGCCAATAGTACGTGAAGTCCACCTGCAAATATTCAATATTCACTAACTAAAACCTAAAGTGCGCATGGCCCGGCGGTTAGCATATAGATCGCAAGCGATCCGTTCCGATCCGTCAATAACAACTGGAACTGCCCTACATAGTATGGAAACGCTCATGACATTTTTGTCACAAGCTGTCACCCATCTTACACCCGCCTGTCCCTGATTGACTTTGCTCCGTAGATCGCTTGTGTTCTACACCAGCTGCCGGGCCATGTGCGCTTCATAATAATGTGACATCCATACTTTAATATTATAAATTCGAAAGTAACTCTGCCTGTCTGTCGCTCTGCCCGCTGCCTCTGCCCGCTAAAAGTACAGAACCAAATTTAATAAAATTTAAAACACAGATAAAGTTGACCTTGGAAATGTACATAGGATAGTTTTTATCCTACGGGAACCTATAAAACGGGTCCACGCGGGCAACGCCGCTGGCGGAAGGCTAGTATTACATATAGTTATAACTACAGATAGTAGACCATTGGGTCTACTATCGAACCTGTTAATGCGTTTTTGGGGTTTTGCTATACGACGCTTTGTTTTCGAGATATAGGTACTCAAAGTCTTAACAATATATATGTATAGAAGATCAAGTATCGCGTATCATTGTAATAGCCAGGTCCAGTTAATTAAAAAAAATCCATCATACAAATGTATGTGAAGTACTGAAGGAGGAAGTGTCTCTTTATTATTATTAACAATTTTTATAGTAAAAAAGTAAAAAAAAACCGTACCGTACCGTAACAGTTACGGTATCCTTTAAGTTACGGTTTAACTCATATTCTGAATCCCGAGCTACTGGGACCTACTTAACTTAAGGTAAGTTGTGGTAATTGTGGAGGTAAGTTAAAGAGTTCTTTTGGTAACTCTTTAGTTTCAATGGAGAGAGGTCATCCAAATACATATTGATTGTAAATGGCCTATCCGTTTTTAGGCAGTAATGAACAGTTAATTTAAATCATTACATTATAGCTTTGTAGTTACACAGTACTCGCTGATGACGGTAAAACACCTAAAGCAGATTATGTAAGAATTTGTTTCCTAGGTATTGTTTAATGTTACGTTAGGTAAACGAGTAATGATGTCAAGGTATATTTAACACATTTTGTACTAGGGGTAGGGCAAAAGTTAAACATCATTAAACATATTTTATTCATTGATGTGAACAATCTATGGTATGCGGAGGGATACATTTATTTTCGGATTGTTAAGTTGTCTTGTCCGATCTTATGCGACCGATCCCAGGTTCAAATCCTCGGCTCGCACCTCTGACAAAGAAATTTGTAATGTGCGAATTTATCGCTGCTCCACGGTGATGGAAAATATCGTGATATTTCATTGATTACGATGTTGTCCATCGCCGTGCATGCCTGAGAGAAATTCATAATTTCTCGAAAGCATGACGTCCACCAATCCGCACTTGGCCAGCGTGGTGGACTATGGCCTATATCCCTCTCAATTGTGTGAGAAGGAGACCTGTGCCCAGCAGTGGGACATAAAAAAGGTTGAAAAAAAAAGTTGTCTTGTCAAACTACGCATACAACGAAGTGACAAGCGTTTATATGTAGCGTTTTCTCTTTTTCGCTCCTAACGAATTAAAACATGACAATAATCATAGTATATACTATGTATAGTATATTCTAAGTCTATGATAATAATATCCCTTTTTTTCATTTACACTGATGGCATGGCAGCTCTGTTAACATATGCGTTCTATGGACAATTTTTAAAAGAAAATTTCATAATTGTATTTATTTATTTGTATCACCTTTAAATAAGGGTTACAGATAGGGTTGCCAACCCTACTATATACATAATATAGTATCCTACTATTTTAAGGGATCAAATACTATATTTCTAAAAATATATATATAGTAGTCGAAACTACTATATTTTCGTTAGCTCCCGAGCTTCGCTAGCTCCCGAGCTCTAGAACAGTCATCGAACATGTCGCGGTAGGCGTAGGCGTAGGTCCTCTGTCTCTATGTGCGTTAGTTCAATTTTAACCACATACCTACTATAATTTTTTTGCCATCTACTATATGTTTTATGTTAATAACTTCAAAAATACTATATTTGATAGAAAAAAAGTTGGTTACAGAGTAATACTAAATGCCTAATGGCATTCTCTGCCAGTCAACCCTGGGTGATGGTGAGGACTTACGGTAGGCAGGAAAATTTGTGATTAAAAAGTTATAATTACAAAAATAATGAAAAGAAATAAATAGTTGTATACATACTACATACAACATACATACATACAAACGTAATAATTATGTTACGTGTTTAATTATTTCTTATTTCTAATGCTGCAATTATTAAGATGTTATTACAAGCAATTTCTATTAACTTGAAATGTATGTTTTGTTTGGATCGAATCTCACAATTCAAATCTATACACGTTAGTTTGATTTACATCATTTTACTGTTTAGCTTTATGTGACACGTTTTATAAAAAAAATAGTCCCAAAAACTATTTTAAATTTAAAGATTGTTCCCGGAAAGCACTGCAAAAATACGATCAATATTTCTTTATTTGATAATATGAGCTCTACTTCATCATGTGCTATTTGTCACAAAGATATAGTAAGTGTGTTGTTGTATAGTGAAATTGTGTGTAAGGGCGAAAGATAAACATCATTTAGGAAAATCAAGCATTATTATTATGTATTTAACACAACACTTTTATAATCCTTGAAACTTTCACAAAATAATTGCTCTAAAATATCTACCCTATACTTCGGACAATAGCGCTTAGATTAGGGCCTATGAGAGTTCTAACGATGCAGGTCTAGAGACAGAGCCAAGAGATCTGCGGACCAAATCGTTTATATCGCAGGATACAGGATAGTCCATGTCGACCAAAATAACTCACACCACATAAGCATTGATGGGGTAGACTTTAAAGGTGAATTTAAAGGTGATATAAATCGAAAAATGACTCATGATATGAATTTTTCTTCTATTTCAATCACTGACCATTGCTCAATTGAGCCTGTGCTATGAAAACAAGGCAGGTTACAGAAGCACTTATTACCTGAAACAAAACAAAATATAAGTACCCCAGCAATAACATTTCCATGGACAACATTTCCAATAAGATGGCTCATTTAATAGTTTGATATTGAAATGATCAGTCATATTGTGCAATAAAACGTAAGGAAATACTGTATTTTAACTGCAAAATCTCCAATGTAAAATCAACTAAATCAGCGAAATCGGCATTTCGTTGCGTTCTATGCCTGCTACAGGGACATGCTAATCCATCCAAAAAAAAAACTTCCCTGTGGTGCCATACCCACCGTAGTCAACAGCGAACGAGTAAGAATAATGACGCCGAGTGGCGCGAAGGTCGGCGAAGCCATCACCAGCTGGTCGCAACACGTCCGTAACGCTGATGCAATTGGTTCACCTGGGCCCGTAGACTGGTAGATCAGCTTTGCCATAAGTACGCGCATTTTATCCACCTGAAAAACGCCCAATAGTTTTTATAGCCTACCGCTAGTACCTATCTGTTTAGTCTTCTAGTAACCGGATGACCGAGCATTGCTCGGACAGAACAATTGATTTGCATCAGAGACTCATTGGCTTAGTGTTACATAACAACGCCATCTACTAAAGGTGCTCCCGATGAAAAAAACAATAGTATTACTATAAGAATAATTATTCTTATGGTATTACATATTACTCGCCAGTAGATATCAGGAGAAGTCATATTTTTCAGTATACAAAATTCTCGTGTAGTTGTGTTAGTTGCCGTATTCTTGCGAAACTTTGACCGATTTTCATAAAATTTTATATGTATGTTCAATAGATCTGATAGTCGGTCGTAATCAATTTTTTTTTCATCTTTAGGGTGATATTCGGCAAAAAGCGTTGCCTTAAAAAAACGAACTGGTTCACCATTATAGCCATATATGAGCCTTCTATATACATATAGAAGGATTGAGCAGCGATTGCAGAGCGCTAAGACCGCGGTCTCTGACACGGAGACAGGTGATATTTAATTAATTACGATGTTTTCCATCGCCGGAGAAACTAATAATTTCTCGAAGGTGTAATGTCCACCAATCCGCACTTGGCTGGCGAACTATGGCCTAAATCCCTCTCACTTCCGAGAGGCAACCTGTGCCCAGCAGCAGGACATAAAAAAGGGCTGCAAAAAATTTACTGACCTCTTTTTGGAACTGATGACTAGGCTCCACTAAGGCCGCCAACATAATGATGATGCACAACGTCCACCCTATTTGATTTGTCAGATGTATGGGGTTCGAAAACGGAGTCCCATTCTTTACTTGAACGATAAATTTTTATTGTGAGTGTCATAGTATACAACAAAGTCGCCTCCCGCTGTCTGTCCCTACGTACGCTTAGATCTATAAAACTACCAAACGGATTTTGACCAGCAAAGATACATTAATATTCTAAAGAATTGTAGATATATCCACAGAACATATTAAAAGAGGTTAGAATGGTAATGTGGGAGGGGCAGACGCGCCAAGGATTTGAGCAAATGCTCGTATCTCTACCGAAACACGCGATCGTGCTGCGATATGTGTGCTTGTGTGCGTGCTTGGCTGTGATTCGTTCATTTGAAATCGCGTGATTGTGCGGCGATTGGCTAGATTTGAAATTGCAAATATGTGTGTAAGCTTCGTATTTATTTAAGTACAGATGTAATGGAGGTGAAAGGTGGGGCTTGATCGGCGACATCAGTTTTCATACGAACGGCGCATTGTTGCCGTTCTACCTCTTTTAATATGTTCTGTGGATATATCAAAAATGTCCGTGATGGCATATCTGTATCTCCTATAGTTGACTCACAATAACTACTGTTATGTTTAAAATATTCATTAAAAATATTATGTTATCTTCGAAGCCGTTTTATTCTGTTCAGTATTAATTGTTATCTAAATTAATACGTTTATTAGCTTTGTCATTTAATTCAGATTAAAATTGTCCTGTACAGTATGTAAATCAAACAAATACTTAAGAAGATATGATCGAATCAAAATTTAATGTCACCAAAAAACCATCAACTCAGCAACCTGCCGCTGACATGCCAGTAACGAGCACCTCCTCCCGGCCTCGCATTCTCGCGGCGCATCTATTTTTTGTCTTTAGTACAAGACTTACTTAATTCGGTTCTTGAAAAGTAGATTTTAATATATAACTTAACCGCCCTAGCTACAATACAATGAGCTTCCCTAGCGAAGCTGGGCCGGGTCGCTATCCATACTTAATGTTTAATTATTACTCAATTACTTAATTTACTTGATACTTAATAATTATTAATATTATGAAAGAAACTCTTTTACGCTTTCTCGCTTAAACTACGGAACCAATTTAAGTGAAATTTGGAACACAGATAGAGTAGACATTGGGAAAGGACATAGTATGGTTTTCATCGGGGACGGATATGGGAATCTATAAAACGGGTCCAAGTGGGTGAAGCCGCTGGCAGAAGGCTAGTAAATAATAAATAAAAACGTTACACACTCATAGCACCACATTAGAATGCCCTATGTCGGTACCATGGACACACATAAAGACAGTAATACAAACCGACGTTCAAATTTTCTTCTTGATCTTGATCAGAGCTATGTCAAGCGTTAACTTTAATTTTTGAGGTTAGCCTTTCTTGAGGTTGTATGAGCTGCAGCTATTTATTCTCCACATCACGTGGTTTGTCATTTCACGAAAATGTATGCTACTTCAAACAAAATAAAATAGTTCATTAATTATAGCGTGGCTGCTGGTGAAACGGGTCCGGTCGCGAGTAAGATCCGTCTGTCCCGGATGTTATCGATAGATACCTAGCAGTCGTGAAACCTTTTTGGAGACCTTATTGACGGTTTGAAAACATCCTACAGCGGATTGGTCAGTGGGCCTCCGCAATTATGAGGAGAGACCCGTGCCCAACAGTGAGACGCAAAAAGTGTAACAACCAGAGTCTGCCGCAGATGTCTTACCAGTATTTAGCACGATCGCAATAATTCTATATAAATGAATCATCAAGAATTGGTAGAAGAAGATGAGCACAAGCAGCAGAACTCTCCCGTCGGTCTTATTGAACTGATCCACTGCCTCACCGATATAGATGTACGCAGTCCCAATACCACGGAGACTTTCTTCTTCTGCGCTTGTGAGAGGTCCTGCAAAACATAAGAGGCCACGAAGAAAAGTGTCAAGAAAAAACATTTGAATCTAATTTTTGGAAGTTATGTTGAAACCGGAAAACAAATTATGTCTGACGGCAACGTACATCTTTGCCTATTGTACTATGTACGGCAAAGGAAAAACATTTTAATTCTATATTTGCACATTACAAAAAGTTGTCAGTAATCAGATCTTTTTGTTAGTACCTGGTACTAACCTATATCGAACAAAATGCTACTAATTTTATTCCAAGAAAATGATAACAACTACTTATGCAACTACCCTATCTTTTCTTCAGCTCAGCATTGCCCAAGCGCATCCTGAGCATACAAAACATAAAAAAACATTCGCTAAAAGTTTGCAAACACAAAGCACAGTAAATAAAAATAAAAAATACTTTTATAGTCACCCAATGGGTATCAAATAAAAGGATTAAACTTATAGGTAACAATAACCTAAAAAGATAGTAATATTTTTAATACAGTTGCTCAAAAAGTGGCGTATTGCAGAGACGTACCTATAGCGTTCGGGATGTGGGCTATTACATACTCGAGATTTTTCTTTACCTTTTCCGAACTCGAGCGTTCTCTTTCCCGACTGTCTAAATAATGTCTATTAAAAAGAAAAAACCAACCACGAAGATTTTACTAAAAAAATTTATAGAACTTTTTATAATCCATGCAAATATTTTTAAAAAGAAGCTACTAATTTGTTTCAATATCAGATTTAATGATTTAATTTTTATTCAATGAGATACCCTAACCTAACCGGTTTCATTTCATCTCATTTTTCATTTTCATTTCATATCAATACAAAAACTCTGAAGACTTGGCTGTATGGGCATAGATCCCTTTGCCTACCCAGAATGGGTTAAGAAAACAAAAAAAAACTCTGCTTATATTCTTTTACGGTTGGCGCCATTTTTCAAAAATGTTCTTTGCGAGTTTTTATTATTTTATTAAATTGCTTCATTTTTTCACAACTGTATTAAAAATAGTTGTTCAGTACACGTGCGGAACCGTCATTGGAAGGAGTTCCGACTGTCAACCCTCACCTTCGGCTGCGCCTCGGCTCGGGTAGACATTTATCGGAGAACTCCTTGCAATGACAGCCTTTCCGCACTCGTAATGAAATATACTATTTTGAGCATTTAAGTTTGTTTTGACAACATTAAAGAATTTATGTAATGACTTACTTTTTTTGTTGAAACTGCCTAGAATGTGACGGAGATTTTCGTTTAGAGATTCCATGGCTGAGTGAAACGTGTACATCAGGAACATTAATTCTAAGAGCAGTAGTATCACAGCGATGTATAGCACTTGATATGATCCAAATAAGTAAATTGTCAATACTGCAACATACATACGTAAAAAATAAGTATCCCAAAATGTTATATGCCTACCAGGGACCTTGCCGGAGGCCATATTGGTAGTTTGAAAACACCAATATGGCATCTTCACCATCTTGCATTAGAGCGGCATGGTGAAGCAAGCTCCACGCATTCCCAATAAAAAGGTGAGACAGTCAGCAGTGTGCTCCCCCTGAGCGAGGTGGTCATGCCTAGGGAGTGGCTGCGACCCGACTGACTTGTTGTAATACTGCTTGTATTATGATAGGATATTCAAAAAAACTTCGATAGCGTGATTCCACCATCTCTTGATGAGGTGCGGAAGGTCGCCACTACAGTACGTTGTCTCCAAGCTGTCTGTCTCGAAACCACCATATTGACTTTGGACTTAGGTGTAGCAGTGAGGCTTCCCCAGTCGATCCACAAATTCTTCACCCGAATTCTGTAAAATCATTTACTAACCGTGTCTTATTCCTGTTGCGATCAGAGTTATAAAGGTTGCAGTGTCCAAGGAACTTAAAGCAATTATCAATGCTAGCACCAAAAAACTAAGTGATATCCTTCTCATCTCTCGCCACTTATTGTTGCATTTTAAATTGAAGTTTAACTAAAAAATAAATTGTAAGTTATTTAAGCTTGCGTTGTAAAAATAAACTGTTGTTTGTAATGGATACTTAAAGCTAATCTTTAGGAAATAATTAATAGCTAATTTTTAGGATATATGTTATTCAATATCTTCATATATTATTGAAAAATAAATCGAGCTCCCGCCGAAAATTGCAATAAGGAGAGTAATCTTAGGCACCAAATCAGCATTAAATTATCACCATATTGCCGGTTCTTGTTTTTAGTTTTACGAAACCGAATGATGGCACCTCAGCAGTAGCAACACAACTGCAATACAAGCCAAGACTCAAACTTTCTCAGAGGTTGTCTTTAGAGGGAGATTTACATGATAGTTCATTTACAAGTGCAGAGGAAGATCGATCACTTCACCCCACGTGACCTGTATTCTCCATATAAACAAAAATATAGAACTGCATTGACTTGGTATTTAGCCGAAGTACATCTGGACCAAATATGCAACTGCGCTGCAACTTCTGCTGAGGATGATGGCCTAAAGTAAATCAGCAATTACATCTTAGCACCAACAAAATATGATTGCATCATATATTAGATACAACGGTGGTACTACTCCAGTCGAACTATGCAAAATCGCCGGTCTATTTTTTTTCAACCTTTTTTAATGTCTACTGCTGGATACAGTGTTCCTCTGTGAATTCAGAGGAATTTAGGCCACATACCACCACGCTAGCTCAGTGCAGGTAGGTGTACCTCGATCTATAAACTACTATTATCACTACACCTTCTTCATCCGAATCAGGAACTCATGAACTCGTGTCAGTCTGTCGCTCCCATTCCAGGCTCCAGTATTACAGATACTGATCGTCAACACCAGATGAAGTAGCCACAGGCAGAACATTACCCTCTTCCCCCCACTGACGACAAAGTGTGGGGCATTCCTGATGTCCAGAATGACATCCACAACTAATGTAGAGATTGACATGATGTCTGTAATATTAAAAAAGTAAGCTCTCACAGTTCATTGTCATAGGTGAATGGCGAAAAACGAAAAGCTCTTTTCATGAAGAGTCAAAGTTAGGCAACATTTTTTTTTAATCCGCTACCCAAATAATATTGGCGTTTAACATTATTGACGCCCTCGGTGGTCATGCAGACATCCGTCGTGGCTCTAAAAATCTTAATCAAAATCCGACATCTTGCATTTTTGTTTCGAACTTTGATACAAAACTTTCAAAGCTCTGAAAGACATTGACATTACTTGACTTAAGAAGACGTAGAAGAGGATCAGGAGAGGTAGCGGGAGAGCGGGAGTGTTAGTAGTAGCAAGCGTGGAGGCGAAAGCGGTAACAGCAGCAGTACCAGATGCGGTAACGGTACTGCGCAGCCTCAGCGCTCATGATATAACTTAGCCATGTTCATACCATACCACTGTACATATATCATTGTACCTACTTAAGGGTCATTAAATTTGATCAGTACATAAAATCCATCCATCCATAAGCGCGTATAGAATTCGTGACGTTCAGCGTGATTCGAGGCTTCGAGCCACAAGCCGCTCGAGGCCATCAGAGATGGACTTGAGCAGTATAGCGATGTGCATAAAACAATGAATTAAATGCGGCGATAAATTAAAACACACGTAGAATAGGTTTAGTTGTGTCATCCCCAGAACGTGTGACCTTTTTTTGTGGTATGGGGAGGGGGGGGGACCTTCAAAAGGTACCCGACACCTTGGGAGAGTTATGTGGAATTTGACCGCACTAAAACCCCCTTGGTGGCCTGCCTCTGCGTTTGTGAGGACTCCGGGATCTCTATAGGAACGACCCGGTGTCCTCCACGCGCGGCTCCCCAGAACGGGCCCATCTTCGGGAGAGCAGATGTGCTCTCCTGTACCTTCAGGTGTTCACGGCGGCATGTGACCACGCATACTCCGCCATCCCTCCCGGGGCTGCTAGCTCATATAACTCGCGTCCATCACTAACCTCTATACTTACTAAGAAAACCGATGAGCACACAGCGATAAATTAAATGCGCATAGTAAACACACATCCATAGAGAAGATCCATAGCGAGGTTGACTCATCGACGTCATTCCCAGAACACGAGACATGTTCAGCGATAGCCACAAACCGCCCAACTCAATCACTTGCTCCGACTTTTCCATGGTCTTCCTGCAGATAAGTAATAATAATAATAACGTTTCACACTCAGCCCCACAGTAGGGTAGATACACCCTGTGTCGTGGGTACCATGAACACACACAAAGACAGAAACACAAATACCCAGACCGAGAACAGAAATTTAAACCCCTTCGAGGTAGTCCGGCATGGTAACCATAGCGCAATTTTTTTTAAAGTAATTTTCTTATTACATCTTCAGGACTATCCATCCATTCATCAGGCTTAATACTTGTAGGCCCAATTCAAAACAAAGGCATTCCCTTACATTCGCTCCGTTTAGTCCGGCCTCTGTAACCGCGTTTCTTTTTGAGACACACTTCTTAACTTCACAATATCTTCAGGCGCTGGGTACTAATGTCCTCATTAATAATCGTTTTTAACGTAGTCATCCACAATTTATTTTTAGTAATTATTGCCCTTAAAGTTTGTTTGTAATTCATTTATAATGGGCTCAATAGTTTACAAAACGTTAGAATAATTTAGGGTTTGAAATAAATAGTGATTACTGGCGGCAAGGACTGGATCTGTCTGTATTTTACGCTTAAAGCATCAAAGGTACTGACTCACTCGTCAATAGAGAGGGCATTGCGCCTCGCTCCGATACATAATTTTTGTGCCAAATCTGGTGCGGGGGAAAGAACGCACACATTTTAATTTTGTCACACATTCACAAATATTCTTTCATCACTACAGACGCATACATTTCTAAATATGTTAATTTCAATTAACAACGTCATTTTCTATGCACCTTAGAGCATCAAAGTTACTAACTCACCCTTCAGGAGAGACGGCATAGCGCCTCGCTTCGATACATATTTTTGTGCCAAATCTGGTGCGGGGAAAGAACGCACACATTTTAATTTTGTCACACATTCACAAATATTCTTTCATCGCTACAGACGCATACATTTCTAAACATGTCAATTTCAATTAACAACGTTATTTTCTATGCACCGTCAATACTGACACTGACACACACAGACACACTAGTTGTATAACTAGAAGGCACATTGTGCATACACGTTGGGACGAGGGGTTCGCCCGTAAAGGCCACTCCTCTGACGGGTGTCATACCTGTCATACCTTGATGCTTAATGCTATGCACCGACAATACTGACACCGACACACACACACACACTACTTGTATATAACTAGAAGACACAGTGTGCAAGCACGTAGGGGTTCGCCCGTAAAGGCCACTCCTCTGACGGGTGTCATACCTGTCAGTACCTGTGATGCTCTAAGATATTACTTTTTTTTTCAATTATGGCATCGCAAACTCTGCATATTGCCAGCGTCAAGTATAATTTTTGCAAAAGCGTGTTTTTGCCAGTTTCGGTGAAATTGAACGAGTAATAATAGATAAAGTCAGTAATCAGTCAGTCAAGTCAGTCAGACATTCAAGTAAAGCGATGGCTTCTTTACCAGAACGTGACTAATTGAATTTTGGAGGCAAGCCGAAAAAACCTATTTTCGCACAGATATTTTAATGCACAACACTCGTGCACTATAATTAACCTATATCGAACAAAATGCCATCAAATTTATCCGATATAACTCAAAAAAACATCAAGAAAGTAAAAATAAAACAAGAGCACAATATGTCTAGACTTTACGTCATGATGACATATGAATTAGAATATACATACGTTACAATTGCATCACAGTTATTTATTTATATGTATATAATTCAATCTGTTTGCACCGACTCGCGACCCGTGAGTGTCGCAATGGTTATCATGCCGGACTGCCAATCAAGTTCTGCGGGTTCTATTCTTGGTCTGGGTGTTTGTGTTTATTTCTTTGTGTGTGACTGTGGTACCCACGACACAGGGATCCCTAGTGTAGAGCTATTAATGTATATTGCTAATTACCTTTCTATCTCAATTGTCATCTTGAAAGAGATTTGTTTTATAACAAATTAGTTTTAAGCTTTTTCCTCATAAACATGTCTGTAATACTACCCGCACCTACTAAGAGCTTACTGTGCCAACACAATGATTGCTGATTGTACCGAATTAGCTCGCTTCGATAAACAAAAAAGATTGTAGATAAGGACAAAATCAACACGCATACATCTAGATTATAGAGAATGCAAAACGGTTTCAACGAAAATCGAAAACCTTTTCTCGTTTTTTTCTTTTTATAATAACCCGTTTTTTTCGTAAAACCAGCTTTTTCGGTTTTTTTGCAGAACATTTATAGTGATTAGTTAGTTGAGTTATTACTTAGTTAGGTAAAAATATTTTTCGAGATTTTAGATTTCATTTTGTCAATTAATACCTACATCTCATTCGCTTTCAGTATAGTGTACATTATTTTACTATTAAGCTTCTGTACCGTTATTCGAAGCCTATTTATTTGAGAGAAGCACTTCCGTTAACCATTTGCGTGTCGTTATGTTACCTACTTGATCATACTACGTCACTTCCGCTTCCTGCTGTCTACCAACTTTAGATTACCAGGCAGGCGAGGCAACACGAGCGTTGCCGAAGGATTTGAAATCATTGGCGTTTCGTTTTCCATAGCGTTCGGTTGTACCAAAAAATCTCTGAAGATTTTATTGGTGAGTTCATATTCTTATAAAATAATAATAAACCTACTTTATAAGATCACAAAAGTTTCACACAAGTTTATAAAGTATTTACTTTATAAAAATTTAACGGTGTTACCGTTCGAAATTGAATTTTTAATATGTTTTTATATAATATATTTTAAAACGTCACTTATTTTTAGCAATGGAAAATACGAGTTCTAGCTCTTCATCGGAGGATGAGTGTGTCCCTGAGGATGTACCAGCTCCATCGACACCACCGACTCAAACAAATTCACGAAAAAGGGCGGCACAAGGGACTTCCGAAGCGAATCGCCCAAGAAAAAGGAGCAGAAATAGTGAAGCTATAAAGCAGCTCACGGAACAGGTTAGCAATATAATGAATATGTTATCCAATAATTATCAAAATTTTCAACCTGTTTACCAGTCTAGTCCTTACAGTGATAAAGTAGATTCTAATGTAAGCCGCGAATTATACAGTGATATAGAGGTTGTACCCTCTACTCCGGACGTTGCGAGGGCTTCCCCAGAACCCTCTGGTATAACGTTTCCTATTAACACAGTGCTTAGAGAATCAAATGTGCCTAAAACGCAACAGGACTTGTTAGTCACGTTAAAATCTATTCAGCATTTTGGTACTGAAGACTGGTCACAGGTTAGATACGCTGACGTTCAAAAACAATATTGTTCACATCCTGGTTATATCGACCTTGAAACTAATGACGAGCTTAAACCTTATGATAGATATAATAATCTTAGCACATGTGAAAGAGGTTTTGCTGCCATAACTCAGGGCTTGATAAAACAAACCCAAGCTGTACAAAGCAGTCTTGAAGCTCTCCTTGCCTGGTCAAAAACAGCTGAGCTTACGCCACAGTCTTTGCAAAGTAAACTTACAGAATTCTTTGTTGAGGGTAATTTTAAGAAAATTTCTAATGATGTTTTACAAATAACATGTGGGCATCGAGCCGATTTATTACAACAAAGGCGAGACTATATTTTAAGGTCTGTTAAGGACAAATATTTTAGAGCTTCGTTAAGAAAAATCCCTCCATCCTGTGAATACATATTTGATAAAGATTTGCTTACGGCAGCGATCGACAAAAATGGTGGTGTATCTAAAACTATGTGGCCACTTCGTGCCCAGACACATAGTAAGTCTGCTACACATGTAAACAGTTCCTCTCAACAGAACTTTTTGAAACGGCCTGCGCAAGGCTCCATTGATTTTTCTCACAATCCTTATTCATATCATAATATACCTACACAAAGCTCGCCATTTGCTACAATCCCTGCGCAAGGGAATTTTCGTACTAAAAAGAACAGCACGACTCAAAATACTAAATCGACCCGTCAGCGAAGTAATCGCGGACAAGGACGTGAAACGTACAACAATAACCCCAGTACAAGTAATAGGGAACACTATAAACCTAACGTCCCCAGCAGGGACTTTACACACAAACGTAAGTCTTGACTCGAACAATTTTCGTGCAGGTCAGCTCTTATTTCACACAAACGAGTGGAAAAAGCTGAAAGCACCTGCATTCCTTCTAAAAATAATTCAAGGTTTTCGAATACCATTCTGTCGCAAGCCGCCCTTGCATATACCCGATTTAACCAGTTGTCAAGCAACACCGTCGTCAATAGACATGTCGAAAGCTATTTCGGAAATGACCAAAATAGGCATCCTGGAACAAGCGGAGCTAAGCCCCAGCTTCGTCTCACCCATGTTTCTAACACCAAAGAACGACGGTTCACTGCGTCCAATTTTCAATTTGAAAAACCTAAACAAGTTTATTGCAGTAAGCCAGTTCCGTCTTATAAATATGTACAGGGTTCCCGAATTCCTACAAGCAAAAGATTGGCTCATCAAAATAGACCTGTCAAACGCCTATTTTCATCTCCCTGTTGCGACAACCCACAGATGCTTCCTGAGGCTCGTGTTCAAGGGTCAGTTATTTCAAATGACCTGCCTGCCGTTTGGCCTTGCCTGTGCCCCAAAAGTATTTGCATCCCTAACCAATTGGGTGGCCCAAATACTAAGAGAGCGAGGAATCAGACTGATAGTTTACCTAGACGACTTTTTAATAGCGAACCAAAATCCTCACGCTCTGGAAAACCAAGCTCACGAGGTACTCGATACACTTCAACAACTGAGGTGGCTAGTAAATCTAAAGAAATCAGTCTTAATTCCTCAAAGGCGAATAGAATTCCTGGGAATTGTGTGGGACACATTTTTAAATCAAAAATATTTACCCTACAAAAAACAAATGACTTTGCAACAAAAAATTCAGAACTTAATCACAACAAAAAGAGCGAATCTAAAAGAAATTCAAAGTCTAGTCGGCTCAGTAAATTTTGCCAGTTTCCCAGTCCCACGAGGTCGTCTCAATCACAGACACCTTCTAAAACATTGCCAGTCCCTACTTCATCAAAATCCCAATCGGCGATTTCAGATTCCTATGCAAGCCATGAACGAACTGGAATGGTGGTCTCTCAACGTAGGAAACCATTCTTACATCCACTTTCCACCTATGACAAATTACCTGGTGACGGATGCGTCAGAGATAGCTTGGGGAGGACAGCTAAACAATCTGAAGCTGTCAGGTCTTTGGTCATTGAAAGAATCGCTTCTCCACTCCAACCAGAGGGAGATGTTAGCCGTCTTACGCGTTTTAAAAGATCACTGTCAGCACCTAGCTCGATCTTCACTTATGATTTTGACAGACAATATGTCTGTGGTCGCTCATCTCCGAAACGAAGGGGGAACAAGGTCTCAAAGTTTGATGAATCTTACATACAAAATATTTTACCTATTAGATCTATACAACATCAATATAGAAGTTCATCACCTACCCGGGCGGTTCAATTGCGAAGCAGACGGGCTCTCTCGGCTGTCATGCCTGCCAGAATGGCACCTGTTGCCAAAAATAACCAATATATTTTTTTCAAAATGGGGCACGCCCGACATAGATCTATTTGCTTCTGCGAAAGCCCACGTTGTCCCCACGTACGGAACGATAGATATAACAGACCCTCAGTCACAAGTTCAGGACGCATTCAGTCTGATATGGCAGTACAACCTAGCCTGGGTGTTTCCGCCCCCGTTCTTAATCCCCCGAGTACTAGCTCACTTGAATTCTGCCTCAGGGATATACATAATAGTAGCCCCGAAATGGCCAAAAGTATTCTGGAGACCCGACCTCAGGAATCGGGCGCTGGCGGCTCCATTTACAATAAGGAACCTGGACCAAGTTCTGGTAGATGTTTCGACAGGGAAACCTCCACCAAACACCCAAAACATGATTCTGGAGGTCTGGAAATGTGGGGGTGGACAGAATGTTTACGGTTCTGGTCCCAGGAACAGAAAGATTTCTTGAAGACCAGTTGGCGAGAATCTTCTTTAAAAACGTTTAAACCAGCATGGCAACGATGGTGTCACTGGTCCACGCTTAACAATGCACACACTTTTCGACCTTCTGGTTCAGATTTAGCGAGGTTTTTAATCGATTTGTCACAAAAAGATAATTTATCATATAATACCATACTTGTTTATAAATCTGCAATATCGACCCTCTGTGATCCTACTGTAGGAATTACCTTAAGTTCAGATACTATAGTCAAGCATGTACTAAAAGCAATTGCGCTTAAAACTCCCAGATCTGTAAAAGCGCCAATTTGGGATATAGATTCGTTAACTATATGGTTGCAAAACAATAAACCTAATGAAAATAGCTTATTTGAATGTTCTCAGAGAGCAGCTGTACTGTTGTTATTATACTCAGGGCGCAGAGTCCACGATCTCACCCTTCTTGACATTAGTGCTGAAAACTGTATTATGGCTGATCGTTCAATTATATTATAGCCAAAATTTGGCTCTAAAACCGATTCTGACTCTAATCGTCAATCTGGTTGGCGTTTACTTGAAAATTCAAACAATAGGAATTTAGATGCAATATATTGGATCAAAAAAGTAATTTCGCTATCTCAACATAGAAGAGAAAAATGTAAAATTAATAATTTGTTTATTACAGTTTGTGGCCCCCCTAAGGCCGCTACACGTACCGTAATTGCAAACTGGGTTAAGAAAGTTCTTTTACAGGCCGGCATACAGGCTAGTCCAGGCAGTTTTAGATCTGCAGTTGCTTCCAAAAGTTGGATCGAGAATTGCAGCATCGAAAACATTTTATCACGTGGTAATTGGCGCTCAGAAAATACATTTAAGAAATATTATTGTCGTGAAATTAGATTGCCTGCTACACAAACTAACTTAGCAAATTTATTTATACCTGTTCATGAATAAGTTATAATAAATATTGTTTGTTACAATTAAATGAAAAGCTATACCTATATTTATTTGTTAATGGATTGATTTATATATGAACAATCTTAAGTTTGTAACTGATTAATAATGGTTGGATAAGGTTCAGATTAAAAATAAACTTATGCAAAGTGTTTAAATTATTTAATCAGTCAGTATATAAGATACACTATGTATTACAAATAAAGCCACTTTTACTTTAGCATAGAAAGCGTTGATAATTGTGTATTATACATAAATAAAACATGAACCCTATCATTGTGTCAATTTGTTTATTTTACACCCCTATTACTATACGTTTGTATAGAACATCACATTGGCGTTGTCATACCAGGCGATAACAAACCAGTCTCAAATAAATAGGCTTCGAATAACGGTACAGAAGCTTAATAGCAGCGTTTTACCTAACAATAAAACGCTTATTAAGCGTATTACCTTATTCGAAGCCTATAACTTTAATCCTGCCTGGATTTTTATTTTTTCGTGTAAGTGTCTATAATCACAACAGCACAATGAAAAAACACGAATAACATACACACAATCACTTCAATTTTCAAATCTTTGCAATTTGTTTTAAGATTCCATTTCATCATCACAAGTATTTAATTCCATACTTTTAAAGTGACTATTTTTATTTGTCAAATTCTACCCACATACACTTTTTACAAATAAAAATATAATGCTGTCAAGTTATGCGTTTCATTTGACGCATAGTTAAAGTTTACTGCCTATTTGCAATCACTTTTATTTTGCACATTTGAAAATTTTGTGATTTTGCATTCTGTGATTTTAGGATCGTACTGTTGTGTACAGACATAATGATATTTGAGACTTAATGATTTCAAATCCTTCGGCAACGCTCGTGTTGCCTCGCCTGCCTGGTAATCTAAAGTTGGTAGACAGCAGGAAGCGGAAGTGACGTAGTATGATCAAGTAGGTAACATAACGACACGCAAATGGTTAACGGAAGTGCTTCTCTCAAATAAATAGGCTTCGAATAAGGTAATACGCTTAATAAGCGTTTTATTGTTAGGTAAAACGCTGCTATTAAAGACCTTTCATTTCATATCCATATTGAGGGAGTTGTTAAAAAATCTATAGTCCGCCATTTTGTAGCGGCGGCCATCTTGGACCGATTTCCATCAAACATAGCTAAGAACACTCCCGACTGGAGTTTTGGCGGGAAGTCGAAAAATACATATTGTGCTCTTATTTTATTTTCATTTTCTTGGTGTATTTTTGAGTTATATCGGATAAAGTTGATGGCATTTTGTTTGATATAGGTTAATTACAGTGCACGAGTGTTGTGAAATAGAATAACAGTGCTAATATATGTTTTTACTGCTTGCCTCCAAAATTCCATCGGACACGTTCTAGTAAAGTAGTCATCGCTTTACTTGAATGTTGGACTGACTAGAATGACTGATTACTAACGACTTACTGACTTTGTTTTGTTATTACTTCGTCCAGTTTCATTGAAACTGGCAAAAAATTGATGCAAAAATTATACTTGACGCTGGCAGTATGCAAAGAGTTTGCGATGCCATAATTGAAAAAAAAAACACTCGCGACTAATTCACCTTTGAAACAGAAAAAAAAAACCAAATCAAAATCGTTTCATTCGTTCGGGAGACGATGCCACAAACAGCCACAGACACACACAAACAGCCACAGACACACACAGACACGTCAAACTTATAACACCCCGTCTTTTTTGCGTCGGGGATTAAAAACTCATAGCGCGTAAAATGTTCCCGTAATTTCTGAGCTAAGAGATAGAGAATAGATATTTGTAGGTGGTAGAACTATTATGGTTCGCCCGGGGAAGTACCACCGCTGCACCCCCTTCTACCTTGAACCAATTCTATTGTTTCGGTGGAAAGGTGCAGTTGCCGGCAACACTTACATGAGGCGACCACCAGTCTCCGGAGTAGCAGCGCAACTGCATACGACCTCAGACAAGACTTACCTAGGCTTGCTTGAGGTTGTATGTAGATGTCCACGGGCTGCAGCGACCACTTAACACCACGTGGCCTGCATGCTCGTTTGCTACTCCATTCAACAAAAAAAAGAACCTATTTAGCACACATAAAACAGCATTTAATGCTATCTACGCGACAGGCTATTATCGCTTTAGTTTTTGTGACTTTGTAAGAACATGTTCGTTGTGGTTAATTATCATGTTCAATTTCAATTTCCAAGTCATTACATTCGAAACGCATATTTCTGTTCCCTTAAATACCTCGCGTAGTAATATCACACCAGACTTTAGCATTAGTCAGTCGATATTCTGATACTTTGGTGGCAAAAATGATTTTCCTAATACTTTGGACACTACTAACTGTGTCATGTTTGGAGGCCTCTCCTTCGCTATTAAAACACGACGGTATTCAAAACAAACGGCTGAAAGATATTCTTGATCTGTTGCAGTCATTTTTGAACGAAAACTTTCTTGCAAGCGAGTTAAACAAAATAGTTGACATTACTACTGAAGAACCAGGATTACAGGAGAACAAAGGCACATTATTTGAGGAAAAGCCTTCAATGAAAGTAAAGAGGCAAATACTAGGAATGGAGGATTCACAAATGGTTATTGGAACCTTCGCATCGGAAGTACCTATGTCGAAGAATAACAAAACTGAAGAAGTCATTGAAACCTAAAGTGTGCTTATCGTCTGTGTCTTTGAAAATATGTAAATCAGAATACATTATAAAAAATTTGAATACAGTAGTTACAACACGGATAAGCTTGTCTTTATTTTATATCTGTCATCTTAATCTTCATTATCTTCAACAATTTGTCCTTAAAGATATTCAGCTATCTTTACTTATATTAGGCATTGGAATACTATGATTTAATTAAGATTAATTTCATAACACAACGTGGATATACTTCATAAATTCTCCCTAAAAACTCTATCTTTATATTATAATTCGGATATACTTCCGAAAACCTCCGATTGAGCTGTAATTTTGCACAGGCCTTGTTTTTCGTATTTTGAGACGATTCCCCGAAGGATTTTTGGCGATTTTCTAAATTTTTTTTCCATTTTTTTGTGACAATTGACAATGAATTAATCACATTAACTAGCAATTTTATATAATATCTTCCAAGGCTTGGATAAAGATTCAAATCTTGGATAAATAATCCCCATACTTAGAACTGAAACTCAAAATTTTTTTTTTCATCAAACCCATACGTGTATCTATGAATAGGTCTTCAAAAATTATATTGAGGTTTCTAATATCATTTTTTTCTAAACTGAATAGTTTGCGTGAGAGATACTTCCAAAGTGGTAAAATGTGTGACCCCCCCCCCCGGAAACTTCTAAAATAAGAGAATGATAAAACTAAAAAAAATATATGATGTACATTACGATGCAAACTTCCACCAAAAATTGGTTTGAACGAGATCTAGTAAGTAGTTTATTTTAATACGTCATAAATCGTAAACCACAATTTTGACCGCACTAAAACCCCCTCGGTGGCCTGCCTCTGCGCTTGGGAGGACTCCGGGATCTTCATTGGAACGCACCGGTGTCCTCCACGCGCAGCACCCCAGAACGGGCCCATCTTCGGGAGAGCAGATGCTCACGGACACTCCAATTTTATTTATTTGTATATAGATATAATCAATTAATCTTAAACAAAAAATAAAATAAGAGAACATAAATTTAATTTGGAGTCACGGCTTAGGCATGTTTCGAAATGATGAAATGCGCACCGACTGTTAACATGTGTGTTCACCGATTTGAAGAGATTAAACGTAAAAAAAATAATTAAAATGCATTCCGGTAGTGCCGGCAGTAGTGAAAACTTGAACATTAACGTTGTGCATTTTTGATATTTTGGAATGGTTAGGGAATAATTTCGTACGAATTGCTTTTATTATCAGTATTATTTTTCATCTAGTATTTTCAGTAGGTTTTCATCTAGTATTTTTATAAAGTACTCACTCATTTCCTTTTACTATTTCTTCGTCACTTTTTTCATTAATAGATGTACTTGTTCAATGTCCATATTTTAAATACTTGATATAAACGAATTTTACAAGTATAGACAGTCGAGCCGTCATCAGCTGTCACCCCTCCGTCTTACGAATATTCGATCAGGCCATGTGTCCTGACTCGAGATTAACATTTTTTACCCATCCCAAAAAAGTGCACAGCGCCGATAAAGAAGTTTTCACTTCAAAAACGTAGATCCCGACGAATTGACCGTTATTTAATGGTGTTTAATAATACTTTAAACTTCAAATAGACTGCTTTTTTAAAAAGTAACTTTCGGATTTATTCCAAAAGGGCTTATGACATCTTCGGTGAAAGAATTGCACAAAGCTTTCTGAATATTTTTTATGTACACAAAACCCATTTGTTGTGTCTTCGATTATAATAGCTGTTTATCTCTCTGACGATCTCAGTTACGTTTTGGTGTCTTTTGTACTGAATCGCCTTTCAACTGTAGTGTAACAAGGTCAGCTGTAAGGGTGGATTCCAACCAACGTACTACAGTTAAGACCCGCCCGTCCGTTAACCACGTGATTTTTTTAAAGACTACAATAATAACGTCTGGAGGTAGACAGAAAGGTTGCAGGATGTTTTTGACTGACAAAAATAATAATAATAATTCATTTATTGTCTTAAAAATATAATAATTACATACTTAGTACAAAAAAACATGAAAAATCTTAATAGTAAAAAGGGGCAAAAGGAGGCGGCTCAGCTTTTGCTCACGCGAGGTGTTATCTTCGCGCAGCGCTGTTTTTCAGATGCTCCCTGGTCCCAGTCGGGAATTGGAAGTTTGTGGCAACGGCGGATCAAGGTCACACTACAAGCCGCTTTCGATTTTGTACGCGTTTGACGAAAAATAAATACACGTTATATATATTACTACAGCCCCCCTCCCCCCTTGTGATATTTCGTGTTTTTTTATGGATCCCTCCTTCCCCCTTTCAGCCTCACGTGACTATGGACAGCAAAACATAGCGCGGTCGGGTATGATGGGTGAGTGACCACTGTGGCAAAAATATCATGCGCATATTATTGTTCATTATAAATTTATTTCTTGTGCGTTGTGTCCGTGTAATTGTAAATAAACTTCATGTCATCTTTCTCATCCGGACTTATTCATTCGTTATTCCTGGGTGTAACGTACTATATTTACACTGTCATCACCTATACTTCTGGCTGACCCACAAGCTAACAAGAAGCTAACTCTTCGGAAGGCACGTTAAGCCGTCGGTCACTATTGTTTTCATTATATCATTAAACCTTGTCGGGGGCCTTATGATTTCAAAACCACTGACAGCGAGTTGGCCCCTAACCCGCATCTCCACCAATCCGCATTGGAGTAGCGGAGTGGAGTTTTGGGGGCAATCTGAAAAGTCATGACTTCGAACTGTTATTTTATTCCCCAACATCCGGTACTGTCATTTTATACCGAAAATAAATTAGGACTGCGACAAGCCGACAAGCATCTTTCAAATTCCAGTTCTAAAAGCGACTCCGATTGCGTCGCGTCATAAGAAAGAGCACTTGTTTATGAATAATCATAAATAATCATAACGCATTTAGTAATGAATGATAATAATTCAAAGAACCATTGTGATTTAAATAATAGCAATCATAACATTGGATTCAAATAAATTTGTTAACGCAACAAATATAATACCGCCTGTTACACAGTGTAAATGTTTACAAATGTAAATCAAATTGCGTGCAATAAATGTTTATTTCTCTAATTATGTCAGCTGATTCTAAGATATTGCGTTGTTGATGTTACTCGGAAAACTGATCAAAAATTGTGACCATAATTAGAATAACTATTTGAAATTTGATGATTCATAAATGAATATTTTAAATAAAAAGGTGAATTTTCGATAAAATCTTGAACAAAAAAATATTGTAGAATAAAAACCTATGTTTGAGAAAAGTTGCCCCTTTTTCATTATCGAGGATGAAATCTTCAGAGGTCCCCAGGATATTTAAACCACTCTAAAAATCCCCGGAGGCAATACTCAGTTCGTGAAGAGAGCTCTTGTATTTTTTAGTAATAGTAATAACCAATGGCAAGTAAAAATATCCAATCCAATTTTTGCCTGTTTCACTGAATTCAGTCGATATAATAGTCAATATTAGAGAATAGTCAGTCAAGTCAGTCATATATATAAGGGATTATTCCAAAACCTAGTTTTATTGTTGACGTTTTAACGTGCGAAGCCAACCTAAAGAAAAAAGGAGTACTTAGTTTGTTTCAAGTACCTAAGCAGTGGTTGAGGGTAACACGTACATCAATGATATTTTTTATAATATCATTGACGTACATAAAAAATCTCGGATGCAACTGTGTTTATGACAAAAAAATCGCAATTGACTTATTGATTGTAGATGGTCCATAGAATGTGAAAACCACTAAACAATACGAGTATGTATAAACGAAGAAATGATAGATTAATAAAATACGCGTTCATGATACCTGTTCTAATATTATTTCATAGTGAATTTTCGTAGTTGTATATGCGCTTCACGTAAATAAATCCTGATACAAATGTGATTTTCATGTATAACATTACAGTAATTCATTGCACGTATTTTCGCCGAACGTTTAAAAGCTTTTAGTTTGATGCCTGCTCGCTGCCAATATCCACGCGAGCCATGTCATCCTGGTACTGTCGCCATGAAGAAAATGTTTATTATTTTATAAAATAAAGTGTAATAAGTAATATGCATTATTAAGTTGGATTGAATTGGAGTGAATTTAAACTTTTTGGTAAGTGGATTCTTTTGTATTAACTCTCTTATTTTCTAACTGTGTGGCACGGGGTCTTCTCGTGAAACTAAGAGGGATTTCGGCTACAGTTCACCACGCTTCTGACGTGGATTATTGGACATGACATGACATGCCTTTGAGAAATAATAAGAATAACGTTACACTCATAGCCCCACATCAGGGGAGATATACCATGTGTCATAGGTACCATGGACACACACAGAGACAGAAACACAAACAACCAGACCGAGAACAAAAAATTAAACTCATCATTCAAATTTGTGCTTCACCGGGAATCGAGCCCGGGACCCTTCGATTGGCAGTCCGACACGATAACTTAAGGAAATTATTATTTAATCAAATATTATTGTCTATGAACTGTTTGAAGGCGGTTTTGACTGCCTCATCAGATTTGAATTCTTTTCCTAGCGAAAAGTTATTCAAATTCTGAAAAATGTCGTAATCGGTTGGGGCAAGATCTGGAGAGTAGAGTGGGTGACGCAGAGGTTCCAGTCGCAGCTCCTCTAACATGGCGACCGTTTGATGAACAGTGTGTGTTCTAGCTTTATCCTGAAGGAGCAGAGGGCTAGAGCAATTCATCAGTCTCGGGTTTTTAATGGCGAGCTTTTCCATCATTGTATTGCAAATGTTGTCAACACAAGTCTGCAGTAATCGTCTGGCCTGATCTCAAGAAGCTGTAGTGGATAGCACTAGCACTGGTCCATCAAACACTAACCAAAATCTTTTTATTGATCAGTTTTCGCTTAGGGCATAGTTTTGCCGATTCTCCAGTGTTAAGCCATTGTGATGATCGCTTCTGATTGTCGTACATAATCCATTTCTCATCCCAAGTCACAATATGGTTCAAAATCCTCTCAGTCGTCACAATACGATTGAGCAAAGTATCGCAGCAAGTGACGCGTGTTTGTTGTTTAGCTTCATAATTCGTGCGTTACCCACTTTTCGAGTTTTTTGACTTTCCCGATTTGGCGTAAATGGATAAATGTCGTTTTGTCACTTACGCCGAAGGCTGCTGCTAATTCAGGAGTGGTTTGAGATGGATCTGCTTCCACTATCACCATCAATTCTTCATCTTTACGAGGCTTATTGTGTTAATCGAAATTTCCAGAACGGAAACGTCGAAACCAACAACAAACCGTTCGTTAGCGGAGCCTGGTCCGTGCACATACGTCGTTAATTCTTTGAGTCGTTTCTGCAGCACTGGTGCCACGGTGGAACTCGTATTCTTAAATATCGCGAATTTTCAATTTGTCCATAGTTGTTATTATAGCAATGTTGAAGCTCAAATAAACGAGATGAAAACAAATGAAATACGAATTTTCAAACAGTATTTTTCTGGCTTTATTTCGAAATAAATTTGAATTTGGAATTTTTATTTAAACGCAAGATATTTGATTTTAAAGTTGCCAGTATTGAGTATCGGTAATTTCATATTATTATGGAAAGACCTATTACAAATGAGAATTTACTCGAGCATCATGAGGACAATATAGATTGCACGGTACGGTAGGAAGAAAACGGTCATGTTTTCTTTTCTTTCACGGGCGTGGAGAGCGCCTACAGGATTTTATAAAATGGGCAAGGATAAAAATTATTATTAAAAATATTGCGCGTGACAAATTAGGGTCAAATAGATTAAATGCATGGTAAGTAATTTGACGATTTTGGTATAAATAAGAAGGCGGGTCGGACAAAACCAAATAAAAATATATATTTCGTCCAATGTTTATTAATTAATTATTTAAAAGTAAATCGCCAAACTATAATGTGATATATTCTAATCTGACAATTATGACAACTGGAGGTGAGAAAAAATATACAAAAACTTAAGCGGTCCCAACACTCCGAGAGTACGTACACAGAGCGTAATGTATACTCCATACCTTAATTTGACGTGCTCGACAAAATCAAAAAACGTGGGCTAACTAAACTATAAGGTCTCTAAAGAGGTCAACATTTGTTACCTATCGAGTGAAAAGGCTAGAACTATTTTTGTAATCCATAGATTCTATAAACATAAAAGTAATCTTTTGGCTGTTACTTTGTTCGCAATGTAGTACATTCGAATATATCGCGATGATATGAATTGATCTTAAATAGTATGCTGCAAATAATCTGTTGATAAGATGTATCGTTGAAATGATACAGACGAATGAAACTTGTTAATACTCGCATCAACTTAGTTGCTATCCTAAATTAATAGATTAGACACGAATATTATTGAACTTCGTAGGTATAGCTTCGTGATTAGGAATAGATATACGGTATCCCCTTCCTAATCGTAAGAGGCGACCAATAGGGGGCTTCCATGGCTGCGGGCGGTGAGAGTGGGAGCTCGACCCGTCCAGCCAGCAACCCCGGGAAGGACGGCGGTGTGTGCGTGGCCGCATGCCGCCGTAAGCATCGGAAGGTGCAGGAGATAACATAGACAAAGATGGTCCCGTTCCAGGGCGTCGCGTATGGAGGACACCGGTGCGTTCTATGGGAGATCCCGGAGTCCTCCCCAAACGCAGAGGAAGGCCGCCGAGAGGGTTTTAGTGAGGTTCAAATCCCACATAACCCGGTGTCCTCTCCCAAGGTGCTGGTACCTTTTCTTAAGGTTTCCCCCCTGATACCAAAAAAAAAAAGGTATAGTATACAACGTTATCTAGATAATCTGATTAAAAAAACTGTTTTATTGTATTTCAAAGAAAATAATCAGATAGCAGTTTTATGATCGTAGAACGACCACTCAAAAAAATTATATTTTTTTTAAATTATACATTTAGTAGGTGGTAGGAGTTTTATGGTTCGCCCGGGTAAGTACCACTGCGCACTGCTGTGAATCAATTTATTTATTACTAGCAGCCGCCCGCGACTTCGTCCGCGTGGACTTTGCTTCAGAATTTTTCCAAATAAAAGCTTATTATATCAGCTACCTGCCAGTGAAAGTCGGTCGTCCGGGTGCTATATAATAATAACAGTCATCACGTAGACTATACATTAGGCACTGTATATAGACTACATAAATGTACTATACATAGACTATACAATTTTTTTCAACCTTTTTTTTATGTCCCATTGCTGGGCACAGGTCTCCTTCTCACAAGTGAGAGGGATTTAGGCCATAGTCCACCACGCTGGCCAAGTGTGGATTGGTGGACGTCATGCTTTCGAGAAATTATGAATTTCTCTCAGGCATGCAGGGCGATGAAGAACATCGTAATCAATTAAATATCACGATATTTTCCATCACCGTGGAGCAGCGATAAATGCGCACATTACAAATTTCTTTGTCATAGGTGCGCGCCGAGGATTTGAACCCGGGATCGGTCGCGTAGAAGACCGCGGCTTTTACCACTCGGCCATCGCTGCTCTTACATAAAAATCTTATATTAGCAGCAGACTAAATATACATAAAAATCTTATATTACGGACGTTTTTTCGGCTAGGTTACCTCTCCGCAACGCACCATAAGGAACTTCGTTCCAAAATCGTTTTCGTTTTATTTCTTTGTTTAATTATACACATATTTACGGATGGTTCACATTTTTGTTGAAATAATTTAGTATTTTTTGGTTTTATTTCAGTACCTACCTACACATGGACATAGATGGCTTACGATTGGGATTATACGAACAAAATGTCAGGTTCGACAGGCAATGGTGTATCGAAGATATATATTACGGAACTGAAAGGTAGGCATAGGTAGGATTGTATGCTTCGTTTTTTCTTTGTAGATAGTTTTGAAAAGTTTCTCAATCAGTAAATTACTGCCATAGAATTCATTTTCTAAAAAATAATAATATTTGTAAATTTATTTCTTTTATTAACAACACTTTTAACATAATGCATAATGAATATTGTGATCAGTGACGTGCCCAAAATAATGCGGCTCAAAGAAACGCGTGGCATCGGTTCGCCGTCCCTGCTGTAAGCCATTTAACCATCTTGATGAAAGGATATTAAATAATTTATTAACATCCTGGGTTATACACTTGATGTTTGTCATTGATGTACGGCCATCGGCTGACAGTCATCCGCTTTGGGTGCGCTAAGGCTTATATTATAATATGGGCTAGGAAAAAAAAGCGGGCGGAAAAAACTCCAGCCCTGTTTTAAATAAATTTTCAGGTAGAGATTACCTACGTTTATGATTATGGTTAAGATATCTGTGTTATTGAAGACCCATGTGGCGCAATGGTTACCATGCCGGACTGCTGATCGGAGGTTCCCGGATTCGATTCCCGGCGAATCAGAAATTTGAGTGATGAGTTTAAATTTCTGTTCTCGGTCTGGGTGTTTGTGTTTCTGTCTTTGTATGTGTCCATGGTACCCACGACACAGGGTATATATACCCTACTTTGGGGCTATGAGTGTGATGTGATGTGATGTGATGTGAAGAGTGTGTTTATTTATGGTATGTAACACTACCTTGCCATGAACGACCAATTGTTTTATAGAGGGATGTATGTACTTGAATACGATGTATGTACATTTACTTTCCCCAAACACAAACACACACCCACACATACGCACACACACACACATACACACAAAGCTATCAATTACAATATTTTTTTTCTTATTAGTTTTCTTACAATCTGTTCTGCCTTACAAATATTGTACAATTTCGGAAGAGTCTAGACCCCTTATCACAGGGAATCCTAGTATGGGGCCTAGTGCACATTTATATTACTATGTATACTATTATGTAATAAATATGAATAAATGAATATGAATGAATAAATGAATATATCGGTTCCTACGCAAAAATACAGATACATTATGATACAGAGAAAGATAATAAATATAGGTTTAGATGTGTGGGGGATATCAATCAAACCCATCGATTGAGTGTTTTCTCTGGAAGTGCAATTAAAAGTTTGATATTGCAGCTGTAAACTTATGATAACAAGTAATTAAGTTTGCAGTACTCCATTATTAGTTTCAGTTGCGTTTATCTAGCGATCCGGTACTGACGTATCGATTAAATATTTCATAAAAAATACACATGTGAAGTAGGCTTTATATATTACTTTTATTACGTTTTATTTGTAAATGTAAACACAAAGCCCAAAGGAGTAAATTTCATTATAAGTATATAGTGCGAATTTAGGTTACGAACTTTTACGTCACTTAATATTTTTATATTAGTAAACATTTAATATGCATATTTCATGATTTCGGACTGTTTTTATAAAATTTCCGGAATATCGGGGTCGTTAACTAGTTAAAAGGTTGTCATCATTAAGGAATCTATGAGTGACAGCGAAGGTAATTTCTTGATTACTTGTCTTAATAGCGTTTAAGTGACAATATAATCGTCATATACATAAATCTTGGTAGAATTTTCTTTCATACGGTGCTAACATGTTCAGCCTGGTTGCATGACATCAACAGCCCGCTGTCGTGTCGGTAAAGCTCTAAAATTGCTTATAATACTCGTATAAAGCAACTTACTTTTCTGCGCGTATACGGTTGTTTCAGCATACGCGCTTACATATGCGTCATTTTTTGCACTTCAAAAATCATCAAGCTTATTGACTTTTTTAGCCCCTAACCACTTATACGAGCTTATAAGCGCGTCGCATGGCCCGAGCGAAGCCAAACGGGCGCGGTCGGGTGTGAGATGGGTGAACGCTAGTGGCAAAGAATTTCATGTGCTATTCCGTGCTTCGGAGGGCACGCTAAGGCGGTCATGGTGTGGTCGACATCAGTCGTTAAATCTTGTTGGACGCCTTATGGGCTGCTAGAAAACATCTGACAACGGGTTGGCCACTAACTCGCATCTCCACCAACCTGCTTTGGAGCAGTGTGGTGGGGTAAGCTCCATTACAAAGAAATTTGTAATGCGCGCATTTATCGCTGCTCCACGGTGATGGAAAATATCGTAATATTTAATTGATTACGATGTTCTCCATCGCCGTGCGTGCCTGAGAGAAATTCATAATTTCTCGAAAGCATGACGTTAACCAATCCGCACTTGGTCTATGGCCTAAATCCCTCTCACTTGTGAGAGGAGACCTGTGCCCAGCAGTGGGACATAAAAAAGGTTGAAAAAAATATGCTTCAAATTTCTGTTTGAATAATTGAACAGTAGACTTTTTTTGTTACTATTGGGACTCCAAGGTGGAGAGGAGAGGAAGGCGGAAGGAGATGCAGCAGCAGTGACGTCAGAGGAGCCCGAGCCGAGGGAGCGGACCATGCACTGCATCGTAGGTGGCGCCCACGCTTTCATACTTCGGGTAAGATATTATAACTCTTGTTTAATAATAAATAAATATCTTTGGACAATTCACACAACACCATCTGATTCCAAACTAAGCAGAGCTTGTACTATGGTAATCAGAAAGCTGATAAACATACTTATATAATTCTAAATACGTACTTAAATAGATAACTTAACACCCAGACACAGAACAAATAGTCATGTTCATCATACAAATATTTGTCCTGGGTGGGAATCGAACCCACGACCTCACGCTTCGCAGTCGGCTCATCACCCACTACGCCACGGAGGCTGTCATAACGATGTGTTTAAAGAGGTGCTTCAAATGCTGCAACCCTTTTTGCGTCCTACTACTTATTATTAAGTCTCTCCTTATTATTGGCGAAGCCTGGAAGAAGTGCGGCTAACCCACATTTTCCTGAAATTGAAAAAAGCCCTACCCATGGACGAAGAAACGGATAGAGAAACGGATCGTTCACTTATTATATTCAAATGGAGTATGGAGCATGAAGGTCACGTAGAATTAACATGATGTCTGTCTGTCATCAGGCTGTATCTCATGAACCGTAATGGCTAGACATTAGAAATTTTCATAAATGATGTATTTCTGCTGCCTCTATAATAACAAATACTAAAAATAGAGAAAAGTAAATATTTAGGGGGCTCCAATACAACAAACGTGATAGATAATGGTGCGGAACCCTTCGTGCGTGAGTCCGACTAGCCCTTGGCCGGTTTTAGTTGCCTCTTAGGGTCAGGCAGGCTATTCCCAAGCCTTACTAACATTACGAAGCCTACGTTCATCTTATACTTTTTCATATCACATGTAATGAAACAACGAGTTTTGATTTCTGTTTTGCCAGTCGAAACAAGACAATTTCAAACCAATGCGAATGTGTCAGTCAGAAACAACGTTGTTTCTGCCCTAGGGGAGAAACAACGTTGTTTCTACCCGGTATTATTCTTATGCCGGCATAAGAATAAATAATACTACGTAGAACGGAAACTCCCGCTCAAAACGGGCTCAAGGTCACGATATTAGCCTACACTTTAATTTCGGCTAAACCGACTACTGAAGACGGGCTGTCTCGGACGGGCGCGTCAATTACAATAACGGCGCCAAGTTAATGTGGTATGTTTGGTTGTACAAACAATTCTAAAACAATGCCAAACTTAAGTTTTTTTAGTTTGCCCAAAGATGATGCGAGATAAGTAATATTTTTTAAATATTATTCCTTTTCCGTACCTAATTTATCAAAAGGATGTGACCAGTTCTTTTTGTGTAGCCAATTGTTTCACTTTCACTCAATTATAAAAAAAATGTTAGATAACTACAGCATTTTAACATGTCGCCAAAATATTTTTTAATAGCCCCCGCCATCGGTCATTGAACCTTTCTCGATTGTTTTGCCTCGCGATTGCGGCGCGCGCCGCGGCACTGGCGCACGCACGTTATACTTAATATGTAATTCGTTTATTTTAAACCTACACTACGTAATTGGCTAAAATGGCTTCATTTGGTATGGTACTCATAATAATTTATTATTCATGAGCAGGTATTTATAGTGTAGGTAAGTATTTATAATTCTCATACTTTGTAATACTACACTAAAATAATGATTTTTAAGTAAAGGAAAACTTATATTTATTTTAGCTACCTATATTATCTATAAAAAAGCAGTATTAACAGTTGACAACCCTGTCAACACGCCTGGGCGACAGAGGGGCGTAACGAGGTGACGGGGGAAGTAGGTATAAAAATAGCGGCGTTTTCCACCCGGTCAAAGGAGATTCCGTTCTATGTAATTATTATTTATTCTTATGCCGGTACCTTCATTTGTTTATTATTTACGTCTTTATTTCAAGTCTGTCAGAATCGCATTGACAACTATCGTCAAATCGTTGTCAAAAGATATTACTGCGCTATTTGTCTGAAATAGTCTTACTTCGACTGGCTACAGAAATCAAAACTCGTTGTTTCATTACATGTGATATGAAAAATACAGTGTGTGGCTCGGGATGAAACAAAGACGATTTCAGACCAGGCGATGACAGGCCCTCGTCAGAAATGGTCTTGTTTCACCCCTTGCTACACAATATACTATTCTTAAATAATCCATTTTTATGGTTTTTCAGATATCAAGTTTCTTTGGACTTGCACCCCTGAAGTTTGAATCGCGTGGCAATGGATACACGGTCACAATATCCAGTGCTATGTGTGCTTATAGCTACATATTCGTTACTGTACTGGGTGAGTATTTATCTCAACGTTATCATCAGTGTTACTATCAGTATCAACTATAATAATAAATTATTACAGACCGTTCAAGAGCGATTTCAAACCATTTTTTTCTACCCGTGTACGGTCATGTCACCATACACGCGTACGTGTACGTACGTACACGCGTGCTACTTTTTACACGTCAAAAAACTACGAGTGTGTACTAATTTATACGAGGTTATATTCAAGTCAACGTTCGTACCAGTTATATGGCTACAACCATTTTTGCGTCCCACTGCTGGGCCGCGTCTCATCCGTAATTCAATAATTAGGGAGGCCTGGAGCTTACTCCACCACACTGCTCCAATGCGGGTTGGTGGAGATGCGGGTTAGTCGCCAACCCGTTGTCGGATGTTTTCAAACCGCCAATAAGACCTCCGACAAGGTTTAACGACTGTTATCTTTCGACAACAACCGGGACCGACGGCTTAGCGGCCCCCCGAAGCACGGAAACGTGCATGATTTTTTTTTGCCAGTAGCGGTCACCCATCTCACCCGACCGCACCCGTTTGGCTTAGTTGCATAGATCGCTTGCATTCTACGCTAACCGCCGGGCCATGCGCACACCAGTTACATTGTACATAGTTGCAAAAGCTCGCCGCACGCGCTCCCGAGACCAAGTTTATTTAGGGGAGCTCGTGTGTGGTAGCCAAATATGATACACAATTCTTCTTAATAACTTCTTTTATTTTCTTTTAACAATTTCTCTTCTTTATTGTAACTTTTTAACTTTCACAACTTCTTCGCACACTTTTCACCTTGATCTCTTTTTACAACTTTCGCCATCTTATATATTCCTTACATACACCGTTCATTCATTCCCGGTTACTCCGATCACTTCATCATCATTTAATCACCTTACGTTCCGTTACACTTTACTCTAGTTACAAAAAATCCAACATATATATGCTTGTATACATAAAAAACTGGCACTGGGCAAAAGGTAGCAACTCGGCTTTTGTTACCGCGGGGTGAAGACCTCGTGTAACGCTGATTTACGTATAGAAAATACACATAGGTATAATGTGCAAATTTTAATGTTTTTGTTCAAAAATATATTTTTAAGTTCAATGCAGTTTTTTAAATAGACTGTACAGAGTAGCACAAAGAGAGTACAGTTCAGATGCACACGGAATACATAATACAGGGCGTCCCAAGACTATGGGACATGAAGGGAAATTACTTTAAATATCGTAGATAGGATATTTTACAGAAAGAAGACTTTATGTTATTTTTAAATGTTAGTAATACTGCATTCAAAGATATTCTAAAAATTATTTGCATCGACTGGGAATCGAACCGACTTAATTGTGAAAAAAATCACCCGTATTTTTATGATGCCAATGGAAAGAATGAACAAAAAATAATAACTCTTCTTAAGTAACATAGTATCTTAAAAAAAGAATAACGTTAAATGTTTGATTCAATTTTCAAGAAAATTATTTATTACCGACGACGACGTCCGAGCGAAATTATCATTTCATAGATAGCATTGATAATTCGCAAATACGACGAATTACGATATTTTAGGTAGGTACTTTCCCTTCTTGTCCCATAGTTTTAGGACGCCCTGTATATAGATTCACATGGGATACACTACAGATAAACTAGATTTAAAAGATATGGATAGACGATCTTTTATTTCATTTCTTTACAATCAAATAACAAACTGCTGATTTTAATTTTCGTTTCTTTTCCCGCAACAGTAATCGTCACAATCATCGGTCTGGTGGCGGAGATCAACGTGGGCGTGGAGGTATCTGTGCGGATGTCGTCTCGAATGTCGCAAGTCGTGTCGGCGTGCGACGTGCTGGTCGTGGCGGTGACGGCGGGCGCCGGCGTGTACGGCGCACCGCGCAGAATGCGCGCCATGTTCAAGTTTATGGAGACTGTTGCTGCTGTGAGTGAATGAACGATTTCCTTCGTCTGCGAGCCTAATTTTATATTGCTATTTTAAGGGTCTGATTAGCCGAATGAAGCGCGCATGGCCCGACGGTTAGCGTAGAACGCAAACGATCTATGCAACTAAGCTAAACGGGCGCGGTCGGGTGTGAGATGGGTGACCGCTAGTGGCAAAAAAAATTCATGCGCGTTTCCGTGCTTCGGAGGGTAACGTGCCCTCCGAAGCCCGTCGGTCCCGGTTGTTGTCGATAGATAACAGTCGTTAAACCTTGTCGGAGGCCTTATGGGCGGTTTGAAAACATCCGACAGCGGGTTGGCCACTAACCCGCATCTCCACCAACCCGCATTGGAGCAGCGTGGTGGAGTAAGCTCCAGGCCTTCCCAATAATGGGGAGAGACCCGTGCCCAGCAGTGGGACGCAAAAAGGGTTGCGGCCAATTAGCCGCATTCGAAGTTTGGCGTTCATCTGTTCCCTTCTCAATCAATCCAATTCAAAAGTGATTTCGCAAACTTAATGAGAAGGCTTCAACTCCCAACGGTGAAACGGTTCGACCTGATTTTTGTATGGAAATAGGCTAGAGACTAGATGTTTTACGTGGGTAAAACCGCGAGGCATACCGAGAGTCTCTATATTTACCTTTTTTTAGATCAATAAGCGTTAAAGCGTTAAGCGTCAAAAATTTTACACTAGTAATTTGATAATGGTGTAAGAAAAACAAATCTGAAAGCTATAAGCCTCTTCGTACACAAGGCTACCCAAATCTCCGATACTTGACGATTTTGTCTTGTCTCCAATCGACTATCGCAATACAAATTCATTGAGGTTCGTACACTAGTCGCGTCGCCGACATTCGTCCCGCGACTCGCGTCGCGCCAGTCGCGCGCTACCTGCCGGTCGAGATCGTCGCTACATAAGTCGCAGAGATTTTCAAGATGGCGGAACAATTATTAAATATTAAATTTGTTTCTGAGATGGAGAAATATTCTTGTTTATATAATTATAACCTAAACGAATATTCTAAAAAAGAGATAAAAGAAAAAAGTTGGGTAGCAGTAGGAAATGCCGTTAATTTAACAAGTTGGTATCTTTTGCAGCAACAAACACTCTGCGGTTTATGTTTTTTTCTATGTACGGATGTACCCACAGTATCTTCGGATACGATAATTTCTTTGTTTCCGTAATGATTGTACAAAATAATGGTTTCATCATCACTTGAGTCAGACATTTTGTAAACGTGTGATCTGTTCTAGTCGCTACGTCTGCAGTGGCTGAACAGGCAATTCACGTCTTGCGACTCAATGTCGTGTGTACGGACCGTGCGCTACTCGACACTCGCGACACGATACTAATGTAGTATACAACATTAGTATCCAAGATTTGCGTAGCCTTGTGTACGAAGGGGCTAAATAAATTCAAAAAGAAGGACAAAAGTCAGAGAAAAAACAGCCGATGGATTTCTGCAAATATATCATGTACTTATATTGCAACATGGTGGTCACATGTAACACTGGCCGACAACCGCTATTTTCCTCCGAAACAAAATTTGCTTTAATGGGTCATTTCAAAAATATATTCTTTTGTTACACCAGGTGGACATAAACCTAGGCGCACACTACTCCTTGGTGACTGAGCGCAAACTCTGCGCTATCTTGCTCGCCATACTTGTTTTCTTCTCTGGGCTCCTGGTTGATGACTTCTGCCTCTATGTACTGCAAGCCAAACGTATCAACAGAACATGTAAGTTTTTTAAAGCAGAACTTAAAAAAAATTATATGGATTATAGGCGGTAGAACTATTATTGTAGGTAGTGAAACTATTATTGTAGGTGGTAGAACTATTATCGTTCGCCCGGGGAAGTACACTGCACCCACTTCTGCCGTAAACCAATTCTATTGTGTTTCGGTGGAAAGGTGCAGTTGCCGGCCACACTTACATGAGGCGACCACCAGCCTCCGGAGTAGCAGCGCAACATACGACCTCAGACAAGACTTACTTACGCTTGCTTGAGGTTTTATGTAGATGTCCATGGGCTGCAGCGACCTCTTAACACCACGTGGCCTGCATGCTCGTCTGCTACTCCATTCAAATAAAAAAAATTCATTGCAGCACATGGATGGACATCGTCATATTAAAACGGTACTGGAGCTGAGCTAAGGCTGAATAATAATAGCTTCAATCCACCAAAAACAACTCACGGCAGACATGTTGCTCTGGTGGCGTTTACATCGCAATTTATGTCTGTCTATACGTGTGATACCTAGATTTATTCTCAAACAAACACATGCCTTTAGAACAATTAAAAACAGCGAAACAAACATATACACTAGAATTTGAAATTAGCTCCAGAAGACTTTTGCTTTACGCTGACAAATTAAATCCTTTTCCAGGGGAGGTAGTAGGCAACTACTTAGGCTTCTACCTGCTGTGGTACGTGGTGATGATTTTGGAACTGCAATTCGCGTTTACTGCTCTTTCAGTGCGTGCGCGTTTCCAAGCTGTAAACGACGCCCTCTCCCTCACCGCGAGGCATATAGCTGTGCCAGGTTTGTCATTCGTACGTTATTTCGTGTTTATAAAAATAGTTCACTAGTATTAGAGACATTGTAGTCTCGGGTCCTCTAGGAGTGGAAAGAATTAAGTAACGCTTAAATTTCACTTAACAAGTTTACTTTACTAATGTGAGTGTTCAGGAACAGAGTCCTTAGTGTAAGTTTGTAAACGCGCAAACGTTACTACTGCGTCAGAGTTAAAATTGGACAGATAGATCTTAGTTTGAAAGGAATAAGGTCGATAATTAAATTCTTAACGCAAACGCGTTAGTAACGTATTCGCGTGTGCAGACTTACACTAAGGCCTCTGTACAATGTAATGCCTACGTCAACTTCAGCCTTATATTTCGGTTAATGAATATAAATGAAAATCTACCATTTTATCTATCATGTTGGCCAAATACTGGTTCAAGTGCAAGGGTTAGTGAATCACACGCCCTTGAGAACTCATAATAACCCTTAGGAAGTAATTCTTTAAAGAATTAAATCTGGATCGCTCAGGCGTTGACCTTACCACTAGGCCAGCCTCAACTAGATGGAGAATGGCTGATGGAGATGTAACGATAATAGCAAACCCGCTGTCGGGTATTTTCAAACCGCCCATATGTTCTCCGATAAGTTTTAACGATAATGGCCCTCTGACATATTCTCTGAAGCATGTAAATGCGCATGAAATTTCCCACTAGCGCCATTTTAGACTCAATTGCGTCCGTTTCGCTTAGCGACATAATAGGCATGATGACACTATCAAAGAATCAGAGAATAAATGGTTTTACAAAAAAGTATATGCTAAAAAAGTTCTAAAATATGATCCCGTTTTAATTTAAACATTAAGATTAATAAGATTTTCAATAAAATAAAAGTATTAAATACAGCAATCGGCCATGTTGTCTGAAACGCCAATCAAAAGTAATGACGTCACGTCTCAGTAAATGTCATTGTGTTACTTGAAGTGTGACGAGCAAGCCGACGCCATGATACCTACGAGTGTTTTCGCGCTTAATTCAAATTACATAGCAGAAAATACATTAATTTACATTAAAACTTAAGTTTATTGCTGAAATAAACTTTTTTTCGAAACTACTAGACGTGTACCTACTACAATAAGAAAATGTATTTAAAAATCTGTCATCATGCCTATTCGCTTAGCGACATGATTCGCTTGGATTCTACGCCAGCCAAAAAGCCATGTTTTGACAACAGCAATAAATTTTTCAGTGGAGAAGCCTAAAGCGCCGAGTCCTCTCAACATATTCGCGATTCGTCTCACCAGCACCGAGAACAGGCGATGCACCAACGTCAATCTGAGCGTCAACACCTTGTTGGAGAAGGATAATACTGTCATTGTGCGAAATGCAGGTCTATTTTTTTTGGTACTCAAAAAACAAAAGCAGAATATATTAACCTTACCTAGCAGCATATATGAATCTTACCTCACACGATCAGCTGTCACGTGTGACCATTATCAACCCATAGCCATTCTGTTATCTCAAATATATTATTATGTACTTTTTTTTTTTAAAAAGAGTGCTGGGAGTTTTTTTCCGCCGCCTTTTTACTCTCAGCTCAACATCTAACCCAAACGGGCACTTAAAGGCGATGACCGCGAAAAAATGACATTCATTAAGCGAATATTTTGTATTCCTAATATGAAATAAATATTTTTTCTTTCTTTCTTTCTTTCTTTCTTTCTTTGAACTATTTCTTTTTATTGAAGCTAGTTGTAGAGTGGCTGCAACCCTTTTTGCGTCCCACTGCCCAACAGTCTCTCCCCATTATTGGGGTGGCCTGGGGCTTACTCCACCGCGGGTTGGTGGAGATGCGGGTTAGTGGTCAACCTGCTGTCGGATGTTTTCAAACCACCCACAAGGCCTCCGACAAGGTTTAACGACTGTTATCCATCGACAACAACCAGGACCGATAGCTTAACGTGAAACACGCATGAAATTTTGCCACTAGCGGTCACCTATCATACACCCGACTGCGCACGTTTGGCTTAGTTGCATAGATCGTTTGCTTTCTACGCCACTCGAGAAGAGAAGGCTTTGAAGGAGAGATTTTTTTAATAGCTTTCTTGAAAAACCCCATGTCATAGTCCACTGGAAATGCCTCAGCTTTCCAATTGACTGTAAGCGGCAGCTGATGAGTTATGAGACAACCGGAGGGTTTTCAGTGGTAAAAAGGAACGTTCAAAGCGGATATCATAAAAAAATGACATATTAAACAGTACTGTACCGTTATTCGACCTAATATTATGAGAGTGGCTTCCGTTTCCGTAGTGTACTAGTCGCTTAAATCCGGTCCGCCAGCGCCCCCTATACCTAACTCCAGCTTGTTCATTTCCGGTTGGTCGAAATTTTGCGACACTAGCGCCACCAAAGGCAGGTTATGACGAAGGAGTAATTTTAACCTCATTGGCTGTTCTGTTCCCGCACGAGGCGGTCACTGGCTCGCTTGGCTCGCAAGCGCTGGACCGTCTTACTTATACTAGTCGTACTTGCAGTGGATTACAGTGGTTTTAAGGATTAATCCTATCTTAAGTATAAATCCTATCTTAAGTATATAATTTTATACTTAATAATTAATAACGAAGTTTTTCGTTCGGTAAAAGTGTTGATCTTAAGTATACAATTTTATACTTACTAATTAATAACGAAGTTTTTCGTTCGGTAAAAGTGTTTTGTTACATATAATACAATACAATATAGATAATATGGTAGTAACAATAAAGGTGAGTTTTAACCTTTTCTTTTTAAGAAACTCTTAGTCCATTTGGTTTGGACAGCGTAAGTTTCAAGTATACATCTGTTTATAGTGTTATGAAGGTAAATTCATTATTTTCAACGAATTTTTTTTTTTTAAATTCGTTTTGGTTTATGAATTTAGTATAATTATGTTACGATTATTATTAATCGGTTGAACATCTAAAACGGGCGTTACTTTCCGTTTGGGATGTTCTTTATTTTCAGAGATGTATAAAGTAAATCCGCCTGCGCCCAGTACGGAGTTGGATACAACAAGGAATCGTCGTGATGTAAACAAGGTATGGGTCGATGCAAGAGGCGTGAACGTAACTAAAGATGCCATCTCTCTCATCAGAACCGTAAGTTTAATCAACTTATACATGCAGCTAGTATAGATGTCTTCTGGCAGTTTTTATTACTAGGCAGTGTATATATAACTTTATATATAGTGTCGAAATTCTATGTGATCGACCCAGATTAACGTGGACTTCTATATCGACGTGACGAATGTCCCACGTTGGTTAGCCAAGCCAGTTGTAAAATATGGTGCCACCCAGCTATCACTAAATGTTTTGGTGCATATATATGTGGAGGATCCGTCCATTTCTTACATCCCGGAGACATGCTCTAGCAATCAAATAGTTCGCAATGCTTCTTCTGACCTGAATTGCAGCAATGCCCGCTACACAAAGTACAAAGGCAGTACTTGCACTCATCTGGACTTAACGTGTCATGACAGCTTTATAATAAAACTTATGCCTTACAATTTGGGTGTTGACACTATAATAAAAAATAATAATAATAATGCTATGAAAACAGGATAATTGTTAATTCATTTATGTTAACAATTTTTGTTTTCATCAATAACAATTTAATCAATTAGAAAGTTAATTGATACTTACTAAATATATTATATTTATTAATTAAATATGAATATAGACTTCCTGCTATAAAATTAAATAAAAATTAATGTTGCTTAAAAAAAATAATATAGTTTTAAGTTTTTAAGGTTTATATTCTGGACCTTTCTAGCTAAACGAAGCTTTAGTATTTTAATTTTGTTGTTAATGTTGTTATACATTAAAAACGTGTGAAGCTTTGGTGATATATTTTACGACGTGACGTCAGGACGTGCTGTTGCGCTTTCTATCTAATGTTGAATCTTAAACGTACTGAACGTGAACATTTCTTAAATTATTCGAAATCTAATTTTGGTATGTAATTCGGTAAATAAAGTGCTTCGATTAAACAATTAAAAATTTTGTAGTCAACATCCCAATTGTCTATACCACCTTGTGACGTTAAAAATTTTCTTCTCATACACATTGTATCAGGAAGTCTCTGCTGGTAGAAAGTTAGAAAAGCAAACTCTATCCCACCAGGAAAAGAGCACTAAAAAGAAGATCTGACTCACCGGGTCAACCTTTTCATGCCGACAAGCGAGATATATATATATATATTGCTAGTGCTGAGGAGCAACGCCCTGCACTCCCAAAATGATGCTAACTCTCCATCCCACCGGGAAAAGAGAGCTCTAAAAAGAGGATCTGACTCACCGGGTCAACCTCTTCATGCCGACAAGCGGGATATATATATATTGCTAGTGCTGAGGGTCACCGCCCTACACTTCCAAAGTTATGCTGGCTCTCCATCCCACCGGGAAAAGAGAGCACTAAAAAGAGGATCTGACTCACCGAGTCAACCGTAAGACCGTAAGATGGAAGCTTCGCGAGAAGGGCCTTGTGCCAGACCCGGTCAAAGGCCTTTGCGATATCCAGGCTGACTGCCAAAGCCTCCCCGTTACCCTCGATGGCTTCAGCCCAGCGGTCAACCTTTTCATGTCTATCAAGCTGGATATATATTGCTAGTGCTGTGTACCCTTACACTCCCAAATTGATGCTGAACTCTTCATGCCACGGGAAAAGAGAGATTACACTGAAAAAGATGATCTGACCCACGGAGTCAACCTTTTCGTGCCTGTCAGCCCAAAATGATACTAAATCTCAATTCCGCCAGGCAAAGATTCGAGAAGAAAGAGAAAGAAGAGATTGTACTGAAAAGAGGATATGACTCACCGAGTCAACCTCTTCGTGCTGGTCAGTTTTGGATATATTTTGCTACCGCTGAGTATCTATGAGGACGCCGCCCTACATCCTCATGGTTAACTAACCGGATCCCGTTCGAAGCAAAACCGCTCATTGGTTAAATTCTTTCGCGACCAACACCTTGGTCAGTAAAAACTCCTTAAATATGTTGATGAGGCAGGGTATAAGAAAAGCGGCGACACCCTCTCCCAATGTCATTGGTGTTTATCGGAACCAAAAGCGACTGCCAATTTTTAGTTTAGGAAAATTGAATGAGTTGGTTCACGTAGGAAATTTCTTGTCTCGCATCATGTATTTGATTTATGCCAGTATTACTTGTAATAACTTGTCTGTCGTGTATCTCAGCGTATACATCCTTATCGCATTGGACTGACCACTACAGTTGTCAGAGCGGATCTTTATCCCTCTGAAAGGCGCAGCAAAATACTGCGCAAACGTACCTGTCGTGGTAATATCTTGATTAAGCTACTTGTAGCCGGCTTCGGAGGGGCGGAGATTCGTTGTAAGTACTGTAGCTCGGAAAGCAAGGCCTTTAATTTATTCGGATGACTTCCTTTTGGTATATCAGGACTCAGCCCTACTAGGTGCACATATCGAACTTGGTCTGCATGCAGTAGTAATATGGCTGGAAATAAACACCGAGAAGTCAATCCTTACACCAAGAGGGCACATTCTATTCAATTCATTTTATTTGCAAAGGCTCCTTGAATTTCTCGAAGGGGTGATTTGGGATACTTTTGTATTTTGCTATCACGAAGTATATAGATCTACAGGAGACAATAAGAATGATTTTCGTGGCTACGACAGGTCACCTTTACCATCAGTCTTTTCAAACTCAGGCGATAGTCTCTTATTCATCGGTCACTTTCGTCGCGCTATCTTATAACCGGGCCTGGTTGGGGTGCCAGGGCCAGGCAATCTTAGTCTAATGGGACGATTGGACAGCATCAGATCTTCTGCTCTGATTAAAAGGCTGCTACATTTCGGATGCTTCAGGTTACGGCCAGTTCCTGAAATTCAGCCTTGCTTTAAATGTGACAACCGCACTAGGGTCTTCTACCTGCAAAGAGTACGAACCTCACCGCGAAAGTACTCAAGAGCTAGATAGGAGAACTGCCGGATCTGTTTAATATTCACATATCGATTTACAAGGTTTATATCCCCTTGCAGACTAGGTATTACTGCCAAATGTTGGAAATCGGCGTCACGTGGTTGGTTTTCGTTTGGTGTCTCTATCAACTTGTTGAAGTTTTCATATATTTAGGTATTTCATGGAAATATCTAAGAACGAATAATCTAACTTAATGTTCTTTATATTTAAACTTGACTTGTCCGACAATTCGTTTAATTTTTATTTTTATTGGTGGCATTTTGTGTAGTGTATTCCAGAAATTTGGCGCACCCGTTCTTGGACTTGTTCGTCGCAAAGCCGCAAGTTGTATCAAAATATTGCACACCGAATCGAACGACCAAGTCATTGGCCATTCTCGGAGTTACAGTTCTCACTCAGAGAATTCTCCTTCTATTTCCTATTTAGGTAATATTTCCATTACCACTTCTAATACCTACAAAGAGTCCTAACCATATGAATCAAGCCTCGGATTCCATACCATGTACCAAGTCGAGGACTGCCACGTTCTAGAGCGTTGGAGAGTAATTTGGAAGTCTTGAAATGGGAGAATCTAATCTAAGAAACTAGTCACATCAACAAAAGTTTGTATCGTTGTCAATATAACGTAGATCTACCTTAAGAATTTACTGTCTGGCCTTGAAAAGTTAAGTTGCTTGTGCAAATGACATCAAGTTCAACCTTAAGAATTTACTGTCTGGCCTTGAAAAGTTAAGTTGCTTGTGCAAATGACATCAAGTTCAAATTTTATAAGCCAGGTGTTTCGGACTTAACTAGGTATATTGTTGACTTGCATGATAAAACGAGTTTGTCGTATACGACCATTAATGTCCACAAATCCTTTGTCACCCGTCGAAAAATTAAGCAATTATTCTTAAGTTTTTCTCATATCGTTTTATCGTAGAAGATTAACGTGTTAATCGTTTGCATTGGCTGCAAACGAGATACCTAGCTAAATAAATAAATAATAATTAAAAACCTAACTTCACCAGGAGATCCTAGACCTAGATCCTAGCTGTCAAGGAAGTCGACGTAAACAGTTGGAAGTGTTAGGCCAGCTGAACAAGTAGAAATTGGGTTGAAAAGTTCCCTTCAGACGATATTATGACAAGTGCCTAACTTACAGCCTACATTTTTAAGAAACATTACGTCGTGACATCTTGCGTTGCAACAGATGTTTATCTTCTCCATTGTCTATAGATTTTGTCACTTCATGATTGACTTACAATCAAGTTAACAGCTTGTAAGTTCACTTTGCAATTTATTAATTTATTATTATTTTGCATTGTTATTTTATAACAATCATAACTCCTGCATACTCAGTAAATATGTTTATCATATGAGCGTTTATTCCTCCTGGCGCTTAGCAAGATAATTAATCACATTGGCTTGTTCCAGCGCCACCAGGCGATAATAGACACGTCTCTCATAATATTAGGTCGAATAACGGTACAGTACTGTTTAATAGCTACGTTTTACCTGAAATTAAAACGTTTATTAAACATACTTACCTTATTCGACCTAAGTTTTTAAAACTGCCTGGTGTAACATAGACGCAATGAGGTTAAAATTACTCCTTCGTCATAACCTGCCTTTGGTGGCGCTAGTGTCGCAAAATTTCGACCAACCGGAAATGAACAAGCTGGAGTTAGGTATAGGGGGCGCTGGCGGACCGGATTTAAGCGACTAGTACACTACGGAAACGGAAGCCACTCTCATAATATTAGGTCGAATAAGGTAAGTATGTTTAATAAACGTTTTAATTTCAGGTAAAACGTAGCTATTTTAACTTCAAGGGCAAATTACATCAAACTTTTATCCTGAGTAACTTTAATTTCTAGGAGGAGTACACTTTGTTCCACTTCAGTTGATTATCTATATAAGAATATTTTTAACCGACTTCAAAAAAAGGAGGAGGTTACTCAATTCGACCGTATGTATGCATTTTTTTATGTTTGTTCGCGGATAACTTCGTCGTTTATGAACCGATTTTGATGATTCTTTTTTTGTTCGAAAGCTTATACTTTCGAGGTAGTCCTATTGTCACCAAGTCAAGATCTGATGATGAGATCCCAGGGAAATCAAGGAGAACTCTCAAATTTTATAGGTACACATATTGATTTTCTTATACTTTCTAAACCAAAATTGATATTTGTGCATAGTAACTATCATCTCATGTTGCTGAGCTGATGATGGAAGGTACTACGAAGGTTAGGAGTTGAGAGAAAATTCTTTCGATAAATGTTTTTTTGTTTAAAAACTTATGCTCCCGAGGTGGTCCAACTGTCACCAAGTTAAGATCTGATGATGGGATCCGAGGGAAATCGAGGGGAACTCTCAAATTTTATAGGTTCTTAAATTTTATATTAATTTTATTTAAAATATCAAATTTGATTTGATTTAATTTAATACATTGATTTTAATTAATTTTAATGACCTAATTTAAACTTAAATTCTTAAAATGACTATAAAAGAAGGGTACATAAGTAACATTAAAGCTGGTTTACATTTTTATAGTAATAATTATTTGAATAGATAGACTTAATCCCAATTTTGTGCTTCTTATAATAATTTATTTTATTTGAACCATACGAGGTTCGCCGTCATCAGCTTTGGGCACCCACCAGGATTGCTTATTTGATTTTCAACACCAATAATTAGGATAATCATTATCTATGTTGTTAACAGTAAGCGGTGAACCAAAGCTGGTGGTGCCCCCTTGCGAGGCCATTCGTCGCCTGGCCTGCCTTCACGGATCCCTCTGCGACGTGGTGCACCGTATTGACAAAAGCTATGGGCTACCGCTCATTATAATTCTAATATCTACGCTGCTGCATCTGATTGTTACACCCTACTTCTTGATTATGGAGATCAGTAAGTGTAAAATGTTTATTGTAAATTAGCTGTGCCCCGCGGTTTCACCCGCGTTAGAGCGGATCATTAGCATAAAGTGAAGTCCCTTCTGAAGTCCCGTGGACCGGCTTTTTTGTAGGACTATTTAAAATAAACATTTCCATCATACATTACATATGTGTAACTCTAGCGGTTTTGGCAGCGCACGCCAGAATAGCTCGCCGATGGTAGAATTTTTCCTACTTACTTGACACTTATCGTCATATTTTGGACATTTCACACAATATCTTTATAAATTGTCGCCTATGTGTTATTCTGATGTATGAGCTATGTTATTGTATAGTTTCATTAAAATCCATTCAGTAGTATTTACGTGAAAGAGTAACAAACATTCATACTTACAAACTTTCGCGTTTATAATATTAGTAGGAAGTAGGATTTTACTAACATTTATTAATGTTTATTTGCTTGGCTTAGGATTATTTTTTAACTTAGTAATTTTAATTCTTCAAGATTATTTTACATTACGAAATGATTATTCTTTAATAAAAATATTAATAAATTTAGATTTTTGGTAACGACCGATCGACCGAATACATTTAGATTTCTGTCCATTTACAAAGTATGATGATATCTTCATCCACTTGATATTTGTTATTCAATATTTCTACAACATATAAGTACACCTTAGAATTAGTGCACTACGAAATACCAAATTTCAAACGCTTTTTATTTATTATTTCAGTAATTTCAACCAATAGAATCCACTTCTTAGTCCTGCAGTTTCTGTGGTGTGCCACCCATATGCTTCGAATGTTTGTCGTCGTGGAACCCAGTCACCACACTATAATTGAGGTAGTCTTTCAATCTTTCTGTTCATCCATAACTTTAAGAAGTCCTTAATCGGAATTAGGCCCTTCCTGATGCCACTCCATCCAGTCCTTATCCTCTGAATCCAGCGCTATCTTCTTTAGGTCATTAATCACCTGGTTGGAGGGTTTATCCAATCAAACAACAAACAAGACAAACTTTCTGAAGTCTTAATAAGTGGACTGACGATCTTATCATTTTAAATTCAACGACAGGTTTGATAGCAGGTAGTATCAGCCAAAAGAAAAGAAAAGAAATGAAAAAAGAAAAGAAAAGAGAAGAAAGGAAAAGAAACAAAAGAAAAAAAGAAAAAAAAAGAAAAAAAAGAAACGAAAAGAAAAGAAAATATTTTATTTGCACAAATATGGCGAACCAAAATAGGTTTTACAAAAATATTTAGATCGCCAACCCCAATCCTAAGACTCCACCTGTTAGAAGTCAGTTTCTAACCGCTATTATGTTTTTGGTCTTATAATACATTTTTTAGTTGGTAGAATTCCCAATTTTTCGACTGGGAAGATATCATCACTACCCGCTTCTTTCTACCGCTGATCATTTCTACATTCTGTCGGCAGCAATAAAGCAGTAAACCGATTCTTCAATCAATCTTGGGCAGATGCCCCAGGAGTACTGCAAATTTTTTATGGGTCTCAGCTGTTAATTATTTTTTGCAAATAATTCATGTATTTTTATGTGTACGTATAGATTAGAAAACATTTTTTTTATTTAAAATAACTACACCATTAGAGCCGTTTCAAACTAGCGTTTATTTAGTCGCGTTCGCGCGTCGTTTGTTTGTTTTTTTAAAGCGCGTGTACCGTAACGCGAAACGTCAAGATTTTACATTTTCGTGCAAAAATTACGCGCGTATAAGTGGTACGGTCGTTTCAGCAAACGCGCCGAGAAAAACGCTAGTTCGAAGCCGCACTTAGTTATTCAGTATTAGGTTCATTCATTCTAATTCACACATTCTAATAAATCCCCTTGACTTGTTTTTTGACCTTTTGTTTATTTAAATTATTTTTTTGATAATGTTTGTTCCATGTACCAGGGCAAGAGAACAGAGGAGCTTATATGCCGACTGATGACGTCAGCGCCGTCGACTGGCATGCTGCCATCACGACTCGAGCTGTTCTCGAGGCAGCTGATGCTGCAGTCCGTGTCCTATTCTCCCATGGGCATATGTACTTTGGACAGGCCGTTGGTGGCATCGGTGAGGAATAAAAATCGGAAAAATCTGACTTTTAGCTGAAGTTTTTTTATATATCACACTCATAGCCCATGTAGGGTAGATATACGCTGTGTCGTGGGTACCATGGACACATACAAAGACAGAAACACAAACACCCACACCGAGAACAAAAAATTAAACTCATCATTCAAATGTCTGTTTCGCCGGGAATCGAACTCGATTGGCAGTCCAGCATCGTAACCATTGCACCACACGGGTCGTCGAAGTTTAACAAGGCTCTTTCTATAATTCAGAGAAAGTTTTGGAATTGAAGTATGATTTGATTGAAGTCTTGTGTGTCATATTTATTTCATCTTATTCTTATTTGTGATTTTTTATTTTAGGTATTGGGCGCGGTAACTACTTATCTAGTCATCCTGATACAGTTTCAGAGATATGAAACACCCTAAAATTTATTTTAAAATGATAACTTTTTAGTTCGAGAATACATTACTTTAACTATATATTGTTGTTTTTTATTTATATAAGTTCTATGTATCCTCTTTAATATCTCAATGCTTTGTATATCTCTCAAAATTGAGAACGGTTTAGGCCATTGTCCACAACATTGACCAAGTGCGGGTTCATGGACAGGATATTATGTATTATGTCTTTGGGATTTTTATAAGTATTCCATACATTTTTTCTCTATTCCTATATCAGGTCTGCACGGTGAAGGAAAATGTCTTAACAATATTAAACACATTAGTGTTTAATATTGTTAATTCTCAGTTATTAAAATTCTCTTATTAAAGAGAATTTATTAATTTTTAATTTTTTAATTTATTAAAATTCTCTTTAATAAGAGAATTTTAATGAGAAAAAATATCAAGTGTAAATACGCACATTACACATTTTCTAACTCAGAGATTCGTGCCGAGGCTTGAACCCGGCTCTTCATTATCATAATTATTAGGATATCACTACGCTATAAATTTTGTAGACATCTCCATTATATTCTAGGAACTAGGTGAGACGGTTCGCAGGCCCGCAGGTAGCAAAGTAAACACTTTGTAAGATGGCTAACAGGTGGCGCTAAAATAAAAAACGATATTGCTTGTATTATAAAAATATAAAAAAGAGCAATATAGTTATGTTTAAAAATAATTATACACATTGTATACGCTTGCAAACCCTCCAGGTTCCGTAAAGCTGCAAGTCGTTTCATTGAGGCTATGGTCATTCGCAGCAGTTTTGCATACTGATCATAATCTAAAACATTATTATTTGTTAATTATTAGAATTATTTGTATACCCAAATATAATTACTGTCTCTGTTTTACCTATATAATTTATTATTCACATATGTGTCTGTTTATGTACTGTTAGCATATTGTTGACTATAAATAAATAAATAGTATACAAGTTGCTATGATTTCACGGAAGTGTAACTAATACGAGTAACAACACAGTTTTGTCAGTTTCCTTCAATCTGGGCGACACAATAATACCACTGAATAACGAAGTTCTTCTTTCTAATAATAAGTACTCAAAATCAGCGAGTCGTCAGTAATCCATAGAATCTATATAATAATATCAATCATACACTTGTGGTTAGTCAGATATCCGAGTAATTTCACTACTACTAACTCTTTCAAATTGTAGGTGGTAGAACTATTAGATCTGCCCGGGAAGTACCACCGCTGCACCCACTTCTGCCGTGAACCAATTCTATTGTGTTTCGGTGGAAAGGTACAGTTGCCGGTCACACTTACATGAGGCGACCACCAGCCTCCGGAGTAGCAGCGCAACTGCATACGACCTCAAACAAGACTTACCTATGCTTGCTTGAGGTTGTATGTAGATTTCCATGGGCTGCAGCGACCACTTAACACCACGTGGTCTGCATGCTCGTTTGCTACTCCATTCAAATAAAAAAATCCGCTGAACTCTACGCCACATTTAGATACCTACTGCTCCTAATCTTTATAATCGGAACGGACCAACTTAGTTCTGAGTACAGAGCAGAAAATTTGGTTGTATGATCAGGGCGATTTGTCGCGCAGTAGTAATCTAATACCGAAGTTGTTAGAACTAGTGTTGTGTAGATTGCGGGCGAGCTAAGTAGTTCAAAGAGCGATTTCAAAGATGAGCTGCGTTAATCCTCAGGACTTATGGATTATCTGTCCAAGTTTAATGTACAAGGGTGGTATTGGTTGGCCCCACTATAAGAAAACAAAAGGAGGGTTACGATTTTTAGGTTTCCGTACACAAAGCTTACAAATGAAACCCTATTGCTAAGACCGATTCGCGCGTGAGGCCAACTCTCACTTGGACTTTATATGCTAGACTGATATTTTTAGGGTTCCGTACCTCGAAGGAAAAAACACTCCGTTGTCTGTCCGTCTGTCTGTCAAGACCATTTTTCTCAGAAACGCGTGGAGGAATTTATATCAAATACTCAGGTCTACTGCCCTTTGGAGCTGTGAACAAATCAAACTTCTAAGCCAGCGCAATCAAAAGGTACAGCCGTTTACGCCGCAAATTTCCGCAAATTTTCGACACTCACAAAGGAACCAAAACCCACAGGGTACTTTCCGTGAACTCAGAATCTTGAAATTTGGTACAAAGCAATGTCTTATATTTATTTATTTTTATTATATTATCTTTCACAGATAAAGAAAAAATTAATAAAACCATAATTTTTAGTTACATCATATATTAACGATATTTTACGGAACCCTCGGTGCGCTAGTCTAACTCGCACTTGCCCGGTTTTTTTAATAATAGCGGTACCCTGGAACTTGGATGCTAAATGTTCTTTTTAGCAGTAAACTGGGAAACTAGTACTTTGTGAGGTTAAATTCAACTTTAGGTCGATCCCAGTCTGAGACCCGCTCAGAGAGATGCCGACGTCCATGAATCTCCACGCTACGTTTAGATACTGCCACATTTTCTTATCGTTCTCATTTGATTGTATGATCAGAACATGTGTAGCGCCGAGGGCACACAACAGTAATCTAATAACGAGGTTGTTAGAACTAGTGTTGTGTAGTTTGCGGGCAAGCTAAGTAGTTCAAAGAGAGATTTCAAAGATGAGCTGCGTTAATCCGAGGAGTCTTAGTTAGTGACTGGCACAAGCACGGAGTCAGGCGCGGATCCAGCCCTCAATTAGTCTTGTGGGCACACCCAAATATCGGTCAAGTGCGAGTCGGAGTACAAACTCGTTAATGAACAATCATAGACATACCTGAACGATTTTTTCGCATACACCATTTTATATCAAAAAAAATTATCAATAATTTTGAAAATAAGTAAGTGTAATTTAAAATAGTTTTAAGCTTATTTCAAAAAATATTTTTAACTTATTAGTTTGATGTGTTTTTTATTCTTTTTAAACTAAGTATATATTTATCTTTCACTTTTTAGTTTCATATGCTATGAATGCTATTAGTCCAAATGAGAGTTACGAACAAGCTCAAAAACTAGCAACATGTTCCGGCTAAACACGAGTGGACCTTTATTTTTACACAGGGTAAATCTACCTTACTGTGGGACTATGAGTGTGAAATGTTATTTATTTATATTTTTTTATTTCCAGGAGGAATATTGTTTCTTTGGGTAGCTTAAAGCTTGAATTTGTAATTTGTAAAATGATAATGGGAATTGTAGAGCATATAAAAATATGAAATAAATTGTTTTTGCTTCCTTATATCCACTAGTTCAGCATAATAAAATCATATAAATTGGCCACGATTTCCGGGAGGTACATTCATTTGAATAAGTACAGTCGGAGAGTAAACATCAAAATGGAGAATAACGAAATCAGAGCTGTCATAAAGTACCTCTGCTTGAAAAAAATGTCTACCAAAAACATACACAGTGACCTAGTGGAAACATTGGAGGACTCTGCTCCTCCATATTCCACAGTTGCGTGCTGGGCAAAGGAGTTCAGTAGCTTCGGGATTAAGAATAGAGCTACGGTATCCCCTGCCTGATCGTAAGAGGCGACTAAAAGGGAGCTTCCGGGGATGCGGACGGTGAGAGTGGGAGCTTGACCCGTCCAGCCAGCAGCCCCGGGAGGGACGGCGGTGTATGCGTGGCCGCATGCCGCCGTGAACACCTGAAGGTGCAGGAGAGCACATCTGCTCTCCCGAAGACGGGCCCGCTATGGGGCGCCGCGCGTGGAGGACACCGGTGCGTTCCTATGGAGATCCCGGAGTCCTCACAAACGCAGAGGCAGGCCATCGAGGGGGTTTTAGTGAGGTCAAATCCCACATAACCCGGTATCCTCTCCCAAGGTGTCGGGTACCTTTTGAAGGTTTCCCCCCCGATACCAAAAAAAAAAGGTAGAACATCCACAGAAGATGAACATCGCGAGGGACGCCCATCCACGTCCCTCAATGCGGAAAACGTTAAAAAAGTCGAAGATGTCGTATTGGTAGATCAAAGAGTGACCATAAGGCATGTAGCAGAGGTCACAGGGATCTCGTACGGCAGTGTTCAAAGAATCTTTGCGAACGAACTGCATATGAAAAGGTCTCGTGTGTTGGGTCCCGAGAATGTTAACCGACGAGCAAAAGAAAAATCGAGTCGATATTTTGAGGGCAAATCTCGAAAAGTTCCAGACGGATCTAGGTAGTAGGTCTCTATTCTTCAAGAACTATGCATCAAGCAACGCCTCTCAACTTTGGTTCAAAAACGCATACTAAAATTTTTCGGTCATGTCTCGAGGCGAGGGAATGACTTCATTGAATGGCTTGTCGTCCAGGGCAAGGTAGAAGGTACCAGGTCACGCGGAAGGTCACCAATGCGCTAGACTGACCAAGTGAAGACAATCGTTGGTGGTCATTTACACGAATGTACCAGGCTTACTGCCAACCGAGTACATTGGCGATTGCTCGTGAGGCGTATAACATCTGCCCGCAGCAACGATACTACATGACGACAACGACCGCTCTGTCAAGAGCGTTACGAAATAGAAGAAGAAGGAATTATAATGGTGGAATACTTGGAAAAAGGAGCCACTCTTACAGGCTCCTACTACGCAGACCAAATAAGAAAATTGCGGGAGGCCCTCAAAGCAAAAATACGAGGCAAACTCCGAGCTGGAGTGTTGGTTGTTTCACCGAGACAACGCACCGTCTCACAAAGCCGCCGTTGCGATTGCTGCCATTCAAGAAACGGGATTCGAATTGCTCGAATACCCACCCTATTCGCCAGACCTGGCTCCCAGTGACTTTTACCTCTTTCCTCGGCTCAAGGAATATCTCCAAGGCAAAAAAAATTACGATGATACAAGGTGATGACTGCTTTAGAAGCGTTTTTGGAGGGTCAAGACAAAGATTTTTTTTCAAAGGGAATTATGGGTTTAGAAAAAAGATGGACTAAATGTAAGCAAGTCATTGCTAGGAGACTATGTAGAGAAATAGTTTTTTTTTAGTTAAAATATCCTTATTTTATATTGATTATCATTACTTTTGAATCACCCTTATATTAAAAGCTTAAAGCAATCTAAAAATCTAAAATCAAGCATTATATAAACTTTTGGTTTTGAGACTACGCGTTTTCCCCCCTGAGCTATTGTAACTTTGTAGATGGTGGCGATATTTACCTTCCTATTCTGATGATATTGTACTTAGCAGTTTTTCATTGCCTGATAACACCGATAAAACAATGTTTTCTAAAAATTAAACTTAAAATTAAAACTTAAAGCAATCTAAAAATCTAAAATCAAGCATTATATAAACTTTTGGTTTTGAGACTACGCGTTTCCCCCCCTGAGCTATTATAACTTTGTAGATGGTGGCGATATTTACCTTCCTATTCTGATGATATTGTACTTAGCAGTTTTTCATTGCCTGATAACACCGATAAAACAATGTTTTCTAAAAATTAAACTTAAAATTAAAACTTAAAGCAATCTAAAAATCTAAAATCAAGCATTATATAAACTTTTGGTTTTGAGACTACGCGTTTTCCCCCCTGAGCTATTATAACTTTGTAGATGGTGGCGATATTTACCTTCCTATTCTGATGATATTGTACTTAGCAGTTTTTCATTGCCTGATAACACCGATAAAACAATGTTTTCTAAAAATTAAACCTAGCTAGATCGATTTATCTCCCCCAAAAATATAACGTGAAATACCGTCGTCGGCGCGCCTACAGACAGGCTTTCTTTGCTTTAATTATTCTTCTGAGCTCTCAACGACGCGCCAGTAGCGCCATGACAAGTGGCGGCGACTTGGAAGTTTTAGTGGCTGCGTACTAGACTAGTCTTAAAAATCATGCAATATTTAGAACGGCTGCTTTACAAATAACGCATGGTTTTTAAAGCCTAGTCAGATGTAGTATTTTTATATATACATCAGTCTATCGATCCCAATAGAATCTGAAAGTGAGACTTTTCCAGTTACAACTAGTGAATTAGTGTTGTGGGCATGCCCATAGTGCCCATATGGGTGGATCCGCGCATGCACGGAGTTTCAAATAACGCACACCTCCCCGGAGGAGATGGCACGAAGTATCGCTAGCGTGAGTATAGGTGAGCGCGATCACGCTGCGCTAATTGGCACCGTAAACTTCAGGGCCGCCAGTTACTCTTCAATGATCATTGCGAAAACACGTCTTACTGCCGACACATGAAAAAGTGTCTTACGATTATGCGAAAATGGCCTAAAATAATTAAAATGTCGTGTCCAAATTCTGGTGAGTTCACGCTATTCGATGGCGGCACTGGTTCTGGTACAACTAGAAGGTTAGGGCACCTCTACTTTCGTTTTCTCTGTGGGCACAAGTATGGTATATTATAATATTATGTACCTACTTGCCTGTTTTGTTTTTGAAGGAAGTACCAGGACGAACATGCAGGTCCCATCATAAGTGATCGCTGCAACTCATGCAAATCTACACACAACCCTTAACAAGTCTTCGTGTAAATCTGGACATAACCCATACAAATGTATTCTCCTATTTTCTACCTGGATAATGCTTCTAGAGGATTGATTTTTTGTGACAATATCTAAGTCTGCTAAAGCTATGCCCCTATGTTTTGTTTTTTTTCAATCAACCAATTAAGTAGATCAGAAAATATGGCGCTTCAAAAATCGTAAAAAATGCCTCTTTCATACAGCCCTAATCACACCACTGCAAATCAAATTTGAAAGGTTTTTACAACCAAATAAAAACATAGAGGCATAGACTTATTCTATTTCTTGATATTTGTGAAAAATAAATAAATTAATAAACTCAATTTTGAAGGAGGAAACAGGAGAATACGAAACCTCGATTTAGTCAGAAAGTTTGTAGGTTGTAGGTATAATCGGTCTGAGCTGCATCTGTCCCTATCGCACGCGGCGGATATGCAGGGCGCAGTGCGATAGCAATAGTCACTCCGAAATACCTATTTTTCTAATTCGGCTGAAGCAGCGTTTCCTCTTAAATTTTAAGTTAAACAAAACGCTCATATCATTCAATATTAATTTTACGTAATTTTTATTACGTTTACATTTATTGTTAAGTAATAATAATATCTTTATATGCTTTATATGATACAGACTGATGACAGACAGACGGACGGACAGCGGTGGCTTTGGCACCCTTCGGGTACGGAACTCTAATACAAAAATCCCTTTATTCAGAAGTCGTATATATTGTATAAATAGATATTGTATAAATATTAGAATAATAGAATCAGTGAATAGTTCCCAACTCTATTTCAAACTGGGGTGCTGACATGTTGATCTAGGTTGCATGACTCCAAATGAAATTGTTGTTTCGGTACAGATAAGTGCAGATCAGTCACAAGCAAAACAATCATTTATATTCGCCGGGCTTCCCTGCTGAAAAACTAAGCTAAGTTTAGCTTAGAAAATTACGAGGTCAACGCTGCGAGTCAATTAATTAAAACCATTTTTTTAAATATCGTCATGGTCTTTATCCTTTTTTTTTTGTACATTTTTTTTAATTTAAACGCCGTACTTTAATCTCAATGGGTTCACTCAGCATAAAGTTGAATTTTATAGGAACGGTATTTTCATAGCTATTAGGTAAGAATAAATAAATTAAGCATAAAAAATGTATCCTCTACATACTTTTTTTCAACCTTTCATAGTTTAGAGCTAACTGCCCCATAATTAGACAATGAAATGCGTGCCACATTTACTTATGAAACGTAAAATACATTTTGATTTAATTTTATAGAATTTGTAATTGATATTAATTGATTGAATTTTATTTTATTATTATTATATTTATAATTTTTTAATTAATATTGGTTACTAACATAGTCTATAAGATGCTTACTAACACATTAAAAATCATAGGTCCCACTGCTGGGCTGCCTCCTCTCGAAACTAAAGAAATTTAGGCCATAATCCATCACGCTGGCCAAGTGCGGATTGGTGGTCATACACAGCATACATTTGATATCGTAAAAATGTTTGTTAGAATGAAAATCTTGCAAGGGATGTCACAAAATCACCATCATTCGTGGGTGTCCGTCTGGGGAGACATTGGTATATACTTTTACCCTCACCTGGGGTTGTTATCTCTAAAATTTGTCAACCAGGACAAGATGCGTTATAAGTGTTATAACCCCGGATTTTAGAGCCCAAAACCCGGACATGTCAACAGCGGGGGGACGGTGAATTTAGCGGTTCGTCGGTTGATCGCGACGTGCGGGCACAGTGCGTGTGTCGCGAGCGGCCTAAGACTTTATTTTTGAAACCCGGACTACAATTGAAGTCCGGCCCGGACGCTCCCCGGACGCCCTTTAAACTAGGACAAATCCGGGGAAACCCGGACGGATGGCAATCCTACCCTCACCGAACTAATAAAGAGACTACAACGGTCAGTGGCGGATTTACAGTCTTGGCCGCCCTAGGCCGTGTAACATAAGCCGCCCCTATTTCATAAGTGCTTGCCGTGAATAAACAAGATGCAATACAATTATATACCGTCACTATAAATAGATTTCAAAAAACTATCTGTTAATTAAGTTCAGATTTATTGCTGATAAATTTTTGAATGATAATATGAGAAGAAAAATTTGTCCACGAGCGGGATTCGAACTCGTGACCTGCGACATATCGTATTGCTGCTTTTTACAAACTGAGCTATCGCGAATTGATCCCAAATAAATATAATGAGAGGACAAATTTCAAACTAAGATGTTTATCTGCAACAGATCAGTTTGTAAAGACTCAAAGAGCAACGACAGAACTCACAGAAATGCACAAACGTTGCGTGCCCCGTCCGCCGCCGCCTTCATACGAGCGTTTATAACTTAAAATGGTGTATTTTTCGCCACGCATGGCCGCCCCTAATAGCTGGCCGCCCTAGGCCCGGGCCTACTTGGCCTTACTGACAACGGTTGCTTGGATTTACAAGTTTAAGATAATACTAGCTGTACCCTCGTACGTTACGCTACTTGGTCGTACCAACTCAGAAACCTTTATGGGCTCATGCACAACATTTTGCTGAAGATCATGACATGATCAAATGCATAGTTTACGATTCTATAAAGGACATACAGGCAAACATTCATTTTATACATAAAGAAGATAGATAGAGAGATCATGCAACCACGCTTAACATGCAAGCACCCTTGCAGTAGATGCACCGAGTATTGCAAGTTATAATTTAAAATATGTGTCTGTCGCGGACTGCTCGTTTAACTTTCAGGACTAACTGTGTACTACGTTCTACGTTGGGGTTTATGTAAATTAGACAATAACGAAGGCATTGCGGTGTTAATAATTATAATATTGGCTAGTAGCTGTCACGTATGTTCCTTATCTGCCTATAGCTACTCTGTAAAAAAGGTAATTATTGTATACCTCATATTTTAAAACAGGGCTGAAGTTTTTCTCCGTCTGCTCTTTTCTTCAGCTCAGCATTGCCTAAGCGCACCCAGAGCAGACAGAACAAAAACAAATGACGTTCACTAAGAGTTTGTAAATGAACCGTACAGTGAATAAAGAATATTTCATTTCATTTCATTTCAATATTTTGTTCCTTTTATTAAAACGTGGATGGTGGTGCGACTAGAGTAGTGCGTTAAGCAATTGACGCAACAAAGCGAAACGGCCGCTGTCGGGTGTGAGATGGCTTTCAAGCGTGATTCCGTGATTCGAAGGGCAAGTCAAGGCGTCAGTGCATGTTGTAATCGATACATAGCAGTCGTTAAACTAATGTCAATAAAACATGTACAAACTTAGTCTATAAAACAATGTGGATAAAAGTATTTTTTTAATTTAACATTCTCCAAACGAAAATAGGCTGTGTATTTCCCGTTGTTGTACTTCCGTTTGCGACCGCATTCAGCGGCGGATCGTAATAAATTTTATACTTCAAACAGTTCTACTATTTTTTTTATTTGAATGGAGTAGCCGACGAGCATGCAGGCCACGTGGTGTTAAGTGGTCGCTACAGCCCATAGACATCTGCACACAACCTCAAGCAAGGATAGGTAAGTCTTGTCTGAGGTCATATGCAGTTGCGCTGCTACTCCGGAGGCTGGTGGTCGCCTCATGTAAGTGTGGCCGGCAACTGCACCTTTCCACCGAAACACAACAGAATTGGTTCACGGCAAAAGTGGGTGTAGCGGTGGTACTTCCCCGGGTGAACCATAATAGTTCTACCACCTTCAACCATAATGGTTCTACTAGATCTTCTTTATAAATTTACTAAACATGAAAGTTATACTTTACTAGCTGTGCTTTGCGGTTTCACCCGCATGATATGCAGATGTAATTTTGTGTCCATCCCACCCTCATTACTAACATAATAAAATTCTTAAAATATTTCTTTCTATGCATTTAATTTTCATCTTTTTGCAAAACCCGTGAGTGCTCTTCCTATCGGTGAAACGAAAAACTTTGTACAAACTTTAAGGCTTCCTACCTCATCGTCTCTCGTCTCCATGGCTCGAGCAAATCCACATGTAGCATCATACAGAGAGAGACAGAGAGAGATGAACAGCTCTAAATCCTAAGTTGCTTATGGAACTTAAGAAAAATATCAGTCATAAAATATCTAAACCCTTTGGTTTTATTATATTATATAATATACTTATTATAATAATATTATAAAGAGAAAAGATTTGTATTTTTGTGATGAATAGATTCAAAAACTACTGTTCCGTTTTCAAAAAGTCTTTCACCAATAGAAGGCTATATTCACCCTGAGTAACATAGTCTACTTTTTACCGCGGGAAAATGCTTCATTCCTACGTGAAAACGGGTAATAGGGTTAACGCGGCTGAAGCAACTGGCTAAACGACTATGATTTTAATACAGCAACGAAGCCTGGAATAGCACTTAGGCTATTTTTTATCCTACGGGGACCCATTAAACGGGTCCACGCGGGCAAAGCCGCTGGCGGAAGGCTAGTTTTATATTATTTGATTCTTACTTGCTTTAATGTTACGAGTATAGGTCCCACTAAAGCGATGTATTTCCTAAGCATTTCCATTTCCGTCCACACTCAGCGAGGAATGTAATTCTAGGAACAGTTGCACTACATCTTCATTACGCCATTAATTGTATTGTTCATTGAGCTTTGATCGTAAATTTACCTTCAGGGCACTCTATGTTTAGTATAAGTCTACAGTCAGTAGCCTTCGAAAAGCAGATTTATTGAAAACAAAAAATTTAACAAAACAAAAAACCGACTTCAAAAGAAAACTATTCAAAAACAAATAATTAATATGCAATAGAAAGTAAAAAATAATTGCATATTCTTCTACAATTTAATAGTCAACTTACATTTTTTAATCATCAATATGTAGGTACGATCTGTGTTTACGATATAAAGTAGGTACAATTATTGTTATTTATGAAGTCGGTTTCAGCCAAGGTAGGTTTATAACTACATACATGATAGAGTTTTGGCGGGAAGTCGAAAGACATATTGTGCTCTAGTTTTATTTTCATTTACTTGGTGTATTTTTGAGTTATATCGGATAAAGTTGATGGCATTTTGTTTGATATAGGTTAATTACAGTGCACGAGTATTTGTGAAATAGAATAACAGTGCTAAAATATGTTTTTTCTGCTTGCCTCCAAAATTCCATCGGACACGTTCTAGTAAAGTAGCCATCGCTTTACTTGAATGTGGAACTGATTAGACTGACTGATTACTGACGACTTACTTACTGACTTTGTTATTACTTCGTCCAGTTTCATTGAAACTGGCAAAAATTGATGCAAAAATTATACTTGACGCTGGCACTATGCACAGAGTTTGCGATGCCATAATTGAAAAAAAAAACAACATACATTGTTATAAGTGACATGTGCTTGTGTCGCAGGGGAGCTGTCAAGTGGACACGCTGACACCGAAATGTCAATTTTCGTAGCTGAATAGCCTCAAATATCCGGATAGCCTAAAAAAAGAGTATCGAAAATTTGCTCCTAAGAATTGAACAGTTCCGTCATTTTCTCATGGATCCCATAATCAGAACCTAACCAAATTCTTACCAAACTTCGCTTGAGGTCTTGAATCCTTTTCAATAGAAAAATAATCATCGAAATCGGTTGACGTGATATTGAGTTGTTCGTCCATTTGTCGCGCAGCTACTTAATGCGAATTTAAGACTTATATGGTTTTCTCATGGATGCCACTGTCAGAAATGGGCCACATTGAAATGGGACCACATGGGAAGTATCAGCTTTCAAATAAAACAAGAATCATCAAAATCCGTTCACCCAGTCGGAAGTTCTGAGGTAACAAACATAAAAAACATACAGTCAAATTAATAACCTCCTCCTTACTTATGCAAATAAATTCATTCATTCATTCATTCTATCATTCATTCATTCATTCATTCATACCTTTTTTATTGAAGTCGGTTAAAAAATATGGAGCAGCGTAAGCTCCAAGCCTCGCCACCAATGTAATAACTTTCTTTGTGATAACGGAAAGGCAAGGTAAGAAGATACTTAATCATCGATGACTCGTATGACGCAGATACCATGCTGTACAAAAAGTCACTTATGTTCCAATTCTAGTGACATTAAATGTGTTTTCCTAAACTGAGTGTAAACGTCTTTGTTAACTCACATTAGTGTTAAAATGAAGCGCGCATGGCCCGGCGGTTAGCGTAGAACGCAAACGATCTATGCAACTAAGTCAAACGGGCGCGGTCTGGAGTGAGATGGGTGACCGCTAGTGGCAAAAAAAAAAATTCATGCGCGTTTCCGTGCTTCGGAGGGCACGTTAAGCCGTCGGTCCCGGTTGTTGTCGATAGATAACAGTCGTTAAACCTTGTCGGAGGCCTTATGGGCGGTTTGAAAACATCCGACAGCGGGTTGGCCACTAACCCGCATCTCCACCAACCCGCATTGGAGCAGCGTGGTGGAGTAAGCTCCAGGCCTTCCCAATAATGGGGAGAGACCCGTGCCCAGCAGTGGGACGCAAAAAGGGTTGCGGCCGGCCAGTGTTAAAATGAAAGTGTTCAACTCCAAACACATCATCTGTAAAAAACGTTCACTATAGAAATTATCATAGTTTATAGCATATAATTTTAACCAGGTCGTTATTCATTCTGTATACTTTGCTTATGCAGGATAGTAAATATAAAAATGTTTCACGCTCATAGCCCTATAGTAGAATGTAAAATAGGGTATTGGTGTGTCAAGTGTATTATGGACACACACAAAGATATAAACACAAACACCCAAATCGAGAACAGAAACTAAAAATCATAATTTCAATTTCTGCTTCGCCGTGAATCCAACCCTCACCCTCGATTGGCAGTCCGGCATGGTAGCCTTTGCGTCGTCAATACAACGAACCGGTACTTTTAATCACACATGTATCGGTCTCGTACTAGAATAATCATAATCTGTACCAGATCTGGCACAATCAGGCGGTTCAGTGCGCTAGCGGAGCGGTTCGTCAAATTCTCATACCGATCGGGTTATAGTGATGTGCTGTGACGTGTCGATACATTTATACCTGTTCCGGTTTAACTAGAATAATCATAACATTTACCAGATTCTTTGAGAGTGGGTCAGTTGATTGAGCTAGTGGAGAGCCTAGTCAAATTTTCAGCGTGATCGAGATATGTTCGAACAAACGTCCATACTGTTGCAGCTACTGAAATCATTGAAACAGTTTTTATTCATAAATTGCAGCAAGAGAATTAGTTAGCAAACAATCTATTTGAATAAGATGACTGACATTTATCTCATTAAATTTCATTTAATCCGTAACTTCTGCAGGATAATCACCTGAAAGGTAAGTATCACTCAAAATATTATAGCAGTATAGTATTAAAATGTGAAGTCATGGGGAAAAATTCAAATTTATAGAAAATACCTCTTTGCCCGGTAGTGAATTATTTGTAGTGGTATGATTAATAAATCAGGAGGAATCTAATGAATACCTCAGTCTGTTCATTTCATTAAAGTAATGTTTATTATGAAAGTCATATATGATATTTTATCGACAATTCAAATACCTAACATCTTATTATATTTTACATCACTACTAAACCCCTTATGTCCGTTCTTGCGTGAAGATTCTGAACGCTACGCAGAACCTTAATTATAACTATATCTATTATACAGATTGTATTATAATATGATATACATGATATTGTGTTATGTACATATTATATTATGTTTTTTAGTTTTACATTTCAATATGCTCTTGTACCCAAATTTAACTTTAGCGTTAATAGAAACAGTGTTGTTTTTGTTTTACTATTTTAAGCATATTTTATATTCGACAGTAACACTGCACTCTCACTCACATTTCTTCAGCAGTGATGAAAGACATTGTAAGCATGAACTTTCAGATTACGTAGAATGCAACTGATCGATGGAGCTAAGCGAAATGGACGCGGTCGGTAGTGAGAAGGGCAACTACTCGCTAGTGGCAAATTTTATGGGTGTTTTCGATAACCTTACTACAGAATACTTCATACGGCACTGATATTTCCCCGATACTGATATGTAAATTCTACCACTTTATCACAGTTACTTTTTACGCTGGAAAAAGACCAAGCCCTTTTTAAGTTACCAAATTTGGAATACAGGATCCAAGGGGGGAGGCTACTGTCGCGTAGAGAAATACCAAGTATAGCTCTCTCCATCGCTCGCTGAGCCACTTTGAGCCTATGGAAAAGGCTAACTGTAAAAGACCACGTCTCAGCGCCGTATGTCATCACTGGCAACACACACTGCTCGAAAACTTTCGACTTCAGGCACTGAGGTATTCTGGACGAGAAGACACTTTGTAATTTCCCGAACGCTGCCCAACCGAGTTGAATTCTACGAGTTACTTCTCTCTCGAAGTTGGCTTACCCATACGGATCGCTTATCCCAGGTAAATATACTCGTCGACAACTTCGAGAGTAGGGCCATCAACAACGACCGGTATGGGTGTGACATGGACATTAGACATGATCTTCGTCTTGTCCACATTCATCTTAAGACCCACCCGTTGGGAGGCGCTATGGAGGTCACCTAGCATTGTGCTGAGTTCTACCAGGGACTCCGCCAAGATGACTATATCATCGGCAAATCGAAAGTGCGTGAGGTGTTCGCCATTGATGTTAATACCAACGAGTTTATAAAGTAGGTCTTAATTATTCCTAAAATCTGATAACTTTCTGTCAGTTTGTTTATAACAAGCTTGTAGGAACCAATTTATACGGCACGTACAAATTTATGGTGGCGTCTATTTTTAGATATCGATACAACGTAGACACTTCTCTACAGTAGTTAAACAGAGGACGAGCCTCAGATCGATTCCATGCAAGTTTTAATAGCTTCTTGATGGGACAAGCGATGCAGAAAGCTGGTGATCAGGGGTATCAGGCTACCTTATTAACTTATAACTATTGAGAAAGCAATTACAAAATATGCGAATCTTCGCACCATCGCGCGTGGTGCAGACCCTCGGAATATTGCCTAAGATGTACATGATGCACTGATATTCTAAACGCTAATGGTCGCCTAGTGTAATAAATAAATAAATATATGACGCTACATACTCTACACAGTCAGCAAAAAAGTCTGGCTGGCAGTCACACCTTTCTCCAAATAATTCTATTGTGTTGCGTTATGGGCTTTAGGACAAAAATGCACCCAGGTCGAATCATGAAATTTATGAACCTATAAAACTTAATATACAGTTATTCAGACATGCAATGAATGGTCAGAAATGGCATAAATATGTGCACAATAATATAAGTACATTTTGATATGATGATATGTGTGTATGAGATGCACATCTGGCATGTCATTAGGATTTCTTTTAACACATTTTAGCAATTCACATTTTTCAAAAAATTCCAGCCCCACACAGCGACATTTTTTTGATAAAATAGCCCAAAAATGTTAACTATGCTTGATGGGGTAATAGCTGTGTGGTCATTAAGCAACATCTAGTGCGCTCATAAGAAGTATGAGTACTAATAAAGTTAAGCAATGTCGATTGCGGTCAAAATGTCGTCTCATTCATCATTGTAATCAAACAAGAAGGCTAAACATGAGCCATATATTGTAGAACGTATCGCAATGACAACCCGGCTAGTCGTGGATCCGCCGCAATACAGAACGACTTTGTTTTACGAAACGGCTAGTCGTGATACGGCGAATTATACGATCCGACTGCGACATTGTTCATAGAACGTAGACACTAATAAGTGCGGAAAATCCGCGCTGGTTACATGCTTTCAACCTGTGTACGCGCCTAAACTACTATACGTCTCTCTACACCTACTAGAGAAGATTACGAGACGACAGATTCATATTTGAAGCACATTCAAACAAATGACTTAATCCTGACGCGACAAAGGAATCTAACTTCTATCATCTTTTCAAAAGGAGTCATAGCGTGAAACAGAGAAACCTACATCCTAATTGGCAAAATGATTCGCCTGTTCGAAGGTCAGAAGTGTACAAAGGAAATTAGTATTGAGTCTGTAGGAATAAAGGATAGTGCAGTGCAGTACGGGGAAATTGCATGGGGGGTGCTAGCCACCATCCCTCTGTTGTCGAAGACCCGTCAGTCTTGGCTAGTTCGCGGCCGCGAGCGAACGTGTTTCGTTTTCCGAATTTTCCGAAGTTCGAATTGACACAAAATTCGTGTTGGGAATTCCAGACGAACACAACTTTGCAGACGCAAGGTAAGTTTATTGGATTTTTTAGGAAAATTTATTGATATTTCTCTCAAGGATCAATCCAGACTGGAGGGTAACGTGTACTTATATGATTATGTACCTTGGATAAATGAATCCTGTTTACATTAATTTCTTTCGCTAATGTCAGTGATGGTGTGTGAAATGCATACTAATTTTGCCTTTCGAAACCATTTTGTGTTGGTTCGCTTCTGGGAATATGAGGGAAAAAATATCCTAGCTTCAGGAAAGCTAATAGAAACCCATTAAGGAAATTAAAATAAATAGGTATACGCAATTTTAAAACATGAAAGAAAAGAAAGAAAGAAATAAAAAATATTTATTTCTATTAGGAATACAAAATATTCGCTTAATGAATGTCATTTTTCCCGGTCATCGCCTAAGTGCCCGTTTGGACTAGATGTTGAGCTGAGAGAAAAAAGGCGGCGGAAAAAAACTCCCAGCACTCTTTTTTTTAAAAAAGTACTTACATAATAATATATTTGAGATAACAGAATGGCTATGGGTTGATAATGGTCACACGTGACAGCTGATCGAGTGGTGATGAGTTGTTATGTAAATTATAGTTAAGAGTGCACAAACTAAATAATTCTTGTTCAACAAAGACAAAACCAGTTTGTTTAAAAAAAATATGAATCATTCGATTAGACAAATATTTCTAATATAAAAAAAAAACTTCTTTTGTTGAAAAGATACTAATTCTCGTATCTTCTTTTTAGCTTCAGAAGCTTTTATCTTATACTCCTTACTCGTTCATAATCATTTGCTTAATTTCGCAAATTTTAGGTTTGTCTGGCTGTTCCGATAAAAACGTAGCAATAATAAAATTATAAAGAAAAGTTTTCTGCAGTACGTGCTGTTGGGAGATTTTTTCAGCGTTTTTCTTTCTCCGCTCAATTCATTAAGCCAAAAGGGCATCTACAGACGTTCACCGTAAAATATATTGAAGGTTTTAAGTATACTGGATCTGTAATATAAGTATTAAAGTTTGCTCTATTTCCACAATTTTTTAGCTTTAAAGTGCGAAAAGTTAATTCGCATAATTTGTATACTATTTGTGACTATGAGCTTGTAAAGAATGTTTCTGGAATATTTTGTACCCTGTTATTTCTTCTCAAATGTCTCATGAATTTATCATTAAGCCACGCGGAAATCTGAAAACAATGGCCGAAAAATATTGTCAATTGACAGCCTCCGTGGTGTAGTGGGTGATGAGCCGACTGCGAATCGTGAGGTCGAATTTATCTATTTAAGTAAGTATTTAAAATTACATAAGTATGTTTATCAACTTTCTGATTACCATAGTACAAGCTCTGCTTAGTTTGGAATCAGATGGCGTTGTGTGAATTTTCCAAAGATTAATAGTAATTATTATATTATTAATAACTTTAATTTAATAAATTTTATTTTTAAAGACAGCTTTTGTGTTTTTAAAATTAAATAAATAGTTTTACTTCGACTCTACTTCGATATTCGCGTACCACAGAGCAGTCCATTTCTATGTCTCGTACGATAGTAAATCTAATGCTCAAAATTCTGGAAAGATCGATACTGATGAGTACTGAATAGACTGAATCTTGCTCCCAGGACACATTCATTTCGAATTCAGAACGTAACATTTTTTACGGCGCAAGTTTGTATAACCGTCGGTCGAAGGGCTTATTAAAAAAGTTGAAATTTAGCCGCTTTTAAAAATCCGTTGGGGCGCTTTTAAAAATGGAACGTGAGATTTATGTACAGGCGGGCGAACTCGGCTGTGTTCCTTTTTTGTAATTACCGGATTTCAGCTAAGTGCGTGATTCATAAAGATACATGCTGTGGAAGCGTCTAGAATTTAAACGTGGCTCAACGATTTATGTAAAGACATTACTATAGGTACTCAACGTGTCGATTAAGACATTGCCCTAAAAACAAATCAAAAACTAAAAAAAAATTGAAATTTCTTATTTTCTATCTAAATTGACTTGTTTGCTCCATGGCGTGGGGTTACATTTTAATATTTTATTATATTCCATTGGAGTGCTTAGCTGAATTTTACCCAAAAAAATTAAGAGGAATAATATTTCCTTCCACAACTACCTACCGTAGCTACACGTGAATGCAATTACAATTTAAGTATTATTTTTACTATTTATCTCTTGAACTCTAAATTTAATTTTTATAATAATTCATATCAGCTTGAATTTAAGGTAAAGCTTTTCTTTTATTATTTAAAACAGTTTTGTATCTATTTTCAATTAGGGGCTAGCCCTTAGACTAAGAATAATGTACTTTTGGTCTATGGGCTAGCCATAAATTACGTCACACGTTACGGGGGAGGTCGAGAAAATATGTCATTGTGTGACATGGGGTGGGGAAAGGTCCATAAATTTTTTGACGTTTCATTTCAAAATTTAAAACATCTAAGTATTGAAAGTCCATAGACTTATATTGATTGTGTTTTCTTCATTATGATTAATTTTTAATCATATGTGAGTTTGGCAATTTTTTTTTATATTTATTATTTTAATAATTTCAAAAGGCGCACCTGCTGTTTTAAATCAATAATTTGTAGATGTGAAAACATTCCTAAATATGTGACGTCACTTTTGGGAGGGGGGAGTACCTTTAATTGTGACCAGCTGTGACAAGGATGGGGGAGGAGTTAAAAAGTCACGATTTTCGTGTGACGTAGTTTATGAATGGCCTCTTAGCAGCGATAGTTCATTTAACTATCCTGAGTTACTAGTCCTAACTTCTTATCCTTTCTAATATTATAAATTCGAAAGTAACTCCCTGTCTGTCTGCTACGCTTTCCCGCTTAAACCACTGAACCAATTTTAATGAAATTTGGAACACAAATTTGGACCTTGGGAAACAACATAGGATGGTTCTTATTTATTTATAAACGGGTCCAGGCGGGTGAAGCCGCTGGCGGAATGCTAGTTTTATTTATTATAAAAGCAAAAGTTACTTTATTAGTTACATATTATGGTTTAGGTACTATTGCAATAAATATAACCTTTCCATTTTTCTTTGTTCTTACATTTAAAAAAAAACACCTTAAGAAAACATTTTCGTAGACAACTACGTTACGTCCAAGATTCTGGCACGTATAACGGACCGTGAAACAGCTGATAATTCAATTCCAATAAACACATTAAGAAGGAGACACTTCACGATTCACAAAAACGTTGAAATGATTTCGATTACGAAATAAATATTTGCCGAATTACATTTGGGGGCCCCGCGAAACTCCCTCCCCCTGGGGGATTACTTGCTCGTTACATTTTGATTTAGACGCCCTTTAAGGTAATTTCGTTTTTAAATCTAATCTCGTTATATTAACGCAGAAATTCCACTGTTTTGTTCAGTTTGGGGCGTTCGAAATATAAAACGAAACGTTGTTCCTATAAATAGGTTTGTTTTGTTCTTTTTGTGTCCTTGACTTTGAGATACTTAGGTGAGTATAAAATAAAATAGGTTAAAATGATTTTTGTAGGTATTATTTTTTGTATTTTTACCTTAAAGTAAAATAAAATGTGATTTTGATATGAAATAAAAAATTAGGTTTTCTTCATCGTAAAAATATTGTAATAATATAAGAACATAATATGACACAATGTCAAAAATATAACAAAAATTTAAAATATGAAAATACGAATCTACCTCACTAAAAATATAAGGAGGTTGGTTATAAACATGCCCCCGGGTTCGTCCAGGGAAGCACCACTGCACCCACTTCTGCCGTGAACCAATTCTGTTGTGTTTCGGTGGTAAGGTGCAGTTGCCGGCCACACTTACATGAGGCGACCACCAGCCTCCGAGAGTAGCAGCGCAGCTGCATACGACCTCAGACAAGACTGACCTATGCTTACTTGAGGTTGTATGTAGATGTCCATGGGCTGCAGCGACCACTTAACACAGGTGGCCTGCATGCTCGTCTGCTATTCCATTCAAATAAAAAAAATATGTTTAAGCCTTATTTGATATGCTACCACTATAACTATTCTTTAAAATACTGTAAAGTTGGTAGTATTCGAACGAAGTTATATTTGCACGTGCATATTAATAAATTATAATAACTCTTCACACTCATAGCCCCACAGTAGGGTAGATATACTCTGTGTCGTGGGTACCATGGCCACACAAAGACAGAAACACAAACACCCAGACCGAGAATAGAAATTTAAACTCATCATTCAAATTTCTATTTCGCCGGGAATCGAACCTGGGACCCTTCGATTGGCAGGCATGGTGACCATTGCGGCACGCAGGTCGTCAATTTTCTCTGTATGCGTTACCTTTTTTACCGGGGGAGGAAGGGAACCCAGCGTGGTAGATATGACCCAAATCGCACTTACTATGAGAGGAGACCTGTGCGTAGCAGTGGGACATAAAAATGGTTTGATAAAAGTATCTAGGTACTAAATTCTCATCAAATGTTACATTTATTGCTAGTTCATTCAGAATAAAATGGCTGTGACATTACAGATAAGGACAGACGTGCCTTACGGGATTAGACACTTTTTTGATATACAGCGATTATCTATACTAACATAATAAAGAGGAAACATTTGATTATTTGTTGGCATTGTTGTGGCTTCGAAACTACTGGACCGATTTGAAAAAAATCTTTTACCATTAGAATCCTACATTTTCACTGATGAACATAGGCTACAAAATATTTTCAAAAAAGTAAGGGAACTGTATGAAAACTTCGATAAATGAAATCAGTCTTCGCCGAGGCCACTTAGCGACCGCACGCGATGGCTCATGATTAAGGACCTCGGTACGGTCTGAAACATGTCGGGCGGCCCCCAACTAATCCGTATAGTAAGCCGGGACTTTATAAACATGACAACACTACCAAAAATCCTTATATCGCGTAGCTGTGAAAATTATTGACAACAGAACATAGCGATGTAGGTACTACAGTTTTATAGAGGACATAATATATTGTCGTATTCGAGTAGCAAGTACAAAGTTAGAGCACAAGTTTCAAGCAACCAATGTGGGTTATTGGAGATACGCACAATGTTTTCTAATCGACGTTGAGTCTTAATCTTCCTAATCATCTACAGAAACCTTGGCTCAACTGTGGAGCGCTGAATGCAGCCACTCTACAAGAAGCTTAAGCGATGAACGAGTTATTATCTTGCTTGCAGTAACACAGGGCTAGCCTGAAAGCTAGAAACAAAATGGCGGCGCATGAATGCATTCCCGCGGCGAGTTAGCCGTCAGATGTCGCCGTTGAAGCGGGAAAGCCGGATTTATTGCACTTTATCTGTCATTATTCGCCACTAAACGCGAATGGAATTTGAAAGCAGCATGGCCAATCTTTCTGTCGTTTGGAGAGGTGGAGAATTCGTTTAGGAAGTTAGTACCTTTGTACGATTCAACGGGAAAGGATGGCTACACTTGCTTTTAGATTCTTTATTAAAAAGGAGAAATCACAGCTGTGATCAGGTGCAGTCGCAGCCTTCAATTTGGTCGTCAAGAAATTTGGGCGAAGAGGTGTCCCAAAGTGGCTTGTTTGCCTTCCATCTACGCATGAGTGATGGATTTGGGGGGGGGGGTCCCTGGGACCGCGCTTGGCTGTGATAATAAGCAGCAAGTAGTATTACTCGCATTTTTGTGTTACAAATGTGACGTTATACTGTTCCTGTTTGTTATTCTGCTATTATCTGTCTTTTATTCTAAGATATTAAAAAAATGTGAGCTTAACGTGAATGGACTTCGAAAGTGAACTGACCAATCTTTCTGTGGTTATTTGGAAACATTAGAATTAACCGGCCGCACTTACATGAGGCGACCACCAGCCTCCGGCCGGAGTAACAGCGACGTTCGAAATGTAAAACGAAACGTTGTTCCTATAAATAGGTTTGTTTTGTTCTTTTCGTGTCCTTGACTTTGAGAGACTTAGGTGAGTATAAAATAGAATAGGTTAAAATAATTTTTGTAGGTGGTAGAACTAATGGTTAGTCCGAGGAAGTACCACGGCTGCGCCCACTTCTGCCGTGAACCAATTCTGTTGTGTTTCGGTGGAAAGGTGTAGTTGCCGGCCACACTTACATGAGGCGACCACCAGCCTCCGGAGTAAGGGCAGCAGTTAGCATACGACCTTAGTCAAGACTTACCTATTTGCTTGAGGTTGTATGTAGATATCCATGGGCTGCAGCGACCACTTAACACCACGTGGCCTGCATGCTGGTCTGCTACTCCATTCAAATAAAAAATGAATAATACTTTTAAGTAGTAAACTTCCATGGTTGTACTAGGGCGAGCTTTAAGTTTCAAAGAAATAAAACATATTTATAAGGAAAATGATTTTCTTTAGGTACTACTCTCTAATAAACTCAGCATTGCCCTAGTCACGAGTTCTGTGGGTAATGTAACAGAATCGCAGTACCGCATTAGATGGGTATCTATCTACTGTAATGTAAGTAAAAAATGTAAATTATATACGAAAGGTAAGAAAATAAGTTAGTGGTTAGGCTAGCGGATTGTCCTCTGTCACACGTCTTCACTAATGCCTTCTCAAATTTCGGGACATCTCTAATTAAGGGGAGAAGCCCCATTTTTTTCTTGGCTTTCTTTTAGATATATTTATGTTCCTGTAAAGAAAAGTATTATGCCCTTTATATAATTAAATCAGCGCGCCAGCTTTATCGTACCTTTTATTAATAAAACGATTATATATTTTTATTTTATTCTAAATATTTTAAAGTTATTCATTGAACTCATCAATAATAATCATAATAACGTGGCGGAAGATGAATTATACGCACTTCTCAACTTATTTCCGGCGGTACGCCCCTCTTCTTAATTGTTTAAAGCTAACTCATATTAACTCTAGGCACGGTAAAAATGGAAAAATAAACATGAACACTCTAGACACGCTTCACACAGCACACAGATCAGCGCGCTGCACAGACTACCACAGGGGTCTTACTGAAAATCAGCGCTGCAGTCCCTTGCAGACTGAGTAAGATACCTTTTCGCGGCTTATTTTACTGCAGCACAGTTTAACCATACATTACCAATATAGTTGTTTCCAACCTAATGCATGTAATTGAATAGTACTTTTCTGTGTATGTCTTCAATGTATGTGTTATATTTTTTTCTATGTATGTGTTCTGTGGTGTAGACTTAGTCGCCTATAAAGTTTCTTTCTTTCTTTCTTTCTATAGAGACCTCACGGCTGAAGCAAGAATTAGAATGGCTCCTTTACTATTTAGAAGTACACCATACGTGGTACTCTCAACAGACAAGATAATAGTATACACAGAGACCTTTATAATTGAATTGTCTACGTCACAGGCGATTACAGTCCATTGGCCAGTGGAGCATGTTGTGACGTCACAGGCGGTTATAACCGTTGGCGGGTGATCGCGCGGCGTCTGCAATTTGTGGTGTCATACGAAACGCAATCCATACGAAAGTTGTCTGTGTGTTTGTTACGTTCTCACGCCTTAACTATTTTATATACATATTTACTAGCTGACCCCGCGAACTCCGCGCCGCATTTAAATGTTTGGGGTAGGCCATCCTTATCACTTAAGGGTATGAAAAATAGATAGTAGCCGATTCTCAGACCTATTGAATATGCATATAAAATTTCATAAAAATCAGTCAAGCCGTTTCGGAGGAGTATAGTAACTAACATTGTGACACGAGAATTAAATTTAAGATTTATTAAAAAAAATATTGAACCCCAAAATTTGTGGTACAATACGCGAGCTTAGTGCCAAATGGCATTATCTACCAGCTTACCTAAGGGAGTACAGAGAGATTCAAAGGCGGTAAAAGTATTGGAAAGAACGATACATTAAAAGACTATGTAATCCCTACTACTAATGTAAATACTGAGCAGCGATGGCTGAGTGGTAAAAAACGGCGGTCTTCGACGCGACGGACCCCATTGCAGGTTCAAATCCTCGGCGCGCACCTCTGACAAAGAAATTTGTAATGTGCGCATTCATCGCAGCTCCACGGTGATGGAAAATATCGTGATATTTAATTAATTACAATGTTCTCCATCGCCGTGCATGCCTGAGAGAAATTCACAATTTTTCGAAAGCATGACGTCCACCAATCCGCATTTGGCCAGCGTGGTGGACTATGGCCTAAGTCCCTCTCACTTATGAGAGGAGACCTGTGCCTAGTAGTGGGACATAAAAAAGGTTGTTAAAAAATGTAAATACTTGGGCTACTAATATTATAAATTCGAAAGTAACTCGATCTGTCTGTCTGTCTGCTACGCTTTCCCGTTTTAACTACTCAACCAATTTTATTGAAATTTGAAACACAGATAGAGTGGACGTTTCCCTGAGTCGTAACGAAAATGTTACGACACGGGTCAAGGGTCTCTCCTCATTATTGGGGAATCTTGGCGCTTACTCCATTACGCTGCTCCTGCCTGCATAGTGGCCGGCTGTCAGTTCTATTCAATCCACTCATTACGCCTTTGAAAAGGCTTAACGACTGCTATCTCTCGACTACAACCGAAACCGACGGCTTAACGTGCCCTCCGAAGCATGGAAAACGTTATTATCTAGTTATAAAGTAAGATAAAAACTACTTTGCAACAATCCGCAATGAGAACGTATGATGGTGTATACTTTTTTCATGCAATAGCACCTCCCTCCCACATAGGACTCTCGGCGGTTACTTACTCGCAAAGTAACCGTCGTAGAGTCAATAACCCTGATGATGCCCTGTTTTGGGGCGAAACACAATGACATGTTGGTGGTGGATGTTGGTCTATATTTTTTATTGTTGCATGTGCATGTGGGATGGAGGGAGGTGCTATTACATGAAAAAAGTATACACCATCATACGTTCTGATTGCGGATTGTTGCAAAGTATTTTTTACCTAACTTTATAACAATGGAGTTCCGCAAAGTAACGCCTGATTCTATTAATGTTATTTTCTGTGTTAAATCTCAAGATACCTATAATTTTGAGCTTGAATCTTATGAACAGCTTTTCATATACGAGGTAATTTTACGCAAGATAAAGTTGCTACAAGTCTAAACTTATTTCTTTGACGTTTTCAGAGACTGCTCTACGCAAAATCCTCTCTAATGATGTTCTTTGTCAAATTCCGTCGTTTCAGACGAGGAATAAATGCAGAATCTGCCTTAAATGTAAGATATTTGCTTCAAGAAAAGAAAATAATATACAACCTTATCTTAAATGACATCCAATTTCGCATTTTGCTAATGCTTCTTGTTGCTGATTCTTTTGAAATCATGTATGTATCATTCTTTCTTTTCAACCTATTTTTATGTCCCACTGCTGAGCACAGTAAAAAGCAAAAAGTATAATACTTTGTAAATTTATTCGTTACCAGAGTCGGGTAATAAGCGAGCGTCAAGAGTACTCAAGACTCAATCTGTGGTTTTAAATTCGCAAGTGGCCCTCTCAAAGTATTGGGGTTGCTAAGTAGCGATTGTCTGCAAATTTTGAATTTGCATTTTATTGTAAGCTTCGCTACAGAGGCGTTTTTGGTATTTTATTCTGACGCTCTCTCTTTACTTTTACACTCGAATCACATTTTAGTACCCGGATGGCTGAACGTCACTCAGATTAAAGCAATTGGTTTTCTTTGAAACTCATTGACAGTGTTACTTAACAACCCTATCTACTAAAGTAGCTCCCAATTAAAAAATGGTACTTGCTAATAAATAATAATAACGTTTCACACACATAGCCCGTATTCACAGTAGAATAGATATACCTTGTGTCGAGAGTTGTAATAAGGAGTAACTTCTTCGTATTACAACAGCTATCTGCCAGTGAAAGTCCCATCAAAATCGGTCCAGCCGTTTCAGAGATTAGCCGGAACAAACAGACAGACATACAGACAGATCGACAGACAGAAAAAAATACAGACAGATTTAAAGCGGTTATTTTTATATTAGAAACAGACACTCCAATTTTATTTATTTGTTAAGATACTAGTGGACCCCGCAGACGTTGTCCTGCCTTAAAAGTAATAAAAGAGGATTTGTTTTCTTATTATCTTATAGAGACTTCATGTTACTATCAAACAAAAATATAAAACAAATAATGACATACGAACTGTCCTGTTATTCTGAATGTGTCAAAGTTTAGAACGGCACGGCACGAAATACAAACGTTTGACAGATAGGAACAATTTATATGGGAAAAGTACTTATAAATAAAAAAAATAATTAAAAAACATTTCCAATGGCCCAAATTGTGAATCTAAACCATCCTCGAATCCATTTGAATACACACAAAAAAATTCATTAAAATCTGTCCAGCCGTTAAGGAGGAGTTCAGTGACATACACACTCACAGAAGAATTATATATATTAAGATACAAGAATTGTTGGTTTGAATAAAATATGTCTGGGTGATTCGTTGAGACGGTTGTGGAAGAGCTAACATAATAAAAGATGCAATAGGTTCTTTCTATAAATCGGCAAAAGTTGCATACGTAAGTTTTTTGCCTCGGGCGGAGGGCGTCCGAGCCACCCTCAGATAAATTACATGAGCAGGTCATCGAACCAGATTTGATATTGAAAAAATTTTATATTGAAATAGTTTTATCACTTCTTAACTCTACTCAGCGTGCAGGCTTTTGGCCGAACATCTTCACACATTATTTGCTTTTTAACACGTTTATATAAGATTGACCTTTATGTATGTATGTATGTATGTATGTATGTATGTAACGGAATCTTTTAACTTCATTTTCACCTACTTCTAAGCGTCTGATTAAGTTGAAAAATTGCACAGCTGTCAAGGGTCGATGACAATGCAATAATATGAAAAAAAAAACCAACTAAAAATTAAAAATGTATGTATTTTACTGTAAAAAAACGCGTGGGTTGCATTATGTTAATAGTATCTCAAAAAAAAACCAGTAGATAAAAAAACATACGCACTCCATAAAATTGGCGTTTCGGCCCAATAAACTAAAAATACTGTACCTACTCTAAAACCTTTTGTTTTTTGTCATTTAACGGTCGAAGTACCAGGTGTACATAAATGTCCAGGAGTGATGTTTTTCATGTAAACGAGACAGAAGAGGCGGACTGCGTTTTACGGGGTGCTTTTTGCACGATTCGTTTGACAGGGTGGACAGGGGTATAAGTTTTGGGGATGGCTCAGTTTATTAGCCTATAGGTATGCGTTTTTTGTTAACTGTGACGAGTGCTAATACATTCCCAGACCTCGCATATTACGGTACGGATACATTGGCTGCAACCCTTTTTGCGTCCTACTACTGGACAAGGGTTTCTCCTTATTATTGGGGAGGCCTGGAGCTTACTCCACCACGCTGCTCCAATGCGGGTTAGTGGCGAACCCGCTGTCGGATGTTTTCAAACCGCCTATAAGGCCTTCGACAAGGTTTAACGACTTTTATCTATCGACAACAACCGGGACCAACGGCTTAACGTGCCCTCCGAAGCATGGAAAAGTGCATGAAAGTTTTTGCCACTAGCGGTCACCCATCTCACACCTCACCGCGCCCGTTAGGCTTAGTTGCATAGATCGTTTGCGTTCAACGCTAACCGCCGGGCCATGCGCGCTTCGGATACATTATATAAAGCGAATTGGGTTATATATAGGTATAATATTAATCACAGAATCACCAACCAGTGTTCTTATGCGCCCAAAGCACAAAGGCAGGCGCTGCTTGTATTGTGCCCAAAGCGCGTATCGTCCTGCTGCTACCGTATAATGCAAGCGATCTACGAAGCTAAGCCAAACGGGCGCGGTCAATTGTAAAATGACTGTCCGCAAGTGTTCAAAAGTTCTTGCGCGTTTCTGTGCTTCGGAGGGCACGTTAACCTGTCGGTTCCGGTAGTTATCGATAGATAACAGTCGTTAAGCCTTGTCGGAGGCCTTATGGATGGTTCGAAAACATCCGACAGCGGGTTGGCCTCTAACGCGCTTCTCCACCAATCTAATTGATTGAAGATTGAATAGCGTACTCTAGTTGTTAATACACTCTTAACACAAATCAACTTATATTATACATTTTAATACATTTATACGAATGAGATTTTAGCTGAATTCTTCTTTTTTTGGTGCCGTCAATGCCTATTTTCCTCTGAATCCAATATAATTAATGCAAATTACGATGGCGGTATTTTTCTTTAAATAAATTAAATGTTAGCAAGTTTGTCAACGAGTTCCTGCGGTGAAGGAAAAACTCTGTTTTGCGGGACCTTAGTTTAATTACCGCGGGTTTTTAGAGAAAACGCCTGCCTAATTTTGATCGCTTGTACATTTTTTCCTCTTTTTCGTCGGTATTTTGTGAAATATTTACTGCTATTTTAGCGTTGGTCTTTCGAAAATTCAATCGTGCGTAACTACGTTTTTGCTCTGCAAAATTAACAGTATGTGTACACGCGTTAGAAGTTATACTACTTTGGCGTACGAAAAAGGTTTAAAATAACTCAAACGCAGTAGTAATCGACGATAAATATCAAAATCAATCAAAAATATCTTGTTTAAATAAAAAACGTTTCATTAACGTAATAATTATTTTAAATTAATATTCAAAATTAATAATTTATATGAATACTATATTTCACAACACTGGCTTGACTGGCTTATAAATATCTAGAGAGACAGTAGATATTATATAGTATGGACACTAAGTACTATTACTACATATTCAGTGTTGAAAATAATATAGTATATTTTTATTATTTCTATTCTGTGGCTAACTTTATCATGTCGTTCCTGCGCGCGCAGCTCACAAATTCACTCTCATCCAAACTCGCCAAAAGAAGTATAACTTCATTCATATGAAGGACAATAAGCAAACTAAAGTGTGACATGTATGCGAAATTTTCAATTATACAATGTGATTGTGCAAAAATATCGAAAAAATGAAACAATTTATGAAGGCAGAGTTTTCTTTAATAAACGAAAAAATGTTAGCAAGTTTGTCAACGAGTTCCTGCGGTGAAGGAAAACACTACGTTTTGCGGGACCTTAGTTTAATTACCGCGGGTTTTTAGAGAAAACGCCTGCCTAATTTTAATCGCTTGTACATTTTTTGCCCTTTTTCTTCGGTATTTTGTGATATATTCACTGCTATCTTAACGTTAGCCTTTCGAAAATTTAATCGTGCGAAACTACGTTTTTGCTCTGCAAAATTAATAATATTACAAAGACGGGAAGATATGTTATAGCTTCTCAGAAAAAAGGTCCCTAAAAGTCTAGCTTTTAATGGCAAATATTTCAATATAAACTTTTCAGCGCTCTCGCTTACTGACTGTAGTTGACATATCCATGCATATGAGGGACAATAAGCAAACTAAAGTATCATTCTGGTGACATGTATGCGTAATGTTTAATTATATAATGTGATTGTGCAAAATTATCGGAACAATAACAAAAATTATGTCCAGTTTAAATTATATTCAGTTACAGGTCTGCTGGAAGAGATTCCTAAAGGAATAAGGTGTATCTTTGTACAATTTCTATTTTTAATGTATGTTTATGTAAGTAAGTGTTTGTGTACATGAATCATTAAATAAATAAAATAAATAAATTATGAAGACAGAGTTTTCTTGAAAAATGAAATGTTAGCAAGTTTGTCAATGAGTTCCTGCGGTGAAGAAAAACATTCCGGTTCGCAGGGCTTTAGTTTAATTACCGCGGGTTTTTAGAGAAAACACCAACCCAATTTAAATACGGTATTTTGTGAAATACTTACTGTACTGCTATTTTCGTTGGTCTTCCAAAAATAACTAATTTAGTACTTTATGAGCGCTACGGTCGAAAAAACGAATGAATATTATGTAAATTATGATTTACAAATACAGAAAAATAAATTCCCATAAAATAATATACCTCTAAAAAAATTCATAAATTCTCAAATATTCTATCATTGTGTTGGATTATAGCTTAGAATCTATTAGTTCCGAGAGGAGACGTGGGCGAAACAGTGGGCAAAAATGTTTAAATTAATTAACATTTAAAAAAAATGCAGATACTGAAGAGCCGTCGTGGGCAGATAATATTTATTAATAAAGAAAAGATGCTCCGTGCGGTTTTACCTGCGTTAAAGCGCGATGTTGTAGCGTGTTGTTGTAAGTATAGCCTAAAACTTTCCTCGATAAATGTACAAACCAACACAAAAATAATCTTTCATATTCGTCCGACGAACGGTTTATGAGATTAGCTTTTAAACAAACTCCTCAGCTTTATAGAATCATAGTATAGATTTAAAAAAAACATCAACCGTGCGAAACTAAATGTTTCTGTGCAAAATTAATAAAATTTTAATATAAATTATAAAAACAGTGTTTTTCTTTAATAAATTTAATATTAGCAAGTTCGTTAACAATTAACAAGTTCTTGCGGTGAATGCAAACACGCTTCGGGACTTTAGTTTAATTACGGCAAGTTTTTAGAGAAAATAGCAACCCAATTTAAGGCTTCTAGGTGGAAATTGCTTTGCTATTTTTAGCTCGTATCTGCGAAACACTCTTTGTTATTTTTGAAAAGCCAATAATAATAATTCCACTATATTAATTCGGGAAATTACAAAGTGTCTTCTCGTCCAGAATGCCTCAGTGCCTGAAGTCGAAAGTTTTCGAGCAGTGTGTGTTGACAGTGATGACCTAAGGCGCTGAGACATGGTCTTTTACAGTAAGCATTTGCCATAAGCTCAAGGTCGCTCAGCGCGCGATGGAGAGAGCTATGCTTGGTATTTCTCTACGCAATAGAATTCGTAAAGATGAAATCCGTAGACGAACGAAAGTTACCGACATAGCTCATAAATTTTTATTTTATTTAATTAAAAGTCGACTACGGTATAACCAATTGGAAGGCTTCTTTAAAGAGTAGAATGTAAATGTAATAAATTTCAGTTTGTATTTAGGCGTGAGTGCTTTATCTTATATATAAAATTTTCGTGTCACAATGTTAGTTACCATACTCCTCCGAAACGGCTTGACCGATTTTTATGAAACTTTATGTGGATATTCAGTGGGTCTGAGAATCTGCTACTATCTATTTTTCATCCCCCGAAGTGATAAGGGTGGACCACCCCAAACATTTAAACGCGGTACGGAGTTCGCGGGGTCAGCTAGTAAGATATAAAAACTTCAAGAACATTAAGTTACTCAGGACATTACTTTTTTTATCATTTTCATCAGCGAATACTACTTTTAATTCAATACTTTTTGAATGGTAATAATTTTTATTTTGTTAGGAATCAACGTCGGTAGTTGAATAAAAAATGTGACGAAGTAGGAGAAAACGCCTATAAAACGAGGCCTCCTCTAAGGGGGGAGCATTAGTGTTCTGATTGTGGTAAGGGCAGTAGCTCTGCCTGATTGCGTACTGAAATTCTGTATTTGTGCTTACTTATTATTTAATTGTAAATGACAGGTTAATTAGAAACCTTAAATCGTTACTTTAAAATTGTATAAAAGGCTTTTGTGAATTAAATGGTGATTAAATATTCTGCTTCTGGTTTTCATTCTTAATTTTTTTATTATAATAAATTATTTAGTATGCCCATAATATGTTAATACAATGGATTGACATGTCCACAATGTCGCAGTTGGCTAGAATGGCGAAATAATTTATTTGCACAAAGTTGAATTAAATTTATTTAATACTAGTGAATCCCGCAGACGTTGTCCTGCCTTAAAAGTTTTGTAAGAGGATTAGTTTCTTTATCATCTCAAAGGGTTTTTATGTACTGTCAAATAAAAAATTAAAAACGAACAGTGACAGATGAACTGTTATTCAGACTATGTCAAACTTTTGGACGATGGCGCGAAGAACCAATGTTTGACAATTACTGTTTATATAGGAAAAAAAATTTATTTTACTATTAATTTCGCAATGCTCCCAAATTTTCTCACCGTTTAAACCTTCCCTGGACTTCTACTAATATTTCAAGACCAAAATTAGCCATATCGGTTCAGACGTTCTTGAGTTTTAGCGAGACTCACGAACAACAATTCATTTATAGAGCATAGAATAGAGTTCATATATATAAAGATTCGAAGAACATTATATTCATTTATTATTTAAAAATAACAATTTATAATAATAATAATTATAATATAAAAAAACATGAATAAGCCAAAGACAATACTATACTTTATTAATCTATGAAATGAAATAAGAAACATACAATTTTTCTTTTCTTTTAATATTGAATGGCTAAAAGGATTTTTATACAATGCCGTAAAACGAATAAAAAAAATAAGAAACATAAAAGTCAACCGTGACAATTTTGATAGCTGCGTGAAAATATAAATAAACAAACACCGAAATTAAATAATTTTGTAAAGAAATAATAAAGGAAAAGTAAAGTATAAGAATAAAAAAATAGAATTTAAGTTATAAAATATGATAATGGACGTCAATGAAGTACAGTAAGTAATAACATGTAGTGTATTTACGTACACGGCGCATTTCATTCATTCCATTTGCTTCCCGTGGGAATGAGATATTTTCACGCGGCAAAAAGTAGCCTATGTTCTTTCTCAACGTCCTTTCTTTGTTTATGCCAAATTTCATCAAAATCGGTTCAGTGATTTAAGCGTGAAAGAGTAGCAGACAGACAGACTTTCGAATTTATAATATTAAGTATGGATAATGGGCTAAGACGGTTAAATTGCAATAATTTAAACCTTTTTTCGCTACAGTTTTCAGTAAAAACCACCAGGGGTGTATAAATACGCTGAATACAATACTAAGAGAAGTATGGCCGGGCACGTAGGAAGTCAGTGCAATATCCGTTTTCCTTTCAACCATATAGGGTAGCAGCAGCCTCTTCACTCGTAAAAACTATTGAAATAATATATGAGTGTGATATTTAATATAAAATGGCATATAAAAGTGGAGCGCGCCAAGTGATACGGGTTGATTCGCTGGGTTGATGGGTGTCCGCTAGTAGTAAATAAAAAAAATCAAGCGTGTTTCGGAGCTTCGGGGCTCGTTAAGCTGTTGGTTTCGGTATTTATCTACAAATAGCAGCCGTTAAATCTAAATCTCAGATGAATAAATTTATCTGAGATCTAAATATAGGACTTAAGAGTGGTTTGAAAACATTCGACAGGCATTAAAGACATACTTGGCCATCGTGGTGGACAATGACCTGAATGTTTCTCTATTCCGAGAACAATAGAACATTTAAAAGGGTCAAAAAAGTATATACATTTTAATGATCGCATTATACATAAAAGTAAGTGTACATCAGTAATAATGTTCTATTTTATCCTCTACCCTCACTGTATCTTCCCGTCATTAAACTAAACTATGTACTCCAAGTATTCCCATTTTAGCAATAAAAGCTAAGAATGCGCAGCGCTTATTTCAAGTACAAAGAAGTCCTTAGACAAAGTAAAGAGGTCATATTTCAAAGAACAATGCAGTAGATAGCTTCTTATGCGGGTAGATGGCAAAATCTTTATGCGGGTAGATGACAAAAAGTAGTGGGTCAGCCGTCCACGGGAAGACTAGGCCGGAATTGCGAATAATTTATCTTGGCGAGCAAACCTATCCTTACTTTCTCCAAAATTAAGCTTTTTTCTTTAGCAAGCTTTGTTCGAACGGGTTCACTTTTATGAACTTAACTATGTGCTAGATTCGCATAAACATCTGGTTACGTTTGCGAGTGAAGATTTATTTTAGAGGATGTTTTTGGATTTCTTAACGTATTTTTTGAAGCATGCCTAGCCCGGCGGTTAGCGTAGAACGCTAGCGAACTACTAAGCTAATCCGGCGCGACCGCGTGTGAGATAGGTGGCGCTTCGGTTCCGTTGACTTGGCTTGAAACCCTCCGACAGCAGGTTGTTGTATTAACTCCAGGCCTCCACATAATAGAGAAAGACCTGTGCTGAAAGTTTACATTAAAATATGTAAATCTCCTCCAAACCGCATTGCACCAGCGTGGTGGTAAGCTCGAGGCCTCCCCAGTAATAGGGTAGAGACACGTGCCCAGCATATTATGTACAGTATTTACGTATAATTTGATAACAAAGATAAAAAAAAAGTATTCATAAAGAAAAAACGCCGCCTTCTCTGCAATCGACCATTACATTGTATACAGTTTCTATACACAATTGTATATACAATTGTGGTAAATCGTAATTGTATATACAATTGTGGTAAAGATTCTGGTAAATCAAATAATGCACCAGTGATGTTAAGGTTTTTATAAAGAAAAAATGGTTTTTTCTATGTTTTATATGCAACCAAAACACTATAATGTAAACAAATCCGCACACGACTGAATCATTCACTCTCCAGTCTGAGTGCCTCCCGAAGCGCCGCCTCCGGCCCTCTCGAAATTTATCTCCCCATAAATACTACACTTTCGTTCACTTTAAAACTGTATATAGTGCAATAGACCACTTTAAAACCTTAGACAGTGAAATAAAATTGTGATTGGATTTAAAAAAATGTGATACTATAATATAATCTCAATAAATCTAATCATGAAAAAAAAAACTACCTTATGGTATATATTATATTATCAAGGTATGAAACCTTGACTTGAAGCTACCTTGTAAAACGGTTGTTAAACACTGGAGAGAACGTATTTCTATGAATTAAATTGAATTATTTCACTAACTACAAAAACAGTAGTTTTTATCAAGTAAGTTATGAAATAGAAGTACTACGTAAAATTATAATAATACTTTTTTGTGTAGACTTCGAGGAAAAGAGAAATGTATACTAATAAGCTGAAGAGTTAGTTTGAACGCGCTAATCTCAGGAACTACTGGTTCGAATTGAAAAAATATTTTTGTGTTAGATAGTCCATTTATCGAGGAAGGCTTTAAGCTGTTAACATTACGCTGCCACCAATAGGGGCGAAGCATCAGTGCAAAATGTTGCAAAAACGTGGATAACCTGTACTAATATATAATGCTGAAGAGTTTGTTTATTTGAAAGCGCTAATCTCAGGAACTATTGGTTCGAATTGAAAAATTTTTTTTGTGTTAAATAATCCATTTATCGAGGAAGGTTTTATGCTATACCATATAACATCATGCTATGACTAATACCAAAGTCCACGCGGACGAAATCGCGGACGATCGCTAGTTATTAATATAGATAAAATGGCATCTTCTATGTAATCGACCTATTGTAATTACATTACGACCGATTGTATTTACATTTACATTGACGTTTCACAGTTTCGTAGTCTTAGTGGTACCTTATCGCAACGCTTCTAATTCTCACAAATGTACCTCAATACAGCAAATATAGCAATTAAGATGATGCATGGTGTTGTACTAATATTTGGAGATTTTTTTTAATACCTACCGAAGAAATGGAGTGTTACATGCATCCAACGTACTATAATGTAAACAAATCGGCACACGACTGATTCATTCACACTCCAATCTGAGTGCCTCCCGAAGCGCCGCCTTCGGCCCTCTCTGATTTTTTCTCCCTACAGATACAACGCTTTCGAGAACTATAAACCAGAATGCGCCGGGCTTTTCCAAAATCTTTCTTCGCAAAAAGATAGATTTTGATGACATATAAATTTGCGGTTAAACTTGAAAAAATAAAATTTTGATACGTTATAATTAGCCTTCTTGTCTAATAGACTATTGCCCTAAGTTTATTTTTATTTGAATGGAGTAGCAGACGAGCATGCAGGCTACGTGATGTTAAGTGGTCGCTGCTGCCCATGGACATCTACATACAACCTCAAGCAAGCATAGGTAAGTCTTGTCGAGGTCGTATGCGCTGCTACTCCGGAGGCTGGTGGTCACCTCATGTAAGTGTGGCCTGCAACTGCACCTTTCCACCGAAACACAATATAATTGGTTCACGGCAGAAGTGGGTGCAGCGGTGGTACTTCCCCGGGCGTACGATAATAGTTCTATCACCTACAAAATGCCCTAGGTTGCGAATAGCCCCGTGCCCAGCAGAGGGATGCAAAATATGGATGGATGCAAATTATGGTAACGTTGTTTCTTTTCGGCAGTCTTCGACACGGTGTTTGTGTGCGTGCAACTAGACGTATTGTACGACTCTACGAAGCTCGCACGAATCGAGACGAGCTGCTCCGAAATCGGACGAATACATAAGCAGCTGTTTATGAGAAAGTATATAGGTGTATAGGTTTGTGTAACACGTTGATTAACAACGTTGTTTGGGTAAAATTTGTGTATAAAGTGTTTTGAATATGAAACGAACAAAGTGCATTTTTACTTTTATTCTATTTTTGTTAATAATTTTAGTTTGTATTTACCTAATTCTGTGTTTGTTAGTGTAATTGGTTATGTACCGTTCTAATAAACAGTAAATAAATAACTAAATAAGAAGGATGGGTGTCAACAAAGTTAAGCAATGTCGAGTGCGGTCAAAAGTAGAATGTGAGGCCAATAGTGGCCATTCAGCAACATCTAGTGCGGTTATAAGGATGGGTGTCAACAAAGCACAGCAAAGTCGAGTGCGGTCAAAAGTAGGATGGGTGGACATTCAGCAACATGTAGTACGATCAGAAGCAGGATGGGTGTCAATAAAGCTCAGAAATGTCGATTGCGGTCATAAATACCACCCACCCACCCTGGTGACGAAGTTTGATGACAATGCAAGACTACTTCGACCAGATAAAGTTTCAAATGAGCACCAAAAAAAAAATTGCATGGAACCGGGGCGCTATAACAAATGGGGTTTTCTGGCTATCAATGTAATGGTATGGGGTGTAAGTAAAAAGTTCAGAACATCATCAGTAGCTGCGCTATATATACCTAGGTGTTGTGGCCTTCCGAAAATACAGATTCTGGTAAATCAGATAATGCACTAGTGATGTAAAGAAGGTTTTCATAAGGACGAAATGATTTTTTCTATATTTTATATGCAAACAAAATACTATAATGTAAAGAAATCCGCCGAAGCGCGCATGGCCCGACGGTTAGCGTAGAACGCAAACGATCTATGCAACTAAGCCAAACGGGCGCGGTCGGGTGTGAGATGGGTGACCGCTAGTGGCAAAAAATTTCATGCGCGTTTCCGTGCTTCGGAGGGCACGTTAAGCCGTCGGTCCCGGTTGTTGTCGATATATAACAGTCGATAAACCTTGTCGGAGGCCTTATGGGCGGTTTGAAAACATTCGACAGCGGCTTGGCCACTAACCCGCATCTCCACCAACCCGCATTGGAGCAGCGTGGAGGAATAAGCTCCAGGCCTCCGAAATAATGCCCAGCAGTGGGACGCAGAAAGGGTTGCAGCCAAAGAAATCCGCACACGACTGAATCATTCACACTCCAGTCTGAGTGCCTCCCTAAGCCCCGCCTCCGGCCCTCTCGGAATTTTTCTCCCCATAAATACAACGCTTGGTGCACTTTAAAACTTTATACAGTGTAATAGAACTGTTATTAAATTTGTAGAAATGTGTAGTTTAATATAATATCGAATTCTGTAGTGCGAAAATTCTGGGTATCAATTCATTTATGCCTTGGTGGCTTCAAAAGCCACCTCGTAGGTTGTAAAACACTGGCAAGAATGCATATCAATGCATTAAATTAAATTATTTGATTAAATATTGCTATTGTTTATTACTATTATTAATTATTATTACTATTATATAAGACGACCCGCGTGGCGAAATGTTTACCATGCGGGACTGCGAATCGAGGGGTCCAGGGTTCGATTCCCGGCGAAACAGAAATTTGAATGATGAGTTTAAATTTCTGTTCTCGGTCTGGGTGTTTGTGTTTCTGTTTTTGTATGTGTCCATGGTACCTACGATACAGGGTGTATATACCCTACTGTGGGGCTATGAGTGTGAAGCGTTATTTATTTATTATTGCACTAATTACTTGTGATGTAATGTTTAATAATTATAATCTTTGAATTCTTTTGGTTCTGTATTCAATCTTACATGATTCAACTTCTCCAAATTATCTGAAGGAAATTTTTCAGTACCTGTGTTCAGTTCATGACGAAGGTCTTCGTTCCACTAATAACCTTTTGCTTTGTATACCTCCACACTACAGTGATTTTTTCCGATACTCATTCATTGTTCAGGGTATACTGCTCTGGAACGCCCTGCCCGAAAGTATCAGAAAGGCGCGAACAAAATCTACATTTAAGGAGTTGATTTGATACGTAAACATACAGATGCTAACAGTAGCAAGTAACTAATGAGTCATTATAAGTTGGCATCATGTCTGTCACCTTTTTGACATTAATAGTTGTATATTTATGTACGCTTTGTGTGTATGTATATAATGTATGTATGTGTATATGTTGTATGTATGTATTATGTATGTATGTATATAACTATTTTTTTTTCTTTTCATTATTTTTATACCAATAACTTTTTAATTATACATTTTCCTGCCTACCGTAAGTTCTCACCATCACCCAGGGTTGACTGGCAGAGAATGCCATTAGGCATTAAGTCTTACCCTGTAACCTTTATTTTAAGGTGATACAAATAAAAAAAAAACTTAACTCCATGTTTGTCCGTTACAAAATTGCAACAATGATTAGAATAAATTTGAATAAAACAAAGGAAAGAATGAAAATGAATGAAAGTAAAATTTGTCATAACGAAATTCGGGCAACAGTCGTGCGAAACAAACAGCCATACTCCAACCACAACTGCCCAAAACAAGCCACAAAAATGCCGTTAATTTATAACTACGAAAATTTATCGTGCAAGTTAATTTCGGTGCTAACATTATAGTAAAACTGCAAAAGTTTTTCGAAACGAATGAGTTCACTTTAAAACACTTATTTATCTCTAATTTCTACGGTACTGCAATATTCTCTGCAAATGAATGTACATATTCGTATATCAAAACAATGAAAAGGTTTTCCAATTTTAAATTTGAAAATTTTAGAATGTTTCATCCACCTAGCGTTCGTTCTTAATCCCCTAAACTTGGTAGCTTAACTTTTTTTAACTTTAAATTTTAATGCGAAATATTTTTTGTTTTAAAGTTACGTTTGGAGTTTTTTTTTCTTCAATTATGGCAACGCAAACTCTGTGCATATTGCCATCGTCAAGTATAATTTTTGCACCTAGTTTTTGCCAGTTTCAATGAAACTGGACGAAGTAATAATATATAAAGTCAGTAAGTAATCGATCAGTCAAACATAGAGAAAAGCGATGGCTACTTTATTAGAACGTGTCCGATGGAATTTTGGAGACAAGCAGAAAAACATATTTTGGCACTGTCATTCCATTTCATAACACTTGTGCACAGTAATTAACCTATAACGAACTAAATGCCATCAACTTTATCCAAAAACTCAAAAATACACAAAGAAAATGAAAATAAAACAAGAGCACAATATGTCTTTTCCGACTTTGCGCCAAAACTCCCGTTTGGAGTTTTATACATAAAAACCTATTTGTGTTATTTTTTAATTTGAATCTAGTATTAGACGAACATGCAGACCGCGTTGTGTTAAGTGGTCGCTGCAGCCCATGGACATCTACACACAACCTCAAGCAAGTAATATCCATATTCTATTCCATATTTTATTCTTCTCTAGATCCGAATATCTTATGAAGTTGATTCACACTACATTATTCCATTATGTGGTGGACAATGCAGACGCTGTTTTATAAGGGGATGGGGACAATTTTCGTTGCACTGATAAGACACGGAGACAGCGTTAAAGATATATTATTCGACCATGAAACTACGCTATTTGTGGGAAGAAGTGATTTAGAGACAACGGGGAATGTTAACGGATAACTCTATTGGAGCTGGATTTTTTTTAATTGCTTGCATTCCATTAGGATTGGTTATTAAATTAAAAAACATATAATATCCTATGCCATACACTCCCTGTGTCGTGGGAAAACATAAAAGCAATCACTCAAACGCCCAAGCCATGAACACAAAAACTCAACACTCATATCTCTGCCTTCCTAGTGATCGAACCCTAGATCCATCATACGGAAATCCAGAATGGTTTTATTGTTCTTCATCAATATTTTGATGACCTGTGTGGCGCAATGGTTACCATGCCGAACTGCCAATCGAAGGGTCCCGGGTTCGATTCATGGCGTAACAGAAATTTGAATTATAGAGTTTAAATTTCTGTTTTCGGTCTGGGCGTTTGTTTCTGTCTTTGTGTGTGTCCATGGTCCCCACGACACAGGGTATATGTATCCTACTGTGGGGCTATGAGTGTGTTTAAATAAAATTCTACTTCACACTATATTACTCCATTCTGAGGATAGGGCGGGCAATATCGACTATGCATTTTAGAATGGGAGGGCGACAATTTTCGTTGCACTGATACGACACCCAGGCAGTGATAAAGATATATTATCCAACCATGCGACTACGATTTGTGGGAGTTATTTTAAGAGACAACGGGACCACCGCTGCAGCCATTTCTGCCATGAAACACTTCTTGTGTGTTTTGTTGTGACTTTCATAAAGTGATACCTGTAATTATAGCGCATCTACATACGACGTCGGCCAAGAACCAGGCTTACTTAAGATTGTGTGTAGATGTCCACTGATTAGTATGTCATTATTCAAATGGTACCCGGCACCTTGGGAGAGGATACCGGGTTATATGAGTTGTACCGCACTATAAAACCCCCTGTAGTTTTGTGTAACAATTTCAAAGGTATGCATTTTGATTTTTTTGAAGTGAAAACTTCTTTAGCGGCGATGTGCACTTTTTTTGGGATGGGTAAAAAATATTAAACTCGCGTCAAGACACGTGTCCTGATCGAATATCGCTGTATAAGGCCCAGGTCAGACCCCACATGGAGTACTGTTCCCATCTCTGGGCAGGAGCATCGAAATACCAGCTACACCCATTTGACTCCTTTGAAAAGCGCGCAGTCCGAATGGTTAACGACCCAAGATTGACTGACAGGCTAGAACCGCTTTGCTTGCGAATAGACATAGGCTCGCTCTGCGTGTCATACCGACTTTACTATGGTAAGTACTCCAAGGAACTCTTCAAATTGATGCCTACATCACCATTATATCACCAGACGAAGGTTAAAGTTCCACCGGCACCATCTGGACTCGTGGCGGTCCTCCACAGTCCGCTTTGCACTCTTCTTTTTACCACGAAGGTGTAGGTTATATGTGCATCTATGTTTTTACCATGTTGCATCTATTAATGAAAAAAGTGAGGAAGAAATAGTGAAAGAAAATGAGTGACTACTTTTTTTAAATACTAGATGAAAACCTAATGAATATACTAGATGAAAAATAATACTGATAATAAAGCAATTCGTGCGAAATTATTCCCTAACCATTCCAAAATGCACAACGTTAACGTTTTCACTTCTGTTGGTACTCCCGGAGGGCAACCCGTTGTTTTTTTTTGTGAATTGTGTTTAAGACCTAACAGTATTACCCTGATGAACCCCGTGCGATATAAATCTATACCCCATAGATTTATATCGCACGTCATATCGCTGTCCCCTTACAACATGATAGGTACTTATCCTATAATAAAATTGCACTGTTCGCGGAAGCGACTGATTTAGGAAGAAAGGAGGGCGTCAGGGAGGTACTCAAACGAGATGGGAAGTGCGAACAAGTGTGCACAATGATAGCGATGAGCTACCACAGATAACCAAAGTGGTTACACGTATTCGATAATCGCAGTTTCTCCTAGCTCTTATAACTCAATATCTTCTTTTTTTTTTGTTATCGGGGGGAAACCTTCAAAACCCGACACCTCGGGAGAGGATACCGGGTTATGTGGGATTTGACCGCACTAAAACCCCCTCGGTGGCCTGCCTCTGCGTTGGTGAGGACCCCGGGATCTCCATAGGAACGCACCGGTGTCCTCCACGCGCGGCGCCCCAGAACGGGCCCATCTTCGGGAGAGCAGTGTGCTAAGTGCGAGTTTCAAATAACCAATCGAATTACTTTACCATCGCGTTAATCGAATAAACGTCAAACGTGTCGACAATCGAAAGCATGCGAGTGTGCGAAGTGTCAAAAATGTAAACTCGCACTCGCTATAACACATAATCAACCAATCACGAGCGCTGACCTCGTCACTATCGAGTGTCGTTTGATACTCAAAGTAAAGTAATTCGATTGGTTATTTGAAACTCGCACTTAGCACACAGATGTGCTCTCCTGCACCTTCAGGTGTTCACGGCGGCATGCGGCACACCACAACTATTGAAAATAATAATAATATTGATATAAATGTACATTTTTATAAATTGTGTTATATTTTTTATCTTTATAATATTTGCGTACCTCATGAATGTAAATATGGCGTACTAAATATGTTTTAACAGCTTTCATAAACACTCATATTTGTGCAAATAAAAATCTTTGTCGTTGTCTTTGTCTATTAAACCTCTGTACAAAAGAGCTGTTGGCGGATGCAATCAATTTATGCAATCGAAACGACTGAGTTCGGAAGACAGGGGGGTGTCAGGGAGGCACTCAGACGAGACGAAAAGTGCGATCCGAACGAATTGTTCGACAGTGTTCAGAATAAGGAGCATTGCGGTTGCACGTGTGTGAGAATCGTACATTTCTGAGGACTACTAACAAAAGACTTATAACTATTATTTTATTTATTTAAATATTTTGAAATGGAATTTTGACCCAGCCCGCTCTGGGTGATGACTTGATGAGTATAGCTTGTGCTAGGAGCATACTACATAAATAGTGAACTCATCATGAGTAATCTGTATGTCCTACTAATATTATAAATGCGAAAGTAAGTTTGTTTGTTACTCTTTCACGCTAAAACTACTCGACCGATCATCATGAAACTTTGTACATATATTCTTGGAGTTGCCAGAAGTAAAATAGGATACTTTAAAAAAATTACGCGGGTGAAACCGCGGGGTACAGCTAGTACGAGTATAAAATGCTAACCTCACTGACTTTATACGCTTTATACGCTTTAACTGTGCTTTAACGCACAGCCGAAACTATTGTACCCATAGATTTTTTATATACCTATGTATTCTTGACGTAGTCAAAGTCATAATAAATCTATGACTGTACCTATAAACTTGTAATTTGGTACAGGGGTTCTTTTCATGATGTAAGTGAGCACTACGAAAGGATTTTTAGAAATTGTACCTACAATTAAATTACAATATTTATTACCACACAATATTTGAAGATTGCATGGAATTTTCTTTGGAGTTAGTAGTTTGAATGATCCTTTCGAGCGCGGGTGAAACTGTGGGGCACACCTAGTTCAATATATACATTTATAAAAACATATTTTATAATAAAAAAAATTAAAAATATATATATAATTCCTCTATACCTACAAAGGCGCTGTTGGCGGATACGAGTAATAGGGTCTTGGACACTATGCACAAAAAAAATCAAAATTCTTACCTTAAAAATGTTGCACTAAATCACGCTTGGAAAGCAATATAATTGTAAATTCCTTTTTATAGATGATTTTTATTACCGCTTAAATCAGTAGTAATGAAGTCAATTGACTATTTATGATTGATAAGTGACGTCACTTATCATTTTCTCATACAAAATGTATGGGGATGTCACGTTTTGACAGCTCTTTAAAATATCTCAATTGATTTGGTAGTCCAAGACCGGATTGACGAACTAGGTTCAAACGAACGCCATTGAATGAAAGATGAATAAAAATGTTTTTTCCGCTGATGCGTTGACGTTTACTCTCGTCTATCAAAGTCCGGTATAAACTGGTCTAATCCGCTACCAAATCATTGTACTAGATCATCATCATGATTAGCCGACTTTCTTCTATGTTGAGTCGTCGAGTGATTGTATTTACACACTTCTTTTTTAACACTCTTTTACGAGTATTAGCGTGACGCAGGTCAATGCATGCAATCTTTTAACGTGATTTTGACCGACCGTTTCTTGTACTAGATCAGTTTCTTGTACTAGATCATCATCATGATTATCCGACTTTCTTCTATGTTGAGTCGTCGAGTGATTGTATTTACACACTTCTTTTTTAACACTCTTTTACGAGTATTAGCGTGACGCAGGTCAATGCATGCAATCTTTTAACGTGATTTTGACCGACCGTTTCTTGTACTAGATCAGTTTCTTGTACTAGATCATCATCATGATTAGCCGACTTTCTTCTATGTTGAGTCGTCGAGTGATTGTATTTACACACTTCTTTTTTAACACTCTTTTACGAGTATTAGCGTGACGCAGGTCAATGCATGCAATCTTTTAACGTGATTTTGACCGACCGTTTCTTGTACTAGATCAGTTTCTTGTACTAGATCATCATCATGATTAGCCGACTTTCTTCTATGTTGAGTCGTCGAGTGATTGTATTTACACACTTCTTTTTTAACACTCTTTTACGAGTATTAGCGTGACGCAGGTCAATGCATGCAATCTTTTAACGTGATTTTGACCGACCGTTTCTTGTACTAGATCAGTTTCTTGTACTAGATCATCATCATGATTAGCCGACTTTCTTCTATGTTGAGTCGTCGAGTGATTGTATTTACACACTTCTTTTTTAACACTCTTTTACGAGTATTAGCGTGACGCAGGTCAATGCATGCAATCTTTTAACGTGATTTTGACCGACCGTTTCTTGTACTAGATCAGTTTCTTGTACTAGATCATCATCATGATTAGCCGACTTTCTTCTATGTTGAGTCGTCGAGTGATTGTATTTACACACTTCTTTTTTAACACTCTTTTACGAGTATTAGCGTGACGCAGGTCAATGCATGCAATCTTTTAACGTGATTTTGACCGACCGTTTCTTGTACTAGATCAGTTTCTTGTACTAGATCATCATCATGATTAGCCGACTTTCTTCTATGTTGAGTCGTCGAGTGATTGTATTTACACACTTCTTTTTTAACACTCTTTTACGAGTATTAGCGTGACGCAGGTCAATGCATGCAATCTTTTAACGTGACTTTGACCGACTTTGAAACGTCGAATTAATTTATAACCTTACATACTCGTTAATATCGAGGACAATGCAATAATATGAAAAAAATCATACTGAAAAATTAAAAATAAATAAAAAGTAAAAAATTGAAAATAATGTACCTTTTTAAAAAAATAAACGTGGAGTGCTTTTTGAGATATCAAAATGATAATCCTTCTACTAATATAATAAGCATTGACACCATGCACCCTATCACCCCACGGTTTTTACAATAAAATAGGTACAATTTCTTATTATTTTTATTAAAAAAGTATTTTAGTTAGTTTTTTCACAAAAGCGTGTTTTTTAGTTTTTTAACTACATTTTACGTTCCATGGTTGGGCACGAGTCACTTCCCACAATTTGGGACAATGGGAATGCCTGGTTCACGCTGCTCCAAAGCGGTATGGTGGAGGTTCAGTTCAAGTTCACTCCAGTATTAGAAGTTCTATCAGGATCCCGTTAGCGTCAAAATATGTGTTTTGAATTTCGAATAAACTGCGATATTTTTTTCATTCTACTAGCGTATAGAATGAAAATGAGCATTCGTGTTAAATTATCAAAAATTTTCAGTTTTCATTTTAATTTTTAACGGAAAATTAAATAAAAAAAGAATTGTCTTTCTACATTAAAGCAGCCTGAAGCCATTTAACCTTTCATGTCTGATATTGATGATACTTCGAGAGAAGAACGACCAAATATTTTTATATTTTTTTTCCTATCAATGCACATAATTAATTAATTATTAAATGGATGCACAAAGCTGATGGTTAAAATAAAAGAAACGGTTAGTTCTAATATGATATTATTGAGTATAAAAATATAATATGTACATTTACAACGATAAACACCAAAAATACGTACGTAAGAGTTTTAATAATAAAGATATTACAGTATTCGATGGTAGTATTTAGTATCTACGTATGGATGGAGATCACAAACCCTGGATTATTGTTTGACAGTATTATAATTACTCTTACATTAATTATAATTTGTATTATTATTTTGGCCGCTGATATAACGGTAAAATAGACTATGTAACCAAGTTAAGCGCGTGTTATAAAATAACTTTGAAATAAAATTTTTGTGATTCAGCCGACAAAATGAATAATCAAACCATTAACAGGAAGGATTACATACATAACGAACATTATATTTTCATGTAAATGTCAGCATGAAAATCCCGTATATCAAGAGGCTTGAGCACTGCTTCGCGTGTTTCAGATGAAAAATAGGTAAATAAACACATTTTCAGAGATGAGCGACCAAATTTTCTATAATCTGAATTTTTGTAGTTCGATTTTTTCAACCCTTTCGGTCCCGGTTGTTAGCGACAGATAACAGTCGTAAAAGCTTGTCGGAGGCCTTATGGGGGTTTAAAAACATCCGACAGCGGGTTGGCCACTAACCCGCATCTCCACCAACCCGCATTGGATCAGCGTAGTAGAGTAAGCACCAGGCCTCCCCATTTATGGGGAGAGACCCGTGCCCAGCAGTGGGACGCAAGAGGGGTTGCAGCCAAACCAAGCTTGGAAAGCAGGATAATTGTTTATTAATTTTATACATGATTTATATTGTCTTTTAAATCAATAATAATTTAGTCACTTGACGATATAATTTTGTAGCGTCACACATTATTTTCTCATACAAAATGTACGAGTCTGTCACGTTTTAACAGCTCATTAAAAGTATCTCTATTGACTATCTCACAATTATCTCTTTATGAAATTTTTAATTCGGTGTCTATACTAAAATTTCGGTTGCTATGGTCTTTTTACAAAGTGCGCATGGCCCGACGGTTAGCGTAGAACGCAAACGATCTATGCAACTAAGCCAAACGGGCGCGGTCGGGTGTGAGATGGTGACCGCTACTGGCAAAAAAAATTCATGCGCGTTTCCGTGCTTCGGAGGGCACGGTTAGCCGTCAGTCCCGGTTGTTGTCGTTAGATAACAGTCGTTAAACCTTGTCGGAAGCCTTATGGGCGGTTTGAAAACATCCGACAGCGGGTTGGCCACTAACCCGCATCTCCTCCAACCCGCATTGGAGCAGCGTGGTGGAGTAAGCTCCAGGCCTCCCCAATAATGAGGTAGAGACCCGTGCCCAGCAGTGGGACGCAAAAAGGGTTGCAGCCAGCCATGCTCTTTTTACCGTTGATTTCCGGAGGGCATTAATATCCAACAATTTGTTTTGAATGTGAAATGTGATGTGAAAATTTAAGGAGCTTTACAAAGGATTACAGTCTTACTTTGCATATTTTGGCTGACAAAATGAATAAACACAATAAATTGTCGGGGTCGAAATTCAAAAACGCCAAAATGCTCTTATGTATAAAGTACAAATTAGTTTCGGGATTAAGAATAGAGCTACGGAATCCCCTGCCTGATCGTAAGAGGCGACTAAAAGGGGGATTCCGGGGTTGCGGACGGTGAGAGTGGGATGCGTGGCCGCATGCCGCCGTGAACGCCTGAAGGTGCAGGAGAGCAAATCTGCTCTCCCGAAGAAGGGCCCGTTCTGGGGCGCCGCGCGTGGAGGACACCGGTGCGTTCCTATGGAGATCCCGGAGTCCTCACAAACGCAGAGGCAGGCCACCGAGGGTGTTTTAGTGCGGTCAAATCACATAACCCGGTATCCTTTCCCAAGGTGTCGGGTACCTTTTGAAGGTCTCCTCTCCCCCCCCCCCCCCCCGATACCAAAAAAAAGGTTACTGGTGACCAAAGAGCTGGCAGTAATCTGGATAAAGTATTTTATATTACTTGGATTTTTGGAACGAAGTTGCGGCGTTGGGGCGTTGCGGAGAGGTACCCTAGCCGGGAAGAAACGTCCGTAACGTAAGATTTTTATGTATAGTCTAACGGCCGTTTTCAATAACCTATCTATCTGTCATATCACCTACTAAAGATAGACAAATCTATCTTTTCGTCATTACTTTCGTTTCAATAACCTATCCACAGATACAATTTTCTATCGAAGTTATCTATCTATCGTTGGGAGGACGGATAACGTACAAAAGATAAAGACGCCATACAAGTTACGCTTACCTGCGTTTCAATATAAGTTTCAACTTACTGTCGGATAGATGAAGCTATCTCTAGTAATGTAATTCTGTTATCTGTCAAACTTGGCCGATAGCTTTGAATAATTTTGAAAAACAACGCCTGTATTATAATATAATGGATTATTTAAGCAGTGAAGACAGTGATACCTATGTCTATGTAATTATTGGGAAGATTTTAGATTGTGATACAGATAGTAACAGTGATGCCGACTTCTTACATGAGCCATTTTATTTCGCTTTGAAACACACTAAAAAGCTGAAACTAGAAAATAACAATAATTCGCGTCCAAACTTCAAGAGATGCCTGCCACAGATAAAAGAATAGTCCAAGTTTTTAAAACGTTCTGTTTCATTCTCGACGTCCGTAAATTATGGATATTTAAATAATAAAATAATTCAGTTTATGTTTAGATACATTTTCATGCAGATAATAATTTACAAGAAAAATAGTATACAATAATTAAATTAAAAAAAAAAAACAAAAAAAAAATAATTTGTTTTTGCGTCGATACCTAGGAACGAAACGTCACAAGAAACTTTGACAGATGAGAGGGAAACTACTATCTATCGTTGATGAAAGATAGATAGCTCTTATCCATGATTGTGAAATTGAAACTAAGGATAGATACGCTGCTACTGATTATCGGAGATAGCGATCTATCCATAATCTTCGATAGGTTATTGAAAACGGCCGTAAGTATGATGGCTCTACAGTGCTAAATGTGTAGTCTACGTGATGACCGTTATTATTATTATATTATATTTTTATAAATCATTGTTAATAAAATACAGGTGTTAAGCTAATTTTTTAAAGTAGTTTCTTTGTTTTATTGATAAAAAAATCACAATTAAAAATGTATACTCGAATCATTATTTTCTTTATACCTAGAATAGAACTTAAAATTAATATCTATATAATAAGGAACTTCGTTCCTATCTGGTGTCCCACGACACCACACGACTTTTTAAATATGTAAGTAATGTCTATATTTTATTACCACCACTACTTTTCTATATTTCATTACCTGCAGCATCCCGCTTTGGAGCAGCGTGGTGGAGCAAGGTCCAGGCCTCCAATTTAATTTGCATATAATTATTTTTGATCTACAATGTTTCCACGTTTTATGTATGAAAAATTTAAATTTATTATTAAAGCTACAGCTAAAAGTTTTTAGAACAAACGCTTTAAGATACATTAGAACAAACGAAATGTGCTGAAATATTTTGAAATTGGAAAACGGTATTTCGACGAAAGAGCTTTTTGTTGTTTTGATAATCCTACGTATCAGTGAATTTTTTTTTCTTTTTATATGTAAACCGAACAAAAAGGCAGACGGGCCGCGTGGTGTTAAGCAATCACCGTCGCCTATGGACAGGGGCAACCCCAGGGGAGCCACCCGAGCATTGCAGGCTTTGGAGGAGAGCTTTTTTTACAGCTTTCTTGAAGAACCCCATGTTATAGTAAGAAGATGAGATAAGATACCTAAATATTTTTTAAAGTGAGTTGAATTTGAAAAAGATATTTCAACGAAAAAGCTACTTTCAGTTTTATACGCAATTACATGCAAAGAATAAGTGTAAAAAACCTATAAGATTTGATGTGTGTGAGTGCGTTTTCCGAAAAACCGCTTCATGAGCGATGGAATTAAAGTTTTATTCAAATTTTCCCTCTATGCTATTTAAATGTAACTTTTAACGTAAAATCATTCAGCAGGTTCGCAAACCTCTTTGTGGTCGGGGTAAATTTGTGAAACTATTCGAAACACCAAACATGTTGGGTTGTTACCCTAAGGTTGTTACCAAGGATTGTTACCCTTCGAATGTTAACCTGTGAACGCACTCACCGTACATTCAAATGGACTTTTAGGGTAACCAACCAAAACCAGGGTAGACAATGTATTCATATACTTACCATGGACGTGTGAGGTTGTGTTTATTTATTGTTGCATGTACCTACATGTTTCCTATGTGGGTGAGAGGTCTTCCTCTCATTTTTCATGCAGTAGGTAGCATCTTTGCTACTGCATGAAACATACCCCATGATTCGTTTACAAGGTAGCTGCAAGGCAGTAACCTAAATTTATACCAACTTTATATTTAAAAAAAAACGTTACACACTCAAAGCCCCACAGTAAGGTAATTAATACCCTGTGTCGTGGGTACCATGGACACATACAAAGACAGGAACACAAACACCCAGACCGAGAACAGAAATTTAAACTCATCATTCAAACTTCTATTTCGCCGGGAATCGAACGGGACCTCTCGATTGGCAGTCCGGCATGGTAACCATTGCGCCCGCGGGTTGTCATTGGAATTTTTGAATTGGAATGGAATAGTAGAAGAATGAGGAAGTGGAAGAAGGAATGAATGAAGCGCGCATGGCCCGGCAGTTAGCGTAGAATGCAAGAGCAACTATGCCAAACGGGCGCGGTCGAGTGTAAGATGGATGGGCTAGTGGCAAAAAATTTCATGCGCGTTTCCGTGCTTCGGAAAGCACGTTAAGCCGTCGGTCCCGGTTGTTCTCGATATATAACAGTCGTTAAACCTTGTTGGAGACTTTATGGGCGGTTTGAAAACATCCGACAGCGGGTTGGCCACTAACCCGCATCTCCACCAACCCGCATTGGAGCGGCGTGGTGGAGTGAGCTCCAGGCCTCCCTAATAATGGGGAGAGATCCGTGCCCAGCAGTGGGACGTAAAAAGGGTTGCAGATACTAAAGGAATATGCAGGCCACGTACACACAACCTCAAGCAGGCATATGTCAGTCTTGTCTGAGTTCGTCGCTCGTCGTATGCGATTGCGCTCCTACTCCGGCGATTGATGGTCGTATGTAAGTCTGGCCGGCAACCGCACCTTTTCACTGAAACAAAATAAAATTGATTCCATGGCAGAAGTGGGTGCAGCGGTGGCACTTCCCCGGACGAACCAGAAAATATCTTACCACCTTCAAAAATTCTCTATACAAAATAAAAAACCGGCCATGTGTGAGTCGGCGTCGCGCACCGAGGGTTCCGTAAAATATTTTTAATATATGAAGTAACTAAAAATTTACCATTTTCGCAATTTTTCCTTTATCTCTGCTGTAAGACGTTGCTTGCGAATAGACTAAGTTCTGTCGTCTTTGCAATAAAAAAAATAAGATCACTTACAGATGTCGATACAGCTAGACTGGTCTATTTTAGTTATTTCCATAGTATAATGTCGTATGGTATTTTACTGTGGGGAAATGCTGCTAATACCGACACAATATTTATTTTGCAGAAGAGGGCTATTCGCGCAATTTATAAATTAAATTCTAGAGAAAAATTTAAGGAAACGAATATACTAACATTTGCATCGCAATATATTTATGAAATTGTAGGTTTGTAACTTTTGTAGTTTTGTAGGTGTTAGAACTATTGTGTTCGCCAGGGGAAGTACCACCGCTGCACCCACTCCTGCCGTGAACCGATTCTATTGTGTTTCGGTGGAAAGGTGCAGTTGCCGGCCACACTTACATGAGGCGACCACCGCCTCCGGAGTAGCAGCGCTACTGTATACGACCTCAGACAAGACTTAGATACCTATGCTTGCTTGAGGTTGTACGTAGATGTCCATGGGCTGCAGCGACCGCTTAACACCATGTGGCCTGCATGCTCGTCTGCTACTCCATTCAAATTAAAAAAGTAATGTTTCTTAGCCAGAAGTGTGTTTCGGTAATATTTAGACCTGGAAGTTGATTTTTACCATAAGGCTATTATACTCGTAATTTAATACCTTTACTACGCTTACTAAAACTTAAAAGCTCCGTTTGAATACCTTGTCCGTGTTTACCTATATACCAAGGGACAGTAGAATGTTTCGTATTCCGAATAGTTTCACGAGTTCCCCTCAACCACAATGAGGTCTTTGGAAACCTGCTGAATGCTTGCAAAGCGTTTTAAGTTTTAATACATTTTCAAATTTGTTTCACATTTTTAGGGTTTTGTACCTCAAAAGAAAAAAACGGAACCCTTATAGGATCACTTTGTCGTCCGTCTGTCTGTCTGTCAAGACCCTTTTCTCAGTAACGCGTGGAGTTATCAAGTTGAAATTTACATCAAACATACATTTTCTAAGCCAGCATAGTCAAAAGATACAGCCGTCACTCGCAAGGGAATCAAAGCCTACAGGGTACTTCCCGTGAACTCAGAATCTTGAAATTTGGTTGAAGCAAGTGAAATGAAATGAAATGAAATGAAATATTCTTTATTCACTGTACGGTTCATTTACAAACTCTTAGTGAACGTTATTTTTTTGTTCTGTCTGCTCTGGGTGCGCTTAGGCAATGCTGAGCTGAAGAAAAGAGCAGACGGAGAAAAACTTCAGCCCTGTTTTAAAATATGAGGTATACAATAATAAGCTTTCTTACAGAGTAGCTATGGGCAGATAAGGAACATACGAGACAGCTACCGCATGTGTCAATGTCGTCCCACAGCCATCTGTTAACATTGGCAGTTCGATTGATTTAAATCTATTACATCAGTTATAGAAACAGCCTTGTGGGAATACAGCTCAATCCCAAGCTTTTTTATCAATTAAATAGTCCTTAAGATCGTAATAAGCCTTGCGGCACAGGACTTGTTTGACTTTCTTTTTAAATCTGTGCAAAGGAAGGGATTGAACACTTTCTGGGATTTTATTATATATTCTGATCGACATCCCGATAAAAGAGTGGCTCTTTTTGCGGGGCCTACACTTGGGGAATGCAAATTTGTGGCCATTCCTTGTCGAAACACAGTTCGAACTATGTAAATCCAAAAAAGTCATAAATTCGTGTTTATTTTTACGAACATACATTATAATTTCATAAATATATTGCGATGCAAATGTTAGTATATTCGTTTCCTTAAATTTTTCTCTAGAATTTAATTTATAAATTGCGCGAATAGCCCTCTTCTGCAAAATAAATATTGTGTCGGTATTAGCAGCATTTCCCCACAGTAAAATACCATACGACATTATACTATGGAAATAACTAAAATAGACCACCATGGTGGAGTGAGCTCCAGGCCTCCCTAATAATGGGGAGAGATCCGTGCCCAGCAGTGGGACGTAAAAAGGGTTGCAGATACTAAAGGAATATGCAGGCCACGTACACACAACCTCAAGCAGGCATATGTCAGTCTTGTCTGAGTTCGTCGCTCGTCGTATGCGATTGCGCTCCTACTCCGGCGATTGATGGTCGTATGTAAGTCTGGCCGGCAACCGCACCTTTTCACTGAAACAAAATAAAATTGATTCCATGGCAGAAGTGGGTGCAGCGGTGGCACTTCCCCGGACGAACCAGAAAATATCTTACCACCTTCAAAAATTCTCTATACAAAATAAAAAACCGGCCATGTGTGAGTCGGCGTCGCGCACCGAGGGTTCCGTAAAATATTTTTAATATATGAAGTAACTAAAAATTTACCATTTTCGCAATTTTTCCTTTATCTCTGCTGTAAGACGTTGCTTGCGAATAGACTAAGTTCTGTCGTCTTTGCAATAAAAAAAATAAGATCACTTACAGATGTCGATACAGCTAGACTGGTCTATTTTAGTTATTTCCATAGTATAATGTCGTATGGTATTTTACTGTGGGGAAATGCTGCTAATACCGACACAATATTTATTTTGCAGAAGAGGGCTATTCGCGCAATTTATAAATTAAATTCTAGAGAAAAATTTAAGGAAACGAATATACTAACATTTGCATCGCAATATATTTATGAAATTATAATGTATGTTCGTAAAAATAAACACGAATTTATGACTTTTTTGGATTTACATAGTTCGAACTGTGTTTCGACAAGGAATGGCCACAAATTTGCATTCCCCAAGTGTAGGCCCCGCAAAAAGAGCCACTCTTTTATCGGGATGTCGATCAGAATATATAATAAAATCCCAGAAAGTGTTCAATCCCTTCCTTTGCACAGATTTAAAAAGAAAGTCAAACAAGTCCTGTGCCGCAAGGCTTATTACGATCTTAAGGACTATTTAATTGATAAAAAAGCTTGGGATTGAGCTGTATTCCCACAAGGCTGTTTCTATAACTGATGTAATAGATTTAAATCAATCGAACTGCCAATGTTAACAGATGGCTGTGGGACGACATTGACACATGCGGTAGCTGTCTCGTATGTTCCTTATCTGCCCATAGCTACTCTGTAAGAAAGCTTATTATTGTATACCTCATATTTTAAAACAGGGCTGAAGTTTTTCTCCGTCTGCTCTTTTCTTCAGCTCAGCATTGCCTAAGCGCACCCAGAGCAGACAGAACAAAAAAATAACGTTCACTAAGAGTTTGTAAATGAACCGTACAGTGAATAAAGAATATTTCATTTCATTTCATTTCATTTCACTTGCTTCAACCAAATTTCAAGATTCTGAGTTCACGGGAAGTACCCTGTAGGCTTTGATTCCCTTGCGAGTGACGGCTGTATCTTTTGACTATGCTGGCTTAGAAAATGTATGTTTGATGTAAATTTCAACTTGATAACTCCACGCGTTACTGAGAAAAGGGTCTTGACAGACAGACAGACGGACGACAAAGTGATCCTATAAGGGTTCCGTTTTTTTCTTTTGAGGTACAAAACCCTAAAAATGTGAAACAAATTTGAAAATGTATTAAAACTTAAAACGCTTTGCAAGCATTCAGCAGGTTTCCAAAGACCTCATTGTGGTTGAGGGGAACTCGTGAAACTATTCGGAATACGAAACATTCTACTGTCCCTTGGTATATAGGTAAACACGGACAAGGTATTCAAACGGAGCTTTTAAGTTTTAGTAAGCGTAGTAAAGGTATTAAATTACGAGTATAATAGCCTTATGGTAAAAATCAACTTCCAGGTCTAAATATTACCGAAACACACTTCTGGCTAAGAAACATTACTTTTTTAATTTGAATGGAGTAGCAGACGAGCATGCAGGCCACATGGTGTTAAGCGGTCGCTGCAGCCCATGGACATCTACGTACAACCTCAAGCAAGCATAGGTATCTAAGTCTTGTCTGAGGTCGTATACAGTAGCGCTGCTACTCCGGAGGCGGTGGTCGCCTCATGTAAGTGTGGCCGGCAACTGCACCTTTCCACCGAAACACAATAGAATCGGTTCACGGCAGGAGTGGGTGCAGCGGTGGTACTTCCCCTGGCGAACACAATAGTTCTAACACCTACAAAACTACAAAAGTTACAAACCTACAAAAGTTTAGAAACTCCTTATTTGAAGTCTGTTAAACAATCTGTCTGTTATCACTTTTAATTTAATAGTAATATCTCCGAGGAAAAGAAAGAAAATACAGTGATTTTAGATATTTTTATCTCTCCTTTGCCACCCTTCCGCAAATAACACAGAGATATGAAATAGTCCGTCCACAAATTAGGGCAAAATAAACGCCACAACTGACCTAAGCGCTCATGTTAAACACTTCAGTGTAATGAGAATCCTCAGTGCACAAAGAAAATTGAGTCTTAGTTTTTTGGAATAAAGTAGACGTTTGCTCATACTGTTTGTAATTTCAGTGACCACTATAACAGTATGAAAATCTATGATATTATGATACTTTAGCAAAGTGGCATTGGATGTTTGCGCGATACCGGTAAATGGCTTTTTGTTATTGTCGACGTGGACATTTCCCTTTGAAATCATAAGGATATTTTTGAATCGTCTATAGCAAGCCCTGTGTGTAAGACGATGGGATGTGTTCTGTTCTGATTGAGCGGGTTCAGACCAGCGTGTTTTACGGAATTTAGAAGGGCGTGTACATGCGCAACAGCGGAATTTGGCATTTTCAGATGTTTTCAGGTGCAAAAAGTAACGCACGTGTAAGAGCATTTGCCTAACGAGCGAAAAATGCATGCATTGCGTTTTTCATCGGTTGTCTGTAAAGACGGTTTACTAACGATAGTTGAACGTGACAACGTCATAAGAAAATACTTGTTGCTATAAACAATAGGGTCTTGGATACTATGCACAAAAAATTCAAAATCCTTGCCTTAAAAAGGTTGTACTAAATCACGCTTGGAAAGCAATATAATTGTTAATTCTTTTTTATACATGATTTTTATTACCGCTTAAATCAATAATAATGAAGTCAATTGACTATAATATGATAAGTGACGTCACTTATCATTTTCTCATACAAAATGTATGGGGATGTCACGTTTTGACAGCACATTAAAAGTATCTCAATTGACTTGGTAATCCAAGACCGGATTGACACCACATTCACTTTTCACTGCACTTCATACTTGACGAAAACATGTAAATGTATTATTGCAGCTGTCCACGCGGACGCATCGCTCACTCAAGTAGGAGAGAGACAGATGTCGAACGCTGCCGAACGCGGAGGCCGATTGTGCCCTCTTTGTCGCTCATTTCGCGCTCTCACTTGCATTTCAAGCCTTAAATGGAACGCCTCAGAGCGAGGTAACGCCGCATGAGTCATGTTTTTTCGTGCGTGCAGCCGGCTCCATCGAATTATAATACGTTGTCACGTCAAAAAACTAGACTCACCAAAAAATATTTTGTATGACTTTCCAGCATAATTTTCAAGCCCACAAGAACATAACACACTACACATAGTAATATCCATACTCATCTATATACATCTGAGTATGTATCCATGTCTCTCTCTCAACCCTTTTTATGTCCCACTGCTGGGCACAGGTCTCCTCTCACAAGTGAGAGGGATTTTAGGCCATAGTCCACCACGCTGGCCAAGTGCGGTTTGGTGGACATCATGCTTTCGAGAAATTATGAATTTCTCTCAGGCATGCACGGCGATGGAGAATATCGTAATTAATTAAATATCACGATATTTTCCATCACCGTGGAGCAGCGATAAATGCGCACATTACAAATTACTTTGTCAGAGGTGCGCGCCGAGGATTTGAATCCGTGATCGTTCGCGTCGAAGACCGCGTTATTTTCCCACTCGGCCATCGCTGCTCTATATGCATGTACATACTATATACTATGTTACATACTATGTACTACGTATGATACACACTAGCAGAATTCATTGCGCGAAACATCTACCAACAGCTACTGTACGAAAGTATCATTATATCAAGGATTTGCCTCATAGAGAATCATAAGAAATTACAAACTCCATAAACAAAGGACTACTTTATTTCAAAGGATTAAGGTACATTTTCTTCTACTAACCGACATTTCTCATTACACTGGAGTGTTTAGTATGGGCGCTTAAGGTCAGTTGTAGCGTTTATTTTGTGGTGATTATTTGCTGTAGGACTGTTTCATATATCTGTATTATTTGCAGAAGGGTAGCCAACGAATGATAACAATATCTGAAATTATTACCTATATCCTTTTTTGTTTTCCTGGTACAAACCAGTATAATAATCCATTAAGCTGCATATGTATATTGGCTGCAACCCTTTGTGCGTCCCACTGCTGGGCACGGGTCTCCATTATTGGGGAGGCCTGCACCTTATTCCACCACGCTGCTTCAATGCGGGTTGGTGGAGATGCGGGTTAGTGGCCAACCCGCTGTCGGATGTTTTCAAACCGCCCATAAGGCTTCCGACAAGGTTTAACGACTGTTATCTATCGACAACACCCGGGACTGACGGCTTAACGTGCCCTCCGAAGCACGAAAACGCGCATGAAATTTTTGCCACCCATCTCACACCCGACCGCGCCCGTTTGGCTTAGTAGCATAGATCGTTTGCGTTCTACGCTAACCGCCGGGTCATGCGCGCTTTTTATGTATATTATTACATTCATTTCACGTCGCAACGATACTTTGGGTTGATCAGATTAATTATGTATGGGACAGCAAGTTTGTCAATACGTGTTTGTTTATTTCTTTGTTTGTTTGCTTGCTTGCTTACTTATTTATTTATCTATCTATTTATTTATTTATTTGTTCACACATTTGCCATAGCGTCGCATTATGATAGCAATAATTCATTAATTTATCACTATAAAATTGCATTATACAATTTTTCAATTATAACATCATACATTATTAGCTACTTACTATCATTTACTGATTTCGACTGATTCCAAATTATTACACAAACTACATATGTTGCAACTAAAGCAATTACAATATCACAGCTCGACATAAATAAATTACTAAAGAAAAATCTGCGTCTTGTAAATACAAACTTAAATTGCGTTTAACTAACTACAGAAGTTTCAAAGACGAATGCAATTTAACCGTCTGGTACTAGATTTGTCCTGCTGCCAAACTAAGTTTAATTCCTTTTTTGGCTGGCATTCGGATGGAAGGACTAATTATGTATGTATACAGGTATGTGTGTATGTATGTATTTATATATGTTGGTATGTATACATGTACATATACTTACCTAAATATTTGACTAAATTATTAGAATTGTTAGTTACTTTCACTTTAAAAACCTTCTCGTAGTGTTCCTGCCTACCTTAAGTTTCTCATCGTCACCCAGGGTTGACTGTTAGAGAATGCCATTAGGCATTAAGTTTAACCCTGTAACACTTAGTTAAGGTGCTACAATAAATAAATAAATGAATAAGGTGCTACTAATCTACACTGCACCGTGGGTAATTTATTTGCTTGAAAATTAATGCTGTCTATGCTATTTTTTACCAACTTCCAAAAGGAGGAGGTACTGTTTTTGGCTGTACATATCTAATACCTTTAAACGAGCAATTATTTTATATACGTACCTACTAGCCTTCCGCCAGCGGCTTCACCCGCGTGGACTCGTTTAATGGGTCCCCGTAGGATAAAAAATAGCCTATATGTTATTCCAGGCTTCATTGCTATATTAAAATCATAGGCGTTTAACCAGTTGCTTTAACCGCGTTGACCCTATTACCCGTTTTCACGTTGGAATGAAGCATTTTCCCGTGGTAAAAAGTAGCCTATGTTACTCAGGGTGAATGTAGCTTTCTAATGGTGAAAAAAATTTTGAAATCGGAACAGTAGTTTTTGAGTTTGAAGTATGATTGATAACCTACTCATCATTTACTTACAAACCATACGTAACGATCGATGGAGTCCGATTGTTATTGCTGCAATCCCTTTATATAACTCTCTAATATATAAAATTCTCGTGTCACGGGGTGCATAACTGAACTCCTCCGAAACGGCTCGACCGATTATCGTGAAATTTTGTGTGCATATCGGGTAGGTATGAGAATCGGACAACATCTATTTTTCATCCCCCTAAATGTTAAGGGTGGTCCACCCGTAAATTTTATTTTTATTTTTTTGGACATTTTTTTTTAATTATTTTTTATATTTTTTTATTTCTATTTTTTATTTTTATTATTATTTTTTTATACTTTAAGGCAGGACAACGTCTGTCGAGTTAGCTAGTTGTTATATAAAAATTCCTTTCATTCTTACTAAAGCTCTTATGCAGGGTATTATGCAATTAACGAAGTTAAATAATATTGAATTAACTTTGTGTGAATTGAATTATTGTAACTATTGAGTGCCGGACGACATTTTTCGCTGAAAATTCCTGACTACGTTCCAATTTTGATTTTAAATGTGGTTAATCCTAATCTCATTAAACTCAAATAAGATTCTGTTTTATAAAGTTACGTAAACAATGGAGTTCCGCAAAGTAATACCTGTATGGTCTAAGAGCCGGTGAAGATCGACCTTCACCGATCTGATAACTCGATGAGACATATTTTTTATCAAATATAATTTTTAAACATACATGCCTATGATAATTTGCCTTTCGAAAAGTGTTCATAGCTATTTTTATTTTAATTGATTAAAATTAATTAAATTTAAAATAGCTATGAACAATTTTCGACAGGCAAGTTATCATAGGCATGTATGTAAGGTCGATCTTCCCCGTTTCCTCTACTATGCTAAAGTTAATCATATAAGATTAAGATTAAGAATTATTAAATATAAGATTATTTTACATTTTTTTGCAATTACGAAGGGTTACCATCTATTTTGGAAAGATATTTGGGGGAGGGGGGGCTGTTTTGACCTGCTGTTCGGTTTTTTATTTTATTTTTACATTGTACTTACAAGAGAAAAACTAGCTTAGCAGCGATAACAGTACATAATTAGATTAATGTACTCTTATCGGCGCAATACATAATAATTACATTAATGCATTAGGTATTAATTAACATTATATAGGTACTTTATCATTAATTGGAAAAATTATGTGTGACTTGGGGTTACCTGTAATGTTAGTTTTAAGCCTATGTATTAAATAAATAAATAAACAGTTCTCAGGGGTTTAGCAGTTATCTTTAAACATGTATGTACGCAAAAATAAAGAGAAATTCACTACCATAATTGGACTTGCATAGTCCTAACTGTGTCTCAACTAGGAACGGCCACAAGCTGGCATTTCCGAAATGCCGGCTCCATAAAAAAAGCTCTTCTTTTATTGGGATGTCCATAAGGATATATAATAAAATCCCAATAAAAATTCAATCCCTGCCTTTAAAACCTTTTAAGAAGACAGTCAAACAAGTCCTCTGCCGCAAGGCTTACTACAACACTAAGGACTATCTTAATGATAAAGGAGCGTGGGAATGAATCTCGCCCACACAAAGCTATTTAGAGTTTTAGTAATTACTCGCATCTGTGAGCAGCTGGAAGTGGGTTTATAGTGTCTCATACGATCAGCTGTCACGTGTGCCCATTATGGACCCATAGCCATACTGTTATCTCAATTATATATGTACTTTTTTTTTAAAAAGAGTGCTGCTGGGAGTTTTTTTCCGCCGCCTTTTTTCTCTCAGCTCACACAGCTCTCACATCTAGCCCAAACGGGCACCTAAAGGCGATGACCGGGAAAAAATGACATTCATTAAGATAATATTTTGTATTCCTAATATGAAATAAATATTTTTGACTTTGACTTTGACTTTTAGAAGTCCTTTAGGCCGAGGCACTTCTTATCACTGTTGGAGTAGCGAGAAAGCTTACTCCACCCCGTAAGCTTCAGGAATCATGAATAATACACCCATGCCCATCAGTGAGACGCGAAAAGGTTACAGCGAATCCCGTTAGAGATTTCGAAACACGAAACCCCGCTAAAACTTGGCCACTAGCGGTCACCCATCTTACACTCGACAGCGCCCGTTTTGCTTAGCCGCGTAGATCGATTGGAATGTGCACCTCACGAGAGGAATTTAATCTCTTTCAAGTGTCTGACCAAGCAGAACAAAGATGAAGCGATATTTGAAATGGCAGGCATTCGTAACATTTCCCATGCGACCGTCTAGCGCAAAGCCATTGTTTGGCCGCTTGAGACTGCGTACATATCCATAGCGAGTACGAGTGGCAGACACATACCGTCAGCAAAAAAAGGTTTTCGAAAATATTAAAAAAAGTTTATTCAGTGAATTCAAGTGAAAAGGCATTGTCAAGATCGTAAAGTACCAGTAAGTAAAAATTGTAACGGGCGCGGTCGGGTGTGAGATGGGTGACCGCTAGTGGCAAAAAAATTCATGCGCGTTTCCGTGCTTCGGAGGGCACGTTAAGCCGTCGGTCCCGGTTGTTGTCGATACATAACAGTCGTTAAACCTAGTCGGAGGCCTTATGGGCGGTTTGAAAACATCCGACAGCGGATTGGCCACTAACCCGCTTCTCCACCAACCCGCATTGGAGCGTGGAGGAGTAAGCTCCAGGCCTCCCCAATAATGGGGAGAGACCCGTGCCCAGCAATGGGACGCAAAAAGGGTTGCAGCCAAGTGGTAGAACTATCATGGTTAGACTGGGGAAGTATAACCACTTTTGCCGTGAAGAAATTCTATTGTATGTCGGTAATAAGGTGTCATATAAGAAATTTCAAATAGCAAACTGATGTTCGTTCCTATTGTCTTATTGAACTGCCTCTTCAAAGTATTTAAAATCCTTAGTTAGCTACAGTAATAGGTAATAATTAGACAACGCTGAACCTTCATAATATGTACTCAACAAATGTAAAAATGTGTTTGATTTGCCCTAGTGCATCTTTTTCGCTCCTTAAAATTAATGCGTGCTGTTTTATTTTAATTCTGACCCGTATACGAGTACCGAGCAGTGGGACCTAACAATCTGCTATTAAAAATAACAGTTCCTAAAAGTTTTTTTTATTTATCGAAGTGAAAACTTCTTTAGCGGCGTTGTGCACTTTTTTTTGATGGGTAAAAATTTTGTTAAACTCGCATCAGGACCTGTGGCCTGATCGAATATTCGTAAGACGGAGGGGTGACAGCTGATGGCTCGACTATCTATACTTGTAAAATTTGTTTATTTCAAGTATTAAAATTATGGACATTGAACACAGTGCATCTATTAATAAAAAAAGTGACGAAAAAATAGTGAAAGAAAATGAGTGAGTACTTTATAAAAATACTAGATGAAAACCTATTGAAAATACTAGATGAAAAATAATACCGATAATAAAAGCAATGGAATGGTTAGGGAACAAAAAATTATTCCCTAACCATTCCAAAATATCAAAAATGCACAACTTTAATGTTCAAGTTTTCATTTCTGCCGGCACTATCGGAGTGCAACCCGTTGTTTTATTTTTATTTTTTATTGTGCACAACTTTAGTAAAAACTATAACCGTAAAGTCATCGTAAAGTAATACAAACTGCTTCTAAAAGCATTCACAATCTTGTCGGATCGTTAGTTTTAACTTAATAACTATTTTAAACGAATAATTTTGCAAATAAGTTTAAACCGAAGCCACAAAGAAAACTTCGGGACAAAAGGCTGGTTTTAATTGAATTACTGTGAAGAAGAATCGCGTCTGTTTAAATATAAAGGCCTTGCGAAGATCTTACATTGTTCGTCTATAAGTTTGTTGGGAAATTTATTGCGGTAATAAGTTTTAGTTTTTGCAATGAAGTAAAAATATGAGCCATCGTGCTATGCCCGGCAGATTTGAAGAATCTGAATTATTTTGCACAGATATGTATAAAGCATAGTTTAATAAACACGGTTAAATCAAAAATTTAAATGTTAAAATAAATAAGTAAGTTTTTTGTATGCTTGTAGACGTGTTTTTAAACTAACATTTCACTCTCTTGTTTACGTCAAATAAGTTTACATAAAGCAGTGCTCATTCGAAAAAGTATTTTTGCATTTCTATTATAACAATAAGTTATTAATAATAAAAATAAATGTTCAAATATTTATTTGAACATTTATTTGCACCACCCATGTTCTTTAGTTAAAAAAATGAAACTTTTTAAGTTATAAACAGATTTTATAGGCGTTGCTATTCAAAATGACGACGATGGGTCTATAGATATGTAGTTGTAGGTACTTAGAAAACTATGAAATGATCATATTCACAATTTGTACACTGTACCCTAAAGGTTAAATATGGCGATCTAAATATTTTTGTAAAATCATTTTTGGTACCCATATTTGTGCAAATAAAATATTTTCTTTTCTTTTCATAAAATTAGTACGCCGGTGGATACTTACATCACAGCTCATCGTAATAAGAAAATAAATTGTATAAGGTTTCTAATATACTCTATTTTTAATATACTCTTGACTGAACAAAAGTTAGTAAGAGATATCATTATAGATCGTTTAGTAAAGCTGGGGTGCTTTCATTACTTACACAATGTATTTTCATGTTACGACGGCTCGTCACGCTTTTATTGCACGTGTGTTATGTAATTTGAACACACAAGAGAACAGATACTCTCATTCGTGAGCGTGTTGAACAGGTTGCACGTGCCATTTTTTAGTAGTAGACCTATCTTCAACAATTGAATACATCATTCTTTTTTTTTTCGACCTTTTTTATGTCCCACTACTGGGCACAGGTCTCCTCTCATAAGTGAGACGGATTTAGGCCATAGTCCACCACGCTGGCCAAGTGCGAATTGGTGGATAAGTCCAAGTGATCAAATCATTCTAATCAGAATAAAGTGTTTGTGACACTTTTGTGACACTTGGTGAGAGGGAGGTAGACCATAGTCTTGGTAGTCAACTACCAGGCATGTACGGTGTTGGAAAACATTGTAATTAAATGTCACTTTATTTTCCCTCACAGTGGAGTAGCGATAAATACGCACTTAACAAATTTCTTTGTCAGAGTTGCGGCACGCCGCGAGCTTGAACTTGTTATCTCGCGTCGGAGACCGCGATATTTACCGCTCGGCAATCGCTACTCATAAGAAATTGCTGAAATGTAAAGACATTGTTCACACATTTTAATGTGTAAATCATGTGTTTACGATTCAGTTATCTTTTTTGCAGACCGTATCCAGCCTACCGTTGGCGTCGTGCCAATACAGTATGACTGTAATTCGCTAATAGATAAATTGTAGACTGAATGATGGGTATATTATGCCTTGTACATGTATTTTTCGTTTATAGTTCATTTATGTTTATGGATTGAGGATTGGAGTGAGTTTTTATGGCGGCAGAAGGTGTTTTCGGGCTGATAAGATTAGTATATATGTATAGATGGAAAAAAGAACTATAGCTAACAATTAGTTTATTTTTTTTTAATTAATTTAATGCTTTAAATTGTGTATGTTAAAACTTTACCGGAGAGCATCAAGTCGCGGTGGTCGCGTGTTCAATAAGTTTAATAGGCATATTTTATTACAATGTTCCATTGGAAATTCAGTTTTCGCTGTAAGCATCTAAACTAATATCTAAAAAGCAGCGCTGAGCGGGATCTCGGTCCTGTGTCAGCAAAGGCTGAGTCACATCCTTTTGCCTTACCATTCATTTTATTCATTGTTTATGTCATTCTTTTTGCAACATGTAGGTACTTTTTGTCTAAGGCAATAAATGATTTTTATTATTATTATTAAAAAAGCAAAACTGACTTATTGTCTTACTGATGTACTAACGCACAGCCAAAACTACTGGCAAAGATTAGGAAGAAATTTGGCATGGAAAAGAGACTTTTTGGGCCTCTCCTCCCTCCCTAAGGGGGTAAAAATAAGGGTCAAAGTTTATATGAACTTTTAATGATTAATTTAATCTTTTTATGATAAATAAAGAACTCTTCACACTCATAGCCCCACAGTAGGGTATAACGGTATTAATAGATATACCCTGTATCGTGGGTACCATGGACACACACAGAGAAAGAAACACAAACACCCAGACCGAGAACAGAAATTTAAACACATCATTCAAATTTCTGTTTGTTTCGCCGGGAATCAAACCCGGGACCCTTCGATTGGCAGTCCGGCATGGTAACCATTGCGCTACGCGGGTCGTCAATGTCCATGACATCGATTTCTAAACGCGGGTATTACAGAGGGGCACAGCTTGAGGTTTAATAACCAACTCTTGCAACCCCCCGTTAAGATAACAGATGTGAAATAGTTTCTGTTAACAAAGCGAGTGACTGTTGCCAACTCTGTGTTAATCGCTTAGCTACATTGTGAAAGTTCTACTGGTGAGTCACGATCAATTTGTTTAAGGGTTTAAAAGTTAATGGTAAAAAAGTTTATTTCTCAACCACAATATAGTTTTACATATTTAATGAAGAAGCTTGTTAAAAGCTGGTAATGAAGAAGCTATTTAACGAAGATGCTTGGTATTTCTCTACGCGACAGAATTCGTAATGATGAAATCCGTAGAAGAACTAAGGTTACCGACATAGCTCTCAAAATCTGCAAGCTGAAGTGGCAATGGGCAGGCCATATAGTTAGGAGGACCGACAACCGATGGGGAAGAAAGGTCCTTGAATGGAGACCACGTCTCGGCAAAAGGAGTACAGGCCGCACAGCAGGTGGACTGACGACCTGAAGAAGACAGCGGGTAGTCGCTGGATTCAGAAGGCCCAGGACCGGGAGGAGTGGCGAACGTTAGGGGAGGCCTATGTCCAGCAGTGGACAGTAAAAGGCTGATGGATGGATGGATGTAATGAAGAAGAACTTCTTCATTCGACTTCATTAACCACAGAATGGGTTAATGTTAGATCTAACAATTTATATATTTTCACATTTAATTTTATCGGTCATAGGGCCATATTGTGTTAGTAAATTGCTTAAGTACATATGTTAGTAATAATAAATTTTCGAATCCCTTACTTACATGTTTATTAATTGATCTATATAATACCTTTAAACGAGCAATTCTTGTATATATCTAAATATTTTTTTTTGAATCTCGGAAACGGCTCCAAGGATTTTGATGAAATTTAGTACACTGGTTTCGGGGATGATAAATCGATCCAGCAAATTTTTATTGATAGAAATTGTCGTTTTATTTAATGTTTATGCCATTCAAATATAAAATTACTATTACTGACATCTATTGGAGAATATTAATAACATTGTGGCGTAGGAAGCCGTCAAATGTCGACCTTTAAACAAATGACAATGTCGATATGAAAGACCTCTTTAAAAATTTCGTCAATGGAATTAAAGCTTTCTTGGTCGAATGGTAACGAAAGCTGACTACGGAGCTAAAGACCTGGGTTTAAACCTCAAGTAGGCAAGTTGCGTTTTTAATTTTTACGACAATTTTTTTGGAAGCTACGTATTTCAAAAGGCTTTGTTAAGTAACACTAAGCCAATGAATGTTTTGCTTAAAAATAAACCAAGAAAATCAATAGTTTTTTTTATCCGAGCAACGCTCGAGCGTCCAGGTACTTAACATCAAAATGCACAGTTCTGGAGTCCATCTAAAATGCCTTACTAAAGGGCAGTCTACTCTGTCCAGTATTTATTCTAATAATGTTTATGATGATAGATCAGGCAGGTAAATTTACAAAGTCCCTCTAGCTTCGGGATTAAGGCTGGCTGCAACCCTTTATACGTCCCACTGCTGGGCACGAGTCTCTCCCCATTATTGGGGAGGCCCGGAGCTTACTCCACCACGCTGCTCCAATGCGGGTTGATGGAGATGCGGGTTAGTGGCCAACCCGCTGTCGGATGTTTTCAAATCGCCCATAAGGCCTCCGACAAGGTTTAACGACTGTTATCTATCGACAATAACCGGGACCGACGGCTTAACGTGCCCTCTGAAGCACGGAAACGCGCATGAATTTTTGTTTTGCCACTAGCGGTCACCCATCTCACTCCCGACCGCACCCGTTTGGCTTAACTGCATAGACCACTTGCGTTCTACGCTAGCCGCTGAGCCATGCGCGTTTCGGAGATTTCGGGATTAAGAATAGAGCGGTATCCCCTGGATGATCATAAGTAAGAGGCGACAAAAAGGGGGTTTCCTTGGTTGCGGACGGTGTAAGTGGGAGCTTGATCCGCCCAGCCAGCAGCTCCAGGAAGGACGTGGTGTGTGCGTGGCCGCATGCCACATGCCACCGTAAGCATCGGAAAAATAGGATATAGAAAGTCAAATTTGTTGAGATACATTTATTTATTTATGATCTTAAAATGTAAAAATTACAGACTTTACATCCAATACGTTTACAATGTTTCAAGGTATCTTCCAGCTGTTCTGCGAAATACATCAGGCGCAGAAAAGAATAAATCTAGACTTTGGTCAAACTCCAGAACCCCATTAAGAAGGGTCAATGCTCGTATGAGAGGTGACTCTCTCACTAATTGCATCCTGCAACCCGGAAATGCAAACAAAGAATGCCGACGATGGGATGCTCAGCGATATCAGACTTAGCATTGATGGGCTGGAAATTTTGCCTGTTACAACTTCATAAAAATACTCTATTAGGGTCATATTTCGTCTTTTTTCTAGGGAATCATATCCCAACATTCCCTGTATAAATAAGGATATAATCCGTTGTCATGCTGTAGTGCGAGTGCGGAAGTCTCAGCGGATAACAGATGTGAAATTCTCCTAGTTTTAGTTTGGCCTCAGCGGGTGTCGTTGCCAACTCCGTGTTTTCGGATTAGTTTGGTTTTAAATGTTCCAAGTCAAGCAACTATGTCTCAATGAAACATAGTCAATACTAAATTTTATGTTTACTGAGATTTTGGCGAGTAATTACAGAAAATATCCCTAGTAATCAGTTGGCATTTTCATACATCAACTAGCTAACCCGGCAGACGTTGTCCTGTCTTAAAGTATCAGAAATAAATTAATAATACGACTATAAAATGAGATGTAAGCTATCCTATGTTTCAAGTTGGATCAAACTGCACACGGTGTGCAAATTTTATTAAAATCGGTTATGTAGTTTAGGAGTCTGCTGGAGGACTGTGCTAATAAGGGAACCCTTTTCCAACTCCGGTTGTTGTCGATAGATAACAGTCGTTAAACCTTGTCGGAATTATGGGCGGTTTCAAAACATCTGACAGCGGGTTGGCCACTAACCCGCATCTTCACCAACCCGTATTGGAGCAGCGTGGTGGAGTAAGCTCCAGGCCTCCCCAATAAGGGGGAGAGGCCCGTGCCTAGCAGCTTACTTCGTTCAAATAAATAAAAAAATAACTCTGGGACTTAGTATGAAGTAAACACATACATACAGAAACACATCATAGTGATGATGATTTTTGGGATACTAGGGACTAGGACATAACATCAGTGGATCTGAATGCAGGTGGCTGTTATTTTTCAGAGTTTACACGTGAATCACGGCCTTTGCAGAGCTGATACGAATGCTTTTAATATTGAAACGGTCTCGGTATTTCATTTGCAGCCGTTTGGATTAAAAAATGATATTCGCGATTTTCTCAGGGGTTTTTTCGCGGATGTTTAAACAATTTTAATTACTGTAATACAATCGTTTCTGGGTCGGCTTTTATTAATATTTCCCTTTGCGTTTTATGGCTTTGTTTTGCCATTGTTTTCATCCAATTTTATAGCTGAGAGCAATAAGCATTTTGTGTTTGAGGAAAATTATCCCTAAATTAATTGAAAAATCAAAGAGCATATAAAAAAGTGCATATATTGAGTCCCACAATCATTAACGACCCACGTGGCGTAATGGTTACAATGCCAGACTGTCGATCGGAGGGTCTCGAGTTCGATTCCCGGCGAAGCAGAAATTTGAATGATGAGTTTAAAATTTCTGTTCTCGGTCTGGGTGTTTGTATTTCTGTCTTTGTCCATGGCACCCACGACACGGGTTATATCTACCCTACTGTGGGGCTATGAGTGTGAAGCGTTATTTATTTATTTATTTATTATGAAGTAAGATGTTATTTAAAGCCAAAAACGGTAAATATTATAAAGTCTTATCAAAACACCCAAAAGTGTTAGGTGTATGTTTACGACGTGTTTGATAAAGTTTAAAATTCACATTCATTTAACTGAGATTTTATCCTTATCTACTTTAATGACTACCTATTTTGGAACACTTTAACTTTCCTCATGTTCATAATTTCAACTACTTCCAAGTTTCTTTGAGAAAGCTAACAAAAAAATATAGAATCTACTTTTTTACATTCATTTTATCGTCACTGCGTCTATTTCAATTTTTTTTTATCCAACATACATTTTCACGTAAGTAGCAGATTTTTGCGGAAATTATTTATTCATTTCTAAATTTGTTCTAAAATGGTTTTTATATTGCCTTCCATAAAAATAATTTCGGTAAAAAGCTTTTAATAAACATGAAACTGTAATTTGTTCCGGTAAAAATGTTCTGTGGAAAACGTTTTCACATAAAAGCCTGCAAGACTCCAAAAAATATTCAACGTCAATATCAATATTTATTACCAGCGCGTGTGACGTCATAATTGCCAATATGGCGAACAAAAAGTATGGTTTATAGAAGATGGTAATGGCAAGTAGAGATAATAGCAAATAGCAGTTGGCATCTGTCGACGCCATTTTAAAATTTTATATTTTCCAACCCTTTTATTTTTTATATATGTACATTATATGAATATATGGTCAAAATATTCGTTTACATTTTAGTTTATTCGCCCCGTGCCCAGCGTGGGACACAAAAAGGGTTGCAGCCAAGTATGTATTTAGAATTATATAAGTCTTGTATGTTTATCAGCTTTCTGATTAACATAGTACAAGCTCTGCTTAGTTTGGAATCGAATGGCGTTGTGTGATTTTTTTTTCAACCTTTTTTTATGTCCCACTGCTGGGCACAGGTCTCCTCACAAGGGAGAGGGATTTAGGCCATAGTCCACCACGCTGGCCAAGTGCGGATTGGTAGATGTTATGCTTTCGAAAAATTATGAATTTCTCTCAGGCATGCACGGCGATGGAGAACATCGTAATCAATTAAATATCACGATATTTTTCATCACCGTGGAGCAGCGATAAATCCGCACATTACTGTGAATTTTGTGTGAATTGTCCAAACATATTTAAAAAAAAATATTAAGATGTACGGCTCCACACGAGGACCCATAATTGATGCACAAAAAAGTGGTGCAAAACCTGCACCAAATGGATTTGCCCTAATCACTAAGTAGTAATGTGTCCTGAATGCTACGAAAATAATGAAGATAGTTATGAAGTGCAGTTTTAAGTTAAAAAAAGTACATTGATAACATAAGTGCCATTTTTGTTGATTTTTCTTAGATATTTACTAATTTGTTATTTTTAATATTGAAGAACACTGTTTCCTAAATTTAAGGTTGTAATAAGTAACTTATATAAACGTTTTTCATATTTCATCCATTGATTTAAATAAAATAGTCAGTTATATATTATTTAATTTGTATAAAATTTTAAAATGACTTAATATAGGCCACACGTGTACTGGTGTTAAACAAAGGGGCGTTTGTACTCTAGTGTTAAGACTTATAAACTTCCGACGGATAGGGTAAAACCGGGATAGATGCCGCAATGGGATAGATGCCTCATTTCCAATAAATAAACGTTACACAATCATAGCTCGCACTTCCATAACTCGGGATTACGAATTATTACTTTAAATCGAGAGGGCGCTGAATAGTTTAGACTGTTTATGTATTGCTCCGTAATCAAAAAGTGATTAAAAATATTAATATGCGTTTTTTAAAAAAGTTTGTGGCTTGTTTACGTTATTAGTGTGGAAAGTGAAGTGCACAAGTGTTATTTAAACCAGAGCAGCGATAATTACATCAATAACTGTCAATTACTGAAGAACCCAAATTGGAGTAAAAAGCTAAGTAAACTTAAATAACTGGCGAATAAAACATATGATATACTATTATGTGTCGATCCAACATATCATGATAGTATTATGAAGATCGAAAAACCAGTGATAAACATTTGTTCAAAAGAAAAAAATTCAAACACTCATTGATTTATACACATAAGACAGAAGAAATTCTACTAGCGTCATCTACTGCATAACTGCGCAATAAACAAAACTCCTCAGATAATTCCTGATTTACAAACTAACCAAGAATTTGAATCCACGTCTACGAGTGCTCGTTGGCTCTGATATACATAGCGGGACAGAGAAGTCCGTGAAGCCGAGTTCGAATCCATACTGACGTTACAGTTTTATAAAAGTTTTTACCGTTTTTTTTTGTCTTTTTGTATTTATTTATTTGCTTTGTCTTTTTTACAAATTTAAATTGGTTAATATTATTATCCATAGTAATATTATGTTATAAAAAACTGCATATCGAAATTTACTGATTTGGATTACAAGTCAGGAAAGAAAAATCATAATTCACTTTTGATGGACATATAAGAATTATTTTTATAATATTAGAAGAGTGGCAAAGCTGTAAGATTTCTGCAGTTTTAAAAACCTTAGCTTAATTTCTCTGTTAATTTTAAGTAGTACCTAAATAATTTAAAATACAATCACCTCTCCTTTATTGTCTTGTCTGTTGTTGAATGTTTGTACCGAATGTTATATTATAGTAAAAAAATAATATTGTATTGATTGTAATATTATTATTTAGTTTGTATATAAATTTTAATTTAATTTGCTAAGTTAATTTATTTGCAATTTTAATTTAATTTGATTTGACTTGTATTATTTAGAACTAGAATGACATTGAAGTGTGAATGTGAGTTATTTTAGAGTTAGTTGATTTTGACTGCATAAAAATTCTGACTGGCAATTATTATTATAAATAATTGATAACCTGCTGACCTTGAATGTAATTGATGTGTATTTTGGACTATTAGTATTTGACTGCATAAAATTCTAATTGAAAATTATTATTCTTATAAGCAATTGATATCCAGCTGTCTTTAAAAATTAAAAATGAATTCCAAAGTTAAAAATCAACAATCGTTAGCCGATTTGCTCTCGTACGGCTGTTTCACGAATCAATTAAGTGAGGCTGCAGAATCTTGTTCCCTGGCTCTAACAAGCCCTAAGCCGCGAGAGGAAACATAAATAGTCATAGAAATTGGTGTCCTTCTGTACTGTCTTTCAGGCGGAGCTGCTGGCCATTCTGAGAGCGAGTGAATTAGCAGAGAGGTTCAAGGAAACTTATAGTATAAACATCTTATCTGATAGTCGATCAGCTTTAGACATTATCGTGGATCACACCTCACTGCATCCACTCGCTTTCAGAATCAGGGATAATATAGCGAGGTTACTGTCAAGAGGTGTAGATGTAAAGCTGTTCTGGCTGCGGGCACATGTGGGAACGCCAGGCAACGAAAGAGCTGACGAACTGGTCAAACATGCTGCCTTGCACAAGAGAACCGCAGCTGATTATAAGCTCTACCAATTGTCACATGTGAGGGGAGTCATCAGGCAGCAAACGTTGCGGAAATGGAATGACTTATACATATCACAGAACCAAAACAAAATCATACTCCGTTTCCTGCCTGATGGCTCCACTGCATATGAACATGCACGTAGGTATTGGCCGGACAAATTACTGACCCAAGTCTTGACGGGACATGGTGGGTTCGGCCAGTACCTGCACAGGATGAAGCTGGGCGGCACTCCGTGGTGCGTCTGTGAGAATAGTATAGTGGAGGACGTATTGCATATACTGACAAAGTGTCCAAGATTTGCATTACAACGATTAGATCTTGAAAATAAAACTATCATTATCGTGAATGCAGACAATCTTCGGACACTGCTGCATGATAAAAAAATCAGACCAGTATTCGTAACTTTCTGTCAAATCGTTACAAGCAAAGTGTGCCGAGAAAACGGTAGTACAGTGAAGTGGCTATAAACGGAACATTACATAATAAAATTATAGTTAAGGATTTTAGAAATTTTGTGACATGTAGGATGTAAAATTTTGAATGTTATTGTTATATTATTATACACTATAATTATTGGGGATTTTGTTACACACTCATATTGTTCGGAATATATTGTTAGTTATAATAATTTACAAATATTATGTTATAGCATTCAAGGACAAGGACAATAAAAAAAACTTTAAATCGAAACTAAAGGCCTTATTTTTCCACAGACTTTATTTAAATAATTTTAATGTCAGAAGGTGTCATTGAGGTATTCGTCATAATGATAATAACATTTTGATATCAATAGTCGTTTAATTGTTATAAAAAATATATGGTCTTTACTTAAATTTTTTTATGTCAAAAGTTCAATTTTGCAATAAGCTATCATTATTAATTGAATTAAAGACCAAACCATCGAGGGTAATAGAAAACATTTATGAGAAATTAATATTTTTTAAATTGTGAGGCAATTTCAAAAAGTGGGGCATCTATCCCAATATTACCCTACATGTTACTATGTAGCATTACTCAGAACTATAGCGGCAACTTATTGATATCAGTGTCATGCAACATTTTACGCATATTAAAATAAACAAGCGTTCAAGTTACTATGTAGCATTACTCAGAACTACTTATAGCGGCTACTTATTAATATCAGTGTCATCCAAAATTTTACGCATTTTGAAATAAACCAACGTTCAAGTTAAACGTTTAAAATATAATTAGATAGAAAATAGATTCCGACAACAATCTGACAATATAAATCGAATTCCTTGAATGAACTAAGAAGCAGTGCGAGGTAAGCGGGAACGCTTTTATAATTAAGGGGCTTTATACGAAATTTTGCAGATTTCGCTGATTTTACATAAAATACAAAAAAATGCAGTAACTTTTATTGCACAATATGACTGATCATTTCAATAATAAATTAAATGAGCCACTTTTTCATTTTTATTACGTTGTTTTGCTTAGTAGACCTAAAGACGGTGATACTTTTGTGAATTTTACTGTAATAGGTATGGAATGTAACATATTCCCGGATCATTTTAAAATCTAAACAGATGGAAAAAATCCATGTATTGCTGTAAATAATCGCATAATCAATTTTGAGAGAAAATGGGCCAGAAATTGCATTTGATTTCGGTAAATTGGAATAATCTATACAAATAAATAAAATTGGAGTGTCTGTTTGTAATATTAAAATAACCGCTTTTATTTTTTTTACAATTTTTGTCTGTCTGTCTGTTTGTTCCATTTTAATCTCTGAAACGGCTGAACCGATTTTAACGAGCTTTCACTGGCAGGTAGCTAATGTAATAAGGAGTAAATTAGGCTGCTTTTATTTAGTCTGTCTGTTTTTCTGTTTGTTCCGGCTAATCTCTGAAACGGCTGAACCGATTTTGACGGGACTTTCACTGGCAGGTAACTGATGTAATAAGGAGTAACTCAGGCTACTTTTATTTTGTTTGACTGTCTATCTGTCTGTCTATTTGTTCCGGTAATCTCTGAAACGATTAGACCGATATTGACGGGACGGGACGGGTTATTACTAATAAAAATGATCTGCGTAGGCAAAGATAATAAAAAATGTAAGCATGGGATTCGATTAGGAGTTATGATATCTGCGGAGTATATTAACTTCATGCTAATGATCCTTTCTAACGCGGGTGAAACCGCGGGGCACAGCTAGTCTTTCATAAAATTTATTTGACATAAATTTACTTCAGTTCATAATCAATCCGTTTCCTGAAAAAAAATCAAATTAATAATGAAAATTTGGGATTTAAAAAATCTTTTAAAGTAACCTAAATCTCGCAATATAATTCGGGGTTAAATATAATGATCACCATAAAAAGCTTTGATACCCTTAGTTCTTTTACCAAAAATATATACTTAAAACCAGAAAAATAAAGTCTAAAATTACAATAGTACTAGCTACTTTAGTCACGACTGCACTTCAAATTGTATTCGAACACCAAATGTAGTAAATGATCATTGATCACCAAAGCTTAGCGAGCAAATTAATGCGCTATTTCTGCCTAAATAAACCTCCGGGAATTGTCAAGCCCCCCGCCAAAAAAAATACAAAAAGGACTCGTCATTTAAAATGAATGGGATCGGTTAGGTTAGGTTGGACTTTTTTTTAATTAATACAAAAAAGGAACCCTGTGCAGCGGGGTTCCGTCGACATGGTACCATTAAAAAAGCGAAAAAAATAAAATCTATAATCTACTTGCATGTCATTTTAAATTAAAATGTGGTTAATATATTGGTGTTCGTTAACTATTTTATATATATGCTTAAATAGGATAAAAAGGTTATAATTTTACATTAAAATGCGGGTTTAATTTTGGTAATCATTTACTATTTTTGTATGTTATATGTTACTATATCTGGTGGTAAGTTAAACATAAGCCATATTATTCTTGACGCAAGCTAGAAAATTGGCAAATTTATTAGATTATCAGTTATATTGCGCAATGAAACTTATGGAAATACTGTAATTTCCCTGTCTCTTTAAGTTTCCCACGTCAACATGAGGCAAGCGAGCGTATATTAAATAGATCCAATTAGGCGCTGATCGAAATTTCCGTAATTTTTAACAAATATTTTGAAGATAAATATTTTGTACAAAGAAAATATCTTCGAATTTTAACATAAAGATTACATAACTGACTATATTTTACCAATTAAACCCACTTTAATAAAACTATAACATTTGCTCACATCGATAAAACGGATAACTTGTGTGTAGATATCATTACTTCACCCACACATATGCATTTCATTTTTAGGAACGTTTTTTATTTAGCTTTGCGAGGACAGGGTTTTTCCCTGCGTCTCACAGTGCTCACTTGAGGTTGTGTGAAGATGTCCATGAGCAGCGCAGCGACCACCTGACACTACGTGGCATGCATGCAGATCTAAAGCTCTGTTATAAAAAAATATTGGGGCTTATGTGGTGATGTGCCTGCCGAGGGTTGATGTCGATGAGTGTAGTCTCCGGGAGTGTACGGGAGGGTAGTCCCGCGAGGGGTGTAGACGATGATATTCAAAGACTACATCTTGAATGTTTTATTATCACGGTACATAAATATATATATAATAAACTTCTTAATATGATCTTAATACAATGATGGTTGTCGTCCTCTCATAACATTATCTATAGCCTTATATACAGATGATGTACGTGAAATAACAGACGTTATTCAAAGGACGTGATTACGTGACTTTGCAGCGCTGCCCAAATCAGGGGTAGGACTGCCGCATTTCAGCATTGAATAATTTACGTGCGCACTATCACACTACATTTAAAGTCCGTTTAAGAAACACCCTTTCAATCATAAAGTAGCTAGGTGCGAGTCGGAGTCGCCGATGAAGTTCCGTAGTTGTTCCAAACAATGGCTATCATACCGGACTGTTAATCAAAAATACCAGGTTCGATTCCTGACGAGGCAGAAGTTGAAATCAGTTTCAATTTATTTTCTTGCTCTGGGTGTTCGTATCTACTGTACTCACGACACAGGGAATTATAGTGTGCGAGCTGTGTGTATGTGGCCTTATTTATATATGTATGTCATTGTTGTGTTCTATTATTTCAGGAAAATGCGTATATTAGAGTTTAAATACATCATAAAAGAATGCTCCCAGCCACACACATTAAGGAATTGTAGATTGGTCATCGACGCCCACAACTTCTTCTATAACTGCTATGAAAAGAGTGGTCTGACCTATCAGCACGGAGCAGAATGCGACGGATATGCTGACTATCTAAAGACTAAAATACTCAGTATGTTCAATGAAAGTAACATCGAGTGCTACTTTATATTCAAGGGCGGGGTCAAAAATCTAGAAAAAAAAATTTGCTATGATCAGCAAGCTCAAGATATGGAAAACAGGATTCATCCTACTTTTATGAACGATATTCATTTGCAAGTTCTAGATGAAATGGGAATAAAGTATGTGTTCACTGAGTATGAAGCTAAAGCTGACTGCATCGCTTTAGCCAAAAGAATGTCGTGCCCAGTGCTCAGTTTTGATATAGAATATGCTTTTGCAGATGTTCAATATATACCATTTCAAACTCTTAAGTACAACGAAGATCAGAAACGCGTGATTTGTGAAATATTCTTGTTGAAAAATTTGCTTCAGAAATTTTCAATAAGAGAAAAAGATAAACTACCATTCTTTATTGTACTAACTGATGTTCATGTATTTCCAGAAAATACTTTTAAAAAACTCTACAAATATTTAAACATCCCGGATATTAATCCTAAATTAAAGCTGGAACTGCTACTCTTGTGGCTATCTAGAACTAATAAGACTACAATAATGTCCAAGATTATTAATCAAGCGAATGTATCGGAAAAAGATATTCGCGAAGCATTACAAAAGGCCATTAAAGTTATAGAACCAGACCTTCCTGGTTCGCGAGCTATCGATTATCTCAATGACGATACGACTGACGCTACGGTCGAGAGCTGGTTTCAGAAAGGTGTTGCTTTGAATTTTATAGCAAAGGAATACATCAATATTTATAGATCAAAAAAAGTCCTTATCTTCTCATCTGATAATTATAATATTACAGAAATATGGCAAACGTCGTTAAATATAACAAAGTACGCATATGATTTGTTAACAAATTTTCGCTACCCTGAAATGCAAGTTTTAATCAATCACTGGGATCCACTCAGTCAACCAATACTGGTGAAGAGCTCTGTCAAAAAACCCATTTACGAAGCACAAGAGTGCGTTTTCGAAAACGGTTGGAATGGTATCGTTTCGCTACACCTTTTTCAACATTTTATGATCAACGATAATAACTTTGAATTTGACAAATTGGAACAAGTTCCTCCAGACGTGCAATTATTGTTTATAACGCTAGTGTACTTACAACGCAAAAAACCTGAAGCTACCGTAATATATCACAGCGTTATACTGTGCTACGTCAAGTTAGGTGTTGTAAAAGTAATGTTAAAAGGGGGGAATAATGAAGCTCAACTCACTTTAAATGATTGTAAGTCGGCAGAGAAGGTACTGCATGAACATTCTACATTGACTCAACAAATGAATAAAGGGTTACGGTGTTATTTGTTAGAGTTCCAGCTCTGCTTACAACAGTTTAATTATCTTAACCGACTTTGCGGATTACCTTTCAAGCCCACAGTCTATAGCAAGACTTTCAATGCCCTTTTCGTGTACAACATCCTCTGTACGGCTGAAAACGAAGACAAAACTTTATTCTTCAATACACTGCTAGAGCAAGCTCCTTCCGTCTTGATAGTTTTCAACCGTCTCATTAGACTGTACGAAGGATTTTTGTAGAGAGAAGAACGTGGATGATTTTACAGCTTTTAATAGTATTTCAATTGTTTTATTAATTATGTATGTTATTCCAACCAAGACTATTAATAGAGGAGACGTGGAAGGTCGACCTTCACCGATCTGATCACTCACTATTTTTAATTTAATAAATTTTCTTTCATCGCCTCACTGTTGTCATAACCGAATGAGTTTCATCTCAATTGATAGTTTTTACACGCAGAATATGCCAGGTACCTATGTTGTATGCCTTTGCCAGGTAGCCATGCACTGAAATAAGTAGGCAAGCCAAACTAAGCAAATTTTGTGTGTTAAAAACTATCAATTAAGATAAAACTCATTCGGTTATGACAAGAGTGAAGGAGATATGAAAGAAAATTGATTAAAATTAATTAAATTAAAAATAGCTATGAACACTTTTTAAAAGACAAGTTATCATAGGCATATATGTTTATAAATAATATTTGATAAACAATATGTCTCGTCGAGTTATCAGATCGGTGAAGGTCGATCTTCCATTTCTCCTCTACTAAAAAAAATATTTTTTAATTAATGTACCTAGTACAATATATGAAAATTATGTTCATAAATTGTGTAAAATAATAAAAAAATATTTTGTTCCCATGAAGGTTTTTTTCATTTTCCTCCGTTAATAAAATTAAGTTCCTATATTGGGCAAAATAAAAATACTTGATTGTGTTTTTTTATTTTATTTTAAATCACGTCCAATATTACTAAACCGGGAGCGAACGCACCATTTGTATAAGTTACTCTATGTAACCAATTTGCTGACATTAATGTCATGTAGGTACTTGGCTGCAACCCTTTTTGCGACTCACTGCTGGGCACGGGTCTTTCCCCCTTATTGGGGAGGCCTGGAGCTTACTCCACCACGCTGCTCCAATGCGGGTTGGTGGAGATGCGGGTTAGTGGCCAACCCGCTGTCGGATGTTTTCATACCGCCCTATGCTAACCGCCTACGATGTAGGTACTTACAACCTTACAAGTAGAGACAGTTCACAAGCAAATGTGTGTATATTGACCATAATAATCTAGTTCTACTAACGTTCCTACTAGGTTCTTGGTCAGGGGGGACCATCTTTTTTAGGCTGGGTACCGCGCGCAGAAATGCCTTCCACGTTACATGAAGACACAAAATATTAAATATACAAAGGAAACAGCAGGAGGTAGCATATCTAGCTTATTCTTTATAGGTCTCTTATTCATTGAATCTGGACCTTGATACGGGGGGGGGGGGGGGCAGGAGAGGGCAGCTGCTCTCAGTACATCCGTGTCTCCATACGTTTCATGGGATCCAAAATGTTATTTTCTTCTTTATCCCTTTTGGTGTCCCCTACATAGGCACATCACTTTGTTCTGGCGTCACTACTGCATTTTTTTTCTTCAATTGTGGCATCGCAAACTCTGCATATTGCCAGCGTCAAGTATATTTTTTGCAAACTGGGAGTAATAATAGGTAAAGTCAGTAAGTCGTCAGTAAGTCGTCAGTAACCAGTCAGCCAAGTCAGTCAGACATTCAAGTAAAGCGATGGCTTCTTTATCAGAACGTGACTAATGGAATTTGGGTGGCAAGCCGAAAAAACATACTTTAGCACTGTTATTTTAATTCACAACACTCGTGCTCTATAATTAACCTATAAGGAACAAAATTCCATCAAATTTATCCGATATAACTCAAAAATACACCAAGAAAGTAAAAATAAAACCAGAGCACAATATGTCTTTTTCGAACTCCCGCCAAAACTCCGTACTGAATATTTTAACAAAATAAAAGTAGTTATTGTGTTATAACAGCATAGAGCATCACAAGTATTGACTCCCATCAATGGAGAGGCCTTTACGCCTCCCTCCCTCCTCCTTCCTTGATTTGAGGTAGTGTGCGTGTGTGTTCGTTATTCGTGACGGAGATAAATTCGAGAAAATCCAAATTCGAGAAACCATTTATTGAAGTTTATAAATTTAATAAACATAGAACCCGAGTAGTAACGATGCCATGCGTTTGCGCGGCCACGCTGGCCAAAACTGCCGACGTTGCAACCACACAGGGCCGCCACAGCAGCTCCCTCTTATGAAAAAAAATTTTGGTTATGGTAAAACAAACATTTATGAAATAATAATAATGAGAAATTAACAAAGTAATGAATGGAATGAATAACAACCGTAGTAAGTAGAGCATACCTAGCCTTTTTGCTGTTACCTACAATAACATTGTTCTATGTAACAAAACAATGTTACTGTAGGTAACATTATTGTATGTAACATGCTGAAACTTAACACACTTATTGTTAAAGAAGGAAATTAGGCTGTAATAATTAATTCTGACTAAGTCTGACTTTGTTTTACGTCGCAGATCGTTAACAAAAGTGTATAGCAGTCGTTACAATTTTGTGTATTACAAATTAAAAATATCATAAAAATTGCCGGCTGATAAGAGGCCAGTATCTGTTCGTGGAACAGCGCGAAGTCCAAACAACACAGTATGCAATTCTTTGTACCAATTTAAATTGATATTTTACCTAGCTCTTAATGCTGTTTTTAATGTTTTATGCCACCCTATTTTATTTTTTTTTGAATGGAAGAAGAATACAACCTCGAGCAAACAAAGGTAAGTTTTGTCTGAGGTCGTATGCAGTTGCGCTGCTACTCCGGAGGCTGGTGGTCGCCTCATGTAAGTGTGGCCGGCAACTACACCTTTCCACCGAAAAACAATAGAAATGGTTCACGGCAGAAGTTGGTGCAGCGGTGGCACTTCCCCGGGCGAACGATAATAGTTCTACCACCTTCAAAAACCTTTCAAACTTTACTTTGTGGATGATAGGCATTAAAGCGAATTTTTTTCTATTCCTAACATTTTAGTGAGGTGTATAAATAGAAAACTTTCGAATTTTCTGCCCTGATCGGTTGTTATGCGATGAGGACAACCGAATCGTAAGATCCAATTAATATAAACATGTTTGGCTACGTTATTAGCTGTAATTTCTTCTAACGGTATCGCTTGTGGCCAACCTATAGTTTTGTGAAAGGCAGGCGCTCCTTGTATTGTGGTTCTGTCGATCATCTCTAAATATAAAATGAATTCTCGCTAAAACTCAAGAACGGCTAAACCGATGTGGTTATTTTTGGTCTTGATATATTAGTAGAAGTCTAGGGAATGTTTAAACGGTGAGAAAATATAGAAAAACTGAGAAATTAATAGTAAAACAACTTATTTAATTTTCATATAAACTGTTAGTAACTGTCAAATATTGTTTCTTCGCGCCTGTGGCGCCAACGTCCATATGTTTGACATAGTCTGAATAACAATGAATTGATTTATTTGACAGTAACATAGAAACTCTTTGAGATGATAAAGAAACTAATCCTCTATAAATACTTTTAAGGTAGGACAACATCGGCGGGGTCCACTAATGATGAATCTGTCACTATTTGTTTTATATTTTTTATTCTCTGGTGATGTAGATAATTGTCCTACGAGTTCAAGGTGGATATGTTGGAACCTAGGACTTGACGGAAATTCACCTAATTCTGACATATTATGAAGTTGTTCTTTCGATTTTTGACAAGGTATACATGTATTCGTCACACAGTTAAATATCTTTATTCATTGATGGCCAATAAACTGTGTATAAAAATAAAATTTTGTAGGTGGTAGAACTATTATGGTTCGCCCGGGGAAGTACCACCGCTGCACCCACTTCTGCCGTGTACCAATTTTATTGTGTTTCGGTGGAAAGGTGCAGTTGCCGGCCACACTTACATGAGGCGACCACCAGCCTCCGGAGTAGCAGCGCAACTGCATACGACCTCAGACAAGACTTAGCTATGCTTGGTTGAGGTTGTATGTAGATGTCCATGGGCTGCAGGGAACACTTAACACCACGTGGCCTGCATGCTCGTCTGCTACTCTGATATTAACCGAATCTGTTGTTAATGTGGAAAATGTTATTTTTCGCTCTCAGTTTTCATCACATAACGAGACTTTTAATATTAAAACAACTGAGCAACGTTACGAATTGTTATGAATTATGTACAAGCACGCTTGTGGCGTATGATACAGTGGGAAAAAATAGAGTTAAACACCCGCGCGAAAATATATTTTCAGCCTTTTTTATATCCCACTGCTTCAGCTTGAATTACCAGAACGAATCTGATGGCGGCAGACCCAAGCGACATACTAAATTCGACATCTGCCATGTTGAGGAGCCAATAGCTGAGGACGGATGTCTTCAATATTTGAATTGTCTCTATGAAACATGAAATATCGAATACTAAGTTTTTTTTTATAATTATTATATAGACCATGATTTTAAATATGCCTCAATTTTGATGGCCTCAATTAAGCAAAATCCACTTCCAAAAAATATCACACAGAAAGATTTAAATGGAGCGATCTAAAAAAGCGTTTCTGTTCGCAGGTGGGAGGCGAGGATATTAACCTGTCAAGAGAGAAAAGGTCCGGTAAGTATTTCTTATCACACCCCTTATACACCCTTATCACGAAGTTCGTGCCACAAAACCGGCTACAAAGTACCGATATTAATTTTAGAAGTAATTTACGGCCAAAAGAATATTATAACGCTCTTAAGAATTAAATTTGTGTGAAATACCGCCACTGCAACTTCAGAGGGCCTGTTAAGCCCCTACGTTGCTAAGTATTAATTTACTCGAGCATCGTGTTGATAGCATATTGATGAAAACACCTACTACACGACTTCAAAAAGAATTTGAAGAAAAGAAGCTACATGACTGATCGATCATGAATAGAAAGAAAGAAAGAATATTTATTTCATATTAGGAAAACAAAATATTCGCTTAATGAAAGTCATTTTCCCGGTCATCGCCTTTAGGTGCCAGTTTGGGATAGATGTTGAACTGAGAGAAAAAAGGCGGTGGAAAAATACTCCCAGCAGCACTCTTTTGAAAAAAGTACATTTATATAATTTGAGATAACAGAAAAAAAAGAGTTTCACTATAGTACAGTGTTGTCAGAAAGAACGAATACCCCAACATTTAATTGTAATGCATTCGAGTAAATCCAAAAATCTCCTCCTAGTGTTAGCGGAGGCGTTCAACAAATACGAAAGCGTAATAAGTTTACGTTGAACCAGGAATCTGCGAAAAAATCTTTGCGACTTTAATTTAATAGAATTTTATTACGTACGCTTCGTAAATATAAGTACATGTGGCGGAAGCGTATTTCGTATTTAAGCAGGTAAATAACATTTTTTTAAGAACGATTTTATTACTTGATCAGGTTTAAAGCGACTATACTAGTAACTATATATTACTAAAATTCGATATAAGTTTTATTTTTACTAACAAACAAATGGATCTGGAGACAACAAACAGGTCTTAATTATTAATCTTCTGAACTAACTAAACTATCTTCAAACTAACATACCTACATATATCATAGTTTATCACAATAGGATCTGTTTAGGGCAATGCGTGTGGCAATTTTGCTGAACTTAGGGACCATTGGCTGGCTTTAGCTGCAAACCTTTATTGTGTCCCATAACCTGTAGGGCGTGTAAGCCGTCAGTAATGGGAGGGAGTAATGAGAGGGAGTAATGGAAGGGAGTAATGGGAGGGAGTATTGATTACTCCACCATGCCGGCCGCTTCCAAGCAGGTTGACGGACATGCGGGCTAGTGGCCAACCCCCTGTCGGGTTCGCGGACAACACTCCGTTATAAAAAACCAATCCTTCTGCCAGCGGCTTCGTGTGATATTCCAGACTTGCTATATTAAAATCATAGGCGTTTAGCCAATTGCTTCAACCCCGTTTTTCACGTAGGAATGAAGCATTTTCCCGCGGTGAAAAGTAGCTTATGTTACTCAGGGTGAATGTAGCTTTCTAATGATGAAAGATTTTTTGAAATCAGAACAGTATTTTGAGTTTATTCATTACAAACATACAAAAATACAAATCTTTCCTCTTTATTTTATTAGTATAGAATAGGAAATTATAAGAAATTTCAAATAGCTCACAACTTTTCTTTTTTAGTACACACTCTAAATCTTCTGAACTGAAACCATGTTCAAACTAAAATATAACAGTGTATACTTTAAAAATAGTTACCAGACTTTGGAATTAGTTCTGCAATGAATGGTGATAAATGTTGCCAGTTAGCAGGAAATGCACTCGAGGCTATGGACTATGAAGATTTAGTCTCGGCACATGCGAGTAAATATAATTTACGCCGTAGGAGACTCAACGGTGAAAAAGTTTCTGCATTAAGCCTTCGTCCTGTGATATTTCAAATTAATTAATTGCAAGAACTTTCTTTACAACGTTTTTCTTATAAGTTGGTTAAGAAAATACACCATGACTGTTTAAATAGAATATTTAAACGGGGTTTTACTTGAATAACAAGGTTCTCGTATATTTATTTGGATACCTATCATTTTTTAAATAATATTTAAGCGATTTAAGAGTTCAGATAAGACGCTTTTATTTTATGTTTTAGTGTGAGTCTGATTATTATTGTATCAGAGCAGCGATGGCCGAGTGGTAAAAGCCGCGGTCTTCTACGCGTTCGATCCCAGGTCCCAGGATCCTCGGCGCGCACCTCTGACAAAGAAATTTGTAATGTGCGCATTTATCGCTGCTCCACGGTGATGGAAAATAACGTGATATTTAATTGATAACGATGTTCTCCATCGCCGTGCATGCCTGAGAGAAATTCATAATTTCTCGAAAGCAAGACGCACCAATTCGCACTTGGCCAGCGTGGTGGACTATGGCCTAAATCCCTTTCACTTGTGAGGAGATCTGTGCCCAGCAGTGGGACATAATAAAAGGTTGAAAAAAAATGAGTAGTAGTATAGTTTTACTGCTTTTATTTTTGTTTATCAGAGCAAGCTAAAACAATACATAAAAATATCGCAACAAAAAGCGCAACTTCATAATTTTAAACTTTTTAAAAAGGTTTTTCTTTTACGATTTTTACCTTTTTTCTTTGGTATCGGGGGGAGACGTTTAAAAGGTACCAATCACCTTGGGAGAGGATACCGGGTTATGTGGGATTTATACCGCACTAAAACCCCCTCGGTGGCATGCCTCTGCGCTTGGGGAGGAGCTCCGGGATCTCCATTGGAACGCACCGGTCTTCTCCACGCGTGGCGCTCCAAAACGGGTCTCATCTTCAGGAAAGCAGATGCGCTCTCCTGCACCCTCATGCGCTCACAGCGGCATGCGGCCACGCCCACACGGCCGTCCTTTCCGTAGCTTTTGGCTGGACGGGTCGAGTTCTCACTCTCACCGTCCGCAACCCCGGAAGCCCCCTTTTAGTCGCCTCTTACGATCATGCAGGGGATACCGTACCTCTATTCTTAATCCCGAAGCCACAGGGAACATTTTTACCTATATACATTTAAGCGATAGATAAGGTGCCATTAAAATTATTTAGTGAGTCGTAATAAAAACTAACTTTAAATGAGTGTTCTTTATAACAGGCACGTAATGTAATAAGGAAAGTCCGTATCTACCTAATGTATAAGGTAGATTATAGCGTATAAGAGCTCATTAGTGTCGGGATTATTAGAGCATGCAGGTTATATGCAGTCATGAGATACCGTTTAGGCCACGGAGAAACTAAAGGTAATAGAAGTTTATGGTAACATAACAAATATATAGATACAGTCAACATAATGGTATGAAGAGTCGTGTCGCATACAAGGAAATTAAATAAACTTCAAAAAATAAATTCGACCATAGAATTCTACTAATGTGATTCATTGATTCTAACATCAAATGCTAGATAGTAAAAATCTAATTTTTTGCACAAATTACAATTTTTGTTAGCTTAATATATGTAGATAAAATAAAATACTGTAAATATCCACTTCATAATTTATTGCGTTGAGGTGTCTCTATCCATCCATCCATCAGCCTTTTAAAGTCCACTGCTGGACATAGGCCTCCCCTAATGTTCTTCACTCCGTCCGGTCCTGCGCCCTCTGAATCCAGCGGTTTCCCGCTATCTTCTTCAGGTCGTCAGTCCACCTGGTTGGAGGGCGGCCTGTGCTCCTTTTACCGAGACGTGGTCGCCATTCGAGGACCTTTCTTCCCCACCGGTTGTCAGTCCTCCTAACTATGTGGCCTGCCCATTGCCACTTCAGCTTGCAAATTTTGAGAGCTATGTCGGTAGTCTTCGTTCGTCTACGGATTTCATGGATATCTCTATAACCGGTTGTTAGTTAGTCCTCCGGTTACCACGGTGTTTGCATGGATAAACACCTATGAAACGTTTTTCCTGGATATATTCTAGAGTTTTTAAACGAGAATGATTATTTAAAATGAAGCCTAGAATTATGCATATATCGGCGGCCTTTGTCGTGAATTTATCTCACGTTCTTGAGTTTATTGCGACTAAAATTGCTATTGCCACTAAAATTGCAGTTTCTTGTGTCAGTTACGTGAGCCCACCTCATCCGCCTCCGGAGTAGCATCACAACTGCTTATGGCAGGCATGACTAAGCCTTCAGGATGTGTGTAGATGTTCATGGGCTGAAGGGACCACTTAACACCACGTGGCCGGCATACTCGTCCGCTTCTCCGTTTCCAATGCTACTAAATAAAAAGAAATACGAGATGAATGAATTTTTCTCAAGAATGTCGTGTCAAGTCATATTTCAGGCAACTTACGACCCGCGTGGCGCAATGGTTACCATGCTGGACTGCCAATCGAGGGGTCCCGGGTTCGATTCCCGGCGAAACAGAAATCTGAATGATGAGTTTAAATTTCTGTTATCAGTCTCGGTGTTTGTGTTTCTATCTTTGTATGTGTCCATGGTACCCACGACACAGAGTATATAAAGCCTACTGTGGGGCTATGAGTGTTAATCGTTCTTTATTTGTTTATTTATAACTGAACCGTAGCGTCTATCTTGATAAAACTAGTCTTTTTCTTCAACTAAATTACAAGAAACGACAATTGCAAAGAACTTGCAAATAAATTCTCCGTTGCACTGCGGCCGTCTTCCGAGCCATTAAAGCAATAATAAATACGGGCGAGAGATTTTAAAATATGAAATTTAAACCTATTGTAGTGATATTGTCTGAATTTCGCAGGTTTATTATAATTCCTCCTTTGTGCCTCTACATTTTTCTTTTAAGATTAACTGGCGTCAAATCTACGACAAACGTTTAAAATGCGTATACATGTAGAACATCTTATCAAAGTTATATAATGTCTTATCAACGAAAAAGTTGCATTTGAAAAGAGAACGTCCTTATTTTGGTAACAAGCCGCCATTTTATTTGTACTCGTGTCGTCGCTTCCACAAACTGAAGAAGACTACATTTTCTCTTCTCGGCAAAAATATAACTTTGGATAATATAATCAATATTCTTTTTTGTTACGAGTTAGTTTTAAATGTGTAACTTAGAGGATAGATACAACATTTCAATCTCTAAAAGTCTAGTAGATCGACCCTATTAAACTACAAAACAATATAGGTAATTGAAAATCTGTGATAACATAAGATTTTATGGTATTATTTCATTCATGTTTAACGAAATGTTACTGGTTAAAAATAATAATCGTCTATTGAAGTGTTAAACAATCAGGTAGTAGTAAAAATTTAACGTCCAGACAAAGGATTCTACGTTATAAATACATACCTTTTTTTTGTATCAGGGGGGGGGGCTTTCAAAAAATTGCAGCACAGCACAAGCACACACCACAGCAAAGCACAGCACAGCAAAGCACCTTGGGAGAGGATACCGGTTTATGTGGGATTTGACCGCACTAAAACTCCCTCGGTGGCCTGCCTCTGCGCTTGTGGAGGACTCCGGGATCTCCAGTGGAACGCACCGGTGACCAAGCGCGGCGCCCAGACTGGGCCCATCTTCAGGAGAGCAGATATGCTCCCCTACACCTTCCGATGCTTACTGCGGCATGCTGCCAAGCACATACCGCCGACCTTCCCGGGGCTGCTGGCTGGGCGGATCCAGCTCCCACTCACACCGTGCACAACCCCGGAAGCCCCCTTTAAGTCGCATTTTACGATCAGACAGGGGATACCGTAGCTCTATTCTTAATCCCGAAGCTACAGGGACTACATTATAAATACCTAGAGGTTAACACTAAGTATTGTTAGTTATGAAAGCTTTCTTGCGCCAACAAAAATATTTCAGTCAATAAGACAAACCAAAGTAGTTGCCTCTTTTCTCTTCAAATTGCCGGAAAGTTGCAAGTAAATTTCCCGTTGCAGCATTTAGTAGTTTCAACTTAATTACCGCCACCCATCTTCCAAAACATTGGGCTACTTTTGAAAAGAAAACTTCCGATGTTTCGTAACGAGCTGTCATTTTGTACGTTACGTCGCTTTCATAAATTAAAAACGTGGGAGAAAATAGTTTTCTTTCTTTATAGAAAGTGTACGGGCATAGAAAGCTACTTTTATTTAAAATAATCTAAGCATAGGATTTAAATTTTTATAAATCTTACTGCACTGAAAGTTAAAATTGTCAATAAAAAAGAAATTATTCGCATAATGATGTTATATTTGAGCGTCATCCACTATTTAAAGTGGGTTTTTTGGCGGGAAATAGGAAAGAACATGTTGTGATCTTGTTTTATTTTCATTTTCTTGGTGTATTATTGAGTTATATCGGATAAAGTTGATGGCATTTTGTTCGATATAGGTTAATGACAGTGCACAAGTGTTGTGAAATAAAATAACGGTGCGAAAACATCGTATCGGACACCGGACCATCGGACACGTTCAGGTAAAGTAGCCATCGCTTTACTTGAACATCTGACTGACTAGATAAGGTCTTTGGACTAGACTGACTGATTACTGACGACTTACAAATTTTTCCTATGACTACTAATACTTTCACCACCTTTAATTAAAGTAACAAGTACGCTAATTGACGGTTAAAGTCACCCGTAACTTCAATTAAAATTTCACGATGTTCGAGTAGCACTAATTATATGATAAACTGACCCGTACTCATAGCTTTTACTTGTCAATTAACTTTACTTGGGACATACCTAATCAATACTTTACTTGGAGATGGTGAACAAGGCCCTAAGTGATGCAAAACTTGTACTTGAATGTACTTTTACTTGCAATATGCACAGAGTTTGCGATATCATTATTAAAAATTAAACTACTTAAAGACTTTATAAACCCTCCGATATAGTCAAATATTCCACACAATAATTTACATTTAATTTCCATCATACTTCACTATTCCAAGAAAATCCTTCATTGCACTTTCGAGTTATTACTGTACAAGACATATAAATCATAATCAGAAACGTAATAACTAAAGTATAATGAAACAAAATATTAATATTCTAAATAAATAGACACGGCAGCTACGTCCTAAATTCCTAAACAAAACCTCATTCAGGCAATGGAAAAATAGTCCGGTTTCTTCATATACTCGTATATACTGGTACATTGGCACCAGTGAACGCAATTGCTTGGAAACTTAAAGTAAATTCTCTACTGCAGTTCGAGCAGTTTTGAGTTACTTAATCACCACAACCAGCCAGGCTATTAGAGGAACTAGGCGTTTAAAAAGAGAATGTCCTTTGTTCGGTAATGAGCCGCGATTTTGTACCTTCCGTTACGTTTGACGAACTTATTTGCTTAGAAGGTTTTAAGTTGGATCTTTTTTTCTTCCTACTAACGTATATTTACATAAATATACAACCCAATAACAACAACTCTTGAAATGGTACTTAAACACAAAGAGTTGACAAGTAAACAATAGTTTTAGTTACCATGCCGAACTGCCGATTGAGGGTCGCGGTTTCGATTTTATTGAAAGTTTAAATTTCAGTTCTCAGCCTGGCCTATCTTTGTATGTGTATTTAGTACCTTCGATGCGGGGTACCCTAGTATAGACTTACAAAGCAATACTTTCAAACAGTCTGAAATCACTTTGTACAGGTGTTCTAAGGATATTTATTTTCTAAACTAAATTTAAACCAAGCAATTGAACTGTCCACGGAAAATTGTCGGGTTTCTATACCCGAATTGCCAGTAAAAGCAATTTCATAGTGAATTCTCCGTTGCGCTGCATTCGTCTTCCAAGCCGTTAGAACCTTGGAGTGTTTAAAAAGAGGACGTCCATAGTTTCGAAATGAGACGCCATTTTGTATTTTGGGGCATTTCAATACGTATCAAAGTCAAAGTCAAAATTTAATATTTATTTCATATTAGGGCTAAAAATATACCTACGCTTAATGAACGTCATTTTCCCGGTCTTCGCCTTTAGGAGCCCATTTGAGCTAGATGTTGAGCTAAGATAATGATAATAATACTAAGAAAAAAACCCGGACGACTTAAAGAAAACTTGCAGCAAGCAGTCGTTCAAGACCAGAATCACATCTCACTATTTGAGTCGAATCACATGACACTTTCTAAATATATATATTATTATATAGGTATTATGTATGTTTGTATACTATTTTATTTATATAATTAAAATAATTTATATGTACTTGCTTATACAATTTCATATATTCATATTTCTTTAGTTCTATTAATTTGTTATTGTTAACTTTTCTATTATAATTTATGTAAGTTTTTACGCCGCCTACTATTATCTCTGTTAAGCCCACAGGTAGACTGGCAGAGAATGCTTTTAGCATTAAGTCCGCCTTTAATACCCTTATTTTATGTGGTGTAATAAAGAATAAATATATAAATAAATAAAAAAGACGGCAGAAAAAACTCCCAGCAATACTCTATTTAAAAAAGTACATATTTATAGAACATGAATATTTAAGAAGAGGATGACGCTTATTTTATTATAATAACAACCTGGCAGTAAAGTTAATTTGGTGTTGTGGGTACCATGAACACACACATAAACACAAACACCCAAAACGCGAACAGAAACTGAAATTCATTATTTCGATCTCTGCTTCGCCGGTCATCGACCCCGGGACCCCGATTAGCAATCCAGTGTGGTACCGACGACGCAAGATATATCTACCTTACTACGGAACTATGAGTGTTGTGAAACGTTATTATATTTTATCTGGGGTATAAAAAGAAATTCTTCCGGGTATAAAAAGAAAGACTTTCATGAGCGTACCCAGGTTCTTGGGAAGGGGGGGGGTCAATTTTTTTTCATGCTGCGCGTAAATTTGCCTTTCACGTTACACGAACACATGCAAACAAAGTATTAAATATATAAAATAAACAGCAGGAGGTAGCACATCTAGCTTATTATTAGCGCCCATGGAGACTTCTACTTTAAAAACTTATTATACTATGGCAATAGTATACTAATTGGACCTATTTACGCAAACCGGAACCAATCCACACTCATGTCGAAATTGAGTTAAGTACACAGAAAAGCTTAAAATTGCACCTTCTATCGACCCTGTAAAGAACAAAATGATCTGATAATTTTGACAGAATAAAACATTTTCATGACATGTTTACCAAACATCAGTTGTGTAATACATTAAACAGCTTTTTCTCAAAACTATCATCATCATCATCATGGGTTGGTTCCGGTTTGCATAAATAGGTCCAAGTATACTATGGGTGGTAATCCAACGGGTAGGTAATCAAGTATTGTCTTTCTGTAAGAATATTTATTCTTAAGCCAAATTCTCTCCGTTACATTTTCAAGTTACTCAATCAATACATTCGTCTTCCAATCCATCAGGAACACGGAGCGTTTAAAATGAACACATTTTTACTTTCGAAGCGAACTGCAAATTGTTCATTTTTGTGTAGATATCTACGTTCAAAATAAAGTAAAAAGGTTAAGCCCGGTTTCAAAAATAATTTAAAAACTCTTGAAGTTTTAAATTGAACTATAGATGTAAACATATCAGTAATCTAGATATAGGTTTAAATTAACTATAAACCGATCTTTAAATTTAAATCTCTGAATATAAGTTAAACTTTACCTACTGAAAAACGCTTTGATATTGTGATTTATTTATTGTATTTATTTAAAAACTTTATTGAACCCATAAAATGTGGTACAATAGGCGAGCTTAATGCCAAGTGGCATTATCTACCAGCTTACCCAAGGGAGTGCAGAGAAATTTGAAGGCGATTAAGGAAGAGACAAGAGAAGAGAAATAGATATAATATAAGTAATAAAATTGTATGTAGATAAATAAAAAGACAAAGTAAATATATATTGCATAAAAATAAGCACATATATCCATAAATACATATAAACATGAAATTGAATAGAAGTAGGATTATTACAAATATTCTTTGAGAAAGTGAGCCTTTACACTTTTTTACACTCACACTTTTTATTTATTATTCTATTTATTATCTTTTTTCTGTCATATATATACTATTTTCTATATCCATTGCTATGTATAAAATAGAGTAGTCAGTAGTGGTAAGTATTAGTGGTAGTGGTGGGCGGTAGTAATAGACATGTTTAAAATATTCTTCTGTCTTTTTACATTAAGTACTTGTCTCCAGCAATTGCATATAAATTGCAAGTAATTCTCTATTCCACTTTCAAGTAACCTTTTCACTGCAACTGTCTCTCGAGCTGTTAGAGCAACGGGGCGTTTAAAAAGACGTCCTTAGTTTGTAGGAGCCGCCATTATGTATTGCTGCTTCCATATATTTGGGAGGAAAAGGAATCTTCTTTTGTTTGCAGATTCCTGTTGAGTTTATGAGCCTACTTTTCTGTTTACTAATTTCGTGTACCTACCTTTAATGATATTTTTTGTTTTTTTTTTTCAATAATGGCATCACCAACTCTATGCATTTTGCCAGCATCAAGTACAATGTTTGCATCACTTAGTAGTAATAGAAAAAATCAGTAAGTCGTCATTAATCAGTCAGTCTAGTCAGTAAGACGTTCAAGTAAAGCGATGGCTACTTTACTGGAACAAGTTCGATGGAGTTTTGAAGGCAAGCTCAAGAAACATGTTTTAGCACTGTATTTTAACTCACAACACTCGTGCACTGTCATTAACCTATATCGAACAAAATGCAATCAACTTTATCCGATATAACTCAAAAATACAACAAGAAAATGAAATTAAAACTAGAGCACAACATGTCCTTTCAGACTTCCCGCCAAAAAACTCATCTACTATGGTTGACAATTGACCAGTAGAATCTACCTTAACCCAAATTGCTTGAAATGAAATGAAATGAAATGAAAAATTCTTTATTAACTGTACGGTTCATTCAAACTCTTAGTGAACGTTTTTTTTTGTTCTGTCTGCTCTGGGTGCGCTTAGGCAATGCGGAGTTGAAGAAAAGATCAGACGGAGGCTTAAATATCATAATCCTTATAATATGCCTGAGGAATGAAAAATACGTAAGCCTCGTTGCTACGCAGTGAAGCTAGTGTCGTAGCTGGTTCAGCGTAGCGTAGTTTACTACGACGTAGTAGGTTTTAATATAAATCTAACTAGCTGACACCGCGAACTCCGTATCGCCTTAAAATGTTTAGGGTGGGCCACCCTTATCACTTAGGGGGATGAAAAATAGATGTTGGCCGATTCTCAGACCCACACAATATGCTCACAAAATTTCATGAGAATCGATCGAGCCTTTTCGGAGGAGTACGGGAACGAACATTGTGACACGAGAATTTTATATATAAGATTAGTAAAGTTTAATGTCTTGCGAAATTGACAATATAATTTAACAACTTGGAATAATCTATTTTCAATCATAAACAAATTAACGACCTGCGTGAACACATACAGTAAACAAAATAAAACAAATAATACTTATTAAACAAAATTTTAAAATGGTTACCATGCCGGACTGCCAATCGGAGGGTCCCGGGTTCGATTTCCGGCGAAACAGAAATTTAAATGAATTTAAATATCTGTTCTCGGTGTGGCTGTTTGTGTTTCTGTCTTTATGTACTACTTGTATCTATAGAAATAATGTCTGCAAAATTTTTGCCGTGCCGTGCCGTGCCGTGGGCACAATTGACACAAATAAAGATAAAAACACAAAAACCCAGACCGAGAACAGAAATTGAAACTCATTGTTTTAATCTCTGCTTCGCTGGGAATCGAGCCCCGGATAGGCTGGCAGTAAGACATGGTAACCGTTACGCCACACAGTCGTCAAAAAATCCTTTATAGTGCTAGAGTCCATAATTTTTTTTTAAATACCGTTATTTATCATAATTATTACGAAATAATAATTATCAGAAACGCAAAATAAAAAGATAGTAAAACGCAAATTATGGGATAAATATAAATCAACAATATGGATCGTTTAATACTTAAATAAATTGGTTAGTTAGATTTTAGTAAGTAATTTTATTTCTATTAACAATATTTGCATACCTTACTGAGGTACAGGCGGACTAATATATAAAACAACTTTTGTAAACCAATATTTGCGTAAATAATAATTTTGTCTTTGTCAAATTTTTTTTTCAACCTTTATTTATGTCCCACTGCTGGGCACAGGTCTCCTCTCACAAGTGAGAGGGATTTAGGCCGTAGTCCACCACGCTGGCCAAGTGCGGATTGGTGGACGTCATGCTTTCGAGAAATTATAAATTTCTCTCAGGCATGCACGGCGATGGAGAACATCGTTATCAATTAAATATCACTATATTTTCCATCACCGTGGAGCAACGATAAATGCGCACATTACAAATTTCTTTGTCAGAGGTGCGCCCCGAGGATTTGAACCCGGGATCGGTCGCTTTAAAGGGCTTTTTACCACTCGGCCATCGCTGCTCCTTTGTCCGCTGCTGCTTTGTGTGATAAATGTTATTATTTTGACGTGAGTTATCTAATCTAATCTAATACCTTTAAACGAGCAATTCTTGTATATCTATACATATAATAAATCTGTAACAAGTCCGTTTCTGTACATTGAAGATATTTGAAAAAAACTGTCACTAGGGCTATTTATTAGCGTAATAGAACCCAAAACAATGATTTTTAGAATTATTGTCTGTTTGTCTGTTTGTCTGTTTGTCTGTTTATCTGTTTGTCTGTTTATCTGTTCGTTTGTGCGCGCTAATCTCAGGAACGGCTTAACGTAGAAGGATGCGGTTTTCACTGAAGTATTGGTATTTTTTTGGATTAACATTTAGGGTTTGTTTTATTTAAATCGGTTCACAAACAAAAAAGTTACGTCAATTTCAAGAATGATGAAATGGATGAACGCCTGCACGCTATAATAAAGTTAATGCGAGCGGTCTAACTACTAACATCTCTTAATATTCTGATAGCAAGTTTTCAATCACTTATGCTATATTTTATCTCTAAATATTTAAAAAAAACCATACATATCACCACATATTCAAAGAAATCCTCAATACAAAATGTACAAAACCTTAACAAAACGAGGCTACTGCCGACATCTATGTTCACATTCAGAACTATTTAGTGATCTGTTGCAAATTCGGTACCTATATCGACCATTTAGTTTACACGCTATACGATAGATGTCGTTGTTATTCATTTATTCATATTTAATTGCTTTTACCGGTAGATTTACAGGTGGTGTTACATAATCATTACCTATTTTACCCAATAACGCTAATACAAAGTGGATAGGTGGAGATTATTTCAAATAATTAATTACGAGTATATTTACTTAAAAAAGTATCTAATAAAAAATTAACAACTTAGAGAGCTTTGGAACTGGCGCTGATATTGTACTCATTGTGGTAGAGCATTATGGAGGCGCGGCGCGGTGGTTACATCCACATATTATTGGTATCGACCTTATTTAATAGACAATAATAATTATCGACTCGCGCAGGCGCGGTCCCAGGGGGGGGACTCATGCGTAGATGGAAGGCGAATCAAGCCAATTTGAGACACCTCTTCCCCCAAATTTCTTAGTGACCCCCACCAAAATTTCTTGGCGACCCCCCCCCCCCCAAAATTGAAGGCTGCTGTTTACCAATGGTTACCATGCCGGACTGCCAATCGAAGGGTCTCGAGTTTGATTCCCGGCGAAGCAGAAATTTGAATGATGAGTTTAATCTTCTGTTCTCGGTTTAAGTGTTTGTATTTCTGTCTCTGTGTGTCTCATGGTACCCATTACACAGTGTATATTTACCCTACTCTGGCGCTATCAGTGTGAAACGTAAAAAAAATCAAAGTGTTCTACCGACTTTACTATGCTGAGTGATCTTTTCAAAATGATAGCTACGTCACCATATCATGATTACACCACCAGTCGAAGGTTAAAGTGCCACAGGCCGCTTTGCACGCTCTTTTTGACGTTTGAACGGATGTGTAAGTTATGGGACAATCTTCCAGCTGAGGCATTTCCAGTGGACTTTGACATAGGTGGAAAGAAGAAAGCTGTAAAGAAAGCTCTTCTTGAAAGCCGGCAGTGCTCGGGTGGCTCCGCTGGGGTTGCCCGTTTCCATAGGCGACAGTGATCGCTTAACCACGCGGCCTTTCTGCCTCTTTGTTCGGTTTATTTATAAAAAAGTGATTTCGAATAAACGAATAAGCAGTTGCCGAGGGTCTAAAAAAATGTTATTGAAATGAGCAGACGTTTTCAGTGGTTAATTTAATAAGAGCTATTACATACATACGCAGTACTGGCACTGGTGTTACACTAATATGCTAAAGCGTCACGGCAGCAGCACGGCATGGTGGTCACGCCCAGAATAATATTAGTAATCGATATATTTATTTCTGATGCTGTGTGAAGGGTTGTTAATAGGACCAATTGACTCTTAACCGCGTTAATCGCGACCTGATCCTCTCACGCTGTTCCAATTCAGGTTGATGACGTCTTCATTGTTAGTGGCCTAAGTGCTGTCGCAAGTTTTAAATCGCTCAAAATACCTCCATTAAGTATGAACGACATTATATTAACGACAATTGCAACCAATGTGTAAGCAACCAAGAATTTGACTCCCAACTAGGTACTAACCACGCCTGACATAGCGTAGACATTTCACCACCTTTCTGCAATATATTTAAGTTACATAATGATAATGAATCTATGCATCATTTGCAGCACAAATTATTTAATTATAATGATCCTTTCCGCGGGCACAGCAGTACTATCTAAACACTTTAAAAACAGGCTATTATAATACGGCGTTTAATTTGTAAAGACAAACTGATGATAACGACTGAAAAGTCGATATTATAAGAGGAGTACAGTAAGAATTGTAAGGACTTAGGAAGAATGTATCTACTCAACATAATAATATGAACTTTTGTATCATAAATAATTTCATAAAAGGTAACAATAATCCAAGGGACAGTGGAGGGCAAGCGGCCACGAACGAAATTGCAACCATCAGCAACGACCACTCTGACAAGAGTGAACGACTATTTTAAAGAGGAGGAGGAACAAATAATCCAAGTTTAATCAAGCCTTTTGTACAAGTCTTTATCTACGCGAACGACGTCGCGGGCACAGCTAGTATAATAATAAAAGGAATTCAGTTAATGTACGAGTAACACTATTCTACTTTTCTACTTGTATTTGTGAACAATCTATATGACCTCAAAATATCTATCCGTAACCTTTCCTTTATAAAAATAACCCAACACTCTGCGGAGTTTGTCTAGGGATTTTAATTGAGTGAGTTGTCACGAAGAAATTGCTTTTTAGGAAGAGATCAATATATACTTACATTGACAGTCCCTATAAGTTGCAATTTCTTATATATCTTCTCTAAATATATATAAGAGATTTCCACCCATATATTGACTCATCACGATATCTCTGGAACTATAAGACCTACCGACTTCAAATTTGGTAGGAATATTCCTTTCGCCGAGTAGAGGTCAGCTAAGAACGGATTTTACGAAATTCCACCCGGAAGGGGGGGTATTTCCACCCATCACGATATCTCTGGAACTATAAGACCTACCGACTTCAAATTTGGTAGGAATATTCCTTTCGTCGAGTAGAGGTCAGCTAAGAACGGATTTTACGAAATTCCACCCGGAAGGGGGGGTTGCGGGGGTGTTAAGTAATGTTTGTATATATGACATCGCAAAACTCAGAAACTATTCGACCGATTATTATGAAAATTGGTATGTACATGTATTTTTTCACGGAGAAGGTTTATATGCTATCCATTATTATTATTATTTAATATTTAAACGCGATACGGAGTTCGCGGGGTCAGCTAGTATCTAAATATATTTTTTGAATCTCGTTAGCGGCTCCAAAGATTTTGATGAAATTTAGTACACTGGTTGCGGGGATGATAAATCGATCCATAAATTTTTATTGATAGAATTTGGCGTTTTATTTAATGTTTATGTAGTTAAATATAAAATTACTCTTACTGACATCTATTGGAAAATATTAATATTATTGTGGCGTAGGAAGCCGTCACATGTCAACCGTCAATCCGCCCTTCAAACAAATGACAATATCGATATGAAAGACCTCTATAAAATTTTCGTCAATGGAATTAAAGCTTTCTTGGTCGAATGGTTATGAAAGCTGACTACGGAGCTAGAGACCCGGGTTCAAATCTTAATTAGGCAAGTTGCGTTTTTTATTTTTTGTGATTTTTTTTTAAATTGGGAGCTAGGTATTTCAAAAGGATTTATAAAGTAACACTAAGTCAATGAATGTTTTGCTTAAAAATAAACCAAGAAAATAAATTGTTTTTATCCGAGCAACGCTTGGGCGTCCAGGTACTTAACATACATACGAGTAAGTCATGCGTTGAAACACAAACGTGAATATTTACTACATTTTAGGTTTCCGTAGCTATATTACAAAAAACGGAACCCTTATGCATTCGTCCTGTCTGTCTGTCTGTCTGCCCGTCCGTATGTCACAGCTACTTTTTGTTCGAAACTATAAGAACTATACTGTTGAAACTTAGTAAGCAGATGTATTCTGTGAATCTCATTAAGATTTTCGCACAAAACTAAAAAAAATAATTTTGGGGGTTCCCCAAACTTAGAACTGAAACTCAAAAATATTTTTTTCATCAAACCCATGTGGGATCTATAGATAGGTCTTTAAAAATGATATTGAGGTTTCTAATATCATTTTTTTTTCTAAACTGAATAGTTTGCGCGAGGGACACTTCCAAAGTGGTAAAATGTAACTTCTAACTTAACTTTTAAAATAAGAGAATGATAAAACAAAAAATATATGATGTACATTATGATGCAAACTTCCACCTAAAATTGGATTGAACGAGATCTAATAAGTAGTTTTTTTTAAAGCGTCATAAATCGTAAACCGCAATTTACCTTTCATTCAATCAACTCAATTATTTAAAAAAAAAACATTTAATTTTTATATTATGTTACTTGCTGCTACGGAACCCTTCATGAGCGAGTCTGACTCGCACTTGGCCGCTTTTTTTACAGTTTATTCCAGCGGAATTTTCGGACACTATTCGCACAAAGTCTAGCCGCCATGTAAATATTTAACGACGTTAGTGGCGAACAAACGGGTTCAGTACGGTATTTGTGTTGAATATTAAATGGACTAACTCTTTTTTTTAACCCAGCCATAGTATAATTAGTTTTTAAAGTAGAAGTCTCCATGGGCGCTATTAATAAGCTAGATATGCTACCTCCTGTTGCTTATCTCTATATATAAAAATGAATCCCTATTTTCCTTGGTCACGGTGAACGGCTGGACCAATTTCGCAAATTCTTTTTTTGTTGTGTTTATTATTGTCAGGAAAATGTTCTTATGAAAAAAAAGAAAATTAGAAAATCCAGAGTATTTTTATAATACATTTTTTTAAATTTAAAATTCGAAATCTATATTCATAGTTTAGTCACCAGAGTTGCGCAATGGTTAACATGCCGGACTGTACTTCAGAAGGGACTTTACTTTATGCTAATGATCCTCTCTAACGCGGATGAAACCGCGGGGCACAACTAGTTTTGTATATTTAATACTTTGTTTGCATGTGTTCGTGTACCGTGAAAGGCAAATTTACGCGCAGCATGGAAATAATTTGCCCCCCCCCCCCTGCCGAAGAACCTGGGTACGCTCATGAGTCTTTCTTTTTATACCCGGAAAAATTTCCTTGTTATACCCTTGATAAAATATAATAACGTTTCACAACACTCATAGCCCAACAGTAACGTAGATACATCCTATGTCATGGGTACCGTGGACAAACACATAGACAGAAACACATTCACCCAGACGAGAATAGAAATTTGAACGCATCTTTCAAATTTCTGTTTCGCCGGGAATCGAACCCGTGACCCTTACATTGGCGGTCCGGCATGGTAACCATTGAGCCACGCAGGTAGTCAAAAGGTGTTATTGGTGTTATTTTGTTGATTATATGTGTTTCGAAAGCCGACGTTCATAGATTTTAAGATTATGTGGCGAATAAACGTACTCAATAAGGTTTTTGTGCTTTATACTAAATTGTCATTTAGCATGTTCCGCTTTCAATTAGCTTTAAAGTCATTCTCACTTTGATTTGAGCTTTTAAAAAGTAGGATCACTAATTTCGTGTTTATCACACACCAAACTTAGTACATTTTAAGAGTTTATTTTAAAACTTGTGCTTTGAAGCATTTTTCGTGGAAAGTTCAGGATATTTTCACAGTCAAAATAACTTATAAGATGTGGCTTCAATTTATTAAGCAGCCCACGAGGTGTTAATTTGTCGCTGCAGTCCATGGACATCCCTATAAAGATAATTTTACTACGGTTTCGGAAAACGAATGCGTCCAACTTCCTGTAATATTCTGTTTAAAAATGCTACCTACTTCAAATACATGCATCAAACTCTATTTATCTGCTGCAATATACGAGCATCATATTTTACTAGCCGTAACAAAGCATTTCGCAGCTAATCTAACCTATTCTTTACACTTACAAAGAACATCGAACCGGCATCAATACACTACAGCACAGAATGACTCAGCTCTCAGGCGAATACCCGAAGTAATTTGCCGGGATAAGCTGGCAGACTGAGCAATTTTCTTCGAGATCGCCTGTGTAGCTGTCAGCGGCAGACGCCATTGTTTACACGGTGCAGAGGTTTCGTAAATGGAACATAGTGATCAGTTTGTGGAATTGTGCTTCTATTGAGCACTAGTTTCCTGGTACCGGTCGATTACTTTAACCCATAGACTTATAATATACGATAGTATATATATCCTAAGACCTGGCACCAAGCACACATTCACATGATGCGTGTGTGCAGTATCTGTGAATACTATTTTAACATAAGCATATTAATGATTAATGAATAAATAATAAAGCGCGCATGGCCCGGCGGTTAGCGTAGTACGCAAGTAATCTATACAACTAAGCGAGTAAAAGGGGGCTTCCGGGGATGCGGACGTTGAGAGTGGGAGCTTGACCCGTCCAGCTAGCAGCCTCGGGAGGGTCGGCGGTGTATGCGTGGCCGCATGCCGCCGTGAACACCTGAAGGTGCAGGAGAGTACATCTGTTCTCCCGAAGATGGGCCCGTTCTGTGGCGCCGCGCGTGGAGGACACCGGTGCATTCCTACGGAGATCCCGGAGTCCTCACAAACGCAGAGGCAGGCCACCGAGGGGTTTTTAGTGCGGTCAAATCCCACATAACCCGGTATCCTCTCCCAAGGTGTCGGGTACCTTTTGAAGGTTTCCCCCGATACCAAAAAAAAGCCTTCACAATAATGGAGAGACCCGTGCCCAGCAGTGGGACGTAAAAAAGGTTGCAGCCAAGCATATTAAACGTCACATTACTTTGACTTTTTAAAGCCTACGCAATATAAAAAAGCTTTTTGTCTCTATCGCGTCATACACAAGTCTGCGGGAGTAACAGATACAAAGAAAAAAATCGGCAAGGTGACAAGATCATTATATTGTCAATTACATAATATATATAGAGTTTTGGCGGGAAGTCGAAAAAGACATATGGTGCTCTTGTTTTATTTTCATTTTCTTGGTGTATTTTTGAGTTATATCGGATAAAGTTGATGGCATTTTGTTTCATATAGGTTAATTACAGTGCACGAGTTTTTGTGAAATAGAATAACAGTGCTAAAATATGTTTTTCTGCTTGCCTCCAAAATTCCATCGGACACGTTCAGGTAAAGTAGCCATCGCTTTACTTGAATGTTGCACTGACTAGACTGACTGATTACTGACGACTTACTGACTTTGTCAGTTTCATTGAAACTGGCAAAAAATTGATGCAAAAATTATACTTGACGCTGGCAGTATGCACAGATTTTGCGATGCCATAATTGAAAAAATATATATATGTTTTATTGTTCCTTTTCTAAATACGAGAAATATAAATGATATTTTGCTGTGAACTAGGGCGTCAAGTAACGGCTGTCAACTAATTACGAGTTCAATAGCCTACATGCATAGTCGGTTAACCTTTTTTTACAGAAAAACATTTAAGCTCATTTAGCACATATTTTATATAGAAAAATGTTCAAAAAACGACGAATCGAGATCTATATATAATAGAATGGACTCAGGGAAACAGCTTTGAGTCGAATGCCCCGAGTAATTTGCCGAGATAAGCCAGCAGTCAGAGCAATTTCCTTCGAGATCGCTTGTCTATATGTCAGCGATAGACACCTCGACCCTGTACCTTGCCTTTGTGTGAAGTGTGAATCAAGTGATCAACTAAAATAAATAACATAAATAAGATATCTCGCGGAATAAAAACCTGGAGGTTTTTTTTCGCCAGCTTTTTTTCCTCTCAGCGTACTAAAACCCATCATGGTGGGTGCCCAAAGCTGATGACGGTCAACCACGTATGGTTCAAATAAAATAAAATAAATTTGTATAAAAAGCACAAACTTGGGTTAAATTTAATTAAAGTAACTAAAGTGATAATAATTTAAGTATACTGTATATTTTAGTGTTTACTGTACATAATTAGTTTATAATTTAACTTTTAATTCTATAACTTTTACAATGAAATTTGTACGCCCTAAAGGGTAAATATGACGATCTAAATATTTTTGTAAAACCTTTTTTGCTACCCATATTAAATATTTTCTTTTCTTTTCTTTTCAGTTTGTGTATAGCACATCTGTCGAGCGCATGTTGCCTTAATTGTCTGAAAAGAAATCTTAATCTAGCGTGTCTGAAAAATAGTTGGGTCACCCTGGTCCTTGGGTAGTTCAGTTTTTCAAAGTCTTATCAAGTTATATCCTCACCTTCTTTTTTATTTTCTTTATTATAAATGTTTAATATCTGTAATACTAATATCTAGATTTAAAATTGATTAAAAAGAAAAGTGAAAACAATCGTTATTTTATTTATAAATCATTAATGAACTCAATTTTTCCAAACAATGCTTTGTTGCAATTAGAAGACAATTGTTATGAAATGAAATTCCTAAATGTATCCGTTTTAAGACATGATTACTTTCCGGAACTATGGTGAGACACAAATAATAACTGTCATAGAATTCTGTTGAAAACGAATTGTATTACTATCTCATTTGTATCCACGAGACGAATATTTAAATCATGTCCGTTTCCTTAATAAAACTCGCTACAACCGAGAAAGTTTAAAATATGTATAAATTCCGCAGCTGAAGAGAAAATGCAAAGAACTCAACAATCTCTCCTCAGTGAATCACTGCGTGCTTTGAAATTTATTTATTAGTCATACATATGTACTTTCTTTTTTTAACAGGCTTTTATTAGCTTCGGTCGTTTGTAAAATAAATTTACTTCTAGATGTCGGATTAATTTGAAACTTTGCATACTTATCAAGGACCAATGGCAATGCAATAATATGAAAAAAAATACAACTGAAAAATTGAAATTAAATAAAAATTTAAAAAAACTAAAAAACACGCTTTTATAGCTAATCGAACTAAAAAGTAGAAAATGTTTTTTAATTACAAAGAGTTTATTACAGTAGTAGAAGGTCGAACACTCAATCTTAATTATTTACCTCAAAATATCAATATAGAGTAAAAAGCGTGGGGTGCTTGATAAATTAAATGTTAGAATCATTCTATTGGTAACTATCTATGAGAGGAGAGTTATGAAAATGTATTAAAGTTATTTAGTGGCGTTAACTTAATTTTATGTACCTTAGTTCTTTTAATATATTCGAATAACTCATGACTTGTAACTTTTTTAGTCATGTCAGTTGGATTTTCAGCCCCGTATCTCATTAGCTCGATGTCCGCTAGTAGCAAATTGCATTTCAAATTATGTGCTTCAGAGGATAGGTTAAGCCATCGGTCCGGGTTGTTATCGATACAATGACATGTTGGTCGCCCCACAGTCATGCTGCATTTTTAATACCTTTACAAGTAAATATAACTCTTGTCTAGTCGCGTCGTGTCGGGTTTTTATTTATTTTAATTTTTGATAACCTTCTTTGACACTCTTGTTATGGAACAGTTGTAATTTTTAATTACATGGGATGAATATTAAAATCACCTCCGTTAATAAAGCTCGCTATAACCGAGCAAGTCCAAAATTTGAATGAATTTTATCGCAGAACTGAGAATGCCTTGAATTTAACCGCTATGGACAAAACTCCATGAATTTGTGGGTAAGTTTTAAAATTTATTCAGTAGCCAGGCTAATGCGGTAATTTTATCTTCTGTATCTTTATCATCACTAATTCATAACCTAAAACCTCTGATTAGTTCAGTTACAGTTATCTCTTTTCATTCCATGAAAAGAGTGTTCGGATTACTATAGGTTATACACAAAAGCGCGAATGGCTCAACGACTGGCGTAGTACGGAAGCAATCTACGCAGTTTAGCAAAACACGTGCTGTTGGGTGTGAGATGGGTGATAGCTATTGGGGAAAACATTTAATGGGCGATTACGTGTTCGGAGGGCATCTCAGATGATTGGTCCTGATAACTATCAATAGATAGCCTTGTCGCGGAGGCTTTATGGACGATTTGAAAACATCAGATGGAGCGTTGGCCATAACCTGCATCTCCACCAACCCGTATTGGAACAACTTGGTCTAGTAGGCTGGAGCCTACTAGAGGTCTCCCCGATAATGGCCGTGCCCAGCAGTAGGACGCTAAAAGCACAGCCACATTAAGTGGCTCGCTTTAAGTTTTATTATCTGTAAACTGTATATTGATTCTTAGATTTGGCTGTAAGTAAAATAACATGCACCATAGAATAATTACAATTACATTATAGAAACCAAATTCGCGCCCAAATTGAAGTATGTTGATTGGTGCCATTAATGGTACCAAACGTCGAGACTTAAGGGGCCGTATACGAAATTTTGCCGATTTTGCTTATTTACCCTATTTAAAACTTGAGATTTTGCAGATAAATTACAGTACTTCTACAAGTATCATTGCACAATATAACTTTTAATTTTATTAATAGTCTAATACATTAGACACGTTTATAGCTTGCGTCAACAATTATAATGCGAGATTTAGGTTACTTTAAAAGATGTTTATTGCCGAATCATCATTATTCCATCCATCCATCCATCCATCAGCCTTTTATAGTCCACTGCTGGACATAGGCCTCCCCTAACGTTCGCCACTCCTCCCGGTCCTGGGCCTTCTGAATCCAGCGACTACCCGCTGTCTTCTTCAGGTCATCAGTCCACCTGGTTGGAGGGCGGCCTGTACTCCTTTTGCCGAGACGTGGTCGCCATTCGAGAACCTTTCTTCCCCATCGGTTGTCGGTTCTTCTAACTATATGGCCTGCCCATTGCCACTTCAGCTTGCAAATTTTGAGAGCTATGTCGGTAACTTTCGTTCGTCTACGGATTTCATCTTTACGAATTCTATCGCGTAGAGAAATACCAAGCATAGCCCTCTCCATCGCGCGCTGTGCGACCTTGAGCCTATGGAAAAGGCCAACTGTAAAAGACCAGGTCTCAGCGCCGTAGGTCATCACTGGCAACACACACTGCTCGAAAACTTTCGACTTCAGGCACTGAGGTATTCTGGACGAGAAGACACTTTGTAGTTTCCCGAACGCTGCCCAACCGAGTTGGATTCTACGAGTTACCTCTCTCTCGAAGCTGGACTTACCCATACGGATAGCTTGTCCCAGGTATATGTACTCGTCGACAACTTCGAGAGTAGCGCCATCAACAACGACCGGTATAGGTGTGACATGGACGTTAGACATGATCTTCGTCTTGTCCATGTTCATCTTAAGACCCACCCTTTGTGAGGCGCTATGGACGCATCATTATTAATAAGTTTTTTTTTCAGGAAACGGATTGATTATAAACTGAAGATTATTTATGTCAAATAAATTTTACGAAAGATTATTCCATTTTGCCGAAATCAAATGCAATTTCTGGCCCATTTTCTCTCAAAATTGACTAAGTTCAATGTTTTTTTACTAATATTTTTTGTATAAGAGTGGCAAAAAGTGGCTCATACACTATGTATGTGATTTTTACAGCAATACATGGCATTTTTTTTCGATCTGTTTAGACTTTAAAATGATCCAGAAATATGTGATATTATATACCTATTACAGTGATATTTACAAAACTATCACCGGCTTCAGGTCTATTAAGCAAAATAACGAAATAAAAATTAAAAAGTGGCTCATTTAATAGTTTATTATTGAAATGATCAGTCATATTGTTCAATAAAACTTATGGAAATACTGTATTTTAACTGCAAAATCTCCTGTATAAAATGAGCTAAATCAGCGAAATCTGCAAAATTTCGTATACGGCCTCTTAAGGTTAAATTTTATCACAACACTTTAAAAACAAAAGAAGTCTAATAGAATAACTTTTCACAGTGTTTTCAATATTTTGTAGTATTTTATAGTTAATTTGCTCAAAATAAAAATATTTTGTTTGTCAGATGTGACAGCTGTTTTGTGATTTTGACAGCGCACTTGTAAAAATTGGAAGTAAGGCTAACTTACACTGAGAACGAAATATTTTGCAAAAGGATCCTCAAGAAAATCCTTCAAAATGTCAGACGAAAACAAAATGTGGTAAGCCTGAAATCCGTAAAAATAGTTCAGCGTTTAACGAGCGAGGTGGGTAATGGTGTTCAAGTTTCGCAAAGGAGAAAGATTTATTGTATGTGCTCCATTGTGGAAGCTAAGTAATGTTTGAATAGACAACTGACGATTGTCGCTAAAGAAAAAAAAAGAAACATGTGCTCAAAGTCCTCATTCAAAAAGGATGTTTTTACTCATTACTTGGAGCTTTGCTCAGAATTTAGGATGATTAAGTATTATATCAATAATATTATCTGTCTTATAATATTTATATCTTATTACCTGGACCTTTGCTCATAATTTGGGAAGATTAAGTGTTATATCAATTATATTCTATGTCTTTTAATATAATATTAGTATCTCTTCAAATTTATCACACATATTATATGCTTTTATTTATCATATTTCACTTCTTTTTTCTTTCTTCTGCTCAACTTTGAAACTATCAAAAGTAGTTCTGACTGAAAATGAAAATTAGGGTCCTAAGGCCGTGAAAGATAGACAGACAGACTGACAGCGGCGTAACAGGGTAAAGTTGGGCCGTTGGTTTCATTATTTATTAAATTTTATGCTCTCTTATTAATTCTACAGCGTCAAAATATTATAAAAGGCATCCCTGCGGGGACGTCTCTAAAACTAATATCAGAAAATTTAATTTGTGAATATTAAGCAGTAGTCTAATAATTAACTTTCCTAATTGCCGTTATATAATATCGTAGGCGCCTTGATGAATATAAAAAGGCCTATTAAAAGAGCACCGAATTTATTTTATGGCCACAATGCGTTTAATATCGTCCATAAAATCCGTAATTGCACTTTTAAGAACATTTTATGCCATTTTCGTTTCGCTTTATTTTTCGCGAAAACAAAATGTTTTAGGGCCTCTTTCACCACCTTCAACTAAAGTGATAAGTAAGCTAATTGTCGGTTAAAGCCACCCGTAACTTCAATTTCAATTTCACGATGTTCCAGTAGCACTAATCATACGATAAACTGACCCGTACTCATAGCTTTTACTTGCCTATTAACTTTACTTGGGACGTAAGTAATAAACACTTGGTGATGGTGAACGAGGCCCTTAAATGTTCAAGTGTTTTGGGTCTTAAACTGGTGAAGTTACTCGTAGTTGAAACATTCAAAAGTTTTCTAGTGGGAAATGGCAAAAACAGTTTTGTTAAAATTAGACAAACAATAAAATTAAATGTTCTTTAGATGGATTTGTCGACCTACGTGGCGCAATGGTTACCATGCCGGACTGCCAATCGAAGGGTTCGCTTCTCGACGAAACAGAAATTTGAATGATGAGTTTAAATTTCTGTTCTCGGTCTGGGTGTTTGTGTTTCTGTCTTTGTGTGTGTACATGGTACCGACAAAACAGGGTATATCTACCCTACTGTGGGGCTATGAGTGTGAAGCGTTATAGTATACTTAAATAATTCGACTGGAAAATTAATACAGCTGCACCCATTTCTGCTGTGAAGGAATACGGTACTACATCAGTTTTTAGAAAGTGTTCCGTGACAACAAAAAAAAATTGTTTGTAAAGTAGGTTTACGATCGAGATGTTTACGTGATAACGTCCGCACGAGAAAATCTCCATTCGTTTGTATGCCGCTAGAGTGAGAGAGACGGAAGATCGGTCCACTCACTCGAACGCTATGCCAGCCTCCGCTCGTGAGAATTCCGCGTGACAAGTTTCACGGAATGACTGGCAGCGCTCGAGATGAGACGGGAGATCGGTCCGTCTCTCTCTCGTTATACCTGCGATCGCGCTCGTGAGGTTTTGGTGTGACACAAGTTTCTGAACATGTCACCCGACTAAAACGATTTTAAAGACGTTATCACGTCAAAAAAAGTATTTTCTTCAATCGATTAGTGACCTAAAGTTGCATTTATATCTTACTTTTGACGTGACAACGTCTAATAATTCGATGAACGCCGTCTACACGCACGAAAACACGTTACGCTCATTGTACGTTACGATCGAATCGGCGCTTGTACGTTACGTTGAGGCTTGAGCGTTCGACTTGCGCCGTTCGTCGACTGTTTATGAAGTGATGGGAAAAGTTTTGGTATGACTTTGTCACGTTAAACTATCGTCCGTAAACCGACTTTACAGACAACCATTTTTTTCTACATAAAGTCATCAGACAAGACTTACGCTTTAGTTGAGATTGTGTAGTTGTAGTTGACCATTTGACCTGCATGCTTATGAATAAGAAAGAAAAGAAAAGAAAAATGATTTATTTGCGCAAATATGGATATTACAGAAGTTGTTTTATACATTTAAAGTCCGCCATATTTACTTCAGTAAGGTATGCATTGATAAAGAAATAAAAAATATTATTTTATTATATTAAAGAAATCAAAATACACCTAAATCTACCTATATAATTTTTTTACTTAAATCTAAATAACTAATTTATTTATTATGTTTACAAACTGTGTTATTTATTTATTCATCACATATTTGATGCTACTTCATTTGTTAAAAAATCTTTTAGAGCCATGGGCACACACTACAGTAACATCAAAAATAAAGAAATTCACGATCTCGCTATAAGCCATTATCATTAGCAGAATGATAGAATGGTAGGCAGTAAAACTTGAATGGTTCAATGAGGCTTCAATGACCACATAATACAAATGAAGAACGTGCAACGTCATTTTTATGATTTTTATCTTAGGTGAAAACATTCAGTTTCGTTATTAGTAAAACTATTTTGGCTGCAACCCTTTTGCATCCCACTGCTGGGCACGGGTCTGTCCCTATTATTGGGGAGGCCTGGAGCTTACTCCACCACGCTGCTACAATATGGGTTGGTGGAGATGCGGGTTAGTGGCCAACCCACTGTCGGATGTTTTCAAACCGCCCATAAGGCCACCGACAATGTTTAACGACTGTTATTTATCGATAACGACCGGGACTGAAGGCTTAACGTACACTCCGAAGCACGGAAACTGAATTTTTTGCCACTAGCGGTCACCCATCTCACATCCAACCGCGCCCGTTCGGCTTAGCTGCATAGACCGCTTGCGTTCTACGCTAGTCGCCGAGCCTTCCGCGCTTCAAAGCTATTTTAACATGTCGCTATAAGCGCCGCTATTAATCCGCACTCATCGTCAGTAGATCGATAAATGAGCTAATTACACTGACTGTAAACAATCTGAACGATATTGTTAATTGTACGTTCAATAACCTACACAGTGCGTTCGTTTTGTAGATTATTGGTAATCATAGCTATGATATTAATGTTATTACTAGGTGCGATAAGTGATGCAATTTCTTATTGATCTAAATAAAGTTAACATATGAATTTTGAGTCGAGCGAAACGAAATGTGTCGCTAGTAAGTTGTGTGACCGAATTGTCAACGTTATACGCGTTTTTTGAAGTATAAACTTCGCCGCTAAAGAAGTTTACACTTCAAAAAACGAGTACGCGCGTGTGCGCTTTTTTTGGTATGGGTTTAAAAAATGTTAAACTCGCGTCAACTACACGCGGCCTGATCGAAAATTCGTAAGACGGAGGTGTGACAGCTGATGACGGCTCGACTGTCTATACTTGTAAAATTTGTTTATATCAAGTATTTAAAATATGGACATAGAACAAAGTGCATCTATTAATGAAAAAAGTGACGAAGAAATTGTAAAAGAAAATGAGTGAGTACTTTGTAAAAATGCTAGATGAAAACCTACTGAAAATACTACATGAAAAATAAAAACAAAAAAAATTGATCACTTATAACTATTTATCACCTCGCAATGAGCTCTCATGATCTGCAGAATGATAATGAGCTAATTACCCTGACTCTACATGGCCTTCACAACGACCTGGACAGAAATAAGCTGAACGATATTATTCAGTGCGTTCAATAACCTACGTAGTGTGCTCATTGTGTTAGATATTGGCAACCAGAGGCCTCTCGGGGCTTTGATATCAAAAGCGATAGTACAATTCATAGCGCTCTGAAAATTATACTCTGTACTGAATGGCTCTGAATAGCTGAATGGCTTTTCTTCACAGAATACTCGATATTAGATCTAACATTTATAAATAAATTTAACAAAACAGGTGCTGTTTCACTTATCTTTATACCAGACCAGAGGCCTCTCGGGGCTTTGATATCAAAAGCGATAGTACAATTCATAGCGCTCTGAAAATTATACTCTGTACTGAATGGCTCTGAATAGCTGAATGGCTTTTCTTCACAGAATACTCGATAATAGATCTAACATTTATAAATAAATTTAACAAAACAGGTGCTGTTTCACTTATCTTTATACCAGATAAGGTGTACTAGTAAGACCGCTAGCACAATACAGACACTACCATAAGTCGCTCTTTGTATTGTGCCGCTAGTAGTTTAAGGCATTCAGAAATCGAGCGGATTCAAAATTTAATAATTCGATTTAATGAGCGTCAATAATTCGACTAAATGAACGTTAATCTTTTCGCGGTCATCGGCTCTAGGTGCCCTTATGGGAGATGAGTTGAGTTGAGAGCCGGAGGAGAAAAATTCTCAGCAGCACTCTTATTATGCCAGTTGTTATATATATATTAATGGACAGTATAGCCACAAGTGGCTGTGAGTCGACAATGAACACACGTGACAGCTACCCTGCATGGTAAAACATATTTTACCACTATTACATATTTCGACGATTGCGCCCATTTTCCACTTGGTACCATTTTTATCTACTATATAAAAATAAGTCGGGTTTACCTTCCTGACGCTATAACTCCAGAACGCACGAACCGATTTCCACGGTTTTGCATTCGTTGGAAAGGTCTCGGGCTGCGTGAGGTTTATTGTAAAGAAAATTCAGGAAAAATTTCATACCAAAGTTCACGCGGACGAAGTCGCGGGCGGCCGCTAGTCGCTTATAAAGATGAACAAAAATTACGAAGGAAATTTCAGTCCATTTTGCCTTCGTAATAATTACCCACATAGTAAACTATTTTAGCAACTTGCTGTAGTCTCTCAATTATTCGCAGTGATAAATGAGCTAATTAAACCGGCTCTACAAGGCGTTAACAACAAGCTGGACGATATTGTTTGCATTTATTGTGTAGGTAATTGGCAATCAGAGGTTCAGAGGCCTCCGTCACTGCCTCACAGTTTATAACTTTGTGAACCTATTCAATGTGCTGGATGCCCCTAGCGGCTAATCTTCGCAGAATCTTGTTCATCACAATAGTATTAGCCTATATACATTTAAACAACGAACAAACGAAATTCAACATGAGTTTCCTTCAACATCTAATCAAAGAATAAAACTAGTAACACCAAAGGAAGTGGCCGCTGAAATAAAATATAAGATCAGTCGCAAAAAATCTCCTGGATTCGATCTAATTACAGGAGAAGTGCTTCATAACCTACCACGCAAAGCAATTGTAAAGCTAACCCACATTATTAATGCTGCATTTCGGCTTGAGTATGTTCCCGACTTATGGAAAGTAGCAGAAATTATTATGATACCAAAACCTGGAAAGCCTCCACATGAAGTGACATCATATAGACCGATCTCACTACTTCCCGTAATGTCCAAACTATTCGAAAAACTACTACTTAAAAGGCTTAAACCTGCTATAGAACTCAAAAATTTGATACCAGAACATCAATTTGGATTTAGAGAGCAACATTCAACCATTGACCAGGTTCACAGAATCACCAATGTAGTAGAAAAGGCACTAGAAGAGAAAAATGTTTGTACAGCTGTATTTTTAGATGTAGCCCAAGCTTTCGACAAAGTTTGGCATGAAGGCTTGTTACATAAATTAAGGTCTATGGTTCCTCAATTTTCAAGCATACTGGGATCATACTTAAGTAACAGAGCATTCAGAGTTAAACAAGAAGATGAATATTCAGAACTGAAACAGATAAACGCTGGGGTACCACAAGGAAGTGTGCTGGGTCCACTGCTATACTTATTGTACACTAGTGACATACCAAAATTTGATGATAACACCATAGCAACCTTTGCTGATGACACAGCTGTCTTGGCAGTTGGCAAAAGCCAAAGGGAATCAACAAATAAAGTTCAAGTAGCTTTGAATAAAATCCATGATTGGACTAAAAATTGGCGTATAACGCTAAACGAAATGAAGTCTGTCCATATAGATTTTACCAATAAAAGAGAACAGCTACACCGCTTTTTTCTCCTAGCCCATATAAGCCTTAGCGCACCCAAAGCGGATGACGGTCAGATGATGACCGTAGAACAATGACAAACATCAAGTGTATATTATTACCCAGGATGTTAATAAACTATTTCACTATTTCACTATATACATTAATAATAAAATCATACCATATGCAAATACCGCAAAGTATCTTGGTGTGACTTTAGATACAAAACTACGATGGAAGGCGCACGTCAAAAAGAAAAAAGACGAGCTTGAGATCAAGTACAAAAAGTTACGTTGGCTAATTGGAAGAGCCTCCCCGCTGTCTGTGTATAATAAAATCTTAATATACAGACAAGTACTGTTGCCCGTTTGGACCTATGGCAGTCAGTTATGGGGTTGTACCAAACAAAGTAACATTGATATAATACAACGATTCCAGAATAAAGTCTTGAGAGACATAGTAAATGCTCCTTGGTACGTTAGAAATAACGATCTCCATCGGGACCTGCAAGTTGAGTTCGTTCCAGACATCATCCAAAAATTCGCAGAGAACCATGAACGTAGGCTTCTCCACCATGTCAATGTCGAGGCTATTCAGCTCCTCGACACTACAGACCACATAAGAAGACTCAAAAGGACAAAACCACATGAACTCGTGTAGTGAAGTGTAGTGCAGTGAGAATAACTAAGTGCTAGTGCAAAACTATTCACTTATTATAAGACACAACAAAAAAGTGTATTCGCCTTAACAGAGACTAAGAAACGTTAACGGCCGCATTCTTAGATATAGTGTATTTAGCAGTTTAAGTTAGAAATAAATTACTCGTTAGTCTTAAGACTAGATTGTAATGAAAATAGGGTCAAAAGACCTTATATTATGAAAAAAAAATATATATACATTTAAAGCTGAGTGAAATAGGTGCTGTCGGGAGTAAGATGGGTGACTACTAGTAGTAAATTTTAAGAATGATTTACTAATGCTAAGATTAGGCTAATGCGGCTATGGCTTGCATTGTCAGTTATTATGAAAAATTTTGACAAAATATTACCGATTTCAAAGGAAGACTACTCCAAAAACTAATTAATATGCACTAAAAAGTAAAAAAAATGTGTATTCTTCTATAATTTAATAGTCAACTTAAATTTTTTACTCATCAATATGTAGGTACGATCCGTGTTTACCATATAATGTAAGTACCTACTATTATTGTTATTTTGAAGTCGGTTGACATGTTGATGACAGAGCAGATGATTTTTTCAGACATTTATTTAACGAATACATTTGATTGGATTGAAGAATCGGCCCGACGAGGGAAAAAACAAGAATTTCGAATGACGTAAATCCAATTGTCGAAAGTAAACAAAATTAATCAAAGTCGGCTACCAGGATAACATAAAACAGGTGTTAGCGGAGTTAATGTCGCGTGTGTTGCAATGAAGCTTACAGCGAGCACCACGTTTGTGGTTCCTAATGAAAAAGTGTTACAGTTTTATTTCATCAGTAATTAAATTGAAGGAAGTCCATTTATTATTAAATATAGGTATGCGTATGTTTATATTTCCTTTTGGAGTCTCTCTTAAGTGCGGTATATGGACTGGTCTTGTCAACTTTTACATAAAAATATTTTGATGTCATAAAGTTCACAATATTATATTCATCGCCGACCTAAAGCAAGGGTAGAGTAGTTGGTAGAACTTTTATGGTGGTTGGAGAAGTACCACCACTGCACCCAGTTCTGACGTGAATCAAGTGTATTGTGTTCCAGTGGAGAGGTTCAGTTGTCGGCCAGACTTACATGATGCGACAATCAGCCTCCGGAACTGCATACCTCAGACAAGATTTACCTATGTTATGCTTGAGGTTGTGTGTAGATGTGCATGAGCTACAGCAACCAATTTACGTGGTATGTATGCTCCTCTGCTACTCCATTAAAAAAATAAGAAACCTTTTTTTGTATCGGGGGGAAACTTTCAAAAGGTACCCAGCACCTTGGGAGAGGATACCGGGTTATGTTTGATTTGTACCGCACTAACGCCCCCTCGGTGGCCTGTCTCTGCCCTTGGGGAGGACTCCGACCGGTGTCCTCCACGCGCGGCACCCTGATCGGGCCCATTCGAGAGAGCACATGTGCTCTCCTGCACCTTCAGGTGTTCACGGTGACATGTGGCCACGCCACACGCCGCTATCCCTCACGGGGCTGCTGGCTGGACGGGTCGAGCTCCCCGAGTCCGCAACCCCGGAAGCCCCCTTTTAGTCCGTACCGATACCGTAGCTTTATTCTCAATCCCAAAGGGACTAAACAGTACAGTGAACGTCCTTACTGAAGCTAATACAGAGGCACAGGTACACAGGCGATAAAAATACCGCGGCCTCACGCACGGGCGCTGATCAGTTCGCATCCACCGGAGCATGAGCAGCGATCAACCTTTCATGCAATAACTTCCTTGTTTATAGCTATAGTGATTTTAAAACATGTAAGGTGGTAAATCATTGAATTTATATCGATTCCAATATAGAACACTTTTCAATGTCCTTGTTGATAAATAGGTTTGATTTTCTTAGTTTTTCGTTTTCAGTTTTGTCCCATACAATTTCGTGACATATTGTCATGAAGAATAAGCTCTATTATTGCCAAATGTAGGTAATAAAAAACAATTTTACGAGTGAAAAATTTCTTTATTACATATGTATTTTTTTAAACTCTCACAATAAGAAAAAAAATGCTACGACGAACTATAAAGTTTACAATAATATTTTCACCATCGACATCAAGCTATCTATCTACTTTCACAGTGAACATTCGTATTTACTAACCCTTACACAAATTTATAAATACCAAGGTACAAGAACAGGTACACAGGTAGTAAAAATACCACGCCCTCACGAATGGCTGCTCATCAAAGAATTACCTAACAGAGCGTTAGTAGCGAAAACCCCTTCTTGAGCTAACTATGCGTGTGGCTTCTTTAATGACAGATTTTACAATAACATGATTTTACAAGCATTGATAAAGTTACTAGTATTAATACTACTATGTTGTTAAAAGATGACAGTCGTTCTGATACTAAGCAAAGCAATACAGCCATCCATAATACGAATTTTGACTGAAGTATAGGGTTTTGTAAAGTTAGAACTTCTAGAGTTAGAAGCTTAGCTCTAGATGAGATCAGAGGCCTTAGTATAAGTCTGCACACGCTAAAACGTTACTTAAGCGTTTGCGTTAAGAATTTAATTATCGACCTTATTCCTATCAGGTTATGATCTATCTGTCCAATTTTAACTCGGACGCAGTAGTAACGTTTGCGCGTTTACAAACTTACACTATGGGCTCTGATAAATTTTATTCAGTTCGAGGTTTTCGGTCTCGTCTTTACAACTTTATTTCATCAAAAAAATTTTTATATAAAATCAAAAAAAAATCTTGTTATTTTTTCTAGTAATGTTTTTGATTTATGACATTTTATAACCGATTTCAAATAAGCTACAAATACCTTGGCAATTACTGAAGCTAATACAAATTTCTATATAGGGTACAGGGACAAGTACACAGGTGGTAAAAATATCACGCCCTCACGCATGACCGCTGATCAAAGGATTACCTAACCGAGCGTTAGTAGCAAACTCTCCTTCGTGTGTTTACCGTACTGTGTACGATCTTACTGAATATGGTGATTTAATAACCAGGATCGTGATGTACGTATTGTTAATTAGTTAGTTAAAACTCTTTATTGTTTGTTAATTTACAACACCATAAATTTTTTAACACGCTTTTATTAATTTGACCTGTATGTATGTTGTATGTATGTAAAGGAATCTTTTAAATTCATTTTCACTTACTTCTAGGATTCTGATTAACTTTATAATTTGCACAAGGGTCAAGGGCCGATGACAATGCAATAATATAAAAATAAAAATCCAACTAACAAATTAAAAATAAATAATGTTTTGTTTAAAAAACTAAAAAACACGCTTTTGTGAAAATACGAACTAAAAAGTAAAAAATAAGAAGAAAATGTATTTTACTGACAAAAAAAGTGTGGTGGTGGGGTTTTTTAGTTTTTTAAACTACATTATTTATTTATGTATAAAAACACCAACAAACAATCATACGGGCCACCTGATGGTGAGTGGTCACCGTCGCCTATGGACATCTGCAACACCAGAGGAGTCGCCTATGCGTTGCCAGCTTTGTATTGAAGGGCTTTTTTAACGCCTTTCTTGAAGAACCCCATGTCGTAGCCCAACGTGAATACCTCAGAGGGAAGTTTATTCTATAGTTTGCATGTTAGTGGTAGACACGAACGTGAGAAACGGACTGTTGAAGATTGTCATATGTCCAGGTGGTGAGGGTGATACTTCTCTCTTCGGCGGGTGGTGAGATAGTGGAATGGTGACGTAGGCATCAGACCGTCTAATTATATGAATTACATGCTACTAAATAATAGTAGCATGGAATAACAATAAAAAATTTACAAAAGCTGAAAAAACAAACAACGGGCGGCCTTATCGCTTAAAAGCGATTTCTTCCATGTAATCCTAACAACCAAAAGAATAGTATATATGAGAATACACTTAACGGTGTACATCAAACAACAATAAAAAATTTACAATAATGAATTATTAAATAGTTAAACAGTTGAGCAGCGATGGCCGAGTGGTAAAAAGCCGCGGTCTTCGACGCGACCGATCCCGGGTTCAAATCCTCGGCGCGCACCTCTGACAAAGAAATTGTAAAGTGCGCATTTATCGTTGCTCCACGGTGATGGAAAATATCGTGATATTTAATTGATTACGATGGTCTACATCGCCGTGCATGCCTGAGAGAAATTTATTATTTCTCGAAAGCATGACGTCCACCAATCCGCACTTGGACAGCGTGTTGGACATCCCTCTCGCTTGTGAGAGGAGACCTGTGCCCAGCAGTGGGACATAAAAAAAGGTTGAAAAAATAGTTAAACACACACATACAATAACTTTAATAATAACGAAGCGCGCATATAATTTACTAACGAAGCGCGCATGGCCGGAAGCGCGCATGGCCCGGCGGTTAGCGTAGAACGCAAACGTCTATGCAACTAAGCCAAAAGGGCGCGGTCGGCTGTGAGATGGGTGACCGCTAGTGGCAAAAAAAAATGCATGCGCGTTTCCGTGCTTCGAAGGGCTCGTTAAGCCGTCGGTCCCGGTTGTTGTCGATAGATAACAGTCGTCAAACCTTCTTGGAGGCCTTATGGGCGGTTTGAAAACATCCGACCGCGGGTTGGCCACTAACCCGCATCTCCATCAACCCGCATTGGAGCAGCGTGGTGGAGTAAGCTCCAGGCCTTCCCAATAATGGGAAGAGACCCGTGCCCAGCAGTGGGACGCAAAAAGGGTTGCGGCCATAGATAACTTTATGAAAAAGAAGAAAAAATGGACGGGTAAAAGCACAAAAATTTACGTCACAGCAGCAAGGTAATTTAATCAGCAGGAAGCTAGATTTGGAGCTTTGCGTATGGAATTGATTATGGATTGTGAAGGATTTATTGGATTTGCTTTACTATTTTTATATAAGTAGCAGACAACGGTATTAAGCGCTCGCTGCAGCCCATAGATTAATTTCTACTTTATCTAATACTAGTCTACAGCCTGCGGCTTCGCCCGCGTGGATTCGTTTTATGGGTTCCTTTAGGGTAAAAACCATCCTATATTCTTTCCCAAGGTCCACTCTATCTGTGTTCCAAATTTCAATAAAATTGGTTCAGTAGTTTAAGCGGAAAGCGTAGCAGACAGACAGAGTTACTTTCGAATTTATAATATTAAGTAGGGATGACTCAATAATACACCAAGAAAGGGAAGCCGAACACTCCTAGTTCCTCTCCTCCTCAGAAAGCCAGTACCATATCTGTAAGTCAGTAAAAATTACAAACAAATCAAGAGCGTGTATACACAAGAACTTTTCCGACTTTTCGCCAAAACTCCAAGCTGCCTTACCTGTAAAAAAATCTGACAGACCATTAATTTTTATTGTATTCCAAAAAAGTCTCCATAATATAAATATAGGTAAAACCAGCTGAGCCCGAGAGGATTAGATTAAGCTTACAAACACGGGTAGTCCCAAAAGTTTATTCATGTATCGGTTCTGAATACGGTACAGGTTATTAATCTTATTTAACACGATATTGGTAGCTACAAGTAATGAAACAATATTTGTTAGTGATATTTGTAAATGCTGAGGTTATTTGAAAATGTAGAAGTAAAGATCGACGATGTATTGACGACCGATTGGTAGGAAAAGGTGGGATAAAACAAGAAAATTTCACATCCTTAAAAGTTTTCAAATATTATTATGTTTCCACGAATATCGGTATAGGTACTCACCTAAGAGGTTATAATATTTAATATATCGATGCCACTCTTAGAGCATCAAGATATGACAGGTATGACACCCGTCAGAGACGAGTGGTATTTACGGGCGAACCCCTCGTCCCAACGTCCATGCACAATGTGCCTTCTAGTTATACAACTAGTGTGTCTGTGCGTGTCGGTGTCAGTGTTGACGGTGCATAAAAATGACGTTGTTAATTGAAATTGACATATTTAGCAATATATGCGTCTGTAGCGATGAAAGAATATTTGTGAATGTGTGACAAAATTAAAATGTGTGCGTTCTTCCCCCGCACCAGATTTGGCACAAAACTTATGTATCGAAGCGAGACGCTATGCCGTCTCTACTGAAGGGTGAGTAACTATGATGCTCTAAGATGCCACTAAATAACGCCTAAGACAAATATTTATGTTTATCGTTATGTGATCTGATCCACACCAAAGATATACCAAATATCTCAAGGGTACGTAATGTCTCAACAGGTACTTGGTCAGTTTTGAGTAGTGTCATTTCAGAGAAGAATATGACCACCTATAACTACCAGTAGACTAATATAAAGTACTGAAAACAACCCTTTGACTGTCAAACAGCAGTCCGACGTCTTTGAGCATTGTGAGCGTCTCGTGGAACATAGGCTATATACCTACTTATGTAGTCTTCCTATTTTGTTCTATTATATAGCATGGCAACATAGGCCGCGGCCACGCATCGCTACGCCAAAAATCTTTATTGTTCACCATAATAAATGAAATTATAACATATTCTGTCTTGGTTTGCAGTTTCAACCTCTTCCCAGGCGCAGTTCCAGGTTCCACGAACCAATTTGGGATACCTCTCCCCCCAAATTTCTTAGTGTTCCTCGCCCGTTCATTTACCCACACAATTTCAAAATAGTTATCCAACCCACTCTACACAGGGTACCACACAAAGGTCCTTCAGTGTTGTTCCATTAAAGTAATTAAATTGTATCCAGTAACAGGTAGGACGGACGTCCGGACAAATTAGCAACTTTCCTAGACAGATAAAGGATGAATGGGATCTAATGTCGTCTCCTTCCCCCGTAATCGGATAAGGAAATTAGTTAAATGTACAGTAAGCTGCAGAAGTAGTGAACAATATCGCGTCAATATATTGGTAGCACATATACGCTGCTCCAATACAGATTGTTCGAGACACTCCCTCACTTTTGCCTTCTCTTTCTTTCATGTTATCTGAGGGTCTATTAGCCCCTGGATATTAAAAAGATTGCTCAAGAAAACGTATAAACCATTCCCTGACAACGTACTAAGAAACATCTATCTTCGTATAATTCTGTGTCTTACGACGCTTATCTTTCGGCTTCTGCAATCCTGGTACCAGAAATATTCAAGCTAGAGATATAATAATATAACGACGAATGAAGACAAAATTACTCCAATTACTACTTTAAATTTGCTTTAAGCAGGTACTTTTAAAACGAAATCTCTTTTGCCGTACCTAATCCACGAGAATTACTAATTTCGGAAAGGCTATTAAAGTAAGGACCACTTTAATTAAGAACGCTTTTGGATGTGTTTCTGCTGTCCAGTGATAGTACGAGTACGAGGTCCTTTAATATTTAGGGTTCCGAACCCAAGAAATTACTAAGACTCCGCTGTCCGTCTGTCACCAGGATCTAATGAATCGTGAAGTCGGATTGGGAGCCACTTGAGATTCTTGCGGAATTCAGATACACGACCGAACTTTTTGAGTCCAAAAACAAATATGTCGAATAGACAAATTTTGCAAGCGCTCAAGTTTGTTTAGTTGCTCCTCGGTGGCGTCCAAGCAGCAGACATCAGCATAATCGATGATAGGATGGATTAGCGTTTGAGCAAGAGTGATTTCAGTTTTTATGGGTAGGGCATTTTGGAGACATTTTAGCGAGTGCAAGGTATAGTGCACCTTTCGGCAGAAATTATTTACATGGGCACTCCATGTCAAGTGACTGTCGAAAACCACACCCAAATTTCTAACAGTGCTAGCATATGCAATTGGACTGCTATCGAGATACAATGTAGGTAGTGAATTAACATCCAGCATACCAAGGAAATGTGAGCAGTAGCCCAATCATTAATCTTGGCCAAATCATGGTTCATCGTAGCAATCGCCTCACGAATTTCGTTTGCATTAAAGTGGCGGTATAGCTGTAGATCGTCTGCGTAGAGATGGAAGTTTGAAGAGAGGAGACTAAGTAGTAACAGGAGTTAATGAAGATAGAAAATAGTAAAGGAGATAGGACGCTACCCTGGGGCAGACCCACAGTGAGGTTACACCAGTCCGAAAAGGAATCAGCATGACGGACGCACTGGGATCTACCCCGAAGAAAAGACTCGAACCAATTAATAGTAGAAAGGGAGATGTTAATAGATTTAAGAATCTGAAGAATAATGTCAAAATCTACCGAGTTGAAGGCGCTGCTAAAGTCAAGCAGTACTAATACCGTTAGAGATATTTGCGCCATAGCCAGGCGAATATCATCGGAGACATTAAGGATCCGGGGCGAAAACCTGACTTCAGTGAAGATAAGAGGCGGTTGGATGACAGCTGATACACTGTTAGTTGTTTATGAACGAGATGTTCGAGAACTTTAGAAAGATAGGGAAGTATAGAAATTGGACGGAAGTGATACGAAGATGAAAGATTCGAGGTCTTCGGCATAGGAACAGCAAATGTTAGTTTCCATATAGACGAAAAACAGCTAGAGCTTAAGGAGAAGTTGAAAATGTGGGTAAGTGTAGGTAGAACTAATGGCAAAATAGGCGGTATCATTTTCGAGCACACTTTTGTATAATTTCGACATACATATAACTATCTGTTAGCTTTTACGCTCCTAGCCCGGAAAATGTCCTAGCGTAACAATAATTGTGAGGAGGGCGGCAAAATTACTTGGATTGCTTTAAAATAACGTTAAGTGGTACTGTTAAAATGAAATCACTTTCAGCGTATAAAATCTATGAGAATTGGCTATTTTGGAGAAGTTACGGTGGCTACTTTAGTCCCAGGATTGTTTTTTTTCGAAGTAGGCAAAGACAAGCAAAAATAAATAACATTTTCACTCATAACCCCTCAGTAGTAGTTGCCAGCTTTGTTTACAAAAATTAAAGTATATTTAGGTTTGAGAAGGAAAATAAACAGTATTTTACAAAAATTTATAGTATTTTATTTTTTGAAGGTAAGGTAAATCGTTTCCACTTTCCATCTTTTAGGTACTAAAAACACTAATTGAAAAACAAAGGCGATCAAGGTGTACACGAAAAAAATGTGTGTTTGTCGATTGTGACTGCGCTGCAATAACTTAGTGTTCGTCCGAGATGTTGATAGGTACTGAAGACAGTATTTTATATACTTTATTTTTCAACAGTAAAAAGTATAATGTAGTGAAAAACAGTATAATACTGTTTGTAACAGTATGGTTGGCAACCCTATCAGTAGGGTAGGTATACCCTGTATCCTCATCCTGTATCCATCAGTGTTCGTCCGAGATGTTGATACTGAAGACAGTATTTTATATACTTTATTTTTGTTCAACAGTAAAAAGTATAATGTAGTGAAAAACAGTATAATACTGTTTGTAACAGTATGGTTGGCAATCCTATCAGTAGGGTAGGTATACCCTGCATCTTAAATAACATGGACCATTAGCTAGGACTGGCTTATAGGTCTGACTATCTTTCAGTTAATTATGAAGTTGCAGTTTTGTCGGAAAGTCGGAAAGGACATATTGTGCCCTTGTTTTATTTTCATTTTCTTTGTATATTTTTGTGTTATATCGGATAAAAAAAGGCATTTTATGCGATAGGTAAAGGGTAACGACAGTGTATGATTGTTGTGAAATAAAATAACAGTGCGAAAACATGCTTTTTCAGCTTGAATCCAAAACTCCATCAGACACTTTCTGGTAAAGTAGCCATCACTTTACTTGAACATCTGACTGACTAGACTGACTGATACCTGACGACTTACTGATTTTTTCTATGACTACCAAGTGGTGCAAAAATTAAACTTGATCATAACTTGATGCTGGCAATATGCACAAAGTTTGCTTTGGGCATCGCCAAAGATATTGAAAAAGGCGATGCCATTATTGAAAAAAAATTAAGTTTGATGATATTTTTTTATTACTTTTAACATACCTAGAATAATTAAAATAAAGATTAAAACTAAAACCCAAACGTTGCAGATCTTAATCTTATCCCATCTATTATTGTAAAACAAAACACTTTTGTCCAAAAGCGTTCGTAAAACAGAATATCTATATCAGAAATCTAACAATTAAGTACAAATGGCGACAAAATTCGTCCGATTACTACTTCAAATTTACGTTAAGTGAGAACCTTCTAGAACAAAATCTATGAGAATTGGCAATTTCGTTCAGAGGCTTCGTAAAACCAACTCAATTCAAGGGCGCTTCTGGATAATAATATCATTTGTAAGTAACTGAAGGCGGAAAATGTCGACCCAGATTTTTGAGAATGGATGAAATGGATTTTAAATATAAGAAGACATTTTGTAGCATTAGCAAGAATAAGCCAACAAGTTCTAAAATTTTAAAACAAAATATTAATAAAAATATATTGAAAGAAAAAGGTTACTTTTATTTAAATGCCCTAAAATAACTGAAATTTCAAAAATAAACAGATTTTAAATGATATTTAACCGAAAAGGAACGAATTTAAAATTAACAAGGTGCTTCTACTTTATTAAGGGATATAATTAGTGTAACATCAAAAGTTTGTTTTAGCATCTGCAACCTTTTTTGTATCAGGTGGGGAAAATCCGAGTTATGTGGGATTTGACCACACTAAAACCACCTCTTGGCCAGCGTGGTAGACTATGGCCTAAATCCCTTTCACTTGTGAGAAGGAGATCTGTGCCCAGCAGTGGGACATAAAAAAAGGTTGAAAAAAAAAAATCACCTCAGTGACCTGCCTTTGCGCCTGGGGAGGACACCGGGATCTCCAGTGTAACGCACCGGTGTCCGTCCGGGTGCGCGCCGTCGTGGAACGGGTCCATCTTTGGGAGAGAAGATGTGCTCTCTTGCACCTTCTGAGGCATGCGGCCACGCACACACCGCCGTCATTCCCGGGGCTGCTGGCTGGACGGATCGACCTCCCACTCTCACCGCCCGCAACCCCGGAAGCCCCCTCTTACGTAGCATCTGCAACCTAGCATTTTTTATGTTAGTTAGATACTTTCATTTTTTAATGTAATGGTATTGTGGTACCTATAAATCATAAAAATATGAATGTTAATGGAACAACAGAATGGAACAGCTGAACTACTATAATAATTAATCGTCTTTACTACTTCAACAGAATATCAATAGTGAATATAATGGTGATGTCATCTATGCTAAATGTTTACAAAACAGCTAAATGGGTTGAAGATTATGTGCCTCAAAATTAGTTGTAAGATTTTTCCCGAACAAAAATACATGGCACACAGATTTTAAGGTATATCGGTGAAGTAAAGAATAATACCACCTCCACCAACCCGCATTGAAGCAGCGTGGTGGAGTAAGCTCCAGGCCTCCCCAATAATGGGAAGAGACCCGTGCCCAGCAGTGGGACGCAAAAAGGGTTGCAGCCAAAGAAGTGATGAAAAGAACGAAGCGATCCATAGATATAAAAACCAAAACCAATATCTATGAAGCGATCTACACGGCTAAGCGAAACGGCCGCGGTCGTAATGGGGGACCACCAGTGGCAAATTTTCATGCGCGTCCCACGTGGCGTAATGGTTACCATGCAGGACTGCCCCTCGGATAGTCCCGGGTTCGATGCGAAGCAGAAATTTGAATGATGAGTTTTAAATTTCTGTTCTCGGTCTCGGTGTTTATGTTTTTGTCTTTGTGTGTCCATGGCACTCACGACACAGGGTGTATCTACCCTATGGTGGGGCTAAGAGTATGAAGCGTTAGCGTGCGGTGGAGGCCACGTTAAGTCATTAGTAATTAGTACCTGGACGCCCGAGCGTTGCTCGGATAAAAAACAGTGATTTTCTTTATTAATTTTTAAGCAAAACTTAGTGTTACATCAAAGCCTTTTGAAATACCTAGCTCCCAATTTGAAAAAAACAAATTGTCACAAAAAACAAAAAAAATTCAACTTGCCTATTTGAGATTTGAACCCGGGTCTCTAGCTCCGTAGTCAGCTTTCGTAACCATTCGACAAAAAAAGCTTTAATCACATTGAAGAAATTTTTATAGAGGTCTTTCATATCGACATTGTCGTTTGTTTGAAGGGCAGATTGACAGTCGAAATTTGACGGCTTTCTACGCCACAATATTATTAATATTCTCCAACAGATTTCAGTGAGTAATTTTATATTTAACGGCATAAACATTAAATAAAACGACAATTTCTATCAATAAAAAATTGCTGGATCTATTTATCATCCCCGAAACCAGGGTACTAAATTTAATCAAAATCTTTGGAGCCGTTTCCGAGATTCAAAAAATATATTTAGATAGGTATATACAAGAATTGCTCGTTTAAAGGTGTTAGATTAGTTCCTTTATTATTAGTTCCGGTTTAAACTATGTCGGTAGCGTAATTTCGCCAATTCTCACAGTAATACTTACGAGTATATGTATGTATTTCGCACAGTGTATGAAATGAAAAACCTTAAGAATTTTTATCACCGATTCCGCACCAACGCGACGGGTGATAATTTTATTTGTTTATGCTCAGATTTTTCCTCCCACATTCTCCAAATAGACAGGGGCTGCCGTTCATAATGCCCTATGAATCACTGAATAGATTCTGTGAAAAGAATTTAATTTTGAAGAGGAATCGAAATTCCCAAAAAATCGGCGCTTTTATTAAGATGATCATATTTATAACGAGATTTCCGTCACGATTAGGTTCTGCTTTTTGTAGTAATGAAAATGTTATTTCATAACTTAATATCTATTCAGTTTTATAGTAACAACAGTACATTGTAGGTAATGAAAAGGTACTATCTTGTATCATTATTTGATACAGGTACAAGACAGCATATTGTATTGACATTTCATTGATAGTGAATAGTCTCTTCAATTAATTTTTTTCTTCAGTTTTTTTTTATTTATCTTCAGTTTATTTTTATTTAACGGCTTCACTTAATTTATCAGTAATTGTACTGTGGAATATTTATCTTGTAAGTTTCCACGTAACTGGCTGTACAAAAAGCGAAATCTAAGACTATGGAGGTTTTTCAAAAAAGTCGTAAAAATGCTTTCCTTAAAGTACGGGGATGCACGGAAACCTACCATAGATCATTTAGCTGCCACGTCTGTCTGTTTTTATAAACTCTTGATTGTTACCATACCACCATTACCACTACCATTTATTTATTACCTAACACTAGCGGCCGCCCGCGACTTCCTCCGCGTGGACTTTGGTATTAGTCATAGCATGATTTTATGCCTAAAGCCTTCCCCGATGAATGGACTACCCAACACAAAAATATTTTTTCAATTCGAACCAGTTTCTGAGATTAGCGCGTTCAAACAAACAAACTCTTCAACTTTATATATTTATTTTCATATTAATGTAGTAGCAAATACCTCAAGACATCTATACCTATATCATCTAGGTTGTGCTCATGGCAAGCCTGAGTGTTGCCTTACATCTGTCAGTTACTGTATTGTAAGTCTAGTACAGATACTTCAACTCAGTTGTGCGCGCGGCGCTATGTGTGCGTGGGCTAGTAAAATTATGCAGCTTTAATTTGTGTGACAGTGACGCGGCCGTGATCGTCCGAGCAACTTCACTGTACCTCTTGTCACGCACACAAAGTCACTGTGTATATACAGGTTTACCCACACATAGCGCCGCGCGCACAACTGAGTTGAAGTATCTGTAATCACATTTTTTTCAACCTTTTTTATGTCCCACTGCTGGGGACAGGTCTCCTCTCACAAGTGAGAGGAATAGTCCACCACGCTGGCCAAGTGCGGATTGGTGGACGTCATTTGGACATCACGACTTTCGAGAAATTATGAATTTCTCTGAGGCATGCATGGCGATGGAGAACGTCGTAATCAATTAAATATCACGATATTTTCCATCACTTCCATAAATGCGCACATTACAAATTTGTTTGTCAGAGGTGCGCGCAGATGACTTGAACCCGGCATCGGTCGCGTCGAAGACCGCGATTTTTTACCACTTTTTTACCACAGTGATGGTTCTTTGCCGGTCGAAACATGCAAGTTCTGCCACTTTTAATCATATATTTCATGGTTTTCCATCATAATATTAGGAATTTTTCATTTTATTATACCATTATACCTTTTCCCTTCGGCGATACAGTCCTAACTCACTCCCACGCATAATTTTCGTCCAGACTAAAGCATATGTCACCGCCACTTGACGGAATATTTATGATAATCCGTCTTCTTATTCTCTCGTACATTCGCACGAAAGATATTACATTCACTAAGATCTATGTGCCCTTGTGTCAAGATATCTTGACACGTTACGGGTATATTAAATAGCACAAAATTATATCCGAATGGTGGCCCTGAGGCAAATCTAGGCGCTCCAATCTATCTGAAAATTGCTTCTGTGCGCAATCATTACTTGCTACACGGTGTAAACAATTATAATAAACATAAAAACATGATTTATTTATATCTTTGGACAATTCACACAACACCATCTGATTCCAAACTAAGCAGAGCTTGTAATAATAGTAATCAGAAAGCTGATAAACATACTTATATCATTGTAAATACATATTTAAATAGATAAATTAACACCCAGACGAAGAACAAATAGTCATGTTCATCACACAAAAATTTTTCCTGGGTAGGAATCGAACCCACGACCTCACGTTTCGCAGTCGTATCATCACCCTCTACGCCACGGAGGCTGTCTATATATAAAATATTTCATTACGATTCATACACGATAGCTAATACAAAATTTACATACGATTTCTTGGAGATCATGGTCTGTTTTCTTCTTAATTATGAGAGGCCAATTTTTGAATTGGGGGAAACCTTCAAAAGTTTAAGAAAGTTACCGGGTTATGTTGGATTTGTACCGCACTAAAACCACCTCGGTGGACTGCTACAGAGCTTTGGCCTGCCAAAGCCCCGTAGTCGTTAGCCCCGGAGCTTACGACGCGACGCAGTGCAACCAAGCACACACTGCCGACCTTCCGGAGACGCAGGCGTGATGGATCCAGCCTGCGTCTGCCGCCGCCCACAACCTCAGTTGTCCCCTTTTAGTTACTTACCTCTAACGGTCAGTAAGGGAATACTAAATCCTAAGGATATTAATCGCAATCATCAGCGATCGTGATAAGAGGCCTGTTTCCAAAAAGAGGGACAATATAGACTCTATAAGCTCTTACATGGCATGTAAGCCATATGGTTCTTCAGCTCATAGTCCTTTGTATTTAACCTCAAACAATAACATTTTGATAAGGTAAAACTTAAAAAAAACTACTCAAAAGATGGATTCCAGTGTACTCTCACCGTTGTTCTCTTCTAGTGATCTGGTTCGCCTTCGCTCGGGTGATTTGAGTTTAAGTAAATAAGCGAATACAGTAATCTATTTTACTGGGACAGTAAATTTTTCCGAGATAAAAAGTGCATACTTATGTGCTATATCATACTGTAAAATATTTTTGCCAAATTTTATCCTGATCCATACAGCTGTTCTTGCGTGACTAAACAACAAACATTCATCTAACATACATCCAAACTTTCGCATTTACAATGGCTGCAACCCTTATTGCGTCCCACTGCTGGGCACGGGTCTCTCCCCCCTATTGGGGAGGCCTGGAGCTTACTCCACCACGCTGCTCCAATGCGGGTTGGTGGAGATGCGGGTTAGTGGCCAACCCGCTGTCGGATGTTTTCAAACCGCCCATAAGGCCTCCGACAAGGTTTGACGACTGTTATCTATCGACAACAACCGGGACCGACGGCTTAACGTGCCCTCCGAAGCACGGAAACGCGCATGATATTTTTTGCCACTAGCGGTCACCCATCTCACATCCGACCGCGCCCGTTTGGCTCAGCTGCATAGATCGCTTGCGTTCTACGCTAGCCGCCAGGCCATGCGCGCTTCTAATTTACAATACGCGCGCATTTACAATATTGGAATACAATTTTTTAAAGCTTTGCTATAAATTTTATATATTCTATAGACTCCTATAGAACAACTAATACCAATATATTTTTTAAATGATGTCAAACTGAAACGAAAACATCCTTGTGACCTATAAGGAGTTCATTTATCCCCCTGTCATTAATCACGGCAATCCCGGATCAACGGACGAAGACACGCGTTTGCTTAATGTTACATGAAGGACTTTTTGTTTCTTGTATTCTTTACTCATTGTGACATATCCATTACTCTTGTTGTAGTAAATGTAAGGGTCGGTACACATTGATCGAAGGTGTTCGACGGTTTGTCCATACAAAAAGAGCGCAAAGTATGGAACGACGTACGCATCCTTTCGCATCGACGCGACGAACGCGCTTCGGCGGCAGACTGACACGAAACGCGATCAATCGCGATCGGTCGTTGACGGTGGCGATCGACGGCTGATGGCAGGGACGATCGAGGGCTGACAATGGGGATGGCTGCAACCCTTTTTGCGTCCCACTGCTGGGCACGGGTCTCACCCCATTATTGGGGAGGCCTGGAGCTTACTCCACCACGCTGCTCCAATGTGGGTTGGTGGAGATGCGGGTTAGTGGCCAACCCGCTGTCGGATGTTTTCAAACCGCCCATAAGGCCTCCGAGAAGGTTTAACGACTGTTATCTATCGATAACAACTGGGACCGACGGCTTAACGTACCCTCCGAAGCACGGAAACGTGCATGAAATTTTTTGCCACTAGCGGTCACCCATCTCACACCCGACCGCGCCCGTTTGGCTTAGTTGCATAGATCGTTTGCGTTCTACGCTAACCGCCGGGCCTTTCGCACTTCGACAATGGGGATGCGACACAGATATCCAGCAAAATAGCAAAATGCGAAAGGCCTTCGATTAATGTGTCTCGACCATAATTTATATTCCTTTTTGTAAAATACCAGTAAGAATGAAAAACTTACAAAATATCCAAAATCAAGCGGACCTTAGAATTTTATTTGTTCTCCGCCATTTATCATTGTGTGCTGGAAACATGTTCTTGGTTAATGTGACAAGACGGACTTTTTGTGTCATGCGTCAGTTCTATTGTGAAAATATACCGAGAAACAAACTGTCTTTGAATCTTATCATGCTTCTTTGATCGATATTTGACGGTCGACTTCGTTTCGAAATGTAATTTTCATACCACATGCATTGAAACAGCGAGTTTTGATCTCTGTTTTGCCAGTCGAAATAACACCATTTCAAACCAATCCCAATGTGTCAGTCAGAAGGTGCCGGGTAGAAACAACGTTGTTTCTCTCCTAGGGCAGAAACAACGGTGTTTCTACCCGGCAACTTCATTCATTTATTATTTACGTCTTTATTTCAAGTCTGTCAGAATCGCATTGACAACTGACATCAAATCGTTGTCAAAAGATATTACTGCGCTATTTGTCTGAAATAGTCTTACTTCGACTGGCTACAGAAATCAAAACTCGTTGTTTCATTACACGTGATATGAAAAATTCAGTGTGTGGCACGGGATGAAACAAAGACAATTTCAGACCAGGGCGATGACAGACCTCGCTTTTCTCGGTCAGTCACCTCTCGCCCTCGTCAGAAATCGTCTTGTTTCACCCCTTGCCACACAATATACTATTACCTGTTACTAGAAATTAGTTACAGTGAAATATTCAGAATTTATATTATATAATTTATTTATTTATTTATACGTACATGTAATTGACAGGATTAACCTAAAATATTACATGCTCCACTTAATAAATATAAGAAATTATAAATACACTAAAACATAAGAAATTACAAATAAAAACTAAGGAATATTCTACATAACATAATAAAAATACTTATTATGAAATATGTATGTAATAATGTTCTATAATTACAACCCTGACAATGACCTATCAAATCTGACCGGTTCTTTGTGCCGCCGACTGTACCCGAGGGAGCTTGCTCACTAAAACTAGCTAAACTAACTTCACTTCGTTTAGTTTTCTTAGTGAATATACGTCGATGAGCTAAGAACTTCACTCTTTTACTTTTAACTTTCTTTGACTTTCTTGTTTCGTAGGAAATCTAATCTCAAGAAATATCTGAAGGTTACTTTATTGAAAATACTAGTAGCTTCGATAGTTTAAAGTGAAAGAAAGTAGTTAAGAGTTCTTTGCTAGCTTTATTATTTTATACGAACTTCAGTGACTTAGTTGTATGTTCTAAAGCATACTTATAATTATGAGAAAAGTTCTGTGCTAGCTATAATAATTTTATGCGTAATATAGACAGAGTTTTACTTGTAAATTTGTTTAAAAGATATTTATGATTTCTATCTATTCTAATATTATAAAGAGGAAAGATTTGTATTTTTGTATGTTTGTAATGAATAAACTCAAAAACTCCAGTTTCTACGAAACTGGCAAAAACGTGATGCAAAAATTAAACTTGACGCTGGCAATATGCAGAGTTTGCGATGTCATAATTGAAGAAAATGTCAGATAAGTTAACTTGGGACGTAACTTATCAACGCTTTACTTGGAGATGGTGAACGAGGCCCTCTACAATAATAGTATGTATTAAAATTAATAAATAACAATAAAACTTAGTTATAATCGTTTATTTTCGGCCAAAGACCGGTTTTTTTACAGAAATCAGGACTTTTTAGCACTTGCAAATAAGTAATATGAGGAAAAAGAACAACAAACCTATTTAATTTACTGTATGTGGAAATTTTTGTTTATCTTAAGACGGTCAGCAGGTAATAAATAGACGCCACCACAACAGTTTTGCGTAAAAAAAACAATGTAATGTATCAAAATAAAAAGTAAAATTACAAATTTTAAAAACCCCCCAACCCAAAAAAATAACTAAAAACTAACAAATAATATTTTAAACCTATTATAATTACTATCGTCACATATATTATCTGTATGTAAGTTCATATATTTTTATTTTCCAAGCATCTCGTCGCGTTGGGGGACCGCTAAACGCGAGGACAGACGACTTTAACGGTTGTGTTGATTTAGCTAATTTTTCGGGATAAATTCTTTTGTTACAATCTGTGACTACACCTGTTTTTCACACTTAGCGGTCCCCCGTATATAACACCCCGTCAGAGTTTTGGCGGGAAGTCGAAAAAGACATATTGTGCTCTTGTTTAATTTTCATTTTCTTGGTGTATTTTTGAGTTATATCGGATAAAGTTGATGGCATTTTGTTTGATATAGGTTAATTACTTACTTACTAGTTAAGAGATTGGCTTTCGAAAACCATAGAGGTTAATACTGTGCAAGGTTTCTATTAAAAATATTAACCTATAGAAAATCTAAGAAATTCGATAGACTATTCAATCTTTTTTAAATTTTATTTTAACAATTAAGGTACCATTTTTTCGACTTACGATAAAGACTCGTCGCGGTAAGTTAAAAGTTTTCTTCAATTAACAACCGTAAAACTTAGGTTAATTTGATATAACTGCTTTCCTACCAATTTTCAGGTATCAGAAAGTAAATGCGTGATAAATAAGTAATAAAGGTGGAAAACGACCTCCATGCCTTATACAAAAGAATCCAACAGAACGGAGGGCAACTCTAGTTGGCGGATTAGAGACTCGTAAAACAAAAAATGTGACTTATTTAAAATCATCCTTTAATATTTGAAAAACTTAGATAACACAAATTCTTTTAAAAATCTAAAATTATAATTTTTTGTTTGCAATTTGCGATCACTCGTCTCTCGGAAAAAACCAGGTCGGCAGAGATGCTGCGGCTATAATTATTTTCAGCGACACGACTACGAGAGGAATTTCTCCCTTTACCGCGAGTTCGTGCCGAATCACTAATGATATACCGGGCGTACTTTTATTTATACTTTAGTTTTTCACGCGTATACAGCAATGAACGGGTTTTATGACCCAGGAGACTGTTTTTCACATTGAAGCGATAAAGTCGTTGAGCCGAAATTCAATTCGACTTTGCGTAATTTAACGCTTTATTTTCCCCATATAACCCCACACTACGAGTTGTAGGCAACATACAAAAACAAGTATACAAACCAGTAAAAGTGAAAATTCACCATTTAGAGATCTTCCTGGTTGGTAACCGAACCCGACGTCTTGCTCCGCAGACCAGCGTTTTAACCCTTGCGCCATGCAATCGATTAAGGCTTTCTTTTATGAGATACGTATTTTTTATTTTTTTATTTGAATGGAGTAGCAGACGAGCATGCAGGCAACGTGGTGTTAAGTGGTCGCTGCAGCCCATGAACATCTACATACAACGTCATGCAAGCTAAGTCTTGTCCGAGGTCATATGCCGTTGCGCTGCTACTCTGGAGGCTGGTGGTCGCCTCATATAAGTGTTTGTTCCATACTTGTTAAGGAAGGGTTTTATTTAAATGGAATTCTCCATTTAAAGAGAGAATGCAGGCCACGTGGTGTTAAGTGGTCGCTGCAGTCTGGGGGTTTTTTTTTCCGCCAGCTTTTTTCCTCTCAGTCAGTGTACAAACCCCCATCTTGGTGGGTGCCCAGTGATGGCGAACCTCGTATGGTTCAAATAAAATCACCTAATTAAAATACAAAAGCACAAAATTGGGTTTAAGTCTAATTAAGTAATTAAACCTATAAAATGTAAAACTACTTTAATGTTTATTATGAACTTAAATAGTTATTTTAAGAATTCAAGGTTAAATTAAGTCGTTAAAATTAACTAAACTAATTGTTTTGATTAATTGAATATATATATTCGAGAAAGTTCCAGAAAATTCTCGAATGATCTGAAGATTTTTAAAATAATTGCAAACTGTTTTAATTAATTGAGAATGTTTGAGAAGGTTCCAGAAATTTCTCAAATGATCTGGAAAATTCTACTAATATTATAAACGCAAAAATTTGTAAGTATGGATGTTTGTTACTCTTTCACGTAAAAACTACTGAATGGATTTAAATAAAACTTTACAATAATATAGCTTATACATCAGAATAACACATAGGCTAAAATTTATAAAGACATTGTGTGAATTGTTAGAGTATAAACCGCTAGAGTTACACATTCGTAATGTATGATGGAAATGTTTATCTTAAATAGTCCTACAAAAAAGCCGGTCCACGGCACTTCAGAAGGGACTTCACTTTATGCTAATGACACTCTCTAACGCGGGTGAAACCACGGGGCACAGCTAGTTTTTAATAAAGAAAGTCTATAAATTCTTGTATTGGTATAATATCTTACCATTGCAATGACAAATCATTAAAATGGAAATATAAGCGTATGAAAGCTGAAATTGAGGAGAAAACTCGATCGGTCGTGATTTAGCCAATCCTATTTCCGTGTGGAAATTGGGACAGCGTACCGCAAAATGATGAATTGAAAATGATATTTTAGTTATTGTGATATTTCATAATAAATAATTTTAGCTGTTAAAATTAATACATTGGATCACAGAGAAAACATGCACACGTTATTTGGAACTCCGTGCATTGGATACCTACTGTTTACCATTCATAATCCTTCCGTCATATGCTTTCCTACAATTATAATTAAGTAGTTTGTAGCTCTGTGTTTGATTTTCTATACTAATATTATAAATTAGAAAGTAACTATGTCTGTCTGTCTGTCTGCTACGTTTTCCCGCTTAAACTAGGTACTGAACCAAATTTAATGAAATTTGGAATACAGATAGAGTGAACCTTGGGAAAGGACATATGATAGTTTTTATCCTACGTGAACCTATAAACCGGATCCACGCGGGCGAAGCCGTCCGTCTGTCTTTACGTCTGTCATCAGGCTGTATCTCATGATCCGTGATGGCTAGCGTGATGGCTTTTTGAATTGGAATAGGGTAGTAGAAGAATGAATGTAGAAAAGAATGTTGAAAAAGGGTTGCAGCCAGTCGGCGTTCATAGACTTATTTGACGTTGTTACGTCAAAAACTAAAATCAGTCGTTATTACGAGTATTTTATTCAGGAATCAAACGATCTGAAGAATTACATAACATTCGTGCTACCTACAAATAACCAGATATAGAAATTGTATATGCCGATGTAAAGGCAAGCTATGAATACGTAATGACGATGTAACCAAGACTGATAACCTCGCGTACCCTTGTTACTACGCAACGTACTTTCGGAAGGTACCTTTATGAATTTTGTTAGCAATAATACGACTTTTCACTATTTCAGGGATTTATTTCTCTTTTAGATTCACAAACTGTTGTTAGGAATAATACACCTTTTAACTATTTCAAGGATTTATTTCTCTTTTAGATTTACAAACTGTTACCCTCAAGGTATCTACTAGACTCGACTTCCATAAAACCGTGTGTCAAATGTGTCATTACAAGCCTATTTTTTTACCGGAAGTTCTACTACATAACGTCGGACAAATTTGTTTACAATAAGTTTTAACTTTGATCAATGCAATACTTTAATACCTAATAATAAACCAAATATTTAATTAATAATATTAGACAGTTTCTAACAGTCGGCCTTTCCTGACATTTTCACGTCTCGTGAAACCGCTGAATATAGTAAAAATAAACAGTGTAAATCATTTCATAAATCAAAGTTATTCATTTAGATCTTACTACTAATATTACAAGTTATCGTAAAGAGAATCTAACATTACTTTTACACTGTGCTTAAAAAAACAATAAATTCTGGATTAATAAAATTGTTGTTATTTTTAGTTATGCATAAATGTAAAGACAAAGACATTTATTTATATATTATTTAGTTCGCCATATTTACCTTCATGAGGTATGCAAATATAGTGATGAAAAAATATAAAAGAAAAAAACTATTTATTATTTTAATTTGTCCCATATTGCGCCTTTTATAAATTAAATTTAAATATTTATTTATTTATATTTCGGATCGGTTCCGATCATCAGCTTTGGGTACCCATATCATAGGGTGTTTGTACACTGAGAGGAAAAAAAGCCGGCGGAAAAAAAACCTCCCAGGTTTTTATGGAATTCCTTTATGCCGTTTTATCGTTTATGACATCAATGACTGAGTAATACGCCTTTTTCAGTACATACGTTTTAAGTCCTTTTTTAAATTCGTTGCCCGTTTTAATTTTGAGGAATTCCGGTGACCGTTATATATTTTGGGTCCCGTGTATTCTTTAGTAATACTGCAAAAAAATTAACGAGAATATTGAAGTTCCTTCATGTCTTTTATATTCACCCCAATAAGACTCCTACATGTTCTGATCAGGTACAAAAACTTTGGAATATTGAAGCCCCTACATGTTTTCAATATTCACCCCAATAAGACTCCTTCATGTTCTGATCAGGTACAAATAACTTTGGAATATTGAAGCCCCTACATGTTTTCAATATTCACCCCAATAAGACTCCTTCATGTTCTGATCAGGTACAAATAACTTTGGAATATTGAAGCCCCTACATGTTTTCAATATTCACCCCAATAAGACTCCTTCATGTTCTGATCAGGTACAAATAACTTTGGAATATTGAAGCCCCTACATGTTTTCAATATTCACCCCAATAAGACCCCTACATGTTCTGATCAGGTACAAATAACTTTGGAATATTGAAGCCCCTACATGTTTTCAATATTCACCCCAATAAGACCCCTACATGTTCTTATCAGGTACAAAAAACTTTGGAATATTGAAGCCTCTTCTTCAAGACCTCTATGTTTTTATCAAGTACAAGAAACTTGAGAATGCTGAAGCCCCTCTTGTCTTCAACACTCAACCCAATGAGAACTCATGTTCACACAAGGTAAAAACATAAAAGCCCCTTCCTTAAGAATATTGAAGCCCCTCTTGTCTTCAACAACCCAATGAGAACTCATGTTCACACAAGGTAAAAACATAAAAGCCCCTTTTCTAAGAATATTGAAGCTTCTTCTTCAAGACCTCTATGTTTTTATCAAGTACAAGAAACTTGAGAATGCTGAAGCCCCTCTTGTCTTCAACACTCAACCCAATGAGAACTCATGTTCACACAAGGTAAAAACATAAAAGCCCCTTCCTTAAGAATATTGAAGCCCCTCTTGTCTTCAACACTCAACCCAATGAGAACTCATGTTCACACATAAAAGCCCCTTTCCTAAGAATATTGAAGCCTCTTCTTCAAGACCTCTATACTTTTATCAAGTACAAGAAACTTGAGAATGCTGAAGCCCCTCTTGTCTTCAACACTCAACCCAATGAGAACTCTTGCTCCCACTTGGTAAAAACATAAAAGCCCCTTCCTTAAGAATATTGAAGCCCCTCTTGTCTTCAACACTCAACCCAATGAGGACTCATGTTCACACAAGGTAAAAACATAAAAGCCCCTTTTCTAAGAATATTGAAGCCTCTTCTTCAAGACCTCTATGCTTTTATCAAGTACAAGAAACTTGAGAATGCTGAAGCCCCTCTTGTCTTCAACACTCAACCCAATGAGAACTCTTGTTCTCATGAGGTAAATTCATAAAAGCCCCTTTATGTCTTCTCAACAGGAAAATAATATACTTAATTATCTCAGTCCCTATCCCTTTCATTTTGATTTCATTCATAACACGACATCAAGGACAATTGGACAGACCATTTTCTTCTACGGCATGTTATTCAAGAAGTATCTATATGATGTGCATAAAACTTTGATACCATCTCATTTGAAAATCATGACATTTAATCGGTTCAAAAGTTTTATTTTTAAATTGCTAAATGAAAACTGCTTTTATTCGACAAATGAATTCATAAAATACTGTCATAATAGACACCTTAAAAGGTTAGCTAATTAGATTATAAATGTATATTAAAATATTGCAATTATTATCACTAGGTATATGTAAATTATTATTATTATTGTATTTTTTTATATTATTATTGTTATTAATAAAAACAATAACTTTTGATGACATGTCTCAAATTGACATGTACCTTCACAGATGAAATAATGCATTTAATTTTATTTATTTCATTTTTGGTCTAATCAAGAGTTACTTAATTACATTTTTTTTCATAATAAAATTCAATTCAGCTAGTTGTCTAGCAAAATAAGACATCTAGACAACTAGATTGACCTTCACAGCTTGAACTGTCAAAATCTGATTCACAGCTGCGATTGTAAACCAGCCAAGGATTAATTTTATTATCAACTGTAAATATGCCACTGAAGGGTCTACCCTTGCGAGATCTATTATTTTCTAGTATTTTACTAATGAGATAATAATATGGATCAAGAATTTTAGAAACTAATTTTTGCTCTTTCCAGTTGAAGGAATCTCTTTCTACCCTTATACGTGTAAGTCGCCAAAATTGAATTTTAAGACTTTCCTACTCCTATTAAATTTTCTTTTGATGAATCTGATTTGTTTCAATTTGCCGAGACATTTGGCGAGACAAGGTAAATTTTTTGTGTTTATGTATCATTAGTATCTGAATCATCCTACAGCAACAGCAACTAATGGTCTTAATCTTATACAAATAAATAAAATTGGAGTGCCTGATTGTAACATTAGAATAACCGCTTTTTACAACTTGCATATGAATGTATATGCGGTACATTATACTAAAATAGCATTTTATTTTATTTTATGTGTGTGTCGGCCTATTCTGGCTCACTGGTGGGTAGCTGGGGTAATAAGGAAAACTAACGTCCACGCGGACGAAATCGCGGGCGGTCTCTAGTTCCTAATAAGCTTCGGCTGGTGATTTACCAATTGATTTATTTACTGTATTACTTAATCCCCATTGTATAACCAAGCAATCTCCATACAGTTTTCCTATACAAAGGCCCTCGTTTAACTACAAATTTATTATTTTTTATAATGTATCATCATGATTGGCTTCCAATGTTTGCCAACAAATTCCCCTTTCTATAACCAAGCAATCTCCATACAGTTTTCCTATACAAAAGCCCTCGTTTAACTACAAAGTTATTTTTTTATAATGTATCATCATGATTGGCTTCCAATGTTTGCCAACAAATTCCCCTTTCTATAACCAAGCAATCTCCATACAGTTTTCCTATACAAAGGCCCTCGTTTAACTACAAAATTATTTTTATAATGTAATAAACTTATAATTCTTTGTAGTTCTAAATTGCTGTGTTGTACTGTAGAAATCCAGGTGGAGTCAATAAGACGAACATTTACAGGATTGCGACTTAGAAAAGCAATACCAATTTTGACGTATTTGTATGGACCTGGGTTATAGCGCTTTTAATTATCAACTGCTTATGATCACTATGCATCTGTACAATGCTTTGGATACCTGATTTCAAATTGTCGATTAGGTCTCTTAGTGATACTAGTTCCTTCAAATATTATGCCGCTAAAACGAGTAGAGTAAGGTTGTCTCATTATAACCAAAATAAACGTGCATTGATTCTAATACATATATGCATATAGTAAAACTACGCCTGAAATGATTTTCATGCTGTCTATATTGACGAGATAACGTCTTTTACCGAAAAATATAAAATGTAAATTTAACTCTTCTTTGTAAATGTTATACTAAATAATAATTTTGTGATAATATTCAATTCAATTCATAAAAGTATGCAATCTTTCTTCAATGTTTCTTTATACTTAACGTAACACTACCGTCCGTAAACCGGCCTTACAGGCAAACAAGTTTTCACTGCTACTATCCCCGCATAACAGGGGCGGAATAAAAAAATATTTATAACTAATCTTTACGAAAAAAATAAATAAATAGGGAGAAAGGTTATATAAAGAATTTGCATCATAAAAAAAATATTGAGGGTACTCGTCAATTTTGAATACCTATTTTATGACAAGTACATACCTATCGCATTTCTTTGTTGGAAGTTTGCACTTGAAATGCGGAAGGCCTTCTTCACTACACTTATAACAATTAAAGCAGAAAAACGATCAATATGGCCATCAGATCTAATTGAACTAATTAAGTCTTTCAATGTATCTAATAACTTCGCTTCAGAAAAATACGGTACTTGCTCTTCAGCTAGTCTTGTGTAGTACGCGTACGATGTACTATTAGGTGACGTTACGCAGCACTGTACTACAAGTAACGTTACCAAATAGAAATTCCTAATCGGACATTTCGGACAGTCGTACACTAAGCGCGTCTCACTTTAACATGCATGTAGCGCAAATGTCCGACTGTCCGCTTAAGAAATCCCGAACCGAACAATTGCTTAAGCTACAAGAATGACATTTTGATATAATTACACCGCGCCGGTACTCATGCGCGGTAGGTACAATGAATGATTGTTGATGTTGTTATGTCACAGTCAACTTTGCTGCGCGTGAATAAATTGTTTGTAAATCTGTAATCCATATAAGTTGTATTTTAATAATATATCGACAGTTCGTTGTTTCTGGCATGATTATATTTAAATGAGGATTGTTGGTTTATAAATATAAAATTATGTACCTAAATAGATTTAATTTTCGAATACGCCATTCTAACTCATTATACCGTATCTAACTAGAACTTAATATTATCTACAATTTTAATTATTAGTAATTAGGTAATCATACCTACTCATTTCAATACTTAGAATGATAGTTCAGGGTCTGTTAAAGCTTGAAAGAAAATCAAATTGGGTTCGACCGGTTATTACGCTGGTCGCTGTTTGATAAGGATAACTGTACTATTAGTAAAAAATGTACTAATAAGACGTACTAGTACATTATCCCAAACGTACTAGAACAGAGCGAACTCGCAGACGTCCGATTAAGCACAAGACTGTCAGCCCGTAAATCTGCACTGAGGTGCGCTGCAATTCGTTCGTCTGCCTCGACGCATTTGCGTGCGCGAGCTATACCGCTCTTGCTCGACATGCTGGGCCATTCTCGCCTCGACGCGCTGCACCGCTTTCGGACCCTTTTCGTCTATTGCGTCACTATTGGACGACACCAAGATTTGGATAATTGATTGTTTCCCATTATATCACTTCAAATTCACTGGGCGCCGAGTTCTGATATCGAGAAAAAAAAAATCCTCGATACTATCCCGCTGCTGATCTGTTAGCAATAATACGACTTTTCACTATTTCAGGGATTTATTTCTCTTTTAGATTCACAAACTGTTGTTAGGAATAATACACCTTTTAACTATTTCAAGGATTTATTTCTCTTTTAGATTTACAAACTGTTACCCTCAAGGTATCTACTAGACTCGACTTCCATAAAACCGTGTGTCAAATGTGTCATTACAAGCCTATTTTTTTACCGGAAGTTCTACTACATAACGTCGGACAAATTTGTTTACAATAAGTTTTAACTTTGATCAATGCAATACTTTAATACCTAATAATAAACCAAATATTTAATTAATAATATTAGACAGTTTCTAACAATTTATATATGTTTGAACCACAGAACATTTAAAAGAAGTTAGAATGGATTTTGAGCAAACGCTCAAAATTCCAAAATCTCTACAGAAACACGCGATCGTGCTACGATATGCGTGCTTGTGTGCGTGCTTGGGTGTGATTCGTTCATTTGAAATAGCGTGATTGTGCGGCGCTAAGATTGGCTAGATTTGAAATTGCGAATATGTGTGTAAGCTTCGTATTTATTTAAGTAAAGATGTAATGGAGGTGAAAGGCGGGGCTTGATCGGCGACACCAGTCTTCATACGAACGGCGCATTATTGCCGTTCTACCTTTCTTAATAATGTTCTGTGGTTTGAACTCACATACTTCGACCAGCGTAATCTAATTTCTTAGCTCTTTTTTCCTTTTTTTATATCTTACTGCTATGCAGAGGTCTCCCCTCAGGATTGGAGGACATCTTAAAAGTTCTAGAGGGCATGACCTTTAGATAGCAGGCCTCCCCAATAATGTGAAACCCAGTAGTGGGATGCACAAATGGGTTGCAGGCGTATGTAGTACTGTGAATATATATAATGTAAAAAAAACTAAAAACACGCTTTTAAAGAACATCAAACTAAAAAATTGAAAATAATTTTTAAAATAAGCTTAAAGAAGTAATGAATGAAAATACTATGAAAATATTATGTATTATTGTGAAAAAAGCGTGGGTACTACTTTGTTCCATATTTTTCGTATATCGAGCGCTCGACGCTTATTTCATTATATTTTTTAACTATTTTTTAGATTCATGTGCTATGAACGCTTCAAGTCCAAAGGAGAGTTACAAACAAACTCACAAACATACAGGTGAAGCTTATAAAAGCGTGTTAAAAAGGACATTAAATGGACGTAACCCAGTATCCAATTTGGGAATCATAGCGTATTCAATTCCACTGTAATTCCGCTACACTATTCCCAAGATGGAAAATGTACCTATCTTCAGACGGACACTGAATACGTAACAGCGCGGTGTGGCGTAATATTACGTGGCGTCGTAATATTTATGCCTGCGTCCGAAGTTATACAAAACAATAAGTATTTTGCACGATTGTTTTATAATGTCCTTCTGTCTAACTCCTAACTTGTGGCTGTCCGGTCGAAATCACTGTCTGATAAGTCCCCTATTTTTCTGTATATGGCCGCAACCCTTTTTGCGTCCCACTGCTGGGCACGGGTCTCTCCCCATTATTGGGAAGGCCTGGAGCTTATTCCACCACGCTACTCCAATGCGGGTTGGTGGAGATGCGGGTTAGTAGCCAACCCGCTGTCGGATGTTTTCAAACCGCCCATAAGGCCTCCGACAAGGTTTAACGACTGTTATCTATCGACAACAACCGGGACCGACGGCTTAACGTGTCCTCCGAAGCATGGAAACGCGCATGAATTTTTTTTTTGCCATTAGCGGTCACCCATCTCACACCCGACCGCGCCCGTTTGGCTTAGTTGCATAGATCGTTTGCGTTCTACGCTAACCGCCGGGCCATGCGCGCTTCTCATTCTGTATATATTTTTCTGTATATATAAAAATGAATTGCTGTTCGTTAGTCTTGCTAGAACTCAATAATAGCTGAACCGATGTGGATAATTTTGGTCTTGAAATATTACTAGTAAACGGTGAGAAAATATGGAAAAATTGCGAAATTAATGGTAAACAACTTATTTTATTTTCCTATATAAAACTATTAGTAACTGTCAAACATTGGTACTTCACACCAACGTGTAGAAATTTTGACATAGTCTAAACAACAATTCATCTGTCACTATCTATTTGATATTTTTTATTTGACAGTAACATAAAGACTCTGAGATTATAAAGAAAGTAATCTTCTTTCAATACTATTAAGGCAGGACCAGGTTTATATAGTGTATTATCTATGGGCAGGACAACGTCTGCGGGTTACACTAGTACTATACATATATTTGTCTTCCTAGGAAGCAACGTTGGTAGTTGAATAAAAAATGTGATGAAGTAGGAGCTATAAAAGCGAGGCCTCCTCTAAGGGGGGATTATTAGTGCTGAGATCGTGGTAAGGGCAGAAACTATGCCCAATTGCATACTGAGAATCTGTATTTGTGCTTACTTATTATTTAATTGTGTTTGTATAAGGAAATGTTAATTAGAAACCTTAAATCGTTACTTATATATCGTTATTATCGTTACGTATAAAAGGCTTTGTGAATTAAATGGTGACTTAAATATTCTAAGCGGCTGAAAGTTTTCATGAATTTCGTAGCCATTTTGCTTACAGAAGAAACTGTCTGAAGCGCTCTCTTCTGTCGCAATATTTTCTGTTATACTAGGGTAATTTTTATTGTAGATAAATAAGGTTTAAAAATTAATAACTAAAAATTAAAAACAACATAAACAGTTATAGTTCTTTAGAATTAAGAATTCAGTCTACTGCAAAGTGTAATTTGGCGAGACATTTAAATGAAAAATGTTGTTTTTATATATATTCTACTCTCTTCACTATACTCTTTGACGATCATTCTCCTGCATACCTAAAGCAGATGTTTCAATTTCTGCATAACACTCATGAACGGCAGCTACGTTCTTCTGAGACATTGGCTCTCTCTATCCCGCTTCACCATTCAGGTTTCCTTTCTTACTCGTTTGCCGTTCAAGCCGCTCGACTTTGGAACGCGCTCCCTGAAAATATCCGTAAACCCTCGAGTAAATTTATATTTAAGAAGAATCTGTACTCACATCTTCTGGAAGAAATCCCTTAGTTCTATTTCTTAAGGTTCTCCGTGGTGTCACATTCTCAAGTCTCACCGCTCATAAGTATATAGGTATGTATGTATGTATGTATGTATGTATGTATGTATGTATGTATGTATGTATGTATGTATGTATGTATGTAATAATATGTTATAGTTTTTGTATATGTATATTTATTTTATTTATGTATATATGAGAGCATTTATTTCGTCTATTTGTATTTATATAATTATTTTTAGTAGTAACATGTTTTTTTAGACTAAATTGTAGATTAATCTTATTTAAACGCTATTGTTCTTCAATACCACCTTTCGTTGCTTCTCTTACCACCCCAGGTAGACTGGTAGAGAATGCTCTTAGCATTAAGTCCGCCTATGTACATAATATATTTATATTTTGGTACATGAAGAATAAATAAATAAATAAATATTTTATATGTCTATGGTGAAAATCAATACTAATGTAAGAAATGTTAAATTGAGTTTATTTGTTGTGTGTGTGTGTGAGAGAAAACACACAAATAGATTTGCAATAATAGACTTCAGCTTATGTTCTTGTACTGTTAAGAATTAGTTCTTCGTAATTTGTGATCATTTGATCAGTAATTGGAATTTTCATTTAATTCCAACAAACACTGCTACATGCTACGTGTTGCTACGAAGTAACAGCGTAGCAAGTCATCGCGACGATATCGGCGTTTTTGTCGGCGTCGTAGCAAAAGTAAGTTTTGTTATAGTGCGTACGGACAGCGCGTACATTAGTACGCGTAGTCGGTTACGTGTGTGCTGGAACTGTAATGCTTTAAAGCCCAAAACCTCTCCGATAAATGGACTATCCAACATAAAAATATTTTTTCAATTTGAACCACTATTTACCGAAATTGGCGCTTTCAACAGAACAGAACAGACAGAACAGAACAGAATCTTCAGCTTTATAATATCACAATGCATAAAGTATATTAGTAAATATCAGTCTAATTAGCCATATACATCAACTAGTGGACCCCGCAGACGTTGTCCTGCCTTAAAAGTTTTGTAAGAGGATTTGTTTCTTTATTATCTCAAAGAGTTTTTATGTTACTGTCAAATAAAAAATTAAAAACTAATAGTGACAGATGAACCGTTATTCAGACTATGTCAAACTTTTGGACAATGGCGCGAAGAACCAATGTTTGACAATTATTATTACTAACAGTTATATGGGAAAATAAAATAAGTTATTTTACTATTAATTTCGCAATTATTTCCCTGGACTTCTACTAATATTTCAAGACCAAAATTAGCCACATCGGTTCAGACGTTCTTGAGTTTTAGCGAGACTAACGAACAGCAATTCATTTTTATATATAGAGATCAGAAGAACATTATATTAATTTATTATTTAAAAATAACAATTTATAATAATTACAATATAAAAACATGAATAAGCCAAAGACAATACTATACTTTATTAATCTATGAAATGAAATAAGAAACATAAAAATTTTCTTTTCATTTAATATTCAATGGCTAAATGGATTTTTTACAATGCCGTAAAATGAATTAAAAAAAATAAGAAACATAGTAGACAGACATGACAATTTTGATAGCTGCGTCAAAATGTAAATAAACAAACACAGAAAGTAAATAATTTTGTAAAGAAATAATAAAGAAAAAGCAAAGTATAAGAATAAAACGAAAGGATATATATTATAAAATATGACAATGGACGTCAATGAAGTAAGTACTAACATGTAGTGTATTTATAACACTACGTGCATTTCATTCATTTCATTTGCTTCCCGTGAGAAAGAGATATTTTCCCGCGACAAAAAGTAGCCTATGTCCTTTCTCAACGTCCTTTCTATGTTCATTAAAATCAGTTCAGTGGATTAAGCGTGAGTAGCAGACAGACAGACAGACAGAGTTACTTTCGAATTTATAATATTAGTATGGATAGTATGGATGGCTTATTAAAATTATCTAAGTAATACAGCATTTGTCTCCATCCATGTAACAATATTTTAATGAGATGCAGTACAGAAGCTCATTCGTACTCAAGAGATCGTTACAGCCACAATGAAAGTCAACAACCGTTTGCGATGCTTTTGCTATTAAATTAGCAGCGGGATGTAGTTATCATTGTGAATTAATTATTGATAGCAGATTTATAGATTTTAATAAATGTGGTAGAAGCGCGCCTTTTTTATTTGAATGAAGTAGTAGACGAGCATGCAGTCCACGTGGTGTTAAGTGGTTGCTGCAGCCCATCGACATGTAGACATAACGGCAACCGAAATACAGCCAAAATGAAAGATTTCTTCTGTTTTATCCTCTTTAAAACGAGGATTATTAAATTCATAAATTATTAAAGAATAATCTGAATATAGAGCAAAACTTTGAGGTATAAAATGGAAAAACAGAAACGACACGAAACAAAAAGCTTTCAATCTAGGCCAAGTTATTCATAATTAATTCAGACACTTTAAATAACAACGCGCAACCGCCTAACAATGTTTCCAATAGTACGAGTAATTTACAGTTTTCAATACACTGTATGTTTTTGTTTGTTACAGTTTTTATTTGTACAAGCTGTTTTGTTTGTAAAGTTGTTTACGTTAGTTAAGGATCGGCCACAGCCAGGGTGAAATCAGCAAGTCGAGACATCACTTATAGAATACTTTTAATAACGTTTGATACGTTACATGATTTATCCTAACTTAAACATACTTTTATTATTAATATCTGCGATAGATATTAATAATTATATAAATCTAACCTAAGCCTAAGAATGGGTGAAACCCGTCCGATGTTAGGTACGGGAATGCACGTTCGTGGGAACGATGCGCGACACCTGCACGGCATCAGATGTCGCCAACGTCAGCACTTTAACACTAATATACACTAAGTCATTTTGTCCGTACGTAACACGTTGGTTTCATATTATGGAAACAATGGCGCAAATATGGACATTTTTTTTAAAATTATGAATTCATTCATATTAAAAATTAGGTATTAAGCTTTACTAACACGTAAAAAGCGCATAGCTCGGCGGCCAGCGTAGAACTCAAGTAGTCTATGCACCTAAGGAAAACGGGCGCGGTCGGGTGTGAGATGGGTGACCGCTAGTAGCAAAAAAAAATCATGCGCGTTTCCGTGCTTCGGAGGGCACGTTAAGCCGTCGGTCCCGGTTGTTGTCGATAGATAACAGTCTTAAAACTTTGTCGGAGGCCTTATGGGCGGTTTGAAAACATCCGACAGCGGGTTGACCACTAACCCACATGGAGATGTGGGTTAATTTCGGATGCATTGAAGCAGTTTGTTTTTAAATTAGTTTCAAATACTGACATTGAAATCAAATACATCTATAATATAAAAATGAAACGCAAAATGTGTTGGTAAGCGCATAACTCAACAACGCCTAGACCAATTTGGCCAATTCTTTTTTTAAATGTTCGTTGAAGTTCAAGGATGGTTTTTACGGCGAGAAAAATTCGAATAATTGCCGGAAAAACCATAAAAACAGCCCTTTTCTTTTTCCCATACAAATGTTTTCTAACTAAAACGTAGTCAATTTGAGCTTTATTGCTATTGTATAAAGTTCATATTAAATTACAAGCACTCACTGTTGTCTAAGCAATGTATGCCGCTATCCCTACTAATATTATAAATTCGAAAGTAACTCTGTCTGTCTGTCTGTAACGCTTTCTCGCTTAAACTAATGAACCAATTTTAATGAAATTTGGAACACAGATAGAGTGGACCTTGGGAAAGGACATAGGATGGTTTTTATCCTACGGGAGCCTATAAAACGGGTCCACGCGGGCGAAGCCGCTTGCGGAAGGCTAGTTAATTATAAAAAACGAGCGCAAGTACATACGATCCCAAGAAATGAAGAAACTTCTGCCTGAAATCATTATCATTTTATTCTTTAAAAAACTATTGTTTGAGTCTCATGACTCAGTAGATAGAATGTACTGTTTGTTTCAAGAATTCCGTCATTTTAATGTTATACCCATTTGCTACTCCACACAAAGGCAACAAAGGTTAGCCGCGCGGGTAACAACACTTTGCGCCGTTCTCGAGACCGCACTCGACACACATTCAGATATGCGGGACTTGTCCTAGCTTTGAAATACTTACGAGTGTATAACTTTTACTGTAATGGATTCATTAAACATTTTAACGATACACGGCTTTTGATCTAATGTTTAATGGGTTTCACATTTCAAGGTTTTTTTAAAATAAGAGCATTCATACATAGTCGTGTGTAGCTCTGTGTGTGTCTGTTACGTTTTCACGCTTAAACTACTGAAAGTAATGAACTTTAATGGCATTTGGTACACATATAAATAAATAAATAAATATCTTTGGACAAGTCACACAACACCATCTGATTCCAAACTAAGCAGAGCTTGTACTATGGTAATCAGAAAGCTGATAAACATACTTATATAATTCTAAATACATACTTAAATAGATAAATTAACACCCAGACACAGAACAAATAGTCATGTTCATCACACAAATGTTTGTCCTGGGTGGGAATCGAACCCACGACCTCACGCTTCGCAGTCGGCTCATCACCCACTACGCCACGGAGGTTGTCGCGTATATAGAGTGAACATTGTGAAAACACTTAAGATAGCAATGTAATGTATATGATCTACCTCTTTATAATATTAGAGGATAGATTTGATTGTTTGTTTGCATTGTTTGATATCAAAAAGTCCAATCAGTCCATACAGTCAAATCTCACATAACCCGGTATCCTCTCCCAAGGTGCCGGGTACCTCTTGAAGGTTTCCCCCAGATCAAGAACAATATAAACACCCTGTGATATGGGTACCCAAAGCTGACGATCGGAACCGATCCGAAATATAAATAAATAAATATTTTTATTTTTATTTATAAAAGGCGCAATATGGGACAAATAAAAATAATATTAAAATAGATGTAAATGTACATTTCGTAATTGTATTATAGTTTAGTTTTTTCCTTTTATATTTTTATCATTGTATATTTGCATACCTCATGAAGGTAAATATGGCGAACTAAATATATATAAACAACTTTGTAAACACCCATATTTGTGCAAATAAATGTCTTTGTCTTTGTCTTTGAACAAGCGCAGCGGCGGTTCAGCTGATGTGTGTCGTGTGCGTTCTCGGGAATGGCGGTGGCGTGGTAGGTCCCCGCACATTTCTATACAGCAATCTTTATGAAACAATGCTGTATAAACTTCTTCAGTTTATAGGTTCTGTAGTGATCTAAAGGATATGATTCACGGGAAAGTACCACCGTTGCGCACACTTCTGCCGTGAAGAGAAGTAGCTGGCCAGACTCGCGCGTTCCCCGTGGACCAACCGTTGGTCCAACTAGTTGGACCACGGGCCAGATATCCATGAGCTACAGCGACCACTTATTACCATTCTTTATTACTCCATTAGATTTTTTTCATATTAGGTATACAAAATATTCGCTTAATGAATGTCATTTTTTACCGATCATCGCCTTTAGGTGCCCGATTGGGCTAGATGTTGAGCTGAAAGTAAAAAGGCGGCGGAAAAAAACTCTCTGCAGCACTCTTTTAAAAAAGTACGTTTATATATTTGAGATAACAGAATGGCTATGGGTCGATAATGGCCACATTGATGACAGCTGATTGTGTGAGACTATTTAAAAAAAATAAGATTACATTATTTTCTATCTATATATCCAGAGAGATACGTGATGCGCCCCTTTTTTGGCGGGAAGTCTGAAGGGACATGTGCTCTTGTTTAATTTCATTTTATTGGTGTATTTTTGAGTTATATCGGATAAAGTTGATGGCATTTTGTTCGATATAGACTAATGACAGTGCACGAGTGTTTGGAAACAAAATAACAGTGCGAAAACAGGTATTTTTGGCTTGCCTCCAAAACTCCACCGGACACTTTCTGTTAAAGCAGCCATCGCTTTACTTGAACATCTGACTGACTAGACTGAGGTTACCTGACTACTTACTGATTTTTTCTATGACTGCTAATTGATGCAAAAAATATAATTGACGCTGGGAACATGCACAGAGTTTTGCAAGTTTTTTTCAATAATGGCATTTATTGAATAATGATACTCGTACGTCATGTGCCTGAACTGTCAGAAAAAATGCTCTTTTTATGTACAACTGCCGAATTCAACAAATGAACTAGTTTTCAGTCGTTAAATTAAAACACATTGGTATAAAAAATATCTATAAAGCAACCCATAGAATCACGTAGTTTTAGTCATAGCGTGCCGTGCAGTCCGAACCTATTTTGATTGGAATGTACGCCTCTATTGCGAGAATGTCATGTATATTTCTGTTCATTTCGCGCCAAAAGTTCTATCTACATTTAATGGCTACAAAACTTTTATTCGTACCATTTTCCACTGTATAGCGAAAGCGCATTCAGTCTTACAATAGAAAATTGGAATTCCGAATGAAATTGCACCGGGTAACGCGTAAATATGAAAAAAACGGCAAATTGTTTGTAAAGTAGGTTTACGATCGAGATGTTTACGTGATAACGTCCGCACGAGAAAATCTCCATTCGTTTGTATGCCGCTAGAGTGAGAGAGACGGGATCCACTCACTCGAACGCTATGCCAGCCTCCGCTCGTGAGGATTCCGCGTGACAAGTTTCACGGAATGACTGGCAGCGCTCGAGATGAGACGGGAGATCGGTCCGTCTCTCTCTCGTTATACCTGCGATCGCGCTCGTGAGGTTTTGGTGTGACACAAGTTTCTGAACATGTCACCCGACTAAAACGATTTTAAAGACGTTATCACGTCAAAAATAAAAAGTACGTTTAGAAACATTTTTTTATAACCTAAAGTATTATTCTAAATATTACACCAATACAATAGACTAAAGTAAAGGAATTCGAACTTAGAATAATATGAAGTTTTTTTGCTTGCACGCTCAATTTTACCACGGACGTGTAAGTTATGGGACAACCTTCCAGCTGAGGCATTTCCAGTGGATTATGACATGGTGTTCTTCAAGAAATCTGCAAAAAAAGCTCTCCTCCAAAGCCGACAATGCTCGGGTGGCCCGTGTCCATAGGCGACGGTGATGGCTTAACACCATGCGGCCCGTCTGCCTTTTTGTACAGTTTATTTATTTAAAAAAATAAACACACGAGTTGTCAGCAACCTCGGATTCTTTTAATTCCATTTTTAAAAACCCCACATAAAGCGCCCCGGGAATACTAAGCGAACAACAATTTGTACTCTCCAGAACATATTTTTGAAAGAACGACGGAGCTTACGCGGGGAACTCGGAAAATGAAAAGTGTACCGACGATCATTACGTGTTTTAATTAGATCGGTCGACTTAAGGTAGAAACAAACTACAGATAATCTTTAACTGCTTACCAATGGCCAGGGATTTTCTTATCAGGCTTTATTTTATTAGTCATTTTCCTATCGTGTTTTAAATATCTTAAAAAAATAAATAACACATTTTTAACCGATGTATAGTTAGACAAAATGTTCAGAACAGGGGTGTCTATATTTAGTTTGTATCGGGAAGCGAGTTACTCATAGTTTACGTTTGTCTCACTGCTGGGCTCTTATTATTAGGGAGGCTTGAAGCTTACTCTACAACGCTGCTTTAGTATGATAAATTTTTCGGGGGTAGGTGTCAAAAATATAACAACGTTTTCATTGCTCTAAAGTTTTAATTCTCTTTAAAAATAGTTTCCGGATTTATTATTTATATATTTGCAAATATTTTATTAGTTATCATTTTGCCTGTGTAATTTGCATAAAATTATATTTATGTAAACAATTTGGTATTACTTACTGCACCACCCCCACAGCATAACCTATATGTAACAGTCACTTTATTACAAGTATTATAACTTCACTTAAGAACCCACTGGTATTCACTTGCAAGTTCACAACACAATGGCAAATCCAACTCTTGTTGATCTGGATGAACGCTGGACCAGGCAGTTGGCTGAGTTTGGTAAGCGTCTTGAAGCCATCTCTACCCCTTCTAGCCCAACTCTTGAGCAATTGGTTGATGAATTCAGGGCCTTCAAAGATATGGTTTGTGGAATGCTCCAATTACTGCAGAGGCAACTGAATGAGTCTGCAAAAGTATTAGATACCATGGACATGAGACAGAGAAGAAAAATCTTGTTGTTTAATGGTATCGAAGAGAGCTCGGAGAGTGATGATAAGCAGCGGGTGCTACAAGTCATTCAGAAGAAGTTGGGCATCTCAAGCATCAATAGTGACAGCATCAAACGTTGTCACCGACTTGGAGCACAAAGTGAGGACCATGTTCGAGCTGTGCTTGTTCACTTTCATGACCATGAAGCTAAAGCAGAGGTATGGAAGTCCAAATCCAAGCTTAAGGGTTCCACTATCACTTTGTCGGAGTTTCTTACGAAAGTAAGGCAGTCTGTGCACAAGAGGGCCCGGAGCCACTTCCAAATGAAGAATGTTTGGACTCTTGATGGGGTAATACATATTAAAACTCCTGGTGGTGAGCGGGTAAAGATTGTTAGTGAAGAGGAGCTGGATAAACTCGTGTCCAAATATCCGGCAACCCCAGATCAGCCGGCTTCTGGTGGCGATCAGACCTCTGGTGGCGAAGAAACTGCTCAACAATCTTCGAGTCGTCAACAAGATGTGCGTCGAAAGCCCGATACTCCCGTGAAACAAGGCGACGAAACCAAGAGATCAAGGCGGGCGGCTCAGAAGAAATAGTTTCTTTGTATGTAAACAAAGTTTCCAATTATAGTGCCCATTGATTTTTAACTGCATGGCTGCGTAACTTCAATATTGCTGTCGTAGTTTTGTGTCCACTTAAATAGTATTTTTAACGTATATACCATCCTTTGGCTACACGTTTATGTAGATATTCATGTTTTGTTTAATTCAGAAATTATTTTATCAGTTGTAGGTACATTCTAATGATAAATTTTTCGATTTCGATCGACACTGACTGAACCTTTCATTTTCGATTTGATTTGACTGACACTTGACATGACAGCTTACTTGACTTGACACAGCTTGACACTACATCGTGTAACCTTCTTTTTTTTTTTTTTTTTTTTTTTTGACGTGGACGACAGTTGTTTGGCTAGTATAAACTTTACTTTATGGCAATGGCAACATAATGTATGCAGCCATGTTACGCATTCTTTTTGTTGGTGAATTCCATGGGTCCTTTTTTGTTTGTTTTTTTTTTTGTGCTGTTTCTCGTTGAATTGTATTGTAAACAGTCAACTGTTGGGTTGGTGCGAAAACGTAAACTTAATAGACTTTTTCTCTTATATATATTTTTATTTGTTATTTATTATATTATATATTTTTATATTGTTATTTATTCTTACACATAATGTCAGATAATGATAATTCATTTTATTCAGCGCATGATTCAGATAGTTCATATTGTTCTTGTAAAAGCTCGCTTGACGAAAGTATACCTTCACTGGGTTGCCAGTTATCGGGTTTATTTTCTTCGCAGTTAAAGTCACTTAACATTTGTCACATCAATGCACAAAGCATTCCAAGCCATTATGCGGAACTTGAAGCTACTTTTTCAGCACACCATAACATTCATGGCATATTAATCTCTGAAAGCTGGCTTATACCATCATTACCTTCGTCGCTTTTTCCTTTGCCTGATTATGTCTTAGTCAGAAATGATAGAACAGAGAAAAGAGGAGGTGGAGTAGCCATATATCTACGAGCATCCATAACCCATAAGGTTATTTTAGCATCGGCTTCTCCCTATTCTGCCTCCCCTGAGTATCTCTTCCTAGAACTCGATTTCAACGGTGTTAAGGTAGTTTTAGGGGTGGTGTATTGTCCTCCCTCCGTCGCACTTGGAGCTTTAGAATTCGCATTTGATTCGATTGGGTCTGGGTACAAACATTTCATAATAATGGGCGACTTTAACACGGATCTTCTAAAAGTTTCTGCTCGTTCCCTTAAGCTTCGGTCTATCATTGAGTCGGTCAATCTATCTATTCTTCCCTTACAGGCCACTCATCACAATGTCGACTTTGATGACTCGTGGATAGACCTTTTAATAACAAGTTCACCGGAACTTGCCGAGATTTATGGGCAACTCCCTGCACCTGGGTTTTCGCGACATGATCTACTTTACCTCTCGTATAAATTAAGACCACCAAAATACAAGCCAATATGTTTAAACATCAGAAGTTTCTCAAAAATTGATCTTCACCGATTGAGGAACGATGTATGTAAAGTAGATCTGTCTATGGTGACTGCCGCTTCTACAGTAGACGACAAGATATTACAACTTAATAACATTGTCTTGACGCTGTATGATTCCCATGCACCAGTGCATGAAGTAAAGCTCAAGCGACCCCCAGCACCCTGGATGACTGAGACTGTTCGAGCGGCAATGGCCAGACGCGATCGGGCTTTCCGAGTGTATAAGAATGAACGCACTGCACAAAACTGGTCTGCTTTTAAAATTGCAAGGAATCGGTGTAATCAAATGATACGAATAGCTAAACGCCGCTATATCCATCTTAATCTGAGTGAATCTTCCCCAGCTGATATGTGGAAATTTCTTAAATCTTTGGGTATCTGCAAATCGCCACAAACGGATTGCGGTCCCAATTCTCTTACATTAGATAACATCAATCGTCATTTCGTTTCCACTTCTCCTATTGACCACTTACTTCATTCTCAAACGCTGTCTTCTCTTTCTTCTATGCAATCTCCTAATACCCCAACTTTTAATTTCTCTCCAGTCCATCAGGATGAAATTAAAAAGGCCATATCCTCAATAAAATCTAAGGCAATGGGTTGTGATTGCATTAGCAGGACTATGATATCCAATATTGTGGAGTATCTCCTACCATATATTACTCATATTATAAATTTCTCTTTAACGACTGGGGAATACCCCACGATATGGAAAAAGGCTTTAGTCCGCCCTTTGCCGAAAATTCCACACCCTCTCAATCCTAGCCATTACAGACCTATCTCTATTCTTCCATTCCTCTCAAAAGTCTTAGAGGCCTGTGTGCATTCGCAAATATCTGCTCATATTTTCAAAAATAACCTACTGAGTTCTTTGCAGTCTGGGTTTCGTCCGGGTCACAGCACTAGCACTGCTCTCATTAAGATAACGGATGATATCCGTCTCGGAATGGATAATAAACTGATAACAGTGTTGGTGTTGATTGACTTTTCCAATGCATTTAACACAGTGGACCACGAAATCCTTCTTGCTATCCTCTCCTTTCTTAAATTCAGTCCCAATGCATTAAACTGGTTTTCATCCTATCTTCGTGGCCGCCAGCAATCGGTTCGTTTGGGAAACGCATCCTCTGGATGGGAAAATATACTAGCTGGTGTGCCACAAGGCGCAATTTTGTCTCCTTTAATGTTTTCGGTATTTGTCAATACCCTGATCTCTAACTTCGACTGTTCTTATCATTTGTACGCCGATGACCTACAGTTATATTCCCAAGCCATGATAGATGACTTGCCTAATGCAATAACTATCATAAACCAAAATTTAGATAAGTTGAAAGCATGGTCGTCTCGCTTTGGTTTAACGGTAAATCCCACTAAATGTCAGGCCATTCTTATTGGAAGCTCCAGACTTCTTGGCAAAATTGACGTCGACAAATTACCACCTATTATTTTTAATGGAGTTCCGATAAAGTTTTCCGACTCGGTGAAAAATCTAGGACTGTTCATGGATAACACCATGAGCTGGCATGTGCAGATCAAAGAAATCAGCCGGAAGGTCAATGCTACCTTGCAGTCTCTGTATAGGACAAAACATTTCCTACCGCCAAAAACAAAATTATTGTTGGTTAACGCCCTTGTTTTGCCCATTATAGATTATGCAGATGTTTGTTACCCGGATCTGAATGAAGAGCATCTCAATAAATTGGAGCGCCTCCTTAACAATTGCATTCGTTATATTTTCGGTCTACGCAAGTATGACCATGTTTCTCAATTTCGTAGTCAACTCAAATGGCTCCCTATTCGTCAGAGGCGTTTCTCCAAAATTCTTTGTCTTCTTTATTCGATCTTAAATGATCCTTCTTCTCCTGCTTATCTTAAGGAAAGATTCCAGTTTCTCCATACAACGCATGGAGATGATAGAATGCTTCGCTCTTCATTTAACTTAAAACTTGCAATTCCTTCGCATAATAGCAGTTTCTTCCATTCATCTTTTACTATACAAGCTTCACTCCTCTGGAACGCCTTACCCGAAGAAATCCGCAAAGCGCCCAGCAAAGTATCTTTCAAGAGGCTTGTGCGAGAACACTACCTGAAGTCTAGTTAATCGAATTTTATTAACAGCAAATGTGTAAGAAATTAATATTTATATATTTTATATATTTATATATGTATGTATGAATATATATCCATATAAGTAATAAATATATATGTTTATCATATTATGTATATATTTTAGTATAGGTATAATGTGTATTTATTTGTGTATGTTATCTACTTAGTATTTTTTTATCTTTTTATTTTAAACTTATTGTTTAAATTGTTGCTTAGTTTTGTCTATGGCGCCTTTGTAAATTTTATTTATGATACCTACCACAATTTTTCACCATCGCCAAGGGTTGACTGGTAGAGAATGCCATCAGGCATTAAGTCCGCCTTTTGTTAAAACACAATAAAGGGTAAATAAATAAATAAATAAAATAAATTAAGAGAGGTTTCTTATATTGTCTAATGTCTTTAAAAGTCCCTTTCAAGCATGATCGTAGTATCGACTCGTAACTACGTATCGTATATACTTAGCTTAATTAGTATTCTGTGCCTTAATCTTCCGTTCTGACCAAGTGCGGATAGGTTTTAACAAGTCTTTGAAAAAATTGAAATAATTCGGTTTTCCCAAGAGCATACGAGATAATGAGCAAAGCTATCAATGGTTTAGATCGCTTGGCTGCAACCCTTTTTGCGTTTCTACTAGGCACGGGTCTCTCCCCATTATTGAGAACGCCTGGAGCTTACTCCACCACGCTGCTCCAATGCGGTTGGTGGAGATGCGGGTTAGTGTCCAACCCGCTGTCGGATGTTTTCAAACCGCCTATAAGACCTCCGACTAGGTTTAACGACTATTATCTATCGACAACAACCGGGACCGACGGCTTAACGTGCCCTCCGAAGTCACCCATCACACACTCAACCGCGCCCGTTTGGCTTAGCTGCATAGACCGCTTGCGTTCTACGCTAGCCGCCGAGCCATGCGCACTTCGAGAACGCTTACAACAGTCCAACTGTTGTACATACATATCAGATTGTTTATATTTCTCTGTTCTATACCTTTATGTACGGAGATGGTGCCATATGCCCTTATAGATTGACCAGTTATGACATGAACTCATAGAGGAGTTGTCAAGTAGTATTTTATTAATACATAGTTTATTATTGTCAAATATACATCAGCAATTCACTGTCTTAACATCTGAACACGGCACTCCTCTCAGAACCCAAAAGTGTTTAGGACAATTAGGTAACACATAGGAATTCATCATTCTGCTTTCCTCAACCGTACAGCATGTGACAAATACGCCATTACAATGTTGTCAATAGAACGTTTAGGGCATCAAAGTTACTGAGTCACCCTTCAGGATAGACGGCATAGCGCCTCGCGTCGATACATAATTTTTGTGCCAAATCTGGTGCGGGGGAAGAACGCACACATTTTAATTTTGTCACACATTCACAAATATTCTTTCATCGCTACAGACGCATACATTTCGAAATATGTCAATTTCAATTAACAACGTCGTTTTCTATGCACCGTCAACACTGACACCGACACACACAGACACACTAGTTGTATAACTAGAAGGCATATTGTGCATGCACTTTGGGACGAGGGGTTCGCCCTTAAAGGCCACTCCTATGACAAGTGTCATACCTGTCAATTTTGACGCTCTACAATTTGAACCCAGGTCTCGAATAAGCTGTCAGCAATATGTTTCCAGCTTACAATGGGTTTGTACAATGGAGTATTTACCAGTGAGTGGGAACAGCGCTGTGCGGGTAAATGGACCGCTTGACACAGTTCTGCGGTGCTCTTGCGTAGCCGGCTGCCGAGATAATGAGCAAAGCTCATGGCAAATGTAGTTCAGCTACCACAATGCCTTTGTTCTAGGTCATATCTGATTATTTTATGTTCTCGGTTCCGCACTTAGATATAGCCGTCCAGCTATTTTTATGAAGCTTTTTTTATACTTTCGTGGCTTAAATCTTCCATTTTTTTGGGAAACAACTCATTATGTACTTCACACTAAACGGGTGCGTCCTAGTTTTTAAAAATCTATAGTTTTGACAATCAATATTCATGGGCCTATTGGAAACTAGTCTTCCGCCAGCGGCTACGCCCGCATGGACCCGTTTTATAGGTTCCCGTAGGATAAAAACCATCCTATGTCCTTTCCCAAGGTACTATCTATGTGTTCTAAATTTCATTAAAATTGGTTCAGTAGTTTAAGCGGGAAAGCATAGCAGACAAACAGACAGGCAGAGTTACTTTAGAATTTATAATATTAGTAGGGATTCTATCTCAATCCCGGTCCCAGCAATGGGATATTAAAAGTGTTGGAAAAAAATTAAGATAAATTTATGTATACTAATATATAAAGCTGAAGAGTTTGTTTGTTTGAACGCGCTAATCTCAGGAACTACTGGTTTGAATTGAAAAAATATTTTTGTGTTGAATAGTCCATACAAGCATATAATTTTTTTTCCGCCCGCTTTTTTCTCCTACTAGCCCATATAAGCCTTAGCGCACCCAAAGCGGATGACGGTCAGCTGATGGCCGTACAACAATGACAAACATCAAGTGTATATTATTACCCAGGATGTTAATAAACTATTTCATTTCAACTAAACTATTTCATTTCATTTCATTTATTGAGGAAGGCGTACTTTATAATATATGCTATATATATAACATCACGCTATGACTAGCGGCCGCCCGCGACTTCGTTCGCGTAGACTTTGGTCATAGCAATGATGTACATATAGCCTATAACCTTCACAAATAAATGTACTATTCAACACAAAAATATGTTTTCAATTCGAACCATTACTTCCTGAGATTAGTGTGTTCAAACAAACAAACGTCCACGCGGACAAAGTCCCGGGCGGCCGCTAGTAGATTGTATTGTATTGAACTCATTGTATAATAAAATTTATACAATGAGTTCTTGCTAAAATGAGTGGCAAACACGATAAAGCGACGGAACACATTATTTTTTTCAAACATCTATCACATACTTCATGTAACATCGCGTCGGCTGGCGCCTTATCAAAGAAATCCAAGCCAAGCATCCTATGAAAGTAAGCTGCGAAAAGCGATAATAAGTGATGTTATATAATAAGTTGTAGGTGGTAGAACTATTATGGTTCGCCCGGGGAAGTACCACCGCTGCACCCACTTCTGCCGTGAACCAATTCTGTTGTGTTTCGGTGGAAAGGTGCAGTTAGCGGCCACACTTACATGAGGCGACCACCAGCCTCCGGAGTAGCAGCGCAACTGCATACGACCTCAGACAAGATTTACCTATGCTTGCTTGAGGTTTTATGTAGACGTCCATGGGCTGCAGTGACCACTTAACACCTCGTGGCCTGCATGCTCGTCTGCTACTGCATTCAATTAAAAAAAAAGCTTTATTTTCTTCAACTCATTTCATAAAATCTTGATAACCTTATCTTCTCTTAAATATATATAAGAGATTTCCACCCATATATTGACTCATCACGATATCTCTGGAACTATAAGACCTACCGACTTCAAATTTGGTAGGAATATTCCTTTCACCGAGTAGAGGTCAGTTAAGAACGGATTTTACGAAATTCCACCCGGAAGGGGGGGTATTTCCACCCATATATTGACTCATCACGATATCTCTGGAACTATAAGACCTACCGACTTCAAATTTGGTAGGAATATTCCTTTCGCCGATTAGAGGTCAGCTAAGAACGGATTTTACGAAATTCCACCCGGAAGGGGGGGTATTTCCACCCATATATTATCTCTGGAACTATAAGACCTACCGACTTCAAATTTGGTAGGAATATTCCTTTCGCCGAGTAGAGGTCAGCTAAGAACGGATTTTACGAAATTCCACCCGGAAGGGGGGGTATTTCCACCCATATATTGACTCATCACGATATCTCTGGAACTATAAGACCTACCGACTTCAAATTTGGTAGGAATATTCCTTTCGCCGAGTAGAGGTCAGCTAAGAACGGATTTTACGAAATTCCACCCGGAAGGGGGGGTTGCGGGGGTGTTAAGTAATGTTTGTATATATGACATCGCAAAACTCAGAAACTATTCGACCGATTATTATGAAAATTGGTATGTACATGTATTTTTTCACGGAGAAGGTTTATATGCTATCCATTATTATTATTATTTAATATTTAAACGCGATACGGAGTTCGCGGGGTCAGCTAGTAGCTTTATATATTAGTAGTGTATTACTTACATGAGGCGACCACCAGCCTCCGGAGTAGCAGCGCAACTGCATACGACCTCAGACAAGATTAACCTATGCTTGCTTGAGGTTTTATGTAGATGTCCATGGGCTGCAGCGACCACTTAACACCACGTGGCCTGCATGCTCATCTGCTACTGCATTCAAATAAAAAAAATGCTTTATTTTCTTCAACTCATTTCATAAAATCTTGATAACCTTAAGCTTTATATATTGGCTGCAACCCTTTTTGCGTCCCACTGCTGGGCACAGGTCTCTCCCCATTATTGGGGAGGCCTGGAGCTTACTCCACCACGCTGCTCCAATGCGGGTTGGTGGAGATGCGGGTTAGTGGTCAACCCGCTGTCGGATGTTTTCAAGCCGCCCATAAGGCCTCCGACAAGATTTAACGACTGTTATCTATCGACAACAACCGGGACCGACGGCTTAACGTGCCCTCCGAAGCACGGAAACGCGCATGTTTTTTTTTTGCCACTAGCGGTCACCCATCTCACACCCGACCGCGCCCGTTTGGCTCAGCTGCATAGATCGCTTGCGTTCTACGCTAGCCGCCAGGCCATGCGCGCTTTATATATTAGTAGTGTATTATTGAATAGCAACACCGCATTGGTCAGTCGTACATCAAAAGCGCAATTTCCTGCAAGTACAGCGCAGTTCGGCCGCTCGGAGCCCAAAGTCCAAGCCTCGGACACTTGCGGAAACCGGCGGAAGATGGAGCAGGGAAGGAAATGGCGCGCTCTGTTCACACATTTATCAGGTACAACTTATATGGCTCATGGGGCGATTACATTAGCCAACATGCAGGGGCCGATTTGGAATACATTGCTGGTTATCTGAGTACATTGAATAAAATACTCAAGATAACCAGCAATGTATGCCAAATCGGACATTGCATGTTGGCCAATGTAATCGGCCCTTCAGTGGAAAAGATACCAACTCTATATCCATTCGGTCAAAACGCTTGTCTTTTATATTCCGGTTTGCCAGCTAAGCTGACCAAATGCTATATGCTTCTAGACTCAAATCCTCTTCTTTATCGTTTGAAGTCCCAAGCATCCTCGTTCGCTGACCCATTTAAAGAGAAACTGTCGTATTCACTGTTCATTTATCTTTACGTAGAACATTAAATTTACTTATCCGCTTATATAAAAATAAAAACGAAACTATGAAAAAATGTTAATACACGCAAAAAAATGAAAAAATCGACTCATGAATATTCTCTTTCTGAACAAACTAATAGGACTGTTGACATTTTTTTATTAATTCAATTGAAACAATTTTATTAGCGGATTAGAACCCAAAAATCAAATTTTGAATAACTCAAAAAATATGCAAGATACAAAAGTTCAAATTTAATTTTAGACAGAGAGAGCAATACGTGACGTACAAAATTTAATAATATTTTGTACTGTGATACGGGCTTCGTTTTGCTAGAAGGAGTTAGTTAGACGATAATGTTTCAATACTTTTAGATCTGCTGTATTTTAGATTAATTGTAATTTCAATTTATTTGCGACATTAAATAACTATATTATTATTATTTTATTTTATTTATAAAAACTAAATATTCAATATGAGTCAACCAGGTAACCAATTGATTTAGTGACGAAGATGAGCCTCGACCCGGCCAGAACGAAATATCAGAATATGACGTGAAATCAATATTCACATTGGTATGGTGCCGCGTTTCTGACCGTAAAATAAATGTTGATGTCGATTATTGTCTATCCCTTTCTAGCAAAACGATGCTTTAAATATATTTTGTACTGTTACACAGGCAAATGACGTCACAATCATGTATTGCTTTCTCTCAGTCAAATGACCTGTATATTATTATTCCTTGAGTTACTCAAAGTCATTTTTAGGGTTCCGTAGCCAAATGGCAAAAAGCGGAACGCTTATGGATTCGTGATGTCTGTCTGTCTGTCCGTCCGTATGACACAGCCACTATTTTCTGAAACTATAAGAACTATACTGTTGAAACTCGGTACGTAGATGTATTCTGTGAACCACATTAAGATTTCCACACAAAAATAGAAAAAAGCAATAAATGAGGGTTCCCCATACTTAGAACTGAAACTCAAAAATTTTTTTTCATCAAACCCATACGTGTCTATTGTAGTGTAAAAGTAAAAGTAAAAAGTAAAAAGGTATTTATTCATTAAACTTAGTCGTTACAATCAGTGGCTAGGGCCCCTGTACTAGGTTGGAAAACCTGTATTACGGGGTGCCCCGCTCAACCTCCGAGGCAAAACAATGTTAATGAACATTATAAGAAAAATATGACTAAGAGTTTTAGTATAATATTAACATATGTAGCAAGCCTTAGTGAGTTCTGTGGAATTTTGTTTTGTCTGTGCCAAATTTAATTTTTGCCGCGCTCACAATTGTTGGCTCGGCCAATCAGCGCGCTTCCCGCCGACGCGTGGGGCCTCGCCTCACACCACTCTCGCGCCTCATCGTCGTCCAATAGGAACGAGTCTTTTACTTGCTCTCGGCTGTGACGCTTCATCATTATTAGAAACTTTTGTTCATGAGTTTAAAAGTTGTAAAAGTAGTTTTTTCGGTTTTCTATTTATATAAACAGTATTGTAATGTTCAAGTTGTGTTTCGGACAATAAAACAGTTCAACGGTGTCCACTTATCTACCTTTATTTCTGCGCCTGCATCACCCGAACCCTACAGTGGCGCCCAACGTGGGGCGATTGCTGCGAACAAGACGTGTAACTCATCTCAACATGCCGCGTACACGCAATAATAATAAACGATCGGATGCCGAAAGTGACGTAGAAGAATGCCTCGACGACACCGTCTTAGAAACCGGGGAAAGTTTTACAACTCGCCAAGTATCCGCCATGATGGCGGCCATACAAAAGTCTCAAACTGAAGCTTTTGCACGCCTGTTAGACACCGTCATTGGGAATGGGGGTGGAAAGCCCCACGAATCATCGTCGATTCTCTCCCCGGCCGTCAGCTCCGGCACCTTCACGCATTGCACCGCCCGATTTGGTGGTGACGCTGACGAGTCCATCGACGTGTTCATCGACGCTATTCAAAGCTATAAAGACTGCGCTGGAGTCTCTGACGAGAATGCTCTCAGAGGCCTTTCCATGGTACTCATAAACGACGCTGCAGTTTGGTACCAAGGCGTTAAAGAAGAAATTAAATCATGGAAAGATGCAATCCATTATCTTGAACATACCTACGGTGACAGAAGGCCGCCGTACCGAATATACAGAGAATTGTTTTCACTACAACACGGATCTGAAAAGACTGGAGTCTTTGTTGCTCGATGTCGTGCCCTTTTATCAAAGATTCCCGCCGGCGATTTATCAGAAAAGGCAAAGATTGACATGGTGTACGGATTATTGCACCATCGTATTCGGAATAAGCTCCGCCGAGAAGATTTCCATGACTTCGCAAACCTGCTTCGCCTGGCCCGTAACATCGAGGAATTTGACAACGAGGAGACTGCGACATGCCGCGACGATCGCGCAGTCACGCAGCGCCCGCGCCCGCAGCGTAGACAATCGCCCGCAGTGCTGGATTCCCCGAACGTTCCGACATCTACGCCAGTGACGAAAAATTCGGTTTCGCGTTCGAGTAGTGTTCCTAAACCGCGTTGTGTATATTGTAAACAGTTCGGTCATATTCGCGACGAGTGTAGAAAGTTAAAATCTAAAAGTGTCGACCCCAATAATATTAATGACTCCAAGTTGTCTACTCTTTGTTGTTATGGTTGTGGCGAGAGAGGGGTGATGAGGTCACAGTGCCCACGGTGTAGTAACACGAGTATGTCATTTTCATCATTTTGTGTAACTGAAACGGCACAGCACAATCTGGTAAGAGATTTTAATCATAATAATAGTGATTCAACTTGTTTCTTTAAACCTAATAGCGTAGGAACAACAGATTTAGCTCTTAATTCTCAATCATACAATAATAGTGTCAAATCTTTAGTTAACAGTGACAAACCCCAGTCATCTATTGTTTTAAATAATCAGGATAGTGATTCTTATGATAGGGGGAGAACACAAAATATAGATAGCCCTGATGTTGAAACGTCCTATAGGGTGAATGCACCTGTCATGAGTCCATCTCATGGGTTGTTACAGTCTGATGCTAACCAGCTTTGCATGTCAACAGTAGTTCCTACTTTCTGCGCTGACTACACAGATACAACTACTGCTACTTGTAATTTATCTGAGCATGCAGTCCCGCTCTCTGCGTCCAACGTTATAAGGTCGACGACCGCATGCTTTATGCAACTAAGGCCTGTGCTTAGCATTAAGATTCTTGGTCAACGGGGCATAGCTCTGATTGACACTGCTGCTAGGTGCTCTGTGGCAGGCCATAAGCTTTATAAAATTTTTAAGGATAAGCATGTAGCTTTTAGATCCAAAATAGTGAATGTGAAATTAGCGGATGGTGTTGTCCAATCGCGTGAAGTCTTGGTGGCTTCTGTAGATGTGACAATCTCTACTGACCGAAGTCTTCGAATGGACTTCATTATTTTTCCGGATGCTGACAACAATGAAACACTTCTAGGCATGGATTTCCTTAATGCTGCAGGTATGGTAATAAATTTTGCTGCTTCTTCTTGGCATTTCTTTGGATGCACGCAGACTTACCCACTTGAGTATGAGGATGAACAAATGCTTCAGCGCACTTCACTTGCAGTTTCTTCCATGTCACTCCGAGCTGATGAAGGCTTGATGCTTTCTGATGACCAACGTCAACAACTCACTGCTTTTCTTTTACAGCATGAAGATATCTTTAATCTAGGAGGAGCAGCAACACCTTTTGCAGAACATCATATTGATACAGGGAGCCATGCTCCCATTGCTGTTCCCCCATACCGCCTCACGCCTTCTAAGAAGGCCTTAATGGAGGCTGAAATCAACAAAATGTTGAAGGAGGGGGTAATAGAGGAATGTGAGTCTGCGTGGGCTGCACCTGCACTTCTTGTGCCGAAGAAAGATGGTACGTATCGGTTTTGTGTTGACTACAGGAGATTAAATGCCATCACTAAAAGTGACTCATATCCTTTGCCTGTTATTGAAGATTTGCTTCACTCTACTAGGAGAGAAGGTTATATGAGCACTATTGACCTAAGATCAGGTTACTGGCAAGTGAGGGTCTCACCAGCTGATAGGGATAAGACAGCATTTGTCTCCCCATTTGGTACTTACCGCTTTATCCGTATGCCTTTTGGCCTTAAGAATGCCCCAGCCACATTTCAGAGGTTAATGGACCGGTTTCGTTCTGGGAGTGCCTTAAAGGACATTACCCTACTGGTTTATCTTGATGACCTCCTCGTTTTGTCGGATGGGCAGTTTCATCAACACCTAAAAGATCTGGAAGCTGTGTTTAATCGCCTTCGAGTGTTTGGTTTGAGAGCTAACAGAGATAAATGCTCTTTTGCTTGTAGCCAAGTTAAGTACTTAGGCCACCTAATCACTCCTAAAGGCATAATGCCAGATAATACTAAGGTGGAGGCCATACTTAATTTAAGTGAACCTACAAACCTCAAACATCTCCGTACTTTTTTGCAAACCTGCTCATGGTTTCGGAAATTTGTTCCAGGGTTCTCTGAAATAGCTCAACCACTTACCAAGCTAACTAGGAAGAATCAGACTTGGGTATGGAATGATGAGCAGCGACTGGCTTTCCATGAGCTCAAGCAGAGGCTGGTTACAGCTCCAGTACTTGTGCAGGCAGACTATAGTAAGCCCTTTATTATCCATACAGACGCTAGCAACTATGCAATAGGTGCTGTACTTCTACAGGGTGAAGGACACGACATGCACCCCATTGAATATGCAAGTCGTCTGCTTACATCTGCTGAGCGCAAATATAGCACCACAGAGCGCGAAGCCCTTGGTGTAGTCTGGGCTGTCGAGAAATACCGCCCCTACATTGAAGGCCATTCTGTCATTGTAAGAAGTGACCATCAACCACTTAAGTGGTTACTCACATTAAAGTCACCTAGTGGTCGGTTAATGCGGTGGGCCCTTAAGTTACAATCTTTTGATATAAAATATGAATACTCTCCTGGAAAGGTTAACGTAGTAGCTGACACCCTTAGTCGTCCAATTTGTAATGAAGCTAATGAGAAAAGTTGTGGTGTTTGTTCTGTCATCCTGGACTTACCACGTAAGAATCCTAATGAACTTCGATCAGCCCAGCTTGAAGATCCTGAAGTTAGTAAAATCATTAGCGACTTGGAGTGCACCTCTGACCCCTTAACCTCCACTCGCTGGCTAGAGAGAGGTTATCATTTGGAGCAGGGTGTTCTGTATCGCCATGGCCCCGATTCAGATTCCGAGGAGCCTCAATTAGTGGTACCCAGGTCAATGCTTAATGATATCATGACTGAGTTTCATGATGCACCTACTGCTGGTCATCAAGGTGTTGACAGAACTATTGATCGTATACGACAACGTTATTACTTCACTGGCATGCGCAAGTATGTTACTGAGTACCTTAGGAACTGTATTGAGTGCCAGAGGTATAAATATTCAAATCACAAGCCTTTTGGACTTTTACAAACACCTGTACTCAATCAGAGAGGGGAAGTACTTGCCATAGACTTGTTTGGTCCTTTGCCTGAAGCAGACACCGGTGAGAAGTGGGTGTTCCTTGTTGAGGACACCGCTACTCGTTGGGTGGAACTGTATGCTCTGAGAGAAGCTACAGGTGATGTTTGTGCAAAGATTCTACTGGAAGAATATTTTCTCCGGTATGGATTTCCCAGGCGAGTTATTTCTGACAATGGTGTTCAGTTCATATCTGCAGTAATGCAGTTGTGTATGTTCCTATTTGGGGTAAAACAGAATCTTATTCCTCTTTACCACCCTGAGGCCAACCCGGTTGAGAGGAAGAATAGGGACCTAAAAGTTCAACTTTCAATACTTGTTAAGAATGACCATCGCACTTGGCCTCTGTGTTTACCACAGGTACGTTTTGCACTCAACTCTTCCACATGCTCCACCACAGGACTAACACCCTCCTATATGATGTATGGGAGAGAAATGCGTACCCCATTCGACGCACAACATGACCTACGTGCAATCCTGGACAAAGAAGCATTCATACCTCAGGTGACACCTTACCTATCTAAGTTTATAAAAACTTTGAGTGACGTCAGGGAAAGAGTTGAAAAGCGTCAAGATTTAAGAAAGGAGTATGCTGATGCATCTCGACGTTCCAGTCCTGTTTTTAAGGTAGGTGATCAAGTCCTACTTACTACTCATGCTCTGAGTAATGCACCCAAGGGGGTGACTAAAAAGTTTATGCCGCAGAGAGATGGACCATATGTTATCAGACGGATTGTTAGCCCTACAACCTATGAGGTGGCTGATGATCGGGGTCGTTTACTGGGACGTTTCCACACATCAGACCTTACAGCTCTAATTACTAATGACACTGAACTCATTGAGCCTGTCCAACCTCGTCGTCTACGAGGAAGGCCACGTAAAGCTAAGTAAGATTTGACAAGCGTAGGATGCCAAGCCACTATCGGGTCGATTTAGTGACTTGGAGGAGGAGAATGTAGCAAGCCTTAGTGAGTTCTGTGGAATTTTGTTTTGTCTGTGCCAAATTTAATTTTTGCCGCGCTCACAATTGTTGGCTCGGCCAATCAGCGCGCTTCCCGCCGACGCGTGGGGCCTCGCCTCACACCACTCTCGCGCCTCATCGTCGTCCAATAGGAACGAGTCTTTTACTTGCTCTCGGCTGTGACGCTTCATCATTATTAGAAACTTTTGTTCATGAGTTTAAAAGTTGTAAAAGTAGTTTTTTCGGTTTTCTATTTATATAAACAGTATTGTAATGTTCAAGTTGTGTTTCGGACAATAAAACAGTTCAACGGTGTCCACTTATCTACCTTTATTTCTGCGCCTGCATCACCCGAACCCTACACATAAAATAATTATAACTTAGGTTTATATTATCTTTATGAATTAAAAGATTTATGTGTGTGTGTGTGTGTGTATGTGTGTGTGTGTGTGTGCATGTGTGTGTGTGTGTGTGTGTGTGCGTGCGTGCGTGCGTGCCTGTGTGTATATTGAGTAACTTATTTAAGTAACTGTTCAGTTTCATTATAATGTAGTGGCAGTAAAAATTTAATGATCTCGCGCTTTAATTTATGTTGGGTCAGGTGATACATATTTAACTTGCTATTTATTTTGTTATATAGTGATGCAGACTGGTACGCATATTGTTTTTTAATAAATTTAGTTTTACAATAGGGGGTTTTGCAGACATTGGGGCGCCTGCGCTTTTGGATTTTCTGAGTGATATAAGGTAAGTGTCGGTGTATTTTAACTATGCAATTTAATATATAGATTTGGCGGGTGGTAAGCAAATTGTGAGAGTTATATAGGTCGAAGGTAGGAAAACGAAGAGGTTTACTATAGGTAACTTTTAAGAGGGCTCGTGTATATAGTAGATATTGAGGTTTATAATATCATTTTTTTCTAAACTGAATAGTTTGCGCGAGAGACACTTCCAAAGTAAAATGCGTGTCTCCTCCCCCCCTCGTAACTTCTAAAATAATAGAGTGATAAAGCTAAAAAAATATATATGATGTACATTACGATGCAAACTTCCACCGAAAATTGGTTTGAACGAGATCTAGTAAGTAGTTTTTTTTAATACGTCATTAATCGTAAATCACAATTTACCTTTCATTCAATCTTAATGCAGTGATTTCTATGGATAATCAAAGGCAATGATAACTACAAATACTAAAAATAGAATAAAATAAATATTTAAAAGGGGGCTCCCATACAACAAACGTGAATTTTTATAGATAATGGTACGGAACCCTTCCTGCGTGAGTTCGACTCGCACTTGGCCGGTTTTTCGTGTTTTAATCCTCTAATAAATATGCTTCGATTGATGTAATAAAAAAATAACATTTTTTAAGTTTCTAAAATAACTTACAAAATACCGAACTTAATATAAATATATTTGATTTATATACAAAGATGATCCTTCACTCGGCCAGAACGGAATATCAGAATATGACGTGAAATCAATATTCACATATTTGTATGCTGCCGCGCTTTGGATTCCGACCGTTGATTTCGCCTTCCCATCCCACACGTCTATTTAAAGAACATTTGAATTCTATATAGTTTATCTGTATTATTGCAATAGAATAAAAATAGATTTTTTTTATTTGTTATTCAGAAATTTGTAAAACAGATCTAATAATTACTGTTACATAGCTACTAAAAGCTAGCTACATCAGCGAGTAATATTTTATTGCTTTATTTCCGAGTTTTCTAAATTTAAGGGTGCAATGTCAATACCATATTTTATGGAACTAAATGAGAACTGCACCTAATAACTAAAAATTAAAAACCTTCTATTTTAAGCCTAAATTAATTTTGACCTTTAAGCTTAAATAATAATAATGACACTTCACACTCATACCCCTACAATAGGGTACATACACCCTGTGTCATGGGTGCCATGGACACACACAAAGACAGAAACACAAATATCCAGACCGATAACAGAAAATTTAAACTCATCATTTAAATTTCTGCTTCGCCGGGAATCGAACCCGGGAACCCTCCGATCGGCAGTCCGGTATGGTAACCATTACGCCACGCGGGTCGTGATTAATTTTAAATCTTACTTTACCAATATATGTTCATGTCTCATGTCCTTAGACCCCTTAAATCCGGCTCTTCCACAAAATCCGTTGTTAGCGGACGTCAACTAACTTATTCAAGTTGTAGCACAGTTGTAGTTGTAGCACAAAAAATAAAGAATTTCATACAAGTATCGAAAGCAAACTTGATAAAAAAAAGAAAAATCACAAAGACATCAAAGGTGACGTAGCTAAGCGCAGATTATATTACGTGATAACAAGATGGCGGATTGACACGCGCGTACGATTTACTGTGCCTACAAACTTGACCGACTTCACTTTTTCCTGTCCTCTTGTCTCGACTTCTCTTAACTCTCACATCGTTATAATTTTGAGAATACTTCAAGTCTTTCCGACTTTAATTTGTGGAATAAAAACGCCTTAACCAACTATGGTTATACATAACACACAAGGAAAAGAACTATCTTTTCTATTTATTCTTTTCCTTGTGTGTTTTACAGGCCTGTCACTAATTAACTAAGGTTGCACTACAAGTGTTTATTTCAACCGAATACTCGAAATTTAACAGTTTATTTCAATCGAATACTCGAAATTTAACAGGGCACTAAGCCGGGTCTGTAAGCCTTACTACCTGATTGTATGCGTTGCTACTCCGCAGAAAGATTTGAATCCTCTGCGTAACATATCATTTTTTTCCAATCAATCTCCCGTTATGCTCGAGTCTCTTCTTAGAACTGAAGAAAGAACTTAGATCCTATGGTCCTTCTGTGTAATGGAATAGTCCAAGATTGAACGAAGGCCTTGATTATTGCCTCAATCCGTCGCACTTATGAAAGGTGATAATAAATAAATAATAATTTAAATAGCCGTTACAACATGTGTTAAATGTAGCACGAAGCCCTGGGCTGTAATAAAATAGCTAATATTATGTTAATGGCAAACAAGATTATTTGTCATTTTATTATAAGTAACATAAAGTAACACAGGCTTTAAGTGAATTCTTTACATTATCTTCTAAGAAACTGGCGTTGTAATCCACTGAAGTCTGACATTTTTATCATGATTTATTTACATTTCGCGCTAATGACCAACGTGTTTACTCAATGGGCTTCCAAGAAAGCCTGGGATTCGTCTTGAATTTTTCAGCTATTTCTTTATAATAGCGCTGTGATGTGAGTTCCAACGATCAATAATCCAACAGGCTTGTGAATTGCAAATTGAATTTGTAATGCGATAAATAGATTGAACCACCAACTTGCATTGGAGGACCGATACAGAGGAGGAATGGGGAGAGACCCGTGCCCCGCAGTGGGATGCAAAAAGGGTTGCAGCCAAACAAATAAATAACGTTTCTGTTACTTATATACTCAGTGTCGTGGATACCATGAACACACAAAAAGACAGAAACACTAACACCCAGACACCAGGCATGGTAACCATTACGCTACACAGATTTATTAATATTATTTATAAATACGAAAATTTGGATGTATGTTTCGCTGAATCATGCAAGACCGGCTAAAAGGATGTAGATTGTAGTCTTAAATAACAGTTAATAACACATAGGCCACTATTTATCCCGGGAAATAATACGGCGCCCGTAGGATACATTAGACTACTCATAAAACCGCCCATATCATCATCTCAAATCACCCCTAGCGAAGCCGAGCTGAATCATTAGCATGAAGGTAAGCATCATAAATTAAATGTACTCTTTGGAACGTACGTTTTTATAAATATGAATTTTTCACACCTCACTGTTAAGTACATAATTTATCTGTAGTAACGCGCCATTGCACAAGAGCGAGGGAACTGTGACATAGGAGTTCGTATTTGAGAAGGAATAAAATGTGAAAGAATATAGAGCTTTAGAAAATTTGCTTTTAATTTTTTCTCTTTTCAGTTTTTTTAACAAAATAAGTACGTAAAACGTCACAGTAATGAAATAATGATCTCTGATTTTGCAACACATTCTTTGTTCAATTTAATTAAAACGGACAACGAATTTAAAAAAGGACTAAAAACGTATTTACTGAAAAAGGTGTATTACTCAGTCACTGATTTCATAAACGATAAAACGGCAAAAAGAAATTCCATAAAAACCTGGGTGTTTTTTTTTTCCGCCGGCTTTTTTTCCTCTCAGTGTACAAACACCCTGTGATATGGGTACCCAAAGCTGACGATCGGAACCGATCCGAAATATAAATAAATAAATATTTTAATTTATAAAAGGCGCAATATGGGACAAATAAAAATAATAGTAAAATAGATGTTAATGTACATTTCGTAATTGTGTTATAGTTAAGTTTTTTCTTTTTATATTTTTGTCATTGTATATTTGCATACCTCATGAAGGTAAATATGGCGAACTAAATATATATAAACAACTTTGTAAACACCCATATTTGTGCAAATAAATGTCTTTGTCTTTGTCAATTTTGTTAAACCTTTAATGGTCTTTCTACTCTATTTAATGTCCTGTTTCTGGGCACTATTCAGTTACTGGGTCTCTTTCGGAATTGAAAGGGATTAATTGGAACTCTTTGATCTTAAACTCCTAAATTTAAAAGTAAAATCATAATATAACGTTGGATATAAAAAAAAATTTGAAGTGAAAACTTCTTTAGCGGCGTTGTGCACTTTTTTGGGATAGGTAAAAAATGTTAAACTCGCGTGAACACACGTGGCCTGATCGAAAATTCGTAAGATAGTAGAGGAGACGTGGAAGATCGACCTTCACCGATGTGATAACTCGATGAGACATATTTTTTATAAAAAAAATTTTTAATGGAGTAACATACGAGCATACATTCGACGAGGCATTATGTAGTCGCTGCAGCCCATGGACATCTGCACGCAGCCTAAAGCAAGCCTTGGGTCTTGCCTGTGGTCGTATGCAGTTGCGCTACTACTCTGAAGGCTGCTGGCCGCCTCGTGTAGGTCTGGCCGGCAACAGCACCTTTCCACCGAAACACAAGAACTGATTCACGGCAGAAGTGAGTGCAGGCAGCAGTTTCCTTCCCTGGAACGAACCATTCAAGTCCTTCACTTCCTAAACTTATGTACATTACTGTATCCGTGGTGCGAATTTTTGACTCTGTCTATCTGTATGTCTGTGTGTGTGTGTGTCTGCTACGCTTTCCCGCTTAAACTACTGTACCAATTTTAATGAAATTTGTAACCCAAATAGAGTGGACCTTGGGAAAGGACATAGGATGGTTTTTGTCCTACGGAAACCTATAAAACGGGTCCACGCGGGCGAAGCCGCTGACAGAAGGCTAGTAAGTATAATAATAATAAAACTAAAAATGTATTATGCGCGTATTTATCGCTGCCCAATATTGAATGAAAGCTTAAAAATACTTGTAATTCAATACGATGTTTCCCTCACCGTGCATGCCTGAGAAATTATATTATGCATTTCTCAAAAAAAATTACAACCTGTGTGGCGCAATTACCATACCGGACTGCCGATCGCAGGCTCCCGGATTCGATTCCCGGCGAGGCAGAATTTTGAATGATGAGTTTAAATTTCTGTTCTCGGTCTGGGTGTTTGTGTTTCTGTCTTTTTGTGTGTCCATGGTACTCACGACACAGGGTATATCTACCTTACTGTGGGACTATGAGTGTGAAACATTATTTATTTATTTATTTATACCGTTACTTCTCTACTCGTTAGCTATTCGCATTCAAGCATTGTTCAGTGCCTATAAATATGTCAGGATAACGCGACCGCTAAGCGCAGGTAACACATGAATACTGAATACGGCAAACACTCGTTTTGTACTTAACGACCTCGCTTATGCTGGTATAATAAAAAATTTCATTAGGGTCGCATACTCGCATCGCTCCCTTTTTATGGTCACGCTATGGGATTTTCGTGAAAATTTAAACAGTGAGCCCAAATAAACAAGTTTTGGACTCTGGTTTAAAGTAAACGAGACGCGTCTTACAGAATAACTAATACAATTTGTTTAAGCTAATCTTAGAACGCAAGCGATCTATGCAGCTAAGCCAAACGGGCGCGGTTGGGTGAGAGATGGGTGACCGCTAGTGACAAAAATTTCATGCGTGTTTCTGTGCTTCGGAGGGTACGTTAAGCTGTCGGTCCTGGTTGTTATCGATCGATAACAGTCGTTAAACCTTGTCGGAGGCCTTAGGGCGGTTTGAAAACATCCGACAGCGGGTTGGCCACTAACCCGCATCTCCACCAACCCGCATTGGAGCAGTGTGGTGGAGTAAGCTCCAAGCCTCCCTAATAATGGGGAGAGACCAATAAAGTATCTCAATCCGCCCATAAGGTATCTCCGACAAGGTTTAACGACTGTTATCTGCTATAACGTGCTTAACGTGCCCTCCGAAGCACGGAAACGCGCATGTTTTTTCCCACTAACGGTCACCCATCTCACATCCGACAGTCAGCGGATGCGGTGGGCGTTTGGCTTTACTGCGTAGATCGCTTGCGCTCCACGGTAGCCACCGGGCCATGTGCGCTTCATTCTGAATCTATTAGTATGGTAATCTCAATCTCTAGCAGTTAATCCTGCTATTTCCTACCGCTATTATAGTCACTAGTATATTATAACGAACCAGTCATATCGTGGCTAGATAATGCGCACGTGCCTATTTTGCATATTGAACTACGATAATATGCGCAATAAATATGGCGTGGGATAAGCGTGCGTTCTGAAAGTTAGTTTACCGTTTTGTTGTGCCTTTTAATTTAAGATCTCTTTAAGGTTATTTTCATAATTTTTAAAGATTTACTTCATTTTACAATTGTTGCCATGCCGGCGATTGGAGGGTCATGGGTTATAGACCAGTGTCGATAATTTTTGAGACCAAAAAAATTATAGTAGAATGAAACCTATTGGAAAAGGTAGAGAATATAACAAAAATAAAAGGAAAAATAAATTAGGGGCGATCTGAGGTCGGGAAGGGGGAGGGGGGAGCTTTAAAGGGTAAAAAACGGTTTATCTCGATTTCCGGCAAAACTACAGGTCCTATAAAAAAAAGTTAAATGGCAAAGATGTAGTTTTTTCACATAACCTCAAAATTTAAGTGAAATATTCAAATAACCATGTTTTTGGTTTTTTCTTTTTATCTTATACAAATAAAATTATTTTTTCACAAAATTTGGTGAAAACTTACCTTTTTATGTCCCAGATATACAGTATTTTTTTCGGTTTAAAATATTTATTTTTTTCACCTCCTTTTGACTTAATATCGAAAAAAAAAAGCAGCCTAGTTCAATCGAAAATTCTCACGTCAAAATATCTGCTTTTTTTAAAAGTCGGTATGCTTTTTGTACGTTGAAATCTCTTCTTTCTGATGGTATAAAAAAAATATACATTACTTTTGTAAATGTGCTCAGAAAATGCAAATAATGAAAACTCGAATCCCAATTTTTTTTAATCATTATTTACAATTTTGATTTATCACAATTGGAATATCTTGCATCGGTTTGAAACTTTGAACCCTTCGACTACCGACGTGAAAATCGAATATCTTATCCTCTAGGTTATCACTGTTCTTATTACGTATTATATGGATTGTTAAGATTACTGATCAAAATATAGGAGGGAAGCCAAAGCGGTTGTCACAATGATTGATCGACTGATCGCGTCACTGAGAGTACAATCTGCAATCTATCACCCAACGTCTTTACAAGTCGGCTTTATTTCAACTCCATTTTCCATCAGCCTTTGAAAGACCACTGCTGGACAAAGGTATCCCCTAATATTCGCCGCTCTGTCCGATCCTGCGCCCTCTGAATCCTGCGGCTTCCCGCTGTTTCCTTCAGGTCGTCAGTCCACCTGGTTGGAGGGCGGCCTATGCTACTTTTGCCGAGTTGTGGTTGCCATTTCAGACCCTTTCTTCCAATTGCCTTTACACGGCCTGACCATTGCCACCTCAGCTTGCAAATTTTAAGAGCTATGTCGATAACTTTCGTTCGACTACGGATTTCATCGTTACGAATTCTGTCGCGATCAGACTTAAATAACGACAAATTCAATAGCCAATAGACCAGTGGGATTACACTTCAAGCTTTCGAGTTCAAAATACGACGTTCGGGTGCAAAATAGGGGATTAATTTTGAAATAAGATGAATTCAGTTCCATCTATAGTTTTTTTTTTGTTCACTAGTTGGCCTTACTATCGAGCAGTCATAATTTTTGATACTTTTTTGTATCGCGGGGGGGGGGGCTGCAAATGTTACCCAGCACCTTGGAAGAGGATACCGGGTTATGTGGGATTTTTAGCGTACTGTAACCCACTCGAGCCTGCGCTTGGGGAGGACTCCGGGATCTGCAACGCACCGGTGTCCTCCACGCGCAGCGACTCATAACGGGCCCATCTTCGGGAGATAAAAATGTGCTCTCCTGCACCTTCAGGTGTTCACGGCAGCATACGGCCACGCACACACCGCTGTCCTTTCCGGGGCACTAACTAACGGAACTTTAACACTAACTAGACGGGTCGAGCTCACTGTCCGCAATCCCGGAATCCCATTTTTTATACGCTTCTTACGATCAAGCAGGGGATATCGTAGCTCTATTCTTAATCTCGAAGCTTAAGTAGGTAAGCTAGTACATATTTAAATCAATGCCTAGTACAGAAAACTATTCTATCAAAACTGTAAGTCTGCTCCTTTGTAAAAAAGAATCTGAATTGAAGAAACTTTATTTTTTTCTTTTATATATAATTTCTTTATTTTTTTATACATAATTTTATCAATTCCGCAAGAACCTATTTCAGCTTTCCTCTTAAATGTGAAATACGAGTAGTTTAACAAGATATTCAAAATATTCAGCTTGCAAAAACGTCAATTCACATTTGACACTTCTATGGACCCTACTCCAGTAGCGCCTCCAGCGGAGAGATCAAGCGTAACAGCCCCCTATTTATGTCAATTCGTATCTTGACATCATATCCAACGCGCAATGGAGTGGTTGACTAACTTTGATCGGGCCAAAGTGACATATTATAGTCGATAAAGAAGTAGATTCGTGTATGCATAACTTTTTAGCGACTTGTCGAGTTTTTCATATGAAACAATGTCATGAGTAAAATATAAAGGTTTAGAACACCCAGAATAACAAAACAATTAAGTATTAAGTTTTTTCTACCAGCTGCTTTCCTTAGTTCATCAGTGCCTAAACATGCAAAGTAGAAGTCCATAAAAGGATGTGCTTAGTAAATAAAACATTTTATTTTTTATTCAATAAATTCGTATTCTTGAATCCACTATTGAATTAATAGTGTAGCTATTTGGTTGCTGAGTTAGTCTTAAACCAAAACTGACAGGCGCTGCGCAAACGTGTGTCCTCAACTGACGACTTTTAGTTTCCAGTTTCAGACACGGTCCAACGCTTTTAAATCGGCAACGACTGTGTGATGGACACACGGCTGCGCGGGGTGTGGCTGATTTTATACTGCTTCTATAAAAGTCAAATATTCATTGGTAGCTTTTGTCGGACACAAGATACAAAAGTGTGCACATTTGGGCAGCCCCTGCTGGTCACAGGTTGCGTTATAAAAGAATTACATTTGAAATGTGTATAATTACCAAATAATTTTCTTTAATTCGATTTTTATTTCAGCTAACCTCTCACGGGTCAAATATTCATTGGTAGCTTTTGTCGGACACAAGATACAAAAGTGTGCACATTTGGGCAGCCCCTGCTGGTCACAGGTTGCGTTATAAAAGAATTACATTTGAAATGTGTATAATTACCAAATAATTTTCTTTAATTCGATTTTTATTTCAGCTAACCTCTCACGGGTCAAATATTCATTGGTAGCTTTTGTCGGACACAAGATACAAAAGTGTGCACATTTGGGCAGCCCCTGCTGCTTTCCTTAGTTCATCAGTGCCTAAACATGCAAAGTAGAAGTCCATAAAAGGATGTGCTTAGTAAATAAAACATTTTATTTTTTATTCAATAAATTCGTATTCTTGAATCCACTATTGAATTAATAGTGTAGCTATTTGGTTGCTGAGTTAGTCTTAAACCAAAACTGACTTAGGCGCTGCGCAAACGTATGTCCTCAACTGACGACTTTTAGTTTCCAGTTTCAGACACGGTCCAACGCTTTTAAATCGGCAACGACTGTGTGATGGACACACGGCTGCGCGGGGTGTGGCTGATTTTATACTGCTTCTATAAAAGTCAAATATTCATTGGTAGCTTTTGTCGGACACAAGATACAAAAGTGTGCACATTTGGGCAGCCCCTGCTGGTCACAGGTTGCGTTATAAAAGAATTACATTTGAAATGTGTATAATTACCAAATAATTTTCTTTAATTCGATTTTTATTTCAGCTAACCTCTCACGGGTCAAATATTCATTGGTAGCTTTTGTCGGACACAAGATACAAAAGTGTGCACATTTGGGCAGCCCCTGCTGGTCACAGGTTGCGTTATAAAAGAATTACATTTGAAATGTGTATAATTACCAAATAATTTTCTTTAATTCGATTTTTATTTCAGCTAACCTCTCACGGGTCAAATATTCATTGGTAGCTTTTGTCGGACACAAGATACAAAAGTGTGCACATTTGGGCAGCCCCTGCTGGTCACAGGTTGCGTTATAAAAGAATTACATTTGAAACGTGTATAATTACCACATAATTTTCTTGTAATTCGATTTTTATTTCAGCTGACCTCTCACGGGCATTAATTTGTCGATAGTTTTTTTTCTATACGATTAGGATCTTGAAAGGACAATCACTTCCTTTTTTGGATGAACTCTTTTCTGCTATTTCTTCAGTGTTTTATTTTTATAATAAGCTTTTCCGCGTACTTAAAAGCTGTCGTGTCGTTTCCTATTTAAGGTCATTTATCTCGGCGTTTTTAAGTTCAGTCATACATTTTTTTTGACTTAGGCATATTAAATGAACAACATACGACTACTTGATAATTAAAACTGCAGCAACGCAGTCCGATTGATCACACTGAAAAATCAGATCCGTATAATGTCAAAATACTTATGAGCTCAAGTTTGTACGTTTTTTAGAAAACTCGTGAAATAAACCAGAGCCATAAGAATAAATAATACAAGAGCCCTTAGTGTAAGTTTGTAAACGTTACTACTGCGTCCGAGAATTGGACAGATAGATCTTAACCTGAAAGTTAAGTTAGTAACTTTCGCGTCTGCAGGCTTACACTAAAGCCTCTGGTACAAAACATGTCAAAATTATAGTGATGAATACAAAAAAAATCAAAAATATTTATTTCATATTAGGAATACAAAATATTCGCTTAATGAATGTCATTTTTTCCCGGTCCCGGTGAGTAATAATAAAGGAAACACTGTATTAATTGAAATATAAACAAGACACTAGTAAATTTCGATTTGTCAAAATACTTTTGTGCTACAGTATATACCTTATTAAATAACATAAATTCTAATCCTTAAAACCTCCAGTCATCTTCGAATCAAAAAACAATTTTCGTTATTTGTAACATTATTTCGTTTCGATGTTTCCTTTTTAGAAGGCAAATGAACAACGAGGAAAACGCCTGTCATCACGGAATGATTAATAGCCTCGGAAGTCAGTCGAAATACAGCCTTCATCGGTCATCCATAACATTACAGTTACATTTACATCGCCTAAACGCTAAAGCGCGCATGGCCCGGCGGTAGAACGCAAACGATCTACGCAACTAAGCCAAACGGGCGCGGTCGGGTATGAGATGGGTGACCGCTAGTGGCAAAAAAATTTCATGCGCGTTTCCGTGCTTCGGAGGGCACGTTAAGCCGTTGGTCCCGGTTGTTATCGATAGATAACAGTCGTTAAACCTTGTCGGAGGCCTTATGGGCGGTTTGAAAACATCCGACAGCGGGTTGGCCACTAACCCGCATCTCCACCAACCCGCATTGAAGCAGCGTGGTGGAGTAAGCTCCAGGCCTCCCCAATAATGGGGAGAGACCCGTGCCCAGCAGTGGGACGCAAAAAGGGTTGCAGCCAAACGCTAAAGAGTACTGATATACTCGTATTTATCCAATACCGTCATTCTTGTAAGCAATGTTGGTTCCACATTCAAAATACAACAGACATTCAGAAACTGCAGACTTGTTATAACTCGTTCTGAACACTGTGACATACGTACTGACAGACAGATAGACAAACAAATAAGCATAAGGAATCTATATAATCTGTTTTTTCATTTGGCTACAATTCCGTAAAAAAAATCTTTTTTATGCCTATGTAGAAATAAAGTGCTTCTCAAAGTAAATTGTGATTATAAAAAGTTTTTAGTGACGAAAATTATTAAATTTTGTTCAATAACTTGTAACCCGTTTACATTCAGTCTGAAAAGTATCGGGAATGGATGATTCATTTACGGTTCCAAATTCAAAAAAAAATTTTTTTTGTTGTCAGATTTGCACAACTGTTTTCCATTTTGGAGGAGCATACTTTGAAGGTGATACCTAAAATAAATTTGGATGAATTACAAAAATGTTGTGTATTATTGACCTCTTCCCGGTACTTTCTTGACAGAGTAGTTTAACTCGTAATTATTAGATTTTTAGGGGTCGAGGGACTCTTAAAAGGAAAATCTATGCACAGTTTTGCATTTTTAACATGATCTTCCATACAAAGAAGCGTAGCGAAACCAACATTATTTACAATTTCGATATTCTTTTTCACGTTAACACTGGAAGGCAAATAAACACGTAGAACGCCCGTCATCACGGATTGATTTATCGCCTCGGATGTCAGCTGAGATACAGCCTTAATCGGTCATCCCTTACATTACATTTAGGTACATTTATCCCCTAAACGCTTAAAAATAGGCGCGACTGATAGATTTTTCCAATACCGTCTTGTAAGCAATTCTGCTTTTATACTTATTTTTATCTATTTTTATTTGGTGCGGACCAAATAAAAATAACAACACGTCTAAATGATGAACGAGAATCTTTTCATTTACACTAATATAGAAAACTGAAGAGTTTGTTTGTTTGTTTGAACGCGTTAATGTCAGGAACTACTGGTTCGAATTCAAAAAATATTTTTGTGTTGAATAGTCCATTTATTGGGGAAGGCTATAGGTAAAACATCATGCTATGACTAATACCAAAGTCCACACGGACGAAGTCACGGGCGGCCGATAGTAGTTAATAATAAAATTGTCCGTTAATTATGAAGCAAGAAGTATGTCATAATGATGTGAAAATATCCAGCCTTAACAATAGAGTTGTTGATAATTATAATTTTAGGTTTTTAAGCCCTTTACATACATAACAACATCTTTGGAAACCGTTTCCTTCTATTATAAAGATAAGTACCCGGATAACTGAGCGATGCTCAGACAAAAACAATTGATTTTACAACGCCATGTACTGAAGTTGCTCCCAATTACAGAATATATCTAATATAATAATATTGAATAATATATTATTATATTGAAGCGCGCATGGCCCGGCGGCGAGCGTAGAACGCAAGCGATCTTACGCAGATATAGTTTGGTTCACGAGAGTTGAACACAAATGGCGGCCGTCTGCGCATGTACACTCATGAATCAATCAAATCAATGCGTCAATGCCTCGATAGACGAATAGCGACTGGGCACCAGTGACGCACCATTTGGCGCACCAATGGCGTCGCTCCATTCTTCCCGCGCCTGTAAGGGGACCTAAAAAATGCTTTCTGCGCAGTGTTCATCTTTCGTGAATTGAATTGTAAGCCAAACGGGCGCGGTCGGGTGTGACCGCTAGTGGCAAAAATTTCATGCGCATTTACTTCCGTGCTTAGATAGATAACAGTCGTTAAACCTTGTCGGAGTCCTTATGGGCGGTTTGAAAACATCCGACAGCGGGTTGGCCACTAACCCGCATCTCCACAAACTCGTATTGGAGCAGCGTGGTGGAGTAAGCTCCAGGCCTCCCTATAATGGGGAGAGACCCGTGCCCAGCAGTGGGACGCAAAAGGGTTGCAGCCAATAATATTACATAGATGTCAGGAAGAGCCATTTTTATTTTTAAGTTTATGTTTATCTAATACCTTTAATCGAGCAATTCTTGTATATATCTAAATATATTTTTTTAATCTCGGAAACGGCTGCAAAGATATTGATGAAATTTAGTACCCTGGTTTCGGGGATGATAAACCGATCCAGCAAATTTTTATTGATAGAAATTGTCGTTTTATTTAATGTTTATGCCGGTAAATAAAAAATTACTCTTACTGACATCTATTGGAGAATATTAATAATATTGTAGCGTAGAAAGCCGTCAAATGTCGACCGTCAATCCGCCCTTCAAACAAATGACAATATCGATATGAAAGACCTCTATTAAAATTTCGTCAATGGAATTAAAGCTTTCTTGGTCGAATCGAAAGCTGGCTATGGAACTAGAGACTCGGGTTCAAACCTCAAGTAGACAAGTTGCGTTTTTTATTTTAGTGACATTTTTTTTAATTGGGAGCTAGGTATTTCAAAAGGCTTTGATAAGTAACACTAAGCCAATGAACGTTTTGCTTAAAAATAAACCAAGAAAACCAATTGTTTTTATCCGATCATCGCTCGGGCGTCCAGGTACTATTAATTATCGCTGAAAACACGGGTAAAACATATTTTCTCAAAATAAAACCTAGCTAAATCAATTTATCGCCCCGAAACGCCCTGCATACTAAATTTTATGAAAATCGTTAGAACCGTTTTCGAGATTTGGTTTATATATACCTACATATATAGATATATACAAGAATTGCTCGTTTAAATATTTGCCAATCAAAAATATTTGCCAGATTTCGTCATCGTGGACATTGTTCAAAGGAAATTGTTGTACATGCTTTCTGTCTTAGTTTTTATATAAATTTTACCTTTATTTATAAGTTTCCAGTTAATATTATACAGTGAAATAAATCACAATACATTGAAGGGATAATCTCTCACAGATAGCTGAGGATTCGGGACAAAGGCCCGAGTGATCAGGTTCGACGGACCCTAACAAAATTTATTATTAGCTTCAGAAATTCTTTATATTTTACTTTTTTCTTCTTAATAGAAATCAGTCTTATTTCGCCTTTTTTATGTCAATCAAAAATAGTGCTTAAGTACTGAAAACCAGTAAATACTGTTGTTTTTTAGGGTTCATTACTTACCTCTAAAGGAAAAAAACGGAATCCTTGTAGGATCACTTTGTTATCCCTCCTGTAAAGTCGCTTTTTTTATAATCATAATCATTTATTTGCAATTAATATGTGTACAATGTGATGGTCATATTAAATAATTCCTACATATTATGCCTATACTGGCGTGCAAATGTCAGATCAGGATCGATCTCAGGGACACGTAGAGGTATCAAGCTGGATTTTATATAAAATACTCAGGTCTACTGTCGGTACTGTCGGTTTGGACCAACGGTTGGTCCACGGGGAACGCGCGGGTCGGTCTACCCTCGGTGCTCGAATCCGACTCGCACTTGGCTGTTTTTCATATAATATAAATACTAACCAAACAGTTTATTTCATTTATTATTAGTACTTACATCAGCCTCAGGAGTTACAGTGCAATTGCATACACCTATCTCTCTTACTCTTACATTAAATCTCACTGTACTTTTCAACTCTTTTTCTGTTGAATCGCTCTCTTTTTCTTTCTTACATCTAGGTAAGGCTTTCTATTTCTAATGAACTTCAAAATTTAAATATTCAATTATTTAGTCTTAGCAGATTTGTGTCTGCATACTCATATTTCTTGAAAAGTATACCTATTCTCCTTGCTTTTTTTTTATCAAACATGAGTTGGAAAGTGACACGGTTCACAAAGTTTATTCACCCCAAAACATAGATTCTCAGGACAAAACTAAGAAGCGATTTTTGAAGAAAGTATTTCGGTCCCGGACACATGCCAAATTGTGTTATCATAAACTTAGACCCTTATACTATGCGAGTAACGAAAAACAGCATGGCACGATGCGACATAATGCCAGGTGCAGGTTATATATTTTCAAGTATGTATTTTTGTTATACACGTAACACAACAACGTGGATTAAGCGTGATGTCGCCGGTCGTTGCGACATGAATTTGCATTAGTGTGAGAAATGTAAGTTTCGATCTTATAGGCCAATCATTCAGCATAAAGTTAAGTTGACGTTTGCCAAGGGGACTTACGAAACAATGAAGGTAGGTATCGGTATTTAGTCCCTGTAGCTTCGGGATTAAGAATAGAGCTACAGTATCCCCTGCCTGATCGTAAGAGGCTACTAAAAGGGGGCATCCGGGCTTGCGGACGGTGAGTGTGTGCGTGGCCGCATGCCGCCGTGAGTCCCTGAGGGTGCAGGGGAGTGCATCTGCTCTCCCAAAGATGGGCCCGTGCTGGTCGCCGCGCGCGGTCGTTACCGGTGCGTTCCACTAGAGATCCCGGAGTCCTACCCAAGCGCAAAGGCAGGCCACCGAGGGGGTTTTAGTGCGGTACAAATCCCACATAACCAGGTATACTCTCCAAAGTTGCCGGATACCTTTTGAAGGTTTCCCCCCAAACAATAAAAGGTGTAGGTGGGTATATGCCTCCCCTAATATTCGCCATTCCGTCCGGTCCTGCGCCCTCAAGATCCAGTAGTTTCCTAATACCTTCTTTAGGTCGTCAGTCCACCTAGTCCTTTTGCCAGCTCTTGCAGCATCATCAACGAGATCGTAATCAAAGCTAAGCCCATACTTCGAAAACATTATTCTTATTCAAAACCTTAACATGAATTGGGGAAAATGTAGGCAAATTCTACCCTGAGGCTGACTGTTTTTGAATGGAAGGATGCCTTATCTTAATTCGCCACAATATTCGCATTTGTTTCTTCAAAAAACGGCACCACTTCGAGGCAATGACGAGAAAGTATGTATTATAGCGGTAGGGCGTCCTTTTATCGGATTTTCTTAATAAGCTTTTGTGTCTCTGGCGTGAAAAGTTGTTTTGGATGAGATGAACACTTTCTTTTTATGACTAATATATAAGTATAATGCTATTGCGTTTAAAGGTAGAAACATAGAAAGCTTGTTGTGATGAAGTCTTAATTTCTTGGAGTATAAAATTTTAAACATTTATTTTTTAACTAAAACTTTATTTGGTATGAACTCTAAAATGAAAACCGTAAAAAATGTACTTTCTTTTATTATATAGAGCTCTAGAGAGCCCTATATAGAGCATCGGCGTGTAACGGTATAAATATACTAAGATTCTTCTAATGAAACCTTAACTGAGTAGCTTATAAAGTTTTGTTAAAAAAATTGCCCGTATTTAGTAGGGGTTGTATATATATAGATGTTGTTGGTCTACAGTGACACTTAACATCACGTCGCCAGCATCCTCGTCTATAGCAGATCGTTCTGTATAAGACAAATTCCGAAAAAAAATTAACCAACATTGAGGTTTCTGCTTGTTTTTTAGTCGAATAAACTTTTGTTGGCCTGACTTCATTTTTTTAGTCTCCACTTGTACTTAATATAAAATAGTATAAGCGACTATATAAGTATTAAGGAATACCGTCAATAATTTTACTACGGGTTTCTGAAAATGAAAACCTAAGTAAGATCTATACAACTATACAGTCATTTCACTTTTACCAAATGAAAAACCTAAATAAAATTAAAATGTGATATTTAAAAAAAAATATCAAAAATACATTTACCCTCTGAAACGTATCCAAATCAACCTTATTTCTATCTGCTATCAAACATAACACAGATATAATACAATAACATAATGTGCGTCAAATGCTATTATCGCAAATTATACCTCTGAATTCTGTAAATTATAGCACAATTTACATTATTTGGTTTCCTATTTGAACATTAAAGCATAGTTATACGGAGCTTAGATAAAGTTCAAAACGTGACGTATTTCAATGAATATAAAATAGGGTGTTTGTGTACTGTAATTACAAAACGCGCCATTAAGCGCACATAGCCAAACGGCTGGCGATGAGCGCAAGCGATCTACGAAGCTAATCGAAACGGTCGCGGTCGGGTGTACAATGGGTAACCGCTAAAGGCAAATTTTATGCGCGTTTCGAACATTCGGAGGGCACATTTAGGCGTCAGTCCCGGTTGTTATCGATAATAGCTGTCGGTAAACTTTTTGAGTTATCGGAAAACATACAACGGGTTGAACACTAATCCGCATCTTCGCCATCCCACATTGGAGCAGCGTAGCTAATAGTGAAATGAAATGAAATGAAAAGAGATGAAATGAAATGAGATTAAATAAAGTGAAGTGAAGTGAAGCGAGGAGTGGCCTTTACGGGCGAACCCCTCGTCCCAACGTCCATGCACAATGTGCCTTCTAGTTATACAACTAGTGTGTCAGTGTGTGTCGGTGTCAGTGTTGACGGTGCATATACAAATACAAATAGTTTATTTGCTCAAATGTGGTGACAAAAGAATTGTACGGTCTCACATTTACCGTATTAGGTGTGCAAATTGTAATTACAGCTTATTAGTTATATTATAATAAAATTAATTTAACAATAATATAGTATTCTGGTGAACTTTTATTACTAATTGTGATAAAAAGACGTGATTTCACAGGATTATTGTGTGTGTGGTGATTCAATAGTGAAAGCCATAAAAAGGATCTTTTCTTGTTTGAGAACACACGTTGACAGCTAACAAATTTTTGTTGACAAAAATTTCAGATAAATATTTTGGTGATTTGGAATAATATATCTGCATTTAACTACACCAAACCTTACTGCGCTTAATACTTTGGATTTCTTAACAGCTTTATGAGATATACCATACTATATAGTTAAAAATCAATTTCATCGTGTCACTGGAAATATATTATTATGAAGAACAATATTAAGAAATAAATATATCAAAACTGGACCCAACTACGTACCTACACTAGACCCGTTTTATCTTTTAATATAAATATAATTTAAGTGTAAAATAGGCAAATTATGTTAATATGGATATAAGATTTTTAAGTTTTTTTTTTTGTATGCATTTTATTTCAATTAAAGTTAAGTACATCGTATTATGTCTTCAGTGAACCATAGCAATGGTTCATTATTGCAGTGCCCCATCTGTGGGGATAATAGATATTTTAAAGGACAGAGAGGGCTAAACATCCACTGCAGTCGTATCCACATCCCTAGGACCGATGCAGTGGCTCAAATAATACCCCTTCCATCTAATGTCGTCACAGATGGGAGTCTCAGTGATGAGCCATTACATCAGAGGCTTGCACATCTCAAACATAACATTAAACTGGTAAAGCGCATACCAAAAGGAGCTCGAGCAAGCGTCGCTCGTAGTCTCACTGAGTGTGTAGCCAAAGTAGTCTCAGAAAATACTTCAGAGGTTTGGAAAGAATTGCTTCTTTTTGCATTTAAAATATTAAATATAGAATTTAAAAAACAAAAAAAAATTTTAGTAAAACTAATAAAACAAAACATAATTAATGATAATATTCCAGTTTCGGCATCACAACAAAAACGTACATATATTAATAATTCTCAAAATAAAATCAAACTAATTGAAAATAAATTGTCAGATGGGAATGTTAAGGGAGCCGCAAAAATTTTATTTTCTGATGACTCTATGGCTACGCACTCGCCCGATACACTCGAAGCACTGCGCGAGAAACATCCCACAGCTACTGCAGTCTCACTTAGTAACCTTCAGTGTACTAGCCACAGGCTAAATTCTTTGAGAGTGAGCGAGGAAGCCGCTAAAAATGCTATCCGTTCTTTTCCGAACGGATCAGCCGGTGGCTTAGACGGCATAACACCACAACACTTGATAGATCTAACAGATCCATTTTTAGGCGAAATTTAATATCAAAGGATCTGTTGAGGGAGCTCACCAGTCTTGTTAACCTTATGCTAGCTGGTAGAGTTCCCTCGGATATAACAACAATTCTTTATGGAGCCAACCTCGTCGCTCTAAAGAAAAAAGATGGTGGGATTCGACCCATTGCCGTGGGTAGTACACTGAGACGATTGACTTCAAAGTTATGCTGTCACGAATACCGCGACCACTTTATGCAAAAGTTCAAACCGCGACAGCTTGGCTTTGGAGTCAAAGGTGGCTGCGAGGCAGCAGTACACGCAGCTCGGTCATTTTTAATGATGCAAAATTATGATGTGTTTTTAAAAATTGACGTGAAAAACGCATTTAATTCGGTAAACAGGGATGCCATTTTATCTGAAATTCAAAAGGAAGCACCAGAGATTTTTAATTATATTTGGCAATGTTATGGCACCCCTTCAAAATTATTGTTTGGTGATAACGTCATCGAGTCTTGCGTGGGATGTCAGCAAGGCGACCCTCTTGGCCCCGTAATTTTTAGTTTGGTTATCCAGTCAATTATAAGTCAACTAAATTCTAAATTTAATGTATGGTACCTAGATGATGGTTCTTTGGGAGGAACTGCATCAACTGTATTGGAGGACCTCCAGATCCTAATTCAACGTTTTAGTGACAATCGACTCCTTCTAAATTTTAACAAATGTGAATTATTTTTTTCGGACCACCTTACGGTTGACCAAATTTCAAATTTATCAGAAAAATTTAATAAAACTACACCTAACATAAAAATTGTCAAGAAAGAAAATTTAACATTACTAGGTGCTCCAATATTTGATGATGCAATTTCTCCCACAGTAAATTCTAAATTAGAAACATTTAACTCAATTTCGGATCGCTTATTTAATATGCAACCTCACATGGCAATCTACATTTTGCGCCTATGCTTATTCGCTCCAAAATTCTTGTACATGCTAAGATGCTGTCCTCTTTGGAAATTTCCTTTGGTAACAACAATATTAGATAATTCTTTAAAAAATTGTGTTTCGAAAATTCTAAATTTAAAATTCGACGATCACTCATGGATGCAGGCAACTCTTCCTATTAGGTTTGGTGGTTTAGGAGTCCGCACGACGGAAGCGTTAGCGCTTCCGGCGTTCTTGGCCTCTTGTCATAGTACGTGCACCCTCATCACAGAGATATTAAATAAAAATTTAGATGATGTTTGGGTGCCGCACATGGCGGAGGCCTTGGATACCTGGAGTGCTTCCTTTCCATCTGAAGACATTTTAACTTTATTGAAGGAAAGGCAGTACTCATGGGACTTACCAAACATAAAATCTGTTTTTGCCTGCCTCCTTCAGCGATGTTCAGACAGCACTGATAGGGCCCGTTTACTTGCAGTTGCTCAGAGTGAATCGGGACATTGGCTACATGCGCTGCCATCATCAAACATAGGCACCGTGCTGGATCCTGCAACTTTACGCATTGCAGTAGGGCTCCGGCTCGGTGTCGAGATGTGTGAGCCTCATATTTGCCCGTGTGGGCAGGGGGTCGACAGGTTTGGGCGACATGGCCTATCCTGTATCAAAAGCGCCGGCAGACTTTTTCGCCACGGTGCCCTTAATGATTTAATCCGTCGGGCTCTTGCCACCGCTTCAATAGCAGCTACACTAGAGCCACCTGGATTATCTAGAAGCGATGGTAAGAGACCGGATGGGATTACTTTGGTACCGTGGAGTCTGGGCCGGCCTCTGGTATGAGATGTGACCTGTGTGGACACCTTAGCGCCATCACACACGAGGATGTCCGCAGAAAAGGTTGGATCCGCGGCCGATCAGGCCCAAAGTCTCAAGCGTCGTAAATATAGTAATCTATCTGATAATTACATATTTACGGCGCTTGCAGTAGAGACGTTTGGGCCGTGGTCTTCTGACATGAAAAAATTCATGTCAGAAATGTCGCACAAACTTGTACTGGCTTGTGGTGACCTAAGAGCTGGCGGCTACTTTGCCCAAAGGTTGAGCCTCGCGATTCAACGTGGCAATGCCGCCAGTGTCTTGGGTACCATGCCACACACGGGCGTTTTAGATGAGTTATTTTATTTGCAAAACTTTTATATTTTTATATATATTTTTTGTATAATATTGTATATAGTTAGTTATAATTTTCGTTTTTTTTTTTGTTTTAGTGTAAAAATTGTGAATAACGATAATAAAAATAATATCAGTACTTGAAAAAAAAACAATAATATTATTATTTCAAAACTTATTAATGTCAGCTGCATATTATGTCATTTCTATTAGAATAAAATTTTACAGGAGTCATTAATGTCAATTTAATTAAGTATTACGCTGTCATGTCAAATTCCTTTAAACTATAAAAACATTTTTTAGTAAGCCATTCATGCAGGTGCTTTTTGAATTGAGATACTGTTAATTTTTTTAGATTTTCAGGTTTTAAAGTTTCAATTTATTATATATTTTAACACAGTGAGGAGAATTTCTTGACCTATTAACTGTTTGAGACAATGGCAATAGGTAATAGCTGTGCAGGATTTCTAGTAAGTATAAAAGTGACAGTGATCTCTTTTCATTTCAAATAGGTACATATTTTTTTTAACACAAATACATATTTCATAGATGTACAAACTACTTAGTTAATGTTTATTTATTTATTTATTTACATCTTTTTTTAAATGTATACATCTTTTTTGTACCAAAAATGCTTTACTTATATCCACCGAACTACCCCAAAGTATAATTCGGTATCTTAGATTGAATACAACAAAGCCATGATAAGCATAGAAAAAGACGTTGTTAATTGAAATTGACATATTTAGAAATATATGTGTCTGTAGCGATTAAAGAATATTTGTGAGGGTGTGACAAAATTAAAATGTGTGCGTTCTTTCCCCGCACCAGATTTGGCACAAAAATTATGTATCGAAGCGAGACGCTATGCCGTCTCTCCTGAAGAGTGAGTCAGTCACTTTGATGCTCTAAGATATTGTCACACACATGTGATAGCATTTTTTTCCTTTCGTCTTAGTTTTATTTATAGGTACAATAAGTCTGTAAGGATAGCGCTGAGGAAATTGACAGTAGTCTTTTTTTGTATGACTAGATATACATATGAGTCTTAACAAATATACTTACATACTTCATAAATATACAAGCCGGCTAAGGTAAGTATTTAGAAGTATGTCGAAAAGAGGCCTGCAGCATGTTTCTGGTGTTACGTCAGCAATAGCTCGTATACACCTGATCTGTGCTATGATGGGATGCATAAAGCAACCAGGCGCGGTCCCAGGGGGGTCACAGGGGACATGACTAGGGTTACCAACTTTTTTCAAATCAAATATAGTATTTTTGAAGTTATTGACATAAAAAATATAGTAGATGTCAAAAAAATGAAAAAAAAAAAAATAGTATGTGGTTAAAATTGAATTAACGCACATAGACAGAGGCAGAGGACCTACGCCTACGCCTACCGCGACATGTTCGATGACTCGAGAGCTCAGGAGCTAGCGAAAATATAGTAGTTTCGCCTACTATATTATATTTTTTAGAAATATAGTATTTGATCCCTTAAAATAGTAGGATACTATATTATATAGTAATATAGTGTAGTAAAGGTGTCCCAAATAGCCAATTTGGGACACCTTTTCCCCCAAATTTCTTTGTGACCCCCAAAATTTCTTGGTGCTCCCCCTCCCCCAGTTGAAGGCTGCGACCGCACCTGAAAGCAGCCATAATAATAAAATCTTGCTAGATGTGTGTGTGCTCAATTTCACAACCGTTTTTTGTTCTTCGTACCTAGAACCATCCTTACTTCTCAATAAGAGTGTACAAAATTAGATGATGTATTGTCAATCTACGTTGAAACAAATCATCGAGGATTATAAATAAGCTTAGATTTTATAACAGATCGGTGCTCTAAATACAACTTTGGCATTCACCTAACGTTGGAAACTTCATTTGCTCAAAAAGAAACTCTGTATCGAAACGAAGTGAGAAAGTTTATCGTAAAAGTTTATTGTTAACTTTGTTAAAGAAAGTTACGTATGTCGAACCTACTACACGTTATACAGAAACTTAAACAACTGAATTTTTAAATTGACTTACCTGTGAGCAAATGATTTTTTTAATTAATCGCTTGCATTCTATACTAGCTTCCCAATGCCAATTATTTAAAAAAAATATTTTTTTCTTTTAAAAATGCTTGTAGTTTTTTGCCCGTCTCTCGGAATATCACAATTTGCCATGAATCTACTTGACGTTCGCGATCGTATCGAACGATTACTGAGAGCTGGTACATGCAACACATTCACATTTGCGAGTATTATCTGTGAAATATTATATTATACAACACACATACATACATACATTAAACATGACGTCGAAGTTGCAACACGAAAATGCCTTTGTGAGAGTTGCATCAATGCAAAAACAAAAGATTTACGCAATGGGTGACCGCTAGCAACAGAAAATTCAAGTGAGCTTTCGTGCTTCGGAGGGCACGTTAAGCCGTCGGTCGATTATAGATAGATAACAGTCGTTAACCCTTGTCGGCAGCGCTGATAAGCAACGATTATGAGCAGCGATGGCCGAGTGATCAGGACTGCGGTTTCCGACGCGGGAGGTGCCGGGTACAAATCCTCGACGCGCACCTCTGACAAAAAAAATTTGTTATAATCGATGAAATGTATCGCTGCTCCACAGTGATGGAAAATATTGTGATATTTAATTTAAAATGATGTTTTCCATCGTCGTGCCTGAAGAAAGCTCATAATTTCTCAAACGACTATGAACTATGGCCTGAATCCCTCTCAGTTGTTAGAGGAGACGTGTACTCAGCAGTGGGACATGAAAAGGTTGAAAAAACACCCTTGTCGGAGATCCTATAGGCGCTTCGAAATCATCCAACAGCGGGTTGACCGCCAACCCGCATCTTCACCACCCCGTATTGGAGCAGTATGATGGAGTAAGCTTCAGGCCTCCCCAATAATGAGCAGAGAGCCTTGTCTCCCGTGGGACGTAAATAGGGTTGCAGCTAACCAGCCAAGAGTTGTGTCACCGCCTTTCGATAATCGGCCTATAACTCAAGATTACGCCACGGGCGCTGCGCCAGGCATTACTGTCACTCCATTAGTATTTATCGCCTGGTAATTACTTGCACATTGTGTCTAATTACTGTGATTCCCATAATAATTATTACTATTAGTATTTATTGTCTTGATTGGTAGTTATTTGTATATTATGTTTTATTAATATGACTAGCTTTCCGACCGCGCATCGCTCGCGTAGGCTACACATATTTTTCTATGGGAATGACTTATTTTACCCGGGTAAAAAGTAGCCTATGTCATCCTCTAGACTCCCAATTCTTTTTATACAAAAAATCATGTCAATCCGTAGCATGAATTGGTTTAAATTTTCTGTAAATGTTACAAGTAAATCTGTAAATCAAAAAAAGTGTGTACCTATTTATAAAGTATGTCAACACTTGGATCCCATGACACCAAGCCATTGAGCAAGATGAGCGCTCGTACCAGGAGACTCTTACGAATCGAATCGGAGTCGAGCTAGGACATAGTTGTCCGGGATGTATAGCGAGATAAGTCCTTACACTGACGGGGTTCTGACGGGAATGTTATGGCTATATTATAAAGTTTTGTACCCCGTGTAATGTTATCTTCATATTTTGTATTTTCAACCATTTATGTCCCACTACTGGGCACAGGTCTCTTTTCGAGGTATTTAGGCCATAGTCCACCACGCTAGCCAATTGTGGATTGGTGGACATCTTCAAAAAATTATGAGGTTCTCTCAGGCATACACGGTGATAGAAAAGATAGAATTACTTAGAATAATAACGTTGAGAACGTCAGTCTTCATACAAGTGCGCTGTCAAAATTAAACCACTAAATATATTCCTACAGCTGTCACATCTGACAAATAAAATATTTTTATTTTGACCAAATTAACTATAAAATACTACAAAATATTAAAAACACTGTGAAAAGTTATTCTATTAGATAACTTTTGTTTAAAAAAAGTGTTGTGATAAAATTTAACCTTACGGAGCGGCCCGGCGTTTGGTGCCATTAATGGCACCAATCAACATGCTTCAATTTGTGCGCGCGAATTTGGTTTCTATAATGTAATTGTAATTATTCTAAGTAGAATTAATTAAATCATAATGTTTTTTCTTCTTATTTTCATAGTACATGTATCTCCCTCCAGGCAATCTTATTAGTTTAGGGTCAGTTACAAATACCTACATATACATGTATAACTAACATAATGGCTAACTGGGAATAGCCCGGTCAAGTTTCAGTATATTTGGGGATCGTGTGAGTTTTGGCTAATGTATAAGCAAATATGTCGGGTAACCATGCTTTTATAACCCATCCGTTTCAAAAATAACAATCTTTTGATGTTTGTTAAAATTTTCTGATAATGTTACTTGACTTAAAGTTGTAAAAACTAACAGCGTTATTTATAAAAACTCATTAAATAACTATCTACTACTAGTACTAGAACTGATATCGTTACATGTCCCGGACAAGTATGTTGGAGCTCGACGTCGGAAGCTGTTTGCAGTGCCACGGAGCAGACTTCTTATTGTGAAGGAGTCTCCTGTGATGCGAGCACTGACCTTGCTCAATGGATTAGCGTCATGGGGTCCAAGTATTGATATATTCTGCACACCACTTGCTGAAGTTCGCAGCTCGGCAGGAGCATTCATTGCAAAGCTTTAAAACGAATTGGATGTATTCTGTTATGTTTTATGGCTTAATTTATGTTAAAATAATAAAAATAATAATAAAAGAAAATAAAAATCTTGTCATTATTTAACTAATTAAATAGCCCTTAAATAGTAAGTAATTAAGTGAGGAAGTTTAATTTTAGAGAATAATGATGTTTGAAACAGATGGTAAGCACTAAGCACGTTTATAAATGGTCATTCTTTTATATAAACATTAATTTAAATATTTCTTAAAATTCACGTAACATTTATGAATAAGACACTAACATTTTACTGTATATACTATCTTTTGCATAATAATATATTTTACGAATGGTAATTGAATTAAAATAGAATTGAAGTTTATTTTTTCTTTCTTAAAACCATGAAATCACATGTACATGTAACGAAAGTTGCAGACGAAAATGAAACATATCTGCTGTAAGAATCTTTACCGTGGTTCCAACTTCGTAACGTACCGTTCCCGAAATTGTTTTGACAAAAGAAAACCTTTCGTTTTCTTGTTGAATTATTTAACTTAAAAATAAATATAAAATCAAAGTTAATATTTCGATTTACTATAAATGGGTCTTTTAATCATTAAATAAAAAAATGTTTTCAATATTTTTTACGCACACACATTATAACACGCGCGAGCGAGAAAATGGATCGATAAGACACAAACGTCTTATCTATCCATTTTCATTCCATTCAAGTTCCAAAAACTTGCGCGAGACGCAAGAAATTCATGTGGTCTAGAGTTCTGCTAAGCAGTAATATTCCTACGACAACTAAATTCGTATAGCGCCAGACGACGAACTATTTAGCTATTAGTTCGTCGTTCAACGTTCGTTGGTGCTTTGTTCATAAGGTTAAACATAGTTTAGACACTTCGAACTGTTTAACTGTGAATATTCGTAATATCTTCCAACAACTCAAAATATTCTGAATATAATATACTTGCATATGTTTTAGGCAATTTTCCCACTAAGTAATTCCTGAAGTATTAAATTTACATTTTGATAAATGAAAACGATTAAACTTTAATTATTTTAAACCTTAAATTACCTACTAATCAATAGGTACAACTACATTACTAATATGATTTTGTAACTTGTGGCTTTCATCCAGCTCGTGTATAAAAAGTCACTAGAGGCATAATATCTAACCAACTATCTAAGTTCCAATATTTGAGCGAAGCAAGAAAAAATTCCTCTGATCTAAAGTGCTGCTAAGCAGTAAAGTTCTTTCGACAACTAAAATCGTTTTGCGCCAGGCGACGAACTATTTAGCTGCTAGTTCGTCGTTCAATGTGCGTTAGTGCTTTGTTTATTAGCTTGAACATAGTTTACATACTTCGAACTGTGAATGTTTGTGATCTCGGAACCCAACAACTCAAAATATTCTGAATATAATATACTTGCATATGTTTGAGGCAATTTTCCCACTAAGTACTCGTAATTTCTGAAGTTATTATATTTACATTTTTATAAATTAAAGCAACTAAACTTTAATTATTTCAAACCTTAAATTACCTACTAATCAATAGGTACAACTACATTACTGCATTGATTTTGTAACTTATGGCTTTCATCGACGAGTTCCCCGTGAACCAACCGCCAGCTGGTATATAAAAAGTCACTAAAGGCCTAAACTATCTACGAAGTCCCAATACTTGAGCGAAGCAAGTAAGAAATTCCCCTGATGTAAAGTGATGCCAAGCAGTATAAAGTTCTTACGATAACTAAAATTGTTAAGCGCCACGCGACGAACTATTTAGCTATTAGTTCGTCGTTCATTAGTGCTTTGTTCATAAGCTTTAACATAGTTTAGTTTAGACACTTCCAACTGTGAATGTTTGTGATCTCTGAACCCAACAACTCAAAATATTCTCATTATAATATAAGGTAATCGTCCATAATGTAGTCAGCGTACTAGTACTCGTCATTCCTTAAAAAAACGGCCTAAAGTTATACTTTTACTATAACCGGTACCGGACATTGCCAAACTGACAATAATATGGACATTTACCTTACTAGCATAATAATAATAATATATTTGAGGCAATTTTCTCACTAAGTAATTCCTGTATTATTAAATTCATAATTATTTTGATAAATTAAAGTTTATATTGACGTGACTTTGAAATTACTAATTAATAAGTATACTAATCCAGAGCGATCGTAATGTATCTTTCATCCATCTGGCAAACAAAAATCACTAAAGTCCTAACACCTAACCTACTATCCATTCTATCCAAGTTCCAATACTTACGCAAGACGCAAGAAATTCCTCTGATATAAACTTCTGCTAAGCATTAAAGTTCCAACGACAACTAATATCGTTTAGTAGATGACTAAGTATTTAGCTATTAGCTATTAGTTCGTAATACAACGTGCGCTGGTGCTTTGTTCATAAGCTTGAACATAGATTAGACATTGCGAATTGTTTAACTGTGATTTCGTAATCTCTTAGCCCAATAACTCAAAATATTCATTAATATATTATTTAACTAGCTTTCCGCCAGCGTCTTCGCCCGCGTGGACCTGTTTTATAGGTTCCCGTAGGATAAAACCATCCTATGTCCTTTCCCAAGGTCCACTCTATCTGTGTTCCAAATTTCATTAAAATTAGTTCAGTAGTTTAAGCGAGAAAGCGACGCAGAGAGACAGACAGACAAAGTTACTTTCGAATTTATAATATTACTAGGGATATACCACCATATGTTTGAGGCAATTCTCCCACAAAGTAATTTCTTAGTTTTAAATTCATATTGTAACAGTTTTTCAGTGATAGGTTTGTGCAGCTATGGTCATGTAAATGACCATAGTAAGGCTGAGTGTTGTTCGTAAAAATTACACTACAGCCTCGATTTATTTACATTTTTATATAATTTTCTTTTCAACATTAATAATTATGTATTATACGAGTATGTCTATATTATTATGCATTTTTAACTATATATGTATTGCTTTAATTTTTCGTATAAAATAGTGTGCGTGCTGTGCCCCGCGGTATCACCCGCATTAATTTTTTTAAAGTCCTATTTTACCACTGATAATCCAAGAATATATGTACAACGTTTCATGATGATCGGTTGATTAGTTTTCGCGAGAAAGAGGACAAACAAACTTACTTTCGCATTTATTATATTAGTAGGATGTTTCGTCTTCTTCTTCTACTTGATAAATTAAAGTTTAAATTGACATCACTCTGATCTGATAATCAATATGTATACATATGTACATAGGTGCTAAAATTACAACGATCGTAGGCTTATCTTTCATCCACCTAATGTATAAAAATTCATTAAAGGCCTAACATTTAACCAACTATCCAAGTTCCAATACTTGAGCGAAGCAAGCAAGAAATTCCTTCGATCTTAAGTGCTTCTAAGTGGTAAAGTTTGGACAAAAATTCGAAATCCTAAGCGCCAGGCGACTATCTATTTAGCTATTAATTTGTAGTTCGATGATAGCTGATGCTGTGTTTGTTATGTAAAATAATACCTATATATAACCATGTTTTGCATACAAATACAATGAACATAGAGAAATATGCGATGTTTATGGCAGCAACAGATTTATACTGTCCCTATTTAATTCAGTTAAGTAATTTTTAAGTCTGACAAAACAAATGACAAATGACTGACAAACAACTTGATATTGAAGTTTAAAATTGTGCTTTAAAATCTATATGGAATATAAAATAAAATATAGGAATACACGCTACGCTACCTAATGCTCCAAGAAAATGAATAAATATTTTGTACTAGTACTGTAGAGGCTATATAATATAAACCTTTTATTTTCCATTCTTCCATGCTTTTCACTCATATCGATATAAATACGACGCCTGAAGGATTCTCCCTTTACCCCATGCAAATGCGCTTATCCGCACGTGTTGTGTATAAAGACCGTAGTAGGGTGACCACGTATCTAGTTTTGTATGAGATATGTATATTCTCGTTTTCAGGATAACTGGCTGATAATATTGTGTAGAATAGAAGCGATTATAGATCGTCTAGAATAAGATAGCAGCCATTTTACCTTGTCGGAGACCATATAGTATAGTCATATCGATATAAATACGACGCCTGAAGGATCCCTTTACCCCATGCAAATGCACTTATCCGCACGTGTTGTGTATAAACACCATAGTAGGGTGACCACGTATCTAGTTTTGTATGAGATATGTATATTCTCGTTTTCAGGATAACTGGCTGATAATATTGTGTAGAATAGAAGCGATTATAGATCGTCTAGAATAAGATAGCAGCCATTTTACCTTGTCGGAGACCATATAGTATAGTCATATCGATATAAATACGACGCCTGAAGGATCCCTTTACCCCATGCAAATGCACTTATCCGCACGTGTTGTGTATAAACACCATAGTAGGGTGACCACGTATCTAGTTTTGTATGAGATATGTATATTCTCGTTTTCAGGATAACTGGCTGATAATATTGTGTAGAATAGAAGCGATTATAGATCGTCTAGAATAAGATAGCAGCCATTTTACCTTGTCGGAGACCATATAGTATAGTCATATCGATATAAATACGACGCCTGAAGGATCCCTTTACCCCATGCAAATGCACTTATCCGCACGTGTTGTGTATAAACACCATAGTAGGGTGACCACGTATCTAGTTTTGTATGAGATATGTATATTCTCGTTTTCAGGATAACTGGCTGATAATATTGTGTAGAATAGAAGCGATTATAGATCGTCTAGAATAAGATAGCAGCCATATTACCTTGTCGGAGACCATATAGTATAGTCATATCGATATAAATACGACGCCTGAAGGATCCCTTTACCCCATGCAAATGCACTTATCCGCACGTGTTGTGTATAAACACCATAGTAGGGTGACCACGTATCTAGTTTTGTATGAGATATGTATATTCTCGTTTTCAGGATAACTGGCTGATAATATTGTGTAGAATAGAAGCGATTATAGATCGTCTAGAATAAGATAGCAGCCATTTACCTTGTTGGAGACCTTTGGGGCGCTTTTAAAATATCCGGTATCGGGTAGGCTATTTACCTCCAACCATCATTGGAGCAGCGTGATAAGATTCACCCGGGTATAGGTGAGACCGCTGCCCAACAGTGCGATCTATAAACGATTGGTTACAATGTACCTGTTATATCATTGTCACTACGAAATAGGCATTAATTTTTATTTATTCATTTATATATAAGCTTAGATCTCAGTTGCGTTACATCGATCCGAATTACAGGATCATATAATTCGTTAGAGTAGTGAATCATACTTAAAAATGTGTCGATATCACATAAAATTATGATTAAATAAATTTAAATGAATATTGACAAAGTATTTTAATAATAATATAATAATCTTTAATTCAGATTTTGTTTCCATATTATGTTAGTAGTTGACAACTTATAGCTAATGTTAGTAAGAAAAGTCAATCATAAATATTTTACCATTACATTAACATTAAATCATAAATGTTTCACAAAATTATTTATGTCACATTAACACACACAGTATTACACAAAGAGTAGAATTTGGTAACCTAATAAAATACTCCGCGCTTTTTTATCGCAAAATCAATTTCAAACTCCATAACAGTCAACTTTTTAGCGTACGAGAGTAAACCGACACACATGCAACGTACCGTTTGCAGTACTAGGGTGACGTAGAATAACTTGATAACTTTTATTAATGTTGTTTCGAATTAAGAAGTTTCTCTTGTGGGTTCATCCACCTGCCACCCTCGCTTCCGGTATCATGTCTTCCGCCAACAATTTTATATATTTTTGACGTGGACTTCTTAAAGAGGGTAGGCAAAAAATTGATGGAATCAATTGGACGGAAATAGCATCTTGTTTTTCAAGTTTAAGATAGAAAATAATGCGCGCCAATTGTGCGTCATCGTTAACAACCCATTAAATATTCAATTGATGGGATCAGGGCTATTCTTTTTAGGATTGAAAAACATTCAGGTCATAATCCACCTCTACTCCAATCTACATTAATCCAAATCTACAATTATTATATCTAAAATGCACATAATTGGGTTTTGATGGAGTTATGAAATAGATAACACAAATAAAATTAAAATAGTAGTATTAAGTAATCTGTATATATAAAAATGAATCCCATTTTCCCTTGGTCACGACATCACGCGTGAACAGCTGGACCGATTCTGCTGATTCTTCTTTTGTTGTGTATGTTATTGGCAGAAGAAGGTCCATATGTAAGAAAACATTAAGGAAATTGCACGAAAAAGTAGAAAATTTAAAAATACTTAATCACTATCAAATTCGAATGCAATATTCACATTCACATTTAAGACAGGACAACGTCCTTCAATTTTGACACACATGAAATATTCAGAGAGCTCAGCAATCAAAATTTGTAACCATTTTCTAATATTATGTTTTAATTACCTCATATCAGCTAAATTTATTAGTGTTTGAAATCCACAATGAATTGTTGCACAGTATTAAAAAAAATAGCGTTGATCATCAGTTATGGCAATATTTAAGGAATGTTGAAAGTTGTGAATGATTTTTTTTAAATGAAAACTCTTGAACTTGCAAAATGTTAGTTTCTATTTTTAACGACTTTCATACTTGATACACCGAGTTACAAGTTTTGCATGACTAAACACTGTGCAACTTATCATTAATTGACTGCTTGCTTCTTATTTTTTATGGTTTTAGAAAAGTTATTGCAGTGAATATTTCTTTTTAAATTGAGGTAAGTACCTTCTGCGCCAAACGATAAGAAATCCTGCTGACTGAGAAAAAATATTTCTATACTCCACCAATTTGACAGAATATAAAAAAAATGCTATTACAAAAATTTTGTACTTTTCGTCGCTAACCTCTCGAAATTGCTCTCGGAATCAAACGTTAAAACTAGATATGTCATTATTTTATTTTCTTCCATGACAGATTATTGGACAGTAACCTAAAAACTTCATAGATAAAATACTTAAAAAATACTCTTCATGCATTTGTTGTAGGTTTATGTACAATGTAGGTAGTTTCTCATAGCAACTAAGTTGACTAGCTCGGGATTGCTCTCCGTAGGTGGAAGTTATGAATATAAGCTACAATAAGACTAGATACAGTAAGAACAGATCAGCTACCGAATCGTAAGAGGCGAATAAATGTGAACTTCTGGAGTTGTGGGTAGCGGTTTGGAGCACCGCGGATGGAGGACATCAGCACGTTCTACTGGAGATATCGGAATCCTCTGAGCACAGAGGCAGGCCACAGAGGAGGTTTTAGTGCGGTATAAATCTCACATAACCCGGTGTCACTCCTCAATCTGACACGTACCTTGCGAAGATTCCTTCCCGAAAACACAAAAGTTACCTCGGCATTAACAATATGAAATGTGATGTCCTCCATGTAATCACAAAAGGCGACTAAGTACATGCTTTGAGGTATACACGGCTATAGTGGGAGCTCGGACCAACTGCCACGGGAAAAACGCCGGCGTGTTCGGCCGCACGACTCTTGGCGGAGCTTACCTATTAACCACCATAATAATTATTTTTACAAATTCGATTTCAGTATTTATATCGGGTCAGCTAGTTCTACATAAATTAAAATATAGTAACCTAATTAGAATTTTCAAAGCTCTACTAATATTTGCAAACCTCTTTACCTTATATCACGAACTTAACGTTTATCTCTGTAAGTAACCAAAGTGCAAATTAAAGCTATTGGCTTATTTTTTTTAATGCTGTAAATAACCAGTGCACAAAGAGTATGTACTCGACGCTTTCTTATGCATAAACTATTTTCAAAAAGAAAATTTAAATATTAAATATCAGCAAAATCCTTATTTTACCGAACGTCTTGCCACTTTAAAATATTATGGATCGATTGAATATTTATATAACGTACTAGAAGTTTGATATCGCATAGGAATATCCACGCCCCAGGGAAATGTATGGTGTTTACGATCGTCGCCTGCTTTCAGAAGATTATTGATATATTTTTAGACTCAACTAGACGTGCTCTGCGATTTCCCTCGTGTTAGATATTAACAATACCGTAAAATTTATATCGCGAGCATGGCCCGTGAAGCGCGCATGGCCCAGCGGCGTAGAACCGCCGAGCCATGCCAAACGCAGGTATGAGATGGGTGACCGTTACTGACAAAAAAAACCTGCGCGTTTGCATGTTTCGGAGGGCACGTTAATCTGTCGGTCCCTGTTGTCGATAGATAACAGTCGTTAAACCTTGTCGTAGGCCTTATGTTTGAAAACATCCGACGACGGGTTGGCCACTAACCCGCATCTCCTCCAACTCGCATTGGAGCAGCGTGGTGGAGTAAGCTCCAGGCCTGCCTAATAATGGAGAGACCCGTGCCCAGCATTGAGATGCAAAAAGGGTTGCATCCAAAATAGCCGGATGAGAGAATAGAATATTTGTTGGAATCTGTTGACATATGACATAGGAGAATAAGCGCCATATATCTGTAAGGTGCTAGTTTCCTCGTAATATTCGTTGTCACATCAAACCTCAAACCATTTCTTATCGTTAGATCCTAACGTTATTAAACTTAAAAACTTAAGTTAGGCATCCATCAAAAACTGCATTCAGTTCAAAACAGTGATGTTTGCGTGATATGTGTACAAACATAATATATGCACAGATTTACCACAAATTACGTATCGGCGGATTTTGTGGATTTACAGACAAAAATTATAAAAACTCTCTTATTGACTTAATGTGCTCTAACAAACACCCTCATATTTGTTTTTCTTTAATATCTGAAATTCTCGGAGAAAAACTTGAAAAACCGAACTTACTAGTTCTAAAAACCCGCTTTATGAGTCAAAACATCTCAAGCCTTTGACATATAATAGCAGCTGTTATATGCTGGTATTTATATATATCTATCTTGCCTAACTTAACGCGTATGAAACAGATATTTTGCCGTTAGCGATGACCCACCCAAGACTTTACCGCACCCAACATTGCAATACTTTGTAAAGTTGAACACGCCATGGCAAGCCGCTAGTAAAATAAAATGATTTCTTTCTGTTCTCACGAACTAATAATATTTTAGTCGTGCGGTCATGTGTACGTAATATGACGCAAGTTATATCCAAGCTCATCCCCGGGGAAATGAAAACCAATGACCTTTCAGGCCAATTGGAACGCCATTTTCGAAGAGTTTTCTTGTGTAAGGCACTGTGAACATTGCAGACGTGAAGCGAATATTAATATAATAGCAAATTTCATAGGTGACATTAATTATTTTCATCGCCATCATAGAAGAATCAAACATTTGCTTAATTCACAGAGCTCCTAATCAGCTTATTTATTATTTATTTATTTAACTCTTTATTATACACCATGATGAGAAAAATGAATTTTGAGACAAATCAAAACAGAGAAACTGAGTACAAATGGTGGCCTTATCGCTAATCAACGATTTTTTCCAGGCAACCACAGGCAAGGAGTTAAAGACAGAAAAGTTGATGAAGAGGTAGGGTGTACACTACAGCGCTACAAATAGTATACATGATGTCAAGTATGTACAATGATAGATGATGTACAGATTATGAAACTTAAAAACTAATTCTAGTACTTTTATAAAGAAAACCAATTTTTCCTGCTTTTTTTCATTTATTTTAAAATCCCATTTCTGGGTTAGAAGCTGATGAAAATGAAATGAAAAGTAAACATCTAATAAGTAATTAAAGTGGTTATAGCCAAGTAATAAAATAATCTGTACATACATTTAAAAACTACTTTATATTTTATTTTTATTCCCCATAAAATATGACATTTACATACCTCATGTAGGTAAATATGAAGAACTAATTACATACGAACGAAAACCTTTATCTTTGTCAAGTTAGTCTACCGACTCTATTTAATTCATTTCGATTAATCGCTTATTCGGTTACAGTCAAACAAGTAACTAAGGGTCGTCTGTGGGGAAAAGCAGTTACTGATTCGATATGCCTCGATATTGCTTGTTGTGGTTTATTTTTCATGTACCTCGTAAAGGGTTCTGAAAGATAGGGTGGGCGTTGATAACATGGTTACATTGTAATATCTACATTTGGAGTTGAAAAGGCGAATCGCTCATTTTGTACAATTTTATTCAGTGTTATCGGTGAGTTTTCGTGAAAATTGTCCAAAATTACTTTTTTTTAACCTTTTTTATGTCCCACTACTGGGCGTAGGTCTTCTCTCATAAGTGAGAGGGATTTAGGCCATAGTCCACCACGCTGGCCAAGTGCGGATTGGTGGACGTCAAGCTTTCGAGAAATTATGAATTTCTCTCAGGCATGCACGGCGATGGAGAACATCGTATTAATTAAATATCACGATATTTTCCATCACCGTGGAGCAGCGATAAATAAATAAAATTACGTTTATTCAGTCGTAATTTTGGAATAAAAAGGTGGTTTGTTCAAATTAGTCGTAATTTGAAGGCAGTATGGAGGTTATATGGAGTTAAACAATCGCTGCAACATAGGATATCTACAAAATCAACATGAACATACAAACGAGCAAGATTCAAGTCTTGTCAGAGGTAATGTGCATACACTGCACTGTTACTACAGATGGTGATGGTCGAGTCATTGAAGTTTGGTTCGTAACCTCACATTTTCATCTAAAATACTTACAATTAATATTCTTCACGGCCGACATGGGCACTTTACAATCTGTATTTCTCAAGTCAAACTAATGGGAGCAGCAGATTGCGTTTATTGCCCCGATTGGCAGTCTATTGCGCCACAAGGGTCGTCAAAATGTAACCTTTTTTTGGTATCGGGGGGAAACCTTCAAAAGGTACCCAGCACCTTGGGAGAGGATACCGGGTTATGTGGGATTTGTACCGTACTAAAACCCCCTCAATGGCCTGCCTCTGCGCTTAGGGAGGACTCTGGGATCTCCAGTGGAACGCACTGGTGTCCTCCACGCGCAGCGCCCCAGGACGGTCCTATCTTCGGGAGAGCAGATGCGCTCTCCTGCACCCTCAGGCGCTCACGGTGGCATGCGGCCACGCACACACCGCCGTCCTTACCGGGGCTGCTGGCTAGGCGGGTCGAGCTCCCACTCTCGCCGCCCAAAACCCTGGATGCCCCCTTTTAGTCGCCTGTTACGACCATGCAGGGGATACCGTAGCTCTATTCTTAATCCCGAAGCTACAAGGACTTGTCAAAATATAACCTATCCTACTTTTTTTCTAGTATCCATCCAAAACAACGCTTTTAGTCTGCAAATCTAAAAGTGAATTACCGGTTCGAATTCAGTCCACTACACGCATGGCGGGCGCAACGCACCTGCGTTTTGCGCGATGCAATCATGTATCGCGTGTCGACAGAAGACCTGCCCTACACGTTGCGAGAAATCGTTCAGAGATCGGCCGATTTTTCTCTGAACAGAGAAATCGGAAGCCCATAGTGCCTCCACACGTCACCGATATCTGATTCGATCGTCAGTTTTCCGCAGAAGTTCGCACAATAAACATGTTATCAAGATGAAAAATGATGATGACGCTCTTGCGTTATTTATTTATTTATTCATTTAAACATTAGTGTGAGGCATTTAGTACAATATTTGCAGGTCTTAATGCATAATACGAGTTCAAATAAATGCTACCTTTTCAGGCTTCACACATCATAATATTGTAAACTTACAAAATAGAATATTAAAACAGTAATTATGTAAGGAACTGAATATTTATCATTAAATGTCAATAATACAATTATAATATTGTTATATAACGACGACCCCTGTGGCGCAATGGTTATCATGCCAGTCTGCCGAGAGGGTCCCGGGTTCGATTCCCGGCGAAGTAGAAATTTGAATTCGGTCTGGGTGTTTGTGTTTGTGTCTGTGTGTGTGTCCATGGCACCCACGACACAGGGTATATCTGCCTTACTGTGGGGGCTTTGAGTGTGAAATATTTATTATTTATTATTATAATAATGTCCGACAAAATAAACGAGGGCTGTTTGATAAGTCGTTTTAAAAAGTTAAAAATATATTTTTTGAAACAATTATTGTTTAAGTCTAAAATAATCGTAACTTTTCAATTTATCAGGTAGTTGGTTGTGTATTCTAATTGTCATAATAAAACTATTTCCAGATGTCAAAGATAACTTGGTTCGATGTATGTATGTATGTACATTCATATAATTTGTGACTATTTAGAGTGCGCAATTTGCGGGTGTAGATTTCACTTGGATGCGATAGTAGGGGCCTAATTATGTGCTTAAAGGAAAAAAATCGAGGAGCATACATATTATTGCATAAAGCACGCTTTGTCCGAAAACAAGCGGGGTCCGAGACGAAGCCGGCGAACTGTCGAGTGCCGAGCCGAGTTCAGCCGAGCGATCCCGAAGCCTCCCGAACCGCCGACGAACGATTTCTCTGATGAAATTTCATACTGCCGACGACGTACGAGAAATTGAAACGAATCGGAACGATTTCCATCCACACGTTGCGAGAAATCTGAAGAAACAGGTTTCTTCAGAGAAATCTGAAGTAATCTGACCGATTTATCGCAACGTGTAGGGCAGGCATTAGGCGCCTACAGCTAAAACTCCATTTTCAGCAGCTGCGGATGTGATACACATTACTGAATTTTGCGTTAATATGAGTACACCACTTCTAGCTTAGCAGTATTATCGTAAGATTAACACAATTACGGTGTACATTTTTTTAATTTTGACAGGACGTAAAGTCGTTAACATCTGTGATGGTGTCGTCTGAACAATGAATACCTTGTTGCACGCATGCAAAAGTGGACAGTTTATGAAGGGAAATAAATATGGATCAATCAAAAATAAAAGTAGTAAAAGAAACATGTGAATATGTACTATCTTCTATCCCTTAGTCTTGTACGCATGTTATTTTTAATGACACACACATCTAGATGGTACTACTGTGTTCTTCTTTCTATTGTTCTGAATAAATCAAGCTAGATGACACTGTTCCGGCTTCTGAATCACGCTAACGATATTACTAACCAGGTTGTATAAGTAGTTTAGCCTCGCCACGCCGTTAATCAACCGCGTTACATGTTTCACAGCAAAATGTACTTTAACATAAGATAAGAAACTCAAGCAGTGTGTTCCGTGACTATCGGTTAGAAAAGTTACAATTTAAATTTGTAAATCTTTCGCATCCAAAATATTAAATTTTTCATGCCCATATACTATTTACGAGCCCGTGAATCGTCCATACCACGCATGAGCGGTGCGGCGGCATCGGCGGCAAGCGATGCTACGTGTAGCCAGCAATGTATCGTGTTTTAACCGAAAACAAGGCTGCAACTAAACCTCGGTTTTAGTAACAGCTGGTATTGTATTAACCAATTTTAAAAAAAATGGTTTAAAGTAGGCCACTCTTAACGTGCTCTCCGAAGCAGAAATGCGCATGAAATTTCACCCATCTCACACCCGACCACGCCCGTTTGGCTTAGTTGCATAGATCGCTTGCGTTCTACGCAACTTTAGAAGAAATTTTGAGAAACATCATAATATTACCAGTTCCATACCAATTTTCGTTCTAAACGGACTCCTGTTATAATGCGTTTTCCGCAATATAATCCTGACACACGTGTCGATAAGCACATTTGCATGTGTTGGCGCGAAGGCAATGCTCCGAGCGTCGATTGTCGCGAGCAGTATTGAATAAATTTTAATATTTCATAAAGCACACTTTGAAAGCTATTATTATATTACAACTGAGAAAGGCAAAAATATATATATTCAGGAAATAGTGATATGTGTATATGTGTATGATGTATGTATGTAGCCATTGAAAGCATTATATTGCAAAAAACGTTAACATTAACCTGGCAGCTGCCCCATTACCCCCCCCTGTCTCCCCCCACCTCCGTACGCCCACGAACATAGGCTACTGCGGCTTTTTATCCAGGGGAAAATATCTTAAACTTACCTATGGAGAAAAAGGGTAAACCAAGTGAGCGGAGCGGCGGACGGAAACCTAGTTTCATATAAAACCAAAGAAGAAACTTTGAGAAATGTCATAACATTATCAGATGCGTTTTTCGCAATATAATCCTGACACACGTGTCGATAAGCACATTTGCATGTGGTGGCGAGAAGGCAATGCTCCGAGCGTCGATAGTCGCGAGCAGTATTTAATAAATTTTAATATTTCATAAAGCACACTTTGAAAGTTATTATTATATTACAACTGAGAAAGCGAAACGTGAATACATGTACATATCGACACCTGCAAGGAAAAACATCGTAATTCATTTTTAGTAACTTTATAGGAGAGCGCGTTAAAGTTTGAAAAAAATATTAGTCACTTCTGTGATGTCCTAGCGCCATTCACACTAGAAAGTTTTAGTCAAAAAGGGATAATTTATATTACTGTATGATTAATATGCTATTACTATGTTAATTTTACTACCTTTTATGAGTTACAATGACGTTGCACGATATAAACTTTATATAATGACATTGTAACTCAGATATACAATTCAATTTTGTACGCCTATGTTTGCTTCATAGAAAAAAAAATTGTAAGTCTGACTTACAATGCGCAACATGTATTTTAATATTTTTAATCTGTTTTGAAGTTACCATAAGTGTCTTCTTCTTCGTCGTTTCGCTCTTGACAGAGCGGTCGTGGTCACGATGATTTCTGTTGAAACGCTGGTGTTATTCGCCGTACAATTTCCCTCCATTTGGCTCTGTTGGATGTTAATCTGAAGCACTCGTTAACTGGACCTCCTACTACCGACTTAATTTGATCGGTCCACCTCATAGGTGACCTACCACGAGGTCTGTTCCCCTCCACTCTACCCTGGACGACCAAACGCTCAATGGAGTTGTTATTTCGCCTTGAGACGTGACCGAACAACCCAAGTATACGGGACTGTACTATGTCAGACAGACGCTGTGTGATGTCGAGTTCTTGGAGTATAGAAGCGTTCGTCCGGAACTCAGTCCAAGATACTCCAAGCATTCTTCTCCAACACCACATCTCTAGAGCATCCACCTTTTTCTTTTCCAGGTGGATGCTCTAGAGACCATAAGAGACCATAAGTGTAAACCAACTGAAATAATTTAATTATATTTAATATTATAATATGTAAAAATAACAATTATATGGTAATTAAGGGTAAGGTAAAAAAATGCTTTTTTCGATTGGTGCACTGTGGACCAAAACACATCAATTATTACTAATTATAGGCGTAATCTGGTAGGCGGTAGAACTATTATGGTTCGCTCGGGAAGTACCACCGCTGCACCCACTTCTGCCGTTAACCAATACTATTGTGTTTCGGTGGTAAGGTGCAGTTGCCGGCCTTACGTACATGAGGCGACCACCACTTAACACCACGTGGCCTACATGCTCGTCTGCTACACCATTCAAATAAAAAAATATATATCATTAACTTCAGTAAAGCTTTGGTATTTAAAAAGCTATAATCAATTTTTATAGTTACTACTACTACATTACTACCTAATTCCACGTTTTGTGTAATATTTAAATCGCTTATTTAAAATAGTTTGTAGATATTGTTTTCAATATTGTCCAAATGGATTTATTTAACATAATAGGGTTCATTTCACATTAATGTTTGTATAGTGCGACAACGAACTCGTGTATTTTTTTTAAGAACTATGTTAATATGTCTTTATGAGAAGAAATGTCTTTAAACCTAACCTAAACCTAATTTTAGATTTACTTCAGGTAGGTGAGTACTTTTAACCTATTAACTTAATGCTAGATCCATAAAATTCTCAAAATTAACAAATATTTTCCAAATATTTAAAACGAAACAACATAAAAAGCAACAGTATTTCAGTTATTTCTCTACAAACAATCAAATTAATAATTACAACCAGTCTTTCAGCTTAAATAAAAATATTCTAACAGGGGATATAACATCACACCATTAAGAGTCTTTAGCAGTTCCTATTGTTTTGTTAATTTTTGTTCGTAAAGAACAAACACTATTTCGCTCGGCGAGAAGAATCTGAAGAATTGAGAGAATTGGTGGTAAGGCCCCTGGAATCATTATTAGATAATAGTAGTTAATATTGTCAGATATCTGATAGATCTGACTCAACATGAATATTTGGTAGGGTTGTGCTTGAATCAGGTAAATTTATAAAATGATCATGATAGATTGTTGGGATAGCATTGCTATTGCACAAACTTCTTAAATCTTTATACTTCGCCATAGAAGTAGGCAAAGGTGCATTATATGCCTTTGAAATATTAACTGGCAGCTCCTGATCATTGTTTTGATGTCCCTTTGTAGAGCGGCGTTTAACTGACTGAAGGGCAACAGTCTTGTTGTCTTGGGCTAGATTTATAGACATGTTACTGTCTCTTAGAGAATCATATTGGAATGTAATATTATTATTATTATAAAATGTATATGCATAATTTTACTCCAGGATAATTTAACATGGTTAACCTATAATCCAATATCATATTACGATTTACTTCCATATCTGCACAAGGCTTGCCGGTACATTTTGCGCACCTGATCAAAGCTATCCATTGCTGAGGTACCTAGATATATTTTTATTCCTTTACTCAATAAATGCGTGCATCGCATCACCTTCTGACTGTTAATGTCCAACTACGAAAAAATAATGATTTATATTTATTTTTAATGTTTTGCTTGTGTACGCATACATTGCAAATACAGTCTTATTTTTATTCTGACCGCCACAGCTATCAGAATAAAAATTAAACTCCTTAAATCCTTCCTGAATCTTGAGTTTTATAAAATCTCATACTAAACTGCATATTTCGTTCGATCCTTTGCGTCCCATCCCACAAGAAACAATATCCAATATGTTTGCCCATATCATAAATCGTAATTTTACGATTTATATATGTAGCAAGTTTTCATTTATAATAAAACACAGATACTTCCGATTGCGGAGTATTCAAGTTCTTCTGTAAGTCAAAACAAGCTGCTACAACAGAATCAGAGTGCTTAGCTGTAGCTTAGTGTTTATCGCTATTTGCGCTCGAAAATATTATTCATCGATTGAGATTAATTGAGAATGACAACATTGTAACTAAAATTGCAATGAAAGATTAAGACGACGTGAACCACGTCTTACGAAAGACAAGAGGGTATCTCGCATTACAATTTTTTCTGAGTAATATTATCAATTACTGGCAAATTATCAATAAGTAACTAAATATACCACTCTCCACCAACCGCATTGGAGCAGCGTGGTGGAGTAAGCTCCAGGCCTCCCCAATAATGGGGAGAGACCCGTGCCCAGCAGTGGGACGCAAAAAGGGTTGCAGCCAACTAAATATACAGTTTTATTATTTTCTGTAAACATTGACTTACAATGCTTTTACACTGGCTAAAAACGTAATTTGAAATAATTCAGTTATGGGAGTAAGTGCAAAAAAGGATTATTTTTTAAAAATAAAGAATTTGATTGTAACTCAAATTCATCAAAAAGTGAGTTACGATGTTTTTCCTTGCAGGTGTCGATATATTTTCAGGAAATAAAGTTAAAATCCGCTGCATCCATTTATATCTCTGAGTGATATGTGCCTGTATGTTGACCTATGTTGTCATTGACCTGTAACAACGATTGTCAATCATAGAAAATAATTTAAATTTCTAAGAAATTCATATTACAAATGCATCGTATATCCATCCGTCATACGTCTGCGTAGAAAAACCTCTGCTTTTTTCAAACATCAGCGTTGGTAGAAACTATGATACGATACGAGCAGGATATCTATTTCATATTCAAACGCTATTCCAACAGGAATGGCTATGGAAGCTTCAAACCTGTTAGTTGATTGACACATAAAGATGAACACTATTCAGTGCACTGGCTCGCCGGTCATTAGATATTTGAAACATTTCTATATAGGATATAGGATAAAAAATTAAAAATAAATAATGTAGTTTAAAAAAAATAACATGCTTTAAAGGTGCTTCTAAACGGGCAATGTTTTTTAGCAATTTGTAGCTGTACCATTGGCTATTTATTGCCGGCTATCACAAAAATATTTGATGGCTGAGCAATCCATGGCTGAGATATGTGTTGCAATATGTCTGCAATAGTATGGTTCATGTTACAGACTCCCAAACGAGCTACACAAACCGACAACAATGGCTGACAAAATCACACTTGTCGTAGCGGCTTATATTGTTTTAAAGGAAAAATCAAAAAAGAAAAATGAGAGAATGTGGATTAGACCTTATTTAAATAGGCGTGAAACTTTAGACTTTAGATAATTTATGTCAAGAAATAAGCCTTGATAAAAAAATTATCACGGCGTCACTCACAAACTTCATGTCGCGTAGAAAAGGATGTACTATACCATAATAATAGAGAGCGACGGAAATAGCAATAGAACTCGCTGGGCAATATTGCAGAAATATCGATCGCTCAGCGATCCTCCGGCAACCTAAAAATCAATATCGGCCATTTATGGCCATACCAAACATGTGTGGCTATATGGCTGGGATATTACTGCAATATTGCTTAGTCTGGCTGGTATTGCTAGCAATGTTGCCAGCCACTGTGTTGCAGCCACATATTGCCGAAAAACATTGCCCGTTTAGACGCACCTTTATGAAAATACAAACTAAAACGTAAAAAATAAAAAGAAAATGTATTTTACTGTAAAAAAAGCGTGGGGTGGTTTTTAAGATACTATTGACACCATGCACCCCACGCTTTTTTTACAGTAAAATACATTTTCTTCTTATTTTTTACGTTTTAGTTCGTATTTTCATAAAAGCGTGTTTTTACACGCTTTTTATTAGCTTCACCTGTATGTTTGTATGTTTGTTTGTAACCGACTTCTTTGGGCGCGATTTTGACCCACTTTAAACGGCCAGATTTCGTTCAAACTTTGTAGATTTATTGAGGACCGATGACAATACACTAATTTGATAAAATTATTCCATTTTTCAATTTGCAAAATATGATTTTTGTTAATTTATATAATTTTCTGGTTAACTTGAAAATTTGCATAGGGGTCAAGGGCCGATGACAATGCAATAATATGAGAATAAAAATCCAACTAAAAAATTAAAAATAAATAATGTAGTTTAAAAAACTAAAAAAACACGCTTTTGAGAAAATACGAACTAAAAACTAAAAAAATAAGAAGAAAATGTATATTACTGTAAATAAAGCGTGGGGTGGTTTTTAAGATACTATTGACACCATGCACCCCACGCTTTATTTACAGTAATATACATTTTCTTCTTATTTTTTTAGTTTTTAGTTCGTATTTTGTCAAAAGCGTGTTTTTTTAGTTTTTTAAACTACATTATTTTTTTTATTTTTTTTAAACTACATTATTTTTTTTTAATTTTTTAGTTAATCAGAAGAAGTAGAAGAAGGCTAAGAAGTAGGTGAAAATGAAAGCTAATATAAGCGTATTAAAAATATAAAACTTTATATTTGTTTCATTAAGTACCTTAAGCCGCGAACTTATCAGCCGCCCCTCGTATATTTTTTTTATCCTGATGATCCTAGTTAGGACTTTAATATAAAGTTATGAGATTATTATATTGTCATCGGCCCTTGAACCCTGTGCAAATTTTCAAGTTAATCAGACTCCTAGAAGTAAGTGAAAATGAAGTTAAAAGATTCCGTTACATACATACATACAGGTCAAGCTAATAAAAGCGTGATAATAACTCCCAAATTTCTTCTGCGAGTAAAATACCCAATCCCTCTCGGTATATAGGCACAGTACAAAGAAGCTCTTCTTTCGTCTTCTTTCTTTTTTCGTAACGACCTACGTAGAGCAATGGTTACCATGCCAGACTGCCAATCGATTCGATTCCTGGCGAAACAGAAATTCGAATGATGAGTTTAAATTTCTGTTCTCGGTCTGGGTGTTTCCCGCGACATCTACCCTACTGTACTATGAGTGTGCGAATAAAATAATAACATTATTACGTTGTTATTATCTCTGAGTAACTTATTACAGAAATTTAGATTGATTCTTTTTCGATTTGATTTTTCTTAAAAGACAGTAAGTAAAGGCAAAATTAGATTGCATTAAAGGTACGTATATCAAGAAGAAGATTATTTTTAGCAAACTTAGCTGAATATTTTTGTACATTGTTTGTCACCCATCCGTTCCCGATGTGTATTAAATCATGAAGGATTCTTATAACGCGGTCCCCTCTATTTGTTCCTAGTACATGTAGCAGGTATGGTTAGGCACATTTGCAAAGTAAAATGGAAATTATCCGTCAAACGTTGCCTTGTGGAAATAAGAGAGAAGAAAGAAATTTTGTAATTCTAATTACAAAGCCTTATATGGACTTATATTTTATTACGTTAGCTTTTTTTTCTCTCGTTGACTCAGCGGTGGGTAGACATCAAAAGCCGATGATCCGTTAAGATTATTCTTAACGTATCTTAAAACAAAATATTTTTAGTTAATTTTAATTATTAATTTTGTGTGCCAGAATATGGTAGACTGTTTAATACTCCAATAATAATTTTAAACATATATAAGGTATTTTCATGTTATCAAAAGTAACGGCCACCCGCGACTTCGTCCGCGTGGACTTTGGTATTAGTCTTTTTTTATTTATTTGTTTATTTAAGTATAACCTTATTCTAAGGATACAAGGGTGTGCTTAATGCCTAAAGGCATTCTCTCCCAGCCAACCCTGGGTGATATGGAAAACTTGTGGTAGGCGCATACTTACTACATTATAAACTATATAATAATATATAAATTATAATACATAAGATATATATACAAATATATACTTAGCATACATAGTATATACATAATATATATATATATATATATATATATATATAAACTACATCATAGCATGATGTTATATAGCCTAAAGCCTCTCCTATCAAATGGACAATTCAACACAAAAATAATTTTTCAATTCGAACCAGTAGTTTCTGAAATTAGCGCGATCAAACAAACAAACAAACTCTAGAGCTTTATAAATTAGTATAGATAAACTAAGTGCTATTAAAGTAAACAGTACGAAGTGATCGATAGGCCTGTTACATGCAATTACGTTCTGATCATTGATTCGACGGATTTTAACGAGATTCAACGATCGCATAAGCCTTTCGACTTGTTTTCTAGGCCCTAATCGATATCACGCTAATGTGTTTGCAACCCTAATATTTACGAAAACAAGTTCGTTAAACGGCGTCTAACGAAATAATCATTCCGCCGTTTTACGGGAGGCGGACACCTCTCCAATTAAGGCAGCAGACGGAAAATTACCTCGCAGGCTTGCACCTGCCGCCCGCCCTAGCGCCTCGCGCCTTTGATGTAACGGTTATACAGCTATGGTATTAACTGATTATATACCCCGTGTTTATACTCTCCTGGTACTCGTACACTTGGCACAGGGAGTTTTAACGGTTATAGCTTTGTTTATATTAACTGATTGCCTTTCCTTGTATTTTGAACAGGTGACGGTACCCACTTGGGAGTCTTTTTCTCCAGGTACCTTCCTGTTTGAAATAACAAAACTTTTTAGGAAAATTGGTAAACGAGGATTTTGAATGGAAATAGAAGAGCGATAATTCTCCGTAAATTTTATTTTTTCTTTTACATTTCTTTTAATTTTACTTGAGCTTACCTTACAATAGAAGTGCTATCTTCTTGCGTCTTGCTTCTCAGGGCTTTATGAACTAAAAGCAATACAAGAAAAATGAAAACCTTAGAATAACTACATTATAGAAACCAAGTTCGCGCGCCCATATTGAAGCATGTTAATTGGTGCCATTATTGGCACCCAACGCCGGGCCGCTCCATAAGATTCAAGGTTAAAACACGCCGAACGTATCTCCCGAAAAAAAAATTATGGTGGTTTAACACAATTTAACAGCACAGTGAAGTTTTCAAAATTTTTTTAATACAGTTGCTCAAAAAGTGACGTATTGCAGGGACGTATAGCGTGCGGGAAGTGGGCTATTACACACTCGTGCTTTTTCTTTACCTTTTCCGCACTCGTGCGTTCTCTTTCCCAACTGTCAAAATAATGTCTATTAAAAAGAAAAAAAACCAACCACGAAGTTTTAGAAGTTTCTATGATTCATGCAAATATTTCTAAAAATAAACTACTAAAATGTTTCAATATCAGATTTAATGATTTGATTCAATGAGTTAGGTTAGGTTTCATTTCATTTCACCTCATTAACATTTTCATTTCATATCAATAAAAAAATTCTACTGAAGACTTGGCTGTATGGGCATAGTTCCCTTTGCCTACCCAGAATAGGTGAAGAAAACAAAAAAATCTCTGCTTATATTATTTTACGATTGGAGCCATTTTTAAAAATTTTCCTTGCGAGTTTTTATTATTGAATTAAATTGCTTCATTTTTTCGCAACTGTATTAAAAAAAATTGTTCAGTACACGTGCGGAATCGTCATTGGAAGGAGTTCTGACTGTCAACCCTCACCTTCGGCTGCGCCTCGGCTCGGGTAGACATTTGTCGGAACTCCTTGCAATGACAGCCTTTCCGCACTTGTAATGAAATATACTATTGAAGCATTTTATAGTTAATTTGGTCAAAATAAAAATATTTTGTTTGATAGATGCAATGATGAACGAATCCCCCTGTTAGATGTGACATCTGTGTGAATCTGTTTAGGGCTTCAATTTTGACAGCGTGCCTTCTAGTTATACAACTAGTGCGTCAGTGTTATCGGTCCATAGAAAATGACGTTGTTAATTGAAATTGACATATTTAGAAATGTATGCGTCTGTAGCGATGAAAGAATATTTGTGAATGTGTGACAAAATTAAAATGTGTGCGTTCTTTCCCCCGCACCAGATTTGGCACAAAAATTATGTTCGAAGCGAGGCGCAATGCCAATGTTGAATAGTTGGATAACAGCTAAACGTAAAATAGTTGTGTGAGTAAGGTAATAATTTTTTTAAGTTTTTTTGTTAAAGACAGAGACATACAGATTTCTTTGTTAACGTTTAGGTTACACACACAAGCGTGGTTGTAAGTAAACTGTTACAACCAGAATCGATCGGACTTCGAAAAATAGAATATCGAAAAAAAATAACGATTCACACACATAGCCCCACAGAAGGGTAGATGTCGTGGGAAACACCCAGACCGAGAACAGAAATTTAAACTCATCATTCAAATTTCTGTTTCGCCGGAAATCGAATCGATTGACAGTCCGGCATGGTAACCATTGCGCCACGTAGGTCGTTAAGAAGACGAAAGAAGAACTTCTTTGTACTGTGTATATACCGAGAGGGATTGGGTATCTCACTCGCAGCAGAAATTTGGGAGTTTTTAAATTGGGGATTCCAATTTCGCTCGCAGTAAATACAAATTTCGGTGATGCATACGGTGATGGAAAATATCGTGATACTTAATTGATTACGATGTTCTCCATCGCCGTGCATGCCTGAGAGAAATTCATAATTTCTCGAAAGCATGAAGTCCACCTATCCGCACTTGGCCAGCGTTGTGGACTATATAGCATAGTCCATAGGGCCTAAAATCCCTCTCAATTGTGGGAGGAGACCTGTGCCCAGCAGTGGGACATAAAAAATGGTCTAAAAAAATATGAATTTAAAACCACGCGATTTCATCTGCGTTATAATTGTTAATTATCGTGAAGTGCGTGTGTACAAGTACAACAATATTTCTTAATTTTAGCGTTGCTTTACCTGCGGAATTTTCAAACTAAATAGTTTGATTCGAATAATAGCGATATTTATTCGAATACTATTCGAATACTAAGCGAATATTTTGTATTCGTGATATGAAATAAATATATTTTCTTTCTTTCTTTTGAATTTCATACATGTGCATAAAATAATAATAATTGGTTAGTTCAATAGTTTGAGCCTACTTGAAACTAAGAAACAAAATATCTTTCCTCCTTATTATGTTACAATTAACATGTTGTTTTTAATTTAATTGTAAGATTAGGATAGATTTAAGTTGTATTTTTATTTTATTTTAGTTAATTAACATAAACGTAAAAATAAAGATTTATATACCACTAGCCTTCCGCCAACGGTTTCGCCCGCGTGGACCCGTTTTATAGGGTCCCGTAGGATAAAAAACCATCCTATGTCCTTTCCCAAGGTCCACTCTATTTGTGTTCCAAATTTCATTAAAATTGGTTTAGTAGTTCAAGCGTAACAGACAGACAGACAGACAGACAGAGTTACTTTCGAATTTATAATATTATAGTAGGGAAGAAAGGGAAATTATATTACAGATGTTAAATACAACATTGTAACATTTATTACATGGATTTGAATTTTTGGTGATGGCAGATGCCAGGTATTTTCAAATATCCAATAAAAGAGGCAGCCCACGCAATTTCCTAACCCTCCCTAAAAGTTCTGAACTGAGATTAAGAAAATTAAAATCATTATATCAAGTTTTGTAACCACCGGGCCCAACAAAAAGCGATTTCCTAGCAATTATGCAAAAGCCACAGATTAAATATAAGTTTCAGGATAACTTAGCCTTCAAACTTCGATTCTTCGTTCCTGGGTCCCGGTATCTGTTCTATAAAATCTATGTTTAATTATAACTTTTATACAGATTTACATTTCCTGATGATCATTTAGCGAAAATTACTAAAATTGCGTTTGGAACGTGACTCGATTTAGTTTTATAAACAATACTAGCCTTCCGAAAGCGGCCATCGATTTTATAGGTTCCCGAAAGATAAAAACCATCTTATATCCTTTCCCAAGGTCCACTCTATCTGTGTTTAAAATTTCATTAAACCACGACCAACAGTCCGCCTATGGCGCTATGTTTACCATGCCGTTTTCGATCTGGGTATTCGTCACACAACATATTAAAAGAGGTTAGAATGGAAATGTGGGCGGGGCAGACGCGCCAAGGATATGAGCAAACGCTCGTATCTCTGCAGAAACACGCGATCGTACTACGATATGCGTGCTTGTGTGCGTGCTTGTGTGTGAGTCTCTCGCGCTAAGATTGGCTAGATTTGAAATTGGAAATATGTGCGTAAGCTTCGTATTTATTGAAGAACAGATGTAATGGAGGTGAAAGGTGGGGCTTGATCGGCGACACCAGTTTTCATACGAATGGCGCATTATTGCCGTTCTACCTCCTTTAATATGTTATGTGGTATTCGTGTTGGAAGGCGGCCTGTGCTCCTTTTGCCGAGACGTGGTCGAGGACCTTTCTTCCCCATCGGTTGTCAGCCCTCCTAACTATATGGCCTGCCCTTTAGCTTGCAGATTTTGAGAGCTATGTCGGTAACTACTTATTTAAAGACATATAAATCCAAACCCTTACCATATGGACTATAAAAGGTTCGCAAAAAAGCACAGATATTTTACCACATAACACCTACGCGGGGTGATCTAAATAACATCCATTTTAAGCACAACGTGCCCCGATATATCACAGCTCCCTCCATGGGTATGAACGCGAACAAATGATGTTCGCGCGCATACATATTCAGTGAGCACGTTCGCCGACGCTACAGTAGGGGTCCAAGAGGGGATTTTTGGATTTACTAAAGCGTGTCAGGATAACATTTGGGGTATGAATACCGTAGCTTTATTCTTAATCCTGAAGCTACAGGAACTTTGTTGAGTACTCCTACAGTTAAAAAAGCTCTGTATATGGTCACGATAAAGTTTTGATTGTGTTCGCGCCAATTAAGTCATTTCACCTCCCTCCCCTTCACCCTCCCTCTCTTTCCCGCAAGCGCACTATTATATAATATGGATCAGGAAGAATCATCGTCAGTCTGCTTTCGTTCGCCGTGCCGCCGACGCGCATGCAAGTCCTCTCGTGACAAGTGACAACCGCACCGCAAGCCACCTAACACGTGGTCATCAGACTCGCCGCATCGCCGCCATCACCGCTGTCAATAGTTTGTGATTTAACTGACTCAAAGTGAATGTGCACCGTGCAGTGTATTGTGAAGGACAACACCAGTTCCCGGGCAAGAGAAGATTGATCGAGGCATCATCAGAGCACGAGCATACCATCTGCTCCAGCCCCTGGGATACCCCAAGTAAGTGCGCTCCCTTTATCAATCCTTCTCGTTTTCCACCTTTAATTCGACACGCAACTTACAGTCCACAATTCCTACACCCGCAGTGGGGGACCACCCTCCTTTCCACCCTTTATTCCACCACCATTTTTGGTCATATCGAACCGGAGGTCCCCCCTTTTCCCATCAGATTGTTTTCTCCTATTTCCTTGTGTCAAAATTATATGGATAGAATATACCGTCAACGTTCATGACGCTTTCTTTTTAAATAATAAATGAGGTAAATTAAAAGTCTTTCCCTCTTACTTCATGCCTACTAAAATTATTAGATTACTCCAAACATTACTTATGCATTCTGTTTATTTTACCTTAATAAGCCGAGTTCGATATTTTAACAGCATCTTTTTTACATATTCTTTTAAACCTGGAGGCGCTCGTCCCACCACTGAAACCATCGTGATCGCTAAACTTCCATCGTTTTTATTCCTCTTCTATGTGAAACGTTCTAAGCATCCTCATGAAGCTCTAGTAAAAATATATTTAACATCATGGGCGCGCCTACTACTACACTTGAGGGAAAAAATCGCTGAACGTCACATAACACCTAACCTCCATTATTTTCCTTGCGATACGGAAGGGATTGACGACCTCCCGAATATTATTGTCCCATTCATAACAAACTTGGGTGCTTGAGTACAAGTTATACACTCAAAGTCTTGTTTGCGAGTTTTGAGACGCTTTTATAACTTAATCCTTTCAAAAGAATAGTAAATAATAGACTTATTTCCTCTTTCAATTCAAAAAAGTTGGAGCTCATGGTTATAAAATATAAAGTTGTGGCAGTTATTGCTTACGTATTCATATTTTCCATAAGTGCCTTGTACCTTTTTTTGGTATCGAAGAGAAACCTTCAAAAGGTACCCAGCACCTTGGCTCTCCCAGGGTGCTGGTGCAGGGATTACTGGGAATACCGGGTTATGTGGGACTAAATCCCCCTCGGTGGCCCGCCTTTGCGCTTGGGGAGGACTCCGGGATTTCCATTGGAACGCACCGGTGTCCTCTACGCGCGGTGCCCCAAGAAGGGGTCCATCTTCGGGAGAGCAGATGTGGTCTCCTGCACCTTTAGGTGTTCACGGCGGCATGCGGCCGTCCCTCCCGGGGCCGCTGGCTGGACGGGTAGTGCTCCCACTCTCACCGTCCACAACCCCGGAAGCCCCCTTTTAGTCGCTTCTTACGATTAGGCAGGGGATACCGTAGCTCCATTCTATACCTGAAACTAGAGGGACTAAGTACCCTGTACCATAACGATTAAATTCGCTTGACATTGACCGAACTTGTTTTTCAAATATCGTATTTTGCAATCCAGATTTTCAAGAAACGCGTTAAAACACAAATAATTTGACAAACACGCAATATTTCACGAAATAGTCGATCGTTTACAGGGCTCTATACGTTTTTGAGAGTTTATGTCGAGATTTGATGTGTGTGATAAATGTTTTTTTCTTTGTTACAGATCGTCACCATGTTGGTACCACCAGTTTGTCTGCTACTCCTTGTGGCTGCCGTTAACGCTCAGACAGGTAATTACTGATAGCTTTTTAATGACTGGTGTAACAATTAAAATACGGCGAGAAATTTCTGTAACATCTTGATATCTTTGTATGTTAACAATAGCTTCCTGTAGGTAAGACTTTGTAATTAACATGATCGAACTTTATCATCGTACAGTGGTCGTTTTGTTAAGTTACAGTAAATGAAATTGGTGTTATAGTGAAGCTTAGCCGATATTCAGGATATTAATACGGATTTATTTATTCCATGGCACAAAAAATATGGTCGATATTCGTTAATATAGCATCAGACCTACTCCTAAAATCCTTTTGATGGCTATCATATTCCTTTTTAACACGCTTTTATTAGCTTGACCTGTATGTATGTATGTATGTAACGGAACCTTTTAACTTCATTTTCACTTACTTCTAGGAGTCTGATTAACTTGAAAATTTGCACAGGGGTCGAGGGCCGATGACAATGCAATAGTATGAAAAAAAATCCAACTAAAAAATTAAAAATAAATAATGTACAGTAGAACCTCGATAAGTTAAAGTCCAAGGGAAACACAAAATATTTTAAGTTATAGAGGTTTTAAGTTATCAAGGGTCTATGTTAGGGATAGGTTAATATAGAGGTCGGTATGTACCTACATAATAATATGTATGTATGTATGTATGTATGTATGTACCCTTGTTCCTATTTTTATTCGAATACGTCAGAAGGATTGGTTCAATAAAATACAGAAACTTAAATAATCATATTTATTTATTCACATTGCACACAGTGGGTAAAGCGATGTTTCCAGGACAATGATCAAAAACTTATGATCCAAGTAAGCCGTTGTCCACCGCAAAGCTTTAAAGAATTTCGAAGAAGCAAATAGGTGACATATTATGTATTGTTTACGTTAACAATTTAACTAGTGAACACGTGCAAGCAATAAATACCGAAAACTTTTGGTTTGCACACTCTTTCAAAAGGACTCATTGACAAACAATTTCATGTTATAGAGGTTGTGGAAATATTTCTTTTAGTTACTGAGTGCCAATACAGAGATTACTTATTTAAGTTATAGAGGTTGCGTATTTTAAGTTATAGAGGTTTTGGGCTCTGATGGGAAGGGAACATATTATTTTTTGAAGTTATAGAGGTTTTTAAGTTACCGAGGTTTGAGTTATCGAGGTTCTACTGTAGTTTAAAAAACTAAAAACACACTTTTGTGAAAATACGAACTAAAAAGTAAAAAATAAGAAGAAAATGTATTTTACTGTAAAAAAAGCGTGGGGTGGTTTTTAAAGATACTATTGACATGCACCCCACATATTTTCACAAAAGCGTGTTTTTTAGTTTTTTAAACTACATTATTTATTTTATACATTAAACCGGACAAAAAGGGCTGCGTGATATTAAGCAATCACTGTCATCTACAGACATACATGAACAGCTCCAGGGACGTCCTCCTGAGCATTGCAATGCATCGTCGTTGGCTATGAACACGAGCAACTCCAGGGGAGTCACCTGAGCATTGCCAGCCTTGCATTTTTCCTTTAGAGTTTTCTTTAAACAAGTAGACTGCACTCAGTGGCGGGGCAAGATCTAAATTTGATGTGGGCAAGATATATTTTGCGAGGCCCTGATGATGCAGCTGGAGGACGGATTTTGCTTGGAAAAAGATTTTTGATACTCAATTTTTTATTCAGAAAAATGCCTTCTTCAGTGCGATCCTAAACAGCGGCGCTCCAAAACAAAAACTGTTTCATACTGTCATCAGTAACAGAACTACCTTGTGGAGGAGAAGCGTGGTGGTTATCTTGTGTATCGCGCTTCTGAGCTTCGTCTATAAGGTGTTATCGAGGGTCCTTACTAATCATATTGCGAGACGGCCAGACGATTTCCAGCCTTCCAAATAAGCTGGATTTCAAAAAGGTTACAGTACAATATAACCATACACACGATGCGACAGGTTATACAAAAGTCCGAGGAGTATAACCTGCCGCTATTTTCCGTATGTGGACTATGAGGAAGCTTTCGATTCTATCGAGACCTCTATGGTGCTAGAGTATCTCCAAGGGTGTCAAATTGACTACAGGTAGGTACATCGAGGTGTTGAAGTGTTTATACAAAGCCACCCTCATGACCGTCCCGAATCCACGATGGAAGCAGTGAACCTATTCCACTGCAGCGCGGAGTATGACAAGAGGATCTTATATCCCGGAAACTGTTTATCACTGCACTGGAGGATGTGTTTAAGCCGATGGAGTGGATAGAGCTAGGTATTAACATCAATAGCGAACACCTCACACACCTTCGATTTTCGCAGTCAATTATGCAGCAATATCACCGATGATATAGTCATCTTGGCGGAGTCCCTAAAAAAACTTAGCACTATGCTAGGTGACCTCCGTAGCGCCTTACAACGGGTGAGTCTTAAGATGAACACGGACAAGACTATGATTACTACTAATTGCCATGTCACACCCATACCGGTCGTTGTTGATGGCGCTGCTCTCGAAGTTGTCGACGATCTATCTGGGACAAGCGATCCCTATGAGTGAGTCTAACTTTGAGAAATAACTCGTAGAATCCAACTTGTTTGGGCAGCCTTCGGGAAATTACAAAATGTGTGTGTTGCCATTGAGGCGGAACATGGTCTTTTACAATTAGCCTCTTCCAGAAGCTCAAGGTCGTTCAATGAGCTCAAGATGGAGAGAACTAAGCTTAGTATTTCTTTACGCGATAGAATCCATAACGATGAAGTCCGTCGACGAACGAGGGCAAAAGGAGCACAGTTGGCCCTCCAACCAGGTGGACTGACGACCTGAAGAAGATAGGGGGAAACCGCTGCATTCTGCGAAAATAGACGGAGCAAACAGAATGGGAAATCCCCAACGGGCAAAGCGAGGATTCCCCGCGTCATTCATCGCCCGCAACGCCCGCCAGCAAATGTTACCAGACTAGATCTTTAAAAAACGAATGTGGTAGGATAGAATTGTCAGATATATTATGCATATTATATTAATATGCATAATGTTTTTTTTTGTTATTTATTGCTAGATGAGAAATTATATCTATATTTGCTTTCGCGGGCCTTCGAGGCGCGAGGCCCCTTGGACCGCGAGGCCGTAGGCGGTGGCCCACGTCGCCCACGCCTTACGCCGCCTCTGACTGCACTAAAGTTTAATGAAATCTCTCTCATGTAAACAGAACTACAATTAAAAGATAATGTTTTTCTCTTTATCTATCAATTTCAAATCTTGTTAAAATCCTGAGTAACATATCAGGTGTCTAATATATCCAGCGAAAATTCTAGAAACGGAGCCTCCAACGACGCTGATAACCAAAGCGACGACTACCACGTCAGCCCCCACCACAACAGCGGAGGGCCCGTGGGAGACGGAGACGCTGAACGAAGGGCAAGCGATCCAAAAGGCGCTGCAGTACCTGCTGCAGCATCGCCAGCCGGACTGGGGCTGGGGCAACGACACGCACCACGTCATGCTCACTTTGCAGGTAGGATTTAAACTAAGGTAAAAAGATGTAAAAATGATGAAGCGCGCATGGTCCGGCGGTTAGCGTAGAACGCAAGCGATCTATGCGACTAAGCTAAACGGGCGCGGTCGGGTGCGAGATGGGTGATCGCTAGTGACAAAAAACTTCATGTGCGTTTCCGTGCTTCGGAGGGCACGTTAAGCCGTCGGTCCCGGTTATTGCCGATAGATAAGTCGTTAAACCTTGTCGGAGGCCTTATGAGCGGTTTGAAAACATCCGACAGCGGGTTGGCCACTCACCCGCATCTCCAACAACTCGCATTGGAGCAGCGTGGTGGAGTAAGCTCCAGGCCTCCCGAATAATGGGGAGAGACCCGTACCCAGCAGTGGGACGTAAAAAGGGTTGCAGCCAAGCCAAAAAGATGTGAGTAGCAAAATCGACGTTGCATTACATCACCTAAACTACGAGATGGCCCAGGGTTCATGGAAGATGGGCATATTGACTAAGGACAGGCAAATAGAAGGTACTGCAATATCTGTTGTAGTATCCGCGCACATGGAGTAGCTGTAAAGATTATAGTATGATACATATAGTAGTAGAGACTTAGAGCATCAAAGTTATTGACTCACCCTTCAGTAGAGACGGCATAGCGCCTTGCTTCGATATGTCGCAGTCGGATCGTATAATCCGCCGTATAACATTACAGCTAGCCGGTTCCTAAAACAGGGCCGTTCTGTATTGTGGCAGGTCCACGATTAGCCGGATTGTTATTGCGATACGTTCTACAATATGGCGGCTCACGTTTAGCCTCATTGTAATGAAGCCTCGTAGGCACCCTGAAACACATTTTCACTATAATTATTTATATTCGAAAAATACCCAAACTGAATCAGAGCACCCCACTATCCACGTGGTCTTGTCTGTACTACCCCTAGAGTGTATATAAAAAGCCGGAGGCGCGGAGGGAGACCACTCCCCGCCCGCCGTAGGTAAGCGCAGGCATCAAGAGAGCCGGAGCGGCTGAGGCTGGTCGCCGAAGGCGACCAAAAAGCCGTAGCTGCGAAGGCGAGCGCAGGTGCCGCGCTTTCTTACGCTGGGGCGGAGGGAGTGGTCTTCCCGCAGCGCCGGAGATGTCACAGAGCCACTTGTTTTATTACATTATCCAAGCCTTGGAAAGTGATTAATTCATTGTCAATTATCACTTTATCTAAATTGAGTAGATATTATAAATAATGGCTAGATGATACCTATATAATATCCGGATTTATTACTTTGGCTGTAACATATAGGCAATTGGGCGGCACGATATTACGCCGCTTTGACGAACGCGAAGAGCTCATACAATACAACGTTCGCTAATTTAGCTGAATTGCAATCCGGCTGAACGGGAGTGCGCCGCATTACAATACAGCCCTGTTTTAGGAAATAGCTAGCCGGAATGTAATACGGCGGATTATACGATCCGACTGCGACATACATAATTTTTGTGCCAAATCTGGTGCGGGGGAAAAACGCACACATTTTAATTTTGGCACACATTCATAAATATTATTTCATCGCTACAGACGCATACATTTCTAAATAATGTCAATTTCAATTAACAACGTCATTTTCTATGCACCGTCGACACTGACACCGACACACACAGACACACTAGTTGTATAACTAGAAGGCACATTGTGCATGGACGTTGGGACGAGGGGTTCGCCCTTAAAGGCAACTCCTCTGACGGGTGTCATACCCGTCATACCTTGATGCTCTAAGAGTAGAGAGGAGCTTTTAGGGAGCTTACCGCAAACCAAGATGTTGAACTAATCCGAATACTGGAATTTGAGTCCTATTTGAATTCGATACTTAGGAGGTTGATGCTCGGTTGTATTTTATTTTTTATATGTACGGGAACCACGCAAAAGAATTGCTTCACGACAGATACGGGGCAGTAGTACTTCAGGTTTAAATCATGCAAGCTCTTCACATACGAAAAATTGATTTGGATAAAAGTTAGACGTACCTGGCAGAAAGCCTGAATCCCGTTGCGCAACTCAAAACTATATGGACTTTTGATTAAATACGTAATATCGCTCCCTATCGTAATACTATTCGGCGTCTGATTGGAGACTTTGCTGCAACCCTTTTTGCGTCCCACTGCTGGGCACGGGTCTTTCCCCATTATTGGGGAGGCCTGGAGCTTACTCCACCACGCTGCTCCAATGCGAGTTGGTAGAGATGCGAGTTAGTGGCCTAACCGCTGCCGGATGTTTTCAAACCGCCCAGGCCTCCGACATAGTTTAACGACTCTTATCTATTGACAACAACCGGGACCGACGGCTTAACGTGCCCTCCGAAGTACGGAAACGTACATGAATTTTTTTGCCACTAGCGGTCACCCATCTCACACCCGACCGCGCCCGTTTGGCTTAGCTGCATAGACTGCTTTCGTTCTACGCTAGCCGCCGTAGCTTGGATTGCTTGGATCGCCGTAGATTGGAGACTTAGCACTATTTATTAATTTAAATACCATACATATTTGCTTCAGTTGGCAAACAACACCGGAAAGGAGATCGAGCAGCAAGGACTGGAGATGCAGCTGTCAGCGAAACAGATGGAGATTGAGATCCTACTCATGATGTCCAAGTAAGAGATATAACGTCATGCTTTTGTATGATCTAGCAACCAGAGCAGAGGTATTCATATGAACACAAGTAGAAGGAATTCCTATAAAACATATACATATACAAATAGCGATATTTTTAACCGGAGTAGCTTACGTTTTGCACTTTGTTAATATTTACATATATTCTTTTACTATTTTCCTGTCCACGCCATCACCAGCGTACATAGAATTCGATTATCATCCCAAGCGAATTTTTATTTCCTATTTCTTCCCCATACAGTTCAAAATGTCAAAAACTATAGTACAAATATTTATCTACCTACTTCCTATTTAGTGTCTTAATGTTTTTATTATTCCAACCCCTTGAAGCATATTTTTAGGAAAAAAACTATCCTATGTCCTTTCCAAAGTTTCCACTCTATATGAAAACGAAAGAAAGAAAAGAAAAAATATTTTTTTCATATTAGGAATACAAAATATTCACTTAATGAATGTCATTTTTTCCCGGTCATCGCCATTAAGTGCCCGTTTGGGCTAGATGTTGAGCTGAGAGAAAAAAGGCGGAGGAAAAAAACTCCCAGTACTCTTTTAAAAAAAGTACATAATAATATATTTGAGATAACAGAATGGCTATGGGTTGATAATGGTCACACGTGACAGCTGATCGTGTGAAACACCATCAACCCACTTCCACCTGCTCACAGATGCGAGTAATTATTTATGTGTACCATTTGTCCTTAAAATTGGTTCAGTACTGCGTGAAAACGTAACAGCACACACACGCACACACACACACACCCACACACATATTTACTTTCGCATTTATAATATAAGTATGGATGTATGATATCTCAAGAACTCCGTTCTGAACGTACTGTATCTTCTTGTCACAGGCATCACGAGTCACCGCCGCCTCTCAGCCGTTTGGCAGCCTACACCCTAGCTCTGGGCGCGCTCTGTAAGGACCCTCGCTCCTTCCACGGCCGCGACCTGGTAGCAGCGTTACTCCATCGCGAACCACCTCATGACCTGGACTTCGCGTACGCTACGCTAGCGGCCTGCTCCTCCGCAGCTCACGTTCGACGACGCCATATCCGCCGCCTGCTGGATATAGCCAATGCTGCTGCTGATCATAGTTTGGGTTAGTTCCTATTGTAAGAAAACTTAATTCTTCTATACTCGGATAGGACCCTTATTCCGCTATGAATTTATCAATGAATTTCACATTACCGATATGTCATAAACACGAAAAAACTAACACGGAGTTCAGCTTTTCCGATATAACTTAAAAAATGCTTCCCCGTATTCTGATTCAGAAAAATTATGCCTTTTAAACTCAATGATATGAAAGCCATGGAAGTTGTTGTCCACGTATAATCTGTGTCTGTCGTGAAATTTTACTAATATTGATAGTTTGAAGAAGTTATTGTTTCCCAGTCTAATATTTTATTTATATTCTAATATCCCTTATATAAAAAAGGCTCTACCAAAAGTAAAAAATAATATTTATTGGCCTCTTAATAATAATTAAGCATGAAATAATATTTTGTAACATAAACGTCAGTCGTGTTGGCAGACTGCTAATAAATTAAATTTATGACATTGTTAATCTTATTAATTAATTAATGTGAATAAAGCGTTTAATTCATCGTTAAAAATAAGCTTTTAGTTTTTTCAATGTGTTCTAATATGAAAACTTGTAGGTATATTTAAAGTATTCCAGCTTATCGTGTAAAAAACCTTCAACATTTTAGCTAATTACGTACTAATTAGGCTACGGAACCCTTAGGCAACTCAAACAAATAACGAACTCCATTCAAACTCACATTGCTTTGATGCTTGTGGGCTCCCCTAATTACGTATGCGTTTAAATTTGCCGTTTCTTGTACTAAAAATAAGGAAAGGCTCTAAATGCGGTTTACCGTGAAATGTCCTGCGATGCTGAGAGAGCTGCGATGATGACCGAGTGCTCGAAAGAGATCGGATTCCATGCAGGCTTAAGAGGCCGTATACGATATTTTGCCGATTTCGCTGATTTACCTCATTTTATATATGAGATATTGCAGTTAAAAGTTATAAGTATTATGCAATAAAACATATTTCCATAAGTTTTATTGCACAATATAACTGATCATTTCAATAATAATCTAATACATTAGCCACTTTTTAAGCTTGCGTAGAGTATTTTAATGCGATTTTTAGGTTATTTTAAAAGATTTTTGATGCCAAATTTTTATTAATAATTTGATATTTTCTTTTAGGAGATGGATTTAGTATGAACTAAAGTTTATTTATTTTAATTAATTTTATGATAGATTATTCCAATCAGCCGAAATCAAATGCAATTTCTGGACCATTTTTTCTCAAAATTGATTCAATATTTTTTACTATTTTTTTTTGTATGAGAATGGTAAATGAGTGAGCGATAAATGTATTGTATAGGCGATTTTCATAGCAATTAAAAGCATTTTTTTCAATCCTTTTAGGTTTTGAAATGATATAATGTAATATTCTATACCTATTACAGCAAAAATTTACAAAACTGTCACCGTCATTAGGTCTATTAAGCTAAGCAATAAAAATAAAAAAGTGGCTAATGTATAACATTCTTATTGAAATGATCACTCATGTTGTGCACTAAAACATATGGAAATACTATATTTAAAGTGCAACATCTCATGCACGGGTCTCTCCCCATTGTTGGAAAGGCCTGGAGCTTACTCCACCACGCTGCTCCAATGCGGGTTGGTGGAGACGCGGGCTAGTGGCCAACCCGCTGTCGGATGTTTTCAAACCGCCCTAAGGCCTCCGACAAGGTTTAACGACTGTTATCTAACGACAATAACCGGGACCGACGGCTTAACGTGTCCTCCGAAGCACGGAATCGCGCATGAAATTTTTTGCCTCTTGCGGTCACCCATCTCACACCCGACCGCGCCCGTTTAGCTTAGTCGCATAGATCGCTTGCGTTTTACGCTAACCGCCGGGCCATGCGCGCTTCAATCTCATGTGTAAAATCAGGTAAATCAGCAATTGATAATTGGCAAAGTTTCGTATACGCGATAAATGGCGATTCAATTTTGCTTCACACTGAAAGAAAATATTGTAATGTTCCGTTATGTAGTTAACGTGTATATCTGAGATATATATGGCTGCAAATGTTTTTACGTCCCAGGCAGCACAGGTTTCTCCCCATTATTGGAGAGGCCTGGAGCTTACTCCGCCACGTTCCTACAATGTGGATTGGTGGAGGTGGCCACGTGGCTTGCATGCTCGTCTACTCCTCCATAAAATAAAAATAAAAAGTCTCAAGTAAGAAAATGGAAAAGGTTGAACGTCTCGCGAAATCTTACTATAGAGAAAAAGGGGTCAAAAAAAACAAAATCGCCTCACGTGTTGTCTGTATCATATTAATATATGTTACTGTTATCCTAGACACGATCTCGATGGTGATCCTGGCGCTGCGCTGCGTGGTGCAGGACCACCGGCACCGCTCGCTGCTGCACTTCGTGCGCCGCCCCATGGCCGGCCTGGCTCGCCAGCAGCACGCAGACGGCGGCTTCGGCGCTCTGCCTACCACCGCGCTCGCTATACAGGTAGGATTATATTCCTTCATTATAATCCTTTTTTTATGATTCATCACGGTAAATGTAGATAATATTTTTTTAAATTTATCTCCCATTGCTGGGTCTACAGGTCTACTGGTGAGAGTACCAGTGAGAGGGATTTAGGCCACCACGCTGACTAAGTGTGGATCGGTGGACATCATTTTCAAATATTATGAGTTTTTCTCAGGCATACACGGTGGTGGAACGCTGACCTGTAGTAGTTCCTACCGCAAATAGACAACCTCAAGGGAAGTTGTACTACTCAATACTCAGGGTATTGCCTGAGATCATATTGTTAGCAGTACAAATTACTGCCATTTTTAAGGCTGACGATCTCCTCATATAGAGACACCTACCACCTTTTGTATCGAGGGGGGAACCTTCAAAAGGTACCCGGCACCTATGGAGAGAATACCGGGTTATGTGGGATTTGTCTTTCACGCGCTCGCTCCCACTATCACCGCCCACAACCCTGAAGCTCCCTTTTAGTCGCCTCTTACGATCAGGCAGGCGATACCGGACTCATATAGAGTCCCTGTAGCTTCGGGATTAAGAACAGAGTTACGGCATCCCCTACCTGATCGTAAGTGGTGACTAAAAGGGGGCTTCGGGGTTGCGGACGCTGGGAGTGGGAGCTCGATCTATCCAGCCAGCAGACCCGGGAAGGACGGCGCTGTGTGCGTGGCCGCATGCCGGCGTGAGTGCCTGAGGGTGCAGGAGAACGCATTTGCTCTCCCGAACAAGGGTCCGTTATGGGGCGCCACGCGTGGAGGGCACCGGTGCGTTCCAATGGAGATCCCGGAGTCCTTCCAAGCGCAGAGGCAGGCCACCGAGGGGGTTTTAGTGCGGTCAAATAACACATAACCCGGTAACCTCTCCCAAGGTGCTGGGTACCTTTGAAGGTTCCCCCCCGCCCCCCCCCCCCCCGATACCAAAAAAAGGGACTCATATAGAGAACATGGAACTTCGCCGATCGCCGATCGAATCAATTTACGGAACAAAAAACTAAACTTTGCATGAATCTTTGAAACTCATCACAGTAGTAATCCTTTGAACAGTACAGACAAAATTACTACTAAAGAAATACAAGAATGCCTCACAGAATATTCTCGAGAGATATCGTCCATCGTTTCACTCCGTGATATCCGGAGAGTTTCCACGCTTCATCAATCATTTCGGCAATTATTCCGAGGCCGAAGTTCACTGACTGCTACCAATGACCTTTGTATGTATTCTGGTATACACTGGTAACACAAGACAATAATATTATTAAGTAAAAAGGTTCTTATCTAATATAAACCGATTACAAGTACACGAGTACTTCTACGAAATCTTATGTTCACTTCTTAGTGATTCAGTTCAATGATCCTTGCAAATGAAAGCCAATCTGTATGGCGCACCTATGAAATAAAAATGTATACCAGTCTAACCTGTGCGTGTTATAGGAAAGTTTTATGTAGACTAAATATAGCTTTAGAGGCTATAAAATAACATGATACATTTATGACTAACTACAACAAGAAACTAACAGCAGCAATAAAGTTTACGAGTTTCACAAAGTTAGACGAGTTTCAACTATTATGTCTTTGTGTTACGACATTTTCATGTAAACTTGTCAACATAGGGTATGAATGTGCAATATGATAATCACGAGTGCAGGGCCGTAGCTAGGGAGTGGCCTAAGGGGCAGCTGCCAGGCGTGCACAATTAAGGGAGAGATCGATGACTTATCGACCTTTTTTTGGTATCGGAGGCGAAACCTACCTTGTGAGATGATACCGGGTTATGTGGGATTTGTATCGAATTAAAACCCCCTCGGTGGCCTGCCTCTGCGCTTTGGGAGGACTCCGGGATTTCCAGGTCAACGAACCGATGTCCTCCACGCGCGGCGCCCCAAAACGAGCCCATCTTCGGGAGAGGAGAGGCGTTTTCCTGCACCCTCAGGCGCTCACGCTGGCATGCGGCCACGCATACACCGCCGTCCTTCTCGAGCTCTTGGCTGAAGCCCCCTTTTAGTCGCTTCTTACGATCAGGCAGGGGATACCGTAACATACTTCGAAGCAGAAATATGTGCAGCGGTGATATTTTTACCAAATAAAGTTTACTAAATCAGGTGTGGCTGGCTGCCTTTTTACCACCCACTGCTGGGCACGGATCTCTCCCCATTATTGAGGAGGCCTGGAACTTACTCCACCACGCTGCTCCAATGTAGGTTGGTGGAGGTGCGGGTTAGTGACCAACTCGCTGTTGGATATTTTCAAACCGCCCATAAGGCCTCCGACAAGGTTTAACGACTGTTATCCATTGACTATAACTGGGACCGACGACTTTACGTGCCCTCCGAAGCATGGAAACGCGCATGATTTTTTTTTTGCCACAAGCGGTCATCCATCTTAAACCCGACCGCGCCCGTTTTGCTTAGTCGCATAGATCGCTTGCGTTCTACGCTAACCGCCGGGCCATGCGCACTTCACCAGGTGTAAGCTGTAAAAAAAAGCTCTTCTCCAAAGCCAATGCTCGGGTGGCTCCCCTGGAGTTGCCCGTGTCCATAGGCGAAGGTAATCCCTAAACACCACGCGGCCCGTCTGCCTTTTTGTACGGTTTAGGTATATGTAAAAAAAGGTTTTTTTTTCATATAGCATCCCCATTTGACCCCATGTAATTTTCACACTGTAACTTTTTATTTTCATGCTCCGCGTCCACCATTGTTCGATAGTTTTGCCCTATACTCTGTAATAGATTTAGATTTTAATATATCAATTTATTATTTTAAAGGTCTTGGTAGTTTTACATACATATATCTACAATTTCTTAATAACCACAATGCGTACCAAAGAAACAGAAGGAACATTTGTCCTGTACCTATAAAATATGTAACCGAGGGACTATTCATACCAAACACGTAGTCATATTCACATAAGTATTTCCACAATATTTCGATCCACTCAGCTTAATTAGTTCCACTTATTTTTCATTTGTTTATGCGAGTTATTCCCTCGCTGTAAAGGCAAAGTCACAATGCTTGCATCAACGTTTTGATTGCGATTGCTGTATTCGGATCATAATATAGCTGTTACTAAATTTTAAAGTTGTTTATACAATTTTAATAGATTATGTAGGCTTGTTTTGTAATTGAACATTAATTTGGCAATATTTTTTTGCAAAATTTGTCATAACAGTGCGGGACGGCAGGTTCTTAGCAGCATGGTATGAGATTGCTACGAATGCCACGATGCAAGTAGAGCGTTGCACAGCTTTGTTTCAAATTGTAAAAATAGTGTTTTTTTTTTTTTATATATGTAAACCGAACAAAAAGGCAGACGGGCCGCGTGATGTTAAGCGATCACCGTCGCCTATGGACACGGGCAACCCCAGGGGAGCCACCCGAGCATTGCCGGCTTTGGAGGAGTGCTTATAATATTAATTAAGTGTGATATAATATTAGTGTTCCTGTCTTTGTATGTGTCCATGGTACCCAAGACACAGGGTATTAGTTACCTTACTGTGGGGCTATGAGTGTGTAACGTTTATTATAGTAGTTATATTATATAAATTATCAACTCGTTTAAATAGAAAACAAAATGAAAAATTTTAGCGTACAGGCATAAATATATTAAATATAAACATGGACAAGACGAAGATCATGTCAACGTCCATGTTACACCTATACCCGTCGTTGTTGATGATGCTACTCTCAAAGTTGTTGACGAGGACTAGGACAAGCGATCCGTATGGGTAAGTCCAACTTCGAGAGAGTAGAGTACAATCCAACTCGGTTGGGCAGCGTTCGGGAAACTACAAGGGCTATGCTTGGTATACACGACAGAATCCGTAACGATGAAATCCGTAGACAAAAGAAGGTTACCGACATAACTCTCAAAATCTGCAAGCTGAAGTGGCAATGGGCAGGTCATATAGTTAGGAGGACTGACAATCGATGGGGAAGAAAGGTCCTCGAATGACGACTACATTTCGGTAAAAGGTGCACAGGCCGCCCTCCAACCACCACCTGAAGAAGATAGCGGGAAACCGCTTGATTCAGACCGGATGGCGAACATTAGGGGATGCCTATGTCCAGCAGTGGACCTTAAAAGGCTGGAAGATAGTTGATGCCGCACACATTAATAATTATTACGGTTGGGTCCAAGTAATCGATTTTATCTGTGCGGTAATCGCACTAGATGTGTGGAGTGGACTGTATATGTTGATTTAGAAGATGTATCCAAAACCTTGCTGAAGCTGATAAGTAATACTAAACCACCAACCTTAACTTTCAAGTCGATCTGGAGCTGGTGGGAGCGCACGGCGTTCTTCACTTATTGTTCGGCACGGCCGATGGATCTTGTTTACTTGCTTGGCTTGGACAATCCGAAACAACACGGCTGAATCACGGCACCGCCCTTGGTCAGAAACTATACCGAGTTTTCGAAGACAAGGTTACAGCACGGCTGAGCCTCTGGGCTACCAAATAGGTAGGAGTTTCACGGAAGACTGGTGCGATTTTCACGATTGACGTTGGATGTCAATGACGATGGAATTCTTCTTTATAATTACTTACCAGCCAGTCGCAAGGATTGAACATTACCATTAGTTAATTGAAGCTCTATTCGAAAACTCTTTTCGAATTAGTTGATAAATTATAACTTATTCTAAAATTAATAAGAAAAAAAGGACTTAAAAAATAAATAATTTAGTCACATAATCGCATGTGTTAATATAAACGTAGACGCGCCCTTGTTACGTGTCATACGTTTCAATGTTTTAACTTCAGCGTTGACAAATATCCAGGTCGACTTACCATAGAGTACCCAGGGAGCATGCAATAAAGTTGATTGATTCCTGTGGTTAATAACCTCGCATATGGGTCGAGAATTTACTTACTAAGCGAGGTGATAGATAGATTGAGTTACCTACATTATATGGAGAAGTATTTAAGTACCTAAGTCAGTTTGAACTAAAAAAACCGTTGCTAGAGTCCATGGATTATAAGAAAATAATCAATATTTTTGTTTTTTCGTCTTTTCTTCTGATAATCATTTCACATCAGTCTGGCCCGCAACCGCAACTATCCAGGGAAATTTATACAACAGATCATGAAGTGTGCAAGGCCTGCTGCTGGCGTACAGTGAAATAGATGCAATCGAATTTGAGATAGTTCGATTGCAGCCACAAAAAAATTGCTTCGCAGCAGAACTGGTTACATTTAATACGACGAATTCATTGTAACTAATAAGTACACATTTTCCAGGCTCTCGAAGACTCCGACAGCGGCCCAGGCGCTCACCAGCACTGGAGCCTCCCTGCAGCCAGGAAGTGGCTGCTGGAAAAGCAGGAGCCCGACGGTGGATGGGGAGACGTGGCCAAGACCGCCGCAGCGATCGCAGCGCTGACTCCCGCTTCCTTGGCTGCTGTACGGCCTCCGCACTGCAGCGATAAGTTACTGGACAGCAAAAACGAGCCTTTAGGTAAGAATTCTTTCATTTTAACATTTCATTTCAGGATAAACCGGACAAGGCCACGTAATGTTCAACTTACTGTAGGAACTGATCCTGGCCAGTCAGACAGCTTTTGTTTAATATGTTAAACCGAACTAAGAGGTAGACGGACCGCGTGGGGTTAAGGGGTCACTATCGCCTACCTTAAGCCAAAGGTGCGGGAGAGATCTTGCTATAGCGCTTGGGGAGAACTCTGGAGATCCCAGAGTAGATCAGTAAAAATCTCACAGTCATAACCTCTCCCAAGATGTCGGGTACCTTTTGAGGTTGCTCCTCGACACAAAAAAGGCCGCGTGATGTTAAGCGGATATGATCGTTGTTGTATATTAATATATAAGTAACCGAATGACTGAGTGGTACTCGAATAAAAACAATAGATTTTTTGTTACTTAACAACGCACAATAAGATAAGATAAAATCGCTAACATTATGTCAAGAAGACACATATTTTTCAGTATGTTTAAGTTGATTATCGCTAAAAAACTATATTTTCTAAAGTTGAAACCTAGCTAGATCAAATTATTGCCCTCGAAAACATCTGCATACAAAGTTTCATGAAAGTCGTTGCAGCCGTTTTCAAAATTCAGATATTAGATATTATATATAGGAATATATTATAAGAATTGATAGTTTAATGGCATTAGATTATAGCCACCATATTTTCACATTTTATTGTGGCCGACTGTTTTTAATTTTCACGTACAATTCTGGAAAAGACGGAACGTAAATCTAGGTATAACAAGAAGTAGGATTTTTTTATTTGAATAGAGTAGCAGACGAGCATGCAGGCCACGTGGTGTTAAGTGGTCGCTGCAGCCCATGGACATCTACATACAACCTCGAGCAAGCATAGGTAAATCTTGTCTGAGGTCGTATGCAGTTGCGCTGCTACTCTGGAAGCTGGTGGTCGCCTCATGTAAGTGTGGCCGGCAACTGCACCTTTCCACCGAAACACAATAGAATTGGTTCACGGCAGAAGTAAGCGCAGCGGTGGTACTTCCCCGGGCAAACCGAATAAATAAATAAATAAATTTGGACAATTCACACAACACCATCTGATTCCAAACTAAGCAGAGCTTGTACTATGGTAATCAGAAAGCTGATAAACATACTTATATAATTCTAATACATACTTAAATAGATAACTTAACACCCAGACACAGAACAGATAGTCATGTTCATCACACAAATATTTGTCCTGGGTGGGAATCGAACCCACGACCTGACGCTTCGCAGTGGCTCATCACCCACTACGCCACGGAGGCTGTCAAAATAAATAATTCTACCACCTACAAAATATTGACGGTATATTGACGTGTTCATTTTCACTATTCTAGCTACAGAACTAAGTAATCCAGGAATACGAGTAAAAGCTCGCTGACAGATAGAGCTTTGATTAACGCTACCGTGCAAACTCGTCCTTTTGTTTCTCTTCGGCCATTCTCATTCAAACATTTCAAACAGCTTGCTTGATCAGTACTTTTGTTCGTTTTCATCATTCTATCATTTTTATTTATATGTCAACTGCTTTTCCTCTTACAAATACGAAATTAACTTGTCGACCATTTTGATCACGTGCGTATTTGGGTTATCGGCCACATAATTATGTACCTACCCTAGAGAAAAAAAATCAGGTAACATTTGCGCTAAATATTGAAAAGATAAATTGACGACCTGCGTGGCGCAATGGTTACCATGCCGGACTGCCAATCGAAGGGTCCCGGGTTCGTATCCCGGCGAAACAGAAATTTGAAAAATGAGTAAATTTCTGTTCTCGGTCTGGGTGTTTGTGTTTGTGTGTTTGTGTATGTTCATGGTACTCACGACACAGGGTATACCTACCCTACTGCGGGGCTATGAGTGTGAAGCGTTATATATTATTTATTTATTATATTGCCAATTTTTTAGTCAGAGGAGTCCATTGATATGAAACCCAGACTACCGTCGGCGTTAGAGTCCTTGAATGTATATAATACTACTATGCTAATACTTGTTCCATCCACTACGATTATGTAGAGACTTAACCGTTACTTATTTTGTATCGACATACTATTCCCGATGAAGAATAGTTTAAGTTTTTTTAGTCTCAGTATGCGTGTTGGTGTTTTTTCCTTTGTGGCTCGTCCATGGTTTCAAATGATAGAAAGAAAGAAAGAAAGAAAGAAAGAAAGAAAAAATATTTATTTCATATTAGGAATACAAAATATTCGCATAATGAAAGTCATTTTTTCCCGGTCATCGCTTTTAAGTGCCCGTTTGGGCTAGATGTTGAGCTGAGAGAAAAAAGGCGACGGAATAAAACTTCCAGCACTCTTTTAAAAAAAAAAGTACATAAAATATTTGAGATAACAAAATGGCTATGGGTTGATAATGGTCACACGTGACAGCTGATCGTGTGAGTGTGATATCCACGATACAGGGAATCCTAGTGAAGAAATGAAGTATTGTATCAGAACTTTTTGGGATTTATAATTCAGGAGTTGGACAAGAAAAAACTTTTCTCTGTTTTCAGACAGCAACGGCGGCGACGGCGGTGTCAAAATCGCATACCCGGCACACGCGACCAATGAGTCAGATGCCCGCAACGTCTCTTTTACATACACGCTATGGCTCGGCACCAACGTCACTGAGAACTACACGCTGTACATGGTCGCTCCCAGGTACTTCTCTTCAAACTTTTTTTTCCAACCTTTTTTATGTCCCACTGCTGGGCACAGGTCTCCTCTCACAATTGAGAGGGATTTAGGACTTTCCACAACGCTTGCAAGTGCAGAGTTGTGACGTTGGACTTTCGAGAAATTATGAATAGCGAACTAGAGAACATCGTAATCAATTACCTAAATTTCACGATATTTTTCATCGTCGTGAAGCAGCGATAAATGCGCACAATACAAATTTCTTTGTCAGAGCGCCGAGGACTTGAACCCGGGATCGGTAGCGTTGAAGACCGCGGTTTTTTTACCACTCGGCCATCGCTGCTCATTTAATCGACTTTATGGTAATCTGGTACAAGTAAGCCGCTCCAAGGTCAGTGAGAGTATTGAGTTCTTTCGCTTTACGCACCGCTCGATGCAGGACATCACGCCACATGCAGAGAGGACCCCCTTTTTACCTAAACGGCCCACTTTGCTAGCTGTCAATCACACTTCCATCGGCATTATTGAGATTATGACAGGATTCTGTGAAGGAAATAGAACGATCGAACGATGACGACTCCATTAGAGTTGCAGTAGATAACGTCGTTAGTCCACATCAATAATACGAATTTCTACATCTCGGTGATATGTTGGTAGAACATCTGAAAATCAAAATCATCGCCATTCATCTGTAAGACAGAACATGAATTCAGATAATCGACATCTGGAAGGCAAAATGTTTGTTCCAATTGCGATCTTTAACCAAGCGTTAACACGCTTGGCAATGATCACAAGTACCTATGGGTACTTAGCATTACCGTGTGGTGAAGAAATCAATTTCGTAATTCTAGCCTCTATGGCTGTAGCTGATACTAAATTTATTTAAAAAACTTCATACTATAAACAAACGCTTTGTATTTCAGAAATATCTCCTTCTACCACGTGATGCAGATGGCAGCGGAGCAAGAGCCGCGATTCCGGTTCGAGGCAAGCTCTTGGCCAAATGGACACTACGTGCACACGCTGGCTGGGCATCGCGAAGAGCCCATGGGCTACCACTACTGGCTGTTGTACCGTTTGCCTGAGGTGCCCGACCCTGCTGCACCCCCCGGCAATCAGCTGGTTGCTCCTGTTGGTAAGAAACTTTAATACTTCTACTTTAATATTTCTAGAAAGATCGAGTAGTATTAATAGCCATGTACTCAGTGCGACCATCGGCCACCACAAAGAGCCCATGGGCTGCTATTACTGGCTGTTGTAGCGCTTGCTCGTGTTTTCCGACCGTGCTGCATACATCTAGGCGAACAGCCTGTTGTTAATGATTTTTTTTAGAAAAGTAACCTATATAAGTATGCACAAAAATGCACTGAAAGGAGACAAAATTAAAAATTCAATCATTAGCTTAATCTCAGACGAGGCACATCACTGCAATGCAGTAAATAAGCTGAATTATAACGACCCGTTCCTAACAATATACTAGGCAAAAAAACAAGGCTGCGAGGTAACAATTTAAAAGAAGCAACGTATTAGGCGCTCTTCTGTGCGTAAAGGAATAAGGATTGTATCATACCAAATTAAAGAACAAGTGTAATAAATTTTTTTTAGGCTAAACAATTTGTTGTACCACGGGTAAATATTTCTTACGTAAATGATTCATTATGAAAATGCCATCTGTCGTTTATACTCCATTTTCTTTTCGTAGCTGTATCATCTCAACGTAAACATTAATAAACAAAAAAACTACTTTCAGGTGTCGACGACTTGCTGGTTGAAGATGGCGAGCACTACCTCTTCTGGTACAAGAAGCTGTAATCTCCTTACATCTGTCGTTCATTCCACTTCGTAGCGTATCTTATTGTGATCAACCTTAGGTTAAGAGAATGGTTAGAATACCCTCCTTCTAGAAATTACTGGATTTTTTCGGATTATGACGTCAATGTAGAATCGGTTTTTACACTGCACGTCATATACAAAGATCTACTTTCGACATTTTTTTTAAATAGCCCCACAGTAGGGTAGTTATACCCTGTGTCGTGGGTGCCATGGACATACACAAAGATAGAAACACAAACACCCAGACCAAGAACAGAAATTTAAACTCATCATTCAAATTTCTGCTTCGCTGGGAATCGAACCCGGAACCCTCCGATCGGCAGTCCGACATGGTAACCATTACGCCACGCGGGTCGTCGAACAATGAGTCAAGAGACTCGAGTAGCGAGCAGGCGCGGTCGCAGCCCTTCAATTTTGGGGGGGTCATCTGGAAAATATGGAGGGGGGTGGCCCAAATTGGCTTGTTACCGTAAACGTAATGGAAACTTGACCTTAACATAGATTAGTTAGACTAAAAACACCGCATAGAGATGTTAGACTAAAAACACCGCAAAAAAATTATTAAACGGAAATCTTCAATCAGTTTCTTTGATCAATAACACCATAAGACGACCCGTATGGCGTAATGGTATTAGGCCGGACTGCCGGAGGATCCCGGGTTCGATTCACGGCGAGGCAGAAATTTAAATGAGTTTAAATTTTTGTACATGGTTTGGGTGTTTGCGTTTCTGCTTTTGTGTCTATGAGCGTGTAGCGATATTTATTTATTTCCTCTAAATCGCTTGTTGATGTTACTTCCTCAGTTCTTGCATGTTTTCTAATGCTATACTTATGATACGTACACCAGATAAAAAATCATTCGTAATGGACATTGACGTCATAACAATACAACAAATTTATAATATATCAACATTTTTTATCGTGTCGACTTTATATTAAACTTAACTATAATGTAGCTATTTCTATAAAAGTTATCAGTGTTACCAGTTTTCCTTAAGTTTTATTTTGTACCTTTATTATTTATTAACATCGCTAAGAATATTTTTTGTTATAGCTTTAATTGTTTAGCTATTATTTTATATTAAGTTAACAAACATTTTTATGTAATTTCTTCACATACATATATATACCTATTTATTAAAACATTGCGTATCGGTTTTATTATGAAAATACTTTACCTCTAGTCTAGAACCCAATTGTTGAAAATAGTGTTAAAATATGAAAGCTTCAGATGACTTTAGTGTTGCCATGAAATAAATTTCCCGTGGCCCATGATCTCACATAAATATTCCCATAGTAATTCTTATATTTAAAATTCGAAGGATTTGATATTATATCTCTATTCTATATAAACTAGTTGTATTCTGAACTCTTTTAGAGACTTTGTAAGAACAAGATAGCCAATAGTTTTACTGAAAATTATAAAGATAGTAACCGTTAGAGTATTTAGATAAGTATACACATACATTTCATAGTTGAATATTTACTTAGTAACTTTCTACAATACATGTACGCTGAACTTGACTTATTTATTGTTGATATAAATAATCTGTGTTATGACAAAATTAAAATTAAACTTTTGTAACAAAGGCATAATTCAAATTATTTGCTTCTTTTTAAAAAAAAGTTTTCTCGCTCTCATCTTACAAGAAGACTAACGTATTAAACAAAACCTTAACTTAACAAAACCTTTTTTGATTTAAATGTATGTAAGTAAGTGGGAAATAATATTTTAACAAGCATGCCATACATACTGTTCTGAAAACTGGGAAAAACTCATTGTTTAAAATATCATGTAATGCCCCATTACCTACTGTCTCAGATCAAATAAAAATGTATAGACGGAGCGCTGTGAACAGCGAAGTGGTGCCGATTTAAATTGTACCTAGCCATGTACACACACATGACACGCAAACACGTACAAAGAAAATGCACCTGGCTTTGCCAAACGAATATCGCAGCGCATTGAGTAAAACGTTGTCAAAAATATAAAAAATCACAGTATTAATAAATAATAAAAATAATGATGAAGTAATTTGGATTATGATGGCAACGTGTGTGCGTAAATCGGTCACGCACTCATGTTTACAAAACCGGCCTCACGTTTATGTTCGCAGAGTTCCATCTATAATTTTTTATTTAATCTGAGCCTACTGTAAACTTCTTTTATATTTTAATGTAAACGAATAAACAATGTTGAAGGTTTAACAACGCACAATATATTTCAACATGATTTGCGCGAATCACACTTATATTAACGAGAGCAGGAGTCGCTCTATAATAATGGAAGCCAAAGTCATAAATGCTTCATTGAGATCCAATTTACTTCAAATATGAATACTCCATGGCTCTATCCTACTTCGGTGGCTTCATATCAGTTGTACCATTGGCTAGTAACGTTATATAGTAGGTACTTGTACAATCGACTAGTGATAATAACTTATAACCTTTTGTAAGGGGAGTTTTGGCGGGAATTCGAAAAAGTCGAATTTTTTACTTTCTTGGTGTATTTTTGACTTTACTAATAATACTCGTCCAGTTTCACCCAAACTGGCACACAAACGTGATGCAAAAATTATACTTGACGCTGGCAATATGCAGAGTTTGCGATGCCATAATTGAAGAAAAAAAAACCTTTTGTACCAGCTATGAAAAATTCAAGGATTGTAGCTGAGTGTCATGGTTGTTTCATTTGAATCTTACATTATCTTGTATTGTACTAAATATGTATGTGTATCTAAATTATTTAGAATTAAACTTATTTATCATTTTAGGAGACTGAAGCGACTCTATTGTTGGCAGGTTGATGCGTACATTAGTTTAACATTTTTATTGTACCTACTGGTTCTTAATAAATAAGTATAAATAATTAAAATTCGTTTCATTTTGTTCCCATTCCAAAACCCGTCACTAATCACAAAAAAAACGAAATTCGCCAAAAGGCAATATATGGTGCAATCGGGTTACCTAAACAATCAGCTTAATAAAGAGCTTGGCATTCAAAACATGAATAATATATCGCAGTGATATGATAAAAACAGGGATTTGGTCAATTCCCTAAAGGATTTGATCAAATCACGGAGGATGTTAGAATAACAATACGATTTTATGTTTTCCATAAACTAATCTAGTGAATTGAACAAATCCCTAAATTGGTTCAGTGAAATGACAAAAATAACTTTTCTAGGGTATTTTAAGGATTTATTTGGTAAGATAAAACTACTTACATGAGCAGTACGCAAATACTCGCGTATACTTCGTAGTGACGTAGGTAAACTATGTCGTTCCATAATATATAGCGCCAGTACGCATACGTACTACCCGAAAAATACCCAAAACCGAATCAGAGTACCCCACTTTCCACGTGGTCTTGTCTGTACTACCCCTAGAGTGTATATAAAAAGCCGGAGGCGCGAAGGGAGGCGGCACCTGCGCTCGCCTTCGCAGCTCCAGCTTTTTGGTCGCCTTCGGCGACCAGCCTCAGCCGCTACGGCTCTCTTGATGCCTGCGCTTTCTTACGCTGGGGCGGAGGGAGTGGTCTTCCCGCAGCGCCGGAGATATCACGGAGCCATACCTCCTTCCCACTCCCCCCTCGCACCGATCGACATGTCTTTTGTCATTTCACTGAACCAATTTAGGGATTTGTTCAATTCACTAGATTTGTTTAGGGAAAAGATAAAATCGTATTGTTATTTTAACATCCTCCGTGATTTGATCAAATCCCTTAGGGAATTGACCAAATCTCTGTTTTTATCATATCCCTGCGACAAATATATTTGAATGCAAAAAAAACAATTGTTGATTGGCTTCAATCACTTTGTTACACGGAAAAACTATTAATGCACATAAATCTAACTTCTAACACATACACACACACACATTTTATTTTCATACATTTATGTATCTAAGCTGGCGCTTTTATATTTATATTATATAATATTATGTAACGGTCACAAGTATAAAACTATTTATGCTTACTAGGTAGTTTCTACTATTGTTTAGCATTCTAACATAAATTGTGGACTAAATAAATTTTTTTGAATTTTGAATATTACCTTTGATAGGTAAGTACATTTTCTTAGTCTAAGCTTTGATATGACATAATATAACTAATGATATGACAGATTTATCTACTATCTAGTACGTAAGTACATTATTCTTATCTACTATCTACTAGTGACTACATCGTACATTATTCTTTTTTTTTCAGTTATGTCAATATTGTCAATACCTTCGATATGCCTTTGATGCTCTAAGGTGCCAAACAACCATCTTTCGCTGACATCATATTTATACTTGAAAATAACTTTAAAATGTACAGAGAACGTTGAATAGTTAAAAATATACCTACACAACTGGAGTCGCTACAACTTGTTTAATTTTAAAAACTATTCCGCCTTCTGTCACTCAACTATTGTGATTGTGTCCCGAGTTCCTGACCTTAGAGCTGTTTGACGGGAGTCCTTACCAACGATTCTACCTATATAAGGTCGTGACCTTAGACTAAGAATAATGTACTTACGTACGTGACGGACCGGACCGACGAAGCACCAACGAGCACTTGACGAGCGCACATTACACAACACATATGCATTTAGCGTGACGTTTACATTCGTCGTTGACGTTGTAATATGAAATATGAAAATGAATTTGTGTGTTGAGGTCTAGGCATATTGTTAATGGAGAATTTATTGAAATGTTTCAAATAAAACCCAGCAATAAAATCCAACATTTATTAAATTTTTGAACAATTTACACGTAACACCAATTACTTCTAGTTAATTCTTATTCAATAAATAGTGCAAAAAAAGCTATTACAAAAAGTTCACATACATTGCTTCAAAAATCGAAAGATCTCACAAAAATATCGGGTAGCAATTTACAATAGACAAATTTTATTATAAATAATGTATATTTACGTAACAGCGTCATAACGTCATAAGATTTCCGTGATTTTATGCAAGTGACAAATGTAATAATTATGTTGAGTAGCTATAAATTAATTGTAACACAACCATTTTTAATGAAAAAAATAAATGTTAGTGCACTGGCAACACAGAATGTGTTCAAAAGTGATACAAACACTATATAAATGCACAAAAAAATATTTCCGTTATCTAGTAAAAAAGAATGAATGACCCAAATTTGAATTGGCTGCAACCCTTTTTACGTCCCACTGCTGGGCACGGGTATCTCCCCCTTATTTCGAAGGCCTGGAGCTTACTCCACCACGTTGCTCCAGTGCGGGTTGGCGGAGATGCGGGTTAGTGGCCAACCCTCTGTCGGATGTTTTAAAACCGTCCATAAGGCCTCCGACAAGGTTTAACGACTGTTATCCAACGACAACAACCGGGACCGACGGCTTAACGTGCCCTCCGAAGCACGGAAACGCGCATGAAATATTTTTTTTGCCACTAGCGGTCACTCATCTTACACCCGACCGCGCCCGTTTAGCTTAGTCGCATAGATCGCTTGCGTTCTATGGTAACCGCCAGACTGTGCGGTTAGCTTAGGATAGGTTATCTTCAAACGTGTCCATTGCGCAAGTCAGTAACATTAAGCAAATGTTTTTAAGAGGGTTATGAAAACAGAAAAATTATTAAAAGTAAATGGGTTCATTGAGCACATTCTGATACGCCAAAACAACCATTTCGTAACACAGCTGTATATAATTAAATATTTAACTTTTTTGTATACTTATTGTGAAATATCAATATTATAACAGCCATTAATTCACAATATTAACAAGACACAGTGTAATATAAAATAGGAATTAAAGTTATTAATTCTAAAAATTGAAGATTACAATTAAATTAGTGCTTGAAGAAAATACCATAAAGATACATAAACAGGCATAATGACACTATTAAAGAATCAGATAATAAATGGTTTTAGAGAAAAATATATGCTTAAAAAAGTTCTAAAATGTGATCCCGTTTTAATATAAACATTAAGATTAATAAGATTTTCAATAAATTAAAAGTATTAAATACAGCAATCGGCCATGTTATCTGAAACGCCAATAAAAAGGAATGACGTCACGTCTTAGTAAAAGTCATCGTGTTGCTTGAAGTTTGACGAGCAAGCCGACGCCATGACACCTTCGAGCGTTTTCGCGCTTAATTCAAATTACATAGCAGAAAATACATTAATTTACGTTAAAACTTATGTTTATTGCTGAAATAAACTTTTTTCGAAACTACGAGACGTGTACCCACAATAAGGAAAGGTATTTAAAAATCTGTCATCATGCCTATTATAGCGCTCTATGTCACAAATGCGAATTCATCATGGATGTGTGGAGGTGTAAGCAAGTTCTCGTTATTTCTGTTTGCTTGTTCCGTTTCGTTTAGATTGCACGTTGTACTTAAAATAGTCGTCAGTAATAATCAGTCAGTCAAGTCAGATATCAGTCAAGTAAAGCGATGTCTACTTAACTAGAACGTGTGCTGTGAAGTTTTGGGAGGCAAAACCTTAGAGCATCAAGGTTATGGTATGACACCCGTGAAACATATTTTGGAACTGTTATTTTACTTCACAACACTGGTACATTGTAATTACCTTATTCTAATTGAACAAAATGCCATTAGCTTTATTTGATATAACTTAAAAATACATCGAGTAATGTAAGTAAAACAAGAGTACAAAACTTCCTTTTCTGAACATTCTTTAATGAGCTTATAATGAGACAATTTATCCGAGCGACGAGTTTAGTTACTATAGTTACATTACATAAACCTCCACAACCATCTTAGTCAACTCGCATTTGTGAGATAAAACAACAAAAAAAAACTAATAAAAATCAAAGTACCTACCTACCGAAACATAAACAGAAATTTAATATTTTAATATGATGCAGTGAATTATGTTATGTCATTCGATAAGTACAAAAGTATGCAGTAAAAATTTATTTATAAGTAAAAATGTAGAATCGCTATGAAATGTTTAAAAATACTATCAACTACAGTTTCATTTCAAACATAAGAATTAAATACAATACATGACATAATTAAGATTATCATTAAATTTTAAATTCAACAGAATTTGCTAATAAGTTATATAAGTATTAACTAAGTTGCTATGAAATAAATAAATAATACCAACTTTTGTGACATACGAAATATAGTATGTACGCAACATTTCCTTCAAAACATCACGCATTATATAGTCTCATTTTAACTAAATTTACTTTCAATTTGTAATCTACAAATGTTTCATACACGTCCATACATAGGAGTACATACAAGTTACAAATGGGCGATTGCTACTAAAAGGAAGCGAATTATTCGCATGTCAAAACTATGCATCCAGGCGCGGTCGCCAAGTTTTGGGGGGGGGGGGGGTTCACTAAGAAATTTGGGGGAAGAGTAGTCCCAAATTGGCTTGTTTCGCCTTCCGTCTACGCATGACTGATGGATTTTGGGGGGGTCATGTCCCCTGTGACCCCCCCCCTGGGACCGCGCATGTATGCATCACAATCGATTAATTAATCGAATCTTAGTGGTATTCAAACTGCCACTACGCCCAGACCAGCAGATCTACAGTAAACAGTAAAAAAAATAGATTACTAATATCGTAATTATTACTATACACCGCAAACACAGACACTTAACTACACACCCGATGTTTATAATGCATTGGATTTGTCGATTATTGACATTCAAACACCATATAAATACATTATCTATCAAAGATAATCAGATATCGGCTTTTTGATGAGTAACAATATTTTGACGCTTAAATCGACAAAGATTAGCTCGATTACAAACTGAAAATATATTTAAATACTTTTAACATTCGCCCATTTAGTTTACATATTAGAGTCTATTTACAAAGAGAATAGGCGTGACAATTTGATGAACGAAACGAATGAAAGACTCATATAAATAAAAGGCAAAACGTTGAGTTACATCTGACAGCGTTCCCCGCTATTACTTTTAACTAACGTATCCCTGTTTACCGTGATTGTGGGAGAGTAAGCAAGAGGACACTGTTTCTGACAGAAACAGAATCTTTCTGTGAGTGCGTTACCTAAAAAGTTGTCAAACAGCTGCCGGTAGCAGTACCCAGCTTCTAACTATAGTAACGTGCTTATAATTATAGTAAACTTACTGATAACTGTGGCAACCAGCTATAGCTGACAACTAAGTTTTTTTTCTTCAATAATGTCATAGCAAACTCTGTGCATATTGCCAGCATCAAGTATAATGTTTGCATCACTCAATAGTCATTAAAAAAATCCGTAAGTCGTCAATAAGCAGTCAGTCTAGTCAGTAAGATGTTCAAGTAAAACGATAGCTACTTTACCAGAACGAGTCCGATGGAGTTTTGGAGGCAATGCTTTAAACATGTTTTCGCACTGTAATTTTATTTTACAACACTCGTGCACTGTCATTAACCTATATCGAACAAAATGCCATTAACTTTTCCGATATAACTCAAAAATACACCAAGAAAACTAAAATAAAACAAGAGCACAACATGTTCTTTCAAACTTTCCGCTAAAATTCTCGACAACTATAGAAACCTCCGGTAACTGTATAAACTGATGACTGCTTGACGGCTCTTTAGGTAACGCACACATAAGCATTTTGGACGTGCAATAAGGACTACAACCATGGTAAGACCACATTCGTGCGATGATAAAAATAAACATATTATTATATTCTCAATCTAAATAGACTATACATAATCTTCGAAGATTTTATAAAACACTGACACTAGATTCTAAAGCTATGATTTCACAAAAAAAACTGACTTTTTAGTGCAGTAAACATAGAAATACTTTTTGTAATACGTTTTTTTTTTATTTTGGTGTTTTAAAACTGCATAAGATCTGTTTGTAAATGGCGGTAAATGACAGCAAAAGTAGCGCCAAATTTTTATAAATAAATTTAATATTACTTTCTATCAAAATTGAATAGGCATTTTCCAGGCACGTTACTTACCATAAGATGAGATAGAAGTTAAGGTCTGATTACATTGACCAACCTGCAGGGGCCGACCCGGCATACATTGCTGGTTATCTTGAGTATTTTATTACAATGTACTCAGATAACCAGCAATGTATACCGGGTCGGCCCCTGCAGGTTGGTCAATGTAATCAGCCCATTAAACTGTGATACATTTATTTTCAATCATTTTAACGTCCTGCTTGACCCTGAATCCTGAAGCCCTAAGTCGTGTGCCCAGCAGTGGGACAGTAAAAAGATTTAATATAAAGTAACATCACGCGGTAGCCGCAAGAATTTTTCATATAAAATGGTAACGAGTAAGGAAAACGACTGTCATGTTTGTATACAAAATTATAAGATCTACTGAATTTTAGGTGTACTGTATACATTTTTGCTCTAAAAATGGCGCAGTAAAGGCATTTTAGTTAAAAAATGGAAATGTGTTGAGGGACTCTTGAATGCTCTATTATTATGTTGAATAGTTATGAGAAAATGTTGCGTGTCGACAAAAGCTGTTTGGTTATAGCTATAAGATAACTAACCGCTCTCGTGCCCGCGCCAACTTAACAAAATACCCTAGATTGACCGGCCTTTTATCGCGCGTGGCTGATTTATGACCCTGCCACTTCTAACGCGGTTTAGACCCATAAGGAATGGTTATTTTTGTTAGAATTGTATAGAAACTTTGTTTAAAATATTCTCAAGAGTGCTATAATTTAATTTACTTTGCTTAAAAATGAATAGTTTGTTTGTTTAAAGCACTTCAAATAACGATACGAAAAATTTTGAGTTCTTGTTACAGTTTGTTGCGGTTATTACGAAATTTAGATCGATGACATGTGAATGTTTTATGTTTTTTGTAATTAAGAATAGTTATTTACTGAAACTAAAACATATTTTTATGATGCTGCAAAGAAAAAAGTAAAAATAATCTTGATACAAAAGTCGTTATTATTTTGTTGGTAACTTCTTATTTGTGCAACGTATTTTATTGCTTTCTACGTCAACTGTGTATAGAATATAACAAAAATATTTGTACAAGTCAAAAGATACTTTCTTTTAAATCTAATTATACAAAATTAATTCTCATGGTAAGAATATTATTTAAGAAATAAGTGTTTAAAGTTGACGCTGAGATTTGTCAGTTTGCTTTGAACGTTTTTGAATGCATTTATTTTAAGATTTTTTCAAGTCTACACATATGGTTTTCGGTTTTTTTTTGAAGAAAAATTACTAATTTATGCAATTTAATTAAGTTTTCGATAAAAATATAAGATAAACATCACAAAATACAAGATTTATCTTTAGTCAGGTTACTGCGGGATATAATTACACCTGGGGTCAAACGGGAACTTGGGGGATATATTTGTACCCAAAGTCAATCAGGTCTTTCTGATTAGGGTCGCTTCACAACACACAGAGTATAATTATATATAATATAATTTATACCTGAGTATAAAAAAGGACTTTTATTTTAAAAAAATGCAATAGGCTAATTAGCTGAATATATCGTGAAATTACAAAAAATACAGTAGAACTCGTAAACTCCACTTTTTAAAAAATCGGTCAATGTTAAAAAGTGCTCTATCAATATTTGTAGATTTATTAAAATATCACATAAAAACAAACAACCGAATATTAACGCATGATTAAGTTAAGTATTTCACTAACATCGAATAAGCAAATAATAGATGTTAACTGAAAAAAATTCAAACTTAAGAATTTTTTTATTTTAATTACATTAAATAAAAAAATACTTGAAGGATAATTTGTGAATTAACCTTTAGCAGAAAGATGGCGTTTGACCTCAGGTATAAAAATATCCCGCCTATATCACACAAGGACCATGCAGTTTTAAAAACGTAATCCTTATTAATCATCCAATATTTTTGAAAACCTATATGTGAATTTGATAACTTAATAAAACTAGAATATCTTAAAATACTTACCTAGTAGATTTTGCTTTCAACACAATTTAAAAAAAATTATGACACAAACTGTTAACACTTTTTCACACAGTGTCTTCTGTTTACACTAATTTTACTATTTATTTACAAAAAAATATATTAAGAAAACACTATAAAACACTTCAATAACTATTATAAAAGAGAAAAATATTAATTTACAGTAGTAAATATTGGTTTAATATTATAAACAAACACGAAAACAAAAACTTTTGCCGATATGAAGTCACCTGTGAGCATCGCATACAAAACACCGGTACAACTAATTTCAGTTCAAAGTTAGAGGCAAAGTGTCAATGAGTCATAGATGGGATATTTAGTAAGGCAGAGAAAGAAATAAACAGCGAGTTGAAAAGTCAATACGTTAAGGAAAGATAGATATATTTTTGTCATGATGTCGCATAGGGATACTTTAATACCTGCAGGCAAACAACTGTGTTTTATTGCTAGGTATAAAAAGTACCTAGATACACGAGAGCGGCTAATAACTATTCAATATTACTTATTAAAAAAAAAGTCCTGGTGTATTCTACGGTTATTAGAAAATTTTGTGTATCACCAATAGCTATTTGGTTTATTGAATAGTTATTACAAAAAGAACTTGGTATATAGAATAGTTATTAAAAATGTTGTGTATCGCCAACAGGCGTTTAAAGTACATTGCGTATAAAAAATTATTGCTGGATTTGTAGTCAAAATATTAAAATAAATAATTTATAATATAACTGTAATAGTAATAATTTGTCATTAACGTCACAAAGAGACTTACAAACATAAAATTTACGTAGTGAAACCAGGTATCTACCTAATACCCCTAAAGTTATTGCTTGTGTGTCTTTTTTACATCCCTCTTTTACAAATTTTGTTAACGTTACAATGGTTAGTAGTTTGCGAATATTGCATTAGGTTTACGATAAAGTTGTGTACAAAACAAACCTTTTTGTAAGAAGTTGGAACAACGTTGCCTTTGCAAGTATTAAAAGTTTATTAGATTTTATATCATGTAAGACATGATAAAATTAACGCTAAAAAAACGTAATGTGCAAAATTTGATTATTTTCACTATGTGTCTTATAATAACTCGCAATAAGATTAAACAAGGAAAGAAAAGTAAGTCAATACTTTTCTTAGTATAAAATGTTAATATCTAAACGAGCGATATTTCACTCGGAATACTTTGATATCAATTCGTCTACTTAACAATAAAATTAACTACCTTACCCCGGCACCAAATTGAAAATATGTTACAGAAATCAAATTATTATTTGTAAGGTTTGATAATTTCTACTTACATTCAAAAAAGAAAACAATAATTTACATTCAAATAAGAAAACAATAATAAAAAAAATCTTTATTGTAAGAAAGCCAGCGTCAGAATCATAAAAACTAACTTAACCGATGAGATGTTGCCATTTATAAAATAACTAAAATATTTGTGTCGCTTAACTTCAAATTCGGATAAATCCACTCTACCCTGTTAGGAGATATTTAAAAAAAAGTGTTAATAGTCTTAACTTAATGAATTAAAAGGCAGTCTTTTTTTTATTATGGCACCAGTATTGAAGAAAACGATCCTATTTAGCCATTTCAGTATTTAAACCACTCATTCTTTCAAAAATGTTATATTTAGATTGGATTTACCTTTATTTGATATAATGGAATGCAATTTATCTATCTTTGAAAAAACTCAAAGTGGATTTATACAATTTTGATTTAATAGATACGGATTTATCTGAATTTGAAAATACACGATTAGAACTAGGGATGTGGTAGTGGCGAAATCATCAACAGTCAAATTTGTAGCAACTAATTAAATAAAACTAACACAAACAAAATAAAGACGTCTAATTTTATTTTACAGAAATAGGAGGTAGATATTTATATTTGGTTACCTATGAAATGCCGTTTTGTATGGAATAAGTGAAAGTACTAATTTTTTTAAACTTTTTTATTTCTGTTATTCAAAGTAATCACCCATGCAATCGACGCAACTTTGCCAACGCATTGGCAATTTTTTGATGCCCTTAATGTAAAAACCAGCTAGACGGGAGGCAACAAACTCTTCAAAAGCATTTTGTACTGCTTCTCGGGAATTGAATTTTTTACCCACTAAAAAGTTGTCTAAATTTTGGAAAGAGTAATAGTCGGTAGGTGCAAGGTCTAGTGAGTATGGCGGATGAGGGAGAGCTTCCAACCCCAGCTCTTGCAGCTTGGAGACTGTCTGTTGTGCAGTATGGGGTCGCGCGTTGTCGTGAAGAAGCAGCGGGGACGACCGATTGACCAAAGCTGGTTGCCGATGTGCAAGCTTCTCCATCATTGTCTCCAGTTCTTCACAGTACACATCTTCAGTAATGCTCATCAGTTTTGTAAAAAGCTGTGGTGAATCACACCCGCACTAGACCACCAAACAGTGAACATCAGCTTTTTACGGGTTATTTTTGGTTTAGGGCATTGCTTTGGTGCTGAACCAGGATCTTGTCAACTTGCTGAGCGCTTTCGATTGTGGAACAGAATCCATTTTTCATCGCACGTAACAATTCGGTTCAAAATTCCTTCATTTCTTTGCCTATTGAGCAGCGCGAGCTGCGCGAGGCAGGTCTCGACGCGTACGTTGCGCTGTCGATCGTTAAGTTCGTGGGGCAACCATCTATCAATTTTTTTACCTTGCCTATTTGTCGCAAATGGATCAAAATTGTTTTGATGCTAACATCAGAACCTGCTGCTAGCTCAGCTGTAGATTGAGTTTCGTCAGCTTCCACAATTGTATTCTTTTAATACGTATTATATCCAAATTATTCTGTAACAGTAGAATAACAAAATAATAATAATCGATAATGGTTAACACAACACTAGTACCATCTCAGGATTCCAGACGACGCATAGGTATAGGTATTTCAAACTCACCAAATTTTCGCTCTTCCCGCTTTCTTACGGCGACGATTTATATTAGGCCGCTTGCGGACTTTACTTGGTGACACAATATTAATCGTATTATCCATGGAAATTGTTTAAATTATAAAAAAGGAACAATAAAAAGCGGAAGTGCACGGTGCTACTGTCGCAGAGTTTACGTCGACTGACGGCCATGTTGAACAAACGCAAATACCTGATTGGCTCTCATGGACTTAACTACATTTGAAAAAATCTGTCTCAAGGATCTATCTGACTTAGATAAAATATTATGATTTTAACGGCTTATATCTCAAAAACCATGCGGATTTATACACAACTGATAAAATTGTTTAAAAGCATATTTTTTTCCTTTTCTTTTGACACCAAAATCGTAAAAAATCTCGGAATTGGATTTATCCAAGTTTGAAGTTACGCGACACATTTACAAGTACATATATCTCGAAGATAATTGTTCTGTCATTAAAAGTGAATTTTATATCATTGATTTGATCTGTACTTGTTAGAGATGCAAGAGTAATATTAAATAAATACATAGAAGGAAGGATTAATTTACTGTAAATTATTTTATTATAATAAGTTACAGAATTTTGATCAAGATTAAAATTTATGTTACTCAAGTCAAAAAGATATAAATAATACTACAATAGTGCCTCACGAACGATACTTTTCCGCAACTGTGGAGGTATATTCACCTGCACATGGTAAGTGTGCGTTACCTAAGAACCTGTCAAACTGTCATGTTAGTTGCACCCGAACTGCCAGTCAGGTCACTATAGTTACAAAAAGGTGGTAACTAATTGCAATAGTCACAACGAATCTTTTTCTCTTTGAAGTTAACTGCAAATACCTGCCCAAAATTGATCTAAATCAATCAAACTATTTCTCCGTATAACAGTAAATACACAGTCGTTTGTTGCACCTAACTTCAGAGGGCCAACTTGATGTAATTGTGACAACTGTGGTAGCTAGTAGAATAGCATAAAAAAGCTGTACAAAGATTGAATGCATTCGTGAAGTAAATAACTATACCCAAGGTATGGCAACGTAATTTGAGCCTATTAAAACGTCAAATTAGTTTTTATGATTCTGGCGTACATTTAACGCGTGCATCTGAATGTAAATAATACAAATTTAAATTTCGTCAAAAATTAGCTACGAAAGTAACTTACCAATAGGGTATATGCATAAATTTTATTTTAAAGTAATACAATGACATTTATTTTAGTTAGAAAATTGCAAATAATAATGACAAAATGGAAAAAAGCGCACGATATTTGACCTCACATGTCTCGCCTCGTCAGTATGGGCCGTTTTCAACAATACACAGTGAGTTTTACCTTTGGATCACATTTATGCCTTTCGTGGTGCTCCAATCGATGCGGTCCGAACACTAGATCCCTATACCAAATAGGATCGACTGGTACTATAAAAATCATGCATATTCCCTATTCTGATACATTAATAATGTTAAAGATTGGTGTGTCATGTAAAGTGACGCCACCTGATGGTCACTGCGTGTTAGAGATTCGATTCATGACGTGGGTGTAGGCCAGGCCTAGCGCCCAGGACACTTCGTGGCCGTTCACCTTCTTGAATAACTGAAAAGACAAAATTAAATGTTAGTTCTGTATTATTGCGACGGCTTTAGCAATCATAGCAAGGGTTATCGTCCTTTCGCCGTAAGATAAGACCATATCCCCACTGACTCACTGACTGAATGACTGACTGATTGACTCACTGAATGCCTGACTGACTGACTGAATAAATGATTGACTAAATGACTGACTGACTGAATGACTGACGGACTGAATTATTGATTGAATGACTGATTGACTGACTGACTGAATGAGTGACTGAATGACCGACTGACTGAATGAATGAATGAATGATTGACTGAATGACTGACTGACTGACTTGACTGAATGACTGACTGACTGACTGACGGACTGACTGACTGTGTCTCACTGCTTACCGAGACGGGCTCCTGGTCGCGCATCTTGTAGGCGTCCTGCAGCAGCGCCACCACGTACACGAGGTCCACGCAGGCCCACGGCTGCTCCACGTTGGACGCCGAGCAGGCCCGCAGCGCACTCGACCGGTACGCGGACACCGACACCTGTCCGCCGCGCATCACGTCTGAAACGACACTAACTTTTAAAACTAGAGACCCAGCCCAACATCGCTCGGGTGATTGAGCAGAACTGGTATGGTATGTTTTTGCCAAAAGTGTTGGAGGCAAACGATACAATACATACTTTTGAACAATACTATTGAACTTATATTACATACTTTTGAAGTTAAAAGAATGATTGTTGTCATAGAAGTAGCTTATGGCGGCGATGGCTATATTTGTGATATAGAAGATTGGGAATGAGGTAACAGTAACAGATTGACAAATGGAGATTATGTAGCTCTCAAAATCTGTAAGCTAAAGTGGCAATGAGCAGGCCATATTATTAAGAACATTGATAACCGGAGGGGTAGGAATGTCTTTAAATAGCGCCCACATCAAGAAAAAAGCACTGGCGGTCCTTTAACTAAGTACACTGACGACGTCAAGAAGACAGTGGAATGCCGCTGGATTCAAAAGGTGCAGGATTGGACCCATAGTAAACCCTAGGAGAGGTCTAAAGGCTGATGGATGTAAGGCTGGCTGGATTAATGAGTGGATGGATGGATAGATGGACGTACGTATGTACATATGTATGTATACATACATACATACGTCCGCGTGGCGCAATGGTTACCATGCTGACCGCTAATCGAGAGGGTAAATCGCTAATCCCGGGTTTCCCGGCGAAACAGAAATTTGAATGATGAGTTTACATTTCTGTTCTCGGTCTGGGTGTTTGTGTTCCTGTCTTTGTATGTGTCCATGGTACCCACGACACACGGTATTACAATACTGTGCGGCTATGAACGAAGTGTGTAACGTTTATTATTATTTATTATTGTATGTATGTATGTATGTTTGCATGTTTGCATGTTTGTATGTATGTATGTATGTATATATGTATGTATGTATTTATGTATGTATGTATGAATGAATGTATGGATAGGGCACTGACCGATGAGCCCCGCGTCAGCAGCCACGTCGTAGAAGTAGCTCATGGCGGCGACGGCCCCGCGCGGCGGTCGTTTCGGCTCCCAGTCCAGCGTGGCGAGCGCGTAGCGGCGCACCAGCGCGTGGCAGCGCTCGTACACCGCCGCCCGCTTCATGCCCTCCGGCCGGGGGGCTCCGCTGCGAAACAAATAACATTTTATGGTAATATGGTCCGTAAATAGTATTTTTGGCGGGAAATCTGAAGGGTCAAGTTATGCTCTTGTTTTATTTTCATTTGCTTGGTGTATTTTTGAGTTATATCGGATAAAGTTGATGGCATTTTTTTTTCGATATAGGTTAATGACAGTGCACGAGTTTTGTGCAATAAAATAACAGTGTGAAAAAATGTTTTTTCGGCTTGCGTCCAAAACTCCTTCGGACGTGTTCTCGTAAAGTAGCCATCGCTTTACTTGAACATCTGACTTATAGACTGCCTGATACTGATACGACTTACTGATTTATATAGAATAATAGATGCAGAAATTATACTTGACACTGGCAATATGCACAGAGCGCGATGCCATTATTGAATAATGAATTGAATGATGGTCCGTAAGCCAGCGACAGATTCTCATGACCATTTCGCTCTCAGTTGTTAACTCGGGATATGCTTCCGAGACATGTACCATGAAGCGTTTGTGAACTTCATCTGCCACTCCGAGGTGAGGAGTGGGAGCCAACCAATCACGTAATTTTTTTGACAGGCTGCCTGGTGAAAACTTGTCAGCCGTTACTTTACTGTTGGCTTGTTACACCTTACAGGGCGTCAGCTGAAGAGAATTCCACCAAGGTATTTGCCAGCTGACTTTTTTATTTATTAATAGTTAATAATATAATTTATATATATTATTATGGTATATATTATTAATAATATAATAATAATTAATATTATATAATAAACTATTTTTCAGTTGGGAGTAAATCACTGAAAAATATTTTTTTACATTGCTTGTGTGACCAGGTGACGTATAATCCACCAACTTATGAGCACCTATTTCTTTTTTCTTCAAGATAGTAGGCTAGTTACATTTGGATAAATTTTCAATCGGGAGAAAATGATTAATGAAATTTACGCTTACGGACCATTAGTACCCTAGATTATATCATCTCACGGTATACAGAGGCGGAATCCGCAACCGTACACGAAATGAAAAAAAACATATTCCAAATACAAACATGGATGCGGCACAAAAAAATAATAAAAAACAAAAATATAGTGTAGATTTTATGTAATTGCTTTTAAATTTGTAAAACTGTAAATCTCAATTATAAGCCTTCCGAACATCATATCACTCCAAAATTTGTGTATTGTGATATAGCTGATGATATATTCAACATTACTCGAAATTGTCCAAACCGAGGTGAACTCTGTCGTTTTCTCGTTATAGTTGTATGTAAGTACTCGTAATCTCACCTAATATAATACTGCTTACTGGCGTAGGTCCACAGCTCGCGCTGCACTATAGGGTCGACGCACACCGAGGTGAACTCCGTCGTGTTCTCGTTGTAGTTGTATGTAAGTACTCGTAATCTCACCTAATATAATACTGCTTACTGGCGTAGGTCCACAGCTCGCGCTGCACTATAGGGTCGACGCACACCGAGGTGAACTCCGTCGTGTTCTCGTTGTAGTTGTATGTAAGTACTCGTAATCTCACCTAATATAATACTGCTTACTGGCGTAGGTCCACGGCTCGCGCTGCACTATAGGGTCGACGCACACCGAGGTGAACTCCGTCGTGTTCTCGTTGTAGTTGTATGTAAGTACTCGTAATCTCACCTAATATAATACTGCTTACTGGCGTAGGTCCACAGCTCGCGCTGCACTATAGGGTCGACGCACACCGAGGTGAACTCCGTCGTGTTCTCGTTGTAGTTGTATGTAAGTACTCGTAATCTCACCTAATATAATACTGCTTACTGGCGTAGGTCCACAGCTCGCGCTGCACTAAAGGGTCGACGCACACCGAGGTGAACTCCGTCGTGTTCTCGTTGTAGTTGTATGTAAGTACTCGTAATCTCACCTAATATAATACTGCTTACTGGCGTAGGTCCACAGCTCGCGCTGCACTATAGGGTCGACGCACACCGAGGTGAACTCCGTCGTGTTCTCGTTGTAGTTGTATGTAAGTACTCGTAATCTCACCTAATATAATACTGCTTACTGGCGTAGGTCCACAGCTCGCGCTGCACTAAAGGGTCGACGCACACCGAGGTGAACTCCGTCGTGTTCTCGTTGTAGTTGTATGTAAGTACTCGTAATCTCACCTAATATAATACTGCTTACTGGCGTAGGTCCACAGCTCGCGCTGCACTAAAGGGTCGACGCACACCGAGGTGAACTCCGTCGTGTTCTCGTTGTAGTTGTATGTAAGTACTCGTAATCTCACCTAATATAATACTGCTTACTGGCGTAGGTCCACAGCTTGCGCTGCACTATAGGGTCGACGCACACCGAGGTGAACTCCGTCGTGTTCTCGTTGTAGTTGTATGTAAGTACTCGTAATCTCACCTAATAATATACTGCTTATTGGCGTAGGTCCATGACTCACGCTGCACTATAGGGTCAACGCACACCGAGGTGAACTCCGTCGTATTCTCATTGTAGTTGTTGTTCTCAACGGCTTCCCACTTGAACACGCCGAACCTCGCCGCCAGGAGACCGAGTTTCAGATAGCTGCAAAGAGAAATGGCTGTAAGGTTTCGGTTATAATAATATAGTCTGTAAGTGATAAGATGCCACTATGTACAAAAAATCAAAATGCATATCTTAAAAAGGTTGTAAATTACGCTTGGAAACAAAGATAATTGTTAATATATATTTTTAAATCAAAAACAATGTAGTAAATTGACTATACAGGCTTGTGACGTCACAAAAGTTTTTTTCATAAAAAATGTATGAGATATCGCATTTTGTCAGCTCATTAAAAGTATCGCAGTTGATTACGCAGTCAACTAACGTAATTGGGGGCTATTTGAGGTTTATTGATAATGGGCATGATGACAGATTTTCAAATACCTTTACTTATTGTAGGTACACGTCTCCTAGTTTCGAAAAAAAGTTTATTTCAGCAATAAACTCAACTTTTAACGTAAATTAATGTATTTTCTGCTATGTAATTTGAATTAAGCGCGAAAACGCTCGTAGGTGTCATGGCGTCGGCTTGCTCGTCAAACTTCAAGCAACACGTTGACATTAACTGAGGCGTGACGTCATTCCTTTTGATTGGCGTTTCAGATAACATGGCCGATTGCTGTATTTAATACTTTTATTAAATTTTATTGAAAATCTTATTAATCTTAATGTTTATATTAAAACGGAATCATATTTTAGAACTTTTTTAGTATATATTTTTCTGTAAAAGCGTTTATTCTCTGATTCTTTAATAGTGTCATCATGCCTATTAATGACCGCATGGGCACCTATTGACTATCTGAAAGTTTTTTTTTATTTATGTGGGAGAAATATTTTCTGTTCATATCATCATACACATGGATGTATGAGAAACAGAAGAGATTGTGTAGTTTGTGTATGTATGGGCGTACACGAACCACTTTCCACCGAAGCACAATAGAATTGTTTCACGGAAGAAGTGCAGCGGTAGTACTTTGCCGGTCTAACCTTTACAGTTCTAGCACCTTTTTTTTATCGGGGGGAAACGAAAACGAATCGAAAGGTACCCGGCACCTTGGGGGAGGGAATACCGGGTTATGTGGGATTTATACCGCACTAAAATCCTCTCGGTGGCCTGCCTCTGCGCTTGGGGAGGACTCCGGGATCTCCAGTGGAACGCACCGGTATCCTCCACGCGCGGCGCCCCAGAACGGGACCATCTTCGAGAGAGCACATGTGCTCTCCAGCACCTTCCGATGCTTACGGCGGCATGCGGCCACGCTCACACCGCCGCCCTCCGTGGGGCCGCTGGCTGGACGGGTCGAACCCCACTCTCACCGCTAGCAACCCCTGAATCCCCCTTTTAGTCGTCTCTTACGATCCAGCACTCAGGCAATCATACTGTAGCTCAATTCTTAATTTTGAAGCTACAGGGACTACAACAAAATTCATGCTATCATTCTGTCAATCAAACATGAGCGGCCAGTTAGGTTAACATAGTTACAAGCGGATAAGTATAGTAACATGTTAGTTACTATAGTAACCAATGACAAATTGAGAGCTTCATAGGTAACGCACACATAGAGACAATGTGCATGTGGCCATGGTAAACCCCTTTCGTGAGATAAAATAACTATACTCAATTATTACACGGTTCGCGCGTTTACCAATAAATTACCATTTACCAACAAATAAATTTTGTCAAAGTAACTTTATGTTAAATTGTCTCATAATCGTAGATATTGTGTCAGAGCTACTTATCTACAAAAAAACATGATTTAAAAAATGGCGACAAAGTGATAAATAATTTGAATGTTGAAAGGACACACAATAAATTCATAAACGTTAGGCGCTAAACGCTTAAGTGTTGCGTATAAAGCGTTAGAAATAAAAGTAATTTGAATATTAAGTAAATTGAATTGCTTTTGCCACACATGTAAGTCACCCGCGACAGATGCGACCCCGTTCGAGTGCGTGAAGGAATAAGACAGTGTACGCTCGTATGGTATTTTAGAGCAATAAAAAATAGCGTGCGTGTAAGCGCGTATGCCGAAAAGACTGTTTACACGCAGAAAAACACGCTTACTTGCTAGTTCATGGTACCTGTGTGAATAGTGTATAGCGAGATGTTCTCCCCTCCGGCGGGCAACACGTACTGGTCAGCGGCAGGGAACTGCGAGCTCTCATCTTCCCGCAACTGGTACGTTATCTGCGTGGACGCGCCACCGAAACACTGTGTAACGCTGTGTCACACAGAGACATATCCCAAGATGGCAGTGCTAGTTCCTATAGTGACCATACAATAACGTCCCTACTGCACTATTAGGTCGGTTTCAGACCAGTTATTATACACGCATGTAAGCTCGTTTTTAGAAGCGCGTATAGGCGCGTATAAACGAGTACAGGCGCGTATAAGCTACTTTCACGTAACTCGTTCCAGCTTTAACGCGATTATAAACTCGCGCCGAATACGCCGGAAAAAACCGTGTACGCGCATATAGTATTTTGAAGATCAAAAAGTAGCGCGCTCATGACCACGTATGCTGAAAGGGCCGTACACACGCTGCAAATAAAATCTGGTTTGCTAGTCCACGTTACCTGTGAGTGTATAGCGTGATGTTCTCCCCTCCGGCGGGCACCACGTACTGGTCGGCGGCGGGGAACTGCGAGCTCTCGTCTTCCCGCAGCTGGTATGTTATCTGCGTGGACGCACCGCCCAGATCCAAGGCCGCCATGGTCTCACCACCCATCAGGTCTGGAATACGAGTCAAGTTTTTTTGAGTTTTGTACGAGAAAACACACATTGTGTTTGTGTCTGGTTGTTTGTCTGTATGTCACAGCCAATTTTCTCAGAAAGTACTTAGCAAATTGTTTTGAAATTGCTCATAAATATTGGAATTTAGAATATTTTTAAACATAACAAACTAAGAAAATGTGTCATACGTAGAAAAATTGTATGTGGATTGCTTTACGAGAACACAAATATTGTGGTGTTGGAGGACACCGGTGCGTTCCTATGGAGATCCCGGAGTCCTCCCAAGCTCCCCCCCCCCTACCAAAAAAAAGGTACTTACAATGCAGCAAGTTGACTGTGTACCAGATGAAGATGCCCTCGTCCGCGCCGTCCATGATTTCCACGCTGTTCGGGCCTATGTCGTAGCCCATTCTAGAACAATAAACAGAATACCTTAGTATATAGTTGGTATACTTGCTACCAAAGCGCGCATGGCCTGGCGGCTAGCGTAGAACGCAAGCGATCTATGCAGCTGAGCCAAACGGGCGCGGTCGGGTGTGAGATGGGTGACCGCTAGTGGCAAAAAAATTCATGCGCGTTTCCGTGCTTCGGAGGGCACGTTAAGCCGTCGGTCCCGGTTGTTGTCGATAGATAACAGTCGTTAAACCTTGTCGGAGGCCTTATGGGCGGTTTGAAAACATCCGACAGCGGGTTGGCCACTAACCCGCATCTCCACCAACCCGCATTGGAGCAGCGTGGTGGAGTAAGCTCCAGGCCTCCCCAATAATGGGGAGAGACCCGTGCCCAGCAGTGGGACGCAAAAAGGGTTGCAGCCATACTTGCTACCTATATTAAGGCCAAAATTTTCGTATCACCTATACAAGGTGATACGAAAATTTTGGCGTGAACTTATAAATGTTCTTTTTTGGTATGTTTTTGAGTTATATCGAATACTGTTGGTGACGTTTTGTTTGATAAAGGTTAAATAGTGTTTTATAACAGTTAGTCTTTCGTCAAAAGTTCAATCAACAACCCTTGAACGACGGTGTATCTGGAGGTGTAGGAGAGCTTCTTTATGTAAAAGAAACTAGCAAACAGGCGTACGGGCCACCTGATGGTGACCGTCCCCAATGGACATTTGCAACAACAAAGGAGTCGCCTATGCGTTGCCAGGTCTATTTTCAAGGGCTCTAACGCCTTTGTGCTCGTCTAAGATGGTTTTGGTTTGGGGCGCCGCGTTCGCGGACATCAGTGCGTGCACTGAAGATCCCAGAGTCCTTTCCAAGCGTTAGGGCAGGCCACCAAGGAGATTTTAGAGCGATAAGAATCCAAATAACCCGATACTCTCCTAAGCTTCCGGTGGCTTAGAATGTTCCCCAGCGCCCCCTGGTGAGTTGCTACCGTAACACCTATCTAAGAACATGCACCACTCAAATGCAAATGCAAACCCATAACTAAAAGCCGCATCAAAATCGGACTAGTAATTTTAGAGATAAATGGGAACATTGGTATACAAAAACATCCTCTCACCCCAAACGCTTATACCGTCTCGTACGGAGACGGCGTCGCGGGTAAAAATGTTTTAGTGTGTATAAAATAAACCACAAAATAAGAAGTGTTGATAGCGTATATAACTTACTGAGCTATTGCCCGAGCGACTGCATCGATGAGCCCCTGGGCCTTGTCGTGCGGCAGCAGGCGCAGCCCCGCGGTCGCCCTCACTATGATGGGCGTGACGCGGCGCTTGTCCGGCGGCGTGAAGGCCTCCGCCCTCTTAATTAGACTTACTATTGTTTGCGCGCCCTGTTGAATAAAAAAATATGTAAGTAGGTATAAATAACGTGTCTTACAAATAAACGCACAGTAGGATACCCAGTGTCGTGGGCACTCGTGGGTGCCATGGACACACACAAAGACTAGAACATAAACAGTTGGACTAGGAAAAACCATTTAATCTAAACCGGCGTGGTAACCACTGCGCCATACGGAAATTAGCATTGATGTACTTTAAGCAAAGGGGGGCTTCCGGGGTTGCGGGCGGTGAGAGTGGGAGCTCGATCCGTCCAGCCAGCGGCCCCGGGAAGGACTGCGGCGTGTATGTGACCGCCTGCCGCCATAAGCATCTGAAGGTGCAGGAGAGCACATTTGCTCTCCCGAAGATGGGCCTGTAGGGGGCGATGCACGCCAAGGCACCGGTGCGTTCCACTGGAGATCCCGGAGTCCTCCCTAAGCGCAGAGTCAGGCCACCGGCAGGCCAACGAGGGAGTTTTAGTGCGGTACAAATCCCACAGTACCCGGTATCGCCTCCCAAACTACCGGGTACCTTATGAAGGTCCCCCCCCCCCTCCCCCCCCGATACAAAAAAGGGCAAGGATCAGCGGTTGTGAGCCATACCCAAAATTCGCACATTATTGTACACAAAATTCAAGGATCTCTTGATACATGTGTATCGAAGTGAAAAAAAGAAACAAATATAATCATACACCCATGATGGCGAAGTTAGGTATTATAAAAAGTCCTTATCGCTTAGTAACTCCTTTGAACATGAATGTCCCATTATTTATATCCTATTACTACTGTATCGGGAGGCAGAGCAGCAAACAAAATATCGGAATAAAAGAATAGTTCAATCTAACCTTATCAGGGTCGTCTGCGTAAGATGACAGGCCCGGCTTTGATTGCTCAAAAAACTCGTCAACCAAGTCCAGGTTAGCCTGTCCAAATACTGGAAAGAAAAATAATATTACCATAAAATACCACATACTTAGTTTGTGACAAAACATATAAGTAATTAACAGTACTGCTAGTGTACAAATATTGCCACTATAGCCATATCTGACAGTTAAATGTAAAAAAATAGGTAATAATTTTATAACTTGCTCTAAGCTTTTTTTTACTAAATGCACATAAAAAAGAAATTAGGTATATACATAATTTTAAATAATTTTATAACTTGCTCTAAGCGTTTTTTTTTTTTTACTAAATGCACAGCGTTAAGTTTTACCTATATCAATTTGCAATAGTGTATTTTTTTTTCTTTAAGTATTATTGTCTATTTAAGTCGGATTACATTTTGGTATTCAAAGGGGGCATGAATCACTTAACATCACGTGTAACGGTGTAACTATTTCTTTTTCACAATACATTTTTTATTGTTTGACTTATATGCAAAAATTTATTATTGAAGTACGCAAGTACATGAAAGTAAATTGCATACAAATTATTGTATCGATTTCGGTTAATTTATTATAACACCTGTTGTTGTCTTTATAATATGATACTGAAATAGCAAGTACAGATATTGCAACATTTGCAAGGCAATTTGGCAATGTACCTATTTATCTTTCCATTTAGTCAGTGGTCAAATGGATTAGAATACTGGAATAATTAAAAACTATACATACATAAAATTATTATTGTACTTACAAATTATTAAGTACAAACTAGCTGTGCCCCGCGGTTTCACCCGCGTTAATTTTTTTTAAAGTATCCTATTTTACTTCTGATAACTCCAAGAATATATGTACAAAAATTCATGATGATCAAACAAACTTTCTTTCGCATTTATAATAGGAATAAATTAATTAGGATATATGAAATACCTACCTGGTAAGTAAGATTTTGTTGATTTCAAAATTCAAGCAAAATTTTTAGTTAGTTTATTTTATGATTTGAGTACAAATATCTATTTTAAAAATATTATTTAACCCCTGTTAACTTAAAATAATTATAAAATTGGATGACTGAGAGTTAAACAAAAACATCTTCTAAAAACGTGATATCTGCCTGATAGTGCGGTAGCTTGAACAGCCTGTGTTTCTCTCAGTTTAGACACAAATTGACACAATAGACACATAAGTATACAGTAGGTAGACTAACTTCATACTATCTACCGAATTGACACACACAAATACAAGTGTCATTTACACGGCCGCTAAAGAATCTTAAAAAGGAATTATAAAGGCAATAGTACACATTGCAGTGTGGACTGAAAATCGAATTTCATAATTTCATCTTAAATTTTTAATGTCGTTTTTTTTTTTTTTTTGATCTTTTTCAGCAAAGATTTTTTTTTCTTTTTCTTATCTGATTTTTTATGGCTTTGTTCACTATTATTATTAAACTGTTTTTGAAGTGAAAACTTCTTTAGCGGCGTTGTGCTGTGTGCACTTTTTTTTGGGTTGGGTAAAAAATGTTAAACTCGCTTCAGGACACGTGGCCTGATCGAATATTCATAAGACGGAGGGGTGACAACTGATGGCTCGACTGTCTATACTTGTAAAATTCGTTTATATCAAGTATTTAAAATATGGACATTGAACAAAGTGCATCTATTAATGAAAAAAGTGACAAAGAAATAGTGAAAGAAAATGAGTGAGTACTTTATAAAAATACTAGATGAAAAATAATACTGATAATAAAAGCAATTCGTACGAAATTATTCCCTAACCATTCCAAAATATCAAAAATGCAAAACGTTAAGGTACCTACAAGTTTTCACTTCTGCCGGCACTCCCGGTCCGGAGAGCAACCCGTTGTTTTTTATTTTATACGTGAGCCGTTATATAAGGCTGACGGGCGTGATGAAGCGATCACCGCCGCTTACGGGCAACTCCAGGGTACAAAGTTTATGGAACAACGTTAATCCATGGTCCAATCAACATCAAATTTTGCATAAATATTCTTTAACAGAATTTATGGAACACATGTTTCGTATTTTTTTGGAACTCATCGTTTAGCGCAACTAAAAAGGATTAGAAAGTTATTTTGGGGATGATTTGCATTTATTGATGATTTAGACTACGGACCAGAGATATTAAAAAGGGTTGAAAAAACTCAGTACCTAATAGAGTAATGATATCTTGCTCACCTGTAAACGGTACTCTAAACTTATAAGCGATGACCCTGGACCCGGAGGAGCCAGCGTCAATGATGACCGCATGGTGATACACGCTCTCGTAGCCTAAGCTCTTCACGAGGCCATCGAACCACTGTGTCTGCCCCGCGAACAACCCTGAAAACAGTACAGTCGTTAACATCTTGATGACTCCTATGGCGAAGTATAAGGGTCTCTGGGTTTCCAGCTGGGCAAATTTCTGCAATATATTGGAAATATGTCCTAGATATGTCCCCTTAAATAAAAAATATTTAGAATAAAGTTTTCTATTTGAAAATCTCTTTTAAAACCCAAATTTCTTCCTTCACGAAAAAAATACATTAAAATTAAAGCCTTCTTTAATCTCGCAATAACGATGCCATTTTGGTGACGCCGTCCATATTGACATTTGACAAAAACAAAACAAAGCCGATAACTGTTAGCATAGTAAACATTAAACTGGCTGTTTAGTTAGACTGAATAGAATAGACTAGAATAGAATGAAAATTTTTGGAATTGAAATTTATCTAACGATCGCGATCACGTGACATTTCGATAGCAAACGTCAATTCCATACATTTTTCATTCTATTCTCAAGCGTTTACGATAGTAGAATGCCACTTGTCTCTGCGGGGGACAGATACTGTTGTTTGTTTTTGCCGGTATGACGTCACTCCATGGCGGCTCGTGTGTATGGTCACGTGACGTAGGTATAGATAAAACAACGAAATATAATTTTAATATAATAACAATGTGCTCTTATGTGATATTATGCCGCCATGCAGGAGAGCGCATCTGCTCTCCCGAACATGGGCCCGTGCTGGGCGCCGCGCGCGTTAACACCGGTGCGTTCCACTGGAGATCCCAGAGTCCTCCCCAAGCGCAGAGGCAAGCCACCGAGGGAGTTTTAGTGCGGTACAAATACATAACCAGGTATCCTATCCCAAGGAGTCGGGTACCTTTTGAAGGTTTCCCCCCTATAAGAACAAAAAGTTCTGTTCTGGGTGCGTATGTCTGTCTTTGTGTCCATGGCACCCACAACAAACACACACACAGGGCATTCAACTGCGGGACTATGAGTGCGTGCGAAGTGTCATTATTTATTTTCATCTTATACATTTCATGACATGAAATGTATAAGATGAAAAACCGTTTACCGAGGACTTTTTAAAGAAAATCCAGTGTGTGTTTAATTTAACAACCCAGTCTATCAATTAATTTAAGACATGCATCAAAATTTTTATTTTTACGTTACTATTTTCATGCATAAAAAACGTTCAAACTTCTTCTGAAGACAGAGATGGCTCACAGGCGGAAGGCCTGTATCCCTCATGCTCACACTTTAAAAAACTGGAACCGAAAAACGACGTGTATATGGAATGGACGTGTCAATAATCTATATGTTCATGTTCACACACACATAAATGTCTGACGACATTTGACTGGCTTCAACTTATTCGATTTTACCTGGAATAATAACAAACATTTTGGCACAAAACACACTGAAGTTAGCTATTAAATGTGACCACATTTTGAAAAAGCTTTTAGACACAAAGATTATGAGCAAATCAGTAGGGTATTGTCATTTAATTTTTTAAAAACGTAAATGACAAGATATATAAAATAATGGCAAGCTAAACATGTCATTCAGAAACAGTATTTACTTGCAGAATAGATTGTATTGTCAGTGTGCACAATTGCACATTCAATAATCGTAATAATGCTTATCTAATAGTTAATAACAAATATTAATTTATTATCATGACTTGTGAGAAGGGTGTTATTATGCAGATATGTTATGAATATGACGTCACAATAGTAAGTCACCCTCTCTACTGTAACTCAAACGTGGTAATTTTTTTGTTTTTCGTGGTAATATGATATATCTTTTACATCCGACATTCCCATCCGATTACTGAACGCTGGCACGTGCAACGCACTGCAAATATGACAGTGTGTATGGTCTGTCACATTATACAGCACACCTTACCTTGCGCTACCTTTCCATAAGCGGCGTATATGAAACGTAAGGCTGCAATGAAACCCTTTTTAGGTCCCACTTCTAAGCACGAGTTTCTAACCATTATGAGCAGGCATGGAGCTTAAACTACCCCACTGCTCCATAGTGGGAAATGTTGGTTAGTGGCCAGCCCGCTGTCAGTAATTTTTAAAACTGTCTATAAAACCTTTTGCAAGGTTTGATAATTACTATTTATTGATAACAACCGGGACCGACTGCTTGCTTGCGGAAAGCACGGAAATGCGATAAAATTTTGCCACAAGCGGTCACCCGTCTCACACTAGACCGCGCCCATTTTGCTAAACTGCATAGATACATTGCGTTCTACGCCAGCCGTAGAGCCTTGAACGCTTCTATATAAAACGTATGCTTACGCTACTCCACTTATGAGATGTTCGCCTAAAGATATTCTATTCCGAAACGCAATCAATGTGCTTCACGGTACAAATTTAGCGCGATGTAGGACCATTTTTATGTAAAAGAAGAACCAGAAATATGATCTATTTGAGTACTAGCGGCCACCCGCGACTTTGTCCGCGTGGACTTTTGTATTAGTTGTAGCATGATGTTATGTAGCATGTAGCCTAAAGCCTTCCTCGATAAATGGACTATCCAACACAAAAACAATTTTTCAATTCGAACCAGCACTTCCTGAGATTTATTAGCGCGTTCAAACAAACTCTTCAGCTTTATACATATATTACTAGACTTAGTATATTTTTTTCAACCTTTTTATGTCCCACTACGGAGCACAGGTCTCCTCTCATAAGTGAGAGGGATTTAGGCCATATTTCACCACGCTGGCCAAGTGCGGATTGGTGGACGTCATGCTTTCGAGAAATTATGAATTTCTCTCAGGCATGCACGACGATGGAGAACATCGTAATTAATTAAATATCACGATATTTTCCATCACCGTGGAGCAGCGATAAATGCGCACATTACAAATTTCTTTGTCAGAGGTACGCTCCGAGGATTTGAACCTGGGGTCGGTCGCGTCAAAGACCGCGGTTATTTACCACTCGGCCATCGCTGTTCAAGATTATATTAGTATGTATATGTATATAAAACAAAACTATTACAATACTATACACATGTGTGACCGAATGAACTAGTGGTAAAGATGTCAGATAAGCGATGTAGGTAGAGTAAACAGTGTTCACACAGTGCGGTGTTCTTAGGGCTGCCATCACCTAAATTACCGACGACGCCGTATAAACACGGCAAAAATCCCGGACTTTTGGACGAAATATGGTTTTCCCCGGACATCTCTGGAAAATTATTTTTTGCAACAAAAATTAAAAACATCGTTATAATTTTTTTATTCCATTAGATCGTTGACTATTTTGCCGAGTCTTCTTGAATGCAGGTTATTGTGGATGAATTTTTAATTAAGATTTATTTCAATTTATCGCTTATCTTTTAAAAAAATGGATTACCCCTGACAACAAAGTGTTATACCCGGACACTTTTCAAAAACCCCTGCCGGACGGCCCCGGACGCCCTTCAAACTAGGACAAATCCGGGGAAATCCGGACGGATGGCAGCCCTAGGTGTACTCATACGCTGGTTGCAGACCAAAAACTAAGCTATGTCGAAGCTAAGTTAACGGCCCAAATGCCCGTTCCCGTTCCGAGATTGAGGTTAATAGCGCAGATTTTTTTTTACGTTCGATCCGTTATAACTAGCATTATTACTAGCAGAAAAAAAAAGGATTCACTATTTTTTTCTTTTATAAGTTTTACACTTCTTCATATAACCAGGAGCCCTACTCTAAGCACGATGGTCCGAAGTATCATGTATTTTGTAAAGTCCTAAGAATTATAAACAATATTAAACTTTTAATAGCGCCATATTCTCGATAACTTTTATAGTAAAGTTAAAGAGTTATGTATCCACAAAAATAAAGGTCAGAATAGGGTCAAAAATATGCTGAAAACGACATATCGATTATTATCGATTCAAGCAACACAGTTCTCTCTCTAACAAAATCAACTTTTGTGATATGTTTTTACGTTCAATAATCTACAGTAATATATAAAGCTGAAGAGTTTGTTTGTTTGTTTAAACTTTAAAGAAAACGTTAACGTTCAAAAGGAAACGTTAAAACTTTAAAGAAGCTATTAACGGTAAACTAATTTTCGTTTACCGTTACAGTAGAAAGTGATCATGTGTTCCAAATTCTTTTTATTTTATTTTTAACTAGCGGCCGCCCGTGACTTCGTCCGCATGGATTTTGGTATTAGTCATAGCATGATGTTATATAGCCTATAGCCTTCCCTAATAAATGGACTATTCAACACAAAAATATTTTTTCAATCCGAACCAGTAGTTTCTAAGATTAGCGCGTTTAAACAAACAAACTCTTCAGCTTTATATATTAGTACTAGTTGTACCCAGCCACGCTTCGCTGTGGCACATTGTGATTGATTGTTTTTTCGCAGTCGCGGATATGACTGATGCAAAAAATAGATAAAAACAATTCTTTATGCGGATTGTATATCATACTAAAATTTCAGCTCAATCGGTGCAAAACTTTTTCAGTTTTTGAAGCGTACACAAACCAACATACATTTTTATATACATATATAGATAGAAGATAGATAATTCCAACAATACAAACGTGTTAGCAAAAATTGTAAACTAAGGAAAAAAACATTTAGTTCACATATCTTTCTATTATACTTTCTGTTTGCGCACAAGTTTAGCTCAGCTATGCTATATTAGTTTAGTTCGAAGTATACAACCGGCTTTATTATGTTGAGGACATCGATCGATTCCTATTTACAAAATTTAACGGCTAACTTTTGATTTTTTAGTAACTCAACCGCACTCAAACATTATATACTAGAGGTCCCCCCGAGGTTTCACCCACGTTAGAAACAGTCAGTAAATTACCAATTTTTATTGTAGTTATGGTTCTCCATTTTGGCTATAATGGCTTACACATTTTGGCTATATTGTCTTACACGTATATAGATATAGTACCTGGACGACCGAGCGTTGCTCGGATAAAAACAATTTATTTTCTTGGTTTATTTTCAAACGAAACACTGATTTGCTTAGTGTTACTTAACAACGCCATCTGAAATAGCTCCTTATAAAAATAGTTATTTTCATAAAAATAAAAAATACACAATATGGTTTTGATTGAGGTTTGAACCCGGGTCTCTGGTTCCACAGTCAACTCACGCAACCATTCGACCACGAAAGCTTTAACTCAATGGACGAAATTTTCATAGAGCTCTTTCAAACTGACATTGTCATTTCTTTGAACGTCGGATTGGCGTATGGTAATAGGAGAGCCCAAGAGGGGATTTACGGATTTACTCGAGCGCGTCAGATTAAGATATGGGGTACACCTTGCATCCTGTTCAGTGCTGCCACGATTAAAAAAGACCTTTTATGTAGGTACAGTTTTTTCCTTACTTCCGGATGTCAAAATGGTCAGATTAGAAAACCCCGTTACCGTTGAGCCATGAATTTTAAATAATAAAAATTCGAACTCTTCAAGAGTTTGCCAAAATGCCGTTTTTTTATTTCGCTGTTTTGTATACTGAAATATGACTTACCATGCATTTAAGTTACTGAAATATGACTTAGCATGCATTTAATTTATTCTACTATTTTACCTGGACCTTTCGTATAAAATTTTTGAAAACCTATAGGCGCTCTCTCCACCGGTTCAACGCAAAACGTCATGAAGTATAATAATATTAAATAATATAATATTTTAATATTACTACCATCCAACCTATAAAAAGCACAAGGTCCTGATGACGCTTGAGGAAATCCACAATGAGCCTTGTGGGCTCCCCAGTTTGACAGCGTTTATGCCACAATATTATTAATACTCTCCAATAGATGTCAGGAAGAGTCGTATTTTTCAGTTTATATTTAAATTGATTTTCATTGAAAATATTTTTATACAGCTAAAAATTTCCATCAATAAAAATTTTGTGGATCGATTTATCATCCCCGAAACCAGGGTACTAAATTTCATCAAAATCTTTGGAGCCGTTTCCGAGATTCAAAAAATATATTTAGATACATACAAGAATTGCTCGTTTAAAGGTATTAGATACTATGGCGGGCTTTTTTGTAGGACTATTTAAGATAAACATTTCCATCATACATTACATGTATAACTCTAGCGGTTTTGACAGCGCACACCAGAATAGCTCGCAGATGGTAAATTTTTTCCTACTTACTTAACACTTATCGTCATATTGTGGAATTGCCATCATACATTACATATGTGTAACTCTAGCGGTTTTGGCAGCGCACGCCAGTATAACTCGCAGATGGTAAATGTTTTCCTACTTACTTACTTTAAGTGTCATTATCGTCATTTTTGGACATTTCACAAAATCTTAATATATATAATTCATCTGTGAGTGTGTATGTCACTGAACTCCTCCTTAACGGCTGGACAGATTTTAATGAATTTTTTTGTGTGTATTCAAATGGATTCGAGGATGGTTTAGATTCACAATTTGGGCCACTGGAAATGTTTTTTAATTATTTTTTTATTTATAAGTAGTTTTCCCATATAAATTGTTCCTATCTGTCAAACGTTTGTATTTCGTGCCGTGCCGTTCTAAACTTTGACACATTCAGAATAACAGGACAGTTCGTATGTCATTATTTGTTTTATATTTTTGTTTGATAGTAACATGAAGTCTCTTTAAGATAATAAGAAAACAAATCCTCTTTTATTACTTTTAAGGCAGGACAACGTCTGCGGGGTCCACTAGTATCTTTATACATTGTAGATGTTATTCTGATGTATAAGCTATATTACTGTAAAGTTTCATTATAATGCATTTAGTAGTTTTTACGAGAAAGAGTAACAAACATCCATACTTACAAACTTTCGCGTTTATAATATTAGTATGATGATATAGGTAATCTAATGTTAAGTCACGTAGAATAGGCAAATTATATCCTGTACCATTACCATTATTTTATCTTTATGTCCATTTTTTTATCCATTTTATTTATTTATTGCTATGCAAATGTTACACAATAAATTCGAATAACAAGTGCGCCATAAGGGGCCGTATACGAAATTTTGCCGATTATGCTTATTTACCCGATTTAACACATAAGATTTTGCAGATAAATTACAGTACTTCTACAAGTATCATTGCATAATATAACTTTTCATTTCATTAATAATCTAATACATTAGACACTTTTACAGCTTGCGTCAAGAATTATAATGCGAGATTTAGGTTACTTTAAAAGATGTTTAATGCCGAATCATCATTATTATTCATTATTAATAAGACTTTTTTTTCAGGAAACGGATTGATTATAAACTGAAGAATAATTGTGTCGCTTAACTTCAAATTCGGATAAATCCACTCTACCCTGTTAGGAGATATTTAAAGAAAAGTGTTAATAGTCTTAACTTAATGAATTAAAAGGCAGTCTTTTTTTTATTATGGCACCAGTATTGAAGAAAACGATCCTGTTTAGCCATTTCAGTATTTAAACCACTCATTCTTTCAAAAATGTTATATTTAGATTGGATTTACCTTTATTTGAAATAATGGAATGCAATTTATCTATCTTTGAAAAAACTCAAAGTGGATTTATACAATTTTGATTTAATAGATCCGGATTTATCTGAATTTGAAAATACACGATTAGAACTAGGGATGTGGTAGTGGCGAAATCATCAACAGTCAAATTTGTAGAAACTAATTAAATAAAACGAACACAAACAAAATAAAGAAGTCTAATTTTATTTTACAGAAATAGGAGATAGATATTTATATTTGGTTACCTATGAAATGGCGTTTTGTATGGAATAAGTGAAAGTACTTATTTTTTTAAACTTTTTTATTTCCGTTATTCAAAGTAATCACCCATGCAATCGACGCAACTTTGCCAACGCATTGGCAATGTATTGATGCCCTTAATGTAAAAACCAGCTAGACGGGAGGCAACAAACTCTTCAAAAGCATTTTGTACTGCTTCTCGGGAATTGAATTTTTTACCTACTAAAAAGTTGTCTAAATTTTGGAAAGAGTACTTAATAGTCGGTAGGTGCAAGGTCTAGTGAGTATGGCGGATGAGGGAGAGCTTCCAACCCCAGCTCTTGCAGCTTGAAGACTGTCTGTTGTGCAGTATGGGGTCGCGCGTTGTCGTGAAGAAGCAGCGGGGACGACCGATTGACCAAAGCTGGTTGCCGATGTGCAAGCTTCTCCATCATTGTCTCCAGTTCTTCACAGTACACATCTTCAGTAAAGCTCATGCAGTTTTGTAAAAAGCTGTGGTGAATCACACCCGCACTAGACCACCAAACAGTGAACATCAGCTTTTTACGGGTCATTTTTGGTTTAGGGCATTGCTTTGGTGCTGAACCAGGATCTCACCAACTGCTGAGCGCTTTCGATTGTGGAACAGAATCCATTTTTCATCGCACGTAACAATTCGGTTCAAAATTCCTTCATTTCTTTGCCTATTGAGCAGCGCGAGGCAGTTCTCGACGCGTACGTTGCGCTGGCGATCGTTAAGTTCGTGGGGCACCCATCTATCAATTTTTTTACCTTGCCTATATGTCGCAAATGGATCAAAATTGTTTTGATGCTAACATCAGAACCTGCTGCTAGCTCAGCTGTAGATTGAGTTTCGTCAGCTTCCACAATCGTATTCTTTTAATACGTATTATATCCAAATTATTCTGTAACAGTAGAACAACAAAATAATAATAATCGATAATGGTTAACACAACACTAGTGCCATCTCAGGATTCCAGACAACGCATAGGTATAGGTATTTCAAACTCACCGAATTTTCGCTATTTCCGCTTACTTTCTGTGATGATTTATATTAGGCCGCTTGCGGACTTTACTTGGTGACACAATATTAATCGTATTATCCATGGAAATTGTTTAAATTATAAAAAGGATCAATAAAAAGCGGGAGTGCATGGTGCTACTGTCGCAGAGTTTACGTCGACTGACGGCCATGTTGAACAAACGCAAATACCTGATTGGCTCTCATGGACTTGACTACATTTGAAAAAATCTGTCTCAAGGATCTATCTGACTTAGATAAAATATTATGACTTTAACGGCTTATTTCTCAAGAACCATGCGGATTTATACACAACTGATAAAATTGTTTAAACGCATTTTTTTTTTCCTTTTCTTTTGACACCAAAATCGCAAAAAATCTCGGAATTGGATTTATCCAAGTTTGAAGTTAAGCGACACAATTATGTCAAATAAATTTTACGAAAGAATATTCCATTTTGCCGAAATCAAATGCAATTTCTGGCCCATTTTCTCACAAAATTGACTTAGTTCAATGTTTTTTTACTAATATGTTTTGTATGAGAGTGGCAAAAATTGGCTCATACACTATGTATGTGATTTTACAGCAATACATGACCTATTTTTTCAATCTGTTTAGACTTTAAAATGATCCAGGAATATGTGATATTCTATACCTATAACAGTAATATTTACAAAACTATCACCGGCTTCAGGTCTATTAAGCAATATAAAGAAATAAAAATTAAAAAGTTGCTCACTTAATAGTTTATTATTGAAATGATCAGTCATATTGTGCAATAAAACTTATGGAAATACTGTATTTTAACTGCAAAATCTCCTGTATAAAATGAGCTAAATCAGCGAAATCGGCAAAATTTCGTATACGGCCTCTTAGGCATTGCATTTTGGAGAGAGGCAGACATTTAGTGATTTTAGCGCAACGAAAAATTTATAATAGTCAATGTTTATTATATACGTAGGATAATTAAAATTTTATCAAATAAATTAAATAAATAGATATGTCACAACGAATACTTTATAATATTCAATGTTTGTTATATATGTAGGTTAATTATAATTTTATTAAATAAATAGAATAGATATGTTATTTTGAGAATGTGCGTGAGTCAGAGTCACAAGTTTATATTATTGGGAATTATGTCCACGTAGTATCGCGGACATCGTGACGTTAAATCTACAAAGTATATAATATAAAAGGTTGAAGGCATGTAATGATTTTTATTATTTAACGGTTAATTACTGACTGAATTCTATACGAATATTACTTTTTATTACATTTTATCTACCTACGTTCTTCGTAGTGTAGTATCTTTTTGTTAGACTGCTTTATTAAAAGCAACAGTTTAAAACTATTTTGTCATATTCAATACAAGCACATTTTTTTTCAACCTTTTTTATGTCCCACTGCTGGGCACAGGTCTCCTACTCACAAGTGAGAGGGATTTAGGCCATAGTCCACCACGCTGGCCAAGTGCGGATTGGTGGACGTCATGCTTTCGAGAAATTATGAATTTCTCTCAGGCATGCACGGCGATGGGACACATCGTAATCAATTAAATATCACGATATTTTCCATCACCGTGGAGCAGCGATAAATGCGCACATTACAAATTTCTTCGTCAGAGGTGCGCGCCGAGAATTTGAACCCGGGATCGGTCGCGTCGATGACCGCGGTTTCTTACCACTCGGCCATCACTGCTCACAACCACATGCTAGGTTTCAATTCGAAATTATACAATGTTTTCCTTCCGTACAATAAAATGTGAGTTAAAAAACATAACGGATAAAATCTAAACTGAAATTGTACAAAAGAGGTTACAACATCTGTCGAATACTAATTCAACAGCATCTTTTATAACAGACATTTTCATTCATTAAGTCACTTTTCTTTGTAAAGCAAATAGTTACAGTTACTTGTAAGTAAGTTCGTTCAACTTCACGGTAAAGGTTAACTGAATAAATACCGGTAAAGATAAAAAAATACCTGTTATCAAAAGTGGTAACGTAATAGTTGAGTTTCCCATTTTCACTGATAACTGTTCTGCTATGCTTCTACTTTTAAAATCTATTAAAGTCGAAGTCACCACTAAAAACAACACCTTGCTAGCCTAGGTTGGCCACGACAATGTCTTTTGTTAAAGCGATCCAATTGACAACCTCCCTGCACCATTTTAAATTGAATCTTACCGTATCTAACGAAAGTCGCAATTCGAATGACACGAATTAATGAGCATTGGAAACAGTTGGTCTAATCACGTATCGGCTAATTGTTTGAATGCAACGCCTGTAAAGCTATATTCATGTTGCTCAACAGCGCCCTTGACCGTAGATAGTGCTTTCTTTCTACATGTCAATGACTTAAAAAATAATATTCTCTTCTAAACAATGAGATTTGAAGCGATATACTTTTAGATACATCAAAATCCAGTGAAACGGCAGCTGAAGTCGGCAGACGTCCTGTTTGAACACTACACTTCATTAAATTCAAATATTAATGACATTTTTCTTTGAATGTGAGTCGCTGCCGGTACGTCTAGTAGATGTAAAACAGCCTGAGTCTGACTTATTTAATAATATGCATTAAAGGATAGTTTATAAAAATAAATGAATGTGTCTTATTTTTATTGTTTTGAATAAGTCAAACTAGATTAGGGCTATACCGTTTTCTGAAGGTTGCAGTAACATTTTGAGAAGCACGTCGCCGCTACGACAAATATTTAAGTAGCCCGCCGCATTAGATGTTGCAGATGAAAATGTAATAGTAAATAGATAACCAATTTTAAAATAGTTAAACGGTGTGCTTCCATATTGCAAAAATCGATACTTATTAATTATAATGTCACAGGCTCATTTGGACAACTGACAATAGAGCTTTAAATTAGGTACTTCACATTGCGTCCCACGCACCATTTGAAACCGCAAATACGATAGCAAATATTGTAACGAAATTATACACAATCAGCACACGCCCTTAGGTCATAAGTTTTCAAACAAATCAATCAATGGAAGTCATAAACGCATCGATTCTTGGAATTTACGCGATTTGTCGTAAAACGAGCATTTTTGACGTGTTTCGATTATTGTAATGATTTAATGAGTGCTACTATGAGTGAATCACAGCTATAAATGTTGTAACCGAGAAAGTAAACTGAATGATTTATTAGACGTAAGTGTAGGTTTTTTTAGGGTTCCGTAGCCAAAACGTCAAAAAAACGGAACCCTGATTATAGATATATACATAGATATAGATTCGGTCTGTCTGTCTGTCCGTCCGTCCGTATGTCACAGCCATTCAGCCACAAATTACATAATAAATAATTTTGTCCGCGGCATAAAAACCTGGGAGGTTTTTTTTTCCGCCAGCTTTTTTTCCTCTCAGCGTACAAAAACCCATCCTGGTGGGTGCCCCAAGCTGATGACGGCAAACCTCGTATGGTTCAAATAAAATAAATCATTATAAAAAGCACAAAATTGGGTTTACGTCTAATTAATTAAAACTATTAAAACTATACAAAATTAAATGAAATACTACATACCTACTTTAATGTTTCTTATGTATTCTTCAATAGTAATTTTAGAATTTAAGTTTAAATTAAGTCATTAAATTTAACTAGTTTATAAAATTAAATTAAAATTTGTACACCCTAAGGGGTAAATATGGAGTTCTAAATATTTTGTAAAACCTTTTTTTTTGACCCATATTTGTGCAAATAAAATATTTTCATTTCATTTCATTTCACTCATTCCAAAACTATTAGGACTTCAAAGTTGAGACTTGGTAGGTAGATGTAATCTCTGAACCGCTTTACGATTTTTATACAAAAATAAAAAAAAATATTAATAAGGGGGGCTCTCCATACTCCATACATGGGACTCAAACAAAAAAAATTTTTTTTCATCAAACCTATTCGTGTAGGGTGTCTATAGATAGGTCTTTTAAAATGACATTGAGGTTCCTAAAACCATTTTTTTTTCAAAGTTAATCGTTTGAAAGGTAGACACTTCCAAAGCGGTAAAAAGTTAACCCCCCAGCCAACTTTTAAGGTAAGACAGTGAAAATCTATCAAAAATATATGTTTAGATCTCAATAAAAACTTTCAACGAAAATTAGTTCGAACGAGATATAGTACGCAGTTTTTGAGATAGTAAAATTTTAAAAACCGCAAATATAACTTTGTCGTTCATACAAACACTATGAAAAACAAAGTTATTTTTGCTGACAAAAAATAATAATGCTTGCTACTACGGAACACTTTTTTTTATTAGAATGGAGTAGCAGACGAGCATGCAGGCCACGTGGTGTTAAATGATCGCTGCAGCCCATGGACATCTATAGGTACATACAACCTCAAGCAAGCATAGGTAAGTCTTGTCTGAGGTCGGATGCAGTTGCGCTGCTACTCCAGAGGCTGGTGGTCGCCTTATGTAAGTGTGGGCGGCAACTGCACCTTTCCACCGAAACAGAATAGAATTGGTTCACGGCAGAAGTGGGTGCAGCGGTGGTACTTCCCCGGGCGAACGATAATAGTTCTACCGCCTTCAAAAAGGTAAGTACTAAACAAGGAATATTTTCTATATTCTTACAATAATAATATTATTATAATAGTACAAAAAGGCGCCAGATGTTATCTACAACTAAGGATGAAGCAACCTAAAACTAAAATATCAAAACAAATTATATATACGAAAGCTTTTAATTATGATATTTGTCCCACTTTTGTTTTATTTTTTTAACTATATTTAATTATATGCAACGCTTTATGTTTTTTAAGTGGTAGAATTTATATAGTGGTTGAACAATATGTAATTACATAATATTGGGGCCACACGACCTCCTCCGCTGCGCTCCTCCGCCGCACCCATATTTACCATGAACAAAATATTGTATTTCGATATAAGGGTCCAGCACCCTCAGTGGCGGATTTACCTTAAGGCCAAGTAGGCCAGGTTAGTAACTAACCCGCTGTTTGATGTTTTTAAACTGGCTATAAGGCCTACAACATGGCTTAAAGAGTTATCTATTGATGAAAATCGGAACCGATGGCTTAAAGTGCCATGTCCTTGAATTTTATTAAAATTCTACTTAAAAACTGCAATGTTTACAAGTTACTTAAAATAAAGTTTCATTGTCTGATATAATCTTGTTATCAAATATAACATTTATTGATTTTTCATGTTTTTATCGTACCTACTCATATGCATAGTTGAAAATTAATATTTTATCAACTACTTCCCTTCCGCCCTGATTCACCCGCGATAATAAAACAGATCCTGTTTTATAGGTTCCCGTAGAATAAAAACCATCCTATGTCCTTTCCCAAGGTCCACTCTGTGTTTATTTATTTACTCTTTCGTAAACCTACAGTTTACAAAGGCGAACTTAATGCCTAGTGGCATTTTCTGCCAGTTAACCCTTGATGATGGCGATAAATTGTGGCAGGCGAAACAAAACAGTAAACTAACCTAATTATAACCTAAAAACCTGTGTTCCAAATTTCATTAAAATTGGTTCAGTAGTTTAAGCAGGAAAGCGTAGCAGACAGACAGACAGACAGAGTTACTTCCGAATTTATAATATAATAAGTAGGGATGACATAGAATAAAGGATGGTTATGATTGAGATCTATGTGTATCTAGTGATTATTTGATAGATAGAAGTGTCTAATACTCAATGTACAGCGAGACCGGATAAGGTAACCCTTAAATTAAAACAAAAATAACAAAAATGAACTTCTGGCGTGTAGACCCCTTAAATAAGGGCCCTGTTGCATAATTTCACTCAGTTGCAATCAGCGAGAAGCAAAAGCGCATAAGAGTATGTAACGCAAAAATAATTTGCACAGCAAAATAGAAATTCATGATACCATAATGTGTGAAGGATGAGTTAAGTAAGGTTTTTTGCACTTAGGGATTAAGAATAGAGCTTCAGTATCCCCCGCCTGATTGAAAGAGGCGAGTGAGAGGGGGTTTCTGAGATTGTGGCCGGTAAGAGTGGGAACTTGATCCATCCAGCCAGCAACCCGCATCCCCCGATACAAAGTATGTTTGTCTTGCTTGGCTATTGTTAGTCAAAATAAATTGACTAGTCCCTTTACTTCAATATTTATATATTTATTTAAATTGGCAATATTGTACAAAGATAAAGAGAATCAAAGTTGTACATGCATGTAGTTATGTATCATCCCATTTTTTCAAAAACTAAACTATGACAGATATGACAGTATAAGATGACTTGCCATATCCTCCGCTATTTTGTTTTATTCTAAGAGGTGACTCAAACCTATTGTTAGTCTTTCTTAGCACATTTCAACACATCACTAGGATCCAAACAAAAAGCAACTCACCCAAAAAGTATGTGACACATAGTGCTAGTACTATGAGGAATATGAAAACCTTCTTAAGTCTTCTTGGCTGCTTGACTGTTCTACTCCTTACATTGATATGTTGGTTTGAGGTATCATCTTTTAACTGAAACAACATAATAATATTTTATAGTTAATATTTTTAAGACATTTTGTAAACAAACAAATTATCATAACTTTAGCTTAAATTCTAAAAGTCTTTAAGAGTGAAGATGACTTATTCTTAAGTTAACTATTTAACTACATATGATATGTACACTTATTTTAACTGTAAAAATAAACTATAGGTCAACAGAGGGTGAAGTTGGCGGTACATTAGGAAAATTAATTAATAAAGGTTTAATTTGGATTTTTATAAAAACTATTTCTTAAAAGTTGTCAAGTGGTACAAAAACAATATACCATTATCAAGAGACTGCTAATTATATTTGCAAGTTTTGTGCTATTCTATAAATCTACAAAATAAAAGTCAAGGAAAATGTTTCAAAGATAAACGTTACACACTCATAACCCCACAGTAAGGTAATACCCGTACCCCACATACAAAGACAGGAACACAAACACCCAGACCGAGAACAGAAATTTAAACTCATCATTCAAATTTCTGTTACCCCAGGAATCAAACCTGGGACCCTTCAATTGGCAGTCCGGCATGAAAGAAAGAAAGAAAGAAAAAATATTTATTTCATATTAGGAATACAAAATATTCGCTTAATGAATGTCATTTTTTCCCGGTCATCGCCTTTAATCGCCCGTTTGGGCTAGATGTTGAGCTGAAAGAAAAAAGGCGGCGAAAAAAACTCCCAGCACTCTTTTAAAAAAAGTACATAATAATATATTTGAGATAACAGAATGGCTATGGGTTGATAATGGTCACACGTGACAGCTGATCGTGTGAGACACCATCATGGTAACCATTGCACCACGTGGGGTCGTCAATTCGTTACCTGCATGAATAACTTTTTCCCTAAATAAAAAATGTATTCAAAAACGAACAGGGTCATAATTTTGATTAAGTATAGCAATGTCCACTGAAATACGCTTTAAATAAATCATTTTAAATAACTGTACGTAATATTCTGATACAAATTTTAAAATTTTTAGTGAACTAAATTACTTCAATTGACTTTCCAAAACTACTACAATAAAAAGCAAACATTAATTAACATTATCTTTCAATTCTGTAGATAATAATAATTACAAGGCCGTGTTTAAGCACATTTAATACAAAATATAAAAGGGTTTATTATATATTTACAAATTTCAACATAATTTAACGTACTCACCTCTAAATACCTGTACGTACTGAATTTTCCCATATCGGGCCAAAATAAGCATCACAACCTTAAACACGTTTCATACAACCGAAGTAAACAAGTAATACTGAAATATTACATCCGAAATTCATAATTTTAAAGTGTTACGAAAAAATAATAGTACCTATCTCGTTCGTAAAAAACCTAAATAGTCTCTCAACAACCTTGACTATTTGTCATTGTCACATGAATACAAAAAAATCTTATAAAATGTCAATTTGACTGATTCATTTTGTCGTCTGTCAAAAATAGTCAAAATTGTCATTGACTTCAGTCTTCAAATTGACTTCTGACTACAACAAAGTTGCCATATATTTACCATATTTTTGTCATCCTTCCAGGGAAAATAGTTTCCAGGTAATAATGAAATATTTAAAACTATACATTAGTTAATCTATAATATATGGATACCGTATTTAACAATAATAATAAATATTTAACACCGATATCTTTATGAAACAAAATATGTAAGTTAAGCTGGCCGTGTCTTTTTGAGTTTTGTTGGACAAAGTATGGCATTTTGTTCGATGTAGGTTAATTACAGTGCACGAGTGTTGTGAAATAAAATAAAAGTGCGAAAACATGTGTTTTCGGTTTACCTCCAAAACTCGATTGGACTGGTAAAGTAGCCATCACTTTATTTTGTATTGTAACTCTAACACTAACTTACCTGACGACTTACTGATTTTTTCTACGACTACTGACGCAAAAATTATACTTGACGCTGGCAATATGCACAGAGACTGCGATGCCATTATTAAAAAAATCAAATTGACATTTGACATGACATTGTATTGTCACTTGTCTGTCAGTCAAGTCACAACTGTCACAATCAATACAACAGTTTTTTTGTTTAATTTTATTTGGGGATCTCATTTATTTAAACTCTGTAATTATTACTCATCAACGTAACTAAAGCCTGTCCAACAGAATAGAGCACAGGTAAGACCTAATATTTATATTATTTTATTGCATTCAACAGGTGTGTAAACAAAATTAAATTCGTTGGCCACTATAGAATCATTCAGTTGCGATTTATAACCTTGAGTTTCTATTAAGTAATATCATGTTTTTATGTGTTATCACTTAATAACAGGCCAAAATTTTTAAACCACAAATATAATAAATTATTTCATTACTTACTCGTCTTTGACGTAAATCACTCATTATTATAATTGTTTCAACTTTTTAACACTTTGCGACAATTTTGAAGACGTATCACGTAGTACAATATACAAACAACCGCAGTTACGAAGTTCTACTGATGAATGAATTATAGACGATTCGTAAGGCCACAGATATACGATAACACTAGCATTATCTACGTAGAGTAGACGTACTTTACCAATATCGGCCAAATGACTATTTTATTTAACATATTCACGACTTATTCAGTTGCGGCGCCGCCGTTAGCTTTTATAAAATATTTTAAACATAACCTTATACAAATAAAATGTGCATAATTTCTCATTATTTCCTTTTATTAATATCTAACTATCTGAAAATAACTATAATAAATAGGTAGGTACTATTTATAGTGGCATACTGTATTGTAAATTATTTACAATTAAAATTTGCGTGCCTTATTTTTCGAGGCCGTTCTTATTACTGTGCAAGTTCTGCCTAGCAGGAGGTCGTAAAAAGGGTTGCAATCAATTGATTAGGTACAACTTAAGTTTAAACACCTATCTACTAATCTAATTTACTGTTGTTATGAAATTACGTAAATAGGCCGCATCGTAATTCTACTACTATTACTACTCGTATTCCTTTACCCATACGATACGATTTAAATACTGCGGTTCGGCCGAGGCGCATGACCGCCCGAAGCAACACCTCGTGTTGTTTAAATTAAAGGCTGCCTCATTAGGACAGCCTCGCAGCTATCCGAGCATAGCGAAGCGCGGCCGAAGCGGTTCAAGTTTGTACATATTTTATTTTTTACGATACCAAATTGTTAGACGACACCTCTTATTACAAATTAAATACAGAAATGTTAGGGCACAGATAGGTATTTTCTGTATACATTAATGTTATGTTAACGCACCTGTAACATAAGGTGCGTACGGACTCGACCAAGGCTCGCACGGCTGTTGCGGCACCCGAAGCTGCAGCTACTTATATGTTTATTTTTTGAGTGTAAAAGTCCTACGATATTAAAAAAAATGGGCTCCATTTTTCGATTCGTCGATATAACCTGTCTCGTGTTAAGTGGTCGCTGCAGCCCATACAGGTCACACAACCGCAAGTAAGCCTGAGATTTAGATTTGAAGCCTGAGATTTGCATTTACGCTGCTACTCCAGAGGCAGAGAGTCGCCTAATGTTATTCAAGCTTAAAGGGATAGTAAGATTTGGCTACAACCTCCAACAGCGCCCCACTGCTTGGCACGGGTTTCTCCCCAATATTGGAGAGGCCTGACGTTTACTCCAGCACGCTACTTCAACGAGAGTTGGTAGAGATGCGTGTGGCCAACCTGTTTTCGGCTCTTTAAAAGCGCCCATAAGGCCTCCGACAAGGTTTAACGATTGTTATCTAACGATAACAACCGGGACCGATGGCATAACGTGCCATCCGAAGCACGGAAACGCGCATGATATTTTACCACCAGCAGTACACATCTCACACTTGACCTCAGTTTGGCTTAGCTACGGAGATCGCTTTCATTCTACGCTAACGTACATTCTACCTACACGTTACGAGAAATCGTTCCGATTATTCTGAACAGACCTGTTTCTTCAGATTTATCGCACGTGTGGATGGTAAATTGTTTGCGATAAATCTGAAGAAACAGCCGACCGAGTCAACAAGTGGCATTCTACAATCGTAAACGCTTGTAGAAATTCTACAGTAGAATAGAATGAAAAATTGACATTTCGTAAGCAAACGTCAATTCCATACATTTTTCATTCTGTTCTTGTCTACTGTCTACTTGGCTACTTGTCTAGGCCCACACGCTGTTCAGAGAAATCTGAACGATTTCTCGTAACGTGTAGGGCAGGCATAACCGTCGGGCCATGCATAGGGTCTGGAACTTATCCAGGCCTCCCCAATAAAGAGGAGACCCGTGCCCAGCAGTGGGACGCAAAAAGGATTGTACTAGCAGTAGCAGTGCCAAAATTTGACGTGTAAAATGAGTCTCTTTTTACTTTAAAACGAAATAATTACAATAGGCATAATCGCAAAGAATTTATAAAAAAATTAACATACTGCAGTATTTGTTTTTATAATAACGTTTAACACTTTTTAGCGAGTACTCGCGCTTAATAGAAATAACTTCAAGGTAATTGGATTTACGTGCTGCGCTATGGCTCAAGTCAGATTTACAGGACTTATATATCTAAGACCAAAACAAGATTCTACTTATGCCCGTATTTTAATTGTTAACGGAGTTCATTGAACAATCACTTTAAGCTAAAATAGGCTATTTTATTTTCTTTTTAATATTATTTTATTTCCTGATAATTGGCTATTTCTTGTGGCAGAACTCTTTATCTCCCTAATTTCTATTATTTTTAAAGGAAAACCTCGTAACTCCGTTTCTTACTGCATTTCTTATCTGATGCAAATTTTTCGAATAACTATAGTTAAGTATAAGTAATCAAATCTTCATACATTATTTTTCACGTCGAAGTTTTTTGTACCTCCTGTAAAATTTGATCAGATGGAGTTACGAGGTCTGACACTTTAGCCGACGAATGCGGCCACACGGACACACCGTCATCCTTCCCGGGCCACAAACAACTGGCTGGACGCCGTCCAGTGGACGGGACGGTTACTCGCCTCTTGGAATATAAAAAATAAACGTCCAAAACGTCGAGGTCTACATAGTTTCTCAATGGGTCAAAAACCTAACTAAGTCAATATTTTACGTTTGTTTTACTTAGTTACATAAAATTTAATGTCATGATTATGTACTCAATTTACTATCATGATACGTTATCAACACATTGTGTTGATAAAGATACGTATTGACCTATCTTATAATTTATGATATAATCAGATTATATGTTTTCTGATTATCATTCTCACTGATTTATGAAAGTCATGATACAATGCTTAGAAAGTTTTTTCTATCACTTTTACTATCCTATTTAATTTTAAAAACATTAAATAAACGAAGAAATGTTTCGCACAAAATAGACTAAACAGCCCACAAACCATCTTTAGGTATATCTTTTTTTTTTACTCACAATTTTTCACGTCTTATATTTTATAATAATATAGGTATTTGCATTAGATTAAGACGGAGTGACGGGGAGTAGGTATAAAATTTTGCACAATTAAAATCTCGCTTGAGCCCCGATCTCGCGAGATTTGCATTCCCTATTCATTACACCCGTTCACAACACAATTCGGCATCTTTTCTTGTGAATTTTGATATTTTTGACAACGATTTGCACGATGAGTTGCAATTCCATTGGAAAAGCAAGGTCAAGCTTCCTAATAAGTGTGTGTAATACGGCGAGGTGCAGTGTTAACCGGCCTCAGTTTGTTGTCGGCAGAGTTATATTTCTACTTTTTTATTTGATCTAAGACGATAACAGATTTTTTTTTTCCGCAGTAATGCTGAAATCAGTGTCGGTCGAAAAGCTGCATGCGTTTGGCGTGGGTCGAAGGCGACTCGACGATGATTTGTTCGTCCTCGACAAACCGCCTCTAAGGCTCGGCGTGTTCGACGAAGATGAGGAAGATCTTAACCACGACCTGTAAGTTACCATACACTTATCCCACACTAGGGCCTTTTTTTTGAGAGGGAAACCTTCAAAAGGTACCCAGCACCTTGGGAGAGGATGTGGGATTTGACCTCACTAAAACCCCCTCGGTGGCCTGCCTCTGCGCTGGGGAAGGACTCCAGGATCTCCCGGTGTCCTCCACACGCGGCGCCTTGGAACGGGCCCATCCTTGGGAGAGCAGATGTGCTCTCCTGCACCTTCCGATGCTTACGGCGGCATGCAGCCACGCACACACCGCCGTCCTTCCCGGGGCTGCTGGCTGGACGGGTCGAGCTCCCACTCTCACCGCCCGCCACCCCGGAAGCCCCCTTTTAGTCGCCTCTCACGATCAGGCAGGGGATACCGTAGCTCTATTCTTAATCCCGAAGCTACAGGGACTCCCACACTAGGGCCTAGGGTTCAGAGAGCGGAGAGCCTACTCCGTACGCTCGATGCCCTTATCCGAAACTTCATGAATTATGCGGCTGGCGTAGAACGTAAGCGATCTAAGAATGTAAGCGAAATGAGCGCGGTCGGGTGGTGTTGGGTGACCGCCAGTGCCAAGCCTAGGTACCTACCAACCATTAAAGTTCTACCACATGGTTATACTTTACCTGAACTGACCATTGAGATACATACTATGTACTACGTCAGTACATACATAGTATCTCGATGGAACTGACCATGATCCCATTAACATATTCTTGTCTAGTCAATATAATAACTTAATTATGTAAACTGTGCATCAATACAAATAAACATCTCAGCCTTTAGAAACATTGCGTAACAGTTACTGTTTTACATAGGTCCGTAACGTAATCTTTATTTATAAGCGTTCTATCTGAACACTGGCTATTCAGAAGTCAGATCCAATTTCCTACTACGTTTATGCCGATTCATGCTGACTAGAAAACTTGTTTGTTTTATAATAAAGTTCACAGTTCCACAGAATTTGTCCGTTATGCAACAGTATGACTCATATAATACTAGATGTCTATCTAATGTATACTCTATTAACTCACAAACTTAGTAACATCTCAAGAAATACACAAAAAAAATAGTCCGGGCTATTTCGGAGGAGTATGACCACAAACATCATGACAAGACATTTTAATATATGTACTTGTCGATAAGTTTAAATACCTAAGTCATCGTGAATTTTGTTTCGAATGGACTTAGCGGTTATAAGATAAGATGGTTCTCGTTTGGTAAAAACAAAAATTTCAACAAAAAACCGACTTCAAAAGAAAACTAAAAAGTCTGTTAAATAATGTAGTTTAAAAAACTAAAAACACGCTTTTGTGAAAATACGGACTAAAAAGTAAAAAAATAAGAAGAAAATGTATTTTACTGTAAAAAAAAGCGTGGGGTGCATGGTGTCAACAGTAACAGTGGTAAAAACCACCCCCCGCTTTTTTTACAGTAAAATACATTTTCTTCTTATTTTTTTACTTTTTAGTCCGTATTTTCACAAAAGCGTGTTTTTAGTTTTTTAAACTACATTATTTATTTTTAATTTTTTAGTTGGATTTTTATTCTCAAATTATTGCATTATCATCGGCCCTTGACCCCTATGCAAATTTTCAAGTTAACCAGACGCTTAGACGTGTTAAAGTACCTTAGGCCACGAACTTATCAGCCGCCCCTCGTATATTTTATTTTATCCTGATGATCCTAGTTACGACTTTAACATAAAGTTATGAGATTATTGTATTGTCATCGGTCCTCAATAAATCTACAAAGTTTGAACGAAATCTGGCCGTTTAAAGTGGGTCAAAATCGCGCCCAAAGAAGTCGGTTACAAACATACAAACATACAAACATACAAACATACAGGTGAAGCTAATAAAAAGCGTGTAAAAAAAGAAATAGGGCACAATTGTTTACACTTTTCCAATTCTGTCTGTGTCTGCGTTTTTTTCACTGCAGAGAAATAAAGATTTTAATTTGCAATGCCCTGTCGGATGTTTCAAACATTCCATAATTCCTCCGACAAAGTTATGCGACTGTTATCTATCACCAACAACCGGACCCGACGACTTAACGTGCCCTGTACATAAATTTTTGCCACTAGGGTTCACCCATCTCACACACGACCGCGCCCTTAACTGCTTAGATCGCTTGCGTTCTGCGCGAGCCGCCTTTAACCCTCGCCTTAATGTAGATAATCTTTTCCAGAGTCATCACTACATGCGCAGTGCCAGGATGCAACCATGTATCGCATTCCCTGCTGGACTTCGAGAACCACTACAACAGCGTGCACAGGTATGCGTGCGCCAGCTGCAAGAAGGAGCTGCCGTCGCCTCATCTTCTGGACCTGCATTTGCAGGAGACCCACGACTCCTTCTTCGCGGTGATGGCTGAGAAGAAACCTTCAGTAAGTACTCCTGTCGCCACCCGTTCCAGTTTTTTTGATCTCTAGCAGTTGTTAATCATTGTCAGTGACCTTATGGCCGATTTGAAGACATCCGACAGCAGGTTGGCCAATATCTCGCACTGGAGCTGGTGGTGGAGTATAGTCCAGGCCTCCCTCAATAATAGGGAGAGACCAGTGCCCAGCAGAGGAATCAAAAAAGCTGACGATCAAACCCAGAATCCTCAGAAAGCCAGTCCGGCATTGTATGGTGGCGTGATATAGGTGGTGGTTTTATGGTTCCACCAGGAAGTAGAGAGACCAGAAAGTGGACCAATTTCTGCCATGAAGCAATTCTATTGTATTTTGATGGAAAAGTCCAACCAGACATGTCCATGGTCTGACATGTACGCCATAACCACAGGTTATCTTTAAGTAAATTTCCATTCAAAAATTGGATACAACCCCTTTTTACGTCCCACTGCTGGGCACGCGTCTCTCGCAATTATGGGGAAGGCCTGGAGCTTCCTCCACCACACTGCTCCAATGCGGGTTGGTGGAGATGCGGGTTAGTGGCCAACCCGCTGTCGGATGTTTTCAAACCGCCCATAAGGCCTCCGACAAGGGTTAAAGACTCTTATCTATCGACAACAACCGGGACCGACGGCTTAGCTTGCCCTCCGAAGCACGGAAACGTGCATGTATTTTTTTGCCACTAGCTGTCACCCATCTCTCACACCCTACCTCGCCCGTTTGGCTTAGTTGCATAGATCGTTTGCGTTCTACGCTAACCGCCGGGCCATGCGCGCTTCATTCAAAAATTTCCATATTATAGATTTTGTACATTTTATACCTTACTGGGGACAGTGTCAGTGCAATACATTTATAGAGATTCATAAAACAGCTTCATTCAACCCAATAGCCATAATAAAAATGATTAGCATAATATAATAATGAGTAAGCATCGTCTATTTAAGCAATAATTTTCAAGGTCTTGTGACGATAACGGAATATTAAATTTTCAGTACTGCTGCTATCTACTAGAATGCACAGAAAAATTCATGACCGCAGAAGAAAGACTTAAACATTGCGTGGACATTCACAACATTCCAAAAGACTTCAGATATTGGACCAAGAAGAATAAGAACAAAAAAAATGCCAGTAAGGCATATAAAAAACCAGAAGCCGAAAATACTATGGAGATACAGTTTACTGAGTCTACTGAGGAACAGAAGAAAATAATTTTCAAAAATGCAAAAAATAAAACTTTTAAATATTGCCCTAAAAAAACATTTGCCACAGATCAGACGGAGAAACCCACAGCTTCAGTTAATATGGATGAAATTATGGCTGACCTTAAGGAGAATTTGCCGGATTAATTTTATGTGCATTACGTACTTAAGCTTCTTATCAATGGTACCTGATTTAATTGTTCTTAATGTGGCATGAACTTTAAATGTGTTGTGATGCATTTACATGTTACAAATAAGAAATCACTATTTATTAATAACATTATGATTCTCAATATAAAAATGTCAATCAGAATAAATACCAAATGGATTTATCATATACATATCTTCTAAACTTAATTCTATCTATATTAAAAATTAACGATTCTCACTCATAGCCGAAGATTCACTATGTCATGGTTACTATGGACACACACAAAGACAGTAACATAAACACCCAGACCAAGAATGGAAATTTAAACTCATTATTTGAACTGCTTTGCTGGGAAACGAACCCAGATCCCTTGATTGGCAGTCTGGCAAGAAAAGCGTTGCGCCATAATCAACAGTCAACTACAATGTTTAACAGTTTGAAACTACTTGCGTCACTGAGGTTTGCACGTACTTGTATATCAATTTAAAAGTTAAGGATAGATTTTTCAATCCTCCGATAAAACCATTTATCGAATAAATATTAACTCTATCATCGTAACTCATATGACATAAAAAAGATAGGGATTATGTTATATGAATAACTAGTCTTCCGCCAGCGGCTTCGCCCGCGTGGACCTGTTTTAAAGGTTCCTGTGGGATAAAAACCATCCTATGTCCTTTCCCAACGTCCACTCTATCTGTGTTCCAAATTTCATTAAAATCGGTTCAGTAGTTTAAGCGGGAAAGCGTAGCAGACAGACAGACAGAGAGAGCTACTTTCGAATTTATAATATTAGTAGGGATAGTATGGATAACATTATCTTAGGATTGAAACATTGGCCATAAGGATAAGTGAATGTTATAAGTTAGTCTCACAGAGTTTCCATCTTTCGTTACTTTCGTAATTCATTTCTCTAAAAGTAAGCATTAAAGTCATAAAATGATTTTATTACAAAGATCCTAATCACAAATTTATAATATTGATGTCAATGATAGAATTAATAATAACGTCCTAAAAATATTCAAATATTTTATACTTTTAATATTGATAAAACCAATGAAATAAAAATACCTGAATTGTGAATACTATGTTTTATTTCACATTCAGAATATACATTACGGTAACATTTTTTTACAACATTTGCTATATGCAACCTGGCATATATCCAATTTATAAATTCTCATTTCCAAATTGTGTTTATTCAGAGATTCTCACACTTTCACTTACAATATTTTTAGATTAAAATGTATGCTGCTAATATTGACTCTTAGCAACTTAAATAAACAATCTCAATATTTTAGTAACAGCAATAAATAAATAGTAATATAATTTTTCATCTACATTTTGTCTACTTTGCTTTGCCCTGGGCAGCAACAGCTGCCATGGCTTTTTTGACTGTTTCTTCGTCACCAAGGAAGACCATGGAGTCAACTGGCTTCATGTTTTCATCTAGTTCATAGACAAATGGAATGCCAGTTGGAAGATTGAGCTCCATGATGGCAGCGTCACTGAGTTCTGAAAATTGAGTAAATTTTATAGATTGACTAGCTGTGCCCCATGGTTTCACCCGCATTAGAGAGGATCATTAGCATAAAGTGAAGTCCCTTCTGAAGTGCAGCTGGATCAGCTTTTTTGTAGGACTATTTAAGATAAACATTTCTATCATACAATACATATGTGTAACTCTAGCGGTTTTGGCAGCGCACGCCAGAATAGCTCACCGATGGTAGATTTTTTCTAATTACTTGACACTTATCGTCATATTTTATAATAAATAAACACAATATCTTTATAGATTGTAGCCTATGTGTTATTCTGATGTATAAGCTTTATTATTGTAAAGTATCATTAAAATCCATTTAGTAGTTTTTACGTGAAAGAGTAACAAACATCCATACTATTCCATACTTACAAACTTTCGCGTTTATAATAGTAGGATTACTGAGAGCTAGCATGGGCGACACATTTACGTAACATGTGTTACAAAAAATTGTAATGCCATCATGTAAAGTTAGAATAGAGCTCTACATGAATAAACTCTTGAATGCAAAACTGAACAAATATTTTGCTTACCATCTAAATGCTTTACAATGCCCCTAAGGCTGTTGCCATGAGCTGCAATGATAATCCTTTTGCCTTCTTTGATCTGAAATTTAAAAATTACCGAAAATAGAATACTGATACTTTAGACATCTGTTTTTATTTACAAATTAACTACCAGTCCTATCTATACAAATAATTAAAATTGGAGTGTCTGTTCGTAATATTGAAATAACCGCTTTTTACTACATGCACATGTACCTATATCAGTAGTATCAGTACATATACCAAAACAGCATTTATTAAATTTTTTGTCTGTCAGTCTATGTCTGTTTGTTTGTTCCGGCTAATCTCTGAAACGGCTGGAACGATTTTGACGGGACTTTCACTGGCAGATAGCTGATGTAATAAAGAGTAACTTAGGCTACATTTATTTTAGAAAAAATCTAACTAAAGTACACGCGGACGAAGTCGCGGGCGGCCGCTAGTTAACAATATGATCTGAACATTGCCATTGCCATGCCATTGAATTTTAAAGGCTGTTTAGTAATTTTTTTGTACAAGTTATAATTCACCTGGGGCACAATAACATCGTTCCAGTATGGCAGTGTTCTCTCAATGGTGAGCTTCAAGCTCTCAAACATAGGGAATTCCTCTGGTTTCGGGTCACCAGCATAGCGTGGGTCGTTCACAATGGTATCATAGTATGGATGGTCTTTCTCCATTGCTGGTGGTGGCACATCGAAGCTACGGCGCCAGATTTGTACCTGTAAACAGTGAAGGAAATTTTAACACCTCACAAACACAAAAAACGCAATCTGTAGTATGGCCTTCAATTGGTTACTAAAAGGACAATTTCAATCACGTATGTAGCTTGCATTAGTTGTATATACATACATATAACAAAGTACTATGATGAGTTGCAATAAGGTGAGATTTAGAAGTCTGAATTGTATTACATTTTGAATCTTAAATCCTTTGATTAAGAAAGTTCAATAATATGTAATTATATCAATAAAATCTTAGGGTATATTAAACTGAACAATAATAATGACCAAATAAACAAATAATAATAATGGACAGTCTTAATGGATAAAATCCTCAGTTTTTGGTTTTCCAATTATCTAATAAGATTTAAGAAAATTAAATAGTACCTGAGCTTCACCATATTTAGCAGCTGTCTCAGCCTTGTTCAGGCCAGTGAGGCCACCGTAGTGCCTCTCATTCAAACGCCAAGTCTTGTTGATGGGAATATCAGTCTGACCAATTTCTTGCAGTACAGAATTTAAAGTAATCTGGGCTCGCTTCAACACTGAAGTATGAGCAACATCAAACTGGTAACCCTCTGCTTTCAGAGCCTTGCCAGCTGCCACAGCTTCTTCGCGGCCTAAGTAAAAATTAAAATTAATTAACGCTCCACACTCATAGAACATATTTATGTTCATATTTGGATATCTATCCAAATACTATCAAATCCTATACTATGATAATACTATCAAATCTATCAATTTCGTATGTGGATATCTATCCTGTGTTGTGGGTACCATGGGCACAAACACTGAGACAGAGAATAGAAATTTAAACTCATCATTCAAATATCTGATTCACCAAGAATCAAACCAGAGACCCATCAATCTGCAGTATGGCATGGCAACCATTGCGACACAAGGGTCGTCAAACAATAAACACTTTACATTATCATTAAACTTTTTAATGTTCCACTAGTGAGAATGGCATTTATGAAGCGTGATTTAATAAGAATAAGACTGATCCATCACACTAAAAAAAATAATGGGTTTGCGGACAATATAATAATATGTCCATTAATCAATTTTGGGAGGTCTTAGAAATGTATAAAATATTTTGCTACCCTGTAAAGCTAGTAATAAAAACACACTAAATAAAAAAATACGGGTTGCACTCCGGGAGTGCCGGCAGAGGTGAAAACTTGATTATTAACGTTGTGCATTTTTGAGGAATAGTTAGGGAATAATTTTGAACGAATTGCTTTTATTATCAATATAAAAGTACTATAATTTATGTCGTAGAATACAATATTTATTTATTGCGCTATCGTACACAAACATTACAATTTATATTACAATAAAATACATTACATTACATTAAAATCGATTGTTCGATTAATCGATTTCGATGTTACAACACTACTCTCCAACCGTCTTACGGTTTTTCGATCAGCACACGTGACCTGACGCGAGTTTCACAGTTTTTACCCATCCCACAAAAGTGCTCAACGCCGCTAAAGAAGTTTTCACTTCAAAAAGTATCAGAAGTATGTACCTTCAAGGTTTTTTAATACAGGCAGGATCCCGGACCGACGAGACATTACAAGGTCAAATTCATTAGTCTATTCGTGCCATTTATTACCAGAGGACGTTATCGATATACCCTCAGATAAAATAAAAAAGTATACCTACGTAATATTTCGATGAACTTACCCTTGTCGCTAAGGTCAGCGTCGTACCAGCCGCAGAAAAGGTTCTTCTGGTTCCATTCACTTTCGCCGTGGCGAATCATTACAATCTTGTATTTAGCAGCCATAGTTAGTTGAAGTCAGTTCAATAAACTAATTTTATTAATTACCGGCAAAAATCTTGTTGATACTTTCGAATCTTTCGATTACCGAATTTTGACATAAATAACCTATATGACCTCTAGCCGTAGCCCAGTGTTGCCAACTACTTTGAACTACTCCACCTGTCAAAAAGTCGCTAAACGTATGCTTGAAAGAAAAGTCGCTAGAGAAGTCGCTAAATGATAATAATAATAAACGTTACACACTCATAGTCCCACAGTAAGGTAGTTAATACCCTGTGTCGTGGGTACCATGGACACATACAAAGACAGGAACACAAACACCCAGACCGAGAACAGAAATTTAAACTCATCATTCAAATTTCTGCTTCGCCGGGAATCGAACCCGGGACCCTCTGATCGGCAGTCTAGCATGACAACCATTGCGCCACAGGGGTCGTCATTAAATAACAATATTATAATTGTATTATTGACATTTAATGATAAATATTAAGTTCCTCACATAATTACTGTTTTAATATTCTATTTTGTAAGTTTACAATATTATGATGCGTGAAGTCTGAAAAGGTAGCATTTATCTGAACTCGTATTATGCATTAAGACCTGCAAATGAATGGCCAAGTTCAAGAAATCACTAAGTCCATTTTAGCACTATTGAGAAATAGCGTATTGAATTATGAATTTTAATACTGAAACTTAACTAATAGGAATAAAATTGAAATAATAAATCATGTTATACTATGATAAAAGATCTTTAATTTAAAGACATAAAATCAACAAAAACATTAAACTTTTCTATAAAATTTAAAACTTTTAACCTGTGGACTTATCTCAAATGAACGGACTTAGAGATATTTAATCAGTAATTTACGGACTTGGTTATTTTTAATGTGTAGTTACTCTTATCATTTTCCAATATTCATAAACAAATATACTTAACTTACTTAAATTAAGAGTTTTGCCTCCAATTTAATAGTGTTAATGTTCTAAAACTTATTCTACATCATCAAACAACTGTTCACTGACATCAATTGTTGAGTTTTTAGTATCAATGTCATTATAAAAATATCTTAAATGCTCTGGTATAAATTGTAGCAGACTTTTGATATCTGCTACTTTCCATCCATCCATCAGGCCTCCCCTAACGTTCGCCACTCCTCCCGGTCCTGGGCCTTTTGATCTGCTACTTTAGTTGGTTTTAACTTCAATGGACCCTCATAGCAATTATCAGGTTCACCCGTAATCAATCTCGAAACCCCTGTATGGTATAAATAAATTGGCTTCAACCGTTGAGTGGTCATGGAATAAGAAAATATGATCATTGCTTCTAAACAAGACTTGTCGACAAGTCGATATGCCAGGTATAGAAATCATAGTCCCTGTAGCTTCGGGATTAAGAATAGAGCTACGGTATCCCCTGCCTGATCGTAAAAGGCGACTAAAAGGGGGTTTCCCGGGCTGCGGGCGGTGAGAGTGGGAGCTCGACCCGTCCAGCCAGCAGCCCCGGTAAGGACGGCGGTGTGTGCGTGGCCGCATGCCGCCGTAAGCATCGGAAGGTGCAGGAGATCACATCTGCTCTCCCAAAGATGGGCCCGTTCCAGGGCGTCGCGTATGGAGGACACCGGTGCGTTCCATGGGAGATCTTGGGAGTCCTCCCCAAACGCAGAGGAAGGCCACCGAGGGGGTTTTAGTGAGGTTCAAATCCCACATAACCCGGTGTCCTCTCCCTAGGTGCTGGGTACCTTTTGAAGGTTCCCCCCCCCGATACCAAAAAAAAGGGTATAGAAATCATAGCATTCATAGTTTAGTACGTAATTTAAATAGCCACCGCGGCAGCAGTTAGCAATTACCAAAACAATACACTTTAAAATAAATATAATTTTGCAAACAATACAATTACTAATATATTATCTAAAAGTTAAATGATTATGAAATTTATGAACTACGACATTTATAGTCTCGGTACAATATGTTTCGATGTTACAGCCAGCAGCCACAGGAAATTCGATCTGAATCATCGTCTTGAGAAATAAAATGCGGATTTTCTTCATCCTCTAAACTGTACAACTATAAAAAAATAATATAATGCAGAATAAATTATAGGTATGTATGTACAAGAGCCCACGAAAAAAATTACCAAGAAAGTGTAATTTTATTTTGATACAATATATTTTTCTTTTTACTCTTATCCGATTAAATAATTATTGGTTTCAAATCACTTCCTGAAGAATCACCATCGCCAGATTCGATCAAACTTGCCTCTTCCATTGCTCTAAAAATTTAAAAAAGTTATTATATCAATGGACGTAAGATTACTTATCGATCATATTTATCAATTAATAGACCATAAAAATTAACTTACCAACTTTAGCAATATTTGCACTCATTGTTTAATTTTCACTTGTTTTTTCTTTTACAAATTTCCTAAAAACCACTATTTTAAAACCGTTAACGTTTGACATGACAGAATTAAATTAATGTTACATTACACGGACTTATAAAAAATAATAATGGACTTAGGGATTTCTTAAATTGAGCTTATGGGACTAAGGTATATTTGGACATAGCGATTTCTTGAACAGGAAGCGATGGACTTAGTGATAAAGTAAATCACAAAATACATGGAAAGGGACTTTTATGAAGAAAAACATCAATGCCAGTCCATAGAGAAAAAAAACTACGTACTTCTGTGTTAGCAGTTCGAAAATCATAAAAATGGACTTAGTGATTTCTTGAATTGGGCCATTCAAATATTGTACTAAATGCCTCACACTAATGTTTAAATAAATTAATTAATGAATAACGCAAGAGCGACATCATCATTTTTTATCTTGATAACATGTTTATTGTGCGAACTTCTGCGGAAAACTGACGATCGAATCCGATATCGGTGACGTGTGGAGGCACTAGGGGCTTCCGATTTCTCTGTTCAGAGAAAAATCGGGCGATCTCTGAACGATTTCTCGCAACGTGTAGAGCAACGAAGGATGTCAATGCGTCGTTGGTCTATTTTTTTAACGATGTCTGGGAGAGTTGGAGAGATTATTGGTATGGTAAATAATACAGTAGAACGCCGACTAATCGAATCGCCAACTATCCGTCCGAGTAGGGATACGATATATATACTTTACTCATATCGCTTTCGCTATCATTATTATTTATATTATCGCTACCTTTTGATTCGATACTAATAATCAGAAATTCGATACTTTCTTTCGATACTTAGTACTAATATCAGTACTTAGCATCAAGTATCGATTCCATAAAAAGAACTGTTTTTCCATTACTGTTTAAACAGGCTTAGCAATAACTTCACTCACCTGCTATATCTGTACCCTCAGAGAAATTATTTTCAAAGGCAGGAGTAACAATAAGTAGAGCAAGGAACAGACTTAAAGGAAAAAAGAATGCACTGAAGAAGAGTGGAATATTTAAGTGCTTTTGTTTATCTCTTCTCCATAAAGTGTTTGCTTTGTTGTTTTTTATTTATTTTCATTGTGGTCCATTAATAAATCACAACAGGTCACATCCGTGGTGTATGCGTCTCTGTTGTGGATGTGAATTAATTTAAAGTAATAGGGAAACTCCAAATTTATTCAATACTTACTTATATCGATACTTGAGTTTCGATGCTATTACTAATTTGATACTTTTATTTCGATACCGATACTATATCGATATCGATACTTATGGTTGCGATATCGTGTCCCCTACGTCCGAGTTTGTTGGTTCGTTCTTCCCCTACTGCATTGTAAGGAACAATTATAATTATTTTTGCAGTGTGGATTCTGTAGAATGGTAGTTGTAATGTTTAATATTTATAATAATACGTTAATTGCTTTTAATTTTTCTTGTCTTGTAACTTGGCAAAGTTGGCAAGTTAGTCAAACCCCCCCCCCCCCGAATTTCGGCCCAGCCTCTGGCAGATTTGCCACTTTTGAGATGGTCACACTGACTCTCCTCTCCACAGAACCACAGATGTAGCATGATGGTAGCATGTAGTACTTAGACGTAGATAGAGAAACTAATAGATCAAGTCACACGTTCCATCTCTTTTACCCCACGGCGAAATAGCCAGATCTAAATACAGCATGTGCAAAAGAGACATGAATACAAGTTTCTTGTCCTTATCGCTGTAACCGGGTGACTCCAAAATGTCGTTTCACAAAGTACTTCGAATGTCAAACTATGTTATTAACTAAGAAGTGCTGAAGAGTTTTTTGTGTTTTTTCGTAATATTTCCATGTATTCTTAATAAGGATGTGACTGAAAGTATATGTTGTGTATATTGGAGCCTCAATAAGGTGCAGTGCTTTAATTTAAGCTCTAAAAACTGACTTAAACTAGTGTCGTGTGATGTTACATTTTATAGGTGAGTTTAACTACTTTTTACTGGTTGTTTGATAGTAAAATCATTTTGTTGGTAAATGTTGTTCTACAACTGTATCAGTACCATTTAGTGTCTTTAAACCTCGAAATTATCTAAATTAAAATGTATATTACAACTGTCAGTGTTACCATATGAAGAAAACAATTTTTCCTCAATTTGGTATCTTAAATAAGAATAATAATTATTGAGGGCGCAGATAGGAATATGCACGTGTATTTTTCCTTCTATACCATACAATTTTAATACCGTCGTGTCACTTTTTAGACCGTTTGAGAATTGTGATATTTTTTGTGAACTTGTTTTCGTTTTGACAATAAACCATTTGATAACCTTAAAAAATAACCAATTTAATTATTACTCCTACATGTAAGCACTTTGTTTACACTTATATGTGAACCACTCATTATAAAATTACAATTTAGAAAATTTTGGTTACAGATTTCCCACATAAGAAGATTTAGTAAAGGTATTGAAACACATCCCAATAATGGAATAAAAATGCTTCGCTTACTAATATTATAATGCAAGTGAAATTCATGTTACATGAATTAAGCGTTTTGTCAACTTACATACCATACATGAAATAAAAAAGGCGCATTGATCCAATTCTCTATTACTGCTTGAAAAAAGGAAGAATATCTCTAAACAAATCTTATTTTCCATATTGAAATAAAATGGAACATGTTATCAGTTATAATAGATAAACACATTTAGTGCAAGTTTTTTTTTAACTCATCCATCATGACCAACTTTAGATATTTTTTTAGATATAGTAGATCATGTATATGTCTGCATCAAGTTCAAGTAAACGTTAAATTTAAATTTAAATTCCACGGGCAAAGATAATACCCAAATCTGCCAATAAAAGAAATAAAGAATGTATAAAAAATATTTTTTTAGTGTATCATTTTTATCAATCCCCAACGTAATTTCATATACTGTATATTATATAACACAGTACAACATAATGTATATTGGTATAGGTTACTGGATTACTGTATGTTGTTTAATATTTTAATTTAAGTATCAAAACTAAAGATAAGCAACGATGATGGGAAATTAAAAGTATATGAATTATTTTGTGTTTTATTATAATAATATAAGATACTTTAGTGTTATGGAACGCAGTACAAAGTAAAATAAATATTCATTATTTTTTTACTTTGTACTGCGCTTTAATAATGCTATAGGATATTATATTATTATGTAACCTAATAATAACCCTCTTATACATAAAAAAACTACGAAACGTTTTATACATGCCCTTTATAGCTAAAACATGCTTTGTCTTTTAACGCCGACGTTTTGACATAGACAAAAATGAAACAATTTAATCTTAGCCATGAGGTTTTTAAAACGTTTGATCATTTTTATGAATAAGATGGAAAATTAGTTGTGGAGTGTGCTTTACTACTAAATTGTTTTGTATTCGGAATATGCAGCGTATTTTAAGTAACTCTAGTATTGATCTGATGGACCCGATTTTGAAACTCTTGTGTGCAAAAGTTATCTTTTGTAAATATTTAAAAACAGAAAACACATCACAGTCAAATATTTATATTCCCTGAAAATTCCGGAAAATGAAATAATGACAACACTGTGGGTAAATATATCTATCTCACACGCGGTTACGCGGTGGCTTAATCTATTGGTTTCTCTATCTACGGAATAAATAATACTACATCAAAGACCAATAATCCTTAAGACAGCGGGTCGGTGTAACCACTTTGTTGGCGTCTCTTTTTCGCAGTCAGTGTTACCCACTTATCATATTTTCCCCCAAATTTGGTAATCTACAATATCAAGCAAGTAAACTATAAACATTGGCAGACCAAACTGTGAAAGGATTTATATGCTTGTGCATTATGGTTGGTTGTTTGTGAGTTTAGATTGGTTGACTGGCATAAAGTTAATTGGGTCAGCAAATTACAGGACATACATATAGGAGAAAATAAAAGACAAATACAAAGATTTTTAATGGCACCAATATGGGTGTTTACAAAAGCTGTTAATACATATTATTTAGTACGTCATATTTACCTTAATGAGGTATGCAAATATTACAAAGATAAAAGTAAACACTTAGTTATAACGCAATATATAAAAATGTACATTTATATCAATTTTATTATTATTTTTCTTCTCTTTATCCTTTTGGTCAATAAATGGCTTTCAAAATAGACCGAACAAATTCGGAATTATATTGATGGTTGCCAGTCAATACGTCCAGTGGCCTGAATCCATTTATTTTCGGCAAGAGCGTCAGTTGGAAAACTGAAAAAAATATGACAGCAACATGAGATGAAATTCGTCTGGTAAACTTCTCATAATGTCTAATACCAAATGTATGGAGTACCTTTTTATAGTCTGTCTGAGTGAAATTTAATATGTCGGGAAAATGCTCATAATGTCCACCCAGCCTATAACATTTTACTGGTCTCCACTTAAATAGTTATATATAAACAGGTGGGATTTGAGCCTCCCGCTTGAAATGTAACTAACTACTAATGAGGTAACACATAATCTTTGATTTTATTATTTATGGTCACTGTTTTTGTTAAAAATTATTATATTTCAATAAGATGGTTAATTTTTTAGTAATACGGGCAGGATATTTTGATTCGAGATCTGACAACACAATTTCGAATTTGACAATGTTTGAAATGAACAAATATAAGTTTATTTTCACGAATTTCACTATATTTACGTTGAATGACTAGTAATAAGACAAAAGTAATTAAATATCTATATATAAACAACACATATTATTTAGTACATGTTTAAAAAGAAATATTGAACTTACGCGTAAATTGTAATGCCTTCCGGCAGCCTTCCTGTTTACGCTCACTGCGGCTCTTACAACCTAAAATACTGCAGCTCACTATACTGTGAAACACGAAAAATGTTATTTGCTTTTAATACAACACAATTTACAGCAGAGAGAATCGATTTTAACACATAAATATGATAAAACAACAATGTCACCCCGACTTCCACAGTTTGTCTGCCACTTAATTAAGGGCAATGTCAAAAAATCTGGTTACACCGAAAAGGACAGAAAATCTCGCTCCCATCTCTTTCTAACAAGTTCATTAAGTGTATTTCGATCTCGCTTTAGCGTGCCGTAATGAAAAATAGGACTCTGTCTATTGTACGTAAGTACATTATTCTTAGTCTAAGATTTATTCTTATGCCACAGACTACATTTTTGAGCGTATTTTTGAGTCTCTCTCACTCTCAACTCTCAGTCTGTCTCATGGTCTCATCTGTCTGCTATGCTAATTTCAGTAAAATAAATTAGGGATGGCGATTCTTTCCGAAAAAGATCGATTTTTGAATCGATTCGAATCGTGACCTAATGAATCGATTCACAAAAAAATCGAGGTCTAAAAGATCGATTTCCAAAAAATCGATCTTTTTTTTAACCGACTTCAAAAAAGGAGGAGTTCACTCAATTCGACCGTATATATGCTTTTTTATGTTTGTTCGCGGATAACTTTGTCGTTTATGAACCGATTTTGATAATTCTTTTTTTTATTTTTTTGAAAGCTTATACTTTCGAGGTGGTCCTATTGTCACCAAGTCAAGATCTGATGGATCCCAAGGAAATCGAGGGGAACTCTCAAATTTTATAGCCCCATATAATAATGTGGAACTATTGCTAATTATGTTTAAACAATACAGAATTATTAAATTAAAAGTACTAAAAAGAGTGAAATTATATAACTTTATAACAAAAACAAACGTAACTTTATAACAAATTTAAACGGTGAAAATAATATTGTTCAGTACTTCGCATTTAATACAAGTAAAATATTGTAATTAAACGATGTCTTATTAGTAAAATCAGGGAATTCAAAAATAAAAATTATTTCTATTACCATATTAGATCAGGTATAAAACAATACATTTATTTTCTAAATGTATTGGTTACATTTAAAAGTTTATAAAATAGATAATAAAATGTAGCTTATAGTTCCAAATGCTTAATATCTAAGCTTTTTAAAAACAATAGTCTGTTAAGTCTACTGGGATCCATGAGGTTCCACTCATCACTTGTGATATTTCCGGCAATTGAAAAATGTCGCTCACAAGGAACAGATGATCCTACGATACTCATATACAAACGTAATGTTTTTTCTATCAAAGAGAGTCTAAGGAAACTAAACACACAGCCATCTAGCGAGTTTTTGAGTAATTAACCCTTTAACAGGTACATTCAACTTATTGTAAATTTTATAATTTTGTGGTTTATACCAAAACAGAAAATATCGAATTTCGATTTTCAAGGGTGAAATATCGATTCACTGAATCGATTCAGTACTACATATCGATCTAAAAAATCGATCTATTTGGCTTGAAAAATCGATTCTTCGATTAATCGATCTCAGATCGCCATCCCTAAAATAAATGTCGTTCGTTTCGTTGTGTGAAAAATATTTAAAAACCAACCAAATACAGATACATTACACTAAAAGTATGCACTGTATTCTTCTAATTCATATCAAAACCTGACAGGCTATTAATAGTGTTTTAAATTAGTGTTATTTAACACCGCAAGTACTGTTTAGCTTTAGCTGAATAAAGCAATAAACAAACACACACATGCCCTTGAAACTACTTTTGAGTTTTGATCATAGGTACCTTACAAGACAACATTTTGCTGACAAAGTTATTTTGATTTGTGTAAGATTATTTTAGTCTTGTAAATGAGGCTGTATGTGACATGAAGTACTAAGTTTATACGAAGAAGAATTGAGAGATGGCGCCGAGAAAGAACGTCGCAAAGTTGCAGGTTAAACCTCTCCAAGCAACTGTGAAAAAGGGTGTTAAGAAAAGAACTATTACTTCTACAACACCTAAGAGGAAATCAAAAATTTTACCAAACGCAGATACGAGTAAATATTTTTTTCTATCACTTATCTATCAATTTACAACTATTTTTCTTCATTGTTTATTAATTCTTAATACTTATTGTGTTAAAATGCCTCTGCGAGTCTTGTTATTGCCTATGTGCCTTGTTTAAAACACAGATTGACCATTTAAGCATAGTTTTTTATTAGTTGATAAGTGTGTTTGTTAAACACTTACTCTTAATTTGCAACCGCAACCCTTTTTACGTCCTAATGCTGAGCACGGTTCTCTCCTCATTATTGGAGAGGCCTGGAGCTTGCTCCACCACTCTGCTCCAATGCGGGTTAGTGGCCAACCCGCTTTTATGCTTCCACCAGGAAGCAGAGAGGCCAGGAAGTGGTCCAATTTCTGCCATGAAGCAATTTTATTGTATTTTGATGGAATAGTCCTTGCCAACCAGACATTTCCATGGTCTGACATGTATGCCATGACTGCAGGTCATCTTTAAGTAAATTTCCATTCAAAAATTGGCTACAACCCCTTTTTACGTCCCACTGCTGGGCACGGGTCTTTCCCCATGATTGGGAAGGCCTGGAGCTTCCTCCACCACACTGCTCCAATGCGGGTTGGTGGAGATGCGGGTTAGTGGCTAACCCCCTGTCGAATATTTTCAAACTGCTCGGAAGACCTCCAACAAGATTTAACGACTTATCTATAGACAACAACCAGGACCGACGGCTTAACGTGCCCTCCGAAATGCGTGTTTCCTTAAACGCACATGAAATTTTTTGCCACTAGCGGTCACCTATCTCACACCGACCGCGTCTGTTTGGCTTAGTTGCATAGATAGCTTGCGTACTACGCTAACCGCCGGGCACTGCGCGCTTCTAATTTGTAACTTAATATGTGCATAAAATAATATATGTTGTATTCTGTCTGTATTGCAGTGAAAGTTTGGCAAAGGTTACATGTTCTAGTAAACTGAAATAAGATTTGTGATTTGGTTATGTTTTTACTTTACAGATGTTACAATCAACCATGCTCCCCCTCAAAAGTCCTCCCCCCAAGAGTCCCCAAAACCTAGAAAAACTGGAAGAAAGAAAAAATCTGAAACAAATGCTAATCAAGGTAATAAACTTTCTTTTTAAACAAAAATACAGTAGAGTGTTGATGATAGAACAACCGCTTATCCAACTCCCGATCCCCGTGTACCTACCTCCTCCCCTGCTTTATTATTAATGTTTAATTAATCTTCAATAATGTATAAATAAATAATAAATATCTTTTTACAATTCACACAACACCATTTGATTCCAAACTAAGCAGAGCTTGTGCTATGGTAATCAGAAATCTGATAAACATACTTATTATATAATTCCAACATTCATACTTAAATAGATTAATTAACTCCCAGACACAGAACAAATAGTCATGTTTATCAAACAAATATTTGTCCTGGGTGGAAATCAAACCCACGCCCTCACGCATCACAGTCGGCTCATCACCCACTACGCGAGGAGGCTGTTGATATTATACCAACAATATGTTTAGTTGCAAAAATTACACTTTTTTCGGTAATTCCAAATGATATTAATATGTCAATATGGCTTACTACTACAATTGACTGACCTATGGATAATTATGTAAGGCTATATCAATACAGTTCAATTACCACAACAAATAAGTTTTCCCAACACCCATGTTCCCCAATTAGTTTGGATAATTGACTCTCTACTGTAACTTCAAAATGTGTTGTGATTTCGACAAGGTCTCTAAGAGTCAATAATAAATTAAGGATTTTCGATACTGGGCACTTTTCTTTCTGTATCTGTTATGTTAAAATCGTAGACAATTTTATTTTAAGACAAAATATTACTGTTGCTGATTGGTTTTGCACAGTTTGACCAGATCAGTTTTTTATTTAATTAGAAAATAACAGTTGAACATGCCACATACTATTTAGTGGTAGCCCGTGGACATCTAAATACCTCTGTATATTAAGTTCTATACAGATGCGCTGATGGGAATCCTGATACTAGTGGTTGCCTTACACGAGTGCAAGTCTAATCAGCAACCACATCTTAATTGCAATACAAAAAAAAATTACAATTTCTTCACAGTTAGAAATGGGTGCAGGGATTCTACTTTTCCAGTGAAACTATAAAAGTTTTAACACCTATTAAACCACTCTACCCACTGCACCAATCTTTATATATAAAAATGAATTGCTGCTTGTTAGTCTCGCTAAAACTCAAGAATGGCAGAACCAATGTGGCTAATTTTGGTCTTTAATATCGCAATAAAAACCGCAAAATATGGGTTAAAATAAAATCAACGTTGTCTTCAATTATAATAAATTTAGTTATAAGTCATTTTCGTTAATGAAGCGCGCATGGCCCGGCGGTTAGCGTAGAACGCAAACGATCTATGCAACTAAGCCAAACGGGCGCGGTCGGTGTGAGATGGGTGACCGCTAGTGGCAAAAAAAAATTCATGCGCGTTTCCGTGCTTCGGAGGGCACGTTAAGCCGTCGGTCCCGGTTGTTGTCGATAGATAACAGTCGTTAAACCTTGTCGGAGGCCTAAAGGCGGTTTGAAAACATCCGACAGCGGGTTGGCCACTAACCCGCATCTCCACCAACCCGCATTGGAGCAGCGTGGTGGAGTAAGCTCCAGGCCTTCCCAATAATGGAGAGAGACCCGTGCCCAGCAGTGGGACGCAAAAAGGGTTGCGGCCAATTTTCGTTATACTGCTAACTTACGTTTTAATTCTGTCCTCCAAATTTGCATACCTCGATGAGGTAAATATGGCGAACTAATAAATGTACATAAAACAACTTTTGTAATACCCATATTTGTGCAAATAAATTATTTTCATTTTCATTTCATTTAAATATTAGTAGAAGTCCAGGGAAGGTTTAAACTAGTGATGAAACATGATAAAATGATGGAAGCTAAGAGGCAATCAGTCGATTTGAATATAGGCGCGGTGAACGAGTTCGGTTATATCCTGGCGCGTTCGTGTGTTGTCGGGACGACTCTGGGGTGATAGTGTTATCGCGCGTGTCAGTTTGTGTTTGTTTCTCGGTTCTTTTGGTAAGTCACTTGTCGTCGTGGTTTAATGATTAATAAGAAATATCATCATTAAAAAAACGGTCACCATCATCCAGAAGTTTGACATTGTTTGAGTTCATCTGTTACTGTTTGTTTTATATTTTTTATTTGACAGTAACTTAAAAACTCTTTGAGATGATTTGTTTATTTACATATTTATTTTTCATTGATTAGAACGGATTGCTCCAGTTACACTAATCAGTTAATTTAATTACATTTAAATCAATGAAACAACTACATTACAGAAAAATATAATTGTTTGATTATATCAATAGGCATAAAAACAAAACAGATCTAAACATTTTAAGATTATGTCGCCGTACGCAAATTTGGAATCAACACTACATACTAATAATATGATTATTAAAATTTAAAACATTGGTCAACAAGAATCTAATCCTCTTTCAATAAGTAAAAATTATCTTTTAAGGCAGGACAACATCTGCTGGGTCCACTAGTATTTTTATAATTAAGTAGGACCTACTTACGCAAACCGGAAGTCCGGAACCAATCCACACTCATGTCGAAATTGAGTTAAATACACGGAAAAGCTTAAAATTGCACTTGCAATTCGCCGCGAATCCAATCCAGTCCGGCATGGTAACCATTACGCCATGTGGGTCGTCAGTTATCGGTATATTGTAGTAAATTATTAACTTTTATTTCTAGGAACAACTCAAAATGATGTTGAAACTTCTCAGCGTTTAACACCAAAGGCAAAAGCAAAGATGACTCAAAAACAGAAAGTCAGTGATATACAAGTCATGCTAGCTAATGAAGGTAATATATCCAATATAATTTGTTTGTGTTTTTTTATTTGAATGGAGTAGCAGACGAGCATGCAGGCCACGTGGTGTTAAGTGTTCCCTGCAGCCCATGCACATCTACATACAATCTCAAGCAAGCATAGGCAAGTCTTGTCTGAGGTCGTATGCAGTTGCGCTGCTACTCCGGAGGCTGGTGGTCGCCTAATGTAAGTGTGGCCGGCAACTGCACCTTTCCACCGAAACACAATAAGAGTTGGTTTACGGCAGAAGTGGGTGCAGCGGTGGTACTTCCCCGGGCGAACCATAATAGTTCTGCCACCTACCTACTTGTGTCATTCTTGTGTAACCATTAAAATTATATTCATTGTACCTACTCAAATTACTTTTTGAGATCATACCCATCATCAAGATGTTCTCGTCCCGACGAATAGTCCGCGATAATTTTTTTTTAAAACGTAGTTGCATAATTCTAGATTAAATATAACACTCAAAACTCTAGTTGTGAGGTCTACTTTTGACGCAGATTCTTTTTTATTCAAAGAGAAGTATACTGTACGGCGTCTAATTAAAGGTTAAGGTGAATACTTACTTACACTTTTATCATGTTGATTTATAGTGTATTTTTTATGTCTAATAGGGTCTTGGACACTATGCACAAAAAAATTCAAAAATCTTACCATAAAAAGGTTGCACTAAATCACGCTTAGAAAGCAATATAATATAATTGTTAATTCTTTTTTATACATGATTTTTATTACCGATTAAATCAATAATAATGAAGTCAATTGACTATATATGATAAGTGACGTCACTTATCATTTTCTCATACAAAATGTATGGGGATGTCACGTTTTGTCAGCTCATTAAAAGTATCTCAATTGACTTGGTAGTCCTAGACCAGATTATGTTTCAATATTATTACAATATGTGTAAGGGATTTATTAACTACTTTGAAACTCATTTATAATAATAATGTTTTTACAGTTGTGAGAAATGCTTTCCAAAAGAAACCCGCACAGCTTATCAATATTGATTTGAGTGTGACACCTCCCTGCATAGAAACAGTGAATACCTCAATACGGGGACGGAGTAAGAAAAGCACCATTAAGTTGCTTGACTATGTTTTGGATTCTAATGCAGAAACTGAAAACAATTTGAAACATAACAGTAAGTATGATTATGATTATCTCATTATATTATATTGTAGCCTTTTTCTTTGGTATGGGGGGGGTACCTTCAAAAGGTACCCAGCATCTTGGGAGATGAAACCGGTTTATGTGGGATTTATACCGCACTAAAACCCCCTCGGTAGCCTGCCTCTGCGCTTGGGGAGGACTCCGGGATCTCCAGTGGAACACACCGGTGACCTCCACGCGTGGCGCCCCAGAACGGGCCCATCTTCGGGAGAGCAGATGCGCTCTCCTGCACCCTCAGGCGCTCACAGCGGCATGCGGCCACGCCCACACCGCCGTCCTTCTTGGGGCTGCTGGTTGGATGGGTCGAGCTCCCACTCTCACCGCCTGCAACCTCGGAAGCCCCCTTTTAGTCTCCTTACGATCAGGCAGGGGATACCGTAGCTCTATTCTTAATCCCGAAGCTACAGGGGCAGATGGCATAAAGTGTTCTTTTAATGTAGGGTTACCACCCGTCTAGGTTTGGCATAAAGTGTTATTTTAATGTAGCGTTGCAACCCGTCTAGGTTTACCCGGATTTGTCCTAATTTAGAGGGCATCTGGGGAGTGTCTGGGCGGGGCTACATTTGTACTCCAGGTTTAAAAAATGAAAGTCTTAGGCCGCCCGGGACGCACGCACTGAGCCCGCACGGCGCGTTCAACCGACGAACCGACTCGCTATTTTAGCTATAATCGCTACATTACAGTGTGTAAACTTTAAAAAGGTTCAGTTTTGTTGCTTAAGATTTAAGAAGACTGAATTTAGTTCATATTATGTTAACAGATATTTTATTGTGTTAATGGCTGCTGATAAAAATTTAAAGATAATTATTATTGACTTAAAAGAGTTACCTCAAAAATTGTAAGATTGAATTCTAAAATGGTCTCAGCACTTTTAATATTTTTATTTAAAAAATTTATTGATTTTTTTAGGTTTAAAATTGTAGTATAAAGGTTTTGTTTTCATAACAGAGTATATTAATAATTGATGTTTGAACTTAAGAATAAAAAAAATCTAACTGATTATTACAACTTTGTTAAAAACTAATAAGATTCCGTTTTGTTAGGTACACTTAAAATGTTGATAAAATATGACTAAATTTAATTTTAAGGTCTGAAAATAAATACAAAGTTGATTTAATGTACATACCTTTGAACTATTTTTTATTACACTGACTACGTTTAAAAACATGTTGACATATCTGGGTTCTGGACTCTTAAATCCGGGATTTTTACGCGTCTTGTCCTGGTTGACAAATTTTAGAGAGGGCAACCCTATTTTAATGGAGTATAAGTTGATCATTCTGGTCATTGTAGTAGTCATGTGTACTGACAAACACGCTTGCGTAAGCTTTAGTAAATAAATCTGCACATCTATAATAATCTGTATCATTAACAGGAAAACTTTTTTTTTACTTTACTCTCACAACTCTTCTACGTTTAGTTGTCATGCTGACATTCATTGCATAGATCATAAAAATAGCAAAATAAATAAATAAAAATTGTTTAATTTTAAGTTGGTATTTTATTGTAACTCATTTCGACCAGGGATATACTACTACTGCGTTTATTTCTACTGTGCAATTCTTTTGGATAGGTGGGGTTCTCAAGCACTCGTACATAAAACAAACATTAGCCTCCAGAATAGCATGCGAGATCTGCTATTCTATTAAAAGAAAAGTTATGAATTATTTTTATAATGGACAACTATCGTATATATACATATATTTTATCGATGTACCACATACTCGTTACTAGCTAACGATCCAATTAGACGCACGCTGTCATTTCACATGGTTACGCGTTCTTATAGTTCCGATTATATATTATTACAAAATTCACGCGCTTACAGGTCTCGCCACAGAACATTATTAAGAGAGGTTAGAATGGAAATGTGGGCGGGCAGACGCGCCAAGGAATTTGATCGGCGACACCAGTCTTCATACGAACGGCGCATTATTGCCGTTCTACCTCGCTTAATAATGTTCTGTGGGTCGCGCCAAATTCGTCCTCAGTGGGATTTTGTTTGGATGAAAATAGAAGTGGATAAAAAAATTATATAAAAAATGCTAATCAATTTGTGCTTTGTTACAGAAAATATACAAGATGTTGTAAAAAAGAAAGTAATAAAGGCTATTTATAAGAAAAGACCTGCAAATGTAGAATCTCCTGCTCAAGGTAAACTTAATTTCATAAGTGACAAACATGTGGCCTACCTTAGAAATTTGTCTACAAATACCATTATAGATTTTACTGAATGATAATCAATATTTACAGGTGTCAAGCCTCAACTAGAAACCACCCCAAGCGATTCGCCCAACTCTGAAGGACCTAAGAAAAGAAGAAGGTTATCGCTCAAGAGAAAAATAACACTAGATTCACCACAAAATCCGAACAAGCGGAAACAAGGTAAGGAAGAAAGTAACGAAGCACTTCTTCACGAAACATCAGCGATTGCGAGTGAATGTCCAAAATTAGATTCTATGCCCGAAATAAACGGTCACGAAAAAGCACCAGATAAATGTCACAGAAAAACCTCCATAACAAGTTCATCCACGTCTTGGACAAAGGATATTTCTAACTCTAGCACTATTACTTGTATCACAGTAAAGTCCAACGATTTCGTCCGCATGGATAATAAATTGCCGATCATTAAACTCACTAACATAGAAAATAAAGTTGAAAAACAAGACATTAGTGCCAACACATTTGAAGAGAATTCCATCGACAGCCACAGTAAAAATCCAATTTCGGAAAGCAGCACTATTTCAACTGGCGATTTAAAAGTTTCGCAGATTTTGAACCTTAGTACATCTTCATTAACTTCGGTGACAACTAACGTCGCACCAAACAGTGTTGAAGCTCAAACAAATAATGTCAGAAAGAAAGATGATACGGTAAAAAAGCTTCAGGAAAGTCTTGACAGTCTTTCTTCAAAAATGAAACATTTTGACCTAGAAATAATTAACTGGATAGGTTACGATGACGAGATTGAAGACGCTAAGACAATAGAATATCACGCACGCGTATTCGAAGTTCTTAAGGAAGAAAACGACATTATTAAATACTGTAAACAAATTAAAAAAGTGTTAACAGGAGGTGATAGCCATAGTTTTGTAGGTGTCGAGGACGAACCTCGGGAAAGAACTACTATTTCGCCTGGAACTAATGTGCCATCGATTTTAGAGCCACCTGTAGCTAAAACATCAGATAAAGATGTTCATAATAATAATATTGAGAATGTTGCTAATCAAGATAATGATATTGAGAATGCTGCTAATAATTCTAGTCAAGGAAAAGAGGTTAATTTGAAACAGTCAGATAGTAGAAAGATAAATAATCCTACTCGCGATTCATTTGTTGAACCCACCATTGACAGTAGGTGTGTTCATAAATCATTTCAGACTGACCATACCGATGACGACGATGCTATATCTTTGTTTGCCGAAAGTATTACTGGTTGGGAAACGTCGAAAAAGAATAATACTATATCAAAATCCATAGACACCGTCGATAACGAAAAAGTCTGCACAACTTCCAAATTACAAAATTCAAGCCGATTCGAAAGGGTACGCCCTCCAAGTGATACTGAGGATGATTTAGAAGAAGGGCAATGCGTAGACGTACCAAGTAAAGTTACTAATTCTATCAGTGAAGAAAGGAAAGCTGACTCAGGCTCGTTCTTCAAAAAATTTGCCGACAAAAGCATATTCAATCACATTCAAAACATTACTGACAAATCATCGACGTCACCGTTGAGTTCTAGTTTTCCCTATAGTAGATTTAATTTACCAAATAATATGAACAAATCTGCAATTGCAGAAGAGTTCTGCAGTCAATTTAGTGAATACCACAACACAGCTAACCCAACGAATCCGAATGTATCTGGTCATTTCAGAGAGAGATTCCCAGATTTAAAAAAGTTTCAAATCAAGGTGCCTGCAAACTCATCTGATAATAGTAATAGAAGGTTTGAATTGGCTACAAACACAGATGGTGTTTTGCACAATTCCATCCCAAATTTAGATGTAAGGACGATGAACAGTGGATTCGAAAGTCGCACAAACCAAATAAATGTAACTAACATCGACCAACATAGAATCGAAAACTCTGGTCATCATGTTGTCGAACCAACTAAACCGCAGTCGCCTATTCTCAACAAACAGCCAGCATACAGGGGGAGCATGGTATTTAATTGTTGCATCTTCTATGTCGTTTCAAAATGTAGAAAAATTAAGTGCCAATTTCCTCACGTGTCACTCTCACCGGAAACTGTGCGTGCAAAACTCAAGGAGTTGAGTGAGCAAGTATTTATCAAGGAATGCATGTTTCTGGTCTCGAAGACGATGCTCATGTGCAAGTACGGGATGTGCTACGTACAGGAGTGCGTGCGGCGTAACTTGACAAGATTACTACTACTTATAACCGTAGAATTTATCGCAAAAGTGAATAATACGTCACTCGTAGTGGATGTGGCCGAGGCGACGTTGCTGCACATGAACGGTGTAGATTTCGAGCCATGCATGGAAATTCTGCAGTGCGAAGTGGGCATGAACGTGTTGCTATGTGACTATTTCATGAAGGTGATTTCGGAGACGCAGAACTTCTCCCGGTTCAAGGTGGTGTTCATAAAGCTCGCGGCGTACATGTGCCGGATCGGGAGGTCGTTCAGACTGGACGTGGCGACTCAGTTGTTAGAGAGAGTGTGCATTCTGGCGTACGACGACGTGCTGGCGGCGGCGTTGATCGAGATAATGCAGAAGACGGACGCGCAGATATTCGCGGCGCCGATGATGGCGAAATTGGAGGTGAAGCTGTGTGGGTGCAACTCGCAGCTGTACGAGGAGCTGATAAGCCTGAAGGGGAAGGCAGGGCTGGCAGCGTCGCCGCAGTCGCCGCAGGTGGCCCCGATCGCGCCGCAGACCTCCACACCGATAGCCAACATTGCTTCGCCTGACACTTCCACGGGGGATACTACGGTGAGTTTTCTTTCATTCTTTTTAACGTGAAGGAGTTTGTGGTTAGACTGTTGCTCCTATTGTTAGCCTTTTGGTGCACATTTGTGGTTACCAGTCATGTTCATCAGCGACTATTAGCCGCAGTAACAAACTTAAAACGATATACTATAGGGCACACTGAAAACCAGCAGCTATGGTCGTGTAAATGGCCATAGTAAGGCTGAGTGTTGTCCTATTCGTAAGAAATACACTAGCCTCGATTTGCTTAGATTTTTATTGTATCATGTGCAACATTAATATTTATATGTTATAATATTATACTTAAAGATACTTCAACTCTTACTATTATAATATGTACTGCTGCAGTGAAATTTACGAATAAATGTTTCTTCTTCTTCTTTAAACAGTCTGTCAATTGTACATTCATTTGCTACTCTAAGGGCCTCTTTCACCACCTTCTAGTAAAGTGACAAGTACGCTAATTGTCGGTTAAAGTCACCCGTAACTTCAATTTCAATTTCACGATGTTTGAGCAGCACTAATCATATGTTAAACTGACCCGTACTCATAGCTTTTACTTGCCAATTAATTACTTGGGACGTAACTAATTAACACTTTTCTTGGATTTTTTTAATTCGTTCAAGTAGAACACTTTTATTAGAGGAGTAGCACTTAAAAATCAGATTTTGAACAAAAAAAACGGCAAATTGTTTGTAAAGTAGGTTTACGATCGAGATGTTTACGTGATAACGTCCGCACGAGAAAATCTCCATTCGTTTGTATGCCGCTAGAGTGAGAGAGACGGAAGATCGGTCCACTCACTCGAACGCTATGCCAGCCTCCGCTCGTGAGGATTCCGCGTGACAAGTTTCACGGAATGACTGGCAGCGCTCGAGATGAGACGGGAGATCGGTCCGTCTCTCTCTCGTTATACCTGCGATCGCGCTCGTGAGGTTTTGGTGTGACACAAGTTTCTGAACATGTCACCCGACTAAAACGATTTTAAAGACGTTATCACGTCAAAATATGCAAGACCCACGTTTCAAATGGAACATTATACAGAGAACAGACACTGCTATTTTTCAACCAATATTCATTTTGATTTCAATGTATTTGAATTATTTTATTTGTAAGTACTTATATATATAAAAATACTCAATATCTGTCCAATTACTGAATTGAGATATATTGAAAGGTTTTTAATTGCCTAGTACTCACCTATTACTTCATTGATATTTCCGATAAATGAGATGCAAAAGTAGGAGGGTACCAGTTATTGAAAGAACACTTAATTTTTAATCAATATTTTCTTCATCTAAAGTGTCTGTCACCACCAAAATAACTTTAATCTCAACTTTTCATTGATAAATAAATATCTAATTCAAATTATCAACCGCATTGACATAGTTTTCTATTATATTGGCCTACATACTATACTAAAATCCGCACGCGAAGCAGAAATAATTTCGTACGTTAACCTATTATTACCTATCTCTGTCACTCCCGCGTAAATATAATGCGCCTCGCTCGCACAGATACAATGACCGCCGTCGTCAGGGGATACAAACCTTTACCTGAGACTGTAAGGTTTGTTCTTGTTTATATGTGGTTTTTAGGTTGGCCTAGTCACGTCACGATAAAAAGTCCTTGACTTGATTCATAATTTTTAAATAACGAAGGATATTCCGTCTTGGGATACGTTATGGTGCGTTTAAACGGCGCGGGCTAGCCCGATCCTACGCGAGCCGAGCCGTCCGTGGAGATGCGGCTCGGCTAAATACGGACGCAAGCCTGCTCGTTTAAACGACGCGGGGTAGCACGATCCTACGCCAGCCGAGCCGTCCGTGTCGGCTACACATCGCGCTGTTGAACCGAGCTGTCCGCTTGTTCGTTCTTCAATATGGATAAAAGAAAACGCCTTGCTGCAGCAGCAGCTACTGTTATTTTACTCGGTGGTGAATATTTAAAAACAAAAGAAAGACGAAAAAGACGGTGGTTCCATATGGCCGGTTCCTCTTCGTACAATTCAATGAAAAGTTGAATCTTCTCGTTGCTCCACTCCATCTCGTACAAAACCAATCCCCAATTAAAAACTTCGCTAAAAAAACTAAATAGGTCTTCCCGCGCGCTCTGTACATCTGATTCTGTTTAGACGGCGCGTATTAACACAAGCCGAGCCGCAGATGGCGCGCGCGCCTTTGATCTGTGTTGAAAAAACCGACAAGTGATGGATCGTGCGAACTTTGCCGAGTCGAGCAGAGGCGCGGCGAGCGTGACTGTTTAAACGGCGCGTGGTGCGCCGAATCACGAGCCGAGCGCGGCTCGGCTCGCGTGTTTCCGCGCCGTGTAACCGCACCATTAGTGATCGTTCAGTTTAGACTAGATGACAAATGTAAACAAAACTGTTGATTCTTTTGTTATAAATGTGACAGGCGAGACGTCATCAGAAAGCAGTAACTCCGATACAAAAGAATCGGATTCTGATTTATGAATTTTGATTGTTTTATTTCTACCAAATTAGTAATTTTAACTCTACTTTCATACTGTTATAATATAAAATCGAAATAAATAATTTATGTACTTAATAACAATAATTTATTTAATAAGTTATTTTTTTTCCTTCAAATATTTCAAGTAAACCACACTTAATATAAAAAATGTTTGTGACCACGGTCAGTAGGTAAAGAGGTCATTGTACGAAATTCTTCCTGTTCCGCGACTGGACTTTATACTGAAATTATAAAGGGTTTTAAATACTTTCAGAGCAACCAATCAGAACCCACTATTACAAGGACAATTTTAAACCATACTGCCAATAACAATGGTACAAACATGGCCCATGAATCATCTGAAAGCTCTGAAGACCTCATGAAGACCTTTGAGCTAAGGAGCATGCCCAGGTGGAGGAACCCCGGATACAATCTCATGAGACCCCAGAGGAAAGTGTTTCAACGTTGGCATCCCTCAAGGGGGTATAGCGGCACCCCTCCTGTATGTATATCATTGGTATAAGGAAACAAACTTTATCATATCTCATAATTACAGGAGAAATTAAAAATCTGACTGAGTCAGGACCAATCTTTTTTTTAGTAGTGAAAAAGTTTAAAGTATATTTAGTAAAGTTTAAAGTGTATATATTCTTATCAATTGTTGATTTTGAATACTGTGTACAACCGTGGAAGGCAATTTGTTTTATGTGGCACTTTCAATCTCTTCAAATAATTTTTTGATGTCTGCCTGGTGAACAGAAAACAATGATTTTAGACGGTAAAACATAATTATAATGCCCGCCCTATACGTAACGAGAAATCGTTGCGATTACAGATATCTGCGTCGATCGTCAGTTTTCCACCATGGAAAATGATGGTGACGCACTTGTGTTGTTACGCCTAACTTTGTGCTTAATGATAAAAGTCGAGTATACATATTATTGCATAAAGCGCGCTTTGCGTGATACGCACGTCCGAACACAAGCGGGGCCCGAGACGAACTGCCGAACCTGGAACTGAGCAAGCGCAACGATAAACTGTGCAAGCGCAATCAAGAATGATTTATCTAATGAAACTGCCTGAAACTGTTTTTTTAACGTTACTTGATCACGTTACTAAATTTAATTTCAAACAAAAATAAACGTTACTACGTTATCGTTAAAATGTTAACATTATGAAAATAACGTTACTTAACGATATTTATAGTGTGAATTTGGTAGCGTTACAAAGCCCTGGGTGGTACTTCCTGGTCTACCCATTAAACTTCTACTTAATGCTAAAAACAAATTGCCTTTCATCCCCGGTATTTTGGAATAATATACAAACACAATGTTTATTTCGTTTCAGCGGTTCCGCCGACCCCCGCCCCCTCCCGGATGCTAGCGTTTCCTTCAAGTGATGTATGTATTACAGATAACATTTTCATGAAAGTGATAGTGAATACACTTGAGATGTTTTTTTTATCATAACATAGTTCAAAGTATCAGTTAATTCGTTTTTTGGTTGAGGGATGTTTTAGCGAGCAACGTTACATCTTGTTTAAGAAATTTTAAATTAGAAATAAAATAGTAACAAAAGGTTCTGAAGAGTTTTGGCGGGTACTTGAAAATGTTTTCTTCACATTGGCAATATGTAGTCAAGCTATAATAGTGGAAAAAAAAGATTATGTGGCAAAAGGTCATTTAATATTAAAAGTAACCGTTACCGTTACCTTTCCGTTACTGTAAATATTGCTTCCCACAACTATCTCCTCAAAAAACGGATTACACATAACATAATAATTGATAGTGTGTGTGTATATGGTAAAACTAACAGTTACCGTTACCTTTTCGTTATTGTTAATATTGCTTACCACAACTATCTCCTCAAAAAACGGATTACACATAACATAATAATTGATAGTGTGTATATATTATGATTGATTACATATAAGAGATATTACTAGATGTATGCTCAAAAACGTGATTTTTATAACTTTGTAAGGATCTTATCTTAGCATTTTTACGGATAAAAAGAATATTTCACGCTTCCAGACCCACCGATATTCTTTAATGTCGGCAATAAGTATTACATTTAATGACATACCATGTATGGTGCAGATGGTGCTGTATATTAAAGAAAGACCAAGGTGATTTGTTTTATAAATAGTACATATCTTCTTGCATTCAAGTCAATGTAATTTGACAAGTGAAAAATAAGGGAATAAAAATATTTTGCTACTTTTTGCACATAATGTTTGGTCCTCATTAGTGCTGTGAAGCGCGAAAAACTGGCGTGCACGTAAATGTGGACGGGCTTCACGCGCGTTCATTATAATCTGTATTTTGTTCCGCGACGAGTTTTCGCTATTATTATTTTAAGAACGACCACCTCATTACGAGGATTGCAATTGAAAAAATACTGTTTTAAAGTCATTCATGTAGAGATTTCCTACAGCAGTAGATAACATTGTTCTATCTATAACAATAATTTTATTTTTGTGTTTTGAATTGTTCTTTCGTTTAAACAGTGCCTTAAAAACAAAAGTTTACAGAGATATCTTTCTTAGAACGTTTACTTTTACTTGACTAACTTGAATAAATAATAATTCATTTTCTTTGGTTATGGAAAAAAATGTGAATTCTAAGGCTTTCACTGTATGTGCAAAGCTTAAACATTATTGTATTAAAAACATGCCAGTACCTGTTTTAACTATATTTAGTAAGTAGTAAGTCTTAAAGTTGATATGTTATTATTTAGTTGTATAAAAATTATATGATAAATAACTTTGTTCTATATGAACTGTTTGAAAATCTCCTCAAAATAATTTTAATGTACATATTCGTATTAAGATGTATTATTAAGAGATTCCCTCCGTTTGAGTGTAGTCAGAAGTCAGAACGTATGATGGTGTATACTTGTTTCATGCAATAGCACCTCCCTCCCTCCCACATAGGATATATGCACATGCAACAATAAAAAATATACACCAATATACGTACCACCACCAACACATGTTTCGCTCCAAAACAGAGCATCACCAGGCGCCTTAACATACGTACCACCACCAACACGTGTTTTGAGGCGATACACGTGTTAGTGGTGGTACGTATGTTGGTGTATATTTTTATTGTTGCATGTGCATGTGTCCTATGTGGGAGGGAGGGTGGTGCTATTGCATGAAAAAAGTATACACCATCATACGTTCTGATTGCGGATTGTTGCAAAGTAGTTTTTACCTAACTTTATAACAATGGAGTTCTGCAAAGTAACGCCTGATTAATAAATAAACGTTACACACTCATAGCCCCACAGGGTAATTAATACCCTGTGTCGTGGGTACCATGGACACATACAAAGACAGGAACACAAACAACCAGACCGAAAACAGAAATTTAAACTCATCATTCAAATTTCTGTTTCGCCGGGTTTCGAACCCGGGACCCCTCGATTGGCAGTTCGGCATGGTAACCATTGCGCCACGCAGGTCGTCAAATGATTCTATTAATCTTTCATTTATTTCTCATTCTTATGTAACTCGACACTGAGCGTTTTCGAGGTTACTCACTTACACAATGTGCATGTGCACGTCTCACTACATTCATAGACGAACTTCGTAATAAAAAAACATCTTTATATATCGAGATATATATAACTTGAGAAGTTAAATTCTTCAATACTCGTTGTTGAAGAAAGTTCAACCTAATGTTAGAAGAATGCTTGAACAACTCGCTTTTATTTGCGCTAGTGTACAATGTATAAAAAGCATTTTAATTCTCAGACATTTATGTATGTGATCTAGAGATAAGGAACAAAATAAAATTTTGTATAAGATCTACTGCATTTTTTTTTGTTTCTATAAATTTTATATGACGTTATGTTCTGCCAGGCATTTATAGTTTTTAGTTTGTATTTGATGTTCTTAAAGTGTGTTTTTTTTAATTCTGAGAACTAAACGTAGAAAGATTATGGTTAAAATAGTGTATAAATTTAGTTAAGTTTTACGTGTAGCTAATACGTGCCTTATAGTGTTTAAAGCTTAAAAATAAGCCAAAATGTCCCCGCACCTGTACAAATTGTTAACAGACTAATAAAAAGTAAATTTTTAAGATATAATTTGTCTCCGGGTGCCCCAAAATGAACGCAAAATTTGAATTTTGTGTTAATAAAACTTTTTTTTACATTTATATTGTGGTTGGTGAAAAACTTCTGGCAAGTTATTTGAACTGCTTTGTACACATACTATGTGATCAAAATAAGAATAGGAATGAAAATTACCTTCAATCAAAATGTGTTACCTAAAAAGTAAGGTTTGAAAAAAGTTTCTAAATAAGTTTAGTTATTTATTTCTACAAATAATAAAAAAATATAGGTTGTAACATTAAAAATACATATTGTAATTTATTTTATTAACATAACAGCGGCTATAACATCACTTAATGGCTGAAAATCAGGCTAATTTTTAATTTGATTGCATAGTATGTTTATTGTATTGAATTGTGGCTTCTGTCTTTCTATAGATCTATGTAGGGTAGGGTATGCAATGAGTAACGAATCCCCCTTACGGAAGGGTATGTTATTCCATACAAAAGCAATCTACAATATAATTGAAAAACAAGTTATTCTTTTAATTTTACTCTAGTCTTGCGTAATTTTTGGGTCACCTATAATAAACTATAGCATAAGTATAGCATATCGTCTGCGTTTATACTAACATGACCATTAAAAATAGTATCTTCCTTTACCCGTTTTTTATAGATCCCGTGTACATAAATTGTATATAATTGACGTAAGAAACTTGTTAAAATAATATGTAAGCATTTTTTTTGGAATAAAAGTAAATTCTTTAAAATATCGTTTTATTTTTTGTACCTTGTACATAAACTATCCAATTTCACAATATTACGGAGACATCTTATTGCTTTGCAACAATAATGTGCATAAAATATTTCTTATAAACGGTTCTATTTTCGTTGTTATGTACATATTATACAGTATGCAGTAGCACAGATCAAATAAAATTTATTGCCCGTGTACTTGTACGATGTAACTTTTCAAACAGTTCGCATTTAGAACATAATAGCCATAATTTTTAAATTATCGCCCAGAAGGTTAAAAATTAAAAGATACTTTTAAATACTTATAAAAACTTTATTTCCTACTATAATAAAATTGTAGCATTACATTAGTACAATGACAGCATAGCCAGAAAGTAGAAATATTTAAAATTAATGACAGATCTTAGGATTAATCTATTAAATTAAAAAATACATTAAAATTAAATGCATTAATTTGAACAACTTATTGTTTACTGCAGATGAAAAAAAGGTCACGTTCAATTATGGTTTCAGTTAGGTATCACGGAAGAGTTATTGGTCCAATAATGTTCGTAGTTCATATATATATTTTTAATTGAACACAGCATTTATTAATTGTTGATTAAACACCTGCAATATATTATTGTCAAATTAATGCAAGTAATGACAATACACAAACTTATGTTTGGCCTTAAAAAGCTTTCAAATTAAATTCAAATCTTCTCAATACAATCAGTCTTCACAATCCATAAAACTGAAAATGATCTTGATTGAATACAGAAAAACCTCCCAAACTGTTCTGATGATCAAAATGACCTGAAAAGTCCCGAGGACTGTAACTCTTGTTGATTTTTTAGTGCTGTACTAAATTGGAACACCAAAATCAACATAATATTTCAATGTGCGTTACATAGACGTGGATTTAACACAGATTTACGTTTTTTAAATAATCGTGTCTTTTTATTACACAAATGTAAGGATTACTAATAGAAAATAAAATGGTATGTACTTATCAGTATTTATAATTACTACCAACACTACTACTAACATATACATATAATTATTTAAAACTTCATATATATATATATATATATTTCAGCTGCTGCGATAGTAATAGAAATATATTTTACTCCTGGCACATACGATTTTAAGTAAAAACTTCTGTATTCAATCAGAGATCACATACCAATGACAAAAAGATTCATTTCTCACTTTTATTCGAGCCTTTTGGTAATCCAGCTTTCTTAATTTTCCAAGTCATGACTTCTTCAAATAAAATAAGATTGTTAAATTTAAAAGAAATTTAATAAGTTTTAAAAAAATTACGAAGGGAAATAGTCTTCACATCAGTTATATTTAATTATTGCTTTTGTACTTTAACACCAAGACTTCTGAGTAACTTCACAGTCTATCAAAGCCTCCGCCTCATGGTCTATGTTGTTATTAACTGCAATGGCAAAATAATGTTATTTCTTCTAAAAATAATAATTATTTCTGTACAGTTAGAGCCCACAAAGACAAAGACAAAGACAAAGACAAATGATTTATTTGCACAAATATGGGTATTACAAAAGTTGTTTTATACATTTAATAATCCGCCATATTTACCTCAGTAAGGTATGCAAATATTATATTATAGCTATATTATTAATAAATAAAAGTACTGACTAAAATCTAACTTAGAAATTTTAATTTATTTAAGTATTTAATTAACTAATCATATTGATTTATATTTATCCCATATTTGCGTTTTTTTTAATTGTTTTGGTAATTATTTATACGGTATTTTATTGGCGTCATCGGCTTTGGGCACCCAATTACCTGGGTTTTTATACACTGAGAGGAAAAAAAAGCCGGCGGAAAAAAAAAACCTCCCAGGTTTTTAATCCCGTATTCCCTCACGAAGTTAAAGTTCATCGTTTAGAAATTCAGAAACCGAGTAGTACGCTTTTGTAAATAAGAACGTTTTAAGTGCTCGTTTAAAATCACAATTTGTTTTAGATTTGAGGGATTCAGGTAAATTATTATATATTTTTGGTCCCATGCAAAAGACGCTTTTATGGTATTGTTTTGTTTTTGACGCAATCGAACACAATTTTCTATTATATCTTTTTGATTTTAGGGTTTCATATTTATTTATATCTTTTTTTACCATTAAGGATATTTCATAAATGTACAGAGATGGGAGTGTCATTATTTTTAAATCTTGAAAGTGCGGCTTACAAGAATCTATCTGACCACTTTTACATTAATACACTTTGACATATTTTTTTGTATAGTCTTATTGACATTCATTGGTCATTAGCCTGCCTGTGGGGATCCCCGTATGCCCCCACATGCTAAAAATCAACCAATGAAAATGAGTCCTTAAACTTGAGTGTAAGGTGTTCATCTGTATGGAATTTTTAGGTATTAATTTAACCAAATATTTACTTGTTAATTACATAAAAAATTGATTACTTTGTACTACAGTGTTGCTTTTGCCATTACAGTCCAATATAGCTCATATCATCTCATACACAGAACATTATTAAGAGAGGTAGAACGGCAATAATGCGCCGTTCGTATGAAGACTGGTGTCGCCGATCAAGCCCCGCCTTTCACCTCCATTACATCTGTACTTAAATAAATACGAAGCTTACGCACATATTTGCAATTTCAAATCTAGCCAACCTTAGCGCCGCACAATCACGCGATTTCAAATGAACGAATCACACCCAAGCACGCACACAAGCACGCATATCGTAGCACGATCGCGTGTTACTGTAGATTTTGGAATTTTGAGCGTTTGCTCAAAATTCCTTGGCACGTCTGCCCCGCCCATATTTCCATTCTACCTCTTTTAGTATGTTCTGTGATCTCATACCTATTCAAAAGTATAAAACTTACAGTAAATGCTAAAATAAATCAAAGGTACACAGTCACAGACTTAAATCTATCAATATAAATAAGCGTCCTACAATATTGTCAGAGAAAAGCGTATGTAATAAAATATCTACCCTACTCTGTATAAACATACAATTAAATAGGATAACTTCAAGCGAATGCAAAATTTGGCGTATATAATACTGGATATGCCACAAAATTTAATACTATTATTTAATTACAAAACATTTAATGTTAATTCATTAAATAGTATTAGGAACCAACGTTCAAAATTTATTGTAGAATAATACTAACCAATTAATAGTGGCAGTGCCGATATTAAATTCGTAAATTTTTCATTATTTTACGAACAGAGTTTATTAGAGAAACATTGCAGGCGCGGATCTGGGGGAGAGGGGGCGGGTCCGTCATCCCCCATGGACATGACCCCCCCCCCAAATTCATCAGTCATGCGTAGAAGGAATCCGAAACAAGGCAATTTGGGACATCTTTTCTCAATTTCTTAGTGACCCCCCCCCAAATTCTTGATGACACCCCCCAAATTGAAGGCTGCAATCGCGCCTGTTACATTGTCGAATACTTCAAAAACAATGTTGATTCAGCAAATAAAAAGTGACTTATACAATGCAAATATAGGAAAATTATGCATTTTGATGCATGATTTTGGGTTTTTTAATGAATATATCTTTTCACGAGTATAGTGATACTAGGAATACTGTAACATTAACAATGAGCTGCATTAATAAATTATTGTATAAATTTAACGCAATATATAGTAGGTATATAGGTAAATGCTGTCAAAAATCAACATTATTGTGATTTAATGACATTTTAATTATAGTATGTAGGTAAATGCTGTCAAAAATCAACATAGTGATTTAATGACATTTTGCAGTTAGTGTTAAATAGCACCAATTGTGTACGAAATAATACTACAGTAAATATATAAGAAGCAAGTCTTTGTGAAGCGGTGGGATAGTACTTGTGCGTGATGCATGGTCCACGCTGGGGCTCAGTGGAAGAGGGCGCGCGGTCGCTTCTTCGCTAGAAGGTGCCATGAGTGAGTGACGCCCTTACGCCGTTTTGGGGACAACCTGAAAAGAAGGTGTAGTGTAAGATTCTTTGGAGCAGCTATTAGTAGGAGAGCTGGCACCAATTTTTGGATAGGTATTTGAGGCAAGCTGAAAACTTGATTTATACCTCTCCTATTATACCCCAACACGGAACTGCAGACCTGGCTGATGAGTAGCGGGACTATATCATCAACTAAAACGTATAAAAATTGCATATTGCCTCAAATATATTTTTGAAAAAAAATATTGTAAAAATTTAGGGGTTGATATAGCCCCCCTACTCACCAGCGAGGACTGCAGTTCCGTGTTGGGGTAAAATAGGAGAGGTATAGAACAAGTTTTCAGCTTGCCTCAAATACCTACCCAAAAATTGGTGCCAGCTCTTGGACTATGTGGTTGGGCCGTAAAGACCTCAGTATACGACACGGAGATTCGAGAGTGAGTTCGAACTCCCAATATGCACCTCTGATTCAGAGGCTCTGACAAAGAAATTTATTAAGTATTTATTTATCACTGCTCCATGGTGAGGGAAAATATAGTGTAACTTAATAACAATGTTTTCTATCAGAGTGCATGAATCCGAGTAATTCATAATTTCTTAAATTAGTATTTATTCACCATAATTTGCCGATAGCACAGTATGAGTACTAATTTGTAATTAATTTTCTTTCTATTACATTAATTTACTATTGTGTTATTAAAAATTAAAACTAAAACTAATTAGGTATATTTCTTAAGTGATACTAAGAGTAACTAAATAAAGCAATTTTTTTTATTTGGCTGGATAGTATTAAGGCTGCCGGATAGGCCGGATACCAGATAGTAACCGGATATCAGTTTCATCTCTAATTTGTAACTCTCATTTATAAATTGCTGAATAAATTCACGTTAAAACTAAAAAAAAAAATGTGATAACTGCATTAAAATCCATACTTCTATATGGACTCCATTCCATACTTCCTTCCATACTAATATTATAATTTCGAATGTAACTCTGTCTGTTATGCTTTCCCGCTTATACCACAGATAGAGTGGATCTTAGTATAGAACATAGGATCGTCATAATCCTACGAGGACCTATAAAACAGGTCCATGTGAGTGAAACCGCTGGCGGAAGACTAGTAATAAATATATACCCATGCTCCGGAGTGTCAGGCATGTAGGGAGACATCCTAAAGTCACGGCTGTGGGGCGTCTCTATGCCAAACGGACTGTACAGCTTGGTGGGGCTCCTTCCAAGTACCTGTGGAAACAAGCAAACATTAAATTATTTATCTGCAATTACTGGTGATTGAAATGAAATGAAATATTCTTTATTCACTGTATGGTTCCTTTTCAACTCTTAGTGAACATTTTTTTTGTTCTGTCTGCTCTGGGTGCGCTTAGGCAATGCTGAGCTGAAGAAAAGAGCAGACGAAGAATAACTTCAGCCCTGTTTTGAGGATTGTACAGTAACTTAATTAGGCCAATGTTTCAAAAAGTGTCTTGTAAATTGTCATGCATGCCACATGGTATTGGTAGGTAGTAACTTTAATGTTTCAAATGGGAAAGTACCAGTAGATGGTAAAACTTTAATTGATAGACCAGTGAACTGCTGCACGCACTTCCGCCATTAAGCAATTCTATGTTTCGGCGGAAAAGTGCAGTTGCCTGCTAGACTTCCATGAGGTAACCATTGACTTTCAAAGTAGCACATAACTGCATATGACCAAAGGAAAAGCTGTAACTATCTTGAGGTTGTGTGTAGATATCCTTACTTTTGTATACATCCTATGTCAGAAGCAGGTTAGAGTATAACGCATTGTCTTTCATCCACATGAAAAGATATACTCTCTCATGATGGAAAGAGTACAAAGAAAATTTTGTCGCTTTAAAGTGACCACTTAACACAGGTGGCCTGCATCCTTCTCTGCTAGTCTTTTCAAATAAAAAATAATAGTAAGAGGTCACTGTGACTAATACAAATATTCAACATGGAAACATTGAAAAACATTAATGTCCAAACAGACTTGTGCAGATATTGTGGGGAGGAGAGCGAGACACCACCCCACCTCCTTGTAAATTGAGGTGCGCTAAACCACAAGTGTAGCATTCATCTAGGGAGGCACCTACTGCCAGCAAACAAATCACTGATTGTAAAATCCTAGCCTTTTTCAAGGCTATTGGGTTTGGACGGTGATCTGTAACCAGGCTGTCAGGGTACAGCCTGGTTACATACAGCTTGAGCCTCATTCTTCAAATAAAAAAAATAATGTCCAAATTATTATTACCTGTTTTTTCTTTGTGACTGGAGTGGAGGGGGTCCGGCATGGAGAACCAGCCTCGGTGAGCCGGTGCCTGCGCCTGCCACTCAGTCTAAAATGCTGAGACATGTTTGATGAGAATATGACAGAACATAAATTCTTCTCTTGTACTTATAGTTTTTAAAATTTTTAACAGCTCTTTAAATATTTAGATTAATACATTGTTTACAGTAGATCAAATCTGATATAACCAATGTTTTGTTACTTTTACTACGGTGATCTTTGGTTTGGGTGTAATGTTTTTTTTTACTAGGTGTCATAGAATTAGTCCCCATAGCATCAGGATTAAGAATAGAGCTACGGTATTCCCTGCCTGATTGTAAGATGCGACTAAAAGAGGGCTTCCGGGGTTGTGGGTGGTGAGAGTGGGAGCTCAATCCGTCCAGCCAGCAGCCCCGGGAAGGATGGCGGTGTGTGCGTGGCCGCATGCCGCCGTAAGCATCAGAAGGTGCAGGAGAGCACATCTGCTATCCCGAAGATGGGCCCGTTCTGGGGCGACGCGCGTGGAGGACAGGTGCGTTCCACTGGAGATCCCAGAGTCCTCCCCAAGCGCAGAGGCAGGCCACCGCGGGGATTTTAGTGTGGTACAAATCCCACATAACCCAGTATCCTCTTACAAAGTATTGGGTACCTTTTGAAGGTTTCTCTCCGATACCAAAAAAAATGGTGTCATAAGTCTATGAGAGTTGTTCTATTGTGGAGGCCAAAACTAAGCAAGAAACCTTAAGAGCTTGTTTGTATGATTGAACTATATTTTATACTTTTATTCTGTTATTAAATTTAGTCCTTAGTTACAGTTTGTCGCGCCCCTTGGATAATAAAGATCAATGCTCAAATACCTCCTCACACAATTATAATATATTATTATAATAATGTATTAATTATTCTATAATAAATCTTTAATTGTGATGTTCAGATATCGATCAAACTGATATAAAACATATTTTACCTGCGATAGATTTCCAAACGAGTTTCGAACGCTTTTAAAAGTTCGTGATATTTTCTCCGCGCCAGACTGAAGGGCACGGCGGGAGTTTGCGAAAGATTTGGTTGTAAATAGATTCCTATTATAACACCCATCAACGTGCCGCAAGCTGTCTCGCGTCGGAGAATCAATACCAGAGTCCGTTACAAAGGGATCCTTCATTTTGTTATTATTAATCAAAATATCAAGAATATCTTAACACGAGACACTTGTCACACAGCTTTTATAAATCTAATACGTACAAAATACCCATTTTAATTCAACTAGATGCTTCATTTATTGATAAAAAATCAATTAATTTAACGTTTTTGAGCGAGCGATAGTTAGTACTGTTTTTTTTAAATTACGCCGTTTAAATGTTGCCATGCCATACATGTTGCCATACCACTAATGTGATTTTGCACAGAAGTGTGCAAAAATGTATTGTTTGTAATAAATAACGGTAACTACAAAATAATATAACGATACCGCTTACTAGTAAATACCGGTAAAAGTTTTTATTTCTTCTATAGATAGAAGCCTTAGAGCATCACAGGTATTTGATACCCATCAGTGAGTCAGTACCTTTGATACTCTAAGATAGCTCATATTCGATTTGATTTACCATAATGTAACTATTGAAAATTTTGTAACGCATGTAATTTAAATATTGAAGGTCCGATTAGCGCAGTCTGTGCATCCTACTTATTGATACTATAGTATGTTGGTATTATTGAGAAACGTGAGTTCTAGGTTCAATCCCAGCAAGTGGAAAGCTATGTATGTGATAGACTAACATATCTTCTTAACCTAGTTTTTCCTCGTAAAATTTTTTTGCAAACAATATTCAATGTCCCAATTGGATTTGGCAGTAGAATATAAAGAATGAGAGGGCAGATGAATTTCTAGTGTGGACTCCACAGCGTTGCAGTTGATTGCAGATTCAACATGTTATTTACTATTGGTGCCAAAAGATCCAGAGTAAATTAAAGTATATCTAAAAATCTAATACCTCGGAAATTACAAGATATTATGTAGGATTATAGGATGTATTATACTAAACAAAATTTTTTTAAATATAATTGGAAATACAGCCACTGACATTTTAAAAATTATTTTATTAAAATCTAAGTTAGTCACTAAAATATAATACAACTATCCCCTTTGGTGCATGTAGTAATCAATAACAGTGGAAAATGCAGCAAAGCCAGCCGCACCAAACATGCCCGCTTTTAAACCACCTGAAAAATAAAATATAAAAAGAAATTAGTAAGTGCCTTTCTCGGAACTTAGAATCAATGAATGTGGCTTATAGCAACAATTACTTTTAAGTATAAAACTATAAGTTTTACTATTAGTGATTGTGAAGTTGTGAATTGACACTCAGTATGGTATAGTTGTCACCCCTCAGTTTAATGCCAGGCCCTGGATACAATTCTCAGTGTTGAGATATAAATATATTTCCCATAGCATACCATAGGGTACACTTACATCCATGTTATGAGTATGAAAAGTTATTCAACTATTTACTTGACTATTATTGTCACCAGAATTACATATCATACATTTTTACCATCAATAGGTATCAACACCACAAATAAATAAGCAAGACTAAGAAGCTAAAAAGAGAAAGAGTTTAACCTCTCAGCCCTATTAACCCTCCAGTAACTCCACCAGCATATGTGCCATTTTTCCAATCTGATTTTCCTCGTGCTGTCTCTATGCAACATTCAATACCAGAGAACACTGCGCCCAGGATGGCAAAGTTCTTGGCATAGCTTAGCATGGCCCCTTTCATCTCTCGCAGTATCTCTCTCGCTGTCTGTGTCTGTGGTGCAGTTGTGTCTGTTACATTTGGCATAAGAGAGGAGGTAAACAAACCCACTGCTGCGCCCAGACCATATCCTGTAAATTGATATATACATGTAAATTGAGATGATGTTATTATATGGAATAAACCATGGGCTACTCATTCAATAGGCATTCCAAGTGGACTATAACATGGGGTTCTTCACGAAAGCTGTAAAAAAGCTCTCCTCCGAAGCCTGCAATGCTCAGGCTCTCCTGGGGTTGCCCGTCCAAAGGCGACAGTAATCACTTAACACCACGCGGCCCATCTGCCTTTTCATTTGGTTTATTTATAAAAAAAAACTTTTCATCTTTAAAATTAAAAATAAGAATTCAGATATTAAAAATATAACTACATATCATTCACAGATTTTTAAGACTCAATTACAATTTTTTTAATAAAGGAATGATATCTGAAAATTGACAAAAAAGTTATTTTATTTAGCTATTTACCAGAGAACTACAAGCTTTGTACATAGATTTGTCCTAGATTAGAGGGCATCCAGGGAGCGTCCAGGCTCATTTGTAGTCCGAGCTTTATAAATTTAAAGTCTTGAGCCGCCCGCGACACACGCACTGTGCCCGCACGCCGCAATTTTATGATTTTTCAACTGTTTCTTATTTCACTGACTACATTTAAAAAAACATGTTGACATGTCTGGGTTCCGGATCTAAAATCAGGAGTTTTTAAGCAACCCTATTTGTACATAAGCTATAACAAAATCAAAGTAGAAACACTGAGCTGCAGTTCGATTTCATATTTTTAAGCTAGTAACAGAAACCGAAACTTTAACATTAATGGTTAAATTAAAATCAAGTCTTACTTACCAATAATACAGCTGGTTAGCGATTTGAACGGGCAGCTTTCAACAGTGGCTTCAATCATCTTCTCCTCGTTGGTTTTGATGATCACAGGGCCCAGTATTCGCGGTATTATAATGTTTTCTCTGTATCTATATACTTTACCAACGAGATATTTTGCGAGTGAATCGTAGTCATTTTTTTCCATAAAAGTAATTAAGTCCGGATCTGTTGGTGGCTTCTTATATTCAGACATGTTTGAATTTAAGGTGAGATTAGATTGGGTATTATATTTTACAAGCTTTTATTTGTTTCGTATCAATTTATAACATTTATAACCTCTTGTTTATACAGCAGCTGATTTTTTTTTATTTTTTTTTATAATTTTGTTTTACGGCATTGGATAAAAATCCTTTCAGCCATTCAATATTTACTTTTCAATTTTAATAATGGCGTCGCAAACTCTGTGCATATTGCCAGCGTCAAAGCGTAAAATTTTTGCATCACTGTAGTCGTAGAAAAAAGTCAGTTAATCGTCAGGTATCAGTCAGTCTAGTCAGTCAAATGTTCAAGTAAAGTGATGGCTACTTTACCAGAACATGTCCGATGGAATTTTGGAGGCAAGCCGAAAAAACATGTTTTCGCACTGTTATTTTATTTCACAACACTCGTGCACTGTCATTAACCTATATCGAGCAAAATGCCAACAAGAGCACAACTTGTTCCTTCAGACTTCCCGCCAAAACTCCTACAGCAGCGTCAGCAGCTGACAGCTGATGGATTGCACAATTTTTTTAAGAGTTTTACGTCATGTCATTGGATAAAATCTTTGCAGCCATTCAATATTTACGTTTTATTTTTTCAATAATGGCAATTAAATGGCATGGATTTGTGACATTGTCAGATTTGTCAGTGTCAAGACTGTCAAGTATAATTTTTTGTATGAGTTTTGGCGGGAAGTCTGAAGGGACAAGTTGTGCTCTTGTTTTATTTTCATTTTCTTGGTGTATTTTTGAGTTATGTCGGATAAAGTTGATGGCGTTTTTTTCGATATAGGCTAATGACAGTGCACGAGTGTTGTGAAATAAAATAACAGTGCGAAAACATGTTTTTTCGGCTTGCCTCCAAAACTCCTTTGGGAATGTTCTCGTAAAGTAGCCATCGCTTTACTTGAACATCTGACTGACTAGACTGACTGAGACCTGACGACTTACTGATTTATTCTACGATGCAGAAAACTTGACACTGGCAATATGCACAGAGTGCGATGCCATTATTTAATAATGAAACGAAAATATTGAATGGCTGCAAGGATTTTATCCAATGCCGTAAAATGAATTTAAAAAAAAAAATTTTTTTGTATCACTAAGTTAAAATTACGTAGATAGAGAAACCAATAGATTAAGCCACCGCGTAACCGCGTGTGAGATAGATATATTTACCCACAGTGTTGTCATTATTTCATTTTCCGGAATTTTCAGGGAATAACAATTTGATATAAGGTATTTGACTGTGATGTGTTTTCTGTTTTTAAATATTTACAAAAGATAACTTTTGCACACAAGAGTTTCGAAATCGGGTTCATCAGATCAAAACTAGAGTTACTTATTCCGAATACAAAACAATTTAGTAGTAAAAAACCTCATGGCTAAGATTAAATTGTTTCGTTTTTGTCTATGTCAAAACGTCGGCGTTAAAAGACAAAGCATGTTTTAGCTATAAAGGGCATGTATAAAACGTTTCGTAGTTTTTTATGTATAAGAGGGTTATTATTAGGTTACATAATAATATAATATCCTCTAACATTAAAGTAGTAAAGTAAAAAAATAATGAATATTTATTTTACTTTGTACTGCGTTCCATAACATTAAAGTATATTATATTATTATAATAAAACACAAAATAATTCATATACTTTTAATTTCCCATCATCGTTGCTTATCTTTAGTTTTGATACTTAAATTAAAATATTAAACAATATACAGTAATCCAGTAACCTATACCAATATACATTATGTTGTTCTGTGTTAATTGTGTTATATAATATACAGTATATGAAATTACGTTGGGGATTGATAAAAATGATAAAGTAAAAAAATATTTTTTATACATTCTTTACTTCTTTTATTGGCAGATTTGGGTATTATCTTTGCCCGTGGAATTTAAATTTAACGTTTACTTGAACTTGATGCAGACATATACATGATCTACTATATCTAAAAAAATATCTAAAGTTGGTCATGATGGATGAGTTAAAAAAACTTGCATTTATTTCAATATGGGAAATAAGATTTGTTTAGAGATATTCTTCCTTTTTTCATGCAGTAATAGAGAATTGGATCAATGCGCCTTTTTATTTCATTTATGGTATGTAAATTGACGTAACATGAATTTCACTTGAATTATAATATTAGTAAGCGAAGCATTTTGATTCCATTATTGGCACGTGTTTCAATACCTTTACTAAATCTTCTTATGTGGGAAATCTGTAACCAAAATTTTCAAAATTGTAATTTTATAATGAGTGGTTCACATATTATAAGTTTAAAGTGCTTACATGTAGGAGTAATAATTAAATTGGTTATTTTTTAAGGTAATCAAATGGTTTATTGTCAAAACGAAAACAAGTTCACAAAAAATATCACAATTCACAAACGGTTTAAAAAGTGACACGAAGGTATTAAAATTGTATGCTAGAAGGAAAAATACACGTACATATTCCTATCTGCGCCCTCAATCATTATTATTCTTATTTAAGATACCAAATTGAGGAAAAATTGTTTTCTTCATATGGTAACACTGACAGTTGTAATATACATTTTAATTTAGAAAATTTCGAGGTTTAAAGACACTAAATGGTACTGATACACTTGTAGAACAACATTTACCAACAAAATGATTAGTTTTTACTATCAAACAACCAGTAAAAAGTAGTTAAACTCACCTATAAAATGTAACATCACACGACACTAGTTTAAGTCGGTTTTTAGAGCTTAAATTAAAGCACTGCACCTTATTGAGGCTCCAATATACACAACATATACTTTCAGTCACATCCTTATTAAGAATACATGGAAATATTACGAAAAAACACAAAAAACTCTTCAGCACTTCTTAGTTAATATCATAGTTTGACATTCGAAGTACTTTGTGAAATGACATTTTGGAGTCTACGTTTTGGAGTCACCCGGTTACAGCGATAAGGACAAGAAACTTGTACTCATGTCTCTTTTGCACATGCTGTATTTAGATCTGGCTATTTCATCGTGGAGTAAAAGAGATGGAATGTGTGACTTGATCTATTAGTTTCTCTATCTACGTAAAATTATAACTCTAAAATACACCAAGAAAATGAAAATAAAACAAGAGCGCAACACGTGTTTTCCGACTTCCCGGCAAAACTGAAGTACTAAATAAAATTAAATAAATAACTTTGACGTGAATGAAACTAAAATATATAATGGCTGCAAGGATTCTATCTAATGCCATAAACGTGTTAAGAAAATCTCTTATGTCAAAAACACGTGTTTATGTTTTGGTTTTTGTTTGGTTGAAAATGTTGAAATTGGTTGCGTGTGAATAATTTTCATTCAAAACGGTATACAGAACAGATTGTGAATGAAGAAATGTCGGATTCATCAGAAGATGAGGATTTATCTCGGTTTAGAGAAGCTGTTGATACTTCATTTGTGAAGTTGATTGATGAATCAAGAGGCAAGGTGACGAAGGACACTGAATGTAATCCTATTCATTTATATTTTTTATCAGAAACACTTTCCTGTTCATCTCAGTGACCAATAAATAACTTACATTCTTTACACACTGCAATACATGCGTTGGTTTAGCACTTGTGTCAGAGTTTATTACGTACACCATCTAACTAGCTAGATGGTATTAAATCTGACTATGCTATAGTCATATTGTCTTTTATTAAATTGAAAAATTAGTGTTAAGTTTATGTTATATAACCTCATTACCTCGGGCAAAGAATAAGTCTAGCCATACAGCGGGGTAATGTAGCCAGCGTTTAGGGTACACAGCCTGGGGACAGCAATTTGGATGTTGCTTTTTATATTTAGTGTTTTTTTTCTCTCTTTTAGTAATTAAATTTAGTTATACAATTTTATATATTAATAGTTTTTAATGTTTTTGTATTTTCAGGATAGTTTTAATTTGTTGTATGTATAATTGGCCGCAACCCTTTTTGCGTCCCACTGCTGGGCATGGGTCTCTCCCCATTATTGGGAAGGCCTGGAGCTTACTCCACCACGCTGCTCCAATGCGAGTTGGTGGAGATGCGGGTTAGTGGCCAACCCGCTATCGGATGTTTTCAAACCGCCCATAAGGCCTCCGACAAGGTTTAACGACTGTTATCTATCGACAACAACTGGGACCAACGGCTTAACTTGCCCTCCGAAGCACGGAAACGCGCATGAAATTTTTTTTGCCACTAGCGGTCACCCATCTCACACCCGACCGTGCCCGTTTGGCTTAGTTGCATAGATCGTTTGCGTTCTAAGCTAACCGCCGGGCCATGCGCGCTTCGTATGTATAATTAATGTCCCCAATGTAATATGAAGTAAAGATGACAGTGCTAACATTTATTTGATGAATAATTTTGTCCAGAGATTGAAAAAGCTCTAACAGTGTTTATTTATCATACTGACAGGCACCAAAAAATCAGAGAGGTACCTTGAAACATCAACCCACTACAATGATATGAGGGTTCCAGAGGAGCTGCAGAATAAGATTGCAGCAAAGATTTCAGCCATTATTGATAGAAATGTTGAGTTTATTACATTAGATACTAATGTTAAGTAAGTAGAACATGTCTTTTACAGAACTGCCACCCTAAAATAATATTATGCTAATAACATAATAATATGTTTTGAAACAATCCTATTCTAATAAAAGTTATTTTTAGGAATAAGAAAATCAAAGGAGGGGTAAAGCTGTTTAGAGATTCTGACAGTTTTCTGTCATGTGACGAAGCCAAGGACACCTTCACAGAAATCCATAATAAAGAGTCCAAAAGTTTAAAAAATAAGAGAAAACAAATAGATGGTGATACAGAAATACAAGAAGAAGGTATATACTTACACTAAAAGTTTTTATTATTGTCTTAGAAATAGCTTTAAAGTTTAAAAATTATTTTGTTGTCTACATTTTCTTATTATTATTATTATTTGGTTTGGTGGGGAAGGTTATAGCCCTAAGGCCACTGCAACCAGTAAATGATCTATTGTAACCTAGACCCTCGTTTATATCTGATTCCCTAAGTAAATGGTTATTAGGGACCGAGGACAGTGGAACTTAGGTTTAGTTTGAACATGTGCCTGTTTAGTTTGCAGTGACCAGTAAGAATCCTTATAAGTAGACATATCTTATTGCGTTCTAGATTGATTACTTGCTTTGAGCATTTGCTTGAGTAGCTAGCCCCTAGCATCCATGCATCATGCCTAGTGCGGACAGAAAAAAAGAAGGCCCTTGCCCTGTTTCATAGACCAGACATGAAGCATGATTCTGGAAGCGGTTTTTGCGATGCCCAGGGTTTGTTCAGGGCCAATGAAGCACCTTTTTTGGCCAGCTTCTCAGTGACATACTGTTGTGTGCACCCAGTCTGTTGAGTGCATCGAAACATTCTAAGATCAACTTTGACAGAGTTTCATCTGTAGTGCCGGTAAAGCAGCCGACTGTTCGATAGAATTGTTATATGTATGTTTATTAGTATAATTCCTGTCCAGGCTTTCATACACTATACACTATATTTTCTTAGATATATAACATTGTCATGAAAAAGCAAAAGCTAAAACAGATATAGTACTGACAGTTATCTGTTAAAAAATAGGCATGAATCTGTGTTCACTCTTTGAGGCTTTTGTTTTATGTTGTACATAAAATAAAAGCTCAAATTTTTTTCTTTATTTTTTATATGAATTTCAGTAGTACTTCAAAATACTCTTTTCTTTTATAATGGTGTTAGTTAGGATTGATTTTTGAGTGAATATAATTAATCTTTCTTATTTCAGACAAAGTAAAATCTGTTGTTGTCACTGGGGAGTATGTTTTATCAAAAGAGGAGACAAAATGCTGGAAGTCAAGGCGAAAAGAAAAACTTTTTAAGTATAAATCCAATGGTAAAGGTAAAATGTTAACAGCTGTTGAATAAGTTTAAAATAATGGCAACCAATTTATATGAAATCTTATGCAGTTCATTTTTATCTGTGTTGTGTATTTTTCTGACAAGTGAAATGACTAAATATTTTTTTTATAAGAAAGTTTGTGAAGCATTTATTTATCATCATGGAAGAAAAAAGACAATATTACAACATATTTTTTTTTATTTACAATACCTTATTAAATAAATATTAACAATTATCTTTCTATTTTTCTTGCTTCAAAAAGTAAGAGAAATAAATTCCTTTGATCTTCATAAATAAAAAAAAATTGTCAAAAATAAATAAAATGACCATAAGAGATTCATATTCATTATTAATTTAAATACCTTTAAAACAATTTTGTTGCGATATTGGTTTGGTAAACTAAAATAAATATAAAAAAATAACTAAGTAATATCAAGGTTTTTTAAATTATAACATCTTAAAGCTAATTGTGTACTTAACGCTACATTATAAGGAACAGAGTGGAACTACGCCAGTCTACCACTCAGATATTTGTACAACAAAACTTACAACTCTTACAAGTAACTGATATTTCATCAAGTACTTTCTATCGTTGCCATTGCATTTGCTAAAGTCAACATAAAAATAACCAAAAATTATCAAAACTAAGATTTTGCGCAAGGAAATTTTGAATGATAGACTTTTTATTATGTATCCTTTTGCGTGCAGTTTGGTTATTTTGTAAAAACGCAACATTTTTTGATCTGGCAAGATTTATTCGCTCTGACTTCTGACCATAGACAATGAAACCTATAGACAATATCTATATTTATTCTATGGTGTCAGAGTAACCATGAGTAACACTCATTTCGTCGACCAACTCCTTCAAGGCGGATATTTCGATGTCATGATTTTTGTTTAAGCCTCGATATGTTCTTCACTTCAGAAAAATTAAAGCAATCAGTATAAAGCCTTTGATACTAGTAGTAAAATGGACTACATTGACATCAGATTGTCCACGATATTTGTATGATAGTTCATTACGTTTTCAGAACACTGACTGAATTTCACAATTTAAATTTTTTCTTCATTTATTCAATCACGGGTTAACCGACTATGACATTGCTACAATTGCTCTCTCTGCCTCAATAGCCTCTGAGCTATTAAGATTCGCTTAAATTTTATTGTTTTTGAAGAACACTGGGCTTTTAATTCAAAGTTTCAATTTCCTAGTTACTACAATCTGCTGGTATCATTGGGTGCTGAGGGGGTCGGGAGGGGTTTGTTGATGGCTCTGATGGGGATCTCGTCGTGGCTGAATGCCCGGTTGTCGAGGCCATTGGGCTTGGCTTCACTGGCCACTGCCTTCTCCACTGGTCCGTCCATGAGGAACATCGTGAGGAAGAACAGTATGCTACCTGTAAAAATAAATTATGTTTAGTGGGTCAGCATATTTTTTACGTCAAGTTTAAAAAATTTAAATAATCGGTTCATGGCATAGGTATGTTTTTTTTTAAATCTATGAATACAGATTTAAGTCTATTTGTTTTTTCATTCCATGTTTTTTTTTTAAAATAAATATTCAAACGATAAGACACATTATTTTCCCAACTTATCTCCTAAACAATCTCTCCACGCTAACGAAACATCGTTATAACCTCGTCGTTACAAACAACCTATGCAACTGCCTGCATTAGGTCGTATAATATTTGACAAAGCACGTCGCCATGCAGAAAACTGCTTACCGATTTGCCACATTAGGTAACGACGTGCAAAAATTATTTTATTATGAATACGTACTGATGCCGTAGAAACCAGCGTAGAAGATCATGATGGCCTCCCGGTAGCCGATGGCCTTGGACACGGGGTCCACCAGGATGGGCAGGTTGCCGCCGACGTTGTTCATCACGAAAAGGAACACGCCCACCGTCGTGGACCGGACCGACAACGGTACTATCTCCACCAGGATCGCGAACACGATGCCGAACCACATCTCGGCTGGAATTTAAAAACGAAGTAAAATTCAAAATTAGGACATTGAATTTGGGAACTACAAAGAAAGTAGGGAAATAAAAATTAATATTATTCTTGCAGGATAGTAAAATAATAAAATCAAAGATTTTATTCCATTTCAGAATAATGAAAATGAGAGCCACCCATAAATTACGTCACACGATAATACTGACTTTTTGAGCCTGTCCTCGTCTTTTCTGGTCCTCCCTATTGTGGTTCTTAAATCAAACATGAGTCTTGATGATATTATGAACTTTAACTCTCAATATTTTATTCCAACCTTTGCCCCACAATGTTACGTTTTGTTGAGCCTTTCCTAGCTTACCTACTATTTTCTATGCTACCCCAAACTAGGGCTGCCATCACTTAAATTGCCGACGCCGGATAAACACGGCAAAAACTGAACATTTGGGCGAAATTGGTTTTTTCCCTGGACATCTCTGGAAAATTATTTTTTACAACAAAAATAGAAACATTGTTATAATTTTTCAATTCCATTTGATCGTTGACTATTCTGTCGAGCCTTCTTGAATGCGAGTTATTGTGGATGATTTTTTAATTAAGATTTATTTCAATTTGTCGCTTATCTATTTAAAAAATGAATTTTCCCTGACAACAAAACTGTCCGGACACGGGACACTTTCCAAAAACCCCTGCCGGACGGCCCCCGGACGCCCTTCAAAGTAGGACAAATCCGGGGAATTCCGGACGGATGGCAGTCCTACCCCAAACGTATGCCGCAATAGCGCCAGAGTTGAGAGCCTCTTAGCAAACCGCCTCTTTCGGTAACCATATCATGAGGATCCGTAAAAATAAGTGGTCCGCCAATTTCAGCAAACTTTCAGCTTAATCGATTGACAACTTACTTAGTTAATTCAGTAGCAAGATTTCCTCCATTCAATGTGAAATACCAATTGAATGATTTTGGTTAATTGAATGAAGTTTCGATACTCACCGAAGAAATAGGAGATAGCGAGGGTGATCATGGCCCACAGTGGCCCAAACACGACGGAGCCGAAGGCGGGCAGCGTGGCCACTAACTGCGACAGAGCTAGTACCAGGACACGGGAACGGACGCCCATCTTTGCTACGAACCTGTAAGGTTAATGTAAAAATAGTGTGACGTTCAGAAAGAGTACTTCTCCAAAGATCCAAAAAGGCAGAACCAGTCTTAAACACTTAGCTTGATAATAAGCTTTAAAGGACATAACAGGTTGATCAATATTGCGCCTTCGATCCAGATCGAACATAATGTGTCCAGACACATCCGCAATATTTCCATGTAAGGAATACGTTAAACATTTCGTGGTTTACGTATTGCATCTGAACCCATACACTCCTGTCATTTTTCGTGGTGTTCCTCGCGGCAAGTTGGATGAACCGTCTACCTTCCAGCTCCCACTTCAGCCACTGCAAAGGGACTTCCATTGTTTTTCTTTTGCAACTCGATATATGGCCCCAAACAATAGAGGCAATCTAAAAGACGTCAGACCACCAAGGCACCTTATCCTTTGCGTTCCACTAAAGTGCATGGGTCTTTCTCCGGAACTGGGTAGGCCTATAGCTTACTCTACAATACTGCTCTATTGCGGGTTGATGGAGATACGGGTACTGGCCAATCCATATTTCCAAACCACTTAAGAGACCTCTGACAATATTTAACGACGTACGGAGTAAGGATCGGTCACCCATCATACTCAGAGTCCAGGTCATTTCATTTCAGTGTGTTTGTTACTTGGATATTTTGTCGTATGTATCGCATGAGTCGAGAAAAGTCCAGTCAACTTACTTATCAGAGATGACTCCACCAACGACTACGCCTATTGAGCCGATGCCGACGGTGACGGCGAACAACCACCAGCCGAGGTCAACGTCCGGGAAGTAGTCCCGGTAGTACAGGTCCGCGTTGTAGGCGAAGCACATACCGCCTGGAAAGACAAATATTGGATTTATTAAGCTTAGCGCAATCGCATACGCGCAATAGCCTTCTGAGGCCATGAATAAGCGCTCAGAACATGGTATCCTACTGAGGATACCTTGTTTCGTGGTGCTTGGTCCATTTATATATTGTTTCCTCAGGGAATCAAATCTAGAACTTCTTGCACGGCTCATCCAACTACTGCTCATACATCGTACGGGTCGTCATTTGAAATAGATAAAGATTAACGCATCATGCTCTCATAACCCGCCTTAGGACTCTTTTATGCCGTGGGTATTATAAATAAACACTACAATAACTCAAACACTAGACTGAAATCAGAAATTTACTCATTAAATCTATGTAGTTCAACTAGTTACTGTTGAACTATTAGTTATTACAGATATGATTCTAAGATTTTAAAAAAATCTAGTAGATATTCTGATGTCCATACATAAACAGAAGTAGATATTCTGGTGTCCACACATAAACAGAAGTAGATATTCTGGTGTCCATACATAAACAGAAGTAGGTATTCTGGTGACCATACATAAACAGAAGTAGATATCCTGGTGTCCACACATAAACAGAAGTAGATATCCTGGAGTCCACGCATAAACAGAAGTAATTATGCCGGTGTCCACACATAAACAGAAGTAGATATTCTGGTGTCCACATATAAACAGAAGGAAGACATACCGCAATGCCTGATGGAAGCTGCAAAGCAGAGGAGCAACACCCTGGGCTGAGCGATGACATGCCAGATGGTTATTTGGGGCATCTTCTTGCCTGATTCTAGAGTCGCGTCGCCGCCTTTGGCGTTGCCAGCACCTGATAAAAAGAGAAACAAATTATTAATTCGTTTGTTGCTACTCTTGAGAATTTAGCCACTTTGTGTTCCTTTTCATTGCAAGAAAAGCCTTGTTTACAAAAATTATAAATCAGTTTCCAGTGATTCCCCACGTGGTATTAGGTCTCTCCTCCCCTATGTAATACTGCCACCGCGGTACCTTTTTAGGGTTCCGTGCCCGAAACGGGACCCTATTACCAAGCCTCCGCTGTCCGTCCATCTGTATGTCATCAGGCTGTATCTCATGAACCGTGATGGATATAGACATTAGGAATTTTCACAGATGTATTTCCGTTGCCGCTTAACAAAAAATACAAAAAAGGACCTCCCATACAATAAACATGATTTTATTGATTTAATTATTTTTATTCTTTATTACACCACATAGCATAAGAGTATAAAAGGCGGACTTAATGCTAGAAGCATTCTCTGCCAGTCTACCTTTGGGCGAAACAGAGATAGTAGTAGTAGATTTTTTATAGATAATGGTATGGAACCCTTTGTGCGTGAGTCCGACTCGCGCTGGGCCGGTTTTTCTGTCCGTTTGTGTTCCGTTTGAGTTCCGTTTGACCGGGGAAGTTCCACTGCGGCACGCACTGCTGCCGTGAAGCAATTCTATGTATTTGTGGAAAGATGAAGTTGCCAGTTAGACCTACATAAGGCGACCACCAGCCTTCGGATTAGCAGCGCAAGTGCATACGATCACAGGAAAGACAGGCTTGCTTGAGGCTGTGTGTAGATGTCCAGGAGCAGCAGCGTTCACTACCACCGTCCACTATCGTCTATCACCACGTGGTCTGCATTTTTTCAACATTTTTTATGTCCCTCTGCTGGGCACAGGTCTCCTCTCACAAGTGACAGGGACTTGGGCTATAGTCCACCACGCTCGCCAAGTGCGGATTGGTGGACATCGAAATGAAATGAAATAATGAAATGAAATGAAATGAAATATATTCTTTATTCACTGTACGGTTCATTTACAAACTCTTAGTGAACGTTAGTTTTTTGTTCTGTCTGCTCTCATCATAGCTGCAACCCTTTTTACGTCCCACTGCTGGGTCCAACATTTTTTATGTCCCTCTGCTGGGCACAGGTCTCCTCTCACAAGTGACAGAGACTTGGGCTATAGTCTACCACGCTCGCCAAGTGCGGATTGGTGGACATCGAAATGAAATGAAATGAAATGAAATATATTCTTTATTCACTGTACGGTTCATTTACAAACTCTTAGTGAACGTTATTTTTTTGTTCTGTCTGCTCTCATCATGGCTGCAACCCTTTTTACGTCCCACTGCTGGGTACGGGTCTCACCCCATTATTGTGGAGGCCTGGAGCTTACTCCACCACGCCCAATGCGGGTTGGACATCATACCGTCGAGAAATTATAAGTGTCTCTCAGGCACGCACGGTGATGGAAAACATCGTAATCATTTAAATATTATAATATTTTCCATCACCGTGGAGCAGCGATGAAATGCGCACATTACAAATTTCTTTTGTCAGAGCTGTGCGCCGAGGATTTGAACCCGGTATCTCCCGCGTCGGACACCGCAGCCCTTACCACTCGGCAATCGCAACTCCTAGCCTGCATACTTGTCTTATACCATTCTAATAATAAAATAAATAAAGAAACAACTGCATTCAGGTACTCGCCATCGACCATGGGTTGCAGAGACCAATTCTACGCGCCTTTCGTTTGCTACTTTATTTCAGTAAGAAATGTAAACAAATCTTAAGTATTGTTCTTGAACATACTGTTGAGCAGAAAACGCTTATATCGGGATCTTTAGAAGTACCGGCTCAAAACTTTTTAGGTCCTCAAGAATCTCAATTTAGACACAATTCAAGTGGAATCCACTTGACCTTACAACGAAAACGCGAACTCAAAACAACTTTGATGTGAGCAACTAAGTTATGGAGAAGTAACGGAAATCAGCGAACTTAGAAACTTACTAACTAGCGAAGTTAGGTGGTTGGTGCACTGGAAGGGAACATATTTAACCCCTAGATTGAAGTCGTATGCAGTTGATGCTATTACACCGTTAAACGTTACATGCCTGGCAACCGCCTCATTATTATTAAGTAATCATTAACTCCTCGTTAAGAGATGCTTCAGTAGGAATGTTTGCAGCAGATAATGATCATGAAAATAATTATGCCAGTTTTGATATGCACCATCGAGATTTTGTATCACCAAGAAATTTGGGGTCAGTAAGAAATTTATAGGGAAGAGGTGTCCCAAATTGGCTTGTTTCGCCTTCCATCTACGCATGATTGGTGGATTTTGGGGGGAGGGGTGTCATATCCCATGTTGAAGAGTTTAACACTCGTAAAACGCCAGTGGGATAGCGGCCTTAATAATCAAAATCCGTGAGTCGATAGTAATTAGTCGACCAAGTTAGCCAGATATCTAAGTAAAGCGTTGGTTACTTTACCAGCCTTACACATTACACATTACATGCCTCATGTAGTTTTAGATACAACCCAAAAAACCATGTTTTCTCAGTGTTATTTTATTCCATAACACTCTTTTATCATAGTGCTAAAGTGTACGATAAATTCCTTTTTTTACGTTCTACTATGGCAAGGGCCTGTACCGATATCTATAGTATAGCATTGTAATTAACCCATATCGAACCAAATTTCATTAACTTTATTCGATATTGCTAAAAAAAAAGAATATCAAAATCCTCCGCCAAACTCGACGTAATTTCTCTGTTAAGTTAGTTACTCTAAAGAGATTTGTTACAGGATCATCCCTTTTCATCTCGGATGCTTGTTGGGGGTGAATAGCAATCAACTAAGTCGACGTGACTGATCTTATGAATTATGTAAGAAATTCCTATTTAAGGCATTTTCTCCCAAATGACGGTTCGCGGTAGGTCTTGATTTGAGGGCAAAGTAAATAAATAGGGCTTTCATTTGCCGAGTGACAAGCGAATGCCAAATGGAAGAAGTAATCTTTTTTTTTATTTAAATGGAGGAGCAGAGCTCAGACTGTGGCCTGCAGACGGACACGTGTCTTGACTCGTTATTGCAACCCGGGACGGCAATACGTTAATTCGGGTTTGAATGAAATATACATGAACAAGACTTGTTCAACAAGCCAAGGGACTAAACATACCTTCCTCTCCAATAGTAGTCCTCTCGGGCTCCCGAAGAGTGAGGAAGGTGAGCAGCGCGATGAACAAACCGATTATACCAACGCCATAGTAGCATACTCGCCAGCTCTGCAAAAAAGAGTTAAAAATACCCAAATTAAAATAAAAATAAAAATATAAATTCACACTTGAATAGTAAATCGTTCTTTCTCGTGTTTACGTTTAAGGGAGAAAAAGACATTTTTAACCTCGCGTCAGGACACGTGGCCTGATCGAATATTCGCAAGACGGAGGGGTAACAGCTGATGGCTCAACTGTCTATGCTTGTAAAATTCGTTTATATAAAGTATTTAAAAAATGGACATTGAACAAAGTGCATCTATTAATGAAAAAAGTGACGAAGAAATAGTGAAAGAAAATGAGTGAGTACTTTATAAAAATACTAGATGAACAATAATACTGATAATAAAAGCAATTCGTGCGAAATTATTCCCTAACCATTCCAAAATATAAAAAATGCACAACGTTTATGTTCAAGTTTTCACTTCTGCCGGGACTAGCGGAGTGTAACATTATTTCCTTGTGAAACACAACATACTTTAGTTTTAGCGGAAAATGTGTTTAAAAGTCGTTTGTTTAAATACATTTTCCGTTCAATCAAATCCTGTGAAGGAGATGTCAGTAGGCCGCAGTAAAAATTTAACTCAACATAGTCATCAGTCATCACACTACTGATTGCTTTAACAAATTTTAAAAACTAATTGGTGAATACCCACCAGTCCCCATGCATTGACATCAGGTATGTATCTTCCCACGGGGAAAGCGATACCATATCCTCCATAGATTCCCCAGTTGAAGATCGACAGGACCAGAGCTCGTTGGTGTTCCGGGAACAGATCGGTGAGGATTCCAGTGGCGAGGGGGTTGCAGCCGGACTCTCCAGCGGCCATGATCATACGGAGAATGACCAGATGCCAGTACTCGGTGACAGTTCCCATGAGTAGGATGGCGATCACAAAAACCAGGGTGCATATTGATAGCACTCTTGCTCGGTTGTACCTGGGCAAAAGAAAACAGTGATGATAAAAACAGTGTACAATACAATACAATACAAATTCTCTTTATTATACACCAACATATGCATAACAATATACTCAGGGGTTTTAGTACTACATTACATTTGGTGGTCTTATCATTAAGTGAAGTGAAGTGATCTCTTCCAGACAATCAAAAACTTACTGTAGGAATTAACTATAGTACAAAGTATTTTTTTTTTTTTTTTTTAAGTAGGGAATGCTATTACGCACCGTCTCGACCTCTGTCGAGGGGACAGAGGGAGGTGTGTGGGACTCCCCCCTGCCGTTACGAGGCAGGGGTATACCCACTAAACCCTACTGCGCTCCTCCATCGCCATCGTGACGATGTCGTGGGAAATCGGCAGAGCCTTTGCTTCCACAACATCGTCGGCGACTGCCTGCCTATCTTGGCAGGCCCTACACGCTCCCCTTATGGGGAGGCTACAGGAATGACCGGGAGCGCCGGGTCATTCCTGTCAATCAGTGATGGCCTGTGCAATGCAGGTGGAGGCACCCCCGTACCTCCATCCTGCAGGCCACCACCGGGGGGAGGGAGAGAACGGTCGTATTGCCGTCTTCTCCTTCCCCTTCTACGTTTGCGGAGCGGGGGTTGGGACGGATCGTCCTCCCTCTCCCGCTCCGCCGCCTCCTTCTGCGAGATTACTTCCTCGCAGAAAGAGGCAACAGCTTTCCAGCCTCTTTCGCTTCCGAGCATGGCCCTAACTATGCTCGGGAGCGAAAGGTCCCGGCCGACAACAGTGCACAAGACTCGGCGCTGTTCATCCCAGCCCTGGCAACTCTCAAGGCTGTGCTGCGCCGAGTCTTCCGCCGCACCGCAATGGTGGCACGACGGGGACTCCTCCCTTCCGATTCGGTACAGGTAATTGCCGAAACATCCGTGTCCGGAAAGTACCTGCACCAGGCGGAAAGTGAGGAATCCGTGCGGCCGCTCCTCCCACGCCTCGATTACAGGACCGAGGGCGTCGAGAGTGCGGCGTCCAAACTGCGCGGAGGCTAGGTCCTCCCTCCACAGTTGGACCATAGCCTCGCGCGCATCCCGCCTCACCGCGTTGCGCTCTTCAGGGGCTGGCCACTCACCCAGCGCCTTTTGCGCTGCCGTCCAATCGTAGACGGTGGCCAGCACCCTGGCCTCCAGCTCCCATGGAGGAGTCGCCGCGAGCGCACATGCGGACGCGTACCCGACTGTGCGGTAGGCCCTCGCCACCCGCTGTGCAATGGCCCGTTGGGGCCTGCGGAGGAGGGCCACGTTCTCCCGCCGATGCAGGGAGTCCACCCATACAGGGGCGCCATACAGCGCCATGCTCTTTAGGATGCCGGCATAAAGACGCCGGCATCGTGAGCTTGGACCCCCAAGGTTCGGCAGGAGCCAGCTGAACGCGTCCGCTGCGCGGATAAGGCGGGATGACAGCCCGGCGAAGTGCGCGCCGAACTGCCACCGGCTGTCCAGGGTAAGGCCCAGGTATTTAAGCCGGGCCTTGAATAGTACAAAGTATTGGGTTAAGGTGCACAACGTATCAAATCAATTTGGTATCAACTGGCAACGGATACTCTGATGTATACTTTTATAGAAAAGGAAATAAAAATGATAACAAAATAACACAGTAAGTTAAAAAAGTGAGGAAGACAAGAGAATGAAGAAATTAATGGAAATAGAGAATGCGCTATGATTTTGAGCTCAATATTAATCCTTCACTTGTCTTTTCAAAGAATCCAGTGACTGTGCCCGCCTTATTTCTTGAGGCAAACTATTCCACACAGCCACTGCAGTGAAGGAATATTTGTAAAATTGTATATTAATGACAACAAGTAATAAGTCCGTCCAGTTGGACAATTTTCATTGAATCCGTAAATTTCTTGACTGAACCCGGAAATTCTGATTTTCGACAATGTTTTATTTAGATTACTATGAATTATCATGGTTTATTATGGCATAATAAACATGGACTGGTTCCTGGGTTTGTCGCTCAGTATTTGAATAAACAAATTAGTTAATTGTTTCATTAGTCTACTCGTAGTTTAGAAGGTAGAGATTGCGTAGTTCGATAGAGAACACCATCGCTGAAGGTTGAAACCATATAGTCTGGTAAAATTACCTAACTACGTGTTTCTATGGCACAATGCAAGTAGCCAACCTCACTGCACGTCCATATGACTTATTGCTTTAAGATTGTATGCAGAAATGGGAACAACGGCGATACTTGCCCGGTCAAACCAAGAAGGTTCTAATACCTGCAAGTCTACTTTAGAAGGTGGAGGTTGCTTCGTTCGATTGAGAATGTATTTTTAATACAGTTGCTCAAAAAGTGGCGTATTGCAGGAACGTATAGAGTTCGGGAAGTGGGCTATTACACACTCGTGCTCAGTGGCGTAGCTAGGGGGACAAGGGCCCTGGTGCATAGGGAGAGAATCGGGCCCTCCTCCCCTCTTTTCGCGTAGTTTGAACTTATATTGGTCTTTAAAATTATTGATAGGAATAAGAATAGGAAACAGTGAACTGAATTATCTCTAGCAGGCTAAATCCATACGTCGTCTCTATAAGAATCTCCATGTATTTAATAGAAGAAAAAGGGAATAAATAAACAACGACGCACATGACAATATAGAATATTTATTATACAGATAAGATTAATTAAGAGAAAAAATGATTTTTAACAGAATTCCCCGTCCAATTCACAATCTCTTACTTGCTTTAATTTTTGCGAATTCGTCTATAATTTCACTCAAATCCAAGTATGATGCCGCCTCATTTACTATTGCAATTAACGTCAAATGTTCCTCCGATTGAAAAAAAAAGAAAATCTTGTGAGCAGGCTCGAGACTCGAGGCTCCACAAGTTTTTTTTTAAATTTTATTTTATTATTATTTTTTCAAAGCTGAGAAAGAGAGGTTAGAGGGCCCCCTGAGCTCCGGGGCCCTGGTGCACTGCACCACCTGGCCCTATGATAGCTACGCCACTGCTCGTGCTTTTTCTTTACCTTTTCCGCACTTGTGCGTTCTTTTTCCCAACTGTCAAAATTATGTCTATTAAAAAAAAAAAACAACCACGAAGTTTTAGACGTTTTTAAGATTCATGCAAATATTTCTAAAAAGAAGCTACTAATTTGTTTCAATATCAGATTTAATGATTTGATTCAATGAGTTAGGTAGGTTAGGTTTCATTTCATTTCATCTCATTAACATTTTAATTTCATATCAATAAAAAAAATCTACTGAAGACTTGGCTGTATGGGCATAGTTCCCTTTGCCTACCCAGAATGAGTGAAGGAAACAAAAAAATCTCTGCATATAGGTAATCTTTTACGGTTAGAGCCATTTTTCAAAAATGTTCTTTGCGAGTTTTTATGATTTTATTAAATTGCTTCATTTTTTCGCAACTGTATTAAAAATAGTTGTTCAGTACACGTGCGGAACCGTCATTGGAAGGAACTCCTTCCAACTTCGGCTGCGCCTCGGCTCGGGTAGACATTTGTCGGAACTCCTCGCAATGACAGCCTTTCCGCATTTGTAATGAAATATACTATTCTGTGGTACCTATAAATAAATGCTAATAGGTACTTACTTGTCAGCGACCACGCCGAGTATGACGCCGACGACGGTGAAGACCGCCATGAAGGCAGGCCCTGCCAGCACCTGGTAGTCGATGCCCAGTCCGTTGTAGCCCCACTCGCAGTACCGCGTGCCGTTCAATGTGAGCGATTCGCATCTGTGAACAAACAAACGATCAAAATATTTGTTAATTTTATGAACAGTCTAGCGATGAGATGGAAAAATAAATAAATAACGTTTCACGCTCATAGCCCCACAGTGAGGTAGATATACCCTGTGTCGTGGGTACCATGGACAAACACAGAGACAGAAACACAAACACCCAGACCAAGAACAGAAATTTGAATTCATCATTCAAGTTTCTGCTTCGCCGGGAATCGAACCCGGGACCCTTCGATTGGCAGTCCGGTACGGTAACCATTACGCCACGCGGGTCGTCTGTCAACCCAGCGTAATGGCGTAAAAGTGAAAGTACAGGACTCATCCCATAATTTGGGAGGAGGATTAGTGGCCAACTTGGATGTTTTTTTAAACCGCCCATAAGGACTTCGACAAGGTTTAAAGACTGCTCTTGGCTGCAACCCTTTTTGCGTCCCACTGTTGGGCACGGGTCTCTCCCCATTATTGGGGAGGCCTGGAGCTTATTCCACCACGCTGCTCCAATGCGGGTTGGTGGAGATGCGGGTTAGTGGCCAACCCGCTGTCGGATGTTTTCAAACCGCCCATAAGGCCTCCGACAAGGTTTAACGACTGTTATCTATCGACAACAACCGGGACCGACGGCTTAACGTGCCCTCCGAAGCACGGAAACGCGCATGAAATTTTTTGCCACTAGCGGTCACCCATCTCACACCCGACCGCGCCCGTTGCATAGATCGTGAGCGTTCTACTCTAACCGCCGGGCCATACGCGCTTCTGCTCTATATGGATAAAAATTTGAATCGATGGCTTAATGAATTCGAAGGCTCCTAAAAGTACGGACACGTGCACAAAATTTGCTACTAACGGTAACACCACCCATATTACTCCCAACCGCGCCCATTTAGCTTAGCTGCGTAGATCGTTTGCATTATATGCCAGTCGTAGATATCATGTGCACTTCGCTGTTTCATCACATTGGTAACGAGAGCTTTTGAGGAGCTCTACAACCGTCCGTAGTACCTCTCAATTTCTCTCTGAACTTCAGGCTTAGACGAAACTATAGCGCCAGACTCCGTCTTTAATCTTGTCAACTGGCTTTGCCCAATACTCTGGCCCCTTGAGAACACTTTAAAGGAATTAACTACTACCATATGAAGTCAATTACTACTAAGTTACTTGGTCAAGTTATCATGACACCTGGGAGGCTGCACCTCTTTCCTTGTGTTCTGTGGAGGCTGCCTTTCCTTGTGTTCTGTGGAGGCTGTACGCTCGTATCCGCAATTTCGTAATTTTTCGGGTCTCATTTTTGAGTAAAACTGACGAAATTCCAGCAATATTATTCATTCAGTGGCTTAATGTTATCAATGACAACGTTAATTTTATAAATTCATGAAAAAATAAACAGTCTAAATATGCCAAAAATGATTCCATATTCGAACTTACTGACATCCGTCAGCAACTCAGCATATAAGTAGCCTCCAATGTGTCATGTTAACTTGACCGAGTAGTACCTTAGTAGTAATTGACTTCTAGTAGTTAACTTCTTAGTAAAAGTTGAAATTACTAAGCAACTTGTTATACATAAGTTCCAAAATCGAATCGAAATCCCTTTAACAAACCAAGTAAGAATCTATACTTTAAAAGTAATGAAAAGCGGGCGAATGAAATGCAAAGATTCTATAACAAGATCATTTGTAATTAAATTCATATATTTGGCCTTAAAATAATTCCCTATTCAGCTTACTCCGCAGTGAGTTTTCTGCTACGAATTTTTTTCGTAGACGACGTAGCAAATTACGTAGAAAACAATCGGAAATTTGAAGAGAATGCTATAATAATAATGTTTAATGATAGAAAATTGTAAAGGTCATCCAAGGTAGGTAATACCTATAACAAAGGGCCAATTATATGATTTCACAACCGTCCCATTTATAGGTAGGTAGGTGTTTAAGGAAGAATATCATAACAGCTTGCAAAACTGAACTAAGCCGACCTTCGGTGTACATTTGCATAGATTTATAAAGTTTCTGCGTTTACTTCCGCGTAGGTAAATTGTAAACTACAAGCGATCAGTTACAACTAATGTGACCATTTTTGACGTGATAACGTCTTTAAAATCGTTTTAGTCGGGTGACATGTTCAGAAACTTGTGTCACACCAAAACCTCACGAGCGCGATCGCAGGTATAACGAGAGAGACGGACCGATCTCCCGTCTCATCTCGAGCGCTGCCAGTCATTCCGTGAAACTTGTCACGCGGAATCCTCACGAGCGGAGGCTGGCATAGCGTTCGAGTGAGTGGACCGATCTTCCGTCTCTCTCACTCTAGCGGCATACAAACGAATGGAGATTTTCTCGTGCGGACGTTATCACGTAAACATCTCGATCGTAAACCTACTTTACAAACAATTTTTTTTTTCATTAACCAAAGACAGCGATCACACAGCGATCGACGCGCGTTTAGATTTTCATATTTCATCGTGCGTAGATTGTGTTCAAAATTTGAATTCCGAAAGATTAAGCATGGAAGTGGGGGCGCTTTAGAACGTTTCAAATAGTTTTTTCTTTTGAAGTTATACTTCATTAGGCGCATTATGAAAAAAAATATGAGAGTGAATTTACGAGTAAGATGCGCGCGCATCAGCGTAACACAAAATTATGTACTTCGTTCTCCTCCTCGTTATTGGTTATAGGATATTGACGTGTGTGAACTCTAGATCTAACCAAACCCTCAATTTCTTTGGAATACTTTTGGAATACTATCATATAAAAAATATATAATTTTAGAATGATATAAGAGTGTAGTGACTACTGACTAATTATACTGGACAGCAAAAATGATTGAAAGTATCTCATACTACTTATGAGAAAATATAAGGAGTTGTAAACTTAAATTAACATACTGTCACTAATATATTGTTACGACTTTGAGTACCTATATCTCGAGAACAAAGCGTCGTACAGCAAAACCCCAAAAACGCATAAACAGGTATTAGGTCTACTATCGAACAGTGAAGAAAGTTCTCGAAAAATCGGTCATAAGAAAAACATCGATTTCTACCAGTAAACAAATTCGGGGTCCGCGGCGAGTACGTACCTATTTATAGCGTACATGTATAGGTTGTTTACATCGCGGGTCGCGAGCGGCTATTGTTTATGACTACATAAGCTGTACATAGGTGCGTAATAACATAAAGGAAGGTTCGGGACGGGTCTATTGTATTTGGTGGTTCGGGAAATTTCTAGAGAACCATGGGTGGCCGTATATAAGGCACGCGCCGAGCCGCGACTGGGCAGTTTATTTTCGTAAGTGAAACCGAAGCGATCTCTACCAAGCGACAACGAAGAATTATTTCGACGACTCAAGCGAAGATATTGGACTATAGTGATTGTGCATTGTGATTCGGACTCTGTGAAGTGGATTTTTGTGGAAGCTGACAATAAACGCCTTCTACGTTACCAACGGCATTTTCATTACCCACAGCGCGTAACAATTGGTGTCAGAAGTGGGATGCCGTTAGTACAACGAGACGAAGAGGGGCGCACTCCGAGGACCAGGAGACAGGTCGGTATGGATGCTGCGCGACAACTTGCGGCTGAAGGGGAGGACGAGACCGCTGCGCCGGGGTCGTCGTCAGAGGCAACCGCAGCACCGGCTCCTGCAATGGATATGACAGTGATACTGTCCGCAATACAGGGTATGCAGGAAAAGATGCAAGCTGAACTAAAAGCCAACCGCCGCGAACAGGAAGCCAGCCGCCGCGAGATCCAGGAACAGATCCAGGCCAGTCAGGAAGCCAGCCGCCGCGAACAAGAGGCCAGCCGTCGAGAGATCATAGAGAAAATCGACAGTGGACTTACTGGCCTTGGCGAGAAACTTAAAGTAGTGGAGCATGAGGTTAAGGGAGTTACGCTCAGAACTGACCACCTGGAAGAGCGCGTTGAAGAATTAAGCAAGGAAGTCGTGAAACTGAAGATACGAGAACCGATAGTAGCATCTCCTGCGACATCGGCTAGACTCGACCTTCCACACTTCGATGGAAGTTCTTCCTGGGCGGCTTTCAGATACCAGTTCGAGACTCTCGCTAAAGCAAATGCCTGGGGAAAGGATTACTCCTTTACCGCTTTAACCCTGGCCTTAAGAGGGGACGCCTTAATGACAATCGAAAACCTACCAAAGGAAGGCAGGACTCTGGAAACTCTAATGGAAGCGTTAGAAACTCGCTATGGCGAGAAACACCTCGAGTATGTGTACCGAGCTCAGCTTCGAGAGAGAACACAGAAGCCCAACGAGAGCCTCCAGCAGTGGGCAACAGAGGTTGAAAGACTTGTAAGGCGTGCCTACTCTTCGACACCAGGGAACATAGAAGTGTACTTACTGCAGGCATTTGTCGACGGGATACGAGACCTAGAGGTCAGGGCTGCTGTGCGTTTGGGCCATCACCAGACTCTGAAGAGTGCTTTGGCCCATGCCCTGGAAGTCGAAGCCGTGAGACAAGATACAAGGTACCATAAAGTAAGGGAAGTGGTAACGGAGGAAAAGAAACCACGTTATGGTCCCACATGCTACGGTTGCGGCGAAAAGGGGCATATTCGCTTGGAGTGTCCAAAGAAGAAAAGAAGACGGGTTTCTGACTCGGAAACCCAAGTGGACGAGTTACCGTTAAACTAGATGTCGCCAGGGCCGCGGGGCGGGCGCTGGTTGGTCAAGTTAATGCCCCCTGTATTACAATCAACCAAGTTTGCAACGGAAACAGCTTAACACTTGAGGGTATTGTAAATAACCGGACTTGCCAATTCACTGTGGATACTGGAGCCTCTTGTTCAATTGTGAAGCCTGAGCTACTTCCTAGGACCATTCAGTGGACCAAGCGACCTCCAACACACCGACTTCAAACGGCAACTGGCCAACCAGTTACCGTCCTCGGCAATATAGACGTCGATTTGAAGATTGGTGACCGTATATACCGACATCCATTTTTAATTGCCAGTATCACCGATGATTGCATTTTGGGACTGGACTTCTTAAGGAAAGAACAATGTGTAGTTGACGTACGGAAAGGAGTTTTGAGGTTCCCTGATCAAGAAGTGTGTCTTAATGGATCTCAACCATGCAATCTTTACTGCTTGAGGGACACTGTACTAGCACCCAGATCGGAGTCTCTAGTGAAAGTGAAATTCCCCTCGAAGGTTAACGTAAGAAGATGCGTGATTGTTGAGGACACCGGAAGTAACAATAGCTTGATTACTGCGAGAACTCTACTCATGTCCAAAGGAGTATCGACGGTTCGGGTTCTCAATATGAGTAACGAGGAAGTTCATTTAAAGAAGAACAGCTTAATGGGAAGATGCGAGGAAGTGAAACTTCTTAGACAGTTGAGAAATATCAGTGCAGTACAGCCAGAGAGGCAAGATAGTGCTGATATTGTCTGTCAACTTCTTGAAGCTTCTAAGAAAAATTTATCTACTTCTGAGCGACAGCAGGCATGGGAACTCCTATCGAAATTTAAAGACATTTTTGCGAGAGAAGGCGATTTCGGACGAACGGGACTCGTCAAGCACCAAATCGATACCGGCGACGCCAGGCCCATTAAACAAAGACCTCGAAGGATACCATGGGCAAAAGAAAAAGAAGTCACTGAACTCGTCAAAGACATGGCTAGTAACGGAATTATCGAACCTTCTACAAGTCCGTGGTCTTCACCAGTTGTCTTAGTAAAGAAGAAGGACGGCAGCACAAGGTTCTGTGTAGATTACCGGATGTTGAATAACGTTACTAAAAAGGATAGTTATCCCCTGCCTCGAATAGATGACACGCTGGACATGCTCAGTGGTATGAAGTGGTTCTCTACCATTGATCTGAAGAGTGGATATTGGCAGGTGGAGATAGATCCGAAAGATAAGGAAAAGACAGCATTCAGTACAGGAATAGGTAACGGTCTATGGCAATTCAAAGTCATGCCATTCGGCTTATGTAATGCACCGGCAACCTTCGAACGTCTCATGGAAAGGGTAATGGTGGGCCTTCTTGGAGACGTATGTTTGGTCTACCTTGATGACATCATCATCATGGGGCGTACTTTTAAGGAACACCTGCGGAATATGGAAAAGGTCTTTACACGGCTTAGGAACGCCAACCTTAAGCTAAGCCCGAAGAAATGTGCCCTCTTCAAGAAAGAAGTAAGCTACCTTGGGCACATAATTTCCCCGGAAGGAGTTAAAACCGACCCAGAGAAGATTAAGGCTGTACAGGACTGGCCTGCTCCGAGGAATAAATCTGAAGTACGTTCATTTCTGGGTCTGTGTACGTATTACAGACGTTTTGTAAAGAAATTTTCAGATATAGCCAGGCCATTACATCGCCTTACGGAGGAAAAACGAGATTTTGTCTGGGATTCGACTTGTGAAAATGCTTTCAGAGAGCTAAAACGTTGTTTGTGTGAAACACCTGTATTAGGATATCCAAGTCGCGATGGGAGATTCATCGTGGACACGGACGCGAGTAATACTGGAATCGGCGGCGTTTTATCACAGATACAAGGCGAGCACACTGTAGTGATAGCATACTTCAGCAAATCACTCTCGAAACCAGAAAGAAATTACTGCGTTACTCGTCGAGAATTACTTGCTGTGGTCAAGGTCTTGCAACATTTTTCGAAGTACCTTATTGGTCGTCAGTTTACACTACGGACAGATCACGCAGCGTTACAATGGCTCCTGCAGTTTAAAAATCCTGAAGGTCAAGTGGCACGATGGCTCGAGCAACTGCAAGAGTTTCATTTTGTTACGGAACACCGAAGTGGAAAAGGACACAGCAACGCCGATGCCTTATCACGAAGACCGTGTCCTGAAGATTGCAAACACTGTCAGAAACAGGAAACCATAGGACATGTTAAATTAATAAGGACACAAGGCTTAGACGATGAATGGACCAACGAAAACATGAAGAAAGCGCAAGAAGAAGATGGTGATCTACGGTTAATACTGGACTGGAAGCGGAGTGAGAACAAACCCAGCTGGAATGATGTGTCAGCATGTAGCCCAGTCACTAAAAGCTATTGGGCTCAATGGGACAGCTTAGTCTTGGAAAATGATGTCTTACATAGAAGATGGGAGTCTAACACCGGAAAGGAAGTAACCCTACAGATCGTAGTACCAAGAAGTATGGTGTCTTCTGTCCTAAGGCACATTCATGATGGAACTTCTGGTGGGCACCTTGGCGTGAAGAAAACACTAGTAAAATTGCGAAGAAGATTCTATTGGGTACATTGTCGCGAAGATGTAGAAGACTGGTGCCGAAAATGTACAGCTTGCGCTTCAGTCAGAGGTCCCCAAACAAGAAGTAAAGGCAAATTAAAGTTGTATAACGTTGGAGCACCTTGGGAGCGTATAGCTATTGACGTAGCTGGGCCATTTCCAGTAACTGAAGATGGAAACCGATACATCGTAGTTGTGCAGGACTATTTCACTAAGTGGCCTGAAGTGTTTGCCACTCCCAATCAAGAAGCACACACCGTGGCTAAAAAGCTCGTGCAAGAAGTTGTCTGCCGATATGGTGTACCTATGGAAATCCATTCGGACCAAGGACGTAATTTCGAGTCGGGACTCTTCCAAGAAATGTGTAGTTTGCTGGGCATGCATAAGACGCGCACGACTCCTGCTCATCCACAGTCAGACGGTATGGTCGAGAGATTCAACCAAACGTTGGAAAATCACTTGTCTAAGGTAGTGGATGAACATCAAAAAGATTGGGACCAATACATACCTCTGTTCCTTATGTCGTATCGTTCGGCACTCCACGACAGTACAGGATTTACTCCAGCAAAGGTGAACTTCGGCAGAGAAATCAGGCTTCCGATAGACGCTATAACTGGGACTCCACCGGATGGTCCCAAGATTGTGACGGAGTACGTAAGTGATCTTCAATACCAGCTAAATGAGGTACACAAGATGGTTCGGGAGAACAGCTTGAAAACCAGTACAAGCATGAAAACCCGATACGACAGGAAAGCCAATTCCAAGGGATTTGAAGAAGGAGCTCTAGTGTGGTTTCACAATCCGCAGAGGAAAAAGGGGAAGTCCCCTAAATTACAACCTCGCTGGGAAGGACCTTACACTGTTGTCACAAAGATTAACGACATCACTTACCGGATTAAGAAGGGTCCCCGCGGCAAGCTAAAAGTAGTACATGTAGACCGACTAGCAAAATACCACGGCAAGAATCATGCTCGGGACGAGCATGACTAAGGAGGGGGTAATGTTACGACTTTGAGTACCTATATCTCGAGAACAAAGCGTCGTACAGCAAAACCCCAAAAACGCATAAACAGGTATTAGGTCTACTATCGAACAGTGAAGAAAGTTCTCGAAAAATCGGTCATAAGAAAAACATCGATTTCTACCAGTAAACAAATTCGGGGTCCGCGGCGAGTACGTACCTATTTATAGCGTACATGTATAGGTTGTTTACATCGCGGGTCGCGAGCGGCTATTGTTTATGACTACATAAGCTGTACATAGGTGCGTAATAACATAAAGGAAGGTTCGGGACGGGTCTATTGTATTTGGTGGTTCGGGAAATTTCTAGAGAACCATGGGTGGCCGTATATAAGGCACGCGCCGAGCCGCGACTGGGCAGTTTATTTTCGTAAGTGAAACCGAAGCGATCTCTACCAAGCGACAACGAAGAATTATTTCGACGACTCAAGCGAAGATATTGGACTATAGTGATTGTGCATTGTGATTCGGACTCTGTGAAGTGGATTTTTGTGGAAGCTGACAATAAACGCCTTCTACGTTACCAACGGCATTTTCATTACCCACAGCGCGTAACAATATTTTTATTATTTATTTGTTAAATAATAATTATTAACATCTGCCAATTTATTATTGCTATTTCTTCGCATACCATTTCGTTTTCCTACACAGCTCTGCAATATTATCTAATGTGTTTTTAAGACGGAGAAAAAACGTGGCTAATAAAAATGAACTTACAATTTACAAATATTAATATCTACAAATTCTAAAAGAACAGTCTTCCTTACATCTGAACTCATAGTCACATCTACAATAACGCAATCAGTTACACCCTGTTGTCAAGGTTTCGATTAGTTCTAACTTTATAACATTCATTGATTGCCTAGAGACAGCGGTGCACTAGGTATTGCTGGGTTTTGTTTAGGTATTTACTATGTTGTCACTATTGTTAGCAATATGTCTCGTTGCGTCTCAAGGTGCGACGGATATAAGCTTTTTATTAGTGTTTTTATTTGCCTGCTTAATGGAAGAACGTGATGGTATAAAATGGATTATGAACCGTATCCGTAGTGCTTTTAATGTTTATTATCGACAACGTTTAAATTAACTAGTTAGAATCATCAAAAAATATAAATAAACGCCAATCATGTTAAAGTTAGAGGTATAAAAGTATCGTACATATATTTCGCGGATGGATTTTAATTGGTTATTCTAGTTCTGTAACTTGGTTTTTAAAGATGAGTTACGGTCTCCTGAAACTGTTCCAGAAAGGGACTAAAGACGAGCTTTATTCGCAGGGGTAGCGGGTGTAAGAGTGGAATCTTCAAGCAGCCCGAGTAGATGATAATAATGTCAATTGAGCGTAGCGGAAGATGCGAAAAAAGTCTGTGCTGTGGGTACACCATTTTAAGTACCAGAGCCTTTAGTCACAAATTACGTATCGGCGGCGGCGCGCCGAGACTTTAGTGTAAGTTTGTATACGTGCTAACGTTACTACGGCGTCCGAGTTAAAATTGGACAGATAGATCTTAACCTGAAAGAAATAAGGTCGATAATTAAATTCTTAACGCAAACGCGTTAGTAAAGTTTTCGCATGTGCAGACCTACACTAAGGCCTCAATACTTAGACTAGAGATAGGTACATAATGTATATAAGGGTGGTGCAGAAAGTGGGTCCTTGGGAGTTTTATTTAAATAAAAAAATAAGTAATTGGTGAGTAATGCGTAATTGCAGGTGGTAAAACTATTACGGTTCGCCCGGGGAAGTACCACCGCTGCACCCACTTCTGCCGTGAACCAACTCTATAGTGTTTCGGTGGAAAGGTGCAGTTGCTGGCCTTACATGAGGTGACCACCAGCCTCCGGAGTTGAAGCGCAACTGCATACGACCTCAGACAAGACTTACCTGTGCTTGCTTGAGGATGTATATAGATGTCTATGGGCTGCAGCGAACACTTAACACTACGTGGTATGCATGCTCGTCTGCCACTCCATTCAAATAAAAAAATGCAGGCATGGTGTTAAGTGATCCTTGCTGGCATGTCCTACACAGAACTTCAAGCAGAGTCGTTTGCTTGCGTTGTTTTGCTATTCCGGTTGTGCTGCGATTCTGGTGACTGATGTAAATGTCTGCGTGCGCAACATAGGTACCTCTGAACTTCATACAAAAGAGGTACTTCTAGGAAAAATGAGTTCGGTGATAGTATCTTTCTGGTCGAACCATGCCAATTCTACCACTTTTCGGGCCACATGATGATGATCAAGTAGCAGAAAATAGGTATTATAATAAAAAATAGCCATTGGCAATTTATTACCATAACACAACAGTAATTAGCATAAGCTTTATTGCAATTTGCAAGTTAATTCTTGTACAAAAGCGTGCAAATTAATCAATTAAGTGATTTATTGCGTCGAAGGGCGTTATGTACCAGTTGACCTTGAGGTCACTGATACAACCTTGATTATTCATTACCAACTATATGGCAGTTACAGCCATGACTAAGCAAGAAGTTGGTATCACGATAGAGGATACAGTATATCCTATACAGGTCCTTCTAGTGTTTATTTTTGTAGGTGGTAGAACTATTATGGTTAGCCCGGGGAAGTACCACCGCTGCACCCACTTCTGCCGTGAATCAATTCTATTGTGTTTCGGTGGAAAGGTGCAGTTGCCGGCTACTTACATGAGGCGACCACCAGCCTCCGGAGTAGCAGCGCAACTGCATACGACCTCAGACAAGACTTACCTATGCTTGCTTGAGGTTGTATGTAGATGTCCATGGGCTGCAGCGACCACTTAACACCACGTGGCCTGCATGCTCGTCTGCTACTCCATTCAAATAAACAAAACACATAAAAGAATACAAACAAAAACACAACAAATAAAAACAGTTATTCCGAGATTGATGTTAATGAGGACTCACCCTTTCAAAATAGGTTTTAATTGTTTTTTTTATTTTTTTTAATATTTTTTTTATTACAATACTTAAACTCCACAGACTTGGCATCCGTGCTTTTTTTTGCGTCAAGATATTTTGTTTGCTTTTTACTTTATTTTTCTTTTTTTTTTGTCACGATTAATTGCTCCAGATTCTTTTTTTATTTAGTGTGTTAGTATTTTTTTAAACTATTTTGTTATTGTTATTGTTAGTGATGTTAGTGTTTAGTCCCGGCGTGTGGTCCCGGGAGTTGTTTTAATGTTTCGTCAATGACCGTCATGTCCCAGTGGCTGATGTTTTAAAGGCACGTGATCTACGCAGCTAAGCCAAATGGGCTAGTTTCGATGTGAGACAGTCCCTGTAGCTTCGGGATTAAGAATAGAGCTACGGTATCCCCTGCCTGATCGTAAGAGGCGACTAGAAGGGGGCTTCCGGGGTTCGGGATAGTGTGAGTGGGAGCTTGATCCGCCCAGCCAGCAGCCCTAGAAAGGACGTGTGTGTGCGTGGCCGTACGCCGCATGCCGCCTTAAGCATCGGAAGGTGCAGGAGAGCATATCTGCTCTCCCGAAGATGGGCCCATTCTGGGTAGCTTTTGAAGGTCCCTCCCCCTCCGTTACTAAAAAAAAGGTTCGATGTGGGATGGGTGACCGCTATTGATATTTTTTATGCGCTCTTGTTAGTTTCGGAGGGCACATCAAGCCGTCGGTCCCAGTTGTTGCTGAGAGATAACAGTCGTTAAACCTTGTATTAGGCCTTAGGAGCGGTTTGAAAACATCCGACAGCATGTAGGCCACTTAGCCGCATGTGCACCATTCCATTCCGCATTTTAGTAGCATGGTGGAGTGATCTCGAGGCTTATTCCAAAAATAATGTGGAAAGACCAGTGCCCAGCAGTGGGTCCCTGGTATGATAGAGGTATCTTTGCCTATTCTCTTTAGATAAGTGCAGACATGCATGAGAAAAAATGTAGATATCATAATAATGTCATTATAATTTCTTGGCGATTGGAGATTTTTTTATTATAAAGTTAAAAAATCACGATAAAAATAAATTAATAATTTGCTAGGATTGAGAATTAAGAATAGAGCTACGGTATTCTAATATTAAACTGTTATAAACCTTTTTTTACTTATCACAATAAGGCCAAATACGTAAGCCACTCTCCACTAAACCTTGCGTTAAAAATTATAACTCTATATATAGACGTTGATATAGAAATCTTTGCTGATAATATAGGCCAGTTTAAGAAAAAGCTTTACTCTACGCTATAGATTGTATTGATTATTATCATCATAGTTTATGTATTTCATATAATATTATTTATATTTTTAGATATACATAATAATATATATTTTTCTATCCATTTTTTGTGTTGGTATTTTTCTATTTTTAATTTGGAACTTTGTAATTAAAGCACCTGACTGTATTAAGTTTACCATATATAATGTTGTGCAAACCAGTAATTTAAAAAAAGCCGATGAATAAGATTTTTGTTTTTTAATGTAATGTATGTACTAGTTGGTATGCCTTATCTAAATAAATAAATCCACAAAACATCAGTTGTCTAATACATTAAACAGCTTTTTCTCAAAACTATCATCATCATCATTATGTGTGGGTTGGTTCCGGTTTGCATAAATAGGTCCAATTATTCTTCTGTAATTTTAAGAAAGTATCTATCATTTTAGGCTTTCCTAGATTTTCCGATTCTACAGATTTACAGATTTATTACACTAACAGTCACACTAAACTGTTGTTGTAAAAAATACTGTGCCTGTTGATTGAGACAAAAAATTAACCAACGAATTGCTGACAAAGTAACCATAACATCCGGCCGTCTCATACGAACAATATGTAACAATAAAATGAGCTTTTAATTGGCAAATTGTCATCAATCAACATTAAACCAAGCCGCGGTTGATTTACGAGTCATTGTTTTTAATTAGTTCACTTGATGTTTATTAAAGTTTCCCATGTTCAATCAATCTGTGAAATATGACATCAGTGTGTTGCATTTTTTTCATACAATTCCATAGTTTGAGATTAACAGCAATTAAGGAATGTACCAATACATTTTTACTTCTTATTTAACAGTAAATATGAACAGAAAATTATTAACAATCTTTATTTTGGTCTATACAATATAAATAATGAATTTAAATGGACATTGATAGATTTATATAAAAAATAGGTTATCTTTTTCTACAGAGATAAGGCAAAATAGATTAAGATTGGCAATTGTAATGTTTCACCGAAAACCACAAACAATTACATACCAACGCAGCATTCATTTCTGTTTTGAATCTGTTTCAATAAAGTGCTATACGTACGTAGTTTCCGGCTACACCTACATGACGATATTATAAAAAAAAAAATATAAGCTGAGTCCAAAAACAGGTTAAACCTAACAATAATTTGAGTAATAAATCAACTATGGTATCGTAGGTAGACATACGTACGTACCCAAAAAACAAAACCCAAATTATTGAAAAAAAATTATGGTAATCGTAAATCTGTTATAAATAATAATCAGGAAGTAAAACCGGATTAACGACGAGTGATTTATTATTAAAAACAATAATAACAAGATTCTTCGCAACCTGTGTCTAAAACCTATTAACACCCATACTTTCACACCCATACATTTTATTTTTTGTAATAAAAAACAAGGAAGTTAATATACATATGACAAGATAATTTTATAAGTATGTAAGTTAAAAAAATAATTGGCTCGATGAAACATTATTAGCAAAAAATATCAAACCAAAAACATTTTCAAGTAAAATGTTGCCAAGACGAGAACGTGTAACTCGCAATGTCAAAAAGTTATAAGATCTCATGTTCAGCTAAGCTTCTAACTAACCCTAAGCCTAACTCTTTCAGGATTAACTTCACAATTCTACACTTTAGTCAAAATAACGTTTAAATAAATAAATAACGTTTCACACTCATAGTCCCACAGTAGGGTTATACCCTGTGTCGTGGGTACCATGGACACACACAAAGGCAGACAAACACCCAGACCGATAACAGAAATTTGAACTCTTCATTCAAATTTCTGTTTTAGAAAAGAAAAGAGGGGGCTTTTACCGTATGCGGTAAAAGCCCCCTCCAATTCTCTCTAGTTTGCTCTTTGTTTCGCTAGTCCTGGCCAAAGTTTCTGGCGGCATTTACAATAGCAAAGCAGTATACTCACATTTCACTGGAATTGACCTTTTCGCAAATGACCGGGAGCTGGCTTAGGGTGAGATGCGTCGCATTCAGCATGCAGGACTTGTCGCCGTAGTGCAGGTCGTCTGCCGTCACCTTCGACGTCGTACCTTTGAAAAGAGATGGCGTCATTTAACTTTACCACAGTACAAAGAAGTTCTTCACTGTACCACAATACAAAGAAGAACAAGAAAGAAGAACTTCTTTAGTCCAAACTTGCTAGAGTCCAGTCCAGTGGAAAACATTGTTACTTGAATAACATAGTACATACTCTAATATTTCAGCACTTTAATAAACCGTCGCTAAACACTATCGCTTTTTGTAGTGAGTTAATTTCGTTCCATTCAAGGCCGGCCAATGTCAGGGTTAGTGCAAAAACGCGGTTACGACTTACGAGGTAGGTGTATTACTTTAATTGATAGTTTTAACGTGTTTGGTAACAAAAAGGTTCTATTTTTACGCTGCTTTCCTGGTACTGGCACTTAATAATCGTAATAAAGTAGTATACTTAAAGTAGTACTGATGAAATAAATTTACGTTATAACTAGCGGCCGCCCGCGACTTCGTCCGCGTTGGCTTTAAATGTAGATTTTTTCTAAAATAAAAGTAGCCCAAGTTACTCCTCATTACATCAGCTACCTGCCAGTCAAAGTCCCGTCAAAATCGATCCAGCCGTTTCAGAGATAAGCCGAAACAAACAGACAGACAGACTGACAGACAGACACAAAAAATGTAAAAAATGGTATTTTGGCATATGTAGCAAATATGCGTATAAATGCATATTTATGATGTAGTAAAATGTAAAAAGCGGTTTTTTTAATATTACAAACAGACAATGCAATTTTATTAATTTGTAATAGATGAATTGAGAAACGTTTGCAAAAACAAGCTTTTATGCTAAAAGTGTTACTAAAACGAAAAAAATAATATCCATAAATAATATATATCATTTTATTACATCAAATTTTGAGATGAGAATGAAAAATTTCTTGCGCGATACAAGCTTTTGAATGCTTCTTTTAAAAAAAACTTATTTAAAAAAAATATTAATTAAAAAAGCATGATGTATTGTAAGTAGGCCTACTCCACGTAATGACCTATATTAGGTAATAGATAGTGGAATTAGGTAATTAAGCACCTAATAAGAATCACGTGCAACCTTTTTAGGTCAGTAGTCTAAGTCCCTGTAGCTTCGGGACTAATAATAGAGCTACGGTATCCCCTGCCTGATCGTAAAAGGCTACTAAAAGGGGGCTTCCGGGGTTGTGGGCGGTGAGAGTGGGAGCTCGATCCGTCCAGCCAGCAGCCACAGGTAAGACTGCGATGTGTGCGTGGCCGCATGTCGCCGTAAGCATCGGAAGGTGCAGGAGAGAACATCTGATGTGACATGTGACCTTCAAACCTTTGGCCTAGGCTGTGAAGGATAGGATTCATAATGCTACGATTATGTTGGAAATCGGTTTGAAAATCTTATATGGGTATACGAGGTTTTTACCTGCCACCTACCATTAAGGTAACTGGATGGTCCAAGGGAACGAATTTCCTTTTTGATCCGTAGAATTTTTGTCCTATCTTCGATAAGTACAATACCTTTCAGTTATAATATCCATTCACAATTAAATTCCCAATAAAAAAAATCATGTGTGTTTCCATGCTTCAGGGGGCAAGTTAAGCCGTCGGTTCCGATTGTTGTCGATAGATAACAGACGTTAAACCTTGGGACGCAAAAAGTGTTGCAGCCAATATCCATTCCCCCAGTCAAACGTCTCTACCTAGCCACTCTGAAATCGTTTTATCACTAAATAGTGGTACGAGTACTTCCCTTGTCAAGACACTTGCATTGCACTTCCCCTAGATATTCATCTCCGCTTGAAACTTAGTGACGCATTGAAAAGGTACCGAAGCTCACAAGGAAATAAGACATTGCATTTCAATCAGAAACTTTCAACACAGCTAGAGAAGTGATGGAAATTGTAGCTAAGGACTAAGGGCGCTATTTACTAATATCATATTCATTTTTCATTTATTTATTTTTTGTAGTTTGTACTTTTGTTTTTGTTTTAGTGGTAGAACGATTGCCGTGAATCAATTAGGCAGAATTATATGAGGCGACCATCACGGAGTAGCGGACCTGCATACGACCTCCAGCAAGACTTATTTATGATTTTTTTAAACGTTACACACTCATAGCCTCACAGTAAGGTAATTAATACCCTGTGTCGTGGGTACCATGGACACATACAAAGACAGGAACACAAACATTCAGACCGAGAACAGAAATTTAAACTCATCATTCTTTCTGTTTCGCCGGGAATCGAACCCGGGACCCTTCGATTGGCAGTCCGGCGTGATAACCATTGCGCCATGCGGGTCGACATTATGATTGCTTGAGGTTGTGTGTGAAGTCCATGGGCTGCAGCGACCACTTAACACCACGTGGCTCACATGCTCGTCAGGTACTCCATTCAAGTAAAAAAAACTCACACTTCGTAATTTTATTTCTAATCCCAACATTATTGAAATGCGCGGTTTTCAGTAGGTATGAAATTAGTGACCTTTCGGGTGTCCAGTTGAGAGAGAAAAGTGCCTATTTTTATTTCTTAATTGTTTGAAAACTGTTGCTTTCCATGGAGGAAAAAATACCAATCGGTAAAAGCTATAAATAATTTAATTTTATTCTTTTTATTACACGCTTTTTATTAGCTTCACCTGTATGTTTGTATGTTTGTAACCGACTTCTTTGGGCGCGATTTTGACCCACTTTAAACGGCCAGATTTCGTTTAAACTTTGTAGATTTATTGAGGACCGATGACAATACACTAATTTGATAAAATTATTCCATTTTTCAATTTGCAAAATATGATTTTTGTTAATTTATATAATTTTCTGGTTAACTTGAAAATTTGCATAGGGGTCAAGGGCCGATGACAATGCAATAATATGAGAATAAAAATCCAACTAAAAAATTAAAAATAAATAATGTAGTTTAAAAAACTAAAAAAACACGCTTTTGAGAAAATACGAACTAAAAACTAAAAAAATAAGAAGAAAATGTATATTACTGTAAATAAAGCGTGGGGTGGTTTTTAAGATACTATTGACACCATGCACCCCACGCTTTATTTACAGTAATATACATTTTCTTCTTATTTTTTTAGTTTTTAGTTCGTATTTTCTCAAAAGCGTGTTTTTTTAGTTTTTTAAACTACATTATTTTTTTCATCAATTAGATCCTCACGACGCTCAAATAAATCCGTCGTTAGCAACATGGAATCGTTTACTATAAGGATGTGCGTATTTGCACGTAGGTACTCATAAGATGAATTTAAATGATAATCACTAGATCCGCAAGTAAAATATTTAGGTTGCGTAATGTGGACTTGAAGTCCGGATATTAATGGTCTATTAGGTACTTTTTTCATAAGCTAAAGCTTATTACTTGGCTGCAACCCTTTTTGCGTCCCACTGCAGGGCAGGGGTCTCTCCCTCATATTGGGGGAGGCCTGAAGCTTACTCCAACACGCTGCTCCAATGCGGGTTGGTGGAGATGCGGGTTAGTGGCCAACCCGCTGTCGGATGTTTTCAAACCGCCCATAAGGCCTCCGACAAGATTTAACGACTGTTATCTATCGACAACAATCGGGATCGACGGCTTAACGTGCCCTCCGAAGCACGGAAACGCGCATATATTTTTTTGCCACTAGCGGTCACCTATCTCACACCCGACCGCACCCGTTTGGCTTAGTTGCATAGAATCGCTTTCGTAAAACTTTTTGCAACGGTTGTACTTAGAGGGAGTGCGGGAGACTTGCTCAGGTGGAAGAGTTGAAGTAAGTACTTTTAAAAACACATTATAAATTTTGCGCTTTTTGTCTTTATAAGAAGATCAGTGTGTGTTTATTTATAATGTAATTTCATTTAGTGGTTTTTTTTATACAGCTGTGATTAAAGCTGCAAAATTTTATTTTTATAATTATTTTTATCATATTATTATTATAATCCCTTTAAAAAGTAATGTTCAACTCTCCCCAGACTCAGGTTCAAGTGTCCCTTAGGGTGGGGAGAGTTGACTCATATTCCTTTTTCGTTCAAATATAGGTATATAAGTTATATAACATATTGCAGTACTTAAATATCGAAATTTATTGTTAATTATTGTTAATTATTATTATTAATAATAACGCTTCACACTCATAGCCCCACAGTAGGGTACATATACCCTGTGTCGTGGATACCATGGACACACAAAGACAGCAACACAAACATCCAGTCCGATAACAGAAAAAAACTCATCATTCAAATTTCTGCTTCGCCGGGAATCGAACCCGGGACCCTCCGGTATGGTAACCATTACGCCACGCGGGTCATCATAACTGAATCTCTAAGCTTCAGTTATAAGAAAATACGATAAGCGGTTCAACTCTCCCGAATTCCCCCTACCCTTTTTAACCACGAGAGTTCTACCACACCTCACCAAGAAAGTTGACAAAAACTTACCTATTAGGTAGTGGCCAAGTTCGCCCAGGATGTAGCCGACGGATACGAGGCCCAGCACGTACCACTTGTACATGCTCTGGAGCTTCAACCAAATGCCTCCTTGGAACATCTTTGATTATTCTGTAACAAACAAACAATCGATCTAAGTATGTTGGTCATCAAGGTGTAGGTATCCCTGTGTTCTGGAATTAAATAGGGCTTAGGAACATCTGTTGTTATCTATTGTTGGTGAATAAACGAGAGCTTTCGCGGTTTTAATGGGAAGATAGGATTCCGGGAATTCAAATTATTTGGGATGGAAATATACATTTTTATTCTCTTTAGGTAAGGCTTAGGTAATCCATGGTAAGAATAAATAACATCATCTCAGGTCCTTTTAAACCGCAAAAAGGGGTCAGGCAGGGATGCATACTATCCCCGATACTCTTCAACATATATGGAGAACATATAATGAGAAGGGCTCTAGAAGGGTGGGAGGGAGGCATCTCTATTGGAGGCAATAAGATCAGCAACCTGAGATATGCGGACGACACTACTCTTTTTGCATCGTCGGAGAAAGAACTCGCAGAGCTATTCCGAAGAGTAGAGCATGAGAGTAGCTTGGTAGGACTTACAATCAACAGGTCGAAAACAAAAATTATGATAGTCGACAGAACCGGCCAACTCTCAAGAACTGGAGAACTATCGGATATAGAGGTGGTTAAAGAGTTTCTCTACCTTGGGTCGTTACTGTCTGACCAGGGAGGGAGCATACGAGAGATCAGAAGACGGATCCAGATGTCGAAGTCAGCAATGACTCAACTCACGCGCTTATGGCAAGACAGGAGGATCTCAACTAAGACCAAGATGAGATTAGTTCGAACTCTGGTTTTTTCTATCTTCCTCTATGGCGCGGAATCATGGACAATACGACTTACGGAAAGGAAAATAATTGATGCCTTCGAGATGTGGTGTTGGAGACGGATGCTCCGCATACCATGGACCGCCAAAAGAACAAATAAGTCTATACTGGAACAGCTTGAGGTTAAGACAAGACTATCAACAATCTGCTTCCAAAGGATTTTGGGCTATTTTGGTCACATTGCTCGCCGCCAACCGGATAATCTTGACAAGTTGGTTGTGGTGGGCAAAGTAGAGGGCAAGAGACCCCGCGGCCGATCTCCTAGCCGTTGGTGTGATCAAGTTACAACCATCACTGGACTCCCTGTTGTAACCGCCCTAAGAACAGCCGAGAACCGAATGAAGTGGAAAAAACTAGTGCAAGAAGCTACGAGGCGCTTTCAGGGACACGACCTTCAGAATTGAAGATAACGACCAAGAAGATTCTCTTTAGGAATCTTTTTATTAAATTTCTTTTTTTTATAAGTTCTTTATTGTTATGAAATTATAATAAATACCTTTTATCTTGAATCGTTTAAATCATTTTTTAATTGTATTGTACTAATGAACGCTTTTAACATTATTTCGGATCGCATGAATAGCCCCTTTTTAGTAACCATATTGTATTTCTATTTTTCACAATTTTCAACATATTGCTTAGACTTTAAGATCCAGAAGAACTTCCATATACATTACCTTTTCATTCCGTCATTGACGTTTTTGAAGGACACAGATCACCATCATCGTTAAGATAATAATAAAGTAAAAAGTGTTTAAAGTTTAGATTTTTTCAAAAGGCCTACGAATCTCACACGAAGGAAACAGAAAGACTAGTTTGGTAATAATTAACAACGAGTAACAAAGGTGTAAACACGTAAGAACAAAGAACAGCTGTGCTCAAGCGGAATCGCCATATAGCCGGTAAGGTCGGCAAATCGAGTGATCAAATGCTAATTTTGCTCTACACTGCAAATAACAACTACTTAACAAGCAAATGGGCTTGTAAACAAAAGTTAGGAAAATGAAATAATCTAATTTCCTATATAAAATTCTCGTGTAACAAACCTCGTCCCAAACGCTTCGACCGATTCTATTGAAATTTTGTGAGTATGTATATTCCGCGAATTTATTATTTATTCTGAGAGAAAAATACCAAATTTTTTTCAAGAAAGAGTGCGTCGTTCCAGCTGAGGCATTTTACAGTGGATTAGCATGGGTTTCGTCAAGAAAGCTATAAAAAAGCTCATCTTCAAAGCCGGCAATGCTCAGATGACAGTTGTCTGTGTCCATAGGTGACGGTGCCGTGCCTTTTTGTTTGATTAATTTATGTATAAAAAAGCGTAATACACGATGACTAGAAAAGTAAAAAATTTACACAAAGATTTTACTTCAGACATTGCGGAACCAAAATAAGGTTGGAATTTGGCATGCCGCAAATTAAGTGATAGAATGCCAATTCTATGTAACCAGCCGGCCTTGAAGCAGAGTAAGCCACCCCGGGCAGTGACAAATTAAGCACTCAGTCATGTGATATAAATTATATCATTTGATTTTAAATTAAAATGGTAAATGGTGTACAAGGATATCCGGTGATAGAATGGACAGTTTGATTGAGATAAATTCCAGTTTGTGATTTGCTAATGAATAAATTAGAAATATCATCAAATTATTATTAACGACAGGATTTCGTCACATAATACAGTAGCACAAAGCGAAACATGGCAGTCGAGTGTAGGGTTATTATATGGGTGTCCCCTAATAGTAAATACATATTATTATAATGCGCGTTTTCCAGGCTCGAACGCAGCCTTCAATTTGGGAGGGTGGGTCACTAAGAAATTTGGGGGAGGTGTCCCAAATATGCTTGTTTCGCCTTCCATCTATACATGATGTCCCCTGTGACTCCCCCCCTGTTCGGAAGGCACGATAGCTTGTTAAGTCGTGTCGTGCCTGGTTGTTTTCGATAGATAGCAGTCGGTGAATTTTTTGGGGACCTAATGTTCGAAAACATCCAACGGCGGGTTAGCCACTAACCCATTGGAGCATCATCCCAAGCCGTATTGGAGCAGTAAAGTGGAGTTTGCTCCAGACTACGCTAATCAAAGGACATCGACCCGTGCTCAGCAGAAGAATGCTGTAATATAACCCTCTTTGGGTTATAGTCAATGCAGTGACTGGTAATATTTAAGAAAATTCTGTATCTACTTTTCGATGAGCTCCAAGATTAAACGCTTGGATAAATTTGCTCATCCCTTTTTAGGGACTAACTAAGGTTTTGTTAAAAATAGATCCATAGAGTGCTAAATATACCTATTACGTATCGAGACAAAAGTGGATCTAGGTAGGTTATTCGTAAGTCCCTGTAGCTTTGAGATTAAGAATAGAGCTACGGTATCCCCTGCCTGATCGTAGGAGACGACTAAAAGAGACCTTTCGGGGATGTCGGCGGTGAGAGTGGGAGCTCGATCCGTCCAGCCAGCAGCCTCGGGAAGGATGGCAGTGTGTGCGTGGCCTCATGCCGTCGTAAACATCGGAAGGTGGAGCACGTCTGCTCTCCCGAAGATGGGCCGCAGTCATTCTTTGCTATTCAAACTTAAATGTAGAAACTACAATAGTATAGTACCTAAGTATAGGTAGCTACTTAGTCGTAGTAGAGAGAGCTAGAAATTTATTTATCGTGGTGATTTTCTTTTTGCTTATCACCGGACTACAAAAAACTGGGCAATGGCGAATAGACCGAATATAGACTTATACTGTAGCGCGCATGGCTCGGCGTTTAGCATAGAATGCAAGCAATCTATGCGACTAAGCCAAACGGGCGCGGTCAGTTGTAAGATGGGTGACCGCTAGTGGCAAAAAATTTCATGTGCGTTTCCGTGCTTCGGAGGGCACGTTAAGCCGTCGGTCCCGGTTGTTAGATATCGTTAGGTAACGTCGTTAAACCTTGTCAGAGGCCTTATGGGCGGTTTGAAAACATCCGACACCGGCAGAGTGGTAACCACCACGGTCTCTGACGCGACCGATACCGGGTAAAATCCTCGGCGCGCACCTCTGACAAAGATTTTGTAATGTACGTATTTTATCGCTGCTCCACGGTGATGGAAAATAATAATGATATTTAATTGATTATGATGTTCTCCATTGCCATGCATGCCAGTGGCGGATTTATATTTTTTATGAGTGTAGGCCACTTTATTTCCTCCGCCCCATGTACATACTAAGGAAAGCGGAGGTTACTACGTTGCCACTGCCGTCCGCCCGCCTCGCTGCTCTCATCTATCACTCACACGATAATATAGGTTTCGATAGGAATGAGTTTCTATAGGGATTTTCTTAAAGTATAAAAAACTATGAGAAAACCAGTAAACGTGTTTGACTTTTAACCTCTGAAATCGAAGGACCCTCCTCTGAAATCTGCCGCCCCTAGGACGCTGCCGCCCCTAGGCCGCGGCATATACGGCCTATTTATAAATCCAGGACTGGTGCATGCCTGAGTGAAATTCATAATTTCTCGAAAGCATGAAGTCTACCAATCCGCACTTGGCCAGCGTGGTAGACTATGGTTGACATCCCTCTCACTTGTGAGGGGAGACCTGTGCCCAGTAGTGGGACATGAAAAAAAAGGTTGAAAAAAGAGCATTAAAGCGTAAGAAACTCCAACAGCATTGATATATTATATAAGGAGACCAGCATGAATGGTTGCCCAAGGCAAGACCAATCTTATTTTCTTTATTAAGTTTTTTCTCGGACAATAATTTAGACAATTTAGCTGCCAGAGAAGTTCAGTTTTGCCGTTGACCTGAATGCAAGACAATGGCGTGCCATTGTCGTGTCAGGAGTAAGTACACGCGACTGTTATTATCTATATCTCTCTGTTTGTTAATGATTTTTGAAGTGAAAACTTCTTTAGCGGCGTTGTGCCCTTTTTTTGGGATGGGTAAAAAATGTTAAACTCGCGTCAGGATACGTGGCCTGATCGAAAATTCGTAAGACGGAGGGGTGACAGCTGATGACGGCTCGACTGTCTATACTTGTAAAATTCGTTTATATCAAGTATTTAAAATATGGACATTGAACAAAGTGCATCTACTTATTAATGAAAAAAGTGACGAAGAAATAGTGAAAGAAAATGAGTGAGTACTTTATAAAAATACTAGATGAAAACCTACTGAAAATACTAGATGAAAAAGAATACTGATAATAAAAGCAAATCGTGCGAAATTATTCCCTAACCATTCTAAAATAACACAAATATCAAAAACTTCTGCCGGCACTACTGCAGTGCAACCCATTGTTTTTTTATTTTCTTGCTTGGTGCGAATTATTATGATGATCTGTATAGTTCTTTGTATGATTGTATGATGAGAACATCAAAACTTCCGCACTTTCTAAAGTGTCATTTATTTTTAAATTTTGCATCGGTTTCAAAATTTACTAGTAAATCGGAGTTATTTGAATTTTGATTTAAAGATGTAGCAGGATGTGCTGATAACGAATAAATGCCCGCATCCTTCAAGCGCAGGTAATAGTAAAAAAACTAATACGACTTTACATAATAACGTGGAAAATTATGGTCATACTGTTTTTTCTAGATTTGACCTTCAAAATGAAAAAATGCAGGTAATTTGCTGGATACATTCGTTATTAGCACGTCCAAATACATGCTTTAAGTAACATTCAAAACTCACAGTCGGTCATAAGCATTTCTACTGCAGAAATCAGTCAAAATTAGTAGTGACTATATTTTTTTTCTTTCATTAATGGCATCACATTTGTACCTAATATTGCCATTGTCAAATGACTATTTCTATCCATTTTTTGTCCATTTCGTTGAAGTCAGGCGATACAGTAATAGTTTGACTATTAATTGACTGATTACTAACTAATATAATTATTTATATGTATGTATTGGTATGTATGTTGTATTAATATTTATATATATTAGTATTTAGTTATTTATGATAATATGTATTTGCATATGTATTTTATGTATTATAATACAATATATATATATATGTATATACAGGGTGTCCCAAGAAGTAGTGATATACTGAAGCTGGGAGGTAGAGGACCTAGAGGGCTATCTGAATCACCCCCATCTATGTTCGGCGATTTTTCGTATTTTCGGAGTTATGACTTTTTTTTAATTTTTCACCTATCGCCGATTACGATGAGATTTTTATTTATGGTGACGTGAATTATTGCGGTAGATGCTTGATTTTTTTTATGTGCTAAGCTGATAGATAGGCCAATTCAGTATGGTAATATTTACTATCGTTAGATCTTTGAATAGAATTTAAAAAAAAAATTAATGCCAAGTAAGATAAAATTACCCAGTATGTACACAACTTCAAGGGCCCTTAAAAAAATAAAATCACACAAAAAAAATACAGTTTGGCTTTTAAAAACTTGCTCTATTTATCAGGTAGCTACCATGAAAATTTCATTTTATTATTCATAAGGCATCAATCAAAAAATTGAAATCTAAATGTGGTAAGTGCAAAATTTTTACTACGCAGAAATGCATTACTATTACGGTTATGCTAGGGGGAATGCGGCGGAAGCTTCAAGGCTGTACCGGTGCTATGTGGAATGAAGAGGCGGGCCTCAACCTGAAACGTTTCCTGACTATCGCATGATATTAAGAGTACATAATGCGTATTTGGAAGGTCGCATACCGGGTACCAGATCAGGCCGTATGGCCATTATGCCGGATCCTGATGTAGTAGATGCAGTTGTTGAAGAAGTAGAAAGAGACCCGTCGACCAGTGTGAGAGCTATGGAACGTCGCACCGGGCTTTCTTAATCTCAGGTACACCGTACACTACAGAGCGTAGATTATCATCCGTTTCACATTAGAAAAGTGCAACAGTTGAAACCGGAAGATTACAATCGGCGAATTGAATTCTGTCAGGAAATGCTGAGACAAGCTGAAAATGATTTTTTTTAACCAAATCTTGTGGACGGATGAATCCCACTTTAGACGCAATGGGATTTTTAACATGCACAATTCTCACTCATGGGCAATTGAAAATCCGAATTTAAAAAGGAAATCGACATTCCAAGAACACTTTAGTGTTAACCTTTGGTCTGGCATACTTAACGGTCAGCTAATCGGGCCCTTTCAGCTGCCAGACCGGTTGGGTGGCAATCACCTTTTAAATTTTCTACGCGTCGATTTGCCCCTGCTATTAAAATATGTGGACTTGGAGACACGCAGAAGCATAGTACTGCAATGTGATGGTGCACCATGCCATTTTGCCTTGGACGTGAGAAACTATTTAAATCAAAGATACCCTGAAATATGGATTGTTCGTTGCGGCCGGGGTTTCGCCTGCCTTATAGCCTGGCCTCCACGGTCCCCCGACCTAAACCCCATTGATTTTTTTGTATGGGGATACTACAAAGACCTCGTCTACTCGAGAGAATGCCGCAATTTGGACGAGAAAACCCGGAAATTGAGAGCAGCAGAAGAAACCATTAAAAATAATAGAATGGCATTCAGACGTTTACAAGACAACTTTTTCCGGCAATGTCGCACTTGCATTGAGCAACAGGGGGGCCATTTTGAAAATTTCTTGTAATTAAACACCTTGTAATTGGTTTAAGTTTGTTTGCATTAATCATCATGTTAATTAAAATTTTGCACTTACCACATTTAGATTTCAATTTTTTGATTGAAGCCTTATGAATAATAAAATTAAATTTTCAGAGTAGCTACCTGATAAATAGAGCAAGTTTTTAAAAGCCAAACTGTAATTTTTTTTGTGTGATTTTATTTTTTTAAGGGCCCTTGAAGTTGTGTACATACTGGGTAATTTTATGTTTCTTGGCATTAAATTTTTTTTTAAATTCCATTCAAAGATCTAACGATAGTAAATATTGCCATACTGAATTGGCCTATCTATCAGCTTAGCACATAAAAAAAATCAAGCATCTACCGCAATAATTCACGTCACCATAAATAAAAATCTCATCGTACTCGGCGATAGGTGAAAAATAAAAAAAAAGTCATAACTCCGAAAATACGAAAAATCGCGGAACATACCTACATGGGGGTGATTCAGATAGCCCTCTAGGTCCTCTACCTCCCAGCTTCAGTATATCACTACTTCTTGGGACATCCTGTATATAATTTTAACGTAGTATGCGCCTGCCACAAGTTTTCTCTTATCACCCAGGGTTGGCTGGGAGAGAATGCCATTAGGCATTAAGCACACTCTTGTATCCTTAGATTAAGGTTTTACTATAACTTTTAAATAAATAAATAACGACTAATTAGTTGTCACTGTTGTTAGTAATTAGTCAGTCCACCCTATTTGTTATCCCAGTAAAGCGATGGCCGCTAACGTGTCCGATAAAGTTTTGGAGGCAAGTGGGCAAAACACGTTTTCGCACTACTATTTTTACTTCAACACTCACTGAACTCTAATACCATATCAATCAAATACACCAAGAAAATTAAAATAAATAAGAATACGACATGCCTTTTTCAACTTTCCGCCAAAACTCCTAAACAATTTTGCCTTGAACTTCACCACAGATTACATAAAGCGAGCGTGTTACTTTTAATTTAGATCGATCGGTCAACGGATAAGACGTACAAACAGCCAAATTCCAATTCGTAATTATTGGCTATAAAAATAAAAATTACGTATTTTTGTTTTGATTTGACTCAGTTTTTTATTATGGTCAACACATAGCGTTAATTTCGGATTTTAATTGATTTATTACAATAACCGATGTTGATATTGTTCTTACTGAAACTGCCATGTGCCGTAGTGTTTAATTTCTCTATGGTGCATTATGAGATTATGACCCCTGTCGTAGGTTTTATTGACGCACATAAAAAGGCAGTTAAGCCAATTTGATATAAATAAAACTAGTAATAAACTGCCTTTATTGTCTGTGTGCATTTATGTCTGTGTACTTATTTCTATCATTTTCCTATTATTTTTATGAGCATATTACCTGTTTCGTAAGCTGATTGCCGATTAGCGGATTAGTAGACATGTGCTCGAGACATTATAAGTTTCTTTTAGGTATACATGGCGATGGAAAACATCGAAATTAATTAAATATCACGATACTTTCCCTCACCATGCAGCAGCGATAACAAAATCAGAGCTGCGTGAATTTGAACTAAGGACCTCCGCTTTTGAAATCGGTGTTTTAATCACTCGGCTTTTTCAGCTTGCTTCCGATCTTATCCTAAAAAAACTGAAAATGGTCGCAAAAAAAGAGAAAATACTTAGTACTTATGCACAATACCTGATCCAACTATGCATTCGTTAAGTACTATCTACGAACAAACCAATACCTATTCTACCCCTTATGTATTGTATATAAGTATTGTTTTTGCCCATCTACGTAATAAAATAACTGGTTGCTGAACCTAAGAAACTAAGGTAGGTAAGAATAAAAACCGATAATTAAGAAACTTTAATTAAAATTTAAACTCTAGCTATATGGATAAAAAATTTGTTAGAGTGCATAAGAAACAAGAAAAGTTATCAACAACTTTTCTTGTTAATGGATTAACTTTAATTAAATAAGCACTTACAGTTTATTTACGCAACTGTGATGTTATTAATTACTTAGGTATGTTGTCATTACTTAGTCTTGATAGAAACAGTAGGTATATAAATTCTCATTCTTAGGGCTGTTTCTAATAAATTAAAGATAGAAAAATAAAAGCGTGTTACTTTTTCATGGAACATTGAAAAACATTTAGCATATTGCATCTTCATTTCTTTTGCAATCGCAATGTAACACGCTTTTATTTATAAAATTATCAAGTTTAAATTATTTTTAACTTGTTTGTTCTTTTAAGGGTTCCGTACCTCGAAAGAAAAAATCGGAACCCCTATAGGACCATTTTGTTGTCATAAATAGGTCCAATTTTAAATTATAAAAAAGTATTTTTAGCGATAATCAACTTAAACATAATATACTAAAAATACGACTCTTCCTGACGTCTATTGGCGAGTATTAATAATATTGTGGCATAGAACGCCGTTATGTGTCGATTAGAAAGAGCTCTATAAAAATTGTATTAACTGAATTAAATCTACCTTGGCCGAATGGTTACGTGGACTGACTGAGGAACTAGAGGCTCGGGTTCAAACCTCCATCAAAACTATATTGCGTTATTTTTTTTATTTTTTGTGAAAAACTCAAAATGGTCGCAAAAAAAGAGAAAATAGTACTTATGCACAATACCTGATCCTATGCATTCGTTAAGTACTATCTACGAACAAACCAATACCTATTCTACCCCTTATGTATTGTATATAAGTATTGTTTTTGCTCATGTACGTAATAAAATAACTGGTTGTTGAACCTAAGAAACTAAGGTAGGTAAGAATAAAAACCGATAATTAAGAAACTTTAATTAAAATTTAAACTCTAGCTATATGGATAAAAATTTTGTTAGAGTGCATAAGAAACAAGAAAAGTTATCAACAACTTTTCTTGTTAATGGATTAACTTTAATTAAATAAGCACTTACAGTTTATTTACGCAACTGTGATGTTATTAATTACTTAGGTATGTTGTCATTACTTAGTCTTGATAGAAACAGTAGGTATATAAATTCTCATTCTTAGGGCTGTTTCTAATAAATTAAAGATAGAAAAATAAAAGCATGTTACTTTTTCATGGAACATTGAAAAACATTTAGCATATTACATCTTCATTTCTTTTGCAATCACAATGTAACACGCTTTTATTTATAAAATTATCAAGTTTAAATTATTTTTAACTTTTTTGTTCTTTTTAGGGTTCCGTACCTCGAAAGAAAAAATCGGAACCCCTATAGGACCATTTTGTTGTCATAAATAGGTCCAATTTTAAATTATAAAAAAGTATTTTTAGCGATAATCAACTTATACATATTATACTAAAAATACGACTCTTCCTGACGTCTATTGGCGAGTATTAATAATATTGTGGCATAGAACGCCGTCATGTGTCGATTAGAAAGAGCTCTATAAAAATTGTATTAACTGAATTAAATCTACCTTGGCCGAATGGTTACGTGGATTGACTGAGGAACTAGAGGCTCGGGTTCAAACCTCCATCAAAACTATATTGCGTTATTTTTTTTATTTTTTGTTTTTATATTTTATTGAGAGCTATTTCAGATGGCGTTATTAAGTAACACTAAGCAAATGAGTGTTTCGTTTGCAATGAAACCAAGAAAATAAACTGTTTTTATCCGAGCAACGCTCGGTCGTCCAGGTACTGTTGTATTAATTAATATGCCCGTGAATTTCACACCTATGTGCTTTCCGTCAGTGCAACCGACCGTGATGAAGGTTAAAAATTAATTTTAAATAAAAATTCAAAAACGATTTCAAAAACTGAAAATTAATAATAATTCTTGCCTGATACTTTTTCTTGTAACGCATAAAGCAATTGTGAACCTTTCGTTCTGAATCGGCAGACTTCAAAATAGTTTTACATTCATCTAAAATGTAAAACTATTTTACATTTATTGTAATGTGCCCCGCGGTTTCACCCGCATTAGAGAGGATCATTAGCATAAAGTGAAGTCCCTTCTGAAGTACCGTGGACCGGCTTTTTTGTAGGACTATATAAGATAAACATTAACATCATACATTACATAGGTGTACCTCTAGCGGTTTTGGCGGCGCATGCCAGAATAGCTCGCAGATGGTAGATTTGTTCCTACTTACTTGACACTTATCGTCATATTTTGGACAATTCACACAATATCTTTATAAATTGTAGCCTATATGTTATTCTGATGTATAAGCTATATTGTGGTAAAGTTTCATTCAAATCCATTCAGTAGTTTTAACGTGAAAGAGTAACAAACATCCATACATCCATACATCCATACATCCATACATCCATACTTACAAACTTTCGCCTTTATAATAGTAGTAGGATTTATTTACGTATTATACTTATATAATAAAGTCATTTATTTACGTACTATGTAAGTATAATACGCAAATAAATGACTTTTTACGTTTTGAAGTCGGTCTTAAAATTTTGATCAACATTAATTTATTTTACACATGTTTAGTGTTGGTGGTTTAAAATATTCTTTTCTTTTTAATTCATTAAATAAGACGACTGACAATTAATACTTACTATTACCTAATGCTTAACTCAATCTAAAATTCTCGTGGAAATTACAGGGGCTATATTCTCAGCGTGACTGTCCGAAGTAATGTGTATTTTCGAGAGAGTTTTGCTTGATTGATTTTGCAAAAGTTTAAAGAATAGTGAACAATATCATGTCTTAAATAGCTTCATATTCTCGATATATTTATTATAAAGGTAAGTAAAAGTCAAGAATGCTCAAAAATATTCGAATCTTCGGATCGTCGCGCTTAGAGTATTCCTCCTCTTATTGATAAAACGTATTTTATCAGTAAAATTCAGTTAGTAAATCTAAGCACAATAAATTAACTTTACTCGATTCTCTTATTTGACTTATCTTTTTTAAACAATATAAGCTACTATTCTTTCACTGTGAGTAATAAAGATCACTTCGGAGGATTCTGTCTTTCTAAAGTTAGCGTTTAGTTGTAACAGAGAAGATTGTTTTTCGAAAAATTGTTATTTAAAAAATATTTCACCTGAACGTTTACAGAATATATTATTATGACTCCTTCAAACAAAAGGGGTAAAAATAGAATCCATGGAAAATTTTACTAAATTTTCACACGATTAACGATCGATAAAGTTAAAATGAAACAGTTTGCGGTTTTAAAATCTTATAAAAGAGATTATCGAAGCTTAAAATCTGAATGCCAAACAATAGTACCAGGCCGTTTCAGACACTGAAAAAAAAACTGCCCACTCAGCCGTCGCAAGCAAACCCTGGGACTGGAACGAAGCTGTCACGAAATTATCATGTCATTTTCATTGTGGTTAGCAACTGAAGCATGTAATTTATAAGCCTCTTTTTGTTACAAATAAATTAGGTACAATTATAGCAACCAATATTTCTAGTAGATCATTGAAAACGACCTCAATTATTCATGCGTATGATTAATATTGTACTGCAGTTTTTAACAAAAAAAATCGCAAGATGACCTTTTAAGGATCGCTCGTTACTTATTGGTATGGAAAAAAATTGTTACGAAGCTGTTTTTTTTGTTTGAAAAACTATGTGTTAATTGACCACTTCTTCGAGCCCTGTTTCCTGTCCTGATAGAAATATTGAGTTCGTAATGACCTGGTTACTATGCCGGACTGACATTTGAAGCGTCCTGGGTTGGATTTCCAGCGAGGCAGTTTCATTGATGCGTTTAATTTTCTTTTCTTGGCATGGGTGTTTATTTATTTTTTTATTTATTTATTTCTGTGAAACACCTTAAAATAAGAGTCACAAAGGGTAAAACTTAATGCCAATTGGCATTGTCTACCAGTCCACCCTGGGTGATGTTGAGAATGCGAGGAAGGCTTTAGTAGTCCACAGGCTATTACAAAGAAAAAATGTTTTGAATTTATAATAAAGTCATAAAAATACATGTATACTTATATACTTTATCAATACATATAAATATATATACATATAAAATACATACATATACTATAATATATACATACATATATATATATATATATATATATATATATATACATATATAAATACATAATACGTATAGTAAGATACAGATAGGTGATGACTCTTAATGACACAATATTTAAATGGTAGTAGTGATACTCAACAAATACTCCCTGACCAATTTTTTGAAAGCCAATTTACTAGGTGCCTTCCTGATATCTTCAGTTTTTCGTCCGTTCGGTGTTTGTGTCCATAGTCTTAATAAATGTGTCCATGGTACTCATGGCGTAGTACTATTATGCTGTGGCATTCAGTAGCACCGCAACGAACATCTCTTTTGAGGCTGCTTGCTTCATTGAATAGCATCTCGTAGTCTTTTGAAAGTCATATAATAATATCTTCTCCTTACCTACTTCATCTGGAGTTTACAAAGGAATTTTGTGCCTTTGTCTTACTTACTGTCGTTGCTATGTCTTACTGTCGTAGGTACCTATTTGTGGTGTTATTGACCGGTAACAATTTTATTTAGCAAATGTAATAAAAAAAATAACGTTTCATACTCATAGTGCCACAGTAAGGTAGATATACCCTGTGTCGTGGGTACCATCACACACAAAGACAGAAACACAAACGCCCAGACCGAGAACAGAAATTTTAAACTCATCATTCAAGTTTCTGCTTCGCCGGAAATCGAACCCGGGACCCTCCGATCGACAGTCTGGCATGGTAACCATTATGCCACACGGGTTGTCCAATTGAGAATACAGTTTTTTATATAACCTACGCTAATGTCATTTACTATTTGCTTCAGATTACACAATTTTCAAAATAATAATATATTAATAAATAATAATATAAAATAATAGCATTAAGTATATCACATCTGAACATGTGCAGACAATAGGTAAATATAACTTTTTAAAGTAACAAAAACCTCGGTGTTAAAATAAAAGTGCAATTTAAGTTGTATTATTGAGGAAACGACTCTGTAGAACGCTACACAGCTATAAGAAGATAATATTAACACGTTTTTATAACAACGTTTATGTAGATGTCTCATTAATTTAACAAAAATACAACAATACTGTGTGAAAAACTAAATTACATGATATATAAAGTTATTTTATAGCAAGACTAGCTGACCCCGCGAATCCCGTACAGCCTATGTATGAGGTGGACCACATCTGTGCCAATTTTCATTCTGATCCGTTCAGGCGATCTTGCGTAATTAAGCAACTAATATTCATTCAAATTATTGCATTTATAACATTACCTAATTAAGAGATTATAATAATTTTGAGCTTCTTGGGAATGTATGCGTGATTTCTGCAAATTATTGACCGACATGCTCCAGGCATCACCAGTTACTGTAGTAGATCAGTACCGTAGAAGATTTTTCCTTTTCTCTGTCGTGTCCGTAAATTCTAACATTTCGGGAACATTTATGGCATATCAGATCGTTCTTCCTTTCACGAATTTACAAGATTACCGTAGTCATTGATGACATAAAGCTTCTGAATGAATAATATAATAATAAATAGTACTACTTAGAATATCTTCAGTCTTATCCAATATTGAGGCCCGAAAATTCACAAAGTTTCGTTATCAGGCGTATAGAATAGGTCCTCAGAGTAGGAGCGGAAAGGGTTCCAGCGAAAAATCAATTTTTTTTAGAAATAATGTATAAACAAACGTTTTACTAAACAAAGTGACAGCTATAGTAGGTATTGTCTAAATTATTAACACTAATATTTTGCGTTATTAAACTGTTTGCCGCAAGAAGTGCTCAAGAAATAATACGATGTTGTAAACATGTTATCTTGATTCTTATTCTTAAATTGTATCCACTTAGGTTCGCCGTGGTTTGCGAACGCGCCCGCTCCGCAAACCAAACATAATGGATACGTCGTGTTCGCGGAGCGCGACTGGAGCACGATCGGAGCACGGCGGAGCGCTCGGGAAGCGGTTTTTTGCGCGATCTCAAAGGGGAGCGCAGTTTCACAGTACAGGAGCACTGATGTTGCAGCCTAAGTGTGTACACTGTACACGTTCACGTTCGCGGAGCACACAGTGTTCGCAAACCACGGCGAACCTAAGTGGATACCCGGCTTATGTTCGTTTATAATTATGAACGGAAGATTTACTTATTTTTTTATAAATCCAATCATTGTTTATTCATACATAGGCTTAATATAATAGTAAGTAATCCTTATAGTATTAAATCCGCCCTTGTTCCTGTACATAATAAACCTATTAGCTACCTATATCGGCTATACCCATAAGCAAACGGGTCATTTTCTAAGAAGTTGTCGGGTTCCAAAATTGTTATGAAAATATTTAAATTTATTTTTATTTTATAATTTGAACATTTAGTTAAAACATGAGCTTCAAAAAACATAAATACTATCGTAAATTTAAAAGATACTTATTTAATTATTTTTTTTACTTTCGACAAGGTGCAAATACTTATCCATTCCGTGACGAGATATTTATTAAATTTTACTAAATAAAGTACAGAAATAAGTATTTGTACTAAGTATATATTTTTATTTCAAAAATGACATTCTATGCAAAATATATAGAAAAATAGATTCCTATAATTGTAATAACCTATTTTCTGATAAATTTTCTCTCCATTTCGTTACTCCATGGCAAAAACAGTACTACAAAACTTATCATAATTTCTTATAATTAAACTTCAAAGAGGTAACTTCTTAATAGTGTTAACATAATAACAAATTATATATATTTAGTTATTTATAAACGATATAATATTAGCTTTTATAACTGAAATAATCATTATAAACGTAGCCACGTTTTGATTGTCTTTGTACCTACATCATCGCATGATTTTATACCTACCTACTAGTTATCAGAAATAATCAGACAGTACAAGACATAAAAGTGTTTACGTTTAAGCGCCTAACTGACCGTAGAGTATAGCTTATTAAGTAATTAAAAATGATAAATTAGATAAAGTACAAGTTCTTATTCAATCTGAATAAAAAATATCTGGCAAAATATCTTTTGCAGTGGTCAAGTTTTAGAGGAGAGTTGCGCAACTTGTAATGCAATAGTTCTACCTACTACTGACTAGTTACCTAATGACTAGCTGTTCCCCGCAGTTTCGGTCGCGATAGAAAGTATTATTATGAAGTTATATCATTCTTTATTTTACCCCTAAAGGACTGAGTTTCCAAAGACAGCAATACTTTCTTAAATTGGATTTGTGTCCTTAAGATTTGGATTTGGATGAAGCGCGCATGGCCCGGCGGTTAGCGTAGAACGCAAACGATCTATGCAACTAAGCCAAACGGGCGCGGTCGTGTGTGAGATGGGTGACCGCTAGTGGCAAAAAATTTCATGCGCGTTTCCGTGCTTCGGAGGGCACGTTAAGCCGTCGGTCCCTGTTGTTGTCGATAGATAAAAGTCGTTAAACCTTGTCGGAGGCCTTATGGGCGGTTTGAAAACATCCGGCAGCGGGTTGGCCACTAACCCGTATCTCCACCAACCCGCATTGGAGCAGCGTGGTGGAGTAAGCTCCAGGCCTCCCAAATAATGGGGAGAGACCCGTGCCCAGCAGTGGGACGCAAAAAGGGTTGCAGCCAAGATTGGGCGGTTCGTTACGCTAACACAGCATTTTTTGTCTTACTTAAACAATGCTTTTTCCCGTTGTAACTCATAATAAAAATAAAAGAATAAGAAAGAATAAAGGTCCGATTCAAATATTTTAAGTGTAATTTGTATCTACATAATCAACATCAAATTTAGAAGGATAAGGGTAAATATTATTTTACCTACCAATTTCACTACTGTTTATTTTCACAGACCCACGTTGATTTGATAATTTGAACAAAAACAATCGCAGTGACTAAACTGGCAAGGGAAGCCACAGGCCATATGACATAGAATTTTTTTGTTGTCATTAATTATTTTTGAATACAATGTAACATAATTTTGTTTAATATTTATAGGTAATTAATTGTTAATCGTAATGGTAGGATTGTCTTGATATGTTTATTACAAGTATTTTTCTAACATTAGTTTTTAGTTGCCATCTACTAACATAATATGGAATCAAAATTAGAATCCGAAATAGTTATTTTATTATTATTAAGTAAAGTAACACATAGCGAAGCTTTTTTATAGTTAGTACTTAAGGGGCGATTACATTGGCCAACATGCAGGGTCCGATTTGGCAAACATTGCTGGTTATCTTGAGTATTTTATTACAATCATAATGTACTCCTTAGAGCATGATTAAATGTATGTTAAATGCTGTAAGATGTACTCAGATAACCAGCAATGTATGCCAAATCGGGTCCTGCAGGTTGGCCAATGTAATCGCCCCATTACTGATTCGAGTGTTTATCACTCACTCGTATGTAGCAATAGTTTTCCCTGCGCACGCAAAAAACGAATGTCATAGGCAACATTTTGGTACTAGGACTACTCTATCTCAATTTATACAGACAAAGTTTCGTTAAAAGAGGTTCAGTGGATTAGGCTCGAAAACCTAGCAGACAGATCCATCCCATCATCCCATGATGCCATTCATCAATCGATAACCTATGAACCTGCCTTGTCCTAACGTGAGAAATTATTAAATGCACATCCTTTGTTATTAACTCGATAACTAATTACGTCTAATGGCCCGGCTACACGCTCAGTCTTGCCTGCGCAGTCCGGTTTGTGCATTCATGACTGTGCAAAAAGACGGAACACCGTGTAGTGGCCATACGGTGCAGGTAAGCTCGTGCAAACTAACTGTTGTGAGTTGTATTTTGTGAGCTCGTCAACGCACCATGTTGCCAACGGAAGAGGGTTTTTTATTAGGAGCATTATTTTATTGTTTACTGATAAAGAAACAACAAGCAATCAAGCGACGCCGTAGAAGTAAGTGGAGCAAAAGATGGTTGTTACGAAGGAACATACATTCACATATTAACTTAATCGAAGATTTGAGAGAAGATCCAGAAGACTGGCGAGGTTATCTAAGATTGGATGAAACCGCCTATAATGAATTACTGCGCTTAGTGACACCCATAATTAAAAAACAAGATACTGTTATGCGCCAGTCTATATCCCCTCATGAAAGATTAACTTGTACACTAAGGTTTTTAGCTACTGGGAGGACTTATAGGGACCTCAGATACTCAGCAGCAATATCTCATCAAGCATTGTCAAAAATAATTCCGGACACATGTAAAGCCATTTATCAAGTTCTGTGCAAAGAATACATGAAGGTAAGTGAAAAGTTTTTATTAAAAAAATCGTGAAAGTTATGGTTTATAATTAACAATGTATTGGGATAGGCAAGTAAAATCATTTGAATCAAAATTTGCTTGAACACTATCGTTTTGTTGGGCTCTGAACTGACTTTCTGGAACCCTTGGTGCTTGTGATGACATAGTTTCCGTAGAATTTTCGATTCCTGGTATTGAAATCTTTGATGGATTTACAGCCACATTCAAAGATGTTTGAGCTGGTACATGTACGCAACAGCTTCTATTTAGGTTTCCCATCTCTGCTTCAAAAATAGCATCATTTATAATTTTTTCAAGAAAAATTCTTTGATCATTAGGCAGGCTTCTAAGTTTATGAGCTACGTTTCGTCCAAATACATCATGCCTGTCTTCTTTTGATTCAATTAAACGTTTTCCTATAACAGATATTGTGTGGTCCACTTCACTCGTGCTTCGCTTTCCACTATGTCTTGGTGGTAAAGCTCTTGTAGTAGATGATCTACTTCCATCTTCATTTGATGGTGAACGAGGATCATTGCTGTTACTTGTAGATAGTTGTGATGAAGGTCGATGCGCTAAAGTAGAATTAACAGAAGTTGATCCTGTGTCTGAAAATCCAGTGTTTGATGCCGTCTCCATGTAATCCTAAAACAAATAATTGGTTTCAGATCCCAAAGACGCAGGAAGATTGGAAGCACATAGCACAGGATTTTGAAGAGAGATGGAACTTTCCCCATTGCCTAGGCGCAGTGGATGGCAAGCATGTGCGGATTACTCCACCAGAAGAACAGGGTTCTTATTATTATAATTACAAAGGATTTCATAGTATGGTTTTGATGGCGGTGGTTAATGCTAATTATGAGTTCATAATATCCGAATTTGGCGTGAATGGGAGAATTTCAGATGGAGGTGTCATAGAACAAACAACATTTTACAATAAATTGAAAGATAATAAATTAAAAATTCCGGACATTGACTGTCTTAGTGATTCAGATAAGATGTTAAATTATGTGTTCATTGGAGATGAAGCGTTTGCCTTGCTGCCAAACTTTTTAAAACCATTTAATCAAAGAGAATTGACACATGAACGTAAAATATATAATTACCGTTTGTCAAGGGCAAGGCGAGTCGTAGAGAATGCTTTCGGCATTTTAGCTAACAGATTTAGAATTTTTCATACCAGTATTAATTTAGAACTAGAAACTACAGATATCGTTGTCATGACATGCTGTGCACTCCATAACTTTTTGAGAAGAAAATATGCTTCAACATATACTCCTATTGGAAGCTTGGACGATGACGATCACATCGGTTTAAGAACAGATGCTTCAAATTTCGTTGATATACAGAGAGGACATTATAGGAGCATATCCAGAGACGCCAAGCAGACAAGGGATCAATTTTTACATTATTTTAACAATGAAGGTAGTGTATCGTGGCAAAACAGTATGGTGTAGCTGTAGCGTAGCACAATATACTTTCAGAGTCTCATTTGACTTCGAATTTTGTAAGAAAGAGGCAGTTTAATAAATTAGTTTTAAAAGTTATTCTCGTTTTTTAATTTAATCCAGCAACTACACTATAGCAACTAACTATTATATACATTTATTATATTATATAATCATTATTTACCTCGGATTCCACGGAGTCCACGAAATTAGATATTGGGTCCCGAGCAGTTTCTTGCTCATCTACAAAGTCCAATAACTCATAGTACCATAAGGATGGTTGGTAGACGTCATCCGTGCTGGCACCAGATTTAAGAGAATCCTTAACTTTCTTCTTCTCTTTACGACGAGAACTTCTCAAAGAATTTTTTTTTGTTACAGTGTCTCTTGTTGCATTTGGCTCCACCTGCATTACAATAAATACGTACTGAAATATGGGATGAACTAAAATGACACAGAATAGACTTACTACCTACCTACTTGTTTAAACTAAGTATATCTGGCTAGACTACAGACAACAGATTTTGTACCTGGAAACAGAATAAGACAGCTAACTCATTATACATTACCTCCTTTAACTTCTCGATCATTAAATGATATGCTTCATTTTTTTTGTTCCTGTCAGAGTATTCTTTGCTTTTAATTTTCCATAAAGCCGGCAACGATTTGTACAGGTCTATGAACTGGGTTAAAAATTCTTTAGAATAATTTCTTACATCACTCATTTTTACGACGGCGACGTGTACCTACAATATCGAAAATAATTACGTCGGACTGTTGCGCGGCTTGAATCACCGGCCACACGTTCAAGTAAAACCGTGCAACTCAAGTTTGCGCAGTCCAAATCTTCAGCATGTCGACGATCGCACAAGCCGCGCTTTCAGGACTGCGCGAGCTACCGTCTCGCCGTCCACACACGCGCGCTTACCTGCGCAAACAGGTTGTACGAGCGTGTAGCCGGGCCATAAGACAATTAACAGTAGATGCCTGTTAAGTAGAAGCGCGCATGGCCCGGCGGTTAGCGTAGAACGCAAGCGATCTGTGCAACTAAGCTAAACGGGCGCGGTCGGGTGTGTTGTGCGGATGGGTGACCGCTAGTGGCAAAAATATTCATGCACGTTTCCTTGCTTCGGAGGGCACATTAAGCCGTCGGTCTCGGTTGGGTCGGGTTGTCGATAGATAACATGCAGTCGTTAAACCTTGTCGGAGGCCTTATGGGCGGTTTGAAAACATCCGACAGCGTGTTGGCTACTAACCCTCATGGAGATGCGGGTAAGTGGAGACTTAGCCGCATTGGAGCAGCGTGGTGGAGTAAGCTCCAGGCCTCCCCAATAATGGGGAGAGACCCGTGCCCAGTAGTGGGACGGAAAAAGGGTTGCAGCCAGCCTGTTAAGTCTAATCTATTTATTAACGTCATCCTTTGGCTGTTGCAATAATAAATGCCGAAAAAGGCATAATTTTAAAAATTTAACAAAAGTTGAAGTTTTTATTTATTTTGAACTTATGGTGCTAAAGCTGATATAAGAAGGTTCACTAGAATGAACGTACATTCCAGTGAATTTTATACTTTAACCTACTGAACGGTTCTTTGTGTTGATACAGTTCATTTTCCGTTCATTGTGGTGGACACACACTCACAGGTGGAAAGACCTGAAGAAGACACCGGAACGCCACTAGATTTAGAGGGCAGGACGTTACGGGCAAATTTTAATAGAGGCCTATGTTCAGAAGTAGTTTTATAGGCTAAAGGAAAGATGAATGGACGCTTAGGTGCTGCTACATATCCAACCACTTAGCCATAACTTGCCTGCATGCTTTGCCGTTCTATTTGAATATAAAATCTGCTTTTGGGTTTTTTGGCGGGAAGTCGAAAAAGACATGTTATTATTGTGCTCTTGTTTTATTTTCATTTTCTTGGTGTATTTTTGAGTTATATCGGATAAAGTTGATGGCATTTTGTTTGATATAGATTAATTACAGTGCACGAGTGTTTGTGAAATAGAATAACAGTGCTAAAATATGTTTTTTCTGCTTGCCTCCAAAATTCCATCGGACACGTTCTAGTAAAGTAGCCATCGCTTTACTTGAATGTTGGACTGACTTGACTGACTGATTACTGACGACTTACTTACTGACTTTGTTATTACTTCGTCCAGCTTCATTGAAACTGGCAAAAAATGATGCAAAAATTATACTTGACGCTGGCAGTATGCAGAGTTTGCGATGCCATAATTGAAAAAAAAATCTGCTTCATTAAAGTCTGATTACTAAAACTGTGTCAAGAGCGCTTCAAATATCGCAGTTCGTAGCAACATAATATTCTATCTAAATTAATGACTATCATATCCAACCTTAACCTTGTAAATTGTAGTAAACATACAACATCCTACATACCGTGACAGCCTTGATTGCCACTTAGATTCGGCTGATTAAAATTCTCGTTAGCAATTTTCGATGTATTTGCCACGCGGTTTTTTGTGAACGCAAAAAACGAAGAAATTGTTTTCTTTCGGCTTTCGGCTTTTTGCGGGTGTTTTTGCTGATGGACTGTTAGCTTTTCTCCACGCTTTTATCCAAGGTTGCTGACGTAATATTATGCTAGGTAGCTTATTGAATTATTCCATTAAAAGATTAACTGTAAATTAGATGTATTATATTATTTTGTTGGCGGTAGAACTTAACCTTCGACGTGGAAATAAGTAATACCGCTATTTAACATTAGGTACCTTGTCGACGTCAAACTGTACGGAAATTATAATAGCAAAATTCTCTCTATTAAGTCTGAAGTTTGTGCAAAGAGACTGTGGTACATATTTCTCGGGTATTTAGCGCTAAAAGCACAATATAGATATAAGTACAGGCACTCCTTGTATTGTGCTAAAAGCGCGTCACAAGTATTGACGTACATACATAGTTTATTGAACAAATTGACTGTTTCCTCATTTATCCACTGTATTTATACTTTTGACAGAAGAATAAGTTCAGAAAAGATTCAGATTTTTGCTTTTGCGTAAATTATCTTTCAGATAAATAATCTTCTAATAAAAGAAACTGAAGTTAAATAAAAATATAAGCCCATATTATTGAGAACCGCATTTTTACCTTTTGCCTAAACTTAACCTAAAACCTGTACCTAAATGAACGTATGATTACGTACGTACTTTTTACGCGTTAATAATTTATGAATATCCATTGCCTAATACTTATTTTTTCCATTGCCTAATACTTATATTTATCGCTGCTCCACGGTGATGGAAAATATCGTGATATTTAATGAATTACGATGTTCTCCATCGCTGTGCATGCCTGAGAGAAATTCATAATTTCTCGAAAGCATGACGTCCACCAATCCGCACTTGGCCAGCGTGGTGGACTATGGCCTAAATCCCTTTCACTTGTGAGAGGAGACCTGTGCCCAGCAGTGGGACATAAAAAAAGGTTGAAAAAAAAAAAAAATACTTATTTACGTAGGTACGTTGTACGTTGATCTGTTAAAATAATGTAACTGAATCTTCAATAAATAGTAAAGAATATCGTAGACTGCATTTTCCAGTTGTTAAATTTTCTTTTATTTCTTATCATTATACTATTTAGGTATAATATAGTTAGTCTATATCTATTCTAATAATGTCAAGAGTTTTATTTGTTTAGTTTTTGGAAGCGCTAATCTCAGGAACTACTGGTGCAAATTGAAAAAAATATTTTTGTGTTTTATATTCCATTTATTGAGGAAGGCTATAGAGCCAAAAAACTAATGTCCACGCGGACGAAGTCACGTGCGACCGCTATACGCGCTAGTATCTAATAAACTAGTGTAAATAAATATACCGCTGCAATAAAAGCATCTTTGCTTCTTCTTTGCTCTGCTTGAATGGTATCATTGGTATCATTTAAAATCTACGGTTTACTTCTTCGTTAGTATAAGATTACGAACTTTGATAAAGAGTACTTTGATTGTTACTCTAGTACTTTTATTACCAAATACATACATATATTTTTAGAAATATAAATCCGTTTGAAAATAAATAAATGGGGTGAGACTTTAAGTAGGTAGGTCATTATGCATTGTGTAACTTATTTTCAAAGCTCTCTTGATAGGGCGGCTCGGGTCGTTAAGGCGATTATACACGACACTGAGCACGTGTACGGCAATGTGACCATTACCCTTTTATCACTTTACTTTTTACTAACAGAAGTTTTATATAATAAAATAGGTGTCGAGCTCGCAGGTTGTAATACTTGTAATAAGTGGTCGCTGTAGCCCATAACCCATGGAGCAAGTACGAGTTTTGTTCAGACAAAACTCGTACTGCGACGTCGTATCCTCAGGGATACGACGTCGCAGTTTCGTTATTCCTCTGGAGTCTGATGGTCGCCCAATATAAGTGTGGCAAAAACCTTATCTTCTACCGAAACAGAATAGAATGTTTTCAAGGAAGAAATTAATGCAGTGGTGATACTTTCCACCCAGGTCCAATCAAAACCTATTAAACTTCTGTTAGCGGGACATGGGACCGGAATTGGGATGGTTGAAAGACCAAGTTGTTGCTACTGTTGTGGCTGATCCTCACAATTCTGCAGCAGAGGTTCAATCAGCATCCACTGTTGCAGCGCAACTGCTAAAAATCTATATTTTAATATATAAAGCTGAAGAGTTTGTTTGTTTGAACGCGCTAATCTCAGGAACTACTGGTTCGAATTGAAAAAATATTTTTGTGTTGAATAGTCCATTTATTGAGGAAGGCTATAGGCTATATAACATCATGCTATGACTAATAGCAAAGTCCACGCGGACGAAGTTTCGGGCGGCCGCTAGTCTCAGATAACCTCGATTCTTTCTTTAAGTTGGGAGTAGCTCTGCATGACCCTCATGGACCATTAATTGTTCGCTACTTTACTTTTACGAAACAGCAAATTGATGTTGAATTCGATTATTAGCAAGTAATTTAACTAAATGCGAACGAATATTAAGAATTGCAGAGTAGAAACTGGTGTAAGGGTGCTATTTAACTACATAGAATGTATTAGTTTTAGTGATTACCCGCATCTGTGAGCATCTGGAAGTGGGTTGATGGTGTCTCACACGATCAGTTGTGCGTCACGTGTGCCCATTATCAACCCATAGCCATTCTGTTATGTCAAATATATAATGAACTTTTTTTTTAAAAAGAGTGCTGCTGGGAGTTTTTTGGGCACCTAAAGGCGATGACCGGGAAAAAATTACATTAATTATGCGAATATTTTGTATTCCTAATATGAAATAAATATTTTTTTCTTTTCTTTTCTTTTCATAATGTAGCTATAGATACAAGTCCCACCGTTCTCAGAAGGTAACATTAAGACTTCCGAGAATCGTGGAAAGTATCTATTTACGGGATTTTTCCTCAAATCGTTTGTTGTAATCATTTTAATTAAACAGTTTTATTTAAAAGGTTTCCAATGACGAATTGTTGCAAATAATTTCCGGGTTCATTCCCCGCGGTGACTGTGACTGATCGGTATCTTTCCTCTGCACAAATTAATTGATATCGATAAAGTAGTACTAATAGTAGTAGTTTTTTGCGATCTTATCTGAACAATAGACTGAAGTGTCTGTTGTCGCTACCATTTGATGTAATGATTATAATAATATCTTAGTTATAGTTATGTAATGAAAAACGATTAAAGCGCTGTTACTATTATTACTACTGTCGTGTTGGCAACAACTGATAATTGAAATAAAAAAAAAACTTATTTCAAGTTTTCAATTTATTTGTGATCGAGGAAAATGTCGTTATCGTGATAAAATATCTTAAATTTCTACGAAATAATAGGTATTACATACCATACAATAAGAATTTTGCGGTTATGGGTATGTTGTCGACGCAAAATCTTTATTTTTATGTTTTTATCAGGTAAAGTTTCAATTTTACCGTACTCCATGACGAAATTATTAATATACATAGATTAACGCCAAAGGTGTTACGTTCTTACGATAAAAATCTAAAAATTTAGACATGCGGCAGCGTTTCAAGCCAAGTTCAAGCAAAGGAACTGGCTAGCCAGCGCCGAGTGTAATATTACACGAACCACTTGGTGCCAATTTTGACCCTTCTATAACTCAAAACTTATTTAACGGAAAAACATAAAACTACGTGTGTTTAATTATATTCATAAGGACATCTAGAAGCCCAAATTTCATGAAGCTGGCTCAAACGGTTATAAAGATATGAAGGTCAAAAAGTCGTGAATTTTAGCACTGACTGACTGACATATAGTACCTAAACCTAACCTACTTCCAGATAACCTAGAAAGATAAAATTTGGATTCCAGCTCGGTAATTGTGTGTAATCGTAGGAAAAAATCTAAAAATAAAGAAAAGAAAAAAAATAGGGGGGTTCCCTATACAAAAAAAAAAAGTTTTTTTAATTGTAGCGTTGGAACCGTTAAAAGCAGATATTTGAAACTATCCCAATATTGCATACCTATAGCAATTGCTGTTATTTAAAAATGTGAGATCTTAAAGTAGGTTAGATTTGACTTAGGCAGTTTTCATTACATCAGTCATTTTATAAAGTTATTCAACATTTTAATTCTGATAAAAACTAGCCAAGTCAAATCTAACCTACCTACAATAAAGCAAAGAAATAAAATTCAATACTTGTTCATAATGTTATTTTGTTCCTATAAATACATATTTGGGTTTAGCATAGAACTTGGCACTCATTTAGATCTCCATTCCTTTTGCGGCGAAGCCCACAGCCAAGCATAATTTTTGTATTGAACTTGGCTCTCCTTTTTTACATTTATGTTTTGGGTGGGATAACTTTTTTACACAAGTACTGTACTATTATGTTTATTTTGTGACACAAGATACAAAAATATATTTTACAAGAAAGGAAAAAATGTTCCCTTATGTTACGGCCGAACTACCTACCTTAACTTAATTATTATTATTAGCCTTAATTTTTGCGCAAAGTTAAGTGGTTATATCTACTAAAGTTTACCGAGATAATATGACTAGATGCTGCCAGAGCTGATTGATTGACATTGTAACATAATGACCACAAATCGTGGCTACACCTACGCATTGTTCCAATTATGATCATAAAACTATTGCCATGTTTCGGTAGTGCGGCCGTAACAGCAGACGATATTACGGCGTCCGCTTTGTGGGTCTAGACAAGTGGGATTCGACTCTCTTAACGCTCAATAGACCTAGGCTAGGAGCTCAAGCCCCCCCCCAAAACTATTCGGGTTCGTCCTTGACAAACGTCTGATCCCTCCAAAATACTATAAATCCCCCCCCCTCCCTAAACCAGGCGCGGTCCGAGTTTACGTCATGCATCAGCCAAGGTTAACAAATTTTTTATAAAATAAATATATATATTTTTTAATTTTAACAAAAAATATAAATAATAAAAAAGCACCTCCAGATTTTCAAAATCAAGCCCGCCCCATACTAAAATCCTAGATTCGTCACTGGTAACGCTAAGTAGTAGAATAGAATGAAAAATGTATGGTACCTATTGACATTAGGAAATCACGTGACATTTCGTTAATTAGCTAATGTCAATTAATCCCGTTATGATAGTCGAATCCCTAGTTTTGGATTTCCTCATAAAAATAAACATAACCCTTTATATTTTTTAAAAATCACATGAAATGATAAAATTAATACGTAAAATACTTGTACATTTTATGGGTCAAGAGCAGTTCAGATGACCGCAGCAGACTTATTGTAGCTATTTACTTGGATATAGTGTATAAATTAGCTTATTAATTTCATGTTTCTGTCTATCATGAATAGGAATGTGAAGGTGAATATTTCTAATAATACCTATATAATCTATATTTACAATGACAAGTTTGTTTTGTAAAGTTCATAGCTTTACAAAGACATTATTTTAATTCCTTTGACTAGGGGACAACATTGATAGGGGGGGGGGGGGTCGCCAAGAAATACGCCACGGTCACTAAGAAATTTAGGGGAAGAGGTGTCCTAAATTGGCTTGTTTCGCTTTCCTTCTACGCATGACTGGTGGATTTTGGGGGGGTCATGTCCCCTGTGACCCTCCCCCTGGAACATTTTTTATTTGAATGGAGCAGCAGACGAGCATGCAGGCCACGTGGTGTTAATTGGTCGCTGCAGCCCATGGACATCTACATACAACCTCAAGCAAGCATAGGTAAGTTTTGACTGAGGTCGTATGCAGTTGCGCTGCTACTCCGGAGGCTGGTGGTCGCCTCATGAAAGTGTGGCCGGCAACTGCACCTATCCACCGAAACACAATAGAATTGGGTCACGGCAGAAGTGGGTGCAGCTGTGGTACTTCCCCGGGCGAACCATAATAGTTGTACCACCTACCAATAGTGTGATAGGGCATAGTAGTTATCGACAGAAAGCGCTCGTTCAATTTGCGACAACATTTTGACGAGGATTTTTTGTTTCTCTCCACTAATCCGCACTTGGCCAGTGTGGAGGACTATAGCCTACATCCGGCTCACTTCAGAGAGGAGACCCGTGCCCAGCAGTGGGAAATAAAAAGGGTTGAAAATAATATATGTTTCTTATCTGTAACTGCTGGGATAACTGACCCGTTATTGGGTCCAAGCTTCTCCAATACGGGTTGGTAGAGCCTGACCTTTACCCAGTTGCTATTTTATGAGTAATGTTCCATGATAGTTGTTGTTGTAGTAGTTCCTTAGTTCTTCTCGTTTCCGTTTCGTTCCCAGCAGTAGGCACTACATAAGGTATACTCATATATTTATTTTCTTCCTTGCTTCTTGATTGTAAACAATAATATAATTTCAATGATTACACGCCGTTTCTGGGCCAAGGGCAAGAGCTGACTGAGCCTATGAAAATGATAGCCGTCTGTGTTATTATGTTACGCGACCTATATTCGAGAGTGAGATGGATGTTTTGACTCAAACGTACATTACCGTACTGGATTTGGATAGATAAATTTTATTATTACGACGGCGAAAGATGTGAGGAGTGCGATCACTAGGTACAGACAACGTAGTCCCTGTAGCTTCGGGATTAAGAATAGAGCTACGGTATCCCCTGCCTGATCGTAAGCGGCGACTAAAAGGGGGCTTCCAGGGTAGCGGGTGGTGAGAGTGGGAGCTCGGCCCGTCCAGCCAGCAGCCCCGGGAAGGACGACGGTGTGTGCGTGACCGTGCACCGAAAATTGGTTTGAACGAGATCTAGTAAGTAGTTTTTTTAATACGTCATAAATCGTAAACCACAATTACTTTTCATTCAATCTTAATGCAATGATTTCTATGGATAATCAAAGGCAATGATGTATTTCTGTTGCCGCTATTGTTATACAAATACTAAAAATAGAATAAAATAATTCTTTAAGGGGGCTCCCATACAATAAACGTGATTTTTATAGATAATGGTACGGAACCCTTCGTGCGTGAGTCCGACTCGCACTTGGCCGGCTTTTTTTTATTGTATCAATTGATCCTATTTGGCATAGCGATCAAGTGTTCTGAAAGGACCACTACGATTGGAGCACCTATCGTTCACCTATGTTATATAGCCTAAGGCTATAGGCTATATAACATCATGCTATGACTAATAGCAAAGTCCACGCGGACGAAGTTTCGGGCGGCCGCTAGTCTCAGATAACCTCGATTCTTTCTTTAAGTTGGGAGTAGCTCTGCATGACCCTCATGGACCATTAATTGTTCGCTACTTTACTTTTACGAAACAGCAAATTGATGTTGAATTCGATTATTAGCAAGTAATTTAACTAAATGCGAACGAATATTAAGAATTGCAGAGTAGAAACTGGTGTAAGGGTGCTATTTAACTACATAGAATGTATTAGTTTTAGTGATTACCCGCATCTGTGAGCATCTGGAAGTGGGTTGATGGTGTCTCACACGATCAGTTGTGCGTCACGTGTGCCCATTATCAACCCATAGCCATTCTGTTATGTCAAATATATAATGAACTTTTTTTTTAAAAAGAGTGCTGCTGGGAGTTTTTTGGGCACCTAAAGGCGATGACCGGGAAAAAATTACATTAATTATGCGAATATTTTGTATTCCTAATATGAAATAAATATTTTTTTCTTTTCTTTTCTTTTCATAATGTAGCTATAGATACAAGTCCCACCGTTCTCAGAAGGTAACATTAAGACTTCCGAGAATCGTGGAAAGTATCTATTTACGGGATTTTTCCTCAAATCGTTTGTTGTAATCATTTTAATTAAACAGTTTTATTTAAAAGGTTTCCAATGACGAATTGTTGCAAATAATTTCCGGGTTCATTCCCCGCGGTGACTGTGACTGATCGGTATCTTTCCTCTGCACAAATTAATTGATATCGATAAAGTAGTACTAATAGTAGTAGTTTTTTGCGATCTTATCTGAACAATAGACTGAAGTGTCTGTTGTCGCTACCATTTGATGTAATGATTATAATAATATCTTAGTTATAGTTATGTAATGAAAAACGATTAAAGCGCTGTTACTATTATTACTACTGTCGTGTTGGCAACAACTGATAATTGAAATAAAAAAAAAACTTATTTCAAGTTTTCAATTTATTTGTGATCGAGGAAAATGTCGTTATCGTGATAAAATATCTTAAATTTCTACGAAATAATAGGTATTACATACCATACAATAAGAATTTTGCGGTTATGGGTATGTTGTCGACGCAAAATCTTTATTTTTATGTTTTTATCAGGTAAAGTTTCAATTTTACCGTACTCCATGACGAAATTATTAATATACATAGATTAACGCCAAAGGTGTTACGTTCTTACGATAAAAATCTAAAAATTTAGACATGCGGCAGCGTTTCAAGCCAAGTTCAAGCAAAGGAACTGGCTAGCCAGCGCCGAGTGTAATATTACACGAACCACTTGGTGCCAATTTTGACCCTTCTATAACTCAAAACTTATTTAACGGAAAAACATAAAACTACGTGTGTTTAATTATATTCATAAGGACATCTAGAAGCCCAAATTTCATGAAGCTGGCTCAAACGGTTATAAAGATATGAAGGTCAAAAAGTCGTGAATTTTAGCACTGACTGACTGACATATAGTACCTAAACCTAACCTACTTCCAGATAACCTAGAAAGATAAAATTTGGATTCCAGCTCGGTAATTGTGTGTAATCGTAGGAAAAAATCTAAAAATAAAGAAAAGAAAAAAAATAGGGGGGTTCCCTATACAAAAAAAAAAGTTTTTTTAATTGTAGCGTTGGAACCGTTAAAAGCAGATATTTGAAACTATCCCAATATTGCATACCTATAGCAATTGCTGTTATTTAAAAATGTGAGATCTTAAAGTAGGTTAGATTTGACTTAGGCAGTTTTCATTACATCAGTCATTTTATAAAGTTATTCAACATTTTAATTCTGATAAAAACTAGCCAAGTCAAATCTAACCTACCTACAATAAAGCAAAGAAATAAAATTCAATACTTGTTCATAATGTTATTTTGTTCCTATAAATACATATTTGGGTTTAGCATAGAACTTGGCACTCATTTAGATCTCCATTCCTTTTGCGGCGAAGCCCACAGCCAAGCATAATTTTTGTATTGAACTTGGCTCTCCTTTTTTACATTTATGTTTTGGGTGGGATAACTTTTTTACACAAGTACTGTACTATTATGTTTATTTTGTGACACAAGATACAAAAATATATTTTACAAGAAAGGAAAAAATGTTCCCTTATGTTACGGCCGAACTACCTACCTTAACTTAATTATTATTATTAGCCTTAATTTTTGCGCAAAGTTAAGTGGTTATATCTACTAAAGTTTACCGAGATAATATGATGCTGCCAGAGCTGATTGATTGACATTGTAACATAATGACCACAAATCGTGGCTACACCTACGCATTGTTCCAATTATGATCATAAAACTATTGCCATGTTTCGGTAGTGCGGCCGTAACAGCAGACGATATTACGGCGTCCGCTTTGTGGGTCTAGACAAGTGGGATTCGACTCTCTTAACGCTCAATAGACCTAGGCTAGGAGCTCAAGCCCCCCCCCAAAACTATTCGGGTTCGTCCTTGACAAACGTCTGATCCCTCCAAAATACTATAAATCCCCCCCCCTCCCTAAACCAGGCGCGGTCCGAGTTTACGTCATGCATCAGCCAAGGTTAACAAATTTTTTATAAAATAAATATATATATTTTTTAATTTTAACAAAAAATATAAATAATAAAAAAGCACCTCCAGATTTTCAAAATCAAGCCCGCCCCATACTAAAATCCTAGATTCGTCACTGGTAACGCTAAGTAGTAGAATAGAATGAAAAATGTATGGTACCTATTGACATTAGGAAATCACGTGACATTTCGTTAATTAGCTAATGTCAATTAATCCCGTTATGATAGTCGAATCCCTAGTTTTGGATTTCCTCATAAAAATAAACATAACCCTTTATATTTTTTAAAAATCACATGAAATGATAAAATTAATACGTAAAATACTTGTACATTTTATGGGTCAAGAGCAGTTCAGATGACCGCAGCAGACTTATTGTAGCTATTTACTTGGATATAGTGTATAAATTAGCTTATTAATTTCATGTTTCTGTCTATCATGAATAGGAATGTGAAGGTGAATATTTCTAATAATACCTATATAATCTATATTTACAATGACAAGTTTGTTTTGTAAAGTTCATAGCTTTACAAAGACATTATTTTAATTCCTTTGACTAGGGGACAACATTGATAGGGGGGGGGGGTCGCCAAGAAATACGCCACAAGTGGGTGCAGCTGTGGTACTTCCCCGGGCGAACCATAATAGTTGTACCACCTACCAATAGTGTGATAGGGCATAGTAGTTATCGACAGAAAGCGCTCGTTCAATTTGCGACAACATTTTGACGAGGATTTTTTGTTTCTCTCCACTAATCCGCACTTGGCCAGTGTGGAGGACTATAGCCTACATCCGGCTCACTTCAGAGAGGAGACCCGTGCCCAGCAGTGGGAAATAAAAAGGGTTGAAAATAATATATGTTTCTTATCTGTAACTGCTGGGATAACTGACCCGTTATTGGGTCCAAGCTTCTCCAATACGGGTTGGTAGAGCCTGACCTTTACCCAGTTGCTATTTTATGAGTAATGTTCCATGATAGTTGTTGTTGTAGTAGTTCCTTAGTTCTTCTCGTTTCCGTTTCGTTCTCAGCAGTAGGCACTACATAAGGTATACTCATATATTTATTTTCTTCCTTGCTTCTTGATTGTAAACAATAATTTAATTTCAATGATTACACGCCGTTTCTGGGCCAAGGGCAAGAGCTGACTGAGCCTATGAAAATGATAGCCGTCTGTGTTATTATGTTACGCGACCTATATTCGAGAGTGAGATGGATGTTTTGACTCAAACGTACATTACCGTACTGGATTTGGATAGATAAATTTTATTATTACGACGGCGAAAGATGTGAGGAGTGCGATCACTAGGTACAGACAACGTAGTCCCTGTAGCTTCGGGATTAAGAATAGAGCTACGGTATCCCCTGCCTGATCGTAAGCGGCGACTAAAAGGGGGCTTCCAGGGTAGCGGGTGGTGAGAGTGGGAGCTCGGCCCGTCCAGCCAGCAGCCCCGGGAAGGACGACGGTGTGTGCGTGACCGTGCACCGAAAATTGGTTTGAACGAGATCTAGTAAGTAGTTTTTTTAATACGTCATAAATCGTAAACCACAATTACTTTTCATTCAATCTTAATGCAATGATTTCTATGGATAATCAAAGGCAATGATGTATTTCTGTTGCCGCTATTGTTATACAAATACTAAAAATAGAATAAAATAATTCTTTAAGGGGGCTCCCATACAATAAACGTGATTTTTATAGATAATGGTACGGAACCCTTCGTGCGTGAGTCCGACTCGCACTTGGCCGGCTTTTTTTTATTGTATCAATTGATCCTATTTGGCATAGCGATCAAGTGTTCTGAAAGGACCACTACGATTGGAGCACCCCGAAAGACAGAAATATTATCTAAAGTTAAACCTCACCGCGTAGCGCTGAAAACGGTCCATAAAGGAAGCGAAAGATGTGTGGCCAGGAGCCAGGACAGCAAGTTACAAATTTACAATACCTACGAACATTGATTGAAGCTGCCGTCGATTTGTGACCTATGTGTTGCATTCACGTTTGTTCATTTAATACAATAAAATAATTATCTATTCAAAAGCTATTTTGACACCCGCGTGTGCCTTGAAGGCTCATAGTGATTGAAACTTGGATCATAAAGCAAGAATCATAATATTAGCGACATTACTTGCCACTTGTCGCAATAGTGGTTCCCTGGGTAAACCTAATAGATTCTTTGTGACGCTAACGATGTAATGTTGATGCCAAACTTGTTTCAAGCTGGGTACCGCGTGTAAATGTGCCTTCCACGTTTCCACACAAAATATTAAAGAAACAAAGAAACCAACAGGAGGTAGCATATCTAGCTTATTCTTTATAGGTTTCTTTTTCGTTTGGGAGATCTTTTGGGATTCTCGAATCCCTGAATCTGGACTATGATCAAGGAGGGGGCAAATTGCAGCATCCATGATGCGCCGACTCGTGAGCAGCACCAATTCTTTCCTCAGTACATTGGCGTGCAAGCTGGACAGCCCTCTTTGGAGGAGCTGGAATGGTGTACACACAGAAGCCAACCAGCGCTAATGTATTTTATTATAGTTTAAGTTCATATTGTATACTAACATAGGTTAAGACATTGTTTACTAACCAAAATATGGACTTATGGTCTGAAATTAAACGATTACTTATTATTATAAGTAGAATGTGGATCGCTTATAAGTATACCGTAATCGCAATAGATGTTTCACAAAAAAAAAAACGCTTTTCAGTATTGACATTATTACTAACAGTGCCTTTGCAAACATACCTATTACTTTTAGCATTGGCGATCGGTGATGTAGTCGCTTTTTTATATCTATAATATCGCTATAACGCGTGATACTAATACTGCGATGGAGCCGAAAGGATGGAGATAATAGAGTCGTCAAAACGCGATAAAGTCGCAAAATCGCTGATCGCTGATGCTAAAAAATTCTCTGCCGAAGCTATGAGTGTGAAACGTTAGTAAGTTGTAGTTAGTAGAAGCTTTACCCCTATGATTTGCTTCTACCTCGTCAATGCTATAGCTTCCGGCCACGACTCGCGTGTCACGACTCCGACTGGATTCCGTGGTGATAACATGACACGAGAATATGCTGATTTATGCATTCGTTAGATATGCTTCTATGATTGTACATTTTATTGCAAGCTTATGTGTTGTCCTAATTGTCTGTGACAAGAGACTGTGACGAATTTATAAAATGTTTTTAATATGAAACGATGAAGTAGCAGACGATGCAAGCCACAGAACAGCCACAGTCACTTTGCGAGTAACCGTTGTCGTAGCATCTATAACCCTGATGATGCTCTGTGTTGGGGCAAAACACGTGTTGGTGGCAGTACATGTTGGTGTATATTTTTATTGCTGCATATGCATGTTACCTATTTGGAAGGGAGGGAGGTGCTGCTACATAAAAAGTACACACTATCCGTTTTGATTGCAGATAGTCATTTATCTGACTGAATCGATGGACTTACTTTACTCATTATGGTGAAAGTGATAGAATAATGTCATGGAGTTTCGGAGGAGGCCTTGTTTTGCTGTTCCTCAAAGTTATTTTATTCTATTGGGGCACTGTAACTGTATTATGAAATATCGAACACCAACCCATCAACATTATTCGTTGTAAGTTGTAACCAAGAAAATCAACATAAAACAAGACTACCAATATTATGACGTTTCGACGACTGGTTCATGCTGTTGTACTGCCTTGTGGTACAATTGTTAAGTACATAAATAACATAATAATTATTAATGTACTTAACAATAACCCACGTATAAAGTGTTGTTTTTAATTTCTGCATTGTAATAAGCATAATGGAATAAATGCTTTTAATTGATACTATGTATTGAAGTACGCTATGCCTCTTTGTAGTTCCCGCAAAAGGTCCAGGAAATTATTCGTATTTTTTAGATTCTAGTATTATGTTCAATTTTTAATGTAACATCAATCAACAGTTTGTGTTTAAATTTACGTCAAAGCATTTTTAATTTTAAGTAGCATAAGTACGAGTAAGACTCGATTACACGACTCGACTCTAATAAAATTAAATACTGTATAATTTAATCTGACAGTTCTTAATGTTTATCGATTAATTACAAGTCAAGGAAATCTATGCAAAATATTTAAACCTTTATAAATAAAGCAAAAAACGTGTTCAAATATTCAAAACGAATACATACGTAATTGTGCGTACCTAATATTCACCGATTTCCTCAAAAGTATCATGACAACATCGTCATATTTACGTCATGTGTATTTTATAAGCTGATTTACATATTACTGTTATCATAAAATACTAGTAGTAGGTAGAAGTTACCCTTTGTAACTTGAATAAGTTCAAGTTGTTTGTTTTCCTGATTAAGAGTTGTAGTTTCGTGATTTCGTGTGAATATGTATCATAGAGGCATTGTTAAGAGCTACTTAGGTACAAGGTAATTACAACGTTAATTGAAATAACAAGTATATTTAGCTAGTGTGGCTCTTGTTTTGTAACTGCCTTTTATGTTCAAAAATATACGCTAAACCCCAAAAAAATCAAAAGTAATAAGAAGTAAAATTATGGTTTTACAGGTTGCCTCGACTCCATAAATGTTTACAGTTGCCATTACTTTTCTCTGATATTTGACCATATATTTTATGACGACTACGCTATACGTAGTATATATAAAAAATCTACGTATTTGACAGACTTTTTTTATTACTGATACATTATCTCGACAAATAAAACGGGCAGAACCTGATATCTGAATCCAATTTTACGCTTATATTAGCTTGACCTGTATGTATGTGTGTATGTATGTATGTATGTTTGTAACGGAATCTTTTAACTTCATTTTCACCTACTTCTAAGCGTCTGATTAACTTGAAAATTTGCACAGGGGTCAAGGGCCGATGACAATGCAATAATATGAAAAAAGGGTGCTTTTCGAGATATTATTGACACCATGCACCCCACGCTTTTTTCTACAGTAAGATACACTTTCTTCTTATTTTTTACTTTTTAGTTCGTATTTTCACAAAAGCGTGTTTTTTAGTTCTCTAAACTACATTATTATTTTATAGACCAGTGTCGATAATGTTGAAAATGGTAAAAAGTAAAAAAAAATTATAGTAGAATGAAACCTATTGGAAAAGGTAGAGAATATAACAAAAATAAAAGGAAAAATATATTGCGGGCGATCTGAGGTCGGGAAGGGGGAGGGGGGGAGCTTTAAAGGATAAAAAACGGGAGAATTTTCGATTGAAAACTAGGCTGCTTTTTCGATATTAAGTCAAAATGAGGTGAAAAAAATAAATAGTTTAAACCGAAAAAAATACTGTATATCTGCGATATAAAAAGGCAAGTTTTCACCAAATTTTGTGAAAAAATAATTATATTTGTATAAGATAAAAATAAAATCCAAAAACATGGTTATTTGAATATTTCACAAAAATTTTGAGGTTATGTCAAAAAAGTGTAAATATAAAAATTGTACCTAGATCTTTTTATTAACTACATCTTTGCCATTTAACTTTTTTTCATAGGACCTGTAGTTTTGCCGGTAATCGAGATAAACCGTTTTTTATCCTTTAAAGCTCCCCCCCCCCCCCTCCCCCTTCCCGACCTCTGATCGCCCGTAATTTATTTTTCCTTTTATTTTTTGTTATATTCTCTACCTTTTCCAATACGTTTCTTTCTACTATAATTTTTTTCGGTCTAAAGAATTATCGACACTGGTCATTGGTTAAGTTTTTACTTGACACTAGTAATATCGTGCGATGCCGTTACTGATATGATGACCAGAGAGACCCACTGGATTGTAATGTTCGTAACTATAAGTAGTAACATAATGCATTAATCATAAACTTGGTATAATATAACGGCATTGATTGTTATGCACCTGATACGTCCCTTCAAGCACCCAGGGTTGACTAGTAGATAATGCTTTATTAAGTTATTTCAATGTTGCTTATTAATTTGCTTATTTACATTTTCACAATATAGTGCATTTTATATCTCGTTAAAATTTATTAGATCAACAGATTGCCTTCGACGGCTTCGACAGACTACCTTCTCAGAATCATGGTGATTCGTGGGCGTCTAAACGGAGAGGTATTTAGAACGTAGTAATGACAATAATGCACTCAGATTACAACATAATGACTGTATACGAGGCCTTAAGTACTATTTGTCGAATGCCACTTGTCTAGCCCCCCAGAAGAGTAGTGAAATGAACTTCAATTTACGGGGAGAAAATAGCGACCCATTCAAGAGCAGTGGAACATTCGCTTGGTTTCGTTAATTTAACGAAATATCACATGATATCGAAATGTCCATTTTTTATATATTATTATGTTGTATGAATTTGTTTTTGAATATGAATTGAAATGCAAAATGTCCCAATGCATGGGACATTTTTAATTCTATTCTACAAGATGCAATTCTTCATTATATTACAAGTAATGGTATATACATATAGTAATTAGTTGAATTAGTTGGAGCTTGATAGGTGAAAAATATTTTTTAAGTTTTGTAGTATTTACTTAAGCGAATGTTCCACTGCTCTTGAATGGGGTGCTATTTTCTCCCCGTAAATAATATCTTTGGACAATTCACACAACACCATCTGATTCCAAACTAAGCAGAGCTTGTACTATGGTAATCAGAAATCTGATAAACATACTTATATAATTCTAAATACATACTTAAATAGATAATTAACACTCAGACACAGAACAAATAGTCATGTTCATCACACAAATATTTGTCCTGGGTGGGAATCGAACCCAGGACCTCACGTTTCGCAGTCGGCTCATCATCCACTACGCCACGGAGGCTATCTGAACGTCAATACCTTACATTTTTCATTCTATTCTACACGATACGATAGTCGAATGCTACTTGTCTAGGCTCACTGGATAGAGATAGGTGTTAGTAAGCCTACAATTTTTAAACCCACTATCAGAAGTTTACAAATCGCTCTGAGCCTCCAAAAAGAATACTTGACTACTATGTATCAATAGCAACTGGGAAGCACTCTTCACTGGAGAAAATTAGCTCTCACCCATCTTACCTCGGCTCCGACTGTGTGCGTTTTACTTATCTGTATAGAACGCTCGCTTGCTAGGCTGGGTGTCTACACAATTAAGTTACCAAGATATTTTAAAAGGCAAATAACTCCAGTTATTGAGTACGGAAAACCCTTTTGTTATTAATTGGTACTATTCAATTTATATCGGTGAACGGTATTGTTACTCGCATCTATGAATCACCCAGATTTTGCTAACATTTCAATAACAGGCCGCAAACTGATTTGATTGAAAAGTCAAAGTAGCGTAGGGAACAATCATTACAGTGTGGTCGACAATTGCCCGTTTGTCATTAATGATTCTAAATATCTACGAGTAAGTATTATAGTTAATTTCCAATTAGGTACCACTATTTCCGTGATAATTGGCAGGTTTTCTGTTGAATTCTATAACTCTATTACCTATTTTCTTGTTTATAAACGCGGTCATTGCAAGGGTGGTTTACATGAGGCGATCATCAAACTTCTCAGGGATTCTGGTAGATGCCAATGGAATGCAGTGGCTGCAGCTACTCAATTTATATAAACGAAGATATGAGACATTATAAGGAGTAGGTAACTTTTGTTTAAGAAAAATATTTAATTGAGTCAATCAAGTACATCCTATTTAAAGCAACATTCTTCTTATTGCAGGGAACCATGGATTGCAAGTAGCAGTTTATCGTGAAGTTATTTACGTGGCAACCCTATTGCCAAGGCCGACTCGACAGGCTATGACCGCAAGATTAGCATCTGCGAAATTGTATTGACCACGTGCGAAGGTTCATGTATATGTTAAACAATCCTGACCTTTCGCTGTATATCTATTAAGTGTTTAACTTTGTTTATTGTTCACTTCTTGTTAAATTTGTATCGAGACCTTAAACATTGTGATGTTAAGGCTGAGTTGGCTAGTTATTTGTGTTTAATTGTTACATTTGTTATTGAATATCTTTGGATGTGTTTATTATTTGCTTGTTTCATTAATAATGTAAGAATGTTTACAAACATCGCTGCTTGTGTTCGAATTTTGATCGCCTTTTTTACAAAATGAACTTTTTTTACCTTTTTACAAGCGAAATAGAAGAATAGAATAGAATAGAATAGAAGAAAATTTATTTCGTCACACAAATTACAGCAAGAAACACAATTAAAACAAATATAATTAACAATTGTATGACAAATCGGGTCCACTCCACGCTCAGCCTATGCCGCAGCAAGCCACGGCCACTGATTTTCAGCGTGAACCACATTTTTGTGCAGTTCGGATGGATGACGAACAGATTGCCTTAAGATTAAATTTAATATTGGACACAATATTGTAAAGAAGAATTAAAGGTTCTTAAATAAAATTACAAATATTGACAAAAAACTAAACTATAAAAAAAAACAATACTTAGCGTGTTTATTGTAATTTAATACGATTAGGTATCTATAGACCAGCCCTACTACTACTAGATACTATTGGAATAGCCCAATAAATGTAAATACTTAGTTTATTTATTTACATGTCATATGGCATCACAGCTTAACAAAAAAAAGCATTTTAATTAATTTTAACAATATGTTTAAATCTATTGTAATATTTTTGAAATGAAATAGTTTATTAACATCCTGGGTAATAATATAATATACACTTGATGTTGTCATTGTTGTACGGCCATCAGCTGACCGTCATCCGCTTTGGGTGCGCTAAGGCTTAAAATATGGGCTAGGAGAAAAAAGCGGGCGGAAAAAACTCCAGCCCTGTTTTAAATAAATTTTCAGGTACAATATGTGACTAAATAAAGATCGTTTAGAAACTCAAATGGGGTTTTGGACCTCTCTCTCTCTCTCATTCCCGGTGGACTATAAAATGGAGTTTTTGAAGAAAGCTGTAAAAAAGCTCTCCTTCAAAGCCGGCAATGCTCGGGTGGCTCCCCTGGGGTTGCCCGTGTCCATAGGCGACGGTGATCGCTTAACACCACGCGGCCCGTCTGTCTTTTTGTTCGGTTTAGTTATAAAAATAAAATAAATCTCTGTTTAAACTCTCCTCTTAGCTCTATCCTACAAGGTCGTGGAAGAATGCGAGAGAGTACCCGTGACCATCACAAAAATTGTGCTGAGGATCACCGTGGGGTTTTAGCCGGTTGGAGTCCGGCATATCCTCTCTGTTGCCCTCGTAAAAGAGGGGCATCTATGATGGATTTCCCCACAAAAAAAGGCTCTACCCTACCAGGTTTTATCACGCTGGCTGGGTTCTAACGGCTAATGTCTATTATTCCAGATGAATATTGTCGCAATGAAATACATATCACTATTTAACTGGATCAGCGATAAATACGTATAATAATACAATACCAGTAGCGGCAGTCTAGACATTCCGAAACCGATCGTTTACTTAATTTAAAAAAAAGTAAATTGCACTCCGGTAGTGCCGGCAGAAGTGAAAACTTGAACATTAACGTTGCATTATTAATATTTTGGAATGGTTAGGGAATAATTTCGCACGAATTGCTTTTATTATCAGTATTATTTTTCATCTAATATTTTCAGTAGGTTTTCATCTAGTATTTTTATAAAGTACTCACTCATTTTCTTTCACTATTTCTTTGTCACTTTTTTCATTAATAGGCACTTTGTTCAATGTCCGTATTTTGAATACTTGATATAAACGAATTTTACAAGTATAGACAGTCGAGCCGTCATCAGCTGTCACCCCTCCGTCTTACGAATATTCGATCAGGCCACGTGTCCTGACGCGAGTTTAACATTTTTTACCCATCTCAAAAAAGTGCACAACGCCGCTAAAGAAGTTTTCACTTCAAAAAATATCATTCTTGACTGTCTAAAATATCGCCAATCAATAGGATATTTACGAATTGAAAAGCCAAACTCCCGATGACTGTTGTTAACTTGGCGATCCACAATCGATAGATAGATACGTTAACGAATGACGAGACTACAGTGCCAGGGTTTGAACTGAGGACTTGCATACCGGAGATCGCTGTCTTAACCACTGTCCGCTTTCGCTCCTATACCCGTATGATATAACTTTAAATATAACTTATGAGTTAAAGCTCCTTAGTGAATAATCTAGTCACTGTGACCTTGTAGAGTTGGTACTGTGGTACTTACGCAAACAATGTGGTAATTGTCACATAAATATAAAACCGGACCCGCGTTAGATAAGCTTCCGTGTACATACTAAATCTGTCTGTCTGTGTGAAAAAAATAAGTTCCGGCATTGGGTATCTTTTTGCATGGTTATGTAGATGGTGACCATTAATGTACTCAGTCTTATACTGTAGGTGGCAGCAAGCCTCTTTGCTTCCCACTGATGGGTACGGGCTCTCCCCCTTATTGGGGAGGCCTGGAGCTTAATCCACCAAGCTGTTCTAATGCGGGTTAGTGGCCATGTTTTCAAACCGCTCATAAGGCCTCCGACAAGGCTTAACGACTGTTATCTATCGACATTCCCCGTGAAGCAGAAATTTGAACGATGAGTTTAAATTTCTGATTTCGGAATGGGTGTTTGTGTTTCTGTCTATGTGTGTGTCCATGGTACCTACGACACAGGGTATATCTACCCTACTGTGTGGCTATGAGTGTGAAACTTTTTTTTTAATTGTTTTATTTTTTTATTGTTATTATCGCCTACTAATAGTGAATACTGAAGTTTTTCTCCGTCTGCTCTTTTCTTCAGCTCAGCATTGCTTAAGCGCACCCAGAGCAGACGGAACAAAAAAATAACGTTCACTAAGAGTTTGTAAAGGAACCGTACAGTGAATAAAGAATATTATATTTCATTTCATTTCATTTCATTAATGAATTAATAGCTGCTGTTAAGTATGTCATTGGAATATCGTAATCTGTAGGTAACAGATATACGAGTAAGCGTGAAACCTAACCCTGCGATTTGTGTAATTCAACTTGTATTTGACACGTGCGGCTGACAATTAACATACCACCCGTGGCAAAACCTAGGTATATTTAGAAAGCTTACAATAATGCCTGGATATTGTTCGTCTATAAGTATATCTATAATAATATGTACTTTAAACCTTTTTGTGTCCCACTGCTGGGCACAGGTCTCCTCTCACAAGTGACAGGGATTTAGGCTGCAGTCCTCCACGCTGGCCAAGTGCGGATTGGTGGACGTCTTGCTTTCAAGAAATTATGAATTTTTCTCAGGCGTACACGGCGATGGAGAACATCGTAATCAATTAAATATTACGATATTTTCCATCACCGTGAATCACATTTTGTACCTATATAAAATTTCATATAAATAGGTCAAGGTCAAGCCGTTTCGGAGGAGTATCAGGTAACTAACATTGTGAGACGATAATTTTATATATAAGATAAAATTCTCGTGCATATTCAGTAGGTCTGAAAATCGGCTACTATCTATTTTTCATACCCCTAAGTCATAAGGGTGGCCCACCCCAAACATTTAAACGCGGTACGGAGTTCGCGGGGTCAGCTATAACTTTACAAAAATATTCAGCCCCTAGAAGGGCCTGTAGAAGTCTATAGGGGCTGCAGTAATTTGATTTGTCCTGCTTAGTCCCCCACTTGAGGCTCTTTAGTACGTGGCAGTGAGCTCCTAATATCATGTACACGCGCATTTGTTTATAAAAATACTATTTTCGAAAAATATAATAGTTACATCATGGTTACAAATAATAAGTTTGGAATAAAAAATAATGTAGTTTAAAAACTATAGAACACGCTTTTGTGAAAATACGAACGAAAAAGTAAAAAAATAAGAAGAAAATGTATATTACTGTAAATAAAGCGTGGGGTGCATAGTGTCAATAGTATCTTAAAAACCACCCCACGCTTTATTTACAGTAATATACATTTTCTTCTTATTTTTTTAGTTTTTAGTTCGTATTTTCTCAAAAGCGTGTTTTTTAGTTTTTTAAACTACATTATTTATTTTTAATTTTTTAGTTGGATTTTTATTCTCATATTATTGCATTGTCATCGGCCCTTGACCCCTATACAAATTTTCAAGTTAACCAGAAAATTATATAAATTAACAAAAATCATATTTTGCCAATTGAAAAATGGAATAATTTTATCAAATTAGTGTATTGTCATCGGTCCTCAATAAATCTACAAAGTTTGAATGAAATCTGGCCGTTTAAAGTGGGTCAAAACCAAAGAAGTCGGTTACAAACATACAAACATACAGGTGAAGCTAATAAAAAGCGTGTAAAAAGGTTAAGTTCTATGTTTATTGAACTTATAAATGAAACTTATTTAACAGATTGCGGTAGAGAATTGAACAAATTACTCCTTTTATAGGAAAATGTACTCTGTTGATTACTATTTAAACGAATTCTTATTGAAGTTCTTATTTACGAAACGATTTAATCTGCTTATTTTTGCAGAATTCAATTTCCCTTACAACTTACTTCCGTATTTATTTTTACAAAGGTTTGTCCATTGGTTACTTTTGTTCATTAGTTGGTTACACTTTAAGTCTTCTGGGATTGCAAATAGATACAAATTTGCGATTAAAGTATTATCAAAGCGTACCTTACATATTATATTTTTGGAAATTCCTGGCATGCACCTCTAACTAAGAAAATTTGTTAGGTAGGTATATAGTTTTTACACGTGCTTCAAATTGAAGAAAAATGTGGTAATATTATAACGTACTTACTTAATATTATGATGACTTCAAAAAATCCTTCTCAATTTTGATAGAAAACCAATGTTCTGTATTTGGAGATTAAAAATAATAGAATAAAAATTCTACACACGAAAAAAGAGCAATATGGTGTAAGCTCTATAATAAAAACCCGTACTCTTTAATAATCTTAGTTATATGTAATAATATTATGATAGTTTTAATCAGTCCTCTTGGCGTAAATAATTTGCTGAAGGTCCGATGGTCGCTTTGTTTACATTTCTTGCCTTTCTTGAAGTTTTTGCGGTATACAAAAAGAGAACTTGACCATGAACTTCAGTGGCCGAATAGGTGAAAGGAATGCGGCGTTATGCAACCAATTACAATTGTTCACAAATCAATCAATAGTGAATTCATATTCTTTTTTACATGTTAGTCATATTTGCACTGTAGGCCGATCGATTCGAGTCCCTGTAGCTTCGGGATTAAAAATAGAGCTACGGTATCCCCTGCCTGATCGTAAGAGGCGAGTAAAAGGGATGCGGACGCCGAGAGTGGGAGCTTGACCCGTCCAGCTAGCAGCCCCGGGAGGGACGGCGGTGTATGCGTGGCCGCATGCCGCCGTGAACACCTGAAGGTGTAGGACAGCATATCTGCTCTCCCGAAGATGGGCCTGTTCTGGGGCGCCGCGCGTGGAAGACTACGGTGCGTTCCTATGGAGATCCCGGAGTCCTCACAAACGCAGAGGCAGGCTACCGAGGGGGTTTTAGTGCGGTCAAATCCCACATAACTCGGTATCCTCTCCCAAGGTGTCGGGTACCTTTTGAAGGTTTCCCCCCCGATACCAAAAAAAAGGCCGATCGATTCGAGTGTGTTTAATCTGTGACGCACGCTTTTACTAACATACGAGCCCGCCACTATACTTTAGATTCTAAAGTTTAGAACACGTATAAGGAAAAAATATTTTCTTTAAACATTTTAACTTTTTCAGATATTCGAGTACACAATACTTTAATTTATCAAATCATTATCATTGAATGTCAGAGTTCCATGTTTGTTAGTTTTTCGTCTCATGATTAATCCTGTAATTGTTACATAAGTATCACGATAACTTAGAAAAATAGAAATTGAATTGCACTCAGTATCATTATTTATTATAATGTTAATTATGACATGAAAGGCTACTATTATCGACCATTTCTAAGAAATGTTTATCACAATAAATTACAAAAGAGAAGTGTCCTACTTACGCTGGCCACGCAAACAACGTAGGAATCGTAGGAAAAATTATAAATTATTGTTCATGATTAGAAAATATTAAATTTTTGAAATTTAGTATTTTTCTTTTATGCAATAAAATAGAGACATAATAATTTGTATTTTAAACAAGAATTTGAGATTCAAATACAATTTCTGTCCCTTTCGTTAACATCGGACGATATAATTGTGGTAAAAATCAGTCAGTCAAGTCAGTCAAATATCCTTGTAAAGTGAAGTAAAAAGACTTCAGCAGAATATTTTCTATTGGAGTTTTAGATGCAAAGTTGACCAATATATCCGAACTGTTATTTTATTCCGCAACACTTAGGCAAGTTAAATCACGTAGCTTGAACAAAATATCATACTTTATTTAATACATATTATATGAGTACAAGTGTGGGAGATGCCACTTTTATGTTGCCGCCAAAATTCTTATTAAGTAGTTAATTCTTTCTGCTAGCAATATTAATAAATAGTGGTATATAAAATCGTATAACTATTTTTAAAGTACGGATTTTACATACAAATTAAGTGGTTTTAAAACAATGTCACATAATGAGAATTTTATCTTGATAAGTAGGTACTCATTTTAATAATTCACGTTAAGGGAAACTTTATAAGGACAAGGGTATCTAAAGAAAGCTTATTGACTTTCAATCTTCAGATAGCAATCAGATCGCATTACCATCTTCCTTCACGCAAGTATGAGACGGTGACCTCCATAGAGAAGGTTACTTGGATATTGGGTCACGGTCACGAGCAAACATTTGTGAAGCGCCTTTAAATGAATCAGAGGAACAAAAAAGAATATGGATAATAATTAATAAGTCTTATACGACAAGTAATTATTCATTAAATTGTTATCTTACATTTCAGCACTTTGGGAATTTTGGGATGTAGCGACCTTCCGCTACTCATCAAGAGATGGCGCCACGGGTATTCTTGAACCACGCTATCGAAGTTTCCTGAATATCCGACCATATATACAAGCTCCGAATTGAGTCAGCTGGAGCACAGCCGCTCCCCGGGCATGACCACCTCACCCAGCGGGAGATCTCCTTTTGCCAAAGGGATTAACATTTTTAAAATTTTAATTCGCAAGTCCAGATGAGCATACCTGCCACGAATTGTTAAGTGAGTAAGTTTACTCAGCAGCCTGTACAAATCCTACACAACCTAAACTTTCAAGCTCAGCCCTTAAGAACCTAAGCCTTGCCTGCCGTATGCTACTCCGAAGGCTGATCGCCGCATGTAAATCTGGCCGGCAATCTGCACCGTTTCAGCCAGGGTTGCCATCCGTCCGGGTTTCCCCGGATATGTCCTAGTTTAGAGGGCATCCGGGGAGCGTCCGGGCCGGACTTCATGGGTAGTCCGGGTTTAAAAAGAATACAGTCTTGGGCCGCCCGCGACACACGCACTGTGCCCGCACGCCGCGGTCAACCGACGAACCGACTCGCTAAATTCACCGCGTCCCCCCGCCATTGACATGTCCGGGTTTTGGGCTCTAAAATCCGGGGTTTTAACGCGTCTTGTCCGGGTTGACAAATTTTAAAGATGGCAACCCTAGTTTCACCGAAATACAATAGAATTAGTTAGTTAGTTTAAAATTTCTGTTCTCGGTCTGAGTGTTTGTGTTTCTGTCTTTGTATTTGTCCATGCGCGCGCATGGCCCGGCGGTTAGCACAGAACGCACACGATCTATGCAACTAAGCCAAACGGGCGCGGTCGGGTGTGAGATGGGTGACCGCTAGTGGCAAAAATTTCATGCGCGTTTCCGTGCTTCTGGGTTAGGAGCTGAGAGCAAATTCTTTAATTAATTTATACGTTCAGGTGGACTGATAGTAGTATTCTTTCAGGCCATAAGATGGCTATTAAAAAAGGTCTTAACGTTTAGAATTTAAGTGAAAAATTTTCCAATTATGCTTATACATATGTACAGAATTATTAAAATTACTGAAAAGAGTGAAATAAATTAAGTTTTTAACAAAAAAATAGAACACGGTTACAGTTCAAACGGTAAAAATAAAATTGTCCAGTACGTACTTCTTTTTGCTTATGGTAATGAATGACTCTTAAATCTATTTTTGGAGTCGGGCCCTTAGTAAAATGTCCTGTCTTAGTAAATATAGTGTATCTTTCGTTCGGAATGGGCACCGACTTCAATATAGTTTTAATAGTCATTACTCATTACCATAAGCAAGAAGAAGTAGGTACTGTCCCACTGTCTGTACTGTCGATGCCCATTTAGAACGAATGGTACGACATTTTAGTAAGGGCCCGACTCCAAAAATAGTTTTAAGAGTCATTACCATAAGCAAGAAGAAGTAGGTACTGAACAATTTTATTTTTTACCGTTTGAAGTCGGTTCTATTTTTTGTTAAAAACTTAATTTATTTTATTCTTTGTGTCTATGCAGTGTTTTCGTAAGGTTGATTGCACATTGGTATTATTATACATTTTTTCTCTACCGTAATAGCCAATCAAGACACAAATAGTTATTGCCATGATAAATGATTAATTTACAATGCTATGTAGGTACAGTGTATTGTAATAATGGCGTTATTATAGAAAAATTATAATTAAATATCAATCCATAACTACACAGCATGCAATTAGATTATTGACAGGATTTTCCGTATCGTTTATTACATTTTAAGATGGATACATTGTAATAATATATATTTTTATTTTGTATGCATCATCAATAATTTGATGATATGTGATAAATTGTTCTTGATTGTTTTCATTATTTACCAAATCAATTTTCAGCAGTTTATCTAGTATCTTTAAACGAGCAATTCTTGTATACATCTTTATATATAATTTGAATCTCGGAAACGGCTTCAACGACTTTCATGAGATTTAGTACCGAGGGTTTCGGGAGTGTTAAATGATCCAGTGGCCGAGTGGTAAAAAACCGCGGTCTTCGACGCGACCGATCCCAGGTTCAAATCGTCGGCTCGCACCTCTGATAAAGAAATTTGTAATGTGCGAATTTATCGCTGCTCCACGGTGATGGAAAATATCGTGATATTTCATTGATTACGATAATCTCCATCGCCGTGCATGCCTAAGAGAAATTCATAACTTATCGAAGGCATGACGTCCACCAATACGCACTTGGCCAGCGTGGTGGACTATGGCCTAAATCCCTCTCAATTGTGAGTAGGAGACCTGTGCCCAGCAGTGGGACATAAAAAATTTGGTTGAAAAAAAAATGATCCAGATGGGTTTCATTTTTAGAAATTATCGTTTTATTCGTAATTTCAGCGATATTCAACTTATATATAAACTGAAAAAATTGACTCTTACTGACATAATGTATATATAAATAATGTATATGTAATCTAATTAATTGTAATTAAATTGCTACTAGCAAACTGTAAATATTGCACGCCTAAAAAGAGGCAAATGTGAGATCCCATTTTAATGTCTTTGTCACCTGTTGTAAACCACATTAAAATTTATGCAAATAAAAATCTATTCTATTCTATTCATCTATTGGAGAATATTAGTAATATTGTGGTGTAGAACGTCGTCAAACGTCATCCGCCAATCCGCCGTTCAAATGACAAAGTCGATTTGAAAGACCTCTCGTTAGTTGACATAAAGTTTACTAGGCCAAATGGTTACTCAGGCTGACTGTGTAGATAGAACCCCGGGGTCAAACCTCAATCAAGAAAATTGTTTTTATGGTGACATTTTTTTATTGGGAGCTACTTCAGATGGCGTTAACCAAGATAATCAATTGTTTTTATCCGAGCAATGCTCGGTCGTCCTTACAGTTTACAAATAAATCAACGGTTTTTGTAGAATTTTAAAATTTAAACACGTTCTTAGAGCAATTGAGATGTTGACTAATTTGTTATTGCTTCAACGAAGCAGTTTTACAGGATTAACACACACATCAAATATAAAATAACTTTATAAAGATCTGGATATTCAAAGACAGTCAATAATCTTTGAAAGCTTATAACTCTGCTGTTTTTAAACCAAAATTCATTTCGATTTCTATTTATGAGATGAAAGGAAAATTATATGTTTTTATATGTTATTAATAAATAACACATAATTATTCAGTTTCAGTCGTCTACCCAAACAATTTTTGCGTTGTTTTCGCATAATGCCGTCCATCGCTACTAATAGTGTGTTACGGATATTGACCCGACCAGTCCGAACTGCCTCTCACAACTTGATCAATGCCATTTTGTACCAAACCGGCCAAGTGCGAGTCAGACACACAAAGGACCCTTTAATTTGTATAATTTGCAATTGCTGCAAATTAAACACTAGAAATGTGAGCTGTTTTTTACCCTTTTAGGTATGACATCGCACGATCTACGTATTTTGCCAGTGTCAAGCAAAAATACCTGAAAACTTTTTACCCGTTTCTTTCTTTCTTCTAAATTAATGAGTCGTCAATAATAAAATCGAAGCGCGCAATAGAAGCGCGCATGGCCTGGCGGCTAGCGTAGAACGCAAGCGATCTATGCAGCTGAGCCAAACGGGCGCGGTCGGGTGTGAGATGGGTGACCGCTAGTGGCAAAAAAAAATCATGCGCGTTTCCGTGCTTCGGAGGGCACGTTAAGCCGTCGGTCCCGGTTGTTGTCGATAGATAACAGTCGTCAAACCTTGTCGGAGGCCTTATGGGCGGTTTGAAAACATCCGACCTGGCCAACCCGCTGGCCACTAACCCGCATCTCCACCAACCCGCATTGGAGCAGCGTGGTGGAGTAAGCTCCAGGCTTCCCCAATAACGCGGAGAGACCCGTGCCCAGCAGTGGGACGCAAAAAGGGTTGCAGCCAATAATAAAATCAATTTAAGCACAAATTGTTTAGGTGGTGAAAGTGCGGTTGTTTTATCGCACGGGTGTATGATAATGATAAGATAAATCAATGTCGATAATCGTTCCGCGGCAGTTGCAAATTTCAATAGATAAATCGGACCTATTTATGCAAACCGGAACCAACCCACACATGATGATGATGATGATAGTTTTGAGAAAAAGCTGTTTAATGTACCTATTAGACAACTGATGTTTTGTGGATTGGTAAACATGTCATGAAAATGTTTTGTTTTGTCAAAATTGTCAGATCATTTTGATCTTTACAGAGTCGATAGAAGGTGCAATTTTAAGCTTTTTTGTGTACTTAACTCAATTTCGGCATGAGTGTGGATTGGTTCCGGTTTGCGTAAATAGGTCCTGTTGTTGACTACATTTGCCCAGTTTATCACTTGATCGCTCAATTCGGCAGTTTGCCTCGGACCATAGTAATTAAGTAATATAATTTATGTTATACATATGTACTCGGATCCCGCTTGTGTTCGGACGTACGTATAATGTAAAGCGCGTTCTATTCAATATTATATAATACACTCCTCGACTTTTTTTAAGCACATAATTTGGCCCAATAACGCAAGTGGCGTGTGGAGGCGTTCTATTTATCTGTACATTACAGAGGCGACCACGGACCATCAGCTTTCGCAGTAACGGCGCAAATAAATACAACTGTACACCTCAAGCTTTCTTGAGGTAGTGTTGGGATGACAACGGGCTGAAATGACTCTAAGTCACTTAACACTACGTGGCCGGCATGCTTATCAGTATCTTATTTAAGTAAAAAATAACAAATTAAAAAAAATGGTGTGGCGAGATCATAAAATGATGCCGTATTTTATGAAATATTTTTAAGGCACTGATCCCTAAAATATCTTGTTTCTGGCCTGTCCTTATAAACTCTATATTTACAGATATTCTAGTTTGACATTTTGTTAAGCAAAATAAATTTTATTGTAGGCTTAGTTATTTTTAAAAGGTTACGTACATGTTGTATGACTCGCGTCCCGTACCTTCAGCGGTCCTTTTATTTTTGTAGGACTATATTATTATTATTTATAGTTTTATCTTAGTACAGCTATCAAACAAATTGTATTAACATTTAATTAATAATTATGAGTAGATATATAGATAAAGTTGGTGTAGTTGAATCTTCAAGTACTTACCTAAATTACATTTCAAAAAAAATTAAAGGCTTAGTGTCCTTAACAGGGCAAGGCAGTACTTCACTGTTGGGCAGCTCCTGAGACTTTATGAGGCCCAGGTTAGACCTCACATGGAGTGCTGCTCCCATCTCTGGGCAGGAACATCTAAATACCAGCTACACTCATTTGACTCCGTCGAAAAGCGCACAGTCTGAATGACGGCCAAGATTGACTGATAGGCTAGGACCGCTTAGCTTGCGAAGAGACATAGGCTTATAGGCTTGCATTGCCTGTTCTACCGACTTTACTATGGTGAGTGCTTGGACGAACTTTTAAAATTGATGCCAACGTCACCATTTCATGATTATACCAAGAAGGTTAAAGTTCCACCGGCACCATCTGGACTCGTGACGGACATCCACAGTCCGCGCGCTCCTTTTTGTCACGAACGAGTAAGTTAAGGGGATAACCTTCCAGCATTTCTAGTATAACATGTGGTTATTCAAGAAAACTGTAAAAAAAGGTCTCCTCCAAAGCCGGCAATGCTCGGGTGACTCCCCTGGGATTGCCAGTGTCCATAGGCGTCGGTGATCGCTTAACACGCGGCCCGTCTGCCTTTTTGTTCTGTTTGTTTATATAAAAAATGTGGTTTTTAATATGCATTTCGAATATCAGAATATCATCACAGTAAAGAACATATGAATGAATCTAAATTCTTACTCAATATTGTAACTGCAAATTGTGTTTTAATATATTAATAAAAGTGAAAGAAAAATATTTAATATATTAGTTTGGAGGCTGGAGAATGAGATAAGTTACTTTACCGCGGCAAAAAAACTCATTCCAATAGGAAGATCCATTATAATGTATTTAAACGCGGGTAAAACCAGTACAGCTTCAGATAGTACATAGGTACAGCTACTAGTAAAAATAAACATTGAATACATTGGCAAATATATTGTAAGATAAATTCTGAAATCAAAAACAATCAAACTAAAAGGTCTAGGCCTACCACAGATCCAAAATAAAACAAACGCTAGTCAAACCAGTGTATAGGTCCAAGGTTGTCTGTCTGCGGTAGAGAGTAGGCTACAGGCAGTTCACATGACTGACTTTTACCCTCTTTTTATTGTTTTATTAGGGTTCCGTACTTTAAAAGGAAGAAACGGAACCCTTGTAGGATCTCTTTGTTGTCTGTCCGTCTGTCTGTCTGTCAAGACCCTTTTTCCCAGGCACGCGTGGAGGTATCAAGCTGGAATTTAGATCAAATAATCAGGTCTACTATCTCTTGGAGCTGTGAAAAAAATCAAACTCCTAAGCTAGCGCAATTAAAAGATACAGCCGTTTATGCCGCATATTTCCGCAAATTTTCGACACTCGCAAGGGTATCAAAACCTACAGGGTACTACTTCCCGTGAATTCAGAATCTTGAAATTTGGTACGAAGCAACGTCTTGTACTTAGCACAAATGAAAAATTGCGAAAACCGTAAATTACTAGTTACATCATATGGCTGCAACCCTTTTTGCGTCCCACTGCTGGGCACGGGTCTCTCCCCATTATTGGGGAGGCCTGGAGCTTACTCCACCACGCTGCTCCAATGCGGGTTGGTGGAGATGCGGGTTAGTGGCCAACCCGCTGACCGACCGACCGACGGCTTAACGTGCCCTCCGAAGCACGGAAACGTGCATGAATTTTTTTACCACTAGCGGTCACCCATCTCACACCCGACCGCGCCCGTTTTGCTTAGTTGTATAGATCGCTTCGCATCGGCGCATGGCCCGGTGGTTAGCATAGATTTGCGTTCTATGCTAACCACCGGGCCATCAGTGTGACCATCTCAAAATTGGCGAATCTGCCACAGGCTGGGCCTAAATTCTGCCAAATCTGCCACAGGCTGGGCCTAATTCTGCCAAATCCACTGCCACTTGAGTTTTTCGGGCTATTTCAGGTTGGGGGGGGGGGGTTGTTAACCCCCCAACAATTTCAAAATTTTCTTTAGTAAAAAACTATAACAATTTATGAACAATAAAATACAAATAAATACAATTAAAGTCAGTGATAATAATATGATTAAATTAAACGTTACACACTCATAGTTACACACTCATAACGTAACAGTAATGTAATTAATACCCTGTGTCGTGGGTACCATGGACACACACAAAGACCGAGGACAGAAATTTAAACTCATCATTCAAATTTCTGTTACTCCACGAACCGGACCCGGGACCCTTCGATTGGCAGTCCGGCATGGTAACCTTTGCGCTACACGGGTCGTTATAAAATGAATTTTGCACAATTTATATTGCCTTCATCCATGACATGCTCCTCAAGACCTCAACCCTTCTGTTTTTACACTATTGATTGATGATTTATTTGCACAAATATGGGTATTATAAAAGTTGTTTTATACATTTAATAGTCCGCCATATTTACCTCAGTAAGGTATGCAGATATTATTAATAAATAAAAGTACTGACTAAAATCTAACTTAAAAATTTATTTAAGTATTGAATTTACTAATCATATTATTGATTTATGTTTATCCCATATTTGCGTTTTTTTTATTTCATTGTTTTTGGTGATTATTTATACGGTATTTTATCAGCGTCAACCGGCTTTGGGCACCCAATTAACTGGGTTTTTATTCACTGAGAGGAAAAAAATGGCGGCGGAAAAAAAACCTCCCAGGTTTTTAGTCCCGTAATCCCTCACGAAGTTCGTCGATCCTTCATCATTTAGAAATTCAGAAACCGAGTAACAGACATCCAAGCTTTTACGTTTTAAATATTATGTTGCCAGTTCGGAGAAATCATTTTAGATCTACGTTATATTATACCAAATATTTCATTTATAAAAAAAATACTCATTAAATATTTAAATTATGAGATTTAATGTCTCAAAATATCGTGATTCCTAAAATCTTCAAAATCTGCCAAAATCTGCCATTTTTATAATCCGTCACCATAATCTGCCAGAGACAAAATTTAGGAGTGAAATCTGCCAAAATGGCAGAAATCTGCCACAAATGGTCACACTGCGGGCCATGCGCGCTTCAAGTTACACCATATATTACAAATATTTTACGGAACCCTCGGTGCGCGAAACCGACTCACATTTTAATCACAATTAAATATGTAGATGATCTTATCATTATATTGATCTACGATAGATCAATACACTTACATTTTCTATAGCTAAAGCTTAACCACATTTTTAAATTTCCTTTAAAAGTAAAATCACTTTTTATAGACACATCACAAATTATCACATCACACCCTTTCTCATGATACTATTTTTGGATAGGTATAATTGAAAATAGAATAATATAATTAATCTGTATTTTATACGAGTATGTACACGACGAAATTAAATCTAATCGTAATGTAAAGACGAAAAAGTACCACACGGATTGAAATATTAATATTACTTTTGTCACTTTAACCTTTATTTGCTCATTATTATGTAAAGATAGGTATGTATATAATCCTAAATAAAATTACAATAGAAAGACGTAATTACCAACTTGAAGGCAAAGGCGTATAAACAAACAAACCAGTCGTAATATTATGAATAATGATAAACTAATTATGTTTTAGGGGTTATTATATCAAATTTAAAAAGAACCTCTTATATTATTCTATTAACAGTACGTTTTTGACGACCTGCGTGGCGCAATGGTTACCATGCCGGACTGCTGATCGGAGGGTTCCGGTTTCGATTCTCGGCAAAGCAGAAATTTGAGGGACTAGGGGGCTCAAGCCCCTCCCCATTTTCAAGGGTCAACCATTCGGGTTGACCCTTGACAAACCTCGAATAATACGTATTTTGACTAGCCGCCCAAACCAAGCGTGGTCCGAGAACCTACTCATGATGCATCAATCACTTCTTTTGACAAATTCTACCCACACCTGCCCGAAACTAAAATAAAGCCCTCCCCCCCCCTCCCTCTTAAACTGAAATTCTGGATCCGCCACTGAATGTGAAATAATGTTTGCTTATTTCCCCTTCTATCACATCGTAACTGTGCTATATGTTTTTTTTATTTGAATGGGGTAGCAGACGAGCATGCAGACCACGTGGTGTTAAGTGGTCGCTGCAACCCATGTTCATCTACATACAACCTCAAGCAAGCATAGATAAGTCTTGTCTGAGGTCGTATGCAGTTGCGCTGCCACTCCGAAGGCTGGTGGTTGCCGGTTGTAAGTGTGGCCGGCAACTGCAACTTTCCACCGAAACACAATAGAATTGGTTCACGGCAAGTGTGTACGGAATCCTCGTAAGTAACCTAAATTCGAACTTGTCCAATTTTATTTGAATTTATTTATACGTAATCGTTCTGGTATCATTGTAGAGCGACTTGTGATTATTAAGTAAGGTCAGCGACTTCACAGTTCGCAGTTTGTTCCTGATGTTTGATAAAATTTGCGGTAAACTTCTTGGTACTTAGTTTTTGTAGTGTAATAAAAATATGTAATAGCTTTTGGTATCTATTTTGATATTATTTTGTGCTACTCAAAAGCATTGAACTTTGAAAATCAGAAAATATCACAAGCTCTTTGTATTGTGACTTGTGACAAGAGTATGTTATTAAGTTATTAGTTTGGCAGGGACAGAGAATGAATAAGTACAATTTGTTTGGAAAATCCAAAAGTGCACGCCTCATAATCTCATCCTTCAAAATAAAATTGATTAATATATAGATATACTAAAACTATGAAGAACAGTCGATATTTTTTTTTTGAAAAGTGTTTAAGTATAACGAAGCGTAAGAGAAATTAAAAAATTTGGGATTTTTTATTCATTAATATTAATTAAACAATACTAAATTAAACTGCCATTTTCAATACCAGATCAGGGGAAACAATTTTGAATAGGGAAAAATACTCGATATGTGCAGTATTACGGACGGACGTTATCACTGCCACATACGGGATCCATACGTACAGAAACACGGACGTCCATAGAAGATTTTTTTCAATCAGTTTTTTAATTATATAAAACACAATAAATGTTCATTTATTAGTTTACTAATGTTAAATTAATAGTTCATCTGCATATCGGTGTGCTCATATGAAAGAATCAGTGCAAAATACATAGATAAGAGGCAATCAAAGTTCAAGAAAAGCACATTTTCTAGCTAGTTGAGAGTAGTGCACTACCTCAAACGCTTCGCGTTATGAGGCGTGCAATAATTGATAGTTTAGGCGGGAACTTAAAAGCGACATGGCATAGTTCTAGTTAAGTATATATTTTAATCGTTGTTGTTAATTTTAGTTGTCTTTTTTGGTACCGGAAGTACATACGACGATAACCGATAAGACGCATAACATGAAAACTTTAAAATGAGCACATTTCTAAAAATACGTTCGTACTTTAACTCTGTGCGTACTGCCAGCGTCAAGCATAATTTTTGCATCACTTTTTTGCCAGTTTTTTTAAAACTGGATGAGTAGATAGTAGATTAATTCAGTAAGTCGTCAGTAATCAGTCAGAGTCAGAGATTCTTGTAATGATCCATGGAATTTTGGAGTCAAGCTGAAAAAACATATTTTCGCACTGTTGTTTTAGTTCACAACACTCGTACACATATTTAGCCTATATAATAATATCAACTTTATCTGATATAACTAAAAAATCCACCAAGAAAATGTCAATAAAACAAGAGCACACATGTCTTTTCTGACTTCCCGCCAAAACTCACGTTCATACTTAAAGAACCTTATAATTTAAAATAGGATAAAAATATTTTTATTTGCACATAAGGGTGTTTACAAAAGCTGTTAATTTATATATATATTTAGTTCGCCATATTGACCTTCAAGAGATATGCAAATCAAAACAGTAAAAGAGCCGTCAATAAAACCTTACGCAATATTGCACATGAATGAAATTACCGGTTGAATTAGATCATCATTACTTAAGCCGGCCGTGTAGATCGTGCGGTAACACATTTTTAGTATGCGTTCGATGGCTTCGGCCATGGTCATGTTAGTGGAAACTAGACACCGTGTAGATAAAAAGTATTCTTGTGTACATTTACATTTTTTACCCATCCCAAAAAAAGTGCACAACGCCGCTAAAGAAGTTTTCACTTCAAAGAGTTTTGAGATAAAACATTAATGGATTCAGCAACAATTTTCCATCAGAGGCCGGCACGCATATCTCTATTTTATCATAAAAAGACATCATTTTACACAGGTAAATTGAGCCATTATACGTGATAGTTGACCATGCGACCGTGGGAACGACGCCGACCCATTAAAAACCCTTTTGGGTGAATATGCAGATCGCAGTTGCAGTTTTTACATACACAGTTGTACGCCTATATTCTGTTTAATCGTGACTCTAAAGATCTAAGTAAGCAATAAGAGTATAGTCCTTGCTACGAAATGTTGAAATTTTGCAACGTTTAAACTACTATTTAAATAAATAAATAACGTTTCACACTCATAGTCCCACAGTAGGGTAGATATACCCTGTGTCGTGGGTGCCATGGACACAGACAAAGACAGAAACACAAACACCCAGATCGAGAACAGAAATCTCTTCTAATCATCCAAATTTCTGCCTCTCCGGGAATCGAACCCGGGACCCTCCGATCGGCAGTCGTTCGCTCGGATGGTTTGTATTTATATGATAATAATTTTCAATAAAATAATATTACGACTACAAATTAAGACATATACTATCCTATTCTTCAAGTTGAATCAAACTGCACACTGCGTGCCAATTTGATTAAAATCGGTTCAGTGGTCTAGGAGTCCATAACGGACAAACAACGTGACGCATAATTCATATGTATACATATATTAAGATTACCATGGCAGAAACACAAACACCCAGACCGAGAACTGAAATTTAAACTCATCACTTACTTCGCCGGGAATTGAAGAAGAGACCCTCCGATTGGCAGTCCGACATGGTAACCATTGCGCCACACGGGTGTGGTGGATATGTGATAGCTAATCGTCAGTAAGGTCCTGTTATAGTCTGCACTACGAAAAGGTAGACAGTTTTGGGGTATTTATAGCCAGAATATTCGTCTATTATAAAATTTGTGTCGTGGACTATATAATATGTAGTCAAAAAGTTTTAATATCCCACAGCTGGGCTCTGTCTGTGAAATGAGTACCTACCGTCTAACCTTCAGAAACAGTTTGCAATTTTGACCAAATGCGATTGGTCGAAAAAACTTGTAACCGGAAAGATTTGTGTTAAAAGAACGCTGTTTTTCTAAATAAATAAGTGATTAATAAATATAAGAGACAAGTTTACAATTTTCGTCACTTTCATAATGGAAATTCAACAGGAAGTAGGAATTAGGAGTCCTAACTAAGTAGGTACTTTAATAATAATAATAATAATAACGCTTCACACTCATAGCCCCACAGTAGGGTAGATACCCTGTGTCGTGGGTGCCATGGACACACACAAAGACAGAAACACAAACACCCAGACCGATAACAGAAATTTAAACTCATCATTCAAATTTCTGCTTCGCCGGGAATCGAACCCAGGACCGCGATCGGCAGTCTGGCATGGTAACCACTACGCCACGAGGGTCGTCAATATACATTATATACATAATATTGTATACATAATATTGGAACTTACTATATTTCTGCGGTAACGTACATACTTAGGTAGCGTCTGTCTGTCTGTAGCGTCGGCCGGTCGGTAAGAAATCTTGTCAGGACTAATAGTAAATAGCTACAATCAATGATGTAATTCTTGAAATGAACTTTCAAACTATGCCAAGGAAAAAACTATTAACATATTTCATTTAGTTAATTGACAATCGTCATAAAATTATTGACACTTTGCCTAAAATGTAGTTTAATTGAAATTGAAAGCAATTGAAATATGTATGTTTTATTTATTGATACTAAAATTGTCGTAACCTTAGCCATATGGGTATGAAAATTAAGAAACTTTTATAATTTCTATACTTGACTTGTTCCAATTGCCTTATATAGGTATCAACAATTTATGAATATGCGTAATATATAATTCTGTTTTTGGTCTCGTTTGTCATAAAAACAATTTTAATAATTAACGCAAACAATAAAAAGTAATAATAATAAATTAAAACAACGATAAACTTCAGGTCAAGTTATAAATATTTATATTTTACTTAAGTGTAGTGTAGGTAGCAAACTACTAATATTTTGTTTTCTGTGAGTCAAGTAAATAATAGTATAATAATCTATACTAATATATAAAGCTGAAGAGTTTGTTTGTTTGTTTGGACGCGCTAATCTCAGGAACTACTGGTTCGAATTGAAAAATTATTTTTGTGTTGAATAGTCCATTTATTGAGGAAGGCTAAGCTATATAACATTACGCGCGCTGCGACCAATAGGAGCGAAGCATCAGTGAAAAATGTTGCAAAATCGGCGCAAATTTATACTACTTAATTGTGTGTTTGTTTGGACGCGCTAATCTCAGGAACTACTGGTTCTAATTGAAAAATTATTTTTGTGTTGAACAGTCCATTTATTGAGGAGGGCTATAATTATAACATCATGCTATGACTACTTAATACCAAAGACGAAGTCGCGGGCGGCCGCTAGTAAATAATAAGGGCGTTAGTTTGTAAGTTTGTTGTTGACCTCGGTGTCGCCGAAAATGTCGATCAATAAAAATGAATTTACAACATACTTGTGTCATAAATTGAGGAAGATAAAATACTATTAATAGTTAGTATAAGAGTACGTAATCTGTATCAAAATAGTATTAAGGAAACATTAAAAACCTGTGAACATAACATTAAAATGTGCCCTTAAGTCGCTTAAGTGTTTGGATACCATTTGTGTCTTATTGTTACAATACAAATCAAAAAAATTCACAAACTAATTGTTAAACTCATAATTTTAGTAAGAATTATATTCGAATCTGCAGTATTAACTTAAATGAGTTTACGTTAAATTATGATGAAACATTATGAGTACCTACCTACTATACATTAAAAGAAATTTCAATTCAGTAGTCCTCTGTGTCTCTTCTAGTATACATTACTTATTAGAATGTACCTGATCATAAAAACGTCTGTTAGTATATTTCCGTGTTAAATACTGTGTTACGACCTTATGACACGATACTTTAGTGATGAGTGAACACGTAATTCTTTGTTCTATCACATAATGAATTTAATGAGCAACACTGATTTTGTAATACCGAAGATAACTCGATATTAACGAAGTGCTGATTATACCTAGCTTTGAATCACTCTTATAAATTTTTATAAGTGTATCAATGGTAAGAAGTGTTTTCTAAAGATATTAAATTACAAGAAATTCAAATAAAGGTTAATGAACCCAACACGCTATTGTAATAATATTTAAAAAAATACTTTTAAAAATGCTATTCTTAAGAAGGGTTGCCATCCGTCCGGGTTTCCCCGGATTTGTCCTAGTTTAGATGGCGTCCCAGGAGCGTCCAGGCCGGACTTCATTTTAAGTCCGGTTTTAAAAAAAAATGTCTTGGGCCGCCCGCGACACACGCACTGTGCCCGCACGTCGCGATCAACCGACCGTTGACATATCCAGGTTTTGGGCTCTAAAATCCGGGGTTTTAAAGCGTCTTGTCCTGGTTGACAAATTTTAGAGATGGCAGCCCTATTCTTAAGCAGCTTTTTTTCAGCATAAATTACATACATTGATATGATAGTATTGTCCCCGATGGTTTAAAAACGACTGTTCTCATATTCATTGTAATGTAATATATTTTATGTTATATGTAGCCGAAACTACTGTATCTAGAGACTTAAAACTTGATACGGGGGTTCCTTCCATTATCTAAGTAAGCACTAAGAAAACTATTTTGAGAAAAACCCCTAAGGTGGTAGGGAGGTGATTTTAAACGGAATTTTCTCATTTCTGAACTTAGAAGTATGAAAATAGGTATAAAAGTTCACGATTACAATTAAAAATCATCTGCGTAGGCAAAGGTAACAATAAATACTTAAAAGTATGGGTTTCAATTAGGGCACATGAAATCTGCGGAGTATATTCACTTCACGCTAATGATCCTTTTTAACGCGAGTGAAACCGCGTATCGAAAAGTTTTATAAATGTTGTTTACATTATGTTAATCGATACTTTTTTCATTAAAAATACAAAAGGCAATACTTTATAGCTTTTTATGACGTTAATCAAAGGGTAATTTGTTCTAAGAATCAATTGTGTTTTACTTTACTTAATAGTATTGTTGTGAATTAAGATGAATCACCGAGAAACTCATTAGCAAAGAGTTTTTTTTGTAGTCTTTTTATAAATACAAAGCATACTTATTTAAACCGTTTTTGCTAAAGTCCTTTGTATTTGAATGGGATCAATTGATACTTCTGATGTACATAGCTACATAATGTCACTTTGAAAAATAATTTTACTTTTATTGTTTCGGTGGGAACCTTCAAAAGTTTTCCCGGCACTTTGTGAGAGATAACGGAGTATGTGGGATTTGTGCCCCACTAAAACTCCCCTAGTGGCCTTTTTTGTATCGGGGGGGGGGGGGGGGGGGAACCTTCAAAAGGTACCCGGCACCTTGGGAGAGGGTACCGGGTTATGTAGGATTTGACCGCACTAAAACCCCCTCGGTGGCTGCCTCTGTGTTGAGCGTTTTGTCCAAAAAGAGTAAAGATTACATAAGCGCTCCACCCACGCTTTCTTTCAAAGTAAATCATAGTAAATATTTAATATAGATGATTACATACTTATAACCATTTAGCAAAGGTAATTATTTATCGTTCGAACGTCACGTACTGAAATTGTTTATGTTTACCTGCGATCTAATGAAGATTTGGCAAAGGGAAAACTCTTGAGTCATCAAACTAAATGTCCGAATTATTTTGTAATTTTTAGTGCGTGCTAAAAGTGTGTTTTTTTCCCATACCATAAACCATCCTGCGGCATAGTTCCCAGAACGCTGGCAGCATTACCTCGCTGAACTGCTAAGCTAATTCTTTGTGCAAGGTAGCTGCCAGCTCTCTGGTCACCTGAAGCGAGGATGAGCTTGGTGAAAAAAAAAGTTAGTTTAAAAGCGTGTTTTTAGGTTTTTACACTATTATTTTTGATATAAAATTCGCTCAATAAACGTCAATCTTTTTGCGGTCATCGCCTCTAGATGACGGGCGATAGTTTAGCTAAGGAAAAGAGCCCGTAGAGAAAAACTCCTTGCAACACTCTTAAATGTCAGTTGTTATGTGAATATGTACTTATAGACAAAATATTTTTCACAATTTAGCATCTACGCAAGTTGGTGGCGGAAAATTATGGATTTTGAATAATTAACTTATTTATTATAGCTACAAAAAGGGAAAGGTTTTTTTGAGATTATATTGTTGTACGAACAATGACTTCTTTGTGAAACCGAGAAAGGACAATGACAAGGTCTTTATGAATTTTTAAATTGGTTGTTCTAAATATAACTGACATGTTATAATTGATAAGTTGTCTTTCGATTTAAGTTTCGCGATGTAATTTTTTTAAACGTTTCACACTCATAGCCCCACAGTAGGGTAGGTATACCTAGTGTCGTGGGTACCATGGATACATACAAAGACAGAAACACAAACACCCAGACTGAGAATATAAATTTAAACTCATCGTTCAATTTTCTGCCTTGCTTGCTTGGTGACTCCCGCACCCACCGATCGGTAGTCCGATATGGTTACCATTACGCCACACGGATCGTTCTATCGCGGCATTATTTTTACAAAAATGGCCTAACGGCCTATGAGTGTGAGGCGTTATAAAAAAAAGAGCAGCGATATTCGAGTGGTCAGGACACGGGTCGTCGACAAGTAGATCTCTGTTCAGTACCTCTGACAAAGAACTTTGTAAGGAACAGGATTTTTTTAAATACTTCATAACGATGTTTTCCATCACCGTGCGTGCCTGAGAGTTATATAAAAATCATGCCCTTACACTGACCCAAAATTTGCAGCGTGGCGTACTAAGGCGTAATCTCTCAGTGAGAGGACATGTCATGTCCCAGAAAACTTGAAAACGATATGAAAACAATGCCAATGCAAGACTATGAGCATCCAAATCTAACCTCAAGAAGACCTCGAGCCCTGTTTGAGGTTGTATATAATAATGTATATAGCTGTTGTTGCTTCTTAGGACAGCTTTATCGTTTCATGTTTAATGGCCTATAAAGCTATTATTGTAGTCTGGAGACCAGTTTGTTAACCTAGGACGTTCAGTAGTTGATTTGCAGTCAGTACCATATAATATATTATCAGAGTTAGAGTTTACTGAATATTTATTGCTTATTAGTCTATATTAAAACGCTTTTATTAGCTTGACCTGTATGTATGTACTCGTATGTAACGGAACCTTTTAACTCATTTTTACCTACTTCTAGGAGTCTGATTAACTTGAAAATTTGCAGAGTTCATTAAAAATAAAAAAATAAATAATATATTTTAAAAAACTAAAAAAACACACCTCTCGGAAAAAACGAACTAAAAAGTAAAAAAAATAAAAATAGAAAATGTACCTATTTTATTGTAAAAAAGCGTGAGGTGCATTTTGAGATATCAAAATAATAATCCTTCTCCTAATATCACCTTATTCTTATAATAATACTACTATTGACATCATGCACCCCACGATTTTTTTACAATAAAATAGGTACATTGTCTTCTTATTTTTAACTTTTTAGTTCGTTATTTTACGAAGGCGTAATTTTTGGTTTTTTAAACCACATTATTTTGATGTCCATATTATGATTATTAAATAAACATATTTAATGAACCGAAAATTGGCGCCACCTAGCATTTGTTTTGTAAGCTAATTGCATCGTGCGTTCAGCATACGAAATAAATGAGAAGTTACTTAAAAGGAGTAACTGAAACCGTGTTGAACCATACCCAGTCTACTATTACTTTTATTTAATGACGTAAAGCTGGAAACAAAATTTAAATTATTTTTATCATGCACGCCATTTTAGAAGCTTGCATAGTAAAATAGGAAGACGCTGTTTTAAATTCTAACTTTAAGCCGTTACTTTCAGAGGAACAAAAGTTTTGATACTTTTTTCCTAATAAACGACATCAACGCGACGCGGGCTTTAACGTACGTTGATAGATTACATTACATACACATACCAAATGTTTTATTAACCTGAGAAATGTAAAGTTAAAAAAGAAACCTCGGTAGTCTCGGTACAATATTGATAACAGCAATTCAATCACCCACCAATCAGATGAGTTGATAATAACTATTTGTATGAATAATAATTTTTAAGCTGATATTTTTTAAATGTACTGTAAGCGACGCGTAATTATTATTTTTTTATTATGAAAACCTCTAATGTAGCGGTGTTATCTATTTTTGAAAAATAGGTACTTTATAGCGTTTTTTTGGAATTGTTAAGGAAAAATCGTAGCGTAGTGATATAATTTTCAAAGTTTCTTCATAGTTGGATGTATGGATGCGATCTTTTTGCCGAACTAGCATTGAACAGTAATATGTACGTAGGGACTATCTTTTATTTTATTTTATTTCAAATAAACTAACTAGGTACACAACCCACTTTGCAATCTATATTATGGACAATCAACCAAATTTACGAATAAGAAGTCAGAATGCTGAATGATAATGGTTTGCTTTAATTATTGTTATGTGTGATAAAAAAAACTTATACATATTAGGCATATGTAATAAAAAATAACATATTTGCAATGTCGATACATTACTAAATAATTTATAACAACTTACCCACTGACTGCAAAACACTGAAAATTGCACAAAATTAATTTTCTTGCAACACTGGAACTGAATCCCGCCAAAATTCGCGCGCGGAAATTCAAATTGGACGACTCGAATCGACTTAAATTAGTTCCAAATTCAAAACTATAAATTCGTACTCGATCATCAGCGCAGATAACTAAGACGATAAATTATCTGTATTTTTTTAACATCGTTCAACCTCTAAAATATTTTTTTATTAGGTTGACGCGTGCGCGGACGAATAGCGCGCGTTTGTAACTGCGGTGGTGTCAGATTGAACGAACCTTGAAGGCTACTGAAAGAACCCCGCCTATTGCATTCTTCTATTTTAATTAGGTCTACTATAAATCGTTTTAGTAATTCATTCCAGTGTGGTCCTTCGAAGTTTTTGCAAGTGGAAAAGGCGTCAAGCCAGAATGGAGAGCAGACTACTAGTTCCGCATAAGATCTATAGATTCTCTAATCAATGAATTTGTTTTATTTTATTAATAATAAATAATAATAAATAATAAATATCTTTGGACAATTCACACAACGCCACCTGAGTCCAAACTAAGCAGAGCTTGTGCTATGGTAATCAGAAAGCTGATAAAGATACTTATATAATTCTAAATACATACTTAAATAGATAAATTAACACCCAGACACAGAACAAATAGTCATGTTCATCACACAAATATTTGTCCTGGGTGGGAATCGAACCCACGACCTCACGCTTCGCAGTCGGCTCATCACCCACTACGCCACGGAGGCTGTCAAAAATATAATATTTTTTTAGTGCTTATCATCTTCACAATTCCTGTATTCATTAGCTATTAAAAAGTGCTGAAAGTATGCTGCCACAGGCCTGGACCTAGAAACTTTGAAACCAATTTAAGAGGTCCTTATCTGAATGTTTCCTTACGTTGTTTTTAGTCGTCGGTGAATATTGATGTTCTTTAGGCTCCCTAGAATCCAGCTCCTCATGATATGACCTTTTTTTTTGGTGTCGGGGGGAAACCTTCAAAAGGTACCCGGCACCTAGGGAGAGGATACCGGGTTATGTGGGATTTGACCGCACTAAAACCCCCTCGGTGGCCTGCCTCTGCGCTTGGGGAGGACTCCGGGATCTCCTAAGGAACGCAACAGTGTTCTCCACGCGCGGAGCCCAGAATGGGCCCATCTTCGGAGGTTAGATGTGCTCTCCTGCACCTTCCGATGTTTACGGCGGCATGCGGCCACACGCGTACACCGCCGTCCTTCACGGGGCTGCTGGCTGGACGGATCGAGCTCTGACTCTCCCCGTCCGCAACCCCGGAAGTCCCCTTTTAGTCGCCTCTTACGATCAGGCAGGGGATACCGTAGCTCTATTCTTAATCCCGAAGCTACAGGGACTTCATAATATGACCTGCCCATCCTATAGCTTGTAAACTTTGATAACTTTCGTTCGTTCTTATATGTAAGGTAAGTCATCATTTATATCTGATTCAGCCACACGGAGAATTAATTTATATACCTACCTAGACCCAGTGGCGGTCCCAGGGGTGGGGGGTCACATTGGACATGACCCCCAATTTGGGATACCTCTTCCCCCAAATTACTTAGTGACCCCCCCCCAAATTTCTTGACGACCCCCCCTCCCCCCAATTGAAGGCTGAAGGCCGCGCATGCCTAGACCCCTCCATCGCTCGGAGAATGTTATAGGTTTAAGTTAACTAAAAGAAAACATTTGACTACTGGCTCTTGGCTAGCCTTGAAGATAAGACGGTTGTTTAAAAGTACCTACTTTGCAGATTTTTAGCGCTGTCCATGTAGCATTAAAAGCATCTGATTAAATCATTACTCATTTGGAGGACAAGTTGTTACTTATTCACTATAAGTTAGGAACGGAGCCGTATGGGTTCGTGCAGATATCAAAAACAGTTTTTGATTTATTATTTCTTCTTTTAATGAGAACGCAATCAAAGGGGTGAAATTGCATGGGTGAGAAAAGGTTTTGTTTTATCTGTGTGAATCCGTGGATTCACGACTATTGAGCCAACAGCCATAGAGCGTAGAGCGGGTGCGTTGAACTCTCAATCCTTTTGTTATTGATAACTATAACTACCTGTTTGTAGTTTGTAGTATCGTAGACATTGTATTTTATAGGTATTATAAAAATCTGAACATTTTAAAACCAGCTTTCCGATAGGTACGTACAGTTGTTTTTCATAATTTTACAACACAATCGAAAAACAGAAGTTTTGTATCAAAGATTAAACAATAAACAAAGTATTTAAAGTACAAGGTTCTTAATCTAGGTATGTCGCCTACTGATTATGTATGAGCTGAAGTTTTCAGAACCGGCGAGGCTGAACCCAACAATAATCGATGCCATTGAGTAAGTTTGAAGAAAAAAAAACAATATTTATGAGCTGTACCGCGAACTGCATTGTCCCAGATTGACCTGCAAACCGTGAATCTACTGCAAGGCCGCTTCTCTATATAAACAATAGAATTGTCTGTACGTTGATTCGTCTAATTTGAGTAAAATTTAATTTGCACCAGAATGTTCAAGAGACTTTTCGTAGTTTGTTGGTACTCTGTAGGTTTATGACGTGAGTGAAGTGTATAATTTACATCCTACCTATATTAACACTAAAAATAAAAGATTACGATATATTTTATTTCACAAGAACATAAAATATGTTATATTTATACGTGGGGTGTGAAGAGTGGGCTTTCCAGTTAACAGTAAAATTTGTTTCTACGTTACTTTACAAAAAAGTTACAATATTCTTTTATTGTTTTATTCTTCTGGCTATGAGGAAATTCCCGATGTAAACAGTGCAAAAGTTTCTACCTACTAACTTATTTTTGTTTTGTTTTAATTTGCTCATTAACAAGTGTATTACCTACTTATTTTTTGCTACCTACGTGAGCCTATTCGAACCTACAAAAACCTGTTCGGTAGTAAAAAAAGTATACGTATAAGTATACTTATATTATAAAGAGGAAAGATTTGTATTTTTGTGTATTTGTGATGAATAAACTCAAAAACAACTGTTCCCATTTCAAAGTTACATTCACCCTGAGTAACATAGGTTACTTTTTACTGCGGAAAAATGCTTCATTCCTACATGAAAACGGGTAATAGGGTCAACACGGTTGAAGCAACTGGCTAGACGCCTATGATTTTAATATAACAATGAAGCCTGGAATAGCACATAGGCTATTTTTTATCCTACGGCGACCAATTAAACAGGTCCACGCGGGTTAGCCCGCTGGCGGAAGGCTAGTCTTTTTAATATGTTTCTATCTGTCAACAGACAAAGCTGCATGCATATACTATTCTTGTCTTATTTTATTACGAACCTACCACTGAAATAAAAAAAAATTGGAGATGACTTCAGTGAAGCGAATCCTTTATTATCCGCAGTAATGATTGGTTTGCGTTGTAATGATTTTTTTATTGATTTATTTCCTAATAGCTTTGCTTCATGGTTTTAGCCGTGATAGGAGTAAAATATTGTCTTTATTCCTTTTAGATTATGACTTAAAGTTAAAATTATAATGATTATCTATGTTTAAATTTATTACAAAAGAAGTAAAGTGTTTTTTATCCATTAGTATGAGTATTTATTAGTAAATTTAAATTTTTAATTTTCCATTAAACTAACAAAAACAAAAAAATATTGTAGACCAGGTATCAATATCGTGCAGATGGAATAACTTGTGACATAGTATATTGCCTTGCGGCACGCTAGCGTAACTCTGACCAACATCCGTTGATGACAACTCACAGTTCTTACTTTAAAATGTAAAACTTTAGCACAAAATTCAGCTTGATAACAATTTATTCTTGAATCTTTTTTGGATCTTCAATAGTAGCTAGATAGTGAAGACATTCCGGGAAATCTTGAGGCTTACAACTGGCTTCTTGGACTTTAACTTCATTACAATCCCCTCAGTAGCCCTTTTTCAATAACGCTTCACACTCATAGCCCCACAGTAGGGTAAATATACCTGTGTCTGGGTACCATGGACACATACAAAGACAGAAACACGAACACACAGACCGAGAACAGAAATTTGTCGGGAACCCGGGACCCTCCGATTATCCGATACAGGTTATTGTGTTATGCCCAAGAGGGGCCCATTTTGGAAGATCTGTGCGGATACCGTAGCTCTTATTTTGGCCCCGAGCTAGAAGGATGAATACTAGAAGATACCGTCCAAAGGAGCTCACAAACTCACAGTTACAAACAAACATACAGGTGAAGCTATTATAAGCTTGTTAATTGCTCCGAGAACGGACATGATTATAATATTGAACTATCTTTGAACATATACTATTATGGTAGCCTGTTAATAAAATAATTTTAATATTATATAATAAATACCTAACTTGAATAAATATCATTATTATATTAAATACCAGCATGCATAAGAGAAGCAGATGTATGTAGTAAATAGGCAGTAAGCTCCAGGCCTTACCAATTATGGAGAGACCCCGTGCCCAGCAGTGGGACGTAAAAAGAGTTACAACTAAAAGCGAAGTCATTTCATTTTCTCTTAAATTTCGTTGCCGTTTGTCCAATACGAGAACTACTATTAAGATTTGTGCTTGTGCTTTTTTCACAACGAACAACCTCCCACAATTTGTTTACAATGACAGGACAAATGCAGGTCTGAAAGATTTTGCGATGGTAAAAAATTAATCGAATATTTCGCTACGGTGAACTCAGAATGGATTTAATCACGTATCAGAGGAATGAGGAATGATCTTATAATATAAGAACGGAGTTTATATGAATTTAGCTAGAAACCGAAAAAATATTCAAACCTTTTCATTGGAGTTTACCAGTTTAAAAAGGCGATTTTACTAACGAAAACAATTTATTTTCTTTCATACTTATCGGAATTATGATAAGCATGTAGCACTTGACAGTAAAATTGATTTCTCTATATGCCAAGTACTATAAAGATGAAGGAGCAGCGGAACTGCATACCTATGACTTTTTATATTTGTATCAGAGGGGAAACCTTCAAAAAATGCTCAACACCTTTGTTGATACCGGGTTATACGGGGTTTTTTACGCACTGAAACCCTTTCAGTGGCCTTAGCGCTTTTGCAAAACTCCGGGAATTTAAGAGAAACGCACCGGTATCCTCCAAGTGCAAGTCCCCAAGACGGGCACTTCATCCGGAGACCGATGATGCTCTCCTGTGCCTTCCAGTGCTTACGACGACATGCAGCCCCGCACCTGACGCCGTCTTGCCCTGGATAGCTGACTAACCGGTTCGAAACCCCAGTCTCGTCGCCCGCAACCCAGGAAGCCCGCTTTTAGTACCAGCTCTTACGATCTGGTAAAGAATACCGTAGCCATATTCTTAATTCCAAAATTGAGACTTGCTGGAGCTTGTGTGTAGGTCTACAACGACAACTTCATATCACGTGGCATGTACGATATGCTCGCCTGCTACTGCATTTAAATAAAAAAAGTTAAAACCTTAAAACTCAATTTACTTAATAACTGGAAAGTAACCACTCTTACGTCATGTAACGACTTACAGTCTACTACACTAATTAATACCTGCGTAGGTATTATTGTTACAACGAAACATTATAAAAACAAAAGTCCCTTTTCCGCATGAAAAAGTTGCACTTAATTTTTTAACCTAATTAAAACATTAAGTAAATCGTGGGACCCACTGTAAAATGCATTTTATTTTTTAATGCGTCTTGAGTTGATGCCTGTAATGACTATTACACAGAGTATTCGTAGTTTTCAACATTATAAATTTTTATCTATATACATATATACGAGTATATAAAATGCTTTGTCCTGAAGGACTGACTGATGACTGATGGACAAGCCACAGTCCAAATCGCTGATCGTAGAGACCTGAAACATGGAGGGTGTGTTCTTTGTATGATGTAGGCATTCGATAAGAAAGGATTTTTGGAAATTCCTCCCCTAAGGGGATGAAAAACGGTGGCAAAGTTTGTATGGGACATTGTGATTCCTTGGTCCAATCTACTTAAAATCTTGCATAAACATTCTTTTACTGAATTGATGGGAGATGTGTTACGTATTTTATTTAAAATCTAATTAACTAATCTAATTAATAGAATCAGGCATTACTTTGCGGAACTCCATTGTTATAAAGATAGATTAAAAACTACTTTGCAACAATCCGTAATCAGAAAGTATGATGGTGTACACTTTTTTCATGCAATAGCACCTCCCTCCCTCCCACATAGGATACATGCATATGCAACAATAAAAAATATACACCAACATACGTACCACCACCCGTACGTACCCGTGTGTGCGTATGTTAGTGTATATCATCGCTTTACTAGAGACCTGAAACTTAGAGGGTGTGTTCTTTTTATGACGAAAGCTTCCAATAAGAGGGGATTTTCCCAAATCCACACCTAAGAGGATGAAAAACGGTGGCAAAGTTTGAATGGGGCAACAACATTCTGTAACACAATTGATGGAAGACGTATTTCGTATTTTATTGAGAATCACCTTCTAACGGGGTTAAAAAGGGGTAGAAAGTTAGTTTTGGGGTGATTTTCTTCAATAATCCTTTTGACCGAAGTGCTTTTGACCAGTTGTGAATACAAATGTACCTATATGAAAATTCTAAAGCTTACAAGATATAAGATATTAATACAATTTTAACGACTTTCATACAAAAAGACGTCGTACAAAACTTATAACTCGGTGTATCACGTACACCGAGTTATAAGTTTTGTACGACGGAAGATCATGCAACTTATATTTAATTGATATACAACTTGCTTATTAATTTTCTGGTTTTAGTTAAATTCTTGCGGCGAATATATATTTTTTTAATTTGAGGAAATACCTTCTCGCCAAACGTCAAGGAATCGTGCTGACTGACGAAAAAATATGTATTTCTGTTCGGATTCGCATTATCAGAACGCACTATCGGGCGTTCTGTAGTCGGGCTATTCGCTCCGCGTGGCGTATTGAGAAGGGCCGGGGTTTGAATCCGTTCGAAAATGAAGTAGTGAATGACGACTACGGGAGCATTGGGCACACGTAGTTTCAAACGTACACTTACGAACTGTGTGGTCTGGACTGAGACAATTGACACAGCTTTTATGTAATTTAATAAAATCAAAACGCTCTGTGGGCGAAAAATAATTAAATTTCATGGTCAGTATATTACCACAGCTGGGTCAGTCTTACCCATAATAGTTGAGCTCATCACCAAAGGAGCGTTACAATTTACGTGCTGCGTTCTTTACCTACCGCCGAAAATTCCCGACGACAGATTTTTTTCCATTTTTAATTGTATACAAAACATTATTTGTACGGTAAATTTACCTATTGTTATATTTAGTTTTAGTTGTCTGCGTGCAAGTTACATCAGTGTGATACTGTTGCCAACGGTTTAGGCCGTATTTTGGATCTAGTGTTGGTTCAATGCGAACAAAATACACCTTTCGTTTCCGAATCCCTTTGGGATTTAGTCGAAACTGAAGTACACCATCATCGAGGAAGGCTTTAGGCTAAATAACATCATGCTATGACCAATACTAAAGTCCACGCGGACGAAGTCGCGGACGTGGCCTCTAGTTCCAAATTTCCTTAACTGCTGTTTCAGTTCCTTTTTGGAACTCTGTCCCCAAAACACTCCCTATGGCTAGTTCTGTTGATACACTTAACTTTGATTTTATTTTATATTATTGTCTGTCATGTTTTTTATTCAATTCAAATTCTTTTCTTATATCTGTATATTTCTCTTGCGACTTTGCCTTTGGCATACCTACTAGAAAATTTATTTCTTTTTAGATTTTTTCTAAAATAAAAGTAACCTAAATTACTCCATGTTACATCAGCTACCTGCCAGTGAGAATCCCGTCAACAACAGACAGACTGTCAGACCGACAGACAGACAGACAGACAAAACTTGTAAAAAAATGTTTTTTGGTATATTTATCGTATATACAGTCATATGCCTGTAGTTAAAAGCGGTTATTTTAATATTACAAACAGACCCTTTTTAGAAATTTTAAACTTTAAAGAAAAACAACGAGTTGCACTCCAGTAGTGCCGACAGAAGTGAAAACTTGAACATTAACGTTGTGCATTTTTGATATTCTGGAATGGTTAGGGAACAATTTCGCACGAATTGCTTTTAATATAAGTATTATTTTTCATCTAGTATTTTCAGTAGGTTTTCATCTAGTATTTTTATAAAGTACACTCATTTTCTTTCACTATTTCTTCATCACTTTTTTCATTAATAGATGCACTTTGTTCTATGTCCATATTTTAAATACTTGATATAAACGAATTTTACAAGTATAGACAGTCGAGCCGCGCAGACGCGCATGGCCCGGCGGTTAGCGTAGAACGCAAACGATCTATGCAACTAAGCCAAAAAGGGCTCGGTCGGATGTGAGATGGCTGACCGCTAGTGGCAAAAAAAAAATTATGCGCGTTTCCGTGCTTCGGAGGGCACGTTAAGACGTCGGTCCCGGTTGTTGTCGATACATAACAGTCGTTAAATCTTGTCGGAGGCCTTATGGGTGGTTTGAAAACATCCGACAGCGGGTTGGCCACTAACCCGCATCTCTACCAACCCGCATTGGAGCAGCGTGGTGGAGTAAGCTCCAGTCCTTCCCAATAATGGGGAGAGACCCAGCAGTGGGACGCAAAAAGGGTTGCGGCCAAGACAGTCTAGCCACAATACCTACAAAGAGCGCCTTTATATACTTACTAATAATACTAATTAATTTTCATCAATTTTCTTTCATCACCTCAGTCTTGTACATATATAAATAAATATAATAATAATAATATTATATATATAATAATATTTATATGTTCATCGTGTTATCAGATCGGTGAAGGTCGATCTTCCACGTCTACTTTTGACCGCATTTGACATTGCTTAGCTTTGTTGACACCCATCCTTTTTATGAACGCGTAAGATGTTGCCTAAGTCACCCATCCTACTTTTGACCGCACTAGATGTTTCTTAATGGCCACCCATCCTACCTTTGACCACACTCGATACTGCTTAGCTTTATTAACACCCATACTTCTTATGACTGCACAACATGTTGGTTAATGACCACCCATCCTACGTGGTCTTGTCTGTACTACCCCTTAGTAGAGTGTATTATAAAAAGCCGGAGGCGCGGAGGGAGACCACTGACCGCCCGCCGTAGGAAAAAGCCGAAGCTGCGAAGGCGAGCGCAGGTGCCGCGCTTTCTTACGCTGGGGCGGAGGGAGTGGTCTTCACGCAGCGCCGGAGATGTCACAGAGCCACTTGTTTTATTACATTATCCAAGCCTTGGAAGATATTATATAAAATTGCTAGTTAATGTGATTAATTCATTGTCAATTATCACTTTATCTAAATTGAGTAGATATTATAAATAATGGCTAGATAATATATAATATCCAGATTTATTACTTTCACTGTAACATATAGACAATTGGGCGGCACGATATTACACCGCTTTGACGAACGCGAAGAGCTCATACAATACAACGTTCGCTAATTTAGCTGAATTGCAATCCGGCTGAACGAGAGTGTGCCGCATTACAATACAGCCCTGTTTTAGGAAATAGCTAGCCGGAATGTAATACAGCGGAATATACAATCCGACTGCGACACATACACTACGTTAATTGTTTGAGTCGAACGTCGTATTGAGACTTCAGTGGGTTGTCAACCTTGTTGGAGGTTTTTTTAAAACAAAAAGCGGTTTGGCCACCAATATATATCTGCATCAACGCGAAGCTTATAGCATCGAAGGTTTGACTCCCGTCAAACCCAGATTGGAACAGCTCCAAAAAGTGAGTGGAACGTAAAGACGTCTCGTCAGAGACACACATAATAGAAATAACTACTTAGCTGTACAACCACTTTCATTGCGTGAAATCACGTTCACCTTGACATTGGCTCGTGTCAATGACGTCATCACTACAACTTTCATTGTAGCTTGCTTGTTACGTGAGCGCGTGCCTACGAGGGCTACGAGTATAGCCCCGCGACTGAAGAAAGTAACAGATCTACAAAGCAGAGTGAAGGAGCGTTTACGATTTCGTACTTTGTAATACTTCGTAATCTTGTCGGAAGTCGAGGAGGATTACGCGATTTGAAGCCATCGTACACACATCGAATGGTACAGTGAGACTACTGTCGGTTGTTACCGATCCATTGAAGTGGTTAAACCTTGTTATAATAAGGTTTAAAACTCTTGGCTTTATGGTTTGTTTGAAAACAAAAAGCGGTTTGGGCCCGTATCTTCATCAACCCGGTGTGAAACAGCTTAGTCAGTGTAAGAATGAGTTGTCACCAAGAGACCTAAAATCGTCCCGTTAAAGAGACATATCATAGAAATAACGTATCAGTGGGCCTCGACAAGTGTCATTCGACTATCGTAACGCACGTATAATAAAGAACATGAAAAATGTATGTAATTGACGTTAGCTAATGAAATGTCATGTGATCTCGAAATGAAAATCCCTTTTTCAAAAGGCCTCCGACAAGGTTTGACGACAACTACCTATCAACAGCAAAGAGGACCGACGACTTCACGTGCCCTCCGAACTTCTCTTCCCTCTCTTTCACTTTGATGTGTAGATCTCACGTTCTTCAGCCACGGGGCAATACACGCACGCGTTACAAACAAGCTGCAATGAAAGTAATAGTGATGACGTCATTGACACGTGCCAATGTCATAGTATTGTGACGTCAACAATGAAAGTGGTTCTACAAGCGAACGTTACGTTATGAGTGTCGTATAATGTAATTTCTTTGTTTTTGTGCGCGTATTTTTCTCTTAGGCCCACTTACTCGTAATGAAATTCTTAAGTTTCAATGTCGCGACTGTGTATGACAAAAAATGGTTTACTTAATGTAAAAACTGGTCTAGAATCAACTAAATGTAATGGTTAATTAGGTAGGTACTACTCAACTCATATATTTTTAAACCATTGCGTAAAAACGTGGTCATATCCAATTGTTGTCGAGTTTTGGCGGGAAGTCGAAAAAGACATATTGTGCTCTTGTTTTATTTTCATTTTCTTGTTGTATTTTTGAGTTATATCGGATAAAGTTGATGGCATTTTGTTTGATATAGGTTAATTACAGTGCATGAGTGTTTGTAAAATAGAATAATTACAGTACTGAAATATGTTTTTTCTGCTTGCCTCCAAAATTCCATCGGACACGTTCTAGTAAAGTAGCCATCGCTTTACTTGAATGTTGGACTGACTAGACTGACTGATTACTGATGACTTACTCACTGACTTTGTTATTACTTCGTCCAGTTTCATTGAAACTGGCAAAAAATTGATGCAAAAATTATACTTGACGCTGGCAGTATGTACAGAGTTTGCGATGCCATAATTGAAAAGAAAAAAAAATGTTGTCAAAATTGAAAAGCAAAATGAAAGTGATGCAATCATGAATCTCTCTTGAAGATGGTTTGTTTGTAGGTACCTACATCAAACTAATATTTTAGTTACGTTAGTGAGTAGTTATAATATAATAGTTGAAGCGCGCATGGCCTGGCGGCTAGCGTAGAACGCAAGCGATCTATGCAGCTGAGCCAAACGGGCGCGGTTGGATGTGAGATGGGTGACCGCTAGTGGCAAAAAATTTCATGCGCGTTTCCGTGCTTCGGAGGGCACGTTAAGCCGTCGGTCCCGGTTGTTGTCGATAGATAACAGTCGTCAAACCTTGTCGGAGGCTTTATGGGCGGTTTGAAAACATCCGACAGCGGGTTGGCCACTAACCCGCATCTCCAACAACCCGCATTGGAGCAGCGTGGTGGAGTAAGCTCCAGGCCTCCCCAATAATGGGGAGAGACCCGTGCCCAGCAGTGGAACGCTAAAAGGGTTGCAGCCAGTGAGTAGTTAGTTTACGTTAGTATTACGTATATGGGTTTAGTGTACCGAAACTATGCCTCTATACCTATGATTTTCTTTTAAAAAGGTTTTAAAAACGTCTTTATGTAGAAACTAGCGGCCGCCCGCGACTTCATGCGCGTGGACTTTAGTTTTAGAATTTCTCTGGAATAAGAGTAGCCTAAGTTACTCATTATTATATCAGCTACCTGCCAGTGAAAGTCCCGTCCAAATCGGTCCAGCCATTTCAGAGATAAGCCGGGACAAACAGACAGACAGATAGACAGACACACAGACAAAAATTGTAAAAAATATTATTGTGGTATATGTACCGTATATAAATTCATATGCATGTAGTAAAAAGCAGTTATTTTAATATTCAAACAGACACTCCAATTCTATTTATTTGTATAGATAAATTGTGCGTCAGCGGTCTAAAAGGCCTATTTCAAACGTCTTTAAGTTATATAGTTCGAAATCGTTTTGATTCTAAAATCTTTGCTGCTATAAACCAGAAAGAATCAAACGAGAGCGTTTTATGGAGAAAAGGCCACTGAAACTTCCTCATAAAGAAAATATTCCATACATGCATTTAATTTTGCGGCTGTGATTCCCAGTATAAATTATTCCGGAGTACGTGCAATCGCATTACCTACCATTTCCTGACATTATCCTTGAACTTGGGCATAGTATGTTTGTGTACAGCAAACGAAATAAAAACAACAATAATATGGCCGACTTGCGCCTTTCAGTTCGCAAATTAAAATTCGCAATTTAAAATTATTAATTTAAATGTCGTTTCTTGCTAACTTAGTTTAGTTTACTTGTAGAGACAGTATTGTGGACTAGTCTGGCTAGTTGGGGATATCTGTTGTCTGTACGTACTGTTCGGGTAACTTTGAACATTTATTACATTATTTGTATTATTAAAACTGATTTCTATTTATGACACCTTTATTTTATTGAATGAATAATGTCCTTTAGAGTTGGTTTTTCTGTCTAACAAAATAAATTTGCGGAAGAAACAACAGAACTACCCATAATTTACCCTAAAACTCGAATTTTCATTAATCATGAATTTTGGGTAACTTTGAATAATTGTTTTTAGAATGTAAAAACCTTAATATTTTAAGGTTTAGGTAAAATAAAAAGAAGGTATTATTAAATTTAAAAACCTAAACTATAAAAATGACATCTACACTGACGTACAAAAGAAGGTAACAAATAGCTTGGTTTTGCCATATGAATCAAAGTGGACTAGTTTACGATTCCAAATCAGAGCTCAAAAACTTCCAGCAACTTCACCACGGAAAAGGCGGGAATTTTCAGAATTATGACATTAACAGTTTATTTTTTAATTTTTATTTGGTACAAAAACATTTTGACAATCCATTATATAAAGTTACCTATTAAAAGTTTCGATGTAATAAATTGTTAAATCTTTTTTCCAACTGTGTTCAAAGTTAAACGTCAATTCAAAGTTACCCAGAATGACTGTACGTCGGTTGTGAGAATATGAATTACTTGATTTCCGCCCGTGATTTACACGTTTTTCCAATAGGCCTGAGATATTTTTCCGGGTAAAGAATAGCCTATATAACTCTCTAGCTAGCTGTCAAAACTTAAAACTCAGGTCAATCCGTAGCACCTTTGTGACAAGAAAGAAAGACAAACACATTTTCTCAGTTATAACGGATGACCCATGTGGCGCAGTGGTTACCATGCCGGACTGCCAATCGAAGGGTCCCGGGTTCTATTCGCGGCTAAGCAGTATTTTGAATGATGAGTTTAAATTTCTGTTCTCGGTCTGGGTGACTGTGTTTCTCTTTGTGTGTTTCCATGGTACCCACGACACAGGGTATATCTACCCTACTGTGGGGCTATGAGTGTGAAACTTTATTAGAATGTTAGCATGGATGTACAACGTGTATTAATTAACTTGTAAATAATTCTGTAAAATATACACTTGCGTGCAAAAAAATCGACCCACCTCCATCGTTTATGTTCAAGTCATTGTATCTCAAAAAATATAATTAATAGTAAATCGTTTTTGGTACAGTTTAGTAGGTGAAAATGTGAGGATTCAATAGTGCTATAGTCATTTGTACATTAAAATTGTTTTTCAACTTTACGGATTTAAAACAAAAAAAAAACAGTGTAATTGGCATAAAGGTTTAATTGCTAATTTAATAACATTAATTAAGTTTTCATGAAAACAAGCACTAAAAAATCTGTTTCAATAGCTCGTATTGCCCCCTCTTGCTTTTATTGTAGCTTCCATCTTCCATCCGGTTTTTCATTGACCTTATCAAAGTAATGATGAATTCATGAGGGATACCGTCCCACTCTTCTTGTGTAGCCACCCGGAGGTCCTGAAGGTTTTCTACGGCAGGAGTCCTAGCCCTAACTCTCCGTTTAAGTTCATCTCATAGGTGCTCGATAGGATTAAGGTCAGGGCTCCTTGCCGGCCAGTCCAGAACTGAGATACCGACCTCGGAGAGATACTAACGTACTGTCACGGCAACATGCGCCCGGGCATTATTTGCATCAGTATGAAATTTTCACCAACAAACCCAGCGTATGGCACCACATGTTGTTCTAGCACATCCTGGATGTAGCGATGGGTAGTCAAAGTGCCAAGACGTGGCCCGGTAATGAACTCAAGATCGGTTTTTAAAAGCGGTTTTTGCATCTAAAGAAATACCGCCCCAAATACTCCACGAAGCCCCTCCAAATGCAACCCTTTCCTCAATGCACGCCTGCGCAAATCGTTCTCCTTGTCTACGGTATACTTTTCTGCGACCATGATTACCAAAAAGATTAATTTTGCATTCATCAGAGAAGAGTACGGCCCGCCATTGGTCGAGTGTCCAATCAACATGAGAACGAGCGAATCAGAGCCGCGCTTGCCAGTGTGCTGGGGTCAATTTTGGACCATTAGCAGGTTTGTGTGGAGTCAAACCGCTGTCTGCAAGTCTGCGTCGTACAGTTCACTCACTCACTGTAACTTCTCGGACTTCCCTAAGACGTTGTTGTACCTGCACTCCGATAAGATGTCGATTTCGCAATGACGTCGACGACGCAAATAAAACGGTCGTCACGTTCTGATGTAGCGCGATGTCTTCCCGAACCTACTCGTCTGATCAAGTTTCCAGTCTCTAGAAACCTTCGGTACACTCTTCTTACCGAAGATCGGCTTAAATTAAGACGTCTAGCCACAACTCGTTGACTAAGTCCAGCTCTCAGTAGTGCCACTACTTGGGCGGCTTCATTTGGAGTAGTATCCATTTTATCATAAAAAATAACGTCAAAAATCAAGTTAAGAGAACAAAAGAACTAAAAAATGCAGTAACAGTAAGATTTGATCGACTTCACCCACAATACAAAGCCATACAATTAACGATCACAAAACTTAGTAACCCTCCTTATTAAGTAAGGTAAGAGATTTGTGTCTCTGTAGTCAAGAACATTGCTGTTAGTAAAAGGTAGGGTACATGTGCATAATCATTACAATATTATCTACTGTCATTATTAAAAAAAATCATAAATAATAATTATTTTTTGAGATATAACGATTTTAATAGAAGGGAGTGTAGAGGGCCGATTTTTATGCACGCAAGCATATTAAGTAACAGGTAAGAGGTATGAAATTAGACAGGTTTGTATGTGTAAAATCAAAACATGGTAAAATGCAATCAACACTTATACTTCTCATAAGGCACAAAAACATTTTATAAAAGTTTTGGAAATCACAGATAATATATTATTATGTATAATAGGCTCCAAAGACTACCAGATTCATTGAGATTAAATATAGCCCGAATTGCAAAGCTGTACGACCAGCTGTGTCACAATTTAATTTTTAAATGTATTGGGCAATGGTCATGTCATTAGCCGGTGTGCCTCAGAGGTCATTTCCTGGTCTGAGTTTGTGCCCTTGACTTTGTAGTTGTCCATGGCATCCATAATACTGTACATATACTACGTTGGTATATCCTAAGTCTGACATAATAATATATTGTGGAACTATGTAAGTGAAATGTTTTTTTTATAAATATCGTTGCCATCAATTTTTTCGCACTTCCTGTTTTTTTCTACAATCTTAATATAGGTACGTAAATGTGTAAATATTTATTTAAAGTATTATTATATACTGTATAATATTATATGTTAGGTATAGCAGGCAAGGTGGGTGGGTGGCGTGGAAAACCCGGTCCATACGTCATGATTTTAATTGCTGTTTAACAACATTCGCAGAACTAGTAGTCAAAGTTCTGGTAACCTTTGTTTGACAGCTTCCTTATTCGATGAGCAGAAATATTTATAAACTAAAGTCTTGATATTTTGCTCGGCGAGTATTACAGAAAACCGGGGCATAATCAAAATTGGTCCACTGGTCAACTTCGGTGTTGACCAGTGGACCAATCATCAAGACCAGCATCCACTAAAATCAGCGGGGCAAAAATAACTTAAAACTTTTGCTAAAACGGAATGCATGTTCTTACGCATTACCTATATTTTTTTAATTCTTATGTTTTTGGTCACTGATCTAGGCGCTCCCCTGAACTGTCATCCAGGTAAGGGGCTCCAGCTTGCCCCGGCCCTTCTAGATTTGGGTCTATATAAAAGATCTATATATAATAATGGTAAAAGTCAAGTTTTATCGATACAGTAGCGGTTGAAGGCGAGGTTTAACGAGGCATTATGGCCCATATATTATGTGCGGTTTAAAAACATCCGATATCATGAGACATGCCTAGAGTTTGCCTTAGTTTCGATAAAAAGAGGTGACATTAACCAGTATTAGAAGATTTCGCTAGCAGTTAAAAGTGTTGTTTTCTGCAAGTATAGTATAAAGTTGAAGCTGATTGTTTCAATTAAATTAAATCAAAATATTTATTTCATATTAGGAATACAAAATATTCGCTTAATGAATGCCTTTTTTCCCGGTCATCGCCCTTAGGTGCCGGTTTGGGCTAGATGTTGAGCTGAGAGAAAAAAGGCGGCGCGACGGAACAAAACACCCAGCAATTTTTTAAAATAGCAAGCGGTAATCTCAGTAACTACTGCTTAAAAGTGAACAATTCTTTTGGTGTTGCATTGAGTTTTTGGGTATATAATATCACGTTACAGCTAAAACTTAAAAGAAACGGATAAACATATCTCTGATTTACAAGACTATCCACGTGGACGACGCGGGGACGTCGCGGGTACTACTAGTAATAAAATTAAAGGCTCGCAAAAGTTTTTCCCTTCATATGTCATATGAGTAGCTACAGTGTCGACTAATGAATTACTCATAATACCGTAGGTACATTGGTAGATTGGCTTGTAATCGCGTCGGTTGCTACGGGTAGTAATGTAGAGCACAGGAAAATGTGTGGAGTTGAATTTTTTTTATTTCTTTTCCATTACTTATTTTAATTCAATTGAAAAATTGCATATATTTGCCAATATTATATTACATTAAAAATTGGTTGGTAAAAAATATCCGAAGGAAAAAGCTGCTTTAAGCTGAAATTCCAAAGAAAAGCTTAAACTTAAATTTGCGGTTTAACTCATGTATCGAAACTGTGAACGATACTATAGCGTATCTTCCTGCTGTACCTTCCGCTACTCATCAAGAGATGAAACCAAGGGTATTTTTTAATTACGCTATGGAAGTTTTCTGAATATCCGCTTATATATTAGTACCTGGATGCCCGAGCGTTGCTCGGATATATACAATACAATACAATACAAAAATACTTTATTGCACCAGATTTTATACAATGAGATAACATTAAATCGTTTATTTTCTAAAAAAATATTTTCTTGGTTTAGTTTATAGCGAAACAATCATTTGCTTCGTGTTACTTAACAAAGCCATCTGAAATAGCTCCTAATAAAAAAAAAGTTATTTTCATAAAAATAAAAAATAGACACAATATGGTTTCGATCGAGATTTGAGCCCGGGTCTCTAGTTCCGCAGTCAGCTCACGCAACCATTCGACTACGGAAGCTATAAGTCAATGAACGAAATTTTCATAGAGGTCTTTCAAATCGACGTTGTCATTTCTTTGAACGTCGGATTGGCGGATGGTAGTAGCGGAGCCCAAGAGGGGCTTTTCGGATTTACTCGAGCGCGTCAGATTAAGATATGGGGTACACCTTGCATCCTAAAATAAAGTAGCTAAATTTCTTGCCATTGAAATCGACTCAAATTTAAATTGGAAAAATAGAAATAGTATGCCAAAGACTAAATAAATTCATATACGCATTACACCATCTTTCAAAAGTAGCAAATAAAAAACAGCATTGATGGCTTATCACGGATACGTGTGTTCGGTCCTAAGATACGGATTACTCTTATGGGGGAATTCAACTGACTTCAATAGAGCATTTATTATACAAAAGAAATGTGTTAGGGCCATTTAAGGTGCGGAACCTATGGACTCCTGTAAGCCAATATTAAAAAAAAAAACTAAATCTCCCGCCATTGCCATCAATGTACATCTACGAAAGTCTGATATGTGTCAAAAATAATCAAAATCGATTTGATACCAAAGATGATACATTCTCCAATCGGCATCGGGGTCAATTGCATAGACTATTATCTTATACGGCATGCTATTCGAGAAACAGCTCTGTGATGTGCATCAAGACTTATAATTTGCTGCCATCTCGGTTAAAAAATCTAACATTAAAGCGGTTCAAGGGTTTTATTTTTAAATTATTGATTAAGAACTGTTTTTATTCCACAAAGGAATTTATAGAATATTGTCATGCTGGACACCTCAAACGCTTGGCTAATAAATTAAAAATTTTGATTCAATTATTCAATTATGCAAATATTATCATTACTATTATTATCTAATATTATTGTTATTATTTAAAAAAAAAACATGTACCTTCGGGTATGAAATTGCATTTAATATCCTTAAATTAAAAAATGTAAATTAATGATTTAACCTATAGATTAAGGATATACTGTTATCACTAAAGACACGATGACTTTATCTTATTTATTAATAAATATTTGCCCACCGACTAGGTCGGTAAGACACGCATGAACAATATTGTAAGATTTTTAACGTAAAATGTACCGTGTTTTATGCAAATAAATATTTCATTTTATTTCATTTCATTTCCTGTCGAGTACTGCACGATTAATAAAAAACCTTCTATATAGGTACAATAATTTTTTATTTTACTTCCGGATGTCAAAATAGTCAGATTAGAATACGCCGTTACCGTTGAACCATGAATTTTAAATAATAAAAATCTCTCTCCACTGGTTAAACGCAAAACGTCATAAAATATAATAATATTAAATAATATAATATTTTAAACTTCCTACCACCCAACCTATAAAAAGCACAAGGTCCTGATGACGCTTGAGGAAATCCACAATGAGCCTCGTGGGCTCCCCCGTTTGACAGCGTTTACGCCACAATATTATTAATACTCTCCAATAGATGTCAGGAAGAGTCGTAATTTTCAGTTTATATTTAAATTGATTATCATTGAAAATATTTTTATACAGTTAAAAATTTCCAACAATAAAAATTTTGTGGATCGATTTATCACCCCCGAAACCAGGGTACTATTTTTCATCAAAATATTTGGAGCCGTTTCCGAGATTCAAAAAATATATTTAGATACATACAAGAATTGCTCGTTTAAAGGTATTAGATATAAGCTCCGAATCGAGTCCATTGAAGCGCGGCCGCTCCGCAGGCATGATCACCTCGCCCGGCGAGACTAACTACATACTATTATCGGCCAAACTACTATTGGCCTAATGGCAACTACAACAAATTAATTAAGTAAACACTTACCAAACGTTGCGTCGTCAACCAAGATGCAACTATCGATACCAAAAAGATGACTCTATTTATCTATCTATCTATACAATAATAAATCTGTAACAAGTCGGTTTCTGTACATTGAAGATATTTGAGAAAAACTGTCACTAGCGCTAATCTCAGGAACGGTTTAACGTAGAAGGATGCGGTTTTCACTGACGTATTGTTTTTTTTGGATTAACATTTAATGTTTGTTTTATTTAAATCAGTTCACAAATAAAAAAGTTACGTCCATTTCAAGAATTTATCGATCAGTGTTTGGAAGTATCGTTGTTGATTTATCGAAAACTTCATTTAATATATTGAAGTTTTATAATCTACAGTCCCTTAAATGATAACATGAAACTTATAAATGAAAAGAAAAATAGATAATACATAGAAATATAAAACCAACATAAGATGAGCTGGAGAAAATATCGCAAAATGTACGAAATAGGAATCACGCTTTTTTGTACAGTTCCCACACGTTGACAATAATTAATCAATATTTAATTAATCTATACATGAAGCCGAAGAGTTTGTTCGTTCGTTTGTTTGTAACTTTATTGAACGCACTAATCTCAGCAACTACTGGTTCCATTTGAAAAAATCTTTTTTGTGTTGGATAGTCCATTTATTGGGGAAGGTTTTTTTTTATAAATGAACCGAACAAAAAGCAGACGGGCCGCGTGGTGTTAAGCGATCACCGTCGCCTATGGACACAGGCAACCCCAGGGGAGCTTTAGGCTATATAACATCATGCTATGACTAATACTGAAGTCCACGCGGACGAAGTCGCGGGCGGCCACTAGTGATTTAATAAAATTTGTTTTTATAACTACGCTTATATCAGGAAGTATGATGGTATAAAATACTCTAAAATTTCTTTTATTTTCATTATTTATTATTAACTAGTGATGCTACCCAGCTTTGCTCGGGTGATTTAAATTGAGTTTATTATACTAATCTATCACATGCGAACAGTACATTTAGAGGTATCAAAGGTAGCCTATGTACAGCACACACAAACTATATCTGTGCCAAATTTCTATGGTGCCAAATGTCACCCCGATCTATTCAGTCGTTTGCGTGATTGAGCAACAAAAATCCAAGCATATATCCAAACGTTCGCATTTATAATATTAGTATCTATATCGTCATCTGATGACGTCATGCTTATAAGCTTAGTATCAAACGATGCAATCTTATATTATGTCTTCTCCATGCCTTTCCTTCGTCAAAGCGCATACCGATATCAAACAATATCGAAGTTATTAATTGCATTCAATTAACTTCTAGTTACAATTCCATTGCAAATAAAGATCTAAAGGGCTAAAATGGGCAGGTCCGTGTAGGAAACATACTTTTCCGATTGTGGTCGTAACAATAAAATTTGACCTTTCTGAGATACTTATAGCGGGTTTGTTCTTGGATTGCGTATAAACTAACAAATAAATTTTACGTGACAGCGTTCGGATTGCGGAAGTGATTAAAATTAAAACAAAAATAAATTTTGCTGATACGACCTCATTAAAAAAACTATGATGCTGGACACCACCGCTGCTTTGTACGCATCCATCGGTAAGGTCAAAAATTATCAAAATCGCATACTCTGATCAATTTTATGTCATGAATTCGAAAGATACGAGTAGTTATTGTTGACATAAAGACATATACTTATTGCTAAGATTTTTTTAGTATTGACCAAAAATAAGGGCCGAAAATTCTCGAAGTTTCGGACGGGTGCGTTGCGTACAGCGTAGGCCCTCTGATGTTAAATATCTATTCAAGTCTCCAGTGTTACCTTTTATTAAAGTCAACTCATTAACCTTTTATTTTATATAATACTTCCTCTCCTTCGGGTACCATTTCGACATAAACGGGAGCGGGAATTCTGCTCTACCATCCAAATACTAACCACTAATAATTGTTTGTTTATAACGTTTCGTTCACACTCATAGCCCCACAGTACGGTAGATATACCCTGTGTCCCGGATGCCATGCATGGACACATACAAAGATAGAAACACGTACACACAGACCGAGAACAGAAATTTAAACTCATCATTCAATCATTCAACACGGGACCCTCCAATAACTTTATAATATTACTCGTATAAATGTGAAAGTTAGGATGTTGGTTTGGCCGTTTGTATGAATATTTGTTGCTCAACCACGCAACAACGGCTGAACGGATTGGAATAAAAATTGGTACAGAGATAGATTATATCATTAGTTTGGAATAGCACACAGGTTTTTTATTTGAAAATGTACTGTTCCCATGGGATAGGGTAATCATACAAAGTCCATTCACCCGAGCGAATCCGGGCCGGATTACTAATTTGGTTTAGACTATGGCCTGAACCCTTTAAGAGTCTAAGAGGAGAAACATTCATATGGAAAAGGGAAGAGAAGAAGAGGAAGAAAAGGAGAAGAGAGCCAGAAAATTGTGTTTTTAAAATTAAACTAATATGTAATAATAATAATAAAAGAATGTCAATAACTCGTAGAATGTCTACATGCGCAAAGATTTAAATTCTTTAAACAAGTCTATAACAATCAGCTCCCTTAGAAATAAGATAAAGGTCAAACATGCTAACTCACTGAAGGCCGTGCTGAAGTCACTTTCACTAAGCTACTTCCTGGAGTTTTTGCATTTTGTATTCGCATTAATCAGTGTATCATAATTAGACGTTACGGTTCAACGGCTTTTGAAAGACGGTAGAAGCCAATGAAGTAAATATGTAGATTTTTTTTTCAACCTTTTTTATGTTTGTCTACTGCTGGGCACAGGTCTCCTTCTCACTAGTGAGAGGGATTTAGGCCATAGTCCACCACGCTGGCCAAGTGCGGATTAGTGGACGTCATGCTTTCGAGAAATTATGAATTTGTCTCAGGCATGCACGGCGATGGAGAACATCGTAATCAATTAAATATCGTGATATTTTCCATCACCGTGGAGCAGCGATAGATGCGCACATTACAAATTTCTTTGTCAGAGGCGCGCGCCGAGGATTTGAACCCGGGATCGGTAGCGTCAAAGACCGCGGTTTTTTACCAATTGGCCATCGCTGCTCATATAGAATATAATATGTAGATACGTACAGAATAAAGTAAAAATGTAGATACGTTAAAACCGTTCTTAGACAGACGCTACAATGTAGACAATTGCTACATTTGCCCTTCTAAACAAATTTAATAACAAATTAACCAAAATCGGACGCGTTAACCGTGGGACAACTTTGCAGCTGAAGCATTTCCAGTGTTTCCTGTATAAAAGCTCTCCTTCAAAGCGCTCAGGTGACTCCCCTGGAGTTCTCGTGTACATAGGCGACGGTGATCGGCTAACTACACGCGGCGCGTCTGCCTTTTTGTTCGGTTTAAATATAAAATATCCAATTAGTTTGACGCCTATTAATCTTAAGAGAAAAACATAGAGCCATACATCCACTCCTACATCAGACTTTAGAGGTCTACTGCTACTAGGCTGGACATAAGTTTCTCCTAAGATTCGCCACTCCTTTCGATGCTGTACTCTTTGAATCCAACAGATACCCGCTATCTTCTTTAGGTCGCTACTCAAAAGTAAATAATAAAAACGCTGAAGTAAACAATAAAGTAAAAAATAAAGTAAACTAATAACAACGCTGCACACAAATTGACGGGAGTGCGGCCACACCGCCGTCCTTCCCAGGAGCTGCTGGCTGGATGGATCGAGCTCCCACTCTCACCGCCCACAACCCTGGAAGCCCCCTTTTAGTCGCCTTTTACGATCAGGCAGAGGATACCGTAGCTCTGTTCTTAATCCCGAAGCTGACAGGGACTACCAAGCGATTACCTATATTTTTTAAATATATGCCAGTAAAATAAATTGCTATAGACTTTCTGTACAAGTCTCAGAAATACCATGAAAACTTATGTAAATTAATTTGATTTTAGACGAAACAATTACTATTATCAGAAATTTCGCAGCTTTTCGCTTTAATTACTAAAACCATTTTGCAGGTTACATACCAAGCTTGATAGGAAACAATAACCTTCCTGTTTTTGAACTTTGCATAAAGATTTCTGTGAACCAATTGTGCAAATAGGCACAAACTGGGATTACTGTTATTTTATACTACGTATCGCTTATTGGTTTCGGCCTTTAGAGAGTTGAGTCACTGGCATTCAAGCAGTCGCTCAAATTTGTTCGCACGACCATCTATTGAACAGAAGTTATTCCAGATCGTGACATACGGATCTTGTAACCGATACTCCAATTAAACAAGCAATGTCTGGACAATGTTGGACATATATCATGGTATCACAACTGTACTTTACCTGACATAAGCCTGTTAGCTGTCACACGACATTACCTTGTCTTGTTTGTACACCAGCGAAATTTATCGAACTTTTCAATTCATCTACATGATTCACTTACGTGAGGCGAGCCAGCCTCCAGAGTAGCAGCGCAACAGCATACAAGACTCTGTATGCTATATGCTCTGTATACTCAGACAAGACTTACTAATGCTTGCTCGAGGTTGTGTGTAGATTTCCATGGGCTGCAGCGACCACTTAACACCACGTGGCTTGCATGCTCGTCTGCTACTCCATTCAAATAAAAAAAAACTAAACAGGTGCAATCAGTTTTGAGAAGTTTGAAGGTAAAGTTAAAAAGTATTCTTAAATCTCGAAAATGTCGAAATGTCATCATTATTGGAGAGGCCTGGTTCTTACTCCATCACGCTGCTCTAATGTGGTTTGACATAGACGAGGGTTAGTGGCCAACTCCTGTCGGATGTTTTCAAACCGCCCAAAAGGTCTCCAAAAGGGTTGCACGATTGCTATCTTACGATAACAAATGGGGCCGGCTAAACGAGGCCGCCGAAGCACGGAAACGCGCATGAAAGCCACTAGAATGTTCACCCATCTCATATTCGACCGCGCCCGTATCGCTTTCCTGAGTATATTAGGCTATCTATGACCTCTTAAAGACTATAATAAAAATGTTCTCGCTGTGCATAAATCTGAACTCAGCTTTTAAATCTATTAGGAACTTTTAACAAGACAAGCGTAATTTATTGATTGTTGAGTGTATTTATAAATTAATTATTATAAAGGCTCAGACCAATGTCGTGATCGAGAAGAATGATTGATGGTACAAGTGAGGACGTGATCGATCGATAAAGACTCTTACACACAGTTGCAATAATTTCGACAGTGCGTTAACGTTAATCACGCGTACATAGAAATCGAATATCTTTGCACGCGTAGTAAACGGGTGTAGAACGTTAGCGGTGTAGTTAAGCAATGAACAACGTGGATTTTAATAGAATGGGTACACGTGCGCGTGGAGAGAGACTTGTAAATTAGAGGCAGAGTTTTAACGACCCGTGTGGCGCAATAGTTGCCAAGCCGGACTGCAATCGTCCCGGGTTCGATTCTCGACGAAGCAGAAATTTGAATGATGAGTTTATATTTCTGTTCTCGCTCTAGGTGTTTGTGTTTCTGTCTTTGTATGTGTCAATGGTACCCACGACACAGGATATATCTACCTACATATGAGTGTAAATTGTTATTTACTTATGAATAGCGGCCGCCCGTGACTTCGTCCCGTGGACTTTGGTATTAGTCATAGCATGATTATGGCATGATATTATATTATAGCCTAAAGCCTTCCCTGATAAATATACTTCCTGAGATTAGCGCGTTCAAACAAACAAACAAACTCTTCAGCTTCATAATATTAGTATAGATTTAGTTTATATTGATCATTCGAATATCTAAAAAAGGCCTAGCTAATGCTCTGCTCTACCATTTTTCTACCATTATATAGTTATTAAAACTTTGATATCTCCTAAGGTAAAGTATTCAATGAAATCAAAATGATGAAACGAGCAATTTTGTCCAAAATTAAATTGAGATGTTGTTTAACGAGACCAGAATTGCAGATAGTGTCGCAGCTGTGTAGAAGAGGCTTAAAATAGGTATCAATTTTATCTTGTTTTAATAACTATCAAGATTTATTTTATACTGACCTTTCTTCAGATAAATTTTCAATGTCCTGTAAGGTGTAATGCAAATAATATGAATGAATACCTATGTTATGTCGTGCGATAAGATTTTATCAAACAACGAATGCTTGGAACTGTTTGTGAAAAACATTGCCATAGAAATTGCTATTCGTTGCGAAACCTTATCGTATTTGAAGCTTAGCAGCTAGTGCCTAAGTCCTTACTGGTAATTTAATGATGGAATCCAAGGAAAATCGAGGAAAACTCTCAAATTTTTTAGTTTATACAGTTTTTCAAACTCTTACTGACTTAATTCAGTTAATAATCATCATCTTATGTTGCTGAACTTGCTGAGTTGTTGATGTATCTAATATGCTGCAGTTCATGAGTTGACAAATCATGTAGTATGTGCACTTGATGCAGGTAAGAAATGTCTTGCGATATTCTTAGATATGGCCAAGGCATTTGAAACGGTTTGCATTCCTAAGCTGATTGCAAAGCTAGAACGTGTTGGAATCAGGGACAATCAACTTAAACTATTTCAGAGTTACCTTACTAACCGATCACAATGTGTGAAGGTTGGTGAGTATGTCAGTTGTAGTCTTCCTGTAGAATGTGGAGTCCCTCAGGGATCTATTCTTGGACCTACATTATTTCTACTATATATAAATGATATGTGCAATATTAATCTTACTGATGGAAGACTGTTAGCGTTTGCTGATGATACAGCTTTAGTTTTTACTGGTAATACCTGGGAGCAAACATTCATTGCCGCCCAGAACGGATTTAATAATGTTACTAAATGGCTAATTAACCACACACTGTCACTAAACGTAGATAAGACGAAATATATGACTTTTAGTATAAATCAACTCAAACAAGATTTAGCAAATAGATTTTCAATTATAGCACACAATCATGCAACTGATATAAATACTGTGTGTACATGCCCTAAACTTGATAATACTTCTACTATAAAATATCTGGGTGTTATTCTAGACGAAAAACTAAATTTTGCACCTCATATTGAACTTTTAACAGGAAGAATCCGTAAATTAATATACGTTTTCAGGCATTTACGCCACATTGCAGAACCAAAAGAATTAAAAACGGTCTACTATGCTCTTTGTCAATCATTGATAGAATACTGTATCTCCTCCTGGGGGGGAACCTGCAAAACGAACCTAATAAAACTAGAGCGCGCACAGAGAGCAGTATTAAAAGTATGTACATTTAAACCGTTTCGTTATCCTACTAAGGATCTTTACGAATATTGTGAAGTCTTAACAGTGCGTCAACTATTTGCTCTTCAAATTATTCTAAGACAACATATGGATATATCAAAATCAGGCTATTTGTTTACTTCACAAGTACATGCCACACGTAGACTAAAGTTTCCAACTACGAATAGGTGCAAAACAGCCTTTGGTCGAAGATTTTATTATTTCCTTGGATCGCATCTCTATAAGAAGGTTCATAAAAAACTGTCTATTGCTAAAAAAATAAATATGAATGCAAAAAAATACTTAAAGATTGGCTCTTAACACTTTCGTATGATAATACCGAGGACCTTTTGCGACCGCTTTTCTAAACGTATATGTCATATACATGATAATTATTTTTACACTTCACGTACATACACATATCTAAAAGCACAGTCAAAAACAAATACATACATATTATTATATACACAAGCAAACACCAACGCACACACACTAACACACACACGCATACACACACACACACACACACACACGCGCGCGCACACACACACACACACACACACACACACACACACACACACACACACACACACACATGATCTGTTTTGTATGTTCCTATATGTTCCTTGTGACACTGGAAGGATAGCTGGTACTTAAGCACAAGTTCATCTTTTTTAAGTACCAGCTGACTAAAAATTGAGAAGACCAACATTTATTATGCAAATGTATTTTTACTTACTGTCACTTGTATGTTTTTCGTGTGATACAATAAAGAATTATTATTATTATTATTATTATTATCTTCCATCATTCAATTCCTCAATGGTTAAGAATTGAGGGCAAACACTTTCAATAATTAATATTAATACGGTATTACTCAAGTAAAAATACTAATGAGTGGATTAAATTAATTACTCGTATAAAAAAAATTAAAATCTCTTTCAAAAAGTAAAAAATTAAATTCTCAATTCTCTTGATACCCTTTCTTGCTAATGTAGACTCTTAAAAATATTTTAGATTCGGTGTCCATTCAGAATAAAAGGTATTTAATATGCCATTTTTACCTTATAACAAAACGACACCAAAATAGTTTAAGAGATTAGGAGTCATTACCATTAGATTAGATTAAAAAGTATCATGGGACTTCTACATTTCATTTTTACTTGAAGGCGGTTTTAAATTTTTTGTTTAAAATTAATCTAACATATCCCGTCCGCTGGGGTATCGACATATTATGTCGGCTTTTAAATTTCGTGAACTGCGATTAAGACATTGGGAATTTGTATTTTTACTTTTTGAATGCGGTTTTAAAATTAATCTCATATAAAGATGCCGATCTACCGACCGATTCTCAATCACCAGTAGATGCGCCCAGGGTAGGGGCAGTATCTTTTAAGATACCAACCAATAAAAATATTTTTTTTCAACCTTTTTTATGTCCCACTGCTGAGCACAGGTCTCCCCTCACAAGCAAGTGAGAGGGATTTAAGCCATAGTCCACCACGCTGGCCAAGTGCGGATTGGTGGACATATTTTTTTTTCAACCTTTTTTTATGTCCAACATTCTGGAATGGTTAGGGAACAATTTCGCACGAATTGCTTTTATTATCAGTATTATTTTTCATCTAGTATTTTCAGTAGGTTTTCATCTAGTTTTTTTATAAAGTACTCACTCATTTTCTTTCACTATTTCTTCATCACTTTTTTCATTAATACATGCACTTTGTTCTATGTCCATATTTTAAATACTTGATATAAACGAATTATACTTTGCTTCGTCCTCGAAATTAGATTACTTGTAGTAGACGTACTGTACTAGCCATTCATACACTAAAGTTGAGAAATACAACCTAAAAAATAAAAAGGTTGTAATAAAAAAACATAAAATCACTCAAAAGTCTGTACACTGACAACACCTGCTGGGCACAGGTCTCCTTCTCACAAGCGAGGGATTTAGGCCATAATCCACCACGCTGGCCAAGTGCGGATTGGTGGACAGCACAGAACAGGACAGCGGTGACAGTTGATAAAAATATTAGTAAGTGCTAAATTATACTTATTTAAAAGATTCCTTCTTTCTGCGATTGCGATTTATTGAAAGTTAGTGCAGATATGGCATGTTATCGATAAAAATAAATTAAGTTGTTTTTGTACCAATCCGGTCTTGAGCTACTACATCAATTGAGATACTTTTAATGAGCTGTCAAAACGTGACATCCTTGTATATTTTACATGAGAAAATTATTTCTGACTTGAATTTTTCTATGTATCCAAGACGTTATTAAATATAAATATAAAATATTACTAAATATTTTAGAAATGAAAACCAGAAGCAGAATATTTACATCACCATTTAATTAATAAAGCCTTTTATACAATTTACAAGTAACGATTTAAGGTTTCTAATTAACATTTCCTAATACAACCACAATTAAATAACAAGTAAGCACAGATACAGAATTTCAGTACGCAATCGGGCAGAGTTACTGCCGTTATACGATCACAACGCTAATAATCCCCCTTAGAGGAGGCCTCGCTTTTATAGGCGTTTTCTCCTACTTCGTCACATTTTTTTATTAAACTACCGGCGTTAATTCCTAACACGGCCCTCCTGACATCCTGGCGTCCTCGCCAGGCGGTGAAGATCCTTCAATGCCATTGCACATAAGAAGCAGGGCACTGAAGGAGCGCCCGGTGCCACCCAGAAGCACACGAGAGTGCCACGCATCATACAGTGGCGGAGGCAGCAGCCTTCGAACGCATGCCGACATCACAAAGATTAGCTTCTGCAAATGAGAACAAACCAAACTAACTCTAACCTTAAAGATCAGCCTGTCGTCTGAAGCACTTTATGAAATTTAAAGTTTTTGTAATAAATCTAACAATTAGGCTTTGAATCGTAAAGCGTGAGATGTTCTAGTGACTTAACAGCAATTTATAACAGGCGAATCTAGATAAGAATTAAGCTTATAAATGAGATATTTTATTAAAGTTTTGGGACAGTCATTGAAACCAACTTTTTTTGTGAAAGGAAAAATTATCAACATGTACGAGTGCCAAAATTATTAATCAGTAAAATAAAGAATGAGTTTTGTCCAACTATTCCGAAACAAGAAAGCACACAAGAAAGCACTTTTGCTTTTTTTAAAAGAATGTACTAGTAGCGCTATCTAGTTTAAAAGTTTAACGTAGTATATACATATCACTGAGCTCTTTTTTAACCACGATTACATCCGGCCGTCCTGCTCACACGTTCGTCCTCGATCGTGTATGGTCTGAAGCAAGAACTTCAAAATGAAGCAAGTGCTGTTAAAATCTAATATTTTTCTTAATTTTTTATGACTATTCTTACAATATCGGCTCGCATTTGAACTTGAGTAGCCCAAACTGTTAACAAACACGGCTTGACCTAGGTGATGTTCGTATAAAATCACACAAGTCGTGTATTACCGCATTGCAATCTGTAACAACAGTGTTCAATAAACTCAAAAACTACTGAAAGAATACTAAACTACAGAAAGCTACATTCACCCTGAGTAACATCGGCTACCTTTTACCGCGGGAAAATGCTTAATTCCTACGTGAAAACGGGTAATAGGGTCAACGCGGTTGAAGCAACTGGCTAAACGCCTATGATTTTAATATAGCAATGAAGCCTGGAATAGCACATAGGCTATTTTTATCCTACGGGGAGCCATTAAACGGGTCCACGCCGGTGAAGCCGCTGGCGGAAGGCTAGTATGTGCATAAATTAGGACCAACGTACTTCGAAGTACTTCTAGGCCCAATAAAACTAACGAAAATCATCAAGTATCATGCGAAAAAAAACTTATTTGCACATTGTAACACAAGTGTAACATTAAGAAAATGAAATTTTATGAACAAACTTATGTAGGAAAAGTAATTTGTAATTATGAAAAGATTTATGTAACTCACTGTCGATTCACTATTGCTACCAGCTATAATAACAATATGTACAGTCAGAACTGACCAAATCACATGTCCTCATGTGCTCCCGTAGTATAGGTATACAGGTTGAAGCTCGGCCTACCTGACATTACTCTGCCACAACTTACAACAACCGCTTCTGATGAAATCTTTACTAATCGCAGTCAGTAACACATTCGAAGTCAAATTGGTCAGCGATAAAGGTATGTAGACCAGGTAGTCGAAAAAAAAACTCCCTGTACCAATTTAACTTGAAAATGGTTTAGCAATTTGTGCGTTAACAAAATGGTTAACAAAGTAGGTAGTCATAAAAAAGAATAGTATCCAGTATAAACTTTATCTGTAAATGCACTAGACATCAATTAAATCTGAAAAACAAAACGGTTATATCACATGATACCGTAGGTTTATAATTGAGCTTTCTTTTTAGTACTATTATTCTTGGTTGTCAACACTGCTTCAACCACTGATCTAGAGTGTCATTTTTAAGCTTCCAGCACCCATTATCAAATTGCTTCCTTCTTTAGAGGCAGTAGTTTGAAAACTCAAGAAAAATGTCTAGCTTTTGTCCCATGTTACTTGAATAAAAATTGATATAGATACTCGTAACTCTCAGCCAACAACTTTGATAGTTTACTATACGAATACTCATAGCATATGCAATCTATATAAAATATCAATGGTCACTTTTAACTTTAAGATTGTATTCAGATATGCAAGTTTGCCAAAACTTACCTTTGGTACAGACCAACCAATTCAATTTTGAAAGTAAAGATTAAATATCCTTGTTTAATATCTTACATTTGTGGGTATTCAGAAAAATATCAGATACCAAGTTTATAAATTGACTAATTGCTTTGAAATGACTACAAATATTCAAAAACACTATTTCTAAACACGGAAATAATTGCCAACATTCGATTCAATTTAGCTTTCAATTTAGATTCAATTTAATTACTTTTAATAAAACTGTCGAAAACTCCCCAGAACTGTACTCGTTGGGTACAAATTTAATAAACTCTTTTAAAAAGGTAAAAGTAACTGACAGTAAGGACTACTAATTTTCTTCATTCATTAACTAAACACAAAAGCAAAGGATACGCAGAGTATAAAGTAACGAAAAAATTGCTTTGATTTCACTTGCATTCGCAAAACTAGTAAGTAACAAATGTAGCATTAAAAGTTTATCATGGACACGTCTCTTCGAATCTTTGATACGGAATACTACTCTGGGGAAACTACAGATTTCAATAAAGCGTTTATAGCACAAAAGAGATGTATTCGCGCTATAGCTAATACCATTCCATTGACAAGCTGCAAGCCTCGCTTTAAAAGGGTTTATTAAGTTTGCCTTGTCTGTACACATATGAAGCCCGTTTATTTGTAAAGACACAGCTTTTTATTTACAAAGAAAGGTGAATATTGTAAATTTCTTACTTGTTATTAAGACTATTGGTGCCTGCCAAGAACCAAGTCAGCTATAAGGTCAAAAAATTGCTGCCACATGTGCGTCAAAATTTACAATAAATTACCGACAAATATTAAAGACCTCACTATGGTAAAATTTATTGAAAATTAATTGAAATACCTAATTTAATATTATTATGTAACATAAAATAATAACTATTACATTTATAATGAATTGTTCAATTTAATACCTATTAAACTGTAAATTTGCACTCCAAATTTTGGTAAATGTGAGAGACTTTTTGTAAACTAAGTATTCTATACCACATTCGAGCAAATAAATACGTAATTTCATTTCACTTTGAACATAATTGTTGCGCACTTTGCGCATAAGTGTTCCTACTTTCTTAAAAGAACTTGGTTACTTACGGTTTCTAACCTTATCATTGAATCACTATCACTGAATTTATCGTTATCACTGAACTGGTACAGATTGTTTAATCGATACACGAAGAATTAAAAAACCGTGCGTACTGATTTCTGAATTTGTTCAGGATAAAAAGTCAAATGTGGGGCGCGAGGCTATCCCGCTTCTGATTTAAGAAATGAAAACCAGAAGCAGAATATTTACATCACCATTTAATTAACAAAGCCTTTTTACAATACAATTTACAAGTAACGATTTAAGGTTTCTAATTAACATTTCCTTATACAACCACAATTAAATAATAAGTAAGCACAGATACAGAATTTCAGTACGCAATCGAGCAGAGTTACTGCCGTTATACGATCACAACACTAATAATCCCCCCTTAGAGGAGGCCTCGCTTTTATAGGCGTTTTCTCCTACTTCGTCACATTTTTTTATTAAACTACCGACGTTAATTCCCAACAAATATAAACTAAGCATCAATAACTTATCAACATATTCCCATTTTAGAAACAGTCGTGACATAAATGTGTAGAAACTTACAAGATGTAGTGGTCGTGTATGTACTTGTATGTCACATTATTCTTACAACGTATGTGACAAATCTAGAGCACGCATAATGTCTAACAATAGATAGTTGTAAATACGTTCATGGTTCTATACGTTGTTCACTTGTCACACTGGTGACCAATGAAAGCTTATATTTCTTAAGCCTTTGTATATATCCATATTTATTGTAGGTGTATGTAGTTGGAAATTTAGGGAAATGACTCGTTTTTCTGAGGGAAATCTTTAATAGGTATCTTGGAACAGATTGTTATATAGGTACTTTGGCCGCAACCGTTTTTGCGTCCGACTGCTGGGCACGGGTCTCTCCCCATTATTGGGAAGGCCTGGAGCTTACTCCACCACCCTGCTCCAATGCGGGTGGCCATTAATGTAGTCAGTCTTATACTGTAGGTGACAGCAAGCCTCTTTGCTTCCCACTGATGGGTACGGGCTCTCCCCCTTATTGGTGGAGGCCTGGAGCTTACTCCACCACGCTGTTCGAATGCGGGTTAGTGGCCAACCCGCTGTCGGATGTTTTCAAACCGCACATAAGGCCTCCGACAAGGTTTAACGACTGTTATCTATCGACAACAACCGGGACCGACGGCTTAACGTGCCCTCCGAAGCACGGAAACGCGCATAATTTTTTTTTGCCACTAGCGGTCACCCATCTCACACCCGACCGCGCCCTTTTGGCTTAGTTGCATAGATCGTTTGCGTTCTACGCTAACCGCCGGGCCGTGCGCGCTATAGGTACTTTAATGACACCAAATTCTCCTCGGTGGTCGTCTCAACGTGTCAACCCCTCATTCTCAAGTGGGCTGCACCGGTTTCCTCACGCAGTAGCAGTGTAGCATGCAGGCAACGGTGTGTTAAGGGGTCGCTGCAACACATGAACATTTACTCATAACCTATCTTAAGCCTGAGCTTTATCTGCGTCATGTGCGTACCCAGGTTCTTGGTCTGGAGGGAGGGATGGTGAAGTTCTTGGTCGGGGGGGCAAATTTTAAGGATCTTGGTCAGGGGGGAAGGCAAATTTAAAGGTTCTTTGTCGCCGCGCGTTTTCTTTGTCAGAGGTACGCGCTGAGGATTTCAACCCGGTATCGGTCGCGTCGAAGACCGCGGTTTTTTACCACTGGGCCATCGAGTATCGCGTATTATACATTGTTTATATTTATGTACGCTTTGGTAAAGGGAGATATTTCATCAGACGAGCTGGTCATACTTATATGCATTAGATATAGGATATGTGTGTCATCTCTTCATCAGTTGCGAAAAGTCAACACAATCCTATCAAAATTGATACTTGCGTTAAGCTGTATCCATCGTTTTCGATAAGACAAAAGCCTAAGTTTAAGGCCATATCCGAGTCGTGACCATATCGCCAGGAAACGGAAACTATGGCAGCATTGAGCCTACGCCTACAAGAGGGATTTTTTTAACTGTATCTATCACAAGTCGTGATAATCTAGTATCGCGATCTCACGCCTAGGGGCTTCCGTACATGTTTTGTCATTTGGAACAATAATTACATCGACAATATTTTTTAACGCTTACCCGTTGGCTGATGTATAGGGTCAACGTCTTACAAAGTCAAGACAGTTCAGTTCAGATCCAACAGATCAACAGTGAAACATTCAAAGCTTATGGGCCACTGACTTTTACGTCTAAAATTACAATAGTACTAGCTATTTTAGTCACGACTGCACTTCAAATTGTATTCGAACACCAAATGTAGTAAATGATCACCAAATCTTAGCGAGCGAATTAATGCGCTATTTCTGCCTAAATAAACCTCCGGGAAAGGGGGTTTCGGGGGGCGAATGGGGGAAGGTGGGGGGCGAAGCCCTCCGCCAAATAGAAATACATAAAGGACTCGTCATTTAAAATGAATGGGATCGGTTAGGATAGGTTGGACTTTTTTTAATCAATACAAAAAAAGGAACCCCGCGCAGCGGTATAAACATATTGATACCTGCTTACTAAATTAATGACGACCAAAAATTACAAAGAAATTTCAATAATCAGTTTAAATTTATGTTCTCAGTCGGGGTGTTTGTGTTTTTGTCTTCGTGTGTGTTCATGGTACCCACGACACAGGGAATCCTATGAGTGTGTAGCGTTATTATTGGCATCTTTGAAGCGTATCAGAGTATCATCAAGTATCAGATACTTGAAGTTCGTGAAGAAGATGGGTTGAAGCACGGTGCAATAATACGATGTAGTTTGTCAGTTATTAGCTATCATCGTCATAGTTGTTAGGGCTACATTTATTTTTACTCCACTTTCAGTACCTACTAAAGCGGGTGTTTATGCTTAAACTTGCTCGATTGTGCTGCTGCAGCGTCCTCCATAATCTCCAGATACGGTATTATTAGCAATTCGTTATCAGATGTCTTCATACCGCTCATAGGTCCGTATCATTCTATCACCGCGTCGTATGGGACATTCACTCATCCTATTATATAAAAGACGCCTGCTAGTTTAATAATAGCAAAGTAAGGAAACTGCGACTTGTTTTAGATTAGCTTTCTAGTTAATAAGGCAGGGATTAGCATCAGGGTCCGGTCGTGATAAATCTTCATTTCTTTATTTAGGTAGGTGGCTTCCCGCTGAGCGAGATATTGCTCGAAAAAATATACGAGGTGAAAGCAATTCCAGATAGACCTTGGAATCTGCTTCACGACGTCTAAAAAGGAGGTTAATTTTGGGTTAGGATATAGGTCCCTCCGCATTTTTGGCGATAACATCCGGGATCGGCGGCTTATCGTGCCTTTCGGAGCTTGTGGCCACTTGTGGTCCTACATCTCAAATCCACTTGACGCCAGCTTTGCTTAGTGGTATTGATACCTTGCGCTCAACAACGCCGGGCCATTCGCGCTTCAAGTTATATAGCCTTATTGCGTCTCACTACTGAACTTTGTGGGTTTCATCCCTTCAAGACACAGCTCTAATGTGGTTTGAGGTACGGGTTAATGACCAACCCGTTATCAAGTTTTCATTACACTCATAGTTCTTTAGGTAATAGCAACTGTTATTCTATCACCTTGGGGCAGGGCCGGATTTAGTGGTGTGGAGGCCCCGGGGCAACGGGGCAAAAAAACCTTATTTACGCACACAGAGTGTTGAAATTGTTTTGCCCGCTGCACCACCCACAACAAATGTTGTGAAAAAAAATTGTTGATCAAATACTTGTTTGGTAATTAATTGAATCAGGCGTTACTTTAAGGAAATCCATTTCAAGCTAATGTAAATTACATGTATATAATTGAAAGAACAAAAATAAAGAATCGAGAGTCCTGCCGAGGCACGGAATCAAATATCCAACCTCCGAGGCTGCGGACGAGTACCACACCACTCAGCCATTGAGCCATTGGGATTCTCCCTCAAGGTGGGGAATAAAATGCAAGTACTTATCAGGGCCATTTGAGATTTTGATATTTTACTGATTACCCGATTGGACTGAACAAATATAGATCGATGATTTCTGTTAATTTTTAATGTGATCATGTTTGTTCAAAGTATTGTAAAACGCGAAAAAATATGAAAGGAAAAGTTGTTTACTAGTGTGTTGTAGTCTGAATTTAATTTTTTTAACGAAGTTTTATTGTGGGGGCCCCTTCTTTGTGGAGGCCCGGGGCTTTAGCCCCGGTTGCCCTCCCCTAAATCCGGCCCTGCCTTGGGGTCTGGGACTTCCATATCTGTGGATGATTGTGTTCATGTCTTTGTATGTGTCCATGGTACCCACGACACAGAGAATCTATCACGAATCTGGGAAATGTATGAGTGTGTAGCTTTAATAATACAATTATTTGTTATGAAAACGCCTGCTAGTTAGTAATAGCAAAGTTAGGAAACTGCGACCTGTTTTAAATTAGCTTTCAAGTTAATAAGGCAGGGATTAGCCTCCGGGTTGTAATTGTAGATAAGTTATCTGTATAATGTTTTATTAATCATCTGTTTGGTATCTAGCAGCACTGGCCTGTCATGTGTCATCATGTTCGTTCCTATATAATATGGTTGAACTAAGGTGTAGTATTCTTAGCTGTAAGAAAGTAAATTATAAAGTTGCAAGTAAATAAAGTCTTTCGTTAACAAAATATAGTGTTGGTGAATTTCTTAAAAAACCTTACAGTAATAGATATTCATTTCTTCATTTGGGTAAGTGGTTTCCCGCTGAGCGAGATATTGCCCAACAAAATATACGAGGTGAGGGCAATTCCAGAGTCTATATCTTCTTCACGACGCCTAAAAAGGAGGTTAATGTTTTTAGGGACGCGAGTTATTTTACTCTCCTGCAACTATTAAATCCCTGAGTGGATTTGGACGTCAGTATAGGATCAGGACATCGATACGGGGCTTCTGAATACGTAGAACTTACATTAAGGTATGTTCCATAATGAAGAGTACCTACATGTTTTAGAAGGCGGTTAGCGTAGATTGCAAGCGATCTACGCAGCTAAGCAAAACGGGCCCGATCAGGTGAGAGATAGGTGACCGCTTTGCTTTAAAAATCATCTGACATCGGATTGGCCACCAACCCGCATTGGAGCAGCATGTTGTAATAGATATTCATTTCTTCATTTGGGTAGGTGGTTTCCCGCTGAGCGAGATATTGCCCGACAAAATATACGAGGTGAAGGCAATTCTAGATAGACTTTGGAATCTGCTTCACGACGCCTAAAAAGGAGGTTAATGTTTTTAGGACGCGAGTTATTTTACTCTCCTACAACTTTTAAATCCCTGAGTGGATTTGGACGTCAGTAACGGACATCGATACGGGGCTTCTGAATATATAGAACTTACATTATGGTATGTTCCATAATGAAGAGTACCTACATGTTTTAGAAGGCGGTTAGCGTAGATTGCAAGCGATCTACGCAGCTGAGCAAAACGGGCCCGATCGGGTGAGAGATAGGTGACCGCTTTGCTTTAAAAATCATCGGATTGGTCACCAACCCGCATTGGAGCAGCGTGGTGGAGTAAGCTTCCAACCTCCCTAATAATAGGGAAAGACACGTGCCCTGCAGTGGGGTGTAAAAAGGGCTGCAGCCAATACTACTCTGTTTAAAGCTGTGTGTAACAATACGGAGCATGGAAATATATAATAAAGGCAAATACTGAAATCAGGCACGTGCAATATCGAAAAATGCCTGCAACTTTAATATTAGCAATGTGAGGCACGTGCGACATGTCTTAGAATAGCTATTAAGTTAATTTAGAAAGGATTGGTAGGTATCATCAGTGGTCTGCGATAAATCTTACTTTATTCATTAAGAATTCCCAAGATATTGATCTACAGATATACGAGGTAAAGGTAATTCTGAAGTTGGTATCTTTTTAATGCTTCTGAAAAGGAGGTTAATGTTTTAGGGTTACGTGAGTTTCTATATCCGCCACCTTTAAATTGAATGGATTTGGATAACACGGGGAATGAGAAAGCATACTATAGATCAATTAATTAATTCAAATAGTGTCTCATACGATCAGCTGTCACGTGTGCCCATTATGGACCCATAGCCATACTGTTATCTCAATTACATACTACTTTTTTCTTAAAAAAGAGTGCTGCTGGGAGTTTTTTTCCGCCGCCTTTTTTCTCTCAGCTCAACATCTAGCCCAAACGGGCACCTACACGCGATGACCGGGAAAAAAGGACATTCATTAAGCGAATATTTTGTATTCCTAATATGAAATAAATATTTTTGATTTGATTTTTGAATTACCGAAATCTGGCACGAGCAACGTTTGAAAACGCCTGTAACTTTTATAATAGCAATATTAGTGACCTGCGACATGTCTTACATTGAAGTTAATAAAGCAGATATTAGTGCCAGGCTCACGATAAATCTTGCTTTCTTTCTTCATTAAGGCTTCTCGCTGAACGAGATATTGCTTAAAATATTACAGGATTACAGGTTGAGTCGACCTAGATCCTTATAAGGCGGTTTTTACTTTTTACCACCATTCCTGACTGATTTTACTATGAAACTCCATATCCCAAACTTAATTGTATTCAAGATAGTACTTACTGTGAAGTTTTATAAAACAAATTGTCGATTTTTTGTCTATTGTCTATTTTTTTTATTTGCGTTTTTGAGTATGCAGTCGCTACTGCTCTTGGATCATGCCTGTTGTATGCACTTGCGCTGTTACTCCGAACCGAAGGCTGCTATAAGTAAGTCTGATCGGCACCTTTCTACTGCAGATATAGCACACCATTAAATTTCTACCGCCTGCAATGACTTATAATGCAAGGTGTGCTGTAATAAGACTTACTTACATATAAGGTTTTACTTATGTAGACGTTGAGTTGTCTTAGCCGTAACATAAACAAAGCGGTACACGTGTTCATTTATTACATAGTTACTTAAGTATATGATTAAGTTCAGTACTTAAGACGCTCATCTCTCTAAACAACTACATACACTACAATATGTATCGTCTACGTTTATGGGTGCAGACACGACCAAAAACTGAAATTATTCGGGTAAATAAATAAGGGTTTTATACGTAGCTGCCACACGGCGTAACATCATGGCAGAAGTGGATGCGTCGTTGGTACTTCACCGGTCGAACCATAGAAATACCTAAGTATATAAAGTACCTACGAAATATCTATCATTTTACTTATTCATACGCAGAACCTACTTCGAAAAAGCGCGCATGGCCCGGCGGTTAGCGTAGAAGATAAACAACATATGCAACGCCAAACAAGCGCGGTCGGGTGTGAGCCGTGAGGTGGGTGACCACTAGCGGCAAAAACAATTCATGCGCGTTTCCGTGCTTCGGAGGGCACGTTAAGCCGTCGGTCCCGGTTGTTGTCGATAGATAACAGTCGTTAAACCTTGTCGGAGGCCTTGTGGACGATATGAAAACATCCGACAGTGGGTTGGCTATTAACCCGCATCACCACCAACCCGCATTGGACAGCGTGGTGGAGTAAGCTCCAGGCCTCCCCAATAATGGGGAGAGACCCGTGCCCAGCTGTGGGACGCAAAAAGGGCAGCCATAACCTACTTCATCGTAACATGAACAAAGCGGTAGGTCTGTTCACGTTTTTACGCCAACATTTCAGGCAAATTAATCCCTTTGGCAACAAGTAAGCAGTTAATTTCTGTTAATTTGCCTGCCAGGGGCTGTTAACGGTTATCCGGTTGTAATGCGCCCGCTAAAATAGTTGTGTCGTTTATTTAGGCCCAGTTTAAGGACGCTCATATTTATAAGACACTAGCACAAATGTACTCTGTGCACTAGCTGACTCGACAGCCGTTGTCCTGTCTTAGCTATGAATATCTTAATATATATAATTCTTGTGTGAGTGTGTATGTCACTGAACTCCTCCTTAACGGCTGGACAGATTTTAATGATTTTTTTTTGTGTGTATTCAAATGGATTCGAGGATGGTTTAGATTCACAATTTGGGCCACTGGAATTTTTTTTTAATTACTTTTTTACTTATTTAGTTTTCCCATATAAATTGTTCCTGCCTGTCAAACGTTTTGTATTTCGTGCCGTGTCGTTCTAAACTTTGACACAGTCAGAATAACTGGACAGTTCGTATGTCATTATTTGTTTTATATTTTTGTTTGATAGTAACATGAAGTCTCTTTAAGATAATAAGAAAACAAATCCTTTTTTATTACTTTTAAGGCAGGACAACGTCTGCGGGGTCCACTAGTAAAGTATAAAATATAAAAAGTTTATACTGTCAAAAGCGCTAAGGTAAGCTAAGGAACCTTCTCCTGACCATAACAAACATAACAAAAAAGAATTAGCGAAAGCAAATCAGTCCAGCCGTTCACACGTGATGTCGTGACAAAGGAAAATATGTATTCATTTTTGTAAATATAGATTATTGTTGTTACCGTCATCGCGTCATTGAATAGCAAAGAGGGTTATTCCATTACGTAAGTAGGTATATCTTTTATAACTTTGAAGTAGTCGCAGCCACAAACTGAGGAGGTTCAGGGATTACGGAATGGTAGGAAAGTATAAAATAATTCACTAGGTATTTGTTATTATTTAGAATAAAATAAATTAATGTAAAACGACAGAATCAGGCGCCTGATGCTTCTTTCACTCGAAACGCCTGGTTACCAAGAGCGGTCCCAGGGGTGGGAGGAGTTCTACAGGGGACATCCCCCCAAAATCCATCAGTCATGCGTAGATGGAAGGCGAAACAAGCCAATTTGGGACACCTTTTCCCCCAAATTTCTTAGTGACCCCCTCCAGAATTTCTTGGTGACCCCTGTCCTCCAAAATTGAAGGCTGCGACTGCGCCTGCTGGTTACGATTATCTAGGGAAATACTTATGACATCGTAATAATGTATTGTCTTTTACTATAACTTACCTACTGTTTTCATTGTAATGTAAACAAAATGGTATATGTATATAAAAGTATACTTCCGCCAACGTGTAAGGCAAATTGATCCTTGGACTCGCTAACGGGAGGCAACGAGTGATTCCAGCAGCTAATTTCTGTTAATTTGCCCGCTAGAATATTCGTAAAGGATTTTGAGTCATTTATTTAGGCCCTAATTACACAACTTACATGATTGATGCGTCCAAGACCCAAGGTTAGCGTCTACGAAACAGTACTATTATTGTCAGAGACCATGGTCCGAAATAACTTTGAAACATATAATTTAGTCGATGAATTTTATATAGTGTTTTTTTTTTTGTTAAAACTTTTCGTTAAAAAATTTCATCACTTGACAAATACATACATGTACACAATTTTTTGATCATTATGTAATTGAGGAGTTAGCACTGTTAGCAGTAAAAGATAAGCAAACAAATACAGGATAGTGATATATGATATAGGATACTAATTAATTTATATTCAAACAACTTTAGTACTACCCCTATTTGCGCAAAATAAATATGTTTCCTCTTTTTCTTGTTTAAAAAACTATTTATGTATTCGATTCAAGGAAGGTGCGATGCGTCCTCGATCCTGCGCGTTACGCCTGATTAGTTATCTAGAGCAATATTTATATCAGCGTGACGGTGCGCGCTATTGATTTAACACAGGCGCCTTCATTCAGTAAATTACGTGTATTACTTGCTTTCCATGCATGCCAGAGTGCCATACATCCCTATTGTAGGTTACTTTCATAATAACACACGCGCAAGTAGTTTTGCATATAACTATTTTACGGTGGAAATAATTTAATTATTTAACTCTGTCATCAAAATATATTTTTCGTGGTGAAGATCTTGATGAGGCATCAACTTAGGGGGCATCAGGGAAACACTGACTGGCATAGTTCTTGTTCTACAAAATGGCTTAATATCATCAACATTAAGCATTGTTGTTGATATGATAGGCAACGCTTCTTTTCTTACAATTATGGATATTTATGCAACACTAGAAGAGATTTAAATGAACTAAAATAATAATTTGGAGTTTTGGCGGGAAGTCGAAAAAGACATATTGTGCTCTTGTTTTATTTTCATTTTCTTGGTATATTTTTGAGTTATATCGGATAAAGTTGATGGCATTTTGTTTGATATAGGTTAATTACAGTGCACGAGTGTTTGTGAAATAGAATAACAGTGCTAAAATATGTTTTTTCTGGTTGCCTCCAAAATTCCATCGGACACATGTCATTCTAGTTAAGTAGCCATCGCTTTACTTGAATGTCTGACTGACTAGACTGACTGATTACTGACGATGTAAAATTATAAAGGGGTCAATAAAATAATATGTTTTGGTTTGGGCTAGTAGTTTTTATTAAATTCAACCATATTGCTTTTACATTACTTTTTATATCTAACTAGCGGCCGCCCGCGACTTCGTCCGCGTGGACTTTAGTTTTTACGACTATAGCCTTTCTCAGTAAATAGACTATTCAACACAAAAATATTTTTTCAAGAGAGATTGGCGCGTTTAAACAAACAAACTCTTCAGCTTTATATTATTAATTAAATTGTACGTAAAAATTTGATTTTGTTAAGTACCTTAGATGAACGATGCGATCTTGAGTGGGATCCCGTGCTATGTCATATTTTTTGTTTGGTAAGCATTTAGTATGCAGGGAATGTCGACAAACGAGTACATGTTTATAAAGTTTTCTAAGAAGTGAACATAATTTAGCATACAAATATTGTAGACAAACGACGGTTCATATATAACACCACAGCTATGTATCTTGCGCTTAGAAAAAGATCAACGATACTTAGTTGTGGTGCAGTTTGGAACAGATACGTGACTAAAATGATTTTGGTCTTTGTGATTATTGTAGTTCTATTATATCTTCTTTATTTGAAATCAAGAATGAAGTTCGATTATTGGAAGAAAAGAAACGTCGTCTATCGATCACCGAAGACAATATTTGGAAATTTTCAAGATTATATCCTCTTTAAGAGGGAGCCAGGGTTTATAGAACAAGAATTATGTAAGTGTTTCCCTGATGCCCCTTACGTTGGCGCCTTCTTCGGTACTGAACCTGCTCTTATCATCAAAGACCCCGACATCATCAAGCTCGTCACCACCAAGGATTACTACTATTTTAATGGCAGGGAGGGATCAGATTATTCCGATAAGGAAGTAATTACGCAGAATCTTTTTTTTACGTACGGCGATAGATGGCGGGTGATGCGACAAAACATGACCCCACTATTTTCATTAGCCAAGATGAAGAATATGTTTCCATTAATCGCAAATGCCGTAAAAGCCCTCGATTCGATATTGGAAGTAGATGTTTCGTTGTCGTCGACTATTGAAATAAGAGACCTGATGTCGAGTTACACCATGGACTGTATAGGATCATGTTCGTTCGGCGTGAATACAAATACCCTGAGTAGAAGCACTGAAATTAATCCTTTTAAAGTCATCGGGAAAAAAATGTTTGTTCAGTCGACCTTTGGAGGAATAAGGAACATGTTACGCTCCATGTGGCCAGCCATTTTTTATGCTCTCGGATTCCAACTGTTTGAAAAGCAAGTAACAAATTTTTTTTACAGTTTATTGACTGGCGTTTTCGAGAGCCGTCAGTACTCGCCTTCTAGCCGAAACGATTTCGTAGATCTATTTTTGGGCTTAAGGAAGAATGATTTCATTTTTGGTGACAGTATCAGTAATCTCAAAACTGGAAAAGAACAGAAAATAAATTTGAAAGTAGACGATGATCTTGTGATTGCAAACTGCGCGCTGATATTTGGGGCTGGTTTTGAGACCTCGGCAACTACTCTTAGTTTAACATTATTTGAGTTAGCCAAAAATCAAGAGGCTCAAAAGAAAGCTGCAGCTGACGTTGACTCATACTTACAGAAGCACAAAGAAATAACATATGATTGCGCCAGTGGTCTGCCATATCTGGACGCCTGTGTGGATGAGACTTTGCGGTTATATCCTCTGTTGACCATAAACAGGCGTGAAGTTATGGAAGAATACACTTTCCCAAGTGGACTTAAAGTAGATCGCGGAGTCAGAATACACTTACCAGTCTACTATTTGCATCACAATCCAGAATACTTCCCAGAACCAGAACAATATAGGCCTGAACGTTTTTTGGGTGAAGAGAAGAAAAATATCAGACCGTACACCTACATGCCTTTTGGTGTAGGCCCCAGGATCTGTATCGGTAACTATGTCTCCTGTTGACCTGTTGATATAATATTCTTTTTTCAACCGGAGATTATATAGTAGGGCAATTCTTTTGCTTAACTTTAAAAGTTGTGCTTGCTAGCCGGCTAGCAAGCATGTTTGCCCGGGCAAACATGAAGTTCTCATCAGCCTCGGGAGTTGCACCGCAATAGTATACGACCTCAGGTATGGCTCAGGTTTGCTCGAGGTTGTGTGTAGATATCTATGCGATTCAGTGACTAAAACTTAGTCACGACTTTTATCTTGCATACCTCAAAGAGACCATGCTGCAACGGTCGTCCAAACCGAAGAATGTCTTATTTAAGATAGAAACTAGTCGGGTCTACGTATATTGTATATGTCGCAGTCGGATCGTATAATGCGCCATATTACATTCCGGCTACCTATTTCCTAAAACAGGGCTGTATTGTAATGCAGCGCACTCTCGTTCAGCCGGATTGCAATTCAGCTAAATTAGCGAACGTTGTATTGTATGAGCTCTTCACGTTCGTCAAAGCGGCGTAATATCGTGCCGCCCAATTGCCTATATGTTACAGCCAAAGTAATAAATCCGGATATTATATAGGTATTATCTAGCCATTATTTATAATATCTACTCAATTTAGATAAAGTGATAATTGACAATGAATTAATCACTTTCCAAGGCTTGGATAATATTGTAATAAAACAAGTGGCTCTGTGACATCTCCGGCGCTGCGGGAAGACCACTCCCTCCGCCCCAGCGTAAGAAAGCGCGGCACCTGCGCTCGCCTTCGCAGCTACGGCTTTTTGGTCGCCTTCGGCGACCAGCCTCAGCCGCTACTGCTCTCTTGATGCCTGCGCTTACCTACGGCGGGCGGGGAGTGGTCTCCCTCCGCGCCTCCGGCTTTTTATATACACTCTAGGGGTAGTACAGACAAGACCACGTGGATAGTGGGGTGCTCTGATTCGGTTTGGGTATTTTTCGAATATAAATAATTATAGTGAAAATGTGTTTCAGGGTGCCTACGAGGCTTCATTACAATGAGGCTAAACGTGAGCCGCCATATGGTAGAACGTATCGCAATAACAATCCGGCTAATCGTGGACCCGCCACAATACAGAACGGCCCTGTTTTAGGAACCGGCTAGCTGTAATGTTATGCGGCGGATTATACGATCCGACTGCGACATATATATTGTATTCGTCTACGTATTGGTATACGTATATTGTATTCGTCTGTACATAATAACTGTAAAAATTAATTTAGATGTTTCATTTCATGTTCAGGTATGCGGTTCGCGAAGATGCAAATGTTGCCGGGGCTGGTGACCATTTTAAGCAAGTACCGCGTGGAACTCGCTGAAGGCATGCACAGAACCCTACAATTCGACCCAAAACCTATAACCACTCATCCTATTGGAGGGATTTACTTGAAGCTCATTCCCCGGAAAAGTAGCTGTTGCCATCATTCAGATTTACATGGTTAAAAATAAATTCCTTCTGATCACTACTTTACAAGTTTATTTAAGTACTAACTGTGCTTCGCGGTTTCATCCGCCTGAGAATGAATCAATAACACCTATGAAGTATGAAGTAAATATTCTTCACCAACCCGGGCGTTTTGGAGTAAGCTCCAGCCAGGCCTCCCCTCACCAATAATGGGGAGACACCCGTGCGGCGTGCCCAGCAGTGAGACGTAAAAACGGTTGCAGCCAAATATTTTCCGGGCTTTTCCTGGGATCCAATTTAGATCCAATAGTATGGTATGTAATTGTTTATCCCTATAGTTTTAATTTTAATGTCTCCCCGTGCAGCGAAACGGTTACCATATCGAACTGCCAATCGGGGGTCCCGGGCTCGATTCCCGACAGAATTTGTAATGATTCCCACTACTGGGCACAGGTCTTCTCTCATATTTGAATTGTATTAGAATACATTTAAATTGTATTAGAATATAATGTTATTTCACTAAACACACTATATTTATACAATAAATATATATAAACATATATATTCTAAAATAAATATAAATAATTCATAAAATTGTGTTGATACAACTCCTATCCATAGTAAAAATGTTAATTAGAGGGAGAGATATTAAAAAAAATGATCACGAACCAGTTTCTTAAACGATAACTTGCTTGGTGCCTTTCTTACAATTTCGGGCAAGATATTCCAGAGTTGTATAGCCTGAACTGTGAAGGAATGATGGAAAAATCCACTTTTATTCGGCGGAAGAGAGAGAGTAAGTTTTTTGGAAGAAAGTAGTCCTCTGTTGTGAACAGAGCAGAGGTACTGAAAATTTTCCTTGAGATATGTAGGAGAAGTTGGACCATGCAACACAGAGTACAGACAGAGCCAATAGAATACGAGAGTCACGCCTTTGCCGAGTTATTTAAGCTGGCTTCGAAATTTGGATTAATTACTTAATTACTTGTGTAAATCTTAACATATATATAAAAAGTAAAGGGTTTTCTTTGTACGTAAAGACACGGTTTTCTCTATTATCACTAACTCCAAGCAACTTCCCGTTGGGGTGGTAAATATCCCTTAGTACGTAGATGATAGTAAGGGAGTTTGATTGCGGTGGGTGGAGTGGGGAGCTGATGATGGAAGGTAATGCGACGGTTAGGAGTTGAGAGCAAATGATTTCAATAAATGGGGTTTTGTTCGTAATCTTACATTCCTGAGATGGTCCAGCTGTCACCAAGTCAAAGTCTGATGATGGGATCCCAGAGAAATCGAAGGGAACATACAAAATTTTATAGCACAATAATTGATTTTCATATTTTTACTAAAGCAAAACAGGCATTTGTGTATAAATATCATCATATCATGTTGCTGAGCTGATGATTGAAGGTACAACTCCTCAACGGTTAGGAGCTGAGAGCAAATTCTTTCATTAATTTATACGTTCAGATGGACTGACAGTAGTATTCTTTCAGGCTATAAGATGGCTATTAGAAAACATGATTATAAAAGGTAAATCTCTTTAAAGTTTAGATTAAACATGCGACGTATTTTAACCCGAGCAACGCCGGGTTTCGCAGCTAGTTGAATAATGCAGTTATTGAGAAGGCGTTCTAACTTATTTAGAAGTTCTTCGGTGAGATCAGGGTAAGACACATCAGCGTAATCGATTATGGGTAGAACGAGAGTGTGTACTAACGTTGGCTTAGTGTTTTAGGGGAGAAAGTTTTTAAACCGATATAAGGCCTGCAGCGTAGCGTTGACCTTTCGGCAAATTTCACTAATCTGCGGTTGCCAATTTAAACAGTTGTTAATTTTTAACACGCTTTTATTAGCTTGACCTGTATGTATGTAAAGGAATCTTTTAACTTCATTTTCACTTACTTCTAGGTGTCTGATTAACTTGAAAATTTGTACAGGGATCGAGGGCCGAAAACAATAGAATTATTTAATAACTTTGTATTAAAGTCCTAACTATGATCATCAGGATAAAAAAATATCCGAGGGGCGGCTGATAAGTTCGTGGCCTAAGGTACTTAATGAAACAAATACTTATAAAGTTTTATATTTTTAACACGTCTAAGCGTCTGATTAACTTGAAAATTTGCACAGGGGTCAAGGGATAATATGAGAAAAAAAAAATCCAACTAAAAATTAAAATTAAATAACGTAGTAAATAATAATAATAAAACTAAAAAACACGCTTTTGTGAAAATACGAACTAAAAAGTAAAAATAAGAAGAAAATGTATTTTACTGTTAAAAAAAAACTGGGGTGCTTTTTGAGATACTATTGACACCATGCACCCCTTGCTTTTTTTAACCTACAGTAAAATACATTTTCTTCTTATTTTTACTTTTTGGTTCGTATTTTCACAAAAGCGTGTTTTTTTATCTACATTATTTATTATTCCAAGGTTTTTAACAGTATTACCGAGCGTCACCACATTACCATCGTACACAATCGGAGGTAGGTTTGATTTGTCAACTTTGGCTAGTAACTTCGATCTACCGACAAGAATACTCTTGACGCCTCAGAGGGTTAACTGTACTATGACTGTGATGACCAAATCCTTACAGCTTCTAGGTTGCGGTTCATAGCACTAATTGCATCATTTATTTATTCAATGCTTGAATGAACATATAATTGGAGGTCGTCGGCGTACATATATGGAAGGAACAATCAATAACAGAGGTAATAGAGTTGATAAACAACAAAAATAATAAAAGAGAGAGTATACCACCTTGTGGAACTCCAGCACTGATGTCCGCCCAATCTAAACATTTCTGTTCAAGGCCAACAGATAGCTGACGATCACGAATATAGAAAGAAAACCACTCAAGAGGCAGTTGGGGTGAACTTAAGAGAGGAGAGTATGGAATGGAGGATTTGGTGATCGACTGTGTTGAAAGCATTTAAAAAGTCAATGAGCACCAATACAGTGATTTGTCTTTTATCCATAGCATTGCGAATGTCACCGGTGACTTTTATCAAGGCTGTAATGGTGCTATGACCGGGACGGAATCCAGACTGATGTACACTCAGTAGGTTAATAGTACAAATAAAAGAGGAGACTTGCTCACACACACAGGACACAGGCTTCCAGTACTTTCGAAAGGAAAGGAAAAATGGAGATAGGGCGAAAGTGATTAGGAAGCGAGGACGGAAGAGGTCTAACAAATTCCTTTTTCCAAATGGTTGGATATTGATCCAACAATAAAGAGCAATTTATGATATTGGTGATATAAGGTAGAAGGCTCTCTACTATCGGCATTATCATTGACCTTGCGATATCTTCACATCCAACCGCCCTTGAATTAATTTTTGAAATAACCTTCATTACATTCTCCTGACTTACAGTTAAGAATCTGAAAGTTGGAGTAGATGGTGATTGCAAATGCAGTAGAAACAAAATGTTTATTAATTGAGACAAGAGGAATGGAAAAACTACAATCATTTGATTGTAGCTTTTTTTTACTTTTACCCCGTTTACGTTTACCCCATTCACCCTAGGTCAGCGTTAGAGAATTTTAACAATATTTAAATAATTATTGGAACATTTAGCAGGTGAATTTTGCTTTTAAACATTAAAATTTACCAAGGATAGCCATTATAGCAGTTTACATTACATAACCCCAAAACACTAAATTATGACATTTTTCATGGGGCTTGATTTTTGAAGTCCCTCTTTAACCTAGAAATAAAACTGTGATTGGGACAGGTACGTTATTTATCTAGTCATGTATGTATGTATGTATGTATTTATGTATGTATGTATATAAGTATGTGTGTATGTATGTATTTATATATGTTGGTATGTATACATGTACATATACTTACCAGAATGTTTGACTAAATTATTAGAATTGTTAGTTACTTTCACTTAAAAAACCTTCTCGTAGTATTCCTGCCTACCTTAAGTTTCTCACCGTCACCCAGGGTTGACTGGCAGAGAATGCCATTAGGCATTAAGTTTAACCCTGTAACACTTAGTTAAGATGCTACAAAAAATTAAATAAATAAATATATTTCTGCCTCTTTATGTTCTAGTTCAACTGCATTTTTGGAAAGTGTTTACAATTACGATTATTTTTCATTAAAGGACTGCCGATGATAATGGCAATGAATGACCCTTGGAAAAGATGTTCTCTTTCAGGCGGTTCTTAAATAGTTTTGAACTAAAACACGCTGTAATTGTTATCCGAACCATTCATAGTTCTTCATCATTCCATTTATAGTTTTTCGATATCAGTATTTTTTTCTTATGGGTAAGTAAGTGGGACACTTTTTTCGTGCTATTGAGATGTTGTAGGTATTTCTTGCTCTTGCTTGAGATGTCGAAGGCATACTATATTACGGTAAATGCAATGCAAGCCCCAGAGGCTCACTTTGTTACTTAAATTAAAATGTTACTATGTTCTCATTATAAGTGAAACTGTATGTTTTGTATGAGAAATAAAGATTCTTTAAACCTAAATATTATGATGATGGACTCTCTCTTATATTTGTCCCTGAAAAATATAGTTTTATATACGAGTATCTTTAGATTTTTAATTTCAATTTCTTTTAATTTTTTTATATATAAGTACACTAGCTGACCCCGCGAACTCCGTATCGCGTTTAAATATTAAATAATAATAATAATGGATAGCATATAAACCTTCTCCGTGAAAAAATACATGTACATACCAATTTTCATAATAATCGGTCGAATAGTTTCTGAGTTTTGCGATGTCATATATACAAACATTACTTAACACCCCCGCAACCCCCCCTTCCGGGTGGAATTTCGTAAAATCCGTTCTTAGCTGACCTCTACTCGGCGAAAGGAATATTCCTACCAAATTTGAAGTCGGTAGGTCTTATAGTTCCAGAGATATCGTGATGAGTCAATATATGGGTGGAAATACCCCCCCTTCCGGGTGGAATTTCGTAAAATCCGTTCTTAGCTGACCTCTACTCGGCGAAAGGAATATTCCTACCAAATTTGAAGTCGGTAGGTCTTATAGTTCCAGAGATATCGTGATGAGTCAATATATGGGTGGAAATACCCCCCCTTCCGGGTGTAATTTCGTAAAATCCGTTCTTAGCTGACCTCTACTCGGCGAAAGGAATATTCCTACCAAATTTGAAGTCGGTAGGTCTTATAGTTCCAGAGATATCGTGATGAGTCAATATATGGGTGGAAATACCCCCCCTTCCGGGTGGAATTTCGTAAAATCCGTTCTTAGCTGACCTCTACTCGGCGAAAGGAATATTCCTACCAAATTTGAAGTCGGTAGGTCTTATAGTTCCAGAGATATCGTGATGAGTCAATATATGGGTGGAAATACCCCCCCTTCCGGGTGGAATTTCGTAAAATCCGTTCTTAGCTGACCTCTACTCGGCGAAAGGAATATTCCTACCAAATTTGAAGTCGGTAGGTCTTATAGTTCCAGAGATATCGTGATGAGTCAATATATGGGTGGAAATACCCCCCCTTCCGGGTGGAATTTCGTAAAATCCGTTCTTAGCTGACCTCTACTCGGCGAAAGGAATATTCCTACCAAATTTGAAGTGGTAGGTCTTATAGTTCCAGAGATATCGTGATGAGTCAATATATGGGTGGAAATACCCCCCCTTCCGGTGGAATTTCGTAAAATCCGTTCTTAGGTGACCTCTACTCGGCGAAAGGAATATTCCTACCAAATTTGAAGTCGGTAGGTCTTATAGTTCCAGAGATATCGTGATGAGTCAATATATGGGTGGAAATACCCCCCCTTCCGGGTGGAATTTCGTAAAATCCGTTCTTAGCTGACCTCTACTCGGCGAAAGGAATATTCCTACCAAATTTGAAGTCGGTAGGTCTTATAGTTCCAGAGATATCGTGATGAGTCAATATATGGGTGGAAATACCCCCCCTTCCGGGTGGAATTTCGTAAAATCCGTTCTTAGCTGACCTCTACTCGGCGAAAGGAATATTCCTACCAAATTTGAAGTCGGTAGGTCTTATAGTTCCAGAGATATCGTGATGAGTCAATATATGGGTGGAAATCTCTTATATATATACAGATAGAAGATTGGAAATGATTTAATTGATACTGTATAATAAATTACTCATTTATTGATGTTGATGAAACACATCGTTACAGAAGTTTCAAATATCCTACAACAATCATGTCTTGTGTTCAAAATGTCGTATAAAATTTCAAGAGCATTTATCTTTAGTGTTATCAAAAAGAATGAATGCAAACAAGACACAGATAAAGTTGGAAGGATACCTTTTACTGACATTGTATTTAATCAAGTTTGACTTTTATCAGGAAAATACTTACTACAAATATTAGAATTCTTCTTTGGATTCCAAGCATCGCGCCTAATTAATTATTATTAATCTCAACCATTTATCTCTTACTAAAGGTTCCATTTTCCATATTGCCTTGTGGTGCCCGGCGTTAGAATAGTTAGAATACTAATCCGATTCTTCCCAGGAGGTCGTACCGCGACCAAGGGACAAATTCCTGAGTAACATATTATCTACTGCGATCACCAACCCGCAATGCCAAGCGTGGTGACTATGGCAAGAAACCCTCTATGGCAGTCACAATTAAACCTCGGCCCCCAGTCCCCGACGGCCCCGCTATATATAACCAGGGTTACGACAGCGGCCACGGTAACTGCGGGGCGGGGGGTGCTAAGAATCTAGGGCAGAGATTCAGTTGACACAAGCTTAAAGCATCAAGGCATGACAGGTATGAGTCAGAGAGGAGTGACCTTTACGGGCGAACCCCTCGTCCAAACGTCCATGCACAATGTGCCTTCTAGTTATACAACTAGTGTGTCTGTGTGTGTCGGTGTCAGTGTTGACGGTGCAAAGAAAATGACGTTGTTAATTGAAATTGACATATTTAGAAATGTATGCGTCTGTAATATTTGTGAATGTGTGACAAATTAAAAAGTGGGCGTTCTTCCCCCGCACCAGATTTGGCACAAAAATTATGTATCGAAGCGAGGCGCTATGCCGTTTCTATTGAAGGGTGAAGCAGTAACTTTGATGCTCTAAGGACACAAGAGATAACATTAAATAACCTTTGCATCTGGCAACACATAACAACAGGTGTATTATATTAGTTTGAAGTAGTTTGAAGTATTTTTTACTGATATCATTGTATTGGATTCCTTTAGCAATTTTAGATTTAAATTATAAATTGTTTTTGTTCAATACAGTACTTAAATATTTTAATCCTTAATTGGATTTGGCTTACAACTTAGCAACTGAATTTAGGTTTCTTATAATTGTTGATTTATAAGAATCAAAAATGATTCTTATAATTTTCGCTGTTATTATGTATGCCGCTATATTGTATGCCGTGCCCACCAGACCATTGTAATATTATCGTTTCGAAGTTTGTAAAACTTACATTTTTATTTACATAATTTTTATGAAAATATTTGGTTTTATAAATACATTGTGTCCACTTTCACATTAAAATGTTCAAAGTTACAGTGTAGCCCAAGAGCTCATTACGAATTTTGAGAACATGCTTCAGGCACGTTGAAATGAAAAAAGAACTTTTTTTTAATCACGTGCGAAACAGAATAGCAAAATAACCGGAAACCTTCATTTGCAAAAAATAACCAAAAAATATTTTCATTTTGGATAAACTGGATAAACGGAATGTTGAAGAAAAAAGATAAGTTTTTTTTCAACAGTATTTATAAATATTAGGATTTTAATTCACATTTAAGTTTTGTATTACTGTATTAACTATGAAGCTATCTTTAAATTAATATATCTGCGAATATTATCAAAGAATCATTAAACATCATCATAATTATTTAAGATTTTTTATGTATGGGGCTGAGTTTGTAGCATTGTTTTATAAAATTATACTGTTAGCTTTTTTTGGTATCGGAGGGGGGGGGGGGAGGGGAGACCTTCAAAAGGTACCCGGCATCTTGGGAGAGGGTACCGGGTTATATGGGATTTGACCGCACTAAAACCCCCTCGGTGACCTGCCTCTGCGCTTGGGAAGGACTCGAGTATCTTCAATTAAACGAACCGGTAACCTCCACGCGCGGCGCCCAGAAGGGGTCCATCTTCGGAAGAGCAGATATGCTCTCCTGCACCTTCCGATGCTTACGGCGGCAAGCGGTATGCGCACGCACACACCACGTCATTCCCGGGTCTGCTAGCTGGGCGGATCCAGCTCTCACTCACAGGCACATCAGGCACAGTATCGGATATATAGGATCAGGATAACATAGCTCTATTCCTAATCTCGAAGCTACAGGGACATATACTGGTACCTAAGTTATAAATTAGCACTTAAGAACGCTTGTTAAGTTTGTTTGAAAGCTAAACTCAGGAACTACTGGGTCGAATTGGAAAATTCCTTTTGTGCTGATAGTCCATTTGTCAAGGATAGGGCGGTTTTAGGCTTTCTCTGATTTACAAATCTCTATCCATGCCGACAAGGTCACGGGCATAGCTAGTATTATACAAAAAGCGATAGTAAAGTGATAAATCGTCGACGTACGTGTTTATTTACATTGTCTGAGGAGAATATGACTAACGCTTATATAGCCTGAGCAATAATTACAAGTTTCAGTTCATATTGAGCTTGTCGGTAACTATAATGTCTGCTCTAATATTTATATTCGCGTTTCTGATAACGATATTATCTTTTCTTTATTATTTATCGCAAAGAAAATTCAATTACTGGAAAAATAAAAAGGTACCGTACATAAAACCTTTGCCATTCTTTGGAAATTTCAAGGATTACATTTTACATAAAACATATTTTCCCGTTATCACCCGTGAACTGTGCCAGAAGTTTCCTAATTCTCCCTACGTAGGATCATTTTTTGGAACAGAACCAGCTCTTATTGTCAAGGACCCAGCTCTAATCAAGCTTGTCATCACGAAGGACTTTTACTATTTCAATAGCAGGGAGATAGCAAATTACACGCACAAGGAAATCACTACGCAAAACCTTTTCTTTACTTACGGCGATCGATGGAGGTTGATCAGGCAGAATATGACTCCGCTCTTCTCGTCGGCAAAGACAAAGAACATGTTTCCGCTTATTGAAAAGTGTGCAAAAGCACTAGATTCTTGGCTGACAGAAGAAGTAAAGGAATCATCCACAATCGATGTAAAGAACATGATGTCCAGTTATACAATGGACTGTATCGGGTCATGCTTTTTTGGCGTCAACACAAACACTATGAGCCGAAGCCCTGGGATAAACCCCTTCAAGATTATGGGCGACAAAATATTTGAGCCTACGCTGTCAGCAGGACTAAAACTGGTTTGGCGGTCGATATGGCCCAATATTTTCTATGGACTTAACAATACATTCGTGGATAAGCGTGTTACAAGTTTCTTTTATTCTTTACTAACAGATGTTTTCGCGAGTCGTAATTATGAACCTACCCATAGAAATGATTTTGTGGACCTTATCTTAGGTTTAAAGAAGAATAAATATGTAACAGGTGACAGCATATCTAACATGAAAACCGGCGAAGATAAGAAAACGGTTCTGGAAGTAGACAATGACTTTTTGGTGGCAAATTGTGTTGTCCTATTTGCAGCTGGATTTGAAACTTCATCCGCAACGCTCAGCTATACCCTCTATGAGCTTGCGAAGAATAAAGAGGCTCAAACTAAAGCCTTGGAAGAAGTCGATAAGTATCTCAATAAAAATGAGGAGATTAAATATGAATGTATTAATGAACTACCGTATTTAGAAGCGTGTGTAGATGAGACTTTACGCTTGTATCCAGTTTTAGGAGTTGTGACGCGAGAGGTTACGGAGGATTATACTTTTCCAACTGGTCTTCACCTGGACAAGGGTGTCCGAGTGCATATACCAGTTTACTACCTTCATCACAATCCGGAGTACTTCCCTAACCCTGAAGACTTCAATCCAGGTCGTTTTTATGGTGACTTCAAGCAAGAAATTAAGTCATACACATTCCTACCATTCAGTGAAGGACCTAGAATCTGCATCGGTAAATATTGGTTTCTTTTAAATCTATTTTATTTTTTATTTTTATAGGGGGAACGAAGCGCGCATGGCCCGGCGGTTAGCGTAGAACGCAAATTATCTATGCAACTAAGCCAAACGGGCGCGGTCGGGTGTGAGATGGGTGACCGCTAGTGGCAAAAAATTTCATGCGCGTTTCCGTGCTTCGGAGGGCACGTTAAGCCGTCGGTTCCGGTTGTTGTCGATAGATAACATTCGTTAAACCTTGTCGGAGGCCTTATGGGCGGTTTGAAAACATCCGACAGCGGGTTGGCCACTAACTCAGCATTATGATTGACGGCAATATGCCGGAGTATGCGATGCTATTGTTGAAAAAAAAACATGGTTCTTATCTGTTTTTTTTTTCTTCGACTGGAATTATCTGGTGATGGTCTTTGAAATTAAGAGCAAAACTGTTTTTAAGGATCCAGTAATATATTATATTAAATTTTCAAATTCAATTTAATTTCTTTATTAATAAATTTTGTGTTAGAAGTATTTGTGTACAGCCCTACGAGTGTATAAAATTAATTAAAATTACCTTATTTATTTGTTTAAATATACATATAATAAGTTGAAGGCTGTTTGTTTTTGTTTAAACAATTGAATATAATTTATTCCATTTTGCACCTTTTCAAATAATGCTTGTCTGCATGAAATAACATTGAGTCATTTTTATTATGCAACGTGAAGACACTTTAATTGTAGATTGAATAACAATGTTTTGTCAGCCTTTTCTTTGCACATTTTTTCAGAACCCTTGGTACTCGTAGTTACGTAATGGTAATCAATAGGTGCTTAGGAAACGCGCAGGGTCCGGCGGTTAGCGTAGACGCAAGCGATCTATTCAACTAAGCCAAGCGGAGGCTGTCGGGTGTGAGATGGGTGACCGCTAGGGGCAAAAAATTCATGCACGTTCCTTAACGTCCTCTAACGTTAAGCCGTCGGTCCCACTTGCTATCGATTGATAACTGTTAAATCTTGTCGGAGATCTTATGGGCGGTTTGAAAACATCCGACAGCGGGTTGGCCACTAACCCGCATCTCCACCAACCCGCATTGGAGCAGCCTGGTGTAGTAAGCTAAGGCCTCCCCAATAGTGAGCCCAGCAGTGGGACCCAAAAAGGGTGACAGCCAATCAATAAGTATAGTAGGTACCTTAAATTTTAAATATTTGCAAACCGGTTCTACCGGTAGAGTATGTTGGAATCGAAATGTCTTTGATAACTTTACATGTACCCAAATTAAAGCAAATAAATTCATGGGTAATCGGTGAATACTCTCTCTTATCCGGTGTTTTTATTCAACATCGAGGAAGATGATAAGAAATTCTTTATGTAATTCGAAACCCTAAAAATACATAAAAAATTACAGCCTAACTCAATTTATTCGCATAACATTTTTTTTTCTTACCAATTAGTCTTAACTATATTAAAGTTATCTTTATATAATTAAGACTAATAACCGTTGTTATTATTTTTGTTGTTATTATTAACTAGTTAAGAGACGTGCTATAAGTATTATATCATAGGTACCTATTACATAGACATTATTTACATAAAATATTTTTTTAATTCGAACCAGTAGCTTCGGGATTAAAAATAGAACTGCGGTATCCCCTGCCCGATCGTAAAAGGCGACTAAAAGGGGGCTTCCGGGGTTGCGGACGGTGAGAGTGGGAGCTCGACCCGTCCAACCAACAGCCCCGGGAAGAACGGCGTTGTGAGCGTGGTCGCATGCCGCCGTGAGCGCCTAAGGGTGCAGAAGAGCGCATTTGCTCTCCCGAAGATGAGCCCGTGCTGGGCGCCCCGGCACACCGGTGCGTTCCACTGGAGATCCCGGACAGGTGCGGTCCCAAAAGGGGACATGACCCCCCAAAATCCATCAGTCATGCGTAGATGGAAGGCGAAATAAGCCAATTTGGGACACCTCTTCTCCCAAATTTCATGGCGACTCCCCCAAAATTGAAGGCTACAACCGCGCCTGATCCCGAAGTCCTCCCCGAGCGCAGAGGCAGGCCACCGAGGGGGTTTTGGTGTGGTACAAATCCCACATAACCAGGTATCCTCTCCCAAGGTGCCAAGTACGTTTTGAAGGTTTCTCCCCCGATAATAAACCCTGGTACCCTATTTCCCGATATTAGCACTTTCAAACTGTTCAGGTTTATAATTTTAGTATAGATTTCTATATTTATATACTTCTATTTGTTTTCCAGGCATGAGGTTTGCCAAGATGCAGTTGCTTGCAGGATTGGTGACCGTTTTAAGAAAATACAGCTTAGAGTTAGCAGAAGGGATGCCAACCAAACTGGAGTTTGAACCGAAAAGCATGACTGCGCAACCTAAAGGAACCATTCGCCTAAGGTTTCTGCCTCGCACAGTATAAATATATTCTATGAAAGAAGACTGAAAATTGTTATTACAATGTTATATAATAAAAACTATTTTTTTTTTCAACCTTTTTATGTCCCACTGCTGGGCACAGGCCTCCTTCTCACAAGTGAGAGGGATTTAGGCCATAGTCCACCGCGCTGGCCAAGTGCGGATTGGTGGACGTCATGCTTTCGAGAAATTATTAATTTCTCTTAGGCATGCACGGCGATGGAGAACATTAAATGTCACGATATTTTCCATCACCGTGGAGCAGCGATAAATGCGCAACTTTGTCAGAGATGCGCGCCGAGGATTTGTACCCGGGATCGGTCACGTCGAAGACCGCGGTTTTTTTACCACTCAGCCATCGCTCTTCTCACAAAAACTATATAATGTTATGTAATAAAACAATAACCTTTGAGTAGTATGTTTATACAGTACTTAAAAAATGAAATAAAAATAAAAATAACATTCCCAAAGTGTAAGCAGTAATACAATACATTTTTTCTTTATTGTATGAACGACTACATACCAGACAGATAAGGTATAAAAGTACTTGGAAATTGTGGTAAACAACATAGTAATTAACAGATAACTAGAGCATACACAACTATACAACATTCTTTATGCAACCAGAAACTTTAATAAGAAGTTACAAAGTTATAATAGTACCTAAATAACACAGTGTTCACATAATTACAGTTTATAGATATGTTTAAAAAAAAATCATAGGCGTTTAGTCAGTCGCTTCAACCGCTTTGACCCTTTTCCCTCGGTTAAAAGTAGCCTATATTACTCAAGGTGAATGTAGCTTTCTAATGGTGAAAGAATTTTTGAAATCTTGGAGTTTATTCATCGCAAACGTACAAAAATACAAATCTTTCCTCTTTATAATATTAGTATACATACCTTTAAACGAGCAATTCTTGTACACCTATAAGATAATAATATATAATGTGAATCTCGAAAAGGGCTTGAACGGTTTTCATGAAATGCAGGTGGTTTTGAGCGCGATTAATCGTAGATAGGTTTCATTTTTAGAAGATGTCGTTTTATCCGTGTTTTAGCGGTAGATTGATTACCAGTGACGTTTATCTTTTATAAAGAGACTACTTGGAGCAAATAAGTAATTATTATTTGTTTATCTCTTCTTCTTGAAATAAGCCAATTCATTCTCATGCGAAGCGCGAAAACACACATGAATCCACCCATTCACGTGGAATTTGTCACCCATCTCACGCCCGTATTACTAAGGAGCGTAAGTTGCTTGCGTTTTGCGTTGCGCTAGCCGCTGGGCTATGCACGCTTTATTTTAATTCTTTAATATATTCCAGAATCGAGCGAATATGCCGAGAGTTTTATTTATCTGGTTTAATCTAACCCCAGTAATAAGATTTCTCGACGGAAAAGGACGAATCGCTTCTTGAATGAAAAGGCCTACCATTTGTGTTTTTGGCCCCTCGATTGGCAGTCCGGCATGGTAAACATTGCGCCACGCGGGTCGTCGATTAATTATTGTTAATTAGTAAGTACATATAATTATAGGTAAGTATATAATTATATAATTAATTCGTATTTTTTTAATAGTCATCATAATATAAAATAGTCATTCGTTTAATTGTTACTACTCTCTGTTAATAATCTACTGTTAATTCGCCGTGCGTAGGTACCACAGAATACCAAATACACAGAACACACACACAGAGCGAGCCTATGTCTTTTCGCAAGCTAAGCGGTTTTAGCCTGTCAGTTAATCTTAGGTCGTTGACGATTCGGACTGCAGTCAAATAGGTGTAGCTGGTATTTTGGTGCTTCTGCCTAGATATGGGAGCAGTACTCCATGTGAGGTCTGACCTGGGCCTTATACAGCGTCAGGAGTTGCCCCGCAGTGAAGGCGCCCTAGGCTTCTGTCTCGCCCTGTTGAAGACACCAAACCTTTTGGATACCAATTTGGCTTTGTACCCCAAATAACTCCGTTACTGCACTTTACTCGTTATGTCAACTCCCAAGATACCGACACTTTCACCATCGCGATGCGCGCGGTGCCACGGAACTTAGGCGCTATAACAAATGGGGTTTATTTAACGGTAAACGCGCAAACTTGTGTCTTCTTGAGGTTAAATTCGACAAGGTTAAATCGACACCATTCCGAGACCCACTTCAGAGAGTTTTCGACCAGACACAAGTTTGATTCTGCTTTCCTCCACTTGTGACCTAGAGGCATTGGCTCGACAGGTGTATAGTGCGTCCACCATACTATCATCTGCATAGCAATGTACATATTGCGTGATTGTCGCAGCATGTCATTGATATGCAGAATGAATAGTGTACGAGACAGCACTGAGCCTTAGGGAACACTGTCGTTAAATGACTTCATATCTGAGCAGCATCCGTCAACAACGACCTTAATCTGTCGCACAGACAAAAAGCTTGCCACACAGTTTCATTGCCTCAAGAGAAGACCGTAAGATGGAAGCTTCGCGAGAAGGGCTCTGTGCCAGACCCTAAATTTTATAAGTACGCTCCTTGAATTGCACGCTCTAAGTCTACCAGTTCTAACTTCACCATCTTTACATCTTTTTCATAGAATATGCCTTATGTACGCATCTTGGCAACATTTTAGATGGAAATGTATTTAATGGGATGTTTTTACATTAACCGTATTATATAAAAAGTGATTTAATTTTCCTTAGGTATAGTAATATTTGCATATCACAACAGTAATGCAAACAGCATATTTGAGCAAAGATTAGGACTGAATTGATAAAATTTAATTTCCTCATATTGTCAGCTAAAAATAACTTGTGTACGATAAGTTACATTGTTTCTGATACTATGTTTCATATAGTATGTACTACTAAATTTCATTTTCTTTGACAACCCCGGGTTAAATTCCCGGCGAAGCAGATATTTGAATGATGAATTGAAAATTTCTGTTCTCGTCTCGGTGTTTGTATTTCTGTCTTTGCGTGTCCATGGCATCCACGGCATGGTGAGTGTGAAAAGTTTATATATTTATTTGGGAATGTGTGTTTGCCGCCTTTGCCGGTCAGATTAACATAAGGAGAATGTTTTCCAGAGTAGCAGCGCAACTACAGAATAAAGATTTTCTCTTTCTTAGACGCAAATTTCTATGATCTCAGTACTAGAACCTCGCTGGAGGTCGTGTGTTGAGCTGCAGCGATCACTAGACATTACTTGGTGCTTTTTGAGATACTATAAGTTTTTAACAAAAAAGAAATGCCAAGCAAACCAACAAAGAGCCAAGTGTAGGTACTAGGCATGTCCCTGTATTTTCGGGAGTAAGAATAGAGCTACGGTATCCCCTGCCTGATCGTAAAAGGCGACTAAAAGGGGCTTCCGAGGTTGTTGGCGGTGAGAGTGAGAGGACACTGGAGATCCCGGAGTCCTCCCCGACCGCAGAGGCAGGCCACCGAGGGGGTTTGTGGGATTTGTCCAAGTGCAAGGGTGTATTTTGAAGCATACAAAAAAGCTACTTGGCATATTGAAAGAAAGAAAGAAAAAATATTTATTTCATAATAGGAACACAAAATATTCGCTTGTTATTTTTTCCCGGTCATCGTCTTTATTTAGGTGCCCGTTTGGGCTAGATGTTGAGCTGAGAGAAAAAAGGCGGCGTAAAAAAACTCCCAGCAGCACTCTTTTAAAAAAGTACATTATATTAGGTTGGCAACTTATAAACCCGCCACTTTTTTCGATTCTTTTCCATACTGTTATAGAAGCTTCTAGAATAACCAACTGCAGTATATAAATAGAGCACGAAGTACAATGCTTAATCATTGGTCAACTGAGCTGCAAGCAGTAAAGTTAACAAAAATTATGGAAATTTCTCGGCGGGAACTTTGACTACTCTTACTTCATGAATTCCGTTTAGGTCGAAAAGCGACTGAAGCAACTTCTAATATATGTACAACGATGGGCGAGGGTGTGCTCTCTTATGACACCGCTAAACATTGGTTCAGGAGATTCAAGGACAGGATTTTTTATCTTTGTGATGAACCTCATCCAGGACGACCTCCAACAATTGATGTAAGGGTAATAGAAAATCTGAGGGAAGGTACTTACGGGATTATTTCCTAGGAGCTCATGCCAATCAATAGTACCATCACAGCTGAAGCTTACTGTGAACAACTGGATCGTATTGCAGCTAGATTACCGAAGAATCAAAGTAAAGTGTACTTCTTACATGACAACGCCCGACCTCACACAGCTAAAGTGACTCGTGAAAAAATTATTTCACTTGGATGGTCAGTCCTTCCGCACCCACTGTATGCACCAGACCTTATGCCTTCTGATTTCCACTTGTTTCGTTCTTTGTCCCAATATTTACAAGGACAAAATTTCATGGATGAGGAATACTTGAAATCTGAACTAAATAACTATTTCAATCAAAAACCGAAAGACTTCTACAGGGATGATAATTTGTCTTTACCAGCGCGTTGGCGACTGGTGATAGAAAACGATGGTGCTTAAATTATTGAGAAATAATTGTATCTAGTTTTCTAAAAAATTAAATAATCTTGTGTTTTGAGATGGCGGGTTTATTAGTTGCCAACCTAATATATTTGAGATAACAGAATGGCTATGGGTCGATAATGGGCACACGTGACAGCTGATCGTGTGCGACACTATCAACCCACTTCCACCTGCTCACAGATGCAATCTTAACCCATATATGCCCAGAACTATTTATATCTCCTATTTTTACGAAATTTTGGTATACAACAATACAGACAGTATAACAAACAGTATAGGTGGAGTGGGGAGCTGATGATGGAAGGAAGGTAATGCGACGGTTAGGAGTTGAGAGCAAATTCTTTCAATAAATGGGGTTTTGTTCGAAATCTTACATTCCTGAGATGGTCCAGCTGTCACCAAGTCAAAGTCTGATGATGGGATCCCAGAGAAATCGAAGGGAACATACAAATTTTATAGCACAATAATAGATTTTCGTATTTTTACTAAAGCAAAACAGGCATTTGTGTATAAATATCATCATATCATGTTGCTGAGCCGATGATTGAAGGTACAACTCCTCAACGGTTAGGAGCTGGGAGCAAATCCTTTCATTAATTTATACGTTCAGGTGGACTGACAGTAGTATTCTTTCAGGCTATTAGAAAACATGATTATAAAAGGTAAATCTTTTTAAAGTTTAGATTAAACATGCGACGTATTTTAACCCGAGCAACGCCGGGTTTCGCAGCTAGTATTATATATTATTATGATACTTTTTCTTGCTAATGGTAATGACTCTAGATAACTGTTTTGGAGCTCTTAGTAAATTGGCGTACTTGCCTTTCGTTCTGAATGGGCACCGACGCTAAGATAGTTTTAGGAGTTGATTTGGTGACAATAGTACCAACTAGAAAGTATAAAAGCTTTCGCACAAAAAAATAATTTTGAAAATCGGTTCATAAACGGCGGTGTAATCGTTGAACATATATAAAAAAATACATACAGCCGAAATAATACATTATCTCCTCCTTTTTGAATGCGGTATTGATTAAGTTTTTAACAAAAAAATAGAACCGACTTCAAGTGGTAAAAAAATGAAATTGTTCAATAGGTACCTAATTCTTCTTGCTTATGGTGTGCGTATAAAATTTGAAAGTTCCCCTCGATTTCTCTGGGATCCCATTATCAGATCCTGATTTGGTGACGATGGGACTACCTCGGGAGTATAAGCATACGAACAAAAAAAGAATTTTAAAAATCGGTCTACAAACGGCGGAGTAATCTGTGAATATATAAAAGCAGAAATACATACAGCCGAATACAGTACCTCCTCCTTTAGGAGGTAAAAAAATGATAATGTGCACTGGAGCATGGTGACTAGAGCCTGAGGGGGCATGAGCATGAGCGGGGGCGGTGGCCACAGTGATGTACGAGGGGTGGCTGATAAGTTCGCGGCCTAAGGTACTTAATGAAACAAATACATATAAAGTTTTATATTTTTTATTTTTCAATTTAGTCCCCTTCAAGTGAAATACAATTTTCACATCGAGTAAATAACGCTTTGATTCCACCAAAAAAAATTTCAGAAGTTTCCTCTTCAAAATGGATTTGTCTTCGCCTTTTGTTTAAATTGTATAATTTAGTCAATAAAGAATAAATAAATAAATACCTTATACCGCAAAGAAATTAATAACAATTGATGAATTTGTGTACCCATCTAAGAAATAATTGGCATTCACGATAAAGCAAAACGAATAAACGGTATTAAGAATTAATCTTACTCACCTTCTTAGTGATTTTGCCGATCGATGTTAATATGTATGTAGGTACGCCATTTTTATAAAAAAAACCGAATTTTGAAAATAACGCAGCTACATTTCTTGCTAGACAACTAGACGTGTCTATGATTTTTGCTTCACATCTTTTTTTTTCAATTATGGCATCGCAAAACTCTGTGCATACTGCCAGCGTCAAGTATAATTTTTGCATCAATTTTTTGCCAGTTTCAATGAAACTGAACGAAGTAATAACAAAGTCAGTAAGTAAGTCGTCGTCGTAAGTCGTAAGTAAAGCGATGGCTACTTTACTAGAACGTGTCCGATGGAATTTTGGAGGCAAGCAGAAAAAACATATTTTTGCACTGTTATTCTATTTCACAAACAATCGTGCACTGTAATTAACCCTTATCAAACAAAATGCCATCAACTTTATCCGATATAAAACTCAAAAATACACCAAAAAAATGAAAAAAATAAAAATAAATTGTAAATAAAATATATTATGTATATATATTTTGTATTTATAAATAGAAGCCTATGTGTTCTTTTGATGTATAAGCTATATTATTGTAAAGTTTTATTTAAATCCATTCAGTAGTTTTTACGTGAAAGAGTAACAAACATCCATACTTACAAACTTTTGCGTTAAAATATTAGTAGGATTTTCCAGATCATTTGAGAAATTTCTGGAACTTTCTCGAACATTCTCAATTAATTAAAACAGTTTGTAATTATTTTAAAAATCTTCAGATCATTCGAGAAGTTTCTGGAACTTTCTCGAATATTTTCAATTAATTAAAAAAAATTGCAATTTAAAAATCTCTAGATCATTCGAGAAACGATTATTAAAAAAAATCCACATCATTTGAGAAGCTTTCTCGAATATTCTCAATTAATTAAAATTATTTTAAAAAATCCAAATGATTCGAGAAGTTTCTGGAAGTTTCTCGAACATTCTCTCATCCCAGAAATTTTGAGATCCACCCAGAAGTCCCTATTGGTTAGAAAAGTACAGATATTATTTTTTCAGATTTTTCCACCCACTTCCACCCATCGCGACCAAACTCCCTTACTATCATCTACGTACTAAGGGGTATTTACCACCCCAACGGGCAGTTGATTGGAGTTAATGATAATAGAGAAAACCGTGTCTTTACGTACAATGAAAACTCTTTACTTTTTATATATATATTAAGATTATAATTATTGTGTTATTTTCATTATTATTGTTATTTTTTAGTTGTATAGGGTATTTTGTTCGATTTAATAACGTGTTAATTACAGCCTAACAGAGCCCGTGTTTTGTGAATTGTAACAGTACGAAATGTTTTTATAAATACATTTCCTTTCTAAACTCGATTGGATACTTTCCGCTAGGTGATACATAAATTCATACCTATCCTTACACAAAATATCGCAAACTAGTATTTACCTTACCGATACTTAAATGTTTAAAACTAGTTTTAAACGAGTTTCTTAATGATAACAACATTTACTAAACGCAAGTCATTGTAATAATAAATCAAAAGATATATATGTCGCAGTCAACTGGTTAAATCTGCTGTTCAATTGAATGACTAGCGCGTTCATTGAATGGCAGCATTCAATTGAATCACTAGGCAGAACGTTGATAAAACAAGCGTCACTCAACGTCCAACTAGATCGCGGATTGAAACATAGCTCTTTGAACAGCGCGGTCATAAAATCAGTCAGGTGATTAAAATTTAGTTTAGTTGGATATGACAACGAATATGCAATGAGATTCGTGTTCATCTTATATGATATATCCATTATATATCTCTATTATCTACTCAATTTAGATAAAGTGATAATTGACAATGAATTAATCACATTAACTAGGAATCGTATATAATATATTCCAAGGCTTGGATAATGTAATGAAACAAGTGGCTCTGTGACATCTCCGGCGCTGCGGGAGGACCACTCCCTCCGCCCCAGCGTAAGAAAGCGTGGCACCTGCGCTCGCCTTCGCAGCTTCGGCTCTCTTGATGCCTGCGCTTTCCTACGGCGGGCGGGGAGTGGTCTCCCTCCGCGCCTCCGGCTTTTTATATACACTCTAGGGGTAGTACAAACAAGACCACGTGGATAGAGGGGTGCTCTGATTCGGTTTGGGTATTTTTCGAATATAAAAATATTATATAGTGAAAATGAAGCACAATGAACCCCAATGAATCCCATTCAACGACTTCGCTAAATGACGTTCGCAGTCAAGACGTTGAACGTTACATTCAACGACTTGACGAGTTGTCCTTTAGCGATTCTATTGAATACCGTCATTCAATGAACGCGCTAGTCATTCAATTGAACAGCAGATTTAACCAGTTGACTGCGACATATACACTTGTCGACAGATGGCAGAAACTCCGTTAACTTTTATTAATTGATAACCTATTATTAACGTATATTACTCGTTAGGCACATTATATAATAGCTCATTATGGAAAAGTTGACCGATTGTGCGTGAAACACATTATAATTATAAGACTCACGCGTAATAAGCGTGACTTCGCTTTCCGTAGTTGCATGCATTTTCATTTTGTGTGAGTAAGGTATAGTACCCAAAGCCTGACAGACACTCAATGTTCGATACTTAAAAAGTAAAAAACAATACATAAGATGTGAAGGAGTTTTGGCGGGAAGTCGAAAAAGACATATTGTGCTCTTGTTTTATTTTCATTTTTTTTTAATATTAAAAAATATGACTAAAACAATGTGAATACAGTTAAGGGAAACAATATAAAGTTTCAGTGTTTCCCTTAACTTCCCTAGCCTTAGGAGTATATGTTTTTGAACAAAAAAATATATATTGAAAAAAAATTCTCTCAACTCCTAACCGTCGTAGTACCTTCCATCATCAGCTCAGTAACATGAGATGATGATTAATATGCACAAATATCTCTTATGCTTCAGAAAGTATGAGAAAATTAATGTGTGTGCCCATAAAATTTTAGAGTTCCCCTCGATTTCTCTGGGATCCCATCATCAGATCCTGACTTGGTGACAATGGAACCACCTCGGGAGTATAGGCATAGGAATAAAAATAATTTTGAAAATCAGTCCACGGCGGAGTAAGCGGTGAACATAATATATAAAAAAATACATACATTTTGGAAGTCGGTAAAAATAATAAAGACTACATTCAAAAAAGTAAACAAGTAATCATAACAAAATAAACTAGTTCCTCGGTATAAACTTAAGTCGAATGCCTTCCTTAGGGTGTGGCAGCAAAGATCTGGGTTCCAGGTCCACAGATAACGGCATATCGTCCGCCAATTCCAGTCTGTACTCCTTGAAAATTGCGATGAAACCAGCCATCATTTGCATTTTTGCGAATCTCTTGCCTGCGAACAATTTTAATGTCTGATATCTACCTATGTTTAAAGTTTTACGACTTTTCGTACTTCAGAGAGCACGTTAAAACTTTTGTCCTAGTTGTTATCCATCATAGACCTTTTTTGGTATCAGGGGGATACTTTCAAAAGGTACCCGGCACCTTGGGAGAAGAAACCGGGTTATGTGGGATTTGACCGCACTAAAACCCCCTCGGTGGCATGCCTCTGCGCTTGGGATCTCCAGAGGAACGCACCGGTGTCCTCCACGCGCGGCGCCCAGAATTGGCCCATCTTCGGGAGAGCAGATGTGCTCTCCTGCGCCTTCCGATGCTTACGGCGGCATGCGATCATGTACACACCGCCGTTCTTCCCGGGTCTTGGCGGATCGAGCTCCAACTCACACCGTCCACAACCCCGGAAGCCCCCTTTTAGTCGGCTCTTAAGATCAGGCAGGGGATACCGTACCTCTATTCTTAATCCCGGAGCTACAGAGACTAACCATCATAGTGGTTATAGCCACTGTGTTATCCATAGATACAGATACCATGTTTCATGGGATAAGTGGATTTGGAAACGTCTGGTAGCGGATTGGTCAATCAGGAAACAAGCAAATTCTAGGAAATGTAGAACTAATTATTAAATTCAGGAATGAAGAAAAAACTACAAAAAATCTTAGAATTAAGAAGGTTATTAATGCGACTTTTTTCGTTATTTTAGTATACTTTATTTATGGATGTTTGTTTATAATAAGATATCTCATCTATCATCACTTCGATATATTTTATGTTAGTTATTGACATTAAATATTTAATTGTAAAAAGCGTTCGCGTAAAATAATTAAAAAAATTCTTACCAATACAAATTCTCTGTCCTTCTCCAAAGGGTAAATAGGTAAAAGGAATAATATTCTCTCTATTCAAGAAACGTTCTGGAACGAATTTTTCTGGTTCAGGGAAATACTTTGGATTATAATGCAGATAATGAACTGGTAGATGTATTTTTGTACCCTTATCGATACGTACACCAGTTGGAAAAGTATAGTCTTCGACGGCCTCCCGTGTAATAACTCCAAGGATAGGGTACAAACGCATACCTTCTTGTACACACGCACCGAGGTATGGCAAATCTGTTATACAGTCATATTCTATTTCGTCTGTATGACGTTTCAAATACTCTTCCACTTCCGCTATAACACGTTTTTGGGCTTCCTCGTGCTTCGCCAGTTCATACAACGTAAAAGACATCGTTAAAGCTGAGGTTTCAAAACCACCCAAAAATAGAGTGAGACATTGAGCTACCAATAATTCATCTTTTAGTTCCAAATGAACTTTTTTACTATCCCCCGTCTTTAAATTAGATAAACTATCACCAACTAATTCATTGTTGTTAAGTTTTAAATTTAACATCAAGTCAACAAAGTCATTCCTCGGCGACGGCTTGTACTGTCGGCTTTCAAAGACTCCAGTTAAAAGCTTGTGGAAAAAATCGTTGACGTGCAAATGGAATGTCTTGAAGCCGAGTCCATAGAATAACCGAGGGTAAACGAGTCTTGCAAAACTTTTTACAGCTCGGATTGTGGAAACCTCCAGTATCTGACCACTAATATTTTTGATAGGGTTTGTCTTATCATCAGTTTTCATCGCCTTTGCATCGATTCCAAAAGCACAAGAGCTGATGGAATCTATAGTGTACCTAGTCATTAGGTCCGTGATTTCTACAGATCGACACTTATTCTTGTCGATAAGTTCCTCGAATACAAGGGAGCATTTCTTGATCAAGTAGAACATACTCTTCATTTTTCCTGAAGTGAACAGCGGTGTTAAATTTTGTCTTATAACCTTCCAGTTGTCTCCTTGAGTAAAAAACAAGTTTTGGGTCATTACTTCATTGTGCGTATAGTCCCCGACTTCTCTACTATTGAAATAGTAGAAATCTTTAGACGTGACAAGTTTTATCAATTCTGGGTCTTTCACTATTAAAGCTGGTGCAGTACCGTAGAAAGTTCCCACATAAGGTGTATCAGGGAATTTGTTACATATTTCTTGCGTAATGAAAGGCGTATAAGTCTTTAAAAGCATATAGTCCTTGTAATTGCCAAAGAACGGTAGGGGTTCTAAATACGGTATCTTTCTCTTCTTCCAATATTCTGATTGTATTCTTTTTAGATAATATATAAGGGCGCAGATTAAAACCACTACGGCGAAAAAAACTGACATTTTTATCACACGCACACTGATACTCGACTGAGACAAAAATCTTAAAATGTACCATATAAATAACATGTGAGATAAAAAGTTATCATACGTTGCGGTAAGAAAATAACGTCTTTATTTTTAACGATATTTAATGATGCTGAGCCAATTACTTGCTAAGAAGCTAATAATGATGTTATGTCACTGTATGTAACTTTTTATTGAACTTCAAGGTCGTAATGGTGGAATATAAGGCCTGCGACAAGTTGTAACGAAAACTGTCTGTCGATGACAAGCTACACCGACGGCTTGTAGTGCCTATTGGTCATCCAGAGACATAGCTCTCAATGTCAGCGTTAAATGGGCAGGCCATATAAGAGCACCGACAACCGATGGAGGAGAAACGTCATTGAAAGACGTCCACGTCTTAGCAAATGGATGGATGAATGGATGGTCAACCATCCTTTGACTGACTGACTGTTATTGTAGTTTAAGAGGCTGTATACGAAATTTTGCCAATTTCGCTGATTCACCTGATTTAACACATGAGATTTTGCAGTTAAAATACGGTATTTCCATAAGTTTTCTTGCACAATATGACTGATCATTTTAATAATGAACTATTAAATTATCTGAAGACGGTGATAACATTGTGAATTTTACTGTAATAGGTATAGAATATTACATATTTCCGGATCATTTTAAAATTTAAACAGATCAAAAAACCGGCCAAGTGCGAGTCGGAGTAAGGCACGAATGGTTCCGTACCATTATCTATAAAAAATCACGTTTATTGTATGGGAGCACCCTTAAATATTTATTTTATTCTATTTTTAGTATTTGTATAAGAATAGCGGCAACAGATATCCATCATTGCCTTTGATTATCCATAGAAATCATTGCAATAAGATTGAATGAAAGGTAAATTGTTTATTTTGATTTATGACGTATTAAAAAAAACTACTTACTAGATCTCGTTCAAACCAATTTTCGGTGGAAGTTTGCATCGTAATGTACATCATATATTTTTTTTAGTTTTATCATTCTCTTATTTTAGAAGTTACAGGGGTGGGATACACATTTTACCACGTTGGAAGTGTCTCTCGCGCAAACTATTCAGTTTAGAAAAAAATGATATAAAAAACCTCAATATCATTTTTGAAGACCTATCCATAGACACCTCACACGTATGGGTTTGATGAAAAAAAATTTGAGTTTCAGTTCTAAGTATGGGGGTTAGTTCAATATAGTATATTTCATTACAAGTGCGGAAAGGCTGTCATTGCAAGGAGTTCCGACAAATATCTACCCGAGCCGAGGCGCAGCCGAAGGTGAGGGTTGACAGTCGGAACTCCTTCCAATGACGGTTCCGCACGTGTACTGAACAACTATTTTTAATACAGTTGCGAAAAAATGCAGCAATTTAATAAAATAATAAAAACTCACAAAGAACATTTTTGAAAAATGGCGCCAACCGTAAAGTAATACCTATATCATAAGAATAATAAATAATAATTACATAGAACGGAATCTTCTTTGACAGCTATTGAGACGCTGCTATTTATATACCTACTTTCCCTTTCACCTCATTACGCCCCTCTGTCGCCCAGGCGTGTTGCCAGGGTTGTGAACTGTTAATAATTCTTATATCTTTTAAGTTATAAGTTATAATATCGCTTAAATATAGGTTTTCCTTTTTTTTACTTAAAAATCATTATTTTGGTTTAGTAGGTATTACAAAACATGAGAATTATGAACACTATAAGTACTTATAAATAATAAGTTATTATAAGTATCATACCAAATGAAGCCATTAAATTAAGTATTACTTACCTAAAAATATGAAATAAAATACATACAGATTCACGTAAAACTATTAAATAAGTTTATTTAGCGTTGGGTGAGCTTTTGAATTTTCCTGTTCATAGTGTCAACTACCGAATCGGCTACACAAAAAGAACTGTTCATGTTCTTTTGATAAATTAGGTACGGAAACGGAATAATATTTAAAATATATTACTTATACATCATCTTGGGGCAAACTAAAAAAACTTAAGTGTGGCATTGTTTGTACAAACAAACACACCACAATAACTATCCTTATCATGTCCAAATTGCCGATCCTTTTAGGAATTTAGAATTGAATAATAATTTCCCCAGCTTGTCATTGGCAAAGTGGTCAAAAGACCGAGACGCCATTAAGGAAAAAAAAACTTGACGCCATTATTGTAATTGACGCGCCGGCCGAGACAGCCCGACTTAGTATTCTGTTTAACGACGTAGGCTAATATCGTGACCTTGAGCACGTCCGGAGCGGGAGTTTCCGTTCTATGTAATTATTATTTATTCTTATGCCTTTAAGCAGAGTTTTTTTTGTTTTCTTCACCCATTCTGGGTAGGCAAAGGGAACTATGCCCATACAGCCAAGTCTTCAGTAGAATTTTTTTATTGATATGAAATGAAAATGTTAATGAGATGAAATGAAACCTAACCTAACTCATTGAATCAAATCATTAAATCTGATATTGAAACAAATTAGTAGCTTCTTTTTAGAAATATTTGCATGAATCATAAAAACCGTAAAAATGCTATGTCTTGATATAAAAGTCGCATACATAGTAAATGAGTCACTTTTTACCACTCTCATACAACTGACTTAGTCAATTTTGAGAGGAAATGGGCCAGAAATTGTATTTGATTTCGGTAAATTTCAATTATACTTCATAAATACACTTCAGTTCATATTCAAACCGTTTCCTGAAAAAAAATATGAAAATTTGGCATTATAAAATCTTTTAAAGTAACCTAAATCTCGCATAATAATTCTTGACGCAAGCTAAACAACTGGCTAATGTATTAGATTATTACTGAAATGATCAGTTATATTGTGCAATGAAACTTATGGAAATACTGTAATTTAACTGCAACTGCAAATCTCATGTGTTAAATCAGGTAAATCAGCGAAATTGAAAGGTGGTAGAACTATTATCGTTCGGCCGGGGAAGTACCACCGCTGCACCCACTTCTGCCGTGAACCAAGTCAAGTAAGGGTGTTACTTCTTATGACTCTACTCCCAGAAAACTCCCACTATATAGATATAACGCGCCTGCCGATCCAATTTTTTAAAATTCGATTTCTCGGAAAATATTGATCATGTGCCAAAAATCCTTTAGGGGCTGTCTTAAAACATCGAAAGGAAGGTCTGTGCAAAGTTTCAAAGCGATCGGAGGTGGGGGGTTTTCGGAAGTGCACCCATTAATCCTATACTATCAGTCGTAACGTGATGTTTAATAGCCTAAAACCTTCCTCGATAAATGGTCTATCTGTCATAGCCATCTCTCAGTATAAATCAGCCACTCAATTAAAAGGCCAGCCCGTTCATTAAACGCCGGCATTTAATGAAGTGGCTAAATTACAACCAGCCATGTTGTTGAATGTAACGTCCAACGACTTGGCTGAATGTCATTTAGCCGTTTTATTAAATGGAATATAGACAATTTTATAATGTTTGGCTAGTATGACAGTACGCAACTTAAATAGTTACTTGACATAAAAAGGGAACTAATTATTTAAGATTTGATTTATTTAATAAGGCAAACAACTTTATAAAAATTCGTAAATGTAAATCGGCGGCGAAGACTTATTTGCTCCCGCATAACACCTAAGGGACAAGGGTGTGGCTGAAAAACAGCGCTGCGCGGGATCTCGATCCCGTTTCAGCAAGGGCTGAGTCACATCCTTTTGCCTTAGTACGTACTAATTATACTGTATTATATGTAATTGAAGCGCGCATGGCCCGGCGGTTAGCGTAGAACGCAAACGATCTATGCAACTAAGCGAAACGGGCGCGGTCGGGTGTGAGATGGGTGACCGCTAGTGGCAAAAAATTTCATGCGCGTTTCCGTGCTTCGGAGGGCACGTTAAACCGTCGGTCCCGGTTGTTGTCGATAGATAACAGTCGTTAAACCTTGTCGGAGGCCTTATGGTCGGTTTGAAAACATCCGACAGCGGGTTGGCCACTAACCCGCATCTCCACCAACCCGCATTGGAGCAGCGTGGTGGAGTAAGCTCCAGGCCTCCCCAATAATGGGGAGAGACCCGTGCCCAGCAGTGGGACGCAAAAAGGGTTGCAGCCATATGTAATTCACATGGCACCATTGTAATTTTATAAGTGTAAGGCAATAAACGATTTTATTATTATAAAAACTTAAAGAAAATTTGAATAAAAATTCAATTAAATTTTTTTTAATACTTGAAAACTTGTAGCCGGCGTGATATTAGGCACATCCAATTCTACTTTAAATTTAAGAAATTCAAAAATATTGCTTTTTTGCGAGCTTTCTAACGCCATATTTGTTTTGGTGACTACTAGCACCGAAGTAAAAAAAATGAATTAAACCACCTGCCTGATGTTACGCCAGCCATCTTCAAAGGGCTAGCTTACAATAAGTCAACCAATTGAACGTTGAGTGATGCAAGTTCAACCAACTATTGGCCTAGGCATTAAATGCTGGCGTATAATGGACGGGCAAGGCTTTTTATAGAGTGGCTTATTCGAACCAGTAACTTTTTTTTATTTTTATTATTAAATAAAAATAAAAAAACCACTAAATGCCACCACCAATAAATAAAATAACCTATTAAGGTTCACCAACAGTTTTCACATGGTTTAAAATACTTATCACTAACATAATGTGTTTTGCTACATGAAAAACTAATTACAGGTAAACACAGCTTACTAAGCTAACTAACTAACTAATACTAACTTTTGACATCAGCGACACAATAGAGATATAAAGCGCTTTGTATTGTGTCAGCGATACCATAAAAACAAACTCATCAACATTATAATATTAGTATAAATTAGTAGTACTTCTTCTGCCACCTAATATGCCACCATAGTTATATTAATTTCCAATTGCATTTCTTAAACTTAAGGTGATTATTTATAATGGTGTGCGCAAAATGCCCCGTAACTTCATAATAAAGAAACATAATTACAAAGTGCATAATATGCTGAGAATAAAGAAAATGAACAATTTTGAATTATTAAAAATAATTCACTACAAAATACACTATAATAATATTTAAGCCGATGATTGTCGCGTTGCGAACGTCAGCCTGATTTCGTCGCCTGGTACTGTCACGATGGCTCTAGGCTCTAACCGGACTTTCCTTGGCATCCCCTCGGCTAATCTTATTTCATACTTCTTCAAAATTACAGCCAAGCCCGTGAGCATAATCATTTTCGCAAACCTCATACCTGAAAACAAATTCCCATTAAATTTTTTTTCACTAAATTCATTTTTCCAACTAAATTAACAGGTTCATACCTGATGCGATAGCGTGAAGAAAATAATTGTATTAAAATTAGAATTAAAGTAAACAGACGTGCCCCGCGGTTTTTCCCGCGTTATAAACGCTGTATATTAACTTCACGTTTTTATAACCTAAAACTTTTTTCCGACGAAGAATCCAACATAAAAAGAATCTTTCAATTCCAACCAGTAGGTACTTCCTAAGATTAGACCTTTTAAACAAACAAACTCCTTAGCTTTGTAACATTAAACATAATAGTTAATAATAATATATAGCACATAACTATAAATAAGTACATCACAGATCAATTTTATTATTAAATCACGTGTTGATAATCAAGTAAATCATTACTTACGTCAGTCATAATTATTACAGGTCAAATATAAACATAATAATTTCATTATGTAACAATATTTAGTCAATATTAAGGTATAAAAAGACCACTGACTCTTACTCTAGGTACTCTAATTTGTAATTAAATAAAAAATTTGGTAGTATAAGGTTTTTTTTTAAAATATAGTAGAGTGAAAAAATAACTTCAGTTGCGCCATAATTAGTTGGGGCATTATACTAAAAAAAACTTAAGATAATAAAAGTTGTAGTAAAAGTTACCTATGCATATACGCGGTCCCTCACCAAAAGGTAAATATGTATAACTTTTTATATCTTTACTGTTGTCGCCCAAAAATCGTTCTGGATTATATTCTTCTGGATTTCGGAAATAAACTGGATTGTAATGTAGATAATAAACGGGAATATGAATCCTGAGCCCTTTTTCGAGTTGTAGACCAGTAGGAAGCGTGTAGTCTTCCATTACTTCACGAGTTATGACACCAAGTAACGGGTACAAACGTAATGTTTCATCTACGCACGCTTCCAAAAAGGGAACCTCATTTGTAATATCATATTCAATACCATCCTTGTGGCGATGAAAATAGCTGTCAACATCAGCTAAAGCCCGTTTCTGTATCTCTTCATGTTTCGCAAGTTCATATAAAGTAAAAGCTAGAGCATTTGAAGATGTCTCAAAGCCTCCAGAGAAGAAAGCTACGCATTGACTTACTAATAAATCGTTATCCACTTTCATTTCAATCTTTTGGTTACCCCCTGTCTTTAGGTTGCTCAAACTGTCACCACTTATCGAAGTTTTGTTATAAAGAGACAAAATCAAATCAACGAAATCGTTCCTGGATGACGGTTGATACTGACGACCTTCAAAGACTTCTGTTAGTAATTTGTTGAAAAAATCGTTCACTTGGGGGCTAAACATCCTAAAACCGAGTCCATAGAACACACCCGGCCATAAAGTTCTGCCTATATTTTTGATTCCATTGTATGTAGATATTTCAAGAATCTTTTTGCTGATAATTTTAAACGGATTAATTGCTGCATCTTCTCCCATCGTGTTTGAGTTAATTCCAAAACCACACAAGCTTATACCGTCTATTGTAAATCTTGAAATTAGTTCTCTGATCTCTACTGTTGTTGAGACTTTCAATTCCCTTTCTAGAAGTGCTTCCAGATCTATGGAACATTTCTTAATCAAATAAAACATGTTCTTAATTTTGGCTGACGAAAACAAGGGAGTTAAATTCTGTCTCAAGATCTTCCATCTGTCTCCTTGAGTGAAGAAAATGTTTTGTGTGATCACTTCTCTGTGAGTATAATCTGACACCTCTCTCCCGTTGAAATAATAGAAATCCTTGGTGAGTACAAGTTTGATAAGTTCGGGATCTTTCACAACCAGAGCTGGATCCGTACCGTAGAACACACCGACGTAAGGTGCATCCGGGAATCGTTCACAAATACTTCTCGATATCACCGGCGAATACACTTTCATCAGAATATAGTCCTTGAAGTTCCCAAAAAGTGTCAAGGGTTTCACAAATGGCACATTTCTTTTCTTCCAATAATCATGATTGTTTCGAGAAAGGCGATACAAATAAAATACAATTAACAGAGAGCACACGAAAACATATAACATTACCGTCATTGTTTATAGCTCAGATAAAAATAAGCCTGACTACGAAAATTTTCATATTATCTTTGAATTTATCTGGAATATAAAAAATGTATACAATAACACTTAGATATTTCAAGATGGCCTTGGAGTAGTAACGTTCGCTAGAACGCTCATGAATTTAAATTATATAAAATGTTTGGTTACGTTTAATAATTTGCTGGAGGTACAAGAATAGGAAAAATGCACCTATAGTAATGAAAAGAAATGAAAACATATTAAGTAGTTGACTATTATCTTATTTTTTTTAATATTTTAATTAAAATTGTCAATTAGCTATTTTTTATTACTTTTCGACGTCAGTAATAATGTTTTGTTTAAAATGAATATAAGAATTAAGATTTTAAAACACTATAAAATGGTATTTTTTAAAATAGAATGGTTGAGTAGGATGAAATGTCACAAGCTCAAAATATTGCTTATACCTTTTTAAAATATGTATAGATAAAATACATATATTTTTAGGTGCTTGTGTATATTATTCATAAATAGGGCCGGATTTAGGGAAGGGCAACCGGGGCTACAGCCCCGGGGCCTCCACAAACGAGGGGCCCCCACAATAGAGACTTCAGAAAAAAATCAAATTCAGACCATTACACACTAGTAAACAACTTATTCTTTCACATTTTTTTGCGTTTTACAATATTTTGTACAAACGTGATTAATATAAATATTAACAGAAATCATCGATCTACATTTGTTCACTCCGATCAGGCAATCAGTAAAATATCACTGATTGAAAAAAAATGTCGATTATATTTAGAAAATAGTTTGTCGCCAAGGGGGCCTCCACACTTTTGTTGCCCCGAGGCCTTCAGACCTCTAACATAAAATAAATAAATTACTATAGATTAAGGATGTATTCAATGAACAATATCACTTTTTGAAGTACGCATCAAAAATGATTTTATTTATATTACTTAAGCTAATGTACTAGTAGAACTATTAGGTTCGCCCGGGGAAGTACCACCGCTGCATCCACTTCTGCCGTGAACCAATTCTATTGTGTTTCGGTGGAAAGGTGCAGTTGCCGGCCACACTTACATGAGGCGACCACCAGCCTCCGGAGTAGCAGCGCAACTGCATACGACCTCAGAAAAGACTTACCTATGCTTGCTTGAGGTTGTATGTAGATGTCCATGGGCTGCAGCGACCACTTCACATCACGTGGTGGTTTAAATATTATTATATCTCCCACTTTCAACGAAACAGACAAAATATAATGTAAGAGTGCTTGATATTGACACGCTGAAAAAAAGATACAGCTTAGCAAACGAGATATAATTAATGCTTAATGCTATGGTGAGCAGCGATGGCCGAGTGGTAAAAAACCGCGGTCTTCGACGCGACCGCCCCAGGTTCAAATCCTCGGCGCGCACCTCTGACAAAGAAATTTGTAATGTGCGCATTTATCGCTGCTCCACGGTGATGGAAATTATCGTGATATTTAATTAATTACGATGTTCTCCATCGCCGTGCATGCCTGAGAGAAATTCATAATTTCTCGAAAGCATGACGTCCACCAATCCGCACTTGGCCAGCGCGGTGGACTATGGCCTAAATCCCTCTCACTTATGAGAGGAGACCTGTGCCCAGTAGTGGGACATAAAAAAGGTTGAAAAAAAATGCTATGGTCAACGTAATGGATCGCTAATTCTAAAAGTTGCGTGTCCGTGAAGACGTTTGAATATTTTGTATGGTCACTACAACTAACTATTCATAATTATATAGACAGTCGTTGGATATCATTTTTTCAACTCTCAGCAAGTGATACTTCTTTTTTACGTGAATTGCTAACAATAACAGACGACTATATCATTAAGTTAAATTACATCAATCTATATCTATATCATTAAGTTAAATTACATCAATTTTGTCATCAGATTTGACGACCCGCGTGGCGTAATGGTTCGATTCCCGGCGAAACAGAAATTTGAATGATGAGTTTATATTTCTGTTCTCGGTCTGGGTGTATGTGTTTCTGTCTCTGTGTGTGTCCATGGCACCCACGACACAGGGTATATCTACCCTACTGTGGGGCTATGAGTGTGAAACGTTATTTATTTATTTATTTATTTATTTATTTATCAATCTGCGTCGTGTATTTGTCTCAATTATGATGTAAAGTATTATTTTCTATTTTTATTTGTCATGAAAAACTTTAATAAATCTATACAAATAAATAAAATTGGAGTGTCTGTTTTTAATATTAAAATAACCGCTCTTTGCTATATTCATATGAATGTGTATACGGTATATATACCAAAATAACGTTTTTACAACTTTTGTCTGTCTGTCTGTCTGTCGGTCTTTCTGTCTATCTGTCTGTCTGTCTGTTCCGGCTAATCTTTGAAACGGCTGGACCGATTTTGACGGGACTTTCACTGGCAGGTAGCTGATGTAATAAGAAGTAAGAAAGCTAATTTTTGTATACATCATGTTTTAAAATAGGGCTGAAGTTTTTCTCCGTCTGCTCTTTTCTTCAGCTCAGCATTGCCTAAGCGCACCCAGAGCAGACAGAACAAAAAAAAAAGACGTTCACTAAGAGTTTGTAAATGAACCGTACAGTGAATAAAGAATATTTCATTTCATTTCGTAACTTAAGCTAGGTACTTTTTATTTCAGAAAAAATCCAAAACTAAAGTCGACGCGGATGAAGTCGCGAGTGGCCACTAGTTAATAAATAAGAATAAACTTGGTAGCTTACCTACCACCTTAAGTATCAGTATGTAAGCGACAGTATTTTGATTTAAATGCAGTAGTTGTAGCTTCGAGATTAAGAGTAGGGTTACGGTAAACCCTGCCTGACCATGAGGCGACTAAAAGGGGGCTTCCAGGGTTGCGGACGGCTAGTGCTACCGTCCAGTTAGCGGCCCCGGGAAGGTTGGCGGCGTGTGCGTGGCCGCATTGCGGCTGACGCAGGACGCAAGCGAGCTAAGCTCAACGGTAGCGGACGGATATGTGATGGGTGACCGTTAGTGGACCAGAAGGACCAGAAGATATAGGTCATAAGTTCGGTTCCCCAACATAGTCCTGTAAACTCGAGATTGAAAGGTGTCTTTGGGAAAAATTACAATGTATTCGAATATTATATTAAGTAAGTCATAGAATTTTATTTATTTAGCAAGCTAAGCAAATATTTTTCTCTCATTAATGAAAAGTAAATTCACGTCCATATTTTGTTATTGTATGAAATTACGTGCTTCGGAGGGCACGTTAAGCCGTCGGTCCCGGTTGTTGTCGATAGATAACAGTCGTCAAACCTTGTCGGAGGCCTTATGGGTGGTTTGAAACCATCCGACAGCGGGTGGGCCACTAACCCGCATCTCCACCAACCCGCATTGGAGCAGCGTGGTGGAGTAAGCTCCAGGCCTCCCCAATAAGGGGTAGAGACCCGTGCCCAGCAGTGGGACGCAAAAGGGTTGCAGCACACATGAAATTAACAATATTGTATTATCTGGGCTACACATAGGTTTTTTATATAATATTATTATATTACGTATCAATGTCATAATAAATCTATGGGGCTACAATTCAATACAATTACAATTCAATATACCTACTTATTATTTTACTATAAAACATATCTACTTATTATTTTAAATAATAACTGGCTGAACTTTATCCAGTTGGTACTAGTTTACGACATAAAATTATCAAAACGCAAACGTAATTCTAAAATAATACGGATACAGCAGAAACGTCAATTATTCTCAGAGAAGATCTTATAAATAACTGCGCGATCTCTTGCATTGCTTAGTATCTGATTGAAATTGAAAATGATACCAATACTAAGTTTATTTACTTTAATAAGTGCTATTTTCGTGTTACTATTTTACCTGTCATGGAGAAAGTTCGATTATTGGAAGAAAAAAAAGGTGCCTTTCATCAAACCTTCGCCAATTTTTGGTAATTTCAAGGATTTCATCTTAGCCAACAAATATGAAGGACATATAGCTCAAGAAATCTGCAAAGAATTTCCAAATGCTCCTTACATTGGAACATTTTTCGGGACAGAACCAATGCTTTTGGTGCAGGATCCAGATCTCATCAAGCTAATCACCGCTAAGGACTTCTACCACTTTAACGGAAGAGCAGTTTCACAGTACACCCACAAGGAAAACTTCACTCAGAGCTTATTTTTTACATACGGAGACCAGTGGAAAGTGATGCGACAGAATTTGACACCATTGTTTTCGTCAGCAAAAATGAAGAACATGTTTTATCTGATTCACAACTGTACCACCGCGTTCGAAAGCTTAATAGAAAGACAAATCCAGAATTCCCCTGTGATTGAAGTAAGGTCCCTTGTAACAAGGTACACGATGGATTGCATTGGATCTTGCGCTTTTGGTGTCAACACCGACACGATGTCGAAAGACGTCGAAGATAACCCGTTTTTAGTGATAGGGCACAAAATTTTTGAAAATACATTTGTTAGACATCTAAAAATAATAGGACGTTTAATGTGGCCGGCTATATTTTACGGTATCGGCTTAGTTACATTTCCATTGGAGCTAAACTCATTCTTCAAGAAGTTACTAGTAGGCGTTTTTGAAAGCCGTCAGTACAAGCCGACGGCAAAACACGACTTTGTTGATTTGGTGCTGCAATTAAAAGAAAATAACTGTATAAGTGGCGATAGTATTCAGAATTTGATGACTAGTGAAGGCAAGAAGATTCAATTGGCAGCAAGGGACGATGTTTTGGTAGGACAGTGCATCGGAATATTCGCGGCTGGCTACGAAACATCAGCATCAACATTGAGCTTTACTTTATTTGAACTTGCAAAAAACCAGGAAGCGCAGAGGAGGGCTGCTGAAGAGGTTGATGAATATTTGAAAAAACACGAAGGGAAAATTGATTATGAGTGTGTCAATGAGCTGCCTTACCTAGAAGCTTGCACTAGCGAAGCTCTTCGGCTATATCCAGTACTGGGTGTAATCAGTCGAGAAGTTATGGCAGACTACACTTTCCCAACTGGATTGCGTTTGGAGAAGGGCGTTAGGGTGCATATACCAGTCTATCATATTCACCGAAACCCTGAGTATTTCCCTGAACCAGAGAGTTATCGACCTGAAAGATTCATGCCTAAAGAGGGATATGAAATTAAACCTTACACGCTATTTAATTTTGGAGAAGGAGCACGAATTTGTATAGGTAATTTATTTTTAACAATTTAATTCTTCTAAATTATCTAACTTCAATTTTCACCACATTTACATTGATAAGGTATAGGTAAGTTATATCTCGAGTTTTGGCGGGAAGTCGAAAAAGACATACTGTGCTCTTGTTTTATTTTCATTTTCTTGGTGTATTTTTGAGTTATATCGGATAAAGTTGATGGCATTTTGTTTGATATAGGTTAATTACAGTACACGAGTGTTTGTGAAATAGAATAACAGTGCTAAAATATGTTTTTTCTGCTTGCCTCCGTTTTTTCTGCTTGCCTCCAAAATTCCATCGGACACGTTCTAGTAAAGTAGCCATCGCTTTACTTGAATGTTGGACTGACTGGACTGACTGATTACTGACGACATACTTACTGACTTTGTTATTACTTCGTCCAGTTTCATTGAAACTGGCAAAAAATTGATGCAAAAATTACTTGACACTGGCAGTATGCACAGAGTTTGCGATGCCATAATTGAAAAAAAAAAGTGATATCTCCACCAACCCGCATTGGAGCAGCGTGGTATAGTAAGCTCCAGGCCTCCCCAAACATAACATTGGGGAGCGACCTGTGCCCAGCAGTGGGACGTTAAAAGGGTTGCAGCCAAGTTATATCTAGCTGCTCGTACTCAATGTTTTTTACCTTAAATTAATATAATAATAATAAATAATAAATAAATTGTTTTTATCCGAGCAATGCTCGGTTGTCCAGGTACTAATACTGATGATAGAAGCAATTTGTGCGAAATTATTCCCTAACCATTCCAAAATATCAAAAAGCACAACGTTAATGTTCAAGTTTTCATTTCTGCCGGCACCTCCGAAGTGCAACCCGTTTTTTTTTTATTTATAGGTCTGAGATTCGCGAAGATGCAGATGTTGCCCGGGCTGATCACCATCCTGAGGAAGTATCGTCTGGAGCTGGCGGAGGGTACCCCCACCAACTTGCAGCTGGAACCCACAGCAATCGTGACACAGCCTCGAGGTGGAATTCACCTAAAGTTCATTCCTCGGTTTTAACAAGAGACTTTAGAGCATGGATATTATAAGAGACATTGAGATAATCATATCTTAGGAGTAAAACATGACAAAGAAAAGAAGCAACAATAATGTTTAAAGGCTACTTTATACCACAGAATATTTAATTTGACCGCGAACTCTACAAAGTGTTCTAAATTCTACTATAATCTTCTTCAAGTTTTACTTTTACTGTCCAATGTTATATTCCTCTATTTTAACAAAAGGGTTATTTTAGAGCATGTAGGCATTATTAGTCATAGACATATTATGGAGTTGATCCTAAGTTTTTCTCCGTCTGCTCTTTTCTTCAGCTCAGCATTGCCTAAGCGCACTTTAGCGCACCCAGAGCAGACAGAACAAAAAAAAACCTTCACTAAGAGTTTCATTTTTAGTCATTTTTGAGTAATTTCATTTTAAAGTAAAAATATAATGAAGGAAAAAATAAAAATATTTTTAAAAGTCTATAATAAACCATAGAATTATTTATTTCATTTGACCCCAAAATAAACTCTACTCTAAGTTGAAATACTTGAATTTTTACTTTTGCTCTCTTCTCTATAGTTAAATTTTATTTTTTTATTAATTTACTTTTTATAGACGGCTTTTATCCATACAAACGATCTTAGTCTGTTTTTTCGTTGTTTTATTATCGTACAACACTGTATTTTTCCAAAATAATAAGAGTACATTAACTAGTTACAATTTCTTATGAAGTGAAATGAAATGGAAAATGTTTATTGATGACTGTTTACAAAAACATTAGGTGTTTGCGTTTAACAATAGTATTTAAACAGTCTACCTTATTCAGGCATCCAATAATCACTACATTAAACTAAAGCTATTTATTTACTTAATTATTTACAATTATAATTTAATTTAAATTTTAAGTTCATTTTAAAGTTTTATGAATCCATTAAAATAAATTTACGGATCTTCGGCTTTAATGCCTATCCACCGCTGGGTCAATGAGAGAAAAAATCCGGAGAAAAAAACCCGCAGGCATTGTTAAATTTATATTGTATCGCGGAAAAACTTCCCAAACCTTTGTACTTTTATTCATTAAATGGTTTCATAAGGTTTTGTCATCAAAGTACTCATTAATTCTTTAATAAACTTTTTAATTTTTATTATGATTTCCTTTTTTACCGACTTCCAAAAGGAGGAGGTACTGTATTCGGCTGTATGTATTTTTTTTTATATATGTTCACCGATTACTCCGCCGTTTGTGGACCGATTTTCAAAATTCTTTTTTTGTTCGTATGCTTATACTCCCGAGGTGGTCCCATTGTCACCAAATTAGGATCTGATGATGGGATCCCAGGGAAATCGAGGGGAACTCTCAAATTTTATAGGCACACACATTGATTTTCTTATAGTTTCTGAAGCATAAGAGATTTTTACGCATAGAAATCATCATCTCATGTTGCTGAGCTGATGATGGAAGGTACTGCGACAGTGAGGAGTTGAGAGCAAATTCTTTCAATAAATAGTTGTTTATTCGAAATCTTACATTCCCGAGGTGGTCCAACTGTCACCAAGTCAAATTCTGATGAGGGGATCCCAAAGAAATCGAAGGGAACATTCAAATTTTATAGCACAACAAATGATTTTCATATTTTTACAAAGCAAAACAGACATTTGTGTATAATTATCGTCATATCATGTTGCTGAACTGATGATGGAAGGTACTACGACGGTTAGGAGTTGAGAGGAAATTCTTTCAATAAATGGTTTTTTGTTCGAAATCTTACATTCCTGAGGTGGTCCAACTGTCACCATGTCAAAATCTGATGATGTGATATTAGGGAAATCGAGGGAAACACTGAAACTTAATAGGCACACACATTCTTTTAGTCATATTTTAAACATAATACAAATATTTATGTCTGGTTATTATCACTTGATGTTGCTTAACTGGTGATTGAAGGTACAACTCCTCAACGGTTAGGAGCTGAGAGCAAATTCTTTCTTTAATTTATACGTTCAGGTGGTGATAGTAGTATTCTTTCAGACTTTTAGATGGCTATTAGATAAACATGATTATAAAAGGTAAATCTGTTTAAAGTTTAGAAGTTAAGTGAAAAATTTTCCAATTATGATAATACATACAGAATTATTAAAATTACTAAAAAGAGTGAAATAAATTAAGTTTTTAACAAAAAAATAGAACCGACTTCAAACGGTAAAAAATAAAATTGTTCAGCACCTACTTCTTCTTGCTTATGGTAATGACTCTTAAAACTATTTTTGAAGTCGGGCCCTTAGTGAAATGTCCTGTCTTAGTAAATTTAGTATACCTTTCGTTCTGAATGGGCACCGACTCCAATATAGCTGACTCCAATATAGCTTTAACAGTCATTAGCATAAGCAAGAAGAAGTAGGTACTGTCCCAATGTCTGTACTGTCGGTGCCAATTAAGAACGAATGGTACGACATTTACTAAGGGCCCGACTCCAGAAATAGTTTTAAGAGTCATTACCATAAGCAAGAAGAAGTAGGTGCTGAACAATTTTATTTTTTACCGTTTGAAGTCGGTTCTATTTTTTTGTTAAAAACTTAATTTATTTGATAAATAAGTTATTTTTATACTTAATGATTATATTTGAGATGCCCGTTTGAATTAAGATTTAATGCTTATTAATGTTAAAAGGAAATCATAGAATACATTCGTCCATTTTCTAAAGTGCTTCGTATTAAGATTGAAATAACTTAAAATAATTTTGGATGTTGCCACACGCGTGTGGCGATCTAAAAATTGGACTATTATTGGAGAATATTTGGCTGCAACCCTTTTTTTGCGTCCCACTGCTGGGCATAGGTCTCTCCCCATTAATGGGGAGGCCTGGAGCTTACTCCACCACGCTGCTCCAATGCGGGTTGGTGGAGATACGGGTTAGTGGCCAACCCGCTGTCGGAAGTTTTCATACCGCCCATAAGGCCTTCGACAAGGTTTAACGACTGTTATCTATCGACAACAACCGGGACCGACGGCTTAACGTGCCCTCCGAAGCACGGTAACGCGCATGAAATTTTTTGCCACTAGCGGTCACCCATCTCACACCCGACCGCGCCCGTTTGGCTTAGTTGCATAGATCGTTTGCGTTCTACGCTAACCGCCGGGCCATGCGCGCTTCGCATTCGCAGGAGAATATTTATTTATTTTATTTTAAGGAACTAACTGTGGCAAATATGACCAACCGTGTGGCGCAACGTTACCATGCCGGACTGCCGATCGTAGGGCCCCGGGTTCAATTCCCGGCAAAGCAGAATAAATAAATAAATAAATATCATTGGACAATTCACACCACACCATCTGATTCCAAACTAAGCAGAGCTTGTGCTATGGTAATCAGAAAGCTGATAAACATACATATATAATTCTAAATACATACTTAAATAGATAAATTAACACCCAGACACATAACAAATAGTCATGTTCATCACACAAATATTTTGTCCTGGGTGGGAATCGAACCCATGACCTCACGCTTCGCAGTCGGCTCATCACCCACTACGCCACGGAGGCTGTCAATAGATTCAGTCAAGAAATTTTAATGATGAATTTAATTTATGTCCTCGGTCTCGGTGTTAGTGTTTCTGTCTTTGTATGTGTCCATGGCACCCATGGCACAGAGTTTATCTACCCTACTGTGGGGCTATGAGTGTAAAAGATGATTTATTTTTATTTAATATGTATTAAAGGCGCAATATGATAGTTGTAGAAAAAAGTCAGTTAGTCGTCAGGTATCAGTCAGTCTAGTCAGTCAAATGTTCAAGTAAAGTGATGGCTACTTTACCAGAACATGTCCGATGGAATTTTGGAGGCAAGCCGAAAAAACATGTTTTCGCGCTGTTATTTTATTTCACAACACTCGTGCACTGTCATTAACCTATATCGAACAAAATGCCATCAACTTTATCCGATATAACTCAAAAATTCACTAAGAAAATGAAAATAAAACATGAGCACAACTTGTTCCCTCAGACTTCCCGTCAAAACTATAGCTGTATTTTGTCAATCTGAAATAAATGTCAAATGTTAGATTAATAAATAGATAAAATAGTTACTTTTTTAATATATATAATCTATGCAATTTATATCTTTACTAATATTACAAAGAGGAAACATTTGTATTTTTGTATGTTTGGACATACACAAATGCATATAACATAATATCTAGAGGTAGTTTATAATAAATCGATGTCATACATCTGCTTGTTTTTGTGTATTTCCACCACAGGTAAATACTTTTATTTACATAACATGGCTTGAAAATTGTTTCTTCTACGTTCTCGTAGTTCTTTGTTCCTCAATAATCTTCGTTTATTATCCAATTACCTACTTAACATAAATTCATAAGCAACTACTTATAAGTCCTTTAATGAGTACTTAAACTTGCAGTAACTATTAAAATATGTTTAAGTTAGTTCAATAACAGTGTAATCTAATACCTTTAAACGAGCAATTCTTGTCGTTCAAAAACTTCAAAACGGCTCCAAAGATTTTGATGAAATTTAGTACTAACCCTGGTTTCGGGGATGATAAATAGATCCAGAAATTTTTTATTGATAGAAATTGTCGTTTTATTTAATGTTTATGCCGTTAAATATAAAATTACTCTTACTGACATCTGTTGGAGAATATTAATAATATTGTGGCGTAGAAAGCCGTCAAATGTCGACTGTCAATCCGCCCTTCAAACAAATGACAATGTCGATATGAAATACCTATATAAAAATTTCGTCAATAAAATTAAAACTTTCCTGGTCAAATGGTTACGAAAGCTGACTACGGAGCTAGAGACCCGTGTTCAAACCTCAAGTAGGCAAGTTGCGTTTTTTATTTTTTGTGACATTTTTTTTAAATTAGGAGCTAGGTATTTCAAAAGGCTTTGTTAATTAACACTAAGCCAATGAATATTTTGCTTAAAAATAAACCAAGAAAATCAAATGTGCAAAAATCAAAACGCTCGGGCGTCCAGGTACTGAGTACTTAATTAAACTTGCACTCGACTTTACTATTTGCACTTTACTCTTATCTAACACGTGGTCTATTTAGGTACGATTTGAATCACATCAAAAGATCAAATCACAACCCGCGTGGCGCAATGGTTACAATGCCAGACTGCCAATCAAGGGGTCCCGGGTTCGATTCCCGGCGAAACGGAAATTGATTTTAAATTTCTGTTCTCTGTCTGGGTGTTTGTCCTGTCTTTGTATGTGTCCATGGTACCCACGACACAGGGTATTAATTAACTTACTGTGGGGCTATGAGTGTGTAACGTTTGAGTGTGTAACAACAAGATAGGAATTATGGATAAAAGTTTTTCATAGAATAATCTCGGTTTAATGCCTTTATCTTTCTGAACAGTAAAAAGGATTCGTTCGAGGATTGTGTGTAGGCACAGAATACATAATAGGTGTAGATAGAGTTTTAGCGGTAACTTTAAAGAGACATGTTTATTTATTTACTAGCTGTGCCCCGCGGATTCACCCGCGTTAGAGAAGATCTTTAGCATAAAGAGAAGTCCCTTCTGAAGTGCTATGGACCGGCTCTAGCGGTTTTCGCAGGGCACGCCAGAATGAGCGAAAGGCGGCCAGCAAGCGCGGCCTCCTCGTCTCGCCCGCCGCCGCGCCGCCAGCGTCTCGTCTTGCTTGCATCAAGCGCGCGTGGATTTCCTTAGCAGAGTTATTTTAGAAATGTATTTATTATACTCTTCAAAGATCTTATACTTACAATCATCAACAAATATATTTCGAAAAAGATTATTACAGGATTTTATGTTGATAAAAAACTCTATGGCCCATAACTCATTAATAGGTACCAACTCTTAACATCTTACACACGTGATAACTTTTAAACGAAATATCCGATTGAGATGAAACAAAAAGTATTTTACTTCTACATAAATACTCTTGATAACATAATGCTTAATTTTGATAAAGATTAATATTACTATACATATTTAACGTAGTTTTTTTTCTTCAGACGATTTAATAATTATTTTGAACACAAAATCGGTTATTGTGATTAAACTATGATAGCTAGATATATGTTCTCGCGGACTTTTTTGTAGGTCTTAATGGGATCTACAAACCCGTAGTACATCATTTTGTTCTATTGTCAATAGTTTATGCAGCGCACGCAAAAATAGGTTTTCGATTTTACACCTTGTGTTACAAAATAGCAATTTTATTACGGATCCCTAATTTTGAAAAAAAAAACATAGCCTTCCTCGATAAATGGACTACCCAACACTGAAAGAATCATTCAAATCAAACCAGTAGTTCCAGAGATTAGCGCGTTCAAATAAACAAACAAACAAACAAACAAACTCTTCAGCTTTATAATATTAGTATAGATTTTTATTTATTTATTTATTACATTTAACATACAGTCGCGGGCAAAACCTATCTCTATCTCTATAATATGTATAAAACTGAATCAAAAAGGGATTCCTTGGTCTCGGCATCACGGGTTAGACTGATTTTTATAATTGGAAGGAAGGCTTGGAAGGATGCCCAAGTTATCCCCCTACCTAAAAGAAAAAATCCTTTAACCTTTTCAGATTACCGACCGATATCCATACTCCCTTTCTTTTCCAAAATCCTCGAGCGTCTAGTTTACTCCCAAATGTCTTCCTTTCTGTACCAACATAATCTCCTAAATCCCCTACAATCAGGTTTTCGTCCAGGCCATAGTACGGCTACTGCTCTGCTCAAAATAACTGATGACATTCGACATGCGATGGATAATCAACAGCTTACCGTGTTGACGCTGCTAGATTTTAGCAATGCATTCAATACTGTTGATTTTGACATCCTTCTAGCGGTATTGCGCTCTCTTAACATATCTCCATCCGTAATTGACTGGTTTCGAAGTTACTTGTATGGACGCCGGCAGCGTGTCAGAGTTCATGACAAATACTCTGCGTGGACTGCTGTTGAAGCTGGCGTCCCACAAGGTGGCGTGTTGTCCCCTCTCCTGTTCGCTATTTTCATCAACACTATAACTTCCCGTATATCTTCTCTCTACCACCTATATGCAGATGATCTCCAAATTTATACCCCTTCTTCTGTAGTTGATCTTCCGGCAACTATAGGCATTGTCAACTCGGATTTGGCTTGTATTTCTGACTGGTGCAAATCCTATGCTCTTAAAGTAAATCCACAAAAGACCCAGGCTATTATCGTAGGGAGCGCCAGATTATTGTCCAGAGTAGACCTGTCAAGTTTACCGCCTTTGACCTTAAATAATATACACATCCCATTTAGTGACCAGGTTAAAAATCTAGGTGTACTTATAGACTCCCGGCTTTCATGGTGGCCACAAATTAATGAGGTCAGCCGCAAATTATTTGCTGCCGTGGGGTCACTTAGGAGATTGCGAAATTTTCTCCCCATTGCGACTAAAATTACGCTAGCTCAATCTCTACTTCTACCAATACTTGACTATGCCGATATATGCTATCTTGACCTTACAGAGGAGCAACTGGATAAGCTTGAGCGACTTCAAAATTTATGTATCAGGTTCATATTTGGGCTCAGGAAATATGACCATGTCTCTGAATATCGTAATAAGCTCAAGTGGCTCCCAATCCGTCTTCGCCGGAATACTCACATTCTTTCTGCTCTCTACTGTGTACTGCACTATCCTTCTGCTCCTGTCTACCTTAAAGAGCGATTTGAATATCTGGCTGATCCAAATCGCCCACTTCGGAAAATAAAAAGTCTCGCTCTGAGTACACCTGTCCATAGAACAACTTTTTATAAAAAATCTTTCAATTGTACTGCAGTTCGTCTATGGAATAAGCTACCAATTTCAATAAGGCAAGCAGAGACTCTAACTTCATTTAAAAACCGCCTCAAAGAATTTTATATTAATTCTCAATATAGTATTTAGTACCTAGTATGTTTATGTTTTTATCTTATTTTATCTGCGTCTGTATAATGTATCTATCTAGTATTATGTATAAAATGACATTGTTTTCCGTATTATTATTTATGTAAATATTTGTTTATATATAATTAACATACTGCGAGAGTGTACACCCCTACCCATCACACTATCGTATTACCATGTTTTCTATCCAAAGGTTGTCTGGAAGAAATCGCTGCTTTAGCGATAAGACCGCCTTTTGGTCACCGCTGCTCTTTTTATTACTATTTTGTTTTATTGCCATTGCTCTGTATGTGGTGTACAAATAAAGAGTATTTGTATTTGTATTTGTATTGTATTGTTTTTTGTTGTGTTTGTTATTATCAGGAGAAGAAGAAATAAAACAACTAAGAAAATTGCGCGGAGAACTAGAAAATTTAAGAGTACTTAAACAACATAATAATATTTTCTTTTTACAAATTCGATTTCAATATTCATAGTTAAGACAGGAAAACTTCTGTCGGGTCAGCTAGTATCGGATAAATTTGATGGCATTTTGTTCGATATAGGTTAATTAAAGTGCACGAGTGTTGTGAATTAAAATAACCGTGCGAAAGTATATTTTTTCGGCTTGCCTCCAAAATTTCATAGGTCACGTTCTTGTAAAGAAGCCTTCGCTTTACTTGAATGTCTGACTGACTTGACTGACTGATTACTAACGACTTACTGACTCGTTACTTACTGACTGACTGAACGGCAAAAACGTGATGCAAAAGTTATGCTTGACGCTGGCAATATGCAGAGTTTGTGATGCCATATTTGAAGAAAAAAAGACCAAAATTTATTCTCGTAATTGTCATTCCTTCCATACTTGTACACGGACAACAAACCTAAAGATCGTGCGATGTTATTACAAAACAAAGATTTATAGTATATAATATAAAAAATCTCTTATGTTACTAAAAGAGAAAAGAAAACCTTCAACAAAATATTAATATTTTTAAAAACTTGTGCGCTTATAAAAACAAGTTAGGCGATTTCATCGCGTGGTGTAAACTTCAAGAGAATAGGGCCCTTCGGTGTCACAAGGATGCTGCCAACTTCATGCTGGAGAGGAGGCATGGACTCTGCCACCGACACCCTGTACTTCTTCAGAATGGTAACCAAACATGGCAACATCATCATCTTCGCAAATCGTTTGCCTGAAATAGAGGTATAGTTCGCATGAATTTTCATTATTACATTTTGATGTGACAACATCTACTATAATATAATTTATCAATATCGATGAACATTAACTGGCGAATACTTTCCCCACACTAGCCGCGACACTTTGACAGCTGTCATTCTAATCATATAACGTTTTATGGACTATAAATTGATGAACGCCGATAAGGAGGCAGGCGCTCCTTGTATTGTAGTTTAGCGACTGCACGCACGAAAAAGGATGACACATTGCACGCTACGCTCATTGTACGTTACGATCGGCACTTGAACGTTACGTTGAGGCACAATACAAGGAGAGCTTCGTTGTTAAGGCTTGCGCCGTTCGTCGATTGTTTATAGTGAAGTGAAAAGTTAATATAGTTTTCATTGTTTTGTTGTGACGTTGTCACGTTAAACTATCGTAAAGCGACTTTACAGACTACTTTTTTTGTCATATAACTTTTGTAACATAAATACTTAGACATACACTTACACACTATAAATATCCACATATACCTATACCTCAAAATATCATAGTTATGCAAAATGCCATAGTACATACGGTACATATACCAAAATAACATTTTTTAATTTTTTTATCTGTTGTCTGTCCATCTGTTTGTTCCATCTAATCTCTGAAACGGCTGGACCGTTATAGTAGTACTTAGAAAAATTCTAAAACTAAATTCAACGTGGACAAAGTCGCGGGCGGTTGTTAGTATAATAGTAGGTATAAGATTGAAAGCATGGTCCGGCGGCTGGTGTGGAGCGCTAACGATCTACGCAGCTAAGCGAAATGTCGGTGTAAAATGGGTGACCACTAGTGGCAGAATTTTTGTGTTTTTGTTTAGTGTTGTTATCGATTGATGGCTGGTGGTACACCTTGTTGTTATGGGTAATGGCACTTCCACCAGTTCAAGAGGCTTAAGAGAAGTTAAGATTGTAAACTTACTTTGCTAAATCTAACAATGTTACTATATTTACTTATTAAAGCATACTTCCTTTTATTTATTTATTTTAAAGTATCAAATAAACTTGAAAGTATCCAATTAGACCAGTGTCGATAATTTTCGAGACCAAAAAAATTATGTTAGGACTAGCGGCCACCCGCGACTTCGTCCGCGTGAACATTAGTTTTATATATTTTCTTAAATAAAAGTAACCTAAGTTACTATTTATTACATCTGCTACCTGCCAGTGAAAGTCCCGTCAAAATCGGTCCAGCCGTTTCAGAGATTAGCCGGAACAAATAGACAAACAGATAGACAGACAGATAGACAAAAATTGTAAAAAATCATGTTTTGTTATATGTACCGTATAAACATTGATATGCATGTAGTAAAAAGCTGTTATTTTAATATTACAAACAGACACTCCAATTTTATGTATTTGTATAGGTGTATAGATGAAACCCATTGGAAAAGGTAGAGAATATAACAAAAATAAAAGGAAAAAAATTGCGGGCGATCTGAGATCGGGAAGGGGAGGGGGTGAGTTTTTAAGTGTAAATAACGGTTTATTTCGATTTCCGGCAAAACTACAAGTCCTATGAAAAAAAGTTAAAAGTTGTACGTAATAAAAAGATCTACAGCTATATATTTACACTTTTTTCACATAACCTCAAAATTTATGTGAAATATTCGAACAACTAAGTTTTTGGTTTTTTATTTTTATCTTTTGCTGAAAAAAATATTTGTTCACAAAATTTGGTGAAAACTTAAGATACCTTTTCATATCTCAAACATACAGTAATTTTTATAGTTTAAAATATTTTTTTCACCTCATTTTGACGTAATATCTGAAAATCACCTGGATTCAATTAAAAATTCTCACGTCAAAATATCTGCTTTTATTAAAATGTCTGTGTTCTTTCTGTTCGTTGAAATTTCTACTTTCTGATGGTTTCTGGATGATCCATTTTTATTATCTTCTTATATCCAATGGGTTTCATTCTACTAATTTTTTTTTTCATTTTTTACCATTTTCGAAATAATCAACCGTGGTCTAAATAACAAGTAAGGAGGTACATTCAGGTAAAAATATTTGCTCATTAAAAGCAGAGCAATTTAATTTGATTGAATATTAAATGAAAAGTTTTGTTATTTCGTTCAGGCGCTGATAATAGATTAGGATTCTGCATAAATCTAACATAAATGTAACGGAATAACGACAGTAGACCAGGTATAATTATTGAGTACTTATAACAAAGATATTAACCTCAACATATTCTCGTAATTGTAAACTAAACTATAATTATGATTAATGGAAACATAACAAACAAAAGAAAAACATAGTCATTAGGATACCACATAGGTAGTCCCTGTAGCTTCGCGATTAAGAATAGAGCTACGGTATCCCCTGCCTGATCGTAAGAGGCGACTAAAAGGGGGCTTCCGTGAGAGTGGGAGCTTGACCCGTCCAGCCAGCAGCCCCGGGAGGGACGGCGGTGTATCTGTGGCCGCATGCCGCCGTGAACACCTGAAGGTGCAGGAGAGCACATCTGCTCTTCCGAAGATGGGCCCGTTCTGGGGCGCCGCGCGTGGAGGACACCGGTGCGTTCCTATGGAGATCCCGGAGTCCTCACAAACGCAGAGGCAGGCCACCGAGGGGGTTTTAGTTTTAAATCCCACATAACCCCTTTTGAAGGTTTCCCCCCCGATACCAAAAAAAAAAGGATACCACATAGGTAAAAACATGTATATTATCATTGTATAAAATGATGTTTAAGGTGTAACTGTGTAGTGCTGTATAATGCTTTGTAAAATAACTGCATTTATTTTTTAAGTTACCGCGTAAAATAAACGTATTTACATACACTGTTTTTCTATATAGTAGGTTAGTACTAAATTAGTACTATATATAGATTAGTACTACTAATCTACCTATATTTTGTTATTGATTGGACGTGATTATACCCGTGCCTTGTTGCTACATATTTTTTTACATAGTTTTTTTTCCAATTAGTTGGTTTCCCGTAATTTGTACATTGTATATTTCATATTGGGAGTAATACTCCTATTCTTTTAATAGCACATTAAACTATACTTTAATAAGTTAACTGTATTGTATAGATCATACTCGAAGTTTTGTTTTCTAGTAATTTCAAAAAATACATATTATACAACGAAATCTGTTGCTGCCAGTGTTATAAATATTACAGATTAAAAAAATAATTAGAAATAGAAAAAAAATCCCCTTACCTACACATAGTCTTCTGCCTTCACCAAAAGGTATGTACGTAAAGGGTTTGATGGAGTCATTCAAAAATCGTTCTGGTCGGAATTGGTTTGGCTCAGGAAAGAAATCTGGCCGCCGATGTATGTGATAAGCAGGAATGTGGATTCTTATTCCTTTCTCCAGCTTTAACCCCGTCGGCAAGGTGAAGTCCTCCATCACCTCCCGATGGACCACTCTTTGCGCTGGATACAGGCGAAGAGCCTCGTTATTACAAGCATCCAAGTATCGCAAATCGTTTACACATTCGTAGCTTATCTTGCCTCCAGTTTTAAGCAAATATTCATCGACTTCCTCAATCGCTTTATCTTGCGCTTCTTTATTTTTAGCGAGTTCATACAACGTATGGCTTAACGAAGTAGCTGATGTTTCGAAACCTGCTGCGAACAAAGATATTATCAGTCCGGTCACAAATTCATCACCATTATTTCCCTCGGCTAAAAAGTGGTCGATAATATCATTTCTTCCAGACGGCTTGTGTCCACGACTCTCGCATACATCTTTATACAAATTTAGGAAGAATAAGTCTACTTCTACTGGAAAAGCTTTCAATCCCAATCCGTAGAATACACTGGGCCACATGGAGCGGATGGTGTAGAGAAACTTTCTCTTCTCTGACACTTCAAAGACCTTCTGTCCCACAACCTTAAAGGGATTATTTTCGCTCGTTTTATTCATGATATTTGCATTGATTCCTAAGAAGCAGGACGTGATGCAATCCAACGTGTATTTGGCCATAGCGTCCCTTACGTTGATGATTGGAGCGACGCTAACTTCCTCAGCTAGCATTTTTTCCAAATCTGAAGTGCTTTTTTCGATCATATAGAACATATTCTTTAACCTTAGCAGAGAAAATAGAGGTGAACACGCTTGTTTGGTTACCTTCCATCTTTCACCGAATGTATAGATGATACTGTTGGTGATGACTTCGTGGTGACAATATCGTGAGATCTCGCGGCCATTAAAAGCGTTGAATTCTTTGTTTGTGATGAGACTGATGAGATCAGGGTCCTGCACCACGAGAGTGGGTTCCGTGCCGTAGTACACTCCTACGTAAGGCTCCTGTGGAAACTGTCGACATATTTCTTGTTCGATTTCGCAAACGTCACGTTTTAGGTAGAGAAAGTCTTTAAAATTTCCAAACAGTAACGCGGGCTTCAAATGGGGCACCTTTTTCCACTTCCAATACCGGTATCGTTTTGTGGTCAAGTAGCACAAGGTAGATATAAGGCTAAAGAACAAGCAACAGAAGTATATTGTAAACATGTCAAAGCGGAATCTGTTCAAAGACTACATTAAAATTTCGACGTCATTCTATATAAATGTTGATGTTTGTACGCAGTTGTGTGATAAAAAGTTGGCAAGCAAATTATTTTTAAGTGTGGTAATTTGCTTACTTTATTAATATTAAAAAGATACTGAGTATAGCGGTATCATGACAAGGTTCGTTAGGTTCAATAAGTTAGAACGAACAAAATTAAGTTAAATTATACATATTAAAGTTTGTGTACTATATACGTGTGTATATAGTATGCTATATACTATATACCTGCGTATAAAGAGTGCTTGCTATATGTAGCGCGCATATGGCTCTGCGGCATATACAACTCAAACAATCTACGCAGCTACACATCAGAATCGAGGGTAACAAAGAGGCTGACATGGCTGCAAGACTAGCTATGAGCGATGGTATACCTTACATATGCCTTTGTCATCAGAAATAATAACTCATGTTAAGAATTAGTGCAAGCTTAACTGGCGGGAGTATTTTGACGAACTAACTTTTCGGTTTAAAGGCATATGGTAGGTATAAAACAGTGCAATGCGAGCCTCTTCGTCATCCTTGGTTTGATAGGGTTAACTTAGAAACCCACCAACCCGCATTGGAGCAGCGCGGTGGAGTAAGCTCCAGACCTCCACAATAGGAGGAGAGACTCGTGCCCAGCAATGGGACGCAAAAAGGGTTGCAGCCAAGTTAGAAAGAACATGTGCTCTAATGAGATTACGATCCGGTCATATTCCCTCTAACAAATTCTCAAACTTAATGGGTAAATCTGACTCTCCTAACTGCTCAACTTGTGAAATTATTGACGACATACAACATGTGTCAGCGGAATGTGGCCGGAACAATGATGAACGTCAACAAATTGTAAAAAATAATTCAGTAATGTGGGGTTATACAACAGAATCTTAGCCTCCCCCGATTCTGAAGAGGCAATCACTTTATATAAGTTAATTTGTAAATTATAATTACGGGAGTGACATGATCACTGTGTGACAAAACTCCGTTATAAAATAAAGATTAAAAAATAATGTAGTTTAAAAAACTAAAAAACACGCTTTTGAGAAAATACGAACTAAAAACTAATAAAATAAGAAGAAAATGTATATTACTGTAAATAAAGCGTGGGGTGCATGGTGTCAATAGTATCTTAAAAACCACCCACGCTTTATTTACAGTAATATACATTTTCTTCTTATTTTTTTAGTTTTTAGTTCGTATTTTCTCAAAAGCGTGTTTTTTAGTTTTTTAAACTACATTATTTATTTTTAATTTTTTAGTTGGATTTTTATTCTCATATTATTGCATTGTCATCGGCCCTTGACCTCTATGCAAATTTTCAAGTTAACCAGAAAATTATATAAATTAACAAAAATCATATTTTGCAAATTGAAAAATGGAATAATTTTATCAAATTAGTGTATTGTCATCGGTCCTCAATAAATCTACAAAGTTTGAACGAAATCTGGCCGTTTAAAGTGGGTCAAAATCGCGCCCAAAGAAGTCGGTTACAAACATACAAACATACAGGTGAAGCTAATAAAAAGCGTGTAAAAAAGACTAACGCCTACTAAGATGTGATAGCAAAACTACTTAAGGTAGTAATATTCTTACGCTAAGTCTTTTTTTAAGTTTTCTATGTCCCACTGCACATGCACTGCACCGGACGAAGAGTCCGGAATTGAGAGGCATGTAAGCATTAAACACCATTGTGTACCACGCTGGCCAGATGCAAACTGGTAGACTGACTTAATACAAACCTGATAATTTAGTTAAAATCAAAAGACTAGCCGGGCAAATAAATTATAAATTATTCGAACAGTTCCCGTACAAATAGTTACTTCGATTTAATATAATCTATCACTGTGAAAAAAATTAATACAAAAGAAATACCTATTACTAATGTTTTACACAATATTAGATTATAAGTAAGTTTTTAAGAAGTTATAATACAACAACTAAAATAATATATAGGTATCTAATAAGATAATTACTTTAACTTACCTACCTACTACAACAATCTTATCTAGTTGTGGGTCAGACAGATGTCAACAGGAGTATTTGAATTAAAACTCGTTTATATATTCCATCCGAGGTTTATTTTGAAACTTTACATCAGAAATTGTTAAAAAATTGTAAAAAATCCCAAAAAATAAAGAAATCGTTCCAATTTTGACCACAAGCCTAAAACTGTTTGATGAACTATATAAGCTTGATGTTAGTCATTGTACGGTGATCAGCTGACCGTCATCCGCTTTAGGTGCGCGAAAGTTATATGTGCTTATATAAAACCGGACGGGGAAAAACTTCAGCACTGTTTTAAATAAATGTTCAGGTACAATGGTACTTTAAATGCAGTATGGCTGTGGGGTGACAAAGAGCATACGCGAAAGCTATCGTGTGTATCAATGCTATCACATTGCCATCCGTTTAGAATCTCAGATAGATAAAAAATATATTTTATCTGAGTTAAAATAATGATTTATTTTCATGTTTTTATATGCATTATGTTTTGATACGAGAATTTTATATATAAAGATAATATATAAAAAATACCCACGCCATATCTTGATCCGTTGCAGAAAGAAGTCATATATTGTTATTTTTACTTCGGTTACATGCATTTCTCCTTGCGTGGTGTGAACTTCAATAGAATGGGTCCCTTGGGCGTGGTGAGGATGCTACCGACCTCGTATTCCAAAGTGGGGGGCATGGACTCCGCGACCGAAAGCCTATAGTCCTTCAGAACAGTAACCAGGCCTGGTAATACCTGCATCTTTGAGAACCGCTTGCCTGGAACAGTAATAAATCATAATCATGACCATTGACGAGCATCAAAACGACCTGTGTGGCGCAATGGTTACCATGCCAGACTGCCAATCAAGGGGTCCCGGGTTCGATTCCCGGCGAAACAGAAATTTGAATGATGAGTTTAAATTTTTGATCTCGGTCTGGGTGTTTGTGTTTCTGTCTTTGTATGTGTCCATGGTACCCACAACACAGTGTATATACCCTACTGTGGGGCTATGAGTGTAAAGCGTTATTTATTTATTGGGTATTATTTTCGGCCACAGTTTCAACAGGGATTTTGACAAAAAAAAATGTGTACTAATACTAGTTACCTACACACAAAATTTAAGCTTTCTAGGCCTTAGTAATCAAGCATGAGTAAGTTAGTGACGAAATTAGGAATTTTCATGCATTGATACTTTATATGTTAAAAAAATAATTATGCTTTTGACATATATCTCTAGAATGTCAATAATTTGATATGATCCAAACCCAAGTTATGAGGCTTCAAAAAAAGGACGAATCGCTACGAAAAAAGGTAGCTATAATAGGCATATAGAGCCATAGGCAGCCTTGGACTGCCTTGGAGCAAGTTAACTCCTGGCTATATGACCGTTACTTTGAGGTAAATTTCAATAAAACTAAGTTAATGCAGTTCAGACCCTATCAAAAATCTCCTCTTGACATAAATTACCAAATAAAAAATATAAAAATTGACAGTGTAGAAAACGCGAAACTACTACGATAGGACTAATGATACAAATATAAATTGGAAAGTTCATATCCAGAGTGTTTCAAACAAATTGGCTAAATTCACTTCTGTATCAGTTAAAAAAGGCAACAGATACAAAAACAGTAATGAATGCATACTATGCATACGCCCACTCTTGGCTTCAGTACGGAATACTACTCTGGGGAAATAGTGTGGACAGGACATAGGTAAATTATTCGTTTTACAGAAAAAATGTATTGACTCAAGGCCAACCTGTCGGAACTACTTTAAGGAACTAAAAATTCTCACAGTGACAATTATATATAGTAAATTGGTCAAAAAATACGCAATGTTCTTTACACTCTCAAAAGATATACATAAATATTATGGCCAGTGACACCGATATAAACTTGAAGTGACTAAATCTAACCTTGCAATGTATCGACAGTTGTATTTTCCAATATCTTTGATCGACAGGGTCCCTACTCGATGTGTGTCAAGATTTTGAATATGAGGCTTCAAAAAAAGGACGAATCGCTACGAAAAAAGGTAGCTAGGCATATAGAGCCATAGGCAGCCTTGGACTGCCTTGGAGCAAGTTAACTCCTGGCTATATGACCGTTACTTAGAGGTAAATTTCAATAAAACTAAGTTAATTCAGTTCAGACCCTATCAAAAATCTCCTCTTGACATCAATTACCAAATAAATAATATAAATTTTGACAGTGTAGAAAACGCGAAACTGCTACGATAGGACTAATGATACAAATCTAAATTGGAAAGTTCATATCCAGAGCGTTTCAAACAAATTGGCTAAATTCACTTCTGTATCAGTTAAAAAAGGCAACAGACACAAAAACAGTAATGAATGCATACTATGCATACGCCCACTCTTGGCTTCAGTACGGAATACTACTCTGGGGAAATAGTGTGGACAGGACATAGGTAAATTATTCGTTTTACAGAAAAAATGTATTGACTCAAGGCCAACCTGTCGGAACTACTTTAAGGAACTAAAAATTCTCACAGTGACAATTATATATAGTAAATTGGTCAAAAAATACGCAATGTTCTTTACACTCTCAAAAGATATACATAAATATTATGGCCAGTGACACCGATATAAACTTGAAGTGACTAAATCTAACCTTGCAATGTATCGACAGTTGTATTTTCCAATATCTTTGATCGACAGGGTCCCTACTCGATGTGTGTCAAGATTTTGAATAAACAGCCAAAGGAAATAAAATCAGAAGATGTATTCACAATCTATGTAAATAAATTAAAAACGTATCTACTTTCTAAAAGCTTCTACTCCCTAAAAGAATATTTAGAATTTATTTTTAAACTATTGTATTTACCTTTATATGTGACATCCGCTAAATATTGCAATTGTTAATATGAATAGGTATGTGATTATATGTAAATTAGGTGTGACCATGTATATAAAATTTAAATTATTTTAAATCAGGTAATCTCAATTTTATCTAATGTTTCATTCTATTCTTTAACATATTCATAATACTATTGTTATCTAAATCGATTTATTTCATTGTATGTTTAATTATTTAAAAAATAAATATATAATTACTAATTGGATCTTAAATTGACAAGTTGAACCACCAACCAACTAAAGTCATGGTCCACGGGGAACGCGCGAAATATTGTAATTTTTTTATTTTATTTTATTTATTTAGAAAGATACATTTACAATATTTTTACAGGAATGCTCCCAAGACAATATTGCAAGCTAATAACTTATTAGAATATATAATAGAAATAGTAAATAATGGTAGCAAATTTATTATCTGTCAGAAACAATGCAATTTTGTGCTATTTCTGTGAATTTCGGCAGGCTACAGTTGTAAATATCGATATATGTAGCCACTAAGTTAATAATCTGTATGGCGCGCGACATAGGAGCAAATTTCAGTAAGTTGGTCCTCGCTACCGGCACACTGAGCGCGGCGGGGCGGCGACGCGCGCTCACGTACCCTGTGGGCGCACACAGCTGCAGGCGCGCCAGCACTGCCGGGTGGTGCAGCTGCCCGCGCAGCACTCGCCACACGTAGCACGCCAGCGCGACGTCGCGCCGCACGCTCAGCCGCACGTACCCGACCATGCCGAGTACAAACAAACTGGGGTACATCAGTGGGTACATAGGGTACACTCCATATTCTTTCAAATACAAAAACCGAGTGAATTTGTTTTGAATTTTTTCCACCATATGGCTATATTTCGCCTCATGAGGATTCCAAATAATAGCCGTTGCCTCAAGATGACTTCGAACTAGTGAGTTATACAATATTCTTACAACTAGAGTATTGTTGAAATCTTTACAATTTCTTAGAATGAATCCTAAGTTTCTGAATGCCTTGCCGCAGATGTTAACAATGTGCTTACGGAACGTTAGCTCAGGTACCATTTCAACACCTAAGTCTCGTGTACAACTTAATTAATCTCCATTAAGTAATCTCCATTAGATTGTTAAAATTGACATTAATTTTACTTTGACATTAAGCATTTACATTGCGACGCCAGAGCATGGTTCATGCTGTACTACTATATAAACTGTACCATCTTTGTGTATGATGTAATAATTGTTATGAATTTTATTATGAATAATTATACATGTAACATGTAGAGAGTCCATCACAGAATCCTGAATTATGCAAAGTTTGGGAATATAATATATTAAAAAAACTAATTGCTTTGTGTCATGAGGAGGGTTTCCAGTGGAAAGTAACACTTACCTACACACAATCTCTGTCCTTCTCCATAGGGCATGTAGGTGAATGGTTGGATCACGTCATCCAGGAACCTCTCCGGGCGGAACCGTTCTGGTTCACGGAAGTACTTTGGATGGCGGTGAATGTAGTAAATTGGCAAATGGATGCGAATGCCCTTCTCCAGCTGTAGCCCTGTTGGCAAGGTGCAGTCCTGCATTACCTCGCGAGTCACCACCCCCAACACTGGATACAGGCGCATTGCTTCCTTCATACAAGCGTCCAAGTACTTCAACTCCTTAACACATTCATAAGTAATTTTACCTCCATTTCGAAGCAAATACTCATCCACTTCGTTTATTGCTTTATTTTGCACCTCCTCGTTTCTTGCAAGTTCGTACAACACGTGACTCAATGTGTTTGCCGACGTCTCGTATCCGGCTCCGAATAACGATACTAAAATTCCAATCACAAAGTTGTCAGGTCTGTTCTCGACTATAAAATGATCTATTATATCGTTCCTTGCGGACGGCTTGTAATCGCGACTTTTGCATACATTTTTGTACAAGTTGAGGAAAAATACGTTTATGTCCTCTGGAAAAGCTTTGAACCCCAGTCCATAAAAAACAGCCGGCCACATAGTTCGAATAATGTACAGGAACTTTCTCATTTCCGAAGCTTCAAATATTTTCTGCCCCATAACCTTGAAAGGATTTACTTGATCAGTTTTAACCAGAGTTTGAGTGTTGACTCCTAGGAAGCATGAACCGATGCAATCCATCGTGTACCTGGCCATCACATCCCTTATATCCATTGTCGGACACACTTTTACATCCTCATGAAACATCTTTTCTAAGTCTGTGGCACACTTTTCCACCAAAACGAACAAATTCCTTAATCTCGAAGACGAAAATAGTGGACCGAACGCTTGTTTCAACACTTTCCATTCATCTCCTGAGTTGTAGAAAATGCTGCTAGTGATGACTTCCTTATTCCTGTAGCGAGATATCTCGCGGCCGTTGAACTTGTGGAACTCCTTGCCGGTGATGAGCCCGATGAGCCCAGGGTCCTGAACGATGAGGGTTGGCTCGGTGCCGTAGTACACGCCTATGTACGGCTCCTCGGGGAATCGTTCACATATCTTGGCTTCGATGCGGCAAGCATCTTCTTTTAAGTAAAGATAATCTTTAAAGTTTCCAAAAAGTAATTCGGGCTCTACATAAGGCACTTTCTTCACCTTCCAGTATCTATACCGCTTCAATGTCAAATGCACTAGGAGCGCGAGGAGAGCAAATATTATGCAAAATAAGTATATTGTGAACATTGTGTCACTACTAAATTTCGCACACGACTGTCACATTTAGTCTATCAGATACTCTAAAATTAATATTTATACAGATAGCAAGTTTTTTGCGATAAAAGATGTGTTAATTATGATTCGTTGTAGTTTATGGGTTCCGTTTACTATTGTGATGCATCAACGCAAATCAAATAATTTTTATTGGCAAATATATATTTGCCAATAAAATTAGAAATTTCGTCCTGAAAATTTCAGCGTGCAAATTTGATTAAATGTAAAACATGTAATGCGGTTTTTTGGTAATTTGCTCTTATTTTATTTTAATTTTCTTGGTGTATTTTCGAACAAAATTGATGACATTTTGTTCGATGGAAATTTCTTACAGTGCACGAGTATTGTGTAATAAAATAACAGTTCGAAAACATGTTTTTTGCAGCTTTCTTCCCACAGTCCTTCGGACACATTCTGGTTAAATAGCAATCGCTTTGCTTGCATATCTAGCTGACTTGACTGACTGATTACTAACGACTTGCTGATTTTTTCTATCTTCGTCCAATGTGTCCAAAGTTTCAACGAACAGGCAATAAAGTTATGCAAAAAATTATACTTTACGCTGGCAATGTACACCGGTTTTAGGCGTGGTGTCGGAGTTTCCTAACTACTTTACAAGTACAACCTTTTTGTATTGGGGGAGGGGGGGAGGACCTTCATAAGGTACCCGGCACCTTGGGAGAGGATACCGGGTTATGTGAGATTAGTACCGCCCTAAAACCCCCTCGGTGGCCTGCCTCTCCACTTGGAGAGGACTCCAGGATCTCCAGTGAAACGCACCGATGTCCTCCCCGCGCGGTGCCCCGTACGGGCCTATTTTCGGGAGAGCAAATGTGGTCTCCTGCACCGTCGGATGCTTACGGTGGCATGCGGCCATGCACACACCGCCGTCATTCCCGAGGCAGCTGGCTGTCTGTATCGAGCTCCCACTCTCACCACCTGCAACCCTGGAAGCCCCTTTTAGTCGCCTCTTACGATCAGGCAGGAGATACCGTAGCTTTATTCTTAATCCTGAAGCTACAGGGACTAACTACAATACAACCTAGGCAGTAACATCGTCAGCGTGATTTAGAAATCAGTGTCTAGCTTGACTTATTAATAAAGGTAAAGAAACAACGGGTTCCACTCCGGGAGTGCCGGCAGAAGTGAAAACATTAACGTTGTGCATTTTTGATATTTTGAAAAGGTTAGGGAATAATTTCGCACGAATTGCTTTTGTTATCAGTATTAGTTTTCATCTAGCATTTTCAGAAGGTTTTCATCTAGTATTTTTATAAAGTACCTACTCACTCATTTTCTTTCACTATTTCTTCGTCACTTTTTTCATTAATAGATTCACTTTGTTCAATTTTTTACCCATCCCAAAAAAGTGCACAAGGTGGCTAAAGAAGTTTTCAATGGATGGACAGATATAATTTATTCATTTATTTATTTTTTACCACTTATTTTTTATTTGTCTGCTTTTATTTCCTTTTATAAACTATACTTTTATGCATATCGCATGTATGTATAACCTATCTAAACAATTTTATTTTGATGTTTGCACCTGCGGCAGTACGTCGCCGAGGTAAATATCCGTCGGGCCTCCGGTCTAGGAGCCTCGAAAAGTTTTTTTTACTTGCAAAAATAAACACAACATGCGCTACCTACCTTCTTACTAAGTCCCCCCTGCTCCCCCCCCCCCTTGGCGAGTCAAGTTCTTTTAGATTAGTTAGGCCATTAAATTGGCAAAACAATGGCTTTATGCAAAGACAAAAACATAATAATATCATTATTATGCAAATTTAATTATCATTTAGTATAAATATTTAACCGAAATAGCTAAAACTTTAGAATGGAAATTGTGAAACTGCTCTGAGGCCTTCTTCCCCCGCGAAAATGCTCATAATTACCCCTCTCCCTACGAAAAGACAACCTCGACATACATACGACAGACAGACCTGACAGGATCCGCCTTGTTTCTAAGCACCGAACCCTAAAAATATGATTGAACGATACATTTTATCATACTATTCTTTCGTTATCTTGTATTGGCGTGATAAGCCTTGTTGCAAACATTTTTTTTTGACATTTATTATTTTACCTCAGTAATGTATGCAAATATTATTAAAGGAAATAAAATTATTGACTTATATTATATTATATTATATTATATTATATTATATTATAGCGGTGACTTCTGGCGGCGCCGGCGACCGCCAGAAGTCACCGGACCCACGCTCACATCGCCGCAAAAATTGTGAAGTAGTTTTTAAGTTATAATTATGTATGTTAGTGTACCTATAAGGTATTTATTGTATGGGCCTTGATGCCTGAAATAAAGGTATTATTATTATTATTAATTTAGTTGACATAAAGAACGAATGCGTTTCTTTTGAGCTTTAATAACCGATTGGATTCCCGTTGCGTTACCCCAGAATATGAGTCCATATCTAAGAGTTGCACCATCATATGCATGATATGCACTAAGAACAGCTGTTTTGTTCACTATTTTTGATAGTTTGTATAATGCAAATGAAAGTTTATTTAACTGTTTGCAGACATGCTCCATATTCCCATAGATGCCATGTTTCCCTAGAGTTAAGACGGATATTGTCTCTTAGACAATCCGAGTCGTCAAATTGGTTTTGAGATACCAATGTATCATATGCGTGGTGGGTATGGTGGTAGGAGGCCTGCACGACTGTTTGCAGAAGCTGTGGTGCACGCACCGCACCGCTGCTGCTCCTCATTGTGAACTGCTAAATAAACTGCTTTCTCAGAAACCTGAAACAGATCTGTTTTATAATAAATTTTGTGCATTTATAAACAGTTTTTAAGTTACATGTAATGTGTTAGGTTAAGCCTGTTTATTACATGTAGATGTTATAATAAATAAATAAATGTTAATTTATTATCTATATACAAACCTAAGAATTTATTTGTGTCAGTTTCAGATACTGTATTTATTTATAGTTTATATTTATAGGTTGACGGTATGTTATTTAATTTTAAAAATCATTAAGTACATTGGTTTTATCAAGAAAGCTAATTTTTTTCTAAGTATTAAAGAATACATAAAATATTAAAGAATAATAATATATAAATAATAAAGAATAAGCAAAATAAAACAAAACTAAAAACTATTATAAATATCACAAAAGCAGCACTATATGAGGATTCAAATCCGGGATCGGTTACATCGAGTCTTGGCTAGTTTTTAACGCAGTCACCAGTATGATACCTCAATCCGGTCTTGGACTACCAAGTCAATTGAGATACTTTTAATGAGCTGTCAAAACGTGACATCCCCATACATTTTGTACGTAAGTACATTATTCTTAGTCTAAGATTTTGTATGAGAAAATGATAAGTGATGTCACTTATCATATATAGTCCATTGACTTCATTATTACTGATTTACTCGGTAATAAAAATCATGTATAGAAAAGAATTAACAATTATATTGCTTTCCAAGCGTGATTTATTGCAACCTTTTGAAGGTAAGGATTTTGAATTTTTTTGTTCATAGTGTCCAAGACCCTATTTGATTATTGTCCCCCGAATGCTTAAATATGGCAGCTACTGTCAACGAGAGCGCTGACAAGTTTATGAGGCAAATTTTGTCAGATTGACAGATTCTAGGGGCCATTTTCTGAGCGGCTCTAACACATCTTCTCTTTCTTTTCTTTATGTTATTCAAAATTTGATTTGTGTCTTTTTGGGAATGTTCGATTGAATCATTAAGAATAACTAAGTCAACATCGCAATTTTATTGTTATACGTCGGGACTAAAAATAAAACCAAAAATACTCTGCAGCCTTAGAATAAATTAAAATTACATTATAGAAACCAAGTTCGCGCGCCCAAATTGAAGCATGTTGATCGGGCCGATTCGGGCTGCTCCGTAAGACTTAAGGTTAAATTTAATCACAACACTTTTTAAAAACAAAAGAAGTCTAATAAAATAACTTTACAGTGTCTTCAATATTTTGTAGTATTTTATAGTTAATTAGATCAAAATAAAAATATTTTGTTTGTCAGATGTGACAGCTGTAGGAATCTATTTAGTGCTTAAATTTTGACAGCGCGCTTGTATGAAGAAACTCATTCTATACGTATTTATTCTAAGTCTGCAGCGTTTAAAAATTAAAATCTACAAACATGTAATTACTTCAAGTAGGACACCCGACCCTCATTGATTAATAAAACTACTCCTATGACTGTCCTCTGTCACATCTTATCCTTGTAAATTTTAAACGAAGTCCCGACACGAGTCATATTACTGATACATGAGTTTATTTATTGATGTTCTAGTGCAGTGAAGGTTATGTCTATATGAGGGTTATATGTGTGACCTGTCTGTCCGGCGGGATGCAGCATCTAAGGCGCATGCGTGGACACCCTCCTTCGTCGCCCCTGAGCCCTGGCTACTAGGGTAACCATGATCGATACTGACAAGTGTATTCAGGGATTTCTGGCTTTCTGGGTCTCTCACCATTAATATTGGGGAGGTCTGGAGATTAGGTACTCGGCCACCCAGCTTCAATGCGGGTTGATGGAGATGCGAGCACGTCTATTTATTTAATAAAAAAAATATGAATTACAAAATTAAAATAAATAGTATCGAGGTTGATCGTATTAAACGCAACATAGATCAATCATTACGTACGCACTGTATGTAATGATTTACTTTTTTTAAGGTACATCGCGTACGGAACGCACTATTATCAAACGAGTATTGATATGGCGTACTGATAGTGCGAAGTCAAAGGAAATGAACAAAACTGTTGTAGCCAATGTCAATATAAATGACATAACAACAAAGACAAGTTATGCGTACGATAATAGTACGTAAGTACATTATTCTTAGTCTAAGCGTACGAATTTTTAGTTTGAAAGCTGTACAACGAATGTCTTGATGTATTGAGCAACACACGTCAAGATAGCGAGAGAACTGATGCGTTTAAGAAAGCAAATGACTCAGATTTCAATGGGCTATTGAAGAGCGGCTATATCTAGACCTTTTTTCCAATATTATTGGTCATAAGATGGCTGATGGTAATTTTATGAATTCAAACCGACGAAAAATAACTACAGTTAGTTCAACTCATTTGTGCGCGCGGCGCTATGTGTGCGTGGGCTAGTAATTATGCAATTTTAATTTGTGTAACAGTGACGCAGCCGTCGTCGTTCGAGCAACTTCACTGTACCTCTTGTCACGCACACAAAGTCACTGTGTATATACAGGTTTACCCACACATAGCGCCGCGCGCACAAATGAGTTGAACTAACTGTACTTTCTTTTTCTTTTACAACTCTTTTTTATGCCCCACTGCTAGGCACAGGCCTCCTCTCGTAAGTGAGAAGGATTTAGACCAAAGTTCACCACGCCGACCAAGATAGGTGGTAGAACTATTATGGTTAGTCAGGTCAGACAAAACTTACCTATGCTTGCTTGAGGTTGTATGTAGATGTCCATGGGCTGCAGCGACCACTTAACACCACGTGGCCTGCATGGTCGTCGGCTACTCCAAAAAAAAGGGCGTATTGGTGAACATCATGCCGTCGATAAATTATAAGTTTCTCTCAGGCATGCACGGTGATGGAAAAAAAAGTATTAAAATATCACAATATTTTCCCTCACCGTCGAACATCGATCTATAAACACTTAACAAATATCTTTTTCAGTGGTGCGCGCCGAGGCTTGTACTCGGTATCTCTATGTCGGAGACCGCGGTGTTTACCCCTCGACCATCGCTGTTCATTGATATTGTTGCTGATCATAGTTATCTAATATAAAAGTAATAGTTCGTTCAAAAAATATTAAATTCGGGAATATGGATAATATGGTCACCCTACACACCCCAGCCTCCCTGCTGTCCCAGTCTCGTCACACGAACCGGAGTGAGTGGGCTTCATAAACAGACTGGATACGTACTTTAAGTGTTACAAGTGGCAATGATCCAGGTTTCATCTTGGAAGTGTGGCAAATGGTTCCAATATAGATAGTGCTTGTGTTTGTGCATTGGGATTTTCCATAAAGGATTCTTGACGAATTTATTATGGTGAGTGTTCTACGTGACGGGCGTTATTGAGTTGAAAGGTCGGAGGCCCTTTTACCTGTAGTAAAAGGGGAGTGTTTGCCTTGTCTATTTTCTCCTTTTTATAGTGGATTAATTCTTTATAATAAACTTATACAAATTTAGCTCCATAATAAATAAAATATAAAGGCGCTACAAGTGGCAGTGGTTTCATCTTCGAAGTGAAAAATGCTTCAAATATAAGTTAAAAGATAAGTTACCTAGTGTATAAATTGGGTATTTGGGTTTTCCAGAAGAGATCCTTAACGAATTTATTATGGCTAGTTTTTCTTGTAACTGCGTCGAGTTGAAAGATCCGATTATGTTTTACCTGTAGTATACGCCTTATATATATTTTCTCTGTTTTTTTCTAGAGGTTTTATTCTTGATTTACATAAATTTCGCTCTCTAACAAGTTAAATGCAATAAATTAGGCGTTACAAGTGGTAGGAGTTTAGGTTTCATTTTGAAAGGATTGTGGAAAATAATTCAAATACAGTGTGTATTTGTTGTGAGTGAGATTTTCCATAATAGGTACTACGTTATAATCATGATTTCGAACATTTTAAGAAAATAATCTTACAATATTCTATCCTTTTTTTTCGCCGAAACCGAAAATTCCAAATTTGTAGAAGATAAGGGTAGATAGTGAAGCGCGCATGGCCCGGCGGTTAGCGTAGAATGCAAGCGATATATGCAACTAAGCCAAACGGGGGCGGTCGGGTGTGAGATGGGTGACCGCTAGTGGCAAAAAAATTCATGCGCGTTTCTATGCTTCGGAGGGCACGTTAAGCCGTCAGTCCCGGTTGTTGTCGATAAATAACAGTCGTTAAACCTTGTCGGAGGCCTTATGGGCGGTTTGAAAACATCCGACAGCGGGTTTGCCACTAACCCGGCCGCATCTCCACCAACCCGCATTGGAGTAGAATGGCGGAGTAAGCTCCAGGCCTCCCAATAATGGGGAGAAACCCGTGCCCAGCAGTGTGACGTAACAAGGGTTGCAGCCAAGGGTAGATAAGACAGACTACCAAATGGAAATTTTATTTAATTATAACAAACAATTAAATTCGTTCTAATGTTCCTATATACTAGAACTGAGTTTAACATCTTTCCGTATCCGAAAAGGAATGAAGAAAAATGTTCTATTAATAAATAAATAAATAATAAATATCTTTGGACAATTCACACAACGCCACCTGACTCCAAACTAAGCAGAGCTTGTACTATGGTAATCAGAAAGCTAATAAACATACTTATATAATTCTAAATACATACTTAAACAGATATTAACACCCAGACACAGAACAAATAGTCATGTTCTTCACACAAATATTAATTTGTCCTGGGTGGGAATCGAACCCACGACCTCACGTTTCGCAGTCGGCTCATCACCCACTACGCCACGGAGGCTGTCAACTCCTGACTGGCTTGTAAAATTGATGTGTATTAATGTATTCCTATAAAGTTGATCGTACTGGGAAAAGCTTTTCGGGAGAAAGTGCGATGACCAGACTTTCATTAGGTACGCAACCATCATCGCGACATTATGCCTCCAGAGTAGCACCACAACTGCTGCATTCGATCTCAGAGAAGACCTTACTTACTTGAGTTTAATTACAGATGTCCAAGGCCCGTATTAATAAATCGAACTCAAACTACAACTAGAGAGCAAATCACGTGGATCAAACTCATGTCCGGCTGATAAGTTCGCGGCCTAAGGCCTATAATGAAACAAATATAAAGTTTTATATTTTTAACACGCTTATATTAGCTTGACCTGTATGTATGTATGTAACTGAATCTTTTAACTTCATTTTCACCTACTTCTAAGCGTCTGATTAACTTTGCACAGGGGTCAAGACGTCAAGAGCCGATGACAATGCAATAATATGAAAAAAAAATCCAACTAAAAAATTAAAAATAAATAATGTAGGACATGTAGGTAGTCTTAAATGTAGTTTAAAAAACTAAAAAACACGCTTTTGTGAAAATACGAAATAAAAATTAAAAAATAAGAAGAAAATGTATTTTACTGTGAAAAAAGGCGTGGGGTGGTTTTTTTTTTTCATTATGGCATCGCAAACTCTGTGCATACTGCCAGCGTCAAGTATAATTTTTGCATCAATTTTTTGCCAGTTTCAATGAAACTGGACGAAGTAAGTAAAAACAAAGTCAGTAAGTAAGTCGTCAGTAATCAGTCAGTCTAGTCAGTCCAACATTCAAGTAAAGCGATGGCTACTTTACTAGAACGTGTCCGATGGAATTTTGGAGGCAAGCAGAAAAAACATATTTTAGCACTGTTATTCTCTTTCACAAACACTCGTGCACTATAATTAACCTGTATCAAACAAAATGCCATCAACTTTATCCGATATAACTCAAAAATACACAAAGAAAATGAAAATAAAACAAGAGCACAATATGTCTTTTTCGACTTCCCGCCAAAACTCCGGGGTGGTTTTTAAGATACTTTTGACACCATGCAACCCACGCTTTTTTACAGTAAAATTTTCTTCTTATTTTTTTACTTTTTAGTTTGTATTTTCACATCCGTTACATACATTCGAAGTTCGGATTTTCACAAAAGCGTGTTTTGTAGTTTTTTAAACTACATAGATGAGTTTTAAGTTCGTATCATTTGAATAACTCTTTAGTGCAAAACACTCACAAACTCACAAATATTTGTCACATCAAAGATGATGTAACAAATGAAGAAATGAAAAAGACTTGACCCCGAAAGGGAGCTGGAACTGACGGAATACCATCTATATTTGCTGTAAAGTGTGGATACTCATCAGCTATACCTTTATCCTACTAATATTATAAACGCGAAAGTAAGTTTGTTTATCATATGCCCAATACTATCATGGCACAATAAACATAAGATTATACCTAAGCAACATGGTTTCATGAAGGCACTCTCCACTGCAACCAATCTGACTTCCTTCGTTGAGGGCCTTGTAGAAGGCTTGTACAAAGGCCATTCTATTGATGCAATCTACAAGGAATTCTGCAGGGCTTTTGACGTGGTAAGTCATAAAATCCTACTTAGGAAATTGGCCTCATTCGGTACAGAAGGTATTCTCCTTAATTTGTTCAGTTCGTTTCTGACAGAAAGAAAATCTGTGGTAGTCGTCGGGGATTATAAATTATAAGGCAGAACCTACATTTTATATTTTATTGCTTTTACCAGTGTACCCCAGGGCTTGCATCTGTGACCTTTACTGTTTAATCACTTTATCAATGACATATGTAGGTACATGCTTCAGTCATTCTAAATATTCCGAAGCATTTGCCGGTGATTTGAAATTTTATAGGCATATCAATACAGCAGAATATACCCTGTTGCTGCAGAAGGATCTGTATAGTCTGGTTCAATGGTGTGAATTGAATGAGATGAGCTTTAATACCAAAAAATGTTTTGTAATTCGCTTTACAAAGAATGTATCTGTTCCTCGGGTTTACTTTATTGATCTATTGACGGTATAGCTCTTGAGGAGGTCGATAAAATCAGACATCTAGGTGTGTTTCTTGATTGAAAACTTCGGTTTAATTTTCATTTTGACGCTAGTGTCAAAAAAGGATTCAAGACAGCCTATACATACTTTCTGGTTCAAGACAATGAGTTTCATTTTACGTACTCGTAACACTAAAGAAGCCCAGGTTTTTATACTGGTTCAAGACAATGAGTTTCATATTACGTACTCGTAACACTAAAGAAGCCCAGGTTTTTTATTTCTATTTACTCGGCACTGGTACGTAGCCTGGAATATTGCAGTGTTGTATGGAACCCGTACTATGATGTACATATAATACGCATAGAAAATGTACAGAAAAGGTTTCTATGGCACTTGTCGTATCGCTTCAAACTTGTGAAATGGTTACCGAGCTATTGTACGATGATAGATTAAAATACTGTGGCATAAATTCGTTTGTGTTAGAAAAATTGGTAGACAGGCCATTAGCAAGTGTGTCACCTGGTGTTGAAAAATAGTGAAATATTTAAAAAATATAGCTGATTGTAATAATTTTAATTTATCGCCGTACATTCGATGAAACGAACCCTTAATCGAATGTAATAATAATAAACGTAGATTACATAATACGAGTACAATACACCCGATATCAAATGAAATGGCTTAACTTGTACAATGTACAATACTATAATTCGATATAATTATTTCAGGTAAATTAATAAATTAAGGGCTAAAATAAAATATAGTTTTATTGCAGATAAACGAGAGCGTGGTAGTCGGTAGGTAGCGACCGATGAGCGCATGGGCAGCCTACCGGACCTGACGGAGCGTTCGCGGCCAGCGACCGTCCGCTCCGCTGCCCGCACCGTCTCCGATCCCCACAGGAATCGCACTATCATTGAGGTACATATTCGATATGGTACAATGGTAGGCGATAGCTACCAGTAATTATCCGTTCCACTTACCCCACGGTCTCGAACACGTCCCGAATCACACTGTCTATATCTGTGGCATTATCATTGAGGATAGAGGTAGGATTAGTAATGAAAATAATTAAATAAAGGTAAAACTTGGATTGTGCGACTACCCTTAGATCTGTTTAAGATGATAGAGATCCTGATTTCCATGTAATTGTACGTAAATAGCACAGGGAAAAATGCACCAAAATAATGCGTTATATAATGATCATTCATAACTTTTCAGATACCTGTAAACACGATTTACAAAAAGGACTGGCCATGGAAGAAACCGAAAGCTCCTCTGAAGTTAGCAGCGCCGGTTCCCAGCAGGCGACGGGACTCTGCCACGTCCTCCATCGGAGCCGCCTCAGTCCGTCGCCTGATCACCCGTCCCCCTCCCCAAGTGCCCAAACCGGTCGTGCAAAGATTCACCCTCCTTTGTGTAGCAAACGGTCTTTGCTCCACCGCCTTACTCCCCTTCACGGCGTTCGCGGGCGCAGAAGCAGGAGCGATGCCCCTAGCCACCATGCACGCGATTGCTGCCGTTTTCGCCCCATTTTCCCCTCAAATCCTGCAAAAGACTGGAGCAAGAGTGGCTGTGACAGTAGCGTATCTTTTGATATGTTTTCTTTTAATAGCTCATACTGTAGCAACCCCCCTTCTAGTCCTTCTCTTACTGTCCGGCGTGTGTGGCATGACACTGTCCCCGATGTCACTGGCATTGACCACGTCAGCAACAGCGTTAGCACAAGCTGCTGGGGATGAGGCGAGACGAAAAGTAGCACTACGAAGAGCTCTCAGAGGTCTTCGCGCATCGCAAGACTTGGGGCTGATCTTCGGATCGCTGCTTCTCGGTGGAGCATTGCTCTTTTGGCAAGAAAACCTGATGCCGCAACTAAATGTTACGTCAAATGTGACGGTCCCCACGGCTCCAAGGTGGCCGCCTCCAGAAGAATACTTCTTGGATGAAGAATATGAGGTTAGTCTCCCACTGCTAGGCATGATGAGGCCAATATCACTTCAACACGCATAGCCAATGCGGACTGGTGAAGCTAATTAGCCTGAAGACTTAAAGAAGATTATCTTAAATTTCCAGGAGCAGACATGTGGCGCAGCAGGGTGTCCAGATGTGGAGCCGTTACCTAGTGCGGCGTTGAATGCTGTAGGGCGGAGTGCTCTAGTAGCAACGTGGGCCACGCTGGCGGGAGCGGCGGCCGCGATCGCCGCATACGGCGCTGCCTCTACGCCCTCTCCGCCGCCTGACGCTCGCTCGCTCTTCCGGGATCCGAGAGCTCTGCTCGGCGCGCCGATGGGCCTATTCATAGGACTGCAACAGGGATTTATATACACATCATATATTAGGGTTAGTAGTCATGTGACACTGGTGCCTATGTATCTAATACCAAAAACAGGATCCTACACGATAGCAAAACGTTATTAGCGAAATATTTTAAGCAACACACAAATACGCCTTAACACATTTTATATTGGGGAGAGTAGACGTCAATCTATCCATACTTAATATTATAAATTTGAAAGTAACTCAGTCTGTCTGTCTGCTACTCTTTCAAGCTTAAACCACTGAACTGATTTTGATGAAATTTGGCATAAACATAGAAAGGACATAGGCTACTTTTTACCGCGGGAAAATATCTCATTCCCACGGGAAGAAAATGAATGTCTGTATCTTAATTAATCCAAATTAGTGGGTGATACCTGAGCTCCGTTTAGTGTATTTTCATGCCATGGACGTAGCGAAGGGGATCCCGCTGGATCAAGAATACCAAAAGATCTCCCAAATAAAAAAAGAAACTACCTATATATAGAGCTACAGCTAGATATGCTTCCTCCTGCTGTTCCCTTTGTATATTTAATATTTTGTGTGCGTGTCTGCGTGTAACGTGGAAGGTTATTTTACGCGCGGTACCCAGCTTGAAAAAAATTAATCCCCCTCCCTGACCAAGCACCTAAGTACGCCCATGTTTGATACTTAATGAAGGTTAATAGAACCCAGGCAGACCTCCATACTCGTATATGGCAGAATAGAGAACTGCCATGTTATAAATACGAGTACTTATGCGATGTCCGGGACGTTCGGGGATCACATTAAAACGACCATTGCCTTCCAATTACATATATTTTAATACTAACTTTTCATAAAGACATATTATTAAACATACTGGTACATCACACTGTCACAAATATTGTAATCTTTTTTTATAGTGGTACAGCGTATGCGTGGGCGGCTGGGGCTGCGCCTGGCGAGCGTTAAGCGGAGCGGGGGCGTTGCAGGCGCTCGCTGCCGGCACGCTAAGTATGGCGGCGGCTCGCGGGCGCTCCGGCGCGTTGGCAGCGGGAGGAGCTGCGGCGCACGCAGCTTTGCTCCTCGCGCTGCTGCGGTGGAGGGCAGCCAGGACGGACCTTGCGTTGCCCGCCGTAGCCGCTGCCGCTTGGGGCGCTTGTGCCGCGCTTTGGGACGTATTACAGGTAAAAGCAACAATATGGCTTATTTCTCAGACGGTTTCTGAACTAAGCGAACTGATATCCACTCCATAGCAGCTGCTGGGCACCGACACTTAAGAATGCGTTATAAGTAGGTTAGGAAATGGTCGCTTTCTATAAAGCAACAAGTGTAAAAAGTCGCCACCTAGGTCTTTGCAGATTTTCGGCAAGAAAACACATTTTTGACTACAGCTTGCATCAATAGCCTGTAAAGGAAAAAGATGAACCCTTTTTCTATTTTCGGAATATGTCTTCTAACCTGTCATTGCTTGATAGCTTGTCCAATAATCCAACTTCTACACACAACCTCAAGCAAGCCTAAGCTTGCCTGTGCTCGTATGCAGTAGCGCTGCTAATCCCAGGGCTGATGGTCACCTGACCATCACCTGCACGCCGCAACTGCACCTTTCCGCCGAAGCACAACTGCTTCACGGCAGAAGTGCAGCGGTGTTCCTTTCCCGGTCGAATTTTGTTTGTTTGTTTGTTTCAGACTGGGCTTTGCGTTGGAGGCGCAGGCTGGCGTGGGCCTTGGTCGCTGACGCTAGGCGCACGCCACGCTGGACTGGCATTAGCATGCGCGGCTCGCCTAGCGCTGTGCGTGCGCTCGCAACTCGCTGGTCTCGCCTTTGCGCTACTTGCCGCGCTGGTCGCACATGCGGTACTTGAGTTGCGCGTACGACGAGACTCGCGCCCGCGCTCCTAGCGACACGCCACGAACGGTGACACCGGACAGTGCACTACTAATAAGTGAATAAGTGATAAGAATCAGTTTGGTGTGTTGTTTCCTTGTTCTAAAAGAATATTGTCAATGTAAATCATTCTATCTCTATGTTTTCGCCAAAAAAATTATATCCTTCTAGCATTCAATAAAAGCTAAACAAAACCACCGTGGTGTGGCATAATGGTGGCATATCACAATCAACGTACAAGAGCAACTTTTTAAGGTGCCTTCTCAATATTAATCATCCGTTTACTAGGCTTTTTACACTAGGCGCGAACAAAAAATTTCGTCAAAAAACATTGGAAAACCATCAAAGAGTATAATAGCTGTGTAAATTCTATGTAACGAAGCACACTTTTTTTTAATGGAGTAGCAGACGAGCATGCAGGCCACGTGGTGTTAAGTGGTCGCTGCAGCCCATGGACATCTACATACAACCTCAAGCAAGCATAGGTAAGTCTTGTCTGAGGTCGTATTCAGTTGCGCTGCTACTCCGGAGGCTGGTGGTCGCCTCATGTAAGTGTGGCCGGCAACTGCACCTTTCCACCGAAACACAATAGAATTGGTTCACGGCAGAAGTGGGTGCAGCGGTGGTACTTCCCCGGGCGAAAGATAAATAGTTCTACCACCTATAACTACTACTACTACTTTCCGAGATACTAGGGCAACCTTATAAGGCGTCTTCCCAAGTCCGTGGTCGCTGCAGCCTGGCGCGCGCCCGTAACGAGTACGCTCGTAACTCGCGTGATTAGATGTTTGTGAGTTGTTTTCTTGCTGAAAAAGAAATAGTGTTTTGCGGGTCACTTAATTGTGATAATCCGATCTCCAAAGACTGACGTACATAGTTGGTCAAAAAATCTTGAATTCCGAACGAGAATCGCAACCCGAGGATGTTATTGCTGTGTAAATTTGATATAGCATGCAATGGCGTATCATCCAATTCAAGCTCGGGCAACTTTATAAGGCAACTTCTCAAGTCCGTAGACTCTGATGCTGGGCGCGCCCCAAGCAGGGCTGGTGCGATGGTGTTCGTGAACTCTGATGCTGGGCGCGCGCGAGGGCTGGCGCGATGGTGTACGCCGCGACGCGCGCCCTTTATGCTTACCAATACTTAGTAATTAGAATCATGTCGTTTTCGTGCTCTAAAGGAGTATCGTCAATGAAACTTGAAGAACATACTCAAGCAATTTTGAACGAGCTGAGAATGAGTATCGCAAAAAATTATGTTACTTACTACAAAAACAGAAACTGTGCAATCTTGTCTTACCTCTCACAAAAACACTTTTAAACACGTACTTCGAGCTGAGAATTAGAATTATAGTTCTGAACAACATTCTTATACGTTTATCGTCAAACGTGTTAAATTCCACTCGCCTTTAAAGAGCACTGAAATAATCCACCGAGGAGTTTTAACGCTCTGTAAATTCCATTTGAGGTAGGTATGTGGCAAATCTTTGAAGGCGCCTTTACAATAAATAATAGTGGTTCTTGGTAGCCCATGCAGTGCTAAGTTATTGGTAGTTTTGTCTATTGTTTTCATACTCTTTAACGAACGAAGTTCTGTCCTTGCAGCCCACAATAACAGCTAAAACGCAAAAATGGCTTCGAACTGAGGACGAGAATCATACATCGTTCTATATAACGCTTCTCTCTCCTTATTTATAAAAATACAACAGTATTATAAGCCTTTGATAACTAAACTATGCAATAATTATTTGACGCTTCAACCCGCAGTTGTTTCTTGCATTTGTAGTTACTATTCGAATCTTTTGTATACCTCTTTAAATATACTAGACGCTATAGCAGCAGAATCAAAGCTTATCCGGGTCGAAGGACCAAGCGTGTAAAAAGGACCCTACCGGCAAAATTAGTTTAGCAATCTATTGTATTTTTCTTAATAAGAACTCGTACATTGACTACCTACTTCAAACATTTTTGTGTCTAAGATAAAATTATAGATTAAATGTATTTATGTTTTATGTAAGGTTTACATAAGGTGTTGCACTCTTCCAGATGTCTTTCAGATTGTAATGTATTATAATTTTTTATCTTATCAAGAAATGTACTGAAATACCTTTTTAATATCAAATGTTATCTTTAAGTATTCATTATATAATTAAATGTAAAATTATTATATAAGTCGTTTTACTATTGCCGTTGATGAAGGAATATTTATAGAATTATTGTATCATACAAATATTCGCCTGTTTATGTAAATAGGTAATATTAACTTTTACACAGAGAAATAATAATTTTATTACTTTTTTTACTATCATTATTGTAAAAGAAGAAAAATCGTACAAATGACTATGATCATAATAATTAATGTAGAGAAAACAGTAGTGACACCTAGTGTTGTTTTCAGGGAAACTTGGAAAAGGCGTGTGGTATTTTATTTTAATTTTATTGGTGTATTTTTAAATTATATGGAATAAAAATGATGGCATTTTGTTCGATATAGGATAAGTGCCCAAATGAATGGTATAAAATAAAAGTGCAAATATTGGCATAATATGTGGTTGTTGTGAGTTTTGGCGGGCAGTTGGAATTCATGTTGTGCTCTTGTTTTATTTTCAGTGTATTTTAAAGTTATATGGGATAAAGTTAACGTAATTTTGTTCTGTACAGGTTATTTATAGTGCGCGATTATTGTGAAGTAAAATAACAGAAAGGCAACATGTTTTCATTCTGGTTGTCGCTAAAACTCTAAGACGCGTTCTAGTAAAGTCAGGCGCGGTCTCAGGGGGGGTCACACACAGGGGACATGACCCCTCACCCAAAATCCATCAGTCATGCGTAGATGGAAGGCGAAACACATCCAATTTGGGACACCTCTTCCCCCCATAATTTCTTAGTGACCCCCATCCCAAATTGAAGGCTTCGACCGCGTCTGAGTAAAGTAGCCGTAGCTTTACTTGGACATCTGACAGACACGACTGGCTGGTTACTGATTTTATATATCTCTAGTTTTTCTAGTTTAGATACTGGCAAAAAGGTTATGGAAAAATTATACATGATCCTGCAATATGCAGAGTTTGCAATGCTATTAATGAAAGGAAAAAAACCGCCTTTTTACATCAAAAAAATAAAATTGCTATGCGGCAGTGATCAGATAAACATAGTGCTACTATTTAGTTAATTTAAAAAAAAACTATGATAGTGAAATGTACCAGTCTAAGAACAAATTCACAATGTCAATTTTAGATAGTGTCATAAAGTATCTATCATATTTTCTCACTATTTTTATTATAGTTGATTGATTCTGTATGTTATTTTTTGTTGTTTGTATGTTTAATTAAGGTTTAATGGCTATGTGTATTAAATGATTTTTTTAACAAAATAATTTTATTTCAACTGCGCAGTATTATAAATCATACCATACCCTATAGATAAAATAAAACGGCAATGTTTTTAACATTAACATTTTTTATTTCAAGAATGTTTTACATCTAAACTATAGGGAGTGTCGTAATGAAGCTCTTACTTTTCATCGCTAGATGGCGCCGATATAATATTTTATCATGAAACAGTTAGGTTAGTATAGGTACCAAATTACTACAATTAACTTGCATTTTTAAATAAAAACTGAAACCAAATACTCACGTATAATGTTTCTATTATGCCTAAGCAATATCAATTCATAATTTTGGGTTTTTGGACATTACCTGACCAAAAATTTATGAATTATGAATTTTATTTTAATAAGCATCGTTAACACTTCGAACCACCATAAAAAATACAAGTTGTTAGTTCGAAACTAAGTAAGTACATACATAGCTTCACCTACGACAATCCACTACAGTATGTACATGTATATCTAATTGAATAATACATACAGAAACATAGCTTCAAAGTCTCACACAATCCCGATTCTAGACTTTATTGCGTGCGCATAAAGACTAAATCGGCGTGTACTTAATTGTAACAGCTCTTAAGTAACGGCCTAGCCACACTTGTTACTTTAAGCATCATTGTCAGATTCAAATTCAGAATCCGAAACGCGCCATTCCGATGCCGCGTCCAAGAAATGAAACGTGATGCAGGATCAATGCACGTAATTTCCGACGCTTAGGGCTATATTTCACCGGGACACAATGACGGCGCAACCAGTCGTGCCACAGTGGGGTCCGTAAGCTACCAAACTAAAGTAAGGCCAACCGAGACGAGATAAAGAATGTAAAGAAAGTTTCAGGGGTTCAAAACATTTTTATTTGAATAAATTATACACAAATTTTGGATTTCGCATTCTAATCGTTGTCGTCTGTGTTTGACAAAGATATCTCGTCAGAAGAGTCCGAATTAGCCGTATTTATGACAAAACTATCTATTGTACTATCAATCTTGTTGTCAATATGGCGATAAAAATTGTCCTCGACTTTTATGATAAATGAACTTTTTCACAAAATGGCGGACCAAATGGAGGACAGAGATTGATTGATTGAGGGATAATAATCGCTCGCTATCGCAATGTAACTTGGTAACGGTCCGTTTGTTTACATTCTTTATCTCGTCTCGTTGGCCTTACTTTAGACACCATACAGACACCAGAGCCGCCACACCACACTGCGGCTACAGTATCAAAATAGACCGAAGAGCTGACTGAGCGGCGCTGGCGGCCGAATGAGGGAAGTGCCATACAGAGTTAAAGTAATTATTGATAGCGGAACCACCGTGGCGGCACGACCAGAAAAACATTCTGTGCCGCCGTCCGAGCTGGTCGCACCACCAAATTGATTGCTCTACCAAACTGTCACCAGGTGTGTAACTCTCTATACAGATGTATGCATTTTGTTGGTAGCGGCGATTGCTTGCGCCGCCATGGTGTCCCGGTGAAATATAGGCCTTATAGTATCTAGTGTAGCCTTGCCGTAATAGTCAATACGAATCACTATTGTTTACAATAGTCTGTGCCAATCAAATTCTCTAAACATGAAATGTAACAGCCTTACCTATATTACCTAAATTGTACAAAGCAGTAAAAATTTGTCAGTTTTTCTGGTATGAAATTAAAAATGTTTATTGCCCGCGCATTTCGTACTTAGCTAAGCCAAAGAGGCTTCCAACTATCTACTTCTAAGAAAATTTCATGATTAGGATCCTGCATGATTTTTTTCTACAAAAATGATATAATCTCCACTATGGAATATTGTTTTCTTTTTCAAAAGAGCTAATGTTAATAAAAGTGAATAGGATTTGTTTTATAGCAAATTACAAACAGTTTAGTTTTACAACAGACTTACAATTCCTTATTGTCATATTTAGAAAATACAATTGACTCAGAAAAATGTTTATACTAAATACCGTCAGCGAGCGATGGCATTCAACATGTAGGAACTTTAAAAAAAATATACTACAACGCAAAAATTTTTAAGAGAATCTGATAAGAATACAAACTGATTTGAATGTTTTACTGTACGATGAGAAAAATAATTTAAAGAAATCATTTAGTATGAATACAAACGGGTAGTATTATAATGATAATCTATTTAAAATAAATATTATGAATAAAAAAAAAGTACAAAAGAACAACCAAAAAGAGCAAAAATTTCCATTAGAGACCCAAGATAGTGTGACAAAAACCGAAACCAAAAACACATGAAGCCATATCTATTTAAAAGCATAAACTTGCGAAGAAGCGTAGACTCGCAATAAATAAAAAAATTAAGTTACTATAAAAAGAATATAAATAATAAATAAATAATAAAGCTTTATTGATTCCTTACACTAATACAATTTTAAAGAAAAATTTAGAAATAAAGTATAAAAAGGGTTAGTAGTGTATAGTACATATCGTAAGTAATTAAATTAAATTGTTGTGTTAGTAAATAGGTACCTAAGTTTTCTTTAATGTAAGGACCGCCACTTGCGGTAAAAGCATACAGATAAAAAGAATACGGATAACAAATAAAGAACTCAGTGATACAGCATTTTATGCCAAAATAGCATCACCCGCTGACCCTAGTCCATATTATTGTCTGGCTACATTTTTCTTAAACCGACAAAATCTATATCATCGAGAAATGGGCAACGTGTAATTTTATAACATAACATAAGTAATCCCTACTAATATTATAAATTCGAAAATAACTCTCCGCTTAAACTACTGAAGCAATTTTAATGAAATTTGTAACACAGACTGGACCTTGGGAAAGGACATAGGATTTTTATCCTACGGGAACCTATAAAACGGGTCCACGCGGGTGAAGCCGCTGGCAGAAGCTAGTTATAAATAAATAATGGAATCACAAATTGCCCATTTACTCCTTAAATCAAGTCAAAACCAGCCACTTAGTCTAGAACAAGCATCAATAAGTACACATACAATAAAACATTCAATGTACTGTATAATATAGTCTAAAATTTCTAAAACAGCCCCTTCGAGATGATTGGATGGAAATACAATTAGAATATACGAAATTATTGCCAGCGGTATAACGAACTTTATTTTTATGTGTTATAATGTTATGTAGATATAGCTTTAAAATACAAAAATTCTGTACTTTCGTCCTCTTTTCTCTCTTATTTCCAATCGTAATTTAATAAAAATAAAATTTAACTGAGTAGAATATTTATTTTTTCTACTCAATAATAGATGGCGCCACTAAAAAAACATTAATTTTATGTCCAGTTAGGTTGAAAATGCTTCAAACTCAACAGAAATTGTTTAAGTATAGCTGTTGTAGTAAGCAATGGTTTTGATTTATTTGTAATCAAGTAAATTGTGAAAACGCAAGTTATAAAAGTTATTAGATTCTAAAATAAAATAAAAATGTACTCGGCAACAAAAGGGAAATAAAATAAAAAGCAAATAAAAATTCAAAACGAGCTTGTCTTTATTTTAATTGTCTATTCGTAAAATATTCTAAATTAGCATCACAATAATTAGCAAAAATATTGAAAACCGCTTAAAAATTAAATCAAAACAAAACATTGATCAAAAACATAATAATTGATACTAAAATTTATGGCGGCTCACTAAATCTAGGTGTACATTCGTGGATACTTATAAGTTATCGATTTTTTATTACAATTTTTGTATTTAACATAAAAAGTACTCAGTACTTGAGCGATTACATTAGCCAGCATCCAGGGCCCCGATTTGGCATACATTGCTGGTTATCTTGAGTATTTTATTACAATGCACTCAGATAACCAGCTAATCGGCCCCGGCATGTTGGGCAATGTAATCACCCCATTACTCATTACTGATTAGAAGTATTACTTTGAACTTTTTATGAGAAAAAAGTGCACAAATAAATTAACATTTAATAAATATAACAAGCAATATTGTATAGTTCACACCACCTAGCTTCCCACCAATGCACCTAGCTTTAGATTGCTATTTACTCGTATTCGCGCAACTAATGAGGTAAAATTAATAATAACTATATTCAGCCTATAATATAATTCATAACGTGTAGGAACTACAAGTTTGTGGGCTACGCTGATAAAACTGGAGTCTTCTATTTTTAAATTATTGTTTTTTCTTTTTTAGTGACGTTTTAAATTTTTGCTTTGGATTCTCGTCTTTTGATGCAAAATTCTATTTGGCTTTCTTTTCACGATTTCGATCATTTAAGGACAGGGTTGTGCTTAAATTTAACTTTAATGTTTGTTTACATTATGTAAACAAAGCAAAAGTTAAATTTTATTTAGTTCGACTTAAGTTTTATTCAACGTAGCTCACGAGGGGTCAACAAATTACGATTTGACGCGATCGTAGTCCATACAAAAATTGAGCTATAATACATTGTATGAAGGACCCCTTTCAAACTAACTAAACGAAAAGTACGGACTAATAATACACAATAAATAACACGAAATTCAGATTCTAACTTAAGAGATTAAAGTAAGATCTGTAACACAACAAAATGCATTAATAATTTATAATATTGTAATTGCATGTGAAGATTTAAAATGCATTTAACGCTGGTAGTATTTATAAACTGTAAATAATCATTGTATTTGCACATTTTTTAATACCAACAACCAGTTCCTATCATTGAGTACAGCAAAAAAATACTGCATTACAAATATTAAGTCACGTAGCATTGACATAAAAAAAGTTTGATGTCAACAATTAAATAAATTCTGGTATTAGGGAATTTCTGTGTTTTCAAACAATAAACATTTAATCATGATTACGGTATATTACAGGAAAATAAGAGTAGAAAATGCATCATACTGTATAGTCATCAAGTTTGTTCTCAAAGATGTTTTGTATAAACGTAAAATTAAACTTTCAATAGTCAAAATAATAATAAATCCTACACAAATAAACATCAAATCAATCACAATAATAATAATTTCATATTAAATTAACACAATTTATTTAGGTATATAATTTTTGCAGATTTTTTTTTAATTTAATCTTTTTTCAACACGACTGGTTCAGCCATAGTTATAGTTTTTGAAATCTCAATAAATAAAAAAACTAATTTGAATACTGATATCTTCAGCCTTTCAGTTAATCCGCAAGATTATACTCTGGAGATGTAAAGTCACAGATTCACTGAAAAACATTTAAAATACTGTTGTAACTCGCAGTGAAAGATGTCCAAAACTAATACAAATTTTAAAAATTGCGACTACCCACACTGTACATAATTTTTACAACCCATTTTAATTAAAACCAGTCCAAATGATTTTAAATACGCCAGATTAATGGGAGTTATTCCTTACAGAACATAATAAAGATATTTACAACTGATAACACTTGATTAACCCAAATTTATAAAACATGAGTTACTGTTCATTCTGGCACAAAAAATCATCCCTGATGATTCTTTTCTATTCAATCCCCAAAAGAAACGAAACGACTAGCCCTATTGTGAATCGCGCTATCCCTTTTGACATTTACAAGTCATTTATTCGAAATCGCTATTATTTTACGACGCATCCGTTCATAAATTATGATGTTTTCCGCTGATGGCTGTACGTCTATTACTATTCGTTATCTGTGGTGTGACTAACAAGATGGCGCTTGCAGTCAATATGTCATTAACAATCGACAGCTTTACCACTTTTCGTTTTACACACGTAGTACCTCTAATTAGTTTGTGGTTTCACACTTATTTTATGTACGATCACACAGCCTCCGAACGTCCCATTTTGAACAAAGTTAAGACCTAAAATGAAATCAACTAAGTCTTCATATTTAGAACGATTCATAGTTCATATATAACGTTCTTGGGGAAAAATCTTGGCTCCTACCAACGTTCTATCCATGAACGCCAACATGACGTCATCATTATGGGCAATCGACAAATTTTCAACGTAGGAAATTAATAGTCTCATATGCCATCTATCTATCTATAATTGGAAACAAAAATCCGATTAATTCAACAGGTTTACGGTTTTTAAGGGAAGAACCACCGCTGCTCCCATTTGTACCGTGAAGCAGTTCTATTGAGTTTCGATGGAACGGTGCAGTTGCTGGCTAGACTTTCAGCTAGAGTAGCAGCAAGACTGGGCTGCAGCGATTACTTATCACCGGCCTACCTCGTCTGCTACTCCATTTAGATAAAACAAAACTATGACCCAGTTAAGCCTTCCACAGACCCATCCAAACACTCAAACTCGTTCGGAGGCCGGTCGACCGTCAGCAAACACAATTGGACTAACATTGAAACTCCTACACAGGAGTATAGGAGCCGACGGGCTTGTAGAACAGCTGTCCGGTGACCAGCCGGCGGCCGATCTCCTTGAGCAGCAGCCCCTTCTCCTTCTTGATCTTGGAGAGGAAGCCGCGGTTCTCGTTGGCGCGTCGAGACAGGTACGGGAGGACCTCCACTACGGGACCGTACGGGACGTACTTGTACGCGGAGTAGCCCGCTTGACCTGGAAAGAACGTCAAATAGAAATAAGAGATACAGATATAAATGTACAAAAGCAGATGTTTCAAAATGTATGAGCCTTGGGCCAGATATTTATTTATTTATTAGCGGCCGCCCGCGACTTCATCCGCGTGGACTTTGGTATTAGTCATAGCATGATGTTATATAGCCTCCTTCCCCGATAATCCAACACAAAAATATATATTCAATTTTTCAAGTTTGTTTACACTTTTGTTTCAAAGCAAGAAAAACACAACACCCAAAAGTAGGCGGTAGAACTATTATGGTTCGCCCGGGGAAGCACCACTGCTGCACCCACTTCTGCCGTGAACCAATTCTATTGTGTTTCGGTGGAAAAGTGCACACTTACATGAGGCGACCACCAGCCTTCGGAGTAGCAGCGCAATTGCATGCGACCTCAGACAAGACTTAGCTATGCTTGCTTGAGGTTATATATAGATGTCCATGGGCTGCAGCGACCACTTAACACCACGTGGCCTGCATGCTCGTCTGCTACTCCATTCAAATAAAAAAATGTATGTTGATAAATGGTGCTGTGCACATATTTTTGTTGTTAAATTTTATATACGTACAACTCTTATTTAAACTAATTTTTTGACATATCTCTTTTAGGTTATAGTTGCTCGATGAGTTGACGAAAGCCTTACCAAGCGGGAAGGTGATGTGGTCGCACATGCCCAGCAGCTGGCCGAAGCAGACCACGCGCTCGTCCGGCTTGATGTCGTGCTCCTTCATCAGCTGGATGGCGTAGCGCACCGTGTCCTCGTTGTGCGACGCCACCATTATGCCCAGTCGGTTGTTCTCCGCCTGTTCACCGGACGAAATAAAAATTGCTAACGTCTAACAATGAACTATGAAGAAAGTTTCAAGCACGTGTGGCCCTACGGCTGGCGTAGAATCAGGCGCGGTTCCAAGAGGGGGGGAGTCACAGGGGACATGACCCCCCTCTCTCCCCAATTCATCAGTCACGCGTAGATGGAAGGCGAAACAAGCCAATTTGGGACACCTCTTTCCCCAAACTTCTTATTGACCCCCCCCCCCCCCCCAAATTGAAGGCTGCGATCGCGCCTGCGTAGAATGCACGCGATCTACATCGCTGAGGGAAATAGGCGCCATTTTTGCTCCTAATTGTACGTATCTATTGAACTGCCCTCTGAAGGCCCTATTGTGTCAGTTGTTCAATAAATAATAAATTAGTGATTAGTTTAGTTTTAATAGCTTTTATTTATGATTACATTAAATTTTCCTTTTATTTCTGTCCTCAAATGGCGTACTAATAAAAGTACATACAAATTTTGTAATACCCTTCCATGCATCAGCCTTTTAAAGTCCACTGCTGCACTTAGGCCTCCCCTAATATTCGCCACTCTGAATCCAGCAGTTTCCCGCTATCTTCTTCAAGTCGTCATTCCACCCGGTTGGAGGGCGGCCTGTGCTCCTTTTGCCGAGACGTGTTCGCCATTCGAGGACCTTTCTTCCCCACCGCACCCCGCACCGCACCCTTGTAATACCCATATTTGCGCAAATAAATTATTTTTCTTCCTTTCCTTCAAATACACAAAAGCCGCCATACCTTGACCCTGCTGAGGATCTCCTTGAGACACTTGTGGAAGGAGTTGGTGGTGGCCTCCACGCTCTCGCACGTGGGGTCCTCGTAGCCCATCGCCGCCGCTCGCGCGCGCTCCTGTCAAATAATCATCATCATCAGCATCATCATCATCATGGGAGTTTTAGCGGGAGGTTGGAAAAGACAAAGGGCCTCTTTCACCACCTTCAAGTACAAGTACGCTAATTGTCGGTTAAAATCAACCGTAACTTTAATTTCAATTTCACGATGTTCGACTAGCAGTAATCATATGAGAAACTGACCTGTACTCATAGCTTTTACTTGGGACGAGATGGTGAAAGAGGCACTAACTGTGCTCTTGTTTTATTTTCATTTTCTTGGTGTATTTTTGAGTTATATCAAATAAAGTTGAAAGGATATTATTCGATATACGAGTAGATTAATTAATTATAGTGCGCGAGTGTTGTAAAAAAAAAACAGTGCAAAAGTATGTTCTTTCAGCTTGCCTCCAAAGCTAAACCAGTCACGTTCTGGCGTTCTGGTAAATAAGCCATCGCTTTACTTGAATATGTGACTGACTAGACTGACTGATAGTGATTACTAACGACTTTATTTATTATTACTGGTCTACTCTCAACGAAACTGGCAAAACTGCACTGGGATATTGCCATAGAGTTTAACATAGGCGCGGTCCCAGGAGAGAGGCGAAATAAGCCAATTTGGGACACCTCTTCCCCCAAATTTCTTAGTGAAACTCCCCCCCTTTTCCTAACGACCCCCCCCCCAAGATTGAAGGCTGAAACGCCTCTTGGTTTAACAGCAATAAAGTTGAACATCACATGGCCTGCATGTAAGCACGAAATAAATAACGGCTACTTTAATGTTTAAAACATGCGAACTACCACCAAAGTTGACGTTCTTTCAAAAAATGCATCTATTTTATGAAATGTTTAACATACATTCTTATTATTATTAAGACTCGTAAGACATAAGGTAATCCACCCCAAAAAAAGTATTATTAGACATTTTTTTAAATACCTACATACAATCCTTAATTTTGACTTTTTTTATCACCAACCCCTAATTTAAATTCTTAATTAAAAGTAATAAAACTTTTAATTGTTTACACATTAATTTTAATCATGGTAATCATGGTATGGAGTTCGCCTTCACCTAGTATTTTAATAAAAATTAAATAATTTTCCAACGGCGATTGAATTTCGCGCTATAACAACGTGCTGTAGTCACGCGAAGAATATCTAGGTTCTCCGAAAACGACTATCACAACGTAACTTGAATGCTGATCTACGACTCAATTTTTATTTATTTGAATGGAGTAGCAGACGAGCATGCAGGCCACGTGGTGTTAAGTAGTCGCTGCAGCCCATGGACATCTACATACAACCTCAAGCAAGCATAGGTAAGTCTTGTCTGAGGTCGTATGCAGTTGCGCTGCTACTCCGGAGGCTGGTGGTCGCCTCATGAAAGTGTGGCCGGCATGTGTTTCCACCGAAACACAATAGAATTGGTTCACGGCAGAAGTGGGTGCAGCGGTGGTACTTCCCCGGGCGAACCTAATAGTTCTACCACCTAGAAAAGTTCCATTGTATTATTATTGTTGTTCATGTTCATAGTTCCATTTATTGAAGTTAAAAGTTGTACCTGCTCAATGTAAGCGCCTCGTACGAGCTTGGCTCCCCAGTAGAAGTTCTGCCGCTTGGCTTGTTCAAGGTCGGTCAGGATCTCGTTGTAGGTGTTCTTCAGGTAGGTCTGGTACGTATTGAATACGAGGAACTTCTCCTAGAAACCATATAGACACGGTGAGGAAGGTATAAATCAATGCCACCGGAAATAAAAGTAAACAGACATGTTATGAAAATAAAATTTCAGTTTGACAATCATTGCTTAAACATTATGTATATCATTGCTTAAACAGCATGCTTTTATTATGCATTTATAGAAACCGTAAACATAGTAATATCTTATTGCGATGTTTGTGTTTCATCCCTGTGCATGCCTGATTGTTACGCGGGCCACTCACACACCTGCCGCAGGGGCGATCTAGGGTGTAAAGGTGGGGATGACCATTATTTGCCATCTTAAGAGTTACCTATTGCAGTAGTTGAATAATCGCACTACTGTAAAGTGAATAATGTTCATGACGTCACACATAAAGAAAACTTTGGAAGGATCATGCAACATCCATACATAGTTCACGCACACATACAGCGCGTGTAAGTACGTTGTGTTTTATTTATGTAGTAGAGAAGAAGAAATCCCGCGCGCGGGTTTGTATGGAGTTGCCTGATGTTGGGGAACATCTTAGTAAGTAAATATCAATTTAATTTAATAGTATTGGCTTTGTTAAACCGAATTCCCCTGTTTTCACACTTGAAACACTGTATTGCATCTTTACCGCGAAATATGATCATAAAATGTGCTTGCGAAGAATTCTATGGAGGTGGTTGTAAATAAGCGTGAATGTTTTTGAGTAAAAGAATTGAAAATCTTCAAGTGTAGACCTCGTGTGGCTGCGGCACGAGCGTCGCTATTCGTCAGACAGCGTCAATGAGCCGCGAAAATCGGAGAAATTGTTCGGATAAAGCGGATTACTGATAAACGCGATACGGATTAACAGTGATTTGTAATGCAAACACATTGGAAAATCTCTCTACTTTGAGATCCAGAAAGTTGGTTCATCATACCTTATTGTACCGCCCCATCATCTCTAAGCAGATCCTGGAGATGGCCGGCTGGAAGTACGTCTGCTCCGCGTCGATCATGATTCTGACGTCGGCCTCGTTGGCCACCTGGATGATGTGGTTCAGCCGTCGCAGCATATTGCGAAACATCTCCTCCTCCTTAGGCGTAATCTGCGAGATCATCCGTCGCATCTGGCCGGTCTTCGGGTCTGGCACTCGGAACGAATCGGAGAGGTTCATGTCCTTGTCCAGAATGTTCGACCAGGGGAACAGGTGGACGATGCTGCAAATGGTTAAGTTGTTACCAATTTTGTGATGTGGTATTGTTTTTAATATTCTTGTGTTAGTTGCAGTATTAACGGTCGGGCCACACTAGCTACTTTTTGCATCGTCGATCAGCGATTTGCGTGTGCATCGATGCTGCATCGCATTTTATTTCTTTTCGCCGGCATCGTAATCGCGCGTTTCGGATGCTGAATCGCTGCGTTAAGGGACTAAATCGCCGATCGCCGATTTCAAAAGTAGCTAATGTGGTTTGGCCGTAAGTGAGGCTGTGATGGACTCAAAGGATACTGCTCGTAAACTACGACAAAATAACCAGACCCAGATCAAACGAATCATAGATAAGAATACGGTAGACACGGTAGTTTACTGCAAAAGCAATTGAGATACTTTTAATGAGCTATGAAAACGCGATATTCTCATACATTTTGTATAAGAAAAATATTTAAGACGTCACAAGGTGATATAGTTAAGTGACTTAATTCTTATTGATTTAAAATTTAATAAAAATAATAAACAAAAATTAATAAACAGTTATCCTGGTTTCCAAGCGTAATTCAGTGCAACCTTTTTTTTTGTCAAAGACAAGGACATTTATTTGCACAAATATGGGTGTTTACAAAGTTGTTTATATATATTTAGTTCGCCATATTTACCTTCATGAGGTATGCAAATATACAAATTTTGAAGTATGCATTTCGAATTTTTCTCTACATAGTGTCAACTACCCAATTGGTGAATAAATCGCAAAGGCATCGCCATGTAATTCAGTGGCCAAGTGTAAAGAAGTAAGAGATATAAGTTTTGAGCTGCAAATATTTCATTTATACCCGAGGCGCTTGATAGAAAAGATGGGACACTTTATTCAGAGTTTTTAGAAGGCCCTTAGGAGTAGGTCGCGGGCCTAGGTTATTTAGCATTATTCTTTAGGTTCAGTAACTACTTATCACCTCTTACTTTTTTGGATTTTAATAATTTTTGCTACTTTAAATACGAAATATCTACTATGTATACGTAATCTGGTGAATCAATACCAGTTTTGGCTAGTTTTCGGTAACTCCACTCGTTATAGTTTCCATACACTTTTATTGGTAGGTATTTGTTCACTTTTTCTGCTAGGGACAGTTGGAACAGTTGTTTGAAACATAGCCACTATCATTCTAAGCACCCTGCTTAGTGACACTCTGATACACACTGTTGACTATTCAAAATGTAACATACCTAATTCTTATTTAATTTACCTAAAATTATACATCAGATTCATATAGTGCCTATTATTTCGTTAATACCCACATTCTTTTAATCTTAGACTCTTAATATATTATCATGGGCCACTAGCTTTTTATTCTTAACATCAATCGACAACCCGAACATTGATCATAATTATCAGGATATGAAGAAGCAAAGCTACAGTCAATTTTTATCTTAGTGCTTGCACTAAAGCAGGATATAGCGTAATAATACTCTCGGGGAAACACATTTGAACACACACACGAACACAGCACAGAAATTCCGAATATATCCGAATGGTGGCCATAAAGAACATATCATTTGTATGTATTTTATTAATACCTGCGTTAAAGCGTCAAATGATTTGCTAATTTGCCAGAAATTTAAAATTCGAACGTCAATATGGCCAATGCAATGTCATAGACAATTGCACAATTTAGTTTCGGAATGACTGCTAGATGGCGCTACCATCGAGCCGAGTTAGCGACGTTACGATGCAACCCTTACGACTGTACAACGACGCCACTGACCGGTCCCAGGGGAAAATGTGCAGCACACTGAAATATATTGCCAATCTTAATATCTTCCACGTAGAGTTCAATTTTCAATGCAATGTGCACTTGATTAAGACAATTGGCAGAGGAACTGGATTTTATTAAACGTCATACATTTATCGACAAGATACTTATTATAAAAAACCATAAAACTTTTTAACGCAATATTAAAAACTTATACAATTGATATTATATCAGGTACAAACAAATACATATAGTATTTAATATTGGATTGATAGGTTTGTCACAGAATTTTATGTGCATGCATATTTAAATAGTGAGACACATAAACGTCATAATTCAAACAGGAGCAAGGTTTTATTTTGATTCATAAATTAAGGGTACAAACATATTGAAAGAATATCTCGTTATTAATTTTATTTACCTTTCCTTTCCTTCTCAAATTTTAAGATACCTCTTATCCTAAAGAAAAGTATAAATACCTAAAACTTAAAAAGTAAATAGTGTCTGTAACCTTGTTTTAAAAGTATAGAACAGAGAAAACAAAATAGTCACGTGGTAACTAATTGAAGCAGACGTTACTTTTCGGAACTCCGCTGTTATAAAATTAGAAACAAAACTACTTTGCAACAATACGCAATCAAAACGTATGGGTGTTTTCATGCAAAAGCATCTCCCTCCCTCCCACATACAACAAAAAACGTTGCGACGTCGTAGTGTCAATAACCCTGACGTTTTGGGGCGAAAAACGTGTTGGTGGTGGTACGTATGTTGTACATTTTTTATTGCTGCATGTGCATATTTACTATGAGGGAGGAGGGAGGAGGTGTTATTGCATAAAAAAGGGCACATCATCATTGTTTTGATAGCGGATTGTTTCATAATAATTTTTACCTAACTTTATAGTCACGTGGTATTAAAAGGCCACATTTTGTCACACCCTAATCATGAATATCATGATTAACAAAAGCTTCAGTCTTGTCTGAGCACCCATGCAGATTCGGGAGCAAATAGTCATAAGTAAAAATGACTATTACGGCTTTCCATCGTACAAAAAAAAGTGCAGAATAGGATAAAGTTTATGTATCTACGAGCATCAACCTTAAGAAGCCCACAACTGGACAGTTGGTTATAAGTTTTCTATTATTGTGTTACGGTGAAAAGATATGGTTGTCGCGACACCGCATACGACCTCAGACAATACTCTCGCTTGAAGATGGCTGCACATGTCAACAAAACAAAGATCCGTTAACACCCCGTGACATATTCTCCTGATACAAGATTTTACACAAAAATGGCGGAGACCCTCACCCCTCCTTATCCGAGGTGATCTTCTTCATGAACTCCTGCACCTCGGGCTTGGAGCTGTGGTCGCCGAAGTACCGCTGGAAGTCCTCGATGGTCTTGTGGTGAGTGAGCACGTTGCCGGTCCCGCCGGCGATCTGCTGCATGTAGTTGCGCGCGCGCATGATTACCTCCGATATTTGCAGCTGGGAAATAAAAAAAATACATTTTCAGTAGGGGTAAACTGTAAAAAAATGTTGTGTTCAGATGCCTATCAACAGAAAAGTATAATGATATTATTTACTACTAGGTATACATAGGTATGTTATGCATAGGGTACACTACATAGGGACTAGAAATGCGTCGATACCTTCAAAAAACTGAATTGATTTTTATGTAGCTTAGACAATAGTCTATATTACCTTGAGTTAGAAGTTGGAATATACCGGACTTTAAATAAAAAGAATCATCTCAATGTTACTGAAAGTGGACAGTACTTAATACAAACACACACTCACGAGATTAAGCACACGTGCTCGGAAGTTCAAATAGATCGCCATAATCAAATATAATCCAATTCCAACATAAGGTTTTGGCGGGAAGTCGAAAAAGACATATTGTGCTCTTGTTTCATTTTCATTTTCTTGTTGTATTTTTGAGTTATATCGGATAAAGTTGATGGCATTTTGTTTGATATAGGTTAATTACAGTGCACGAGTGTTTGTAAAATAGAATAACAGTGCTAAAATATGTTTTTTCTGCTTGCCTCCAAAATTCCATCGGACACGTTCTAGTAAAGTAGCCGTCGCTTTACTTGAATGTTGGACTGACTAGACTGACTGATTACTGACGACTTACTTACCGACTTTTGTTATTAATTCGTCCAGTTTCATTGAAACTGGCAAAAAATTGATGCAAAAACTATACTTGACGCTAGCAGTATGCACAGAGTTTGCAATGCCATAATTGAAAAAAAATCCAACATACGAGTACATACGTACAATTATACACACGTAAAAAAAATTTTCAAAAAAAATACAATTTATTTTTTGACCTTTGACCTAAACCTGCCTAATTTTCGTCCTAAGAATCACAACAACACAAACATGAATAACTTACCAGCAACTGTGGTCGTCCGAGAGCAGTTAACTTAACAGCCATTAAACCGGTACTTTTGGTGATACCTGAAGTAATACAAATAAATATATGAGTAGATACTAGATATAGTCATACATCTCAGTTTACGTTGATGATCTTAACCATAATACTGTTAGAATTGAATTTATATGAGCGAGACTACTACACCACAGGATCTGCAAAGTATTCAAAGGATTTTTTGTGTAACTAAAACAGCTATTGACAAAACATACCGTATATTCTATACTATCTATACTAATATTGTATTTTTGTATGTTTGTAATGAATAAACTCAAAAACTACTGTTCCGATTTCAAAAATTATTTCACCATTAAAAAGCTATGTACATTCACCCTGAGTAACATAAGCTACTTTTTACCGCGAGATGAAGCATTTATACGTGAAAACGGCTAATAGGGTCAACACGGTTGAGGCAACTGGCTAAACGCCTATGATTTTAATATAGCAATGAAGCCTGGAATACTGTGGGGCTATGAGTGTGAAGTGGGTTATTTTTAGGGTTCCGTAGACAAATGGCAAAAAACAGAACCCTTATGGATTCGTGATGTCTGTCTGTCCGTCCGTATGTCACAGCAACTTTTTTCCGAAACTATAAGAACTATACTGTTGAAACTCAGTACGTAGATGTATTCTGTGAACCACATTAAGATTTGCACACAAAAATAGAAAAAAAAAACAATAAATTTTGAGGGTTCCCCATACTTAGAACTGAAATTTAAAAAAAAATTTTTTCATCAAACCCTATGGGGTATTTATGGATAGGTCTTCAAAAATGATATTGAGGTTTCTAATATCATTTTTTTCTAAACTGAATAGTTTGCGCGAGAGACTCTTTCAAAGTGGTAAAATGTGTGTCCCCCCCTGTAACTTCTAAAATAAGAGAATGATAAAACTAAAAAAAATATATGATGTACATTACGATGCAAACTTCGTAAGTAGTTTTTTTTAATACGTCATAAATCGTAAACCACAATTTACCTTTCATTCAATCTTTATTTTTCATTCAATGATTTCTATGAATAATCAAAGGCAATGATGTATATCTGTTGCCGCTATTGTCATACAAATACTAAAAATAGAATAAAATAAATATTTAAGGGGGGTCCCATACAATAAACGTGATTTTTTTATAGATAATGGCACGGAACCCTTCGTGCGTGAGCCCGACTCGCACTTGGCCGGTTTTTTTATTTTTATTTTTTTAAATCCCGACCTAATTAATAGAGACAGGTGCTCAGTAAATTTAAACGGATCAAAGAGTGAGAGTAATTGGCAAACAGTCTTATCTCTAGACGAACATAATTATCCGTCACACGAGTTGCACGTCGTGTGTACCTCTAGACTCATTTGTCACACACGCCATTGTTCAGGAGGCTTAACTGTTGTATTATTAGCATATAACTTCGATATTAAGCTATTTATAACATAAACTTTAAAATGTCATATTGACTTATGACAGTCATGACTGATTGACGGATCAGTCCCCGTAGCAGCAATGTTGCATTTAGCCGATGGGCTGGGTCACTCTGCTACTTTGGAGACTGATCATCGCCTCATGCAAGTTTTCCACAAGTTTCCACCAAACACTATAGAATTGCTGCATAATTAAAACGGGTTACAGTTGCGGTACTTCTCCGATTGAACCAATCAAGCTCTCCTACAAAATATACTTAGGTAGTAAAACAGATTACGAATTATACCTTTGTGTGATTTCATACTGTTTAAGAAATCCTAGTCTAAACCTTTGAGTATGAAGCATCTCTTTTTTTAACCCTTCCTCTCTGAAGTGAGAGGAATGGAAAGTATAGTCCACCACGTTGACTAAATGCTTGGTTGGATTGGTGGACGTTTTTTGCAACCTACCGGCAACAGCGTCAATGCTTTTCAAGAAGGCCTCCATGTTCTTCTCGCAGGCGGCCTCGTTCAGGTAGAAGTACGTGCGGGCGCTGGTGACCTTGTACCGACGGTCCGCGAATCTTTGCTCCACGTGGTACTGCTTCAGCTGGCCCTCCTCTTGCGCGTCGCCGCATTGGGAGATTGAGGCGCTGCAAGGAGAAAGAATCTTTAAAGATGAGGTGTTAAGGTTGGTTTTTGAATGATGATACGGAAGTTGTGTGCAAAAGAATTCGTCGCATTGAGAGATTGAAACGCTGCAAGGAAACAGAGACTTTTAAGATGACGTAGTAAGGTTGGATTTTGAATGAGGATCAAATTGTGATGGGATAGGGTAAAACTAATTTAAATTTTTGGTGTAAGGTATATTTTCCAAAGCTTATTGATGTTGTTGAGTAGGTAGTTTTTGTGTAATATATCTAAGAGCCTAAAGCCGAAAACTTTTGAGTGTGTGTTGCCAGTGTTGACTCGCTCTGGGATGCGCTCTTCTCCACAAGCCCAAAGTCGCTCAGCGAGAGATGTAGAGATGCTTGATAATTTTCTATAAGACAGACTCAGGTATGATGGCCTCCTAAGGGACCGACGTCCATCACAGTTCTAAGAGTAGGAACCTATAGTACTTGAAAGCTAAAGTGGTAATGGGCAGATAGATTATGAGACCGACCAATAGCCCGTTGGGAAGAAAGGTCCATCAGCGTCCAAGGGCCGCCCTTCATCCAGATGGGGTGAACTTAAAGAGAGCGGGAAGCGGTTGGATTCCAAACGTCCTACGTCAGATACAGTGGCGAATGCTAGCCTAGGAGAGGCCAGCGTCCATCAAGGGACGTGTAACGGTCAAGATTAGACTACACCGACTAGGTCTTCCTGTAACGATCTAACTATAATGATATTAGTAGGCATAAGCCTACTGTGGTTTTGAACTATAAAATAAGGTTAACACATAATACGAACAAAACAAGACATTGAATGAATTTTACAAAGTAGGTAAGTACATACAGAAGAAACTGATCTTCAAAAATAGGTCACGACGAGAAGACAACCAAAAAATTAAATTCAGGGTAATTAGACAATTGCATTCTTAAATTTGGAACACGTAGCCTTGGAAACGTTATTTTCAGCCAACGTCGATATATTTAAAGAAAAGTGAGAAGATACTAGAAATCTAGGTCGTTAAATATTTATGTAGATTTATACAAATTTCAGTAAGTGAGTGACAGGTTAAAATTTGAAGTGACTGTATAATCTGTGTTTTAGAAACCACTATTTTCCTTAGTTGTTCCGATAATTGCCACTGCTGAATTTCTTATTGTTTCACAAATCCGTGTCATAACTGATGATTACGAGGGTACAGATACTATAGGAATGACAGAATTGGCGCAAACTGAGGAGAGTTAGGTAGGCCTGTATAAACAGAAGGCTTCAAGAGCCGTAAGGGCTTCCAATGGATTACATGGAAACTAATAATTATTTAAGTATAAATTCAATACCTACGTGTAAAAGTATGAGATATTAACTATCCGTCAGTTATTCTATTTTAAATATAACGGAAGTTAAAAAGGCTGCCAAACCTCGTTAAGCATTTACAAATCTACAAAAATAAACTATTGTCATCTGTTAATTTACGAATGTTTATTTTTCGCGGCAAAATATCAATGTTCGTCTTTATGACGATTATGGAACTCGTCACTAAGAAATCACTAATCTACGTCACTGTGATAAATTTATCTCGTAACTAATATTAGAATCGATTCAAGCCACGCAGAAAATATATTGCTACTTGCGTAGTAGATGAATTGATAAGATATAGTGAGTATTTACTATAGGATGTTATGACGAGTTAAGTGTTTGTTTGCAGAGGGCGCTACTAGGTTTCAATCTTGCACATACAACGTTAAAAATGGTTATCCATACTAAAGCTATATTTTCTAAATAAATCAACAATTTACTACATAAAGAATTGTACATAAAAAATTGTAAGAACCTAGGTATTGAATTTTATGCTTTAATTTTTTTCAGAAAACTAACTAGGTAGTTGAGTACGCAAAATATCTAACTAGAAAGGAAGATAATTACATTACCTAATTATTAATTTAAAATAATATGAGATATCTACCTCTAATGGAATGTGAAAATTAAATCAAAAATAATAATAATATGTTGATCGCTACTAAAAAAGAACAAAAATAATAAAACCCAGCAAAAGCCAATTCTTGTAAGTTTCTCGGACCGCTTTTTAGTAATTCGGCCAATCGCATGCTTGTCACACTGCTTCTGAAATAAGTCAGAAATTGTGTGTTTATCTGTTGGATTGCAATTTTTTTAATGATAGTGTAGGGTCACACTATTAGGCAGGCACGCTATTAGTCAATGGAACAGTGTCTCTCATTCTTGAGAAGGCAGGTGGTATTTCTAGAGTAATTTTAAAATAATTAGAAATAAATATAAAAATACGATTGTTACAATGGCGATTTTATAAATGTTAAGTACAGTCTACGTCTCTTATTATATTATTTTCTTTCTTAACATTTTGATGATAAATCTACCATATTCTTACGTTACATTAATACTCACAATACGGTAGGTATTACCTACCTACCTACCTACCTACCTACCTACCTACCTACCTAATAGGTACTTTTATTAAGTACTATAATAATGGCATTTATACATACCATAATTATTATTAGGGATTTTCTATTCATTGTTAATCCCTACTTATAACAAAATAGATTAGTATTGTAAACGGCGTGTAGTTTTGAGAGTTCTTGGGTATTCAAAAGCCATCCATCAACAACTGAAGGTTAGGGAAAATTTGCACAAACACAAAAGAATTGACGACTCCGAGAGCCAAACACAAAGCGGTCTAAATCACGACACCATTCTGTAAAATGTTACCGTTGGCATCTCCTAAACAATGGGAAAATTGCTCCAATGCCACAATGATAGCATACCATCTGTCTCTCTCACACATTCGATAGCAAATCTAGCTATATCGTTCATGTAAGCACGCAAACTGTTCGATATTGTAAGACAAAATATGTAATGCGTAATCCATTTTGTTTCATGTGACCTTGGTATACTAATCTGCATAAATCCTATAAGCTACCAGCTATCTATAAAGATCAAAATTAGGTACTTTCTGTGATTTTCAATTCTCTATTATCTTTTGAAGTGAAAACTGCACAACAACGCCGCTAAAGCGTTGTGCACTTTTTTTGGGACGGGTAAAAAATGTTAAACTCGCGTCAAGACACGTGGCCTGATCGAATATTCGTAAGACAGAGGGGTGACAGCTGATGGCTCGACTGTCTCTCGATTGTAAAATTCATTTATATCGACATGACATTGAACAAAGTGCATCTATTAATGAAAAAAGTGACGAAGAAATAGTGAAAGAAAATGAGTAGGTAGGTAAGTACTTTATAAAAATACTAGATGAAAACCTACTGAAAATACCAGGTGAAAAATAATACTGATAATAAATACTATTCGTGCGAAATTATTCTCTAACCATTCCAAAATATCAAAAATGCACAACGTTAATGTTCAAGTTTTCACTTCTGCCGGCACTATCGGAGTGCAACCCGGTTTTTTTTAATACTCGTTTGTTTTTGACCAGGATTCAGGGCATGAGGCACAGAAGCATTGATTGAAAAACGTGTTTCGAATATTTTGGAAACCGCTTTGCTTTTCTTGGTTTTACTTTGGACGGATAGATATTTAATGAAAACTTTTCAAAGTATTATGGACCATTTATAATAAGAAATTTTCCTATGCTATACCAAAGGCAAAGTTGCAAGAGAAATAAACAAGGCAGTACAGTTGTAATGTAAGCTGTAAGAAAATAATTTGAAAGAAATAATAATCATGACAAACAATTACAAAGCACAGATAAATAAAAATCCATGTTAAATGAATCAAGAGAACTAGGAGGGGGAACAAGGGAGAGAACAAGCAGAGGGGCGGATTTGGGGAGAGAGAGAGACGAACTGCAACAGCAGTAAAGGAATTTTGGATAAAGATAAAGAATAAGGAACACCAAATCAACAAACACAAATTTCATGTCAAATCCTCGGTACCCTCTTAAGAGACGATTATCTATTTACAATTCAAAGGTGGTGAGCAGAATGCACTTTGCTTAGAGCATAGCATGGATGGCGTTAGTCGATAACAAGCGGAACTGGACTATTTAAAACTTATTTAGTGCCAGAACATGTAAAGTTGCAACAGACCTTACAGATATTTTAATATGGATTTAAACGACCCAGGTAGCGCACGGTAAAACAAAAAGAAATTAAGTGCTTAGAATTAAAATGCCTTACAAAGCATGGAAGTACGCTCATATAACTTTAATGATTTTTTCCCACTTACGTTTGAGTAATGCGAAAACAAAAATGCAGACGATTCAAAGTAAACTATAAATCTAATGATAGTAGACAACTAAATAAATTACAACAATAATTTACTTTCATGAATATCTTAAGTCCGTGAAATTGGTAATACTACTATGTTATTTATACATTATATGTTGTAAAATAACCTAAAAGCGAAAAGATCAAACTAGCAAATTCCACTCGTCGTATTTTTTTTTCCAAATAATGAAACGAAATCAAAAATTTTAAAAATGTAATATAACGCAGAATGAATGAATTGTGAATTTTTTACTAATTTGTATTATATCTATACCAATATTATAAATGCGAATGTTTGGATGTGTGTTTGGAAGTTTGGATGGATGTTTGTTGCTCCAATACGCAACAACGACTGAACGGATTGGGATGAAATTTGGCAAAAAGATAGATTATAGTCTGGCATTTTTTTTATAAAAATGGAACTGTTCTCGTGGGATCGATTAGTATATCATAAACTCAAATCAGCCGAGCGAAGCCAGGCCAGATCACTGGTGATTACAGAAATACATGATTGTAATATCAGTATGTTATACATATGTTATAGATGCATTCTTTCAGAGTCATGACTAGTCACAACTGAAGAACGAAAGTTCGAGTAAACTTTTCGAAATATGTACGGGACTTGTTTTGGTTAACGCCATCTATATTTTATTGAAGTAAACTGCCATTTCTCATAAAAATGCGCCGAAAAGACACAAAACAACAAACTATAAATCCAAAGCAGACATTAGAACATGTCACACGCCTCATAAATTTAATGAACATGTTACGTATGTTCATAAATTTTCTGTGTTACTGCTGTGACTAATAATGCTTTAATGATACAAACGATCGCGGCAACCCGATTGTTAGAATTTTCAACGGAACTTTCTTTATTTTGATTTCATACAAAAAGTTTACAAGTTACTTATAGAAAAAATACATACTACATTACCTACAAAAACTACCTACACTCAAATAGATATGTTTTGGCCAGGCCATCGAGACAAGAAAATACTCAATATTTTATCAGCTGTATATGTATAAATAACACATTAACAATGTCAGAACCGCATCGCTCCGTGCAAGGGAACATTTATTTTTATGTATTAAAGTTTTTGTAGTTTTGAAGCGCGCATGGCCCGGCGGTTAGCGTAGAACGCTAACGATCTATGCAACTAAGCAAAACGGGCGCGGTCCGGTGTGAGATGGGTGACCGCTAGTGGCAATTGCGCGTTTCCGTGCTTCGGAGGGCACGTTAAGCCGTCGGTCCCGGTTGTTGTCGATGGATAACAGTCGTTAAACCTTGTCAGAGGCCTTATGGGCGGTTTGAAAACATCCGACAGCGGGTTGGCCACTAATCCGCATCTCCACCAACCCGCATTGGAGCAGCGTGGTGGAGTAAGCTCCAGGCCTCCCCAATAATGGGGAGAGACCCGTGCCCAACAGTGGGACGCAAAAAGGGTTGCAGCCAAAGTTTTTGTATCAGATTTACCTCTATTAAGCGCGATAAAAACTACAACATACTTGATTACATGTAGCTTCATTTTAATTCGCAACAGGTAGGTCATTATGGTTAAGAATGAATGGAGTCTCATAATAAATGCATGGCGAGAAATGTTTCACGAATTATACAATTCGTTTAACAAAATGGCCATAGCCATGGCCACCATTTGTGGCCCATCTCGAAATGTTCAACTAATTGTATAATAATAATAATTTGCAAGCTAATTTTACCAATATATTTTAGTGCAAACAAACACAAAAAAATTATACTTAAAATGGGAAAAGGGGTGGAATAGCTGCCCGCGAGAATGACCACTAGGTAGATACTCCATTGTGCCTGTAGACTCATCGAAAACGATTTCCACCACCCGCAGTGTGCCTAGAATGTTGTTGGTGCTGTCGTTCAGTAGCGACACTAGCGAAGCACATTTCTATTATGCTTTCTAACGATGCCATGAAAACCATCGATTCGAGCCTTAGCGAACATCTCTACAGAAGCGCGTGTTGAATAGTCCATTTTTTTATAAATAAACCGTACAAAAAGGCAGACGGGCCGCGTGGTGTTAAGCGATCACCGTCGCCTATGGACACTGTCAAACCCAGGGGAACCACCCGAGCTTTGCCGGCTTTCCATTTATTGGGGAAGGCTATATTATATAACATCATGTTAGTTATAACATACCAAATTCCACGCGGATGAAGTCGCGGGCGGCCGCTAGTCATAGCATGATATTATATAGCCTAAAGCCTTCCTCGATAAATGGACTATCCAACACAAAAATAATTTATCAATTCCAACCAGTAGTTCCTGAGATTAGCGCGTTCAAACAAACAAACTCTTCAGCTTTATATATTAGTACAGAGTACAGATAACTTAAAAATACACCAAGTTAATGAATATAAAACAATAGTACAGCATGCTTCTCTGATTGAACTTCCCGCCAAAACACCGACGGAGTTCTTTACAGACAAATTTGGAACAAGAAATCATCACTTAGTATTTTTTTAAATAATTAAGATGATCGTACCTAACTTCGCGCTTTTCGGCCTCCTCCTGCGAGAGGTCCTCTTCAACGGAGTAGTCAAGGATGGACTTGACACCGAATGAACGCAACCTGAAAGCAAATATAAAAAAGTGATTAGGTAGTGGAATTAGGTACACATTTTTTAGAATAATTTAATTTGTAGCATCTTTCTGATGAAATAGCTTCAATCGAAGAATCCAATTCATCCATTTTCAATATTATCAATAAACTAGAAATCTTTGATAAAAAAGGTTTTATGTCTACAGAAGACAAAAATTAATAAATTTTGCAGCACTATAACACAATATTTATATGTTAAGGGTCAACAAGTTTTCATTTTATTTCATGTCATCACCAATCTAAAATTCAATCGCGAAGTGGTAAATCATGTAGATTGGATTAAAGAAGTATCACCACTGCAGGTAGCGTTGCCAGGCGTCCGGATAAAGACGGACATAGGTAGACTTTTTTATTGCGTGTCCAGCCAAAAAAACGGTGTCCGGCTTGTCCGGCTTTTGTTAGGCTTTTTACATTTCGCAAACGAGCGATTGCCGAGCATAGTCGAGCGCAGGCGAGTCGACTGGCGGTCGCTCCAACAGCAGTAGGCCGCTGTTCCGCAGTTATTTGTCGTACCTATTAGGTAATACTGAGACACGAAGCGAGGTAGACCTATTTTACACCTTTTTTATTTGATTCATAGTTTTACCGTTTCTTATAACAATGGAACATAAAATCGACTACAACTATATATTCGGAGTCGGACTATTCCTATCCTATAAATATCGACCCGTGTTCCCGACCTGTCAATGACGGTAACGAGCGAGGGTGACAACAATCAACTAATAGTACGGACATTTCCCAAAAATAACAAGCTTTTTGTCACGCTCGTCTCTGCGCCGGCCTTGAGCCAAATCCAAGAATTCCTGCCACCTAGTCGTTGCCTCGAAATGCCAGCAAAAAACTGGCTTCCAATAATATGCATACGTTTTTACTAATAACAGCTAGTACCATACCATCTTCCGTGGTTCTCTTAGAATAAATACGTATAGAATGAGTGTCTTCATACAAGCGCGCTGTCAAAATTGAAGCACTAAATAAATTCCTACAGCTGTCACATCTGACAAACAAAATATTTTTATTTTGACCAAATTGACAATAAAATACTACAAAATATTGAAAACACTGTGAAAAGTTACTTGATTAGACTTCTTTTGTTTTAAAAAAGTGTTGTGATAAAATTTAACCCGGCGTTTGGTGCCATTAATGGCAACAATCCACATGCTTCAATTTGGGCGCGCCAACTTGGTTTCTATAATGTAATTGTGGTTATTCTAAGGTGGTCTAGTCTAGTCTAGCCTTTAAAATAACTACTATGATGATAATTTTTTACTAAGATTGTAGTTTCCATCTTTTAATTGTTAGGATTTTCAATGTGTAGCCTTTATTCTGAATCATATATTTCATTCTTTAAGTTTAGGATATCACGAAAGCTATGGTAAGTTTTAATCTTCATTCCTAATTTATTTATGTTACTCGTAAAATATTTGGTTATAAGTACGCCACTAAAAGTGAACATATATATAGGTCATCTATCCATCAGCATCAACGGCCAAGCCTCACTAGATTTAGAGCAGAGATTCAGCATTGAAGCATACGCAAATCACTGATCGCCGATTCTAAAAGTAGCCAGTGTGGTCTGACCGTATAATGTCTACGCTGGACATGAGTGTGCCCTTACGTTCGGAGCCCTGAATTGAGCCCCTGTAGCTTCGGGATTAAGAATAGAGCTACGGTATCCCCTGACTGATCGTAAGAGGCGACTAAAAGGGGGCTTCCGGGGCTGCGGGCGGTGAGAGTGGGAGCTCGACCCGTCCAGCCAGCAGCCCCGGGAACGACGGCGGTGTATGCGTGGCCACATGCCGCCCCGTAAGCATCAGAAGGTGCAGGAGATCACATCTGCTCTCCCAAAGATGGGCCCGTTCCAGGGCGTCGCGTATGGAGGACACTGGTGCGTTCCATGGGAGATCCCGGAGTCCTCCCCGGGTTTTAGTGAGGTTCAAATCCCACATAACCCGGTGTCCTCTCCCAAGGTGCTGGGTACCTTTTGAAGGTTTCCCCCCGATACCAAAAAAAAAAGGAGCCCTGAGTGTAATAGTATATTGTAAGCGCGCAAACGTTACTACTGCATCGGAGTTAAAATTTGACAAATATATAGATCTTAACCTGAAAGGAATAAGGTCGATAATTAAATTCTTACGCGTTTGTAACGTTTTCGTGGGTCTGGTCAGTCCATGGCGCAGGACCGAACTTTGTAAGATTTTATATTATTTTATTTTTATATTAATGTAAAGGCAAACAAAAGTATCAATTGACATATAAATAAATTATTACCGCAAATGAGATGTTTCAATCTTGGCTAGGTATTGTACACCATCTCAATAATTCGAGAAAAAACTCAAGACTCCGAAAAAAATATTTAAAATTTGTTAAAACATGTACTTTTTCGGTACAAAACCAATTTAAATCAACTATTTTTAACAAATTTCAATATGGCAGTACAACTGATTTCACTGTTAACTGTTTGTCACAGATTAATAATTTCAATTGTCAAAATGACATATTACCGCCATTATGTTTTTCTAGTATATTGTGTTGCAATTCTGACTTGAAATTATTGTTTTGTACCAAAAATCCCAGTCGTTGATTACAAAATGCTTAACAAAAAACAGCTCTATACTATATTTGCAATTTATTAATATGGTGTACAAATACCTGGCCAAAGGTCCATACATTTTGAAACATCTCCTTTTGTTTTTGGAAATCGAAAAGGCGTGATGTGGCATTTTACGTGCCATTGCTGATGTTACCGTCAAGTATTAAACAGATTTCCTTTTAATGTTTTTCTTTACCGTCATTGCAAGCATTCTTTAGTTATTGACATATTAGGTAACTAGTGAGAAAAAAATTGGAGGTGCGCGCGCTGAGATCGCATGAGCGCGCAGCCACAACGGTATTGATCGTAGGATATAAGGTATCGCAAATATTAAATACGCTGAAAATTGGACTAAGTTATGAGATTCTTCATCAAGTTTTTTTTTTTAATATAAGAAGCCCGAAGAAGCAGTTAATTACTGAAAAAAGTAAAAGGTATGCTATATTTTTAATCAATTTTTATCGAAAAATGTGACCATTAAAAAATATTCGGATTTCTCCAAAATTCCTTTGAGGTTTTGAATTGAACAAATGGATCACGTTCTTTCTTTAATGTAAATGTGAAATGATGTATAAGGAAAAAGGATACAATCCATACTATAATATTATAAATTCGAAAGTAACTCTAAAAGTAACTCTGTCTGTCTATCTGTCTCATACGCTTTCCCGCGTAAACTACTGAATCAATTTTAATTAAATTTGGAATACAGATAGAGAGGACCTTGGGAAAGGACATAGGGTGGTTTCTATCATACGGGAACCACCTTTAAAACGAGTGCACGCGGGCGAAACCGCTGGCGGAAGGCTAGTATACAATAATATTAAGCAACGGTTTCCAATAGCACAACATCATCAATTCATCACTTAGTATATGATATAATTTCAATATTTTTTCCATTCTATTCCAGTAAGAGTAACCTAATTAGGTAAACGGTACTGTATATCGCACTTTGCTGTAGGTAACTTAATAAACGATAAATAAATACTTTCTTCAAAATAATTTTATTGCAACTCATAATTGCATATTATTATAATATCACTAGTGGACCCCGCAGACGTTGTCCTGCCTTAAAAGTAATAAAAGAGGATTTGTTTTCTTATTATCTTAAAGAGACTTCATGTTACTATCAAACAAAAATATAAAACAAATAATGACATACGAACTGTCCTGTTATTCTGAATGTGTCAAAGTTTAGAACGGCACGGCACGAAATACAAACGTTTGACAGATAGGAACAATTTATAAGGGAAAACTACTTATAAATAAAAATAAAAAAAAACATTTCCAGTGGCCCAAATTGTGAATCTAAACCATCCTCGAATCCATTTGAATACACACAAAAAAATTCATTAAAATCTGTCCAGCCGTTAAGGAGGAGTTCAGTGACATACACACTCACAGAAGCTAGCGGCATACAAACGAATGGAGATTTTCTCGTGCGGACGTTATCACGTAAACATCTCGATCGTAAACCTACTTTACAAACAATTTGCCGTTTTTTTTATTATTTGAATGGAGTGGCGGACAAGCATGCAGGCCACGTGGTGTTAAGTGGTCGCTGCAGACCATGGACATCTACATACAACCTCAAGCAAGCATAGGTAAGTCTTATCTAAGGTCGTATGCAGTTGCGCTGCTACTGCACTTTTCCACCGAAACACAATGGAGTTGGTTCACGACAGAAGTGGGTGCAGCGGTGGTACTTCCCCGGGCGAACCATAATAGTTCTACCACCTACAAAAATCTCGATCCTGCTTCTTCGATTCAGGTTAGTGGAGATGCGGGATGGTGGCCTATTATTTGACGTATTATTTTGTTAAAAAACTTATTACTCGTTAACAGTAGCCCAAGATGAAACCCAACAGATCTCCACCAGCTCCTTTTTGGAACAGCAGTGGTGGATTACTTCTAAATTATAACTGTAAGTAGAGACTTGTTCCCATCTGTAGGACGCAAGAAAGTATTGCAACCAATTTAAGATGTGAACCTACCTTTTTTTTTTTTGGTGTCGGGGGGGAAACCTTCAAAAGGTACCCGGCACCTAGGGAGAGGATACCGGGTAATGTGGGATTTGACCGCACTAAAACCCCCTCGGTGGCCTGCCTCTGCGCTTGGGGAGGACTCCGGGATCTCCTAAGGAACGCACCGGTGTTCTCCACGCGTGGAGCCCAGAATGGGCCCATCTTCGGAGGTTAGATGTGCTCTCCTGCACCTTCCGATGCTTACGGCGGCATGCGGCCACACGCACACCGCCGTCCTTCCCGGGGCTGCTGGCTGGACGGATCGAGCTCCGACTCTCCCCGTCCGCAACCCCGGAAGTCCCCTTTTAGTCGCCTCTTACGATCAGGCAGGGGATACCGTAATGTGAACCTACCTATAGGACATTTTTACTTGTTAACCTCTGATAGGACATTTTTACTTGTTAACCTCTGAAAAAAAATCTAAAATATAAAATTGCACCCACCTCTCAATAGTAGGCCGGATCTTATTCTGGTCCTCACCAGCGACGAACTGACCGTAGAAGGTCGCCTTCATTATAGCCTCGAACAGTCGCTGGCCGACCACTTGACGAAGCCTCTTCATCAGCTGAAACAAAAGATACGCTCGTTACTGAAAGGCACAATAGACTCGAGGAGCTAACGAGAGCGGCCTCAAAATAATGACAAAGAGAATCTTTTGAAGATTTTGAAATTATTTATTTATTTATTTATTTTACTTACATTATAGCTTGTACAAACCTTACAGACAGTTATTATCTAATTCGTTTGTCAAGCGTTTCAAGATATTCTCCTGCCGTCCTGCGGAGTACGGCGCTTGGTGTACAGAATATATCTACCGCTGGGTTCCAAGCCACTAAGCCGTTGATTAGTGTCATTGCTTTAATTAAAGGTGCCTCCTTTACTAACAGGAGCCTACACCTGGGTGTAGCAAACAGTTTGCGTCGTCGCGACCATACGTAGCCATCTGGGACATTCAGTGTTATCAGTTCAAGTACTGAAGGGTTATGTAGATTTATATTTCTTTAGTCCCGAGGTTTTAAAATACAACAACGATGTTGTAATGGTAACTTCTGTAATATTAGAGATCCAATGATGATATTACAAAGTAGTAACTTATTATATATATTTTTAATCTGTGTTATGCAAGAATCATTTCAGGCATTCAATAATACATAAGCTTCAAATCTTTACTCATGTAAATGTAACAGACTAAAAAAACATAATGTAAATAAACTCAAAAGATAGGATCTTAGTTGGCTACCATTCTTCTTAGGATTGTAGTGTATGCACACTCACTTTATAAGTATATTCACACTCACAATAGTATCTTGTGAGTGTGAATATACTATATACACGGCACAACACTTGGACTACCCTCTTCTTAAACATAAACCGTGTTGTGCGAACCAGCGCAAGAGTCAGCGCAATCGCTGCATAGTGCTAACCCTTCAAGGATTAACATTCAAATTAAAAATAACCAATCATCAAGTAAAAATAATAACAATTATTTCTTCTGCGTAGTCAGTCAAACTAGTTAGTCTCTATTTAACAAAATTATTACAAAAATCATGTTATTAATTGCAGCATAATATTAATTGTTTGCCTACGTGTAAAAATAGTATAAACTATAAATTAATACTTCAAAGATATTCATTATTTCTATCAGCTGTCATAGTAGGGGACCCCAGGAGGGGATTTTCGGATTTACTCGAGCGCGTCAGATTAAGATATGGGGTACACCTTGCATCCTGTTGAGTACTGCCACGATTAAAACACCTTCTATATAGGCACAGTATTTATTAATTTTTTTATCTTACTTCCGGATGTCAAAATGGTCAGATTAAAATACCCCGTTGCCGTTGAACCATGACTTTTTAAATAATAAACATTCGAACTCTTCAAAGATTGCCAAAATGCTGTTTTTGAAGTGAAAACTTCTTTAGCGGCGTTATGCACTTTTTTTTGGGATGGGTAAAAAATGTTAAACTCGCGTCAACTACACGTGGCCTGATTGAAAATTCGTAAGACGGAGGGGTGACAGCTGATGACGGCTCGACTATCTATACACGTAAATTTCGTTTATATCAAGTATTTAAAATTTTATTTTATTTATTTTATTCTTCTTACCCCCAACCTATAAAATGCACAAGGTCCTGATGACGATGACGCTGGAGTAAATCCACAATTAGCCTCGTGGAGTGGGCGCCTCTACTATCAGCACCGCGCGAATGTTGCGTCATAAGTGGTTATAGGTACCTATTTACTATTTATTATATTTATACTATGTCACGTAATTTGTTACGCGCTAAATTGAATCGTCGGAAGCATTCATTGAATTAGATTTACAAACAGATTACTCTCCTACATTCTTTATTATCTAGTTGATTGAAATGTTTTTTTATGATTGAATGAAAATTGTTGTTGTTGAGATGTAGATGAAATCTATTAAAGCGTATGTAACAGGTAGGTTGGATGGCTCTAACACTTTATACGAGGGTTGACTTATTATATACAATTACACATTCAATTATTATTATAACTCTCACAATACTTTCACACAGCATTCAGGCCTCAGCAGGCGCGGTCGCAGCCTTCAATTTTTGGGGGGGGGTCGCCAAGAAATTTGGGGGAAGAGGTGTCCCAAATTGGCTTGTTTCGCCTTCCATCTACACATGACTGATGGATTTGGGGGGGGGCATGTCCCCTGTGACCCCATCCCCTGGGACCGCCACTGGGCCTCAGATAAACTGTAAATAAATTACCGTCATTGAAGGTGTTAAGTAACAAACTGATAGCAATTAATCCAAGCTTTCCAAATCCTGACCTTCCTCAAGAATTGTATCTCGCAGTCAATAATAGACACTCCTTTATATTTTCAATTTTGTGTTTAACCCTTCGAAAAGCCTCCGAAGCAATTTTAAGTTCAAGTCAAAGGAAAACACTGTTAAAACTATTTAGGGTGAATTTTTCAATCCCGGATAAAAATATTCGTCGAATTAACGTTAGCGCTATCAACATTAGTCATATGACATGAAAAGGACAGCCTGACTAATAACTAATAATTATCTGGGGTTTAAAACTCCGCCCTTAACGGTAACACTAATTGCAATTTCAATTAAATTCGCTACCGCGCACTACGAGTAATTATCCAGGCATTAATCTTTTAGCTTGTAACATATTTCAACGTGACGAAAAGTCAAATAAAGCTCGGATAAATGGCACTGCTACTTGCAATTACAATTCAATTAAAATGTAGCTAGTCACCACCGAGCTGCCCAGTCCACAGTAAAATTAGTTAAGCATCAAACTAATAAAATCCTCAATTCATTAACGTTCCAATACTGACGTCCCAGCATCAATAAAAACCGGCCAAGTGCGAGTCGGACTCACGCACGAAGGGTATTCATGATAGTTAAGTCATATAAGTATTTAATTGATATTTATTACTGAAAATAACTTTAAGTGTTTTAATATCCGTTAAAAGCATTTTAACATTTTTCAGGCATTTTACTAACAATTACACAAGGTAAGACATTTTTTTGTATTTCTTTCGGTGACAAGTTGCAGTTTCTTTACAGACTATCCTGGCTGAAAACAATTCACTAGATTGTATTTCTAAATGGATCATCTAATGAAGTCATGTACTCAGATAGCTGATAGACGCTGATCATAATACACCTTGTCAAGCCCTCGTCTCGCCGACACATCGCCGAATCTCCTTGGCGCGTCCTCAGCTCACTCAATGTCAGGAGGACGATTGTATCTATGCGGATGTACGTCAGCTCGTTTGGTGTTTTGGCAACCTTCGTTCTTTTAGGGTTCCTTTGTGATGTTAAATGATAACGGGTATCTCCCCATAGTGGAGGAGCTCATGGAGGTGGTGAAGATTCTGGTTATTAGCTAACCCGCTGTCGGATATTTTCATACCGCCTATAAGACCGATAACTTTATGTGCAATATTATCTTACAAGTCCGATAATTTTATGTTTAACTTACACTTTCGTGAATAAACGAATTAAAAACGGATTCAGAAGGACGAGACTGTTATTATCCGCTAAGCGCACTGGGACTATTTGCTACAATACAACCATGGAAGTCAACTGCAAGACAAAGGCCTCCCTTAATGATTTCCACTCCAGATTTAGATTCAGCGTCTTTTCGGTTTCTTCGATTCGAGGATCTTCCTTCCCCGTCGGTTATCGGACCTCCTAAGTCCTAACAATATGAGCCTATCCATTGCCACTTTAATATAGGTTGGCCATAAGCAACATATAAGTCGGTAATAAAATAAGCAGCTTTTTGTACAGTTTGACAACCCCAAAAAAATTCTGCACTAGACATCGTACATTCCGTAGTCGATTAACACGTCATTCCGTAGTCGATTAACATGTACCAGCTTCATCACATGGTCCGACGTCAATACAACTTACGCACATAACGTGAAATGCACAGCATACTTCTATTTGAGATCTCCAGAGCCAATGTCAAGGCCAGGTGATTCACGAGCCCACGCAAGAACCGGTGCCAGGGTCAAGCAACGCCCTCAGAAACTGAAAGTGTTGTGTAATGTCACGCCATCGACATCGTAAAGATGATTTGATTAGTCGAGTTATTACTGTTTGTCATACAATAAATTAGTGGGCATCAATTAGACAATAACAGGGTTGAAAATAGGAATACTAATTTCTTCGTCGACCTTTACTTAGGACATCTAAGATGAAATAAAAATAATATTAGGTTGGCCACTCTGATAGATGGTAAAATGATGGAATTATGTTCATGAAAAGAGTTTTAGTACTTTAGCATTCATTTTAAAACTTTTTTGGTACCTATGTGAATTTTTCTATTCTTCGGATGAATTCTTTATCAAACTTTTAAATCCATGGATGGTTTAAGAGATTGTGAGCATCGGTAATTTTACCTACAAGATAATTATTTATCTACAAGATAATTTAAGAGGTTTTTAAACATAATCACTCTTTTAATTTTTTTATTCAGCCTAAACCTACATTATATTATTATAATTAATAAAAATGTCACTATCGTCCACTTATATGCTACGTCTATGATTCTGACTTCCTCGAAAATTCCTGTTGACAGAGCCAAAATCGTCACCTCCTACGGATCAGGAGTCATTAGACTCAATGGAATTTAATGACCAAGATTGAGAGATTAATTTCAACGGGAATAGATGCAGCGAAAGCGTTTTATCACCATCGTCATAAGTTATCGTTTCTGGCAAGCCCTGATAATTTGAGAACGGCATGCGACTAATATGAGCGTTCATAGGGTTACCAGAGTTTCACTACTCAATTCATTCAGTATTTTATGTATTTCAGTAACAGACACAAAGCGTGTATTGTAATAACAATGCAACAAACACGATTGTTATGACCAAAATTCCATACATTTTTCAAACAAAAGCGATGTTTCACTTCAAGTCGACCATCCGAGTTTTTTCGATACTAAGTAGGTTCATTAGGTCATTAAGTATGTATGATTCGCATGGTAGAAAAAAAATCTAATCGGTCCAGCAGTTTCGGAGCCTACTCAATGACAAAATGTTGGGAGTTTTTTTTTCGACGTCTGTTTTCTCTCAGCTCAACATCTAGCCCAAACAGGCGATGACCGGGACAAAATGACACTCACTAAGCAAATATTCTGTATTTTTATTATGAAATAAATATTTTTTCTTTCTTTCTTTCTTTCTTTGAGGAACAAACAATCAATTTTTTTTATATCATGAAGTATAGAAAATTATTTTGTTTTCCCGTCAACTGGTGACCCTTGTTTGTTGCACTACAATATATTAGCAAACAGGTGAGAGTGATGTGTCGCTGATATCGTACAATGTCGAGGTTACCTTGCCATTTACACTCTGTGGTATTTTTGATTAATTATGACCGATTGCTATAGTGATAGATTTGTACAATTTTGAGCTCTTTTTGAGCTACTTAAGAATGATCCAGATATCAGCAACTGTGATCCGGGCCGTTCGCTAAGGTGATTTGAATTCGAGAATTTTATTTGAAGTCAGCTGTAATCAACTAATTTTTGGTACCATCACCTCTCGAAATATGTTTATTTTATTATGTATTATATTTATTTATTTTTTATTTGTTTATGTATTTACATATATATATATATATGTATTTATATATTTTATTATATATTTATATATTTGTTATATAAATATTATATGGACGTATATGTATGGAATAAAATATTTTGTGTACTTTATTATATATTTTAGTGTACTTAGACATACGAATAATATTATGTGCATATAATTAGTCTTCAAAATTTTACTTAACATGCTTTGGAATTTTAGAGAAATTTCTATAAGCAATATTTATAAATCACTATCTTTGTTGTTGCTACCTACTAAAAACTCTTACCAACAACCAGGGTTGACTGGTAGAGAATGCCTATCGGCATTAAGTCCGCCCTTTGTACAACATAGTTAAGTTGTGACAATAAAGTGTAAATAAATAAATAATTGAATATATGTTATATATATTTGAATATATTATATGTACTTATCTATCCCACGAGATCAGTAAGTTTTCTGGGATAAAGAGTAGCATTATGTGCTATCCAGATTATAATCCATGTCTGTGCCAAACAACCCGAACCGTTCTTGCGTGATTCACTAACAAACATCCATGCAATCATACATCCATATTTTCGCAGTTAAAACAGGTCACCACAGTTATACAATTATTAATCAATGCGACTACCATACAGGCCTCCGGAGTACCACAGCGCACCAGAGTACCACAACTGCACTCAACCTTATGACGCGAAATCAAACAAGACCTATAAATACGTTTTCTTGGCGTCTGTGGATGCCCGTTCATCAACACGTGGCCCACATCTTCTACTTCGTTTCTTTCATTCTTCATTTTCTGATGTTTTTGTAATAGAGATTTTATTATTTCCTTCAAGGCCAACATTTTCCAGTCTCAGGCCAAATTTGCGTCTGAACTGGTTTTATTTATTATGTTTGCAAACCAGTTTTTGTAGCTGCATCAAGTGTCAAGTTCAATGTTCGTATAGTGCGCCAACGACTACCTATAATATTGCATTATGTTTTTGGCGTTTTAATAGCCTATTAGAAGCTGCCGGTGATCAATCGGCATTATATAATTAATCATTTAAAACTTTTGCTATTCGCGATATTATCGAGCTCCCGATATCGAATGTAGTGAACAACCGCGATAGTCTCAAACAGTATTTATAATATACGTAATGTACGTCATGTGTAGTAACTAGGAAGAGCATTGTGATCTCCCGAGATGGGTTCGTTTGCGGTGCGTGGAGGACAGCGGTGCATTCCACTGGAGAACTCAGAGTCCAAGCGCTCAGACAGGTGACCGAGGAGGTTCAAGTGTGCTAAAAATCTCACATAACCCGGTAGTATCTAAGGTTGCAGATACCTTTTAAAGTTATATCTATATATATATAAGAGATTTCCACCTATATATTGACTCATCACGATATCTCTGGAACTATAAGACCTACCGACTTCAAATTTGGTAGGAATATTCCTTTCGCCGAGTAGAGGTCAGCTAAGAACGGATTTTACGAAATTCCACCCGGAAGGGGGGGTATTTCCACCCATATATTGACTCATCACGATATCTCTGGAACTATAAGACCTACCGACTTCAAATTTGGTAGGAATATTCCTTTCGCCGAGTAGAGGTCAGCTAAGAACGGATTTTACGAAATTCCACCCGGAAGGGGGGGTATTTCCACCCATATATTGACTCATCACGATATCTCTGGAACTATAAGACCTACCGACTTCAAATTTGGTAGGAATATTCCTTTCGCCGAGTAGAGGTCAGCTAAGAACGGATTTTACGAAATTCCACCCGGAAGGGGGGGTATTTCCACCCATATATTGACTCATCACGATATCTCTGGAACTATAAGACCTACCGACTTCAAATTTGGTAGGAATATTCCTTTCGCCGAGTAGAGGTCAGCTAAGAACGGATTTTACGAAATTCCACCCGGAAGGGGGGGTATTTCCACCCATATATTGACTCATCACGATATCTCTGGAACTATAAGACCTACCGACTTCAAATTTGGTAGGAATATTCCTTTCGCCGAGTAGAGGTCAGCTAAGAACGGATTTTACGAAATTCCACCCGGAAGGGGGGGTATTTCCACCCATATATTGACTCATCACGATATCTCTGGAACTATAAGACCTACCGACTTCAAATTTGGTAGGAATATTCCTTTCGCCGAGTAGAGGTCAGCTAAGAACGGATTTTACGAAATTCCACCCGGAAGGGGGGGTTGCGGGGGTGTTAAGTAATGTTTGTATATATGACATCGCAAAATTCAGAAACTATTCGACCGATTATTATGAAAATTGGTATGTACATGTATTTTTTCACGGAGAAGGTTTATATGCTATCCATTATTATTATTATTTAATATTTAAACGCGATACGGAGTTCGCGGGGTCAGCTAGTATTATTATATTATATATTATAAACTAAATCCCAAAAAAGGATACAGGATAGTTGTTATCGCAAAAAAGTGGACTTAAATGGATTGAAATAAGGGATGACAATTTGTATGAAGTGTTATCATCGTCGAAGATAAAAACATGAAACTTTGTATATCTATAGGAAGTTAATAATTGAACTAAAGTTTATTGCGACATTTTTGTTTACATTTCGACCTACATGGAGCAGAAATAGGAGATAAAAATTCCTATGGAATGATAACCGAATTCCACGCGGGTGAAGCCGCGGGCGGAAAACTAGTAAAGCTATAAAAACGTGACACATAAATTCTCAAGTGAGCGAGATTCGGTCGAAAATCTAGTTGTATCCAAACGAATTCAGTTAGCAAGGAATGTTTGAACAATCCTCGTCATAACAACGATTAGGGTGCCGCCACATCGGCTGTTTCAAGTACTTTCAAGTCTTAATTTGCAAGTTATATCGATTCGGTCGGAAAGCTAGACGTAAGTTACTTAACAACTGTTATTGAATAATCCTCGTCATGACAACGATTACAGCGCTGTAATATTGGGTCTTTCAAGTCTGTTAACACTGAATCGTTTGTTACTTTCCACTTTTGCACGCTATGGAACTGCGAGCGAAGTTTCATATATTTTTTAAACAATATTTAATACAGAACAATTGATTCTATGTAAGTGTACATGTAGTAATCAATATTTCACTTGGAAATAATTCGCTTGATACTACCTTCTGAAATATTTTTGTAAATGTATTTATTTATCTCGTGGACCTCGTGGTCTGCATGTGTGTGCTACTATTTAACTACAAAAACCATTAAAAAAATCCATAGTCTAACATCGTCATTTTCATAAGCAAATCTAACTAATTTGTATTATTTTTAAAACCTGATTTTTGAATATGCCTAATGCCGCACAAACCCAGATGGTTGTTTTGGCATGGTACTCGCAGATACCACATTCTGTGTTGCACTAGCTTACAAACTTCAAATTTTGATACTGGTAAGAGCGGCTTCAGACCAGCGTATTCTATTATATGCTCGTAAGACGTGTTTTTGAAAGCACGTATAGGATTAGGCGCGAAATAGCGAGCTTTGACTTTTTGAGGCGGAAAATGTAGCGCCCGTAAAAGCACGTTTGCAGAAACGACCGTACACGCACACGTACAGAAAAAGACGCCGCTCTAAGGCGCCTAGCCTAACCATCTGGCAACCCTAGGCCTCCACGACTCAAATACGCCTAGCACCTGCCACGCCACGCCAACCATCAGATAATACTGCTGTTAACTGCCGTCACCTGTCATTCAACCTGATGAATCTACAGGATATCTACGCTCATATACACAGATCGATATCAAAAGCCTAGACTAGGTTGATCTATTCTGGGTATAAAACGATATCGAAACCCCAGATTATTGCGATCCTCTGGAGATACCGGGGCTCTCCCTAAGCACTGAAGCTAGCCACCGAAGGAATTTTAGTGCAGTAAAAATCTCACATAACCCGAAATATTTTCCATGGTGTTGGATATTTTGAAGGTTTCCCCCCATACAAAAACGGTCTATTCTTTGCAAGGGTATTACTAACCTATTTAAACACGTCAAATTTTATTGTGGTCCTTTCCAGATCTAACCGTCTATTAACCCCAGTATCACACGACTCAAATACACCCAGCACCTGCCACGCAAGCCATCAGATAATAATGGCGTTAACTGCCGTCAGCTGTCATTAAACCTGATGAATCTACAACAACTACGCTCATATACTCAGATCGTTATCGAACGCCTAGACTAGGTTGGTCTATTCTGGGTAAGACTATTCTTAAGCTTTTTTACTAGGCTATCGTTCGGCTACTGTCTCACTTGCTGGAAATTAGGATGTTAGTCTTTGAATAATGCTAGTCGATGTAAGCCTAACGTATAATTGGAACTCTTGCATCGAAGACGCTTGTTTACTCTTGAAAATTTATATCTTAAGAAGATATAAAATATAACCTTAACCTTTCCTCCTGCAATTTGCATCTACTGCTCGCTTGCGTAACCGCAATTTTTTATACCTCAAATATTTGAAAACAATTTTGAAAAATGAAATAAATAGAATTAGAAGACGCAGAATAAGGTCAGCGATGTCCGCGAAGTGATGTGGGTTTCTTTTTTGCAAGTTTGCTTTTTTGGTTGTGTGTTGTGGGAAATCCTGATGTATCGACATTCTCAACTTAGTTATAGCGCGTAGGTAGTGAAATATGTTTTTTAAATGATTTTTCTTTTTGTTTCTCAAAGTCTGTTTATAAGGAGTTTCTCCACTTACCCGCGTTGGAGGCAACGTAGTGAAGTGAAGTAAGCTTCAGGCCTCCCAATCATGAGGAGAGATTCGTATCTAGCAATGGGAAGTAAAAACGGTTGCAGCCAAATTTTTTTTTATTCGTATTATGAGCTCCTACCGTACGTGAATTTACGATCACAGTCAGTCAGTCACGCGATGTGTGCCATGAAGCTATCAAACGACGACCGTCAAACGTCGTCGGCCGGCGCGCGTCTTGACATGAAATACTATTTTGAGCCAATTTCATAACCGTTTTAAAGGTTTCAAAAGCAATTTAAGTTTTACATGCATGAGTTAAATTATTAATTTATTTGATATTTTCATAAGAATTAACACAGAAACCGGTTTATTTACTTCTTATACTATGTTTTACAAATTAATTTCCTGTCTGGATACCATGTTAAAGAATCTTACCAAGGCTATGTTTTCATGTTACATTTATGTACTAAGGTACCTAATTTGAAAAGCTAAAAGTCGGTATCAAAGTCATTAAAGAATGATTTAAAAACCTAACAACTTTGAACCCACTGCTCATTTTCAATCAAAAACTTGCACTAACGACTTTTTATCATAGTTTCAAAGCCCTAATTCTCTTAGAAATGAGAGTCCATTCATAACTGTACTAAACATAAAGAGCAAAAAATACGCAGCATATAAATTGCGAGACTCAAACGTAAACTACATTGAAATGTGGTGGGTAGAAAAAATGTATGAACTAGATCTTTGGGTAGCAAAAGTGTTGACTGCAAAAATCCATCTATCATCTATAAAACATTTTATTATTAACAAGACACTCATAGTCCGGCACTGTGATTCCCCAAGGGTACCATGAACGGACACAAAGACAAAAATACAAACACCCATACGATTCATACAAATTTCTGCCAAGCTCGCATTCTATTCTGAATGGTCCTGCATTCATACTAAAATTTTAAATCTAAAGGTGTGTTTGTTTGTTTTTTTTTTATGGTCCTTCACAGTGATGCTACGGATTGACCAGACTTTTTGTATGGTAGTAATTGAGTGACATAGCATAATAAGCTACTTTTAACCCGGAGAAGACTATGGGAAACTATGGGAAAAGAACGTGTAGCCCACGAAAGCGGAGTTACGGTCAGAAAGCTAGTAGCTTTACAAATGCTGTTTAAATTAAAAAAAAACAACGGGTTGCACTCCGGTAGTGCCGGCATAAGTGAAAACTTGAACATTAACGTTACTTAACATAACGTTGTTCATTTTTGATATTTTGGAATGGTTAGGGAATCATTTCGCACGAATTGCTTTTATTATCAGTATTATTTTTCATCTAGTATTTTCAGTAGGTTTTCATCTAGTATTTTTATAAAGCACTCACTCATTTTCTTTCACTATTTCTTCGTCACTTTTTTCATTAATAGATGCACTTTGTTCAATGTTCATGTTTTAAATACTTGATATAAACGAATTTTACAAGTATAGACAGTCGAGCCGTCATCAGCTGTCGCCCCTCCGTCTTACAAATTGTCGATCAGGCCACGTGACGCGAGTTTAACATTTTTTACCCATCCCAAAAAAGTGCATAACGGCGCTAAAGAAGTTTTCACTTCAAAAATTTCCACCACATGGATTTAGTCACTTCATTGGCGCACTCCAAATTTTCAGGTTAAGTAGATGCGGACTAGGGCTTGAGCTCCGGAATTCCGGAATTCGCATAATTCCGGAATTCCGATAGAATCCAATATCGTTTCCAATTCCGGAATTGGCGAGATCAATATCGAAATTTCGATATTGAAAAAAAAAAATTACCACTAAGGACATACCGCGATAAAAAAAATCTACCCTTAGTAAATTATCATAAACATTCAAAACTTTAGTTTCAGAATATTATAAATATCTTTTTACTATATCATCATTTTTCCCATTTACTTCTAAACCTTAATAGTCGTTTTTAATAACATAAATTCATTTGAAAAGCAAATAAACATGCGCATAAGAGATGTACCCACGAGGCAGAAAGATAGTGACGCTTTATATTTACCTCGAGTGAAATGTCAGATTTTCAAAAATAGTACATACATATTTGCTATTAGAATATTCAATAAATTACCCATACATTTCAAACAATTATTAGGTAATAAATTTAAAAGAGAACTAAAGCAATGGCTTATAAAAAAAACGGCAAATTGTTTGTAAAGTAGGTTTACGATCGAGATGTTTACGTGATAACGTCCGCACGAGAAAATCTCCATTCGTTTGTATGCCGCTAGAGTGAGAGAGACGGAAGATCGGTCCACTCACTCGAACGCTATGCCTATGGAATGACTGGCAGCGCTCGAGATGAGACGGGAGATCGGTCCGTCTCTCTCTCGTTATACCTGCGATCGCGCTCGTGAGGTTTTGGTGTGACACAAGTTTCTGAACATGTCACCCGACTAAAACGATTTTAAAGACGTTATCACGTCAAAAAGTATACTATAGTATAAACGAATTTTTTGATGACGTGCATTAAAATGGTTTGGGGAGCTTTCGCGTAAAATATTAACTCTAAACAATGCCTGAGAGTTTTTTTTCCGCCGGCTTTTTCTCTCTCATTGACCCAATGGTGGGTAGGCATCAAAAGCCGATGATCCGTTAAGAATATTCTTAGCGGGTCTTAAAATAAAACTATTTTACTACGTAACTACTTAGCTACTTTAATTTTAATTAGTAATATAATATTGTATGCCAGAGCATGGTAGACTGTTTAAACTCTTATAATAATTTTAAACATCTAACTGTAGTATGTAAACAGTCAACAAAAAGTATTTTCATTTCATTTCATTTAAAAAATCGTGAAATATATTGTCTATACTATCTCCAGAATCTAATCTCTCCTATTCAGTACTTGGGCTTTATAGGATAATAATAATTGTTTTCAAAATCTTGGTTTCTCCTTTTGGCAGTCTTAAGTTTATGGGCTTGATCTAGATCTTTTTTTTTCTTTAGATTTTCTCTTTTATTCTTCTTCTAACAAACCTTTTCCTCTCTTTGCTCTCACTGGTACTTTTTCTTTATTCTGTTTCTTGAGATATCTTTACAAGTTGGCTACAACATTTAAACATCTTCTACCGCAGTACCTCGGCACACTTTGTCTGCATTTAGTGCTTGCATACCATTTAATTTTTCAGTGTAACAGATCATTAATTTTTTTAGGTAGCACTTTTCCTAACAAAATGTGAGAGCATAATCAAAATAACTTAGAAATGAATTTTAATTGTAACACCAACAGTAGCGTGCATGTCATCTTTTAGGTTTCAGACTGATTTTGGAACCAATAATCGACACTTTTTTAGAAATATCTAATGAGAATAAGAAAAAAATCTATTGTTTTCTTCAGAAATGATCCAACGTTTCCAATCAAATAAAAATAAAGGAGAAATTTTAGAACAAATAGGATAACATGATACCTGAGAGTTTGAAGCCTCCTTAACTAAAAGAATAAGAAATGGCGGCAAATATGTATTTTCTGTCACATTGTAAATAATAAATGATTCTATTGTAACTTTTAAAGGGGAACTGCATTATATTCTTGCTTTATCTTGAAACCGACGATGCTAGGAGTCTCTTGTCATCAAGATAATTGGCATATAAACAAGAACATTCTTATTATTTGAGTTTTTTTTTCGAAAATGTCATCCTTTGGATACCTGTCGGGCATTGGTGCTTTTACCTTATGATATTTTGGCAATTGTTTTACACTTATAGTCTTCTTAGAGTCAATTTCAACTTAACGTATCACTATTTTATACAAAAAGACACTTGAGTTCCGGAATTCCGGAATTCCGGAATTGAAATATTGAATATCGAAACCCAATTCCGGAATTGAAAAAGCGTCCGATATTCAAGCCCTAATGCGGACGACCCGGTTATTGGTCGATGACATTGGCATAAGATGTCTGCGCGTTTTGCAGCCAACTAGTGCAGAAACCAGTTTTACAACACGCCTTCGTTTTTTATAGCATCATGTGATTAGTTATACTTATAGTCTCTGTGTAATGAGGGCTGTGTTTTTCGTACGTTAAAAGTTGTTGGGTTTTGAAGCAAATATGTGGCTTTTTTTCATTTAATGATTGATTATTTTGGACGCAGACCTTTGCAGATCGTTATTTATAATAATATTTTTTCAAAAAAAAGTACCTTTGTATGTTATTTATCACCTTTTTTGGTAGGTATCGGGGGAAAGCCTTCAAAAGCCATGCAGCACCTTGGGAGGGGATACCGGGTTATGTGCGGCTGGCTGGACGGGTCGAGCTCCCACTCTCACCGTCCGCAACCCCGGAAGCCCTCTTTTAGTCGCCTCTTACGATCAGGCAGGGCATACTGTAGCTCGATTCTTACTCCCGAAGCTACAGGGACTCAAAAATTTAACTAACAAATATTTTTAAATTGAATACTAAATAAATTATACTAACTAATACTAAAAAAAATAATCATAAAATATATTTTCCGGTAAAATGCAGCCATGCCTTTACATTCTCATGTTGTTCCTAAACAAACATTATTTCTGTGGTAACAAGTATGCACTCAATTGTGCTAAAACTACAGACTTATACGCAAACACAGTTTCAGACAACAGAGATAGTCAAGACTAGTGGCCGCCCGCGACTTCGTCCGCGTGGACTTCGGTATAAGTCATATAATGTTATATAGCCTAAACCCGAGGTGGCTCTCCTGGGCTTTCCCGTGTCCATAGGCGACGGTGATCACTTAACACCACGCAGCCCGTCTGCCTTTTTGATCGGTTTATTTATAAAAAAAGCTTTCCCCGATAAATGGACCATCCAACACAAAAAGATTTTTTCAATTGGAACTAGTAATTCCTGAGCTTAGTGCGTTCAAACAAACATACAAAAGAACGAACGAACAAACTCTTCAGTTTTATGTATAGATTAAAGTATTGATTAATTATTGTCGACGTGTGGGAACTGTACGACAAAGCGTGAACCCTATTTCGTAAAGTTTATGTTTCCAGCTCATCTTATGTTGGTTATTTTTCTATGTATTATCTATTTTTCTTTTCATTTATAAGTTTCATGTTATCATTTAAGGGACTGTAAATTATAAAACTTCTATACATTAACTGAAGTTTTCGATAAATCAACTACGATACTTCCAAACACTGATCGATAAACTCTTGAAATGGACGTAACTTTTTTATTTGTGAACCGATTTAAATAAAATACCAATACAGCAGTGAAAACCGCATCCTTCTACGTTAAGCCTACGAGATTAGCGCGCACAAACGAACAATCAGACAAACAGACAATAATTCTAAAAATCATTGTTTTGGGTTCTATTACGCTAATAAATAGCCCTAGTGACAGTTTTTCTCAAATATCTTCAATATCTTGTACAGTCACCGACTTGTTACAGATTTATTATATGTATAGATAGATAGATAATGTCACTGTATTATCTGTGATGTAATAAAATTCATTCATAAGTTGTGTCTGTCGTATGATAACACAGCGAATACTATTGCGAATTAAGATAAATCTTGTTTATTTGGTTGTAGCAAGATTCTCCTCGAATCGGTCTTTCTAACTCCTGCTACGTATTCTCGAGATAAAATCTGCTTATCTCGAGATAAAAATAGTCATAAATGATTACTTGCTCATGTCTATAGGAGACGTCTTCTAGAGACGATTTATGTATATGTATGTATATATTACGGGTAATGTAAGAAGATGGAGTAAACCTAGGTTTATCCGGGTTGTCTTAGTATTACCCAAGTGGGTATTGTCCGAATAGTAGGTAAAATAACTTTTTTAAACTTTAAAAGAATACATAGGTAATTAGATCAACACCAAACCGCAGAACATATTAAGAGCGGTAGAACGGCAATAATGCGCCGTTCGTGTGAAAACTGGTGTCGCCGATCAAGCCCCACCTTTCACCCCCATTACATCTGTACTTAAATAAATACGAAGCTTACGCACATATTTGCAATTTCAAATCTAGCCAATCTTAGCGCCGCACAATCACGCGATTTCAAATGAACGAATTACACCCAAGCACGCACACAAGCACGCATATCGTAGCACGATCGCATGTTTCTGTAGAGATACGAGCGTTTGCTCAAAATCCTTGGCGCGTCTGCCCCGCCCACATTTCCATTCTAACCTCTTTTAATATGTTCTGTGCACCTAACATTACCCAGCCAGAGTTGGGTAGACCTAGGTGAGTATGGGTAAATGCCGAATTAAAAGTTATTTTGTTTACTATTCGGACATTAGGTACCTAAAAGACTTGGGTAATACGAAGACTACCCGATTAAACCTAGGTTTACTCCATCTTTTTGCATTACCCGTAACATAAACATAGATAGAAAAAAATCTCCATTCTCAAGGGTGAGAATAGAGATTTGATTCTAAGACTGTAACCCTTTTTTGAGTCCCACTGCTGGACTAAAGTCTCTCCCATTTTTGGAGAGGCCTTGAGCTTACTCCAGCACGCTGCTCCAGTACGGGTTAGTTTTGTCAACAACTGCCAACCCGTTGTCGGATGGTTTCAAACCGCCCATAGCGCCAATGTTTAACGACAGTAATTATTGATCGATAACAACCGGGACCGACGGCTTAACGTGCCCTCATTGCACGTCAAGCACTGTGTAACGCGCATGAAATTTTTTCCACTAGTGGTCGTCACTCGTCACCCATCTCACACCCGACTGCGACCGTTTGGCTTAGCTGCATAGGTCGCTTGCTAACTGCCGGGCCATGGGCGCTTCAACAACGTAGCATTGGGTATTATCTGCTTATTTCATGGTAAATTCCGTCCCAAATGACTACTCTGTTTGCTTGTGTCTATAGGCGACCACATCAGATTTATAATAGACTACAGAATGCAACAGACAATACGATACTATTACTACAAGAAAAAAAACTCGCATCTACGGACTGGTAAAGGATACTGTATCTCGTACTCTATTAAGTCATACGATTAAGTACCTACCTAGTTCTAATACCTGATCTTGTAGTTGATAATTTCATCTTCAATACCTCGTTTTAAAGTAAGCTAATGATTCCATCTCATTAATAGATTCAATGATCGTGACAGACAGTTTAACTAGAATTGGGACGACAATGCTAATATAAAAAATTCCATTCGTTCAGCTGACAATCTTAAGCAAACAAAATTTTAGTAGTAATGTCTACCATACACCTTCAGGTGAAATTATAGTAAAACGCGATCCAGAAATTTAATAAAAACGTGGGCTACGATATATATTATTACTTACAATTACTTACATAATGAACGTAAAAATAATGACGGTCGTTATAAAAAGGGATGAATCACAATAGTCTGACTATGTATTGCATGAAATGGAAAATATTCGATTTTCCTTAAACGTCATCATGAGCTTTGACTTTTTAGTAAAAGTTTTACTGCATTAAATTAAAGAAAAAGGTGAGTAAGTACTTCAGTAAGAAGTACACACTATCCTTAAAATAATAAACAAAGAAGCTGTAGATAAATAAAGAAGCTTCGCAACAATAATTTGTGTCGAAGATATATATGGATGTATCAGAAAATTCAATATCTTAACCACACTGGAAACCGCAGCGTACTTTAACGAACAGTAGTTCATATAGTTATCAAATAATCAAAGGCTGTTCGTTTTTTTAACTATATGTTTAGAAATTTGGTAGATGGTAGAACTACTATGGTTCGCCCGGTGAAGTACCACCGCTGCACCTACTTCTGCCGTGAACCAATTCTATTGTGTTTCGGTGGAAAGGTGCAGTTGCCGGCCACACTTACATGAGGCGACCACCAGCCTCCGGAGTAGCAGCGCAACTTGCACACAACCTCAGACAAGACTTACCTATGCTTGCTTGAACACCACGTGGCCTGCATGCTCGTCTGCTACTCCATTCAAATAAAAATAAAAAAGTAAAAAAAAAACAAAAGCCTAGTAATTGTATGTTAAAAAAAGCTTAAAAGGACAACTGGGTCAACAGGGTAATATAATAATACCTTTAACTTTAAAATTATATATTGGTAGAAAAAGAAATCTTTTGAAAATTTCCAAAACATAAGATAAGGAGTAAACTAGTATACGAATAAACAATAAACAGCGGTAGGCCGTTAAAACTAGATTATACCACCTGACTGAAAAAGGGGTGAAGCCATTTTTCCAAAAGATGTTGAGATGAGTGTTAAATGTTTAATAGGGAACTTACCAGCGGCGGATTTAGAAATTTGCCGCCAGTAATCTATTCAATTTTTGGACCCCCATGTATGTACCTACTGACCTCTGAAATACGTTTCATTAAAAAAACCTGCAAGCTTTAACACGTTCATATTGAAAGTACCTATTTTTACATAGTCAGGTTGTCTTTTATTTAATTTTGTGAAACGAGAAAGCTTTGGCCCAAATTTGCTGCCCCCCAAAATTTGCCGCCCTAGGCTCCAGCCTACTCAGCCTGTTGGTTAATCCAGCACTGGAACTTACACTAACCAACAGGTACGAAACAAAAAGAAAATCTAAATTCTTAAGCAAGAAAGTTTAAGCAGACATGAAAGCATGAATCAATATAACTAACATTCATACATCCATGGAAAATAAGATTATTGAATCGCTACCCGACGTTTCAGCAATAACTCCGGTTGAATTTCAACCTCAATTTAAGTTTGGCACACGCCCTGTCAAAAGTTTCTGTGGATACAGCGTTGGCATACTGCAATATACTTACTTGGCATTCACATAATACTTAGCTGGAAGATAGTATAGACCGCTCGAAACCAATATCGTTCTACAGATTTAAGAAGAAATGGGTGGACTCCATATAATCGCTCTCGCCTTTTTTCTCTCTGGTTTATTATGCGTGTTCAATGATTTTTTGAATTTTAGACTGATTCAATTAAAATTTGAATGCCAATGACGAACGACGAAAGAAGAGAATTAAAATGGAAAAGTTTTTAAATGGCTTTTACTAATTATTCACTTCGTATTGCGTTGTAAGTCAAGATTCAATGCTTTAGTCATTCATATTTAAATTGAAAGAAAGCTCGAACGCTATTATACCGATCGTATAATAAGTTAAGAATAAGTTGGAAATTGGTTATTTCTTGTTAGAAATAAGATTTTTGGCGAATTACGTGGAGTGCTTATTAAGATATCACAGTAATTATTTTGATCATCGATCTGATAAACGAAAAGGAAAAAAAAAACATTGATAACGAAAGACTGACTAAAGTAAACAATATTATTGTTAATTCGCCCTCGCATTACATAAATATAAATATATAAATAATAAATAAATCTAAATATGAATAAAATAAATAAATATCCACAATTGTTTAGAATTGGGTCCAACTTTAAAATACATAGTTTAGCAACACCTCCAAAACCGATCCTAAGATTTTTTTTACTTTTTACTGTGCCAAAAATTCCAGATTCGTAATTTGCCTAGGTAGGTATATGAATTCTTTTTAGTTTTTGATGAACTTCTCGAGAAATAGAAAATATTTAAACTCTATTTTTAAATCTTCTATTCTGGTTTTTTTTTTCAAGATAATTTTCAGTAAAAGTCATAGAACTGAGGGGACTCTTAATTATAATATGCCCAGAGGCCCAGAGCATCGAATAGGTTAAAGACAACAATTTGCAAAATACTGATAAATGAATCTGTCTTCCAAATCAAATGTAAAAAAACATAGATTTCACGAATCTTAAAGATAAACCAAATGATTTTGAATTCGACAAATACTTAGAGACAAAAACAATCGAAACCCTTCTACAAAATTTATAGACATATTGCAATTTTAATAATTTCCCGAATGGTATCTGTTTGCCGATATCGATAGACGAAAAAAATTATGACGATTAAAATATGGCTAATGCACCGTATTGCAAAATTCAAAAACCTAACGAGAATTAACGAGATTCAATACGTAGGATAGTGGTCTTCCCAAACAAAGCAGAAACTTGTGCTCAAACAGGTTTACTCAAAGCCATCGCTTTGTGCGGCAATCCATCCCCCTTTTAAAACTGTCATTCAAGCATCAACAGTCAACACTTAGCATCAACATCAGGTCTCGTCAAAGGAGATGTTTCAAAATGTATGGACCTTTGGCCAGGTATTTGTACACCGTATTAATAAATTGCAAATATAGTATAGAGCTGTTTTATACTAAGCGTTTTGTTATAAACGACTGAGATTTTTGGTACAAAACAAGAATTTCAATTAAGAATTGCAACACAATATACTAGAAAAACATAATGGCGGTAATATGTCATTTTGACAATTGAAATTATTAATCTGTGACAAACAGTTAACAGTGAAATCAGTTGTTCCGCCATATTGAAAAATGTTGAAAATAGTTGATCTAAATTGGTTTTGTACCGAAAAAGTACATGTTTTAACAAATTTTAAGTATTTTTTCGGAGTCTTCAGTTTTTTCTCGAATTTTTGAGATGGTGTACAATACCTAGCCAAGATTGAAACATCTCCTTTGAGTGTCTTTCTCACACATTATAAAGTTAAGAGAATTCCATTGTCGCTACTATGCCAATTGTCTATAGTTATTAATTTTAGTTATTTATTAACGTTCTTTTTATTGTCATTACAAAATAGCTTACCATCATTTAAGTAACTAAAGTCAAAGTTATATCCATAATTCATCATTTCAACTACATTAAGTGGACATTTGTAGCAATTAACACTTACTTTGAACATATAAATAAATTTTATGAACAGGAAATTACTGAATTTTAGCAAATTGATACATCATGCTGAACTTATGTAACGGTGGTTAGCAGTATGTCTCAAAATGCGCGATATTCTATACCTTTCCTTCCTGTCTGGAATTGAAATATGGTCGTTAAAAGCATTCGTAACATTCCTTAGTAACTACTCTCCCACGGAGTAAAAACCCGGTTGGAATGCAGGCATGCGAATCAAGTAGCTTGTATTAGGTAACCCTGCCCTAGCAACTAGTTCCTAGTCTAGCCTGGCGTCTGACGATCTCCACGGTCCACCACGCATGCGCATGGCTGGAACAATCAAAAATCCATTCTCCAAGCCCCATTCATACCGGAATTGCTCATTCTTTTCCTATAAGTAGTTCGCTGTCTAACGGATCTAGTACATTGCTCCCGTGAAGGACGGGGTACGGGGTCACCCCGAACGACACTCGTCACGCGCATGTTCATCAAAAGAAACCTTTCTGCGATGACGTAACCGCAATTTTGCCAACTACCCAGCATCCATAAAACTATGTCTCTAATCACAGTCAGCATGTAATCACGCCAAAAGCAATTAGTGCTCCGCTTGCCCACAGATTGGCGTTCGGCGTTTCGGACGCCTCGTCTGTTGGCAACACGTGCAAAATCATCACTCGCAAGCCCAGACTTGCGAACATCATTCACCGCCACCGAATCAAATTCAAGGACGCACGTCTCAGTTAATTTTAGAGACATTTTCGACCGTTCACGCTCGTTGGACGCTACCGGCGCAGTAACAACTGCATTGTACTCGTCTTACGTAAGACATCAGCTGTTTATAGACCCTCTTACCATGTCGTTGTTCTCGACGATCCAGTTGATCGAGCATATCTGATAGACGAGGTACGCCCGCACCAGTTCGCTGGTCTTCTTGCTCTTGAACGCATCCTTGGGGCTGTTGAAGGAGAGGTCTAGCTCATCGCGTGAGGGTGGCGGCGCGGACAGCATCCGTACACCACGGGGCGCGTTCACCGCCAGCCGACGAAGCAGAGCCATGTTTCGAGCTCCGCGCACTGATCACTTTTCGCACGCGTGTATCCACCGCGCCCGGCGAATCGACTGACAACCGCGTTGGTTTCTGACTGACACTGACGACACTGACGTCGCGAACGGCGCGCTCAATACCGCGACTGACTGCGCGCGCACTGTTCCAATTATAAACCCCACGGAGGTGTGTCGCCGGCGTGCACCGCGATTGGTCAGGTTTCGCCGGCCAGCACGCGCAGCCGGTGCGTCGAAAACGTCATTCTGCACGATATACGACAGATTATCCACGGGAATCGCAGGTTTTCCAATAAGTCATTGCCGTTTAATTTCTGCATCATACATTGCTACTCGCCGTTGATCTAAAGTCAACCAATTCTATAGAACTAGTAATCTACAACGACCAATCGATTGCACCGCATGCAAGAGTTTGAGGTTACATAATCGCAACTTTTTTAGCTGTTCATTCAAAGTCTATAAAACATGGATCAGGTCAGGTCTGGAAACCAGGAATGTCGTGTCCAGCAATTTCATTAAGTTCTCATTAATGTCACACATTTCAGATAGAATGATTTTGAAAAATATTGTTTTCAGAAAATTACTCTGCTCCTTGTAAAGAAATCCACAAAATGATTAACATGATTTTATGGTTTTCTTTGAGGAATTAGGCAATTAGATTGAACTTTTCTATATTGCCAATTTTTTTTTTAATAAATCATAGCAAGGAATCTCTGGACATGGGGTACCGCCATCACAGCTATTTCCATTTCTGCCGTGAATCAGTAATTGATGATTTTTGTGTTTCGGTAAAAAGGTGTAAAAATGCCAGCTACACCTAAAATGATCCGATGATTATCTCAGAAGTATCTGATCAGATGATTATCACAGGAGTAGCTTAACTGCGCAGGGTCTAAGCTATTAAACGTGCCTGAAGTTGAGCTACAGAGGCCAATTTAAAATGTTCTTTTGCTTCAAAGCCATTTTGTTAATATTGTTGTGTAAGCTCTCATCAATAAACCGAACAATGCTTAACAATATTTGAAAAATCTTACAGTCATAACCAATGACATCATCAACAAACTTCGACCATCAAAGGTATTGGCTGCAGTCATCCTTTGTTCCTCAATGCCAACAAATATACTTCGACCACATTGAATCATTTTTGATGAACAAAATCACCATCGTGTCATGACACTGCACTTAAAAAGCATGTACGTAATAATCCTTACATGTCATCCTCAAAAATACAGTAACAAGGAAACTTCCATACGGATTTAGGAGGAAATCAGACTGGCTTCGCTTACTTATTACTAAAGTGCTATAGCTACAGTGACAGAAATTATTATGTTCTTATACTACGGAAATCTTATTCCTTCGGACAGTAAGAATTTGACGGCATTTCTATTGTCTTAAAAATTAAGATCATCATCATCAACGACCAATTAATTACGGTTCCTTTACAAACTCTTAGTGAACGTTATTTTTTTGTTCTGTCTGCTCTGGGCTCTGGGTGCGCTTAGGCAATGCTGAGCTGAATAAAAGAGCAGACTGAGAAAAACTTTAGCCCTGTCTTAAAATGTGGGGTATACAATAACTAGCTTTAGAACCGAATAAAAAAGAAATAAATGTCACTGTCGGTCGCAGTCGTCGCAGACCTCGCCACGCTCAAGCTTTAATCCATAAGCTTATTATCCTAGCGTAAGTATATGTAAGTAATAATCAGCTATCAAGTGTGCCCATTATCGAAGCCATTCTGTTATATCAAATATATACAAGTACTTTTATATAGAGAGTGCTGCTGGGAGTTTTTTTACGCCTCCTTTTTTCTCTCAGCTCTACATCTAGCCCAAACGGGCAAAAGGCGACTGGGAAAAAATGACATTTCATTAGGCGAATATTTTGTATTACTTGAATATATTTTTCTTTCCTTTTCTTTTTTTCTTTAATAAGTTTGTGGCGATTTGTTCAATACTGATCTTAAAAATATAGTTTAATTTATCGTATTGAATAAACTTAGGAAATAGAAATTTTCTGGCAATATTACCAGAAAGAGATATGCTCTTAAAATTCAACGAAGAACGAATTAGGTAGGATTGCTTTTGGAGTTCAATGTAATAGGACTTAACGTTTAGGGGAAACCCGGACAAAGTGAATACCCTAGGTAAAGCTAATAGTCGCCACTACTCCCAACCCAAATAGTTTGTTGGCCGGTAGCCACGTTGTCAAATAATGGTCGTCTGTAGCCGCTCGGTTTGCGGCAAGTGCTTCGGCAAAAGTTGGCCACGCGATGCGCCAATGAGTGGATGAAGTGTACTTTGGTGCAAAAAATATTGATTTACAAAAGTAAGTGTTTCGTTTATAACTACGATCTCGGCCAAAGTAATAAGCCACTGTTGTAAACTTTGCTTTATAACTTGTCATTTATTTAATATTAAGAGTAAATTTAATGCAAAATTCTGTAAGTTCTTTAAATAAAGACCGATTATAAGTATGTATTTGTTTCAATTTCCTCACCTAAAACTAAACGACAATGATTATAAACAGCTTAAGGTATTCACCACTGTGGTATTAACTTTGCCCGAGTTTCCACTACTGTGCGTTTTTCCTTTCGACCGTCCTTCCTTTCCTGGGCTGTTTCCTTTTATTTAGTGTTATGCCAAATTCCCATTACAGGTCATATATAGTCATCCTGCCGTACAAGCGCTGAATTGCGGATTGGTGGACATATTGCCTTCGAAAATTTATGAGTAACCTACTCTTCTTGGCTTATTTCTGATCTCGAGATAAAGTTAATAAATAAATAATAAATAACGTTTCATACTCAGTAGGGTAGATATACCCTGTGTCGTGGGTACCATGGTACATACAGACCGAGAACTCATCATTAAAATTTCTTTTTCGCCGACAATCGAACCCGGGACCCTCGATTGGCAGTCCGGCATGGTAAACATTGCGCCACTGAGGTTGTCAGTTAATTTTCATATGTCATAATAACATGTCATCGTAATTAATAAAATATCACCGTGCAGCAGCGATAAATAGAACAATATAAACTTAACAAATTTCTTTGTCAGAGGTACGCGTCGAAGGCCGAGGGTTTGAAGTCTTTCACGTTATTTCGTTTCTCGTGTGAACTCGTGTCGGTATCAGAGTCGTATTATTCAGCCATCGCGAAAGTCAGTCTACTTGTAGTACCTACCTAACTAATTTGGCTACTTTAAGCCATCAGTTCAGATTGACGACTTCTATCTAACCTTAAGCACTGCAGTGAAGCGTGCATGACCTGGCGCATGGAGAAGAACGCAAGCGAACTATGCAGCTAAGCCAAACAGGCGCGATCTGGTGTTTGATGGGTGACCGCCAATAACAAAAATTTCATGCGCGTTTCTGTGTTGGAGTAAGCTCTGGGGAGGGATAATGCAGGGATCCGTGCCTAGCAGTGGGGTGCAAAAAGAGTTGCAGCTAATACCTTGTGAGCGGGAAAACATCCAGCATTGGGTGACTCCGTTAGTCCGCATTAGAGCGACGTGCTTGAGTATCAGGCCTCCTCAATTGTGGGGAGGGACCCATTCCTAAAAGAGAGACACTAAAAGAGTAAGTAGCACCGTCACCGAGTCCGTAACAAAAGTAGTATACCTACTTGACGGTGGCAATATGCAGAGTTTGCGATGCCATAATCGAAGAAAAAAAAACACCTCAAGTAATTTAACATCTCAACAACATAAGCAGTGTTGACGTAATCTGAAAATATGCAATAGTCTGTGTTAGGTATCCAGCCCCGATTTCCGATATACGCTGAGGCGAGAAATGGAACGTAGGCGAAAGATCAATACACACCGTACACCCACTCGCTTAGATAATAGATGTGTACTTTACGTGCAGGAATCACTGCTTCTGATCACGTTATAACTGAAGGAGAGTGGGCAATACCTGGCTGCAACCTGGAATCTTTTTTTGCGTCCCATTGCTGGGCATGGGTCCCTCCCCATTATTGGAGAGGCCTTACTTACTCCACCACGCTGCTCAAACATGGGTTAGTCTCCACCAACAAGCATCTCCATGCGGGTTAGTGGCCAATCCGCTGTCGGATATTTTCAAACCCTTACCCTTTCTTACCCTTGAGTCCGACTCGCACTTGGCTGGTATTTACTAAGGTAGTAAGTAGTTGCGTTTACTAGTGGTTCCAAGGGGGGCTAGGGGCTCAAGCCAAACCAGGCGCGGTCCAAGTACGGACACGTCATACAACAGCCAACCCAGTCATCAAAATCAAGAAGTCAGAAATGCATGGTTAAAAAAACTTCTTAAGATTTTAAAGTTTGCTACATTTCGCTTTATCGTGGAGTATGTAATAATTGCGCACATAAGGTCTCCGAATAAATAAAATAAATAAATAACAAATTTTCTTTATAGGAGATGCGCGCCGGGATTTGAACCTTGGAGTCGAAACACATTGTCTTAACCACTAGGCCTTCACTCTTCTTGATGTTTACAAAAAATGAGCAATAAATTCTTTCAATACAGAAATAGACGGAAAGAACTGGTTTTCTACTTATCTTTACAGTCATCATGATCTAAGTTCTGATAATCAATGACTTACATAGATTTGAATCGATGACTTGTATCAAATGTGTAACACAATTCTGTTAACGATCGGAGTCATGATTTTCAACAAAATTAGACAGACAAGTGACACGTACATGTCTGCAATTACTATCGAATGAGGGAAAACCGTCGCGTTGTGCCATTGGTTTTCTGGGTGGAAATCCAGGCTATCAAATCAGGTGACAGCCATCCTGCAAGGTAGAGTGTAGGTATTTCAAACGCCCTGATTCTCTACCTCTTTGTTATCGAGGGAACCTTCAAACGTTCCTGGCAGTTTGGACCTGATTGGGTTACGTGGAATTTGTACCACACTAAAATCGCCTTGGTGGCATGCCTCAGCGCTTGGGGGAGGACTCCGGGATCTCCAGTGGAATGCATCGTTGTGCTCGATACATGTTTTCTCTAACGGGCCCATCTTAGGAGACTGATGTGGCTCTCCTACACCATCAGGTTTTCACGACGGCGGCGGCGTGCAGCCGACCTTCCCGAGCCGCTGGCTGGACGGTCCGAGCTTCAAACCCCCAAAAGTCCCCTTTTAATCGCCTGTTATATATGTTATTAATCTTATAAATATTGAGTTTTTTTTTTCTTTTCTTTACACCCTATAATTCTAAAGGTACCTACGAATTATGGTTTCAAGAGCCTCTTAAAATTGCACTGCGGGATGAGGCGAAACATTTTGGAAGGATTTCATAATATATTTAGCAAAGAGAAAAGATAATTATTATGGGATAATTATTTGTTCTCAATTCAGGTTCACTATTAAACAGAAAAACATAATCCTCCTGGCGCAGTCGGGTAAAAAATAAGATATTGATTTTTTTTATATACTGGTAAGCTAGAAACCTGGATCACCACTATAAGAGTTTTAATGACAAATTAATTATACGTATAAAGTATGAATGTTCATGCGATAGACGCGATTCATAGGTACGCGTAAGTATAAAATAATGGAATTTCCTTCTTACCTATCTTGATATTCAAGCCATTTCATTCATATTGTATTTATTAATAATATAGGGATATATTCTGAAGTCCGTACTTGAGACTTGTTCCGATATCTATCAGAGAATCGTCATCTCTCATCGTCAAGTTATGAAAACTCCGAAAATCGATTCATGGCTATAAGTAGTTACATTACCTACCTACTATCTTTAGTGAGAAATGCGTCATTTTGGTAATTTATGAAGGAACGGAAGTGATGCTATAAAGGAAAAACTTATCTTTATTTTTCAGATTTACGTGTCTTTTGCCTAGAGCATCAAAGGTAAGTATACTAAGTATATATTATTACTAGCAACCGCCCGCGACTTCGTCCGCGTGGATTTGGTTTTAGTCATAGCATGATGTTAATAGCCTATAGCCTTCCACAATAAATGGACTATTCAACACAAAATGATTTTTTCAATTCGAACTAGTATTTCCTGAGATTAGCGCGTTCAAACAAACAAACTTTTCAGCTCAATATAATTAGTATAGATACATATGGTGAAGGTTTGCTGCCCGTGGTTGGCCCTACAAGTCTACAAACGAGTGGTCCAATTTGTCGGACCACGCGCGGGCAAATGTTTGCCCATTTTTATCCTTCCATCCATTCATTCATCTATCAGCCTCCTCAGGTCAACTGATGAACATATGTGGATGTCTCTTAACATTCGTCACTCCGGTACTAGAGCCAATGCTTGATTTATACTACCTATCCCATCCTTTGGGCAAGGCAACTGATGAACTCGTCCAGCGGCTCGACCCGGAGGTCCCTCCGGATGGTTGAATTTCTCACGTATCGGGGTGCGTTGGCTATCCTTCTCAGTGTCACGCTTTGCACTGCGCGTAAGCGCTTGCGCTGCGCTTCACTGAGAAGAGCAAACCAAGCCGGCCCCGTGAGACGGGAGCGATCATAGGCCTTATAAATGGCCACTCTGGCCTTCAGACTCGAGGTGAGCACCGGACGAAGTACAGCAGCTGCGGCAGTCCCAACATGTGGCACCATGGTCAGCATCTGATCGATGGTCACGCCAAGGTATTTAGCCTTGGTGGACCATTCGATTTCCTGTCCCAGGAGCTTCAGGGTGGGATCTTTTTGCGAGGAGCCGCCGATCCTGACGGCCTGCGTTTTTCCCACGTTAACCGACAACCTCCATTTGGCGAGCCAGTCAGGGAGCGCATTTAGTACACGCTGCATCTTTACGATCGCGTGCGCCGAGTTTAAAGACGTTGTTAGGTACGTAGGCGGCATCGTCTGCATATATGGCCCAAATGTATGGCCCAAAAATGCCGAGTTCAACGAATGGGTGTTTTTTCGATCCTCAAGCCATTCCCAACCATCGAGGAAATGATAGGAAAATAAACTTTTGGTATCAAAATGTAAGAGGCCTACGTACCAAAACATTTCAATTTTTAACTTTACTGGAATCATCGGGCTCCGACTTGTTCGCGGCCACTGAGACCGGGTGCAACGAGTCCATTCGAAACGCGGAGATCGTGCCACCCGGCTTTTCCGTGCTGCGCTGCGACCGTGCAGACGGCCGCAAGCTGGGCGGTGCGCTGCTGGCTGCCGCTCCCCAGCTCGAGCTGCGACAAATACGCACACCCGACGAGATCGACGTGGACAAGTACAATTTCGAATTAGTTTGTGCAACCGTTTATAAGCATGATCGGTTTTTGTTCGCCTGTTGTGTGGTGTATATTCCACCGCGGGCTGGGGAAAACGATTATATAGTAATGTTCGATATGATTGAAAAAGTTTGTACTAGATATAAGGAAAACGTAATTATAGTAGGAGACTTCAATTTGTACTCTTGTAATAGTAATAATGTTATTGGCTACTATGAATATTTTGTATCGTTTTGTGATCTCATCCAGTGTAATATGGTTCCAAACTGTGACGGCAGGCAGCTGGACCTCGTATTGAGCGCACGCGGGGGCGTGACGGTGGCGGCGGCTGACGAGGCTCTGCGGCCGGTGGACGCGTACCACCCGCCGCTCGCCGTCGAGGCCGCCGTCAATGCTCGCACAGCCCGCGTCGCCCGCGACTACGCGACCACGAGCGTGGACCAGGAATCTTCCAATGCTAAGCGGTGGAACTTTAATAAATGTGACTTCGGAAAATTATATGACTGTATTTTGAAAATTGACTGGAGAGAAATGTACACGATTGGCGACCCTGACCTAGCATTGACATTTTTTTATAGAAAATTAAATGATGTTTTCGAGCTTTGTTTACCCCAAAAAGTCCGTAAACATAAAGACTTTAGACATACTCGTATTTATCCAGTATGGTACACGCCACAAATTATCAACAATATTAGGATAAAATACAGTCACCACAAAAAATATAAAAGTAGTGGAAATCGGCGTGACTACCAGGAATTCTCTCGGTACAGGGCGAGAGTAAAGGCGGACATTGCGGTCGCTCATGACTTGTATCTAGAACGTGTCCAGAGAAACCTCGCGTCTGACCCCAAATCATTCTGGGGTTTTGTGAGGTCTAAGAAGGGTGATTCAAGGCAATGTAAACTAGTGAGGAATGGCCGTACTCTTTCAGATCAGGACTGTGCAAACGAACTTGCTCACTTCTTTCAATCCGTGTATAGTCCGGAGCCGGCGCAGCTGGACGTATCGGCGGCGAGCTCGGCGGCAGGGAGCGGCGCGCGCGTTCACCTGGCTCGCCTCACTCTGGCAGACGTGTCTCGGGCGCTCGCGCGGCTTCCACCGAAACGTTCCGTAGGACCTGATGGGATCCCGCCATATATCCTCAAGGACTGCCGTTTTGTTTTAGAGGAGCCTTTGTTGGATATTAACAATGCCTGCCTAGCAAAGTCAACCTTTCCATATCAATGGAAACTCACTAGAGTGGTGCCAGTGCCGAAAGGACAAGGAGGACCGGAGCCGAACAATTACAGGCCGGTAGCCATTCTGTGTGCCGCGGCCAAGGTGTTCGAGTCGATCATCCACCAAGCATTGTATGTGCAGGTGAGAGCCCAGCTATCCGACGCGCAACACGGCTTCAGACCCGGTCGCGGAACAGCTGGCAACCTGCTGCACTTAATGACAAAACTGGTGCCGGCGATGGATGCAGGGCGGCAGGTGGATGTCGCCTACTTCGATTTCCGGAAGGCATTCGACACGGTGGACAACGACGTCCTGCTCGCGAAATTGGCTGGTGTGGGCTGTACGCCACATACGCTATCATTCTTTGCTAGCTACTTGCGGGACAGGCGTCAGTATGTCGACTGTGGCGGATGCCATTCGGATCAGTACGATACCAGGTCGGGCGTCAGTCAAGGTAGTAATTTGGGCCCTCTCCAGTTTATTATCATGATAAATGATTTGCCGGAGGTGGTCCAAAATTCTACATGCTTACTGTATGCTGATGACCTGAAGTTAGTGCGCGAGGTGGGCGACATAGCCGACTGCTCTGGATTGCAAGGGGACATTGACAGCGTTGTCGAGTGGAGTCGCAGGAATAAGCTGCAGTTCAACATTGAAAAGTGTTCCTTGCTCACGTTCAGTTGCGCCCGAGCTCCTATCCACTACTCCTATCAGATTGGGAACGAGACTTTGCGGCGAGTTACCGAGGTGAGGGACCTAGGAGTACGATTTACCTCTGATCTCAGCTTTGGAGACCATATAGCCGAGGTATGCAAAAAGGCGTACCGAAACCTGGGTTTCATATTAAGGCAAGCGAGTAGTTTCACCAATTTTGAGGCTTTACGCGCCTTATATGAAGCCCTGGTTAGGAGTCACTTGGAGTGTAACTCGGTTGTATGGACTCCAGCTGAGATCAAGTACAAAGTCATAATGGAACGCATTCAAAATAAATTCACAAGGTTCCTCTATCATAAGATGTATGGCGTATACCCGGGCTATCCTTTGCTGTATCCTACCTTATTCGTAACTAGCTGTGCCCGCGACGTCGTCCGCGTGTATAAAGACTTTTATAAAATGGATTGATTAAAAATTAAAGATTATTTGCATTGAATAAGTATTATTCTTACATATAGTGAAATCACTTATAATACAATGTTCATATGTTCAGAAGAAACCTAATGTATTTTTTCTAAATCCTTCAAACCTAAAACAGTAAGGAATGCTTACTGTACTGATCTTACTATCCACTTTTCTCACGTTTCGCTTTTCTCGCGCAATCAGATTCTCTTTACAAAGATGTACCTCGTTTATTAAAGTTAAGGATACTGCTGTGCCCGTGGCTTCATCTATGTTAAAATAGTATCTTTAGTAAATTGGGTGAATTTATACTGCAAAGAATGTATAGGCTCATTCTATATACATAGCTTTAACCTACTGCAGAAAAGAGGTGCACTATACAACTACTTGTAGTTGGGAAATAAAATTTCTAAACATACACGTGCTTAGGATTAAACAATCGGAAAATAATTGTAAGGTTAAAACTTGCGGACAGCAGTTTGGTCATAAGTCATAACTCATATAACATTGTGAAAACTAAAGCAGAAGGCAGGGTCTTACACAGTGTGCTATCTGTATTTGGAAATAAAGAATATTTTTATAAAGAATCTTTAAATAATCCTTAATATCTCCATCAATCAACGTGTGTGGATGAGCCCTCAGCCCGTACGCAATAAAGAGACGCAAAAAATGAGTTATCATTGGTCCAATTAACAATGTTCAGCATCATACGTATACCTTCCCAACGATGAGACAACCCGCGAGGCGCAATGTTTACCATGGCGGACTGCTAATTGAACTGTCCCGGGTTAGAATCCGGCAGCGAATCCGGCAGAAATTTCAATGATGAGTTTAAACTGTTCTCGGTCTGGGTGGTTGTGTTTCTGTCTCTATGTGTGTTCATGGCACCCACGACACAGGGTATATCTACCCTAATGTGAGGCTATACGTGTGAAATGTTATTTTTTATTTTTTTTACACTATGTACTTACTTTTATTAGACTTAAGGCTTTTATTTGAAATTATCTCCATCGAATCACTTTGGAGAAGAAATGAATATTGCTCAATAACGCCATCTACCGTATGACATGTAAACTTTGTCGTTGATTAATCGAATGTCAAATTACCAAATAGGTAGATATTGAGATTAACAGTTGGTTCACTAAAAGTTTAACTATTCGTCACCTAGATGTCTGCAGTAGTCTCGTTTTGTTAAGGCTTTGTACATTCTGTATGAAGGTTTAGATTCCGTATCTTACAACCTTAATGCCGGATGCATTGAGATTGTAAGATTTGGATTTCGGTTCATCGGAGCTAGAGGCCTCCTCAATATTGGGAGAGCTCCATGCTCAGCAGTGGAATGCTAAAAAGGTTGCAGCTTGATATAATGTAGCGATAATAATCGTTTCAGCTGCAGCCTGTTCATAATCTTCCACCCCAAAAGAAGACTAATAAGCTGAGCAACTAACTCAATGGAGCCTGTGATGTAAGGTTCGGCGGCGGTAAGGCTCGCGATGCACTTATTAGGTACATAGGTACCTATAGAGGACTATAGAGTCTAGCCATTCTCGGCCAACGAAAGAAAATACAGTAAGCTGATCTAAGTATATTTAATATAGTCGACAATATTAGTGAGAGTTCAAAATAATTTTACTTAAATTTAAACTTTTATTTATGGTTTTGAACGGGCTGTTACCGAAACTTTCATACAAATTCCCCAAAGTGCCTTTTAAGTTTATGTCGCGTATTGTGTAAATGAACATAACTTTTTTGTTTATCACCCGATTGATATGAAATACACACTAATGTTACGGAAATTCATTCAACAATATATCAGTAAACACATCATTCAAAGAAGGGAAAAGAATTTGAGAATGAAATATTAAGTTAAGGTTAATTATTGTACGCTTGAGATACCAACTTTCGAATCCATTTTATTTGCTATTGAGGGGTAGTTTTGAAAAAAGCTTAAATAGAATTCTTACTATGTTAGTAAAGATTACAAATACAAAATTATAAGTATATTACTCTGCACAAAAATATTCTGTACATCAAGTTTCGACACTCAATTTTCAAAGAGTTTCAAAGAAAATTGACATTTAAAGGGTGAATTTCGGGAAATGCTGAAACACGTATTCTTTTATTTTGGTTAGAAAATATTTATACCAAATTTCAAGAAAATCTATTGAAAAAATCCAAGTTTTCCATACAAATTTTCATCGCTCATTTCACACCCTTAAATGGTGATTTTTAAAATTATCTATAGACTAAATGTTAGCGAGGACCAATATATATAAAACAAAAAAAGTTTCATCAAAATCCGTCCAGTAGTTTTTGCGTGAAAAGCTAACAACAGACAGACAGACAGACAGACAGACAGACAGACAGACAGACAATAATTTCAAAACTTATATTTTCAGCTTCTGTTACTTATAAAAAGACCCCTAGAAGTATTTTTTAAAATTTATATGCAATGTACAGAATTGACCCTGCTTACAGTTTTATTATATGTATAGATAGGCATGGTGGGATACAGTAAGTTGGAAGCACGGAGGGACCTATCCGTGGCGAAGTACCTTCTCAAGGTGCTACGCGGTGAGTTGGATAGTCCTGCTGTTCTGGAGGGTCTAAGACTGTGTGCGCCGGCTAACAGCGTGGAGCGTCGTCGCCGGCCGCCACTGCTGGCGCTGCCGCACGCGCGTACTCAACTGCTGCGCAACGCGCCGCTGACGCGGGCGATGCGGGCGCTAAACGCTGTGGCATGTTATGTGGACCTCTTTAGTTGCACACTGGATGAGTTCACTATTATTTTTTATAAATTATTTTGTAATTAATTAGTGATAAATTTTTGACATCAAATTGTGACATATTTTATTATCTTAGTTTTTTTTAAATATTTTATTTTATGACATGTAATTTTAATTAGGTAGTTCTATTTAGTTTAATAATTTAATTCATATTTTTTTGTAATCTGACATTGTTTATTTATTCCCTTTGAAAGGTCGCCAAGAAATTTGAGGGGGGGTCACTAAGAAATTTGGGGGAAGAGGTGTCTCAAATTGCCTTGTTTCGCCTTCCTTCTAAGCATGACTGATGGATTCTGGGGGGGTCATGTCCCCCTGTGACCCCCCCCCCCCCCTGGAACCGCGCCTGACGGTACGCATTTCAGAATAAGTATGAAAGACTAAAGAGGTAAGTGGATTTATTTGTTACTAAAGATATAGAGATTAAAAAGAATATAAAAGTATGAGGTACTTTTTTTATAAATTAAGTACCTAAATATTTTATCAGATGGCGCCTGAAATGGATAGACCAAGTACCTACCAGACCAGGTGAAGTGGTACACACATTTCTGTCTTCACGAAATCCTATTGTGATTCAGTGAAAGGGTACGGTTGCTGGCGTGACTTACTGTACCGTGACTAGGTACATACATATTGTCGGTTATAAATTATTGATATTTCTTCAGAAATTTTCCTGTTGATGACTGATAATAAAATCAAAAGGTGTTGACACATAAACTAAATTCTATATACCACCGCCACTGTACTCCCCCGCCGAGTTTGTTGATAAAATATAAGTTTTGAAGGATCATTGCCCGTGCGTGGCACTACTTCATCTCACTACCAGTAGTGCGACGGAAACTAATTTTTGCGTGTAGGAGTGACTTCGCCTAGTCCCTGTAGCTTCGGGATTAAGAATAGAGCTACGGTATCCCCTGCCCGATCGTAAGAGGCGACTAAAATGGGGCTTGCGGGGTTGCGGGCAGCGAGAGTGGGAGCTCGACCCGTCCAGCCAGCAGCCTTGGGAAGGACGGCGGTGTGTGCGTAGTCGCATGCCGCCGTAAGCCGATGCTTACGGTGCAGGCCAGCACATCTGCTCTGCCAAAGATGGGCCCGTTACAGGGCACGGCGTGTGGAGGACACCGGTGCGTTCCACTGGTCACTGGAATCTCTGAGTCCTCCCCAAGCGCAGAGGCATGCACCGAAGGGGTTTTAGTAACTTCAAATCCCACATAACCCGGTATCCTCTCCTAAGGTGCTGGGTACCTTTTGAAGGTTTCCCTCCAAAAAAAGGAGTGACGTCGCCTAGTTGAAGCCTAAATGGGTATAGCATTTCCTTCAAAATTGCCTTAGAGCATCAAAGGTATTTATTGACACAGCACTGCATGTGCTTTACCTACCTTTGTGTTTTTGTCTGTGTGTCCATTACTGTCCATCCATGGACCACCATATCCCACGACACGGGGTATATCTTACTGTGGGGCTGGGCGTGTGCAACGTTATTTATTTATTTCTCTATGAAAATAGCCCATTTTGATACAAATACAAAAGACTAGGTGGGGAATTCACCACGCAGGCAAGGTACAAAACTTCGGTGGCCTGCGTGATGCTAGTTTCCTTTCTTCGGAGGGCACCATAAGCCTTCGGTTCCGGTTATCAATTAACAGCAGTCGTTAAACCTTGTCGGAGGCCTTAAAGAAGTTTGAAAACATCCAATAGCGGGTTGACCACTAACCGCAACCAAACCGCAGCGTGTTGGAGTAGGCTCTAATGAGAGGATCGTGCCCATCAGTGGGACGTAAAAATAGTTGCAGCCAACTGTTTAAATTATTGCGTCTTACGCTGTTATACTTACTGCAAATTCAGTCAAAGCTATTGAACTATTCAGTAGTTTTTAATGTTTTTCGAAGGCAACAATACAGTGTAAAACCACTGCCTGCATCGCATAAAAATCAGTTTTATAGGATGCTTATCACGCTCTGACGTATGCAAATTACGTACCGTTTGCCCTGATAACTTTGTCAATGTATCTGATTCAGTACGAGAGGCATCCCAAGATTGAAGAATATTAACACTGCAATCAGCGCTGTACCAAAAACGGAATCGTTTTTATTATAGAAGTAAAATACAAATAAACTCCTCGTATTACGGAAGTCTTTTTATTAAGTCATGGTGTTGAGAGGTCGCTGCAGCCCAAGTAAATACACACAACCCCAAGAGAGCCAGTCTTCTTCGAGGTCATACTCGGGAGACTGATGGTGGCCTTATATTACTACCGACGATGATAAATGTGAATTTACTCGAGCGTCATGAGAACCTAGTGCATTTTGTAGATTGGGCGGTAAGAAGAAAAAATGGTTACCTACATAATAATTTCTGTTTCACCGGTGGAGAAAGCATCTACAGACTATCGAAAATTTTCTCGAAATATTTTTAAAAGGTCGGGTAATAATACTGAGCTAGATAATTAAGGACAGAAAACATTTAGTGCATATTAAGTAAGATTTCAGTAATTTGACATTTTTTTTTTCGAAATAAACGGGTGGGATGAACAAAATAAAATGCAAAATAAACTAATGCCATTTCAGGACCCATGGTCGAGTTCGCATTGTTATTATATTTTTATTCTTATTATTAATATTTAATATAACATTAAATATAAGATCTTATTATTAATAACTCATTAAACAAATACGTCATATTCTAATCTGCCAATGCATGCAATGTTGACAACCGAAACGTAAGAGAAAATATCTAAAAATTTACCGTTCCTATTTAGGCGGCTTTTTTTACACGCTTTTTATTAGCTTCACCTGTATGTTTGTAACCGACTTCTTTGGGCGCGATTTTGACCCACTTTAAACGGCCAGATTTCGTTCAAACTTTGTAGATTTATTGAGGACCGATGACAATACACTAATTTGATAAAATTATTCCATTTTTCAATTTGCAAAATATGATTTTTGTTAATTTATATAATTTTCTGGTTAACTTGAAAATTTGCATAGGGGTCAAGGGCCGATGACAATGCAATAATATGAGAATAAAAATCCAACTAAAAAATTAAAAATAAATAATGTAGTTTAAAAAACTAAAAAACACGCTTTTGAGAAAATACGAACTAAAAACTAAAAAAATAAGAAGAAAATGTATATTACTGTAAATAAAGCGTGGGGTGGTTTTTAAGATACTATTGACACCATGCACCCCACGCTTTCTTTACAGTAATATACATTTTCTTCTTATTTTTTTAGTTTTTAGTTCGTATTTTCTCAAAAGCGTGTTTTTTAGTTTTTTAAACTACATTATTTATTACTATGGGCACTCAACAGCATGCAAGGTATAGGTATCCCATATCTTAGTCTGACATGCTCGAGTAAATCCACAAAATCCCCTCGTCGGCTCCCCTACTATTATACGTAGGTATAAGTCTGGCCGGCAACTGCAATTTTTCGCCGAAACACAATAGAATTGCTTCACGGCAGAAATAGGTGCAACGGCGATACTAACTTGGTTGAACTTTTAAAGTTCTATCAGTAAAAAAAGCAGATAAAAGTAAAAACATGCTTCGTATTTCAATCAAAGAAATATAAATTTACGCCTCGTTTATTGGCAAGGAAAATTAATATACAGCATTTATTCAAAGCAGATTTGTTAAATAAAAATAAAAACACAATATTTCTGTGAATAGTATTTTCTCTTAGTCTAACATTATATACTTTATAATATATAGCTGACTACAAACCGACAGTCATTCGGAGACATATTGGTAGCTGTGGACCACGGTGAAAAACACAATCTAAATTATATCTTACATATACATAATATGATATCGACTATACTTAAATGATGATAAATCTTATTGGCTAAACTAAATTAATATTTACAGTCAAATATACTATATCTTTATGATATTGTGATTCGTGTCCCGTAACAAATGATACGTGATTTTTATTTTTATATATCAAACAAAAGTTCAAAGTATCTATCTTATTAAATTGTTTGTCATAGTCCGTACAGTTTCTACAAACTGGGTTATCACGACACGGTAGAACGAAACAAATCAGTACCCCTTATTTATAAAAAAATATCAACACAAGGGCACAGGAGTAGATAAACGACCTAACCAAAGTATGATTCGATAGGTTCTTGTCACTGACATTCTTCGCTTATAGGTACCTAACTTATAACGTTTTATTTTTTTATAAATAAGAAGGTAAATAATGTATAGGTAATTGTACAATGCATTTAATTATACATATATAATGAGGCGCGGTCGCAGCCTTCAATGTGGTCGCCAAGAAATTTTGGGGGGGTGTCACTAAAAAATTTGGGTGAAGAGGTGTCCCAAATTGGCTTGTTTCGCCGACCATCTACGCATGACTAATGGATTTGGGGAGGGGGGGGGGGGTCATGTCCCCTGTGACTCCCTGGGACCGCGCCTGTATATAATACGTATATAAACTAAAACCACGTCTCATCACCTCTAGGCGAGTAACTAGTAACCGCTTCGAACAGCAGTTCCAGTACGAGAGATAGCTGCCGAAGACGTCGCTCGTGCACTGTATTCTCGTTTTGGTTGCCCGCTGATCAACCGATCAAGGAAGACAATTCGAATCGGCACTTTTCAACGCCTTAATGAAGAAATTCGGAATCACACGCATCCGTACAGCTTTCCATCCACAATCAAACGGACAGATCGAGCGATGGCATCGTACTTTGAAAGCCGCGCTAATGGCAAGCAACACTACACCTGGCTCCTATATTCTGGTGCTACCCTCGAAGCAGAAGAAGAAGCAGGTAGCAGTGTACCGTGAACACTAGGTCTCTTAGCATTCCCTGTAGCTTTGGGATTAAGAATAGAGCTACGGTACAGGGGCCTGATCGTAAGAGGCAACTAAAAGGGGGCTTCTGGGGTTGTGGGCAGTGAGAGTGGGAGCTCGATCCATTCAGGCAGCAGCCCCGGGAAGGGCGGCGGTGTGTGCGTGGCCGCATGCCGCCGTAAGCATCAGAAGGTGCAGAAGAGCACATCTGCTCTCCCGAAGATGGGTCCGTTCTGGGGTATCGCGCGTGGAGGGCACCGGTGCGTTGGTCCACCGGAGTCCTCCCCAAGCGCAGAGGAAGCCACCGAGGGTTTTAGTGCTGTCAAATCCCCCCCCCCCCCCCCCCCCCCGATACCAAAAAAACGTATCAGTGTACCGACGCTTAGCATTGGCGGAGCGTCGCGACGAATGCATGCTCCTATACAAATGTCAAATATATTATACCGACATAGCGACAATATCGCTACCAATAACGAATATCGAATTATCAACTCTCCGTATGATACTGATCAATATAAAATAATCGGACAAAAAAAATCATTTCGGTATTATCATAAAGGAGTAAACTTAGTATGTCAAATTTTATGTCGTATTCTTGGAAGTACGTAATATACATTCGTATTAATAGTACTTATAAACGCAAAAATATAAATGTGTATTTGTTGTAAGTGTCTATAGCACCATCAAACTTACATACAAAACTTATAACTACTAGATAATGTCGCATAAAGTAATGTGATGAATGATTAAAAACAAATCTTACACATAGTTAATCGAGTCATACATAAGAAATATAAAGATCATAAAATATTACAAATCATATGTAAACATGAAGTAATAAAGTAATATTAACTTAAAAACAACAAAACGTTCTTCCAAAAATACGACAGAACCATACAACTCCCCTTAAGTCTGATCAGAAAGAATGGGCTCGGAACTGGTGGCGGTTACGACTTACGACGTGCGACAGCCCTTTGCACACTACGACTTTAAGTAGTGATACAGTCGCGATAAAGTAGATAAATTAAAAGATATTCCCTTAGCCGGTCCCGGCTTCCGGATAAAAACAGTCTCGTTAACAAGGGGCTTTAAACATTCCAGGTTTTCTTGAACAATTTTATTTAGTCTAAATTAATAACAAACGGAAAGAATGCGCCCCTGGTAACAGCCCTAGACCATGCCCAGATGCCCTGGCAGCCTGAGCGGAAATAAAATATGGCAATGCTTATTACACATTTTTAATAGTTTATTATTTCTATGGATTTATCTGCTGCTATTAGCAATTGGTCAAAAGACTTGACGCCATTCATTAATAGAAACAAAATCATATACATCTCCACGCATAACTTTACTCACAGAAGTGATCTAATCCATTTAAAAAGTATTATGAATTGCCTAACATTATGAAAAACGTGGTTTACCTTACAGTTTGGTAACACTTATTTAATTTATTTCCACATATTCATGGAAGACGTTAGATCTTTTCCATCTCACCATTACATACTACAAAAAATGTTATCGAACTCCGAATTTGAGATTCTTTGTGATTACAAAAATTTAAAAATTATGAAACGCAAGTAAAGCCGAAGAAATATGCACTAATTGCTAAGCAACAACAATCCTTATTGTTCAAGACTAAGGTCTATCGGCCAAAACCAATATCGATCAATCTGAGATTGTACCAATTTGTACCCATCAAAAAACTTGGCTCTCAACAACTAAAAATATACAATTTCAATGTAAAGATAATGATTAGATATTAAAACTAGAAAAAAAATCTACATTATATATTTTTATATATAGGCAAAAATAGATCAAGATTGAATATTGGTTTTGACCGTAAGTCACTGACACAATCCGCCCTAATTATATTATTTCATTCATTTTATAATATGCAAGGTTGAACATTAAAAATTTACTACAAAAAGAGACATTTTTGAGGGTTCACTGTTATTGTCACTAAGGCAAATTTTTGCTTCATCCGCTAACATCTACTAAAAAGATATTTGTTTCATTATGAAATAACTTGTAACAAAGAAATGCAAAATATACGCAATGCGTAATTCATCCTATGACATTTAAGGAAATGTTTATGAAAATTACAATAATATTAAGGCCTCCCCAATAACGGGGAGAGACCCGTGCCCAGCAGTGGGACGCAAAAAGGGTTGCAGCCATAATAACATTAATAACTATGGAGACCTAACTTTGTCTTCTACTCTGGTGAAGATAAATGCAATATTTATGCCTAATAGAACCTAATTAAATGTATAATTTATGTAAATTTCGCTTCTTTACTTCAAAATGACCACCAATACAAAAACACAGACAGACCGATAAATAATATAAATTCTTCTATCATCATCTGCATATGTACAAAGCCAATTTATTACTTTTTTTTAACTTTCGCCTCTGTACAAAAATAAATTGTAGGACACACAATACCTATTTACCTACAGATATAATAATATACCTATTATATACACAACTAAGATCACTCACTAAGTTTCAAAGTGTTGGTGTTACCAATTTTTTCTCGTTAAAACTATAAATTATACTTAATTTTTCTCGATTAAAACTACAGTATAAAATTTAATTCCGATCAAAATATCAACGTACAATCTGCTATAAAAATGAATAAGAAACATACACGAGTCACACACATAGGACATCTAAATTTTATTATTGTAATACAGGCACAAATGAACAATATCAATATCGAAATATAATAAGTATGGGATTTAGCTGTCATCTATAACCTACCTACCTACCTACCTATAAGACTGCTTGAAATCGAATCTGTTTAGAAGTAACACTGGGCGACCAGCACTCTATGTAGGTACTTCTTTAAAAAAGACAACAGCCTCTGTGGCGTAGTGAGTGATGAGCCGACTGTGAAGCGTGAGGTCGTGGGTTCGATTACCACACAGGACTAATATTTGTGTGATGAACATGAATATTTGTTCTGTGTCTGGGTGTTAATTTATCTATTTAAGTATGTATTTAGAATTATATAAGTATGTTTATCAGCTTTCTGATTACCATAGTACAAGCTCTGCTTAGTTTGGAATTAGATGGAGTTGTGTGAATTGTACAAAGATTTTTTTTTTATTTATTTATTATTTTATCATAAGTATTTTCTTCAAGAGTGTAAATGCGTAGACAGCTGCCATTTGTAGTCATATTTCATGAACCATACTATAAGAGAACTATGTATATAAATGCCAAAAAGCTTCCCATACTTATCATATCTTGACGTGTTGATCCTACTCTTTAAGCTTCACTACATCTACATTATGAGCGAGGGATATAGTCCTACAAACCTTCAAAACGTACCAAGCCGATACTATCCAATACGTCCCTATACATAAATTAGAAACTGTCAAAACTTTGATAGATTAAATCATCTATTATTACATTCGTCTATTATTCGTTATCTGTGGTATTTACTATGTGATATCTCTATGGGGCATTTAAGTAAATTTGTGTTACAATATAAATAATTGTTTTATTATCATAAAATAATATAATCAATAGACTTATTGAATCAAACGATAGCTTTTCTTATTCATCTTTTACTTTTTCTTTTTAAAACTCAAATTCTTCTTCTAGTACAAAATAGAAACTTATAAGATTGCTGAAAATACTCTGTATATCAAAATATTTGCATTATAAAAGTTTGCAATAACAGTTAACATACGATTACAACTTAAAAACTTGAAGAGATTTTGGAAAAGCTGCCACAACAAAAGCTGGATATTTAAAAAACTGTACCAAACTGTTACTAAACATTTATGAAAAACTGAATGTTCAAACGTCTTTTAATCTTCTCATTTAGTTTGTATAAAAGGTAAATGGCATGAATTAGTAAATTATACTTCCTTTGAAGATGCCCATACAAACTACCAAAATATTGTCCTTATGTGATGGTCATAATTCAAATTAATCTAATATAAAAATATAATGCATATTGCTCATAAATCTTCATGATTGATTACCGAAAAGGTAACATTTTCTGGAAATAGTCCAGTATAAAAATAACAGATTGATATCCAAAACGTATAAATAGAAATACTGACCTTATTGCACACGAAATTAAGTTTCTTTTCAATTGATATGTTTCACTACACTACATATGGATAAACAAAGAAAAGATCTGTGTATTGTACTCAAGGCTTCAAGTTGACACAATGTAGGTGAAGTCAAGATATTTTTTTGAAAGGGGGCAATAATTGTATCGCCTCATTAATAAAATTTATTTGAGGCAGAGTAACCTGAATTAGATAATCGTATTTTGTCTAACTCAGACATGTTAAAACAAAACAGAATGTTATACATATAGCATAATGTTTTTTCTCACGAATATATATTAACCATGGTTGTGGCAGTGAAGACATATGCATATTGTCTTGTGTATGTGTGTTTGTGTATATTAATTTATCAATAGTCATTAGTATTCAAGCAGCTATCTATAGTAGCTAGCTAGTAACTGAATATAGGTTGACAGTTCCATATGTAACACACATAGACAATATGCAGTATGCACATATATTTACCTCCAAAACACATCAGTGAGAAAGAGCTACATGACATTTCAAAGCAAAACAAAGGATGTTCAGTGAACAATGTTCACTTTGATGAGGCCGCTCCAAATTGATTTTTTTATTGATTTACTATGATATGGTGTATGGTGGGTTTTAAAAGAAAACAACCACTGTTCCTGCTGTATACAGAAATTTATTAATTTTTTTTTACTAAAAGCGCGAGTTAAGGTCGTGGGTGATTATGCCCGTCTGGTTAGGGTTACGACTGGAGCGCGGCGTGCGGATGGAATGTGAAACCGCTGGCCACGGCGATGCGCACTTGCTTCGCGCGTGATTTGCTAACCGACGCTCACCACCCGGACATGCCCCTCAATTTATTTTATTGGTAATATTAAATGTATAAAGTAATTGTATGTCTCTGTGTGACGCCTACATCTATATAAAAAGATACTATTTAAATACATATAAGTTAAATAAAACAAATAGTATTTACAACTAGTGAATCCAGTGATGTGACTCAAAGCAAGTAGCACCACGTCACCAACAGGGGAGTGCCGGACCTGCGATGGTGAAACCAAACGGGCATAACCACCCACGACCCTAACTCGTGCTAATAGTCTTTTTTTTTATAAAATTGTGTATACAGAAACAGTGGTTGTTTTTTTTAAACCCCACCTTACATTGTACCTTGGGTTAATTATACATATAAAATGTTCTGTCACAAACTTACTTTGTATATTATCTACATAACATTGCTTGTTCCAACTGACAGAATAACTTACAGATTAGCAAGACAGAAATTTATCTTGTAAAATTAGACAGGATTATCATATGAAACATGATTGCTTAACTTCTGTTTTGCAAACACAATTTTCATCGTCATAGTATAGTATAGAAATGCACCATGTCAGTATAATTTTAAAAATTAAAATTGACTGTTTGTATGCATAGCCATGTTACTTTATGTCAACAAAGATTCAGATCAATGAATGAAATAGTAATTTTAGCCATAAATATTTGTATAAAACTCGACTATGAATATGACACAAGAGCTACCCATTTAAAATGAAACTTTAGAAAACTTGTTAGATAGCAAATCATTCTAACAAAAAAATATAATTTTTCACAAAGTTGAAGAAGTTTAAAGTAGGTATTTGTAGGTCAAGTCAATTTTACAGTACACAATTATTATCATGTCAAAGCAAGGTATAGAAATACCTAAAGTAATGTCAGTAAGGAATTACTTACGTTCAAGAAACAGTAAGCTTATATCTTTTATTTTTACATTGTGTAAAATGAAAATTTAATCCTTATAAGCGAAAAAGTGGTCTTAATTTATCTTGTCACATGTAACATGAAAGATATAGAATTTACAGGATTTATGGTACATTTTTGCACGATATTTTCATCAATATTACCACTGTTTACCACCATATTTACCAAACATTTGCTAATCAAAATCGAAAAAGTTGAATTTACACACACTGCTAGCCACATTCCGGCTGACCTCTTAGTGCGTAGGTGCCCATAAACATATGCACTCCAATCGCCTCAACATTCAAACACCTACTTCACACAAGAAATAATGGCACAAATAGATCAATGTTATACACACAGATAAAATTAAAGTCCATACCTTCAATCCAAGCGATGAGTCCAGCACAATCTTGCTTTTCCTCCACATCTAAACGGCACACGATTTATAAAAACTTCCCAATATCAATTTCGAATCACCGTAAGCGGTCCGAACACGAATTTTATTACTTAATTTTGTATATCTATAATTAGTAGGAATAGGCGTGCGATTGACACGATCACTACACTTTCCACTGTCTCTTGACTTCTTGTTACTTCTAGGATTCTCCTCTTCTAGATGTTTGCCGGGTGCTAGTGATGCGTCATTCGCGTGGCGTAGCATCCTTTCGAAGCACTTTCTAGAGGATCCACGCACTGTCTCTGTCACTGCTCGATTGTGCCAAGCAGGAACTTCTAAGACATCCTGGAAACAATGATATTCATTCGTTATTGGCAGTGAAACAATTTAGTTTGCTAGCAGTACCTGCATTGATCGTCCGAGGTAGTATTTACAGTAGCTACACCAATTTCTGCCGTGAAATTATTTGTAGTATTGCAAAAGAATAGATCATTGGTCACTCTCACGAGATCATATGCCTCAATGGTAGCTGCACACCTATTATACAGGCTACATACCAGACTTAGAATTGTTTGATGTCTGAACATCACAGTACTTGACTGAGTGAATAATTTGTACTTGGGTTTCCTCCAGAAATCATTGGGCATTGAGGGCTGTTGGGCTGCCCTTTTGTCTACTCTCTTCACATCAGCCACGTATTTTCAGGGCGCACCCTCAGCGCGCAGGGCGTCACTAATAAGATATGTCAGATTATTACTGCGCGGTACAAATTGTTTGTTTTGTTTGTTTTATCGTCTTCATCTATGCATTACATGTACGGTTTTGAGGGGGCATGTCCCCCGTGACCCTCCCCTTCGGTTATAGGTTATGAGCATATGGCTCATAACAATATTGTCCGTATGTCTGTCCTCGTCGGACGAGATGACGATGCGCTGGCGCGGCTTCACGCCCGTCGCGCTCTCCTCGCCTGCCAAGGCACAGATATCGCGTACGTTACCCAGGCGGAGCTAGTTGGAGTCGGAGTCGTCGTTGACGGAGGAGCGCAGCTTGGAGAGCGTGCGGCGCGCGGCGGGCGTGCCGTCCTCCTCGTCGGACGAGATGACGATGCGCTGGCGCGGCTTCACGCCCGTCGCGCTCTCCTCGCCTGCCAAGGCACAGATATCGCGTACGTTACCCAGGCGGAGCTAGTTGGAGTCGGAGTCGTCGTTGACGGAGGAGCGCAGCTTGGAGAGCGTGCGGCGCGCGGCGGGCGTGCCGTCCTCCTCGTCGGACGAGATGACGATGCGCTGGCGCGGCTTCACGCCCGTCGCGCTCTCCTCGCCTGCCAAGGCACAGATATCGCGTACGTTACCCAGGCGGAGCTAGTTGGAGTCGGAGTCGTCGTTGACGGAGGAGCGCAGCTTGGAGAGCGTGCGGCGCGCGGCGGGCGTGCCGTCCTCCTCGTCGGACGAGATGACGATGCGCTGGCGCGGCTTCACGCCCGTCGCGCTCTCCTCGCCTGCCAAGGCACAGATATCGCGTACGTTACCCAGGCGGAGCTAGTTGGAGTCGGAGTCGTCGTTGACGGAGGAGCGCAGCTTGGAGAGCGTGCGGCGCGCGGCGGGCGTGCCGTCCTCCTCGTCGGACGAGATGACGATGCGCTGGCGCGGCTTCACGCCCGTCGCGCTCTCCTCGCCTGCCAAGGCACAGATATCGCGTACGTTACCCAGGCGGAGCTAGTTGGAGTCGGAGTCGTCGTTGACGGAGGAGCGCAGCTTGGAGAGCGTGCGGCGCGCGGCGGGCGTGCCGTCCTCCTCGTCGGACGAGATGACGATGCGCTGGCGCGGCTTCACGCCCGTCGCGCTCTCCTCGCCTGCCAAGGCACAGATATCGCGTACGTTACCCAGGCGGAGCTAGTTGGAGTCGGAGTCGTCGTTGACGGAGGAGCGCAGCTTGGAGAGCGTGCGGCGCGCGGCGGGCGTGCCGTCCTCCTCGTCGGACGAGATGACGATGCGCTGGCGCGGCTTCACGCCCGTCGCGCCGCGCGTCATCCGCCGCGATACCGCGCTCTCCTCGCCTGCTGGTGGACAAGTACAACATTTTATAAATAACGAACAATTGAGGCATAACTCGGCGGTAAACGGTAAACGGGCGCGGTCGGGTCTGAGATGGGTGATTGCTAGTGGCAAAAAAAATTATAAATTTCCGTGCTTAGGAGGGCTCGTTAAGCCGTCGGTTCAGATTGTTAACAGTCGTTAAACCCTGTCGGAAACCACAGGGGCGGTTTGAAAACATCCAACAGCAGGTTCGCCTCTAATACGTATCTCCACCAATTCGCATTGAAGCAGTGTAGTGGAGTAAGATCCAGGCCTCCTCCCCGATAGTGGAGAGAGACCCGTGCCCAGCAGTGGGACGTAAAAAGATTGCAGCCATAAATAAGCCATTAGACATTGTTCTGCCTTAAATAAAAATATAAGAAAAAATCAAATCGCAGGTACGCTTACGCAAGTACTAAGTCGCTGCAACTTCGGGATTAAATTAATAGGGATATGATATCCTCAACGCCCTATCTAGAGGGTGGCGAGAAGGGCGGCTGCGGCGACCGCAGGTTGGGTGCCGCATTTTGCCAACCAACAGCTTTAGGAATGGGGATTAGGGGTGGGACACAGGCCTTCGAAATTGTGAAGATGAAACTCATAATAATATATAAAAAATACTTGTTTGAAGAGATTCCAAGCGCTGAGGCAAACCAAATCTGCTGCGTGTAGCTTTTAGTGTTTTAAAAGTTTGAAATCTACTTACCATCCTCTTCTTTATGTTTGGTTTTGGCCTCCTTTTTCGCCTGCTTCTCCTGGTTTTTCTTGTCGATTTTGGCCTGTTTTAACGCTTTACACTTCTCTAGCGTGGGCTTCCCTTCTAATCCTGCCTCGGTGAGAAGGTCTAACATCTTTTGTACGCGCTCCTTGTTCTTTGTGCAACCTGAAATTTTGTATAGTATAACATGAGCTTCGCTTTTGTGAAAATTTATAAATAAACAACATACCGTATATAATGTATCTTTTAAGTTAATTGAGTAAAATGCTGTTAGTAAAGCCTATGGATGTCTAGAGTGCAGGATCTATATCCATCTTAAGGCAAATGTGAGTTTGACCAGGGTGTCTTTAGTGATCATTCCAAATTCCGTACACTCATGTTGATTCTAGGACTTGGTTCAATTGATATAGGCAGATACTTTAAGACAGAACAGACATCCACGCCATCCTTGTGTTAAATTGTGGTGAGATCAATCAAAACCGAATCTTTCATCTATTTCAGGTGATGACAACAGATCGCTGTCAATAAAATTTTGGCCTTCTTCAAGGCCATTGATTGGAATGGTGATTTTTAACTCTGCTACTGGTAAACTATTGATAAGTCGAAGTGCCGACGAGGCCCGAGTCACTAATACTCAAAAGAATTTAAAAAAATACACTGGCGCTGACCTTCAACGAGCTTCTTGTAGTCGAAGCGGATGCCGGCGGCCTTGCAGAACTTCTTCATGTCCGTGATGCCGGGCTGGCGCAGCTCGGGCGGCACGGGCGGGCGGCCGCGCCGCCCCGGCGTGCCCGTCGCCCCGCCGCCCCCGCCGCCCCCGCTCGAGGCGCGCGGGGCGCCCTTCGTGCCCTTCGGCCGCCCCGGCCCGCGCTTTAGGGGTTGCTCCTAGGTCAGTACGCTCTTAACATAGTACGGCATCCCATATCAAACTCCCTTAGAGATTATGTTGAATACGTCTGAGCATTTTTTATTATTATTTGAATGGAGTAGCAGACGAGCATGCAGGCCACGTGGTGTTAAGTGGTCGCTGCAGCCCATGGACATCTACATACAACCTCAAGCAAGCATAGGTAAGTCTTGTCTAAGGTCGGATGCAGTTGCGCTGCTACTCCGGAGGCTGGTGGTCGCCTCATGTAAGTGTGGCCGGCAACTGCACCTTTCCACCGAAACGCAATAGAAAAGGTTCACGGCAGAAGTGGGTGCAGCGGTGGTACTTCCCCGGGCGAACGATAATAGTTCTACCACCTACAACTCAGCATTATTGGCAGGCCGATCACAGCCGACCAATATAATGTGCTGACATCAAATCCGAATTCAAGATAATCTCGTAGGAAATGTAATTTGGGCGTTAGGACAAAAATAATAACAATAATAAACAAGGTAAGGCACTGCATATTGTGCCAATTGGTTGACTCGTGACTGAATGTGTACGGCGTACACTGTACAAATGTAGGTATATCAGTACAGCTGTAATTTTCAACATGTTCGAGGTCATTTGTGCACTTTCAGCATGTATTTTGCTCTACGAATTTATGAGATTAACTAGTAAGGTCATGCATGATATAAAACTACTAAATAAAAATTGATTTAAAATTAATGCAAAAAATAAACCCTAAAATTCACTATGATTCAAACAAATGGCACACAGAGTAGGCCCCCGAGTTTAAATTTTGAAATTGGTCTTAGTATTTCTAAAGTAGGTCTAAAGTTCTGGATAGTCTCAAAATATTGAAAGCAGTTCTGCAAATATTTGTCTGAAACCAAATACGAAACTTTGATCCAAAAACCAAATTTTAACAATCCTTATCCATTAATGTTTTAAATTTTTTGCAACTTTAGAAAGACTTATACAATACTACTTTAAAAAATATTATATGTAGATATGTTTCATACAGATAAGTCAAGAAAGTGTCTGCATGTGCATGGTATTTAAAAATAAAACTTACCTCATCACTATCTTCTGAACCACTTCCTGAAGATCCTGATGAATCATCGTCTGATGATGAATCTACTGTTGTCACCTGCAAAGGGAATCGAGATATATAATTTTTCGATATTTTAGTCAGTGGCGAGACAGAAATTTGAATGTGTTTTTTTTTTAAATATTTGAATGCAGTAGTAAACGAGCATGCAGGCCACGTGGTGTTAAGTGGTCGCTGCAGCCCATGGACTTATACACACAACCTTAAGTCTTGCATGAGGTCGTATGCAGTTGCGCTGCTACTGCGAAGGCTGGTGGTCGTTTTATGTATGTTATGTGTACATAGTACCCACGACAAATGGATATCTAGTGTTGGGCTATAAGTGTGAGGCGTTATTTATTCGAAATAATAACTTGTGTGTGCATCGATGCTGCATCGCGTTTTGGCACTTGGACGCGGAATCAATATTGCTTGTTTCTTGATGATAAAATGTTGGACGCTAAAACATTGCGTTTAGAGGCTAAATTGCCAATCCCTAAAAATAGCTAGTGTGGATTAGCTGTTGAAATGAAATGAAATGAAAATATTTTATTTGCACAAATATGGGTAGCAAAAAAGGTTTTACAAAAATATTTAGATCACCATATTTATCCTTAAGGGTGTACAAATTTTATTGTAAAAGTTATATAATTACAAGTTAAATTATAAACTAATTATGTACAGTAAACACTAAAATACACAGTATACTTAAATAATTTTACATTATTATCACTTTAGCTACTTAAATTCGATTTAACCCAATTTGTGCTTTTTATACAAATTTATTTTATTTTATTTGAACCATACGTGGTTGACCGTCATCAGCTTGGGGCACCCACCATGATGGGTTTTTGTACGCTGAGAGGAAAAAAAGCTGGCGGAAAAAAAAACCTCCCAGGTTTTTATCCCGCGAAATATCTTATTTATGTTATTTATTTTAGTTTATTATTTATTTTAGTTAATATTTTATTATATTATACAGTTATACTGTTACAGTGTTCTTGTCTCTGCGTGTCTATGACGCCCATGACACAGGGTTCTTACTGCGGGGCTATGAGAGAGAAGTGCTCACCGTGTTGACGTCCCCGGCCAGCATCGCCCGCTGCTGCATCTTGGCCGCGGCCAGCTTACTGGCAGCCGCCTTCTGCGCCGCTATGTGCGCGGCCTGCGTCGCCAGCCGCTCTCGTTCAGCATTCGCGTCGTAGTAGTTGTAGAGGACGGACAGCGGCACCGGCACGTCGCCGAAGTACACCTCGTTCGGTATGTGCGACGAGTCCAGGCAGTCGTCGCTCCATCGCCTGATACAGAAAATTATACGTTAAAGACATGTAAGGCAAAGAGCAAACATGTACCTTTTACAACGGAGGAAGTGGGGAACATGTACAAAAGACAGAAAACACCTTTGTGTTGGATAAGATCAAACAAGATCATAATTGAAATTTTAATGATATTGCGAAAAGATTACGGTCTGAAGTCACATTACCGTTACTTTTGGCATCGGGCCGGTGACGTCGGATATCATGGGTATTCTTGATCCAGGTAGAATTTAAATGGACTCAGTACTTCGGTTGTTTTCACTCGGCATGAAGAATAAATATCATAGCTACGTACCTCCTAAATATCCCGGAGAAGTCCTTCCGGGATGGCCGTACTGCATATTGGTAGCCAGCAGTGCGTGGCCGAGCGGGGGGCGGTTCGCGGGGGATCGGCACGGGAGGCCGGACGGGGGTGGCTAGCAGACCGATCGTGGCAGAAGGTGTTTGGCACCATGCAGCTAATATTTGCATGTTGTATTACGTGTGCGGTGCGTGCGGAATGTGAAGGAGGGCAAAGGTGAGGGGGGAGGAGACATGCCTGTGGCGTTAGTCGCCATGATTCAGGTAGAATTTAAATACAGTCAGTCCAAACGTACTTCGATTGTGCCATTCAGCATATAAAGAAAAATCGGTTGTCTGTAAAGTCGGTTTACTGACGACAGTTGAACGTGACAACGTCATAAGAAAATACTTGTTGCTATAAACAACTGACACCACATTCACTTTTCACTGCACTTCATACTTGACGAAAACATGTAAATTTATTATTGTATAGCAGCTGTCCACGCGGACGCATCGCTCACTCAAGTAGGAGAGAGACAGACGTCGAACGCTGCCGAACGCGGAGGCCGATTGTGCCTCCTTGTCGCTCGTTCCGCGCTCTCGCTTGCACTTCAAGCCTTAAGTGGAACGCCTCAGAGCGAGGTAACGCCGCACGAGTCATGTTTTTTCGTGCGTGCAGCCGGCTCCATCAGGGCCGGATTTATTAGTCTGGAGGCCTCGGGGCAACAAAGGGATGGAGGCCTCTTAGCCACAAACTATTTTCCAATTTTTTTTTTTCTGTCAGTGATATTTTACTGATTGCCTGATTGGAATGAACAGATATAGACCGATGATTTCTGTTAATATTTAACGTAATCATGTTTGTACAAAGTACCGTAAAACGCGAAAATAATATGAAAGGAAAAGTTTTTACTAGTGTGTACTAGTCTGAATTTCATTTTTTTTTTCGAAGTCTATTGTGGGGGCCCCTCTTTCGTGGAGGCTCCGGGGCTGGAGCCCCGGTTGCCCTCCCCTACATCCGGCGCTGGGCTCCATCGAATTATAAGGCGTTGTCACGTCAAAAACGTGATAGCGACGTACCTCCTGAACTGTATTCCCGAGAAGTCCTTGCGGAAGGGGCGTATCGCGTACTGGTAGCCGGCGGCGCGCGGGCGTGGGGGCGGGGGCGCGCGCGGCGCAGGCGCGGGCGGGCGCACGGGCGCTGCCAGCGGGCCCGGCGGCCGCGGCGGCGTGCTGCCCGCCGGCTTCGGCTTGTTCGTCGAGCCCTTCGGCCGCCCGCGCTTCTTTGGCTGCACGGTATAACTATGTTATAGCATCAAGTAATCGTTGCAATACTTTTTGCATCCCACTGCTGGATCGATGGCTGGGACATTATTATTGGGGAGGCCTTGAGCTTACTCCACCACGCAGCTCCAAAGCGGGTTAGTAGCCAATCCGCTGTTGGATGTTTACAAGCCGCCCATAAATTCGTAGCTCTACAAAGTATACCTAGACAGAACTCATTTTTCATAAGAGCAGCGACACATGTAAATAAACTGGTTTACTTCCCCGAACTTGACTCGTTTAACTCATCGGCAAAAGTATTTAAAACAAAAATGACAAAAGAGTGGTTTGGAACTCCTTAGTGTAATTATATGTTAGTTTATATGTAGGTATAGCTTTAAAATAATTTGTATTATATTATATTATATGATAATGTTAGCTTACTGGCTATTAGCTTCGATATGTGAAAACAGTTAAATGGTGTTTTTGATATTTAGTTTATAAGTAATTTCTTCCTAATGTTACTGTATATTTTCCAAATAAAATAAAATAAATAAATCATCCGACAAGGTTTGACTGTTATCTAATTTTATTAGCAATTTTTATAAAGTATTAATAATATTAGATATGTATACTATATAAAAAACGGCCTTGCAAACGATATACGGGTTTGATATGCGTGGTCACGCAACTAGCAAACTTTTACTGACACATGAAGAGTCCCAGTTGTTATTGAAAGATACTAGTTGTTACACCTAGTCTGAAGCCTTATTAACGGTTTGAAAACATTCAAGAACAGGTTGAAAAGTAACCCCCAACCCACATGGCAGCAAAAGCAGCATGGTGGATTAAGTTTCAGGCCTCACCAATAATGAGGAGAGACCAGGGTTGGAAAAAATCATGATTTTTTGAAAAAATCGAATAAAGCACGATTTTTTTTTTAAATCTTAATTAATCACGATTTTTTTTATTTTTTCATTTTGTTATTTAATTTAACTATATTTCTGCGCTAAACGGAACGTGCCCTCAAGGGATTGCGCGGACACAGCGCGGGGATTTCCCTTTTGTCTGACATGTGAATGTCAAGCAAAAGGGAAATCCCCGCGCAGTGTTTTGTATATTTCGCTTGCAATTACGATCTTACTTTCGTTCTAACAAGCATTCATTCCTTCAGTTTAGTTTACTTTTGTTATTGCTGTGCTGTGGTGCGTGCGTGAACAATTTATTATAAATAAAATGCCTCGCCAAAGAGATGGGATTAGGGAACATTTCAAAACAAATCAAAATCAAAACCATTCAAAAATGTGATGTTCGCAGAAGAATAGTAAAAAATGTGACACCACTGGAGTGGTGGATGTCACAGAAAAATATATTGAGTGAAGAGGAAGTCAAAAATGTTTCCAGTGGTGAAGCAATTGTTTGGGGCGGTAGCTTCTTCAGCTGCTGTGGAAAGAGTGTTTTCTACCTTTGGAATTGTTCAGAGCAAATTAAGAAACCGACTGGGAATTGAGTAGGCTGGAAAACTAGTTTTTTTATTCAAATATTATAATAATGATATTGATTTATCAGATTTATACGACCCTAGTGTTTAACTTAATTATAATTTCTAAATCTGTTTTTTATGTTGATTTCTGTGAAAGAAAGTGAAATTAAACATTTTTGATTAAATCATTGATTTTTATTGAAAAAAATGATTTAATCGTGCCAACCCTGGGAGAGACCCTTGTCCAGCAATGGGACGCAAAAAGTTTTACAGCCCAAGACAACAGACAATAAGAAAAATATCGCACTTATTACTCAAATTTTTCAAAGGTTTTACTAACAGTAATTAATAAACAGTTTAATAAAATAAAATAATTAATTAAAATATAATAAATAATTAATATAGACCAACAAAGGTAACATACAAGCCTCTCAAAATGTGTAAGCTGAAGTGGCAATGGGGCGACTATATAGCTAGCAAACAGGAATAATGTCCTCGAATGGCAACCACGTTTCAGAAAAAGAATACAGGCCGCCCTCCAACCAGGTATACTGACGATTGAGCAATCTAAACAAAACAGCGTGAAGCTACTGGATTCAAGGGGCACAGAACCAGATAAAAAGGCTAACATTAGGCGAGGCCAATATGTGAGAGGCAATGTGCTCAGATTATGCTCCAGCGGTTGTGAACCGTGGCTTTCCCAATCTTTCCAAGCTCTAGCACAGCAAGTTTTTAGGAAAGAAATATTCTCTATGGTATCTGACTTCATGACACCAGATAGGAACTACCAAACTATACCAAGTATTGATACCAGGAACGAACGGCTTTATGGCCAGATGCCGGGAGGGCTGAATGGTGTAATTTGGTATACTGATGGATCCAAAATAGGTCATGACGTAGACTGTGGAGTTTACGGTAAAAGGCCCAAAACGAGGCTTAGCATACACCTAAGAGCCCACGCCACAGTCTTTCAGGCGGAGGTGTTCGCCATCATACAGTGCGCAGAGCTAAATCTTCAAAGACGCTACGTCAACAATAACATTTTTATCTTTTCGGACAGCCAGGCAGCACTCTTGGCCATAATTTCGTATACTGTAAATTAGAAACTGGTCAAGAACTGTACCACAGTAAGGTAGGAATACTCTGTGTCATGAATACCATGGACACACAGACATGAACACAAATACCCAGAACAAAGAACTAGAAACTTCTTTTCAATACCTATTTCGCCGTTGCATTGCATTGTAACCGTTACGTATCTGGGGTGGCTCATCAAATTATAATATAATGTACACATTGTACTCACCTCAAGCCCTAATGGTGTTTTCCCTGGGGTGGTGCTAGTTTTCTGATCAGGACTGCTAAACGGTTTTCGATCGTCTTCACTGCAAAAGGAAAATCAAGGTTAAAATGTAACTTTTTAAGCACCATAAGTTACTTTGTAACCTAAAACAATCCAGGTTCAATAGTAGATTGTAACTTATGCGATGGCCGAGTGGTAAAAGACCGCGGTCTTCGACGCGATCGATACCAGGTTCAAATGCTCGACGCGCACCTCTTGCAAAGCAATTTGTAATGTGCACATTTATCGCTGCTCCGCGGTGATGGGAAATATCGTGATATTTAATTGACTACGATGTTTTCCATCACCGTGCATGCCTAAGAGAAATTCATAATTTCTCGAAAGCATGACGTTCACCAATCCGCACTTGGCCAGCGGTTGGACTATTGGGTGGACTATGGCCTAAATCCCTCTCACTTGGGAGAGGTCTCACTTGCCAAGCGCGGATTGGTGGACGTCATGCTTTCGAGAAATTATGAATTTCTCTAAGGCATGCACAGCGATGGAAAACATCGTAATCAATCACGATATTTTCCATCACCGTGGAGCAGCGATAAATGCGCACATTACAAATTGCTTTGCCAGAGGTGCGCGCCGAGCATTTGAACTTGTGATCGGCCGCGTCGAAACCAGTGCTTTTAACCACTCGACCATCGCTGCTCATCAACATTTAGTGCAACCTTTTTATGGTATTTTGAATATTAATGTAAAATCCCAAATACCTGCTAGGTGCAGTTGCAGGTTCCGTAGGACGCGCCGCGTCCCCCGCACTGCCCTCAGTAGCTCCCTCTGCTTTACAAGCTTCTGGAAATTATACAATTATTAACTTTTAGTCGTTAAATTCTACTAAAAGTTATCTGACTCATGACTCTGACACATCAGGACTGTTTGGACTGCTGTCAACTGGTAAAAAGTTATATTATAACCAATGTTAGTGGCATAAATTAACAAATTCTTTAGGTTTGTGAACCTTGTGTAGAGGGCACAAAGTGCCGCCAAATAGGCGATGTAACATGGTTATGTAACTGGCTCGGACAGCTGTCATCAAAATTGCGGTTTTCCTACGCATTGTCACGTGAAAGCCGTCTGTATTATTATATATGGATAATTCTGCGCGAACATTTCAGATGCATGGCAGTACCAGGACAATCCCAATACCATTCAAAAAATATTCTCCATCGACTTTTTAGTATAGTTGATCTATAGTATCTCTGTTTAAGAACTCAGACTACAAGCTTTAAAAATTGTTTATTAAAGGATGGTCGAATTTATTTTAACAAATAAGTATATCCAAGGAGTTTTGGCGGGAAGGCGAAAAAGACATATTGTGCTCTTGTTTAATTTTCATTTTCTTGGTGTATTTTTGAGTTATATCGGATAAAGTTGATGGCATTTTGTTTGATATAGGTTAATTACAGTGCACGAGTGTTTGTGAACTAGAATAACAGTGCTAAAATATGTTTTTTCTGCTTGCCTCCAAAATTCCATCGGACACGTTCTAGTAAAGTAGCCATCACTTTACTTGAATGTTTGACTGACTAGACTGACTGATTACTGACGACTTACTTACTGACTTTGTTATTACTTCGTCCAGTTTCGTTGAAACTGGCAAAAAATTGATGCAAAAATTATACTTGACGCTGGTAGTATGCACAGTTTGCGATGCCATAATTGAAAAAAAAAAGTATATCCAAATATGTACAAACCAGCTGGTTTATCATTTGCAGGATTTTCAGCGCCTGGCTTAGGGCAGTCATCTGAAACATTATGAATTTTATTAAGCCTGGGGCCATCCTAAAAATAAAAAAAAATATCTTATACATATATAAAATTCTTGTCAGTGACCGAAACGGCTTGACCGATTTTTATGAAATTTTACATGCATATTATGAAGCGCGCATGGCCCGGCGGTTAGCGTAGAACGCAAACGATCTATGCAACTAAGCCACACGGGCGCGGTCGGGTGTGAGATGGGTGACCGCTAGTGGCAAAAAAAAAATCATGCGCGTATCCGTGCTTCGGAGGGCACGTTAAGCCGTTGGTCCCGGTTGTTGTCGATAGATAACAGTCGTTAAACCTTCGGAGGCCTTATGGGCGGTTTGAAAACATCCGACAGCGGGTTGGACACTAACCCGCATCTCCAACAACCCGCATTGGAGCAGCGTAGTGGAGTAAGCTCCAGGCCTTCCCAATAATGGGGAGAGACCCGTGCCCAGCAGTGGGACGCAAAAAGGTTGCGGCCATTCTGTAGGTGTGAGAATCAGCTACTATCTATTTTTCATCCCCCTAAGTGATAAGGGTGGCCCACCCCAAACATTTCAACGCGGTACGGAGTTCGCGGGGTCAGCTAGTAAATATGTAATTCATTAAAAACCTACCTTTATTTAGTTCTAGAGGCTTATGTGCAATGTCCAGTGGCTTCAAACTTGCATCTGTTAAAAAAGGATTGCAAATTATTAAAATACGCAAAAGAAAATAATACATAATTTGGAAGAACAAAAAAATTATCTAATTTCAATCGAAGAATTTATATGATACAAATAGCACACTGAAATCTGGACATGACATGCCTGAATATGAAAAGTTATTTGTATACTTTGCAATCGTAATGATACATTGCAATGTTTTCCCTCACCGTGGGGCAGTGATTAAGTAACAGCAGACATATTTTCTCTGTCCTTATCATTCATACGCAGTAATGGCGTCAATTAGTCGATGACAGCTGTGGTTGCGTGTTTCATGGTACAGGAAAGCAGTTGTCAATTTTTGGTCGAGTTTTGACGGGAAGTCGAAAAAGACAATATGTTGTGCTCTTGTTTTATTGTCATGTTCTGTGTATATCTTTGAGTAATTGGGATTTAGAAAAAGTAGTGTTATAAAGCCAATACAACTAATCAATACATTCGAGCAGCGATTGTCGAGTGGTCAAGACCGCGGATTCCGACACGGAAATTCAGAGTTCAAACCCTCGGCGAGCACCTTTGACAAAATAGTTTGTTATGTGCGTATTTTTCGCTGCTCCAAAAATATGATTTTTAGAATTGCGGTGTCACTTTCTCAAGAAGGTATTTGGCAGAAGTGTTGTAATAAATCACTACATATTTTAAAACAAATTCGCTTCCCACCGCTTTCCCGCGTCCCTATGTTTGCTTAGATCTTTAAAACTACCCAACGGATTTTGTAGCTTTTTTTTAAATAGATAAAGTAATTTCTGAGGAAGGTTTAGGTGTATAATTGATTATGCTTTTATGTAACTAGACTAAAACATAACGATTATTGTCACAAATCTTGCCTACTGGGAGAGTTATGTATATTCTCTTGAGCCGCGTTAACCAGCGGAGATACAATAAAGTAATAATCTAGAGAATTGTAGATATATAAATTTACTATACAAAAGTCCGCATTAGTGTACTCTATCTCTTACGGTTGACTTACAATAACTACCTTTATGTGTAAAATGTAATGAAAAATATCACGTTATCTCAATGCTGTTTTATTCTGTTCAGTATTAATCACTTGGGTTTGGGTTTTTGTAAAGTAGATTTTAATGTATATCACGTAATCGCTCGAGCGAAGCTGGGCCGGGTCGCTAGTATATACTATGTATATAATTTATTCAAATAAAAATGTTTTGAACTCCTGAAACTTTATTTACATTTTTTATCTCGTCTCCTTGGCCTTACTATAATAATATGCTGTATTGCGTTTTGTCGATTCTTTATGTTTAAAAAAAAAGAGTGTTTTAGCAATTTAGCGCTGCGATAAGCTTCTAAAGTGTCATCGCTGACTCGATTTATTTAACGCGCGGCAACGTTAGTAGTGCCACAGAAAGAAGTTTCAGTAGGTACTTACCACGCGGTTTGTCCAGGTCTGGTCTGTGAGCTATCTCATCTGGTTTGAATATGTCGGTTTTGATCTTTATTTTCGGCTGTTCCAAGTCACCACTCTGTAACAAGAATAAAACACTTTAATTGAAATCATTAAACACCAGCGATCTACGTAGCTAAGCAAAACGGGCGCGATCGGGTGTGGAATGGGTGACAGCTAGTAGGGTAAAAATTTCCGTGCTTTGTAGGGCACATTATGCCGTCGGTCCCGGTTGTTAACGATAGATAGCAGTATTAACTACCTAGGCCTTAGGGTTTTAAGGGCGGCGGTTAGAAAACATCCGACAGCGAGTTGGCCTCTAATCCGCAGCTCCACCAACTCACATCGGAGCAACGTGGTGGAACAAGCTCTATGCCTCGCCAATAATGTGAAGAGAACCATGTGCAGCAGTGGGACACAAAAGAGATGCTGCCCATTGAAATCGTAGATGTTTATGTGCACGACGATGTGCAAGGGGCGCATGAACGCGTTATTAAGTAGATGACCAATGACTATCTCACACAACCTGCCTGCTGTACACCAAGTCTCGCCTGGAGGCTGGTTTCCTCATGTGAGACAATTGCAATTTTATTTTTATATTAGAAGCACCCAGTCATACAATAATCCTACTATCCTATAGTAGGATAATATTAGTAGGAATAATATTATCCTACTAATATTATAAACGCGAAAGTTTGTAAGTATGGATGTTTGTTACTCTTTCACGTAAAAATTACTGAATGGATTTTAATGACACTTTACAATAATATAGCTTATACATCAGAATAACACATAGGCTACAATTTGTAAAGATATTGTGTGAATTGTCCAAAATATGACGATAAGTGTGAAGTAGGAAAAAATCTACCATATGCGAGCTATTCTGGCGTGCGCTGCCAAAGCTGCTAGAGTAACACATTATGTAATGTATTATGGAAATTATCTTAAATAGTCCTACAAAAAAGCCGGTCCAGCGGCACTTCAGAAGGGACTTCACTTTATGCCAATGATCATCTCTTTCGCGGGTGAAACCGCGGGACACAGCTAGTGTTTAAGTAAATTTAAATTGTAAAAGAATCTTTTACTAACACAATTTCTTCTTTCGAAAACTTTGGGAGAAACCCAGTGCTAGATTTACCAAAAGGCTGAGTAGGCTGGAGCTTAGGGCGGCAAATAAGGCCCAATTTTTTTTTGTTTGACAAAAAAGACAACCTGACTGCGTAAAAATACTTTCAATATGAACTTGTTAAAGCTTATACTAGTTTTTTTTAGAGAATCGAATTTCAGAGGTCAGTAGTAGGGGGGAGAGTGCAAAAATTGAATAGCCTACTGGCGGCAAATTTCTAAAAGAGAAACCCCCACAAAAGGATTAAAAGAACTCAGAAATAATTACATCGGTGTCTACAGAAACAAAAGCTGAAAAGCTTAAGCTGTGCTAAGTGAACTAAGTCAAGTAATTTCTTCAGGGTATCAAACTTTAATATAAGTTTCTTTAAACCCTTGGCTCGATCCGTCCAGCCAGCAGCCTCGTGAATGATGGGGGTGTGTACGTGCCCGCATGCCGCCGTAAGCACCGGACGGTTGAGGAAAGCATATCTGCTCACCCGAAGATGGGCCCGTTCTGGGACGACGCGCGTGGAGGTCATCGGTGCGTTCCATTCCACTGGAGATCCCGGAGTCCGCCCCAAGCGCAGAGGCATCCACCGAGGCGGTTTAGTGCGGTATAAATCCCACATAACCCGGTATCCTCTCCCAAGGTGCCGGGTACCTTTTGAAGGTTTCCCCCCCGATACCAAAAAAAAGGCTACAGACCTTTAGTTTCAACAACATTCTTATATTGTCAGATAAACTGTACAGTTCTCAGTTTTGCCTACACATCCAACACACCATTGAAGGTTAGCTGGTAGAAAATGCCAATAGGCATCAAGCTCGCCTTTTGTTCAAATTGTAAAATTTGTTCAATAACGACTTTAAACTGTGCAGTTAAAAACGTCACATAATTTATAGACCTGAAACGTTTTTTTTATGTCCCACTGCTGCGCTTGTCACATCACAAGTGAGAAGAACTTAGGCCATAGATGGCTTTCGAGAAATTATGAAATTCTCTCTGGCATGCACGGCGATGGAAAACAATGTAATCAATTAAATATCACGACATTTTCCATCACCGTGGAGCAGCGATAAATACACACATTACATATTTCTTTGTCAGAAGTGCGCGCCGAGGATATGAACCCCGTTCTCGTCGAAGACAGAGGTTTCTTACCACTCGACCATCGCTGCTCAAAAGACCTGAAACGTAATTTATTGATATCCCCCAACAGAAATGATTTCAAATAATACCTTCAATTTCTTCATCTCTACATACTGAACTACTTACTGTACAAGCGCGCATGCACGCTCGAATGAATCAAATTAAATCGCTTGAGAGGTCGCGCGTGAGTCATGCTCCTGCCGCGAACATCGTGGGAGGAGTCGAACCCGGTATAAATGCCTTGGGGGCATGATTGTACAGCGTTTGAAAAAACGCCGAAGACATGTTCGTTAGCCGCAATGTATAATAGTAGTTTTATTTTGCTGACCCTAGTTACTAGATTGCATTTAATCCTCTGACAGTTTTAAATACTCGACAGATTTTTTGAAAATCGTACCTACGATCTCTGACCAAGAATTCTTTGCTGTCTATTTTTTATTTTATTTGAATGGAGTAGCAGACGAGCATGCAGGTCACGTGGTGTTAAGTGGTCGCTGCAGCCATGTAGATGTCCATGATCTACATACAACCTCAAGCAAGCATAGGTAAGTCTTGTCTGAGTAAGTGTGGCCGGCAACTGCACCTTTCCACCGAAACACAATAGAATTGGTTCACGGCAGAAGTGGGTGCAGCGGTGGTACTTCCTCTGGCGAACCATAATAGTTCTACCACCTACAAATTAGCATTTAAATAAAAAAAGGTGTAAATTTAGCAGACTGATTAATCTGCTAATTTTTTTTATTTAAAATTTATCTAAATTTTGAAAAAAGTGGCAATCGGTTGGCGTCAGATCTGGAGAGTATGGTGGATGACGCAGAGGTTCCAGTCGCAGCTCCGTGGCGACCGTTTGATGTGCTGTGTGTAGACCACGTTATCCTGAAGGTGCAGTGGGCTAGAGCAATTCACCAGTCTCGGTTATTTTATGGCGAGCTTTTCCATCATTGTTTGCAATTACCCACTAAACACCACCTTGTTGGCTTTGGCCCGGGGGCCTCTAAGCCTTCATCTGATGCGACCTCACTAGCGAGGGCTAAGTGAGGTGCTAGCGGTGCTCCCTAAGGAGCATCCGCTGAGAAGAATACACCGAGGATGTTATCGGGATGGGCAAGCCCCATCCCGATAACATCCCGGCATCGGAAGGATGCTCGCTATCTGTGTTGGCAATACAAGTCTACAGTAATCGTCTGGCCTGATCTCAAGAAGCTATAGTGGATAACACCAGTACTGGTCCACCAAACACTGACCCGAATCTTCTTTTTGGTCAGTTTTTGCTTAGGGCAAAGTTTTGCCGGTGCCGGGTTAAGCCATTGTGATAATCGCTTCCGATTGGCGTACAGGATCCATTTCTCATCATAAGTCACGATTAGGTTCAAAATCCTCTCATTATTATATGAGATATATACATAGAGCAAAGAAACGCAGCAAGTGACGCGTGTTTGTTGGTTTGCTACAGACAATTAGTACGATACCCACTTTTCGAGTTTTTTGACTTTTCCGATTTAGCTCCATTTATCCAAAGTATCGTTTTGCCACTTACACCGAAGGCTGCCGCTTATTCAGAAGTGATTTGAGATGGGTTTGTTTCCACTAACGTCTTCAATTCTTCGTTATTCACTTGAGTATTAGGTCGTCCACGAAGCTCCAGGTTCCGTCGTCCAGTCGAAACTAAACACGCACCGTTCGTTAGCAGTGCCTGGTACACGTACACGTCGTTAATTCTTCGAGACATTTCTGCAGTACTGGTGCCACGTTGGAACTCGTATTCGTAAATACCGCGAATTTTCAATTAGTCCATAATTGTTGTTATAGCAATGTTGAAGCTCAAATGATGTGAAAACAAATGAAATACCATAGTACCCACGACACAGGGTATATCTACCTTACTGTAGGGCTCGAGTGTAAAACGAGAAAAAAATGTATGAGGATGTCACTGTTTGACAGCTCGTTAAAAGTATATCAATTGATTTGGTAGTCCACAACCAGATTGTGTTGTTCCTCCAGAGTGAGCATAGTTGCTTCATGTAAGTATGGCAACTACACTTCGTACAATCTTTCCACAGAAGAAACAGAAAAATGTGCAGCTGTATATCCCTTTTTTTTTCTCGTGGGGAAATCCATCATGGATACCCCTTTGTTACGGGGGCAACAGAGAGGTTATGCCGGACTCCAACCTGCTAAAACCCTACGGTTTCCTCGGCACACTTTTTTGTGAGGTTCACGGGTACGCTCTCGCATTCTTCCGTGACCTCATAAGCGTAAGTCTTAAGGAGCCATCCGTCAGCTTTGAGGGGGCGCACAAATGGAAAGTGCGCGCATCACCTCGAGGTCTTCATGTAAGACGATGGACGCCCCCGCATCCACCGTCTTGACCTCAATCATGGGGGTTGGAGGAGGGCGTGGTAGATCCTCCTCCGACGCCCTGCTCTCCTGCTGCGGATAGGAAGGTCCGTTGTTATTTCCCCCTCCCGCTCCGCAGCTTCCTTCTGCGACATCACTTGCTCACAGAAGAAAACCCCCGCACTCTACGATTCCTCACACCCAACCATGGCTTTCACTAAAGCCGGTAATGAGAGGTCAGTTCCAACAGCTGCAATGAGATCACGGCTCTCCCTGGCCCATGCAGGACACTCCTCTAGTGTATGTTGCGCCGTGTCCTCGACGCAGCTGCAATAGTGACACATTGTGGTCGGTTCTCTTCTGGCTATTTGGCACAGGTACTTGCCGAAGCAACCATGCCCGGAAAGCACCTGTGCCAGCCGGAACGTCAGTGAACCATGCCGCCTGTCCATCCAAGCAGCTGTACATCCCTGGTTAATCCATGATAGTTCTACCACCTGCTAACTTAGACCATCGATACTATTATAGTAAAAGGACCTCTTTCACCACCTTCAAGTAAAGTGACAAGTACACTAATTGTCGGTTAAAGTCACCGTAACTTCAATTTCAATTTCACAATTTTCGAGTAGCACTAACCATATGATAACCTGACCCGTACTCGTAGCTTTTACTTACCAATTAACATTACTTGGGATGTAACTAATCAGCATTTTACTTAGAGATTCTTAAGAGGTCCTTAATATTATAAATTTGAAAGTAACTCTGTCTGTCTGTTATGCTTTCCCACTTAACTACTGAACCAATTTTGATGAAATTTGGAATACAGGTAGAGTGGACCTTGGGAAAGGACATAGGGTGGTTTATCCAACGGGAACTCATGAAACGGGTCCACGAGGGCGAAGCCGCTGGCAGAAGGCTAGTAAATAAATAATTTCAACGTACCATCATCTCATTCTCTGGGTGTGGTCTCTTCTGTGCGTCAGTAGGCTCCAGCTTGATTTCCGGTTTCAGTTGCTTCACATCCAGAGGTTTTTGAGTATCATGTGGTGGAAGCAGGTGAGGCTGCGGTGGCCACGCTGGCTTGTGGAGACCCACATCTGCATAGCCTTGCACTGGACAATATGGAAATTTGTGAATTGGTTTGAACAAGTAATGAGGTTTCTTTGTAAATACTAAACTATAAAAGACACTAGTAAATGTTATTAATTGATATATTTAAAAAAGTATAACATAAGTAATACAGGTAATCATTTGGGATCATATTATGATCACCTGTAATATTAGAATATATAATTTAAAGAAACGATCTATACTAATACATAAAGCTGATGGGTTTGTTTGAACATGCTAATCTCAGGAACTACTGGTTCAAATTGATAAATTATTTTTAATACAGTTGCTCAAAAAGTGGCGTATTGTAGGGACATATAGCGTTCGGGAAGTGGGCTATTACACACTCGTGTTTTTTCTTTACCTTTTCCGCACTCGTGCATTCTCTTTCCCAACTGTCAAAATAATGTCTATTAAAAAAAACAACCAAGAAGTTTTAGAAGTTTTTATGATTCATGCAAATATTTCTAAAAAGAAGCTACTAATTTGTTTCAATATCAGATTTAATGATTTGATTCAATGAGTTAGATTAGGGTTCATTTCATTTCATCTCATTAACATTTTCATTTCATAAAAAAATTCTACTGAAGACTTGGCTGTATGGGCATAGTTCCCTTTGCCTACCCAGAATTGGTGAAGAAAACAAAAAAAATCTGCATATAGGTATTCTTTTACTGTTGGCGCCATGTTTCAAAAATGTTTTAAGCAAGTTTTTATTATTTTATTAAATTGCTTCATTTTTTTGCAACTGTATTAAAAATAGTTGTTCAGTACACTTGCGGAACCGTCATTGCTAAGAGTTCAGACTGTCAACCCTCACCTTCGGCTACGCTTCGGCTCGGGCAGACATTTGTCTGAACTCATTGCAATGACAGCCTTTCCGCACTTGTACTGAAATATACTATTTTGTGTTGGATAGTCCATTTATTAGGGAAGGCTTTAGGCTATATGACATCATGCTATGACTAATACCAAAGTCCACAGTCGCTGGCGGCCGCTATTGATTTGTTATAGAGGAATTTAAATTTTTTTTCAATATGTAACAACTTTTCTATAACTATTGCTTCATCAATATTCTTACATATTCACTGTATATAATAAGTATAATAACATAAAAATACTTTTTCAATTACCTGCCTATACTTTGTTTTTCACACTTCAGTTCACAAAACAACAACCAATAGAAAACTTGAAAAGGTGCAAAAAGTATTGTTTACATTTTTTATAGTTACACAACTTTTCAAGGTTATGTTTACATAGAAAGAAATGTTTTGTTTATAAACACTGTAAATACTTATGACAAGACAAAGAAGTAAGTTTTCTAATTAAAAATATAAATCCTTAGGCCATATTATAGTATAGTGTATAGTGCAAATCTTTGTCTTTGCCTTTGTTCTCTTTGAAAAGTTATGTATTATTGAAAATCTATGTAGACTATTAGAATAAGTACATAGTATTTTATTGTGTACTGACCCATATGTGACTGTGCCATGTGTAACTGTTGCTGTTGAGTGGGAAAACCCTGATGATGAGCATAGTTCTGGTGCGCGGGTGGCGCGTATGACAGATTCTGTGGTGCGTAGCCCCCCGGGGGCGGTGGCCCATACGCCGCGAACGCGTCTGGCGGCGGATAGTGCGTGTTGTACGCCCCGGCGTACGGCTGGTACGGTATCTGGTGACCATTATCTACAACACAACGAAACTTCATTACTCAACACTGATTTCCCGCTCAAAACGGAAACACTGTAATCATGACCACTAAATACGTACCGATGTAATTAAGCGGTAAACCGTTCCCCTGCACCACTCCGTGGCCCGGCTCACCCTCCATCCGCAACCGCTTCTGGTTCATAGCTCTTTCGGCTTCATAATTCATCTTGAACACTAAAAACAAAAACCCCTTACATTTCCAAAGATTCCATCCACGCAATAATTCGAGTGTAAAATCAACACAGTGATAAAATAACACTAATAGGACAGTTTTGCGTTAACTGTGACAGACGCCAACCGGACGCTAGGATAAAACACAGGTTATGCTTCGCAAAAGCAAACATAGCGTACCTTTGTTGGTCACTGGTTGTTATTGATTTTAGTTAATAGATGCACCTAGCGCCTCCCTTACGATGTATTGGTACATAATAAAGCACAATATTAAGTCAAAATAACTGTTGCATACAAAATATGCATCAAATTATCAACTTTAGTGACAGTAAAATTAGAAAAAAACACACAAGTGAAGCGGAGTTCGTCTATTTTTTTATCCTTAGAGTTTTTTTGGTAATGGTAATACCACACGAAAATTTTATGTCGATTTTATTTTAAACTAACAAATCAAGTAACTAACATAGAATACTAAACTACGTAAAGTCGTTGATTGATATACCCACTATAACGTAAAGGCCTAACTTACTGAATTAATCAACTAAACTTTTTATATTATAGACTAGTTTATATTTTATATTGAATTTCATGACTTTAGCAGAAGAACTGAGTTTCGTTCGAGACTTATGGTCGATTTACATTGGACCAGCGCTGGAATGCAGAGATGCGCTGTAGATTAAAACATGTTTACATTGATCCAGTGCCGATCCAGCGCTGGCATGCATCAACGCTGGATCCAGCCATCGGATCAATGTAAATCATCGTGTAGTGACCACACTTGATCACACTTCAGTTTGTAATAACAATAACAATACAATACAAAACAATACAAGTTTGCAAAAAATTTCTAAATCAGATCCTGTTTTGATTGCTGGAATGCAGCGTCGTTGCATGCCAGCGCTGGATCAATGAAAATCAGCCATACCACAATAAAAACGACAGAAGGAAGCCCTTTGTATTGTGATAAAGTTTGGTTAACAAAGCTGGCCTTGCAATCATCTTTTTTGTATGATACAATCTTTGAGAATTTATTTCTATGCTCTAAGATTACATTGGATTAATAATAACAATCTTTCAGGGATTATAAGTTATTTTGGTGGATTATGTTTATATATGAAAATAATATCATCATAATGATATCCACGGGTTGTCCTTTGATGTTATAGCAACACCACAGGTTTTTGACATTTAATATGAAGTGACACCTAGACTTAGGATAGGACAGTATATCCTAATGTCCTAAGTCTATGTAAAATTCTATAGTATATCTGTCTCTGTTTTACATTAACAACATAATAATATTAAATAGAAGTGAATTTACTACAAGTGAATTTTTTTGGTTGAGATAAAAATATAGAATGGGATCATACTCATAGACTTAGCATATACTTACGTATATTTTTATGAATGTAATAAATCGTATGCCTCAAACTCGTAGCTCAAACTTCGGCCTCAAAAGTCAAAATGAAAAGCTTGACCTCAAATCATACTTTTTGTTAATCTGTAATTGCCAAGTTTGCTAATTTGTATCTTATTTTTCTGTATAATTTGTTAGCTTTGAATTTCTATATAGCTGACGGATGTGTTCAAACCGCCTAGTATCTATCTAGTACGTAAGTACATTATTCTTACTAAGATCGACAGCAACCGGGCGGGACCGACAGCTTAATTAACGTACCCTCCGAAGCACGGAAATGCGCATGATTTTTTTGCCACTAGAGGTCACCCATATTATTATCACGCCCGACCGCTACCATTCGGCTTAGCTCATAGATCGCTTACGTTCTACGCTAGCCGCTAGGCCATGCGTGAGTATTGTGTACTATTAAATCTTTTTTTTTTATTAAGAGACTGCTCAGATCAGCTGGCGTTGATAAGCAACACTAAGCCTGACTTTGAAATAAATCAACTGTCTTTATCCGAGTAACGCTCGGTCATCCGTACGGAGTTCCAAATAACGCACACTGTGGTCATATGAGTACTTAGTTTAGTAAAATATATCGGATATGTATATTTGTATTGAATAAATTAATGATTAATGTACAAATTTGTCCACCTAAAATTATCAATAAAGGAAAGTCACCCTGTCGGCCCTATTGTTCTTCATAGATAAATATAAACTTAATGTTTATTTGTCCATATGATTTAGTACCTTTATTATAAAATATATAAATTTGAATTATGATTCTACTAAAAGGCTAAATATTATGAAGATGGCAATTGCTAGAAAGTGACACACTCTATTTTGACGTTGTCTTGCTCAGAACGTTTTTACCCTGTCAAAAGATATAAACGAATATGAATTTTAGATATAAGCAATAAAGTTCAAATTTTAATATTTAATGTCGCGTCGTAAGCATTCCAGGTAGAATAGAATGTAATGTAATGTAAGAATGTAATGTAAATTTTGTGTCCCACAGACAGAGCTGATAAATAAATGTATTGTATGTATCTCTCTTCCTCTCTGAGGTATCCATAGATAGATAATACACTTATATACAGAGGGAGGTATCTCTATTCTGTTCATCAGTGTGACCATTTGTGGCAGATTTCTGCCATTTTGGCAGATTTCACTCCTAAATTTTGACTCTGGCAGATTATGGTGACGAATTATAAAAATGGCAGATTTTGGCAGATTTTGAAGATTTTAGGAATCACGATATTTTGAGACATAAAATCTCATAATTTAAATGTTTAATGAGTATTTTTTTATAAATGTAACATTTGGTATAATATTTAACGTAGATCTAAAATGATTTCTCCGAACTGGCAACGTAATATTTAAAATCCTTCTACACGGTCGGATCCAACCACCAACCATCGTGTCCTTGGTCGGGTTGATGTAAAAATGGACAGTGTAGAAATCGGTTGACCCGACCGATTTTGGTTGATCCCAACGGCCTTGGTCGCGAGCTCAACCCTAACGACAGGCTTCATCCGCAGTCGGACCTGACCGTTTGGAACGCTGTCGGCCGACGCGCGAGCCTCAGTGTGCTCTTGTCAGTTGATGTTGATTTCAATTAGTAATACATTAAAAGTGTCTTGATCCATTCTTAGGAAATTTCAAAAGTCTTCGGAATCAAGAATTCCAAAAATATTAAGGTGGCTCAAAGTAATCCACTCTTTGAGACACTTTTTTATACATTTTCTTTTAACTCTCTGTTTTTCTCCTTCACTCAAGCATAAAAAAAGTTATTTCTATACCAACCTTCTTTATTTTGAAAGGCAAAGAGCCATAGGGATACGTTTTAACGCTTTGAATACCAGAAAAAACTGGCAAGTTCTGCCAACCACCAACCGTGTAGAACGAATACAAAAATTGGTTGGCCCAACCAAGGACCCGTTGGTCGGCGGTTGGTCCCGACCGTGTAGAAGGGCTTTTAAAACGCAAAAGCTTGGATGTTTGTTGCTCAATCGTGCAAAAACAGAAGGGTTGAGGTCTTGAGGAGCATGTCAGGGCTCGAAAAACTCAAGTGGCAGTGTATTTGGCAGAATTTGGCCCAGCCTGTGGCAGATTTGGCAGAATTTAGGCCCAGCCTGTGGCAGATACGCCAATTTTGAGATGGTCACACTGCTGTTCATGACGTTCATGTACCAATACATAGATAAAAGTATTATACTAACTAACGTTACCAACCAATATCAGTGTCCGTTTGTGTAATGTAGTGTAGTTATAAAGTTTCGTAAATAACTTCTTTAGAAAACATTAGGATTATTATAAAAGAATCGTGAAAAATATTGTAAAAACGGCGGCCGAAGAAAACTTAATTTATTTTTTTGCCTAGGTTAGTTGTTATAGGTATGTATATTTAATACAATACACAACCACAACACAACACATGTCGGTTCCAAAGAAGCTTGAAGTAAAAGTAACTTTTTGTATAAAAAAAATACATCATTTAATTAATAATTGATCATTATTCCTACAGAATAATTTATTTCTCTAGCGAAGATTTAAAATACAGTTTATAAATTTATATTCTGAACCAAATGTTATGTTATGATAGATTATTTTAAACTGTGCAATGATAAAGAACATCTTCTGTTGTAGGCTCTTCTCAGCATTAGCAGCACCATAATCCACAAAACTCTTGGTGCTATCAAATAATAGTGCTGTTAGCGTGTTAAGACAAATAGTGTTCACTTAGTACTTAAAACCCGGTCCCTCCCTGCTCCCGGCAGTTATCTTGGTTCGATCCTAAAGTGTAAGTACCTTATTCTAAGCGTGTACCTTTGATTTTAAAGAAATTTATCTCATGGACATATGAAGCCTCTCTGCACTTGGCTATCAAATCCATATTGTTATAAAGTTCTGATTTATTGGCAAAATACACAGATACCCTGGTATTTATGTATCTTTCAGTGAAAAAATGTTGAGAATTTATTTTAATAGTGTAGGAACTAAGAACCTGTATGCACATATTATATAAGATTAAGCGACTGCTCATACAGTTGTTTCCCATACTGCATTGCTAACAGTTGCGTTTTTATGCAATAGCTTATGCTGGTGTACTGTACTTATACTTCACAATATAACTGTTTAAAATTATTAATATTGACTTTGAATTTGAATAACTAGTGACTCTATTGACAAATTGATAACTTATATCAAAATAGGTGACACAGACGTGATCAAAAGGTTGTCTGTTCAAACCATCAGTTCATTTTCATGGGCCTGGACACAGGCTAAAGCTGTAGGTCGGCAAAATGCGCCGCCCAATCCTGCAGGCGCCCCTGTTGCCATCCCCTAGATATGATGCTGCTCACTGGGCCATGAATGTGAAATCACAAGATCTTTTGCTTTTGAATTATCCGATGACTACTGTATAATAAATATTACAATTTATCAAATAAATTATTATTAATAAATTACTTATTGATGTTTGTCATCCTTTTTTCAGTGAATTAAAAAAAAATCATGTACAAAAACGAACAGGATGTCTCGGAAACATTTTCCTTATCTGGGGATGTCATAACATTAGAGTGAGTATATTTGCTTTATTTTATTGATTAATTTGTAAATGAAAATATTAATCACTCAATAAAGTCAAATATTCTTTATTCTGGACAAAGGGTAAGTACATTACAGATGTTATAAACAAAATACAGTTCTCCATGTCCTACCTTATTAGGCGTACAATAACAATTGAAGTAAATAAAATAAAATTAAAGAGACGTAGAGAAAATCCTTATATTAAAGCATCAAGGTATGACAGGTGTGACACCCGTCAGAGGAGTGGCCTTTACGGGCGAACCCCTAGTCCCAACATCCATGCACAATGTGCCTTCTATTTATACAACTAGTGTGTCAGTGTCAGTGTTGATGGTGCATAGGAAATGATGTTGTGAATTAAAATTGACATATTTAGAAATGTATGTGACAAAATTAAAATGTGTGCGTTCTTTCCCCGCACCAGATTTGGCACAAAAATTATGTATTGAAGTGAGGCACTATGCCGTCCCTCCTGAAGGGTGAGTCAGTAACTTTGATGCTCTAAGAGAAAATCAGACCAAAAAAAGTAAAAAAAACAAGACAAGGAAAAAATTTATTGATTATTACGACCAGAAATGAAACGGACAGAGCTGCTGCATTTTTTTATTGACAAGCAGAATGACACAGAATAATGGCTGGCAAAGGCTTATATAGAGACGACTCCCTTCTTATTGGCTAGGGCTTGGCTTAAGGGAGACGTCATGGCGGCATGGCTCCGATTGGCTAGCTGGCTGACACGTTCGTTACATTCGGCCATCCTGGAACAATTGCTCCCGCAATGGGAACAAGCAATAATGGTTAGCATCTGGCACAACAGATTATTATGGCTTTAAACTTAAGGCTGGCTGACCCATGACTGGCTGACTAATGGCTGACTGACTAAAGGTTGTCTGACGTATGGCTGGCCGGTTCATGGCTGGCTGGCTTATGGCTGGCTGGCTCCTGGCTGACTGAATCATGGCTGGCTGGCTTATGGCTGGCTGACTCATTGCTGACTGAGTCATGGCTGGCGGGCTGGGTCATGTCTGGCTGGCTGACTTATGGTTAGCACTACATATGAAATGAAAACTAGGTACTAGCAATATCTGCTATAGGTCAAGTATTTCAATGCTTCCGGTACGTGAAGTTATTAATAAATAACGTTTCACACTCACAGCCCCATAATAGGGTATATATACCCTGGGTCGTGGGTACCATGGACACATACAAAGACAGAAACACAAACACCCAGACCGAGAACAGAAATTTAAACTCATCATTGTCTGGTTATGAGTAGCTATGGCACTGTTACCATTCTGGCATTACAACACTGGCAAAAATGTCCCACTGCTGGGCACAGGTCTCCTACATACAAGTGAGAGAGATTTAGGCCGTAGTCCACCACGCTGGCCATGTGTGGTTTGGAGGACGTCGTGCTTTCGAGAAATTATGAATTTCGCTCCGGCATGCATGGCAATGCAGAACATCGTAATCAATTAAAAGTCACGATATTTGCGATCACCGTGGAGCAGCGACAAATGCGCACATTACAAATTTCTTTGTCAGAGGTGCGTGCCGTACAATTACAATAATAGTATGCAAAGTAGATACGAGTACCTGGCTGTGGCTTGGCTACTTGTGGCACTATCAACTCATGTCCTTACGGCATCGGAATGCAGACCGCAGTTTCGCAGCCAATTTGAAACCCTTCATGCAGCCACGTTAAAGACATCTGTACTGCTGTAATGAAGCTCTTCTTGTCACGAAAAAGGATTACCGGTCGCGAGAGTTAGCAAACTCATTAAACATTGCGACATTTGCGACAAACAGGATTTTCTCATAATTTTTTTGGAGTCTAATTTTTTCCATTGACAGTCTCCACAACAACCCGTTGCTAGGCACGTTCTCTTCTTCAAATGAACTTTTAAGAAATCGTTTTTCCTCTATGCTTCTAATACGAGTAGGATACTCAATAAAATGCTGATTCTGATGCTGATCACTTCATTTTCTGACTTCTATCTGAAGTTGAAAGAATTTGATGCATCGTTCCATGTCCCATCGTCGTTTATAATTTCGATATTTTGACAGATCATTTTTTTTTGCGAATGAATTTTCATTTTCGTCACCGTCAGTCTCAGTTTTCAGCGCGCTCTTTATCTTCAGTATGTCGTAGACGTGGCCCGATTACATCTAAATAAATATTTTTACATTTTCGTTCGTGCCACTTCTAATTATTACGACCAGAAATGAAACGGACAGAGCTGCTGCATTTTTTTATTGACAAGCAGAATGACACAGAATAATGGCTGGCAAAGGCTTATATAGAGACGACTCCCTTCTTATTGGCTAGGGCTTGGCTTAAGGGAGACGTCATGGCGGCATGGCTCCGATTGGCTAGCTGGCTGACACGTTCGTTACATGGTAGTGTATATTTTATATGTGTACGACAGTATCCTCTATTATTTATATTATTTGCAAGATAGGCATGGCAGTTTGCTTGATTAATGTTGTTTTAAAATAAATGATGTAATAATCTGTAAACTTATTTAGAAAGCAATTACAATAAATATATGTGTTAGAATGTAACATAAATTCGGTTTGATACAATTTTGGTAAAATATAGTTTACCAAGTAAATTTCTCACAAAGTTAATAAATAAATATGGCTTATAGCCTTGTAGAAATCCCTGTGTTTTGGGTGCCATGGGTAACCAAGATAAGGTCACAAGGCATCCTAGGGGAAGACTATGAGTGCCAAGTGTTGATTTCGTTGTTACTGTTGAAATATATTTTTTGGTAATTGAATATTATTTTCAGAGATCTGGACAGATTAAACTGGGTGGTTCCAGTGGATAATGGACTGCTCCTGGAGGGCCAAGATGACACAATGGATGCAGCATTGAAATTCAACCCTCAACAGCCTTCCGAGTTTATACCAGTGAGATTCCAATGTGACCTAAAATCCTGCCCGAAAGATAAATAATTCCTATTTTTCTAACTGACAGTAAAGATCTAATTGCATAGAATATCAAACTACTTAAATAAATAAAATATATGTCGACGAAAGGCCATTCTCATTAACATCATCAGTGTTCACTGTTCTATCTAGCTGGATTCATAGTCTGTAAATGAGAGCACAAAACAATGTTTTAATTATTCTACAACTTTAATTCACGATTTCGTGAGGATATTTAAAAATGATTTTAAAATCCGGGTTGTATCAGGTACTCACAAACTAATCAAACCACTGCACAAAAAAGGACCCAAAGATATAATGAATAACTACCGACCATAGCTCTACTGCCTTGTTTCTCTAAAATTTTCGAAAAAGTGTTTTTTGTTAGATTAGTTAATTATCTAGACAAATTCGGCAAAATAGGTCAACATCTTTAGCTATATACAGGACAAACAATAAAGTTAAATGTAGCTCCTTATTTATAGATATGACAAGAGCTTTTGACTGTGTTGTCCATAACATACTTTTAAGACAACTCGAACATGTAGGTATCCGAGGTATTGCATATAGGTTAATTCAATCCTATCTAAATAATAGAAAGCAAGCAACAGTACTCACAACATATAATGAACAAATAAATACACTAGAAGAAGTGCAATCTAAGTATGAAACCTGTAGGATTGGCGTCCCTCAAGGTAGTGTACTTGGCCCACATTCAGTTTATTATTATATATCAAAAATAAAATATTTTTGATATATAATAATGAACTACCAACAGTAACAAAATATCCATTTGTTCCATTTCATTTCATTACCAACGGTACCAAAACCACACTATCAAAATGTAATAAACCTAAGGGATGTAAGGGATCTAGGGATTTAACAAAGTGTATTTAATAAAAAAAAATGCTCACTTCCAGCAAAAGTACAATCACCAATCAATTCTGTTTTCAAGCCCGCTTGCGCCTAAGTGCAAAGAATGCTTGCGGCACATCATTGCCTTGCTGAATCAGAAGACTTATTTTTAAAGTAAAGATCACCACATCTTCTTATATATTTTTTTCTTATTTTCAGACGACACCACTAGGACCGCCAGATAGAAAAATATTCTCTGGCGACTTAAAGTTTGAAGTGGAAATATGTGGCGCACATACAAATAAATCAAAATATTTGGTAAATATTCTACCTCTCTTCACATTTAGTCCCATTTTTTAGGAATGTCATATACTGTTTGTTTGTAAATATAAACTAAAAAGAAAACAGCACCTGTTTGAATACATCCAATAAAATTAAATACTACCAACTCGAGATTATAATCAATAAATACAGATATAATAATTAATTTAATGACCTGTCGGAATGTGACATGCTCATACATTTATATCAGAAAATGATTTGTGACCAAATTATTATTGATTTAAATGGCAATAAAAATCATAATAATATATAAACTTGAATTTCGAGCAGCGATCGATACCAGAGTGGTAACAAATCCGCGGTCTTCAACGCGATCGATCTCGCAAATTTACAAATTTTCTGACAAAGAAATTTGTAATGTGCGCATTTTATCGCTGCTCCACGATGATGAAAAATATCGTGATATTTATTTGATTCCAATGTTCTCCATCGCCGTGCATGCCTGAAAGAAATTCATAATTTCTCGAAAGCCTGACGTCCACCAATCCGCACTTGGACAGCGCGGTGGACTATGGCCTAAATCCCTCTCACTTGTTAGAAGGAGAACTGTGTCTAGCATGAAAAAAAGGTTGAAAAACTTCCAAGTGTGCATTTTGAACTTTTGTTGTGCAGTGTCCAAGACCCTTCTACCCTAAAACTAATAATTTGTGTTCCTAATACGATTTTTTTTCTTTCTTTCATTAAAATAATGATCGAAACATTCCCTAGTACTCGCATCGGCTGAATCGGATCTACGTGGACATGGGCTACAGCTTCTCGGTGCAGTTCAAATGGGACGTGTCCATACAGCCGTACCCGGATATGTACGTGCGCGCGACCACGGTGTTCTGCGAGCAGGCGCAGGCCGAGAAGCCGGTCTCGCGCTGCATCCAGCATTACCACGACACCAAGAACAGCGGTGAGTGATAATGATAGATCCACACTAGGATGCCCTGTGTCTTGAGTACCATGGACACACACTGTACCCAGGCCGAGAAACAAGTTTCCGCTGCATCTAGCAGTACCAAGATACCAAGAACAGTGGTTAGTGTGCCCTACAAGCGCAGATAACAATATTCCACAGGGGACAGTTGCTGGTTTTTTTAATGTTTGAACCAGAAATGACAAAGGTAGCCTTAGTCCCTGTAGCTTTGGGATTAAGAATAGAGCGCGGTATCCCCTGCCTGATCGTAAGAGGTGGATAAAAGGGGGCTTCCGGGATGCGGACGGTGAGAGTGGGAGCTTGACCCGTCCAGCTAGCAGCCCCGGGAGGGACGGCGGTGTATGCGTGGCCGCATGCCGCCGTGAACACCTGAAGGTGCAGGAGAGCACATCTGCTCTCCCGAAGATGGGCCCGTTCTGGGGCGTCACGCGTGGAGGACACCGATGCGTTCCTATGGAGATCCCGAAGTCCTCACAAACGCAGAAGCAGGTTACCGAAGGGGTTTTAGTGCGGTCAAATCCCACATAACCCGGTATCCTCTCCCAAGGTGTTGGGTAGCTTTTGAAGGGTTCCCTCCCCCCCGATACCAAAAAAAGGCTGCATGATTTTACGTGATCACCAGTAGTCACGTAGTGGTAGTCACGCGGTGGCCCCGCGTGCTTGCTTCCATCCCTGGATACCTAGTGGATCCGAGTCGAGAACTCACGGGAGGTGCCCTTGGTGCGGTGGTTCAGCCCCTTGCCCTCTTCTTCCTGGAGCGGAGACTCGTGAATAGGCTGCGTTTTTTCAGTTCAATCACTCAGGCTTCTGTGAAACTCGGCGAGCCACTATTTTTGCAGTTGACGACAAAAAATAATGTAGTTTAAAAAACTAAAAAACACGATTTCGTGAAATAAAAAGAAAATGTACCTATTTTATTGTAATAAAAACGTGGGATGCATGATGTCAATAGTAGTATTATTATAAGAATAAGAGATAATGTTAGAGTAGAAGGATTATTATTTTGTTATCTTAAGAAGCACGCCACGCTTTTTTTTCAATAAAATAGGTAAATTTTCTTCTTATTTTTCACTTTTTAGTTCGTTGTTTCACGAAAGCGTGTTTTTTAAACGACATTATTTATTTTTAATTGTTTAGTTGGATTTTGTTTCATATTATTGTATTGTCATCGGCCCTTGACCCTTGTGCAAATTTTCAAGTTAATCAGGCTCCTAGAAGTAGGTGAAAATGAAGTTAAAAGATTCCGTTACATACATAAATACAGGTCAAGCTAGTAAATGCCTGAGAGGATATCATAATTTCTCGAAAGCATGACGTCCACCAATCCGCACTTGGCCAGCGTGGTGGGTTATGGCCTAAATCCCTCTCACTTGTGAGAGGAGACCTGTGCCCAGCGGTAGGACATAAAAAAAGGTTGAAAAAAAAAAAGCTAATAAAAGCGTGTTAAAAAGGCGCCATGCCTATATAACCCGCTGCATTAGGGGGCGTCCATAAATTAGGAGAGATGTTTAAGGGGGGGAGGGGGTCTAAACGAATTAAAAAAAAAAAAACTTTATTCAGTCCACAATTTATGATAGAATGCTAAACAATAGTAGAAACTACCTAGTAAGCATAAATAGTTTCATACTTGTGACAGGCAGTCCCGCTCTTCCATTTAAGATACTATTGTGTACTACAATAAAGTATAGCTTACTATCCTATATAGGTTGAATAAAATCTCACGACATCTCACCATGGGCTCCCCCCCTGAGGGACAGAAAATTAAAAAAAAAAAACGGCAAATTGTTTGTAAAGTAGGTTTACGATTGAGATGTTTACGTGATAACGTCCGCACGAGAAAATCTCCATTCGTTTGTATGCCGCTAGAGTGAGAGAGACGGAAGATCGGTCCACTCACTCGAACGCTATGCCAGCCTCCGCTCGTGAGGATTCCGCGTGACAAGTTTCACGGAATGACTGGCAGCGCTCGAGATGAGACGGGAGATCGGTCCGTCTCTCTCTCGTTATACCTGCGATCGCGCTCGTGAGGTTTTGGTGTGACACAAGTTTCTGAACATTTCACCCGACTAAAACGATTTTAAAGACGTTATCACGTCAAAAACACCTCACGTAATTTATGGACGCCCCCTTAGACGTTTCACGTGAAATATAGTGTTCATCCCAGGCGCAGAGGTGTCGGAGGCGATGCGCATGAACGTGCTGCGGTCGGCGCGCGGGCTGGGCACGCAGGACGTGTTCTACTGCGGCGCGGGCTCGGCCGACTGCTGGCCGTCCGTGCTGGTGCGCCTGGCGCAGCCCACCACGCACGCCTACCAGTTCGCCTGCAAGAACAGCTGCTCCAGCGGCATCAACCGCCGCACCATCGCCGTCATATTCACCCTGGAGGACTTTACGTGAGTTCTGTGTTGTTTTTATTTTATTAGGAGATGTATAATAGCGTGATGTTTTATAGCCTAAAACCTTAATAAATGAACTATTGCACGACACAAAAATGATGCAATTCGAAATGGTAGTTCCCGAGATTAGTATTTTCAAACAAACAAAATTTTCAGTTAGTTAAGGATAGGCCACAGCCAGGGTGACATCAGAAGTCGAGGCATTATAAAATATTTTTAATAAAGTTTGGTACGTTACATAATTTAGCCTACCTTAAACATTCTGCGATAGATATTAATACGAGTAATTATCTAAATAAAACCTACATCTAAAGTGGTAAGACCCGTCCAAAGTTAGGTACGTGGGAACGATGCGCGACACCTGCACGGCATCAGACGGCCAACGTCAGCAGTTTAACTTATCTATGAGCACCGAGTTGTCCGTATGTATAGCTAGGAGTGAGCTGACTTCGCTCGGGTGATAAACATAATAACAGAGACTTCTATTACGACTATATCAGGACTTTTGTGGGTAATACTACCAGTAGCCTTTCACCGACTTTTATATCTTGTAGGATAGCTGAAGAAACATAGATATTTATTGGGCAACATAATTGCCTTATTTTTTTTAATTTCCTGAATCGAAAAAAATAGACATAGTTTACAAATTTATTACTTTCTTAACAATCAATAGTCTACTACTAGTAACCCTGTATAATATGTGTGCAGATATTAGTACTTAAAGGTGATATCAGAAGGTTCAATAGAAGTAACGTTTACTTCAGTTAATGTTCGTTTTTGTATCACTCCACTTCATATGGCTAAAATGACATAAATGAGAACATTCACGTGTTATTTTCCTTTGACATGTCATCGAATGAAGTAGTGCGTCTCATTCAACGAGTTTATTTTGTGAATCTGAATCCGAATCTCTCTGAATTTGAATCCGAATATGAATTCTTTGTTAGACCGTTAATTTTTGGTTCATTTGTAATTTGAGTGAATAAATAAAAATAATAATAATAATAAATCGTTTATTTGCAAGAGTACAGTACATAACCTCAATGGTCATAGATGATGGGTTTACAAATAATCCAGTATACTCTGCCATAACAGGCATGCAAATACGTGTAGTTGGGCGTTTAGCAAAATTATTACAATTATACATTTTATTCACCATTACAATATAAAATTTCATATTATTAGGTACGTACATATAAAAGCTATTTAAATAATTTCTTATAGTGAACACTAGATGTCAGTAGCCCAACGTGATACAATAGAATGTCAATTTTGTAAGTTCATTTTTATGTCAATTTAATGAAATATTATAAATAACAACAAAAATATGTCACAACATTAAAATACAATTAAAATCATTAAAAAAAAAGGTAAAAAAATAATTATAAAATTAAAAACTACATTATATTAAACTTTGCGAGCTAAGTACTCTTTTATGTCATAAAATCTTGATTCCATAAGCCAATTATTTAATTTTTGTTTAAAAGCAGATCTCGGCAAATTTTTAAATTCATTTGGTAGCTTATTATAAATATTAATTATAGATACAAATGCATTTTTCTTTACCATAGTTAAATGACATCGAGGTGTGCGTAGATAATAATTATTATTTCGCCTTGCGCTCCTAGTTGCTTGAATTTCAAAATATTCTGGATGGTCTTTAACAAAAAGACAAGCATCCCTAATGTACATACATGGGAGCGGTAATACATTTAATTCTTTAAACAGTGGACGGCAAGTATCTAATGGTCCGGCTCCACTAATTGCACGGATTGCCTTTTTTTGTACACGAAAAGCTTTAATGAAGTCGACAGAATTACCCCACAGTAACAAGCCAAGCTAGGAGAGACGACACATATCCATGGTATGCAGTAAGGGCCGCCTCTTTTGATACCGTTATTTTTAGTTGTCTAAGGCCATAAATGAAACGATCCAATTTGTCACATAGAGCCAAAATGTGCTCCTTCCAGTTACAGCTTTGATCAATAATCAATCCAAGGTATTTTAATTTATTAACTGTCTCTATCTCCTCTGTCTTAAATTTAATACTCATAGGAATTGTTTTAGCTTTGCCGGTACTAAAGTGGATGATTTTAGTTTTACTCGCGTTAATCTCTAGATTATTATTGTCAAGCCATTCCACTACATCATTCAAGGTTACACATAATTCCGATTTCAAAGTTTCTAAACTTCTATTTTTAATAATTATTGTTGTATCGTCGGCGAACAAAATCGTTTTATGTTTGGTTACATTAGGAAGATCGTTTATGTACAGTAAAAATAAAAAAGGTCCCAGTATACTCCCTTGAGGTACACCAATTGTATTATTTTTAAAAGTTGATTGACTTGTGATTCTGTTGTTGTTAATTACCTTAGACACTTCGGTACACTGCTTTCTTCCTTTAAGGTAATTTTCTAACCAATTTGCGGCCAGTCCACGAATGCCATATTTATTCAATTTATGTAATAAAATGTCATGTTTAACATAATCAAAAGCGCGAGTCATGTCAAGAAATATTGCAGCCACATGGTCGTTGTCATTAAGTGCATTTGTGACCTCTTTTATTAAATTAAAACCTGCAAGCGTAGTCGAACTTTTTTTGATAAATCCAAATTGATCTGTTTTCAGTATATCATTTTTAATAACATAATTATACAAGCGGTTAAGCATTGCTTTTTCAAAAATTTTTGAAAAAACAGGAATAAGTGCCACTGGTCTATAGTTGCAAATATTAGTAGGGTCATTTTTTTTGTACAGCGGCTTTATTACAGATATTTTTAAAAGACTAGGATATGCGCCTTGTTCGAATGATGCATTGATTATATGACATAATGGCACACACAAGAACTTACAGCAAAGTTTTATAATTCTAGTGTTGATCCCATCATACCCTACTGAGTTCGTGTTCTTTAGGGATATGATTATTCTAGTTAATTCATACTCATTTACAGGCGATAAGAAGATAGAGTTATGTAAAGTTTTGCTATTATTAAAATATTTATAGCCAGATGTGTTTAATGACCAATCAATTTATTGTTAGATTTATGGGTTATGTCAATAAAAAAAGTATTGAAAATTTCACACATGTCATTTGTGTCAGAATATTTTTTATTACCGTAAATTATCATGTCAGGATACTGTTTTGATACGTCAATATTTCCTAATTTACTATTAATTATATTCCATGTCGCTGTACATTTATTTTTATTGCTACTTATATATTTTTTATGTCGTAGTATTTTTGCTTTGTATATACATTTTTTTAATAATGATGAGTAAAATTTTGTATTTTTTTGCATTATATTTTTTATTCGCTTTCGAATGTCTATACAATAAATATAAAACTCGTTTGCGCACGCAGGATTTTCTTAGTCCATTACTTATCCAATTATTAAATTTATCCTTATTCGACCTTTTTACAATAATTCTTGGAAAACATAAGTCATAGAAAAGTAGGAATAACTCGTGAAATGCATGAAATTTTTCATTCAAATCATTTGCATCATAAACTTCAGAAAAACTTAGTGACGACATACAATTACAAAATTTCTTTACATTATCCTTACAGTAGTCACGTAAAGTGACATCTTTAGATAGATCTTCTGTTAGATCGGTTCATAAAGACAAAGACTTTTATTTGCACAACTATGGGTTTTGACAGAAGTAAACAACTTCTGTCTGACTACGTTTTTACTCTGAATTGATATTTTGATGTAATGAATTATGATTGATTGTACGACCTTCTACTACAGTTATATAAACTTTTCGAGTTCGATTAGCTATAAAAGCGTGTTTTTTTAAATTTTTTTTCATTTTATTGTCGTCGGTCCTTGATAAGTACATATCTTAGAGCATCAAGGTATGACACCCGTCAGAGGCACTCCTCTAAGGCCACTGCCTTTACGGGCGAACCCCTCTTCCCAACGTCCATGCACAATGTACCTTCTAGTTATACAACTAGTGTGTCTGTGTGTCAGTGTTGTCGGTGCATAGAAAATGACGTTGTTAGTTGAAATTGACATAATTATTTAGAAATCTGTAGCGATGAAAGATAATATATATATATATATATATATATGTATGTATATATATTATAGTATATGTATGTATTTTATATGTATATATATATTTATTTGTATTGATAAAGTATATAAATATACATGTATTTTTATGACTTTATTATAAATTCAAAACATTTTTTCTTTGTAATAGCCTGTGGACTACTAAAGCCTACCTCGCATTCTCAACATCACCCAGGGTGGACTAGTAGACAATGCCAATTGGCATTAAGTTTTACCCTTTGTGACTTATTTTAAGGTGTTTCACAGAAATAAATAAATAAATAAAAGAATATTTGTGAATGTGTGACAAAATTAAAATGTGTGCGTTCTTCTCCCCGCACCGGATTTGGCACAAAAATTATGTATCGAAGCGAGGCGCTATGCCGTCTCTACTGAAGGTTGAAGTACCTTTGATGCTCTAAGGTACCTATGCAAAATTTCAAATTAATCCGACATCTAGAAGTACGCCAAAATCGTGTTTAATTTCCGTTACATACGGCCGAAGCTAATGAAATCGTGTTAATGAACTAAAAGCGAATCGTCTGATATCACCTTAAGTAAACACGTTGTGTACAGCGGCAAGGTGTGGGGCCGGCAGTCGGTGGGCGCGCGCGTGTGCTCGTGCCCCAAGCGCGACATGCAGCGCGAGGAGGCCGAGGCGCCGCGCTCCAAGCGCCCGCTGCAGGCCGCTCCGCCCCCGCCCAACCCTAAGAAGATCCGCCTGGAGATCACCGACACCGATGAAGCAATACAGCTGCCGGCGGTAAGTATACTTATATCTTATGTTTTAAGTTTGTTTTATACTTAAGACGTTATGGTAAAAAAATCACGCGATTGGCAGAATAAAGAGCTAACTAGCCGGAATGATAGAAAATCCTCGTATGAATGAGATCTAAAGTTTGTCGTCGGTAAGTAGACCAGCAAGGACAGATGGAAATATTACAATAGATACGTGTCTCCCCTAGCAAGAGCCCAAATGCTCCCTACCACCCCCTACGCAAACCCAAGAACATCAGCCTAGAGATTACCGACACCGATGAGCGGATACAGCTGCCATGGGTAAGTAAACCAATAATGTAATAGACACCAAGCACCCCTATTTCCTCCAGCACAAGCCCAAGCGCCCCATGCCGCCTCTACGCAAAACCATCTACACCCGCCCAAGCCTAAGATGATCCGCCTAGAGGTCACCGCACCGATGAGCCGATACAGCTGCCATGGGTAAGTACACCAATAATGTAATAGACACCAAACAACCCCTATCTCTCCCCCGCGCCCCCTGCGCCTCTACACAGAAGCCTCCGTCCCCGCCTAAACCCAAGAAGATCCGCCTAGAAGTCACCGTCACAGGGGAGCCGATACGGTTGCCGTCGGTAAGTACATTCTTTGATATATGATGCGTGAGGAAAACAGAGTATAAAATAAAATGCTAAACAATTCCTATAACCTAACATAGGCCCAATAGATCTTGATACTTTATTAAACAAGAGGGGCAAGACCAAACCATCTTTTAATAGTTATCAGATTTTACATAGAAATTAGACAAGCCAATAAATTGCAGCTATTCTCCCCTTGTTTTGAAAAGGAGTAAGCACATCCACTTTCACACACACTTCACACACACACGCACATTCCAAGAAAATCCCTGAATATGCAATTCTGTTGTGAAAAATTAAATTTTGACATGATCATTACCTAGATAGATACCCTCACCCTTCCATTCTCCCTGTAATTAAAAATAAGCAACGAAAACATGAGGCTTTTCTCCCTCTTTGGACCTCAGAATTTACGTCTGAGTCACTGACATACATTTCCGAAATGTATTTCAGATAACAGTGGTAGGCCGACGAGTGTACAACACCGGTCTCACCGTGATGTTGAACATGATGGAGGAGAAACGGGCCCTGAACCTGCGGTACCATCTCGCCACCGACGAATTGGACGCCAGCATCGCGCAACTTAAGGCCCATCTCGAGAGTAAGGACTCTCAGACAATAAAGAATAACGATGTTGTATAAAAAAAATCAAAATGTGTCACATCTTAAAAAGGTTGCACATTAAATGGTTTTTATTGTCTTTTAAATCAATAATAATTTGGTTAATTGACTACACGCTAGTGACATCACACGTGTTTTCTTTTTTTCATACAAAATGTGAGGTTGCGTTTTTACAGCTCACTAAAAGTATTTCATTTGATTACGTAGTCAACTGTTACATTGGTGCAGGGAAATGCAGATGTATTTCTGCTCACGCTCCAAGCGACAGGGGCAAGTATGCGTGCGTGTAAGAAATCTGGTGGACCTTAGCACAGAACATATTAAAAGAGGTAGAATGGCAATAATGCGCCGTTCGTATAAAAACCGGTGTCGTCGATCAAGCCCCACTTTTCACCTCCACTACATCTGTACTTAAATAAATATGAAGCTTACGCACATATTTGCAATTTCAAATCTAGCCAATGTTAGCGCCGCACAACCACGCGATTTCAAATAAACGAATCACACCCAAGCGCGCACAGAAGCACGCATATCGCAGCGCGATCGCGTGTTTCTGTAGAGATATGAGCGTTGCTCATATCCTTGGCGCGTCTGCCCCGCCCACAACTCCATTCTAACCTCTAATAATGTTCTGTGGACCTTTCCTTGGCGCGTCTACCCCGCCCACAACTCTATTCTGTACTCTAATATGTTCTGTGGACCTTAGTGTGTTAGGCTGATTATGGCATATAAAAAAATGTCAAAGCCTTTGTGGCTATTCCACAAGTGATTTTTAAGTAAAGAAATTATGTAACTGCCTTATCATGTTTGTTGTTTATTAAGAAAACTAACATTTTATTTTAATATTTTTTTTGGAGATTTATTTCTTAAGTTGAATGCAAAAAGAAGCATACATAAAGAAGTCTTATTAAATTTTTTTAAAGAATTATAGGACAACCAGTTTTTGTCATTTTTATTTCTAGCCATCCCCATAACTGTGAATTTTTTGATAAGGATTATAGTTAATGAGGGATTTTAATGTTTATGGTTCGCATATTTTATTTTATTGTAGAATATAGATGATAGTGTATTTCATTTTTTATTATTACCTATAAGTATTTTTTCTACTCATTTATATCAAGTAATATTATGTTTCGTATATTAATAACTTTGTTATATTCACCTACAGTTTACTCAACGTTTAGTGAAGATGGTGTTAGAATTTCATGTTTGTTTTTTTTAATAAGCATGTGATTCAATAAATTATGAACAATAGCATTTATGAGACAATATTGTTAAGAAACATGATTGCCTGATTTAAGTCAAAATGAATATTATTATAGATTATGGCTAAATAATTTTAAGTTTATATTGTAAGAAGTAATTTGGTTCTTTTTAACATAGATTTTATTAGTAATATTGTACATAGTAGTTGTCATGATTATGTGTTAAGATGGAGGTGCTCAAGGATGTTCTAAAAATATTTTGAATATTTTTATACAATAAGAAATTTATTGATAAGAAACTACATTTTTAAACTTTGCTGGGTCTTATAATTCTTAAAGCGACTGACGTTTCTTGTGTGAAGAGAGAAAAAGGACTTAAATAATAATTTACATTAGCTTTCCATCGGCTGTGCCATATACTTGAGGCAAAAATATTGATGATTGAGTTTCCTAGACTTCTCAGCATTTGTTTAAAAATAGTAATACTAATGCTTTAAACATGGTAATTTTAAGATAATCGTAGAATAACAGAGGGTAATACTAGTTTTTAAAGAGTAATGAAGGTTACCCTTCCCTTAAATATGAAAATGGTAAGTGTTATAAAACCAGTACCTTTTAAATGGAACCCACCTGACACACCAAATTGTACCAAACTCTCAAAAAACAAGTTCTACTCGTTTAAATTTTATGATTATATTTTTCTTTTCTTCTTCTTTTCAAGTATGGTTCTGTAAATAATACTTAGTGGTTTCATACAGAAAGAATTTTAGTTGATTAAAAAAACATTGCTGGGAAAATATAACAGCAATAGTCAAGTTGTTCAGAATGCTATGTCTATCTTATCTTAGAAGTACAGTTTGGCACTGTCACTAACATGGTAAAAAAATGTATGAAATGTCAAAAGGTACCTATAAGATTAGATAGACTTTAGTCTCCAACTAAGAGAATCCCAGTTAAAAAACCAGTGTAATTAGACTTAGAAATTTGTTATTCAAATTAAAAAGGCAAATTTCGCTGCTCCACAGTGAGGGAAGACATCGCAATAAAATATTACAAACAGTACCTGAGATGCCACATAAAATTTCATAAGGGCATGCCATGTCTATCACGGCGCATTAGGACCAGCATGCTGGTCTATGGCCTGAACGCCTCTCAATTTCTGAGTGGAATATTACTAAGGGTTGAAAAAAAAAACATTTGTTGTCCACACTTACACACAGGTACCTACTTGTAAGATGTAATAGAACCAGTTAATTGAAAATAATATTAAATATTTAACTTTTTTTTCATAATGTGGTAAGAAATAAAGTTCAGAGTTATCTCACAAATTTTTTGGTTCTGTTACATGTAGATTCTAAATTTCTTGATAAAATAACAAAATCTTACTCTGAATAAATTATGAATGGAACTAAGTGCTTTGTTGTCATGATTTTATAATAGTGCCTTCTACAAAATATTGTGGAAATAAAGTGCCTTTAACTAACTGTGTAATAATATAGATATCTGATTATGTAACGTAAGAAAAAAATTATTCACTATTTTTATTAATACATGTTTTTGATAATTGATTGTAATTCTCATTTTAGACATTCCAAATTGGTACTAAGGTTGTTTTTACTTTTGCCTTACTACTTATTTTTTATGAATAAAAATTATTTTCTTATTTGCTCTTTTATTTAATCTTGTATATAAAATTCTCGTGTCACAATGTTAGTTACCATACTCCTCCGAAACGGCTTAACCGATTTTTATGAAATTTTACGTACATATTCAGTAGGTCTGAGAATCGGCTACTATCTATTTTTAATACCCCTAAGTGATAAGGGTGGTCCACCCCAAACATTTAAACGCGGTACGGAGTTCGCGGGGTCAGGTAGTAGTCCTCTAATATTTTTAATTTTTTGTAGGTATACAGCATTTGAAGCGCGCATGGCTCGGCGGCTAGCGTAGAACGCAAACGGTCTACGCAGCTAAGCCAATCGGGCGCGGTCGGTTGTGAGATGGGTGACCGCTAGTGGCAAAAAATTTCATGCGCGTTTCCGTGCTTCGGAGGGCACGTTAAGCCGTCGGTCCCGGTTGTTGTCGATAGATAACAGTCGTTAAACCTTGTCGGAGGCCTTATGGGCGGTTTGAAAACATCCGACAGCGGGTTGGCCACTAACCCGCATCTCCACCAACCCGCATTGGAGCAGCGTGGTGGAGTAAGCTCCAGGCCTCCCCAATATGGGGGAGAGACCCGTGCCCAGCAGTGGGACGCAAAAAAGGGTTGCAGCCATACAGCATTAATACATACCTCACGTACATTAATTCTCTAAACATAATATGTTTCTAACAGCCTACATATTATGTAGACTTAGAAAAAGAAACAAAAAAGGGATTCATTTCAAAATTTTATTTGATAAAAATATGAATAAAAGCAGAATAAACGTGTTGTGTTCAGAAAAAGAATAGACATGGAAAATAACCTGTTTCCATGACTATAAACATTTTACAGCTTTGTCTTTGTTTAGTATATTTTTCATTAGGTCCAAATGGCCTTGTATTTTTTCACTTTGAACATATCTTGTACTTTATGTATTGAATCATTTTAATGCAACAGTAGCAAAAATTCAATGTAATTACAAGTAATAAAGGAGCCTTAATAATATGAAGCCTTAGACCTGTGCTGATCACAATTGATCAAATCTTTTTGATTCAATTGTAACCCATAATTGAAACACAAGTGATCAAATTATGTATCTCCAAGACTTGATCATTGAAGCTGAATATCAGAGATGAACCAAATTGGACTTTAACATTATTTGTTTAACATCTGATTAATTGCTCATTATTGATTGACATCTCCTTTCGCTTCTCTTGGTGTGAGTAAATAAAATAGGCATTTAAATTACAGTCATTATGGGTAACTTTGAATTGACATTTAACTTTGAACAAAGTTGGAAAAAAGATTTAACATTTATTACATTGAAACTTTTTGATGTTTCAATATAATAACTGTGTTTAATGGATTGCCAAAATGTTTTTGTACCAAATGAAAATTAAAAAAAATAAACTGTTAATGCCATAATTCTGAAAATTCCCTCCTTTACCATGGTGAAGTTGCTGGAAGTTTTTGAGTTCTGATTGGGAATCGTAAACTACATAGTCCACTTTGATTCTTATGGCAAAATCAAGCTATTTGTTACTTTTGTATGTCAGTGTAGATGCCATTTTTTAGATTAGGTATTTAAATTTAATAATACCCTTAAACCTTAAAATGTTAAGGTTTTTACATTCTAAAAAAAATTATTCAAAGTTACCCAAAATTTATGATAAAATTAGAGTTTTAGGGGAAATTATGGGTAGTTCTGTTGTTTCTTCCGTAAAGGATATGTTTCAATCTTGGCTAGGTATTGTACACCATCTCAAAAATTCGAGAAAAAACTCAAGACTCCGAAAAAAATACTTAAAATTTGTTAAAACATGTACTTTTTTGGTACAAAACCAATTTAAATCAACTATTTTCGACATTTTTCATTAAGGCGGAACAACTGATTTCACTGTTAACTGTTTGTCACAGATTAATAATTTCAATAATTGTCAAAATGACATATTACCGCCATTATGTTTTTCTTTTCTAGTATATAGTGTTGCAATTCTTACTTGAAATTCTTGTTTTGTACCAAAAATCCCAGTCGTTTATAACAAAACGCTTAATATAAAACAGCTCTATACTATATTTGCAATTTAATAATATGGTGTACAAATACCTGGCCAAAAGTCCATACATTTTGAAACATCTCATTTATTTTGTTAGGAAAAAACCATCTCAAAAGGACACTATTCATTCAATAAAATAAAGGTGTCATAAATTGAAATCAGTTTTAATATAAAAATAATGTAAAAAAATGTTCAAAGTAACTTGAATTGTATGTACTATTATTTATTGATATTAAATAAGACTTCATGATTCTTTTGTTCAGCTTTTGTCATTAAATAAATAAATAAATAAAATTAAACCATACAACAAATAATAGTTTGGCGCATGTCTAAAAATTGCCTTTCATAGAAGATGGTGCAATCACATCTTTATGACATAAAACTTATCAGTCTATCTGCCCAAATCTAGTTTAAATTATGTCATACTTGCAAATACATGTTAGGTCCCTGCCTATATCCAGCAGTTGACAAATGAACAAATTCATGCCAAAACTACCTTGTCCAAACAGGGAATTAGAACCAATTGTCAGACCCATGTAGTTTCTGGCAGTTATTAAATTAAAATGTGGCAAACACAGTATTTACAATAGTTTTAAATGCCCAGTCACTTTGTCAATAATATCCTTGGGAGCTGGCCCTACGCCTAGCACTGTTATAGAATTAGGGGCAATCTGAGTCCTGCCAGCATCTCTTATTAAGGATGTTATGAGCCCCATTTTCTTTGCATTTGCTACAATTTGATTAATTTCATCTAAAGAGTCAGTTTTAAGGGCTATTTTTGCCTGGCCTGTCATTTGCCAGCACTTAAGCCCTTCAGGGTCCTTCCTTTGAGCTTTTTCGAAGGCACCAACAGCTGCGTGACTGCACTGAGCAGCAATTTTTCCTTTTCCCATGTTGAGGTCAGTTCTTACAACCAGCACTAATTTGTACTCTGAGTCTGATGCAAACTGTAAAATCAAATTGGAAGGTTTAGAGAACATACATAATACACAGAGAATTAAACTTAAAAAAAATATAAGTATGTTGAAAATTGCATTATTAAACATAATAAAAAACAAGAATAGGTACATACATTGTATTAATCGTATCGTAACAATAGCAAGGCTTTAATACCATAATTTGTGTTTTATTCGATATATTTGAGGAAATGAAAGAGTTTAATTCAAACGATAATAAAAAAATAACGAATTAATGTATACCTTTTTTACTGTCTCTGCCGCAGTCATAGCTGTTTTAGAAAACAAGCCGAGATATTTCCGCAATGCAAAAAGGGATATCCCGATACAAAGACCGCAACCTAACCCCGAAAGAAAAGAAATGTTCAGCTCCATTTTCTGTTTGGCGGCAATGATGATATTTATCTAATAATTCTATTAAAGAACAGAACTGTGATAAGCTGTCAGTGATTCTACGTTAGTATATTCAAACTGACTAAAACCTAATTTTAAGATCACAATATTACAACTGTACGAGCAAAATAGAGTCTACACCAGCTGCTTAAACATTTTTTGCTTTGGATTTGATAATTTTGATATGATAGGTGTAGTATTATATATTCTTTTCTTATGTGATAGGTTATGTTTTCTCATTGAGTGTCAGCTGTGTCAGATGGGCGAGTCGAGTTGCCTGATTCGAATAACTCGAATCAGACTCTGATCGAGTCGATTCGAATCAGGTTTCTTTGCGACTCGAATCAACTCGCCTACTCTAATACTCTATTCACCGCTTAGAATCGCATGCACTAACTCTCTAGTTGTTTCGAATCAGATGCGATTCGTAAGTCGACGAGCGAGAAGTGAATTCATACGAATCGGCAGCGTTCGGTTTCACTTTTATTCCTTCGGCGCTCGTCGGCTCAAGAAACCTGAGTGTGAGAAAGAAAGCAATATTTTAAGCCTTTCCAGTTCCAGGAATATTAGTGATGAGGCGCTCCTTTGCTATGATTTAATTTTTGTCGTTTACGGGGTAATAATAATGTATTAAATACGCGTAGGTATAGTATAGTTTGGGAAATATAATTTATTTAACCGGTTCAGCTTAACGATTGTAGCGCGAAGCCGCGAACCGCGTATAAGAATTACTGTGTTGTTGGCTGATTATAAGTAAAAAAGTTCATAATAAATATATTTTTTAAGTTTCTTAAGTTGCCTCCTTTCGTTTTATTTATTTACATTCATCACATACTATTTTAATCGCAGTGAAGATATTTTACTCTCTTACTTACTCACACTCAGAAATTCAGTCAAATTAACTCGCATCGAGCATGTAAATGTAATATGACTCTACTCGACTCGATTAGCCAACTCGCGGGACTTGCAAACTCGTGGATCGGTCGAAACCGCGAACGACAACCGGAGCCAACCGGTTCGGTTAATGCGAGTCGAGTCAACTCGAGTTCTGATTCGAGTTTGCTTCCAAATTGATTCGAATCATCCGAGTTCAAAAATAATGGACTCGTAACATCGCTGGTGTCAGTCTGACACTGACTGACAAAATGAGTTTTTTTCAATTGTGTCATGGCAAATTCTCTGAGCATATTGCCAGCATCAAGTATATATTTGGCGTCACATTTTTGCCATTTTCGTTGAAACTGGACGAATAATAATAGGTAAAGTAAGTCGTCAGTAATCAGTCAGTCAGACCGAGTTGACTTATGCGATGACATGACATCATCATTTTTTTTTCTCACAGCAATGGAATCGCAATGCTGTGTTTATTGCCAATTCTAAGTGAAACCTTTTGTATCCAATTTTACCCGTTTTATTGAAATCGGGCGACATATAGTGAAAAATAGCTTATAAAAATGTCAGTCATGTATGACTAATAGTCATATAAATAATATATCGATTGCTATGGTTATTTTACGCATGGCTGTGAAAGTATAATGAGTAGTATGTATAAGTAGCTTAGCAACGCAACTTTGCTTATTTGAAATTTCAAACAGAAAACACATCGCTTTCATTAAATTCTAATTACCTATTTCATTAAGTCCTCAATCTATATCATAATGAAGAAAACTTCTAAGGATCTGGCTCCAATAGCCATACCCCATGGCCCGCCAGTGGAATCTACTTCAGAATATTACAAATCGTTGATGGAGAGCGCCCGTATGGTAAAGTAAGTAATATAAATTTTATTGACCCAATTATGGTATAAAGTAACTAAGTGTTTGAGTTTGGGTCGGTTTGGCGCGGTTGGGTGCAACCCTTTTTGCGTATCAGTGATGGGCACGCGTCTATCCACATAAGGCTCGAGGTTTTCAACCCGCTTTTCTCTTAGCCTTAGATGACGGGCAGCTGATGACTGTACAATGACTATGTACCTAACTCATAGAAATCGAAAAAGGCAATATCTTTGACCTAACTATTTTATTAATGGTAGAATTGTTATGGTTCGACCGTGGAAGTACCACCGCTGCATCAACTTCTGTTGTGAACAATTTTGTTGTGTGACGATGAAAATGTTTAGTTGCCGGCCAGACTTACATGACCTGATATGACATGATATGATGACCATCATCGTACAGGCAAGTCTTAGGCTTGCTTGATCAATAACTTCATGTGTGTGTGTAGATCATTCACTTCATTAAGTAAAGTTAATTATAACTAAAAGGTAAGGAGAAAAGGAAGGAAGGAAGGAATAAAGGGAAGAAGTGTTACTCGTGTCTATGAGTTGCAGCAACCACTTAACACGTCGTAGAAAGCGTGCTCGTCTCTGCTACACCATTTAAATAAACATTACCTGGATGACCGAGCCTTGCTCGGATATAAACAATTAATTTTCTTCTGAGACTCATTGACTTAGTGTTCTTTAACAGCGCCATCTACTGAAGTAGCTCACAAATAAAAAAATTACATACTATTCGCTAATAGATGTCAGGACGCGTCATATTTTTCAGATTGTATTTAAGTTGATTATCGCTGAAAACACGGATAAAAAGATATTTTCTAACAGTGAAACCTAGCTAGATCGATTTATCGTCCCAGAAACCCCTTGCATACTAAATTTCAAGAAAATGAAACGGCTTTAACGTTTCCGAGATTCAGATTATATATGTATATACATACAAGAATTGCTCGTTTAAAGTTATTAGATAAAATATCAAGTGTGCATTACGATGTTAAACAATTTCGTTTCAATTCAGAAAGTATCCAGTATGGGACGTGGCGCGTCCCACGCCGCAGGTGCTGATGGAGCAGGCTCGCCGCGACCTCATGCAGGCGGACGAGAAGCTCGCCCACAAGAGGGAGGAGGAACGCGCCAACAGGACCGTCATGGACGCCAAGTGGCAGGAGCTGCGCGAGAAGGAGCTCTTGTTGAAGGAGTCTTTTATTAGCTTTAATAAGGTATGGATGGAAATCACATTAACTTATCAAACGAAAGAAAATACACACAGCCCACTGTCACAGGTACATATTATTCTACCCACAAAAACCCTGGTGTCAGACCATCCAGTAAATGAAACTAGAAGCCACTACGCTATGAGTCTTCGACTAGTTTTTCATTCATTTTAAACTATAATAACAGATTTTAGGAACACTTTGAACTGGAAATCACGTCGTCCCCCCCTCCGCCCCAATGCAGGTGCGGTCCGAGTACACGTCATAGTATCAGCCTCCCCACGACACAAAATTTTTGATCTCCTCCAAAATCTAAGCCTTCAAGCCCCAAATTTAAATCCTAAATCCGCCACTGGGTGGTAGAATTTTATGGTTCGATCAGATATATCGCACCAACGCAGCACCGCTGGAGTGTGGTTCTCGTTACCGAGCATACCAATCAGTAAACCGAATAGTACTGTACTATTTTCCTAGCATGATTTTATCCTTGGCTAGTTCATAAGGGGAGAACCAACAAGAGTAGTGCGGCTCCAATGCGGGTTGATGGAGACGAGATAACATCTGCAAGCGGGTTAATAACCTTGATGACTAACCCACGTTATCGAGCCTCACGAGGCTTCTGACATTGTTTAACATCTGCCATCTATCGCTAACAATTAGGACCGACGCAGACTTAACGGCCCTCCGAAATATGGAAACACCCGCGTTTGCATATATTTGCGTAGATTGCTTGCATTACACGCTAGTCGCAGGGCCATACCCGCTTCCAGACAAAAGCTTACTAGTACCATTTTGTCCTTGGTCAGTTCATAAGGGAGAACCAAGAGAAGCGCGAGCGTGCGTCGCGCAAGATGGCAGAGGACGCGGCGGCGCTAGAGAGACGCACGCGCGAGACCGAGGCCATGCAGCGCCGCGTCGCTGACATGCAACAGGTCCGTGAGCTCATGGAGAAACAGGTCCAGGACTACACTATATATGAGGTGAGCCCTCTGAATGGTTTTTTTATTAATTTCATTTAACCAAAACACAATTTTAGGTCTTCAGATAGTATTGTCACCAGACAGTAGTGAAACCAGTGGATTGAATTTCGGTACGGACTATCATATGTCTGCCATATCTCTAATATTAAATTATCCAATCTGTATGGAATTAAATAAAGCTTTATTATTATTATTATTTACTAGAACACCCTTTGAATGAACAATAAAAAATACACTAGGCTATTGGTCAGTGTGTATGCCTGTAGGATCATGGAGCTTGTCATGTATGAAAATGGTTGAACCATTGCCTTAATTGCAGGACTACTTGATGTCAGTGGTGCACCATTACTCAGAGTTTAAACAGCCGCTTGACGTTTTGAACCGCTACGAAGCATTAGGTATGTTTGTTTATTTTTTCAAATCAAAAAAGGTACAACACTAAGAACACAACATAACATTAATGTTAGAACGAAAAATAACCATGATTTGCGAGCTTGCGATGGAAAGAAGGTGCGGTTATCAGTGACGCTTCCATGAGGCTATCAGCCTTCGAAGGAGCAAGCGATACTGCATACGTCATCAGACATAACAAGAGATTTGAGATTGAGAGTAGATGTTCATAGGCTGCAAAGTCAACTACACCTTACCAAGTTACCTGCATGTGAATGCATGCAAATGTGAACGTTCGTTGGATACCAGCCAGGTGTCAAATGTCTATACTATTTTATAGAGATATGTTTAACCATGTCACCAAGTCTCCTTTCTATTATTTTGAATGAGTAAAGTTACGGTAAGGTAAGGCACAGTAGCGGTTTCTGAATCACACTAACAATGTTATTGCATGAATTGCATATTTGAAGAGCTAAATCTGCGTAACCTACCTCATTACATAGATAATCACATCAGAAGGTTGCTCAAGGCCCTTTAGACCAGTTTTGTTCCTGGTTCTTTCTGCTCATATTTCACCAATACTTACGCTTCTTTAATTTTGTCGTATCCTGATCAGCTGCAGCAAAGAACACCCTCGCGGAGAGACAAGAACGCGACCTGGAGATGCTGGAGGGAGCCAGGCAGGAGATCGCGACTCTTACTGAGGAGAGGAAGCTCTTCATCATGGGCCTCAACAACACTCTGGCTGATTTACGAGTAAGCAAGTCGATCGTTTCTTCATAGTACGTCTTCTCTCTCTTCTCGCCGATCGCCAATGCTAAAAGTAGCTAGTGTGGCTTGGCCCCTTTGGAAGTCTCGTAAGAAAAGTCGCGATCATGTCCTATAGTGCAACAGTCCTCTTATTTTATTTATTTATTTACGGAGATCAACAATATTATTAGAGAAATTTAATAATGATTTATTTCCAGTGGCGTTACGACAAGGTGCGCAACCGAGTTATAAAGTGGGAGCTGGCCCTCCACCGACTGAAGGAGACCGCCGCCAAGAAACGCGTGGAGCTGTGCCGCGTGCGCGCTGCCATCTGGAGCCTGTACGTGAAGATCTGCAAGGATAAGGGGCTGCCGACAGACGTGGACACGAACGACTTCGAGCAGCAGCTGGTGGTGGTAATGCGCGCGCTGCTGGAGCTGCGCAAGATCCACAGGATCGCCCAGAGGCGCTCCAGGGAGAAGTAACTGTCTTTATGTCCGTTTATCTATCCACCTACCAAGTTTTAGGGCCCTTTTTCCCCATATCTCTCCTACAAGTGAGTCCAGAGCAATCAAAGATATTAAAAGAGATGTTTTATAAAATAGCCGCCTAGAAGGGCTCTACAAATCTGGCACACTGTCAAATATTGCCTAATAAACACGTCAGCGCTCTCGCTGACAGTAGCTGCCATATTCATTTATTCGAGGTACAGTAATCAAACTAAAGTATCATAAGTACTACATGTCTACGTATTTTTTTATATATTTTTTAAATATTTAAGGTATTTATTCCCAATGAAGTGTCATTGGGAACGGTAACTTTCGTAACATATTGCATAGACATTAATGTATCTATCTATCTATAGAGAGAAAGCTCTGTTATTTATCGCAAAAGGTCTAAAAAGTAAAGCAATGTCACATGCGGTCAGAAGAAAGATGAGTAGTACTCATCTGTTTTCCATCTCTTTCTCTCTGTTACTAATTGAAAGAAGTCTAAAAAAATTTGCAATTTGACGCAAAGTCGTTTCGGTTACTTTCGTTCGTCTGCGGGTTTCATCGATTCTGAGTGTGGCGCATAGAGCACATTGATAATAATTTGATATATTATACGCAGTACCTAGTCGTCTTGAATTTTTCGATTAGAAGTTAAGTTAATTACAGTGCGCTAGTGTTGTTAAAGCGAAAAAACATTTTTTTTATCAGCTGTCTTTAAAAATAAGTATAATAGACATATTCTAGCAAAAAAAGTGTTACAAAAAATTCACGCGGTATATTATACGCACAAAGTTTTTTTTTCTTCGATTATGGCATCGCAATCTCTGCATATTGCCAGCGTCTAGTATAATTTTTGCATCACGTTTTTCTCAGTTTCGGTGAAACTGGATGAGTAATAATATGTTAGTTAAGTCAGTAAGTCGTCAGTAATCAGTCAGTCAAGTCAGTCAGACATTCAAGTAAAGCGATGACTTCTTTAACAGAACGTGACCAATGGAATTTTAGAGGCAAGCTGAAAAACCATATTTTCGCACTGTTATTTTACTTCACAACACTATGCACTGTAGGTAATTACCTATATCGAACAAAATGCCATCAAATTTATCCGATATAACTCAAAAATACACCAGGAAAATGAGAATAAAACAAGAGCACAATATGACTTCCCGCCAAAACTCCGCACAGAGTTTGCGATGCCATATTATTAAAAGAAAAAAATGAGGGTGTTGAAAAGTTGTAGTCTCGTGTCATTTTCTTTGACAGTGGTTACTTTGAGTAAGTGACCGACTATTAATTATTGTACTTGACTTTGGTGGAAATTAACGTTATAAATAACGTTTCGTTTAACACTCACAGCCCCACAGTAGGGCAGATATACCCTGTGTCGTGGGTACCATGGATACATACAAAAACAGAAATACAAACACCCAGACCGAGAGCAGAAACTGCTTCGCCAGGAATCGAACCCGGGACCCTCCAATCGGCGGTCCGGCATGGTTACCATTACGCCACACGGATTGATTGTACATTTAATAACTCATCAATTTTTTTCAGGGATGCCGAATCAATGATGACGTCTTGAAGAATTATTCTTTTTAGTGATAATATTTCATACCATTTTATAGCCTGAGAATAAAATTTTACTTGCCTTTGTATAATGTTGGAAATTGTTATTCCATTTTATGTGGGAAAAATAAATAAAAAATTTCTTTTACTTAATTATATATTTATCATTCATACCTTCATATTTTTTTCCAACCTTTTTATGTCCCACTGCTGGGCATAGGTCTCCTCTCACAAGTGAGAGGGATTTAGCCCATAGTCTACCATGCTGGTCAAGTGCGGATTGGTGGACGTCATCCTTACAAGAAATTATAAATTTCCCTCGGTCCTGCACGGCGATGGCGAACATCGTAATCAATTAAATATCACGATATTTTCCATAAAGGTGGAGCAGCGATAACTGAGCACATTACAAATTTCTTTGTCAGAGGTGCGCGCCGAGGATTCGAACCCGGTATCGGTCGCGTCGAAGACCGCAGTTTTTTTTAACACTCTGCCATCGCTGCTCCTTCATATAAGTTTATTTTATTTTAAAGTCTTAAACCAGCTTTTCATGTTTAAGTCCATCAAGGTATTCTTTACCGCCAACTTTAATCATTGAACAAGAAATACAGCTGAATGATAATTAATTAGGTAATTCAAAAAATAATGTAGTTTAAAAAACTAAAAAACCCGCTTAAAATACGAACTAAAAAGTAAAAAATAAAAAGAAAATGTAGGTGTTTTTTTAGTTTTTTAAATTACATTATTTATTTTTAATTTTTTAGTTTGATTTTATTTCATATTATTGTATTGTCATCGGCCCTTGAATCCTGTGTAAATTTTCAAGTTAATCAGACGCTTAGAAGTAGGTGAAAATGAAGTTAAAAGATTCCGTTACATACATACATGCAGGTCAAGCTAATATAAGCGTATTATTAATAATAACGAAACTTTCGTACAACTTTCGAACTTCGCATTAACCGAACAATTAACTTTTATAATTAATCTACTTAATTACTTCTTGAACGGATCGCAGAGTTCTGGAATAAAGAGTTAATTGCTTTAGTTTAACAAGTCTACGAGTTATAGTACTTAAGGCTCGTTTTACAAACCTCTATTTGAGATTTTCTTAATTTTTATCTTGTTATATCGCTTATCGCTGCTCCACGGTGAGGGAAAAACATTGTATTACGATGTTTTCCATCACCGTGCATGCCTAAGAGAAACTCATAATTTCTCGAAGGTCTGCTGTCCATCAAATGGCCACTTTTTTCACTCGCATAATTTTTTCATAACGCGCCTAAAGAAATATAACTTCAAAAATTGTTCTAGCCCTGTTCTATTGGACAAACCAGAGACGGCATAGACATCATGATTAAAGCCACATTTAGGAGGGTACTACGATTTTAAACATTAATTTAAAACTGCGTGCTAGAGCTGGTGTGCATATAGCTTTACTTACCTTGTATAAATTATTGTCTATTCAATTAACATTTTCAACTTGCAAGCTTTAAAAGCAAAGGCTAAAAATCTATTTACCCATATCAAATTTGCCCATCTTCGAGAACATTACCTACATTGAATAAGTGCTCGATAACCAAACACAATGACTGAAAGAAACTGTAATGACGAGGTTCACAACTTCATGCATTTCATGGAGATGCCACTCAAAATAGTCGGCTGCTGGGATTGGTACAAGAAACCGAAGAGCACCTACCAGATATTCGTGAACAACATTTACCTGAGCATGGTTCTCTTTGTGCTGGCAAACTTGCCTATATCTCTCATTGTTCATTTGTACGTGGAATGGGTTGATATAATGTCCAGTTTGGACAAGATGGCGGACGGTTTGCCGTTGCTGGCATCTGTCGCTATTGTTTCTTATTTTGCGTTGTACAAGAGTGAGCTGTATGAACTGGTTCGATACATGAATGAGAACTTCAAGTGGCACTCGGCCAGAGGGCTCACCAACATGACCATGGGCCGCAGCTACCGCGTGGCACGGAATTTCGCTTACTTCTACACTGCTTGCACAGTTTTCAGCGTCACTATGTACGTTTTTCTACCGGTTCTGGCTCACTGTGAGTATTTTTAATGCATAGTTTTAATTGCTTACCTGGATAGCTACTTGAATTACCTGAAATTATATCGCTTACCTACATAAAACCAGCTTTGCTTTGATTATTAGGACCCTATTTTACATATATTTACAAGAACCCATTCATAATAGTTTCATAGCACTATTGCTTCGTACTATCCATAGTGTCACGCTGGGCAATTTTCATCTTCCAATAATTGCCTTTGGCTACTCGTTTGCATGACTATGTATAAATTTACATATCATACAGAACCAATATAGCTTTATTCATAAAATCTGTTAGAAGATTTAGCTACAGTCTACTGGGGGCACTATAAAACTTTTTCAATAGTTTTGCATTTAATTATTTCAGGAAAAATCCGTGTCAGTTTTCTTTCAACATGATGACTAGCGGCTAGCACAATGATCCTTTGGCGATTTTTTAGCTTAAAGAGGCAAAACAACTCCACTGCTCACTGCATCTTATTCATTACATAGATAGATGAGATGATAGAACTTGTACGGTTCGACTGAGAAGCACCGTTGCTGCATCCATTGGGGCTGTCCATTAATCACGTGATGTTTTTTTAGCCATTTTAACCCCCCTCCCCATTGGTGACATGTGTTTAAGACTAACCCTCTCTCCCCCTCTCAAAATCATGTGTATTTTTAGTACCTACCTACAAAGTGTCAAGATTTTGAGAATATTGTCTATAAATACAGGTATAAATTATAATCTTATTTTATGGTAGAAAATTAAGTACCACCCATGATAAAATAGTATAGATAGAAGTAGTACAGACAGACAGACCGCAGGTTGTTTTTGACTGGCATAAAAATAATACTAAAAGAGTGGTGAAATCATGTGAAAAACATACATAAAAACATAAATGCAACAAAAATGAATACATGTTACTACACCCCCCTGCTCCCTTGTGATATTTCGTGATTATTGCCGAAACCCCTCCCCGTCTTTCAAGTCTCACGTGATTATTGGACGGACCCATTTCTGCTGTGTTTCTAAGGCAAAACTCAGGTTTGCTTGAAATTGTGTGTAGACTGTAGATGTTCATGGCTTACAGTGAGAACTTCACACTATGTAATTTCCATGCCTGTCTACTAATACGTTGTCTTGTTCTCATTAAATTTAACGGATTCCCTCTGTCTTCGTTTATCCAAGACCTTTTTTGTGTAGGGTGGACAGGACAGCCGTTGCAGCCGTGGATCTACATGGACGTCACCCGCACTCCGTTCATAGTTATCGTGTTCCTCCAACAGTGCATCACTCAGGCGTTTGTGGCTCTTGCTTTGGGACAACTTGGTATGGATCCGCATACAGGCCGATTATCGAAAGTTGCCGATGACACAACATTACGAGTACATGACACTACTTACATCCCTCTAATTTCGAGAGTATTAATTCACATTAAATCTTTGAAATGAGAGGGATTTAGGTAATAGTCCACCTCGCTGGCAAATTGCTTATCAGGTGGACATCATGCCTTTAAGAAATTATGAGTATCTCTCAGTGATGCACGGTGATGGAAAACATCGCATTTAATTAAATATCACAATATTTTCCTTCACTGTGAAGCAGCGATAAATATGCCCTTAACAAATTGACAATGATGACGCACGCACCACTGACAAAGTTGTCAGTGGTTCGTGCCAGGGGTTTGAATTTGGACTCGATATCTCCGTGGCGAAGACTGCGGGTTTTCCCGCTCGGGCATCGCTTCTATGATCTGCTTGCTTGAAGTTGTGTGTCGGTGTACATGCAGCACCCATTTAAAAAAGTCAGAGACTTCCAGATTTTCAGCGCAAGAGTTCTAGTGACTGCGATAATAAAGGATTTCTTTTCAAGGTGTTTTCTTTGCGTCGAACTCAATTTTGATCTGCGGGCAGCTAGAACTCCTGTGTTGCAGCCTGCGGAACGCGCGCCACACCGCGCTGCTGCGGCGCGGCGTGCTCCATCCAGCGCTCGTCCAGCAGAATTACGACATGCAGGACGACGAGAGGCACTTCTACATCTACAGTAGGGCAGAAATGGTGGATTCGGAGTTCCATTATGACGTGAAAGTTGTGAGTATCTGGATGGTAGAATTTCCATGGCGACCCGTAGCTAGGGTACAATGGCGGAGATGAAAGCAGAGATCTGACTATGTAGGATCGTAACAGTAGCTTCAAGAGTAGATGTTACGACGCAAGTCGTACCTTATTCCTAAAATAAATCTAAATTGCATATGTGTGGGTACCGCACCTGCAGATTTTTTTAGTTTGGTCGTTGTTTCCTAACCTTGATTCGTATTAGTTCATTGTGCCCAAAATGCTTAATGAGTAATTCTATTTGCAGGTAGACACGCTCGTGGGCAAAAGGACACAGTTTGGTAATTACTTGGACAAAATTTAATAATCACAGTTCGGTTCACGTGGAAGGAAGATTGCCTATGAGTAAGGGCCACTTCAGGGGAGTACAGATGATTCCCTAAAACACAGCCTGACGGAGAATTTTTTACAGCGGACAGCTTTCTTAAAGAAGGGAGTAAACCAGGGAGCTATGTAACTCTAATTCGTGACTTTCATAAACTAAGTATTTAATAATAATATTTTATAAAAGACATGCCATGGTGAGACCACTGGTGGTACAAGCCACGGAGTTGCAAATAACGCGCGCACCCCCCCTCTGTGGTACAAGCTGATGGCAACACGGCGGGCAATGCACGGATCTGTAGTCTTCCTGATTTAATTTGAGCGATTTAATAAGCCTTTCTCATACACCTATTTCATAAATCACCTATACACATGGGCGTACCCAGGTTCTTGGCCAGGGGGGGCAAAGTCTTGGCCAGGGGGGACAAAGTCTTGGCCAGGAGGGGCAGGGGGGACAAAATTAGGGTCGGGGGGGGGGGATTTTTAGGTTGTTGGTCAGCGGGGGGGGGCAAAATTTTTCAAGCTGGGTACCGCGCATATACCGTATACCGCCTTTCACGTTCGTAATAGACCAGTGTCGATAATTTTTGAGACAAAAAAAAATTTATACTAGGATGAAACCCATTGAAACAGGTAGAGAATATGTAAAAGGAAATTTTTTACGCGCGATCTGAGATCGAGAAGGGGGAGGGGGTGAGTTTTTAAGGGTAAATAACGATTTAAGTCGATTTCCGGAAAAACTACAAGTTTTCTAAATAAAGTTAAATGGCAAAGTTGTAGGTAATAAAAAGATCTGCATGTTTACAACTTTTGTATTTACACTTTTTTCAAATAACTTCAAAATTTATGTGAAATTGAATATTTTGAAAGTTTTGAAATGTCAATAAGTAAGTTTTTGATTTTTTATTTTTATCTTTTGCTAAAAAAATATTTTTTCTCAAAATTTGGTGATAACCTACCTTTTTATGAACCAAACACACAGTAATTTTTCGGTTTAAAATATTTATTTTTTTCACCTCATTTTGAAAAATCACCCTAGTTTTCAATGGAAAATTATCACGTTAAATTATCTGCTTTTTTAACACGCTTTTATTAGCTTGACCTGTATGTATGTATGTAACAGAATCTTTTAACTTCATTTTCACTTACTTCTAGGAGTCTGATTAACTTGAAAATTTGCACAGGGTTCAAGGGCCGATGACAATACAATAATCTCATAACTTTATTTTAAAGTCCTAACTAGGATCATCAGGATAAAAAAAATATATAAGGGGCGGCTGATAAGTTCGCGGCCTAAGGTCCTTAATGAATTAAATATAAAGTTTTATATTTTTAACACGCTTATATTAGCTTGACCTGTATGTATGTATGTAACGGAATCTTTTAACTTCATTTTCACCTACTTCTAAACATCTGATGAACTTGAAAATTTGCACAGGGGTCAAGGGCCGATGACAATGCAATAATATGAAAAAAAATGTAACTAAAAAATTAAAAATAAATAATGTACTTTAAAAAACAAAAAAAAACACGCTTTTGTGAAAATACGAACTAAAAAGTAAAAAATAAGAAGAAAATGTATTTTACTGTAAAAAAAAGCGTGGGGTGCGGTGTCAATAGTATCTTAAAAACCACCCCACGTTTTTTTTACAGTAAAATACATTTTCTTCTTATTTTTTAACTTTTTAGTTCGTATTTTCAAAAAGCGTGTTTTTTAGTTTTTATTTAAAAGGTCGGTGTGCTTTATGTTCGACGAAATCTCTTATTTCTGATGGTATAAAAATATACAATACTACAGTAAATGTTCTCAGAAAATACAAATAATGAAAACTCTTCTTTTGAATCATTATGTACAATTTTGGCCTATTTATTAAAATTTATACTTAAATTACTCGAAAAACATAAGATTTTATGTTATATTGTATACCTACTTATGTGTTTCGTAAAAATTTTCCTTTCATTTTTGTTATATTCTCTACCTTTTCCAATGGTTTTCATCTTACTTTTTTTTCACTTTTTACAATTTTCAAAATTATCGACCCTGCTCTATTATACGAGGACACGCATACAAAATATTAAATTATACAAAGGAGGTAGCTATCTAGCGTACTCTTTATAGGTTTCTTTTTTCGTTTAGATCTTTTGGGATTTTAGAATTCCTGATTCTGGACCTTGATCCAGGGGGGGGGCAGTTGCCCCCCCCTGCCCCCCCCTGGGTACGCCCATGCCTATACACCAAGAATCTCACAGTCCGCATTGTAAACAAATTATTTACCCAGATATCTACAGCGCAGAGTACGACGACGCGACCGTGTCAGCTCTGCGCGACTGCGCGCGTTTATGTCAGACAATTAATTCGTACAAAGAAAAGTTCGAGCGCTTCGTGTCGCCGCTGCTTGTGCTGAGGGTTGTGCAGGTCACACTGTACCTGTGCACGCTGTTGTATGCTGCTACCCTGGTGAGCCTTCGTTATGGGAAATTACGGCCGGAATAACAACGTCGTGGTTTGACATAACTATTTGAACTAGAACAACGATTTATTGTATCGGGGTGGAAACCTTCAATCGGAGTCGGGACACCAGCACTGGGAGAGATACCGGGCTATGTAGGATTTGTATCTCACTAAAACCGCGATGCAGCATCGATGAGCAAAATAGCTGATCGTCGTCAACCGTAACAGGTTTGTTTACAGCTAGTTATAGTAAGTCTGTGGTTTACAGAATCCCAAGTATTGCACGATTCCTTATTTCAAACAATGGCTTTGATTGCTCTTGGAAGCGTAAAACAAAACAGCTCCCCACTCTCCGCAGCGCCCACAGCCCCGGGCGATGAGAGTGGAAGCTCGATCCGTCCTGCCAGCAGTCTCGGGAAGGATGGCGGAGTGTGCGTGGCCGCATGCCGCCGTAAGCATCGGAAGTGCAGGAGAGCACATCTGCTCTCCCGATGATGGGCCTGTTCTGGGGCGACGCGCGTGGAGGACACTGGTGCGTTCCACTGAAGATCCTGGCGTCCTCCCCGCGCAGAGGCAGGCCACTGACGGATTTTTAGTGCGGTACAAATCCCACATAACCCGGTATCCTCTCCCAAGTTGCCAGGTATCTTTAAAGGTTTCCCTCGATACAAAAAAGGTAGTACCTATTAATAGGTTATTAGTTAATGTTCACTAGTTGCAGAACATTGCATCATTGGGCTTTCTTTCATACAATTTCATAATTTCAGAAATTTGACATGATAACTGTGGAGTACTTAGGTGCAGTAGCTCTGGATATATTCGTGTACTGTTACTACGGAAATCAAATCATATTACAAGTATGTGTATTTCTTTTCTTTTTAATTATATCGATGGCCCCAACGAATAAATGTGCAAGAGCTCTAACCAAAAAAATTTTTTTACGTATTTTTCGTTTGCATGGCCTATTATACACCTACTTATATAAATTTTTTTAAATATTTTAGACTTAAAATAAGGCTTTTATAGCACAATATTCGTTTGTTGTACGGAAAAAAATATTTTCATATCACATGAATAATAAATTAATAAAACATGCGCCTATTGCAGATTATTTGTTTATTTGAGTTCACCAGAATAAACATGTTTTAAATCAATCTGCCGCTCGTGTCTGTCCCCTCCTTTGGGTAATATAATAACCTAATAACTCTTATTATTCGCACGATTATTCGTGTAAAAATGCAAGCGACTTTTATCAGTAATGCCTCATTGCAGACGGTTGAATAAGTGTCTCGATACTCTCGATGGCCAGAGCAAGGCTCAGGGAAAAAAACTATACGTGGAATAACCATGCAACATTTCACTACACTTGTTTAAGCTTCATTTATGATACGAATAAACGTGCAGTGATACAATGCTGTTAACGAGTCACATATTATTCACCTAAGTTATTCACTAGAATAATAATTTATTACGGTTTTTCTTAAATATGTAGTAAACCGATGTTTTTTTTATAATAAATATATGAGCTGAAAGATATTTTTTTACCTTCAATTTGATTATACATTTTATTTGTCTATTTATTATGTACCTTAAAGTTATGTGATTCCAAACGTTTTTATATTCTCCTGAAAAGTTGTCGTTTTTCGATTGCACGTTTATTCTTTGGGGCCATCGATATGCTTACATATGAATGAATGAATTAATTTATTTATTTGTTTAAGCATCCGTACATATTTGATGTTATATATAACAAAAGTTTTCCGATATACTTTACTGGATACACCTGTGTGTCCTTATTAGTTTTTTTAGTTCTTTTTGTGTACGTAAAAATTTGCCCGTCACACTACTGAGCTTGTCGAGTAGAGCCACGCACGCACAATAGCATTTAGTGAGAAGCAGTAGTATCGTGGGCAATGAACTGATTTAAATCTATGCCCTTTGTGGGTCCCCACAAACAAGATACATTTAGCTTCGGCGATTTAGAGAATACAGCCGCGATTTGGCGACTCTGCATTTCATCGCGGTTATATAGCATTTTAATAGCAACTATATCGTCGATGCCAGGAGTGGCATGTTTGCGAAGATCATCATCAAAGGAAGGCAACTAATCTGTTTGCTCACCTATTGGCTATAATGGCTATTGCACCCAGATTTTTATTAAATGAGAGTTTTACGTATAACTTGTTAGGCTCGTACTATGCGAGCCAACTAAGAATAGTACTGTCAAGACGCCAAGTGATGTGTAAGGTGTGCAAAAAAATCTAGAATTTAATTTTTATTTTTGTGACCTTTTCGGTATTTATTATCAGATTCTTGTTGGTTTTTGATGTGTAAGGTATGCAGAAAAACAAGTTAGTAATAATAGGTTTTACGGCTCTGGATTCATGCCCTTTTAAGCAGAGTTTGTTTCTGAGTCAACAGTGATAGCATTGCGAGAAGCTGATTTGCGGTACTTTTTTTTATTAATTATATTGTTTATTTCTATCCTAACACCTAAACGGAACATTTTAAATAACATTTAAGAATAACATTTCTGTTTAGCAATGAAATTGAAGAAATATTTTCGGTTCACTTTTTTTCTTTTTTTGCTAGCAGTACTAATTTGACAGCTGTCGTGTGAAGTTGGCAGCAAGTCCGATCCTATTCTTATTTGGCTCGCATAGTATGTTTGTGTTTAGGCGGAGCGTGTGTCAACGGCGGCGTACCAAAGTGCGTGGGCGTCAGCGGGGACGCGGCCTCGCCGCACGTTGCTGAACTTGTTGCTCGCCAACAGGCGACCACTCGTCGTGAGGGCGGGCAGGTTTCTGCCCATGGATCTGCACACTTTTGTTGTTGTGAGTTGTGTTGATGATATTTTTAGAGTTTAAAGCACGTGTGCTTAACGTATGTGTATGTATTTGTTCACTAATCCTCCAGTTTTTGAGGTAATTACGCCTTTCGGTGAAGCTATAAGATTCAGTAAATCTAACACTCAAATGAACAATATTTACGAGTAGAAACGATGGTAAAAACGTATTATAGTACTAGAGAAAACAACTACGAGTATTATATTTTGTATGTTTTAAAATGATTATAGCTACTAACCAATATTTTTGCATTTTCAGATTATCAAGACATCATTCTCTTACTACACTCTTCTAGTCAGTGTCAATGAGAAGTAGAAAATATTATTCAATCATCAATCTAAATAAACTGTTAATCTAGGTAATTACATATAAAAATAAAAGACAGAAAAATATTCAGAAAGTATTTTATTTACGAAATTAATATACAATTCTCTTGTTCATACAATAATTGAATCATCGATTCGTGTTGATTGGCCGGCGGCCTCTGCATGACTCAGTCTAGAGGAACGATACAGTCAGCCTACAACCTCATGCTGTCCTACTCCCACACAAAGTTATATAATGTATAACACCATAACATATCTTGAACGAATTTTGATTTTTAACAAGTTAACACAAAACAAAATGTTTGTGATAACATCAGCAGCCAAGTCGTATTGGCTAGTTTTAGCATCGGCGATAAGCGATTTTGTCGCTAAACGCAACGATTCCGATATCTAAGTGCTAAAACGCGATGCAGCATCTATGAACACGCCAATCGCCAATGCTGAAATGTTGTTTAAATTTTTGACAATATAAAAATTGTTACATGTTGTTTAACAAATTGTAATTTAATTTGTTATACTGTTTAACATTATATAACATTACATTAGATATGGGAGCACATTTTCTGGTAACACTATCGGTGGACTATTCGGAAGCAAACTACTCACGTTAAAGCAAGGTTTTATTTTATAATATATACGCACTTAATTAAAACGTGCACAGGACAATTAACGTTATCTATCTCGTTCATGTACGACAGGACGCGAGAAGCGCGCATGGCCCATCGGCTGGTGTAGAACGCAAGCGATCCACGAGCTAAGCGAAACACCGGGATGTAGGATGGACCGCTAGTGGCAAATTTCATGCCCGTTTCCATGCTTCGGAGGGCACGTATAGCCGTCGGTACCGGTTGTCGGAGGCATTATGAGCGGTTTGAAAACACCCGACAGGTGATTGGCATCAACCCAAATTATTCACGAATCTATCCCACTTAAATTACAGGTACCTGTCCTACAGAGAAACTAAATAAAACTATTCCGTACTTTTCTCGATTTCATATTTCAATAAAAAATTAAAGCTATATCAACCCTTGCTCTACCGTGGCGACAGCGGAGTTGAGGCTACTTGTACGCGAGCGAAAAAAACTAAGAAATACATAGCGGGCCGCTAAGATCTTGGAATATAGAAAATATGCTATATAAAATATCCTATAGAAATTGTATCATGTGTCACTTCTGTACCGACCGCTGATTGACTTAACCAACTTATATGAGTGAAGTGTATGTACGAATGTTTGCGCGCACTACAGTGACGGTGACACGACAAGCGAACCCACGAGGTGCTTTGCGCATTTTTTCGATACCTCTTTGTTTGGATTTTGTCGCACAGTGTCATATTTGACACTTTCGTTATTGGCAGTGTCTTAATCATCGTGACAAAAAAATCACCAGTGGACGAACAGCTGGTCTTATTTGACACATGAAAAGATGAAGAAGTTAAGCGTCAATAAACAAATAATAAATATATTTGGACAATTCACTCAACGCCATCTGATTCCAAACTAAGCAGAGCTTGTACTATGGTAATCAGAAAGCTGATGAACATACTTATATAATTTTAAATACATACTTAAATACATAAATTTACACCCAGACACAGAACAAATAGTCATGTTCATCACACAAATATTTGTCCTGTGTGGGAATCGAACCCACGACCTCACGCTTCGCAGTCAGCTCATCACCCACTACGCCACGGAGGTTGTCGAATATCGCAATTGTAAGATCGAGTCGAAGATACAACACATTTTCTACATCCCAAGCGAAGACAACACATAAGCACACTACATCTTGTCACTAACATTCGTCCATCCTCGATCGGACGGTGATGATGATCAAATTTTCTTCACAAAATTCAACAGAAACTTTGTTCCGCCCTTAAAGGCCAGGCTTTAATATTTACGCTTACTACTTATCATAATGGTTTATTTTCATTTATCCAATATTCATCGATACATAATCCTTAATGTCATTAATGAAATCATTGCGTACGAAACGCAATTTCAATGCTGATTGTCAATGGTGTTTTTTTTTACATAAAAAAGACATCGCAACACTTGTATTTGTGTTTTTACACTGCTCTGTGCAGTATCGGATTCTAATCAGGACAAAATGTTTGCCATCTTGAAGAAACAGTAAGTAACAGCAGTGGTAAATTACCCGTAGGATACGCAATTATAAAAAAATGTTATATATAAACATACGTCTACGCAACGCATCTGACATATTCGTTTCTTATCTGTGGCTATTGACATCGTTGTTAAAACTGACTGATTTTTGACAGTTTCACATCAACACGAGATAAAGTATCAAAATTTTATAGATGTACAATTGATATCTGTAACTACACAACATCGTCATAGTTTCGGTCAAACTAGTCACATCCGGCGATCCGATTCAGTCATCAAATAGTGCATAAACACTCAATACAAGAGACAATCAGCGTTGGAATCGCTTATAAACTTAATAATTCTCGATTGAGTACACCTCGACAGTCGACACGCACACTATAACACGATCACGCACACAACCCCCAGATTCGACTCTGACGGTACCAATTTGTGAAAATAAGGACAATTAATTATTCATAACCTGAATGCAACAAAAAATTGTGTAAAAAAAAAAAACGTTTGGTCTATTTCGTAAGTTTTGTTTGAAATAACTTTAGTATTTCGTAGCAGACCTTAAAGCATATTTTTGTTTGTTTTTTTAATAATAAATAATAGAAATGCGTTTATGGAGTTTACTAATAAATAAGCATTATAAAAAAGGTTTGATTTTTCTTTGCAATCAGGCTACGTTCGCAACGTTGGCAGTAAAGTTTTAACGACGTTAGTAACATAACACCCTAGTCTGTATTTGAGTGAAGTACGAAATTTTAACGAAGTTTTAAAGTTTTGGATCCGCCGAACTATCGTCCAGCAATCCGTTCGAGCGATTGTGTACTTTAAAACGCAATACAAAAGACCCAGATTCGAACGTTCGCGATCGCCAAGTTACTTTCAATATTGTCAGAGAGCGGGCAACACAACGCCGTAGTATATATTATATAATACTTGATTTTCGCTACATTTCATTTTAAAAATCATAATTCAAAAAACTGGATGTACAAGTCCATATTAAATTAAAGTCAACCGCCATTCGCATTGACCGCTACTTTTAAGTATCTGGCGATAACTTTAGCAAAGAGGACAATTTTTAGAAGTATAATACTTATAAATTGAAGGGACTTGTTTTATTGTTTTTTTTATTATTTCTTATTATATCGTTGCGGTAATTCTTTAATCCAATTTTTTCAAAAGTCCTAAGTAGTAAACAAATATATCTGTCACGAAATCAGAAGTTTTTACATTAAGTAAATGTACGCGAATGGTTACGCATAAGTGAATCTTTTTAATATTTGTATTGATATTTACTTATTACTTTTATTATGCTTCATCAGAAACGAAAAGATCAAATATTATTCACTCATGTCGGTGCGTAGAGAGCGAAGCAGTTACGTTTCCAGTTACGTTTAAGTCGAATAGATTTGAAGCATGAATTATAAAAGTCCGTGAATATGTTTACACCTTAAGACAATTCTGAAAAAAACGGATCGCGGTTAAAACAAGAATACGTGCACAGCTTTGTCGTTCGACAAGACTGTGCAGATACATTAGCACAGATTTGTCGTTCGACAGAACTTTGCTAAGACGTGTCGTTCGAAAATACTGTGGAGACATTTTTTGCACAGAATTGTGGTCCGACAAGGTTGCACAGATTAGTGGTTCGAAAAAACTGTGCAGACTTAGCAGCGGGATCGCAACGGAACATTGTACGTGTGGTGTAGCGGCAGCGGCGAGCGGCTCCGAGCGGCTTCAACTGCGGGAGAGACGACACGGGTCACATAGGGTGCAACGAACACATTTGTATGGATGAATTTTGTTGACAACGGTTTTCTTCGAAGTGTATTTAATATTTGAGCGTTCTATCATACAAAATACCATCAGGCCATTCGCCTACGATGCTGCTCGCATCGCAAAGCGTAACACGCAACTTTCTCTCATAGAGATATGAGCTACGTGTCAACGAGCATGCCTTGATGACTGTGTGCAAGACTCAGAAGCCTACGGACTAAAACCTTTCTCCTGTGGAAACTGCCCTTATTTATTTTGGAGCACCATTAAAACTGCCGCATGTATAAAACACCAGTTTTAATGGTGCTCCCAAATAAATAGGAGCAATTTTCACAGAAGGGAGGTTTAGTCCGTATGGTTCTGAGTCATCTTCTTAGTGAGCATTTCGTTGAGCCCTGCCTCCGTAGTATCTATGACGATTTCCTCCCGTCAACGCAAAGAAATGGCCATGGTAAGAATGGCCTTAGTCCTATCTTTGTTATCCATTTAAAATTAGTCCTTTCTACGTTACTATGTAAATGGAACAAAGCATGTATGGGACACTTCATTAGACTCAAATATAGAAGAGTGAAAACGTTTGGTCGTCGCTTTAATGATCTAATGATGTTTTCCTAGTAGACTAGTTTAACACTTACACAAGTTTTATAAGAAAACAAAATTCATCCATACATCAAGGCGTGTAGTAAAAAGATTCTGTGCAAAGGGTTTGGAAAATTTTGTACCTAATAAGTAATGACAGTATGAACTGTACAGTTATTACTTAATCATACTTAATATGTAGATGTGTAGAATACAAAATAAATCAAACGTTAGTTCAAAAAGTGCAAAATTAAAATGTACTGAAAGTGCATATTATTAGACTTTGCTATGGAGACACACATCATTAAGACTCTTACATTTTAATGTTTAATATGACTATGTTTTGAAAGCACTAAACCGATACTAATCAACTAATCAAGAGGTAATATGGGCATTCTTTTCTCAATCCTTTTTCGACTCTCTTTGCTTTAACACTATAATAGCGATTTTGTAACTTAGACAAATATTAAACTCGGTTACATAGTACATGTTTTAGTAAATTATTTAATGTGTTCAAAAATTTACAAAAGTTCCAAGATCGGAAACCGGTAATTCAGAGGATCCAGCATCAATATACACTTTCCACAGTTCAGTTTTATGATGGTTTGTGTGTATATATCTATATATAAAAATGAATCTCTATTTCTCTTGGTCACGGCATCACGCGTGAAGGGCTGGACCGATTTCGTAATTATTTTTTTTGTTACGTTAGTTATTATCAGGAGAAGGTTAAGAATGCTTAATAAAAAAATTTTATATGGTGGTATTATTTTTTTTCATTTAAAATTTGAATCCAATATTTATAGTTAAGACGGGATAACGTCTGTCGGGTCAGCTAGTTATTCAATAATTGTGATAGAATTTCGAAAAGGAAAACATGAAGAAAGAAAACAGTGATTATTTCATACTTCATACAAACAGACTTCATTTTGGGGCAAAACCATCCCTGCATGCAGATTATTTTACTAAAGATATTCGGAACTGTTGCTTTAATATTATAGTCGCTTAGAAGATAAATATATATTTTCCAAACGCCCATTTTCAAGTGTCTCAGCCCGCATTACCTCTTAATGAATGATGAGATTAGTAACAGGCACACAAACTTGTGTCCGTACCTTAAATAACTGGCGGCTTCATTTAAATATCTCTGGACAACAGAACAAAGTGTGAGGAAGTTGCAAATGTGACGTAATAAACACTGGGATTTATTTAGTGGACAAAAAAAAAATTACCAGTAAAGTAAATAAATATTGGGATATTGTTTTTAAATGAAAATAAAATAACCTAAGGGCCTCTTTCACCACCTTCACGTAAAGTGACAAGTACGCTAATCGTCGGTTAAAGTCACCCGTAACTTCAATTTCAATTACACGATGTTCGAGTAGCACTAATCATATGATAAATTGATAGCTTTTACTTGCCAATTACTTTTACTTGGGACGTAACTAATCAACACTTTATTTGGAGATGGTGAACGAGGCCTTGAGTATAATTATTGTTTTGCTTGAGTGTCTCATTCAGATTTCTGATCAAAATTGAAATGGCAAATAATAATTCAATGACTGACTAAGTCATTATTGTCATAAAGTTTAAATTAATGAACTAAAACATGTAATTTTGGCAGCAGCACATCCACTTTTTAATATTTTTGCAAATAAAATTGAATATCTTAGAGAGTTCGTTTCAGAGTCTTTGGAAAATCTATCTGTAAATTAGTTTGTTAAATAAGAAATAAAAGTTTTCTTGCGGATGGAGCAGATTATTCTGGTTTTATTTTTTTAATTTTAACCGAGTAGCAGCTGAACGTACAAGCCACGTGGTGTTAAGTGGTTGCTGCTGTCCATGGACATCATGGCAGGACTCGGACTCGTTTGATGTTGTAAATGTTACTTTGAAGGCTGATGGTTCGTCTCATTAAGTCTGGTCGGCAACTGCAACTTTAAAGCCCAATAGAGCTGCATGAATGACAGTTAAAATGGGTGCAGCGGTGGTGCTACCCTGGTCAACCCTTAAAGGTTGCAGCACGTTTTGACGTCATGTATTTTTTTTTAAGTAAACCGAACAAAAAGGCAGACGGGCCGCGTGGTGTTAAGCGATCACCGTCGCCTATGGACACGGGCAACCACAGTGGAGCCATCAGAGCATTGCCCGCTTTGGAGGAGAGCTTTTTTAAAGCTTTCTTGGAGAACCCCATGTCATAGTTCACTGGAAATGCCTCAGCTGGAAGGTTGTCCCATAACCTACACGACCGTGAAAAAAAGGAGCGTGCAAAGCGGACTGTGGAGGACCACCACGAGTCCAGATGTTGCCGGTGGAACTTTAACCTTCGTCTGGTATATACTACCAGACCATCATGGAATGGTGACGTAGGCATCCGTTTGAAAAGTTCTCATACATCTGTTGATGTATGAGGCGTGAGTGAGAGTGAGTGTCAGTGTGTGTGTGTGTGAGAGAGAGAGAGAGAGAGAGATAGAGAGAGAGATATATAGAGAGAGAGATAGAGAGAGAGAGAGACTCACTTCTTCTTGTTCTTGGGCTGCGCGCGCGGCGGCGTGTTGGGGCGGCCCATGTTGAGGCCGGAGTACAGCTTGCGCTTGTCGGCCGGCTTCAGGATCTGGAACGAGCACATCAGCGTCTCGTCCACCGACATCAGCGCGCCTGCAACGCAAGTGTACACATTTTATTAGATACTTTGCTACATTGCAATATTTTAGAATGGGAAGTGTCAAATCAATATCGAATTCATGAGTAATTTATAAACTTCAATATTTTTGGGATAAAAGACCAAAAAGTGACAATTTTTTTTCCACAAAATCTAAATTTCCATTTCTTTACGACGACCTGCGTGGCGTAATGGTTACCATGCCGGACAGCCAATCGAAGGGTCCCGGGTTCGATTCCCGGCGAAACAGAAATTTGAATGATAAGTTTAAATTTCTATTATCTTCTTGTGTTTCTGTCTTTGTCTATCCATGGTACCCACGACACAGTGTGAAGCGTTATTTATTTCATTTTTAATTTTTTTACTCCGAAAGCATTTTGCAAACAACGTAAATAAATTCTCTGTTTTTTTCAGCTTTCTAAAATATGATAAACATACAAAAAATTAACGAATTAATCAATATAATTTTAGTGTAGAGTTAGGTAGTACGCCAACGATGCCTTCCCTTGTTTGGAGTGCGTAATTCGTAACTGAAAATTACTTAGTTTTTGACAGGCGACTGATCTATTTTTAGAAAGCTGAGAAAACAGAAAATTTATTTAATTTGTTTATAAAATAATTTCGAAGTAAAAATTTTAAGAAAATTATGATAGAAATTTAGATTTTGTGAAAAAAATAATGCCTTTTATTTCAAAACTGTTTCTTTTTTTTCTAATTCAATTTAATTGTCTATTCAGAAAACACAAACAATAAGACAGTAATATTAAAATAATAATTATAATACTTAACAGTAATTTTTTATTAGCGATATATTTTGTATGGTTTATCATTTTTCATTAAAATCTGCGTATTTTCAGAAAAGGCTCCTCCGAAACTACTGAAGATAAATGTTCCATTCTTTCACCCCTAAAAAGGAATTACACCTATTACAAAACAAATCAACCTGTAGATAATAGAGGGGGTACAGACCGGCGTTGTCGAACTCGCCGCAGTAGTTAGGCGCGGAGAAGAGCGTCACCAGCTGTCGCTTGGCAAAGAACTCGTAGCCGTCCTCCACCACCTGGTGCGCGCGGCAGATCAGGTCGAACTCATGCTTCGACAGGAACTTGCCCACCACCTGCACACATTACACGGCGTCATTAGAAAATTATATTTATGAACTAGAAGCGAGCGCCTCTGAAAGGCCATCTGCGGCTGCTGTGGAACGCAAGCGATCTACGTAATTAAACGAACGCTAACACGAAAAAGCGAAGCGTTGTTACTGTATGATAGTTAAACCTTGTCGGAGCTTTATGGGTGGTTTGAAAACACACAAGATTTGGAGCCGAGTAAGCTTCAGGCCTCCCCAGTAATGCTCAGAGACCTGTGTCTTACCGAGTTGTAGCCAGAATAGATGTAAATGACCATGAGTACTTTATGGACACTAGCACAAGAAAATTCGTAATGCATACTTTTAAAAAGGTTGCGAGGAAAGCAGGCTAATTGTTAATACATTTTTATTCATGATTTTTATGGACTATCAAATCAATAATAATGTAGTTAATTGGCTTTCCAATTTTGTGATGGCACGCACGACAGCAAACAAACTTAGTTCATTAATATATGTATGTATTTCACCTTCTGTTATGTTTTTCCTTGGTTTCAATGCGTATCACACATGACTCACGTGGCACGATAACTTATTTGTCACACAAGTAGCTTTAATCGTTCAGATATGTCAGTAATTTAGAGTATGGGTGAGATTATAATGTATTGAACAACAGGTCTGGTAGATAGCATAGATAAAACTTTTGTAAACAAACACAATCATAAGACTCGGCCATAAAACTTTATCTATGGGTATGCCCTCCTAATAACTTACGATTGTAGGTACAATGCAACCCGAAAACATTTAATTCATGTTAGACGATTTTATAAGTAAAAATATATAACGGCCAGGCAACCTGTAGCCTCGGGATTAAGAATAGAGCTACGGTATCCCTTGCCTGATCGTAAGAGGTGACTAAGAGGGGGCTTCCGGGGTTGCGGGCGCTGAGATTGGGAGCTCGATCCGTCCAGTTAGCAGCCTCGGGAAGGATGGCGGTATGTGCGTGGCCGCATACCGGAATAAGCATCGGAAGGTGCAGGAGAGCACATCTGCTCTCCCGAAGATGGGCGCCGCCCGTGGAGGACACCGATGCGTTCCACTGAAGATTCAGAGGTCGAGGCAGGCCACCGAGGGGTTTTAGTGCGGTCAAATCCCACATAACCCGGTATCCTCTCCCAAGGTGCCGGGTTCCTTTTGAAGGAAAAAAAAGGCCACTCTAGCTACTTTTACTAGTTACTAAATCGCTGCGTTAAGCCGATCGCCAATGCTAAAAATGCGTCGTTCTCGCCCCAGCCGGCTGTGTCCTTATCGGGGTCGGACCACAGCAGGTCGCAAAGCAGCCCCTGATCACTGAACAATCTACATTCTCCTAGCCCATCATTAAACACAAACCTCAGTGTCGAACGTGAAGCTGACGCCGCGCGCGATCTCGCCCCAGCCGGCCGTGTCCTTGTTGGGGTCAGAACACTGCAAGTTGCTCAAGAGCCCCTGGTCACTAGACAATCTCCTAGGCTCCTAGCTCATCATTAACACACGAACCTCAGTGCCGAACGTGAAGCTGACGCCGCGGTCGTTCTCGCCCCAACCGGCCGTGTCCTTGTCGGGGTCGGACCACAGCAGGTCGCACAGAAGACCCTGGTCGGGCACGTCCGTCGGCCGCATGATCCGCCGGATCTGCTCCATCGCCTGGAGGTCGGGCGAGAGACCGCCATGGCAGCAGAAGATTTTCTCGTCAACTGTAACAAGAGAAAATTATTGTAAGTTTATGTTACTTCTCATTGTAATATATACTTTAACTTGAAGTATGTGGATTAAGAGACATTACAGTTAAACAAGAGAGACGCAGTCGGGGGCGAGATTAGTGGCTCCTCTAGTATCAAATAATTTGATGCTCGTTTCCTTACTATCCCTGGAACCTCATTAAGTGTAATGAGGGTTTCCATGTTTCGAATGTTAAATTAAGTGGTCAGATTCGGTTGTACAGACAGAAGTTGAATCTTGGGACGTCTGAAAACTGTCGGCAGCGGGTCGGCCAGTAATAGCATCGTCACAAAACATTGGAGCAGCGTAGCTCATCTAAGAGCTCGAGGCTATCCGAATTATGGAAAGGATCCATTCTTAGTATATAGCACCCGCAAGTATTTTATATTTCTCTACAAAGATGTATATTTATATGTTAAGTTTTATACAAACTGCCGGAATTGTCTATTAATTGTTTGAACACCGAGATTTTGTAAATATATATTGTAAATAGTCTGCAAACGAATAGAATTCAACCCTTTCCAAACGTTTAACGAACGAGTGATAATTTAGATTACAAATAGGCACTTTCTTATGCCTTGCCAAGTCGATGAACTAATCAAGAAGACTCTACGTTATAGGACGGACGGGTAGGACCTTCACTTCCTTAAAATACAAATAGGATTTATTAGCCTTATTCGCTAATATCATTGGAGGCATTACCGTTCGCTTTTATTATTTCGCAGCCTGGGATCGGGGCCTAATGAAAGGGCTTATAGAAGTTACTTTATCAATTCAGTCGCAGAGGAACACACGGCTTAACGACCTCTCTGGTTCTATTCTACGTATTGACAAGCCCTAAAATCGTGCTAATTAGGTTTAAATACTGCAGTATTTCGAGTATCTGCGAACGTATATTTTTACATTTTCGTTTTTGCAATTATTTTTCCGTTTTCGGTGAGCAGGATGTTTTCGCAAGATTAATGTGAATATTTTAAATCGCCTTAGAACCTGCATCAGCCTCGTTCAATATTATTTCGCTGCGTGGGAATAGGGGCCTATTGAAAGAGCTTATAGGATTTGCAGACTATCGAATGGCTCAGACGAATGTACGCCTTAACAAGCTCTCTGCAACGTCGCTGTACCGCAACCCACTGGCTAGCCATATAATAATATAGGACGTGCCAATTAGTTATAGGTACCTACTGCAGTATTTCGAGTACCAATGTATTTGGATAACCTTGATTAAGCTGCCTTCAGCAATAACCCGACGATTCCAGCTAGTAATATTTGTGTAAGTTAAATTTAATTATCATTAGACGTTTTTCGAAAATGTGTCATAAAGTGATGATATAATGAATAATATGTGGAGTCATAAAGAAAAATCTAAAACATAAAAGTTTTTACTGAAGTGGAAACTATGATGTCGGCCATTCTACAGATGTAAGCGCCATTAACAATAACAAAGAGGATAAACTTAGCTTGGAACAATGAAAAAGGTTCAAAAACACTACGGTATTTCAAATCTACGCTCTCATATAACCTATTCTTTAAATGTCAATTTAAAAATAGAATGTTAAAGTGTTTGATTAAGAGTTAGATAATTGTAACTATGGTGTATTTTTGTAAGAAAAACAAGTTGTCTGAGAGTTACTAAAACAATTCAATTTAAAAAATTACATCAGATTGAAGAGCGTCCATAAGTGAGAGACAAAAATTATTTGAGTATTTCTTTGTTTAATAAAAACACTTAAATCTTCTGTAGTAAGTATATCATTTGAAATTATATAAGACATTAACATATAAAATACGGCACCTGTATTCGAAAGAAGGGAAAATTAGAATCTATGCAAATACAACCACATTCATGATGAATGCCATCCATGATCCAATGCGGAAGACCATAAATAATATATGGAGAGGCAAATAAGACTTTCTTATCGAATCTGCGACATTTCCGACTTATTCATTGCAGAGAACAAATCAAACAATAATAAATTTTCTCGACACATCCGTGATTACCTACAACCTTGCAAATGGAGCTGAGCCCTATACAAACTACTCGTATCATCTCTACGAAACATACATACATACATGGCAGTATTTGTGTTGTAGAAAGAATATGAAGAATTTGTTTTTCAACTCCGTCCAATTTGTCATCTAGGAACTGAAAGTGAGTTTCACCACCCTAGCCAAGTACGTGTTGGCTATATTCGTATGGGTCACGCAACGTAACTCAAAGAAACTTACGTTTGTCCAATCCTGTCTTATTTGTTTTTGTCTTTCGACTAGGTACCTTAAGTTACAGAAGACTATGGTAAGCAATTGGATTTCAAATTAGAACGGCCTACCAATCAGGGCGTATAGATTTCCCGACGAGGCAGAAATTGGAACTTTCAATTTCTGTTAGCGGTCTGGGCGTTTGTGCCTCTTTCTTTCTTGTATGTTCTTGGTATTCATGATATAGGTCCTAGTTTAGGGTCATAATCATAACTGTGACTATTATTTATTTATTAAGTGCGGTCGGCAACCACACTTTTCTACCGAAATGAAACAGCAGTACTGGATCCAGAGATGGGTGCAGGGGTGATATTCTCTCAGTGGAACAATGCAATCTCTACTATCAACAACAAAGGTTAAACATAATAATCATGATAAATCAATTATCATGTTCCTTTGTTGTTGAGGACTTTATAAGAGGACTTTTAGTTTGTAATATATATTATATAACGGTAGATTCACAGATTAGGGAAATCGATACTACCTACTTACTTGTGAAGTGGACACAATTCTCCGTATACAAGTCACTTAGATGAGTCATAAAGTGACGTTTAGAAGGGTCATGTTGAGTGATTCACATCAGATAGCCAATCTGGAATTGCAAAGCTTTTCCTTATATGACATCGCAGGTAAATTACTTAGTTGTAGTTTTTGCTACACAAGTTATAAGATATAACTGACTGCCTATGACGAAATATTTGACAGCAAGAAGTTATTCCTAATATAATAAATGCGATACATCTCCACCAACCCGCATTGGAACAGCGAGTTGGAGTAAGGTGCCTCCGATTATCGTGTATGACTCATACACAAAAATTGGTAAACAGTCCGTTTTTCAAGTTCGATTCTGCCACGAACGTGCAAACTGTGGAATAAGCTTCCCTCTGAGGTATTCACGTTGGGCTACGACATGGGGTTCTTAAAGAAAGGCGTTAAAAGAGCCCTTGAAAAGAAAGCATAGGTAACTCCTCTGGTATTGCAAATGTCCATATGTGACGGTGACCACTCAACATCAATGCCTGTTTCCTAGTTTTTTTTACATAAAAATGATTCTGATGATGCTTACGATAGCTTTTAAGCATCAAAGGGATGAAGATCCCAACCAAAGGGATGAAGATCCCAACCAAAGGGATGAAGATCCAAACGACAGCTTGTAGTGTGTACCATTATGAGACTTTCTTCTTGCATTAGACACGGCCAGATCTATCATAGACCAATATTGCTTGATGTTTTACAAACAGCAGAAGCAGCGCTGGTACAATTTCCCGGTAGAACCAAAAATCACAAAATTATTACGTGTAAAAAACGAATTCGAGGACTCGCCAATACTAGCTCCTGGCAGAGTTCAGTTAGGTTAGAATAGCAATGATATTTTATTAGTGTCTCGCTGGCGCCTCGGCGTGACCGCTGATAACCTAAGGTCTGAGAACGTCCTTAAGATACACGTTAATGTAATATAAACAACTTTCTAGTTTATGTAACGGTAAAGTTGATCAGAGTTTACAATTTTAGATTTTTTATGAGGAACTCATAAACTAATCTATACTAATATTTTAAAGAGGAAAGATTTGTATTTTTGTATATGTGTAATGAATAAACTCAAAAACTACCGATCCGATTTCAAAAATTCTTTCACCATTAGAAAATTAAATTCACCCTGAGTAACATAGGCTACTTTTTATCGCAGGAAAACGCTTCATTCCTACGTGAAAACGGGTAATAGGGTCAACGCGGTTGAAGCAACTGGCTAAACACATAGCACATATGCTATTTTTTATCTTACGGGGACCCATTAAACGGGTTCACGCGGGCGAAGCCGCTGGCGGAAGGCTAGTAACTAATAACATAAGTATGATCTTTAAAAAAGCGATATTAAGCTACACTAATAAAATAATGACATTTGTTAAAGAAAAGAAAAAACAGGAATATATCTGTACTGCCTAGTGCCAACGACAAAACTTGGTTTGTTGTATGGAAAGATTATTAAAATATTTAACGGCAAAACCAAGACTTATTCTCAACAAAGTTTAAAACAACTAACCAGCCGTTTAGAAATTAAATGAAGTCTGTGTAAAAACGACAATACTGTACGATAAAAAAGTTTTTAAATGTACTAAGTCACCATAACGCCAAGTGCTTCCATTTTACACTCGTACGTTGTAAACGTATTTCGAAAGGATCGCTTTATTAAAATACATAACATAGGAGCGGAGCTTCATATCGATTTCATCCCCTCGGTCGGGCCGCTAAAGTCTGTATCAAACATGTTACACATCATTAACGTTTGTTAATGTAACGCGACAGAGAGAAGTTATTAGATCCAACAAGGGTGTAGTCAGAAACAAAATACCCAAAAGGAGGCATTATAAAGAAAAGAAAAGAAAAATCTAAGAAATCCGTATCACACGCCCACCATGGCGTAGTTATCTCAAGGTTTTCTAATTGTAGCGAGGTTTCTCAGCCGAACAGCAGTGGTAAGCAGTGGATTAAAACTAAAAACCAAATAATAGACGTAACGCGAGTAAATGTAAATCTAACTAGCAAAAAATATAGCTAGGACCAACAAATAATGGGAGCCGTGCTTGCGTTTACGCTGCCTAGTAGTGAGGACATAAAAAGATGATGATGATGAGAATTCTCAAAAGACAGCTATAAAAGGAAAGTTAGATGAGCAAGCAATAAAGTAACGTTCGGTCTGTTAAGACACGATTATTATAGTACGGTTCATTTTATTAGTACTACTGAGGTTTGAGCGGATTATATTACAACTATGTACAAGTCATCAAACAAAAAAGAACACAACGCTCGATATGCTATAATAAGGTTTAATTTTATTTGTGTTAAAAATTCAATTACACTGGCGTCGCTGGTATCGGCAGGCAAAGTGAGAAGTAATTGTAAAGGAAAAGAGAGTAAATTATAATAATAATACTAAAAGCTCAGCAATAGACCCAAATACATACATATACAATTCTACTATCGATTTCAACAAAGAAAGTAACTTTGTTTATTACTAAAGTTTTTTTACATAATCAAACTTACATAGTTTATAACTTCAGACAGAGACAGCAGGCAATATTCGTTGTTCTCTTGACCATGAATCAACATTATTGCTATCAAAGACTGTCGCGTCAAAGTTAAAAGCAAACTCTAAATAAGAATTTGCAAAACATAACAACAAAAAACAAAATTCGCAATACTGTTTATAAATCTTTCGAGTGAAAATGGTAGTACGGTTCTCCGTTCACTTGATGGGTTCCTGAAATAATTCAATTTCAATCATGATTGTACAATTCCCGAAGAACTTCCAGATTATTAATTTGTATTGACGCTACGAAGCGCGCATGGCCTGGCGGCTAGCGTAGAACGCAAGCGATCTATGCAGCTGAGCCAAACGGGCGCGGTCGGGTGTGAGATGGGTGACCGCTAGTGGCAAAAAATTTCATGCGCGTTTCCGTGCTTCGGAGGGCACGTTAAGCCGTCGCACTATGGAAAGCGGCCCTACTGTTGCTGATTTTAAATACATTTTTGAAATGTTTCGTTTCGCTTTTTTTTTTGTTTTATTATATTCTAGGAAAGTCGAACTCTTATTACCACTTCCATTTTTATAGGGTTACTGTACATAAACACGAAGAAATTGACGTTATAAGACCACCATTGAAAAATACTGTGAAATTTTTACTTATCGTTCTAAATTTTCAAACTTAATATTTCAATATTTCAAGCAAAAGAAATAAAGGTTTTAGTTTATTTACAGCAGGTACATGTCTTTAAGATAAATAATCAGTTATTGAGATAAGCCTTGGAGGTAAAATAATAATAAAAGTATTTTTTTAATATCAATACCTACAAAAAATGTACTTTTCCAACTTCTATGAGAGTTTTGACAGTTAGCTAAGCTTGCCTAAGTTGTAAATTTTACTTGATGTAGTGCACAAACTATCAATCTATTACATATGTAAAAATCAGCTGCGATTATTTGCGATCTTGGAATTTATATGTTATCTTGTGGTAAGAGGAAAAAATGTATTATCAACAGACTTGAATAGATAAAAGTATTGAGATGGTATTTATCATTTATGCGATGCAGTTTTGCACTCAAATTATAATTGATAAGGTGTGGTTGTGCACACTACCCTCAAATTTCTATTTTTCTATAAATAGCTAGCTCAAAAAAAAATTTTCTCACAGAAAAGGAAATATATAAACAACGGGAATAACATAAACAATGAGTACTTTCAAGTGTTCAAAACGTGAAATATTACTTTTCTACATTGAAAACGGAAAAAAAAGGTGTTGATAAAGAGCTAATACACCGATTATATATACTTTTACAAGCTATGTCATCGGGTATTACGGTCGATGCCCAAAAGTTTGGCGCTTATGCTTTGGAAACGGCGGAAATTTATGTAAGTAAGTACAACTGGTATTATATGCCATCATCATGCATTAGTACATAAAATATTGATTCATGGCGAAAGTATCATAAATCATTTTGCTGTAATACTCATTGGACAACTCTCCAAAAATGCTCTAAGAGTTTCGAAATAAAGATTATCGAAAATTCAGACTAGGTACATCACGCGAGAACATGTTGAGATCGGCTACGAATGAAAACGTGTTTCATGTGTTACTTTACACATCAGATCCATACATTACAAGTATTCGTAAACCATACACTAAAAATGTTAAAGATCTGGACGAAGAAACATTGCTCCTCTTAAAAGTAAACGAACTAATATCGGATCATGAACATGAATGAGTTCGATACTACCATTTATTTTTATTTTTTGTTATTAGAGTAATACTTATGTAAGCTTGTATATACTTAATAATTGTCGTAAGGACACTGTACCTTCATAGTTATATTTAATCTTAAAAAAAGAAAATAGAAATAAGATTCACAAAAAAAAGAAACAAATCATCAATAAATATATTTTTATATCTTAAAATTTTCATTTTAACTTTTTGTATATACCGGATACCCATGTACGTAACGTAAAACAAGTAATTTAATTCTAGCTATTACATATAGCTAAAATAAAATACTTTTAATAGGTTTTAGACGAAATAATCAATTCAATCGCAAGTAAAACCGCGCACAACCACTATATTTTGTTGAATGATAAGTTTGACAACTGCTTATACTATATACTATATGTATGCAAAGTTTCATTTATATATCTCAAGAAATAAAGAAAATATAGATTTTTAATCAGCAACAGGCCTGAATTTTCCATAGTGCGTCGGTCCCGGTTGTTGTCGAAAGATAACAGTCGTCAAACCTTGTCGGAGGCCTTATGGGCGGTTTGAAAACATCCGACAGCGGGTTGGCCACTAACCCGCATCTCCACCAACCCGCATTGGAGCAGCGTGGTGGAGTAAGCTCCAGGCTTCCCCAATAAGTGGGAGAGACCCGTGCCCAGCAGTGGGACGCAAAAAGGGTTGCAGCCATTGACGCTACAACATTCTATCTGTGGAACCGCGTAGACAACAAATTAAAACGAGAACGTAAATGAGAACAAAAACATAAATGTCAGCGTAGAGCAGACTATGTATTAAATTAAAGGCTTCCCGGGGGAAATATACAAAGAACGCCTCACCCCAGTCGCGAGTGCTATTAGGTAGGCACTACATAAATGAACTTACGTTAGTGCGATCGTATAACCTATCCTAATTTACCAAATTAAACAGGAATTTATCGTCTACGCGGCAGCCAAATTTTCGAAACTTTGAATTTATCGCGCATAAACGAGAGTAATTAGTAATTTACATAGAATTTATGAAACTAAAGTAGGCACTAGAGATGTAAGTGGAAATTTATAGAAAAGTACTACATACTTACATGTAGATGAGATTTAAATAAAAGGATAGAAAAAATTAAATAATACAAATTGAATACAACAAAATAAATTCGATAAGGAAGTATACGTTCAAAGATCGATGGCGTAGTGTAAGCCCAAAACCTTGAATGTATGGCTGGACGAAGAAAATCAACAAATGTGTCAAAAAGTATCAATGATTACGTTATTGTTGCTGACAATCTACTTGTACTGTGCACTAAATCAAGGAGGAAGAATAGTTGCTTGTGAGGTCGCAATCGACGGGATGCTCGTGAACACGTAACAGATTGGAGGGGACGCTTGCCGATCAGAGTTGATAATTAAATCTGTTGCGTGGGAGTCAAACACAGTAAAGCTAGTCGTACTTTTCCTGTGTTGAAAACACATGAAAACGCGCTGTTTATAAATGTGTTGGTTTATTTATTGTTGAATATTTTTTGTATCTGCATGGATTTTTGATTTTCGTTAAAAAAAGCAAACTTTTTAATTTCCATTGACCTTTTCGCTTCGAGAGTCGTGTCGCGTCAGAACATTTTCCTAGTTCAAAGTGTTAATTAAAACGTCGAAAATACTGTGTACGGTTTGTAGTTTAGTTATAGTTTTAGAGGCAATGTAATGTGTGAAAATTTGTCTCGACGTTTCTGTTAACGAATATAGAGAAACGTTGTCAATACTTAATAATATTAAGCAATAGTGAAGGTGCCATCGACCTAAAATAACTTCTTTGTACTATTATTTTATCGTGCAGATTTTTAAAAAGTAGACATCTACGTTTGATAGTTAAACCTGAAACAAGAAGAGAAATCTCTAAGTGACCAGTCAGAGCAATGTGACCCCGAAAAGGGAAATTTCATAACATACTAAAACGAGCAAGAAAATTTGATTTCAGGTTGCAATCAAACATCTGGTGCAACTTCAGATTCAAGCAATAAAAGTTCATCTAGCTAACAGATGTAAAATGAAAAAAAAGGTGAAAATGCGGAACAAACCCTAGCGCAATAGTTTAGAAAATTTTCGTTAGTGGAAAACTCGAAAGAAATGTCCTTCATTCGGCACACTCGCTTCGACGCTACCAAAAATACCCCCGCTGTCAGTGCAATCAAAACCTGTTCCGGTTTTCCGAAGCTGCAAATGGCGGTGTGTGCGGTGACGTCAATGCGTGATGTTTATAAACAACTTACAAATTGTATACCGTCTGTGGCCGAATATAACGAAACCCTACATATAAAACCAGAAAGAATAAGCAAATAACACTTCAAACTCATATCCCCATTGACAAAGACAGTAGCACAAAAACCCAGGCCTAGAACAGAAATTAAAGTCAACATTCAAATTTTCCTTCACATTAGATTTGTAAAACACCGACCGATGGAGGGATTTATTAAGAAAGGACGATCAGAATTCTCGATTCTCCTATACTTTCTCAGAAACTGTACCTTCTCGGGTTTACTTTAATTTTTTTAATCTGTTTTTCTTAAGGTATTTTTTTACCTCTTACAGATTGCAATCCTCTGTTATCAATTTTCTTGGAACATATTTAGTTTTGCTGTTAATAATCTTACCGAGTATTAACCAACACTACCGTTACCATAATAAACGTTTTTAATTTACGATTACATATTTCTTGCAGTTGCTACCGCATTGAATTTAATCTTATACCAACACGTGACATCCTCCCTCACGTGAGACAAACTGTGCGAATAAATGAGTCGTTCTTAGCAAAATAATATGATGACGCCTCATTGAACTAATGACAATAATACACCTCAGATTTGCAGATAAAATAAAATTGTCTTCAATATCCACACGCAACTACTTCTATTAGTATAAGAATTTAGGAAAAGTTTAATGTAATTAATTACATTGTACTCAACTTGGATTAAGGCATTTTACAAGAAGTAAACAAAGTAACTAAATATACTAATAAACGTTTAATTAAATATGTATAAAACAATATTAATGATTATTAATTAATTATAAATTAATGAATATTCTTTCTACAACCACAAATTAATTTTTCAGAAAATGTATGTTGTAAGTAACCAACCAATATTTATTTATTTATTTATTTATTCATTTATGTACACACAAGTTGAAAGAAAAATACAAAAGAAAAGAATACAGAAGAAAGTTTGTACAAAGGTACTACTTATTTCCATTGGAAATCTCTTCCAGTAGCCCTGGGACTGGAAATGGGTTAAGCTCAAGGTAGAGCGTGTACAAATAAATTACAAGTTAAATGCAAGTACAAATGGATAATATACATACATACATACATACATTCATACATACATACATACATACATTCATACATACATACATACATATTATATACCCAATGAAATTTATTAGATCTAGACTTATGATTTGAGCAAATGAGACAAATATGTGTATTTGATCATATTATTTAATTAGAATGGATATTTTTTTTAAAGCGAGTCTTTTTAAACGTTTTCGACCTAGGAAATTTTAAAGTGATAGTTGTTGACAGTCTTCAAGCAAAGCATTATGTGTTCATCGGCTGACCGCATTGTGAGAAAGACTGATACTGTCATCAATAATTTTCTGTCAACTCTACCAAAACCATACCCAAACTTAACCGTTGAGAATACAATGCATAAAATGTAAATTAGATATTTGACTCGTTATGCTATGATGAAAGATATAGCATTTATTTGTTTATTTAACCTTTTCCACCGTACAAAAGTATCGGATAGAAGGCGGACTTAATGCTAAAAGCATTCTCTAACAGTCAATCTTAAGGTAAAAAATATATAGTACAATAATTGCATGATATGAATCTGATATGTACATACATAAAATATATGCATAAATTATAAACAATACACATATAATATGTATTCATAGATACATAATAGATAAATATATATGCATAAATATTATAAATAACATTGTCTATAGACAGTCTTGAGCAAGTTACGCTGTTCAAGCTCCTTACTTTTCATCGTCTAGACGTAGAATTTTGTAGACTTGCGAGATAGCTTAGAAATCAATACGTACCAGATCTTTGAACTTTCTACAGAAGTTATTTGGCATAATCATAAAGAAGTTACGTTCAATATATTCATCATAACGGATATATAGAAATAGAATTTAAGATACCGTTTAAAGATATCAATAGCAACACAAGTTAAAGTCAATTCGTCAGAGCCTTTATATACAATTCCGACCATCGGGCGACCACTAGTTTATGACAATGTGTCAAGACTGTAGAAGTTCACATAGAGTAAAATGCCTGATTTGTTATTACGGTTATAAAGTACTCTGACGCATGGATTTCACGCGTGACATAAGCACGTTTCGAACTATCTACCAGCCCGACTTTGTTTACAGTAAAAAGTATAGGCAGATATCGTTAAAATTAGCGCATATTTTTATTCTGAACCAATCCGATACCTATTCGTGTGATTTGTCCATCACTGACGATTCAAATATATAGGATATCGCCATCCATGGCATCGTATATGTTTAATTGCGTAGATCGCTTGCGATCTTCAACATTGACCTACGAATAGGTGTCATACTTTGTTCAGGTAGATAAGCACTCGCAGATCAAACAAAACGCACATGGCATTACGCGTCATCTAATATGTGCACAGTGCAAACTATACTTCAGTCGCAATGACAGAATCTCTGCACGTATTAGACTGTTTGGGTTGGCCAATATCCTCTGGTCTGATGTTTATTAAAATTTTCTACAATAACGCCAATCTGCTATGTATTGCAGCCTTAAAGCATCAACGTAGGACAGGTATGACACCCGTCAGAGGAGTGGCCTTTACGGGCGAACCCCTCGTCCCAACGTGCATGCACAATGTGCCTTCTAGTTATACAACTAGTGTGTCTGTGTGTGTCGGTGTCATCAGTTGACGGTGACGTTGTTAATTAAAATTGACATATTTAGAAATGTATGCGTCTGTAGCGATGAAAGAATATTTGTGAATGTGTGACAAAATTAAAATGTGTGCGTTCTTTCCCCGCATCAAATTTGGCACAAAAATTATGTATCGAAGCGAGGCGCTATACCGTCTCTCCTGAAGGGTGAGTCAGTAACTTTGATACTCTAAGATTGCAGCTCTATATTGATATTATAAGTTGGAAGATCATAACGGAAGGACATCTCTAATGCAAGATCGAACGTGAGTTGGCAAGCGGCATCAGTATCTCAGAGAGAATTGTTAACACGTTCCGGGTTTCAACATTTTGAGCTTAAAGTCTGCGAAGCTCAATTGCAATACGATATCACAATCCCTTAGTGGATTGTGAGCGAAGTCGTATTTTTCGGTATCGAATTCAGTTTGTAGCTTCAATGCCAATTTTAGAGTATTTTTCAACAGTCTGCTATCAACCCTTTTATTTAACACACTATTTTATATCAATATTATATCTAGTAACTAGATCTAATGATAAACATAATCCTGTTTTTACTACGAACATTTATATCTCAATCCTGAAATAACTCAATTCAGGACAGTAATTCTTTAATCAATTATGGTCCATTTCGCTTATACACATACTTTGATAAATTCTATCGATGTGTGCAATAAAACTTTATCACGATAGATTTCTGTTTTATTTATTAAGACTTACAAAAAGGTAAGCAATCCACTAATACTGAGGAAAGATCCCCTCACTATCAAGTAGTAGTCAATCACTAAATGAACAAAAATATGAATTCATAACTGGTTCAATTTCAGAGTAATGGAAATAATTGGCTTTGACCTTAGTGTGCGCAATTCCTAAGCCATATAAAGAGTCATCTTGAGCAACAAAAAAGTCATTTTTTTATAAAAAAAAAAAATAATTTTAACTACATCATCAATTATTATAAAATTAATGTTTCAAGCGATCAAGCCGTAATAAATAAATCAAATTGTGTTACATTTTTATTACTTGATATAAAAACGGTATGACGTTGAAGATTAAAAGAGAATCCATTCATCTCTGTCGACCTTTGTTCGTAAAACTAAATTTGCTTTGTCTCAATTTTAATTACTTTTCAGCATGATTTTATAAAAAGGTTTCATTAAAAAGAGTGCTGTTAAATTTAATTAACTATTATACATTAAAACTTATTTAATTAAATCTTATAGCAATGTAGGTATTCAGGAGGAATATTAACGCAAGTTTTTTTTTCGGGAACAGTAAGTAACGACAAACGTATTTACACCTTATAAAAGGTGTAAAATCCCTACTAATATTATAAATTCGAAAGTAACTCTGTCTGTCTGTCTGCTCCGCTTTCCCGCTTAAACTACTGAACTAATTTAAATGAAATTTGGAACACAGATAGAGTGGACCTTGGGAAAGGACATAATAATATGATGGTTTTTATTCTACAGGAACCTATAAAACAGTTCCACGCGGGCGAAGCCGCTGGCGGAAGGCTAGTATACAATAAGGACACAGTCATCTACCCAAGGTTTGCTTGAATAACCTCGATAGATTTCGTAAAGGCTACAAAAAATATAAAGACACCTAAAAAGATTCCTACTGAAATAACATAATTTCTATGACTAAATAAAATATTAATTGACTATCATGAAGAATAAAACAACTGGGAGTAATCATAGATAAGGAGCGTCCGAGGGACACATCAGGAAATCAAATGGGACTCATTAGAGCCGGACCGTGGGGCAATTCGAAAGCCCGACTACTACAAATGTCCGCTGCCAGATACGTGACTCGATCTAATTAGGAATACTCCGGCGAGCAGATGTTCACGTTACTTTAGTTCTAATATAGTTAATTGCTAAGATACCCTAATTAGGATTTATCCCAAAGGACGGACAAAGAAAGAATCTTGCTCTGCGAATATTTGAAGAGCTATTTTAGGATTAAACCCTTCCAATGACCTCATAAAATAATCCAATGGTTGAGATTAACTCATAAGCTTGAGGGACGCACAAGGACGCAGGAGTGGCACTTCCAATAACATTTTCATCAAAAGAATAGTACGTGTACTTATATGTCGAAAACATAACGGCGGACAGTGATATGTTATTACCTAGATAAAAATCAGTTAAAGGAAATCCTGGTTTTAGGTCTTGATTTCAATCTTAGTCTTCAAAAGGTCAACCATTTGTAATTTTAGAGAAAATATGGAATAGACGGAGATTTGTCTTCAGTCCTTCATCACAAGCACGTAAGTGTGCGTGAATTGTGTTGACAAAAGTTGACATGGGAAAATAAAGTACTTAGTTTGTTGTCACAAACTTCTAGAACTACGTGCCAAATCTCCTCATCTAAGTTAGACGTCGTCCTTAACACGGTATTTAAGTTCGTCAAATTTGAGGTTTGGACAGCCAATTTTCCTGTACAGCAAACTCTTCCAAGTAAATAGGAATTCAAACAAATGCTGTATTGGCAAAATAAATAAAACTAAATTTGGATTACCGAAATAATTTACGTACAAATGAACTTTTTAAATCCTGTACTTTGAAGAATGTAGTTTATTGAAAAATTTATAAATATTTATAATTATACGAAGGACCAAAAAATACACACAAAACAAAGAAATATTTGAATTGACAAACCAAACCATATACAAAAAGTAAATGAACAATATTACTCATTTATAAATGAAACTTAAAGCGGGTCATAGGCACCCAAAATTAAAAACAGAGTGGAACATTGAAACAAAACATCTTAAAACTCTTTATAAGTCACTATCGCATTAAATAATGTAAGCTTAGAAAATCAAACAGAGAAAATGCCAATGGTGATTCATACTAAAAGCTTTCGTAACTAAGTGCGTCAGTGGAGGAAAAGTAAAAAACGTTTCCCGCACTCATACCTATACCAATTTTATTATTATCGAATAGAGTTTAGCAACAACTGTTGAAGTGAACGTTGAAAGACTCTCAGGATTACCGAAACTTAAAGGAATTTTAAATAAAACAGAAGAATACTATGAAACAAGACAAGGCAAAAATGTTATATGAACGGATTTTTGAAATTAAAATTATGGAGTAAACAGATTGAGTTCAAACTCGTTCAAAGTAGACTGATAAGAAAATAGCAAAAATACTAAAGGTGCGCAGATACTGTTAACAATGACGCGAAGCCAAAGAGCTGCAAATATAGCAAATCCTCGTGTGTTTACATTCTGAACCAGTTAAATCCTAGCCAAACGGAAGTAGCGACACATGGCAGGATGGACCATGAAACAGTGACGAGTGAAAAGATAAGTTTTGCGCGCTGGGGTAATTTAACGGATGTAAGGCATTGGAATTATTTACATTTGTCGCGCATCAGTTCTCAAAACAAAGATATTTATGAAAGTGTAATTTTGAAAGCTTGTATAGGATTTGAGAAAGCTGTAAAATATGTATAAATTTTCTTTATATAGTTTTGTAAGTGAATACTTGTAAGTAGTCGCCATCGCATATGGGCAACCACATCGTATTACAAGAAAAACATGTTTTTTTATGTCTGGCAAGTGTCATCAATCTAAGGCTGCTTTAAATGGTACCTTATTTATGAGTATAAGCAAGGTATACAATCATACTTGGACTTCAAGATCCGCATCAAGATACATTATCACAGTAAATATTGTCATATATAAGATTTTGTGACCAACCATGTTCAAAAATCCAATTAAAGTGCAAGTCAGAAAACCAGCCTGATGTTGTATGTTTTATTAATATGGCTGAAGAACAATGTCGTGAATATACCAGATTTCACCGAGGACTACTTGAGAATACTAATACTCATATTGCTATCGTCCTGGGCTGTTTGTTTTCGTGTTAATAAGCGAAAGTTTGTTACGTAGATGGCTACATTTATTGATGTCAGTGTCCTCGTGATGTGTTACTTATTCCTTGTTTTATTAATCCTGTTCACCGACGAAATTGTCAAGATACGTTGTACAGCTCGAAGATGTTAAAGGAAATAACATGTTTCATCTTGATTGCATAATTCATATTGTTTCAAATGTAGGTCGCACATGCAAGAGACGCATACATTATGCTTGTCGGAAGAAAAATGTTATGCAAACAAAATAATTGCAGCGTTGGCTTTAGTGAGCCACGACAAGGTTTTAAAAAATTTAAGTAGCTTTTCTACCTATGACAGCATGCAAATTTGATCGTGATTCGTGATGTAAGTATTTAGCAAGATTAAAATTTGTAAACGGTCAGTAATGAACTTTCAACGTCCCTCATACATAGTCAGATTAGATCTGTAGGAATTCTAGTTTTATTTTTTTATTTTTTTTATTTAAAAAGAAGGACTTTATCCATGGGCGACCATAACGACCAGTTAGGCTACAGACACCTAAGCACAAACAAATATAATTTGTGAACTATTTAACAACGCCATATCTACCAATGAATATAGCAATTTGGCTTTATCCGACATGGGCTCCGCCAAAATGCAACTCGGGAGACCGACCTGGGTATTTCTATTATTTAAAAAGCACGTCTGTCGTAAGGCTGCGCGTTCTGAGTACACTCCATCAATACATGCTGAACATCTTCAATTACACCGCAAGTGTTGCAATTTGGGGATTGAAGTTTTTTCATAAAAAATGCAAACTCGTTCGATGGAATATGCCCCGAGCGCAGCCTTACTGATGATGCAGCTGTCTGACTGATGTTACGATAAGGTTGGTTATAGTTAGTTCACATTACTTCAAGGTGTCCTCCACTTCGCTAGTTTACCTGAAGGCCGAGTTTACCAAAGCCAATAGGTATGTTGGGTGTCTGTCATCCAGTAGACATTACGAGGCTTGTGGGTTTAACTAAATAATATAACGGATCTCATAAAAATTAATCTTAATTGTATAAAATATTTGTTTTTAGTGTCATGTATCATATCCTACCATCTAGATATGGGCGCCGCGCCGGCGCGGCGCCGCCGTGTGGCCGCCGCACGCCGCCGCCGCCGCCGCCATTCACCGCGTGGCGTGAGTGGCGTCAAGACGTTCGTTTGTTTTGTGAACTTTTCTTTATACTCTTAATAAAAATGACTGAAATATCAAAAACTAGTGTACATAAACTAACGAGTGAGGTTTTTTACGATGCAAAAACCTGAAGCAGTTTTTGCTGGAAATATTTGGATATCTGATATTGAATGAAGCCAATAAGAATAAAATTCTCGACTTGGACCATGTTTATTTTTCTGCATGTCTCACTGCTGTGAAAAAGAAGAGTGAGGATAATATTACGTTTGGATCGTGAGTACCTACTTGTCATAATTTTGTACATGTTGCACGAAGCACCATATAAATAACATAACCTCTTACATGTTGAATCTTCGCACCATTTTGTTCCACGCTGATAATTTTGCACACATTCATGATGCGATTCAGGACATAAAGAAGAGGTTTATATAGGACGGCACAGCGATTGTGGCAGTTACAGTTACTGATGCTGGAAGTGATGTGAAACGAGCAGTTGTTATGGCAAATTTGTCTCACCATCTATGGTCATGGGCTTCACAATTTGGTGACAGTCGATGGCATAAATTCAGTTCCAGAAATTGCATTAATACTTCAGAAATGCAAAAAAGTCGTCAAATCTGTGAGATATTGCGCCCCAGAGTTGCAAGCTCAAGCCAAAAAGTACAGCAACAGCTTTTTTTTGGAGAAAATAGAAGACGTCGTTGAAAGGTTAGAAAGCTACGAGAGCGACCTCAGGTTGATCTCATGCTAGAAAATGCCGAAGAAACCGAAATCGAAGACAAGGCTTTACCTTCAGGATCCGAAAATTACAAACATATTCCAACAATCAAAACCGCAACCCCAACTCGTTGGCACAGCATTTTAGAAATGATAGAAAGTGTAATTCACGTATGCAACTGAGACCCTATCAATAATATGTTAAGATAGATTGGTCAAGAAGAACTCAGAATAACTCAAAGGGATTGGATTCTTTTGGAAGATGTAGTAAAATTTTTGGGAAGCTTTCGTGAAGTACTTGAAATCTTATCGTCTCAGAAAACATGCACAATGAATGTTGCTCTGGTGTTCCGATCTGAGATTGTGGACGTATTAAAGGTCAATCAAGATGATGAGACACTTATAATGTTACGCTTAAAACGAAACATGATGGAAAAAATGAATAGAAGATTCCCAGTAACAAAGCCCATTGCCGCAGCAGCACTATTGGATAACCGCTTTATGAATCTCGATGATCTCATGATCGGAACACCAGAGCAACATTCATTGAGCATGTTTTCTGAGACGATAAGATTTCAAGTACTTCACGAAAACTTCCCAAACTTTTACTACATCTTCCAAAAGAATCCAATCCCTTTGAGTTATTCTGAGTTCTTCTTGACCAATCTATCTTAACATATTATTGATAGGGTCTCAGTTGCATATGTGAATTACACTTTCTATCATTTCTAAAATGCTGTGCCAACGAGTTGGGGTTGCGGTTTTGATTGTTGGAATATGTTTGTAATTTTCGGATCCTGAAGTTAAAGCCCTGTCTTCGATTTCGGTTTCTTCGGGATTTTCTAGCATTAGATCATCTTGAGGTCGCTCTCGTCGCTTTCTAACCTTTCAACGACGTCTTCTATTTTCTCCAAAAACGCTAGCTGTTGCTGTACCTTTTTGGCTTCAGCTTGCAACTCTGGGGCGCAATATCTCACAGATTTGACGACTTTTTTGCATTTCTGAAGTATTAGTGCAATTCCTGGAACTGAATTTATGCCATCGACTGTCACCAAATTGTGAAGCCCATGACCATAGATGGTGAGACAAATTTGCCATAACAACTGCTCGTTTCACATCACTTCCAGCATCAAGATTCAACATGTAGAGTTTATGTTATTTACTTATATGGTGTTTCGTGCAACATGTACAAAATTATGACAAGTAGGTACTCACGATCCAAACGTAATATTATCCTCACTCTTCTTTTTCACAGACGACAGTTGTAAATGCGATTTTGACAGACTTGAAATAAAGACGTAAATAATAAATAAATGAAGGTGCCGGGTAGAAACAACGGTGTTTCTACGTTGTAAGTAGGTGTAGATGAGTAGATTACGTGTATTAAAAAATAACAAGATAGTAGTAGCCACGCTAGCCACGCCGCCGGCGCCGCGCCGCCGCCGACCAAAATTTGTCAGCGCGCCGCCGCCGACAAATTTTAAGGCGGCGCCCACATCTACTACCATCTACCTTTATCAATCTATATTAAAACTAAGCAATAAATTTTATGCAATCAGTATCGGCAAAAACATGTTTTTATCAAACCTTATGAATGTGAAAAGCTATCTTAACCATGTATTGACAGAAGAAAATGTTATTATTCCACTGCTAGCATCAATATTATTATATTCGCCTTCCTTAAGTGTAGAACCGCTGTGGGAGAGGTGAGACAATTTTGAAATGTTCTATAGATTTTTCTTACATAACAGCGTCACAAGGGCATGCCGGTGCCCATGTATTCTTTACATTTTTATCAGAGAAAGGATGAAAATGGCGACGCTTTATATTTCGTCAATAGTACCTTTCTTTTTTGGTTACATCATTAACTTCTGATTATGTATGGGTTCTTCTTTCTTTAAAACCGTTTTATACCATTACGATTTTATATACGTAACGGTATAAAACCATAGAAATTGATATATTTTCTTAAATATTACACTACAATCTGAATTCCCTTCAGCTGTTATAGCGCTTAGTAACTAAGGACTATCGAAAATTTTTATTTCCTCCATTTGCCTTAAAATTAGAGCCAATCGGTCAGGTATGCTAAGAATGCACCAAAAAACAAGACTCCAGCTAAAAACCGAGTTTTTTAGTTTTGGCAGTCTACCAACGCCAAGCGGTCGGATACGCTGTTATAGCGCTTAGTAACTAAGGACTATCGAAAAAATTTATTTCCTCCATTTGCCTTAAAATTAAAGCCAATCGGTCAGGTATGCTAAGAATGCACCAAAAAACAAGACTCCAGCGAAAAACCGAGTTTTTTAGTTTTGGCAGTCTACCAACGCCAAGCGGTCGGATACGCTGTTATAGCGCTTAGTAACTAAGGACTATCGAAAATTTTTATTTCCTCCATTTGCCTTAAAATTAAAGCCAATCGGTCAGGTATGCTAAGAATGCACCAAAAAACAAGACTCTAGCGAAAAACCGAGTATTTTAGTTTTGGCAGTCTACCAACGCCAAGCGGTCGGATACGCTGTTATAGCGCTTAGTAACTAAGTAAGGTGGGTGACCCAAATAAAGCCTATGTCTCAATAAGGCCTATTTTTTAAATTTCCCACTTCACGCTTTCAAATGGCCGCCAATGTTTGTAGATGTGTGCGTGTACATTAACTAACACCCATAAGCATAGCAAGTGGCTCGTGCCGCGAGTGTGTTGGAACCTGCAGTCGAAAACAACAACGACGCGGAGTGCACGCTTGTTTTTATAAAATTCTGGCAGAATAAACAGTAAGTATTTTTATTATTATTTGTACAAGGTGTGCTATCTTTTGTCTGTATGATAATTATACGTATAGCCATCGCCTCAAATAAGTGAAAAAGCTGTAATATCGGTGTATTCCATAAAATTATTGTTTTGTTTACCAATGTGCCATGCCCTAATAAAGCCTACAAAAAAAATGTATAGGCCTTATAACGGTACTGGTACAGGCCTTATTAAGACAATGATTTATATACGTTAAAAATATCTCAGTAAAATAGTAAACCCTTGTTTTCAGTAACATCATGGAAAACAAATCACCAGCTTCTACCACATGTAAAAAAAGGGCTCAATCGACTTCGCAACAGATGGAAAATGCTGTTAAAATGGTGGAAAGAGGTATATTATCTACATATGCTGCTGTAGCCAGATACAACATCCCAAGAAGAACACTACGCAATCATCTAGTGAGTGGATCGACTACGCGAAAGCTAGGTCGGTCGTCTATATTGACTTCAGAACAAGAAGGTGGACTTGTCAGAAGAATCATACGTTTGGCTGATGTTGGAGTACCGTTGACATCAAAGATGTTGCGCTTACAGGCTTTTTCATTCTGTAACATTAAGAAAGTTCCAAACACTTTCATTAATGACAAAAACGTCGCAGGGAAGAAATGGTTGAGGTTATTTCTCAAACGACACCCTGAATTAGCACGTCGTAAAGCACAGATGATGAATCCAGCTCGTGCTCAAAAATTAAATAAAGCTATTGTTAGCGATCACTTTTCCAAATACAAAAGTGTGCTGGATAGACTTGGAATTGAACATAAACCTGACAGCATTTACAACATCGATGAAAAAAATTGTCGCATATCCTTGTAAAATCAGCAGGAAGTTCTGACAGCCAAAGGGAGAATAAGAGTTCATCAAATAGCGAATGAGCATGCTGAAAGTGCGACTGTGGTAGGCTGCGGAAATGCTATAGGATCAGCTATTCTGCCAATGATATTGTTCAAAGGCAAGAGACTAAAGCCAGAATTCCAAGATAATTTACCTCCAGGCTCTCTGGTGAAGATGACGCCAAAGGGAAGTATGACAACAGAAACTTTTATAGAGTTTATTAATCATTTACATAATATTAGATTTCATATAAGTATTGACAACGTTTTGTATTCATTAAGAAGTTAAATGTTTACTTGTTTTTATTAAGGCTTTATTAAGACACAGGGTTCCCAATAAGGCCAAAGTGACATTTTAGTTATTTGTGTTCACAAAAGTGTGATTTTTGTTTCTAAAGCAATTTTGTTTCATTTATTACAAAGTTTAATAAATAAATATAAGTATTCCAAATTACCAGTGCATTATTATTAAAAACCCGCTGGTTAGATGATAAAAAAAATAAGGTAGGCCTTATTTGGGTCACCTACCTTACTATCGAAAATTTTTATTTCCTCCATTTGCCTTAAAATTAAAGCCAATCGGTCAGGTATGCTAAGAATGCACCAAAAAACAAGACTCCAGCGAAAAACCGAGTTTTTTAGTTTTGGCAGTCTACCAACGCCAAGCGGTCAGATACGCTGTTATAGCGCTTAGTAACTAAGGACTATCGAAAAATTTTATTTCCTCCATTTGCCTTAAAATTAAAGCCAATCGGTCAGGTATGCTAAGAATGCACCAAAAAACAAGACTCCAGCGAAAAACCGAGTTTTTTAGTTTTGGCAGTCTACCAACGCCAAGCGGTCGGATACGCTGTTATAGCGCTTAGTAACTAAGGACTATCGAAAATTTTTATTTCCTCCATTTGCCTTAAAATTAAAGCCAATCGGTCAGGTATGCTAAGAATGCACCAAAAAACAAGACTCCAGCGAAAAACCGAGTTTTTTAGTTTTTGCAGTCTACCAACGCCAAGCGGTCGGATACGCTGTTATAGCGCTTAGTAACTAAGGACTATCGAAAATTTTTATTTCCTCCATTTGCCTTAAAATTAAAGCCAATCGGTCAGGTATGCTAAGAATGCACCAAAAAAACAAGACTACAGCGAAAACCCAAGTTTTTTAGTTTTGGCAGTATACCAACGCCAAGCGGTCGGATACGCTGTTATAGCGCTTAGTAACTAAGGACTATCGAAAAATTTTATTTCCTCCATTTGCCTTAAAATTAAAGCCAATCGGTCAGGTATGCTAAGAATGCACCAAAAAACAAGACTCCAGCTAAAAACCGAGTTTTTTAGTTTTGGCAGTCTACCAACGCCAAGCGGTCGGATACGCTGTTATAGCGCTTAGTAACTAAGGACTATCGAAAAAATTTATTTCCTCCATTTGCCTTAAAATGAAATCCAATCGGTCAGGTATGCTAAGAATGCACCAAAAAACAAGACTCCAGCAAAAAACTGAGTTTTTAAGTTTTGGCAGTATACCAACGCCAAGCGGTCGGATACGCTGTTATAGCGCTTAGTAACTAAGGACTATCGAAAAAAATTATTTCCTCCATTTGCCTTAAAATTAAAGCCAATAGGTCAGGTATGCTAAGAATGCACCAAAAAACAAGACTCCAGCGAAAAACCGAGTTATTTAGTTTTGGCAGTCTACCAACGCCAAGCGGTCGGATACGCTGTTATAGCGCTTAGTAACTAAGGACTATCGAAAATTTTTATTTCCTGCATTTGCCTTAAAATTAAAGCCAATCGGTCAGGTATGCTAAGAATGCACCAAAAAACAAGACTCCAGCGAAAAACCGAGTTTTTTAGTTTTGGCAGACTACCAACGCCAAGCGGTCGGATACGCTGTTATAGCGCTTAGTAACTAAGGACTATCGAAATTTTTTATTTCCTCCATTTGCCTTAAAATTAAAGCCAATCGGTCAGGTATGCTAAGAATGCACCAAAAAACAAGACTCCGGCGAAAAACCGAGTTTTTTAATTTTGGCAGTCTACCAACGCCAAGCGGTCGGATACGCTGTTATAGCGCTTCGGGTTCCCTTCTGTGTCCAGCAGTGGGACAATAAGATGTTTGAAAAAAATTCTACTTAGTACAATAAATTATCATTACAAGAGAGCTATCCGAAGTGATAAACTATTTTAGCGCGAAACCTTGCCTTTTAACTTTATCTGAGGATTGGAAAATCGGCCCAAGTGTAATAAGTCCAATCAACACGTATGAAATAGTGTAAATAAAGCAGGTCACCAAGCTAACTGCAATTTTACTCGCCGTCTAAACATTGACAATGTGCCGTCTACGTCTGTATGTGTTGTCTCGACACTGTAATTGCGTTAGTTGACGTATCAACTACGCACGTATGCGGAGCTACTGTAATTTTACGTTCCGCTTCTGTTCTTTCCAGATTGACATAATCACAACTAATACCAATGACTAGAAATAATATATGCGTAGACACATTTATAAGCATCCCTACCAATATTATAAATTCGAAAATTGCTCTGTCTCTCTGCTACGCTTTCCCGCTTAAACTACTGAACCAATTTTAATGAAATTTGGAACACAGATAGAGTGGACCTTGGGAAAGGACATAGGATGGTTTTTATCCTACGGAAACCTATAAAACGGATGCACGCGGGCAAAGCCGCTAGCGGAAGGCTAGTGATATTATAAGTATTCAGTTGAAAAAGGATGAATTGCTAGTCATAACGAATAAAAACGATGACATGGTTGAATTGATTGAATTAAATATTATTGTAATATAAATAAAATTATTATATAAGAAAAAAAAGTCAAATTAGATGAATAAGGAGTACCACCCAAAAATGGTGGATATGTCGCAGTCGGATTGTATATTCTGCCGTATTACATTCCGGCTAGCTATTTCCTAAAACAAGGCTGTATTGTAATGCGGCGCACTCTCGTTCAGCCGGATTGCAATTCAGCTAAATTAGCGAACGTTGTATATTGTATGAGTTCTTCGCGTTCGTCAAAGCGGTGTAATATCGTGCCGCCCAATTGTCTATATGTACAGCCAAAGTAATAAATCCGGATATTATATAATTATCTAGCCATTATTTACAATATCTACTCAATTTAGATAAAGTGATAATTGACAATGAATTAATCACATTAACTAGCAATTTTATATAATATCTTCCAAGGCTTGGATAATGTAATAAAACAAGGTGGCTCTGTGACATCTCCGGCGCTCTCCGCGCCTCCGGCTTTTTATATACACTCTAGGGGTAGTACAGAAAAGACCACGTGGATAGTGGGGTACTCTGATTCGGTTTGGGTATTTTTCGAATATAAATAATTATATGAAAATGTGTTTCAGGGACATTGCTTAGCTCAATGACACCTGCGGTTAAAAGTAGGATGGGTGGTCATTAACCAACATGTGCAGTCATAAGAAGTATGGGTGTTAATAAATCTAAGCAGTATCTACTGCGGTCATAAGCAGGATGGGTGTCAACAAAGCTCAGCAGTGTCGAGTGCGGTCATAATCATAAGTAGGGTGGGAGGCTTCATTACAATAAGGCTAAATGTGAGTCGCCATATTGTATAACGAATCGCAATAACTATCCGGCTAATCGTGGACCCGCCACAATACAGAACGGCCCTGTTTTAGGAACTGGCTAGCTGTAATGTTATACGGCGGATTATACGATCCGACTGCGACAGATATAAAGTAAGAAAAAATATATCAGTTATTCGCTCTTACTGGATGTTATCTCAGCGAAATCGAAAGGTCGCATTATAATAAATTTTGTATACATTAGATTAGCATTGTTTGTCTTTACATAATCGCCGGATCCGTCGCATGAATAATAAATTGTGTCAACGACCCGACGATATCTCAATCGGTTTCTATTCTGCTATCGGCCATCTAGCGACGACCTTTATGGTTCCTCGCAGACATTTCTTTAGCATCCGCGATCTGCGGCTCAGATGTTCATAAGAAGCCTATAGCACATATTATATAGGTAGGGTGAATTACAGCGATCAAGTCAACGGATCGCAACAACTTTTACCGCATTCACTGGCCTTGAAAATCACTGGCCTCGCCTGTTTGGGATTACGATCGAACGCAACATCAAAAGCTAAAACTACAATCGCCGATGCTAAAAGTATTATGTCTGCGGAGGCCCTATGAGAAAGTCAGATATACAGGAAATCGCATAGTCCTGGTTTTGTACCGGTTGTGTACTGAGCTCGGAACTTATATGGCCAGAAAGTAAGGTAATGAATACGTAGAATTTTATTTCTTTTATGTTACGACTGACAACGATCCTCCTTTAATTTTTCACTTTCACAACAAAAAAGCAACTGAGCTTGTTAAATGGCACACGGAGAGTTACGTCTAGTTCATTCAATGAAGTCGTAGAATACGCCCCGCAAAGAAGACAATATAGCAGAAGCCTAGCCTAGCCTATTAAAAATGCGTTAAGGTAAGAGTTCGATATATTCCTGTGGTATAATTTAAGTTGATTTCCCTATCTAGCAAAGTCAAGGTATATCTTGAAGAGTCTCAAAATCAAGACACACAGTCAACAGATAAAATACCAAAAATGGCAGTTAGCCGAAAAGTGGGTATTTTAAAATTAAAGTTGTTGAAAAACCACTACGAAAACGAAAAATATAAACTCAAACTGTGGATTCTCCCAAAGAACTAGCAACGAAATCAAATAAATTACAACGACAAACAAACGTAGTTTTCTTCGACGATAGTAAAAACGCAATCGTATCATCGAATCACTCAGGGCGTTCGTATCCTTACGTAACTGCTGGACACTTGCCAACGTGTCACGGAGAGTGCTTGATGATTCACCTAATATGAAATGGAACTGTTATTGTTTACGTACCGGATGGGAAGACCAAAATGAAAATGAAAGTTGCGAAGCGAAGAAGCGGCAAAGATGTATACAAAGCAAAGAAAAGTAGATTATAAGAAAAAGAAAAAGGGACAGTATAACTGCATAAAGGACCACAATAAATGTAGGACATGTCACGAGATATACGAATTAAGGTGAAGCAACCATGAGCGTAGAAGAAGAAATCATTTCAAGAAATGTAAGAAGATCAAAAGTTAGACTCATAAAATAAAAAAATAAAAACAATTGAAGTTAACATTACAAATAAAGATTTCATTCTCGATTCAAACACAGAAAAGAAACATAAGACGCCGGGGTCTTATTTTCGTGGCTCGAAATAAAAGCAAAAAAGAAAAGAAAAATAAAAAGCAACCAACGTGCTTATTTAAATTAAACGAGCAGAGCTCTCAGTTTTCATTAACCTATAAAACAAGTCAAATTCAAGTTTCATATATGCCCCGAACAAAGGTTCGTTGAACTTTACTAAAGAAACCCTCTTTTATTTTTATAATATCACTCTTTTGTTTCTCTAGCTCAGAGAGGAAACAAATAACAACACCCGCAGAATTAACATCAACACACTTTAATTTGCATTCCCAAGAACTTCTGTTGGAAAGAGACGACGATTAGTGAAATAAAGAAAGAAAATAATCTTAGCCTCCGAAAGTCAAGTCATAAGAAAATATCTTATGTGTGTCCAGTTGTTTGATATTTGGGTAAAGGTTAAATTCAGGCAATGGAATGTGAAACATGAAAATGTAAATTTAAAACTAAACAGTTTTAAACATTACACATCAGTCACATGTAGAGCGAAGATTACTTACTACATCGCAACGATTGGAATGTTCAATCGAGTGTGAAGTATTCTATCGTAAATATTACATGAATGAAACTATACGCAAGGTTATAAGGTATATAATTCTTTTAAATACATTTTGAACAGGAGATAGCTCGTGTGTTTTTTCAACCTTTTTTATGTTCCACTGCTCTCAAAAGTGAGAGGCCATAGTCCACCACGCCAAGTGTGGATTGGTGAACATCATGCTTTTGAGAAACTATGAGTACCTAACTCTCAGGACATGCCTGACGGTGATGGAAAAATTCGTAATTAAATATCACTATGATTTACGGATACGGATTGTGGAGCAGCGAATATGCACATATCAAATTTCTTTGTCAGAGGTGTGCCCCTTCGTTTGAACCTTGAAACTCCGTATCGGTGACCGCGGTCTTTCCCGTTCGGCTATTGCTCAGGTTACTCTATATTTTAAAAAAACTACAGATAACCATGAAAGCATATAGTCAGCATCGACAAATTATGTGTATTGCGTAATTACACATATCACACTTTCTACAGAAGACATAAGAAATCGAATACACAGGAGCCATTCTTGATAGATTTCGATATCATTCAAATTATCACGCGAGAACGACACAGTTAATCTCGTCATGCCATCACTTTCGCTATCGTCGGCGTCCTTGCGTTGGTCTTGACAGTCGATATTTTCGCTCTAGTCCTCGCTTGAGCGTAGGCAGGTGGAGCGTGAGCGCTGGAAGCGGACACGTGCGTACAGAAATAGATGGGCTGTCGGCAACCTTCGCGAACCTTGAACCTCTTGCCGATTCTCAGCTCTTCCTCTTTATCGGTTTTGGTGTAATTAATGTTGTAAGTAATATTGTAATGCCAGAACATGGTAGACTGTTTTTAAACTATTATATTTTTAATTATTGTATGTATGTCAACAGTCAACAATAAAGTATTTTCTTTTGTTTTTGTGTTATAAGTAAGGTATAATGAATGGCCAAGCAGTTAGCGTAAAACGCAAGCGATCTACGAATCTAAGCGAAACGGCGCGGTCGGGTGTAAGATGGGTGACCGTTCTGGTGGCATATTTCTTTCCATACTTCGAAGGGCATGTTAAACCGCCGGTACCGGTTGTTATCGTTAGATAGCAGTCGTTAAACCTTGTCGAAGGCCTTATGGGCAGTTTAAAAACATCTTCGACAAAAGTTAAGTTAGCCACTGACCTGCGTCTCCACAAACCCACTTTGACATGGTGTAGTGGATCAGGCTCCAGGCCTCCCCAATAATAAGAGACCAATGCCCAGCAGTAGGACGCAAAAAGGATTGCAGCCAACGGGATATTTACGATCAACGCAGTTTGCGCAATAGCAATACCCACTTTAGATGATTTTGGAGAAACCCAGCCTAAACGGGATCTTGAAAGGAAAATTGTAGCGTTATCGTATTATGCGGGTTTTACAACGAACATTATACTGCTTGATCAAACACCACAGACATAAAGTACTGAAGTGTTTAATTTGAATAATGATTAAAAAATCAATGTTAACTATCGTTAGAAAGGAAATCGATGACAACGGTGTAGATACCGAATAGAAAGAAAAACTGATAAATATAATCATACAACGTACTCAGCCAAACATATCTTATCATCCAGTACGAACATGTTGACGACCTTAAGAAGCTATTTCAATAGAAATATTCGGTGACACAGCTCTCAAATTTTGAATATAGATTTGGAGATTCGAGCACTGGTAGGAATGGAACACGAGGAAGCTTAAAGAAGACGGATTGAGGCTTCAAACAATATGCCACCACGCTATCTATTAGCATCGGCAATTTGCGTGTGCATCCCTGCATCGCGTTGTTTCTTGGACCCTGCATCGGAATCGCCTGTTTCGGCATCGCTGTGACAAAAAAGCTGATGCTAAAAGGAACTAGTGTTACTTGGCTCTTAATAAGCTAATACTCTTTGAATCATGAACGCACCCACTACCGTTAAAGTGAGGCTATAAATGGATGTTGCTGAGGGGAATCCTCATACGCTGAAAGCGGTCACGGTCATCACTACATTGCCGGGTGGTTTACGTCCATTATCTTGAAAAGTTTACATTACCGAGACACGCAAACACCGAGGTGTATGGAATGGGTGGTTCGTAGTCAATACGAAGCGAGTATTATTACAAGGATGCATTTATAATTTAAAAAAAATAGGATATTAGACATATTTGATTTAAAACAAAAAACAAAAAGAAAATACTCTATCTAAATCAATTCAGCAATAGACCTACAAAACAAGGATTTGAACAGCCAAACTCCAACAGCCATTTTACGAGATTAACCTGATGAAAAGGATACCTAACGAGTATAACGATTTCGCAGGTCTGTTGTATTGCTATATGGATTAAGTGATTTAATGGAGGCTATTAAACATAATCACGATATGCATACAGATTAAGATTTGTGCTACTGATTGATAAACATCCTTCTTATTTAGATTACGTATATTCTCAACGCGTAAACTGTACGTAATCAGTAGGAAGGAAATCTATGAAAATTGCAAACAAGTCGAGGTTAGACTATTCATTTGACGCTTTATTTACTTCCTAGTCTGATAACTGTAAATTATATTGTTATCTGTTTCACGACAGTATAATATTTTGCACAGAAGATAGACTTCAGAGGTATTATTCCAAACATTGATTTCTGTGTCTGATTATAGCTTTTAGAGGCAATGTATGATGAAAAATAGGTATTTTGGAAAATTTGGCTGTCCCTCTACAAGTACCCCAGTGCGATAACATATTAAATTAAACAACAAAATTTAATTAACATCCAATGTTAACAGAGTACGAGATGCCTGATTCTGACCTGAGACTGGATCAATTCAACACATATTCGGAAACTAAATAACGCATTAATAAGCGTCAAATTTGAACACGAAGTTTTTGAAGAGAGCGATCACAAGAGAAGAGCCGTCGAAAATCTTTAGACTAACAAAAGTTAATTATTTAAAAAAAAATACTAGGGGTATATAACTACATACATAGATATAACCTTATATCTGATGTGTTCAAAAAAACTACTAGAGTATCATAAATCATAATCATAAACCAGGGGAAATCATAATCATAAAACAAGCAGGAGCGTTTAAAGGATAAAATGCCTCTATTTTTTTTTCTTCTGAATAACTTTAATGCGAATGTTGTTTCTTTCTGGCGAGAAAAAATCGTGACGTTATTAATCGTAGTTCTGGTCCAGATTTATTAAGAAATATTTCTTCTCTGCGACAACAAAGAAAAAACGGAAATGTTTCCGCAAAGTCGTATTTTATGAAAGCGTCGTTGTAATACAGATTATCCAATTTGGCAAAAAAATTATAGAATAGATATTATTAATTCTCTGAAGATTTTTCGTCTCTTTAAATAATTTATTGCATATTTTCTTATTAAGTATGAACATCTTTTATACCTTCCGTAGTATAAAAACCATGGATGCAAAATTTTAATTACGTACAGTATGGAATTTGCTCAAAGTGCTCAGACATAAAAAAAATATTGTTAAAAATTCCCCATTCTTGTAATTTGAAATTTTTAATAGTAAACTAGTACGAGATATAAATCGGTCGCAAAACAGAATAAATTATGCTTCTACCTCGCCAATCAAACGGGATTTCGTCCTTGATAAGCAAGAGAGAAATCGGTGCCAACTTGGTCGACGTACGACAGAAATCCACTTTATAACAAACAAGGACGTTTGATTCATTCAAACGTCCCTTATTTCAGTATCTAAAAAATTGATTATACCTAATATCTAGATCAGATGAGTTGCCTTAATATTAGCATTTTGTTGAATAGCAGTATTTTAAGAATTGAATAATTTAATTTGTTGATTTCGGTCATATCCATTTAATTTGAAGATTTTAGCCCGTACTTTATCTGTATTGCTTTTGAAGGTTTAACACAATGATTGTTGTGTATAAAATATATTGATTATCTATAAGGTCATGTTAAAAGCGATCCCGAGGTAGGAATATCGGGAAAAATTGTTTTAATGGCTTCACACGTCTTGTTAGTTTTGTCCTTGGAGTAAACTAACAGGCACAAAACAAATACGACGTGGAGGTTACAGCAATAAAATAAAAAAGATTCCTCCATACGAGTGATCTGTTTATTTTTGTACGCTCTTGAAGCAATAGAAGCAAATGGAAACACCATTTCCAATTTCTACAGAGTACTAAACAAGAACTTTTCTAGGTAAATTTTCCATCGTTTTCGCACAATCATATTTCGTTCCTCGTAATCTATCCACTGAATCAAATAAGATTGATTTTCGCAATTTTTTGAAAGTCACAACAGTTGCGCTTCGGATAATGGCGCTAAAAGCTCAAGAACTGCATCTAGATAGATTCTCCGAGGGTGTGGATTCTGTAGTTACAGAATTTGTATTCTGTATCTACAGAAGTTTTTTTTTTAAATATAATTGCTATGTTAATAGATATAGTGACAATTGTGTATGCTGCTAGAGTGCAATATTTACAAAATATTTATATACCATAAATAATGAAATGTGTACCAACACTACCAACGGATTTATTGAAATTCGAGACCGTGAACTTCTTGTTCGTTAAAACCATTAAAAGTTTGGAAGATCAAATTCAGATGTTCAAATTTCTAACAGCACTTTTAGAGGCAACAAATAATAATGGACAGTCATCGGGGCCGGCCCAAAACCTAAGTAGAGGCGAAAGGGTCTACAGTACCCATTTCGGAGAGTGCCACCTAGCGGAAATTTCCTTCGATGGCCCTTCTGCATATTTTCACTTTAATATGTTACAGCACTTACAGCCCAAGCCAATATTAGAATTTTGTCGACGCTTAGGGACCAGTTTTCCTTTTTCACGTTCAATATTTTCATGTGACTGCAAAATTATAAAAGAAATGTGGCTAAATATCATCGGTAGCTTTATCGTCCATTTGCAATATCTTATATATATGAAAATGAATCCCTATTTTCCTTGCTCACGGCACCACGCGTGAACGGCTGGACAGAATTCGCCAATTGTTTTTTCGTTTTGTTATTGTCGGGAGAATGTTCTTATGAAAGAAAAAAACATGAAAATTTCACGGAAAATCAGAAAATTCAAGAATACTTAACCACGCTATTGAACTACTGATTTTTTTCTAATGTAACCCTAGCGCTTTTGACAATATAAATTATTTCTAATGTAACCTTATGACTTACGGCGTTGGATATGACGTTGAAAGAATGCGTGCTGCAAATACTTAGAGCATTGAGTCAATACCTTCGATGCTCTAAGTGCAAATATCGTCAAAGAGGATGTGAAAAAAACTGAATATCGTTTAAAACCATAGATATAGAATTAGCTCCGCTCAAGTTTAAAACAGATTTAAAACTTCGTACAAATTAAATACATCTTTTGTATGTCTATGAAACAGTTTTTTTTTAAATCACTAATTCAAATTCAATATTCATAGTTAAGACAGGACAACGTGCGTCGGGTCATCTAGTATCTTATAAAGACCAACTAAAAACTATCTTACTTCACACAAACCCGTTCAATTTGAGAACACGGTATTTTATACTAACTACATCTAATATTATATTTCCATCATGACTCGAAAGTTCCCAACTTTGTTACCCGGCCCCAATGTTGAAGAGTTCGCCCTCTGTGACCTTCCTAAAATATAGTTTATTACTTTACGATAGGATTTCTCTTGTAATTCTACAAATCTACAGAAGTTTAGCTAGGGATTAATAATATATCAATTTCAGAATAGAATATGGTTACTCGAAATATAATGAATATTAAAGTTGAACTAACAATGCAATGTTTTCCTTTGAACTAAGATACGCTTAATATAGGTATAAAATGGTGTTTTGAAGCACTTATAAAATATTCATAAAGACTTATGAAAGCTCACGTTGGGCTTATGATAGAGGTGAAAACAGGTCAACGACCCCCATATCTAGAACAATATTAGGTTATGCGTAACTGCAGTGGTGGTCGTTATAGAAACCAAAACTGCAGACATGTACTGTAGATACAGACTGTAAGATACATATATTATACACATTTAAGATATACAGATATTAAACTTTAACTCGCTTTGACCTAAGCTCCGTTACATGAAAAAGAAAATAATAAGGAATAAGGAAAATGAAACATTTCGAAAAGAAAATTTTAAAACCTAGCATTGATGGCTAGACAATAGGCATGATGACAGATTTTTAAATACTTTTCCTTATTATAGGTACACATCTCGTAGTTTCGAATAAAAGTTTATTTCAGCAATAAACTTAACTTTTAACGTAAATTAATGTATTTTCTGCTATGTAATTTGAATTAAGCGCGAAAACGCTCGTAGGTGTCATGGCGTCAGCTTGCTCGTCAAACTTCAAGCAATACGATGACATTTACTGAGACGTGACGTCATTCCTTTTGATTGGCATTTCAGATAACATGGCCGTATGCCGTATTTAATACTTTTATTTTATTGAAAATTTTATTTATTAAACTTAATGTTTACATTAAAACGGGATCATATTTTAGAACTTTCTTAGCATATATTTTTATATAAAAAAACTGGTTTTTATTGCCTGAATAACTGCTTAACGATGACTCCAATACTAGCAGAGAAACAAAGTTACGGGCAAGTGAAGGATGAATCAAATCCAAACCCATAACTGAAAGCCACGGCTAAATCGGTTTAGTAATTTTGTAGATAATTGATTTGCACAAACATTCTTTTGCACGCATATAATTTATGAGTTCGGAGATATTAATAAATCAAAAGAATTGATCATAATTAAATGTTAATAAATGTATCGACAAATACGAGGAAATAGTGGAATCGAATGTCAACAGCTAACCTATAAATGTCAGTCTTCAGACGGTGTACAAACAGAATAATATTATATTGATTTTAAAACATATTGAAGATAGGCTAAGAATAACTAATCGTTACAGCAGTATATTGCTTTTTTTTTATAAATAAACCTAACAATAAGGCAGACGGGCCGCGTGATGTTAAGCGATCACCGTCGCCTATGGACACGGGCAACCCTAGGGGAGCCGCTTAAAATGGATGTGCCAATAACATGAGAAAAAGACAATTTACTAAGTGGAAGACGAGCTAAACAAAAAAAGCGTTTTTTTGAATGAATGTAAGAATGAACAAAGTGAGTGATTTATTGGAAAATGACCAAACACCCAAGGTTACAAGGAGAATATGATCATTAACTGTTTTAATTACATTCTCTACCTACATATCTCCACCAACCCGCATTGGAGCAGCGTGGTGGAGTAAGCTCCAGGCCTCCCCAATAATGGGGAGAGACCCGTGCCCAGCAGTGGCACGCAAAAAAGTGTTGCAGCCAGCCAATTACATAATCATAACATACAGTAACAAAAGCGCAAAAAAGCAGTGGGAGTCTGCAACGAACGGAAATAAAACCGGCAGATGGACCGTGAAGCTTGTCAGCTGATGCCAGGTGCATCAGTATCATCATCATCTATGCGACCGTGTAGAGTTGGTTATAATTATAATTGGCTGATCTAGATCAGTATTTACTAAAGCAAATTAAAATTAGAAATTCTAAGTTACTGCCACGTAACAGTAAACGACGTTACCATGGTATTTTTTATTATGAGAGTCTGGGGACTCTAAGCCTAGTCAGTATAGGAATTTTATTTAGTTATAACTGTTATAAACGCTATTATTATAATTCAAGCGGTCTCGGCTACAGTGTTGATTAAAAAAATAGTTATTCCAGTATTTTGTCCATAACCTTCATGATACATGTGTTTTAAATGTTTAAAAGTAAACAAAAAATCTCGTAATAATAACTTCTCCCGTCTAACAGTGTAATTTTTAAACATTACAGTTTAATACTCCTAGAGTTTTCGTTTCGCCAAATACCTACTTACATGTTACCGCTCTCTCCAAGTCAGACGAACATTTACCAAGCCGCACACCTGCTACCTGCTACGACTCTACAAAATCGTTATTACAGTCTACACAAACTTTATTATTGCGGAATTAAGATCTATTTTAGACCAAATGGAGACTACTGTGAGAGGAATAACAGAATATACCCGCTTGTCGGAATTGTATTGAAAGTACAGTACGCTTAAAGTTTAGTACGCACCTGGATTTTATAGATCAAAATTATTCTTCCTTAACGGATCCCTATCCCTAAAGGACAAAGAGGTACTTTTTATTATTATGTCTTACAGCCAACAAGAATATAAGAAACGATTTTTCGACAGCCAAAACAGGTGAATTGTTATTCATATATCGTAATGTTACTATAAATAGTGCAACTAACTTAATACATAATCACGTAGAGACGTGAGAGTTGTGATAGCCGATGGTAAAGAAAACTTCTCGAATGCCTATAGCTTCGGGATTTAGAATAGAGCTCGGTATCCCCTGCCTGATCGTAAGAGGCGACTAAAGGGGCGCTTCCAGACTTGCGGACGGTGAGAGTGGGAGCTCGACCCGTCCAGCCAGCAGCTCCGGGAAGGAGTCGGTGTGGTCGTGGCCGCATACCGCTGTGAGTGCCTGAGTGTGCAGAAGAGCGCAACTGCTCTCCCGAAGATGGGCCCGTTCTACGGCGCCGCGCGGAGGACACCGGTGTATTCCAATGGAAATCCCGGAGTCCTCCCCAAGAGAAATGGCAGGCCACCGAGGGGGTTTTATTGCGGTACAAATTCTACATAACCCCGTAACCTCCCTCAAGGTGCTGGGTACCTTTTGAAGGTTCCAACAAATAAACAGAGATAACAAAAAAAGGTAAGTAACAATGGGAAGTCAATAGATTCTTCTCTAAACCTCCACAAGAAAAAGTACGCAGGCCAGAGAATTACACAAAATCCCTCCATGGCATGATATCCAACAATTAGCAGTAGGGCAGGGTGGATGATAGTGGCCTTAATCACTCTCAATTTCGAGAGGTGACCTGTGCTCATCAGTGGGACATTAAAATAAATTGTTTTTGACGTGATAACGTCTTTAAAATCGTTTTAGTCGGGTGACATGTTCAGAAACTTGTGTCACACCAAAACCTCACGAGCGCGATCGCAGGTATAACGAGAGAGAGACGGACCGATCTCCCGTCTCATCTCGAGCGCTGCCAGTCATTCCGTGAAACTTGTCACGCGGAATCCTCACGAGCGGAGGCTGGCATAGCGTTCGAGTGAGTGGACCGATCTTCCGTCTCTCTCACTCTAGCGGCATACAAACGAATGGAGATTTTCTCGTGCGGACGTTATCACGTAAACATCTCGATCGTAAACCTACTTTACAAACAATTTGCCGTTTTTTTTTTACCTAAGATCCTCAGATCTTATTGAAAATGATGAAAATGAATAAAGTTCAACACTAGGCCAAGGCTAAATTGTGAAAAAATCCTTCACATGAGTTTCTGAGTAATGTACGAACTTCGGGGCATGGTGCCAAAACGCACGAATTTATTGTGAATATAAAAGGAGGAAACTCTCCAAATCGAATTTTCGGCCATTTCTACAAGAAGAATTTAAGGTAAATTGTTAAAACCCTTTAAACGAGCAATTCTTGTAATATGCACCTACATATTATATATAATTTGAATATTGGAAAGGGCTTCAACGATTTTCATGAAATTTAGTGCTGAGGGTTTCGGGGGTAATTGATTGGGGGTAATAAAATGATTGACCAGCTAGGTTTCATTTTTAGAAATTGTCGTTGTATTCGTATTTTCAGTGATAATCAAGTAAAATATAAAATGAAAAATATGACTCTTACCGACATCTATTGTGAATATTAATAATATTGTGGCGGAGAATGCCGTCAAACGTCATCCGCCAATCCGGCGTTCAAACAAATGACATCGATTGATATCGATTTGAAAAAGCCCTAAAAAACTTTCATCGATGGAACTAACGCATCCTTGGTCAATTGGTTACGTGGGCTGACTGCGCATCTACAGCAGATTGGGCTGACTCGGGTTCAAAACTCAATCAAGCACATTACGTATTTTTGACAGTATTTTTTTTAAATTGGGACCTATTTCAGACGGCGTTGTCAAGTAACACTCAACCAATGAGTGTTTTGAGAAACACTTATGAAAATTATTTGCCGCGAACCAGTTCTCCAACTCCCAACTTAGCTTGTTTCGCTTAGCCCTATAGGTAGACCGAAAATTGCTATAATCTGCTTATTACCTAACCTTTTAGTTTAATAAAAATCGTTGGCCAAATGAATTCATTCAGGCTCCCAGATCCTTCAACTGTAAAAAATATCAAACTTTCAAGGGAGAATTGCTATATGCAATAAAGTTTTGTCGTACGTATCACATATTAAAAATCTAAGCATACATCCTTATAACAAAACATGGGGATAGTAATATCTAATCATTAAGATAACGCAAATCTTTAAAATATGGCGCAAAAATGCGTATACTCATAAAATGCATTATGAATAAGTTGGTTTTCCCATTTTAAAGAAATCTTATAGTTCAAAAACATTGGTAACAACAACAGGTAAATTATTAATGGTTTGGTTGAACACTAAAATGTTGCAATTCTGAAAAACCTGTCTGTAAAACGACATACAAAATAGGCAGAAAAGAAAAAAAAATGTACATCTCTTTGACAAAATATTAGTTAATTTTGTTTTTATATTTCTTCCACACTGTCGTCGGCGTTGAGCACCCAATTCATTGGGTTTTATAAAAAGAGGAACAAAAGTGAGGGAAAATGAACTTAGTTTTTATTTCCATAGAACTTTTTTACTAGAGTTTGTTAAATAAAAATATTATAATTTTATAGCAGGCTTAAGACTGATTTCCCTGAAGGCTTTCTCCGATTTCCCTATGACACCGTATGAACGGCGGATACGGTCTGATTACTTGAGATACATCAAGTAAGGCTAGAATACTATGCAAGTTCCTCAATAAAGTGATTCTAGGACTGCGATACAATCAGGTATTGCCAACTTTTAAAACCACTTTTTCAACTTTTACAATAAGGTTTATTTGATATTTTTTCATCATCAAACTATGCTCTATAGATTTTCTCTTATTGCATAATTTTTTATAGAAATTACCTCAAATTTCTAAAACGGACGAAACGAAAACAAGGTTGCTAATTTCCTTACTTTCATTTTACCAATTCAAAAATCTCGCGAATTTCTGCATAATATATAAAGATAATCGTTCCAACAGACGTTTTGAGTGTTAAACTCGCAGAAACGTACATACGTACGTACATACGCAATAACAGTAACGAAAGCGTGGCCCATGATCCACCCACAAGCGTCGCAAAAATACCCCCTTTTTGGAGAGGCAGACAGAAGCACAGAACGTTAGTAAAATTTGTATGTCAGTATGTATTGACTTACCTATCGCAGCTACGGGTAAGCAGTTAAAGCAGTCTGTAAAAGTCTTCCATAGCTTGATGTTATACCTCCGTTTGCATTCGTCGTAGAATCTGTTGACAAAGACATAATTTTACAATGCTTTTAACAAAAAGATAAAAACGACAATAATATTGTTAGGCTGCAACCCTTTTTACGGCCCACTGCTGGGCACGGGTCTCTCCCCATTATTGGGGAGGCCTGAAGCTTACTCCAACACGCTGCTCCAATGCGGGTTGGTGGAGAATATTGTTAAGTATTTGACAAATGGTATTGGTGATACAAATTTCTTTCGGTTCTTGCAAATGGTAGTTACTCGTAATTTGAGAGCCGGTGCCCATTCCGAACGAGGGGTATACTACTTTACTAAGCGCAAGGGCCTTTGAGGGTTCCCCTCGATTTCCTTGGGATCCTATAATCAGATTTTGACTTGGTGCCGATGTTCCCGTGTTTTATAACTATAGCTCAACAATTTAAGCTGGTATCATTTGACTTTAATATAATCAGCATTAAATCATCACAAATATACTGATCATGTTATAAATACAGACAAGAAAAAAGCAACATAAATACTTGTTTTTATATCTATAATATTCTGATTGTTATGTTTTATTATTCACCTTGGTACTTCCCCAGTATTTCCATAGTGTTATCATATTGTTATCTCAGATATGTGTCGTTCATACATCAAATACTTCCCAATTGATAAACAACAGTATGTTTACAAACTTTTAATGTAAGTTATTTTTGATGGCTACTTTAAGGACACTTCTGTTCTCAAGCTTGAAATAATATTTTATGCAAAAGGTTTTTCTCGTCAAAACTTTTTGTAGTCCCTTTATCTAATACCTTTAAACGAGCAATTCTTGTATGTATCTAAATATATTTTTTGAATCTCGGAAACGGCTCCAAAGATTTTGATGAAATTTAGTACACTGGTTGCGGGGATGATAAATCGATCCACAAATTTTTATTGATAGAATTTGTCGTTTTTTTAAATGTTTATGCAGTTAAATATAAAATTACTCTTACCGACATCTATTGGAAAATATTAATTAATATATTATTATTCTGGCGTAAAAAGCCGTCAAATGGTCAACATTTGACAATCCATCCTTCAAACAAATGACAATGTCGATAATTATGAAAGACCTCTATAAAAATTTCGTCAAGGGAATTAAAGCTTTCTTGGTCGAATGGTTACGAAAGCCGACTAAGGAGCTAGGGACCTGGGTTCAAACCTAAAGAAGCAGGTTGCGTTTTTTATTTTTTTGTGACATTTTTTTTTAAAATTAGGAGCTAGGTATTTCAAAAGGATTTGTAAAGTAACACTAAGTCAATGAATGCTTTGCATAAAAATAAACCAAGTAAATGAATTGTTTTTATTCGAGCAACGCTCGGGCGTCCAGGTACTATAGTATAACGTAAATATCTGATTCGTTTCATTTTTCTCTTATTCACAGAAGCCTTATAGATATTGAAATTTAAACTTTGTTCCTCGACACTTGAAAGGATGCGAGCTTTACAATGTTCGGTATATTTATAAACTTTAGAAAACAAGTATGTATCAACATAAATCGGTCACTTTAGCTCGGAGAATATGAGCTACGTTATTCTCTGTCTCATCGTAAGAAAAATAAAGTGGGCTTTCAGGGTTCGCGTGGCAAGAAAGGCAAATCTAAGCTCCTGAGCTACATTGCTATTGCCTCCTCTTACAGGGGACACCGCAATGAGAGGATACAGGTGCATGCCGTTGCTTCGGCTGGCAGCCTTTTTGTGTCCCACTGCTAGGAACGGGTCTCTGCCTATTATTGGGAGACCTGGAGCTTACTCCACCACGTTGCTCTAATGCGGGTTGGTGGAGGTTTTACCGATGAATTCGTGTCGTTATGTCGGCCAAGTCAGACGTACCCGGTATCTCTAATAAGATTCCCGGCACCTTTTGAAAGTTTCCCCACCCATACCCAAAAAAGGGTATCAACTTCATCTAAACACATTTAGGAACATTGACCGTTTTCATTTGATTATTATTGTTAGATATTTTATATAAAACTGTATACGTACACCACCCGGCAAATTCGACTTATGTAACTCTGCCATAATATTTTACGTAAGTCATTAACGCACTAAAGTAGAACTAATATTATCTAAAAGTTAACACGAGGGAAACATAATATATTTTAACAGAAAAACGATGAAAATCTACAAATTTAAGGGAAAAGTAACTGAATGTCATGGTGATACAGGTTGTTGAACGTTGGACGTGAAGGAATACAAAACTGTAGGTTTATCATGTCAAGTTTATCTCTAGATAATAAAATTATGATGTCATATTTGTATCAAAAGTTCGATGACAAACAATGGAAGCATTTTACTAAACGCCTTTCTTATATTTGCGTAAAAATCAAAGATATACAACACTACACAAGTCTTAATAAACATGAATATTGATAAATAAAATCGATATTTTTGTTGCTATCAGGATTAGGACTGTAAGGTGTTAACTGCTGAGTAAAATCTGACGCAATACTCAATCTATGACTGAATCGCAATAAGCGTTTGATATAAACGACGTTGTCTAAAATTGCAACGGAAAAACAAAAATCGTAATTGGAGTACAAATTTACCAAAGAAACACGTAATTTGAGCGAACTTGAAACTCAATCGGCCTTCGCTTCGTAATGAATCAGTACAATGACTCATTTGTGTTTACTGCCAAGCCGCAACAGCGTGCAGAGGGGTCCCACAAGGTACTTGGGCCCCCTATTACTACACTTTACCAACGATACCGTTAGAATATACAACAAGGCAAAATAATATTGAGTGTCAAACGTTGAAGATATTAATTATTGTTGCAAACTTATCGATGAAATATTTAAATGAAGAAACAAACAGTAGGGGTGCTACTGTTTGTTTCTTCATAATCAATAATAATCTAAGATCGAAATAATCGTTGATAAAATTTTGTTTAAATACTTAATATTCATCAAAGGATAATAAATAACGACAAATGTGTCATTAAAAGATAATCTGTTAATTAACTTTTTCAGACTCCTTTGGATAAAACCAAATATTTGGTAAAAGTTTTTATCTTTGGGAAAGAGCAACACATTTATATTAGGCACCTAAAACGCTTTTATTTGAATGCGGCGACGCGTGACGGGATCATTTCCCATGACTGACAGTAGACTGTTATTTTATTACCATTACCACCAGATGGTGCCCTTTCCTTAAGTTTTTGTTTTATAGATTTCTAGCTGTGCCCCGCGGTTTCACCCGCGTTACTTTTTTTTTAAAGTATCCTATTTTACTTCTGATAACTCCAAGAATTTATGTGCAAAGTTTCATGATGATTGATTGAGTAGTTTTCGCGTGAAAGAGTAACAAACAAACTTACTTTCGCATTTATAAGTAGTAGAATAAGTAGGTATTTTTAAAATATATAGACTGTGCTATGATCATGGCTTTACGATTGCTTGTATTAATTGTTAATATATACTAATAAATAAGAGTAGCGATGGCCAAGTAGTAAAAAACAACGGTCTTCGACGCAACCGATCCCGGGTTCAAATCGTCGGCGCGTACCTCTGACAAAGAAATTTTTACTGCTCCACGGTGATGGAAAATATCGTAATATTTAATTGATTACGATGTTCTCCATCGCCATGCATGCCGGAGAGAAATTCATAATTTCTCGTAAGCATGACGTCCACCAATCCGCACATGACCAGCGTGCTGGACTATGGCCTAAATCCCTCTCACTTCCAAGAGGTGGCACATAAAAAAGGTTGAAAAAAGTTTTACAGATGCCCATTAATATTTTCATCAACACAAGTCCAATCAGGATATAGATTTGGAGAATTACAGATTGGTGGACATCATGCCTTAGAGAAATTATGAGCTTCTCTGAGGCATGCATAGCGATGGAAAAATTCGTAATTAATGAAATATCACACTTTATCGACACACTATGGAGCAGCTTTTAAAACACACTTAACAATTTTCTTTGTTAGAGTGCTAGGGATTTGAACTTGGTATCTCCATGTTGCAGACCACTAATTTACTGTTTGAAAATCTCTGCTCGGCTATTACTCAATATTTTTGTAGAATGTAAGATATACAATGAAACTTACCCATAAATCCTATTAATGCTAGCGCACTCATGGTTTCCTCTTAATAGGAAGAAGTTTTCAGGATATTTGATCTTGTACGCTAAGAGCAGGCAAATAGTCTCCAACGATTGCTTCCCACGATCCACATAGTCACCGAGGAACAGATAGTTTGACTCTGGAGGGAAGCCGCCGTACTCAAACAACCTTAGAAGGTCATAGTACTGTCCATGGATATCACCTGCAAGGAAGAATTAATTTATGCTTGGCTGCAAATATGCTGCGCTTTGTAAGACCTGCTGGGGATTGGTAATTGGTAAGTAAGAGGTTCCACTCAATGTATCAGAGCACAGTAAAGAACATAAAATTTGTCACTAGCTGTAAACTCCAAACCAATTAATGATGGCTGTGAATACTCTTTCATTTTTATTTTTTACAGGATTTTCTGCTCTTTCATTATTTTAAACAATCTACATATTTCTATACTAATAATATAAAGCTGAAGATTTTTTTATTTAAAAGTAGTAAAAAATTTGTAGGTGATAGAACTATTATGGTTCGCCCGGGGAGGTACCACCACTGCACCCACTTCTGCCGTGGACCAATTCTGTTGTGTTACAATGGAAAGGTACAGTTGCCGGCCACACTTACATGAGGCAACCACCAGCCTCCTGAGTAGCAGCGCAACTGTATACAACCTCAGACAAGACTTACCTATGCTTGCTTGAGGTTGTATGTAGATGTCCATGGGCTGCAGCGAACACTTAATACCACGTGGCCCATAAAAAGCACTAATCTCAGGAATCTTTTTGTGTTAGATAGTCCATTTATTGGGTAAGGCTTTAGACTCTATAACATCATGCTATGACTAATACCAAAGTCTATGCAAACGAAGTCGCAGGCAGCTGCTAGTATTTATATAGGTATCTGTTAAATTAGATGATACAGATGCAAAAGTAATTAAGAAATTGATAATTTTCTATATTAAAACTAGAAATATAAATGTGGATAGCTAAACTATTCTGTTATCATTGTTAATCCTATTTTCTATAGGATTTCTGATCAATTATATGGTCATCATTGTTAAATGTTGGTAAATACAAAAAAATAGATTATTGAATTAATACACTGATTGAGTGAGTGAAATAACTATATATTAATTTTCAGACAGCAATTATTTTTAAAACAAATTTAAAAAATTGCATTTTTAGCATGGCAATAAGCATGAAAAAATCTTGCTTATTATATGGATTGTTTAACTGTAGATTCTGCTTTTTACAACAGTGCAGAATTCATTGTTGTTGAAAAATATAGCTTTTTGTAAGGACTGTTAAACTGTATATTCTGCTTTATACATTATACAACAGTCATAATAATGCTGTTAACAGTGCAGTTTTTAATGTTATTATTTACTTACTGAAGTTTATTTATATTATTTTATTTATATTATTAATTAGTTGACAATACAATGCCAATTAAATGGTATTGAAAAAGTCGAAAATTCATGTTTATACAGCTGTTATTCTAATCATGTTACATTTTAAGGACTATACATCACTTTGGGACCTGAATACCTTCATTTTATAGAGATAATAAGAATGACTAAGTAGGTAGTTTCACTAGTTATTATCATATTACGTGTACAAGAGACATTACTACAGATTTCGAAAGCGTAAAAGTTGGGCTTTTTGAAAGCGAACAATGCTAAATACCGCGTCTCATTGTGTTGATACTTACCACATATTTTTAAAGGTGCTTCTAATTCAAGTAATATCGGTTGTGATAGGAATATTTCTCTTGATTTCAAGCATAGCCCTTTAATCTCAATTTCTGTCAACTGAACATTCATTCCAGGCTTCTCGCCTCGAACTGTAAGGAAGAAAATAAAAACATTTCTCACACACTTGTTTTACACTCATTTCACTATATTTTCACTTATCAATGTCCATAAAATTTAGCATAACACCAAAACAACCGCAAAACACTGAAATCCGCTTACTTTCCCGACATAAACATTTACCTTTTAATAATTTTTTTATTACATTATCGATGTTTAACTCATCTGTATCTCTGTCTGCCATCGGATATAATATTTGTGCACGGTCGTGTAAATAGGTTAAGTTAAAGAAGAAAGATCGTGAAGATTTTTGCCGATTTATTGAAAGGCACAACCTATTTCAATTCTCGGCTTAAAAGAATATCAATGGCGGCGGAGACATCACTCACACAATCAACCAAGAGAAACACATCATCAGTGTTCCCATTAGTCGTAACTTAAATTTCCTTGACATGTAAAAGATAAGTTACATTTAATTTTATGAAGTAATGTGCGCATGTACGTAAGTGTTAAGTTTCTGGTTTCTGAACACGACGAACAAAGAGCAAAATTAACCATATTTTGAGTTGAAAAAGACTGAATAAAATATATACTACATATATTTTTACAGAAAAAAAGACAAAAAAGCTGTGTATGTATATGTAGTGTTAATGGTAAATAATCTTTTTTGTTTCTAAATGATTAAAACCAACAAAAATTAAATATATACAAAATTGTAACTTATTTGGATCAAATTGTACTATTGCTTTTTCGGGAAAAGTTAAGCATTGCTGGCAACATTAACGGCCTTACGAGTGCTGCCAGCATAGCAAGCTTGATTATCTGGAAAAAATGGTACAAATTACTTTTGACTAAAAGGATAAACAAAATTGAAATGATATGTACCAAATAACAATAAGGAAAAGGAAAGTGTTAAATTGTCAATGAAACGTGAATGAGAAAAACACATAAAAAGTTTAAAGGCAATATTTATTTTCAAATAGTTTAAATATATCTATTTACTATAAGTTTTATTTACTATTTTAAATAGTATTATCTTCTTTATATTATTATAATACATATAGTTGTTTATTAAACGTAATGTTTTTATTATTGTTATTGTAAATAAATGTTAGTAGAATAATAAAAAGTAATAATAATAACTTAAACTTAATTAAATATTTACTATTTCTAATATATAAAACTCTTCTGTCACAGTTTTAGTGTTTTTACTCCTCCGAAACGGCTAAACGGATTTTGATGAAATTTAATATGTATATTCAAATAGCATGAGAATAGATTTATAACAAATGTATATACTCCTAAGTTTTAAGGGTGGCTCACCCTAAAAACATTTTTTTTTAGTTTTTTAGACAGATTATTTTTTTGTAATTTTTATGGTGTGGCATTAAAAATACATACTTAGCCCTAAATTTTCACCCTTCTACCATCAACCCCTATCGACTCAGGACCGTTTTTTATTAGCCATATTACAGGCGGTACAGAGTTCGTGGGATCAGCTAGTTTTATATAATATTATTTTGTCCTCCTCCAGCATCTATGTGATGCTAGCGCTAATAAGCTAGCAGGTATGTTTCCACTCATAGTATACATTAATACTTCGTTATTCTATACTCTCTAAGAAAATAAGTAACGTCTGGGGCCCTGGAATCTTGGAATAAAAGTTACCACCTTATAACATCAAGATATTTAATAATAATTACCTACTTAAATCCACTAATATCGAAAGAATAGTTCATTGCCCATGGCACTACTGCTTCGCACTAACAGTAATATCACGGACAATTTAAATCTTATCAGCATATAGGGATTTTAGGGGGTTCATTGCCCGTAGCACTACCTTGGTATTGCGACACCTAATATAAATAATAAGAAATGTTGAATTACCTTTTGATAGTCCACAGTCTCAACTTCTATCTACATAAACCTTTAATGAAACTTCAAATTTTAATATTATTATTTTCAATCATTTTAGGCTTCTCTAAGCATTTTAAAGTATTAGGATCATAAATACATGTATATTATTATATTAATAAACACAACAATATATGGTGGCACATCTTTATTTATATAATGTGTAAGTAATTTTACTATACAAATAAAAATTTAATACATAAATAATATTACCAATTATACGTGACACTATAAAAGTAGTATTAATCCTTCTTCGGACCACGGTATGGATGACGCTTCCTGTAAATAAAAAAATATTTTTATTGCCATATCAATTATTTTAGTTTTATTCTAATGTCAATCAAAAAATTCAAAAATATTTACATCCTGTTATGCAAAGATTGCAAAGAGCTAATTAAGCGAAGCAAGTATTAACCAATTCCATGTTCAGTATCATAATTTTATCGTTACTAGAATAACAAATTATTTACGTACGCCGGAACGGTTAAAGTAAAAATGCCAAACTTCGTATTGACATCTTCAAGATGGAATATTCCTTCCACATATTCACGATCAGCAGGAACTGCAGGAGTCTCAAAAACTAAATTCATGATGTAATCTTCGACACAACTGTAAAAGACACAACATTGCGATTTAAAGAGTATCTTGTATAGATTATCTTGAAAAGACTGCAAATTATTTTGACTTACTACGCGCACGGCTGGTATGGAACAAGTTTTTCGATTTTGTTTGGTCTGAGTGTTTCTACATATGGGTCAGCAACTAATTTAGTAGTGGGTGGAGCTGGTCCTTTCTTTGCTTTTGGAGTTGGTGCTGGGGGCTGAAAAATAACACTTGTTTGTAATTTTATTTAAATTATTTAAATTTGCTTTGAAAATTAATTAAAAAATATATGAATGTGACATTTCAATAAAATGTTTTTTGTATTAATGTTAATAATGAATTGAATTATAATGGCAATAAATATGACGGTGATAAATTGGACCTATTTATGCAAACCGGAACCAACCCACACATGATGATGATGATGATAATTTTGAGAAAAAGCTGTTTAATGTATTACACAACTGATGTTTCGTGAATTGGTAAACATGTCATGAAAATGTTTTATTCTGTCAAAATTATCAGATTATTTTGATCTTTACAGGGTCGATAGAAGGTGCAATTTTAAGCTTTTCTGTGTACTTAACTCAATTTCGACATGAGTGTGGATTGGTTCCGGTTTGCGTAAATAGGTCCAATTAAGAATGTTTATAAATTAATTTAATTGTAACATTGAAATTTAAAATAATTTATTATGAGTTATGCATGGAATAAATATTTTGCACACCAATTAGGGTATAACATATAAATATATGTTAATATTAAGATCTCTATTGTTTACCTATGTTCTTGCAAAGAAATGAATTTAACTAAATTGAACTAGCTGTTCCCCGCGGTTTCACCCCCGTTAGAAAAGATTAGTAGTATGAAGTGAATATTCTCTAGAGGTTTCATGGGACCCATTTTTTAATACTTTGGGTTACATTATAGAAGTTTCATACGGGCCCACAAAGGTTTTTGAAGTAAAGCCTATGTTCATCAGGGATTACGTGGGATTATAATGTCCATTAGTTTCAGAGCTCGTTCAATGCAAACAACAATCAAATCTTTCCTCATTACTATATTCGTATCGATAACAATGGTAGAATTTTCTTAAATATTCTTAAAACAGTCTCTTAAAACAGTCTCAAAAAGTTTTAAATTACTTGGATTTGTGATACGCAACAGCAAAAACTTTAAACTATCTGCTACTAAAATAAAATTATTTGAAACTTTAGTTCGCCCAGCCTTAGAATATTGCTCAGTAATTTGGAACCCACAATATGACGTCTATGTAAAGCGCATTGAAAATGTCCAAAAACGGTTTTTGTATCACTTGTCATATAGCGACCATACAGCTCAAACTTTAAATAATTACAGCCACAGACTTGTTTTTTATAAAATGAAAGGATTAGCAAATCGCAGAAAAGTAAATGATCTTATTTTTTTACATAAAATATTTAATGGAACTTTAAACTGCATCGAACTGCTTAATAATTTACAAATATCAAGCCCTTCTCGTCTCCCTAGAAAAAAAGCATATAACTTATTTGTACTTCCATACAGCAAAACAAAGCTAGCCCAAAATTCCGTACTGCCAAGGCTCTGCAATCACTTCAATACATTATCCAAGGTCAGTGATCTAGATTTAACAGCTCCTCTTAGCAAATTTAAGAAATATTTCCAAAAAAATGTTTAATTACTTTTATGGACTGAAATAGTGTCGTGCTCTAGTTTTTTTTTTTTTTCTTCTTCTCTTCTTTTATTTTCATATTCAAATATTCTTATGTTATTTCATTTTGTTTCTTTTAAATATATTTAAGTAGCAATATATTGTAACACATATTAATGTTAAAATCTAACTACTAGGCTACTAGTATCATTGTAACTTTGTTGTTGTCTAGTTGTGTATTTGTGCACGCTGTGGCACCCTGTAATTGCGGGAACACTAAATTTTAAGACCTTTTTTTGTATAAATGCTTTATCATAGTGTTACTTGTGTTGGGTGTCCTAAATAAATAAATAAATAAATAAATAAATAAACACTACATAAAATGTCATATTAAATAGATCCTGAATTCCGATTGGCTAGATGGTTTTAAGGGTTGCCTTGTAGCTGCGCTTCATAGATTAAAATATATACCGGCTGCGCTTTTTATTTTTTTATTAACACTGGAAGTGTGGCACTTGTCACAGCGGATACGAATTCGAACGAATAGTACTCACCATACGTAGCATCTCTAATAATTAGTTTGTGGACTCACCTAAGTCATTGCACCGTGGCGACCATGCCTGGTAGAACCCGTAATGAAAATTATCTTTGTTACATTCTTTTGAAATCGTGCCCAGGAAGGACGCCTACCATAAGAATAAATAATATTCTTATGCGCCTACTCTTAAAATCGATAATCGATATTTCATGAATGTTTCAGCACAGTTATGACCCTGTTATGACACTTCTTTTTGTGGGTGCATGACTTTGTAGTAAAGTGAAAGAGAATGGTGCTATTACAAGTGTATTATTAAATACCCTTTAAAGTTCTTCAAACTTTTACAAAATAATTATTCGAAAATACACGATACTCGGCAGGTCCTGCTTAGAGTAAAGCCCCAAAATGTATGTCCTTATTAAGGCCAATGCAATGCTCAAATCGTAAAAAAACACCTACATTCGAAAAAGATTGTTGAAGAGCCCTTTTGTTCACTTCACGTAAAAAAATATAAGTTATATTTCAATTCATCAACATTAATTCGTATTGTTTCATTTTTCTGTAGACTTGATGGATTTTTTTTTTGTAAATATATAAATAAAATTGTTCTTTTTCGAAACTAAACAACACAGGTTTCGAACCTACCACACCACAAGGTCCTTGCGACTTGCTGTATTCGGAATATTCGGATGTGGTAAAATCAAAAGGTAATTTTAAATATATTTTTTGTAGGTACCTATTTCATTAATTTATTCTGTTCGTTCATGCAAAATAAAAACATAAGGGTTTAATTTATAATTATTGAACATTGTTTTTGTTTTATTTTTCTTACTTAGGTGTTTAAGCTTATACGCAATCCTGGATTTGTAAATAGGCCGTATAGTCCGGTCAAATTAGACATTCGAAGTTACCTAAATTCCCACCAAGCTGAAAATCGGTAAGATTGTTTGAAATATCATTAAAAACAGAATTTGAAAGTTCCCCATCTTTCCCCTGTAAGGAAAAAATTTTATTCAAGGTCAAAGGTAAAAAAAATTAGTTTTTTACGATTTTCAGCAAAACGGTAAGTTTTATCATAAAAATATCTCAGACAAAAATTGTAGATCATAAAATTATCTACAAAAAATTAATTTATACTTTTTTTTCTACGAGCCACCGTTTTTGAGATATAACGATTCAAAAAGTTGTAAAAGTTGTAATCGTCATAATATGCACACGTTTCCTCGCCACCTATGAGGTACTGTACTTAGCGCGTTCTTTTTTGTGGTTTCCCCAGTAGGCCTATTCCACGGGTCAGTTTTGTACTTATTTAATTTGAAACTATTGAAAAATAATGGATATATATTAGCAGAGATTGAAAAGATAAAAGCAATTTAAGTAAAAGTCGTGAAATTTAATCGTCCGAGTCGTAACTTCCAAATCTTCTTCTTGATCTTCTTGTTCTTGTTCGTCTTGTTCTTGTTCTTCTTGTTATTGTTCTTCTTGTTCTTGTTCTTCTTCATCTTCATCCTGAGTGGATGTAAACTGCGTTAATAGCGATGTATCGCATGTTGCCTCGTTGGAATCAAACGGATCCTCTACTGTTGGTGATTCAATATTAGAGCACAACCGGCCTTGACAATGTGTACATGCCGGAGAACAGAACAGTCCGACTTTTTTGCAACCACATTTAGCACTGCATCCCTTTTTGCAGTTGCAAAAAATCGAGCTCAGCAGTTTTTCCGGCGCAGGTGGAAGTAAAGTGTGCACTGGTTCTAATAAATTGTTGACCAACTTCCAACCCCAGTCTGTAGGGTCTAGCTGATAACCAAGCCACACTTGAACTTGGTAATATACCCTAAAAAGATGTTGATGAGCAGCAACTGAGGTTGGAGGAAGACAAAGGAAGATTTTGAAAGTTACGACTCGGACGATTAAATTTCACTACTTTTTTTTAACTTAAATTGTTTTTATCTTTTCAACCTCTGCTAATATCCATTATTTTTCAATAGTTTCAAATTAAACAAGATCAAAACTGACCCGTGGAATAGGCCTACTGGGGTAACCACAGAAAAAAACGCGCTATGTACACTACCTCATAGGTGGCGAGGAAACGTGTGCATATTATGACGATTACAACTTTTACAACTTTTTGAATCGTTATATCTCAAAAACGGTGGCTCGTAGAAAAAAAAGTATAAATTAATTTTTTGTAGATAATTTTATGATCTACAATTTTTGTCTGAGATATTTTTATGATAAAACTTACCGTTTTGCTGAAAATCGCGAAAAACTCATTTTTTTTACCTTTGTCCTTGAATAAAAAATTTTCCTTACAGGGGAAAGATGGGGAACTTTCAAATTTTGTTTTTAATGATATTTCAAACAATCTTACCGATTTTCAGCTTGGTGGGAATTTAGGTAACTTTACTCTTATTTTTTGGTCTAATTTGACCGGACTATATAAGCCGCGGCCTAGAGTGCTTCAATTTTGACAGTGCGCTTGTATGAAGTCAAGACACTCATTCTATATTATTCTAAGCATATTGTGCTCTTGTTTTATTTTCATTTTATTGGTGTATTTTTGAGTTATATGGGATAAGGATAAAGTTGATGGCATTTTGTCCGATATAGGGTCAATTACAGAGCACGAGTATTGTGAAACAAAATAACAGTGCGAAAATAATAAATAGGTATGTTTTTCTGCTTGCTTCCAAATTTCCATCGATCACGTTCTGGTAAAGAGCCATTACTAGCCATCGCTTTTGCTTTAAAATCTGACTGACTTGACTGACTGATTACTGATGACCGCAAACTACCTAATTAGAGTAATTAGAGATACTACGTATCTGACGACTGAATGACTTTATTACAATTAATAATACAAATTTAATAACAAACTTACAACAACATAATAACAAAGATGCGCGCATGGCTCGGCGGCTAGCGTAGAACGCAAACGGTCTACGCAGCTAAGCCAAACGGGCGCGGTCGGTTGTGAGATGGGTGACCGCTAGTGGCAAAAAATTTCATGCGCGTTTCCGTGCGCGGTGGGCACGTTAAGCCGTCGGTCCCGGTTGTTGTCGATAGATAACAGTCGTTAAACCTTGTCGGAGGCCTTATGGGCGGTTTGAAAACATCCGACAGCGGGTTGGCCACTAACCCGCATCTCCACCAACCCGCATTGGAGCAGCGTGGTGGAGTAAGCTCCAGGCCTCCCCAATAAGGGGGAGAGACCCGTGCCCAGCAGTGGGACGCAAAAGGGTTGCAGCCAATAACAAACTTAACAAAATACGAAATTAAATACAAATAACAACTCTGTAGTTTGCGATGCCGTAATTGAAAAAAGTGAAGGTTGTTTTTGTTTTGCCTTTCTTTCGTGGGAACAATAAAAAAGTAAATAAGTAAGTACTAATAGTTTGTAAGTGAAGCGCGCATGGCCTGGCGGCTAGCGTAGAACGCAATTGATCTATGCAGCTGAGCCAAACGGCCGCGGTCGGGTGTGAGATGGGTGACCGCTAGTGGCAAAAAAAATTTCATGCGCGTTTCCGTGCTTCGGAGGGCACGTTAAGCCGTCGGTCCCGGTTGTTGTCGATAGATAACAGTCGTCAAACCTTGTCGGAGGCCTTATGGGCGGTTTGAAAACATCCGACAGCGGGTTGGCCACTAACCCGCAACTCCACCAACCCGCATTGGAGCAGCGTGGTGGAGTAAGCTCCAGGCCTCCCCAATAAGGGGGAGAGACCCGTGCCCAGCAGTGGGACGCAAAAAGGGTTGCAGCCAATAGTTTGTAAGTACCTAAACAAAGTTAGTAGAAACCACTGAAACATGCTTACCACTTTCATTTACCATAACATAATACAAGTATAATATAAATAATATCGAAAAAATGGACAAGAGAAAACTATCCATACAATACCTTGACCGCGCCGTAAGCCACTTCAATCAAACTTTTTACTTCTGACTCTAGGATTTTAAGGAATTTTGATACATTCCACTTCGTCACTTCCTTGTGGTTGCCAAGAAGGGAGAGGAGTGGTGTGCAGTCACATTTCGCCAATCTGTTTACAATTCATCGTTGAACCAACAAGTAATTACATAATATTGAGATGGTTTTTTTAGTATTTTTACTAGTCATCCATCCATCGATCCAAGCCTTTGGCCATCACAGAACTCCCCGCAGACCTTAGAGCATCAAAGTTACTGACTCTTCCTTCAGGAGAGACGGCATAGCGCCTCGCTTCAATACATAATTTTTGTGCCAAGTGCGGGGAAAGAACGCACACATTTCACAATCTTTCATCGCTACAGACGCATACATTTCTAAATATGTCAATTTCAATTAACAATGTCATTTTCTATGCACCGTCAACACTGACACCGACACACACTGACACAATAGTTGTATAACTATAAGGCACATTGTGCATGGACGTTGGGATGAGGGGTTCGCCCTTAAAGGCCACTCCTCTGACGGTTGTCATACCTGTCATACCTTGATGCTTTAAGCCGCAGACAGAGAGATGACGACGTGCAGTTTTTAACCGGTCTCACTTCGTCGAATTGGAGCTCATTCGTCAGGAGTGAGACCAGACCGAGGCACTTTGTCAAATGTTGACACTATGTACAAAAATATTAAATAACACGTATCTTAGAAAGATTGCACTAATTTACGCTTGAAAACCAGGGTAATATAAAGGTCTGTTTTATAAATTGTTTTATTGCCTTTAACATCAACAATAATTCGGTCAATTGACTATACCAGCTTGTGATGTTACGTTTTTCATACAAAATGTATGAGGATGTCGCGTTTGACAGCTCATTAAAAGTATCTCAATTGATTATACAGTCAACTACCTATATATTTTATAATTTAAATAGAGTAGCAGACGAGAATGGAGGCCACGTGGTGTTAAGTGATCGCTGCAGCCCATGGACATCTACACACAACTTCAAGCAAGCATAGGCGACAGAAGTGGGTGCAGCGGTGTTCTTGTATAGTACTCTATTGGTGATACTTCCGCTACCATAAAGGTTCAACTAAAAACGTGTCAGAAAAGGCGAGCGGTCACCTGACAAGATCGTCGATGCCACGCAGCACCTTCATGATGGTGGCGTCTGCCTGGTTGTTGAGCTCCATCGCGAGCTGTGTGCGCTCCCTCTGCCGCTGTAGCGCCTGCCGTGTCTCCGCTAGCCGCTTGTCCTGAGTTTCCTCTCTCGCCTCGTTTATATCTCTCTGATCCACTAGGGTCGAAATCGTAATGGTCTAGCCTCACAGTAAGGTAGATGTACCCTTTACGGCGCAGGGATTATGGTCGAATTGTATATACTCTATATTGTATGTAATTATGTATAAAGCTGAAGAGTTCGTTTGTTTGTGTGTTTGTTTGAACGTGTTAATCTCAGGAACTACTGGTTCGAATAGAAAAAAATATTTTTGTGTTGAATAATTCATTTATTGGGGAAGGCTATAGGCTATATAACATCATGCTATGACTAATACCAAAGTCCACGCGGCCGTCACAGGCGGCCGCTATCGCGCTAGTAAAAGATAAAGGTTTCACACTCATATAGCCCTACAGTAGGGTAGAGATACCCTGTGTCGTGGGTACCATAGACACATACAACGTGAACATAAACACCCAGACCGAGAACAGAAATTAAAACTCATAATTTCAATATCTGCTTCGCCGGGAATCGAACCCGGGACTCCCGATGGGCAGACTGGCATGGTAACCGTCAAGCCTCCCTCCCCAAAACCATTCGGGTTCATCCTTGACAAACCTATAATTCTTCCAAACTAAAATCAAGCCCCCCAAATCAGGCACGGTACAAGTACACGTCATGCATCAGTCAATCCCCCCCCTCGTTTTGACCTCCTCTAAAATTTCAGCTCGCACCTGCCCCCAACTAAAATCAACTCCCCCCCCTCCCCCTAAACTAAAATCCTAGATATGCCACTGCTGGTAACCGCATCTCGCCACATAAACACAACAGAATAACAGAATTGGTGTACAGGGTACTTCTCCTGGTGATCCTACTACCACCTATAAATATCGCAAAAGTAAACCAAAGACTAACGTATTCTCTGCCGCAGAATCTCAAGTTCTCTTCTCAAGAATATGGTTTCCTGCAATATCTCGCACAGAAGCACGAAGATGGAAAAGTTCTGGATTTCTGTTCCTTTGAAGTGGTTTATAATGGTCGCTATTCGGTCTGAGCCTGCGTAACCCTATAACAGAGTTTGCGTGTTTGAATTTGGAATAGTTTATTTAGATGTCAAAACAGCATATTTTTATACGAGTCTTTTTAGCACGCGCTTACACACTAAGTACTTTTTGCACTTCAAAAAACCATATGTGGATATATGCAGTGATTCTGGCGTTTTCGTGCTGAAACCAATATTATAGGGGTGGCACCTGTCGTGACTAAATTTGTATGCGCTTAAAAGCGTGTCAACGCTCGTACATATTTATACGCGCATAATTGAAAATTGCAACTGCAAATTGAAAATTGATACAATTTTGTTCTACATTGTTTAATTATAGTTTCAGACCGTTACGGAATAAAATACCATTGAGAAAATATGCCCTTTCGCGTTGCCTCTAAAACTCCATCAGACACGATCTGGTAAAGTATTCATCGCTATTAGATATCTGATCTACTTAATCGACTAATTACTGAAGACTTATATAATTATATTTTGACTGTTACTATAGAGTAACACTTGTACTCAAATGTTTTGCTAGGCAACTATTTTTTTGAACCAGTGCACGATCTCTCCAACTCATGTTTAGGCGGGTTTACATTACACATCTGACGTGACAAAATTAACAGTCTGTGCTGAGAAATAGATACTTATTTTGAAAAGTTTTTATGGTTTTTATGAAAAGAAGTGCCCCCAAAATCTGAACCGGCAATTAGAAAAGATCGTGCGATGGCAATACTGAAAAACAAAAAAACTAACAAAAATCTCTTCCAGCAAGGCATCGTGACGCGCTATCTCCTGCTCGCAGCGCTGGATCTCCTCTTGTCTCCGTATTTCCTCCAATTCGTCAGCCTCGCAGATCCTCCTCGAGCCCTTGACACGGAGGAACTCTTCCAGCTTCGCCAAGTGGTTCAGTTCCCCTTCGTACGATTGCATTTCCTGAATTACAAAGTTTAGAATTGGACGCGTTAATTTTTATAACCAAATCGTATTACATATTTTAACATCACAAAGGATCAATTGGAAGACAATGCCAATCCCTACTAATATTATAAATCGAAAGTAACTCTGTCTGTCTATCTGCTACTTTCCCGCTTGAAATACTGAATCAATTTTATTGAAATTTGGAACACAGATAGAGTGGTCCTTGGGAAAGGACATAGGATGGTTTTTATCCTACGGGAACCTATAAAACGGGTCCACGCGGGCGAAGCCGATGGCGGAAGTCTAGTACCTATAGTAATACATTTGTTTAAACCCCTTGTAACTCCTAGTTTAAAGTGTTTCCAAAATTAAATAAATTAATAATTTATGTAGGTAGTCATTCTATTCGTTGGAATAAGTGAGCTTCGGTATTAGATCTGTTCTGTGTTTTTCTGATTATTATTATGGTGGTTTCTGAACAGAATACACAATATTATTTTTAATCTTTGATACAAATTAATAGACCTTATTTGCAAAGCGTTATCATTATTATCTTGTTATGGCAATTTTAATATATTTTTATTTATTTATTTTAACTATGGGAATTTTCTTACTACAGAAAATAATACTGATAGATTATATTATTTTTTAAATTTTAGCGACGGCCATTTTCTTACTGCAGAAAATAATATTTGACAGATTAGAAATTACAATTACAATTACAATCACAGTTAGAAAAAAATAATACGAACCGATATGTCCCTATTAAGCTGGAAAAGCCCCTTCCATTTGAGAGCCTCCAACATCCTGCAGCACTCATCGCGGTCACCAAATGCGTTGGTGGCGATCTCCAAGATGTCCATCAAATACTCCTTGCCTTTGACTAGCTTGCCGATCGTACGGTTCCATTGGATGTTAAAGTCGTTTCTAGAATAAGACAATCTATACTTCCAGAGCAGCGATGGCCGAGTGGTAAGAAACCGCGGTCATCGACGCGACCTAACCCGGGTTCAAATCCTCGGCGCGCACCTCTGACAAAGAAATTTGTAAAGTGCGCATTTATCGCTGCTCCACGGTGATGGAAAATATCGTGATATTTAATTGATTACGATGTTCCCCATCGCCGTGCATGCCTGAGAGAAATTCATAATTTCTCGAAAGCATGACGTCCACCAATCCGCACTTGACCAGCGTGGTGGACTATGGCCTAAATCCCTCTCACTTGTGAGTAGGAGACCTGTGCCCAGCAGTGGGACATAAAAAAAGGTTGAAAAAAAAAAATACTTCCATATCTTTACTTACACACATAAAAATCACAACAGTGTCCGTTCCAATCAAAACGTCCCACTGCTGGGCACAGGTCTCTCCCCATTATTATAGAGACTTACTTCACCACGCTAATTCAAAGCGGGTTTGTGGAGTATTTCTGACAGAAGGTATTTTAATTAAAATGCCTTTTGTCTTCTTCTAACGTGTAAGTAATGTCATTGATAAAAACGAGACAAAGCAAATTTTTATGAATAACGGGGTAATATGGTAATAGTATAAAGCTGAAGAGTTTATTGTTTGAAAGCGTTAATCTCTGAAACTAGGTACTGGTTCGAATTGAAAGATTATTTTTGTGTTTTAAGGGTATATGTTATATGTGATAATTGATCGAGGAAGTTTTTAAGCTATAAAACATCACGTTATGACTAATAGGAACGTACGGGTTAATATGCATATTTCGATTTACAAGTCTCCATCCGCGCGGGCACTAGCTAGCATGAACAAATGTGAATTTGAATATTTGCTACGATAAAGCTTTAGAAAAAAACTTTAATATTAAATACGAGAAAGCTAAATAATCCTTTATTTTATAGGTGGTACAAATTTCATGGTTAGACCGGATGAGAATGCAGGCTAAGTGCTAGTAAGTTGCCGAAGCCCTTGAACATCTACGCACAACCTCAAGAAAGTCTGTCTCTTACTTACCTGAGGTCGTAAGGAGTTGGCACTGTTACTTCGGTGGTTGATTGTCACTTGTAAATCTGTACTACAACCTCATCTTTTTTACCTAAACATTAGAATTGCTTCTCGGCAGAAATGGTTATAACTGATCACAAAAATCATATCAAATCATACAAACCTCTCTACAAGAAGCCTGTCGATTTCCTCGCGGACCCGCTTGTTGTCGGTGTTGACCAGACAGAACCTCTTCGTGGCCAGATCCAGGCGGTTCTCCATGCGTCGGAGACGGTTGCCCGCGTTCTCTATCATGGCCAACTCCTGGACCATCAACATGATTCAAAGTTCACAGATTGTTTAATTTTTTAATTTTAAAGTACCAAAAGTTTAAGGGTCTCTTTCACCACCTTCAAGTAAAGTGAAAAGTACGCTAATTGTCGGTTAAAGTCACCCGTAACTTCAGTTTCAATTTCACGATGTTCGTACCACTAATCATATGATAAACTGACCCCTACTCATAGCTTTTACTTGCCAATTAACTTTACTTGGGACGTAACTAATCACTACTTTACTTGGAGATGGTGAATGAGACCGTAAGTGTTTATTTACAACTACTCTGTCATTACTATTATTTGAGAGTCGAATAAAGTTTTTAAAGTTAAAAAACAAAATTTTGTTCGATAATAAAAATAATAGTAGCTTTCCGGATTGCCTGCAAAACTCCATCAGAATCTACTTTTTTAATTAAGCCATGCCTTACTCGGATATTCGACACTTGACTGACTGATTACGGACGACATGATGTGACTGTTTCAACAAAACGGCCGAAAATTTTATTATATTTTTTTTTACTTCGACGTGATAATGTGCATAGACAGACCTAGTAATACCACTACAGAAAAAATGTCAATAAATTTACGATTCGCTATCAAATGAATTTGCCTGCTATGTTTAGCTATATTAAAGTCGCTACCACCACTGAATACTATTACTAACGTAATATGTAAAGGTCTTTAAAGGCCAGGTACAAAGCCATACAACCACCTACATCAGCCTCAGTCGGCACCTTCTTCAGCAATTCGACCAGCTGCTTCTGCGCCAGGTAGTTGAGGCACTCCAGCTCTGCCTTCTGCGCACGCTCATCCCTGAGTATACCCTCCAGGTGCTCGTACTGGATGATGGACTTGCGGGTGCCGGACTTCTCGCGGGCGTCCCGGAGAGCGTGCTGACCTTTCTTAGCCAGCTGTACGAAGAAAGAACTTTTGAAAAACCAACCAACCAACCGACCAATTTTTTTTGAATGGAGTTTACAGACGAGCATGCAGGCCACGTGATGTTAAGTGCTCGTTGCATAGGTAAGTTCTGAGGTCATATTCAGTTGTTTTGCTACTCTGGAGTCGGATGGCCACCTCATGTAAGTCTGGGCAGCAACTTCTCCTTTCCACTGGAGCACAATAAAACTGATGCATGGCAAAAGTGGGTGCAGGTGTGGTGCTTCCCTGAGCGCGCCATAAAAGTTCTACCGCCTTCAATTTTAGATACTTACATAGATCATAGGTTGTTTTTTAGTGGAAGGTGCGGTTGTGGGTCAGTCTTACATGAGACGACCAACAACCTCCGGAATAGCAACGCAACTGCCTACGGGAATGACCGGCCTATCGGAACCGGGAAAAAAGACATTCATTGAGCGAATATTTTGTATTCCTTTTTTTTCAACCAATAAATAATAATAATAATAATGCACATCTCATTTGTATTCCTAATATAAAATAAATATTTTGATTTGATTTGATTTTAAGACCTTAGGCAAGACTAACGCGATGCGATCTCCAGCAAATTATATCTGAGCCCGCAACCTTTAATTCAGTGTTATAACCATAGAACAGACAGAGAGAGAATACCGTATTTCTTTTTATTCATTTTATTGAAGTTAGTAGACGATAAAGCGGTCCGAGTGATGTAAAGTAATTAAAATAATTTGCCACCCGGTAACTACATCTTACTCTCGACCACGCCCATTTCGCTTAGTGACTGGCGTAGAATGCAAGCGATCAACACAGCTAAGCCAAACGGGCACGGTTTAGTGAGAGAGGTGACCGCTAGTGGCAAAACTTCACCGTCGATCCCAGTTGTTATCGATAGATAACAGTCGTTAAACCTAGTTGGAGGACTTATGGGCGGTTTTAAAACATCCAACAGCGGGTTGGCCACTAACCCGCATCTCCACCAACCTGCAATATCCAGGCCTCCCCAATAATGGGGAGAGACCCGTGCTAAACATGTTGGCAGTCAATCTGAAACCACTCTACGATGGCGGTCATCAAAGAATGTTATCAGTAGTAAATAAAATGCCACAATTATATAAAGCAGTATTTGATACCGTGACAACAAAAAGCGGTCGCACCAATTGAATAATTGTCATCTTGTCGGTGCCTACATGCAGTGGGCGATATAGGATTTCAGATTGGGGCGGCTTTACTTTAGCATGGGGAGAGCTTGGCCTGCTTGACTTAAGCAAGCAATATTTTTACCAACTATAAATAAACATTGTTGGCAACAGTGCGCGGGATCTGTGCTCTCCGCGTGTGCGTTGAACGCATCCGTATGTCATGTGGATTTAAAAATTGGTCACAATACGTGTAATTTGAGGTTTGTCAAGGGCGAACCTGCATGATTTTGGGGAGGGGGATGAAGGGGCTTGAGCCCTCTAGCCTCTGCCCCCTTGGATCCGCTAGTGCCTATGCGGGCACTAGATTAAATAAAACCTGAAGTCTCCTGACCGTTTTTTTCAATAACGGTAATCTAAATCCACTCCAGATGTCATTACTAACATTGATGCATAGTAGCGTCTCCCTCAGTTCGTTGGCCAGTATACCAAGCTGCTTCTCCTGCGGCGCCAGCTGGGGAACACCGCTGGCACGCTTCTCCACGGTACACATCGGTGCCAGCTTTTGGAACTGTAATAAAATCAACCCAGGGTTTTATGTCAATGTTTTATATAAAGGCCCTTATATACTTACGAGTAGCATAGACTTGATATGAAGCAAAATATTTCATAGCTTTTATGTCCTTATGTTTTCGGCTGATGATCAATGGATGGATCGATGGATGTCCTTATATTTTTTCTATTTTGTATAAATTTTGTTTCATAGTAAGTATAATGTGTACTTCACCGATAATATACAGTAGTATTTTAGACATGTTATGAGAAAGAAATTTCAATTCGAAAAGTACCTACTGTGCCTTACTGTGCGACCACATTAAGATGGCGTGGGAGCTCATGAGTAAAAATTGAACACTGTGCGGTGTTTTTACAAAATAATCATGTGACGCAATGGTTGCCATACTGTACTGCCAATCAAGGATCTGGTATCGATTTTCGGCGAGTCTAAAATATGAATAAGTTTTAATTTCTATTCTTGGACTGGATGTTTATGTTCATGTCTTTCATATTCATATTCATTTATTTATTGCAATCCATGTTATTGGGAATAGATGGTACATTTTATGTTTCCCTGTGTATACATGGACCCTATTGGGCACAGCAATGTGGAAAGAAGAGTCCTTTTGTCCAAGGTACCCACAACACAGAGAAGCCTAGAGTGTGTTATGAGGTGTGCAGCGTTGTATGTTATGATGTAACTCATCCCCACATATAATGGGTTGAAGATGTTTTTTGACCCGGACATTAGGAAGGCTTCTGTGGGGTCCCACACGTATAGAGGCGCTTTTGAGACACTAGTGTTGTTAGGATGACGGATACCATCATCTGAAGCATCATATTAGAGTTGTATGACCCGAAGGTCCCACCCCAGACCCCACCCTGTGCAGAAGAACTATTGCAGGAATAAAAGAAACTAATACTGGGTCCATGAAGGACAACTACCGATGGATGATGGAATATTATATTTATTGTTAATTTTACCATGCGCTGAACATTGCTAAGTTCCGCTTCTGGGTCTATCGTCTTCTGTTCTACTTGCGCTGGCATCGTGCTAAATAAATTTATACCAGTAAAATCAAAAGAATTCTGTAAACAGATTGAAAACTTCACAAAACTGTCAGAATATTAATTTTACTCCTCATGCTGTCATATAAATTATTCTTTTTGTGCTATAGGTACTGCATGGCAGCTTCTTTCCTTTGCGGCCCAAAACTGTATTACGTAGGTACTACGATACGAAGAAGTCTTCAAATCGGCCAAGCCACACGTCGGTTGTCGATGTTGCGTATATTATAATATATAAATTCATACTATGCATCGGATGTTGCGTCGCGATTTGGCGAATTGGACGCGGCATCAAAATCACGCGTGTTAAGTTAACGACTAAGGTTGCTGCACCCGGATTTCATGACATGATCTAAACTCGAATGCGGTAGTGTAATCGCGCGTCTTATCGTTTTCAAGTAGGTGCGGTGCGGCGTTCGGTCGCTGTTTTTAGCGACTATATCGTCGATCGTCGATGCTAAAGTAGCTCTAGTGTAGCTTGGCCGTAAGAAAGCTTATTGTGTACCCAATATTTTAAAACTCGGGCTAACAGGGTTAAAGTTTTTGTGGCTCTGCTCTTTTCTTTCGCTCAGCATTGCCTAAGCACACCCAGAGCTGACAATGACAAAACCATATACCTTAGAGCATCAAGGTATGACAGGTATGACACCCGTCAGAGTGGAGTGGTCTTTACGGGCGAACCCCTCGTCCCAACGTCCATGCACAATGTGCCTTCTAATTATACAACTATTGTGTCGGTGTAAGTGTTGACGGTGCATAGATAATGACGTTTGTCAGCTTTCTGATTACCATAATACAAGCTCTGCTTAGTTAGGAATCAGATGGTGTTGTGTGAATTGTCCAAAGATATGAAATGAAATGAAATGAAATGAAATGAAATGAAAATACTTTATTGTTGACTGTTTACATACATACAGTTAGATGTTTAAAATTATTATAAGAGTTTAAACAGTCTACCATGCTCTGGCATACAATATTATACTTATTACTAATTTAAATTAAAGTATAAAATAGTTTTATTTTAAGATCCGCTAAGAATATTCTTAATATGTATGTATGTATGTGTTACTCTGTTCAAAAATTGAATAAGCATAGGATAATGCATGCTACTTGTGGTTCTTATCTTTTGTTTTAATTAAGTTAATTCCCTTCGTGCACATAACAAGGAAATTGTGAGGTATCAGCTGTTCTCTGGGAAACATACACATTCCAATTTTGTACTTAAAGATTAATAGTGTGTTCAATTTCATAAGAAACGTTAATAAGGCATTATAGTATAGAATATTATTAGGAAATGAAACTCAGAGATAAAACTTGCATCATTTATTTTATTAACTTCACAAATTATATATAGACAAGGTACATACAGACTAATTATTTAGATTTAACATTAAATTAAAATATTAAGTACTCACATGTGCTTATATTAGTTAAAATAATCGGTTAATGTTGTTAAAATTCATATTGTATCACATTAAAAATTGCTGAATGTAAGGATTAAATAAAAAAAAACATGTTTAAAAGATTGTAAGTTGTATTGGCGATGAATCGATTTTTCAATAATCGATATTGTAGGTACTACTTGCGTTAACGAATATTATATTTATACGTGATTTTATTTGTTTTGTATATTTCAAGATACTTTTCGCTTTGAAAGGTACATGACAGAGAATGAAAAAAATTCTATAGTCACGATTAGTGACAATATCAATAGTTGAGTGTTATATTTCAGTTTTTTTTTAATAGAGTTGCAGACGAGCATGCAGGCCACGTGGCGTACAGTGGTGTGTGCAACTGATGGACATCTTAACACAGCCTTAAGCAAGCCTAACAGCCGCATTCAAAAAGCATACTTGCTTAAGTAAGCAAGCAACGCTATGTAAGAGCGCTATTGACGAGCGAGAACGTGCTATTTGACGTGTGTTCGTTATGTCAAGCCATCGCTTTATGTCCATTTTGACCTTAGACTAAGAATAATGTACATTTTGACAAACGCATAGTAGCAGTTCACTCAAGTATCGTCTATGAATTCGTTTAGTTTAGATGATCCTATGCGTTCGCGAGTACTATGAGACCTCATAGTATTGTTTGTGAATACGGGGGTAGGTCTTGCCACAGGCAGGTCGTATGTGGATGCACTGTTACATCCCAGGCTGATGTGATGCACCTTTCCATCGAAACACAATAGAATATAATTAATTCATGGCAGAAATAAGTCTACCACAAAGAAAACTAAGATTTGGAACTGAAAGTATATTTATATATTCTATGAAAAATGCGCTGATGGAGGATTAAATTTGAAGAAAGTATTTGCTAATTTTGCAAAAAGAGATCTCCTGTCGGGTGAGGTGGTCATGCCCAGGGGCGCGCTCCGACTGACTCAATTCGGAGCTTGTACTTCGGTCGGATATTAAGAAAACTTCGATAGCGTTATTCAGGATACAAGTGGCGCCATCTCTTGATGAGTCGCGAGAAGTCGCTACATTATAATTAAATACAATTATTGGCACAAAACGATTCAACGCCAATATACATGCGTTATAAGAAATCACTAAAATTAATAAGTATGTGAAAAGTTCTTACTACGTAAGTATCACTTCAAATATTTTATGTAACATTAAGTAGGTATCTATTTGTATTCCAAAGAAATTAATTATCTGTTATCTATCAATGTCGGAAAAAATAATGGCATAAATTGTAAAAACAAATTTAATGAAGACGGTTGAAAACACAAACATTGGTAGATAAAACGCGAAAACTGAAAAGGTTAACCAAAATGGAATGATTTCGAAATTAACTCAGTAAAAATATTTTGTGCTTGTAGTAACTTGCAAAAATATAATTATGATTTGTTTTGATATAGTTTAATGTTCGATAAACACAGTAATTTAAAAGCATAATTAATTCAGTCTTAAAAATAAATTAATTAAATTGCATTAAATCTTCCTCCTTAATGTTCTTACAGTAATAAAATCATTCTTAGTTAACATAGTACAAAATATACATATAACATATTCTTGTAATTAACTACCATATTATGTCTAAGTAGTTCTTTACATTTGTTGTAGTAATCTCTTGTAGAAAACTTAAAATACATACATATTTAAGTACCAAAACATTGCATTTTGTGTTTTAAAGCGAGGGCTTCCGAATAAATGTAATTTTATGTGTTTTTTAACCATAAATGTTTCGTACTAAAATTGTGAAAAAAATACGTAAAATTTCAATCTATGGTCTAAACCGTGTCGCACACGATCAGCTGTCACGTGTGCCCATTATCGACCCATAGCCATTCTGTTATCTCAAATATATAATGTACTTTTTTTTAAAAGAGTGCCGCTGGGAGTTTTTTTCCACCCCCTTTTTTATCTCAGCTCAACATCTAGCCCAAACGGGCGACAACCGGGAAAAGATGACATTAAGTGAACATTTTGTGTTCCTAATATGAAATAAATATTTTTATTTTTTATTTTTTTACTACTACGTAAGTAATATAGTTGAATGTGCAAACATTGGTCTGAAAAACAGTATAAATATCGTTTTATTTCAGTTCAAGTCGGTGTGGACAGTAGCAAAATGCCCGAATGCGATAAAAAAAATACGATGCACTAGTGTTTAACGCTTGTCGCGTTTTGTATAAAGAACAGTGACGTTTTCCATCTCACGGAAATCCTCGCTAATTTATTTATTAATTATAAATTTCTTCTTAAATAATTAAGTACGGAATTACAGAAGAGTATAGTTTCAAGTTCAATTTATCGAAAGATGTCGCGTACTCAAACACACACAAATGCTTTTCAAGTTGCGACGACCGGAGATCTCACGCTTAATGCATGTGTGTTGTATGATGTGTACGTCACCGATAAAACACACTCGCAAATCGCATATGTAAATTTGTTGAAATCTGCTTTCAGTAATCTACCTTTACAATAACTTGAACTATTTAAAATGCTCTTAGTCTAGAAAAATATTGCGGCGCCTTTTCAAACGAACATCTAATCTATAAGTTTTATACATCTATAATGCTTATCGCAAATATACATTTTTGCCTTACAAAAACAGTGCGATATGTTTCACTATAGAATGGAAGTTATAGATTATTATTAAGTATTTTTGAGTACATTGTCTTGTTTACGGCAATTCTTACAATATTAACTGAATAAATAGCACAGAATAAAACTGGGGAAAACGTGTTAAGTAACTATTTTTTTCTGAAATGATGTATAAAAATATCACATCAAGATGATATTGTAAATTTAAATAAATTATGCATTAATTTTAAAATTCTTAGATATATTTAAAAATCTCAGACTATTATGTGGACGGAGAAAACAGTATATTAGATACTTAGGTCGTCTGCAAACCAAAAAAACTTTAAAATACGTCTGTCAACATTAAAATGATTACAAATATTTTGATAATTATATCAAACTAAAGTTCATTTGTAAGGTAATTTTGTTACTTTTTTAAATTCAAAGTTTTTGAAGGCACATTATGAGGTTTTTCTCGATAAATATAAAATAGAAAGTGCGATTTAGTGCCAATGGCATTTTTAATTGAATTTATAAGGCACGTGAGGCACACAAACACATTTAATAGAAATAGTTAAAGTATATTTCCTTTCTGTAGTTATTCATGATGTATTGCACATTGTTCGGTATGTACCTATCAGTTCAATTCAACCTAAATATTGATTGAACGAACATTACACTTTCATAATATATTCTTAGTTAGAAATTGTAGTTATTTTATAAAACACACGAGGCAGTAATTATAACATTCGTAAAAAGAAATAATATAAAAATTCAAATTACATAGTGATTTTAATAAATATTAAGGGATTACAAGTATTAATTCGTGTAGGCATAACGCACATTGTACATTGTTATCCTAAATCTGAGATGTATCAATTTATTCCTATTAAGTTGTTTAATACGCTAAATAATATGGCTATTACTTGATTAAAATCATCAAAACAATTAAATATTATCCGTGATTTATTGATATTATTATAATTATTTGTCTATGTGCACCAAGTTTTTTACTTACAGTGAATTATTCAATTACTATAGTATTAGGGATATCTTAAGCTACGAAAATCTGTATTATTTACATGTTTAAAAGCATTCAAATAAAAAACTATTATAAAGCCTGAGTCTAACATCCGTATTCAAGAAGCATACGAGCGCTATTTGACGTGCGTTCGTTATGTCTTTTTTTTTCGTTTTCCGGCATTGGATAGAATCCTTGCAGCCATTCATTATTTTCTTTTCATATTTTTATTCGTTATGTCAAGCCATCGATTCATGTCCAAACGCATAGCAGCAGGCTTCACTCAAGTATAGTCTATGAACTCGTTTAGATGACCCTGTTGGCTATGAGACAAGTATTGTTTATGAATACGAATGTTAGAAGAAAATAAATCCAGATTGCTAAATCGTTACTTATTTTTATAGAGTATAGCATTACAAGGACGCAATTCAGTTAAGTGTGAAAAGTTAAAATGGCTGACAAGTAAAAATCAAAATAGCGGATCGCAGAACGTGCACGGATAAAATACACCTAAGTTAAATAATAAGTTGCTATCGTTAGGTGCTGTTATTTACAGGATCACTAAAAACTGTGTCTAATAAACTAATTACCATATTGTCAGGGACTTAAAATCTGTTGTACCATATCCGCCAAGAGATCCGGTATCTTAAAAAAGTATCTTTAACAAACAAATACTCCGTGCCGTAACTCTACAAGTTTTGTAAAACGTTAAAAATTATCTCTAGCGTCGCTAGGAGCGATCTCAATAAGACACTGAATATCACCGCGAGGGTGTAGGCATCGCACGGTTTTAGGGTTAGGATGGCGACAAAGGCGACGTACGCGGCGGCGTCGGCGGCGCTGCGGAGAGCCAAGATGGCGGCGGGCGCGGTGACAGCTGTCAGGTTACCTGTGTGTAGAGATGGGCAAACAAATCGTCTGTACAGAAACCATAAACAATAAAAAATATTTACAAAAGTACTAAGTGTCCGAAAAACGAAGTAATTTCCAGTTAGGAATTACTAACTTATACTAGGAACGCATACTCTACTTGAGTGGATAATTTTAAATTTATTGGTTAATTCTTTAAAATATTGCATACTCTTAATATATTTTTGTAATACTAAGAAAAAGGAGAATTTATTTGCGTTGTTTGCAAAATAAGTAGTAAAAATTTAAGAAAAAAAAGAAATGGAATCTCGATTTTGTGAAAAAAATATGTTACAACTTTTTGGTCTTTTATTTCTAAAATATTGAACTCTCAGTTTCCAATTTATTTTTAGTCTATTCTGAAAACATTAACAAAAGATATTTTGTTATGTATTTGTATATTTTGTGTGGTGTAGGTATCATTTTTCCTTAAAATCGAGGTATTTTTAGAAAAACTAAGTAAGAGTTTGTACGACGTGACTTATTTTACAGAAAATGGTCAATTTTACCCCTGTAAAGGAATTGCACCAATTACAAATCACCCTACATGTACTTTGCTGCTGTGAGTTTTCTTCCGCCGCTTTTTCTCTAAGCTCAACATCTAGCCCAAACGGGCACCTAAAGGCGATGACCGGGAAAAAATGACATTCATTAAGCGAATATTTTGCATTCCTAATGTGAAATAAATAATTTGATTTGATTGTATTCGTATCGGCCATGCATACCCGTGAGCAGCGCCAGCGCGGCGAGCGCGTACGGGCACGGCGCGGGCGCGAGGCAGATCACCGCTGAAAAAATCCGAGCAGACGGGAGGCGCGCGACGGCGGCGGCGCGGGCAGCTTGCGGCGCTTCTCCTGCGTCGTCAGCTTGTGCTTCATCTGCTCGTCGATCAGCTCCTGCATGTCCATCTGGAATGACAACGCAGGCGTGATGTTACTTCACTATAGCTTCATTGGCGTATGCCACTGGACGGCTGAAGAAAACTTTACTCTCCAAAATTTCTCTGGGAATCTGAAGTAGCGAAAGTCTACATTGTCCTGCTGTATTTTTTTTTTCAACCTTTTTTTTTTTTATGTCCCACTGCTGGACACAGGTCTCCTCACACTAGTGAGAGGGATTTAGGCCATAGTCCACCACGCTGGCCAAGTGCGGATTGGTGGACGTCATGCTTTCGAGAAATTATGAATTCCTCTCAAGCATGCACGGCGATGGAGAACATCGTAATCAATTAAATATCACGATTTTTTCCATCACCGTGGAGCAGCGATAAATGCGCACATTATAAATTTCTTTGTCAGAGGTGCGCGCCGAGGATTTGAACCCGGGATCGATCGCGTCGAAGACTGCGGATTCGTACCACTCGGCCATCGCTGCTCTTCTGCTGTATTAGGCTAGTTAAACTAGTAAGGCTAGATACGAGAGCTTAGGCAACTTAGATTAAAGTGAAGGGAGCCCTTGATAATACATAAACATAGGTACTACTCTTTTTTTGGTATCCTTCAAAAGGTACCCCGGCACCTTAGGAGAGGGGATACCGGGTTATATGGGATTTGTTACCGCACTACAACCCTCTCGGTAGCCGGCCTCTGCGCTTGAAGAGGACTTCGGGATCGCCAATGGAACGCACCGGTGTCCTCCGCGCGCAGCGCCCAGCTCGGGCCCATCTTCGCAAGAGCAGATGTGCTCTCCTGCACCTAAAGATGCTTACGGCGACATGCGGCCACGCACACACCGTCGTCCTTCCCGGGGCTCGATTACAATTTATTAATTTCATTTAATGAAATATTTATTTATGTGTGGGTCGTTATTGCCTGGTTAGAGAGATGTAAATAACTATGTACCTACTCCTATTCGTGCAAATATATTTATAGAAAATAAACATCTTTGCACATTTGAAACTTGTGCACATAAGTACTGCCAACATCTGAACGCCGATACAAACCTGCCACTGCTCAAGCTGCTGTCCAAGGTCTACCTTCTGCCGGACGGCCTCGTACAGCTGACTGTTAGCCTGCATCAGCTCCACCCTGGTCTTTGCCAACGCCACCTGCAATGTACCGATAAAAGAATAAGTTTTTTAACAATAAGTCTCTCTTTTTTTAGTTATGAAAGCTTAAATATTTCTACAAACCTCAACTGTCTTCTTCCTCTCTATAGCTTCGTCTCTCTCCTGCCGCGCGCGGGTCACGGCTTCGTCGTTCTGAAGGCTGCTGTAGTTTGCGTCGTTCAACAACTTATCCCTTTCTTCGGCGGCTGCACGGAGCTCCACCTCTGCCACTGACAGCTGGGATGATGAATAAAAATAAACTAGTTTTTTTAATGCCATCGCACAAATTGTACTCATTGCCAATGTCAGGTAAAAATATTTGGCTTCTATTCTCTTATTATCTTCACTGCTTAGAACATAAACTTACTTGGTGTATTTTTGAGTTATATCGTTGATTGCATTTTGTTCGATATAGGTTAATTACAGTGCAAGAGTGTTGTGAAATAAAACAGTGCGAAAACATGATTTTTTCAGCTTGTATTGTCCAAAACTTCATTGGACAAGTCTATTAAAGTTGCCGTCGCTTTACTTGAATATCTGACTTGACTGACTTACTAATTTTTTCTATGACTACTTCGTCCAGTTTCAACGAAAAGGGAAGAAAAAATGATACAATAATTATACTTGACGCTGGCAATATCTGACACAGAGCTTGCGATGCCATTATTGAAAAAAAACTAATAATAATAATCAGTCAGTCTATTTAGTCATATCATACAATACATCAAAGTAATGCAATGGCTCTTTATTAAAACGTGTTTGTCAGCGTTCTATATATAACTTGAAAAGTTAATGTTAACAAATTTATTTGGTTTAACTCAAAAATCTATAAATGAAAAACAAAAACACTACACGCAAGTTTTTAATTACCCGCCAAAATCAAGTTATAACTTAGAAATGCTAAAGAGGTAAGAAAATAAATTTTCACTCGATTTAAAATACGTCAATCGAAAAACGCGGGAATAGTTTATCTTCCGCACACTGCCACAGATTCAAAAGACTATAAAACCGCAGACGAGAAATGGATTTCTCTTAAAAGTCCCACGATGTCTCACCATATTAGTACTTCCGCTGATTACGAGAAAAACAAAAAGTATTATGCCGCGCTGTGATGTTTAATCGCTAAAATCTCATAAAAACTGGGTTACGATGCATTTATTGTGACAGCGTGGAGGCAAGGCTGAAAAGATCGAAATCTTCTTTGTTTCGTGGTCACGATCGAGACAAAGGTTGAACCGACTGCTACCTTTAAATGCTTTGATGTCAACTTAAATAAATACTTTTTGTGAAGATACTTTTATGTTGTTCAACCGTTAAATAGTAAATAATGTAACATAACGAACATTATTTGTAATAAAATGGTCTAATCTAGTGTCAAAAATAAGGAAGAAACCAAACGAGAACGTTTGGAAAGAATGTTTAGTAGTGATGAAACTTTTATGGTTCGGTTGAGGAAGTACCAATGCTACTCCATCTTTGTGTTTCGGTGGAAGCGTGCGGTTGTCCAGATTGACACGAGGCGATCATCAGTCTCCAGAGTAGCAGCGCAACTGTATACGAACTCGGGCAAGGCTTAGACTAGCTTGAGGGCTTAACCTCAGAGATGTACATAGGCAGTCCGGCATGATAACCTTTGTGCCACAAGGGTCATCAAAAATAACGTATAACTACGGAGTGCATAACCATGGAGAAGGACAATTAAGATTGTCCTATTACGAGACTACCCAATAACCCGATACATGATAAAACATTGATTTTATACTTTGTAAATAGTAGGTATTATTGTCTTCTAAAAAAGGAAAGTAGTGCCGTGCTTTACTTTTTACCTCTTATCTAAACAGTAACTAATGGAGAACGTCAGCTGTGAGAACTAGATCCAAAATAAGTATGATTAATTGTCTTCAGTTATTGTTCGTTCATTGTAAGTAATTAGTTAAAATCCATGTTACAACACGAGCGCACGATAAGTAGTAAAAACTTTTGGTACACGGTACATCACAATTTTTTTGTCTCAGCGTTCCAGCCAGCGTTCACACCGATTGTAAATGAATTTCTAATTCGTTTATTTTGGGGTTATACATAATTCACACTGTATAATTTAATATTAAAACGTACATTCATTGTGAATCTTCAATAAGAGAAACTTTGTCTTAGCGAATGGTAAAGTAGGAACTTTCTGGTTAATTTTAACTGAATAAAGATTTTATGTTAAGGGCTTATTTCATTACACGCTAGATATGTACAAGACTTACATGTTTTGCACTTAGAGCATCGAAGGTATTGACTACCGTCAATTAGTTTTGTATAATCAATGTTAGGGGCGCCGGGCGGCGTCTACGATAGAGCCAAACGTAGACATAGTTACCTTATCTGAGCATTCATAAATTGCATTAAGTTTATTATGCTAATTTTCTAGCGTTTTATCCCTAATAAAGACGACCCGAGTGGCGCTATGGTAATCGAAGGTATTGACTACCGTCAATTAGTTTTGTATAATCAATGTTAGGGGCGGCGTCTGCGATAGAGCCAAATTTCGTAGACATAGTTACCTTATCTGGGCATTTATAAGTTGCATTAAGTTTATTATGCTAATTTTCTAGCGTTTTATCCCTAATAAAGACGACCCGAGTGGCGCAAGGGTTACCATAGCGGACTGCCGATCGGAGGGTCCCAGGTTCGATTCCCGGCGAATCAGAAATTTGAATGAGTTTAAATTTCTGTTCTCGGTCTGGGTGTTTGTGTTTCTGTCTTTTTTATGTGTCCATGGTACCCACGACACTATAGTAAATCACATGTTGATTTCAATTCAGGTATTGTATGCGGAAAACTGGAAAATTCTAAAAATGGTGATTGATCCTTTAATCAAAGTTCAAGCCGCGCTGGATTTTGTTGAATGAGAAACCGAAAAAAGTGGAAATAGAACTAAATAGTCTGTCATTAACAAGTTCACATCTCTTCTATTCTAGCAATGAAGGCGAGATTTCTATGCCGCAATTGGGCAAACACGAAGAGCATTATAATAAGTCGCAATCTACTTACAATATACGTATACTCAACACCTTTTTCTGTAATGAAAACCTGAACTATTCTCCAATTTTAGACCATAGCGTTGACGCCATTTAGGCAACTACTATATTATATTATGCGCGAACCTTGAAAGTGTCGTATTTAAATTCACATAAATAGCCCATAAGCCGCACAATAGCGCGGCCTTGACGACAATGTGGTTTGGGCAGAAGTATTAGAGGTATACACGGCAGAAGCAAGGCCGACTTTCACGATTAGACAGTTACATTCAATTACAAACTTTTGGACTTTTACGAACAAGAATTTGCATCATTCGTTGCGAAAGTAGCGCTTAGCACGTGTCTTATCTTATCAGATATTCTGATTGGGGATTGAAATAAGAGTAAGAGACTGATGACAACTTTGAGAGTTGCGCAGTAAAAGGCGCGTTTTTCCGCCTTCAGCTAATGACTCATTTTAATACGTCTTTCCCATCAACAGCAATTAAGTTAAATATGCTGTTAGGTGTAAATATACTCGAATGTTTTAAACCTAAACCTATAGTAGAAAATATAGTAGATATTTGGCGTAATAGCAGTCTTTTAAATTCCGCTGCAAAGTCATGATTCTGCCTTTGATATATTTATGGCAAAACCCGGCCATTAGTAATACCGTTTATAAGGAGTTTTTTTTGCGCGGACATAACCAAGCATGTCAAAGTCTTATTTTTGTTTGAGTAATTTTATATCAGTGTCCAATTACTGTGCAATAAAGTAACAATGCGAAAACATGGATTTTCGGGTTGCCTTTAAAACTTCATAAGGCGCGTAGAGGTAAAATAGCCATCGTTTTCTTCAGACTGATGTGGCTGCCTGGTTAGATAGTAACGGCCGCCGAATTTTGAATTAGTGCCCATTTTCTACGAAAGAGAAAAAAAAAACTATTAAAAAAATAATAGCCTGTCATCTTTCCATGCCTGAAGTTGACTCGTGTATCACAGAAACGGGATATTATTACGTGGATATGGTAATGTACGATCTCTAATGTAATTTACAAGGATGCTTCCTTCTAACGTGACCTCAACTTGATCTTCACTTTCACGCCGCTAAAGCCAGATTATCACGAACCTTTCCAACTTAATGTCATTGGCGACGTGGACAAAAGGCCAACCAGTGCCGCAATGGCTTTCGGAGGTAACATTTGATTTTAACGTATAAAATGGCGAGAATGGATTTGACATTTACATTCCCCAGAATGGCAAGAAATATTCAATGTCGATGTATTTTTTAAAGCTCCAAAGACGAGTTGTTATTATAATAACATCATGCTACAGCTTGCATGGTACGACCGAGGAAGAAGTTTCTGCAGCGAAGCGTACAATAGATATACTTCGCTGCAGCCGCAGTTTCGGTGGAAAGGTGCAGTTACAAACTTACATGAGGCGACTATCGGCATCTGAAGTAGCGCGCAACAGCATACGACCTGACACACACCCTCATGCAAGTCTGAGTCTTGCATGACGGTGTGTGTAAGTTAATCCTCTGGCTGCAACGAACACCTTATATCACGAGACTTACATCTGCTACTGTATACAACCTAACAACACTGTTTCTCGAGGTTATACAACCTAGGTAGGTAGATGTCCGTAAGACTACCAGGAGCGACTAGTCAACGCCATGCGGCCTGTACACCTATCTGCTACTTTGTTTCATAAAAAAAGTATCTACAATAATACTTTGCTCTAAAACATGATCATCCATCTGTTTCATCCATCAGCTTTTACAATTCCAATGCTGGACATAGACCTGCCCTAACATTCGCCATTCCGTACAGTACTGCGCCCTCTGAATCCAACAGGTTTCCGCTGTATTCTCCACGTCAGTCCACCTGGTTGGAGAGCGGGGTATGCTACTTTTCGCACAAAACGTAATAATATAAATGTGTAAAAGGGCATTTGCTGACTATTATTACTATAATTATAATAATCACCTAGATTATGTTTACTGTGGTGACCTTTATCTGAGTAAGCGAGAGTAAATAGAGCGTAAATCCAACCATGAATAAATATGTGGTGTCTAGGCAGACCGTGTAAACCAAACAAAGGATTTGTCATCGATATTCAGACGAGTGTGTTGGTTTTCTCTTATCATACTTTAGAGCTTGTGGCTTTTACCTACTGTTTTTTAAATTATGGCATCGCAAACTCTGTGCATATTGCCAGCGCTGTTAAAGAAGTCTGTTAAGTACTTAGAGCAACACATTAAGTATGGACTGGTGTCATACCTGTCAATTTTGACGCTCTACGATTAAGTACCTATGTAGGAGTTTAGGCGGGAAGTCGAAATAGACATATTGTGCTCTTGTTTTATTTTCATTTTCTTGGTGTATTTTTGAGTTATATCGGATAAAGTTGATGGAATTTTGTTTGATATAGGTTAATTACAGTGCACGAGTGTTTGTGAAATAGAAGAACAGTGCTAAAATATGTTTTTTCTGCTTGCCTCCAAAATTCTATCGGACACGTTCTAGTAAAGTAGCCATCGCTTTACTTGAATGTTGGACTGACTAGACCGACTGATTACTGACAACTTACTGACTGATATTACTTCGTCCAGTTTCATTGAAACTGGCAAAAAATTGATGCAAAAGTTATACTTGACGCTTGCAGTATGCACAGAGTTTGCGATGCCATAATTGAAAAAAAAACGGCAAATTGTTTGTAAAATAGGTTTACGATCGAGATGTTTACGTGATAACGTCCGCACGAGAAAATCTCCATTCGTTTGTATGCCGCTAGAGTGTGAGAGAGACGGAAGATCGGTCCACTCACTCGAACGCTATGCCAGCCTCCGCTCGTGAGGATTCCGCGTGACAAGTTTCACGGAATGACTGGCAGCGCTCGAGATGAGACGGGAGATCGGTCCGTCTCTCTCTCGTTATACCTGCGATCACGCTCGTGAGGTTTTGGTGTGACACAAGTTTCTGAACATGTCACCCGACTAAAACGATTTTAAAGACGTTATCACGTCAAAAGTACCTATGTATCTATTATGTCGATTAATTGTCGATCGACATAAACCATAGAGGTATAATCGATTAATCGCAACTGATCTCGATTCGCGCTGTTAGGCTCATGGCCCACGGGTCGAAACGAAGCGATGACCCCGCGTTCTATTTCGCAAACAAAGGCCATTCATGGCTTCCTGGTCTGGTTGTCTAGTTCCGGTACCTATACATTTTATTATAGGCATTAATTTTCCGTCTGTGCACGCATGCTGAAGCTAACTCGATTTTGTATTTTTAGCGTTGCAGTTTTGTATAGGTACTCAATTTTTTAAGAGATATAATAAGAACAATTCTATGTACCTATAAAAATAATACTCAAACAAAAATAATAAGTATGAATAATGTACGGGACTCCGGACTAACGTTTGCTAACGAAATCTCACGTGATCTCGATCGTTAGCTATGTGCCAATCCCGTACATTTTCATTCTTTTCTACAAGCATTTACGATAGTAGAATGCCTTTTGTCTAGGTCAGTTTTTCGTAAAACCCAGTTTTCTGACGATTATTTTCGAAGAAAAACGAAGCGTCATATTATAAGACTTTAATTGTTTTATGTTTACCTCTTTAAAGACGTTATAGTTGAGTTGAAAACGATTGTGTTGTAAAAAGAAGCATCAAATAGCTTTCTTCTCTTCCATACATCAGCCTTCAATAGTCCGCTGCTGGATATAGGCCTTCCCTAAAGTTCGCCAGTCCTCTCGGTCCTGGGCCTTCTGAATCCAGCGACTACTTGCTGTCTTCTTCAGGTCATCAGTCCACCGGGTTGGAGGCCAGCCTGTTCACCTTTTGCCGAGATGTGGATGCCATTCAAGGACCATCCCCATCGATTGTCGATCCTCCTAACCATATGGCCTGTATGGTAAATACATATACGGTATTCTTTCTCTTAAATGGGTGTTTTTACCCCTAATGTAGAGACGATCTCTGATAAGCGCTACACACACATGACACACATAGTCATTAAGTCTTAGTTGCATTTCCTTTGTCGTGGAAAATGATAATGAAAATATTTTATTCACTATGTTTTTTTTATACTATTTGCAAACGTTATTTCATGGTTTGTTCTAAGTGAGCTTTGGCAATAATGAGCTGAAGAAAAGAGCAGAAGGAGAAAACAGGCGGTGTTTGTGGACACACACAAAGACATGAGCACAAACACTGATCGAGAAGAGAACAACTTATCATGGAAATTTCTGCTTCGTTTAAATCGAAACCAGGGCTCTGGATTGTTAGTCCAGCATGGTATAACAACGATTGTGCAACAGGGGTCGCCTTAAGACATAAAAAGTCTTTGGTTACAGTATCTACTTGACACTAAGACGTTTATCGCTTTTAATACGAAAGCAGAGGTCGGTAAGATTTATCCTGGATAATTATGCGTTATAATTATTGCCTGCTTGCGGTTATGTTACTAGTAAAAATAGCAAAAAAGGGATAATGTCCGAGGTCACGTCATCAGTCATCAGGTCTCTATTACGAAGTCATCAAGAAAAGTATGGCGATGTACCGCTGTTAGTCTCAATATATTTCTTTGAAGGCTAACTATGCTAATGCACATATTTTTTAGTCTTTTCTATATCTTGCTAAATAAAACAATTGTAAAAAACGAGTCTTTTTTCAATTATAGCACATCTATAATTGAAAATATACGCATAATTGCACATTACCAGTGTCACGAAAAAACATAAAATATGCATATTTTTCCGGTTCCTTTGAAACTAGGCATACACAAAAATAGTTAAAACCAGTAAAAGTCGTCAGTTAAGTAGTCAGTCAAGTACGTCAAATGATCAAATATAGGATTAATTATGCCAAAACCTGTTTGATGGAGTTTCGAGGTAACCCGAAAAGTCATATTTATGCATTGTTATTTTAATCTACATCATTCGGGCACTGTAATAAAATTTATCTATGTGATTATTATAGTGATGATCTAAGGTATCTAACTTTAGAGCATCACAGGTATTGACACCCGTCAGCTTTGATGCTCTAAGATAGATACTTAACGAACAAAATCTTAGAACATCAGGGTATTGACATGACAGGTATGACACTACCTTTGATGCTTTAAGAACAAAATAGGTACTATAAACTTTATCCATAGATTTAGGATTTAGTATATGCTAAGTCTATGACTTTATCCGATATAACTAAAAATCTTTTTTTTTTTTTTAGTGGTAAAAGCCGCGGTCTTCTACGCGACCGATCCCGGGTTCAAATCCTCGGTGCGCACCTCTGACAAAGAAATTTGTAATGTGCGAATTTATCGCTGCTCCACGGTGATGGTGAATATCGTGATATTTCATTAATTACGATGTTCTCCATCGCCGTGCATGCCTGAGAGAAATTCATAATTTCTCGAAAGCATGACGTCCACCAATCCGCACTTGGCCAGCGTGGTGGACTATGGCCTAAATCCCTCTCACTTGTGAGAAGGAGACCTGTGCCCAGCAGTGGGACATAAAAAAAAAGGTTGAAAAAAAAAATTGTTTATGGCATGCGTGTACTTGAAACTATAATTTATTAATCTGTGGTTTGTAGTTTCGTTCGTTCAAGGCTGCTGGCTGAAGGCCAGAGGCCAGAGCCACGGCCAACAAATCATTAAAAATAAATGCAGGTTCACGGACATCCAGGTACAAATTATGCGAGCAAAGTTTGCTATTAGATCATATTGAAGTTACATGATTTTCATAATGTTCCTATAGTCGCCACAACGGGATGGCTACCAAATCGCCTTTCCACCAATCCGCATTAGGGCCTAGTGGAGTAAGCTATAGGCCTCCGCAATAATGGGGAGAGACCCGTGCCTGTGGCTGTGTGCCCGTGGGCTGTGGGACGCTAAAAGTGTCACCAGCTAGACGCCGCAACTCATAGGTACGTTTGGAGCTGATGGAGCTGTCATATTGTAATGTCATGTCAGGTAAAAAAATCAGTCGAGTTTTAGCGGGAGGTCTGAAGGAAAAAGTTGTGCTCTTGTTTTATTTTCATTTTCTTGGTGTATTTTTGAGTTATATCGGATAAAGTTGATGGCATTTTGCTCGATATAGGTTAATGACAGTGCACGAGTGTTGTGAAATTGTGAAATAAAATAACAGTGCGAAAACATGTTTTTTCGGCTTGCCTCCAGAGTTCCACCGGATATGTTCTGATAAAGTAGCCATCACTTTACTTGAACATTTGACTGACTAGACTGAGTGATACCTGACGACTAACTGCCTTTTTTCTACGACTACAGTGATGCAAAAATTTTACTTGACGCTGGCAATGTGCACAGAGTTTGCGACGCCATTATTAAAATTTAAAATTGAAAAAAAAAAACGGTCAGATAAGCGAGAAGCGATGGCTATTTCCCTAGTCGAACCTTGGAAGTTCTACCACCTATTAAAATTGTAAGATTCTTGCCAAAATTTCATGTTAATGATTAAAAATAAGGTGCAATCTTATAATACGCTGAATTAAAAACAAACACTATAGTAATTACTATTTAGTTAAATTGGAATAAGTGCCTTTAAAGCTTACGTGTAAAAAAATTGATTATGATGGGTAGGCGAAAGTTAAACGTCACACACTCATAGCCCAACAGTAAGGTAATCAATACCCTGTGTTGTGGGTACCATGGACGCATACAAAGTCAGAAACACAAACACCCAAACCGAGAACAGAAATTTAAACTCATCATTCAAATTTCTGTTTCACCGGGAATCGAATCCGGGACCCCTCGATTGCCAGTCCGGCATGGTAACCATTGTGCCACGCGGGTCGTCATAAAGTTGATTAAGTTGATGGTACTCTTATAGCGGGACCAAGTACGGTTTTAACTGTATCATTTCATACTCACTTACGAGTATTTACCCATCATAAAAGTATAATTTTACCATAAAATATTGGGGTTAATGTAAGAAACTTACTAAGTAAACTACCTGTTATTTTTTATAGCGGCCGCCCGCAAATCCGTCCGCGTGAACTTTAGTTTTTTGCCCCTATAGACTCTTCTTCAATAAATGGAGTATTCAACACAAAATGTAGGTACATTTTTTTTATTTGTAATTAGTAAAGTTTTTAATTATTGTAATATTTGCATACCTCATGAAGGTAAATATGGCGAACCAAATGCATAAAAACACCTTTTGTAAACACCCATATTTGTGCAAATAAAAGTCTTTGTCTTTTTCTTTCTATTCATAATTTTTTTTCTTTCCTAAATCTCTGCCTTCAAATCTGTTGTCCATCTTATAAAAAAAAACGAGTAAGTAAAGACTAAAATCGTCGATAATTTCCACCTACGCCACTATTATTCACATATCCAGCTGTCCTATTCCATGGACGAACTTAATCTTCTGACCTTTGCTATATTTGAGCAAGAAACAATAAACGGACCAGTTGGACCACTATGGCCGTCTATGGCAGCTCGTGGGCAGTGTCTAAGGAACTGGTATCCTTTGTTTGTCAGAATCAGAATTGTTGAAAATTGCAAAAACATGCTGATAGAACTAGTTTAGGCGATGCCTGACACAGAACTAGTGGTTATTAACATTTTATTTAAACTAGTGATCCGGCGCGGCTTCGCTGGGTGATTTGAGTTTATGTATCTATATGAAATCTGTTCCATGGAACAGTATATTTTTCTGGCATAAAAAACTTATGCACTCTTCCAGTCATATCTCTGTGCCAAATCACATATTGGGTAAACGTCGTAAGTTTTTTCAAAATTTTAAGTTTGCTTTTTTTTATATTACGAGGTAGGTATTCACTTTTGTAAAAGTATTGACATTGTAAAGACATTTTGAATTTTGAGTTCCTTTTCGTGCTGGGTTTTTATGTAACTATAGCACCCACGACACAGGGTATCCTACTGTAAGCCAATGACTCAAATGCGTCATTAATAACAACTGGAATGTGTCTTTAAGATTTAAGTATACGAATATTTAAAATTAATCAATTTTTAGGTATCATAACTTCATTAAATAATAGTCGTAATTTTAAGAATTTATTCTTTATTTTACACTAGTACATACAGCAAAATAATTGGCAATTGAGGTGAGTAACTCACATTTTAATAAACAACTTGTTATGTATTTAAATAAAATTATAAAAATCAAAGTTTTAAGCAGTAAATCAATTAATTACGTGATTATCGAATTTATTTAGATTATTATATAGGTAACTATTCAATTGTTATGTTTTTATAATTATTTATTGTAATTTTCATTTCGTATGTTATTTTCTCCATAGTTAATAAACTTGTCAAAAAACAAAATAAGCGTAGGAGGTTTTGGGAAATTTGATAATTACGTAATGCGCATACTTATTCCACTTTTATTTTCATGGTGCATTTTTATCGGTGTGCTAATACTGCAAACAGTGCAAACATACTACTCGGGGGTTTTGGCGGGAAGTCTGAAGTATTTTTGAGTTATATCGGATAAAGTTGATGGCATTTTGCTCGATATAGGTTAATGACAGTGCTCGAGTGTTGTGAAATAAAATAACAGTGCGAAAACATGTTTTTTCGGCTTGCCTCCAAAACTCCATCGGACCTAGTAGCCATCACTTTACTTGAACATTGGACTGACTAGACTGACTGATACCTGACGACTAACTGATTTTTTCCTACGACTACAAAGTGATGCAAAAGTTTTACTTGACGCTGGCAATATTAACAGAGTTTGCGACGCCATTATTAAAATTGAAAAGTTTTCAATTTTGAAAAACATACTATACTACTCGTATTTTCTTGATTCGCCTCCATCTACTATGGAAAAGTTCTATAAAGTAGACAAAGCTCTAATAAAGCTGAAATAACTTACTGTTTTGACTGATAAGTATCCGACAGACTGACTGACTGATATACTACTCTGGTGTTATACACAAATCATGCAAAGCAATAATTGGAAGAATAATATAATAATAAGAGCAAAAACTACACTACGCAGGATTACAAGTATCCAATGCGATTGATACGGGTAATTTAATATTTGCGCCTTGAATTGAATACTACCTGTACATAGCCGTTTAAATTGATTAGGCCGTTCTCACGCGGTTCTATGGCGGGAAACTCGCGTATAAATATCAATTAAGTACAGTACCTAATAATAGGTACATTAGGTTACTGCTTCTGTTATGAAAAAAAATATACGAGTAAGGGCCTCGTTTACCATCTCCAAGTGTTGATTAGTTACGTCCCAAGTAGGTAAAGTTAATTGGCAAGTAAAAGCTATGAGTACGGGTCAGTTTATCATGATTAGTGCTACTCGAACATCGTGAAATTGAAATTGAAGTTGACTTTAACCGACAATTAGCGTACTTGTCACTTTACATGAAGGTGGTGAAAGAGGCCCTAAGTATAACATTTTAAATTGTTAATGCTGCACAAATAAATAAATAAAGCTGACTATATAGAATCTTTATGGCAAATCTTACTTTTCAGGTAACACATTTATATTGAAGACCTTTTTTCTCCTACTAGCTGTGCCCCGCGGTTTCACCCGCGTTAGAGCGGATCATTAGCATAAAGTGAAGTCCCTTCTGAAGTGCCGTGAACCAGCTTTTTTGTAGGACTATTTAAGATAAACATTTCCATCATACATAACGAATGTGTAACTCTAGCGGTTTTGGCAGCGCACGCCAGAATAGCTCGCAGATAGTAGATTTTTTCCTACTTACTTGACACTTAACGTCATATTTTGGACAATTCACACATTATCTTTATAAATTGTAGCCTATGTGTTATTCTGATGTATAAGCTATATTATTGTTAATTTTCATTTAAATCCATTCAGTAGTTTTTACGTGAAAGAGTAACAAACATCCATATTTACAAACTTATGCGTTTATAATATTAGTAGGATTTTCCAGATTATTTGAGAAGTTTCTGGAACTTTCTCGAACATTCTGAATTAATTAAAACAGTTTGGAATTATTTTAAAAATCTCGAGATCATTCGAGAAGTTGATTGTTGATGAATTAAAATTAAAATTAAAATAGTTTGCTAGATCATCCTAGACATTTCGAGATCCACCCAGAAGTCCCTACAGATATTATTAGTATCTACAAGATACGATAAGAGAGATAAGAAGAGTACAGATATTATTTTTTTAGATTTTTCCACCCACCGCGATCAAACTCCCTTACTATCATCTACGTACTAAGGGGTATTTACCACCGCAACGGGAAGTTGATTGGAGTTAATGATAATAGAGAAAACCGTGTCTTTACGTACAAAGAAAACTCTTTACTTTTTATATATTAGTTTCATTGCATAGTACGTTTACACAGAGATTTAATCTTCAATGTTGTTCGTAATTTCATAAAGTAGTATGTAACTTTAGTTGTAAGTATTTAAAAATATGATAATAGGTAATTGCATGACCCTACTACGGCTGGTGTAGAACGCAATCGATCTACGCAGCTAAACCACTCGGGCACGATCGGGTGTGAGATGGGAGACCGTTAGTGGCAAAAAAATTGGCGTATCCGTGCTTCGGATGGAAGGCGTCGATACAGGTTGTTATCGATAGACAAGAGTCGTAAAACCTTCTCAGAGGCCTAATGAGCTTTTTGAAACAATCCGACAGCGTGTTGGCCATGACCACTAACCCGCGTCACCACCAACCAGCTCCAGGCCATCCATTAATTGGGAGACACTCATGTCCAGTGGGGCGCAAAAGGGTTGCCTTCTTATATTATAGAACGATATGTATATCAAATTCTGTTATCATGCCTATTCAAGACATGAGCAGTACTGTACGAACCGCATTATTCACGACTATATCGACTATTCTATACATCGTTGCATGCTATCGAGCTTAATCGATTCAACGCCTCAATTGCATCGTTAAATTGATTTTGGTTCACTAACTCACTCATTCCATTAGCCTTATCCGGTGGTCTGTTTTTGTGAACGATTTTGCAGTGTATTATAATAAAGTTATAGTCGCTTTCCAAAAATAGGAAATAGAAATAGGAATGCTCACTATAGAAATGAGTGCAACGGTGATACTTGCCTTTCAAATCTAATTTTTACCGTTTGTTACTTTTATAGCCTGTTGGTTTCCTAGATGTTCGGAATCTGTATTCAAATGACGCAAATTTAATCCAGAAAGATCTTTTGAATTGGTCTTATTTTGAAGCGTGAACAGAGAAAAAAAAACGCAATAATATTTAGACCTACTTTACATAAAATATGCCTCGTGAGTTATCATGCCCAACGGTTCGCTGAGAGACAGAAATATTCTTATCAACTACTTTTCAAACATCATTCAGACTTTCTTCAGTCTTGCTTCATGATTGTTTCTCCTTCTTACCTCAGAAGACAGATCAGCGATCTCGCTCTAGGGCGCGGCGATGCAGTCCCGGACCCTAGAAGCTTCCTGTTCATATTTCCTAAAGAGTGAATGTGCGCAACTATACCATTTCTGTCTTTTTGAGAATCTGTTCTTTTGTTAATAAATGTGGCGTAGTATCAAGGAGCTTACCTTAGAAGACAGATCAGCGATGATCTCATTCTTCTCATCTATCTGTCTCTCTCGTTCCAGGGCTCGGCGGGCGTGCGCGGCGATGGAGTCGCGGACTCTGGAACCTTCCAGGGTGGCGTAGGCAGCCACGGCGTCAGCACAGGCCGCTGCCAGCGCCCCGCGGCGTAGGGTCTCGCCTTCTTCGCCGTCCAGTGATGTCAGGGACAGGTCGGAGTGGAGGCCTGCAAGGAAATATACGATAAGACCATTTTATTTATTAATTTAACTTTTGTAAAAAGTTGTTCCTAAAAAGTTCACCCATAAGGGTACCTGGAGCAGATCACGTTGTAAAAAGTTTGACGTTTACGATTACGATTCAGTTGTTAGTATTGTACCTATTCTAAAAACAATAAAATATTTTAATTTTTGTTTTCGATAGACTTTTTTTCCAACCTTTTTTTAATTCCACTGTCTCCTCTCGGAAGTGAGAAGGTTTTAGGCTCCACCAATAGCGGATTGGTTGACATCATGCCTTCGAGAATTATGTAATTTGTGTATGAAAATAAAATAAATTAAAAGCAAAGAAAATTTATTAAATTGAACGATTTAAATACATACTTTTAGGTACTACGCAAGCCTCGCGACAAGCTTTTATGATCATATAAATTGTATATAATGAGGTTATAAGTTAATAGTTAAAATTTTAAAGGAAAATTTTATTTTCTTCCTTTGTAGAGCATTTAAATAAAAGCTTTTTTAAAGTTTTTTGCTTTTAATTTATTTTTCACCTTTTAGTTATTTCTATATTGGATTTAGAACGACGTCACATAGTTATCGTGTATTGTCATCCAAACTAATCGTGTATACAAACAGCTCAACCGGTTAAAGAAATCTACATCAAAATTGAATAGCAAGATTCCACCCGAACAAACGTACACTGCAAGTTAAATTAAAGCTTTTAATATAAAAACAAGAATGCTGCTGCATATAAGTACACATACAAAACGAGCACATTTGTTACAATTTTACAATAACACCGGTAAAAAAATAACCTTGCAAAAATTGCCATCACGACCTCCGTTCCACAAGAGGAACAAGAGGAACAAAGCAATTATGCGCTTAAAAACGAATCACTTCTGAGTTCAAAAGCTCTTTAAACTTAAACACGATCTCGTTATAGAGAGATTAGCCGATTTCTTATAATGATGTGGTTATGTAAGAACTGCATGGTTATTTTGCCCTTGGAAGTATTCGGTTGCTGATGTGTACTAATGTGTAGGGCTGAACATCGAGTTTCTCACTTATTTTGTTTTAATAGATTTTGTTTTAATAGTAGAGATGAGAGCAGCGATGGCCGAGTGGGAAAATAACGCGGTCTTGGACGCGACCGATCCCGGGTTCAAATCCTCGGCGCGCACCTCTGACAAAGTAATTTGTAATGTGCGTATTTATCGCTGCTCCACGGTGATGGAAAATATCGTGATATTTAATTGATTACGATGTTCTCCATCGCCGTGCATGCCTGAGAGAAATGCATAATTTCTCGAAAGCATGACGTCCACCAACCCGCACTTGGCCAGCGTGGTGGACTATGGCCTAAAATCCCTCTCACTTGTGAGAAGAGACCTGTGCCCAGCAGTGGGACATAAAAAGGGTTGAGAGAGAGAGAGAGTTTTAATAGTATAGTAGCAGACAAGCATGTAGATTAAGTGATGTTGGTCACTATGGATATTGGATATCTACACATTATTTGAATTTGTATTTATTCCAAGCAAGCCTGAGTCTTAATGCCTCTTTCACCTCCTTCAAATAAAGTGACAAGTACGCTAATTGTCGGTTAAAGTCTAAAGATCTAATCTATACTTTAATATATAAAGCTGAAGAGTTTGTTTGTTTGAACGCGCTAATCTCAGGGACTACAGGTTCGAATTGAATTTTTTTTCGTGTTGGATAGATCATTTATCGAGGAAGGCTTTAGGCCATATAACATTATGCTATGACTAATACCAAAGTCCACGCGGACGAAGTCGCGGGAGGCCGCTAGCATATGATAAACTGACCCGTACTCATAGCTTTTACATGCCAATTAAGTTTACTTGGGACGTAACTAATCAACACTTTACTTGGAGATGGTGAACGAGGCCCTTAGAATATTTGTATTCCGACAACGAATGAAATATTTTTTTGAACGGCATCAACACTTTTTTTGCGTCCTATTGCTGGTAACGTTTCTATACGCATTATTGGTTAGGCCTGGACCTATACCAGGCTGCTCCTATGCGGGTTGTTAGAGATGAAGGTTAGTGGCCAACCCACTGTCAGATGTTTTCAAACCGCCAATAAGGTCACCGACAAGGTTTAACGAATGACGTATAACCACCGGTTTCACGCCTTCCGAAGCATGGAAACGTATATAAACAACTAGCGGTCACCCATCTCAAACTGCGCCCGTTTCGCTAACTGCGACTTGCGTGTTTTGACAGTCACGTGCACTTTTTGTTGAACAGCCGTTATCAAAGCTCGTCAAAAAATATGATGCTATTAAAGCGACTTCCTTACAAATATCATTTGTTGAAAGCTATAGATGAGATGTTGTAATGCAATATACATAGTCACAATTCATTAACGAAATAAATGATATAAAAGTACATAATAAATTTGCACGTTAATAATAAAATATGACGCATTTCAGTTTACAATATTTTTAATGTAGTGCATACCGGATGTACTTACATACATATTCAACATGAGTAATGCTTATACTTGTATTATGTTATAAGGTTTATTTATGACGCTTCCTTTATAAAGATCCCGTTTAAAGGACAAAGTCACGATTCTGTTAGGCTTTGTATATATTACGCATTACGAATTTAAATTAGTTTGGTGCTTTATTACAAGTATCTAAAGGACGTAATGTAAAAATCTATTTGGTATTTAAACGGTCCTAGGACATAACCTTGAAGAACATCTTCAAGTCTTACTGTTTGCACTTTATTAAGGAAATAAAATTAGTAAAGCGCAGCAGCCCTTGGAATAAAAGGATGTACGCTTGACTCTTTTGTAATAAGATTGACGGCAATTGACATCCTGCAGCCAAAAGAGAAGGGTGTCGTCGTCAAAGGCTTACCTTGCTTCCACTATTATTACACATTGTCACATTACATTGCTCTTTTGTTGAGATAATGTTACATTATGTATAATTTACCGCATTGTGACAAAACCATTTTTTTAATATTCCTCCTTATTCATGTTTTTTCACAGGTAAGTCAATTATAAAAACATCGTCTATAAGAATTTTACTTCTATAATAATATAGTGCGAAGGTAAGTAAAGCAGTAAATTCCGATATAACAAACAAGTTTAGAGCGATATTCGTGGATTTGCCAAGCACTTACAATGGCCTTATTTGAACAACTGCAGTTGCAGTAAATGTGCTGTACAAATAACGCGTGACGTCAAAACTTTCCTAACAATAAAGGTAAAGGTATGTATGGAAAAACACCTGTATATAAGTGTTATGTTTGTCAATGTTGTGAATTTTGAATCTTTATTATTATAATTTTTTTGGTTTTTTAGAATTGTAAAGAATAAAGATTACATAAAATATCATTACTTCTTAATATTTGGATTGTTTCGAGTAAAGGTCGTGTAGTACCTACAGTACTTATTTAGTCGTTTGTTTCTGATTAGTAGGGAACCCTGTTCACCTAATTTAAAGACAATTAGATCAGAATAAGTTACGGTTCACAAATTCCGGGGATCTTAGTCCAGTCTCTTATCGTCCTAGAATCTACCGCGGAAATTCAGTTTGATTCACGTGTCCACAAATTGATAATCCACCTATGGATAGCCCGCACACTCACACTCCACAGACGCATGAGCGACGGGGCAGCCAGATAAAAATTTAAGTTGCGTTATTTCCCAAATCCCTATATTTTTTTATTTGGGTAAAAAGGCTCGGGCTAGGGTATCCTAGGGTACGTCAACTTATGTAGATTGTTTGCACCCGTAGCCAGATTACACTTAACGTCAAGCCCAGTAGCCTTAAAAGCTAAAAGTCTTTAAAAAGACCAGGATTTTATTGACAGCGATCTGTTTGGCTTCATCTGGCGGCAGAAAATGCCTCCCTAGATGAATACTACGCTTGATTCCCAAATGCCGTGCCTAGCAGGCCAAGTACTTCCAGCAGGCCACGGCAGATTGTTAAGGCTGTTGAAAGATTTGGAAATCCTGTAACTTAATTGCGGTTGCTTTTGTTTTGTTACGGCAATATTGTTCAATTTAATATCATCAACGCATTTTTAAATTTATAACCCAAAGTTAAGTAATTTTTAAGTAAAAGCTATAGAGCTCAATTATATAGACCCGCTAATTTATTTTAAGTAATTCCTTTGACACCGTAATAAGGTCAATGCTACAAATAAAGCAACATTGAAAGTTAAACTTGTGCAACGCTAATATTGAGAATATCCATCTGAGTAACACATTCTATGTAATTACGGCCAAAATAATTACATAATGTTACAACCGAACGTAAATCTGTCAGTTTTGTAGACTACTACACGGTTTCAGTTAAAATTGTGTTTACTAGAAAATTATATATTTGTAAAGATTGTATAATCAAGTTTTAATTATTATTGGTAACCAATATTTGTACTTCTGGAAAATTATAAAATAACTTGTTAAAACACAGTTTTGGTTGGACCACCCAATATACGACGACCCGTGCAGCGTAACGGTTACCATGCCGGACTGCCAATCGGAGGGTCGCGCATTCGATTTCCGGCGAAACGGAAACTTGAATGATGAGTTTAAATTTCTGTTCTCGGTCTTGGTGTTTGTGTTTCTGTCTTTGTATGTGTCCATAGTACCCACGACACGGTATTTAATATAAATTCCAGCTTGATACCTCCACGCGTTCCTGAGAAAAAGGCAGACGGACAACAAAGTGATCCCGAAAGGAAAAAACGGAACCCAAAAAAGTCTAAATGTCATTAAGCTATTAGGCATAATAATAAAGTAATTCAGAGTAAGCATACAATAGAGATAGTATTTGCTTATATCGCTAATGCATGCAAATTTATTGTGCAAACTGGTAACACTGATTTACGTAAATAAGTCGTTTTCAAGTGCTAGTGCAATTTTGAGTCTAATTGCATAATCTGTGTAATTAGGCACATCGATAAGTGGTTTGGCGGGTTTTGCCTCTGTAATACAAATATTAGTGTTCAAAATTTATAAATAGAGTTTTGAGAAAGAAATTAGCAGCCACACGACCACATAAAAAAATATTTCAATGCAAAATAGAAAAATTCAAAACTGTGACCCATATAAATTTTAAAAAGCTCCTTGGGCTTTATTTGCTTTAAGAATTGCCCGGCTATAAATCTTTCTATTTTGGATAAATGATTTTTCTATGTATTTTTGCGGAGGGTGATCTCCCGTCACGACGTCATGCCTGGGGAGCGGCCGCGCGCGCTCCAACTGAACTGAACTGAACAACTGATGGATTACATCAGGAGCTTGTAGCGAATATTCACAAAACTTCGATAGCGTGATTCCGGAATACCGTATACCGTGGCGCCATCTCTTGATTAGTAGCGGAAGCGCTACATCGATTGATTATAAAATTATTTCAAAGTCTAGTTGTAAACTGTTTCTGAAAATTAAAAGTGATGAAAGAAACCTGAAAATCACTTTTGAATATGTATTCACGATACCTCGCCTAACGTAGCTCGTCGTTTCATTTTAATGCAACACAGCATGAAATGTGGTGAATTTTGATTACTGTCATGGAATGTCATGTCATGGGGGAAGAGGTGTCCCAAATTGGCTTGTTTCGCCTTCCATCTACGCTTGACTGATGGATTTGGGGGGGTGGGGGGGGGGTCACAGGGGACACGACTCCCCCCCACCCCGAGTGACCGCGCCTGGTTGGCTCAAAACGTCAATGGGATAGCGGGCACAATGAAACTCGCAAGGCTAAGACGAATCAATTGATATAATATATAAGAAGCATCAAAATAAGTCAGCACGTTTGGTCTCTATAACGCCACATATGAACAAACCTGCCTACATAGACAGATAAACACGTTTGTTACCCTTCTTTGCGTTTCAAGTAATAAAAGTAGTTGCCAAAAACACTGCAAAAACCCACGATTCAGCGATGATGTCATACAAATACAACCGCAGAGACGGTGGAGGAAGATACGAGGTGTCACGTACCACGACTTGTTGGTAAACCATTGTGTTTATGTCGTTCGTGACCCAGTTGTTGCTTTGAAAATTTTAAGTAGTAAAAACTAAGCTTATTAAAGCTTTTTGAAGCGCGTATAGCAGCTAAGCCAAACGGGCGCGGTCGTGTGTGAGATGGGTAACGGCTAGTGGCAAAAATTTCATGCGCGTTTCCGAGCCGTTAAGCCGGCCGTCCCGGTTGTTATATGGCTAACAGTCGTAAAGTCAGGCTTTATGGGCAGTTTGAAAACATCCGCAGCATAACAGCAGGTTAGCTAACTCGCCGCATGGGAGCAGCGTGGTGGAGTAAGCTTCATGCCTCACCAAAAATAGGGAGAGACCCGTGCCCAGCATTGGGACGCAAGGATGGTTGCAGCCAAGTTTCTTTAAAATTTTGATTGAATGGGTAAAAAACGGCAAATTGTTTGTAAAGTAGGTTTACGATCGAGATGTTTACGTGATAACGTCCGCACGAGAAAATCTCCATTCGTTTGTATGCCGCTAGAGTGAGAGAGACGGAAGATCGGTCCACTCACTCGAACGCTATGCCAGCCTCCGCTCGTGAGGATTCCGCGTGACAAGTTTCACGGAATGACTGGCAGCGCTCGAGATGAGACGGGAGATCGGTCCGTCTCTCTCTCGTTATACCTGCGATCGCGCTCGTGAGGTTTTGGTGTGACACAAGTTTCTGAACATGTCACCCGACTAAAACGATTTTAAAGACGTTATCACGTCAAAAATATTACTCGTATATCGATGTTTTTATAAGGGATGATATTGATGTTAAGAGTTAAGCACTTTTTATTTTATTTCAATGAAGTAGCAAACGAGCATGCAAGCCACGTGGTGTTAAGTGGTCGCTGCAGCCCATGGACATCTACATACAACCTCAAGCAAGCAAAGGTAAGTCTTGTCTGAGGTCGTACGCAGTTGCGCTGCTACTCCGGAGGCTGGTGGTCGCCTCATGTAAGTGGGGCCGGCAACTGCACCTTTCCACCGAAACACAATAGAATTGTTCACGGCAGAAGTGGGTGCAGCGGTGGTACTTCCCCGAGCGAACCATATTAGTTCTACCACCTACAAAAAATTATTGCACTGCATTTAAAGTTTTATAAAAATCTTAGACCTCAGTCGTGGTAGAAGTGTTTTTTATAAAAAATTCTCCAACGATGCCACGAACGTTTAGCTATGAAATCCTGTATGTAATCACCCATAACAACGCGAGCTCTTTGAGATGCATGAAAGGCAAATCCGGAACTAATATTAGAGGCTCAAAGAACACGGTTTTAATTTAAGGTATTAATTAAATCGATCTATCAGCTGCCCTAGAAACAGTCACGCGAGCCCTGGATCACCAGTATCTCCACCAGGAAATAGCGTGATCTAGGTGGCAGCACTACGAAACAATTGAAAGCACCAAGTACAAGTTAGGTATATTGCCCCGAGATGTTTTTTTATTTTTTTATTTTAACGTTTCACACTCATAGCCTCATAGTAGGGTAGATATACCCTGTGTCGTGGGTACCATGGATACATACAAAGACAGAAACACAAACACCCAGACCGAGAACAGAAATTTAAACTCATCATTAAAATTTCTGCCGCGCCGGGAATCGAACCCGGGACCCTCCGATTGGCAGTCCGGCATGGTAACCATTGCGCCATACAGGTCATCAATTTTATTTTAGAACTAAGTACAACAGTATTGAAACAGTCTACCTTTTCAAAAATTAAATAATAAAGTCTTGGACAATTAAGATACTTTTCATGCGTTATCAAAACATTACATCCTCATAATTTTGTACTAGCCTTCCAGCAGCACTTCTACCGCGTGGACCTGTTTTATAGGTTCCCGTAGGATAAAAACCATCCTATGTAAAGGACATAGGTCCAAGGTCCACTCTGTGTTCCAAATTTCATTATAATTTGTTCAGTAGTTTAAGCGGGAAAGCGTAGCAGACAGACAGACAGACAGAGTTACTTTCGAATTTATAATATTAAGTAGGGATAAGAAAATGATTTATGACGTCACAAAATTTCAATTGGCTAATGTATTGATTTAAAGGGCAATAAAAATCGTGTATAAAAAAATAAGGTAACAATAATCCTAAATTCCAAGCGTGGTTTAATGCAGAACAGAGACCTTCTTATACATATGTATGCTTGCTCTTTAGAAAACTTCGATAGCGTAAATCAGGATCTGCGCCATCTCTTGATCAGTGGCGGTGGCCACAGATCTATTCAAATTTGGTTTGTGGTAAAATAGATTGTTTTCGGACCCGCGTGGCGTACTGGTTACCATGCCGGACTCCGAACGGAGGGTCCCGATGGTTCGATTCCCGGCGAAGCAGAAATTTGAATGATGAGTTTAAAATTTCTGTTCTCGGTCTGGGTGTTTGTGTTTCTGTCTTTGTGTGAGTCCATGGCACCCACGACACAGGGTATATCTACCCTACTGTGGGGCTATGAGAGTGAAGCGTTAATAAACCGATCTAACCACTTATTCCGAACGAAAATATACCACCAGGCTATGAGACTTCTAAAAACGGATTGTACTGAAATAACCGAAATAATTTTATCCACGATACAATAGAACCTAACTGCACTGGGTTAATGGCCTTTATACTTTTTATCCAACAGTGACGTATTCGTAGCTACAAATACGTACATTTTGTACAATACGATAACTCTTAACTAGATCGTGCTAACCGTACACGCTATGCGTAGAGTGACCATTGTTTTTTTAGGGAACTCGGATAAAATCTATAGATTTATGCCACGGCCTTGGTACCATTAGTAACGGTTCTCCATCGCACACTAGTATTCCCTGTGTTGTTGGTACCATGGACATACACACGGTCAAGAACGCAAAACCCAGACCAAAAACAGAAATTTAAATTTTTCTTTCAAGTTGCCGTCTCGTTGGAAATCGAGCCCATGATGCTTTGAAAGGCAGTGACATTGAGTCGGACAAGTCATCAAAACGTACCATAATTTTATTATAAACACAAAAAGCTGTCTTGAAGTGCGTAGTGTACGAAACATTTTCAAAGTTATTTTATTACGTTGCTATTTCATTTCCATCGACGAGACGATGTTTTCCATATCAGTACACAGAAAAATTACGCAAAAAATACTCGAAGGCACGATGCCTACCAATCCTCACTTGGCCAGCGAGTTGGACAATGACCTCAATGCTTCAATTTCGAAAGCATTCCTGTGCTAACATTAAAAAAAAAGGTTGAGAAGAAAAAAGATTGTGTGTCTAGCGACTACTTAACATAACGTAGCCAGCATGGTCGTCTGCCGGATTGGTGTACATTTAAATAAAAAATTAATTAAAGCCAACCGTATATCCACCCTAGTATGTTGGCACGCGCAGAAACACTAAATTGTGAGCTATTGTAGTAACAATTGCGTCCAAATTCAGCTAAAACAAGGCATGGTCGGAAGGCATCAGCTTTCGATTTTTTCATGCTCCGTCGTGCCCATCTGGTGCCGTGATGAGGATGAAATTAAAAACGCTTAGAGATCCGACAAAAGGTTTGCCAATCATGATACAAGACGCCTGTGTGTTGTTTGAAACGAATACAGTTATATTTGAAACGGTTTTAAGTTTCTTTCCACTCAATTTTTTTTATACACGGCCAAGCCTGTTAGCATTGGCGATTGGTGTTTTTGCGCGTGCATGGGCTGCATCGCGTTTTGACAACTTGAATGCAACATCGCAATCGCGCGTTTTAGCGACTTTAATGATGCTGCATTGCGATTTCGTGACTATCGAAATTCGAACACGATAGCGCAATCTCGCGTTTTAGCGTTTTCAAGTGTGGTAATTTTTCAAACTAAGTCATACGGGAGGTCCACCCCAAACATTTAAAGGCGGTACAGAGTTCGCGTTCTAGTAGTAAAAAAATATAGTAATAGCATATTATTATTGTCGTTTTAATTTTTATTTCGTTTGTAATTTCACTTTTCATTAAGTATTTCATAAGATAAGACGTCATATCGATTCACAGCAATCGTGTCCACTTTCTTGCACCACGATCGTTGAGTAGGAAAGTGATGAGTCAATATAATATGTTTGTAAGCAAATATATCCTATGATAAGATCGTGGATTGTTTTACGAAGTGACTGTTTATACGAATGATATAATAATGATTTATCCCGGTATTAAGTAATAATAATAAGTCTTTATTTTCTCTTCACAAAGACAGTATAACAAAATATGGAGAACATAACAAAGTTAGATTAGATCTCTGTGAGAGACTGAAGTCTGTACTAGGACAACCTGTATGACAGATCTCTTAAGTCTCTTGTTTCCTTTTAAATAAATAATGTCCAATAATTCTAATAATAGAATCAGCCATTGTTTAAATGGTGAAAATATTGTATTCACAAAATTTAACGATTGCTGTCGATTAATAACTATAATAATATAACTCTGAATGACGAAAACACGCATAAAATTGCAAAAGCTATGTAGATTGCTTGAGTTGCTGGGCGACTTTTGCTTTTTTGAAGTAGACAACGCCGCATTCTTTTATGTTTATACATAAACCGAACAAAAAGGCAGACGGGCAGCGTGGTGTTAAGCGATCACAGTCGCCTATGGACACGGGCAACCCTTGGGGACCCACTCGAGCATTGCCGGCTTTGGAGAAGAGCTTTTTTGCAGCTTTCTTGAAGAACCCCATGTTATAGTCCATTGGAAATGCCCTAGCTGGAAGGTTGTCCCATATCTTACATGTATATCTGTGGTAAAAAGGAGCATACAAAGCGGACTGTGGAGGACTGCCAAGAGTCGAGATGGTGCCGGTGGAACTTTAACCTTTGCCTGGTGGTATAATTATGAAATGGTGACGTAGACATCAATTTGAAATGTTCCTCGGAGCACTCACCATAGGAAAGTCGGTAGAACATGCAAAGCGAAGCTCACAAGCTCGCAAGCTAAGCGGTTATAGCTTTATATCTTACCTGAATCATCGTCATGGCCCGTGTTGAGCTGGAGCGCCAGCGCTCGCAGCTGCCGGAACACCTGGATGGCCTCGCTCCGCAGCCAGCCGTCATCATCCTCCGGCTCCGTCTCCATCTCTGCGTGGAGCGACCGCGCGGCGCCCGTGGTCTCCGTCGGCTCCGGGGCGCCGATGCGCTCGGCGAGCGTGTCGTGAGAACGTTGCAGACGTTCCAGCTCTTTCAACGTGTTTTGGTACAGGTGCTCCTGCGAAAAGGTCTACGGTTAATTCTGAGACGAGTAGCTAGTCAGGACAATTTTATGTTGTAGTTTGTGAACAGAAAAAGTGTATTGACGAGTTTCCTCAAGTTTTTTACCGTCCAAATTAGTATTACGAGTTTAACGAGTGTCTATCTTTTCTGACGGTTGACGCCCTGTTATTTTGTTAGTGAAATATTCATTTTTGACGTGATAACGTCTTTAAAATCGTTTTAGTCGGGTGACATGTTCAGAAACTTGTGTCACACCAAAACCTCACGAGCGCGATCGCAGGTATAACGAGAGAGAGACGGACCGATCTCCCGTCTCATCTCAAGCGCTGCCAGTCATTCCGTGAAACTTGTCACGCGGAATCCTCACGAGCGGAGGCTGGCATAGCGTTCGAGTGAGTGGATCGATCTTCCGTCTCTCTCACTCTAGCGTCATACAAACGAATGGAGATTTTCTCGTGCGGACGTTATCACGTAAACATCTCGATCGTAAACCTACTTTACAAACAATTTGCCGTTTTTTTCTATCTTTGTAGGCATACTCGTATAGCTCTTAAACTACACCGATTTCGGGCAGCCCTTCTGGTGACACCAAACATTAAATTATTATTAATCTTTTGGCATACACATTGCTTCTACGTCACTTCGTTTTTTCTTCTAACCTCTCCTTCGTAGAAGTAATATGATTATTATATTTGTTGTATTTTTAAGCCGTGTTAAGTATTCGCTATATCCCATGGGTATCTACACACAACCTCAAGTAAGCCTAGGTCTTGAGTCATATGCAGTTACCGCGCTACTCCGGAGGTTGATGGTCGCCTCATAGAAGTCTGGTAGGCAACTGCAACTTTCCACTGAAATGCAACAGAATTGCTTCTCGGCAGAAATGAGCTAACAAACTAAAAGGTGACGAAATCAAAAAGCTTTTTCGCTTAGCTTGCAATTTGATTAAAAACGTGATTACTCAATCAACAATAGAATAGATGTTAATTGGGTACCATTGTTCTCAAGTCAAACTCTTGAGCGGTTCCTGAATGCGGCTGCGAAAGGTTCTAGGAATTGTGTAAGGAAACTAATCAGCTCAATTTGTGCAGTTCTAAGCAGGATGTAATCTTGTTGGAAACGGCGACGCGTTAACGTTTACCACTGCTAATTGTAAAGTATTTGAAGTCTTGTTAAAACTCGCACTTTCTTTACATTAAAACTAGGAAACAAGTCGTGGAGCCGAAGTACGAATTGGAAAGTAAGCGTATTGAAGAAGTTTTCTTATAGTTTTTTCAAATAAACGTTATTAGGTTTTTAGATTTAAAAAAATGAATTTCAACTAATATTCGATGATGACATGAACACTGATGATAATTCAAATAAAAATTAACGCCTCTTTAATTAAATCAAAGACCGTTCTAAGTAAATGAAAGCTGATATGACGCATATAAGTTATATACAGCTGTAAAGTTTCATTTAAATCCGGTCAATTTTGAGTGAAAGAGTAACAAAAATCCATTCATACACCTTCACAAACTTTCACAATAATTAGTTATTTAATTAGGAATTTGTTCTCCCAAATTAAGCACGTTCGGGGTACCGCACGGCAAGTATATAGAAGACACTGCACCGGTGCGTTACACTGGAGATCCCAGAGACCTCTCAAGCGTTTAGGCAGGCTATCGAGGGAGTTTTGCTGTGGTAAAAATCTCACATAATCCGGTATTCTCCGAAGTCCGGGTATCTTTTGAACATTTCCCCCTGAAAACGTAAAGAATGATAAACATAAAGATGTTAACATCCTTACCTGTTCCTTCAACTGCCTCTCCAGAACTGCGATCATGTCGTTCGCTTCGTCGAGCTGCTGGCGAAGGTTCTCCTTGTCCTTCAGCGAGCTGGTCAACCGCCGCTCCAGGTCAGTTCGCTTGTCGCTAACCAGCGCCAGCTCCGCTTTGAGGGACTCCAGGCTTTGTACATGGTCCTGTGGGTTAACAGATGAAGGAGTCAAACTTGTACCGTCTTATTTCAAAACTAACAGTTTCGGTGTCAAAACAAAGTTTAAGGAAATCGTAAAGAGAAACTACATATCAACGCACAGCCGAAACTACTGTGCGAGAGAACCTGAAATCTGGTACGTACTCGTATGTTCATTGCGGATTGTAGGAAACCACTAAGAGTGGAACTTCTAAGGGGATTAATATTTGTTCAAAGTTTACACGCTTGTCTGTATTAATAAATCTTCGCACAAATCTTCGCATGATGTTCACTCCATCATAACAATAATGAGACTTGATGATGCCTAGTTTCCGAGCAATACACCGTACACATCAGTACAATGTTAGATATTTATGCGAATGCAGAAGAAACAAAGAAAAAATATTTAAGTATTTCATATTCGGAGTACAAAATAGTCATCATAGCCCTTTGGGCTAGATGTTGAGCGGAGATATAAAGCACACTTCCAGCAGCACTCTTTTTTATTTAAAGGTAATAAATATATTTGAGATAACAGAATAGCTATGGGTCGATTAGGGGCACAGTGCCAGCTGATCGTGTGAGACACTATCAACTCACTTCCACCTTCACACAGATGCGAATAATTACTGAAACTATTACACCATCATACGTATTGTAGAAAAGTAGTTTTAACCTAACTGTATCATAAATTATCATCTAGAAGTCCTTTTAGCCTCACCTGCAGGTCTGTCTTGCGTATCGAGCACTGGTCCTTCAGTCCCTCAAGCTGTGCCAGGAGTTGCGCTTCGGTCGCTGACGACTCCTTCAGCTGTGCTGTTAGCCTTGAGTTCTGAGCTGTCAGCTCAGCTATTAGGCTGGCTTTCTCCTCGTCACGCTGTCAAAGGAAATTCAATGATTAAAATATTTTAAGTATTGAGTATAATCTATAATAATCCCTACTAATATTATAAATTCGAAAGTAACTCTGTCTGTCTGTCTGCCACGCTTTCACACTTAAACTACTTAACCAATTTTAATGAAATTTGGAACACAGATAGAGAGGACCTTGGTAAAGGACATAGGATGGTTTTTATCCTACGGGAACCTATAAAACGGGTCCACGTGGGCGAAGCCGCTGGCGGAAGGCTTGTATTAAGTATAATTATAAAAGTGTGTATGTTTGTTTGACCGTTTTTCAAGTCGTAATGGAGTGATTTTATGGAATGATTCTTATGCGTAGAGATAGATGGCTTCAGACTTTGAAAGTGACTAGGCTACCTTAACCACGATAAAACATCTCATTCCCATGGGAAGCACCATTGTAATCATGGGAGTACCGGAAGGAGAGCAAGGGAGGAGGTAGCTGCTTGGTTCAAGGTCTAGATTCAGAGATTCTAAAATCCCAATAGATTTCCGAAACGAAAAAAAGTAAACGAAAAAACAAACCTATAAAGAATAAGCTAGATATCGTATGCTACCTCCTGCTGTTTCCTTTGTATATTTAATATTTTGTGTGAGTGTATTCGTATTAACTATGTTTTAATGTTAAGTAGGAGATTGAAGCTTAGTTATCGGTTTGCTAACCTCAACCGACCACGGTGACTTATCTGGGTTCAAAAAAATGGTGGAGGAAATTAACACTTGACACTCATAGCGTCACAATAGGATTCCTTGTGTTGTGTTGTGTGCCATGGACACATATGAAGACAGCGCGTTACGCCCAGAAAGAGAACAATCCACCTTTCTGCCTCGCCGGGAATCTAACCAGGGTCTCTCGACAAGGTCAACAAGTTATATAAGTCCGCAACATCCATCTATAGGCACAAAGGACTCCCAGTGGAACATTAAAGGGTTTTTATGATGATGAAACATTACAAATAATTCATAATCATAAAGGATCGAAACGACGATATAACTTTTATAGTGAAAGGTCATGAAAATGAGGTTGACATAAACTCTTCTAACCATATAATATTATAAATGAGAAACTGTGCTTATCTGTTTGTCCTTCTTTCACGTCGCAACGAAATAGAAATAATTATGAAATTTTTTTTCGGAATTCTTATAACTTAACAAGAAAAAAAAGACAACGTTTTTAACGGTTAAAATTCCAATCACTTGTCTTTCCCATAGTATTTAGTACTGCGTTTACGACATTTCATGTCCTATGTGTCGCCTGGTGAGGTTTGACTTTGGCTCACATTTCTGTCTTTCGTGGAGCTCCAATCGATGATTAAGAACACTTAATTGCTATGCAAAATAGGATCGATTGATGCTCTAAGAACCTATATTCCTGTCTGAAACCGCGGGGCACAGCAAGTCCGCTTATAATAACAGTATACACCGTCGAAAACGATCGATAATACCAATCATATTATTGACCCGACCTCGTTGCGAAGGTAAACTAAAAGCTCTTAAAAGGCCCATAGGTAAATGGACTTCAATACGAGTAAGTTACGATGACTCACGTGATGGATAACCGTTTATTTTCAAAGAATAAATAATAAAGCAAGGAAGTGCAAAGGTTAAAGGTTGAGGTATCGAAAGGTGGCTTGCTGGCACTTCTCATACAAATTCATTTTCATGTTACGTGCTTAGGGATGAAGAATGGGGCAGGGGCTACTGTATCCCCAGTCTGACCAAGAGGCGACTAAAAGGGGCTTTCGAATTGCGGGCGGCGAGAGTGGGAGCTCGATTCGTTCAGCCAGCGGCCCTGGGAAGAATGTGAGTGGCCGCATACCGTCGTAAGCTAGGTGCTGGAAAGCACCACAGGTCTCTCGATGATAGTCCCTGTAGTTTCGGGATTAAGAATAGAGCTACGATATCACCTGCCTGATCGTAAGAGGCGACTAAAAGCGGGCTTTCGGGGTTGTGAGTGGTGTGAGTGGGAGCTCGATCCGCCCAGCCAGCAGCCCCGAGAAGGAAGGCGGTGTGTGCGTGGCCACATGCCGCTGTAAGCACCAGAAGATGCAGGAGAGCACATCTGCTCTCCCGAAGATGGGCTCATTCTGCGCGACGCGCGCGGAGGATACCGGTGCGTTCCACTGGAGATCCTGGAGTCCTCCCCAAGCGCAGAGGTAGGCCACCGAGGGGGTTTTAGTACGGTTAAATCCCACATAACCCGGGTATCCTCTCCCCAGGTGCCGGGTACCTTTTGCAGGTTTTCCCCCCGATACAAAAAAAAAGGTATCTCGATGATGGGAGCGTTTTGTGGCGCCGTGCGTCGAATACACACGGTTGTACAACTTAATGGTTCTGCCGACTTCTGCCGGAGGCATGGGCGTACCGGGGGGGGGCAGGGGGGGGGGCAGCTGCCCCCCCCTGGATCAAGGTCCAGATTCAAGGATTCAAAAATCCCAAAGGATGTCCCAAACGAAAAAAGAAACCTTTAAAGAGCACGCTAGATAATATGCTACCTCCTGCTGTTTCCTTTGTATATTTAATATTTTGTATGCGTGTCTTCGTGTAATAGAACCAGGGTCGATAATTTTGAAAATGGTAAAAAGTTAAAAAAATATATAGTAAGATGAAACCCATTTAAAGGGCAGTTAGGTAGAGAATATAACAAAAATGAAAGGAAAAAAAAATTACGAAACACATAAGTATACAATATATCATAAAATACATATGTTTTTCGATACTTAAATAAAAGTATAAATTTTAATATATAGCCATATAGCCCAAAATTGTACATAATGATTCAAAAGAAATTCGGATTCGAGTTTTCATTATTTGTATTTTCTGAGAACATTTAGTGTAGTAATGTATATTTTTATACCATCAGAAAGTAGAGATTTCAACGAATAAAAAGCACACTGACTTAAAAAAAAGCAGATAATTTGACGTGAGAATTTTACATTGAAAACTAGGGTGATTTTTCAAAATGAGGTGAAAAAAATAAATATTATGTTAAACCGAAAAAATTACTGTATGTTGGTTCTTTAAAAAGGTAGGTTATCGCCAAATTTTGTGAAAAAAATTTTTTTTAGCAAAAGATAAAAATCAGATCGACATTAACAGTTATTCACCCTTAAAAACTCACCCCCACCCCTTCTCGATCTCAGATCGCGCGTAATATAAATTCCTTTCATTTATGTTATACATACATATTCTCTACCTTTTTCAATGGGTTTCATCCTACTAAGTATAATTTTTTTTTGGTCTCAAAAATTATCGACAGTGGTCTATAACGTGAAACCCAGCTAAAAAAATTTGCCTCCCCCCACTCCCCCCCCCCCCCCCCCCGACCAAGAACCTATCCCCCCACCAAAATTTTGCCCCCCCCCGGCCAAGGCTTTGCCCCCCTCCTGGCCAAGACTTTGCCCCCCCCCCCTGGCCGGAGGAGTACCACCGCTGCACCCACTGCAATTGCCGGCTAGACTTACATCAGGCGACAAAGACAAAGACATTTATTTGCACAAATTTGGGTGTTTACAAAGTTGTTTATATATATTTAGTTCGCCATATTTACCTTCATGAGGTATGCAAATATACAATGATAAAAATACTATAAAAGGAAAAAACTAAACTATAATACAATTACGAAATGTACATTTACATCTATTTTACTTTATTTTTATTTGTCCCATATTGCGCCTTTTATAAATAAAAATAAAAATATTTATTTATTTATATTTCGGATCGGTTCCGATCGTCAGCTTTGGGTACCCGTATTATCACAGGGTGTTTGTACACTGAAACCGACTGACCGACAGAGTACGACCAACAGCCTTCGGAGTAGCAGCGCAACTGCATACGACCACAGGCAATATTTAGGTTTGCAGGTTGTTAAACATCGGTGCGTTTCACAGGAGATCCCGGAGTTCTGGCACACTTACATACTCGCAAATATAAATGTGTTGCAAGTGCCAGATATCAGATATAGACTGCTTCATAATTAAATTATATGTATCTTTGTAACTCTTAAGTTAGTTGCAACGACGACTGCTCATGAACTGCTGTGCAAAAAGTTTTTTTGATTCGTTTCAAACAATTTTTGAGTTCTGCGCAGTTATTTGCACGAAGTTCCGAGAAAAAAATATCCCTGTACTGTAAACCACGGAAAACCCAAATTCAAATATAATTTATCTACGCTATAAGCATGTCTTGCAAATGAGTTTTTCCAATAGAAATACTTAGTAGTTTTGGTTCAGAGGGACCATTTGCAGAGAACTCTAGAAGATTCATATCGATAAAATTGAATGTGAAATTTCTATTTATAAAACCGGTCGATGTTGGTTTAAGTCGACAAATGATAAACATACATAATCTATACGCTGTGTACTTTGTAATAAAATCTCGGAAATGATAAGACGAAAAATCTTTGAATTGTCTGAGGCAAGGATTTATTTATCTGTGTCTGCTATCGCGAACTAATTTTCTCTGTACCACTTATAGGCATTGCGAAATTATTGTTTTCGCTTCGTTAGCTCTTATATAATTGGCAAAGTTTTTATATGTTTACGGTCGGAAAACATTCATAAACTAGACATAATGCAAAAATATTACGAAACATTGCGAATTCTTTATTATATTATAATTCATATTGAAATTGATCTTGACTTTCAATTGAGTAAATTTATTTTAAGGTAATTTACAGTAAGGATATTAAGCTATATTAATTGTATACGATTATTATAATTGTTTAAATTATAATTTAATTTTCTCCTGCCACCATCTCCTATACCAGCATCTTTAGAACTTTTTGGTATGTATAGAGATGACGGCAAGCGACCTGACGGGGCAACACTGGTGCCATGGCGTGCTGGTCGGGCCTTGGTATGAGATGTAACTTGTGTCGACAAGGCAGGGGCCACAGCCGACCATGCTCATTCTCTAAAGCGCCGCAAATATTGTGCTATATCGGAAATTAATTAATTTGCTGCTCTTGAAATAAAGACGTTGGGTCCATGGTCGGCTGACATGTAAAAATTCTACTTGGATGTGTCGACCAAACTTGTTCTCGCTTCGGGTGACCAGAGGGCTGTCAGTTATTTTGCTGAATAAATCAGTCTTTTGATTCAACGAAGGAACGCTGCCAGCGTTCTGGGCACCATGCCGCAGCCAGGTCTTTTGGATGCCATGCCATATATATTTTGTAAAATATGTAAGTATATTATCTTTTCCTTTTTATGAAGTTTTTTAATTGTAATTAAATTTATGTGAATAGTTGTAAAAGGCTTGTTATCTTTACATAATAAAATAATTTATTATTTCAAAATCGGTATTTCTTAATTCCTAAAACTTTTATTTACAGCATACAAAGCAAAATCAACTGTTAATGTTGGTATCAAAGAGCAACTACCAACATAACAAAAAAACAACCCAAATGTTTAACCATCGTGCGCTTGACTCGAGCATCGACCGTGGTGAATCGCGTTAATAGCTCTAAAAAGTACACTTTTTGTTCAGCAAATCTAACCTTTCCAGTGCTGGGGTTAAGATTGAAAATGGGATGGTATAGCAATGGTTAAATGAATTTGATCCATCTGAACAAATAATTAGGGTTTTTATTTGTTGGCTGTACTGTTTTTACGAAGTTTTGGAAGGACGCTTTAAGGCGTGACGACGGTTGCGACAACGGGCGCAAGGTATAGGAAACCATAACGGGCACATTTGCTATTTGCAAAACTATAATTTATCCTTATAAAAGTGATAATAGAAAGGTATAAAAAATAATACTCTAAAGAAGAAAACGTTACACACCTTTAGCCCCACAGTAAGGTAATTAATCCCCTGTGTCGTGGGTACCATGAACACATACAAAGACACGAACACCCAGACCGAGAACAGAAATTTAAGCTCATTATCCTTATAAAAGTGATAATAGAAAGGTATAAAAAATAATACTCTAAAGAAGAAAACGTTACTCACTCTTAGCCCCACAGTAAGGTTGTTAATCCCCTGTGTCGTGGGTACCATGAACACATACAAAGACACGAACACCCAGACCGAGAACAAAAAATTAAGCTCATCATTCAAATTTCTGTTTCGCAGGGCATCGAACCCGGCACCCCTCGATTGGCAGTCCGGCATGGTAACCATTGTGTCACGCGGGTCATCAAACGTGAGGCCATTGCATTCGAAAGGCACAAATTTTAAATACAGCTAAAGACCTTCTTCCAAGAATATGAGCTATATTTGTTTATCTGATCGTAAGAGGCGACTAAAACATTGAAGTATAAGGTACCAACGTACTGATGGCTAAAGGGCCTAAAAGGGACTTTTGGGGGTGCGGGCGGCAAGAGTGGGAGCTCGAACAGTCCAGCTAGCTGTTTCGGAAAGGTTGCGGATTGTGCGTGGCTGCATAAGCAGCTGAAAGTGTAGGAGAGCTACATTGTTCTCCCAATATGGGCTCGTCAGGGGCACCGCGCATGAAGGACACCGGTGTCTTCCATTGGACATTCCAAAGTCCTCCCCAAGGGCTGAGGCAGACCTTTAAGGGGGTTTTATTGCTGTAAAAATACCACATAATTCCGTATCTCTCCAAACCTGCCAGGCACTTTTTCATGATTTGCCACCCGATAACAAGAAAATAAGGCCAAAGAACTTCTTAAGGCCGATTGAGACATTATTAGGATGATTAATGCTGGCTGCAACCCTTTTTGCTTCCCACTGCTGGGCACGGGTCTCTCCCCAATATTGGGGAGGCCTGGAGCTTACTCCACCACGCTGCTCCAATGCGGGTTGGTGGAGATGCGGGTTAGTGGCCAACCCGCTGTCGGATGTTTTCAAACCGCCCATAAGGCCTCCGACAAGGTTTAACGACTATTATCTATCGACAACAACCGGGACCGACGGCTTAACGTGCCCTCCGAATGCACGGAAACGCGCATGAAATTTTTTGCCACTAGCGGTCACCCATCTCACACCTCACCGCGCCCGTTTGGCTTAGCTGCATAGATCGCTTGCGTTCTACGCTCGCCGCCGAGCCATGCGCGCCAAATTTAATCTTTATACGTAAAGCCTTAGATTAATACAAAAGTAATCTAAGCGTCTCAGATTCAGAGGGCGCAGGACCGGACGGAGTGGCGAACATTAGGGGAGGCCTATGTCCAGCAGTGGACTCTAAAAGGCTGATGGATGGATAGATGGCATCTAAGCGTAAAGCGGTTTCCGAGATTTCCTGATGAGTTAGTAAGTCTCCTTATACTTTTACTAGCTGACCCCGCGAACTCCGTATCGCCTTAAAATGTTTATGGTGGGCCACCCTTATCACTTAGGGGGATGAAAAATAGATGTTGGCCGATTCTCAGACCTACTCAATATGCTCACAAAATTTCATGAGAATCGGTCAAGCCGTTTCGGAGGAGTATGGCAACGAAAACTGTGACACGAGAATTTTATATATTAGATTAAGAATAGATGAAGAGTATGGGCGCTAAGTTTATGACTTGAGCCTAAACGCTGTTTCGGTAATTACACAAGACGGAAACAAAGGCATTAAATGTACACGTTGGCATCCTGGAAACTGTGACAGGATACAGGCCATCCTCAGATGTCTTCGCCCGGCTGTTAGCCAAATGTGTAATTTTGTTAAAGAAGGTAATTGTCGAGTTCGATAAAGAAATAACAACATCCTTGGATGTTAATGAATGTATGTAGGTGGTAGAACTATTATGGTTCGCCCGGGGAAGTACCACTGCTGCACCCACTTCTAACGTGAACCAATTCTGTTGTGTTTCGGTGAAAAGTGCAGTTGCCGGTCACATTTACATGAGGCGACCACCAGCCTCCGGAGTAGCAGCGCAACTGCATACGACCTCAGACAAGACTTACCTATGCTTGCTTGAGGTTGTATGTAGATGTCCATAGGCTGCAGCGACCACTTAACACCACGTGGCCTGCATGCTCGTCTGCTACTCCATTAAAATAAATAAGAAAAGTAAGCTAAATCTCCGGTATCTTAACTGCATGCCTACCATAGCTTGTCTAGTCGAGATTGCGACGAATATATTGAATAATATAGGGCTAATCACTCATTTTCAGTATCTGCTCAATGTCTGAAAGTTTTCAGGACAGTTTCTGTAAGGCCAATGTTGAGAATGCGTTTAAAAAAGACATATTTCGTTTCTTGTCTTTATACAAAATTTTACGTAGAGAATAGAAGTTTGGTTTAGATAATTTTCACAACATAAAAGCTCTAAATAGAGTGGTAAAATGAAGTTTCTTTTTATTTGAATATCGCTGCAGTCAACGAACATCTATCTACAGCTAACATTAAGCATATACGTTTAGCTGGCAAAGCACCTTTCCTCGACCGATTCACGTAAGATAAGGATTGCTTCACGGCAGAAGTGGTCGAACCATAAAAGTTCTACGTAGAGGATGCTAATTTTGCAGTTACTAAAGCGTCATGGGGACATAGACTTGTGAAGATTAGGTCCTAAATCGAAAATTGTTAAGTTTTCCATTTAAATAAATAAAGTTTCATACTCATAGCCCCACAGTAGGGTAGATATACAGTGTAGGGTAGATGTACAGGGTACCATGGACACACACAAAGACACAAACACCCAGACCGAGAACAGAAATTTAAACTCATCATTGCAATTTCTGCTTCGCCAGGAATCGAACCCGGGACCCTCCGATCGGCAGTTCGGTATGGTAACGATTGCGCCACGCGGATCGTCGGTTGTGATTGTGAGGGGAGAGCATGTACAGGTTTAAAAAATATATAAAAAGGAAAAGCTTAAAATTATCGCGAGTGGAAAATTAAGGTCTAACCTAAAACAGATTAAATGCTGGGTAGTAATATTTTAGTAATCTAAAGATTTTAGTATGGGTATCTTACCCATTAGGGTTAGGGTGGGTTGGACACAAATCTGGTAAATAAAATAAATACGTTTTGTCACTCTCAGCCGAGATCCAATGTTTAATTTTTTTTTTATTCAAAAGTAAATTGTCAAACAATAGTGTGATATTCTAATATGACAATTTTGATAACTGGAAATGAAAAAAAATTACAAAAAATCTAGCGCTCCTCCATAGACGGCATTTTTATTCTGGGAGTACTCAACAGAGTGCAAGGCATAACCCATATCTGAGCCCTCTATGTCTCAACTCATGAGCTCCCCGACTATTGCAGCCCTATTATGATCAAATAAAAAAGTATAGATGGAACTCTGTGCACAACAATGTAAACATGTGCGCGTGACCGACCTACGCAAGTATGTTGTGATCATAACTCAAATTTGTTATTATTATTTTTAATACTATTCATTACAACTTTTCACAACACATTTCGACATTTTTTCTTGTGAATTTTTATATTCTTGACAAAGTTTTACTCAATGCGCCGCAATATTTGACTGGCAAAGCCAGGTGCAGTTTCGTTGTACGTGTTTGCGTGTCATGTGTGTGTACACGGCTAGGTTCGGTTTATATCAGCCACACGTTCGCAGCGTTCTATCCATACTTTTTTATTTAATCTGAGGAAGCAGTATCGATAGATGCACACGCAGTACCGATCGCGGATGCCAAAAGTAGATAGTATGGCCTGGCTGTAATGCATACCTTTAGAAATAGGTAACTTAGGTAGACCTTGAAGTTAGTTAAGGGCATCAAGTTACACGCGAGACGTGTACGCCACCAGTTTAAATCACAGCTTTGTTGTGTCTTCAGTGTCATGGAGACCGCTTACAAGAATTTGTATATAGCTTTGAGTATAGACCGTAGAAAATAAAACCTGTTATTAATGTGACGTAGAGCGAAACAGTTTTTCTTGGAAAAAGAACGAATAGGGAAAAGTCGGTTGTGACGAAGGTCAGAGAAGGGTTTTATATCTAGGCAGTATTGTAAAACTATGTCCAAATAACGCTTTTTAGGGTTCCGTACCTGAAGGGTGCCAACGGGACCCTATTACTAAGCCTGCGCTGTCTGTCCGTTTGTCTGTCATCAGGCTGTATCTCATGAACCGCGATGGCTTGACATTAGAAATTTAAAAAAAAGTTTTAAAAAATGTATAAAAATTCACTGGAGCCGTTTCGGAGGAGCACGACCGCAAAAAACGTGACAAGAGATTTTTAAATATAAAATTATTATGTTAAACTACAATAGGTAGTATTTACGTTAACTATTATTATAGTATGAACGTCAAATACGTGTGATATAGATACAATACGTGTGCAAAGGCGATAAGTGAACCAAATCACGTTCACTTAGGGTCGGTTGTTCGTACTCGTACCTACATTTTAGCTATCGTTGTCACCGGCGCGGCGCTAACTTTTACCTCACTGTAACTATTACCAAACTCTTACCGAATGTTAAGATGCATGTGGTGTTGCCTTAGAGCAGGAGTTCCCAACCAGGGGGGCACGCCTCCCAAGGGGGGCATAGAGAGATGTCAAGGGGGGCGCAAAGCGTTTGCATTTCCTTTTTTTTATTATCACTAAGGTGGTAAACAGGCAAAAAAACATTTATTATTTTAATTTTAACTTTTAACGTTTGTTTATTAGAATTAAAATAAAAGGCTGTTAAGTACATATATAATGTGCATTTATTGTATTTATAGTAAAAGTAAAGGGGGGGGGGGTGCATGAAAATATTATTAATAGTCCGGGGAGCCTCAAGAAAAAAAAGGTTGGGAAACCCTGCCTTAGAGTATCAAAATTACTGACTCACACTCTGACGGGTGTCATACCTGTCATACCTTGATGCTCTAAGGGCGTTGTACAATGCCTTTTTTCCCCATTGACGTTTCATCTTAGAGCAACAAAGGTACTGACTGATACCGATTTTGACGCTCTACGCATTTCATACATATTGTATCGAAACAACTTTTTGTCGTAGAGCGTCAAAATTGACAGGTATGACACCAGTCAGAGGAGTGGCCTTTACGGGCGAACCCCTCGTCCCAACGTCCATGCACAATGTGCCTTCTATTTATACAACTAGTGTGTCTATGTGTGTCGGGTTCAGTGTTAACGGTGCATAGAAAATGACGTTGATAATTGAAATTGACATATTTAGAAATGTATGCGCCTGTAGCGATGAAAGAATATTTAGTGCATGTGTGACAAAATTAAAATGTGTGCGTTTTTTCCCCGCACCAGATTTGGCACAAAAATTATGTATCGAAGCGAGGCGCTATGCCGTCTCTACTGAAGGGTGAGTCAGTAACTTTGATGCTTTAAGTTCTTAGATTAGATGAACAACTGTGATGGTGACAACGATAGCTAAAATGTACGAAGAACCGACCCTTAATAAAGACGTTGGACGTAACGCCTCAGTAATACGTGAATTCACGTGTAAATATACCCTCATTATAATCATCATCAAGGTGTAAAATTACGAAAACGTTCCTTGAAACGTGCTCGAGCCGAAACTGTAAAAAGGATCAACAGGATAAGGCGTAATCCGATTACAAGTTGACGAAAACTACTTAGTTTAGAAGGTTTCGATTATTTGTAGCGTATCAGTGTCAGCGGGCGCGGATAGCGATTTGTCTGACATGTTAACTTCAGCAATGTCCTGTGCTAATCAATAAATATAGAAAATTGCAACGTTATTCATAAAAATTCGTTAAATAGCTTCCTAAGCATTATTTAACTAATTGATTAAGAAGCCTTTAACAGTATTTTTATTTACAACGACATTATTTAAAAAACTCTTTCGCCAATGGGGGATTTATAAATAAGTCCATAATGCATGCTCGACTCTACTAAACTGATTCTTATATTTCTAATGATACAAGCATTATGCAACAAGTTGAAGTAATCGAATAAAAGAGCGGTAAAAATACAAACATTACTTTCGGAGATATTCGAGGACAAAACATACATACATTTCCAACCATTTTAAAAGCATCACTACCATGAACACTCCTAATTACCAGGTTGTATGGAATATACTTACTCAACGAACTACTATACTACAACCATTATACTACTAAAAAAATAAAAATCTTTACAATAGTGCAACCACTAACACCGATACAACAGATTTTTATATATTTGATTGCAATATCATTAATATTAAAGGAAGAAACGATGGAATTGACAGACCCTTTTTTTAAAGGCAGTTAAATATCAGCCCGCCATCACTACCACCACACAGCCTTGGCTGAGTTGCCACGGTGTCAGTTTCCAATGTTAAATTAAGACGAAAGTACTGTCAAGAGTGTTGTATTACGACGAAACAATACCTTACGTAAGGTCAACGATATTAACAGCTTATTGTGCCACCTGAGAACGTGCTAACATCTTAATTTTATTGGTTTATTAGTTTTATTACTCTGCGAAGTAAATTATACTCACGTAGCTCTTTGGGAATTCACCCAAATTGAATCGACGGTTTGTTCAAAAATGAATAGTCGTGACCATTTTGTGACTGAATAAAAAGCTCAATTTTTTTTCCGAACATATTATGCCCGTATTAATATCAACCATGATTGACAAAATGTTGAGCAATGCCCTTAGTGAAGGTTCGATTACACTCAGCTGTTGGCATATAAGACGGCATCTTAGGATGCTAGATGGGTGCTATTTTGGATTCATTCGAAAAATTCAATGACAGATCGATCTTAAGTGAGAGCGCGTTCAAGATTCTATTCGTTTATTAATTAGAACACGAACATAAGCAATCTTATAATAATCTAGGTGCAAACCTAGGAGCATGACTACTCTTGAGATCAATTTATTAATATAATAATTTAAATGTGTTAGTAGAAATACAAATCTTAAAACTTATGTTAGTAAACTTAAAAACTAGTTAACTAATCTTAAAAAACTATATCTAAGACAGGCCTGATAAGTCAGCACGTGCACCTTATGACAATGGTTTAGGTACTGACAATCAAACCTGTCAGAAAATGCCCTCAGGATGCTATTGTATCTGGCCCTCGCCCTGCGCACCAGGGATGTGCATCGTTTACGCATGGTAGTGTAGAAACAATCTAACGCGCATCCGCGAAGATACCCGACGCGCTATAGTAACGGGGCAGACCTAACAACATCCTGAATGCATTATTGTATTGAACACGCAGGGCATTGTAATGTTTCTGCATGTAGTCCACCCACAGACTGCTCGTGTAAAAGAATGTGCAGTAAGCTCTGAAGAGCGTACTTTTACAGGGACTAGAACAACGAGCGAACCTGCGAGCGATCATGTTCGCTCGAACAGACAATACCCTGCGCTCTCTCTCTATATTTGCGTCTCTTTCAAGTCAAAGGAAACCATATATTTGACCCAGGTACTTAAACTGAAATACCATTCTTATCGGGGTACCGTATAATTTAATGGGTGGTACATAAGAGGGCAAGACTGTTCCTTTGGCCTGAAAGACCATGCATTCGCTTTTCTTAACGTTATAAATCAGTCCATGACTGCTGGCGTAGCTTTCACATATGCTCAACAGTTTTTCCAAGCCACAAACAGAAGCACTCAGTATGTCATGTCGTCTGCGTAGCTGATGTTGTTAAGGCATACTCCGTCTATATGACAACCGACATGGGTGGTGCTAAGCAACTCCACCAGTCCATTTACATATAGGTTGAAGAGCTTAGGGGAAGTTAAGCCCCCGTACCCCGCACATATGGCAGCGAATAGGTTTCGGACCATCGCACGACATTGACCTGGTTTCGATACCAAAATTTGAAAATCCTCGTAACTTCTTCGGGCAGTCCGGTATCTTTCAATTTCTGCCATTGATTTTTGTATAGATGCCATGGAGTGCAGCGACCACTTAACCACGTGTCCTACATGCTCGTCGGCTATTTTAATTTACAAAAGTAGATAACAGCTTCATCACGTTTCCAGTTACATTAAAGTTATGACTATATCTTTACCACGGTACCATAATAACCACATGGACAAATCACTTCCTACTGCTTCCAATGACCAACCAACCTACTCCACTGCACGTTACAGTTACACCATGCCGTTTATATTTCCATAACACGCAATGGTATCGTTATAACCCGATGTTACACAGTGAATAAAAGTTACAACAAGAATAACCAAACACAACTGTTCATGTTAAATCACACCTAAGCTGTTCACATTTTGCTCTAATAACTTTATTTGTTCATTTAATTTCGGAAATTACTGCTGCAATAATAAACCTTCTTCAGCAATCCTAAGGAGGTACTTTTTCTCAGGAGATAAAAAAGGAATAAGAGTATGATTTTCTATTGGATTCCATGAATTATCTGGAGAATATTCACCAGACTGTAACAATCCTTAATAGGTGAACAGTTAGTTTGATCAACTCAATAACAAATACTAAGATACCCTAAGGACTAACTTATGTTTTCGATAGGGAATCCTATGACATATAACAACTATCAAATGTTTTTGCGTTGTGACTCGTAAATATCATAAAAATTCTTGAACGCTCCAGGCTTGGGTTGGGGTGTACTGTAGAGAAGATGTCTGTTCTGCAGCGTCGGTACGCCAGGATGCCGGCATGATGGATTCCCACTTTATTTTAAGAAAACCTGCTGAACCTTTTAAAAATCATGCAACTACCTCCTATATGCTCTGTGATGCTTCTGTGAAATAGTTTTAAAGCTAACGTTACATCCCATTACAGAGAGTTCTAATGGTCTAAAGACCATAATGACCCGATTTCTCCATGAGTCTCCATTACAAGCGGTATGTAATTGAATAATGTCGATCAATGAATCGCCGCAGACAGATAGGCACGCTAGAATGTTTTTCACTTTCGTTACTCCTTGCTTTTATTTTACATGTATTAATTATTAAAGAACTAGCCTTCCGCCAGCGGCTTCGCCCGTGTGGACCTATTTTATAGGTTCCTGTAGTAAAACCATCCTATGTCCTTTCCGAAGGTCCACTCTATATCTGTGTTCCAAATTTCATTAAAATTGGTTCAGTAGTTTAAGCGAGAACGACAGACAGAAACATTTTTACAAGGGATCGCTTTACGGCTGATACAGTTGTAGAGCTTTTACGGCTGATACAGTTGTAGAGCTTTTACGGCTGATACAGTTGTAGAGCTTTTACGGCTGATACAGTTACGAGTGTTTACACAACAATATTGGTTGCGGTTGGGAGTTGATTGCGTACGCAAGTAAGAAATAACTTTTTCCAATGGTCAGCTGTTTAAAATAAGCAGCTCCACCAAGAAACCTTTTATTCTTTTTTTTTTCTTCCTAATAATTCTAATAACTTAAAAAAAGAAAGCCTTTGTTTACCAAATTAAGATTAACTCTTTTTCAACTTAACAACTTTTGAAACTTTTTTACAAGGGATCGCTTTACGGCTGATACAGTTGTAGAGCTTTTACGGTTGATACAGTTGTAGAGCTTTTACGGCTGATACAGTTGTAGAGCTTTTACGGCTGATACAGTTGTAGAGTTTTTTCGGTTGATACAGTTGTAGAGCTTTTACGGCTGATACAGTTGTAGAGCTTTTCAAAGATTGATGCAATTGTAGAGCCTTTCAAAGATTGATGCTTGAGAGCTATCGCAAAACGTTTTAGTGTTGTTTTGTTTGTCCTTACACCAACGACGGATGCCAGCATGGGCTGTCAAGGAGTGGTCTTACCGGTCTTCTCCTCACGGAAAAAAGTCAAGGTAGAAAAGTAAAACTAGTTGCAATTGGCAGCAACCAATGTAGCGGAAGGATGATGTCGATAAACAAAAGCGCGGGCCATGGACCTTTTTTTTTAATGGTATCGGGGGTGGGGAAACCTTCAAAAGGTACCAGACACCTTGGGAGAGTCCAAAGCAAGCCTAAGTCTTACATGAGGCCGTATGCAGTTGTGCTGCTACTCCGGAAGTTGTTGCCTTGTTTAAATCTGGCATACGCACCTGTCACCGAAACACAATACGGAATAAATGGGTAATGATTTCGGATGGTTTCAGTTCCTTACCTGCTTGACGGAGGTGTCCCGGGAGCCGATCTTCGCCGTGAGCTCTCGGATGTCGTTCTGTAGCTCCAGCAGCCGAGCCTCGTACTCCCCTTGCGTTGTGTCCAGTTTCCGCCGCAGCAGGTGCTTCTCCTGCTCCAACTCCTGGAAATTAAAGAAATGAATAAATAAAAAGGCTCCTGCTCCAACTCCTGGAAATTAAAGAAATGAATAAATAAAAAGGCTACACACTCAGTCCGACACTAGGATTCCCTGAGTCGTAGGTACCAGGGACACACACAAAGACAGAAACATAAACATCAAGACGGAAAACAGAAATTTAAAGACATCATTCAAATTTTTGCCTCGCCGGGAACCGAACCCGGGACTCTTCGATCGGCGGTCCGGCATATTAAGTACTATATTAATTTATATTGGAGCTAATAAAGCTTCAAACTTCACACTAATAATTAGGATACCCCATGTCGTGAGTGCCATGGACATAGACAAGGACCCAAACACCCAGACCAGAAAATTCATCATTTACCAGGGAGGAGTATCCCAGGAGGATATGACTCCTGCTGGGAATTGAACGCAGGACCTCTTGTACGTCACACCAGCGAGAGTGACCGCTGCGCCATACAGATCGTCGTTATCGCATAGAATAAGGGAAAACAATGGAACTTGAAGTTTTTACTTGACCTGACATTATTCACATAGGTACCGCGAGATTGGTGAGTAACATTTCTTTTCAAATGGGAACCGCTTGCAATAGTTTGAACAGTCATATCATGACGACCCGCGTGGCACAATGGTTACCATGTCGGACTGCCAATCGAGGGGTCCCGGGTTCGATTCCCGGCGAAACAGAAATTTGAATGATGAGTTTAAATTTCTGTTCCCGGTCTGGGTGTTTGTGTTCCTGTCTTTGTATGTGTCCGTCCATGGTTCCCACGACACAGGGTATTAATTACCTTACTGTGGGGCTATGAGTGTGTAACGTTTATCATAACCATGCACACGTAACTAAAAAAGCAGCAAAAAAGGATTTTTTTTACTAGATAAACATAGACGGAAAGATGGTTGATTTATTATTTTTATTTGATAGTTATATTGCTGTTTAATAATAATAATAACGTTTCACACTCATAGCCCCACAGTAGGTTAGATATTCCCTGTGTCGTGGGTACCATGGACACACACAAAGACAGAAACACAAACACCCAGGACGAGAACAGAAATTTAGTCATCATTCAAATTTCTGTTTCGCCGGGAATCGAACCCGGGACCCTCCGCTTGGCAGTCCGGCATAATAACCATTGCGCCACACTGACGTCAATCGTTTATAACAGAGTTTAAACCAAGTGATCTACGAGTATTTTTAGCCCATCCGACGTTTGGACACGTAACTCGGAAGTAAGAAAGCACGTTCAGATTACGCTTATCACAGTGGAATGCATACTAATTTACTAACTTTAATGAGTTTTAAACTTGAATATTTACAGTGGAAGCAGATAAATGTTTCTCATATAAATGTAGCACGTAAGTCTTATTTTAAAGTTAGGTAAAAACTACTTTGCAACAATCCGCAATCAGAACGTATGAGGGTGTATACTTTTTTCATGCAATAGCACCTCCCTCCCTTACATGCACATGCAACAATAAAAAATATACACCAACATACGTACCACCAACACGTGTTTCGACCCAAAACAGAGCATCATCAGGGTTATTGACTCTACGACGGTTACTCGCAAACGTTTTTACCTAACTTTATAACAATGGAGTTCCGCAAAGTAACGCCGGATTCTATTAATTATACATATAAGTTTTATTTGACATAGAGATTGGCTTTTTTTACGTCCGATTTCTGTGCACGGGTCCCTCGCCATTATTGCGGAGGCCTGGAGCTCATTCCACCACGTAGCTCCAATGTGGGTTGGTGGAGGCGTGGGTAAGTGGCCAACACAATACCTCCGACAAGGTTTAACGACTAATCTTTCGATAACAACTGCGCGCCCACCGAAGCACGGAAATGCGATGGTATTTGCCAGGAGTAGGAGTCAGTAATCACCCATTTAACACGCGACTGCGCCTGTTCAGCTTAGCTGAGTAATTCGTATAGGTTATTTCATATCTACCTATGCTTAATTCAAACGAAAGACAATACAAATTCAAAAATACAACATGCGCAAACAAGTTAACTATTGTTTAAGTTCAAACAAAACAATTCCACGTCGCTGTACAAAATATGTTATTTTGATACACTTGAGCAAATAAGAAACCGAGCATTATTATTGAGGATTTAATGTACGTATATCTGTAATTTATTGCGTACATTTATTAAGAAACAAAAGAAAATAATTTATATAATACACATCGTTAATGGTACCGGTGATCATTTATATTTCTTTATTTGATTTACTTTAGATAAAAGTGTATTAAGTTTTGTGAAAATTTTGAGAAATATTATGCCATAGAATATAAAAACTTATGATGTGTAATTATATGAAAATTGTGCCGTTACATTTGAAATAAATACCACATACCAAATCAAATTATTTTAATCAATTATTGAATCCAAATTATTTAAAGAGCGATACTTTAATAATCCCTTTAACACACTTTATTAAAAACAACGTAAATAATAAAAAGTATCATCATCATTTCAGACTTTTATAGTCCACAGATGGAAGTAGGCCTCCCCTAACATTCACCAGTCCTCCCGGTCCTGCGTCTTCTGAATCGGCCGAAGCGGCTTCCCGCTGTCTTCTTCAGGTCTCCATTCCACCAGGTTGGAGGGGGGCCTTTACTATTTTTGCCGAAACTTGGTCGCCATTCGAGGACCTCTTTTCCCCATCGGTTGTAGTTCCTCTTAACTATATGGCCTGCCCATTGCCACTTCAATTCTATTTTACAAAATTTATGGAAAAACAGTATAAAGTTACATATTCATTTTAACGGTATGCCTATAGGTGGTTGCAATAGTTTATTGACATCCAAGGGCGGATCGAGTCTTCGAGTAAGGGTGGTCAGAGCTATATAAGATTGTTCACTGGAAGTGCGTGTAGGCGGCGGCGAGTTTTTTCATTCATTTCACATTCATTTAACTCGTACTAGCGTTTCCATCGGTCCCGGTTGTTATCGATAGATAGCAGTCATTAAGTGGAGAGAAGGTTTAAAGGGCGGTATGAAAACATCCAAAAGCGGGTTGGTCACTAACCCGCACCTCCACCAACCCGCATTGGAGCAGCGTGGTGGAATAAGCTCCAGGCCTCCCCAATAATCGGGAGAGACCCGTGCCCAGCAGTGGGAAGCAAAAAGGGTTGCAGCCCATGAAAACATCCGACATTGAGTTTTCCACTAATTCGCATAGAAGCAACGGAGCTCTCTTAAAAAGAGGAAGACCCGTGCCCAGTAGTGTACCAAAAAAAAAAGAGTTGCAACCATACCTCAAATAAAAAAAAATAAAAAAATGTTTCTCAATCTAACATTACGACCAGTGATCATTCCTCCACCGACGTTGGATACGAATCTGCCGGAGAAACTAAAAATCATGACAAGTTGACAACACAATACTAAAAATCTATCACAAAAATATGCGGAACGAGCTCAAATCAGCAATAATCTCTCTCGGGCCTATGTCATATTGTGTACCATTGCAACAATTAGGAAAGTTATCTTGATCGTTGGGAGTTGACATTAGAAATCGTATGGAAACAGGGTTGAGGTGCCCATTGTCTGCAACCGACCCAGATGCTTCCTCAGACAGCCACGGGCCTGTAAGCGCTCATTCACACTGTGTTCATTTTTATCTATTTTTGTAACTTGAGATCCGGCCCGGCTTCGCTCGGCTGATTTGATTTTATAGACTAGCTGTACCGCGTTTAAATGTTTGGGGTGGGCCACCCTTATCACTGGATGAAAAATAAATAGTAGCCGATTCACAGACCTACTGAATATGCATATAAGATTTCATTAAAATCGGTCAAGCCGTTTCGGAGGAGTATGGTAACTAATAGTATCAATCCCACGTGAACAGTATATTTTTCCAAAACTTCCTTGACTTATGCTATTTTTTCATTATGTATTTTAGTTTTTACAGAGATAAATAAATAAATATTGTTTCACATTCCTAGCCCAACAGTAGGATCGTTTACCCTATGAGGTGGCGTGGGTACCACATACAAAGACATGGAGAAAAACCCAGACCGGGAACAGAATCTGAAACTCTTCATTTAAATTTCAGCTTCACCGGGAACCATAAGATACATAAATAAATTCGATTTTATAGATGTCTTGCGTAAATTCTTGTTTCGTTGAAATGAAATTATTTATTTGGCAAAATGTGGTAAATGAATAGTTGGTTTGTAGGTAATTATAGTCTCTCACAATAAGCAAAATTTGGAGTGCAAATTTACAAAAAAAATATCGTTGCCTTCTTTTCGTCACGTATATGCACGCAGCTTTACTATGACACTTGAACCATATCGCATCTTTATCAAGTAGGGCGTTTTCACAATGCACCCATCCGATGGTAGACTGACAGTTTGAGCAATAACTGAGCGTCTTTTGGAGTTATTTCATTGTTTCCAGCACACTTTATGATGAAATCTATAATTATGTGTAATCTATACAAAAAAACAGAAGCGCGCATGGCCCGGCGGCTGGCGTAGAACGCAAGCGATTTACGCAGCTAAGCCGCTCGTTTGGCGTGACGGTGTGAGATGGGTGAGCGAAAGTGGCAAAAAATGTATGTAATTTTCAGAGGGTCGGAGGACACGTTAAGCATTCGGTCTCGGTTGTTGTCAATAGATAATAGTCGTTATCTTGTCGGAGGCCTTAAGGGTGGTTTGAAAAAAATCGACAGTGGGTTGGCCACTAACCCGCATTGGAGCAGCGTAATGGAGCTCCAGGAATCCCCAATAATGGGGAGTAACCCTGCCTAGAAGTGGGACGTATAAAGGGTTGGAGCCAGTCAGTCAAAGACAACGATCTCTATTACGAATTCAAACCCCGGCGCCTACACCTATATTTACTTCACCTCCATACATACAATGTAAAATGTGTATAACGATGTTTTGTGACTTTAGCGAAGCATGATGTGATGTCCACTAATACACTTGTCTTGTCAGCGGCGTGGACAACAGCCTCAGTTCCCTCTTAGTGTGAAAAGTAGTGAGACATTAAAAAGGTTTCTTTTTACACCAAAGATGGAGCAATAGACTCAGAAACTCCCAGGTTTGAGAATCCCAGAGAATACTACAAATTATGTGGCGTAATGGTTACCATGCCCGACTGCCGATTGGAGGTTCCCGGGTTCGATAAAAGCAAAATTGCCCGAAGCAAAAATTTGAATGATGAGTTAAAAATTTCTGTTCTCGGTCTGGGTGTTTGCGTTTCTGTCTTTTTGTGTGTATCTATGGCACCCACCACACTGGGTATAACTATCCTACTGTGGGACTATTATGAGTGTGAAACGTTATGAAATAATGTTATATATTTTATTACACAATAACAGCATACTGCTTACAGCTGAGGAGAAACGCATTTTTTCGGTTTTTTTCTGTTAATTCTGTTTAACTTTCATGGGTCGAGCGGGGAAAACCACCGCTGCACCCATTTCTGCCATGAAGCAATTTAAAAGTCTATTTAATGTATATCCTCGATCAAAACATACAATTTCGAAAATATTTTATAACACAACCAGAATAATAAACTAAATAAAATAATGATAAATAAACTTCAATAATAATAAACACATTACAAGTCATCAAAGAATGGAAAGGTCCATAAACTACATCCCTTCCCTACATTAGCATGGCCTTAAGTAGGGTGACCATGTCTGTGATTTACTGTGGTAAATCTATATGTATATAAAAATGAATCCCTATTTTTCTTGGTCACGGCATCACTCGTGAGCTGCTGGACCGATTTCGTTAATTCTTTTTTTGTTGTATTTGTTATTTCAATTTATTAACTTTTTTCTTACGAAAGAAAAAAGTGCGTTCCGCGCAATTTACTCACTTTTTTCTTTCATAAGAATTAAAAAATCAATTTTTTTTAATTTTCATAAAAATTAAAAAATCAATGAATACAAGCATACAAGCATCAGTAGTTTTATCATTATTAATATGTGTACCACTGTTTACGAAAAGTACGTGGAGGAGTATGAAATTTGGCACAATTAAATTTTATATGGAGTAAAAGTGCAGAATGATAATATTTTTTCATAATAAATTATACATAAATACATTAAAGTAATAAAATGTCAGTGAGATCCGTAATTCCTAAGGAAGGTAATTTTTATCGTTCAGAAATGCAGGCCACGTGGTGTTAAGTGGTCGCTGCATTCCATGGACATCCACACAAGTCCTACCACCTGCAAAAAACTTGTATGAGTCACTTATATATATTCATGGATTTTTTGAGCCACTGTCCAAGAGCCCTGTAGTTGAAAGTAAAAAGGGTCAAATTGCCGAAATCAGTTATAAATATATAACACCTGAGGAAACGACGAATAACATAAAGAAAAAATTAAACTCAATCTTTCAGCTGCCTAGCAATAATAATTAAAAATAATTGACGTAGCCGCCCATTTTGATTACCTAGTATACGAATTGGTAATTATTTTCGCTGTAAATGACGGTACGGCGCTCCTTGGTTATTATTACCTAATGGAGTTAGTGTTGACATTGACATTAACGCAAGTCAATTAGGAAGGTATTAGTTGTTTATTTAATGTTATTATGTAAAATATTTTGTGTTCAAAAATCACCGGTATTACTCTTCTAATTTGCAAGATGAACAATCAATGGGTAAAGAATAATATCTTTCCATAAGATCGATTCTTTTGTATCTCCGACGCGGGGTCCGGAATTAAAAAAACGATGCTTACCTCTGACTGAATGTGTGCGTAATTATAGCTGTTTCTCGATGATGGAAAGCACCGTACATGCCTGAGAATTTCACAATTTTCTTTAACGCATGATGTCCCGTCATGTCCCCCAACCACTACGCTTTCATTCTCGTTTTATCTGCCATTTAAAATTTTAAAAAGTCTTGTTTATAGCCATCTTTTTTTCCAGGACACAAACTATGAACCTATCTAACTAAACCCTAAAACCATATCCACCCTATTCGTCAATACGATATTAGGATGCGCAGGCGCACGCAGCGTGTCGAACGCAGTGTGATTGCAACTAATGTCAGTTGCGACAGGGCCGAACTTGTTACGCTTGTTATCAAATATCGTGGACCTAATGCGTTAACGATTACCGACCAATGTATTGTGTTCGTTTTGCTTGAGTTTCTAGAACTACTTAGGTTACCTACCGTGATATTGTACTTAAGATCAAGTCTTATGTAAGTACGTTGGGGTAAGATCGTGAATGGGGTAAGAACGTATAAGTTAAATATCTACCGAATTTGTGGTTATTTTTATACTCGCAACATAGTGCGAGGCGCCAATTTGTTTTGCTACTTCCTTCAGTTACTTAAAACGTTAAAAACGTAAATAGTTCCTGCTATATTTTTAAACAAAATAAATTATTCAAGAAGTATGTTGTAGCAAGTATAAGATCGGATATTTTATTTTTATAAACCTTATGCTTTTAGCCATTTGGGTGATTTTAGAGGGTATTCCGGTCTTCCCCTACATCGTCCGTTCTTTCCCATGTTTTTTGAAATGTATGTCCGTACTTTAAACTCGCATAACTCAGTAGTCGTTATGTCTGTGCAAACGAAAAAATATTTTTCTTATAGTTTGTTTATTGATTATCAGTTTTTACTTTATTTTTTACGCTGGCTGGTATAGATTATGAGAAAAAAAAAAAAATTGCCAACATCTTACGAATGTAGCTAAAAACCATCCGAACTTACCCCAACATACTATACGTATCGTGATGGTTTATTACAACTTCGTAAGTTATTAGCTAAAATGATTATAAAGTCAAAACGCATATGTGCGTTACCAAAATAAATAGCATTAACTTGTTTGTTTTACCTTAGATACCATAATATATAAAATTATAGTTTAATAACAAATATTTTATACCATTGATAAGTACAACCGATTCGGAGTGAACCATACGGAAGATAAAATACTGAACAACAGGTTTTGCATTCAATTCCCAGCTGAGAAGAAACGATAAAAGAAAGAAGTCATAACTTATTACTTACTTTTAACTTTTAAGCGTTAATACCTCCCTGTAGGACGAAGTACAGAATATCAATGTTGACTAGACCGTGTGGGTCCGAATAACTTTCTCTGCTTGCTCATCCGACTACTGATTGTGTTGTTAAATTAATAATGCCACTCTCGCATAGCCCCACACCAGGATTCACTGTGTCGTGGGTACCAAGGACACACACAAAGATAGAAACCCAGACCGAGAACAGAAATATAAACTCAACATTAATTTCTGTCTCGCCGAGAATCGAACTTGGTCGTTCAAAATGCTTATACCTACATATTCAGTAGTGTTTTAAAAGCTAACTTGTCATATCTAAAGATGCAGTAAGTCAGAAAAGATTAAGAAGTCAGTAGATACCATGGGTTCAAGCAGTCAGGTTTCAGTAATTGACCTACAAGAATGCAATGACGTTGACGTTATAAGTACTATGAGTATGAAACAGTGCGAAAATTCTCCTTCAAATGTTTTGTCCTGATGTAGCGTTCGACTAACAAATGTATCGTAAGAACCTACGAGTACCTATCGTCTTTTTTTATTAAGGGGCGATTTTTCAATCCCAAATTAAAGTATTCAGTCAGTTAATATTATCGCTATCCTTTTAATATGTCAATAAATGCCCTCTATATGTGTAAGACATTTATTCTGGCATTTTTGAACTTCCAGCCGATTAGATTTAAAATAAAACAAGATATTCCAGTTTTGCAGACAACTGTTTGAAATTTTTCTCCGCAACGAAATAAAAATTATCGTGTATTGAAATACACAAATTCCTTGATCAAAGACTGAAATAAAACATACATATTTTCAGTCATTTTAGTAAGTAACAATTAAGGATAAAACACAAACAAAGATGATATGTTTCGGAAACCCTTGCTTAAGGTTCACCCGCTTTCCCAAAACAAATTAACTCTAAAAGGGAAAACGTTAATAATTATGCTATAATACAGGGCTTACTTTCAGCACGTAATGTTCATAAAGTATAAACATAGTAATTTGTGTACTTAATTACCCAAAACTACAATTTCACGCCCATTCACACACGGTTTAGTTAATATACACTTTCGTCTGAGCGACCTACATCCACACTTGTCTTAGAGAATTAAGGCTATCCGAGATTGTGATCAACTCAATACAATTACACTTATGCGCGAGAAACAACCGCACAGCGTTTTATAAAGCACTAGCCTTCCGCCAGCAGCTTCGAGCGCGTGGACCCGTTTAATGTGTCCCCGTAGGATAAAAAATAGCCTATTCCAGGCTTCATTGCTATATTAAAATCATAGGCATTTAGCCAGTTGCTTCATTCGCGTTGACCCTATTACACGTTTTCACGTAGGAATAAAGAGTTTTCCCGCGGTAAAAAAAGTAAAAAAGTAGCCTATGTTACTCAGGGTGAATAAAGCTTTCTAATTGTGAAAGAATTTTTGAAATCGGAACAGCAGTTTTTGAGTTTATTCATCACAATCATACACAGACATCTGCTAAAAACAGGATTTTGCGACAGAGCCGAATTAGGGTAGTCTAAGGGCCAGAGTAAGTTCGTTTCAATTTATATGTTAAAAGGCCGTACACGAAATTTTGCCGATTTCGCTGATTTAGCTCATTTTATACAGATTTTGCAGTTAAAATACAGTATTTCCATAAGTTTTATTGCACAATATGACTGATCATTTCAATAATAAACTATTAAATGAGCCACTTTTTAATTTTTATTTCGTTATTTTGCTTAATAGACCTGAAGCCGGTGATAGTTTTGTAAATATTACTGTAATAGGTATAGAATGTCACATATTTCTGGATCATTTTAAAGTCTAAACAGATCGAAAAAAATGCCATATATTGCCGTAAAAATCACATACAAAGTGTATGAGCTACTTTTTGCCACTCTCATACAAAATATATTAGTAAAAAAACATTGAACTTAGTCAATTTTGAGAGAAAATGGGCCAGAAATTGCATTTGATTTCGGCAAAATGGAATAATCTTTCGTAAAATTTATTTGACATAAATACTCTTCAGTTTATAATCAATCCGTTTCCTGAAAAAAAAAATCTTATTAATAATGATGATTCGGCATTAAACATCTTTTAAAGTAACCTAAATCTCGCATTATAATTCTTGACGCAAGCTATAAAAGTGTCTAATTTATTAGATTATGAATGAAATGAAACGTTATATAGTGCAATGATACTTGTAGAAGTACTGTAATTTATCTGCAAAATCTCATGTGTTAAATCGGGTAAATAAGCAAAATCGGCAAAATTTCGTATACGGCCCCTTAACCTTGAAATTTGTTTGAAAACCTTGAAAATCATGCTAATTATCCTTTCAAATGTGGGTGAAACCGCGCAACAAAATGACAGATTATAGAAAACTTTTATTGTAGTAGATAGAACTTATACGGTTCGCCCAGGAAAGGAAAGTACCACTTCTGCCGTGAATCAATTCTATTGTGGTCCAGTGGAAAGATGTAGTTGCCGCAACTGCATACGACCTCAGATACGATTTAACTACGTTTGCTTCAGGTTGTGTGGTCCATGAGCTGCAGTAACCACTTAACACCACGTGACCTGCATGCTCGTCTGCTACTACATTCAAATACAAAAAAAAACATTTGTTGCAGTGGCCATTTTGAATTTTCTAACAATGCTGATGACAATTCAAAACTTTCAAAAATTCAGCTCAATCGGTTGAAGACATCTACTTCAAAATTTTGATGCAAGATTCCACCCTATGTATGTTGAAAGTTAATAAAAGCTTATAAAAAGCTAAAATCGAACTAAGCGACTCTCGTAACGTTCTAAGTAATTTTAAAACAATAATTGAATTATTTCGCTTTCTCCCAAGACTTGGAACACAAATCAAAGGTCACACGGCCCGCTTAAGCAATGGGTTCCGTAAAAACTGCCCATTGTTTCGTTTCAACACCAACGTGGCCGGCGCTGGGTACCAGTGCCATTGTTGCGGTAAATTCTATAGGGCCAAACGATAACACCGTTTTAGATTGAATTCAGGAAGTAAAAAGCCTATACAAATTTACGCCCGTTTCTTGAACTCTAGTCAATACAATAAGTGGCACTGGTATACTATAAACAAAAGCATTTATAAGAAGAATGAAAGAAAGCCATTAAGCGTGGACGATATTTTCATTTTCTTGGTGTCCTTTTGAGTTGTATCGAAAGTTTATGGTGTTTGTTGTTTTTGTTGTTGTTGTGTGTATGGTGTATGTAACATAACAGTGCGTAAACATTTTTTTATGTTAGCTAGATCAACATATTATTATCACTCCCGAAAGCTCTGCATATTAAATTTCATGAAAATCGTTGGAACCGTTTGCGAGATTCCGATTATATATTTGTACACAAAAAATGTTTGATTAAAGGTATTGATAACACCGTTTTAGATTGAATTCAGGAAGTAAAAAGCCTATACAAATTTACGCCCGTTTCTTGAACTCTAGTCAATACAATAAGTGGCACTGGTATACTATAAACAAAAGCATTTATAAGAAGAATGAAAGAAAGCCATTAAGCGTGGACGATATTTTCATTTTCTTGGTGTCCTTTTGAGTTGTATCGAAAGTTTATGGTGTTTGTTGTTTTTGTTGTTGTTGTGTGTATGGTGTATGTAACATAACAGTGCGTAAACATTTTTTTATGTTAGCTAGATCAACATATTATTATCACTCCCGAAAGCTCTGCATATTAAATTTCATGAAAATCGTTGGAACCGTTTGCGAGATTCCGATTATATATTTGTACACAAAAAATGTTTGATTAAAGGTATTCTATTTAAAAGTAAAATTAGATAAAGATAAAGAACGGCTTGCGACTATCAGGTGTACGTGAAGGTGTACACTTCAACAAACTGATCATATATTATTATACATTATATACATAAGTAAATTTATTTTTGCCCTTTGCGAGATGGAACTCCAAAGCCAGACAATAATAATGTCATACGTGTAATGGCTAAAAGTGAAATTTAGAATGTCAACGCACGATACTAATGTGCGGGTTCGTTGCCGTTTAACCGTCTTTGACTCTCATAATGACCACACATTAGGAATATACGCATTACTTCACAAATAAAAGAAAAAAACAACTTCAGAGATATAAGAGGTACACACTTATGGGCTGAAAAATGAATTTTATGTTTAACTAGCTGTGCCCCGCGGTTTCACCCGCATTAAAGAACCAACACCAATTGCTAAGTGCGTACTGCTAAGTCCAGAAATGAGAAATACCATTTCCATACAAACTTAAGCCCCCCATTTTTAATTGTAATCGAGAACTTTCATCCCATTTTCATACTTCTAAATCTAGAAATGAGAAAATTCCATATGAACTTCACTCCCCTATTTCACCCCCTAAGTAGTTGAATTTCTACAAAATCCTAGTGCTACATCATGAAAGGAACCCGCCCGTGTACCTAACTTCAAGTTTCTAGGTACAGTAGTTTCGGCTGTGCGTTGATACATGTACAAGTCAGTGAGGTAAGCCTTTTAAATACATATAGGTACAGAAGATTTTATGTACTAACTATTAAATTTGTAAACTGAGCTACACCAGCTTATCTGCGGTCAAATTTTATTAGTATGATTTTTATACTGTGGTCAATTCGAGTCAGATTCCCTCTATGCCTCGCGTGCCTTAGAGCATCAAGGTATTGACAGGTATGACACCCGTCAGAGGAGTGGTCTTTACGGGCGAACCTACCAACGTCCATGCACAATGTGCCTTCTAGTTATACAACAAGTGTGTCTATGTGTATCGGTGTCAGTGTTGTCGGTGCATAAAAAATGACGTTAATTGAAATTGACATATTTAGAAATGTATGCGTCTGTAGTCTGTAGCGATAAAAGAATATTTGTGAATGTGGGACAAAATTAAAATGTATGCGTTCTTCCCCCCGCACCAGATTTTGCACAAAAATTATGTATCGAAGCGAGGCGCAATGCCCTCTCCCCTGAAGGGTGAGTCAATACATTTGATGCTCTAAGCTACGAGCACATAAATAATCCAAGATTGGCATCAATTACAATCAGTCCGCTTGTCACCAAATATGAAATCTGATAGGAGTTTTTCAGTGAGTTGTCTCAATGATCAATCAAGCTATGATTACAAGTAACTTAATAGTAACACAATAATAAGAATAAATTACTTTAATGCAACACGAATAGTTTGAATGTAACCGTAATAATATTTATTTTTGATTTTTTAGTTCTTTAACCGGCATCTTTTTAATTCATTTTAAAGTCGATTTCAGCACCCTGGATCCCTTATTTTTGGTATCGGAGGGGTAACCTTCATAAAGGTACCCGGTACCTTGGGAGAGTATACCGGGTTATGTGGGATTTAACCGCACCAAAATCCCCTCGGCGGCCTGCTGCTGGACGCTTGAGAAGGACTCCGGGATCTCCAGTGGAACGCAACGGTGTCCTCCACGCGCGGCGCCCAGAATGCGCCCATCTTCGGGAGAGCACATGTGCTCTCCCGTATCTTCCGATGCTTACGGCGGCATGCGCCCACGCACACACCGCCGTCCTTCCCGGGGCTGCTGGGTTTGCGGATCGAGCTCCCACTAACACCGCCCGCAACCCCTTTTAGTCGCCTCTTACGATCAGGCAGGGGATACCGTAGCTCTATTCTTAATCCCGAAGCTACAGGGACTAGCTCCCTGGATCCTACTTTACCTACTTTTAGCATCGACGATTTAGTGGCCAAGCTCAGCGATTCAGCATCCAAATGCGCGATTCCGATGCTGCGTTCAAGACAAGTGCCAAAACGCGATGCAACATCGATGCACACGCAAATCGCTGATCGCCGATGTTAGGTCTGAAGGATTTAATTTTGTTAAAAATCAATTGAGCACAAACACGATAGTGTTTTTTTTTTGGAATATTTTATCAAGGAGTTCGGATATTTTCCGGCTCCGTAATCAGAGAAGCACTATGTATCATAATGTGGCATTGTCATCCCATTGCCCATGCCAAACTTCAGATCAACCAGACTCTGAGATGTGGACCAAATGACCTAAACATACACGTTCATAAAGTTAGGTAAAGCAGCCAAAACATTATTACGCCTTTAAATGGAAATATTTCCAAATAGCCATACACTTAAAAACGGTAAAAAGAACAATGTTTACAGCTATTCACATGTACGTAAGACATCTAATTAGCTGTATGATTCATTATGTAGAAGTTGTAGAACAGAACATTAATGCAACAAACTTTTTCAGCAAAAAGTCGACGCATATTTGTACAGTTTTACACCATAGACAATCAGCGTTGCCGTTCTATTTATCCCGGAAAACGCCACAGATTCACAAACAAAGAAATGTAACACATTACTCGAATTCTATTGCTATTGATTTCAAAAAGTACCGATAAATGGTGGGAAATTTAACGGTTATAGAGAGGGAAAGTGGTAAAAAGAAAAACAAAGTAATACCAACCTAAACGCCATTATTGTATGGCGTATTTTTGCGAATCAAAGCAATACGCGTATGATTTCAAATGTTCGTTTTTTAAATACACTGAGTTAATGATTCTTTATGGCAATAATTCGTGGAAAATGAACTGTGTATGGGAAATTTGTTATGCAAACATTGCATTACGCCGTCTGTAAGATGTTTTGTTACAGTTGTATTTTTAATCTGTGCAACTGACTTGTTTCTTCGTCTGGTATGAAGGAAGTTTCGTTTCTTGCACCGCAAATTCCAGTAAGCGCATTGAATATGCAGTGAAGTATGATTATGAATATTCACATCTAGTTGAATTCTTACTAACATAATTGCAAAATAATGTCACTTCGTTTTCTTGCTTTGACGCCTTAAATACTCTAATTTAATTCATGTATTTTTTACACCTTTTGTTTAATTGTTAAGATGTCCATGCGCTGCTGCGACCACTAACACCATGTGGCCTGCATACTTGTCTACTACTCTATTTAAATTGAAATAATAAATACGAGTTTTCAGAGTTTTTCGAGATTTCAGATTTAGATTGGCATGTAGGTGTAGCTTCGGGATTAAGAATAGAGCTACGGTATTATACCCTGCATGATCGTAAGAGGCGACTAAAAGGGGGCTTCCGGGGTTGTGAGCGGTGGGTGAGTGGGAGCTCGATACGTTCAGCCAGCGGCCCCGGGAAGAACGGCGGTGTGTGCGAGGTCGCATGCCGCCGTAAGCATCGGAGTGTGCAGGAGAGCACATCTGCTCTCCCGAGGATGGGCTCGCTCTGGGGCGCCGCGCGTGGAGGACACCAGCGCGTTCCACTCGAGATCCAGGAGTCCTCCCCAAGCGCAGAAACAGGCCACCGAGGCGGTTTTAGTGCGGTACAAATCCCACATAACCCGGTATCCTCTCCCTAGGTGCTGGTTCCTTTTGAAGGTTTTCCCCCCGATACAAAAAAGGCATAAAAAGATGGATCTGGCAGATGCCTTCTGAAAAATTCATAGATTTCATTATGATGTCTCCCTTCATGTTATAGCAAGTGATAAATCCGCAACCAGCCTAATAATAGATTGTCGGCTGTGTACAAAGTCGATCTATGACTAAGTATTAATGCAAGGTGAAGAAAGCAAGAGAGGAAGTTCTATATACGAGTACATTTTGTCCACACTTGTATGTATTCTAGATTGCACCACGTCTTGCACAATACATTGTATAATACGTTACTAAACGATTTACGCGATTTACGTGCATACATGATGCAGTGTCATATTTGAGACGGGAAACGGCACAGTTTTTATTTATTTTATTGATAAAAACTTTATAGACCCCAAAAAAATTGTGGTACAATAGGCGAGCTTAATGCCTAATGGAATTATCAACCAGCTTTCCTAAGGGAGTACAGGGAGATTTGAAGGCGGTATAACATGTGAGATAAAAACAGTAAAATATTAACAACAAAATGAACTATTTTAACTTTATTTAAGTCATTTTTAACATCCACGACCACGAACCACGAGTTTTGAATACATTTTCCTCAATAGGATTAATTTCAATATCATCAGATAGCTAGCTGTTCATCCTCCAAGAATAAATAATCCTTACTATTTATATATTACTTATTCGAAAGTAACTCTGTCGGTCTGTCTGTCTGCTACGCTTTTCCGCTTAAACTAATGAACCAATTTTAATGAATTTTGGAACACAGATAGAGTGGACCTTGAGAAAGGACATAGGATGGTTTTTATCACACGGAAACCTTTAAAACGGGTTCACGCGGGCGAAGCCGCTCGCGAAAGGCTAGTTCTTAAATAAAAATCGTCCATAACACGTCGTATATCAGATACGACTTAAGTTTGAAATAGGTAGTCGTTTAAACCGGCGATTTATCATCACACGTCCATTTCTACAAGTCTTTATTATAAAGATGGCTATCATATTACGGCCACCAGAGATTTAAATTAAATCTGACGGTCACTATATAACGGCACCGCCATCTTAGTAAATGTCAAATAAATTGAGATCCTTTTTGTAGTGTTTGTAGTAAACTATAACTATTGAAATAGCTATAAACACTGTCTCGTGCTCATGGTGTGGCGGGGCGTGCAGCGTTAGTACCGTGCGAACCGGGGGTGAGAGCGGGCGTGCCGCCTGGCACATCGAGTGACCGAGCCAGTGCCATCGAATGTAGATTCATTTGAACGTTACAAATGGCGACGAGTATAAATCCTACCAGTATATTTTTTTTTCCCCTCCTGGACATTGAAATAATAAAAAGGGGAAGGAAACAAGGAAGTGGAAAAAATTGTAAGTAAACATAAAATACAGTCATTGGATTGTTGGTTTATAACTGGAAGAATCATAACGGGAGTAAGTCCATTAATTACATTATATTCAAAAAATTTAACTAAAAAAGCTTATTTATCTAAAACTAAAAGACAATTTCAATTTCAATACATAATTGTCGTGACATAATTAACTTTCTTTTTGTTATACACTGTCATTATGTATTAAGTATAAAACCGGTGTACGTTACCCATAAAATATTAACTTTAAAATGACGATTTGTTTACAATATTTATTTTTAAAGTGTTTGGATTTGAAAATTTACCAATTTGTTAAAAGAATTTCAGTGTATGGCTCACAAAAGAAACCCACATAGTTACTATTCAAGAGAATGATCTTATTTCTAACCGGTATAAAAAGTATTTCAGGAATTGTATGGAATAACACCTGACAAGTTTAATTATATGAATATTGCAAGTAAGTAAGTAAATCTATGTATTTTCTTCTGGTTGGTTGGATATAAAAATAATTACATATATCGTTCAAGTTACTGGTATCATTATGAGTTGGTTTCGTGAATGTGTTAATAATTAATTTACATGAATGTCGTACTACTAACTAAATACCTACAACATTCATGAGAGATCTAATTCGTCTTACAGCTATTTTGTGGGATATTTGTACAGTACACAGTACAGCAGCAGTGAATATAGGTCGTAAATATATAATATATATTGTTTGATTCAATCAGTAAGACTAGACGAATACATTCTAACCTTTAACTGGTACGTAAGTCGATGTACCTTTGAGTGAATAAATGATGTAAATAATCTTTTAGAATCACTATAATTATTCATCATTAATTATCACCAATCAATATGGTAATGCGTTATATATAAGCTTACAAATTACACATACCTAACTCATAAAGAAACAATATAATGTTATAACGATCTATATACAAATTAGATTGTGGTTTTTGGTTAAACGTGAATTCATAACATTCATAACATGTAGGTATAACAATATTAAAATATCGTTTACGATATTATATATAATTAATATTCGATATCACGGGTAAGAAACGGTATGGTGACTAGCTTTTGAACATTAAACACCTGCTAAAATAAATATTAGGGTGTACGAAATTACAAAATTTTAATGATCAGCAATAAGAAATGGAGAATCATTCTTCATACTAATATTGCAGGCGCGAAAGATTGTAGGTATGGATGTTTGTTGCTCTTTCATGTAGGAGCGACTGATTGGATTTAAGTGAAACTTTACAATAATATAGCTTATGCAACGAAATAAAATATAAGCTACAATTTATAAAGATGTTTTGTGAATTGCCCAAAGTATAACAATGGGTGACAGGAGGGTAAGAAAAGTCTACCATCTATTCTGGTGTGCGCTGCCAAAGCCGCTGGAGTTGTACATGTGTGGTGTGTGATGGATGTGTTGTCTTGGATGGTCCTGCAAGGAAGCCCGCACAGTGTATCTCCTGTATCTCCAATGTGGCCAAAGTGTGTAAGCCATTATAGCCAAAATAGTGAACCAACACTAAATAAAAAATTGATAATTTACTAACCTTTTCTAACGCGGGTGAAATCTCTAGTTAAATTATAATCAGAGAAACCTTTGAGGCAGGTTTTAAAATAACTACTCATACTATTATTGTATTCGTATTAAAGAATAAAGCTAAATCGTGAAATGTAATTAGAAATTTAATAGAATGAAAGATGTACAGAGTTCATATACATGTTCATATACAAAGCATACGCTTTAATAAATTAAACTTAACAAAAGTTCATATCAGTTAAAGTTTCATATTACTATAAAGTTTTTATATTAACTATGATGAGTCTTTACAGGCACTAAATAGGCTATAATGCACCTACGTATACGTGAGTAGATTGGTGAAAGATAATATCTCAAAAGGCACCTTGAAGATTGTCAGCGGAGATCGGTGGTTATTAAAATCTTAATACCTATACTGACTGTCAAGGGCGGTAAGTGGAAATCTGTAATGAATACCATTTATCACAGGGTAATATGATAAAAACATTTCCCTTAGTGGTGGAGACGTTGATGGTGTCCATGGTATTTTACTGTATGTCTTAAGCGGACATAGCAACAATGTCATAAATCAAAACTGGTTTTCGGAAAAGATGAAAGCGGACAGTGCTGAGTGAGTGAGTGTTCTGTTAGCTCGTACTGATTAGGTGCTAATCACAAGAAGCTATTAAGTAAAGGATAATAGCAGGGAACTGTATTGTCAGTTGATTAACTCATTAAATTAGTGCAATGGTTATTGACAAATGTCTTCAAACTCATAATCTAATGTGGGTATAAAATTCTTCTGTCACAGTTTGTGTTTATTAAGTACTCCTCCGGAACGGTTTGACGGATTTTGGTGAGGTTTAATATGTAATATATACCTATATTCAGTAGGTATGAGAATATGTTTATAACAGATTTTATACCCCTAAGTGTTGAGGGTAGCCCGCCCCAGACATTTTGACGTGGTGCGGGGTCAGCTGGTAAATAAATAAATAAATAACTACACCTTTATTCAAATCATTTATTCATAACATAATATACCTAGCTGAAATTCTAAAAAGATATCTGTTAACAAACAATGAAAATTTTTGAATAGTTTATTGATTTTATTTGTATTAAATCAATCAAATTTTCGGAAATATGTATAAAATACAAAATTTGTCTAGAAACAAATGATTTGTATAATAGTACAACCATAATAGTACCAAAGGCAATAATAGTACAAAGTATTCTCAAACTAAATAAATGTATGAGATTCAAGGTAATACCTATTTATCAATAGCCAATTAGATAAAACACTCTCAAAATATTTAAAGCTTGTTCATAAAAAATAAAAAAAAAATTGTACAAAATATTCTCATAACTAAATAAATGTATGAGATTCAAGGTAACAAAGGTAATACCTATTTACATAGCAATAGGGCATTAGATAAGGCACAGTCAAAATATTTAAATCTTGTTAGAAATTCTGGAATTTAAGCGAAAAACTAATAACGTTTTGATTATGATGTTACGAGTTTGATACAATATGCGAGTTAAGTGTTTACATTTGTTACTAGTTGGTTAAGCTAGGTAGCTTAACTCGTTAGGTACTCGCACACGGCAAAGTAACGACAGTCAATAAGCCGTTTATTCTTCGCGTGCAGTTTGGTATACGCCCGTACAGTGTCTTGTTGTTGAGAATTGTGGTTCGGAAATTGAATGGAGATTGAATGGAAGGATTTGAAAACAAGTCATTTTAGAATAGAATAGAATAGAAAAATGTTTCTTTCTTCTTAAAACTACAAAATGCATACAATAAAAATATAATATAGGGTCACAAACATAACAGTGGCATTGTTGTAGTCTATTTGAGAAAAAGGACTGCACTCAGCCTGCTTGCAGCCAATGACTACAACACTGATTTTCAGTGTAGCCTGTTGGTATTCACGTAGTTCAAACAGCGAGTGAGCATTATGACTGTAAATAACTTAATTATACAGAATCAATTACAGTTTACTATATGCTTAAATTTAATATCTGATAAGTCTAAATAAAAGATATTTATTATTTATCTGAAACAAACAGGGCAGTTTAGTTATGGGGTACAGGGTTTTTTTTTATTGCTTTTAGTTTGTAAACCACTATTGTAGTTTATTTTGGGTATACAGTAAATAAAGTTTAAATCTTGTTCCACTAAAGGTACAATATACTAATGATTGATTTGGAACTTATATTCCAATGTAGCAGTGTCGGGATCATTGCCGGAGCCACCGCCAGGGGGGCAAACGGAGTATACCCGTAAAAATAAAATAATATGGGGTCGATTCTACAAAATTAAAGATTATCTAAATGCTAATAGGTAATATTGTGCGTAGTTTTCTTACACGTAGGTGAATATCTCTGTGCTGCCTATGGTTGTGTAAGTAGGCAAGTATTTAAAGAAACATCTGAGAAAGAACAAAGTGCGCATACAGTTGCGCGCATGGGTGTTATAATACCGTTGTAATGTAGAGTGCGTTTGTTGTCCCCTTTTGCAAGGGTCCACTTAGCGGAATCCAAATCGCCAAGCGCAGTCGCTATGGCCCAGTTTATTTGCTGTAGTTGTAGAAGTATTTCTTCTTGTCGCTGGGCAGAGACCGTTTCGATTTCACTTGTGGAGCTGGGCTGCGTGCCTTGGTTGCGGCTGCCCATGGTTCTCTACAGTTTTCCCGAACTGTTTGATACGGTAGGCCCGTTCCGAACCTACTGCTTGCGTTGTGTGCACGTGTGGTTATGTAAGTCGTGAACAAAAGCCGCGATCTTGTCACCGATGGTGGACTTGGTACCTGTTTACGCGTTTTGAGGTTTGCTGTGCGACGCTTGGTTGGCGGGATCTGGGTGTACAAAGTCGTAACAACACCATTGTTGTTTATAATAAAACACCCCCCATTAAATTTGAAAACATTGCTTGGTAAAAAGGTGCCCCCATTAAATTGGAAAACTTGGTACAAAGATACCTCCATTAAATTGGAAATTTGTGGTACAAAGGTACCTCCATTAAATTGGAAATTTGTGGTACAAAGGTACCTCCATTAAATTGGAAATATGTGGTACAAAGGTACCTCCATTAAATTGGAAATATGTGGTACAAAGGTACCTCCATTAAATTGGAAATATGTGGTACAAAGGTACCTCCATTAAATTGGAAATATTTGGTACAAAGGTACCTCCATTAAATTGGAAATGCATGGTACAAAAGTACCCCCATTAAATTGGAAATATTCTGTACAAATTTACCCCATTAAGAATTAAGAAAAAAAAAGAAGAATTAAGAAAGTAAGATTACAGAAGACGTAAGGCGTGGGACTCGGATTAGAATGAAGAAGACAAAGGATTATGGAGGTAGAAGACGTAAGGCGTGGGACTCGGATTTGAATGAAAAAGACAAGGGATTATGGAGGTAGAAGATGTAAGACATGAGACTCGGATTTGAATGAAGAAGACAAGGGGTATATAAAAAGAATAGAAGGCTAATGGGAAGCTGTAGGTGAAGACTGAGTGAAACTGGAAATCTTGAAAACAATTTAATGAGATTTTGAACGGATCAAACAAATTTAATAATTATTCATTGGGAGTATGTTTACTTACAAAGTAAAAATAATAAAGTTTTTGATAAGAAAGGGATGTAGTGTTTGTAGTAAACTATAACTATTGAAATAGGTATAAACACTGTCTCGTGCTCATGGTGTGGCGGGGCGTGCAGCGTTAGTACCGTGCGAACCGGGGGTGAGAGCGGGCGTGCCGCCTGGCACATCGAGTGACCGAGCCAGTGCCATCGAATGTAGATTCATTTGAACGTTACACTTTTAATGAGCCGTCAAAGAGTCGTATTTCATATATTTTGTATGAGAAAAATATGTGTTATTATGATGTCATAAAAGCGACACCAGCGTCAAAAGAGTTGAAGCCATAGACTTAGGATCCTAAGTCTATGGTTGAAACTTGAAACGAAATGGTAACGCCATCTATATCTTTGCCAGCGTAGACATAAAGTTGAGTCCGCTCAGATTAGTAAATAAATACGCATACAACGAATTAACCACATTCAGAGCAAGCGATTTTATTTCACGTACACTTGACACAGTTTTGCAATAAAACTCTAAGCCCGCATAACGTGCTTCAATGTTTTAAACTAAACCACATAAATAAAAATGTCTAGACGCTAATAACGTTAAAGTTTCACTTTTGATAGTTTCAAATCTAAGCGAAAGTTATACTGAATTTATTTTATATCGCTAATCGCAAAAAACTTCGCCAAAAACATTTCACAAAGACGAGACCACATGACTCGCACTGTCAAAAAGTTATCATATCTCACGTGGAGCCTGGCCCACTTTACACGCTCCAAATCTACAAGACTTAGGGCCTCGTTCACAATCTTCAAGTAGTGTTGATTAGTTACGTCCCAAGTAAAGTTATTTGGCATGTAAAAGCTATGAGTACGGATCAGTTTATCATATGATTAGTGCTACTCGAACATCGTGAAATTGAAATTGAAGTTACGGGTGATTTTAACCGACAATTAGCGTACTTGTCACTTTACTTGAAGGTGGGGAAAGAGACCCTTAACTTAACAGGCTCTACACCTAAGTCATAATTCGTAGCTTAGCCTTTTTCTACCGTTAGATTATTGGAATAGCGTTAGAGGGTTTAAATCAATAGGGTTCACTCTTGACAAACCTCAAATTATATGAATGGAATAGTTTTTTTTAAATCTAGCCGCCTCCTTCGCCCTCACCTAAAATCCTAGATACATCCGAATCCCAGTTTCGTTTGGTTGTACAATGTTGAATAAGTCGACGTAGTTCGTCGATTTTTTTTTCATTTTGACGATATGACGTCTGGTCGTCGTTGGGGTGAATTCGGATGATTGCGATGTCTTAATGACTGTATGTACCATTAAAATTGGTCAACGCTTTTGGTCTTATGCGTTTGATCACTACAACGCCACATATAAACTAATACATATACATACATACGTACTCTGATAAACACATTACCCTTCTTTGCATCGCAGAGAGACTTTGCAGAGGGGTAAAAAAAGTTAACCTCCAGCGTAGGAAGAGGAAACTAATTAATCAACCTTAGATGAATCTACGTAGGAAATGGTGTCAGAGTGCGCGCGAAGATAGTGTAAAAACTTTTAGCAGAGTTCAAGCGAGATTTATCTGCAATCTAGTCAACAATGTATCTATATAAAGATTAATGGGCATGATGACAGATTTTCAAATACCTTTCCTTATTGTAGGTACACGTCTCCTGGTTTCGAAAAAAAGTTTATTTCAGCAATAAACTCAACTTTTAATGTAAATTAATGTATTTTTTGCTATGTAATTTGAATTAAGCGCGAAAACGCTCGTAGGTGTCATGGCGTCGGCTAGCTCATCAAACTTCAAGCAACGCGATGACATTAACTGAGCCGAGACGTCATTCCTTTTGATTGGCATTTCAGACAACATGGCCGATTGCTGTATTTAATACTTTTATTTTATTGCAAATCTTATTGATCTTAATGTTTATACTAAAACGGGATCATATTTTAGAACTTTTTTAGCATATATTTTTCTGTAAAACCGTTTATTCTCTGATTCTTTGATAGTGTCATCATGCCCTCGTTGATCTGGCTAAAACACAGAACGGCTGGATGGGTGATAGCCTAATTTTGGCTTTGTAATATTTGTCCAGAAAAGACATCCAGGGAAAGTTACAGAGACATGAAAAATATTTTAAAAATCAGGGGAAATAGTAAAGAAACAATTTCATACCATCGTTCAGAAACAAAAATCAGTAATTAACAAAGGCATAGACGAAAGGTTAAAAGTTCATTAGACACTGGCTGACACCTAAAAGTGTGTTTGTTTGTCCATCTTTCACGTCACATCGGTGCTACGGATTGAAATGATTTTTATATGGATTTTTTGTATGATTTTGAATTTTGATGGTTTTGAGTTGGAGAGTGACAAAATTTATAGGGCACGCGGGCGGAGCCGCGGGGGAAAAGCTAGTTTTATCATAAAGCCCTTTGTTCGATAATTGTGACTGGCTGGTAAGTAATTATAAAAAAGAATTCCATCAACATTGACATCCAATGGCAATCGTAAAAAATATGGAGTGAGTATTGCGATAAGACCGTGTGTGCCGTGGTGCCGTGAACCTAAATATGTTCAGACGTGCTGAATAAGTCTTTCGTGAAACTCCTACCCATTCGGTAGCCCACAGGTTCAGCCTTGGTGTAACCTGCAAAAACTCCAACTAGATTTTGATATCTCGGTGCCGTGATTCAGCCGTGCTGTTTCCGATTGTCCAAGGCGTTCAAGACCAAGTGATGAAGACACCTCGGGCGTGCCGAATAAATAAGTGAAGAACGCCGTGCGCTCCCACCAGCTCCAGATCGACTTGGAGGTTATGGTTGGTGGTTTAGAATTACTTATTAGTTTCTGCGGGGTTTTGAACATATCTTCTACATCAACATATCATACAGTCCACTCCACACATCTAGTGCGATTACCGCACACCGCTTGGCTGCAACCCTTTTTACGTCCCACTGCTGGACACGAAGACACGAATCTCTGTCCATTATTGGGTATACCTGGAGTTTGCTTTGCGGGTTGGTAAAGATGACGGTTAGTGGCCAATACGCTGACGGATGTTTTTAAACTACCCAAAACTGACCAAAAGAGCTTCGAGAAGGTTTAACGACTGTTATGTGTTGATAACAACTTCGCATTAAACTTGCCACTAGCGTCCCACTGCTGGGCACGGGTCTCTCCCACTTATTGGGGAAGCCTGGAGCTTTACTCCACCACGCTGCTCCAATGTGGGTTGGTGGAGATGCGGGTTAGTGGCCAACCCGCTAAGGATGTTTTCAAACCGCCCATAAGGCCTCCGACAAGGTTTGACGACTGTTATATATCGACAACAACCGGGACCGACGGCTTAACGTGCCCTCCGAAGCACGGAAACGCGCATGAATTTTTTTGCCACTAGCGGTCACCCATCTCACACCCGACCGCCCCTGTTTCGCTTAGCTGCTTAGATCGCTTGTGTTACGCCCCGTGCGCTTCTCATTACCAAGTTCTTACACTGATACGAGTAAATTGGGAAGCCGATTAAAATAAAACCGAGACTGAATAATAATTTAAAACGTCAGCAAGACAGGAAAGTACTGTTCAATTTGATAATGTCCATGGAAGTTATAATCAGCCTTCCTTCCGTTTCTCAATCCTTTTACGACTTACGAGTACAACACAGATGGCCTAATTAACGACCTACAATTTCTCGATATTGGTCTGCCAACGTGACTTCTGACACGTTTTGAAACACAAAAGAATTTACATTAGATAATAGAATTAGTAAATTACTAATAATTATAATATTAATGCCGATAGTGAAAATTTACAGCTTTTTTAAATCCTTTTGTTGCAGTGGGACACTGCTGAGCGAGTCTTGAAAAATTTGAGCTAGGTAGTAGGTTCTAACCAGGTGGACTGACCGCGCCCGATTCGATTAGCTGTTTATTTTAATGAAGTAGCAAACGAGCATACAGGTCACGTGGCGCATAGTGATTGGTGCAGCCAATGGACATCTACACGCAACCTAATATCATACGCCAACATGTCTGGCCGGCAATCGCAGCAGAATTGCTTCCCGTCAGAAATGGGTGGAGCAGTAGTACTTCTCCAGTAGAACCTTTTTATTTGGTATCCTACTAACTTTTGGTAAACCTTCAAAAGGTACCCGACACCTTGGGAGAGGATACCAGGTTATGTGTGATTTGACCGCACTAAAACCCCCTCGGTGGCCTGCCTCTGCGTTTGTGAGGACTCCGGGATCTTCATTGGAACGCACCGGTGTCCTCCACGCGCGGCGCTCCAGAACGGGCCCATCTTCGGGAGGGCAGATGTGCTCTCCTGCACCTTCAGGTGGTCACGGCGGCATGCGGCCACGCATACACCGCCATCCCTCCCGGGGCTGCGAGCTGGACGGGTCAAGCTGCCACTCTCACCGTCCGCATCCCCGGAAGCCCCCTTTTAGTCGTCTCTTACGATCAGGCAGGGAGACCGTAGCTCTATTCTTAATCCCGAAGCTGCAAGTTCTACCACTTCTACCTTGTACCTAATTAGCATATGATCTCCTACTCCAGAGAAAATGTTAAGTTCTACCAGCGCTACCTTCTAACTAGATAACTTATATTCTTATCTTTCCCAAATTTATGCACAAAAGGTTCATAACTTGTAGGTATTTTTCCGACTTCTTATCTCGAGTAATCCGGTCTTGAACTACCAAATCAATTGACGTACTTTTGATGAGCTGTCAAAACGCGATTTTGTGAGGGAAAATGAATTGTGACGTCACAAATCATTTTATGGTCGATTGGCTAAATTTTGATTGATTTACGAGTACAAGGCAATATTAATCATGTATAAAAATGAATTGATCATTTATCCCGTTACCCATACGTAGTTTTCGTGCAAAGTTTTTAAGGTATGCATTTTGAATTTTTTATGCATAGTGCCCAAGACCTATTCTTTTAACCACAAAATTTTCACCTCCCGCTCTACTAACCGAAGTTACCTATTTATAATTTATAACATTACAAATTTGACCCAAACGTTGCTAAAGTAAACCAACACAAACATTGGTAAGTGGTTCAAACCACAGACGGAGTGATTGGCCAATCGTCAGACAATGACATAATAATGGTGTCCTCTCACAAGAACAATGCACCATGACACAAGTATCTTGCAATCTTTTCTTTCCATTAAGACGTATTAGGAAATTTTATAGTAATGACAGTTGAGTATTAGGAGTAGCTTGCTTTAATTGGCTGCAATGCAACCCTTATACGTATAGATTGTGCAACCCGTTGGTTGTATGCATTAAATCTCAACATGCATAACCAGCACGCTACATTTTAGGGGGACTCCTTTCGTACCTGAGCGAGATTCTACTTCCGAGAGACTAGTATTCAAATCGCCAGTCACCCATCTAAGTCCCTACCAGACGCGTTATGATTATTTTCTGTATAGATGGCTAACGTTCTAAACTAGGTTCAAGATCATGCGCGATACAATACAAGTGTAGATATTGCTTAAATTACTATTATAACGCTTCACACTGATAACTCCGTACTACTATAGGATTCCCTGTGTCGTGGGTTTCATGGATACACACAAAGACAGAAACACATACACGCCGACCGAGATCAGAAATTTTAACTCGTCATTGAAATTTGTGCGTCTCAGGGAATCAAACCCACCAATGTGCGACGGGTCGTCAAACCATCAACTACAGAGCTAGATTCCTAAAGCATTTCTTACCACAAGCTGTCCATTATTCTTGATAAAACCGCCTTTTTACCTGCAACAAAATAAATTTTTTTTAGTTAAATTAACAGTAAGAAATTGGATTTCAACAGCGCCTTTATTCTCTCAGCTCAACATCTAGCCCAAACGGGCACCTCAAGGCGATGACCTGGACAAAATCACACCCATTAAGCGAATATTCTGTATTCCTAATATGAAATCATCTCTCATATAATCCAGAATCAACAAATCGGGAGGGAGTCTTAATTGTCAAGGCAGCCCCATCGACCGACGTTACTATTGACAAGGTTTAAAAAGGGCGTTGTAAAAAAAAAGAGTAAGGCAACGGTTATAGCATGGTAAACATCAAAACGATATCTAAATAGTACCAACAACTGGCCCTTAACAAGAAAGTATCCAAGTCAGTATCAATGTCAATTCAATTATCAACACAGTTTAAGTACCTTGGTTTAAGAATTAGACAAGTCTGCTAAAAGCCATGCACCAAACCGGTTCCCACACGATGCCCATGTTGCTATAACAGCTAATAAACTTTGTAATAGTTTACATAACGTCAGCTATCATCGCGATCATGACTCATGGTCGACCTTTCCATTGCGACCCTCACCCATGTTAAACAATTCTATGTATAATTCATAAAATCTCTTTCGGCACGCCTTTTGTTTTTGCATCCGGGTTGTATTATTCTAGTGGTGATATAATTTTGTTACTAACACGCAATTAAAACCACATGAAAGAAAAAAATTAAAATGGTGCTGCCATGGACCTTGTTATAGTTTCAAGGGTGCCGCATAGGCGCCATATTAAATAAAAAAATAATACCCATATCTTTTTTGTCTTATTACCTGTTCTGATGTAAGGATTCTAACCATACAATTATATCTATACAGGTGAAGTTAAATTCTTAAAAAGCTAGATGAATATTAACCAAACATTTTATATAGACCTATTGTTTTTCTGACATTGTATATAGTAGTGAATTTTCAGTATTATATTGCCTTGCAGGGATACATTTGATTCAGAAGTTAATGAAGAGACTGCCATCATACATATATACACAATTAGATTGCCTGTGTCGATCCTACATAAAGCAAATGTTACAACTAGGCCTATGTGGAACAAGTCCGCAGGCATCGTGAATACGCCCATAATCTCACCGACGTATGAAACTAAAATAAATAATTATGATAATATTGCTTACAGAAAAGAAAACTTTTGTTTTCCAGATAAAATTTAAGATAAAAACTGCGTTCGAGGCGGCAAAACTTTTAACGTTTTATTCAACACAGGAAGTATATCAGAACGCTTAACTGATATTTTTTATCCACCTTACAAGCATATATCTCTCGAATATACAAGTATTTCGCAAATCCTAAAAAAATATTTCCTGGTACATATTAATCATCAGGCATGCTTTGTACACAAAACTATTGTTAGCAAACGTAGTGCAAAAAAATCACCGACTGACGTAAATATACTTGTGCTGTACAAATCTGACCATGAATTTATCCAGCATGACCATTTGGATTTGCTGTTTCTCAAGAAGGCCGTGGAATTCGTGGACCACCAAAGTTATAAAGAACAATAAACCGAAACGCCCTTGTAGCTTACGAACAAAGAGGAGATACTATCGTCAATAACAATGCACTTACCACGTACTGGCAAGAAATTAAACATGTTATTCATGTACATTAAGAATAGTATCATGTTAAGATGCCAATATTACTTTGTGAAAATTTCGGCATTATACCATTTACTGTGGAACAGCAACAGAGATACAATCCGGATTTTTAGAAACATCATGAGTAGTTGTAGTGTAAATTTAATGATCTACGCATTAAATTAGAAGAAAAGAAAAGAAGAGGACCGGGTTGGAAGAGGCCTCTGTCCAGCAGCGGCCTGAGTTGTCTCTTTCTACTATTGGACATAAGGTGAAGAAGAAGAAGTCATGAGTAGTAAACAAACACAAAAATATAGTCGAGACATTCGTTAGGCTGAACCACGCAAAGCATGAGTTATTAAACTTATTAAGTAGAAAATTATATTTTCTAACCTATATTTTCGAACCTTATTCATCTGTGAGTAGTCGGATAGCAATGTCAGTAATTAGCTGGAGAGATTTAATAAATTGGCTGGAAAATCTCGTTGGAAAACAGAGTTGAACATCGTACCTATCGAGGTAATAAGTAGACATAAATTCAGGTAATTTCTACATGGTGTTCTAATTAGTGTTTTTCAAAGAAAAGACTTTTCTTTTACATTGCGTGTCGAATGTCGATGTATTTATATTACTAGTAGCTGTCAATATCATGCATGCGTTCGAGGTACACATAGCCTATAAGTTTTTTTACTTATGATGTCTCCTATCCACGCCTCTATGCCGTGACTGGTTTTGGATAAGTAACTTCATGTGGTGAAGATTTCTAAGATGAATTTGGATGGTAATTCCGGTGCGTTTATTAGTGCTTATAGTTTTTTTTATAGTAGCATAGATAGATAATATGTTTAAAGTACACGGGGAATGCACGCTTAATTTGACGAAAAACGCTGGATATCATTTTACTCTATGGTGACGTCACAAATATTTGATTTGCATTAAAGTTGGTCTCTATACTCTCTATGGTGCCTTCATAGTTGACAAATTGTTTACATGGCCGTTTGACGTCATAATAATGGCGGCTACTGTTTTGCGTAAAAAATACAGATTAAAAAAGTGATAATTTAAAAAAGAGTTAAGGATTATAAAATACATTTTGTTAAGATAAGAACTAAAACTATCATTTTACGATTGCTTATTGCCCAAGCCTAAAATATACAGTTGAGATACAGTTGTATAGGTATTTTTAGATTTTTTCTCAACAAAAGTAAATTGCAAATTACGCAGAGTACCACACGGTCTGTCTGCCTCTTTATGTCTGTCTGTCTGTCTCATTTTAGTACTTCTATTTAAAACACTGTGTTGCTAACTTAGTTGGCAATTTTTCCACCTAACTTCTAACTTATAAACGATGATGATTAGCAGGCACAAATATCCGTTTTGCTTTAGAAAGTATACGAAAATTAATATGCCCGTCGTTAAAATTTGCAAGCTCCCCTCGATTTTCCTGCGGATCCATCATCAGATTTTGATTAAGTGACAACGGTACCACCTCGTTAGTATAAGCTATGAATAAAAAAGAATTTTGAAAATCGGTCCACAGTTGGCGGTTTACTCCGTTGAACACAGTATCTCCTCCTTTTAAAAGTCAGTAAAAAATCACTATTATTGAATGTGTAATTCAAATCGTGAGTTTATAAAGTCCAGTTAGAACTGTTGCAACAAGAGATACGATCGAGCCTGGTCCGCCTACTACCATTATCTACAGGTTACTTAGTGAAATACTGTTTACGTGGTATTTCTTTATTATTACCAGATTGGCGGGAAGTGCTTAGAGATTAACGCTTCGTTTGTCCTCAAATGGACGATCTTGCGAAAGATTGCTGATAGTAGTAGATAGAAATGAACTGTTTCTACATAATGATTCAGGATGTTATGAAGCAACTTCAGTGAGCGCTTTACTCGGACCAGTATTGACCTCCTTGGCAAGTTTTTTGTAACCTCATCATAAGGTTAATAAAAGGATAAAGCGATGCATAAACCCTGCCTGAGTTTGTGTTTAGAGGTCGTACAGGTCGTGGATTTATTTACCAACGTATATTCATCTTGCCTCATGCATTGTATAATGTGACAGGAGAACTTACTGATCCAATTTTAATAACACCATATCGATAACGTTTTCAGGTCTCTTCTCATAATTAGGGAGTCCTGGAGATTACACCACCCCTGCGTAGCTGTTGAAAATTTGCATCAACGCGACGTTTGGGCTCACGTCTTTGGAGTCTTTCCCCAATTTTATTACAATGCTGTCCCTGGCGTCCATGCAAAATTTCAACTTTCTGGGAATTTATGCCAGGATTAATGTCTAAATTTACTGGACTATTTAAGGAAAACAGGTAATTTAGATTTGCGTCGTTAGTCACTCGCCGACATTGAAGTCGTGAAATCAGCCGTCAAAACTAACAGATGTAAAATCTAAAAGTGTCGACTGTTTGGCGACCTCACCTAACAGCCAAATAATATTAGATTCAGCGATCGCTGATGTCGCTAAACGCAGCGATTTAGCATCCCAAATGCGCGATTCCGACGCCGCGTCCAAGAAACAAAATGCAGCATCGATGCACACGCAAATCGCCAATTGCCGACGCTGAAAGCAGCTAGTGTGGCCTGTCCGTTATAGAGCCCAATACGTACGGCCTCCAATAAAGTTAACTTAATACGATAGTTCCACAACCACAAGAAGCGCTAATCGTAACAAGAACTTGTGTAGCTCTCAATGTGGTACAGACCAGATGTACCGGTTATATCCACCATCCGCTAAGACGGAGGGGATTAGTTTACTTGAGCTTCCAGAGTCGGTTCACACTATACAAACACCCGATAATTCTAGTTAAACTTCTTCGAAACAATACGCAGACGAACCAAATGTAAGTAAACCTCCAATTGGGAATGTAACATCAACCATAAAACACAAGTGTTATCGTGCTGTGCTGTGTAGCTTCAACTACAGGCCTAAAAAGCAGATCCTTCCGTCCTTCTTCTTTGTGGCAAATACTCGTAATGTAAATGGTCGTCTTGTCAACTTCCTGTGGATTCCAAAATCTTATCAAAATTGAATTTAACGAAAACTTACGCCCCAATATTTATATCAATCACTCATTACACTATTGGACATTAGCGTGTCTTGAGTCCCATTCTAGCCGTATCATATCTATAAAAGAGAAAGTGTGTATGTATGATCCTTATAGACTCCGAAACGGCTGGACCGATTTCAATGAAATTCTCGGAGAATCTTCAGATTGGTCCAACGAGTAATCCTGTAAAGTTTGGTTCACTTCTCTTTCTAACGCGGGTGAAACCGCGGGGCACAGCTAGTACTGAAAAACGAATTTGCGTGGTATCGCTCTTCTATTTTATGAGTGCGGTTCTACCATGATTGTGGCAAGCACTTTACTAAAATTTTCAGTCTATGTATGGATCAATCACTAGTACAGCGCCATCTTGTGTTATTTTAGAACACGCGTACAAGGGATAGAACGATAGAACTACTTATTCCTTTCATTACTTTTATTTTCGATTGATCCATATTTATCAGCTATCATAAACTATTTTTGAAGTGAAAACTTCTTTAGCGGCGTTGTGCACTTTTTTTGGGATGGGTAAAAAATGTTAAACTCGCGTCACGACACGTTCGTAAGACGGAGGGATGACAGCTGATGACGGCTCGACTGTCTATACTTGTAAAATTCGTTTATATCAAGTATTTAAAATATGGACATTGAACATAGTGCATTAATGAAAAAAGTGACGAAGAAGTAGTGAAAGAAAATGAGTGAGTACTTTATAAAAATACTAGATGAAAACCTACTGAAAATACTAGATGAAAAATAATACTGATAATAAAAGCAAATCGTGCGAAATTATTCCCTAACCATTCCAAAATATCAAAAATGCACATCGTTTATGTTCAAGTTTTCACTTCTGTCACGTAAATCAGGCCTGTCGCGAATGCTCACTTTTTTATAGTTTTCACTACTTTGAGTATCAACCCTAACTATAACTATGAAGAAGAAGAATAAATGTCCTTTCCAACTTTGCAAGGGAAACATTTATTTTGTTCTATGAATGAAGTCTATACGTACATCCCGGGCCGTATAATAAGGTCCGGTACAGTAGCTTTTTAGTACAGGTTGATTTTACTTATAAGTATTTCCAGCGGAGGCTCTTACTGACGTCCGGTAAGCTAACCAAGGTCCCTAAGCTGAGGAAAGTGAAGCTTTCGTTTTTATTTACTAATTTGTAACTTTCTATAGTCTAGATTAACGTGTTTCTTTTTACTTACTCCTCAATTGTAGTTGTAGGTGGTAGATTTTAATGTTAACGGGAAAGTACCACCGCTGCACCCACTTCTGCCGTGAAGCAATTCTATTGCGTTTCGGTGGAAAGTGCAGTTGCCGGCCAGACTTGGATAATGCGACCATCAGCCTTCGGAGCAGCAAACCAGGCAAGACTAAGGCTTCCTTGAGGTTATGTGTAGATATCGCTATGAAGCGCGCATGGCCCGGCGGTTAGCGTAGAACGCAAACGATCTATGCAACTAAGTCAAACGGGCGCAGTCGGGTGTGAGATGCGTGACCACTAGTGGCAAAAAATTTCATGCGCGTTTCCGTGCTTCGGAGGGCACGTTAAGCCGTCGGTCCCGGTTGTTGTCGATAGATAAGTCATTAAACCTTGTCGGAGGCCTTATGGGCGGTTTGAAAACATCCGACAGCGGGTTGGCCACTAACCCCCCATCTCCACCAACCTTCATTTGTTAAATAACCTCCGCTTTTATGTATGTTCACCGATTACTTCGCCGTTTGTGGGCCGATTTTCAAAATTATTTTATTGTTCGAAAGCTTATACTCCCGCGGTGATTCTACACTAATTACTTGGCAAGAAAAAGTACCATATGCCAAGTACTGAAAAAAACGACCGTTTGAAGTCGGTTTTATTTTTTTGTTAAAGACTTATTTAATGTGTCGTTGAAGAGCCTGACCAGTTACTATTAAGCTGACAGAAAAGCGTGACGTTACAGTGATGGTACTATCCCGGTAGAACTATAAAAGTTTTACCCTTTTAATTACTTGACAGATTCTTGATTCACATTTCATACTAACCTAATCAATCCTAAGGTAAATTATGTCCGCTTAATGTTGCGTAACTCTTGGCCATCTTGGGTTACGGAAGACTCGGGTTACGCCCTCGGAAACCGTACATTATAATTGAAGCATAAAGACGACTCCACTCTCTGGAGAAAGTATCAATGTGTTTGTTTGTTGTGTAAACGTGTTAATAAACGATGTTATAATAACATGTGACGAGATCTTGCCTTATTACGTACCATGCTTAAATCGCTATTTTGTAATTAATAGCCTTCCGCTAGAGGCTTCGCTCGCGTGGACCCATTTACCCCGTAGGATAAAAATAGCCTATGTATTATTCCAGGCTATATCTCTAACTTTCTTCCATCCATTTGAAATACGACGTAGGACGATATATTGATATTAAAATCATAGGCGTTTAGACAGTTGCTTCAACCGCATGGACTCTATTACCCGTTTTCACGTAGGGATGAAGCATTTTCCTGCGGTAAAAAAGTAGCCTTTATTCTTTAGGGATAATATCTGCTTCTAATGGTAAATTTTTTTTCAAATCGGTCCAGTAGTTTCGGAGCCTATCCAATACAAACAAACAAACAGACAATGAAATATTTTCTGTTCATAATATAAGTGTACATTTGGTTGGCTGGCTGCAACCCATTTTGCTTCCCACTCTTGGCCAAGGGTCTCTCCACATTATTGAGGAGGCCTTCCTCCACCAACACGCCACCGCTCGCTTTAATGTGACATTTCATCATAGGTAACTAACTAACCATGTTTTATTTGGTCGTATTTATATCGTCCTTGCTTACTACTTATGCCAATTGTAAAAGGAATGTAGATTTAATCATATTCATACAATTTCGTAACGTATAGGAAAGCGAGCGCAGACTTATTCGCACCATGAATATTAAAAACTTAGCCTTCAATCGAATTTAGGTCGTCCAGACTAGATGGAGAGCCGGTTCAGGCATTAGGCAGATATACACTGTGCGATTTTAATCGTAGAGCTTCTGCTTTCTAACTATGGGATTGGAATCTATCGACAGGACTAATCTAGCGGTAGGTTTTCTGCATAACAACTGGAATTTAATGAGTGCTGCTGAGAGGTATTCTCCTCCGGCTCTTTTCTCTCCGCTCAACTCATCGCTCATAAGTGCACCTAGAGCCGATGACCGCGAAAAGATTAGATATTCCAAAAATGAATATATTTTTTTTCATGCTATATCTAATTTAAAATTATATATTGTTATGATGACTAAATTTAAAATTTTTAAATTTATTCAATTTAATATTTTATTAACTGTATATTTAACTTTTAATTTTAAACATTTGCACACCGGTTCTACCGGTAGAGTATGTAGGAATATAAAAAAACCTTTGTTAACTTATATGTACCCATACTTATGCAAATAAATTCATTCATTCATTCATTTTTTTTTTTCATATCAACAGTAGCACGACAACAATATACAACAAAATTTTTGTTTCTATCCAAGAGTTTCGATGAAAACTGTGGTTGCGGACCACATTTATCAGCAGTTTGAATAAAGAAGTCTTTTATTGGGATGCAACCCTTTTCGCGTTCCATTGCTGTGCAAGGGTCGCTCCCTATCATTGAGAAGGCTCGAAGCTTCCTTCACCACGTTGCTGCAATACGGGTTGGGGGAAATTGATATGGATACCGATTTATTTCCTGTAATAAGCTATTACTTAACCAATTACCAAATAATTTACCCATATTATTCATGCAAAATATTTAAGATGTTTCATATCCAGAAGTACAGTCGTGTCGCGTCCCGTCGATGGCTCACTTTTTTTTACAGATAACGCCCGCTTAAATATGTCCTAAACTCTAGGCATTCGTCTAGAATCCAAGACATGCGTAACCTAACTTGGCTCGAGTAAATCAATGACGGAAATAGACTTCCTTATAGGTTTGCGTATTAGAAAATTTCCACGTTTTTACGTAGTGATAGTTGACACTATATTTGTCTGTTCGTAGATAGTTTTAATTAAATAAACCATTAAACAAACATGCCCCGGTAGCTCGGGATTAAGAATATGAGCTACGAATGCTGCGATATCTTTCTGGGCGTTAAGAGACGACCTCAAATCAAATAAACAAATGGAAGTCCGCAATCATAATTCAAACTACCGAATTATTACTTTTATGTTAATACAATGCATTGCCTCCTTCACAACACAATTTCAGATATTTTTATTATTCGCGAATAAATAAAGAAACAATTTATTCATTTGTTATTCGTCATTCGAATTTTCGCTCAAGCCTGACTGACGGCTTCGCTACGGAGGCTAATCGTGCTGAAGTCCTGAAAGTTATACAAAAGTTTCAAAGGTATGTCTAATATTCCCCTTTTGATATTGCTCTATACTGTCAGCTCTACTCATCACCCACAAGTGCACCAGGAGCCGATGACTGCGAAAAGATTGGCGTTCATTAAAATGATGTAATATTATGAATGAACTGTAAAATTATGTAATGTAACAACTATAAATTCCTCGAAGTATGCCTGGAATATAATGCCTTTTTTTAAACCTTTTTTATGTCCCACTGCTGGGCACAGGTCTCCTTCTAACAAGTGAGAGGGATTTAGGCCATAGTCCACCACGCTGGCCAAGTGCGGATTGGTGGACGTCATGCTTTCGAGAAATTATGAATTTCTCTCAGGGATGCACGGCGATGGAGAACATCGTAATCAATGAAATATCACGATATTTTCCATCACCGTGGAGCAGCAATAAATTCGCACATTGTAAATTTCTTTGTCAGAGGTGCGCGCCGAGGATTTGAACCCGGGATCGGTCGCGTAGAAGACCGCGGCTTTTACCACTCGGCCATCGCTGCTCAAATGACTTATTAAAGAATAATAGTATTGACTATTTGTAATGTAGATTACATTTGTAAGATTACATTTGTAGATTACAATACATTTGCATACCCATAAATAAAGGAAATGATATGAAAATGAAATAATTTGTATTCTAAAAATGAATAAAATATTTTGATTTTTGATTAGTGCTTCTCAACTCCTGTGCCAAAAGGAGGATGTTTTTTCTCTTTTTTGATATTTTTTCTTCCTCTGAGAATTCCGCAGTTGAATGTTTCCCACATACATACCTTGCAATCTTGGAGTTATGTTATGATATGACACTTATGATAAAACTCGCGAATATAAACGTAAATATTTAATTCTCATTGCGGTTTTTCATTGCGGTGACGGTTTCCTGTCTACGTGAGTTGTTTTGTAAATAAATTAAAATTTTATACAATCATTCAGGTTCATGAGCAGTGATAGTTTAGCGGTAAAGACATCGGTCTCCGACGTGAATGACGCGAATTCAAGCCCCAGCGAGCATCTCTTGATGTATATTTTAATGTACAGTGTCAACGAAAATTGTTTTAAAAAGGATATAATATGTAGTTATTAAAAACTACTATTCTAGATAAACAAACAGCACCTTTTCAAAAATCACAAATACAACTTTGTCATTTACACAAACATACTGAAAAACACAGAAGTTTTTGCGATATCTTTTCTATATACATAATATCATAATCAATTATTTGAAATGACAGCATAACATATGCCGTATGCCGTATAAATTATTACTAACGCGCATTTGTGTACGTACCATTAGGTACCATTTTTATACACCATTATTTGTGTATCATTATTAAAAACTTAACTAATTACAAATCACAAATATAAAAATGCACATTGAAATAGTGTTATTTATTTTATTATACATAATATAGAAAAAATAAAGTGAAAACCAAGCACCTTCATTCACGAATAAAGATATTTGTATGTATTTGTCCATGGTAGAACCCGTCATGGACCAGTTCGACTCGCGCTTGGCCACCTTCTACTGGCAGAAACGCCATACATCGGCTTGATGACTCACTTGATTGCGTGTTGCTCTATGGTCAACACTTATAATGTTGACTTGACATTGAAAGTGATCGCACTCCAAAAGGCTCATCAGCTATTAAAATTGGAACCACTATGAGGCTAAGTAGTCACATTCTTCACCGTCTGACCACTTTCGCTTGACCGCTTTTAGCATTGTTTAGCCGAAAATTCTCACGAATGCAACTCATACTCACATTGCGAAATCAACCGTACTGCAACACAGTAAAGTTCAAATTTAAAACATTAAAATGTTCAAGAATAATATTTTATCACTTCGTAATAAGATTCAACTGCTTCATGCCGTAGTATTGAAACAATAATCAAACTAATTTCAACCTTATTTCATCCACTTAAAACTGAAAATAAAAGGATTATTAAATGGCAATGATTCCAATAACCTTTAAGCTGTCAGTTACTTAATAATGAACTCTATTACAATCGAATAGAGTTCAGCAGTTAAACTTTTGCCGCAATGTCATGGTCACGTACCGTTGCACCAATTAGGGCTGTACCTACCCAAATAAAATTGAGTTATTCAAAAAGCTAATGACAAATTGTACGTAAATACTCGCGCAAGGTAGTTTTTAACAGAATTCAAAGTACAGGAACAGAATTCAAAGAATATTTATTTAAATTCATAAATCTATCCTACCTTCCATCAGCATTAAAAGTCCACGGGGGACATAGGCATCCCCAAAGATATAGGAAAAGGGCATCTCCTAATGCAATGATCCATTGAGCGGGTAGTTGTGCAGGGTAGAGTTGATGGTACAAGACCTCGCGGTGGGTCACCTATGCGATGGACTAATCAAATAAAAAAATCGCAGTGGGTGGCCCTATAAAGGACTGTATCAGAATGACAGTCAACAGAGAGAGATGGAGGGAAGTCGTGAGGCGAATTTCATCTGCCCCCAACTCCTCTACTACATGACGACCACGACAGCACTGTCAAGAGCGTAACGGATCAGAAGAATCCCCTAACATTCGCCACCCCGTTCCTGTTCCGTTCCCGGTCCTGTGTCCTCAGAATTCTTCGTGCTGTCCTCTACAGGTCATCAGTTCACCCACAGTTCACCTATTGGTGGGCGGCCTGTGCTCCTTTTGCCGAGACGTGGTTGCCATTCGAGAGCCTATCTTCTCCATTGGTGGTCAGTCCTCCTCCTTACAATATGGACTGCCCATTGCCAATGTTTAATGCCTAAGAATCGAAATGCCAAAAAAGAAAATTGTCAGCACAAGGAAATAAGTTATAAAGTTACAAATTAATAAAGTAATAGACTAAAGAGTGGGAATAAGTGTCATATTTTAGCAAATAGATTTCTTGATAAAGACCACGACTCAGCGCTGTAAGTCATACTCATCCCAATTTGTAATTATTCTAAGCACCAATGACAATTTTGTTCTTTGTTTTATCCACGGAGTTCCAAATAAACCTCCTGGTGGTGGTGGTTTTATCTCAGGAGTGTTGCATCAACGCATCAACTGTGATTCACACTAGTCTTACTACGAAGTAAAGAAATACTACCTGTATCGGAATACTGTGATTTCTATTAGCAATGCTGCACGTGCAAATTGACCCAGATTCGATCGAATTGGCCGTACGGCATAAAGACTTCGTTATAGTCGGCAAACCCAAGAGAGGATTATAAGATTTCCTCGAGCGCGTCAGGTTAAGATATGGATATACCTTACACTTTGTTGAGTACTGCCATAATTTTAAAAAATCCTATATACGAGCGCTCAAGTTTTTGTATATTTTTTCTCACTTCCAGTTGTCAAAACTGTCAGATTAGAATATCACATAATCGTTTGGCGACTAACTTCAAATAAAAAATAAGAAGCATTGGATCTCGTCTGGAGACTGTCGAAATGTATTTTTATTAATTTATTCTTTATTTACAGGTTTGTGTCCAACCCACCCTTTTTATTCAAAATAAAATAGTCAGATTAGTAAAAATTACTTACCATGCGTTGCCATGCATTTAATCTATTTGATCTTAATTTGCTACGCTATTATATTTTTTATAGTGTCTATGGAAACTTGTACATTAAGGAATTTGAATTCGAATTTGAAGGAAGAAAAAAGCAAACATAACAAAACTTTTTTTTTTGTTTTAAGCCCCAATCATCAACAATAGGTCCTCATGACGCTTTAGTAACTGCAAATTCTGCATCGCAGGCTCCCCCAGTGTTATTATCGCAACTAGGTTGGCTCATTTGTTAATAAGACAGATTATATCTCGTTGTAGAACTCTGTACCAATTAGAGAAAGGGATAGAGTAACAAAAAGCGATCAAAGCGAGTCGAACTCGACTATGAAAGGTTCCGTATACCAATAACATCGCCAGCAAAAAATAACTTTGTTTTTGTTTTAATTAAATGACAACGTTATATAAAATTTGCTCTTTATCTATATCTGAAAATCTCCTGACTATATCTCGATCATAGACATATAGACACCCTGTACGTATCTTTAAACGAAAAAAGAAATATTTCAATTACGTATATCCAACCGTTGGGGTTTTACATTAAAAAAACAATGTTTACTGTGTATAATACTTATCTGATAGATTTGCTATAAAGTAGTTGTGACATACAGATGACTGACAGACATGACGAATCTATATGGGTTCCGTTTATTGCCGTTAAATACGGAACCCTAAAAAATCTTTGTATTGCTGTAATGTATTTAAAACATGCTACTGGCCAAGAATCTCGTAACAATAAGGAATTTGACGAAATTTTGAAAACTATTTTGAATATTACATAAACTAAACTTAAAACAAGGTTCATTATTAGTTTCTTATTTTTATTTGTCATTGGCTTAATAATCAACTAGCGGCAGCCCGCGACTTTGTCTGCGTGGACGTTTGTTTGTTTGTTTGAACGCGCTAACCTCAGGAACTTCAGGTTCAAATAGAAAAATTATTTTTTACCGACTTCTAAAAGGAGGAGGTACTGTATTCGGCTGTATGTTTTTTTTTTTTAAATATGTTCACCGATTACTCCGCCGTTTGTGGACCGATTTTCAAAATTTTTTTTGTTCGTATGCTTATACTCCCGAGGTGGTCCCATTGTCACCAAATCAGGATCTGATGATGGGATCCCAGGGAAATCGAGGGGAACTCTCAAATTTTATAGGCACACACATTGATTTTCTTATACTTTCTGAATCATAAGAGATATTTGTGCATGTGATCATCATCTCATGTTGCTGAGCTGATGATGGAAGGTACTGCAACAGTGAGGAGTTGAAAGCAAATTCTTTCAATAAATAGTTTTTTATTCCAAATCATACATTCCTGAGGTGTTCCAACTGTCACCAAGTCAAAGTCTGATGAGGGGATCCCAGAGAAATGAAGGGAATATTGAAATTTTATTGCACAACAAATGATTTTCATATTTTTACTAAAGCAAAATAGGCATTTTTGTATAATTATCATCATATCATGTTGCTGAGCTGATGATGGAAGGTACTACGAAGGTTAGGAGTTGAGAGCAAATTCTTTCCATAAATGGTTTTTTGTTCGAAATCTTACATTTCTGAGGTGGTCCAACTGTCACCGAGTCAAAGTCTGATGATGGTATCCCAGAGAAATCGAAGGGAACATTGAAATTTTATAGCACAACAAATGATTTTCATATTTTTACTAAAGCAAAACAGGTATTTGTGTATAATTATCATCATATCATGTTGCTGAGCTGATGATGGAAGGTACTATGACGGTTAGGAGTTGAGAGCAAATTCTTTCAATAAATGGTTTTTTGTTGGAAATCTTACATTTCTGAGGTGGTCCAACTGTCACCATGGCAAAATCTGATGATGTGATACTAGGGAAATCGAGGGAAACACTGTAATTTAATAGGCACACACATTCTTTTAGTCATATTTTTTAACATAATACAAATATTTATGTCCGGTAATTATCACCTCATGTTGCTAAGCTGATGATTGAAGGTACAACTCCTCAACGGTTAGGAGCTGACAGCAAATTCTTTCATTAATTTATATGTTCAGGTGGACTTATAGTAGTATTCTTTCAGGGTATAAGATGGCTATTAGATAAACATGATTATAAAAGGAATCTCTTTAACGTTTAGAAATTAACTTAAAAAATACCAATTATGCTTATACATATGTGCAGAATTATTAAAATTACTAAAAAGAGTGAAATAAATTAAGTTTTTAACAAAAAAATAGAACCGACTTCAAACGGTTAAAAATAAAATTGTTCAGTACCTACTTCTTCTTGCTTATGGTAATGACTCTAAAAACTATTTTTGAAGTCGGGCCCTTAGTAAAATGTCCTGTCTTAGTAAATATAGTGTACCTTTCGTTTTGAATGGGCACCGACTCCAATATAGTTTTAACAGTCATTACCATAAGCAAGAAGAAGTAGGTACTGTCCCACTGTCTGTACTGTCGGTGCCCATTTAGAACGAATGGTACGACATTTTAGTAAGGGCCCGACTCCAAAAATAGTTTTTAGAGTCATTACCATAAGCAAGAAGAAGTAGTACTGAACAATTTTATTTTTTACCGTTTGAAGTCGGTTCTATTTTTTTGTTAAAAACTTAATTTATTGTGTTAAACAGTCCATGACTAATACCAAAGTTCACGCGAACGAAGTCGCCGGCGGCCGCTAGTCATAGCATGATGTTATATATAGAGCCTTCCCCAATAAATTGACTATTCAACACAAAAATATTTTTTAAATTCGAACCAGTAGTTCCTGGGATTAGCACGTTCAAACAAACAAACTCTTCAGATTTTATATTAAGTATAGATTTAGTAAATTTTATAAAAAGGCATAGGTACTACTTATAAACATATCAATGAGATGATTTTAAACTACCCTTTCTAGACTTACACATAAACAATATTTTCTTTCATTACGCAAATAATTACATGGTAAAGAACAACTGATTATAATTGCATAGTATGATTCCTTAGATATCCTTAAGCGAATGTCACAATAAGTGACTCAAAGTAGAATTAGAAAAGAATTTCTAAAGGTCAATGCGTCACTTTACGTATTATTATATTGCCTGTAAATATCAACTTATTTATTGCTTGTAGGAACTCGAGGCAATCATTTATTCATGACCATCAGGGCACACAGATCGAATTGTACAAAAATTTTAGTTATAGCAGAGCCGTATTTGAATTGCACGGCACCTTAATTGTAGTTTGAGATGAGGATAAATATACTCTCTAGATAGACAGTTATCAAAAAATATAGAAAACTAGTCATTAAGTGTTACCCTTTAAAGGACCCCCTGCTACTAAGTGTCAATTTCGATATTTTATTTTTATTTGTTTGGAAAACTTACAGCTAACATAGAAGTATAACATTAAAATAACATAGGTAAGGCCATTTACAAGTTTTCAGAGATACTACCAGATATGGCCTGGCAACGTGGTCCTTGGCCTAAATTCTTCTCAATTCTGAGAGAAAATACATGGCCAGCAGTGGGATATTTAAGGTTGTAAATAATAAAAGGTGGAATCTAAGAACATTTATACTTCGGTCGGGAAAGTACCACCGCTGCACATCTGCTGTTTTCGTGCAATGATGAGGTTGCCGTTCAGATTTTAATGAAGTAACCTTGGTGGAGGTTTGTTTTTTACACAAAAGCGTGTTTTGTTATATATTTTTTAACTTTTATTTATTTTTCAGTTTATAGTTGAATTTAATTTTTCATATTATTGCATGGAAAAAAGGACATTCATGAAGCGAATATTTTGTAGTTCTTGTATGAAATAAATATTTTGATTAGATTTGAATGTACGCTATATATAGGTAGTACGCTATATATAGATACTCGCCGCGGATCTATAGCGGCCTTTTTTTGGTATCGGGGGGGAAACCTTCAAAAGTTACCCGGTACCTTGGGAGAGGGTACCAGGTTATGTGGGATTATGTGGGAATAAAGGATATTTTATTTCATTTCATTTCATTTCATTTCGATAGTAGACCTTAAGGTCTTAATATCTTAATACAGGTATTGATAACTGTTTATGCGTTTTGGGGTTTTGCTGTACGACGCTTTGCTAACGAGATATTCGTCATATTCTCAAAGTCGTAACAATAAGTAAGTAAGTAACCATCGGGCAGCAAGGCTACAAGCAGCCTCCGGAGTGCAACGCAATCACCGTTATACCCGTAAGTATTTTTTATCGACATCGACTTACAGTTTGCCAAAGTGATTCAAGATTTCATACTTTATCACATACTTCAGTTAAGAATAAAATTACATACAGCTTGACTTCTTAAAACGTATTAAAATCACTAAGTTACTGTTCCATTGTTGTCAATTTTAATTGAAGCCATTAATTGCTTTTGCAATTTAGTATTATTTCACCAATAACACGTTTCATTGCTTTGTGGCAAAAAGTGTGAGATTCAATTTACTATGAGAAAATCTTTAAATTTCTCAAGTTCACAGTTTATGAGAAAACGGTTTTTGTTCAAGTTTATTGTGGTAATAGCTGATTTCGTAATTGTTTAAATTGTGGCGATAAAACACTAATTGAATATAAATCCTATATAAAAATTTACCCAAATACGTATGTATTAGGGAGGGACTAGACATTGCCTGCGGTTGGTTATATAGGTATATTAATGAATGCTGGCACACGTAATACAGTCACATATGAAGGTGATCGGCATTAAAACTTTAACCCAAAAATTGTCTATGGTCATCAATTTTCTTCTCTACTGTCTATGACTAGTGGACGGGATATAAACACGAGGAACAGCCCAGGCGAGCATCCGAGGCGTGGTGTGCTGTCTACACTTTTTTTTTTTTTTGGTATCGGGGGGGAAACCTTCAAAAGGTACCCAGCACCTTGGGAGAGGACACCGGGTTATGTGGGATTTTAACCTCACTAAAACCCCCTCGGTGGCCTTCCTCTGCGTTTGGGGAGGACTCCGCACCGGTGTCCTCCATACGCGACGCCCTGGAACGGGCCCATCTTTGGCAGAGCAGATGTGATCTCCTGCACCTTCCAATGCTTGCGGCGGCATGCGGCCACGCACACACCGCCGTCCTTCCCGGGGCTGCTGGCTGGACGGGTCGAGCTCCCACTCTCATCGCCCGCAGCCCCGGAAGCCCCCTTTTAGTCGCCTCTTACGATCAGGCAGGGGATACCGTAGCTCTATTCTTAATCCCGAAGCTACAGGGAGACGGCGGGGACCAGCTCAGAATGAGCAGGCTCAGAATGAGTCATGTAAGGAGATCAAGAAGCGCACCGTGATGACCAGCAGAACGAATACCGCGGTGCGCCTCCCGTTTTTCGGCCCGCCGTATAACCTGAAGGTTGATAGGGCCATAGGATGGTGGGTGGGTGAGTGTCTATGACTAGTTTGGGGGATGAACTGGTTACCCGACCGTGACATCACGCCATGACGTGAACGGAAAATTCCGTGGGGAGCCAGTGTCCATTAACGTATCGAGTGATCTAACGTGATCTAAAGCACCAATAGCCCATAGTTGCTTTGACGATAATGACTACGTCTATCGATCAAGTAGCTATTGACTTATTATAGTTACCAGATGTGGTGTATGTCATGAGTGAGATGATGTGTTATTACATTGCTTTGTGTGGTAATGGCAGTAATTATATAGCATTTCAACATATTGATTGGATGAAAAAGTCGCTATTTAAATCAAAGAAAACTAACAACTTTCGTTGCTCTATGGCGATTAACTTAGTGCGGTTTCATATCTGCGTATTTTTCGGCGCGTTCGCACGTTATTTGTTTAATATGTAGCGACCTTCCGCTACTCATCAAGAGATGGCGCCACGGGTATTCCTGAATCTCCGTTTTCTGAACATCCGAGCATATATATATACAAGCTCCGAATTGAGTCAGTTGGACCGCGACCGCTCCCCGGGCATGACCACCTCGCCCGGCGGGAGATCTCCCTTTGCCAAAGATAATTGAAGCGCGTATCCGCGAAACCTCAAGATTTGACATGTTCCGGTACAAAAAGCCGGTTTTCCGAAACGACCGTATACGAACCGAAAAATACGCTAGTTTATAAACCGCACTTAGCTGTTTTATTATTCTAATAGTGTTGTCACTCTCTCTCTCTTCAGTTATTTCTTTTAAAGAAACATAATATGAGCAGCGATGACCGGTAAAGACCGCCGTCTCTGACAAGGAGATACTGAGACAAAACCCCGGCGCGAACTTCTGTCAAATAAATTTGCTATCGTTGCTCCATTGTGAGGGAAAATATAGTGATAATTAATTGATTACGATGCCTAAGGGAAACTCACGATTTCTCAAAGACTGTCCACTAATACGCACTTGACCAGCGTGGTGGACTATGGCCTAAATCCCAATCACTTCCGAGAGACCTGTACCCAACCCAGCAGTGGGACATATAAAAAGGTTGAAAAAAAAAATTATTATACATATAACAAATTACTGAGGCCTTAGTGTAAGTCTGCACACGCGAAGACGTTACAAACGTGTTTGCGTTAAGAATTTAATTATCGACCTTATTACTTTGAAGTTAAGATCTATCTGTCCAATTTTAACTCAGACGTAGTAGTAACGTTTGCGCGTATACAAACGTACACTAAGGGCTCAGAAGGAAAAAAATAAGTTATGCAAAGCCAAACGGGTGACGGAGTGCTCTCTAACTACTCCTAGTTCCTTAGGGATCAGGAATGCTTAAGGCCCAAGTATTTGCAGGCAGCGGTATCTACACCGGCTCTTACGCCAAATACGGTGTTACGGAGTTGCATACCTCGGTTTTGTGTACCGTTGCAAGGTAACCGTCTGTAAAACCTTTTGTAGTGTTGTGCTGCTTAATTACTTTTGTGTTTATTCTGGAAACTTAACTGGTAAACTGTTGGGACAAAATTTATGCGAAGTATTTTTTAAGATTATGGAAAATTTATAGGTATATAATTATATAGGTATGTATGGTACCCACGACACAGGGTACCTACACTGGGCATATTTATTCTACTGTGGGGCTATCAGTGTGAAATGTTGAAACGTGAAACGTTAATCTATACTATTCTATACTATTGTAATAAAGAGGAAAGATTTGATTCTTTGTTTGTTTGCATTGAAAAGGCCCCGAAACTAGTGGACTACTACTTTATAACGGAGAATCCTACATTATAACTAATGAACATAGGCTATAGAATATTTTCAAAAACGTTAGGGATCCGTATGAAAACTTTAGTACCGTAACCCAAAGAGTGGAAAAAAATTGGTTCCCATGTAACCTCTGGAGAATATTTAATTCATGCTACTAATCCTACCTAACGCGAGTGAAACCGCGGTGCATAGCTTGTAGAAAATAAAAGTACTGAATTCGCCGTAATGCCACGAACTGTACCACACACATTTCCACATTTGAGTGGCTATGAATTTATGACTAACAAGGTGATGTAAACGGCCTCATAACAGCACGTTCCGAATTGCCGCCTTCGTGCAAAACGTGAGCGATCTTTGAAAATATATTATTACGTTATATCTATCCAATTTATTTGTATACTAGCTTGTAAAATGTATAGTTACTACACGACTAAACTAACTAACGGCCACGTGGTGTTAAGTAGTCACTGCAGCCCATTTTTTTTTTTTTAAGTAGGGAATGCATTTACGCACCGTCTCGACCACTGTCGGGGGGACAGAGGGAGGTGTGTGGGACTCCCCCTGCCGTTATGAGGCAGGGGTATACCCACTAAACCCTACTGCGCTCCTCCATCGCCATCGTGACGATGTCGTGGGAAATCGGCAGAGCCTTTGCTTCCACAACATCGTCGGCGACTGCCTGCCTATCTTGGCAGGCCCTACACGCTCCCCACAAGGGGAGGCTACAGGAATGACCAGGAGCGCCGGGTCATTCCTGTCCATCGGTGATGGCCTGTGCAATGCAGGTGGAGGCACCCCCGTACCTCCAACCTACAGGCCACCACCGGGGGGAGGGAGAGAACGGTCGTATTGCCGCCTTCTCCTTCCCCTTCTTCGTTTGCGGAGCGGGGGTTGGGACGGATCGTCCTCTCTCTCCCGCTCCGCCGCCTCCTTCTGCGAGATAACTTCCTCGCAAAAGGAGGCAACGGCTTTCCAGCCTCTTTCGCTTCCGAGCATGGCCCTAACGATGCTCGGCAGCGAAAGGTCCCGGCCGACAACGGTGCACGTCTGGTGGTCGCCTCATGTAAATGTGGCCGGCAACTGCACCTTTCCAACGAAACACAATAGAATTGGTTCACGGCAGATGTGGATGCAGCGGTGGTACTTCCCCGGGCGAACCATAATAGTTCTACCACCTTTAATTTAATAATTCTGTATTGTTTAAGCATAATTGGCGATATTTCCACATATGTGTGCCTGTAAAATTTGAGAGTTCTCCTCGATTTCCCTCGGATCTCATCATCAGATCTTGACTTGGTGACAGTTGGATCACCCCGGGAGCATAAGTTTTTGAACAAAAAAACATTTATCGAAAGAATTTTCTCTCAACTCCTAACTATCGTAGTACCTTCCATCATCAGCTCAGCAACATGAGATGATAGTTACTATGAACAAATATCAATTTTGGTTCAGAAAGTACAAGAAAATCTCAAAGTGTGCCTATAAAATGTGAGAGTTCCCCTGGATTTCCCTTGGATCCCATCATCAGATCTTGACTTGGTGACAATGAGACCACCACGGCGTACAAGCTTTCGAACAAAAAAAAGAATCATCAAAATTGGTTCATAAACGGCGAAGTTATGCGCGAACAAACATAAAAAAGCATACCTATATACGGTCGAATTGAGAAACCTCCTCCTTTTTTGAAGTCGGTTAAAAAATTTCATGCGCGTTTCCGTGCTTCGAGAGGCAAAAATCGTTTGAGGAATCCTTAAATATTTATACTATTATATTTGTTTTTTAGTATTTGTTGCTATAGCGGTAAATGCATTATCTGTGAAAATTTCAACTTTCTAACTGTTAATGTGATACAGCCTGGTGACAAACAGACAGATAGAGACGGACAAAGAAGTCTTAGTGACAGGGTCCCGTTTTACCCTTTGGTTAGGGAACCCAAAAAACGGTCCCGTGGTTTTAAATATGTATTTTAAAAATCTAATTCTGAAGGCAGATGTCGGTAACAACTTCCTCCTCACGTGTCACTTCCGTTTACAAACTTTTTTATCTGTTTACATCTGCCCCGATAAATTAAAAAACTTCATCTCTTCGATAAATGTTGTTAGTTGTAACATTATAAATTACCACACGTGGAGATCACCCTGCTCCGTTATCATAAAGTCAATGTTTATTTTTATGTAAAGTTATAACTTTTAACACAGAGCAATGAATATTCACGTCGCTCGCGGTAGCGCACGAGCGTCATGAATATTCTTTGCTCAGTGACTTTTAACAAAAAATAATTAACTAATGTAATACTTGGCATATGATACTTTTTCTTGCTAGTGGTAATGACTTAAAACTATTTTGGAGTCGGTGCCCATTGATTCAGAACGAAAAGTACGCCATTTTACTAAGGGCCTGACTCGTGTCCCGTTTCAAACGATTTTATTGAACTCTTCCTGAATCTCTGACGGGAGCTACTTCGTTGTTACATTAAGCCAATGAGTCTCTGAAGAAAACCAATTTTTTTTAATCGGAACAACGCTCGGTTATCCAGGTATAGAAGGTCTACTCTGTAAGCATTCGTCTGAAACTATGTAAATTATTGGCCCTTATTCTTAAGACAATATAGAACAAACATTGGCAATATTATTTATTTAGTAGCTTTATGGCATCAATGACTACGCTAATCTTATAAATTCGTGTAATAAATGTTGGAATTTACGGACGGATACATACAGAGTAGAACCACTGTTTTTAATGGCTAATACTTTAGTGGAATGTTCTCAATAACCCAATGAGGCAGTTTGATCAGGTGGGTTGCAAAATGCTTTTTCAACAGATCTAGAGTTAAATGAGCGTGGAGCTTGAAAGTCCGGTTTAGTGGGCGACGCGTGCAGTGAGTCAGCGTGACATCAACGCTTACTCACCAAGGCTTTCAATGTTGTCCTCTGAGCGAGGTGGTCAGCCGGATCATCGTAAGAGGTTCCGTCATCCATATTAATATACCTGTACGAGTACGTTACTGTTTCTTCTTCTATATGAATGGTGTCCCGTTTGACTATTTTGCCAGTGACTATTTTGAACATTTGTATCCAGTTATTTCTCTATATCCAAAGCTATGGCTACTTTACTAGAACGTGCCCTATAGAATTTTGGAGGCAAGCGGGAAAAAATACTTATCGCATCGTGATTTTATTTTACAGCACTCGTGCAATGTAACAAACTTATATCAAATAAAATTCTATCATCCTAATCCGATAAAACTCAAAAATACACCAAGAAAATGAAAATAAAACAAGAGCACAATATTATATCTTTTCCAACTTCTCGAAAAAAACTCCATCATTCGACTTTCTAAACTCTAAATAGACGTGAACTTTAGTATGACGAATATACGAAACGAAAATAGTTGCCTAAACTCTAAATAGACGTGAACTTTAATATGACGAATATACGAATTGAATTGAAAATAGTTGGAAGAAATCTAATTATAAATACTGTTTATAAAAAGACACTAAGGTATAATCATTATCAAATCGCTGTAAAAGACAAGCCCGCCGCCTTTTTTGGCGCCCACGCCGGAAGTCATGCACCGGGCGGAAGCTGTGCTTTTATCTCAAAAGTTCCACAAATAGTTCACAAGTTTAAATAGCTCTTGAGTGTGCTTTAAGAATAATTGAGTATATGGATGAGTTTTTTTAATTAAGTTCAAGTGTTTGAAACAGCTGATGGTATTAGAGGGTTATTGTAAAATACTTCCTGGTTTAATAATAGTTTTACTATTGGTAGTTTAACTGCCTTAAAATGTAAATATGTTTTTATACATGTGTATCGCAAAATTTTGTAAATTCTTACGGAGAGAACTTAAAGAAATTAAGTGAGCAGTGACCTGTGACCATCAGTAGGACACAAAAAAGGGCTACCCTTTAATAAATGGCCTAACTGGCCAAACCAATAATTCTTTTTTGGAAATGATTTCTAACCATACGTGCGGTGAATTAGACTTTTTGTAATTAACTAAATTCACATTTTTAGTGTTTGTACCGATGGCTGAGCGGCAAAGACCGCGATCTACGACGCGGAAATTTGTTCAATTCAATTTATTTACGAGTTATTGCAAGAACTACTTACATCGATAAGGTGTTACATACATGCATTTTAGTCCAGTATGACCTACCTCATTATGGTGTGCAAATTTACAATTGTACAATAATTATTTAATTTAATTTATTTATGTGCATATTGTTATGTGCATATTTAGCGCTGCTCTACTGTGAGTGAAAACTAAAACTTGTGATATACATATATGTAATTACTATGTTTTTCATGCGGCTGCACGCCTGAGTTACGTATAATTTCTCCTATTCATTAATCCCCACTTGGCCAATGTGGTAGACTTATCCCTACATCCTTCTCACTTCCTAAAGGAGTCCTATGCCCAGCAGTGGGACATAAAAAGCGTTGAAAAAAATTAGGCCACACGTCGCAATAGGGTTGCCAACCATACTGTTAAAAATAGTATTATACTGTTTTTCATTACATTATACTTTTTACTGTTGAACAAAAATATACATTGTATACGTACTGTTTTCAGTATCAACATCTCGGACGAACACTAAGTTAGTGCAGCGCAGTCACAATCAAGCGTTTCAGAACGAATCTGTCAAATACTACCTAATATTAGCTTCAAGAAATTTAATAAAAAATGAGCTCCTTATTTATTTTAATTATAGTTTTAATTATGGTAAGGGTTATGAAGCTTTTAAAAATGACTAAATTGATAAGTTGCGCGAGAAACACTAAAAATATGTCTTTAAAAAATTAAATACTGTTCATTTTTGTTAAATACTGTTTATTTTCCTTCTCAGACCTAAATATATGTACTTTAATTCATGTAAAAAAAGTTGGTAACCCTACACGTCGACCAGACAACCCAATATGTTTTTCCCCAATTAAAAGAAGAAATAACATTCTATACTTCTATACTATATTATATTGTACATATCTTTAAATCATCATTAATAACATCTTGCAACACTAACATTGAACACATGTATTCAATAGCGATACTTTTTGCTGAGATGTAGCGTTTTTACAGTCTATTCGTCAGCTGTAGTGCGCACGCGCTCAAGGTGTTCATTTGACATTTGATGCGCAGCTTCCAGCCACCTGGTGGATTTAGGGATTCGTATCTCGAATGAAAGAAAGAAAGGAAGAAAAATATTTGTAGGCGGTTTGTACATCCTTTTTTTTGGTATCGGGGGGAAACCTTCAAAAGATACCCGTCACCTTGGGGGAGGATACCGGGTTATGTGGGATTTGACCGCACCAAAACCGCCTCGGTGGTCTATCTCAGCACTTGGGGAGGACTCCGGGATCTCCAGTGGAACGCACCGGTGTCCTCGTCAGCAGCACCCGTTTTTGTTTTCAGCAAAGTTTTTTTTTATATATATTAAATATTATGTACCTATTTGAGATAACAGTACAGTCGACAATCACAATTGCTGAATAACCCTTATTAGTGAGAGGGTTTTAACATGTAACAAATAGTATATTTCATTACAAGTGCGGAAAGGCTGTCATTGCAAGGAGCTCCGACAAATGTCTACCCGAGCCGAGGCGCAGCCAAAGGGTGAGGGTTGACAGTCGGAACTCCTTCCAATGACGGTTCTGCACGTGTACTGAACGACTATTTTTAATACAGTTGCGAAAAAATGAAGCAATTTAATAAAATAATAAAAACTCGCAAAGAACATTTTTGAAAAATGGCGCCAACCGTAAAAGAATACCTTTAAGCAGAGTTTTTTTTTGTTTTCTTCACTCATTCTGGGTAGGCAAAGGGAACTATGCCCATACAGCCAAGTCATCAGTAGAATTTTTTTATTGATATGAAATGAAAATATTAATGAGGTGAAATTAAATGCAACCTAACCTAACTCATTGAATCAAATCATTAAATCTGATATTGAAACAAATTAGTAGCTTCTTTATAGAAATATTTGCATGAATCATAAAAAGTTCTAAAACTTGGTGGTTGATTTTTTTTCTTTTTAATAGACATTGTTTTGACAGTTGGCAAAGAGAACGCACGAGTGCGGAAAAGGTAAAGAAAAAGCACGAGTGTGTAATAGCCCACTTCCCGCACGCTAAACGTCCCTGTGTCACTTTTTGAGCAACTGTATTAAAAAAAATTTTTCGATAGAATTTGTGTTTTTATGTATTTAGATGTACATACTAACCTAGTAAAGTACTAGACTTGCCCAGGACAGGGTAGATTGTGTTTAGTTACAAGTTACGGAACACTCGAAGTGCCCTACTAACGCTTGGCAGCTTTTTTCTCTAACCTATCCAATTGCTTTAAAATTGGCGCGCTAACGGTATCAACCATCCACCACATGTCATTGTTACAAATTCTGTATCGACGGCAAAGGAATTTGACATTTACAGCCTTATAGCAAGAAAAACTAGTTATATATAGAGTCCATTTATTGAGGAAGGCTATAGGCTACAAGTATATAGCATCATGCTATAACTAATACCGTCTACACGGACGAAGACGCGGGAGGCCACTAGTAATAAATAAACACCACTTATGCGCGCATGGCCCATCGGTTAGCGTAGAACGCAAACGATCTATGCAACTAAGCCAAAACGGGCGCGGTCGGGTGTGAGATGGGTGACCGCTAGTGGCAAAAAATTTCATGCGCGTTTCCGTGCTTGGGAGGGCACGTTAAGCCTTGTCGGAGGCCTTATGGGCGGTTTGAAAACATCCGACAGCGGGTTGGTCACTAACCCGCATCTCCACCAATCCGCATTGGAGCAGCGTGGTGGAGTAAGCTCCAAGCCTCCCTATTAATGGGGAGAGACCCGTGCCCAGCAGTGGGACGCAAAAAGGGTTGCAGCCATGCTCTCTAAACCACTTTTGTTTATAATGATGTCTACTATAACAATACAAAGGAGAAACTTCTGTTGCTATGAACTATTCCACTTTATCCCAAATCAGCGATCGTTACGGCGTACTTATAAGACAGAGCAGGAGAAACCCAGTTTTGCGCCCGTGAGGTACAGGGATGAAATATTTACCAAAAAATTCTATGGTTTTATTGTATACTAGCCTTCCGCCAGCGGCTTCGCCCACGTGGACCCGTTTTATAGGTTCCCGTAGGATAAAACCATCCTATGTCCTTTCCCAAGGTCCGCTCTATTTGTGCTTCAAATTTCATTAAAATTGGTTCAGTAGTTTAAGCGGCAAAGCGAAGCAGACAGACAGACAGAGTTACTTTCGAATTTATACTATTACTAGGGATTTGATTGAAAGCTTCGTCTCACTGGCAATGGTCAAGTGTAAGAAAATTGTAAAATTCGATTTAAAGGTTAAATGTTAAAAAAGATTTAAAGATACGATGTTTTCGTGCTGCTTATACTGAATTCTGAATACCTACTTAGTTTTTAATTTTTAAGATGAATTATATACAAAATGTAAAATATATAAATGAAATGGCAATAATTAACTAAACAAATGTAATTGTACTGATTGACTTGCACCTAATCCGTACATATAGGCGGCTCAGATCAAATATATTGTAAATATAAGATATACAAATATAACGCACGTTTTAAATAGAACATTACACAAAGAATGCAATACCGGTTACTGACATCAACTTCCTGTATGGCAGTACAAAATATTAGTTATATAAGGTTTGTTTTGCTAAAAAAACCGGCTAAGTGAGAGTCAACAACAACAACAGGGACTTCCTACGTGAGACATTGAGTACTCAAACTTAAGGGACTACGGGAGCGAGGAACAACCTCTTTACCCGGGCCGACTCATGAGGATCACTGCCTCATGGTGATTTCACTCCGCCGTTAGGCGGTAGGCATTTTTGCCAAGGTTTGGTCATCAGTGAGAGTCGGACTCGCGCACCGAGGGTTCCGTATTTTTTTCTAAATATATGATGCAACAAAAAATTTACGGTTTTTGCAATTTTTTCTTTATCTGTGCTATAAGACGTTGCTTCGTATCAAATTTCAAGATTGTGAGTTCACGGGAAGTACCCTGTAAGGCTTTGATTCCCTTTCGAGTGTCGAAAATTAGCGGACATTTTCGGAATAAACGGTTGTATCTTTTGATTGCGCTGGCTTAGAAGTTGATTGATTGATTAATTTTTTCACAGCTCTAAGGGATAATAGTCTTGAGTATTTGATATAAATTTCAGCTTGATCAGCCTCCACGCGTTCCTGAGAAAAAGGGTCTTGACAGAGAGACAAAGTGATCCTATAAGGGTTCCGTTTTTTCCTTTTGAGTTACGGAACCCTAAGAAGGAAAGACAATTATCTTAAAAGCCTATATCTCTACTGTTTTTAACCAATATTTATTCACTTTTGCGAAGGCATGAAAGCCATATTTGTATGTATATCATTGACAAATGTCACATACAACTCCTAAATTAATTAACGTAATGTTTAAATGTTTCTTTTAAAAGCAGTATCTTTACAATTATAAATATATATTGGTATGCAAAGTGCGTTATCATTAATATTAACATACAATTAGTCTGTCTGTCCTTGATGTTCATACGCACAGGAAGATTGCCGATTTACTGCAATTTAATAATTCGTAGCACGGATTTTGTTCTTAATTTATAGTCTGTCAGAATCTGGTAAGTTATACTGCCACTAAAAACTATTTTAAATATGTCCAAGGTTTGAAAATGACATTGATTTAATGTCATATAATAATTACGTAACTATTCAAAGTTTAATGTTTTAAGCTGTGCCAAAAATGGTAGACCTCAGTAATGGTCCTTAACTAAGGCAACTATGTATTACGTAAAGCTGCAAGTCGCTTCATTGAGGCTATGGTCATTAGCAGCAGTATTGCATCCTAATCTTTATTGTAAACATAATTATCTATTATTATTGTTTGGTTTGTATACATATAGTCACTATCTTTTATTATTTCTACGTTTTACCTATATAATTTAAAAATCACATATGCGTCTGGTCATGCACTGTTAGCATTGTTGACTTTAAATAAATAAATAAATTAGCCATTTGAGTAGGTAGTAACAAAATTTACTACTTCACACAAAATTCAAGCTCGTTAGGGGTTAGATTTCCGTAACTACGAGTATGTAACCACACATTGTAACCACCATTTAAGTGTTTCTCCTAGGCAGTTTGGTACTTGATACCAGGTTATGTGGGCTTTGTACTGAACTTAAACCCCTTCGGTAGATTGCCTTTTTAATTTGTATAGAGCTAATAAAATGGAAAAGTATAGCCTATTGAAGCTATTGGAGGAATGAAGTACCTATATAATTTTATAATTACATATATTTATTTATTTTAGTTTGGTTTACAATTGTTGTTGTGAGTGTTTTGTCTTTAAATTATTAGGTACTTTATCAATTCATTGGCTACTACAGTAACGAATATGGATGCAATGAAGTGTTAAATCACTTAAAAACTTACGTTCTGAATTTGAACTTCAAAACACAGGCTGTATTTTGACAGAAATCGATTAATCACGCTTGGATTAAGCACAGTCATTGAAAAATGACACGGATTAAAGTTACTTAATAATGAACTTTTTTGCAACCTAATAGCATTCAAAATACAATAATTTCATGTAAAGGGTAAGTCTTACGATCAAATTTCATCATTCACTGTATTTAATACTTTAATTTTATTAACACTAAAGTATAAATTTGTTTAGTGCCTTGATCCAAAGTGCAGGGTAAGTCTTTCGATTACAATTTACTCTAAATCTTATTACGTACAAAAAAGGTCCAAATTGCAGTGATTTGTGCTGTCTAAGACGTCGTGAAACCGGATTTGCACGAACCAAGGTTTAATGGACTTGCGAAACCGACTCTTTTATTCTTGATCACTGTATTAACAATATGGACCAAGGAAGCGTTTTTATAGCAGGCTAGGTGATAGGACTATCATTCGTCGACGAGAAAGTATACCGCTGCAATCATTTTTGCCGTGAAGCAGTTCTAATGTGTTTCGATGGCAAGCTGTTGGTCCCGCGAGACTTCCATGAGCCGGCCAACAGCCTCCGAAGTAACATCGTAACTGCATGCAACTCAGGCAGGCTTGTGCTTTTGTCTTTTGGGCTAGCTAGAAGTTAAGCTGAGTGAAAAAGGCGGCAGAAAAACTTCCAAGCAGCACTCTTTTAAAAAAAGTATTACATATATTTGAGATAACAGTATGGATATGTGTCGATAATGAGCACATGTACTGCTGATCGTATGAGACACTATGTGATCACTAATAAAGTAGCCATCGCTATAGTCGGATATCTGACTGATTACTGTGATTAGATTACTGACGACTAGCAGATTTTGACCATTATGAAGTCGCTAAGTTTCAACTACGTTAGTATAATACTTTTATCTATGGTTTCAACAAAACCAGCGAATAATGGTTTCAAACATTTTTACTTGACGCTGAAAATATGTAGACATCGTGCAATGCTATTATTGAAAGAAAGAAAAAAAAACAATATAACAGATAGCATTGAGATGACCAAACTCATGTAGAAAGAAATATTATTGAACGTGAAACACGATACTCATAATATTAAAGGCCTTGACTGAAGGTTTTGTCACTTTATGTAGCATGACACGTCCACACGAATAATAAATCAATGATTTTTTTAACCTTTTTCTTTCTTATGTGCCACTACCATTTACCTTGGCTACCCATGCTAGCCAAGTGCGGATTGGACATTTGGACATCATGCTTTCCAAAAATTATGAATTTAGCTCAGGTTCCTTCGCCGTCGATGGAAAACATCGTAACTAATTAAATACATATCACAATAGTTTCCCCCCACCTGTATAGTCTGTATAGAATGAACAATCTAAACAAAAATATAAAAAAAAGCAATATAAGTTCTTCATATTTACTTAATATAGCAGAACCTTTGGTTTGAGTACCTCTTCGATTGACCAGCAGGAATAACAGCTTTACTTTTTATATCTTTACCTGCAACAAAATAAACATTAATTATTATTATTTATTACATTATCAAAAATAGTTTAACACCGGCATCACGCGTGAGTGGCTAGACCGATTTCGCTAATTCTTTTTTTGTTGTGTTTATTATTATCAGGAGAAGGTTCTTATGTAAAAAAAAATATATACCTAATTAGAAAATTTAACAATACTAAAAGTAACCACCATTTTTTCATGAATATGTTCAATTACGAAATGCTCACCCACTCATTTTTTCTTTCTATTAGAAAGTTTAGTCAAGTTTTAGTTTAGTCAAAATAATAATATTCAATTCCTAAGATAATTCTTTCTATAAAAAATAGAAAATAATCAAAGCATTTAAATATTTATTATAATTTAATCAGGAAATAAAGTTTATTGCAATAACGATACTGTACCATTTCGTCAAAATAATAGCACTGCGGTTCGATGTAAATGACACTTCTTTAAATAATTTATTTTGTGCATAAATATATCATTGAAAATCCTGGCACGGTACGTGAAACATCCAATAATTTTAAATTGTATAGTACATATAAAATTTTCAAAACAAGAAAGTAAGTCGCAAAAAGTCGATTTACTGAATTAATGACATCCTCTCTAGTCACTATTTTATCTTTAGAAGCTGTCACTTTCACACTGCAGACTTTGGCAGTTAAGGGCAAGGCATGAGAATTGTTAATAGTTCTTATTTTAAATTTCAATAAATAATCTGCGCGAGTTACAGTGTGTCTCTAATAATACATTTTAAAACCTGTATAACCTGTGTATTTCTTATGTCATAGATCCTAAACAAATCTAATAACTGAAAATGTTTTATTAAGTAAGACCACTCGATCGAATGGATTAATGTCGAATAGAAAACCCGATTAAAATGCCGTTAGACTATAAGCAATGTTCAACAACTGTCATAGCGACACAACATGGGACCATTGTTGCAAAATTAATTACACTTCAAACGTGAGAAAAAAATGCTAAAAACGTTAATTGTTTTACTGCATGGGTTCCGTTATAAATTTTGCTTAGTACTATTGTTAAAAATAAAAAACAAATAAAAACTAGTGGTAGGTTATCTATAGAGTCTGAAGGGCATTAGAGTAGCCCGCTACAGTCCGAAGATTCGCATATTTTGCAGCACATTTTGACTCTTTTCTGACCTTTATCTTGCGGATGTACCACTCTTATCAAGAATAATACTATGGTACATTTTTAAGATATCTTTTAAAATTCCTCAAAATTTTACAAAACGATGTGTCAAAATGGGTTGTCTGTAATGTCGGTTTACGGACGATAGTTTAACGTGACAACGTCATTATAAAACAATGAAAACCACATTAACTTTTTACTTCACTTTATAAACAGTCGGCGAAACGCGGCACGGCTTGCGGCGCAAACCAAACGCTCAAGCCTCGACGTAAAGTTACAAAGAGCGTAACGTTACATTACAATGAGTCATCCTTTTTCGTGCGTGCAGCCGGCGTCATCGATTTATTACACGTTGTCACGTCAAAACTACAAGATACTTTGGACGATCGCGCTTAGTGTAGGACCCCTGGTTATTGTTCCTATAGCCCGGAATTAAGAATAGTACCGCAGTATATCGTCCGATCGTATCGTAAGAGACGACCTGTGGAGACGACAAAGGAGTTCGAATAGCCAGCGACTTTTTTTGTAACATACATATATATTTGTACATAGCTCGGTTGTTCTCCCGTACGGTACTTTTTGAAGGTTTCCCTTGGATATAAAATGGTAGTGAGATTTTAAATAAGGATTTTTTGACGTGACAACGGAAGCGGAACCCTAAAACTATTTCCCACACAGTGACATTTTTATCAGAACGCAGACCGCTACCGCTATACAATATAATTGACATTACAATAAAATTATTATTATAATTACGGTTTATTGTCTTAGCATAATAACTTCTCGCGCACCTTAACGATTCTAACGGCCGACTAACTGTTTTAGGTAGTTTAAAGTTACACATATTTTTTTAAATTCAAATACGTAGCAGACGAGCATGCATGCATGGCCAAAAGTGGTCGCTGCAACTCATTTTTTGGGAGTTAGTTTGGGAATGGAATTAGTTTGGGAGTTTTATCCCGCCGTCTTTTTTCTCTCAGCTCAACATCTAGCCCAAACGGGCACCGCAAGGCGATGACCGGGGAAAAATGACATTCATTAAGCGAATATTTTGTATGCCTAATATGAAATTAATATTTGTTTATTTTCTTTTTCTTTTCATGTACATTTACATACAAGTCTTGTCTGAAGTTTCTTTTCAATTAGAAAATTTCTTTAACAATTTTTTTTAATAGAAGGAGCTCCATTGTTATAAAGTTAGGAAAAAAACTACTTTGCCAATTCGCAATCAGAACGTATGATGATGTATACTTTTTTCATGCAATAGCACCTCCCTCCCTCCCACATAGGATACATGCACATGCAACAATAAAAAATATACACCAACATACGTACCACCACCAACACGTGTTTCGCCCCAAAACAGAGCATCATCAGGGTTATTGACTCTACGACGGTTACTTGCAAAGACTTACTAATGCGAGTTGCTTTTTCCTAATAGTGAAAAATAGTTGCAAATGCTGTTAAACTTCTATCTCAAAGGGTTTTTCATCATCCCAGGTCAAGCGCGAACTTGCATAACTAGAACTAATGTGGTTTTGCAAGCTGAATGTTGTTTGACGTTGGGTAAAGGGCGTTTGAAAATGGTAAGTTAATCGGTTTGTGATGAACCATGGTTAGCGGTGACATTAGATTTTGTGCAATTAGGCTAATTGTCTGTTCAGAATAGGCGTGGTCAATTTGAAAAATAATGCGACCCCATACACCTATGAACCATAATCATCTGCCATAATCATCAACACTGCAACCTGCACTTTTTTTGTGGAGGCCTTATTTTCTTTCCAAAAGTGCATTGTTAGTGTACAGTAAAAGCATCTGAATCTGGGGGGGTGCGGGTTATTTGGAACTCTGTGATCTGAATGCACTTTTGTCATTTTAACAAAAATAGTTACAGTGAGTCGTCAATACTGACAGTCAAATTATTGATTGGTTGATTGAAGCAATGCCTACTTTACCAGAACATGTTCCATGGAGGTTTATATTGGAGTTTTGGTAGATACTTTAGATATATCCGTAAAACCTGTTAGGACTATAATGAAACAAGAAACTAAATAAATCATTAGATAGAGATCTATGATGTTAAATAGAAAATATTTCGATGAATAAGTCGGCAACTTTAAACAGTTCATATTTTATCAATTTTATCATGCAAAAGCCCCGATCTAACCTATCATTCTTTAATATTCTGCCGTGAATTTACCTTCCAAAAGATGAAAATTGACTATTTAACCATTCGTATGTAAATAATCTTCACGCGGTCGGCGTACCGTGAAGCCGATTTTCTCGTTCATTGTACTGTCGCTGTCATTTACACTTTTTGCAGCAGAAATACTTAAATAGTTAATCAATTTGATGTTTGGATTTCAGGATGGGTCATGCGAAAATCTTACTAACTTGGTATTTTGATGCCCTGTCATTTAATTTTTCTTTCAGTAATGACATTGCATCTGTTTTAATGTTAAGTACCTACATAATTATTTATATCTAGTTTTTGTCCATAGCAGTAAATTAGTGGTAAAAGTCAAATTGGTAGACAGTCAGTCAAGTCAGTTAGTTCAAGTAAAGCAATGGCTTCTTTACGACGAAATTTTTGAGGCAACTGGAAAAAAATATTTTATCGTAATGTTATTTTATTTCACAACACCTGTGCACTGTAATTAACCTATGTCAATCAAAATATGAGACAACATTTGCCAATTGCCAGATTTTAGGGGCCATTTTCTGAGCGGCTATAACATATCTTGCCTTTTAAATGTAAACGCGGTATTTCATTTCAGATGGACATGTTGTGTGGCAGTTGGGAGATCTCAAAAAATTGTAGATTCGCCACCATGAGAAGGAAGTTAGGTTTGAAGAAGCCGATTTCTATTCTTTATTAATTTAGGAGATATATTTTTGAAGCTATTTAGATTTGGACGTTACACCAGTACGAAAGTTTTGTGGTAATGTTATGTAATTACTTACCAACAGAATTATTTATAATACTACATATTTAATCGGAATTTAAAATTTGAATACCGTGAATAAAATTAAGTCATTCGCTATAAATAGTTTTGTATAATATATATTATGATGAATTTTCTTGTGAAATATGAAAGTCTTGACATTGTAATATCATACACATGATTATAAAGACGAGTTTTTTTAAATCTCGATACATTTTAACGACCTCAATACTCATTTTCGATACAGAATATTAAAAAAATAATTGAAACAGTCGCTGACACAGATTGTTTCGCAAATTATTATAAAATCGTTATTTTTTTTTTGGAAATGGAAAAATGAAAAAATGGTTAGATGCGCTTCGATACAACATTGTTATGGAATAACAGGGGGGTACGACACATAAAACTATAACAAAGAAAAGCACAGTTTTGCCAAGAAACCTTAAAAAGAAACATGGATGCAGCAAAAAGATTTAAGTGATGACTCTTAATAGAACCTTCTGTGCAAAATTTAAGATGCCAATAGAATTTCCTAATCTGCCCACAAAGTGCATTGCCAGACACGTACCAAGGCACCATAACGCACGAACAGATGTTTTCGAGAGCACGGTCGAACGCGCCTGGAACGGCAGTTTGACGAACATCTGCTTCCGTCATGTGCTCTCCTAATACTTCACGCACGATGCTTCTATAACTCTTGACATTTTTGGGAATTTTCAACAAACATACAGCTCCTTCGTGTTTGATCTTTGATCCAATAAATTTTGTAACGGAATATTAAAACAGCTATCATAAACCGAAATAATCTTAATTACTTGTTTGGCTGCAACCCTTTTTGCGTCCCACTGCTGGGCACGGATCTCTCCCTATTATGGGGAGGCCTGGAGCTTACTCCACCACGCTGCCCCAATGCGGGTTGGCGAAGAATTACTTGTTTACGATTTGGATAACAATGCCAGTATAGCTAAGTGACGTCATTCTAAATTCAATATGGCGGAACAGTTTATTTTTATGAAATATTTTCATACGGATATCAATCACATCAAAACGCTGGAACATAAATAAATAAATAACGCTTCACACTCATAGCCCCACAGTAGGGTAGATATACCCTGTGTCGTGGGTGCCATGGACATACACAAAGACAGATACACAAACCCCCAGACCGAGAACAGAAATTTTAAACTTATTCAAATTTCTGCTTCGCTGGGAATCGAACCCGGGACCCTCCGATCGGCAGACCGGCATTGAAACCATTACGCCACGTGGGTTGTCACATAACATAAAACACCCCAAACAATTTTATACCTATTTTACTTTACTTTTAATTATGTCCATTGCCAAAGAACTGCGCAATTGCAACATTGCATCAGATTGAGAGTCGAAACGTTGATTCAGGAAGCAGCCAATGCTAAATGTTTGTTGCTTCTCGCACGAAAACATTGTCTGTTACACTTCATTTGTTTTGTATTATGTATTTTGCTTTGTTAATACTGGCTCTTTTGATTGAAAAGAGAAAACATGTAGGTGGGATAGCTTGCATCTTTAGACCTAGATAGTAACATCGCTGCAACCTTTAATAATAAATAAACACAGTATGGTAGATTTAATGTATTAAATTATTATTGAAACGATCAGTTACATTGTGCATTAAAACTAAGGGAAATGCTGTATTTTAACTGCAAAATTTCATGAGTAAAATCAGCTAAATCATCGAAATCGGCAAAATTTCGTAGCTAATAAAGAAAAAGACAGAAACACAAACAAACACCCAGACCGAGAACAGAAATTTAAAATCATCGTCATCATTCAATTTTTTCTTTCGCCGGGAATCGAACCCAGGACCCTCCGATTGGCAGTCCGGCATGGTAACCATTGCGCCACACGGCTCGTCAATTATACTTTTGATAAGAGGCAAAAAAGGCATTATGCATAGCCACATGCAACTTGTACTTCGGTAACAGCTTGGAAATGGTGAAGTCTGGCACAGACCTTCAGTATTATCTGTTTTTTTAACTGCACTTTTGTATTGTCTGACAATACAAAAGTGACAATACAAAACTGTAAAGTTCTCAGTTATGCCTACATACGCCAAACCTGAAAAATGTGCAGTTTTTTTTTTCAATTATGGCATCGCAAACTCTGTGCACACTGCCAGCGTCAAGTATAATTTTTGCATCAATTTTTGGCCAGTTTCAATGAAACTGGACGAGGTAATAACAAAGTCAGTAAGTAAGTCGTCAGTAATCAGTCAGTCTAGTCCAACATTGAAGTAAAGCGATGGCTACTTTACTAGAACGTGTCCGATGGAATTTTGGAGGCAAGCAGAAAAAACATATTTTAGCACTGTTATTCTATTTCACAAACACTCGTGCACTATAATTAACCTATATCAAATGCCATCAACTTTATCCGATATAACTCAAAAATACACCAAAGAAATGAAAATAAAACGAGAGCACAACATGTCTTTTTCGACTTCCCGCCAAAAACCAAATATGCAGTTAAAAGATTTGAAACCTGCTTTACATGTACGAACAACCGACCCTTGGTCATATGCCTTGGTATTACTCGTATTAATTTGTGGTCTGCGAGTATTGTATATCTATTCAATAGTCGACGCTACTATGTTAAGCTTTATAGATCGATCATATTTCCCACGGCCGCGAGGCTATGACTTCGATTTTTCCACTGTACACGAAGCTTTTAATCTAGTCACGTGCTACAACTACAACCGTATATCATGTCAGTTCAAGGTCAGTAATGGAATAGTATGGTATCATTGGTATCGATTTTATTTATAGGAAACTTTCATTGTTTACTGAGCTTGTAAGGGACGTTTTTTACTTCTTTTTTTAACATTTTTAATGTCCCACTGGGCACGGGTCTCCTCTCACAAGTGAGAGGGATTTAGACCATAGTCCACCACGCTGGCCAAGTGCGGATTGGTGGACGTCATGCTTTCGAGAAATTATGAATTTGCATGCATGGCGATGGAGAACATCGTAATCGTATTTTCCATCACCGTGGAGCAACGATAAATGCGCACATTACAAATTTCTTTGTCAGAGGTGCGCGCCGAGCATGTGAACCCGGGATCGGTCGCGTCGAAGACTGCGGTTTTTTACAGGCTCAGGCACAGACATAAGTCAGGTTTTATTAATCTATTCCTGTCATAATTCACCATTCACAATTTACAAGCAATTTATTCTGACATGAGAAGCACTTATGCCAAAGCCCAGAACGATGAAAATATCATTATTTCGGAGGCATGTGAAATGATACCTACCGGTTACACTGCTGGGCCATCCCCATAATTGGTTGGGCAATTGGGCATACTGGGCCTCCCTTCTCGAATGCGGATTGTTGGAGGAGCAAAATTCAAATCTTATCTTGTCAGGGGCGCAGTAGACCTAGCTGCAGCCTACATCTGGGCCATTTTTCCAAAATACAGCTGTAGTAATCATAGCGTTATAGTCAAAAATTGCTCGGTAAGCCCCTTTTTTTGGGTATCGGGGGGGAAACCTTCGAAAGGTACCAGGCACCGCACTAAAACGACCTCGGTGGCCTACCTCTGCGCTTGGGAAGGACTCCGGGATCTCGTCCTCCACGCGCGGCGCCCCTGGAGAGCAGATGTGTTCTCCTGCACTCTTCAATTCACCATCGTCTTTCCCGAAGCCGCTGGCTGAACAGATCGAACTCCCATTCTCACTCAAAACCCCGGAAGCTCCCTTTGAGTCACCTCTTACGATCAGGCAGGGGATACCGTAGCTCTATTCTTAATCCCGAAACTACCTAGCAGTATTGTAGTTGGCAGATGTTTGTTGTAACTTGCAACTGATATGCCACCGGTCCGGTGCGCAGGCCTGGTTGTTCGTGGGCCGTGAAATCTATGCGCTCTTCGTAATCGCCCAATCTTAGATAATGTACGAAAGTGTTGCGAGGAAAGCAAGGGACGCTCTCACTTTTCTTTTTTACTTTACTGGTTATGCCCCTCGGTTTCAGCTGCCTTAGAAAGGATACCATAAAGGGAATATGGAGAAAATCTTGACATTCTTATACCTACCAGGTGTTTTTATTTTATGTTTGTCATGAAATCTTGGAAATTGAATTCGATCCACTTTTTGGTTTCCAATTGGTCTGAAATTTTGCATACATGTGTAAATCGCGTGAAAATGTAATATTGTGATTACATGGGGCTGATATGATGATGGAGCTGAAAGTTGGTCATAGGAATAGGGTAATGAAACGACGCACCCAACGAATTTCGGCTCGTTTGATTCATCTTGGAGAGTACTTTTTTTTAAATGGTTACCAGGGTCTGTGATCTGGGCATCACGCGTGGAGGACACCGGTGCCTTCCGCTGGACTCGAAGTTCTCCCCAAGCGCAGAGGTAGCCACCGAGGGGGTTTAAGTGAGGTCAAATCCCACACAACCCGGTATCCTCTCTCAAGTTGCCGGGTACCTTTTGAAGGTTTCCCCCCGATACCAAAAAAAACCTATGGGAATATGGTTAATTATCGTTAAAGGTTTCAATGTAGGTACCTATATGACTATGACTATATGATATTTTTCACTTGATCAGGTTTAAATTCTTATTTTTAAAATTACAGTTTATTTAATTGACAAGAACTGTAACAGCTTGTTTTTAAAAAGTTTTTTTTTGTTTTATTTTAATTTTATTATAATATCCACTGCTCGCATCTAACATGGCATCGCTATGCTACATAAAAATTATAATACTGGAACAGAAAATGGGACTATTATTTTGATTTTTGACTATTTCTATGGCGAAAAAGAAAAAAATATTTGGAAACTAAATTAAAGACATTGGAATATAATATGTATTATAGTCACTTTAGTTATAACTTATAACAGTCAAAACATCGCCTACAATTAACGTATCCGAGAATTTATCGTTTGATTTATATTAGTGAATGAGTGAACTTTTAAAATAAAAAATTTACACCCTATTAATTTGGCGATCTAAATATTTTTGTAAAACCGTTTGTGCAAATAAAATATTATTGTTTCTTTAGTTTTAGAATACTTTAACGTTTCTCTGCAAACATTAATACGTCGCGTGCCATTAAAGTAATTGAAATTTTTCATGTTTCATATATAGTATAGCTTTTACCTCGACGACTCCATCGGAGATCCTGATTTAAAAAAAATCTCACTAACTCGCTAAGAATAGCGTGGTTGACTAACTTCCAGGCCTAGTAGTAGCGAGAGACACGTGCACAGCAGTGGGACACAAAAAGAGTTACAACCATGTGGCGAAGAAATCACGATGTTAAAACATCGAATTTCACCGAAAACGCAAACTTATTTTAGATAATTAATTAAATATATTATTATAAAATTTAGGAATGTACGAGTAGGTATGTCATTTTCATCAACTCCCCAACCAGCGTCATGGATAGCGGTAGTAAGTAAATATATTTTGTTTGAAACATGCTTTAAAAGTTTAAATGTAGGTATATTATAAATTTTAAAGCAAGTTCCGCTACAAATTTATGTAGCGATGGAAATATGTAAATATTTACCGTTAACACACTGTAATCTCATGCGATCAATCTTTTATATTATGCATTGAGAACACAAATTCTTTATACTGTTGCGAATAAAATCACTTAATGTTTTGTTTATTGCACTCTTTCACACATTAATGCATGTGATGCAAGACTTATTTAGTGGACTTTAAAAAAGGAGGTTTGACCTGTAGGCTAGGTCTACAGACCTGTAGATTTGTGAAGATATTGTTGGAATACGGTAGTTGTCTGCGTAATCAATTAAAATACTTTTAAAGAAAGAAACACAAACACACAGACCGAGAACAGAAATTTAAACTCATCGTCATTTCTCATTCGCCGGGAATCAAACCCTCCGACTGGCAGTCCGGCATGGTAACCATTGCGCCACACGGGTCGTCAATGATACTTTTGATAAGATCATAATATCATTCATGTGATCGTAGATATTGTAGTCATATTTATATGAAGAACCTATTATAGTGTAATAACAACATATGATTCAAATTGTCTATGATCAGATCATAGATGGGTATGGTATTATGATTATATTTTGCCTTAACTCAAAACATGTCGTCCTTAAAATGCAAGAATTTCGATTGTGACAATAATTAAAATAGTGAACGAAAATTAGTTAAAATCGCCACTACACATGAACCCATTATAATTAATTATAAGATATAAAAAATAATTATTTATATCTCATAGTGGTCCGGAACGGCTTCGCTCGGGTACATTAAAATACATATATATAAGCTATCCTATCTTTCAAGTTGGATTAAACTGCACACGGTGCAGTGTAAAGCAGATTTGATTAAAATCGGTTCAGTATTTTAGGAGTCCACAGCGGACAAAAGATTTTTTAAGTAAAAATTCTAATCATGTAATACAGCTTGCCCAAACCATCCACAAAGAAAAAAATGCATTCGTAACTTTACATATTACCTATGGCTGCAACCCTTTTTGCGTCTCACTGCTGGGCACGGGTCTCTCCCCATTATGGGGGAGGCCTGAAGCTTACTCCACTACCACTCCACCAACCCGCTTTGGAGCAGTCCAATGGGCTGGGTACGGGTATCTATACTAATAATATAAAGCTGAAGAGTATGTTTGTTTGTTTCAACGCGCTTATCTCAGTACTTGTTCAAATTGAAAAAATAATAATTTTGTGTTGAAAAGTCCATTTATTGAGGAAGGTAAAGCCTTGGGACAAAAAACTAAAGTCCACTCGGGCGAATACGCGGGCGGCCTCTAGTCGTTATTAAAATATTCTGTATAAATTTGCTTATTGTTCTAGATGCAAATTAATTAATATCAAACATCGATGTCACCTAAGATTGGTTATAAAAATGTTTTGCAACCTAGTTACATGTGAATTAAATATTACAATAATATAAGATTATAAGCATTAGTTCTAAATACAGTAGGAAGTAGTATTGAATTGAATTTTAAAACGATAATTCAGCCGCCGGTCTGTTGCAAATACGATATTGATTTAAATATTATATAAAGAACTGCACTTTTATGACATACTTAATGTATTGTAATCTTAAACTAAATAAATATTACATAATTAATATCTGGTATGTGTGTGTATATATAATAATATGTATATTATTGATGACTGACCCGTATGGCGCAGATTGAAAAGTTACATCAAGATTTGTTATATTCTTTATAGCCGCCGTCCGCGACTTCGCTCGCGTGGACTTTAGTTTTTTTGCCCCTACAGCCTACCTCAATAAAAGAATTATTCAACACAAAAATAATTTTTCAATTCTAACCAGTAGTTCCTGAGATTAGGGCGTTCAAACAAAGAAGGTCTTCAGATTTTCCCCGTTTCTGCTACAATTTTCACTTATGCTTCGCTTCTATTGGTCGCAGCGTAATGTTATATAAAAAAATGTCGTATGCGTTGTATGTACAATAGCCTAAAGTCTTCCGCAATAAATGGATTATTCAACACAAAAATATTTTTTAAATTCGAACCAGTAGTTTCTGAGATTAGGGCGTTCTCAAACAAAGAAAGTCTTCAGATTTTCCCCGTTTTTGCTACAATTTTCACTTATGCTTCGCTTCTATTGGTCGCAGCGTAATGTTATATAAAAAAATGTCGCATGCGTTGTATGTACAATAGCCTAAAGTCTTCCGCAATAAATGGATTATTCAACACAAAAATATTTTTTAAATTCGAACCAGTAGTCCCTGAGATTAGCGTGTTAAAACAAACTCTTCGGCTTTATATTTTATTAGTATAGATTAGACTTAGGACCGATTTTTCTAGCCCAGATAAAAGTTATATGTCATCAAAGTAACGATGACAGCGCTACATACAACGATACATATATCCGACGAATAAAACGTATTAAATCCGGAGATTAAAAAATTGAAAAATATTAAGTAAGTTCCAAATATTTTCCGACGAAATAAATCATCAAATCTATTAAAGAAAACAAAATGCACTATTGTAAATTAGGTAATTAATAATAATGGAATTATACGGTAATTTTAATAGATATTTAGCGTTTTTTTACCTAATGGTTATTAACGCTAATATTTAAAAAAAACGTTAATAACTTATTAACGTTAAATGTTTTTTTTTTGTAGTCAGGACGATGGCAACAAGGGCATGCCGTGCAAAGTATGGGAGTCAATGTCGAAAGATGAGGAAAGGCAATGAGTGGCACAACGTTATCGCTCATGGAATAAAAGAGGTCGAAGGCTTATGGAATTATTAGCGACAATAGCGACCGCCCGCGACTTCGTCCGCGTGGACTTTGGTGTTAGTCATAATATGATGTTATATAGCCTAAAGCCTTCCCCGATAAATGGACTATCCAGCACAAAACGAATGTTACAGGGACTGTACACTACGCATGCAGTGGCGGATCCAGGGTCATAACCCCCCTCCTCCTGGGCGAGTCAAGTTCTTGTAGATTTGGTCAATAATTTGGCAAAACAAAGGTTTTGTTGGTATGCAAAACCAAAAACATATCACATTACGCGAAATTTTGGAATTGAAATTGGGAATCGCATCCGTGAAAAAATGCTTATACATGCAACCCCAAAGAAAATGCCTGTACATGACGCCCCGACGAAAATACTAATACTCATTAATACTTAACATCCTCCCCTTAACATCATCTCGAAGGCTGGATCCGCCCTTGCCTACATGCATGTTAGTACTCTATTGTATGTTAAAACCATGTTACAAGTACAACCCATCTGGATCTGCAAATGGTTAAGCCACTTGTAGATCAAGATAACCTTCCTGATATCGTGATAAAAAGTCATTATCAGATTCTTCTCAATTTTATCTGGAAATATTTGGGACTTACGAAACATTGCTATCTGATACTAGTACAACTGTACGATAAAAGTTATAAGTAGGAATAAAAAGAATTAGAACACGCATTGAAAAGATGTTAAGTAAATGGAAATGTAATTCCAGAAGTGTCAACATTTCAGATAGCTTAAGAGGCCGTATACGAAATTTTGCCGATTTCGCTGATTTAGCTCATTTTACACAGGAGATTTTGCAGTTAAAATACAGTATTTCCATAAGTTTTAATGCACAATATGACTGATCATTTCAATAATAAACTATTAAATGAGCCACTTTTTAATTCTTTTTTCGTTATTTTGCTTAATATACCTGAAACCGGTGATAGTTTTGTAAATTTTACTGAAATAGGTATAGAATATCACATATTTCTGGATCATTTTAAAATCTTAACAGATCGAAAAAATGCCATGTATTACTGTAAAAATCACATACATAGTGTATGAGCCACTTTTTGCCACTCTCATACAAATAATATTAGTAAAAAAACATTGAACTTAGTAAATTTTGAGAAATAATGGGCCAGAAATTGCATTTAATTTCAGAAAATTGAAACAATCTTTCATAAAATTTATTTTACATAAATATACTTCAGTTTATAATCAATCCGGTTTCCTGAAAAATAAATCAAATTAATAATGAAAATTTGGCATTAAAAATCTTTTAAAGTAACCTAAATCTTGACGTAAGCTAAAAAAGTGGCAAAATGAATAAAAATAAATATACATCTGTATATTACATTATTAATGAAATGTTCAGTTATATTGTGCAATGAAACTTATGGAAATGCTGTATTTTAACTGCAAAATCTCATGTGTTAAATCAGGTAAATCAGCGAAATCACCAAAATTTCGTATACGGCCCCTTATGAACAAAAAAAAAGTGTGTCTTCTTTTTTTGTGTGTAAAAGAGCCCTTACCAGTTTTACCTACGATATTAATGACACAAATGTGAACTGTAATTGTCGGCGACCAAGAAAAACATATGTGAGAATTGAGAATAACGTATGAACATTCCATATTAAAAGTTGCAAGGGCCGCTGAACGAAACGGCATCATCTATTCCCGTTTCACTCACACAGAAGAAGACAAAGACGGCAACGTCTATCCCCGTCTCACGCGCGGCGTCTAAAACGAGATGCAACGAGTGTTCCTGCTTCGCTCACACAGGGCGGTGTGACGAGTAGAATCGAGATTGGAATGCGGAAAATTTACGAAATTAGTATGGAAAATTAGATATCTAGATTTTCATGATTTTTCTTTATAATATGGTTAAGGATGATTAGTTATGTAGGATAACATAATTTTTATAAAGAAATCTGTATAGGTTACGTAGATATTTAAGGTTAAAGTTTTTTCTGTACTTAGGTAGTTTTTTGTTAATAAGATCGTATTTTTATATGTTTTTGGATGTTTTTAGGATTAATACGATAGGAAATAAGTTTGTCTACATGGATACATAGTTTTTATGAATATATTTTGTGAATTAGCTTAGTTATTTAGGTCATAAGGTTAGCAATTGGCGAAATTTGTTGGACTTTGTGTATATTTCCTTAAATAACTCTTTATGTATTTTACATATGAAAATGGAACTTATATAGTCTAATAGGAAAGTTTACGAGGAACAAAACTATGTATGATACATGTGTAAAGATATAAAGGATCAATAAAAAGAACCCGAAAAACAGCCTTCACCGAAGCAAAAATTGTATCAAATTAGGGCCGCGATCGGGCTATTGCACGCGGCTGTCTTTCTCGTATTGCTTGGGGAGTACTTAAGCAAATTGGGGCCAAGGCAAAGCATTCCTCGGCGAGCTCAAAAGTAAGAAGAAAACAAGACTCTGAAGACTCTGAAGACTCAAGAAGACTAATAACAAGAAGATTAAAGAAGATTGAAGAATTTTGGAATATTTGAAGACTGAAGTTTGGAAGAAGACTTCAAGACCATACGAAGAGGCCTTGGCATAGGGAAATTAGGGTTCGGTTAGGGCTGGCTGGGTTCCTTATCAGGAACATAAGTGGTTTTATTCAAAGAACGTCACCCCCTCACCCCCCTCCTCTTCCCCGTGACAGACGACTGACGCAACTCCCCGACACCGACGTGGCGCCTCGCAGGTTGGGTTACCGGCGTCGGGTTTAACATCTCACACCCGATATACACCCGCCACTCCCCTTTTGGCCTCGCTGGTGGCTATTACGATCCCACCACGCGTACTCCTAGGGCGAGTAGCGCGAACATACATACCGTATTGACGCGCCGCCCCCACAGCTGGTCCTTCGAGCCGGATCATCGTGCCATCGTCATCGTCGGGTTACTGCCGCCATCATGCCTGTCACACGAAGTCAACGAGGCGTCTCTCCACCGGAGCGACCAACTGCGCCCCAGTCATCGGATGAAGCACCGGGGACACTGGACACTTCGGTCACATATGGGACCACGACGGAGAGCCCGCCAACATCAAGAGTCACCAGGAGCGAAGCCACGGTTCAAGAAGCAGCACCACCAAGGGTTCCTGCGGCACCACGGAAGACTCACTCCACGAAGTCCACCAAGCAACGGGAATGGGAACTGAAGGTGGAAATGGCGCGGAGGCGAATGGAAGAGTCCAAGGCTGCTGCAGAATACACCAGAGCACAGTACGAACTGCTTCGAGCGGAGAATGAAGATTCCGGATCCGAAGTTGAAGATCCCGAAGAATGGAACACGAACATCCGTTCATGGGTACATCATGCATCGATGGAGGGGATGCCCGAGGAGGAGCATCAGAGGCAGGTGTCCGGGGAGGGGCACCGATTGGGGGCGTCCGGGGAGGGGCGAACCAGTCAGCCACCTGTCACCACTGCAGTTCCGGAACACCGCACCGAACCCGGGACCAAGGAGCTCGCCGAGGCAATCATGAAGGCCATCTCGATTGCACCGAGGAATTTACCGCAACCGAGTTATATACACGATCTGCCCGACTTCGACGGAAGAAATGAAGAATGGATTGCCTTCAGGACGGTATACGAAGACACCGCACCGCTTTTTACGGGAATTCAGAACATGGCGCGGCTGCGGCGGTCACTCAAGGGCACAGCGCGGGAAGCAGTGAAGAGCCTCCTATATTCAGAAAGCCCACCTGAAGAAGTTATGGAAACCCTCCGTCGAAGGTTTGGAAGACCCGAAGCCCTGATCCGGATGGAATTGGAAAAGGTGAAGAACCTACCCCGGATCCCGGATAAGCCGCGTGACATCTGCGTGTTTGCCAGTCAGGTGAACAACACCGTCGCGACAATAAGGGGGCTAAGAAAACCGGAATATCTGCACGCGCCGGAAATGGTAGCCAACATCGTGGAGAAGATGCCTCCGACGCTGCAGCATAGGTGGTACAGATTCGCCGCCAAGAAGAAAAACGAAGAACCTGATCTGGTGCTACTAACGAAGTTCCTCAATGAAGCAGCGGATGAATGTGGACCCTACGCGACGCCAGAGGCTATGCATCCAAGGCAGCCTCCCCGGCGTCAACTCACACATACCGCATCCGAACAACTGGAGGAAGAAAGGAAGACCTGCTGTCCACACTGCCAGTATGAACATCACCTCTACGAGTGCCGCAAGTTTCTACGATTGCCAACCAAGGAGAGATGGGAGGTCGCGAAGAAATCGAAGATGTGCTTCAAGTGTCTCCAGGGGCGACACCGGAAGGAAACCTGCCGACGTCCTCCATGCAAGGTGTGCAAGAGGTGGCATCACTTCGTGCTTCATGAAGACCAGGGGGATTGCCCGAAGCCCGAAGCGAAGAAAGAAACTGCGGACAGGGAGATCGCCAACAACGTCAGGCTCCCGGTGAACACTACGAGGACAGCAAGGGCCTACTTGAAGATGGTTCCAGTCGAGTTGTATGGACCAAGGGGGGCTGCCAGGATCCTAGCACTACTGGACGAGGGGTCAACCGTCACGCTTCTGGACTCATCGGTCGCGAGACAACTAGGCCTCAAGGGACCCGTGGAGGCGCTCACCCTAGAAACTGTGGGAGGCAGGACCATCACCAAGGGAGATTCTATGAAGATCAACATGAAGATCAAGGGGTTGCACCAGACCAGGAAGAGGAACATCTCTGGGGTACGCACGATCGACGACATCAACCTGACACCCCAGATGATTGAAAAGGGAAGAATTGAAGAATGCGCTCATCTCAAGCCGATGGTGAACCAGTTGTATTATGAAGAGGAATCACCGAAGCTACTCATCGGTCAAGACAACTGGGAGCTCATCGTGTCCAGAGCAACACGCAAAGGGAAAAGAGGTCAACCCGTAGCATCACTGACTTACCTAGGGTGGGTGCTACATGGGTCCGATGGAGGAGCGTCGAGGCCTGTGAACTTCGTAACCTGCGCGCACGTTACTTCTAAGGAAGAGGAATTGGAAAAGGTCATCAAGGAACATTTCGCCGTGGAATCGTTGGGAATCCATCCACGCCGACCGACCACAGATATAGAAGAACGGGCTCTGGCAATTCTGGAAGAAACTACGAGGAAATTGGACAATGGGCGCTACGAAACCGGCTTATTATGGAAGAATAAGGATACGAAGATGCCGGATAATTACAAGCAAGCAGAAAATCGCCTGAAGAACATCGAGAAGAAGTTGGACAGGGACACGGCACTGAAGCAGGAATATGAAGATCAGATCAGGAATCTTCTCAACAGTGGCTACGCAGAAGAGGTCAAGCACGAGTCCACATCCGAGAAGAAATGGTACCTGCCTCACTTCGCCGTCACGCACCCTACCAAGAAGAAGATACGACTGGTGTTCGACGCTGCCGCGAAGTACCAGGGGAAGAGCCTCAATGATGAACTGTTGCCGGGACCAGATCTGTTGCAGTCACTGTTTGGAGTTTTACTGCGGTTCCGTCAGAGGCCAATCGCCGTGGTAGCTGACATCAAGGAAATGTTTCTTCAGGTGAAGATACGAGAAGAAGATCGGGACAGCCTTCGATTCTTATGGAGGGGAGGTCAACGCAGCGGGACGCCGAGGGAGTATAGGATGACATCAGTTATATTCGGCGCCGCCTGCTCTCCGAGCGCTGCTATCTTCGTCAAGAACAAGAACGCGTCGGAACACAAGGAAGAGTACCCGGAAGCGGCAAGGGCAATTGAGCGCAATCACTATATGGACGACTACCTTCACAGCTTCGGGACTCCAGAAGACGCAATCAAGATAGCAAGCCAGGTGGACCTCATACACAAGAAGGCTGGGTTCCAGTTAAGGGGTTGGGCATCAAACAATGAGGAAGTGTTAAAGAAGCTCACTCCGGAGGGGAACAACATGGAAGTCGAACTGGGGACCAAAGAAGAAAAGACATTGGGACTGAGGTGGTTCACAGGGGGCGACGAAATAGGATTCAGAACGAGTCTTCGCAACCTGCAGGAAGAGGTAGCCGAAGGGAAGAGGACTCCAACCAAGAGAGAGGTCACAAGCGCCGTGATGTCGACATTCGATCCACTGGGGCTTGCATCGCCGGTGCTCATCCAGGGGAAGAAGCTGATCCAGAGCATATGGAGGAGCGGGGTCGGATGGGACGACAGCATCACCGATGAAGACAACAGGACCTGGGAGGAGTACCTAGAAGACCTGCAGTTGCTGAGGGATCTCCGGGTGCCAAGGTGTGTAGCGCAGTCCAACACCGAGGGGGAGCTCCACGTCTTCGTCGACGCGAGCGAAGAGGCCTACGCATGCGCCGTGTATCTGAGGCAGCGCGACGAAGAAGATGGCTACCGAGTGACACTACTGGCGGGCAAGGCAAGGGTGACCCCGCTGAAGCCAGTGTCCATCCCGAGGTTGGAGCTACAAGCGGCGCTACTGGGTGCCAGGATGGCGCGATCGGTGCAAGAAGAACTGGACGTCGAGATTGTGAAGAAAACTTATTGGAGCGACTCCAGCACCGTGCTCTCCTGGATCAAGACCGACCCAAGGACATTCAAGACCTTCGTAGCACACCGACTGGCGGAGATCGAAGACACGACGAAGCCTCAAGAATGGCGCTGGGTACCTACAGCACACAACCCGGCTGACGACGCAACGAGAGGTATACCGAAGGATTTCAACAGCGGACACCGATGGTTCAACGGACCTGCATTCCTGGCGCAAGATGAAGAGGATTGGCCGAAGCTGCGGACCTTCAAGGCGGAGCCCACGGGAGAAGAGAAGGAAAAGTCGACTGTGGGGGCGACTTTGCCCGTCGACAGGTATCCAACTCCGAACCCTGTCAAGTTCTCAAGCTGGACGCGACTGGTAAGGGCGACCGCGAGGGTACTGCAATTTATCGACCTGTGCCGGAAGAAGAAGCATGCAGTAAACGTGTCCCGTAAGTCCGAGCGTCGAGATCCCACATGGAGGCGAAACAAGAAGAAGGTCAGGAAGACGACCAAGCCCGTGAACAAGAAGACCCAAGAAAGAAGGTTCCTTCCCCTCAATCCCGATCACATCGAAGAAGCCGAGAAGATTTTATTACGAAGAAGCCAAGAAGAGAGCTTCCAGGAAGAAGTGCGCTGCATCACGAAAAAGAAGCCATTTGAGAGGAATAGCCGGCTTAAGAAGTTGGACGTCGCCATTGAAGATGGATTATTGCGGCTCCAAGGAAGAATCGATGCAGCGCTACACACACGAATTGAGAAGAGACCGGTGGTGCTAGACAGTAAGCATCACATCACCAGGCTGCTCATCGCGCACTATCACGAGAAGTTCAACCACGGGAACCACGCGACGGTGATCAACGAGTTACGACAGCGCTTCTGGATCCTGGGACTGCGGCCTGCGGTGAAGACGACGGTTCATCAGTGCCAGTGGTGCAAGGTGCACCGCGGCACGCCACAGCTCCAGCCGTTTGGGAATCTCCCGCTGGAGAGACTGCGACATGGAGAACCACCGTTCACCTGCACTGCTGTGGACTACTTCGGCCCCATGACCATCACAGTGGGTCGACGCCATGAGAAGAGGTGGGGCGCCTTATTCACATGCCTCACCACCAGGGCAGTCCACGTCGAGCTAGCCGCATCCTTATCAACGGACTCCATGATCCTGGCGCTACGAAGGATGGCGGCGAGAAGGGGGATGCCGAAGACGATCTTCAGCGACAATGGCACCAACTTCGTGGGGGCAAACAAGGAACTGCAAGAAGCCCTCGCCAGCCTCAACCAGGAAGACATCATCACCGCGACGGAGAAGATGAGCATCAGGTGGAAATTTATACCACCCGGGGCACCGAACATGGGGGGTGCATGGGAACGCCTGGTCCGATCCATCAAAACGGCCCTGGCAGTTACCCTCAAGGAAAGGCATCCCAAAGAAGAGGTCCTGCACACTCTGCTATTGGAGGCGGAGCACCTGGTGAATTCAAGACCACTGATTGACGTCGACGAAGACAACGAAGAAGGGGCCCTCACCCCCAATCACTTCTTAATTGGGAGATCCTGCGGAACGAGATTGGGGGCATTCACCGACGAAGACCTCACCGGCCGACGAACATGGAGGACAGCGCAGCGACTCGCCGACCACTTCTGGAGCAGATGGGTGAAAGAGTACCTACCGACTCTGATCCCTAGAAGAGTCGACGCACGAGCTACCACGAGGGACCTGCAGTGTGGGGACACGGTCCTCATCGTAGATTCTACGCTGCCAAGAGGAACATGGCCAAGGGGTGAGGTGGTCCGAACCTATCCAGGACCCGACGGCCGCACCAGAATTCTGGAGGTGCGCACGACGGGGGGCGTCCTGAAACGTCCCAGCTCCAAGGTGATCCTGTTGGTGCCGGCGCAACGCGACGAGGGGCGAGCAACCAGCGAGCCAGACTGCGGGGAGGCAGTCATCGCGTCGGACAACGAGCATCGGGTCGCCGGGCCAGGAGTTGGTGCTACGCACGAGGGGGAGGATGTCGGCGACCAAGAAAAACATATGTGAGAATTGAGAATAACGTATGAACATTCCATATTAAAAGTTGCAAGGGCCGCTGAACGAAACGGCATCATCTATTCCCGTTTCACTCACACAGAAGAAGACAAAGACGGCAACGTCTATCCCCGTCTCACGCGCGGCGTCTAAAACGAGATGCAACGAGTGTTCCTGCTTCGCTCACACAGGGCGGTGTGACGAGTAGAATCGAGATTGGAATGCGGAAAATTTACGAAATTAGTATGGAAAATTAGATATCTAGATTTTCATGATTTTTCTTTATAATATGGTTAAGGATGATTAGTTATGTAGGATAACATAATTTTTATAAAGAAATCTGTATAGGTTACGTAGATATTTAAGGTTAAAGTTTTTTCTGTACTTAGGTAGTTTTTTGTTAATAAGATCGTATTTTTATATGTTTTTGGATGTTTTTAGGATTAATACGATAGGAAATAAGTTTGTCTACATGGATACATAGTTTTTATGAATATATTTTGTGAATTAGCTTAGTTATTTAGGTCATAAGGTTAGCAATTGGCGAAATTTGTTGGACTTTGTGTATATTTCCTTAAATAACTCTTTATGTATTTTACATATGAAAATGGAACTTATATAGTCTAATAGGAAAGTTTACGAGGAACAAAACTATGTATGATACATGTGTAAAGATATAAAGGATCAATAAAAAGAACCCGAAAAACAGCCTTCACCGAAGCAAAAATTGTATCAAATTAGGGCCGCGATCGGGCTATTGCACGCGGCTGTCTTTCTCGTATTGCTTGGGGAGTACTTAAGCAAATTGGGGCCAAGGCAAAGCATTCCTCGGCGAGCTCAAAAGTAAGAAGAAAACAAGACTCTGAAGACTCTGAAGACTCAAGAAGACTAATAACAAGAAGATTAAAGAAGATTGAAGAATTTTGGAATATTTGAAGACTGAAGTTTGGAAGAAGACTTCAAGACCATACGAAGAGGCCTTGGCATAGGGAAATTAGGGTTCGGTTAGGGCTGGCTGGGTTCCTTATCAGGAACATAAGTGGTTTTATTCAAAGAACGTCACCCCCTCACCCCCCTCCTCTTCCCCGTGACAGACGACTGACGCAACTCCCCGACACCGACGTGGCGCCTCGCAGGTTGGGTTACCGGCGTCGGGTTTAACATCTCACACCCGATATACACCCGCCACTCCCCTTTTGGCCTCGCTGGTGGCTATTACGATCCCACCACGCGTACTCCTAGGGCGAGTAGCGCGAACATACATACCGTATTGACGCGCCGCCCCCACAGTAATTAAAATCTATATCTCAATATTATAAATACGATACTTCGGATGTTTGATACTTAATCACGCATGAATGGATCGGGATGAAATTTGGCACAGCGATAGCTGGAACTATTCCAGAATACATGACATAGGCAAATTTTTATCACGTAAAAATGTACTGTTTTCGTGGGATAGATTATTATAATTATATTAACTTAAATCACCAGAGCGAAGCCTGGTCGGATCTCTAGTAATGTCATAACTCATAATATACATGAGTGAATACCAATATTGAACTCACTTAATATCATGCTACTGATCTCACAGCGGGGTACAGCTACTAATAAATACAAATAATGTTCATTTCTCATCTTATTTATCATAATCCAGTAGCACATTTTAATCTGCAATCAATTTCAGTTAATAGTAGGTACTTACTTTTAGAACGAAGGTCGTGACCTTAATATTTGTACTCTCACTTCGGCTTACAGTAGAAACAGATAAGTAATAATTTTAATTTTTTTATCAGTTAATCTTGAGCATGAAATAACTTGAAAAACTTGTAAAAAGCCTATCCAAATTTTTTTCTCTATGGAGTAGGAGTCGAGCATGCAAGCCACGTGGTGTTAAGTAGTCGCTGCAACGCATTGACATATACATACAAGCTAAAGCAATCTTCTTCTTCTTTCAAGTCTTGCCTGGGGTCGCCTTATGAAGGACCAGGCGCGGTCCCAGGGGGAGGTCACAGAGGACATGACACCCTTCCCAAAATCCATCAGTCATGCGTAGATGGAAGGCGAAACAAGCCAATTTGGGACAACTCTTCCCCCCAAATCTCTTAGTGACTGCTAGAACATACAGTGGCATGCGGCCACGTACACCGCTGTCCTTCTCGGGGCTGCTGGCTGGACGGCTCCCATGTCACCGTTCGCAATCCCGGAAGCCCCCCTTTAGTCGCCTCTTAAGATCAGGCAGGGGATACCGTAGCTCTATTCTTAATCCCGAAGCTACAGGGATTAACAATATTGCACCTAGCTAATTAAAAGTTTTACTATACTTATGAACATAAATAAGTACACTTACGAATTAAATTAAAAAATACCGTATACCTTCACTACCTGCAAGTAAGCATTGCTATCTGAGTTTAAAGTAACTGCAATATACTACTGAATTTTCATATTTAATACGATATATTATGATGATTGCTTCTGTTTAAAATAATTAATGAACGCCTTAAATACGTTGAATATTAAAGACTGTAATTTTAAATGATTAATGCCCAACGTATTTTAAAAACATTACTTACATTATTTAAAAATAGAAAACAAAGGAGTGTTTAATAATAATACGTAACAGTAAAATATCCCAGGGCCTCCAGACGTTACTTATTTTGTCAGAAATAAAATTTATAAAATAACGTAGTATTAGTATATCATATACCTACTATGAATGAGGGTAAGCATACCTACTAACTTGGGCAGACGCCCTATTTACAGTTACCAGGTGCTTAAGGTAGTTAAAAATAGTGACCTTTTTATAATTCAGTGCTGATTTTTACGTATATTTAAAAAAAATATGTTTAAAAGTTAATGCGTACTGCCAGACTCATTTCAACAGCCATTATTTTTAAGATACTCCTTAAAGCCTCCGTTTTCTATTTTCATTACGCGTTTGACCCCTAGCCCACTGGATCCGCTAGTGCCCACCAATCAGGCTATTGATGTACAGGTTGAAGAGCGTTGGGGACATGACATGACATTACATGACACCTTGCTTCACACCACACTCCAACCTTAGAGTACTTAATCCGCCCACTAAACAGTTGATCTGATTTCCGTCCAAATTTTAAAAAATCTTATAAAAAGCCAAAGCAAAGTAAGACAGAAATATGAGAATTATACTTATTGGCAGTATTGAAACTTGAAAACTTTCAAGCAGAAAAAATGGTACAATCTGCCTATTAATATTTACCACCGTATTTTGAATTTAAAGGAGACCGGCGGTTTTACTATGAGAGTCCGGCCTGGTCACCTACATGGATACTTTTCATGTTTACTGGTAGGATATTTTAATAGGAACTAAAACATGCTTTTAATTTCTTCAAAGAACTTGTCTTTATATATGAAATAAGTAGTTGAAGTTAACTTTTGACAACAACGCATCCGTTCCATTTTGGAAAAATCCAAATCGTCAAGAATATCAAGGTCCAATCAAACTCGCCAGGTCAACGTTTATGCAGGGTCCACAGTCCGAAATTCAAAAGTCAAAGTAAGAATTCACGGGAAAACACGATAAAATATTCACTAAGCAGCAGAAGCAAAAATGCAACACAGGAATGAAATGAAAAATGACAATGACAGATTCGATTCGCTTGTCAGTCTTGTCACGACAGATGTCAAATCATCGATGACGCATCGATTCATTGATCGATCATTTGTTCATTCGCTCATCGTCTTAGTATATATATAAAAAGAATTTTGATTGGTTAGTAGTGGGGAAATATGTCATATTATCGAGTATTTAAAGTGTAAATTGATCTGTACGTATGTTAAAGATACCTTGATTTTATTGTGAAATGAAACCGGGACAAATCGATTCACAAAAAATATCGATTTGTTAAATATAAAATAGATGTTTTCTCTAGTTGGACAAGTTCTACAAAAACGCTGATAAGACAATCTAAACTAGAAAAAAATTACGTATTTTTACGCATATGACTCACTCTTGTAGGGCTTCAGGCCGAAAACCGCCAGTCTCCTTTGCTTATGTGATAACTTGATAAGTAACGCTGATTACAATTTGAAATTCAACATACGCAATCAGAACTGAAATGTTCGAATCGTCACTTGCGCAACTAAGCTGCAGTACGAAATATATAACTGTATGAATCACGCTACGTATTTTGTATTCCGGCCGCGAATTAAAACTTATGCGGGTTAATTGCTGATTAGGTATAGGAACCGTACAGACTGCGATGTCAGTGGGCTGCGCAAGCCTTTTTAAGTAACGGAGGAGAAACCTTCAAAAGATATCCAGTACCCTGGGGAGAGTACTGGGTTATGTGGGATTTTTACCTCACTACAGCCCCCTCGATGTATCCTCGCCGCTTGTGAAGGGCCCCGGGATGTCCAGAGGAACGCACCGGTGCCCTTTTTGCGCAAGCCTTTTTTGGTAACGGGGGAGAAACCTTCAAAAGATAACCAGTACCCTGGGTTATGTGGGATCTTTACCTCACTAAAACCCCCTCGATGCCTCCTTGGCGCTTGTGAAGGGCCCCGGGATCTCCAGAGGAATGCACCGGTGCCTTTTTGTGCATGACTATGAGCTCTTTTGAATGCCGCCACATGCACATACCTTTGTTATTGTATTACAACCACCAACCTGCGGTATCAGGGTGTTACATATGAGAAAACAGGGGACTTTTGTTTGTCCGAAAATTTCGGTATCCTTAGCCGTTTCGTATAAACGGGATTTTAATGTACCTATTTATAAGGTTCCTTAATATTTTAACGGAAAACCGTATTGCACTGAGTCAGAACAAATAAAAAAAACGAGGATTTTTCCTTTGTTAACTTTCACAGTCTCTGAGTCGCTACAAGGTTTTAACACTGTTGTTGTGGACGACGAGCCCAGTGATTAGTTATAAGTTAAAAATACTTAGTTTGTACTTAGTTTGTAGGATAATGTGTTATATGTGTGTGTTTTTATTTAGATTTCATATTATTCTATTGTTCTTTCTAGATACTTCGTACTTTTATGTCGAATTGTTGTAATAATACTTTAAGTACGTAAATTGTTATATGTAAGAGAGAGACAGACAATGAGCGAGATAGGGATACTGGCGATAAGCGGCTATCTCACAAAGACGCTCGGCCTTGAGGAAGTTTCTGGAGTGCGCGCTGATTGGTCGGCATGACGCCCGGCCTTGAGGAGCTTTCTGGAGTGCGCGCTGATTGGTCGGCATGCTCGCACGTGATTGGTCGACCAATCAGCGGCCGGGAATTTTTTTATATAAAGATGGGGCCTGTAGCCGCTTGTGGTCAGTTCCAGCCCGGCTCTCTCCTAAAGAAGAAAATACGAAGAAATAAATCAAGAAAAAATCGAAGAAGCGTTTTATTCATACAGTCCACTTCAGTCTGGTCCATCGCTGCCGGATTAAGGAAAAAGGAAGCCTGCGCTACAGTAATCGCTGCCGGATGAAGAAAATGGTCGTCACAAGGAGTCAAGCCGACGCATCCGAACAACGGGAGGATATGCCGCGTCAAGAACAGGATGACCGCGAGCGGGAAAGGCGAGAATTTCTCATTCAGAAAGAACGTCAAATACAAAAAGAACGTCAAATTGATTTAGAAAGACAACGTAGATTCTCGCTAGACCCGCCAAGATCACCGAGTACATGTCAGGAAACATGGACTACGACCGACGCCGGCAGGGCCACTCCCGGCACGTCCTACACGGAGGCTACAGTCGACACGGCGGTTACTATGGAGAGAGCAGGGCAGACGGCCGTGAAAGCCGCCCGCGGCACACATGACGGAACTCCGGGCGGCACAACTCGCATAACGCGACCGGCGGCAACTGATGAGGCCGCCCGCGGCTCCCGCGACAGAACTCCGATCAAGGCGCTACCGATGGCTACCACCCGCGGCACCAACGATGGTACAACGATCGACGCGACACGGCAGGCGGCTACGAACGACGCCCCCCGAGCCTACTGCATGAGTACCACTATCGAGGCGACGCGACCGGTATGGCCAGCAGCTACGAACGAGGCTGCCCGCACCTTCGGAACTGGAGCTGCAGTCGACGAAATTCCTATGGGGTTACCGTCTACGAGAGGAATGACTACGAGCGACTACGCGCGCTTCGTAGACGTCTGGCCAAAGACTACGAGCTTCGTAGCTTCGAACAACGAGATGCGTGGGGCGTGGCCAGCGGCTATGAACGACGCCCCCCGCGCCGCCCACTTCAGAACTACGACCGAAGAGGCATGTGAAGGATTACCGGCGGCTACGAACGACACCGCCTGCAACATCCGCTTCGGGACAATGATCGACGAGACATATGTGGGGCTGCCGACGGTTACGAACGACACCGTCCGCACCACTCATCTGGGAGCTACCATCGAGTCACGTGGGGCGTGGTCAGCGGCTACGAACGACGCCGCTCGCGCCAACCGATGGGGAACCACGATCGACGGGGCACATATGGCGTGGACAGCGGCTACGAACGAGGTCGCACACGCCACCTACGCTGAGGGTCATCGAGGGAACGCACGTGCCAGATCGCCGGCACGCTCGATGCGGTCAAATAGGAGTGCAACCGCAACCCGAATGCGCCTCGCCGAGATGGAAGCAGAGAAGAAGCTTGCCGAAATTAGGAAGAAGCAACTCGAAATCGAAGCCGAACTTGTGAAGAAAAATTTAGCGGCAGAACTCGCGGCGCTACGAGATGATGAACAAGAAAGCGACCACGAAGAAACTCCTTCGGAACACAACCGAAAGGTCGACGCATGGCTTCGTGCTCATCCCCTCAAGCCACGGGGGGAGCCGCGCGTCAGGGAAGATAGACAACAATGTTTCCCAGTTGAAGAAAGGCCGTATCCCGTATCAGGAAGAACATTGGAAGCACTCACGGAGGCGATAGAAAAATTGAATACACCGAGGTCCAAGTGCCCGGACCTACCTGTCTTCTACGGGAACACCAACGACTGGCTCATCTTCAAGGCGATGTATCGGGACACCACGAAAATGTATAGACTGCTGCCAGCGGAGAACCTGCAGAGACTTAGAAGCTGCTTAAAGGGAGAAGCACGCGAGAACGTGGCTGCCTCGCTGCACTCAGCTACGGATCCGGAGATCATAATGAAGACCTTGGAGCAGTGCTACGGAAGACCGGATCTCATCATCAATCAAGCAATGGCCGAGCTGAGTAAACTGCCAAGATGTGGACCATCAGCTGTGGAGGTCAACCAATTCGCCGTCAAGCTGCAGAACACCGTGCACGTCATCAAGAGCGTCGGTCGTCACGCCTACCTCTACAATCCAATGCTGAAGCAAGAAGCGCTGAATAAGCTAAGCCCGCTTCTACAAGCAAGATGGAGCGACTACGCCAGGGACAACGATGGGTCGGAACCAGAGGTTGTTATGCTTTCACGTTTTCTAATGCGCGAAGCAGACCAGATGATGCGATACAACTACACGGCACCCGCTACATCGACGTCGAAGCGAGAGGTCAAGCCGGCACCAGCAGCTGTCTACAAGAAGAAAAGTAACGCCATCTACAACGTCGCCGAAGAAGAACGACCGGACGACCAATGCCCTAGCTGCAAGAAGAATCACAAGCTACCCGAGTGCCCCGCATACAAGGCACTATCGATCGATCAACGGTGGGACTTCGTGAGAAAAGAAAAGTTATGCTTCAAATGCCTGATGAAGAGACACCGCCGAAGCTACTGCAGAGCGAAGCCTTGCGGCATGAACCAGTGTCGTCGCCCTCACCACTCCAGTCTACACTACGCGTACAAGGAAGGAAATCAGGAAGCTCCAAAGCCCTCACCGCCTACGAAGAACAAGGGCGCCGAGTCGGTACTAGCATTAAATACTTCGAACACAACGGTGCTACTGAAGATGTGTCCTGTCACCGTCGTCGGTCCACGGGGGGAGGTGAAGACTTACGCACTACTGGATGAAGGGGCTACAATCACGCTAATCGACGAGGAAATAGCAAGAAGCATCGGCGCAAAGGGGACGCACTCACCGCTGCACATGCAAGGGGTCAGCACTATGCAGCAAGAAGAAGACAGCAGATTGGTCACGGTGCACGTGAAAGGGGAGGATGACTTCTACAAGATACGGGCGCACACCATCAAGGATATGAAGCTGCGACAACAATCGATTCCAAGCTCTCTGCTGAAGCACGAACATCTACGTGATTTGCCCGAAGATCAGGTCTGCTACGGCTCCAGTAAACCCGGACTTCTGATTGGAGCGGACCATTGGGAATACATCGTATCGCAGGAGCTGAGGACCGGCAAGCCTAGCCTACCAGCCGCATCCCGAACACAACTGGGCTGGGTCATCCATGGGACAGTACCGCGCAGCATGATAAGGAACCGAGATAGTGTGCTGCATGTATACACCGCTCAACAAGGCGCAGACGAAGAGAAGCAGATGCAAAGCCTGCACAACCTGGTGGAATATCATTTTTGCATCGAAGCCTTGGGAATCGCACACAAGCCGCGAGTGAACGACGCAGATGAGCGCGCTATCAGGATCGTAGAGCGAACAATGAAGAAAACAGAAAAGGGATACGAAGTTGGGTTGCCATGGAGAAACGACAATGTGAAACTGCCACCCAGCTACGACGCAGCACTAAGACGCCTGACGAAGATCGAGCAGAAAATGGACGCCGATCCGAACTTCGAACGAGAATACACGAAGCAGATTGAGAACTTACTGCAGAAAGGGTACGCCGAGCCTTGCGACGGGAGCGAGATAGCCAGTCCCGTCTGCTGGTACCTACCACACTTCGCAGTACAGAACCCGAACAAACCAGGGAAGCAGCGACTAGTATTCGACGCAGCAGCGAAGAATCGGGGAGTCAGCCTGAACGACTATCTGCTAGAGGGACCCGACCTGCTGATGTCTCTACCTGGGATCCTGTTCCGGTTCAGAGAGAAACCAGTTGCAATCACGGCTGACATACAAGAGATGTTTCTGCAGATAAAAATACGCAGAGAAGACCAGCCAGCACAACAGTTCCTGTGGAGGGGAGCCGATCGGAAGATACCACCGCGCCACTACAAGATGACGAGTATGATTTTTGGCGCCGCAAGCTCTCCCTTCATGGCGCACTTTGTGAGAGACTACAACGCGAGAAGACATGCTGACTCGCACCCTCTAGCCCTGGAAGCAATCACGCGGAACCACTACATGGACGACCTGGTGGCAAGCTATGAAGACGCGAACGAAGCCCGCCGCGCCGTGGAAGAGCTCCGCGAGGTACACACTGCAGCAGGATTCACACTCAGAGCATGGAGCACTAGCCACACCGACGTGCTGCAGGACGTGCCAGAAGAATTACGAACAACCACGCCGACACAGCTTGGAGGAGACAGCGTCGAGAACAAGATACTGGGGCTTTACTGGAATCCCGAGAAGGATGAGCTGGGGTTCAACACGTCCATGAACAGGGTCCCGGCAGAAGTGCGCGCTCAGAGCCGAGCGCCGACGAAGAGAGAAGCACTAAGCGCCGTGATGTCCATCTACGACCCACTTGGACTCCTCAGCCACTACACCATCAGAGCGAAGATAGTACTCCAAAGTCTGTGGCGTCTGAAGATTTCGTGGGACGAGCCAATCCCGGAAGAAGAAAACGAACTCTTCGCCTGCTGGATGAAACAGCTATCCAGTATATCTAACCTGCGACTGGAAAGAAGATACGCACTGCACGACTGCCAGAACTTGGAGCTTCACGTACTGTGCGATGCCAGCGAACAAGCATATGCAGCAGTAGCCTACTGGCGCATCGCCCGACCCGACGGAAGCTACTATCTGAGCCTCATAGCAGCCAAAGCAAAGGTGGCGCCGAAAAAGACTCAGACGATACCACGCCTCGAACTACAGGCAGCAGTCATCGGTGCAAGACTCGCAGAAACAATTAAGAAAGAACATCGCGTCGAAGTTAAGAGAACAACGTATTGGACGGATTCCATGACTGTGATACACTGGGTCCGGCACGACGCGAAGAGATACACGCCGTTCATCGCGCATCGACTGGGAGAAATATCGGAACTCACGCAGAAAGAAGATTGGCGTTGGGTCCCGACTCAAGAGAACGTAGCAGACGATGCCACGAGAATCGTGAACACACCCATAACGGCAGAAGATCGATGGTTTCGGGGGCCTGACTTTCTACGACTCCCTGAAGACCAATGGCCGGAAGAAAGAAATGGGTACGAAGACAAAGAAGAAGAGGTGGTGCTGCACGTCACAGAAGTCGCGAGAGAAGAGTGGCTACCCGATCCTAGCCGCTTCTCCAAGTATGAAACACTGGTGAGGACAACAGCGCGCGTATTAGCCTTCATCGACATATGCCGACGCCGAGCGACACGCCTGGAATGCCGACACGTGGAAGCAGCGGAAAAGGCACTCATCCGACGAGCACAGCGAGATAGCTTTCCAGATGAGATACAACGACTCGAGAAGATGAAGCCAATTCCGAAGACCAGTCGCCTGTTCCGGCTAGATCCAGTGCTAGAAGACGGCATACTGAGGGTTAGAGGTCGAATTGAAGAAGCTACAGCGCTCGCAGAGACGAAGCGACCCATCATATTGGACGGTCGCCACCGGGTCACCAGACTTCTAGTACTACGAGAACACTGCGCCGCGGGACACGCGAACCGAGAACGCGTGACGAACGACCTACGGCAGAAATACTGGATTATACACCTGAGGCCCACGGTACGCACAGTAGAAAAGGACTGTGCCATGTGCAAGAGAAGAAGAGCAAGACCGCAAGTACCGAACACGGGAGATCTACCACGACAGAGATTGGAGCCCTTCAAGCGCCCCTTTAGTCACTGTGGGGTGGACTACTTTGGGCCCATGACAGTGAAGATCGGACGACGACGCGAGAAGAGATGGGGAGCACTCTTCACCTGCTTGACCACTACGAGTCGGAGACGTCGTGATCATCTTCGACCACACCTTGCCACGAAACGTGTGGCCAATGGGCATCGTCGAGCGCACCTTCCCGGGTCCAGACGGCGGAATACGAACGGCTGACGTCCGCACCCGAACTGGAGTCTTCAAGCGGCCTGTAAGGAAGCTCGTCGTGATGGAGACTACGCAGGCTGCGTCGGGGGGAGGAAATGTTGTGGACGACGAGCCCAGTGATTAGTTATAAGTTAAAAATACTTAGTTTGTACTTAGTTTGTAGGATAATGTGTTATATGTGTGTGTTTTTATTTAGATTTCATATTATTCTATTGTTCTTTCTAGATACTTCGTACTTTTATGTCGAATTGTTGTAATAATACTTTAAGTACGTAAATTGTTATATGTAAGAGAGAGACAGACAATGAGCGAGATAGGGATACTGGCGATAAGCGGCTATCTCACAAAGACGCTCGGCCTTGAGGAAGTTTCTGGAGTGCGCGCTGATTGGTCGGCATGACGCCCGGCCTTGAGGAGCTTTCTGGAGTGCGCGCTGATTGGTCGGCATGCTCGCACGTGATTGGTCGACCAATCAGCGGCCGGGAATTTTTTTATATAAAGATGGGGCCTGTAGCCGCTTGTGGTCAGTTCCAGCCCGGCTCTCTCCTAAAGAAGAAAATACGAAGAAATAAATCAAGAAAAAATCGAAGAAGCGTTTTATTCATACAGTCCACTTCAACTGTTTAATAAAAAGATAAAAGAAATATACAAACTTAAAACCTTTTTGAAATACAGTGCAGTTGAAATCATTTCAGAGGCGGGCCGCGCCAAATTTTATTTTTATTTTAGGTCAGCTACTGTAGGTACTTTAATTTTTAGTCCCTGTAGCTTCGGGATTAAGAATAGAACTACGGCCTGATTGTAAGAGGCGACTAAAAGGGGGCTTCCGGGGTTGTGGACGGTGTGAGTGGGAGCTCGATCCGCCCAGCCAGCAGCCCCGGGAAGCATCGGAAGGTGCAGGAGAGCACATCTGCTTTCCCGAAGATGGGCAAATTCTGGCCGCGCGTGGAGGACACCGGTGCGTTCCACTGGAGATCCCGGAGTCCTCCCCAAGCGCAGAGGCAGGCCACCGAGGAGGTTTTAGTGCGGTCAAATCCCACATAACCCGGTATCCTCTCCCAAGGTACCTTTTGAAGGTTTCTCCCCCGATACCTAAAAAAAGGTACTTAAATTCTTATCAACTAATAAATTAGGCGTGTCGAAAATTGTTTTTGTACTTTTTTCAAATCACATCCCGCCGGGCTCGTTTTGCGTTGGTGCGTAAATAGCTTACGTGCTAAGCCCGCCGCTGGGCCATGCACGACTCGCACCGAAAGAATACAAGGAACAAAAACAAGAAATATACTTATAAGTCCGTTAACCCACAATTCTTGATTTTACGCCCTGCGGCAAGGTGGCCTCGAAAAAAATTCGGTCACACTATAAATGGCTTAACTTAAATTCAATACAAAGTACGTATACTTACTTCCGAGCTTGTTATAATGTCAAGTTTCTTTTTATATAAAAAGTATCTATTTGTATCTGTAAGGTTTTTTATTTACTCATGACTTCGAACCTTAGAGCAACAAAGGTACTGACTCACTCGGGTGTCATGTTGCTCAAAGCTTCGAACAAATTATTTGAATTGTCTAAAATTTTTCTAATAATGTTTTACTAGGTACATAAGTAAGTAACGGAAATACCTATATACATTTTTTACGTTATACCTTCGTCTTTGCATCAGACGCACGGACAGGCACACGAGTCATCACGAGTGATCCCACAGTCCTATCGGTTTACGGTTTTTTTGTGCCGTACCACAGAATAAATAGTGGCCGTACTCAAAAAAATAGGTATGCAACTGTTAAATCATCGCGTGATAATAACTCATTTCAAAACCTGTGACACGCCTTGACTTAGCACATTAACATAATTGGCTATTCCATGTACGACTTCTCAAAACTGTCGGTAACACGCTAATTTCTTCACTTACGGAACAGTCGGAGCACATAATGATAATTAACATCTTATATCTTAATTTTAGGTGTTGCAATCAAAAGATTTGAATATTACCGCAAACCGCAATAGAGTTGTTTCACGTATGTAAATGATTATATGTCCTTAAAACCTCCTTATTTTGCTTCCATCATAATATTTCTTTCCGCTCGCGGCTTAGCCCGCGTGGAATTTTTTCTCCTATTTCTTCCCTATGCCGTAATGTTAATAAAAAACTAAAAAAACACGCTTTTGAGAAAATACGAACTAAAAACTAAAAAAATAAGAAGAAAATGTATATTACTGTAAATAAAGCTCGGGGTGCATGGTGTCAATAGTATCTTAAAATTTTAAAAACCACCCCACGCTTTATTTACAGTAATATACATAATAATGCCAAGAAAGATAAAATTACCCAGTATGTTCACAACTTCAAGGGCCCTTAAAAAAATAAAATCACACAAAAAACAATTACCGTTTGGCTTTTAAAAACTTGCTCTAACTATCAGGTAGCTACCCTGAAAATTTCATTTTATTATTCATAAGGCTTCAATCATAAACGAAGCGCGCATGGCCCGGCGGTTAGCGTAGAACGCAAACGCTCTATGCAACTAAGCCAAACGGGCGCGGTCGGGTGTGAGATGGGTGACCGCTAGTGGCAAAAAATTTCATGCGCGTTTCCGTGCTTCGGAGGGCACGTTAAGCCGTCGGTCCCGGTTGTTGTCGATAGATAACAGTCGTTAAACCTTGTCGGAGGCCTTATGGGCGGTTTGAAAACATCCGACAGCGGGTTGGCCACTAACCCGCATCTCCGCCAACCCGCATTGGAGCAGCGTGGTGGAGTAAGCTCCAGGCCTCCCCATTAATGGGAAGAGACCCGTGCCCAGCAGTGGGACGCAAAAAGGGTTGAAGCCAATCATAAATTTGAAATCTAAATGTGGGAAGTGCAAAATTTTATGATAATGATTTCAATTTTTTGATTGAATCCTTATGAATAATAAAATGAAAATTTCAGGGTAGCTACCTGATAGATAGAGCAAGTTTTTAAAAGCCAAACGGTAATTTGTTTTTTGTGTGATTTTATTTTTTTAAGGGCCCTTGAAGTTGTGAACATACTGGGTAATTTTATCTTTCTTGGCATTAATTTTTTTTAATTCTATTCAAAGATCTAAAGATAGTAAATGTTACCATACTGAATTGGCCTATCTATCAGCTTAGCACACAAAAAAAAACAAGCATCTACCGCAATAATTCACGTCACCATAAATAAAAATCTCATCGTACTCGGCGATAGGTGAAAAATTAAAAAAAAGTCATAACTCCGAAAATACGAAAAATCGCGGAACATACATGGGGGTGATTCAGATAGCCCTCAAGGTACTCTACCTCCCAGCTTCAGTATATCACTACTTCTTGGGACACCCTGTATAAATTAACAAAAATCATATTTTGCAAATTGAAAAATGGAATAATTTTATCAAATTAGTGTATTGTCATCGGTCCTCAATAAATCAACAAAGTTTGAACGAAATCTGGCCGTTTAAAGTGGGTCAAAATCGCGCCCAAAGAAGTCGGTTACAAACAAACATACAAACATACAGGTGAAGCTAATAAAAAGCGTGTAAAAAAATACAACGGGTTGCACTTCGGTAGTGCCGGCAGAAGTGAAAACTTGAACATCAACGTCATCAACGTTGTGCATTATTGATATTTTGGAATGGTTAGGGAATCATTTCGCACGAATTGATTTTATATTTCATTTCAGTATTATTTTTCATCTACTTAGTATTTTCAGAAGGTTTTCATCAAGTATTTTTATAAAGTACTCACTCATTTTCTTTAACTATTTCTTCGTCACTTTTTTCATTAATTTATGCACTTTGTTCAATGTCCATATTTTAAATACTTGATATAAACGAATTTTACAAGTATAGACAGTAGATCCGTCACGAGCAGTCACCGCTACGTTTAACGAATTTTCGATCAGGGCACGTGTCCTGACGCGAGTTTAACATTTTTTACCCATCCCAAAAAAAGTGCACAACTCTGCTAAAGAAGTTTTCAATTCAAAAACTCTAGTTCATATATTTATTTACTGTCATCCAGTGCTTATAAACAAAGTTTCATGTTTTTATCTTCCACGTTGACAATTTAAATAGGAAATATGAAGATAAATTCTTATCCCTTATTTTTTTAAACCTATTTTTCGAGATAAAACCTATTCTATGCCCCTTGTTAAGGGGTCTTCTCTATTAGTGTACTACATTTAATTAAAATTCGTTCAGTATTTTGGACGTAAAATCGTACCAGACACTCATGTCATGACACATTGAGTTACTTTGGCTTTATTATATTACTGGCATTCCGCCAGCGGCTTCGCACGCGTGGACCCGTTTTATAGATTCCCGTAGGATAAAAACCATCCTATGTCATTTCCCAAGGTCCACTCTACCTGTGTTCCAAATTTTATTAAAATTAGTTCAGTTGTTTCAGCAGGAAATCGTAGCAGACAGACAGACAGAGTTACTTTCGAATTTATAATATTAGTAGGGATTGATATCTTTTAAACTAAAAAGTCTACGAGAGTCGATACCTAAAACTGACCATCATAGCTAAAATTACAGGTACAGGATAATTCTCTATTCTTAAGTATTTAAACAAATAGCATAATGACGAGATCAGTTGATGGGCATTACAACCAACACAACATTTAACGATGAAACAGTATAATTATCTGACAAACGACATACAAGAAAATGTATGACGACATTACGTTAATGTTTCATTGCTTGTTTGATTACTTCGTAAATTCTAACGTGTTTGTCACGAATCGCGATATAATGGCAAAATATATTGCTTATGTGAACAGTGGTATGATCATATGAGTAAGTACAAGAACCACGTACTTAAGTCGAGGATATTGATCAAGATTGGAGTTTGCGCAAATAATTGTAAATTTTTGTAGATTGTAGATTATTTTTTTCAATTGAAAATACTTGTTGAGTTATCATAGAAAAACGGTGGTAAATATAATGACAACTATTAGGAATTAATTCCTTTAAGATCTTGAGCTAAGACATAATAACAGCTCAAGTGTCTTTTTATTATTATTTTTTATATTAATGGATACATGTTAGCCTTCTACAGACCTTTAGTAAATTGTAGGTATTATTACTATAATTACTATTATGCTTAATTAATCATAACACTTTTTTGTATATAACTAGCTGACCCCGTGAACTCCGTACCGCGTTTAAATGTGGGCCACCCTTATCACTTAGGGTGATGAAAAAGAGATGTTGACCGATTCTCAGACCTACCCGATATGCAAAATTTCATGAGAATCGGTCGAGCCGTTTCGGAGGAGTATGGTAACTAACATTGTGACACGAGAATTTTATATATAAGATAATAAAGCAAAATAATAATTGAATAAATAAATCATTCAGAAAGTTTAGCTTTACTAACTTTAAATACCAACACGAAACCAAGGAAGGTAGTATATATATTGAATCGCGTATTACTTTTAAATTGGCACTGGTAAACATTATCAAGAAACATTTATTAAAAGTGTACAAAGTTTATTCACAGATTTAAAAAAAATACAAATTAAATGTAAAAAATTATTTTACTTTACTATGATTATTCGAAACTCCCATAGACAAAAGTTTTACAAATAAATGAATCCGTTGTTATCTTAGAATTATTACAATTACATTATAGAAACCAAGCTCGCGCGCCCAAATTGAAGCATGTTGATTAGTGCCATTAATGGCACCAAACGCCGGTTAAATTTTATCACAACACTTTTTAAAAACAAAAGAAATGTAATAAAATAACTTTTCACAGTGTTTTCAATATTTTGTTGTATTTTATAGTTAATTTGGTTAAAATAGAAATATTTTGTTTGTCAGATGTGACAGCTGGTGGAATCGATTTAGTGCTTCAATTTTGACAGCGCGCTTGTATGAAGAGACTCATTCTATACGTATTTATTCTTAGGTTGTTATCGTATCCAATCATAAATGGAACATCACGACTTCAAGCAGTAAAATGCACAATAATTTAGCAAACAATGTGAAAACAACGGGCCATCGACATGAGATTTGACGCAAGGGGGACCCGGCTCGCCGGACCGGTACCTTTATGAGGTCATCCTCGGAAATCCAGTTCCGAGAGTTACGCGCTTCTGCCGTCCAGCCACTGACTTACAAAAATCGAAGTAGATAATTATGTTGGAGTTCTGGCGGGAAATCGAAAAAGACATTGTGCTCTTGTTTTGTTTTTACTTTCTTGGTGCATTTTTAAGTTATATCGGATAAATTTGATGGCATTTTGTTCGATATAGGTTAATTTAAGTGCACGAGTGTTGTGAATTAAAATAACAGTGCAAAAGTATGTTTTTTCGGCTTGCCTCCAAAATTCCATTGGTCACGTTCTTGTAAAGAAGCCATCGCTTTACTTGAATGTCTTACTGACTGACTTGACTGACTGATTAGGATTACTAACGATTTACTGACTTTACCTATTATTACCGAAACTGGTAAAAACATGATGCAAAAGTTATACTTGACGCTTGAAAAGTAGATGTGTTGGGGTTTTTGACGGGTAGTTGTAAAAGACACATACGTATTGTGCTGTTGTTTTATTTTCATTTTCTTGTTGTATTCGACGATCCGCGTGACGAAATCGCGAGGGTCCGGGGTTCGATTCCCGGCGAAGCAGAAATTTGAATGAGTTTAAAATTTCTCTTCTCGGTCTAGGTATGTGTTTCTGCTTTTGTGTGTTGGCACCCACGATGCATGGTATAGCGAATGTTATTATTATATGAAGCGTTATTATCATTAATATTTTTGAGTTATATCTCAATAATGTCAAACAAAATGCCATAAACTTGATTAAGTTAACTTAACAATATCTTTTTTCTGGTAAAGTAGACATCGCTTCCTTCACTAACTGATTACTCTGATTAGTGATTGATTACAGAGGACTGATGTGACTTTGACATTAAATATATGTTTAAATATTATAATTATTATATCGCCTGATTTCAACGAAACGGGCAAAAACTGGATACAAATGTTGTCTTGACACTGGCAATACGCACAGATGCTATGCCATTACTGAAAGAAAAAATTATCGAAGTGGCATTTTGGCGGGAAGTTGGAAAATGCGTGTCGTACACAGAGAAAACAGCTGTTTGTTATTTTAACATCCGTATTTTTGTACTACTCTTGCATTATTTTCTTTTTTTTTTTTGGTGTATTTTTGATGTTGTTGGCGTTTTGTTCGATGTACGTTAATCACAGTGTCCTAGTGTTATGGAATAAAGAAACCGTATGTAAACATTAATGGTTTGGGGAGCTTCCGCGTAAAATATTAACTCTAAACAATGCCTGATTTTTTTTTCCGCCGGCTTTTTTCTCTCATTGACCCGGTGGTGGGTAGACATCAAAGCCGGATTAGCGGATCTTAAAATAAAACTATTTTAGCTAAGTACTTTAATTTTAATTAGTAATATTGTATGCCAGAGCATGGTAGACTGTTTAAACTCTTATAATAATTTTAAACATCTAACTGTATGTATGTAAACAGTCAACAATAAAGTATTTTCATTTTCATTTTCATTATTCGGGTTGCCTGCAAACTCCATCAGATCTGACACGTTCGGTTAAAACACCCATCACTTTACTCCTACCTATATATCTGACTGACTTGACTAACTGATTACTTATATGCCCGCCCCACACGTAAAAAGTTAGACGATTTCTCTGTACAGATCTACGCAGATTTATCGCACGTGTGGATAGTAAATAGGTGCAATTAATCGTTTGGCAGTACCAAATTTCACTGATGGCTGACGACTCACTGTTTTTTATTTATTACTAGCCTTCCGCCAACGACTTCGCCCGCGTGGATCCGTTTTATAGGTTCCCGTAGGATAAAAACTATCCTATGTTCTTTCCCAAAGTCCACTCTATCTGTTTTCCAAATTTCATTAAAATTGGTTCAGTAGTTTAAGCGGGAAAGCGTAGCAGACAGAGTACTTTCGAATTTATAATATTAAGTAGGGATTGTTTTGTCACACAGTCAGTAATAATAATAAATAACAAAAAATGATGCAGTTTTGAGCCGACTTCAACTATGAAAAACCGAATGTCAAGAATATTGGGATCAATTTAACGGGTATGTTGTATTATCGGTATTTGTATATTTTAATGTATAGGTATCAGTAAAGAATCTCTTATGATATAACGATATTAGGTATAATTATTAAATTATAACTTTATAATTTTGAATAAAAGAATTGAAAACAAAAAATAAAAACTAACTTCAAAAACTGTATAATTCAATTTTTTCTCATAAGCAGGCACAAGACCATTTCTTAACAATGACACAGGCTCCCAATAACTTAATTTTGAGTCGGTGGTGGTATAAAAAAAGTGGAAAAGAGTTTAATATTCATTTTTATAGTCGGTTTTTTATTTTTTGTTTAAAATTCTTTTTAATAATTTTAAGTTACAATTATACCAAATATCGTTATATTTATCAAAAGAGATTCTTTGCTGATATTTTTCCGCTACGCACTTGATCTCCATGAGTCAGTGTTGGTATTAGTTTCCTTATCAGCTTATCATGAAATGCATTGTCTATACAATGTGTATGTGATACGAGCTCTGGTCATGTTTCAGATAACTATAGTAATGTAGCAAAGTAATATGTTTATTTTGCAGATGCCCTGTTACTCAATGAAGCTCCAGCGCTCCTGGGTTTGACTGCGCTCAGGTCTGAAATGACGCCTTAGGCCTTAGACAAAGCCCAAACGGCTTTTGACTAACGAATTTAAGTCAAATCTAGGAGAGACTAATTGGGACGGTCAAACGACGAAACTTAATTCTTCATATCGATTTCGATATCGATGTTTTATCAGACCAGTCAAACCTCGATTAGGTTAAATTAGGTATCAGGTGTTTTTTTCTGCTGCTAAACTGATTTGAAAGTAGTGAAAATGTCAAATTCCGCGGATATCAACCACAAGCACAAGCAATGATAGTTATTAGAAAAAGGATGTAGACATATTTTATAACTGCTCGAAAAAGGCCTTTTAAGATCTGGCAAATGACACATTTGCTTCATATTAAACGCGTTATCTCTCTCGCCTTATGTAGATTTGTTTGTATGTATGCCCCCATGTAACTTTCTACTTTTAACATCTTTGGATAAAAATGCCATACCTAAATATAAAAAAAAACGTATCGCTCGAGTGATCAGAGTTTCATCTATCCCACGGTAATATATATGTAGTAATTTTTAATATATATGTGGTAATATATGTATAATTATTTATCTCTGTACAAATTTTATCCCGTCTGCGTGATTGAGCATTAAACCCATTCAAACTTTCGCAGTAATAATATTAAACCTATAGATTTTAGGTACAACGTGAATCATTGGTCACTTCTAGTACCTGTACTATTATGTGTTCTGTGCTTAAAGGTAAAAACTACAGATTGAGACGCGAGCACAACGCAATAGCTGTCATTTAAGAAATTCCATTCCACAGATAATACACTATACTTTTTTTACGTAATTTCCAAAGACAGGCATGCCAGTGTGATTGACACTGGCATGTTCAAACGCGATCTTGAGGCAATATCTTATCTGTCTCTTATTGTATCATAGAAATTCAAAATTGAATTCGCTAAACAAGTATAGATACGGCATCGAATTTCTTGTTGTAGGTACTCATTGAAAGTCCCTGTAGCTTCGGGATTAAGAATAGAGCTACGGTATCCCCTGCCTGATCGTAAGAGGCGACTAAAAGGGGGCTTCCGAGGATGCGGACGGTGAGAGTGGGAGCTTGACCCGTCCAGCTAACAGCTACGGGAGGGACGGCGGTGTATGCGTGGCCGCATGCCGCCGTGAACACCTGAAGGTGCAGGAGAGCACATCTGCTCTCCCGAAAATGGGCCCGTTCTGGGGCGCCGCGCGTGGTGGACACCGGTGCGTTCCTATGGAGATCCCGGAGTCCTCACAAACGCAGAGGCAGGCCACCGAGGGGGTCTTAGTGCGGTCAAATCCCACATGACCCGGTATCCTCTCCCAAGGAGTCGGGTACCTTTTGAAGGTTTCCCCCCCGATACCAAAAAAAATGTACTCATTGAAACGTTAGCCTGGTTTCAAAATTCACACCACATTTCCCTCATAAGGGGTCATACATACAAGTACGAGTAATGTAAATATTATGTCGCACGAAAATCGTGTCTTTTTACTTTTCTCCGTTTACAAATCAAATTGAGACTTTTAACGAGCTGTCAAAACGTAACATGCTGATAAATTTTGAATTAGAAAATGATTTGTCACGTCTGAGTAAATTTTTATTGATTTAAAAAGATATAAAATCGTGTAAAAATGCATTAAAATTTGTCTTGCTTTCCAAGCGTTTCTTTGTGCAACCTTTTTAAGGGATTTATTTCAATTTTTTTTCATAGTGGTCAAGACACATTTTATGAAAGGTTTTTACTGCATTTCCTGAAAGCACCTAAAATCCCGTACCATTTACCTGAACCATTTACAATATTTGTGAGGAGTAGACGTCCAGAGTTACCTACTATTGCACAGTCGCTATTGTTGTCGCTATAAGGTTCTGCAGGTCATGGCTCAACATTATTTAGATAATTAGATAGCTAACTCATAATTATTATCGTGCATTATCGTTAACCAAACAAGTATAGGTAGGTATTAATAGGTAATGATTAATCCACTTATGAGCCATTAACCAATTCGTGAATGACTCAAGTTAGTACCTACCTTTTTTTTTTTTGTTGTCGGGGGGGAAACCTTCAAAAGGTACCCGGCACCTTGGGAGACAGTACCGGGTTATGTGGGATTTGACCGCACTAAAACCCCCTCGGTGGCTGCCACTGCGCTTGGGGAGGACTCCGGGATCTCCGGCGGAACGCACCGGTGTCCTCCACGCGCGACGCCTCAGAACGGGCCCATCCTCGGGAGAGCAGCTTTGCTCTCCTGCACCTTCCGATGCTTACGGCGACATGTGGCCACGCACACATCGCCGCCCTTCCCGGGGCTGCTGGTTGGATGGATCGAGCTCCCACTCACACCGTCCACAACCCCGGAAGCCCCCTTTTAGTCGCCTCTTACGATCAGGCAGGGGATACCGTAGCTCTATTCTTAATCCCGAAGCTACAGGGACTAAGTTAGTACCTACCTACCGAGATTGGCGAAGATTAGAACCAGATATTTACTTAAGTATTAGCATTATAATGTTTTAGATAAAGAAGGAGCAGCGCTGGACGAGCGGTAAAGACCGCGGTCTCCGACACGGGGAAACCGGATTCAAATCCTTGACGCGCAGCAACCTCTGCCAAAGAAATTTGTAATAGGCATGTACATGGTAATATGCGTAGGTATTTATCGCTGCTCCACGGTGATGGAAAATATTGTGATGTTTAATTAATTACATAGGTAATGTTACCGTGCATATTTGCGAGAAAATAATTTCCAGCGTGGCGTGGCCTAAATTACTTGTGATTGCAGAACTTGAATTGGAGTAGTGTGAAGGAATAAGCTTCAAGCCTCCCCAGTTACGGGGAGTGACCAACGCCCAGCAGTGGGACGAGTAATCAAAAGGCAATTTTTATATTTTAATTTACTTTTCACACTCATAGCCTCACTATACCCTGTGTTGGTAAGGTAGAGATATACCCTGTGTTGTGGGTGCCATGGACACACACAGAACACAATTTTAAACTCATCATTCAAATTTCTGCTTCGCCGGGAATCGAACCCGGGACCCTCCGATCGGCAGTCCGGCATGGTAACCATTGCGCCACATGGGTCGTCAGATTTGATTACTTAGTAGTAGTTTTTATCAAATTATTTGAGCGTATGCTGCCTTGTTGCAGAAAAGTTATAAATTCTTAAAAGAGTTAGTGATTTCCTATTGATGTTGAACGGTGATTAATCAAAACAAGTTCTTTCCTAACCAGCCACCTAACAACAAAATTTATTTGGAACAAAAGAAAAATTTCAAGAATTTCATTGCGCTAGTAGGAATAAAATATGATATGAATAATTTCAGTTTTTATCGTCTTTCAACACGCGAGACTATGTCTATTTCCGTAATTTTTACACAACAGCCCAGAAATGGGTTTAGTTAATTAAATAACTATGTAACAACGATGAAAATTACTTTAAAAAAATCACAACTCACCTCAAGTTTTTTGGAGTATTCCTCTGCGACGCGCTCCTGCTCCTTCTTCAGTTCCTCGTTCTTCTCCAGCAGCGCCTTCCCCAGTTCCGCGGCCAGCAGAAGATCCGACTCCTTCTGCTGCAGTTGTTTCCAAACATCCTGCTCCCCACTTCCGTCCATGACGTCCCTAGAAGTCGACATTTCTTTCACGTAGTCTTCCAAATCCTCATAGAAATTCTCGTCAGACAGGCTAAGAGACGCCGCGATCCTATTAGCACTACGACTTCTGCTGCGACGCTGCCTGCTCACACTAGTAGACCTGGTACTCCCTCGACCCACGAACTCCGCTTCGTCACTTATAAAATCCGGAGATCTCCTATCCGGTGGCTCGCTACTAAAACGCGTAATTCTACTTCTACTATTAGCACTAAAGTCACCAGCCATTTAGTCTATCCGACTAATTGGTACGTAAAACTGCCTGAACTAACTAACTTTGCACTATTTTGGTGTAGCTGTTCTTTTTGAACAGTTTGTCTATCGCCTGTTGGATCTTCACGGGCTTCGGAAGTTTGATCTGTTTAAAAATGTTAGATGGAAGGTCGAAATCCTTTTTTAGGGCCATTATAGTGATATGGTTGCACTGTTTGTTGATATCATGTCACTAACACTGCACTCGGTTTACGGCAATACTTTGTTAAGTCGATTTACGGCGGACTGACGCGACGTTGCCCCGACGACGGCACGGACACAACAAACAAAGTGAGCGACGACGCACGAAACCTGCGAGGTGGTGGAACAAGCCTCAACGCTCATAGATAATGCTACAAACAGTGGTGCAGGTAAACACTTTTGTTCAAACATAATAACACTGGGTGATGATTAACTCTTTCACAATAAAAAGATAGGTAGAAAAAAAATATATTAAACAATGATAAGCAGAATAAGTAAAAGAGAATTTTTACTAAGGATTTAATTGTTAATTATTATAAAGTCTTCTTTCAAACATATACCTATTTCAAGTATTTCTTATATCATTGAGTAAGTACAGAAGTATACCTACAAAAGTTTTAGACAAAATAATTTCTTACCACCATTCCGCACTTTGCCATCGTGGTGGATTATGGTCTAAGTCTCTCTCATATCTGAGAGGAGATCTGTGCCCAACAGTAGAACATAAAAAGGTTTAAAATTTTTATTTATTTGAGTGATGCGAATAATATCATTATTTTATGGTAAATCCTGTATTTTTTGGCTTTGCTTGTACTACCCATACAATAAGCAATTGTTGAAAGAATTCTAAAAAACAAACTGTGTACAAAATATTTAAAAAAATATATGTTCTTTGAAAATAAAGTCCCAAAGTAAGCATATTTTTATTTATCGCGTTTTATTGTATTTAGAGAATTTCTCACCAAATAAAGGTCGCTGCATATGTAACGGGATTTTCCCCGCACGGGCCGGAGGTTTTGGAAGTATCATTTCATAGAAAATGTAAAGGAATGACCATACGTAACCATAGAATAGGAAAAATATCGCCGGTAACGATATTTAGCACGCCCGTCTCGGACGTAATTCCGTTGCGTATGCACTAATCGATGCCTACCTATCGAAAAAGATCGATGAAAAATTGATTGACATAATGACGGTATTAAAAAGTCGATAAATAATTGGTAAAAAGTGAAATTATATACGTCAAACAGGCTCTAAAAAAATTACAAAGTTTCATTAAAAAAATTCGGATTATTAATTTTTTTAACTTAATTAAAGTATAAAATGTAATTGGCCAAATTAACAGAAACTACAATCAGAAGCGAATTAAATGACTTAGTAAACAGTGTTCATAGAAAAACTATTTGGTGATCTGAGGAGTGGCGTCAACAGTTCTTTTGCTTTTCGCACTAAAAATATTTATTGTTTATCGGTATAAATGTTTTCACAGGCTAATAATCGCCTGCGCGCGTAACTGTATTATTGAAGATAAACATTTTAAAATCTGTTATCATACCTATTCAATGTCGATCGCATCCAACTTTTTATAATTTTACAAGCGCAAAGTATTTAGACATTAAATATAAAAACTATGCAGGATGTAAAGAAAATCTCATTTTCCTGTTGACGGCAACTAATCAAATGAGCCAATTAATCAAATGATCCATCTTTTTTAATGATTCAGCTTGTTTACAACACTGGCACGTTAGGTCCAAGTTACCTGTCTATTACCAGTTACGCAGCTCGTATGCAATAAAATGCCTGTTGGAGTTTCATTAACCACGTTCCGTCCCCGTCCCGTGTAGGTTACCCATTCAACGACTTTAATTTTGTAGTATATGTAACAATATATGTATTGAAATTACTGAAATTGCACGTCCAATGAGTACAGAAGCATCAGAATTATTATGTAACACCACCTTATGTATAAACCCAACTGTAAAAAGAACCTGTAAACATAAATAAATAAAATGTCGCTAATGGTCCGGTTTCACGTAGCTTTTAAAGTCGTATGAAAACATTTATCATCTAACAATACTTTATCTTTGACAATAACCAACACGTGTGTTAGAAAGAGATAGAACAATCCGGTAAACTTTAAATCCCAACTTTAGAGAGAGACGGCAATAGACCACCAAGGTGATGCAAGTGAGTGGCCGGCTAATTTAAAATGGCGAAACGGTTCAATTTTTTTTATCGATATAGGAAGTGAATTGAAGTGATTTAAAGTGATCTCATGCGATCCTGCTAAAATTGACCGATCAGATTAATCATAAAAAATGACCTTGAAAGAAATTAACGATTGTAGTCACTTGATCAGATCTTGGTCCTGTAAAAATCTATTTTTAGCCTCAGATAATTTTAGCAGGTATTTTTATCTATTGAACAGACTTACTGCCGCCGCCGAAGCAGCAGGCAGCAGCGCAACTGCATAAGATCTCAGGTAAGACTCTGGCTAGGTACCTACCTTGTGATTGTTCATAGGTACATGCCCATGAGCAGCAGCGATCACCACGACTGATCACGAGATCTCCCATCCTTCTTTCTTGCGTTTCATTGCTTCACACGGGCCTCTCTCTTGTGGACAATGTAAGAAACAAAGAAAAATATTTAACACTCATAGTAGGACAGTATGATAGATATACCCTATGTCAATTTTTTATATCTGAGCCTGTGTCGTGGCTACCATGAACAGATACAAAGACAAACACAAACACTCAGACCGAGAACACAAATTAAAACTCATTCAAATTTTTGTTTCGCTGGGAATCGAACCCGGGACACTCCGATTGGCAGACCGGCATGGTAACCATTGGGTCGTCAAAGTTGTACTGCCTATGCAGGTATTTTCTTAAAGCACTACTTTTTCTAGAATAAGAGGCCGGATACCAGGGTGATGGAGCAAATATATGTATATCATGTGCCAGACTTCAAAAGGCTGTTTTTAAGCGACTATACTTATCAGTCATATCACATATTTCTAATACTATTATCGGCGTAGTAAAATGAAATTATTGTTTTTCTATTTTTAGTACATTTTTTTGATTTACAGCGTTTAAACCATTGATTTGAGATTGAAGCGCGCATGGCCCGGCGGTTAGCGTAGAACGCAAACGATCTATGCAATTAAACCAAAGGGGCGCGGTCGGGTGCGGTCGGCACGTTAGCCGTCGGTCAAGGTTGTTGTCGATAGACAAGTCGTTAAACCTTGTCGGAGGCCTTATGAGCAGGTTGAAAACATCCGACAGATGGTTGGCCACTATATAATCCGCATCTCCACCAACTCGCATTGGAGCAGCGTGGTGGAGTAAGCTCCAGACCTCCCCAACTATGGGGAGAGACTCGTGCCCAGCAGTGGGACGCAAAAAGGGTTGCAGCCAAAATAATATATTTATTAAGACTTTGACTACCTATATAAATATTTTAAACGTTCCCTGGCCATCTTTAAAAAATTCAAGATCAAAATTAATCTCTATAAGTCGTTTTCGAGTTTTTGTCAGGCTAAATAATAGAAATTCATTCAATATAATAACATATTCTAAGATATAATATTATTTAATATCCTTATCCTTACGTAAAATTCTTATTAAACTTATGTAGTGTACCTACCTATATATATATATATGTACCATAAAATTAACTAACCGATATTAGTCGATCGTTGGAGTAAGTAATAATTTACGAGCCTTCAATTTTGTTGCTTAGCAATATCGACCTATCCGAATTTGTTACTCCTAGAAGCACGTACAAGTAAACCTTTGATAGAATTTTTAGCCTTCTGCCGTCCGCATTTAAGTGCAATTTTGTAGTTGCTAATATATTGTAACCTTACAAACTCCTACACGACGCCATTACTGATCAAATCTTCAAAGATCAGGTCTCTTCAACGTAAATCAATATTTAATAACGCTAATAATAGTGAAACTTGGAAAAGCCCAGATAGCCTTTAATATAAAATCACTAATTTCATTTTATTTCTACAAGGAACAACCAAGATGTCAGGAACCGAAGATAATGAAATGGAAAAAATAGCTGAGGATGAACTCTCCAAGCTCCAAAGACAGGTAATTTTATTTTAAGGTATATTTAAAACGGATTTCTTCTTCTTTACTCGTATCGTATCATGGTGTCACGGTCGTTTGATCATTTTGCCAATAACAAATGAATATTAATTGTATCCAGTGTTTGCCAGTATCTTTGAAACCGGCGATATCATCATAGTCAAACTCAAATCAGTCAGTCAGTCATATATCCCAGCAAATGGCAGCAAAATCCCAGCGGGCGAGCGTAATAAACGTGTTTTCCTACCGTTATTTCACTTTACAACCCTCGTCCACTGTTATTAACGTATATCGTACAAAATGCCATCAACTTTTTCCGAAAATACACCAAGAAACTAAAATAAGAGTATCTACTACTTGTCTTTTTCAACTTCCCGTCAAATGATTTCATTAACCTAGCAATTACATATGTAGCATAAGATTAAACTTACCTTGCAACAGGCTGTTTACTGAAGCTGAGTAAATAAGTTCCTCGATAGATCTGATTGCGAATCCGATTCTCTTTTCGCCGATTTGAAACAAGTCAAGTGGTCACTGTAGGTAGCCGTAGCACATACACATAACCTCAAGTAATTAAAGTCTTGCCTGCCTGTGATTGTATGCAATTGCGCTGCTACTCCGGCGGCTGATGCCTGATGGTCGCCGCATGTAAGTCTGGCCGACAACAGCATTTTTCCATCGAAATACAACAGAATTGCTTCACGGTTGAAGGGGGTGCAGCGGTGGTACTTACTTAAAAATTTATTACACTTACAAAACTAAAAAAATTTGTTAGTTCCGAATCGTACCCCGACCCGATTATTTCGGACAAATGGGAGTTAACATTAACAATGTGTTTCCGTCTTCCAGTTCCGAGTGATGGAAATCGATCGAGCCACTGTGATGAGCAGCGTCCAACCAACCTTGCGTGTCCAGAGAAACATGATCCGGACCCTGACTGCTGAACTGGAACGCATCATGTTGGAGCTTAAGGTACTCTTAAAGGCATAATGGTATGACTGGAAGCAGGCGTGGTGAGAGCTTTAAATTTTGGACCATAGTTGACCAAGCTGGCCCAGCAGACTGGAGGACATTCGCACTTGGCCAGGTTTAACAATAGGGTCTATAGAACCAATCGATAACAATCGTGACTGACGTCATAACATGACTTTCGAAATCGAAATTTGTCAATAGAGTTCGCCCATCTCACACTTTTTAACTAGCGGTCACTAATCTAACACCGGACTGCGCCTGATTCGCTGCGCTGCGTAGATGACATAGATCGCTTGCGTTCTATGCTGGTTACGCTGGGCCATGCGCTCTTCGCTAAGGCTTTTTACCCGGGGATAATATCTCATTCCTATGGGAAAACACGTGTTGTCAGTGTAGTAAGTAGGAAAAAAACAAAAAAAAATTACCATGAATAACGCAAACACTACTTCGGGCTAGACAAGTGGCATTCTCCTTGTAGAATAGAATGAAAAATGTAAGGGATTGACATTTAAGCGTTATGATCTTCGAATGATACTTGTACAGACTTCTAAGTCAGATCATCATATTATCTCAATTTAATTAAAATTAGACCACGTCAGTTCAAATAAAATAAATATATTTACTAATAAATTATCAGCAAATATCTATCGCCTTGGTATATATAATTGATTTAATAAAAACACCAATATATTTTTTATTTATTCACACTGTTTAATTGTACTGACAAGACAACAACAACTTGAAGATAGTTATCGGTTTGAATAGCAACTAACTTCAGACTGTTGTTTTTTCCGTCGGTGTGCGCGCGCATCATAAAAAATTCACTCTCCTAATTTTTTCCCAATCGCGCCAAAAGAAGTATAACTTCATAAAGTGTCATCAAAATTTATATCCTAAAGTAATGAAGTTAGTAATAAACAAAAAAAAAGTCTACTTATTTAAGGAACTTTTTTTCATGAACTGGGTAAAAATTGGTATAGCTGGTTGATATTATACTTGGTAGGTACTTCAGCAATCAATAACGATTTCGATCACTTGTAGCAGCTTAGGTTTGATTCTTGTAATTTATTCAGTTCTCAGCACGCAACAGGTATTTGACCTGCGGTTAACCTCTAGTTTTGAGGTTGTCGTGGCTACCGTACAAATAGGTACTGCATAATTGCTTTGTTCTCAATCTTTCCCTTAAGTACATTTTTTTTGTGTGTCTGTAATGGAATCGCATGATCAGCCCATATTGCCAGTGTCAAGTAAAAAATTTGAATCATTTTGGCCTGTTTCAATGAACTTTATAAAAATCAAAATCAGTTGGCCATCACCATAGACCAATAATCCTCATTATTCTTAGTCTAAGGCCATCACTAATCAGTCAGTCAAGTCCATGAAAGATGCGAGGTCTGTGGTTTAAGGTGAAGTTAGTCAGATATCCGAATAAAGTGATGGCTATTACACAACATATCGGATGAAGTTTTTGAGGCAGTCCAATTTTTTTTATTTGTAATTAAATTGACTTGACTAAATGATTGATTACAGACGACTTATTGTTTTTGGCTGTTATTATGTGTTTGAAATTGAGTATTTTAAAGAAAAAGTCAAAAATTTCATTCAAATTGGCTTTTACTTGTCACTGCCAATATGCATAGGTCTTGCAATGCAATTACGGGAAGAAATAGTGTATTGTGTGGCAAGGGGTGAAACAAGACGATTTCTGACGAGGGCGTGAGGTGACTGCCCGAGCGAAGCGAGGGCTGTCATGGCCCTGGTCAGAAACCGTGTTTCATCCCGTGCCACTCACTGTATTTTTCATATCACATGTAATGAAACAACGAGTTTTGATTTCTGTAGCCAGTCGAAGTTAGACTATTTCAGACAAATAGCACAGTAATATCTTTTGACAACGATTTGACAACAGTTGTCAATGCGATTCTGACAGACTTGAAATAAAGACGTTAATAATAAATAAATTAAGGTGCCGGGTAGAAACAACGTTGTTTCTGACTGACACATTCGCATTGGGTTGAAATTGTCTTATTTCGACTGGCAAAACAGAAATCAAAACTCGTTGTTTCATTACATTTGATATGAAAAAAAAGATTTAAGTATAGATAAAAAAAATCGAGACAAAAATTTAAGTGTAGGTAAAAAATAGTGACCAGTGCTTTTAAAGAAAGTACATTGGGAACTAATGCATCAATGTACAAATGTCTCATCTCCCATATCTAATCGAACAAGCGACTATTGCCGGATGGGAAATCTTCTAGTGATAATTTTATACGCTTTCATTGGATACTTTACGTTCTTATCCACGATTAGTCATTCTTCACGATCACGACTACGACTCTCATCGTAGGCTTAAGAGGCAAGGAAGGCTATCCATTAATAACGTAAGGCCTCTTGTAGATTGGTCCTCTTGGGCCTCTTGACGATCGCGGCGGAGTTACGGCACGGGGCCACGGCCGTATGCACGTCGAAAGTACCAAACTCTCATTGTGTTCCATCGGTACTTACAAGACAGGCGTTGTATATACGTAAAATTCGTGAGCTCCGATCTCAAAATCTAAAACATCCATCTACCTGCGATATTTCGGGAGTTGGTGCCCTTTTTTTTCGTATGGAGGGGGGGGGGGGTACCTTCAAAAGGTAGCCGGCATCTTGGGAGGGGATATCGATTTTATGTGGGATTTGATCATTTGATCGCACTAAAACCCCTTGCCTCTGCGCTTGGGGAGGACTCCGTGATCTCCAATGGAACGCACCGGTGGTCGTCCACGCGCGGCGCCCCAGAACGGGCTGGAACATCGGAAACATGTGCTCTCCTGAACATTCCGATGTTTACGGTGACATGCGGCCACGACTGCCCGTATTCTTCATGAAAATAAAAGAAGTGTATACCACTTCTCTAAGGGCATGACTTCAAAAGTTCTAAGAGTCATTACCATTCACAAGAACAAAGTGTCATATACGATTGAGTTTATTTTTATAGTTCCGTACCCATAGGGTAAAACAGAACCCTATTGCTAAGACTCCAATATTACCTTATTCCACAACTCTCCTACGTTTGTCATGCTGACGTTACTGGACTGGACACTGAGGTAACGAGGTTACGTACATTAAAACAATGTGCTTGTGTACGCCTCACAACATTCATAGCCGAACGGACTTCGTGACCATAGATCATCTATTATATCTATTATAGATGATCTATGTCACTCCTCTCTTATAATAGGAGGAGAGCACTGTTCGGCTCATCTCCTGTATGCGCAGTGGGGAGTCCTTAAAGGTCCTTTATAAGGTTATAAACATAAGGTACTGTGACATGATTTTATTGACTTTTTAAAATAAAATAAAAATATGACACCACAAATCATTTTATCATACAAATTGTATAAAGGTTTCAAGCTCTCACTCATTAAAAGTATCTCAATTGATATGGTAGTCCAATACCGGACTGATATGTACTTATGGTGACAAACAAAGATGTATTTATATCGATATAATGGACCCGTGTCGTTAAGTCGTTAACGCCAAGTCGTCAATAAGAAGCGGCCTCTAAGTTATTTTACATTCTGCCCGCGGTGGTCCCCGAGGCATGTCCAATGTATGTATATTTTTCCATCCACTGATAATCGCGTGAGTCTGTAACTAACTGTTAACTCGATAGGTGTTACGTATGCAGAATGCAGAATTTGCAAACGCTCTTATTGTTTTACCGAAATTGTCACAATAAAGTAAATTTTATTACAAGATTCGATTCAGATGAATATCAGATTTAAATACCGAAGAACATAATCGTCACTTGTGTCAAAGTGATATCTCCCGCCGGGCGATGCCCGAAGAATGGAAGCGGCCGCGCTCACGACTGACTCGATTCGGAGCTTGTATGGTCGGATAACCAGAAAACTTCGATAGCGTGATTCAGGAATACCCGTAGCGCCATCTCTTGACGAGTTGCGGTAGGTCGCCACAGTCGTTAAGTCTTCTACTCTTATTTCTTTAAATGGAATGGTAAGGCTACGTCCGCTTAGGACACTAACCTTTCGAGATTGTTTGTAGCCATCCAACGCGATGGTAAAGAATAATGCCTGGATCTAGACACGCGGCAGCGTGTCAAGCCAAGTTCAAGCAAAGGAACTGGCTAGCCAGCACCGAATGTAATATTACACGAACCACTTGATGCAGTTTAATTTATTTATTTCAATTTTATATCGTTCACAACGCGGTGACAACTCACAATACAAGCGCCATATGCTGTTAATGAACTTCTTATTCATCTATGTTAGTAACAATAAAATCCTTAATCCTAAATTTACAGATCTATTTGACATTAAAATTGACTGCTCCAAAATGCCGCATGGCATGCATTTAAACGCAGTCTACTCTTATCTATATCTATACTAATATTATAAAGAGGAAAGATTTGTATTTTTGTATTTTTGTATGTTTGTAATGAATAAACTCAAAAACTACTGTTCCGATTTCAAAAATTCATAAATTCACCATTAGAAAGCTACATTCACCCTGAGTAACATAGGCTGCTTTTTACCACGGGAAAATGCTTCATTCCTACGTGAAAACGGGTAATAGGGTCAACGCGGTTGAAGCAACTGGCTAAACGCCTATGATTTTAATATAGCAATGAAGCCTGGAATAGCACATAGGCTATTTCTTATCCTACGGGAACACATTAAACGGGTCCACGCGGGCGAAGCCGCTGGCGGAAGGCTAGTCTTATTGGGTACTGTCCGCACCCACCGCATCACTGAGGTCACTCGTTTCCACACATCAACCATAATAATGTGAAAGCTGTTGACCCGAGTCTCAGAAAACGTGCAAGATACTCTGAAGCAGGGTAACCCCATCAGCATCATGAACTCATTACTGTGTTGGACTCGCAGGGCGTGAATGTAGGTGTAGAATGTTTGATAATATGCCTTTAAAATTGTGATTTTTACATTGGCACAGCACCGTGAAAACCTCACGTCAGAAAGATTAAATCAGAAAGTTATTGATGACAAGCTGTTTGACTTAATCTTGCAGCAATAAGAGTCGCCCTAGGTGAATACTTTGATTAGGGGAGCCCACGGTGCTAAATGTTTTTTTAAAATATTTGAATGGAGTAGCAGACGAGCATGCTGGCCACGTGGTGTTAAGTGGTCGCTGCAGCCCATGGATATCTGCATACAACCTCAAGCAAGCATAGGTAAGCCTTGTCTGAGGTCTTATGCAGTTGCGCTGCTATTCTGGAGGCTGGTAGTCGCCTCATGTAAGTATGGCTGGCAACTGCACGTTTCCATCGAAATACAATAGAACTGGTTCACGGCAGAAGTGGGTGCAGCGGTGGTACTTCCCCGGGCGAACGATAATAGTTCTACCACCTACAAAAATGTAGATTGACTAAGTGTTTTATAGATCAAGGTGTCTAGCGTATCGTACAAAAAGTGCGCTAAGGAGAGAAAAAGGTTATTATGATGTTTACCCTTTCACCGGCGTGGGGTATGTGGTGGTGCCACAGGTCTTTTGCGCCCTTTTCATGCACCGATTTTTTTTCAACCTTTTTTATGTCCCACTGCTGGGCACAGGTCTCTTACTCACAAGTGAGAGGGATTTAGGCCATAGTCCACCACGCTGGCCAAGTGCGGATTGGTGGACGTCATACTTTCGAGAAATTATGAATTTCTCTTAGGCATGCACCGCGATGAGGAACATCGTAATTAATTAAATACCACGATATTTTCCATCGCCGTGGAGCAGCAATAAATGCGCACATTGAAAATTACTTTGTCAGAGGTGCGCGCCGAGGATTTGAACCCGGTATCTGTCGCGTCGATGACCGCGGTTTCTTACCACTCGGCCATCGCTACTCATGCAGCAAGAAGCGATGCACGGATTACAGATTTTTTTTAGTCTCTCTAACAATAAATACCTTTTAAACTAAACAGTACATATTGTATTCACAGTTAACAAACAGCACATCGAATCTTCTAGAAAATGCGAGAACAAGAGAGAAGCTGGTAGCTCTCCTCAAGGAGTACGAGAAATGCTCTGCTGAAGTGAAGGAGCATCGTGCAAACATCAACGAGTTGGACTTCCTTCTTAAGCAAGTCCAGAAGGAGATCAAAACCTTACGGGCAAAGGGCACTGGATCTGAAAAGGTATGACATAGGTACATTTTGGTGGGAAATTGAAAGAGGCCTGTTGCAAGCTGTATTTGACGCGCTTCTCAGAGTCAGATTGAGCTATAATTTTAAATACACCTCTGGATATGATGAAAATGCAACATTATTAATAATTAGTACGAATGCATTGTTAATTCATAATAGCCCCATCAAATAAATTACGGATTGCGTATTGTAGTAACGTACTATCCAAAAACTAACTATTACTAATGAACTACTATTTAATAGATATATATATTCTTTTTGAGCAGCTCATCTGATATGGGGGTTGAAAAAAATCAATATCATAATGCTTTTTCCACTTGTATTGATCTTAGTTTTTGTTTTTAACACGCTTTTATTAACTTGACCTGTATGTATGTAACGGAATCTTTTAACTTCATTTTCACTTACTTCTAGGGAGTCTGATTAACTTGAAAATTTGCACAGGGGTCAAAGGCCGATGACAATACAATAATCTCATAACTTTATAATAAAGTCCTCACTAGGATCACCAGGATAAAAAAATATACGAGGGGCGGCTGATAAGTTCGTGGCCTAAGGTACTTAATGAAACAAATATAAAGTTTTATATTTTTAACACGTCTAAGCGTCTGATTAACTTGAAAATTTGCACAGGGGTCAAGGGCCGATGACAATGCAATAATATGAAAATAAAAATCCAACTAAAAAATAAATAAAGTAGTTTAAAAAACTAAAAAACACGCTTTTGTGAAAATACGAACTAAAAAGTAAAAAATAAGAAGAAAATGTATTTTACTGTAAAAAAAGCGTGGGGTGGTTTTTAAGATACTATTGACACCATGCACCCCGTGTTTTTTAGTTTTTTAAACTACATTATTTTATAATTGTTGTGTAGTTTTTAAATTTGGTCTTTAACAGCAAGAAACCGCTAACAATCTGACGAACCAGTCCAACATTAGCCAGCTGGAGAATCGGCTGAACACGGCCTTGAAGAAGTTCAACACTGTTATCAGCGAAAACTACAAGATGCGCCTGCAGATAGATCGATTGCTGCGTGAACGGTGAGCTATCATCTCCAATTACTCCAATAAGATATCTCTTAGCAGTCTCACTTTTTTTGTTTACCTACCTAAGCGCACTAAAACACCCTCGATGGCCTTTTTTTGGTAAGGGGGGGGGGGCTGGGGAACCTTCAAAAGGTGCCCTTGGAAGAGGGTACCGGGTTATGTGGGATTTGACCGCACTAAAACCCCCTCGGTGGCTGCCTCTGCGCTTGGGGAGGACACCGGGTTCTCCAAGCGGAACGCACCGGTGTCCTCCACGCGCGACGCCCTTGAACGGGCCCATCTTCGGGAGAGCAGATGTGCTCTCCTGCACCTTCCGATGCTTACGGCGACATGCGGCCACGCACACACCGCCGCCCTTCCTGGGGCTGCTGGTTGGACGGATCGAGCTCCCACTCACACCATCCACAACCCCGGAAGCCCCCTTTTAGTCACTTCTTACGATCAGGCAGAGGATGCCGTTGCTCTATTCTTAATCTCGAAGCTACAGGGACTACCCTCGATGGCCTGCCTCATCATTTGGAGAGAATTTTGGGGTTTCCAAGGAACTCACTCCGGTGACCTCCACGCGCGGCGCCTCAAAACGAGCCCACTATCCGGACAGCAATTCTCTCCTGCACTGTCCAGTAATGCGACGGCATGCGGCCACACGCATACCCGCGGGATCGCTGACTGGACTGACGGAATGGCTGACGGAATCGAGTTCCCACTCTCGCCGTCCCCAGAAGCCCCCTATTTGTCGCATGATACGCTCGGGCAATACCGTAACCATTAATCTCGATATCAATCAAATCAATCACAATTTGCAGTCAATTCTTCAATACGATCTGGAAGAGCCAAGTGAAGCGTTTGATGGACGGCAAAGCGCAGATCCTGGAGCTGGTTGAACAGGCCATTGGCACGTATGACCAGCGTGAGGAGTGGTGCGCCAAACTAGACGCACTCAAGGAGAAAGCCGCTATCGACTACCGGAAACACTGTTTGGTGAGTATTAATGTAGGTTGTCTGGAAGAAATCGCTGCTTTAGCGATAAGGCCACCTTTTGGTCACCGCTGCTCTTCTATTATTATTTTTGTTTTATTGACATTGCTCTGTATGTGGTGTACCAATAAAGAGTATTTGTATTGTATTGTAACTGCAACGAATATTTTAAACTTAAGTGTTATATTTTGTTCTCTTGTTATATTTTCATTTTCTTGGTGTATTTTTGAGTTACATCGGATAAAGTTAATGTCATTTTGTTCGATATAGTTTTATTACAGTGCACGAGTGTTGTGAAATAAAATAACAGTGCGTAATTTGGTTTTTCAGCTTGCTTCCAAACTTTCTTTGGTCACTTTCTTGTAAAGTAGCTATCACTTTACTTGAATATTTGACTGACTGACTGATTACTGACTTTATCTATTATTAGTTATTACTCATCCAGTTGAGTGTAACTGGCAAAAAAGTGATGCAAAAATTTTACGACCCGTGTGGCGCAATGGTTACCATGCCGGACTGCCGATCGGAAGGTCCCGGGTTCGATTCCCGGCGAAGCAGTTTGAATGATGAGTTTAAAATTTCTTTTCTCGGTCTGGATGCTTGTGTTTCTGTTTTTGTGTGTGTCTATGGCGCCCACGACACAGGGTATTGTGGGCTATGAGCATAGACCAATAATCCTCAGTACATTATTCTTAGTCTAAGGCTATGAGTGTGAAATGTTATTTTCATATCACTGTAATGAAACAAAGAGTTTTGATTTCTGTTTTGCCAGTCGAAATAAGACAATTTCTAACCAATGCGAATGTGTCAGTCAGAAACAACGTTGTTTCTTTCTGCCCTAGGGGAGAAACAACGTTGTTTCTATCCGGCACATTCATTTATTTATTATTTATGTCTTTATTTCAAGACTGTCAGAATCGCATTTGTAATAAACAAAAGGAGATCAAAACTCGCTGTTTCAATGCATTTGATATGAAAAATCATAATCGTCTGACAGCTGTAGTCAAATCGTTGTCAAAGATTTTAATAAACTTAATAAGTTACAAAGATATTACTGCGCTATTTGTCTGAAATAGTCTTAATTCAACTGGCTACAGAAATCAAAACTCATTGTTTCGTTACATGTGATATGAAAAATACAGTGTGTGGCACGGGATGAAACAAAGACGATTTCAGACCAGGGCGATGACAGCCCTCGCTTCGCCACACAATATACTATTATTTATTATACTTTTTCAGGAAGTCCGGGAGCTACAGCGTCAGTTGGAGCACAGCATGAAGCTAGAGCAGTTCCTCCGAACGAAGGGCACGGTGCGCCTGACGGCAGCGGACGCTCGGGCCGAGGCCAAGCGCCTGGAAATGCAGGAGATGGAGATCCGCGCGTACAACAACTACGTCAACATTCTTGACGCCATCAGGGTAAGTTTTCTTATCTTAAGGCGAGGGTTCAATTTCCAAGAGACGCAAAGCGCCACTGTTCTCCATACAAAACGCGACAAGCGCGATTCACAAGTGAGCGCTTCGTAGGATGAAATTCGGATGAAATTGGGGATAAAAAGGTGAATTTTCGGAAACACATTTTTATCAATACTCAATGCTCTGAATTTGGTTCGAAATAAAATTAAAACAAGATCTTAATTGTTTTTTAAATCAATATTTTCAATTTTTTTTTGCTGTCAATTGCGAAATGAAGATTATCGTGTACGGACATACCTAGTAAAATCTTTAGATCACAGACAGAAAAAAAAAACATATTTTATTCAGAATTGTAGTATGTAAAGTTTAAAGATAAAACACATTTTAAACTGAACTTAAGTGAACACAATAACAGATACTGAAACTTGTCATTTTAATCTCAGCTTCGCCGGGAATCGAACTGGGACAGTTATTATCTGCCTGTATAAATATCTATAAGCATTGCCATATTAATTGACTATTTAAATGACGTAATATTTGCAAGATACTTATGTAGCGTTATGCTATCTATATCTGGCAGGCACCTTCCAACCGCCGTAAGCATCGGAAGGTGCAGGAGAGCATATTTGCTCTCCCGAAGATGGGCCCATTCTGGTTGCCGCGCGTGGAGGTCACCGGTGCGTTCCACCGGAGATCCCGGAGTCCTCCCCAAGCGCAGAGGTAGGCCACCGAGGTGGTTTTATTGCGGTCAAATTCCACATAACCCGGTATCCTATCCCAAGGTGCCGGGTACTTTTTGAAGGTTTCCCCCCCGATACAAAAAAGGCACCTTCCAACGATGACGTCATGGCCAGCATTTGGCCACAGCGCTCATTCAAAAACTGGCACTTGCAACACAATGACATTTGAATGTGTGTACATTAAGAGAATCACACATTAAAATGGTTTCAGACCAGCGTAATATACGACCGTTTTTTTTGTTTTGCTTTTTTTATTTGAATGGAGTAGCAGACGAGCATGCAGGCCACGTGGTGTTAAGTGGTCGCTGCAGCCCATGGACATCTACATACAATACAACCTCAAGCAAGCATAGATAAGTCTTGTCTGAAGACGTACGCAGTTGCGCTGCTACTCCAGAGGCTGGTGGACGCCTCATGTAAGTGTGGCCGGCAACTGCACCTTTCTACCGAAACAAAATAGAATTGGTTCACGGCAGAAGTGGGTCCAGCGGTGAAACTTCACCGGGCGAACCATAATAGTTCTACCACCTACAGTTTTTTTGTTTTATTATTTGCAACGCGGATAGGGGCGAATCGGCGAGCTTTTGTGACAAGTTCTCGTATCTGCGATCTGCGTAGAAGCTCGTATGTCAGCTGTCGACGTCGTGAGTTCCCAACGTCAACGTTGGGTCAACGTGACGTCGACGTTTTTAGCAACTGGTACATTCACATCATTCCTCATTCCAAATGAACCGGCTCATCGATGCCTTTTGGTTAAAAAACAACAGATTTATAAGTATTTAACAGTTATTGTCTATCCCTTTCTAGCAAATATGAAGCTTTATTAAAGGATCATGACGATCATGTACCTATTTCTCTGTCAAATGTTCAATTTGAATCGATCGTATCTTGCATATTTTTTTAGTTACTCATTGATTTGTTTGTTCTAATCGTAGATTTTTTATATATACTACTCAAAACATAAAATAAATATCTATGGTTCTAATTTGACGACCCGCGTGGCGTAATGGTTACCATGCCGGACTGCTGATCGGAGGGTCCCGGGTTCGATTCCCGGCGATGTAGAAATTTAAATTTCTGTTCTCGGTCTGGGTGTTTGTGTTTCCGTCTTTGTTTGTGTCCATGGCACCCACGACACAGGGAATATCTACCCTACTATGGGGCTATGAGTGTGAAGCGTTATTTATTTATTTTAATTAATTCTCTAATAATTATGCTTCGATTGAACTAATAAAATTTCTTAATTAAAAATAGGTCAACTTCTCTATTTCAGGAATTCACAGGAGAGGATGACGTCGACCGACTTATTCAGGAGTTTACGAGAAGAGAAGAAGAGAACTACGCGCTCTTCAACTATATAAATGAAGTCAACACAGAACTGAAGAATCTAAGTGACAATGTCAGGATGTTGAGAAGCAGTATTGGTGAGTTATCCAATTCACCTCCATCAACCCGCATTGGAGCAGCGTCGTTGAGTAAGCCCTAATATTGGGGAGAGACCCGTGCCCAGTAGTGGGACGCAAAAAGGGTTGCAGCCAACACGAATTAGTTGATAATCTCCACCGTTTTTGACTATTGGTTGAAAATATAAATAGGTTTACATTATACATTTTAAAGTTAAAATAGTTTAGAAATAAGGTTACTTTACAGCATTAGGTAAGAGAACCTGCAAGGATAGACGTAACAAATAACTGGTGTGTAGAGGAGGAGCACGGCAAGCAGCAGGCCAAGCTGGCGCAGCAACAGGAGAGCGCGGAGGCGCTGCGCGCGGTGCTGGCGGAGCGGCGCGCCTCCGCCGCGGCGCTGCGGGGCGCGGCCGAGCGCAGCCAGCGCAGCCGCCAGCTGCTGCTGCACCGCCTGCGCGCGCTCGCCGGGTAACCGCCTCCGCCTGCACATAGCGATGCCGCCACAGAACATTATTAACAGAAGTTAGAATGGAAATGTGGGCGGGGCAGACGTCGCAAAGGAATTTTGAGCAAACGCTCAAAATTCCAAAATCTCTACAGAAACACGCGATCGTGCTACAATATGCGTGCTTGTGTGCGTGCTTGGGTGTGATTCGTTCATTTGAAATCGCGTGAATGAGCGGCGCTAAGATTGGCTAGATTTGAAATTGCAAATATGTGCGTAAGCTTCGTATTTATTTAAGTACAGATCTGATGTAATGGAGGTGAAAGGCTGGGCTTAATCGGCGACACCAGTCTTCATACAAACGGCGTATTATTGCCGTTCTATCTCTCTTAATAATGTTCTGTGGATGCCGCGATGCCTTGCCGCCTGGCCACGGAACGTTCGCCGATGCGAATATTCACGCGGTGCGAACGGCGAAGCGTCTAGCGACTGAAACAAACACATGGCAATGTACGTATAGACGCTAGACGCTTCGCCGTTCGCACCGCGCGAATATTCGCATCTGCGAATGTTCCGTGGCCAGGCGGTTACACCACACTTGTGTACGTGCACTAACACGCTGTCGCACCACCTTTAGCCCGCTTAGGGCTGCCATCCGTCCGGATTTCCCTGGATTTGTCCTAGTTTGTCCGGGTGTAACCCCAGGACACTTTTGTTGTCAGAGGATATCCATTTTTTTAATAGATAAGCGATAAATTGAAATAAATCTTAATTAAAAATTCATCCACAATAACCCGCATTCAATAACGCTCGGTAAAATAGTCAACGATCGAATGTTATAAAAAATTATAACGATGTTTTTATTTTTGTTGCAAAAAATAATTTTCCAGAGACGTTCGGGGAAAAAACCATATTTCGCCCAAATGTCCGGGATTTTTGCCGTGTTTATACGGCGTCGCCGCGTCGGCAATTTAGGTGATGGCAGCCCTACTTACTTACACCACACTTGTGTACACATGTACATACTCGCACCACCTTATGCCCGCCCTACACGTAACGAGATATCGTCTACGAGATGTCGCTCAGCTCAGTTCGGCAGCTTGTGTTCGGACGTGCGTATCACGCAAACCGCGTTTTATGCAATAATATGTACTTATTTATGTATGCCTAACAACGCGCATTTTAGGCCCAACAACGCAAATGCATCATCATTTTCCATCTTGGATTGTAGAGGCACTCGGGACGTTCGATTTATCTATAAATCTAAAATCGAACGATTTCTCGTTACGTGTGGAACGGTCATTAGAAAGGCGTAGTTACGACACACGTCTGTATTTTGTAACACACACGCAAGGTTCTGCTTCCCCGGGAATCGAACCCGGAACCCTCCATTCGGCAGTCCGACATGGTAACCGTTACGCCATATGGGTCGTCACTGTGTTTACATATCGATGGCTTAGAGCACGCTTGTACCACAGAATAATTATTATTTCCTTGTACTACATTGTACGTACGTTGTCGCACCACCTAAGCAAGAAATAATTATGAGTACCTCCTATTTGCACTAGTTGCACTGTCCCTTGTACAGTTATCTACGCCTGTACATGCTACCTAACAAAATTCATATTTTTGCCGCTTGGTTATGCTCCCCACTCGCGCACACGCAAAACCTAACATGTTTGGACACCATTATACAGTAGAGGAGCACGGCAAGCTGCAAGCCAAACTATAATAGCGCAGCAGCAAGAGAGCGCTCGCCAGGTAACTGTCTTTACATAGCCTGTAAGGTTAAAACCGTCATGCATAACATACAGTTATCTACGCGTGTACAGGCAACCTTACAAATATCAGTGTTGTGCGATGCGCGCTTGAATACAGACATGTTCCGAGGAGATTGTAGAGTACATCCGCATCAAGACTAACATCAGACTAAGCGATTGGAATCCCGCCATACAGTGAACTTTAATTCATTTGTGGTGAGAGTCCCCACACAGCAGTTGTCAACCTTCATGAAGGAGGAATTTTGGCCGAGAGGTGTTGTGTTCCGGCGCTTCCGAGGCCGGTTACCTGACACCGCGCGCAACACGACGCCGAACCTTCGTGTTACCTAGTCATAGTATAATATTTGTGTATAGTATCTATTGTTTTATTTGATTTAGTTTTGTATTGGTTTATTGTGTTTTTATTTCTATTATATATTAGTTTATAATTTTAATTCTATTTGTGTATTGATTTATATGGGCCTACGTCGCCTGAATTAAATAAATAAATCGTATATTTTGCCGCTCGGTTATGCTCGCGACATGCATAACCTAACGTGTGTGGCGCTTTCATGCAACCGCCTCAGTTTTCACTTTTCAATTGTATGCGACGCCGGTAACACCGATAACAATAGGTATCTAGTCTCTGAATTTACCAATTATATAAGTTTCAAATTAAGATCTTCATCCATTCCTTATAATTTCTGAAATCTTTCGGTTCAAATTTCAATACACGTTTCAAAATTTTATGAGAAAACTACTTTCTTCAAAGCTTTTACGCTTTTACACGCCATACACGCTAGTATGGCCACCGTTACACCAGTTTGGAGGAAGAGGTGTCCCAAATTGGCTTGTTTCGCCTTCCATCTACGCATGACTGATGGATTTTGGGGGGGTCATGTCCCCTGTGACCCCTGGGACCGCGCCTGCATTACACACGTCTACACTAGTGGATCTAGGGCTAGGGGGCACAAGCCCTCCCAAAATCATTGGGGTTCACCCTTGACTAACCTCACATAATAATATAGGTATCGTGACCAATTTTTTAATCCACACGCCATCTGGTTCCGTTCAAAGTTTAATTATGTGGATAATACAAAAGTCGCGCACTGTTGCCAACAAAGTTTCAAGTTGGTAAAAATATCAATTGTTGTCAAATCTTTGCTTCCATTTAACTTGACATTATAAAAATCAAAGAACAAAAAAAGCAGATAAGTATACATATATGTATAATGTCAGTTTTGTTTTGAAAAATTAGTATACATCACAGTAAATACAGAGGAAAATATCGATAACTATTTATATTTCCATAAAACGTAATTTATGATCTTTTCTTTTACGTTTTTACTTTTACGATTTCTTTTTTGCGACCTGCAGTAATCTGCGATCATGCGACAATCCCATCAATACCTTACCTCCATCACTTTTAGATTCTGGTGGAACCGCTCGCCCTGTTCCTAACCATTGCTTACTAAATATAGTGATATAGAAGATTTATTTAGAACATTTCATTTATATGTCAATCAAAAAAGGAATCAAAGGAATTTCGTCACGTGGAAAAGAGCAAACGGCCGAGAACGTCAGTGTGCATTTAAAAAAAAGTGATAATCACATTTTTTGCGCTTATCAAGCAAGTGTGCTCTAACTGCTCAAAAATTATTTTTTAATTACGAATGCAGTTTAAATTTTGTTTAAAATTAAGCCATTTATTGTTGAAGTCGATTTAAAATATTGACATTTCATTTCTTTCATTCAGGTCTTCAGATTGCGACTCCTTGCCGCTTCTGAAGTTATTGGGCAAGAATTTTGACATCAACCCCACTAACGCCCGCCTGTTCATCAAGAGCTTGGAGAAGAAGGTGCTCGAAATGGTCGACCTTATCAAGCTGGACGAGGTAGGTCAGATTACATTACAGAGGGCCCCATTACATTTTTTTTGGTATCGGGGGGAACCTTTAAAAAGTACCCGACACCTTGAGAGCGGATACCGGGTTATGTGGGATTTGTACCGCACACAAATCCCACATCCCACACTAAAACCCTAAACCCTAACTAAAACCCCCTGCCTCTGTGCTTGGGAAGGTCTCCGGGATCCCCAGTGGAATGCACCGGTGTCCTCCACGCACCAGAGCGGGCCCATCCTCGGGAGATTAGAGCAGCTCCTTTCAACTTCCGATGCTTACTGCGGCATGCGTCCTCGCAACACCGCCGCCCTTCCCGGGGCTGCGGCTGGGCGGATCGAACTATCCAACTCTCACCAACCACAACCCCATTACAGAAGGCTCTAACCTCCGAATTTATAGGGAAGTCTAATTCTTAAGTAGTAGTAATCGTGGCTCCGACGATTTCTTGCGGGAGAAGTACCTTTGTAGGTAGGTAGTAGAAGTTAAATGGATCGTCCGAGGAAGACCAAAGCTGCACTCACTTTTGCCGTGAAGCGTTAATTGTGAAAGGTGCATTTGCCGGCCATACATGTGGCGACCATCAGGCTTCGGAGTAGCAGCGCAACTGCGTACGTATACGTACGACCACCGACCACAGACAATACATTAGGCTTGCTCGAGGTTGTGAGTAGATGTCCATGGGCTGCAGCGACCACTTCACACCACTTGTCCTGCATGCTCGTGTACCATGTAAAAAAAGACTCAACATGATTATTTAATTTCGGCAATACACACATTGCATAATTGAAAAAAAAAATAGAATACTTATATAATTGTAAATATATACTTAAATAGATAAACAGAAAAACAGTTATGTTCATCACACAAATATTTGTCCTGGATGGGAATCGAACCCACGACCTCACGCTTCACAGTCAGCTCATCACCCACTACGCCACTACTTTAGTCATACCATACGTCATATAAGTACTAAGAATATCCACTTAAATCGTTTATCAAAACAATAGGAAATCTTTTAAATACTATCGACATACCTACTAGATCAAACCAACAAAGGGTACTTAAATACAAATACATATCTATTTACCTATATTTAAATTACATGGAAATGATTACTCTATTGAAGGAGGCAGTATCTATGTCGCAGTCGGATCGTATAATCCGCCGTATAACATTACAGCTAGCCGGTTCCTAAAACAGGGCCTTTCTTGTGGCGGGTCCACGATTAGCCGGATTGTTATTGCGATACGTTCTACAATATGGCGGCTCACGTTTAGCCTCATTGTAATGAAGCCTCGTAGCCACCCACCCTACTTATTATTATGACCGCACTCGACATTGCTGAGCTTTATTGACACCCATCCTGCTTATGACCGCACTCGATACTGCTTAGCTTTATTAACACCCATACTTCTTATGACTGCACAACATGTCGGTTAATGACCACCTGTCCTACTTTTGACCGCAGGTGTCATTGAGCTAAGCAATGTCCCTGAAACACATTTTCACTACAATCATCATCATATCTATAAAAGAGAAAGTGTGTATGTATGTTCCTTATAGACTCCGAAACGGCTGGACCGATTTCAATGAAATTCTCGGAGAATCTTCAGATTGGTCCAACGAGTAATCCTGTAAAGTTTGGTTCACTTCTCTTTCTAACGCGGGTGAAACCGCGGGGCACAGCTAGTTATTTATATTCGAAAAATACCCAAACCGAATCAGAGCACCCCACTATCCCCGTGGTCTTGTCTGTGTCCCTAGAGTGTATATAAAAAGCCGGAGGCGCGGAGGGAGACCACTCCCCGCACCCCGAAGAAAGCACGGCACCTGCGCTCGTCTTCGCAGCTTCGGCTTTTTGGTCGCCTTCGGCGACCAGCCTCAGTAGCTACAGCTCTCTTGATGCCTGCGCTTTCCCATGCTGGGGCGGAGGGAGTGGTCTTCCCGCAGCGCCGGAGCTGTGAAGATGTCACAGAGCCACTTGTTTTATTACATTATCCCCAAGCCTTGGAAGATATTATATAAAATTGCTAGTTAATGTGATTAATTCATTGTCAATTATCACTTTATCTTAATTGAGTAGATATTATAAATAATGGCTAGATATTATATTATATCCGGATTTATTACTTTGGCTGTAACATATAGACAATTGGGCGGCACGATATTACGCCGCTTTGACATAACATAACAGATTTTAGTAGGTTTGAGCGATAAAGAAAAGCTTTAGAGTGGTTTCAAACTAGCATATATATTTTTCGACGAGTTCGCGCGTCTTTTGTTTGTGTCTGAAAACGCTTATACCCGCCCCACACGTAGGTAACGAGAAATCGTTCATATTTCTCTGAAAGGACCTGTTTCTTAAGATTTATCGCAACATGTCTGTTTAGAGAAATCCGAACGATTTCTCGCTACGTGTAGGGCGGGCATTAACGCGCGCTACTTTTTGTACCGGAAAATGTAAAATCTTGACGTTTCACAGCTACACGGTGTCAACAAACAAACAAAAGACGCCGAACGGGCCGAAAAATACGCTGGTGGGAAACCGCACTTAAAGACAATAGTAATTTTATTAAAAAATAGAACGAAAAAAAAAAAAAAATACAATTATTCATTACTATTTGCAATTTTTTAACTTATATATGTGTATTTTACGTTAAAGTAAAATGTATCTATATTCCCAATTGCACCGCAGAGCCTGGCGAAGTACGCGGAGGGAGCGGGTAAGGAGCGCACGCCGCCGCCGCGCCGCCGCGGCCGCCGCGCGCCGCCCTCGCCGCGCCCGCGCGCCCTCGCGCACGCCTGAACCCGACCTGGACGCAGAACGCCTGACGCACTACATAACAATATATTATCATTTTTCATTTTTAATAATGGCATCGCAAACTCTGTGCATATTGCCAGCGTCATGTATAATTTTTGCATCACTTGGTACTCTTAGAAAAATGTCGTCTGGTACCAGTCAGTCTAGTCAATCAAAAATTCAAGTAAAGTGATGGCTGATTTATGTGAACGTGTCCGAAGGAGTTTTGGAGGCAAGCCGAAAAACCCTATTTTCGCACTGTTATTTTATTTCACAACACTCGTGCACTATAATTAACTTATATCAAACAAATTGCCATCAAATTTATCCGGATATAACTCAAAAATACCCCAAGAAAATGAAAATATAACAAGAGCACAATATGTCTTTTTCGACTTCCCGCCAAAACTCTTCACCTACCTACTTCTAAGCGTCTGACGAACTAAAAAATAAAAAAGAAGAAAATGTATTTAACTGTAAAAAAACGTAGGGTGCATGGTGTCAAGAGTATCTCAAAAAGCACCTCACGCTTTTTTACAGTAAAATACATTTTCTTCTTATTTTTTACTTTTTAGTTCGTATTTTCACAAAAGCGTGTTTTTGAGTTTTTTAAACTACATTATTTTTAATTTAGCACTGAAACCCGGGACATATCCGTCGCAATTGAAAATCTCTCGACTCGAGTGAATCCGATCCCCAAGGATTCAAACAAGTCAACCGTTGAGCAATATCGTCCAATTGCAATATTGTCACCACCGTAACGAGCACGTAACGAGGCAGACCCAACAGCATCCTGTTCCTGCGTGTAGAGTCCACCCTCAGACTGCTCGTGTAAAAAGTAGTGCAGTAAGCTCTAAAGCTCTGAAGCGCGCATAGCCCAGCGGTTAGCGTAGAACGCTAACGATCTATGCAATTAAGCCAAACGGGCGTGGTCGGGTGTGAGATGGGTGACCGCTAGTGACAAAAAATTACATGCGCGTTTCCGTGCTTTGGAGGGCACGTTAAGCCGTCGGTCCCGGTTGTAGTCGATAGATGACAGTCGTTAAGAGGATACTATTTCTTATTTTTAGAGCATTTAAATAAAAGTTTTTTTAAAAACCTGCATTTTATTCTCAGCGATCCGTTTCATTTAATACCCATACCATAGGAAAGCATAAAAAACTTCAAAAGTCCGCCATATTGGATTAAGAGTGATGTCAGAGAATATTTTCTAATTATTCTCGGCAAGCCCTTTCATTTGATACCCATATTGCATGAAATGCTTTAAAAATAACAATTCCGCCATCTTGGATGGTCCGCCATATTGGATTTAGAATGACATCACACAGCTTATCGTGTATTGTCATCAAAACTAAACGTAAATTTTAATGAAACGATGTTTGAGGATTTTTACAATATAGAGCGATATTGTAAAAATCCTCAAACATCGTTTCTAATGCTAATCCCTTAAAAAGGGGGTGGAATTTGGAACGCCTCGATTTTACACGAATAGTATATTTCATTACAAGTGCGGAAAGGCTGTCATTGCAAGGAGTTCCGACAAATGTCTACCCGAGCCGAGGCGCAGCCGAAGGTGAGGGTTGACAGCCGGAACTCCTTCCAATGACGGTTCCGCACGTGTACTGAACAACTTTTTTTAATACAGTTGCGAAAAAATGAAGCAATTTAATAAAATAATAAAAACTCGCAAAGAACATTTTTGAAAAATGGCGCCAACCATCAAAGAATACCTATTATGCAGAGATTATTTTATGTTTTCTTCACCCATTCTGGGTAGGCAAAGGGAACTATGCCCATACAGCCAAGTCTTCAGCAGATTTTTTTTATTGATATGAAATGAAAATGTTAGTGAGATGAAATGAAATGAAACCTAATTCAAATAATATATTATATAATTTATTATATAATTTCAATATCAGATTTAATGATTTGATTCAATGAGTTAGGTTAGGTTTCATTTAATTTCATCTCATTAACATTTTCATTTCATATCAATAAAAAAAATCTACTGAAGATTTGGTTGTATGGGCATAGTTCCCTTTGCCTACCCAGAATGGGTGAAGAAAACAAAAAAATCTCTGCATAAAGGTATTCTGTTACGGTTGGCGCCATTTTTCAAAGTTCAACCATGTTCTTTGAGTTTTTATTATTTTATTAAATTCCTTCATTTTTTCGCAACTGTATTAAAAATAGTTGTTCAGCACACGTGTGGAAACGTCATTGCTAAGAGTTCCGACTGTCAGTGTCAACCCTCACCTTCGGCTACGCCTCGGCTTGGGTAGACATTTGTCGGAACTCATTACAATGACATGACAGCCTTTCCGCACTTGTAATGAAATATACTATAACCGACTTCCAAAAGGAGGAGATAATGTATTCAGCTGTATGTATTTTTTTATATAATATGTTCACCGATTACTCCGCCGTTTGTGGACCGATTTTCAAAATTCTTTTTTTGTTCGTATGCTTATACTCCCGAGGTGGTCCCATTGTCACCAAATCAGGATCTGGTAAATGATTAAATATCTGGTAAATGATTAAATAATTTGGGTGCCATACAGTACACGCTTTTTTTATATAATTTACATTTTGACATTTGTGAAGGTATGATGTATGTTTTATTCCTGGGTTTTCTTGGAAGTCTTCTGATGATGGGATCCCAGGGAAATCGACGGGAACTCTCAAATTTTATAGGCACACACATTGATTTTCTTATATTTTTTGGGCGGATTAAGAATACTAACCCCAGCCCCATGTCGGGATACCAGGGTGTCGTAAAAGGCGACTAAACCTGACAACTGCTCGGTGGTAAGGTATCTTCGTGGGACCTGGCTGGGTGGCGACCACCCTCGGGTCGGAGTCAACCGTTTAATGCCTCGCTGGCTTGCCTTGGTGTGCCTCTGGCGTGTTTCGGTGTTTTGTGAGCCCGAGATCCAGTTTCCCTGTCCCACCCTTCCCTATCCTTATATCGCTCCGTTGATGCCTCTTGGGTTTCCGTTGGATTCAAGGCGCCTTCGCCCTGGTAGCCGTGGTGTGTCGGCGCGGGGGCCAGGAAGACCGGAAGTCCGCTGGCCGCCCGCTGGTCAGTTGCGGACCCGAACCCAGGCCTCACTGATAAGCTCTGGCCTGGGAGGCTATCCCGCCAACCAGCGAAAAATCCCGTTGCGCGGTGCCGTGCCGGGGTAAGAGACCGGAGGGGGGCCCGGTATCTGCGCACGGGGGGGACCGGGGGCCCTTTCGTTCCCCGCGCCGGCAACCCACATCCTGTCATCGGCTTGACGCTAAGAACCTACGCCAGGGCCTGAGGGGCACAAACGGAGCGATTCCTTTCAAATTTCCCCCTCTTCTTTTTTTTCTCATCATGCTTTCTCATCATGGGCAGTTTAATTAAAAAAAGTAAAGGATTCTCAGCGGCCATCCCCCCACATTTACTGTGGACATGTGCAATATCAGGGGACTACACTCCAACCTGAATGCTGTCCACCAACACCTAGAGACAGCAAAGCCGGCTTTACTTTTCCTCACGGAGACGCAGATTGCGCCACCTGACGACACATCGTATCTACACTATCCCGGCTACATATTGGAACACGCGTTTAGGCGTAGGGCAGGGGTACATACATATATGTACGTCAGGGGCGATGTCTGCTGTCGCCGTCTTAGCTCCCTTGAAGACAAGGACCTATCGGAGCTATGGGCGCTTGTTGACGCTGAGGCTAGACCCGAATCTACGCGTGTTTCTATAGGTCCTATAGCGAAGACGCGGAGACGACTCGATTATTTGAGCACGTCCAAAAGACGTCCGACAGAGTGCTGGAACAGTGTCCCTCGGCTGAGCTGGTGGTTCTGGGTGACTTCAACGCTCACCACACTGAATGGTTGGGATCCAGAATCACCGACTTTGCTGGCAAGGCCGCTTACAACTTCTCCTTGGCATATGGGTTGACGCAGGTGGTACATACTTTCACCAGAGTACCAGATATAGAGACCCATACTGCCTCTCTGCTGGACCTTCTGCTGACCACCCATCCATCTGACTACCGGGTGACGGTTGGGGCCCCACTTGGGACTTCTGACCATTGCCTGGTAAGTTCTGCCGTACTCTTGCCGTCCCCAGAAGGTTCTCGACCCAATGGGAAGCGTCAAGTCTGGTTACGGGTCAGCGGACTGGGATGGACTCCGGGAATTCCTAGCCTCCTACCCCTGGAGGCAGCTGTGCTTCACCTCGGGTGATCCTAGCGCGTGTGCGGAATCGATAGCCGATGTGATACGAAAGTGCATGTTTGGTTTTATTCCAAGCTCTTCAGTATCCATCGGCGGGCGAAACAAGCCCTGTTTTAATGGGTCTTGCGCAAGAAGCGTTCAAAACCCGGGCTGATGCGCGCGTGCGCATTGCGTGCTCACCCCGATCGCGGAACCATATAAAATACATATAACGATGCATAATTGCTTGCACACCGTTAATAGTACATGTTATTTTGAATGCTGTACGTTGTTGATTACAAATTAAATGATATAATAATCCATCCAAACTTGGATCACTATTATTCCATACCCTAGGAATAATGATGTCTAGCGTAAGAGTAGACATTATGAATTATGATGTATTCACACTTCAACTGACAACTGGAGAATAAAAATATCATTTCAATTCAACAAATAATCAAACCTCGGAACGGAAATGATAAGACAGATATCACTCGGGTTGTCACTTTCAATGAAGCATCGCAAAAATTTATACCTACTTTTTAATCATACTGCTTATTTGAAATCGTTTGAATATTCTTTATGTTTTGGCCTGTTAAGAGAAGTCTCCAGCTGGAATTACTTACAAAACATGGAATTCTGCAGCCCCAGTTTTCAACAGAATCTAAATAGAAACGGTGTCAAAATATTTTTGAACCACTAAATTGATATTTTATGTGGGCAGGTTCATGTTTTAATTCAATGAAACTAAAATTTTTACTTGTTTCAAGGAGGTCTTAAGCTACGAATTGCCTTAGCAATAATTAATTTGATAAAACTAATATGTCGCATACAATAGCAAAGCCGTTGTCAAAATACTTTTGGTCGCTACTGTAATTTTATATAGCTACTATGGAGAGGTATACAATGCTGGAGAACCATAAAATACACCTTCGATGTGAAGATTATTCAGACTTATAGTGGTAGTCAATCGAACAAACTGGAGGTTGATCAATTGGTGTGAGGTGGGTAGATGAATTGATGAATAGGTAAAGATCAATAGGTACAGAGAAGAGCTTAACAGGCGAAGAGAAGAGCTTAACAGGTGAAGAGAAGAGCTTAACAGGTGAAGAGGTCGGATCAACAGGTATCTCTTAGCAGTTCACTTACCGGATCAGTTGCTAACAGATCAGTTCAACAGATGCATACAACAGCTTAACAGGTGAACATAACAGCTTACCAGCTGAATAGGTGGACAGACAATATATACCTGTTGATGGATCAGTTAACGGTATTAAGTTTGGATAAGCCGTCACCGAATCAGTTTGTGGACAACGGATGAACATAATCAGTCAGATCATAGGTAATATCTTCCTCACTCACTATATCTAATCTAGTTCTAGATTTAGCTGGAATATGTTTAACGGATGGATATAATCTCATCCTAACAATATTTAATATATAAGCTAGCAATAAAAATCGCTGCTACATAACGACAACCCTAGCGTATACGTCTAATCAGACCGGACCACCTCATCCGTTTAATCGCTTGGTTCTAGACCACTTTTATTTTGGTGATATGAAATGTATGGAGGTATGGGGAGGAAGTAAGATAATTCAGATTCGAGTATAAATATTTTAGAACACCTTTATTTGCAGTTGGTAATTATAGTTTGTAATGTGAAATCTATGGAGTTGGAATGGGTGTATATTAAACGCAATATATTTAGTACTAAAACATGTTTTATTTAGGTATAATCTTAATAAATATAACTTAATAAATAATATAAATTAAATAAGTTTTCTTTTGCTTTATATAAATTGGCCAAAGTTGTAAGCAAAACGGCGGTTCTAAATGCCTACCATGCGTACGTAGGTGCAACATTAAGATACGGTATAATATTCTGGGGAAACGCGACTGGAATTCAAACTGTGTTTAAGGCTCAAAAAAAATGCATTCGAGCAATATGTCAATTACAACAAACGGATACTTGTAGGCCACATTTTCAAAATTTAAAAATAATGACGCTCCCTTCCTTATACATTTACGAGATCTCTTTAATGGTCAAAACAGAAATCACAAAATATGAAACCCTTAAATCAAAAAGACATAACAGTAAATTATGTTCAATCGCTTCCAAAACAAAACAATATCATAACAGTGTCTTTTGCATGGGACCAAAAATATATAACGGTCTACCGGAATTCCTCAAAATTAAAACGGGCAACGAATTTAAAAAAGGACTTAAAACGTATTTACTGAAAAAGGCGTATTACTCAGTCACTGATTTCATAAACGATAAAACGGCATAAAGGAATTCCACAAAAACCTGGGAGGTTTTTTTTCCGCCGGCTTTTTTTCCTCTCAGTGTACAAACACCCTGTGATATGGGTACCCAAAGCTGACGATCGGAACCGATCCGAAATATAAATAAATAAATATTTTTATTTTTATTTATAAAAGGCGCAATATGGGACAAATAAAAATAATATTAAAATATATGTAAATGTACATTTCGTAATTGTATTATAGTTTAGTTTTTTTCCTTTTATATTTTTATCATTGTATATTTGCATACCTCATGAAGGTAAATATGGCGAACTAAATATATATAAACAACTTTGTAAACACCCATATTTGTGCAAATAAATGTCTTTGTCTTTGTCTTTAAAACTAGGTGAACACACATGGGATTCAATAAGTTTATATTATAATAAGTTTATATTAAATTTAATAAAAATATTCTAACACAAATCTATAAATAGAGCATAATATTTATCTATATGATTGTGTCCTAATGCTAATGTCTGATGTGGGTTTTCGGGGATGGTGAATCGCTTATCATCATAATTCTTTAAGGCTATTTTATTTACAGTTTGAGAATATAACTGATGGGCTTTACTACCTATTACATTCATATTCCTATACTGAGGTGCGGAGATAATTAAACAGTTGTAATAGTCTTCACCTGAAACAGTTTTAGCTATAACATTTTTCTTTATACCCTTTTTTTTTAATAACGCCGCTTCTAGCTTTCTCTATATAATAACATTTCGATCTGATTCCTATAAAGATCTTAATTATCTCACCATTTGCTTCATCTTTCATTAGACCAACCAATTTTCTTATTCAACCTCGGAAAATCGTACAGGTTTTTAGGTGGGAAATCTGAAGTATCGAATCTGCTCTCTAAGTCTGGTTTGATATCTGCATAGAAATCATCCGTATTAATATTATAGATAAGAGAATCGATATCAGTATACAATAGCTGAATATTATTAGCATATTTAGGCTTCATGTAGTTATAGTGAAAGTCATACATTAAGGTTTTTGATAGCTCTAAGACGCTGAAATGTCATTATATCTATAGTCATATGGGTCAAACTTGAAGCACGCAAATTATGATGTCTGGCTGTAAAAAATACTGTTAGCCAAATGATAAGGACTCCAAGTATTTTTTTTATTTAATTTTAGATGTAATCTAACTGGTGCAAGACATAAATTGTCATTAATTTGTTTGTAAATTAATTAAAAAAATAATATTTAGTAGTATTCTTTGACTACCGTGGCATGTCCCTTCGACATTTTTTGACTTTAATTTAAAAATATCAGCGATTTGTAAAGAGAATTAAGTAACTTATTGTTATTTTTACAATAGCAGATTAGTTATTTAATCGGTACCTAGATATATTATTTTTTTTAAACTAAGTAGTTTTATTTAAAATTGGAGTCAAAGTTTTGTCCTGAGCTTTGACTTGATTCCACTGGCGCATCACTAATCTTCACGCACAGCTCTAGTGGAATGCTTTAGGTACACGTTTATGCTTCCTGAAATCCTTGTGTGAGCGCCAGTTGTGCTTTAGTCATAGTAGTGTTTAATTTCTCTATGTCATAGTGGAGGAGGTCGCGTCGCAACAAGCCCCAGATAGAAGTTACGAAGGTAATTATTTGATTCCCGTGCCTTTGTTTCAGTATAACATTGATTCCCCTGATAGAGTTAAAAAATAGAACTAATGTTTTGTTTTAAAATTTGCTATTGCAAACTAAACCTATCGAAAGTACATTATTTTTAAATTAAATCGTTTTTCTAAATTATATAGTATTTTGGGTGCAATCGTTCAAAATATCGCACCTTCGGTGCAACAAAGTCACAACTAGCTAAAAATGCAAAATTGAGTTAAGTATGCCAAATTTTTTTTTTTCTTTTTTTTTTTTTTTTTTTTTCATTTTTTTTTTTATTTTTTTTTTTTTTCGGGTAGGTGCAGAAAAGTTAACAGCATAATCTTTTTCTCAGTTTATTATTTATACAGTCCCTCCAGTACAGTCCCTACTAGTTCGGCGGGTAGTATTATTTGCTTTTGCGATTGCTATAGCACTATTTGTAATGTCAACTTAATTCTTTAACTTAATTCTTGCACTTACATACGTAAGTAAGTACACCATACTTGCAACGTGTTTAAATTACCGACTTAATGGTATGTTGGTGTCAATCTGAATTATATTTAAGTTATTCGTGCACATGTAGTTAATACCTACTTAGGTTAAGCTTAGTAAGTAAGATACTTAAACTTGTTTGTAGCAAAACTCTTGTGAAAATAAATAAATAAATAAATAAATAAAATAAATATTGGCAACTAACCTGCATCATCCATAAGCAACACAAGTTTTGTCAACAAGCACATTACTTTTATCACTACCACTGTCTTTCACTGAGATGGCTAATGTTCCTGAGACCAATAATGTTCCTGAGATGGATATCATTAACAGGTGGGATAGCAGTTGGAATAAAAAATTTGAAGATTTCGAGAACCGCTTAATAGCTGCTACTATCCATAGTAATCCCACACTGCAACAGTTAATTGAAGAGTTCAGGTCTTTTAAAGACATTGTTCACAATGAGATTAGCCTCCTAAGACAGCAAGTGCTATATAACACCAAATTGTTAGACTGTTTGGACATGCGTCAACGGCAGAAAATTATCTTGTTCAATGGTGTTCCGGAGGACTCTGAGACTGAAGAATTATCTACTGTTCTGGATATTATCAACAAGACCATGTCTCTCCCACGTATCACTGGCTCTGATATTAAGCGTTGTCATCGGCTTGGTCCACTCGGAGGTGACAGAGCCCGTCCAGTCTTGGTTCATTTTAGTGATCATGATGTCAAAGCAACTGTGTGGAAATCGAAATCCAAATTGAAAGGGTCGAGTGTGATGGTCTCAGAATTCCTCACAAGAATAAGGCAATCTGTCCATATGAAGGCGCGAAAGCACTTTCAGATGCGGAATGTGTGGACTCATGATGGTGTCATTTTCATAAAAGTCCCAGGGGGCGGGCGCGAACGTATCACTACTGAGGAAGAACTTGAAGCTCTTGTTGCAAAGTATCCTGCCACTACCAATCCAAAGCCGCAGGAAACTTCTAGTTCCACAGAGGAAGAGCAGACACACTCCGAGCCAGGCCCCAGCCGGCAACCGGACGCTCGACGTAATAAGGCTGTCGCTCCCAGCTCTAGTGACGACACGAAACGACCGAGAAGAGCTCCGCCAAAGAAGTAGTAGGTTAATCATGCATTCTGTGCTACTTTGTTTACTTGCTAGGAGCTTTTTTCTTCCCGTACCTTATGTAAATATGATAAGGTAATTTTGTTTTTCTCTGTTTACTGATACCTACAATTTTTTGTAACTTTTTAGATTTTATGTAAACAAAACAAAACACCTTCATTAATACTCAGTAATGTTGTCAATGCTGTCATTGTCAGCTGTCAAGTGTCACTATGACTTTGATATTTTAAATGTGTTTAATTTAAAAATGGCAAAGTTATGTATGTGTACAGCCAAAGTAATTCAATATTTACTGATCCTTTTCTTTTGACACACCTTTTTTACTTTGAATTATGTTAGTTTCCGTGTATAATAATTTTGCTTGTAAACAGTCAACTTATGGATGGTGTAAGTTAGGAAGAATTTTTATATTTCGTAGACTTTATTGGTAGTTCCAACAGATATTATTAAATATAAAATTATATATTTAAGTATATTATTTTATATTTGTAATATTTTATTATTATGTCAGATAATGATGAATATTATTCAGCTTCTGATGCGTCGTCATCATTTGCATCTTGTGAGGAGGAAGGTGAGATGCAAATAAACCCACTTGAGGATATTTTCTCAAATTGCGTAAAATCTTTAAACGTTTGCCACATTAATACTCAAAGTCTCCCTAGCCACTTTTCAGAGCTTGACTGTATGTTCTCTTCTAACAAAAATATTCACGCCATTCTCATTTCGGAAAGTTGGCTAACATCGTCCTTATCCTCCTCACTGTATGCACTACCGGGTTTTGTCCTTGTTAGAAACGATCGGAGTGGGAAAAGGGGTGGTGGCGTTGCTATCTACTTGCGCTCAGATATTCCTTTTAAGGTAGTGATGTCATCGCCATCAACTTATTGCGCAACAGCTGAGTTTTTATTTCTTGAACTCAATGTCAAGGGTAGTAGGTTGCTTCTTGGAGTGGTGTATTGTCCTCCATCCACTGATTATTTCACTTCTCTAGAAACAGCTTTTGAGGCCATTGGGTCTGAGTACACTCATGTTTTAATCATGGGCGATTTTAACACGGATTTATTAAAACATTCTTTGCGTGCCACTAAACTTCTCTCCCTAGTTGAGTCGGTTAATTTCTCCATACTTCCTCTATGTGCTACTCATCGTAATATTACCACTGATGACTCATGGATTGATCTCATTATTACAAGTTCTCAAGATCGGGTTAGGAAGCATGGGCAATTGTCAGCTTCGGGATTCTCGCGCCACGATATAATTTATGCTAGCTACAAAATTAAACCACCTAAATTACCGACGTCATATCTGCATCTTCGTAATTTTACGAAAATAAATCCCGACGCTATAAAAAATGACACCTCCAGCTTAAACTTTGAACAGCTCCTATCATCAACTTCGGTGGATGATAAAATTAATCATCTCAATAATCAAATTATTAAAATTTATGATCGTCATGCACCGATTCATAGGGTAAGGCTGAAACGTCCTCCTGCTCCGTGGATTACCATGGGGGTACGTATGGCGATGCGTCGGCGTAATCGGGCCTTTTGTAGGTTTAAACGAGACCGTAATGACGAAAATTGGAACAAATACAAAATAGCCCGCAATCGATGCAACCAGATGGTACGAACGGCAAAACGCCGATACATCCTTCATAACATCTCTAACTCTTCTCCTGCTTCTCTGTGGAAATTCTTGAAGTCTCTGGGAGTTGGCAAGTCCAACGCTGTGGATTACAGTCCTTCTCTCACTCCGACTGACATTAATAGTCATTTTTCTTCTATAACTTCATTGGACGCTACAATCCGATCCAGAACTATATCTTCTATTGCTCTAATGCCACCTCTTGACATACCTGTTTTTGAGTTTAATTCTGTAAAACAGGATGAGATTAAAATTTATCTCATGAATATCAACACAAATGCTGTGGGGTGTGATGAAATAAGTCGCAAAATGTTAACAATTATGTTAGACACCTTACTTCCCATAGTGTCGCATATTATTAATTTCTCTCTACAGTCTGGTCAATATCCTACACTATGGAAAAAAGCTATCGTGCGACCTTTGCCGAAAATACCGAACCCTGTCTCCCCAAGTCATTTCCGCCCGATATCTATTCTGCCTTTCCTTTCTAAACTTCTAGAGGCCTGTGTTCACAAGCAAATTTCTACATTCTTCTCTAAACATAACCTATTAGACAAATACCAGTCTGGGTTTCGCGCCGGCCACAGTACCACAACTGCTCTTATTAAAGTCATCGATGACGTAAGACGTGGAATGGACAGTCAGAAAGTTACTGTGGTCGTACTCATAGATTTTTCCAATGCTTTTAACACAGTAGACCACGAAATCCTTCTATCCATACTTGCACGGTATAGATTCTCACCCCTGGCCTTGTGTTGGTTTTCATCATATCTTCGCGGCCGACAGCAGTCTGTCAGATTCGGAAATAAATCATCCGAATGGGCTGATCTCAAAGCTGGCGTGCCGCAAGGCGGTATACTCTCTCCTTTATTGTTTTCTCTGTTTATCAATTCCATTAGCTTTTCATTGAACTGTTCGTACCATCTATATGCAGACGACCTGCAACTTTACATTCAAAGCCCCGTTGAAGAACTTGATATTACAATTAGCAAAATTAATAGTAATCTGCAGGCTATCAGTGAGTGGTCGGCCAAGTACGGAATCACGGTTAACCCGGCTAAATGTCAGGCTATGCTGATGGGTGGCGCCAGGATGCTAGCCAAGATTGATATCTCCAATCTACCACAAATTGTCTACAATGGGAAGGTAATCCCATTGTTCGACTCTATTAAAAATCTCGGCCTATTGATTGATCCCACTCTAAGCTGGCGGCCTCACATCTGTGAAGTCAGTCGGAAAGTCGTTGGATCTCTCCAATCTTTGTATCGCCTAAAAAATTTCTTACCACTTAAAATCAAGATTCAACTTATAAATACTTTAGTTTTGCCAATCATTGATTATGCTGATATTTGTTACTCAGACCTATCTGAAGAACTTCTTAATAAACTGGAACGCCTACTCAACAACTGCATCCGATTTATTTTCGGTCTTCGAAAGTATGACCATATCTCTCAATATCGTTCGCAACTCAATTGGCTCTCGATTCGGCAAAGGCGTAATTCCAGGATGCTATTCACGCTATATTCGATTCTTCGTGAGTCGACTTCTCCTACCTATTTAAAGGAAAACTTTCAGCTTCTCTGCTCTACACATGACAGGACGCTACGCTCCTCAGCCAATCTTAGCCTCTGCATTCCACCACACAGTTCTGGTTTTTTCCATAAATCTTTTACCGTTCAGGCTACACTGCTCTGGAACTCCTTACCCTTTGACATTAGGAACTCTCAGACCAAGAATTCTTTCAAGAGACGAGTCCGGCAACACTTCCTCAAGCAAAATGCTGCTTAAGAAGAGACTGGTTAAAATAATTGACTATTTCTTATCATTATGTGCAACTATATGTAATTATTATACTATTATTATATTTATACTGTATCTTATACCCTTATGAATTTATATATTATCAACATATTATATTATTATTTTTTTATGTATTATGCAGGCATGATTTTTTTTACCATATACATCATGATAATTTACTATATGTATTATATTGCAAAAATATACAAATTTATACATTATTTTATCGCACCTACCACAGCTTCACACCAACGCCACGGGTTGACTGGCAGAGAATGCCACTAGGCATTAAGTCCGCCCTTTGTACTTTATTTATGTGCAATAAAGAATAAATAAATAAATAAATAAATAAATTGTCTATGAATCATGCTTTCAATTGGGGAGACAAAGACACCCACTAAAGTATTACGAAATTCCACTAGATGGCACGAGTGCTTTTGTCGAAATGAGTGATTTTTCCGTGAGTTCTGGGCCGACAAAGTATTATTGGCCAGTAGTGCCCCCGCTCCCGCGAGTATTCCAGATATTCTGGAGTTACAGCCACACAAATATATTTATGACCTTTTTTATGTCACTTATTTGGAGCTAAAAAAAGCGTATCTATATTTGAGACTTCAATTATTTTTTGTAAAATACAAATATTTTGGAGCAACAAAGGCATTAGAAGAAAAGCGGTTTTGTTGATCCAACATTATTGTTTTGAACTAAACTAATTGGGACAACTATGTCCTAACTAAAAAAGTGTCTTTATAGATCCAATAATATTTATAATCAACTACCCTTATTTGTTAATTATAAAGTCATTAACTAAAAAGTGTTTTTTTTTGGTCCAGTATAATATTCCATTTCCACTAAGCTTCTGGAACCACAAAGGCCAAGTAGTGGTTGTGGTGGTGGTGGTAGTAGAATAACAAAATACTTATGACTATTTAGGTCCATATTTAAATAAATATAAATGTAACTAACTTGTTACTCCATAATTATTTACTATTTTTTTCGTTATAGTTGCATCTGCAAGTAGATATCCGGTTCTTTCGATATTTTCAGGAAATTTAATTTAATTACGTGTTGCGCACTATTACACACCATGACACCACTACTTACATACTATTACCTTTATATAGTTTCTACTGTTTAAAAGTTCAAGAGAATAGTAGAGTCGTAGAATGCAGAAAGGACAATGTCCCCTTTGTATTGGTATTGGGGCTGTATTTATCTGTCTGTGAGCCTGTATGTTCAGCTCGGGACCCTGGAAATGGCATAGGCTACTTCTTACCGTGGAAATAAGTTTAATTCCCATGGGAAAATCAATTTAGCCATAGTGGTGATAGGGGATTTCAACACAAGACTGGGTATGTGAGACGGCGACGAGCAGAGAATAGGGCTCTTTGGACAACGAAACAACCTACGTGCGACCTACGAGTACGTGCTCAGAGCACAAAGCCCGTCAAAAACACAACAGAGCGGAACGAAGGCACCAAAGTCTTGCGCTATAGTTTCGTCTAAACCCAAAGTTCTGAGAGAAATTGAGCGATCTACGGACAGTATACCTCCTCAAAAGTTCTCGTTCCCAATGTGGTGAATGACAAGAGAGCCAAAGTGACCCGGCACTATACCGAAAATATCCCGTACGTCAGTCTGTATGAAATTAGAGGAGCCTTTAGTCAGTTAAAAACAACAAAGCACCGGGAGATGACGGTATCACATCAGAGCTGCCGAAGACTGGAGAGAAACCCCTTCCATTGGTGCTCCAAAAACTGTTTTATACAGTCGTACGGAACTATACCGGAGGCGTGCATGTGTTTAAGCCAATAGAGTGGATAGAACGTACTTCCACTGTAGTGTGAAAGAATTGATGTATTGACATCAATGGCGATCACCTCACACACCTTCGATTTGCCGCTAATATAGTCATCGTAACGGAGTTCAACGATGTGGGTATTATGTAACTGATAATTTTGAAACACTTTTAGATGTGGATTGGCTGAAACTACTGCTAGATTTACTTCCTGACTAAAAAGTGCTTTCCTTGGTTGCTTTTTACGCGGTGGTGTGTATACAGAAAGCAGTAGGATCAACTCAGGTATAAGTCACTAAACTTATGCCTGTACTTGTTTCTCCTCAATCACTTTGATTTTAATTGTTTACAGTTACTTTTCTATTTGTAGTTGATATTTTGAGAAAAACATATGCGATTTAGGGCGGATTCTACCAAGCTAGAGTAAGTTTTTACTCAAGAATAAACTACGAGTTGCTCTCGAGTATGCTGATTTTACATTCTACCAACTAATAATCTGAGAATAAGGTACTATACGCGAGTAAATATTTATACGGCCGATTTTGGTGGTATAAAGATTTAATCTGAGAGTAAAGTCAATGTCACTTCAAATCTTCTTTGGTTTGCAGTCGTTTTGGTTATATTTTCTTTTACTAAAAATTTATTAACACCGCGCTACGATGGAACGTTTAAGAAATATGATGGAAGAGTCCGACAGTGAAGACGAATATTATGTGCCGAGACATCCAAGGTGGATCAGGCAAATCAGGTCCACTAACAATATTTTTTCTGAAGCAAGCCAATTCGCGCTGCGGTTTCTTTTCAGACCCTCCATTTGAATTTTTATTATCGCAAATACAAATCACAAATTACCTATTAAATATAACACGAACCTTCACGGACTCACAAAAACGAGAAACAAACAAAACGTAGAATAGAAAAGCTGTCAACGAGTGGCATTTCACTTTATTATCCTACAAAATTAAGTTGTTGTCGTATTTCGGGTTAAGTTAAAGGAAACAATATAGTACGCATTTTTATCGGCTTATAAATTCGTTCATACATTCGTTCATGAATCACTATTGAACATAGAATAACAATACCGAGACTATTTTACTCTTCGAGTAATTGGTAAAACGTGAACGAAGTTATCCGTGAGTATTTTCAAGGAGTAAAGTTATTCTCATGATAGTTATACTGGAGTAAGTTCGAGATTGGTCGAATCCGCCCTTATTTGTTTAACGAGCTTTATTTCATTTAAAACCTCATCTTTAATAACAATGCATTATTCGTTAAACATAATAAATTCTGGACCAACAAAGTCACAATTCAACACCTTTTTATTTGTAACGCATTTTATTAGTATATCGAAATGATTTCAAATAAGCATTTAACGTGAAACTGTAGCAAAAACTACAAACAATTAATGGTTTAAATATTTTTAACCTACTACCGATATCCATCCAGAAATCTGGACATAAATGCGAAAAAAATCGTAAAAGTGCTCTCCTGTAAAATTACAAATTGTGCTATTGTGACTTTGTTGCACCGAAGGTGCGATATGTAATAATATGATTCCCGTGGTATTGATTTCCGTGGCTTTGAGCCACGGGAATCAAAATTTTTTTTAAATAATGACTATTGAGTGAAGCGAGATTAGTTTTCAATCTACTGGCATAAGAATAAATAATACTACATAGAACGGAATCTCCTTTGACCGCCATCGATATGCCGCAATTTATATACCTACTTCCCTCTTCACCCCGTTACGCCCCTCTGTCGCCCAGGCGTGCTGCCAGGGCTGTGAACTGTTAGTAATGCTTATGTCTAAAGATAATATCGCAAAAATATAAGTTTTTCTTTACTTCAAAATCATTATTTTAGTTTAGTATTACAAAATATGAGAATGATAAATACTTACCTACTCTATAAATACTTATAAATAATATTACTTAATAAGTTATAAGTACCATACCAAATGAAGCCATTTAAGTAAGTATTACTTACCTACATAGTGTAAGGGTTCAGGTCAGAGGAAATCAAAGACAGCGTCCATTTGGTACTTCTCACTATTTAATACATTTTCTCTACAACACTTCACAATTTCAATTATGTATATAATCATTACTACCCCTAACTATTCCACTTTACACTCAACTCAACCCAAAAACTTCCCTGAATGTTTTATTGAATGCCCTCCATCTTCCGCCATCTTTTACGATCCCTGAACCATCGCTGTCATTCTGACGGCTCCCTATTGGTCAATGTACTTTGCGAACATTTACAAATCAATTGATATTATTATAAACTAAAATTGAAGTAATCATACGAATTAAATAGTAAACAATAATTATGTGATTTAATATCAGTAAAATATCTTAATTAGCAGTAATTGCCATGTTTAAAGGATCAATGTATTTCATTCTAAGAGCTCCTCTATAATCAGAAAAAATAACTTATTAATAGTAAGATAATTACTTAATATATTTCAGGCGGGTATTATAGGTATTTATCCTAACAATAGGTGTAAGTAGAGCGAGGCAAAACAATCGAGAAAGGTTCAATGACCGATGGCGGGGGCTATTAAAAAATATTTTGGCGACATGTTAAAATGCTGTAGCTATCCAACAATTTTTTTTATAATTGAAAGAAAGTGAAACAACTGGCTACACAAAAAGAACTGGTCATATCCTTTTGATAAAGTAGGTACGGAAAAGGAATAATATTTAAAAAATATTACTTATCTCGCATCATCTTTGGGCAAACTAAAAAAACTTAAGTTTGGCATTGTTTTAGAATTGTTTGTACAACCAAACACACCACATTAACTTGGCGCCGTTATTGTAATTGACGCGCCCGTCCGAGACAGCCCGTCTTCAGTAGTCGGTTTAGCCGAAATTAACGTGTAGGCTAATATCGTGACCTTGAGCCCGTTCGGAGCGGGACACAGTGGTCTGAAAATCAAGCTTCATACTCATAGAAACTGATTGTCAGAAATCAATAATTAAAAAATGTTATTGTAATAAGTACACCTCCCTTTGTTAACTGTTATAGTATGAAGGTCGTGAGTAGCTCCATGTGTGAGAAAAAAAAATTGTAATTTTTTTTGTATGGGAAAAAAACTTCAAAGTGGATTTTAAAAAAACTGATCAGAACTGAGGGTCTGGTATTCACATGAGTTATTACACCTTACATGGCGATTAAGATGACATACAATTGTTATGCCTTTCGGTGCCGCTTTGCATGTAGCAAGCTTTTGAAAGTTTGAGTTTTTGGTAGATGATTATTCAAGTCTTCATTTTATATTATAAGGATACCTATAACTTTCAACATGAAAATAATTGAAATTCGTATAAACACAAGGAATAAATACGTACTTAGGATATATTTAAATAATATAATTGTTTAAAAAATAGGAAATAAAAGCACATATTCAATAAAAACTGTCAAAATTTCTTTATTTGATTATACTATTAAATATTATTTCAGTAAATTATATAATTAAATGTATTAATACTCAGAGCTTTACATATATATTAATTATTCTCTATTACTAACTACTTATAAAAGACCAATTATCTATCAAAGAGTATCTTCTTCATCAGAGTACAGCATAGGTGCATTAACATCAACGAATTCAATATTCTCCTTGTCTATATCTGCATCATCATCACCAATGAGAAGAGATTTCATGTCATCGGTAATAGGTGTGCGTTTTGATTTTATCAGCTGTGGCCTTATGCTGGACAGGTAGGGATCTGACGAAACAAGAAGACCATTGAAAATGTCTTCGTTTGTTGCTTTTCGACAAAATTTTCGAGAATGGTCTTCTCGTATTTTTTTAAAATCTTTGTTTCTGGCTTCCGATGCCTCTTCAGATAATTTCCCAATGGGCATCATGTTAAAATGTTTAATGACTTCAGCACCGTGCATTAAAATTTTATGGACACTAGATGGCATGTAATACCAGCCATATAGTTCCACATATTTTTCTGCGGTTTGGTGCGCAAAGTTTTTAAACGCATCAACATTAATGGGCTCTCCACAAGCCATCACGCGCAAAAGTGTCGCAAATCTTTGGATCAAACTAGGATCCAAGCCTGTAATAGCTGCAGTTCTGGCAGGATCACCAAAAAATTTTCTAGCTGTATTTCCATCGTTTGTGGTTCCGGAACCTGAACCAAAAAATATGAATCAACAAAACTTAATCCAAAACATTGCATGAAAACAGTTAATGATATTTGAAAATAATAGGGTCATATTCTTAACAACTACTTTCATAACTCACCTTGTTTAACGATGTCTACTAAGAGGCCCATTTCATCTCGGAACTTTTGCTGTATGGCTTGTTTTCTACTCTTCAATGACTCTTTGCTGTCTGCATCTCTGGCTTGCCATGTTTTGAAGTCGAGTCTATAGGAAATGTGGAGTAGACACTCCATACACCTAATCCAAGCATGAAGTGTAGATAAACCATACTGAAATATTTCTGTTGAAACATGTTTTCTGGAAACAAATGATTTGATTAATAATAAGATAAACAACATTACGGTAAGTTTAAATTAATTTGTAGAATTATTAATACTTACTCTGAGATCTTCTCTAAATTATTCATTTCCGAAGGAGTAGCTTTACAGATGTCACAAGTTTGCATTGAAGTATTTGATAGATGTGAAGTGATTTTACCATCTATCATAGTCATCAGCATTGAGTGCTTCACAGTATGACTTCCTATAATAGACGGCTCTAGTGCTGCAATCTCAGCTTCAATCATAGCTTGTTCTTCCTTTATATTCAATTTGTTTTCACTTGCAAATTTGAAGTAAAGCGGTCTGCGGAAGATGGCTTTGGATTCTCCCATAACTTTTCTTCGCCACAAAGTGTCAAAGGCACAAAGGAGCACATAAAATTACTGTAATCATCTTCACCCCCCATAGTTTGCTTGTATAAACTTTGCCCTGAAGCACCATCAAAGCCCCACTTGCATGTAAGTGTTAATACTTTTCTGTCCAGACATGATTCCAAACGTAGGAATTTCCCAAGTCTAGCGACAGTTTTGTCCAAAATCGCTTGAAGCTTAACTTTTACCCCTCTTTCAGTGATATCTATAGTATTTTTTGGTGGGTAGCAGTCCTTCTTCGCCTCTAATATAGCAGTATATGAAGGATATAGGGGTATTCCCTCATCTTTTGCGCAAACTCTTAATGTTGTATACTGCCATTTTGAAAGTTTCAACGAAATCAGTATACCTAATGCTTTATCAGCGGAATATATGGGCTGAGCTTTCTTGGGCTTCAACAGTTGCTTTATCTTAGTAGCTTCCTCAGGATGTTCTGTGACTAATTTAATTATATCTGCTACGTTTTTGTTACCAGCACTTAAACCAGTTGCAAAAGCAAGGCTTTCATTGGTATGTGCTAGTAGTTCTTCCACTCTTCTTCTCTTCTGTAGCGGGCTTAGCTCAGAGAACACTTTTCTTGGACTCACCTCTGTTGATGTTCCAACACTGCAAGTCTCTGCATTCAACCCTAATGATGTTGATGCGCCCTCATTTACACTGCAGTCAAAACTAGAACATGGTTGCTGCTCTTCTAACACCAAAGAAGGTGTGATTTTTTCTTTTATGAACTCAGGCCATTTTATGTCTTCTTGCAGCCATATCTCATACTTTTTTATGAATGTTTTTCTCGTGCGATTACACGAGATCCATTTGTTTTTCAACGAACACACAAAAGTCTGACAGAATTGTTTAAATTCTTTATTTTCATTTTCTGACAAAGTAACGTTTTTCACCAAAACTTCAAATAATTCGCTGGGTTTTGAAAAACAGCTATTGTTCGCCACAAACATAAACATATCCAAATTGGTACTGAAGCTTTCCATTATAACACGAAAACAAATCGAACTAAATAAGTATAGTAAGCGCGAACAAGTGCAAAGAGCTACTAAATTAAGTTAGCATATACGTCCTATTTATATTATAACTACCCTCATTTACGCTTGCTGTCGTTAATATGCTTATCTTATCAAAACTTAATTAAAATTCAACAGCAATGAAGGTAATTACTTAATGAGTTACTTTATCAAAGAAATTTTGTAGTATAATGTAAAAAAATCTGCACCTTTTTATTGTATTCATAAAGAAGGTCATTAGCAAGTTGTTAACTAATGACAACATCAGTAATGTTATGATCATGTAATTATATCAAGGGTATGATTCAACTTCCAACAACTCAAACTTTCAAAAGCTTGCTACATGCAAAGCGGCACCGAAAGGCATAACAATTGTATGTCATCTTAATCGCCATGTAAGCTGTAATAACTCATGTGAATACCAGACCCTCAGTTCTGATTAGTTTTTTTAAAATCTACTTTGAAGTTTTTTTCCCATACAAAAAAAAATACAATATTTTTTTTCTCACACATGGAGCTACTCACGACCTTCATACTATAACAGTTAACAAAAGGAGGTGTACTTATTACAATAACATTTTTAATTATTGATTTCTGACAATCAGTTTCTATGAGTATGAAGCTTGATTTTCAGACCATTGTGCGGGAGTTTCCGTTCTACGTAGTATTATTTATTCTTATGCTACTGGTAAGTATAATTATTTTTACCCAATTATTCTAGAAGCATGTTTTACATCATTGTCCAATAAAAAGAGAGTAATATTTTTAGACTCCACGTCCGTATAAGTGTATAAGTAACGTTTCTAGCACCGGCTAACTTCTAAATTACTTAACAGATGTATCGTTAAAATCCTTACATTACCATAATGAAAAAAAAAAACGTCTGTAACGCATTGTAGGTACATATCGCACCTTCGGTGCAACAAAATCACAAGTAGCTAAAAATGCAAAATTGAGTTAAGTATGCCAAATTCTCTATAAACCATGCTTTCGATTGGGGAAACAAAGAGACCCACTAAAATATTACAAAATACCACTAGATGGCATGAGTGCTTTTGTCGAAATGAGTGATTTTTCCGTGAGTTCTGGGCCGACAAAGTATTATTGGCCAGTAGTGCCCCCGTGGAATAACAAAAATACTAATTACTATTTAGGTCCATATTTAAATATATATAAATGTAACTAACTTGTTACTCCATAATTATTTACCTACTATTTTTTTCGTCATAGTTGCATCTTCAAGTAGATACCCGCGGTTCTTTCGATATTTTCAGGAAATTTAATTTAATTACGTGTTGCGCACTATTACACACCATGACACCACTACTTATATACTATTACTTTTATATAGTTTCTACACAAATACAGGAAAATAACCATGACAAAATACAGACAGCTCAATAAACAGTTAATCTCTGGCAGTAGACGATGTGACCTGCGTGCTCATAGCACAAGACAAAATACAGGCAGTTCAATAAACAGTCAATCTCTTGCAGTAGACGATGTGACCTACGTGCTCAGAACACAAAGCGCGTCAAAAACACAACAGAGTGGAACGAAGGCACCAAAGTGTTCACTTGGGATCTGAGTATTGGGCGAGAGTTTGAGATTGAAGACGGAGTCTTGCGCTATAGTTTCGTCTAAACCCAAAGTTTTGAGAGAAATTGAGCGGTCTACGGACAGTATACCTCCTCAAAAGTTCCCGTTCCCAATGTGGTGAATGACAAGAGAGCCAAAGTGACCCGACACTATACCGAAGATATCCCGTAGGTCAGCCTGTATGAAATTAGAGGAGCCTTTAGTCAGTTAAAAAAACATCAAAGCACCGGGAGATGACGGTATCACATCACAGCTGCCGAACACTAGAGAGAAAACCCTTCCAGTGGTGCTCCAAAAACAGTTTTATACCGTCGCACGGAACTATACCGGAGGCGTGGAGCAGAATCGTAGTGGTTCTCTTGGCTATCGCGCTTCTGAACCACGTCTGTAAGCTGTTCTCGAGGGTCCTTACTAATCGTATTGCGCGATGGCTAGACTACTTCCAGCCTCCCGAACAAGCCGGATTTCAAAAGGCCAATACAAACAGTTATGCAAACGACCGAGGAGTATAATTTGCCGCTAAGTGTTGCGTTTGTGGACTACTAAGAACCTTTCCATTCTATCGAGATCGGTCGGTGGTCGTCTCTCCAGCAGTGCCAGATTGACGACAGTAGTACATCGAGGTGTTAAAATGTAAAAAAACCGCTACCATAACAGTCCGAGTCCACGACGGAAGCACTGAGCCTATTCCACTGCAGCGCGAAGTACGACAAGGCGCTATCATATCCCTGAAACTGTTTACCGCTGCACGGCACTAGAGCATGTGTTTAAGGTAATGGAATGGAAAGGACGTACTTCCACTGTAGAGTGAAAGAATTGATGTATTGACATCAATGGCGATCACCTCACACACCTTCGATTTGCCGCTAATATAGTCATCGTTGTGGAGTTCAACGATGCGGGTATTATGTACATCTGATAATTTTGAAACACTTTTAGATGTGGATTGGCTGAAACTACTGCCTAGATGAACTACTAATTCAGCTCGAGGAGTCACTGCTAGAGCTAGATTTACTTCCTGACTAAAAAAGTGCTTTCCTTGGTTGCTTTTTACGCGGTGGTGTGTATACAGAAAGCAGTAGGATCAACTCGGGTATAAGTCACTAAACTTATACCTGTACTTGTTTCTCCTCAATCACTTTGATTTTAATTGTTTACAGTTACCTTTCTATTTGTAGTTGATATTTTGAGAAAAACATATACGATTTATTTGTTTAACGAACTTTATTTCATTTAAAACCTCATCTTTAATAACAATGCATTAGGTATACGTTAAACATAATAAATTCTGGATCAACAAAGTCACAATTCAACATCTTTTTATTTGTAACGCATTTTATTAGTATATCGAAATGATTTCAAATAAGCATTTAACGTAAAACTGTAGCAAAAACTACAAACAATTAATGGTTTAAATATTTTTAACCTACTACCGATATCCATCCAGTAATCTAAACATAAATGCGAAAAAATTTGTAAAAGTGCTCTCCTGTAAAATTACAAAGAAACTTTACAATGGAATTAAATTTTCTATCATCCATTATCCTTTAGTTTGTGACTTTTGTACATATTTCAGATAAATAAAATGCCACCGAAAATATCAAGACAAGAAGCTTTTAATTTTTGGTTATTTGTGGTCGTTTATGAAATAAACTTTTTTATCATAATATTTTGATTTTTGTTTTGTTTTTGCACTTTCGATCGAAAGAAAAGTGAGAATAAAAGGCTGATTAATAATGGTAATGAATTGTTTTATTGATTCCCCTGCCCCTAGTTTTGATTCCCGTGGCAGGGAAAATTTCAATCGCTTATAATTTCCAAACTAATGGAGGAAAATCAATGCCTATTTCACCAATATTTTTTATATTAAGCTGAATTTTATATTCTAATATAATTTCAACATATTTTTAATAAATAAAATTCGCCACGGGAATCAACCAAATAAGCCTAACTTCAATATTCACCCATATAAGCGTATCGTATTTTATACAATTTCGCTTCATCTGAATTATTAGAATATCCTCGCTAATTATAGCTGAACTGTGGAAATTTAGCCGGCTTATTAAGGCGCACGCTCCTAGCCGCTTACCCCAACTCTCCCAACTACTTACGACTCTAACTCTAACATCGACTCTCTTATCAACATTTTTCATAGTTTTACCAAACACTGCATTATTCATTAGTTTGTAAAAATCTTTCTCAAATGAATTTTTTGCTACCGTTCTTCGTTCGGTGTTTAGTTCTATGATTTAAGCCATGAACTCTGCGTAAATGATAAGACGCGATGAATTTTCTTTAGTATTAACCCATGACTTAGGGCCTGTTGTAAATTTATATAATGAATTATGTAATTACTTTTACTTTCTAAAGTGGCTAATAATTTAGCCGTTTTACCCTCACCTATTGAAGGAATCTTGTTTTCCGAGCAAAACGGAAGGTCATTGTGTAAATCATGTAGTGACTGGGGATATTCCAAGTCCACTTCTAATATGTAGCCAATGTCTGAATCGGGACGTTGTGTCAGTATATTAAACTGTTCAATTTCCTCCTCAGTTAACCAACGGAAACCTCTCTGCGGTAAATATTGCGACATAGCCCACCCGTATAAATTGTTGACGTCTAAATAAACAATATAATTAGAGGGCTTATCTGAATCATAATCAGGTGAAAATTTATTGTTTGCTATCGCATATTTCCCACAGCATTGACTCAACCCCCCACGTATTCCGCCTGAAATAAACTTTATCATAGAGATATCGGTGAGGAGTTCGAGATTTACACCTGTATGTTTTAACATGGCATGCATTTAACATGGCAGGGTCTAGCCTGTATGTCTTAAGACATACAAAACGAAAATTTTCGAAAACGTCGGCGAGCAGCAATACATCCGTTTTTAAATATAAATCGCTGTACTCACCCAGTGTCTTTATATCGAATGCATCCCACACCTCCCGCGCATGTTGGTAGTCGGCATCGGAGATATGGGTATCGTTTAGCTTGTTAGAAAAGGCTTCTGGTGGAGGTAGGGATGTTTCCTCGAGCTGCTCCCAGCAGCTAACATAGTCGTAAGGAAACACCCCCTTACGTGTTAGTAAATCCACTTTATCCTCAGGAAAATGTGAGGCGATGTTACTAAACTGGTTTTTTGATAGATTTTGCGCTAATTTATCTAGGGAGGATGCCATGAATCTAAATGAATCTATAAACCTAAGATCAAACTTCAAGGCGGGGCTCTTTATAGTGAATGATATGAAGCTCTCCTTATTTTTAGGTATGACGTTAACGTTATCATACTTTTGTAGAGCCCTAATTATAAAGTGTGAGTCATACCCGCTGAAATTATGCATTACTATCGGAATTGTAGATGTAATCCTATAATTTAAGTTACAATTATGAGCCGCTCCTATAAACTCGCCAGTTAGGTGGCAGTGATCGCGCACCCTATCATCGACCAGCGCATCCCCACAAATATGACAATTAGCAGCCGATTGAAAATCTATCTGCTGCTGTTGTGTGAGGGGATGCATGGGTACTATCATATTCATTTTTTCAACGTAGGGTGGTAACTCTATCTCTAATGATTTAATGAATGCTCTCGCGCAATCCTCTCCCCGATACGTTACATATTTCGATAGCGAGTCATCATACGAACACTTAATGTAATAGCCATAGCTATACGGCTCATGCAACTGATAGTCGAGGGTATATGAGTTGGATGGACATGGTGAGCAATTTAATACAGGTCTCAATAAAGCCTCATAATCACTATACACAACTATTGGCGCTCGTAATTGATTTTTAAATTTTTTAAACTTTAAAATATTTTCGCCATCACTCGGTATAATTGTTTTAACATGAGTGCAATCGCGTTTTATGTGCTCCTTAAACTTGCTAATATTACTAAATGATAGGAGACACCCATCGCAAAACCACATTTTATGATGATGGGATGACGCCTGTGCGCTTACTAGCCTACTTACTTATATTTTTCACCCAACAGAAGTGTGATCTTTCACCATCTTCTATGAGTAGCAAATTGAAATGCTTTTCACACCTCTGTTGGGTATGATATATCGGTCCCGCGACTGTCTTCCCATTGATCTCAAACACGTTGACGCTGACTCCGTTTTGCTCCTCGAAACGTTTAATGCTGCTTAGCGACATCGGAAAAGATATCCCGGTGAGGTTTAGCACCTCTTCATAATGGGGGTACGAGGAGGGACGTTCGGTATGTTTATCTACTGGGTATAGAGCGCTGACGATCGCCCACGCGAAGCATGCGTCATCCTCGTTTTTCACATTGACGCAGGCGCGTTTCGCCTGCACCCATTCAGGGAGGGGAGGGGTATGTATGAAGATCCCTTCAGAGGTGAATATTTGTTTATGTTCACCTCTAGATAAACGATTTTCGCTAGCGCCCAGCCGCTATCGCAGCAATCTCCTCGATGAACAAGTCATATATCTCGCCAAGGTTACTGACATCCGATGGGATCACTTTATTTTTCGTATTAAAGAATTTCATCTCCTCTACTTCGTTTTCCTCACCATCACCATTCTTCATCCATTTGCAATATGTATATACCAAAAAGTTCTAGATTCATCTTAACAGCACTATCATGCTGCGAGATTTTCTCTGAAACGAGATTAATAACCCGCTGACGTACGTCCTCTATAAAATCTTTGGGCGTGAGATGAGGTATACGGCTGAACACTCTGTATGTTGCTATACGTGATTTATATGCGTTGTTTATTATTTGTATATACTCATCATTATGCTGATGTGTTTGCACTTTGTTTTTATGCGATGCACTCCGAAGATGTGAATGGAGATTTAACACCTCCATCTCACACGTCTCACATTTCCGCTTTTTCGGATGTGGCTCACCGCTGTTGGCGTGGATACGTTTCGCACCTGTCCCCCGCAAACTCGCCTTGCATTTAGCAGCATGGCGATTGACTGCATCATGTCGCGAAAACGTCTTATTGCAGCTTGACCAGCTGCAAGTCCGCAGGTCGCCTCCCACAGCTGTGCATATGCCGCTTCATATGATCTTTTCTTTTAAATTTCTGCTCGCAATATTCGCAGACAAACATTTTTTTAAATAGTTATTTTTTGATATAAATCAATCAGGAAACACGTTAACCTAGGGTGGGGGACGTCTCGATGACTGAAGAGTTTCGAGATTGTGGTGTGTATGCATACTGTTATCTTAACCGCAAAAGATTTCATAAGAATAAACATACTTGATTCCTATTGGTTGGATATAAGATATTAAATATTTCCTCGTCTACTATTGGTGGAATATTTTTGTTATCAATTCCTATTGAATGCCTAGAGTAAAAAATGGTTATACCGTGAAATATTTAATTGTCCTATCATCTAATTTTAACCTTCTCGTCACACATTCCCCTATCGCACCTCCTTATCAAACCAAAACAGGATGCGGTATCCTGTTTTGGTTTGATAAGGAGAGTGAACGCAACATTTTAAACAACTTATAATTTATGTTTCCACTGTTTTCAGTACCTACTCCATCCTCACTGATAAATATAAGGTCGAGGGGAAAATAAGTACAATCTTTTCCATTGACTGACACACACTGACATTCTTTATTTCTCTACTATTTACAATGAAGGTTTCATACATAACACATCCTACCCCTATTAAAAAAAATATTTTTTTTTAAAACTAAGGAAAAAGAAAAAAAAATACAGAAAATTAACAAAATTATTAAAAATATTTTTTATAATCCACTAGTGGCCGTTTCCTTCTAAGCCATTTCGGTGGTGAATTCACTTCAACATTTTGTGCACCGTGAAATTCCTCCTGTGAAGGCATGGCAGTAGGTAAATCATCACATTCATGCCACTCTTGCACATTGCCTGGGTCTTCCGGCCCTGCTTCTGACTGTGAGCCACGTTCTATTGGAGAGGCAGAGGCAGTAGACGCCTCCAATGGCGACACAGGCAGCTGCACTGCTTGTGGTGATGAACACTGTGGTAGATCCGGTATCCAACAATCTCCTATTTCGATATTTGGTGCTTCTTTATAATCGATTCCCTTATAAATCATTAAATGGTTTTTATGTTTTTTAACATTAAAAGAAGTAAAGCAATCTTTTATAACATAAAGTACTTTTCCCAGACGTCGCTCCACAATACCTTTTCTCCATGCATAACTATTTTTGTTGTTAAATTTTTTATACAAAACAATATCGCCAATATTGAATGCTTTATATTTTTTCTCATCCATGTCTTTTTTTGCCTGTTTCTTCCGAACATCGTTAGTATTAGAAGATTGCGAGGGCGATGATGATGAGGGTTTAAGTAAATCTAATCGTGACCTTAATTTATGATCAAAAACTAGTTGAGCTGGTGCGAATCCTGTCGATGTATTAATTGAATTTCGATAATCCATTAAATATTTAAGTAGTGAAAATTTTGTATTACGGCTGGACATTAAACTCGATTTAATACCTTTTTTTACAATTTTCACAAAACTTTCCGCTTGGCCATTGCTAGACGGATGATACGCGGGTGATGTTAAGTGTGCTACTTTATTTAATAAACAGAACTGCTCAAATTCTTTAGAGCAAAATGCTGTGCCATTATCGCTTACAATAGTGTTTGGTAACCCGAATCTCGAAATAAAATCACAAAGCTTTTCTATAACCGCTTTCGAGGTAGCTGTAGCCACCATATCATAGACTTCTGGCCACTTAGTATAAGCGTCTACAATCACTAGATACGTATGACCGTTAATAGGGCCTAGAAAATCTACGTGTAATCTATAAAATGGTTGAGGCGGATACTCCCATGGCGCCACTGGAGATCGCGCGGGTGCTGGTCTTAGTTGAATGCACACATTACACGTACCTATAATTTCCTCGATGGCTGCATCTATACCAGGAAACCAAAACCTAGATCGAGCTTCAGCTTTCGTCTTGACAATTCCAAGATGAGAAGTATGAAGTTCTTTTAGAACTTTAGCCCGCAACGACATTGGAATGACAACTTTATGACCCCTCATAATACACCCATTTTCTAATGATAATTGAAACCTACATTGATAGTAAGGTTTGACCAAAACGTTATCAACTTTTCGAGGCCAACCTTCTGATATATATTTTGTAACTAAATTGAGTACAACATCTTTTGTGGTTTCTTCGCGCAATTCTTTAACTGTGATGGGCATAGTGCCATCGACCACAAAACATATATACGCTGCTCGGTCACCTACTCCTTCCTCCTCATCTGTACCATCCGCTATAGAAAACGGAGTCTCTGGTAAACTAGCTCGAGATAAATAATCAGCTATGTTATCCGCACTACGAATGTACTCAATTACGTAGTTATACCCTCCTAAAAATATTGCGTATCTTTGGAGGCGATTAGCGGATACCTCCGGAATGCCTTTATGCGGACCAAAAATAGATATTAAAGGTTTGTGATCAGTGCGCAGTACAAAAGGACTGGATCGACCATACAAGTACTGATGAAAACGCCGGACTCCAAATATAATGGCTGTTGCTTCCTTTTGAATTTGGGAGTATCGTTTTTCAGCAGCGTTGAGAGTTCGCGAAGCGAACGATATGGGCTTCTCTAACCCATCAGCTTCAACTTGTGATAATACCGCACCTAAACCATGAGGAGACGCGTCAACAGTCAGAATGAGCTTCGCATTTTGATTGAAATGGGCGAGGACCTGGTCTGAAGCTAAACAATTTTTAACATCAGTGAAGGCCTTTTCATGCACTGAAGTCCACTGCCAAGTCGCACCTTTTTTAAATAAATCATATAAAGGATTTAAAATAGTGGATGCATGGCTAATAAATTTCCTATAATAATTAACTAATCCGAGAAAAGACTGTAATTGACTAATGCTGGTTGGAACTGGTGCATCAAGTATAGCTCGAACCTTTTCGGGAGACTTTTTTAGTCCAAATCTAGTTATTACATAACCCAGGTAATTAATCTCATCTTTAAAATATTCACACTTTTCCTTTTGCAACACTAAACCTGCATTATCTAACCTACAAAAAACAGCGTTTAATCTTTGCAAATGTTCATTACGATCCTTACCAGTCACCAACACATCATCAAGGAAACACAAAACGCCTTCCATACCGGATAGCACGCACTCCATGGCGCGCTGAAATATAGCCGGCGCGCTAGCCAGCCCGAACACCAGCCTCGTATATTTGAACAAACCGCGGTGGGTATTAATACACGTCAACATTTGCGATTCATCATCTAGAACAAATTGATTGTATGCCATTGACAAGTCAAGTTTTGAAAATTGTTGTCCTCCATATAGCTTAGAAAATAATTCATTAACTGTTGGAAGAGGATATTGTTCGACAAGCAATTGTTTATTTATAGTAACAGAGTAATCAGCACACAATCTTATAGTGCCATTTTTTTTTAATACGGGCACGATCGGTGAAGCGTATTCTGAATAATCAACTGGTTGCAGTATTCCTAAACTTACCAATCTATCTATTTCACTTCCAACCTTATCACGCAATGCAAATGCTAGCGGCCGAGATTTACAATATATAGGTTTCATGTTATCTTTTAACACTAATTTAATTCTATATTTATTAAATAACCCTAATTTGTCTGAAAACAAACGTGGATATTGTTTTAGCATTTTTTCAACATGAGATTCATTACAAAAATTAATAGGTAACAGTTGTAAGTTAAATAATGAAATAAAATCTCTACCCAGAAGCGGAGGACCACCATCTTGTACGACGAAAATATCAAGAGGTTGCTTCCTGCCAGCATACTGTACAGTAAGCCTTGCGGTGCCTATACAACAGACTTTATCCCCTGTATACGTAACTAACCTTGTGTTAGTTGTTGTAATAGGCACATTCTTAAAAAATCTTTTGAATATATTTTCAGGAATAATGGTCACAGCTGATCCACTGTCGACTTGAAACTTAAAATAAACCAGCATTTACTTTTTGCAGCAAAATTATGATTTTTATTGCCCCGAGCAATCTTGAAAACAGTATTATTGTTTTCCGAGCCACCTGTGGTCGCAGAAGCCGCGGCTCCAGCGCGGGCACAACTAATGCTCTCCGCCAACTCTACCGCTTTGGCCAATGTAAACTCCTTAAGATCTTGCGCATATAACTTCTCTTTTTCCATACCCGGCAGCATTCCCATAACAAAACGATCACGTAAAGCTTCCTCTACATTTAAAAAACTGCAGTGGGCAGTCAATCCACGCAGCCTAGCTGCCCATTGTGAATGTGTCTCACCCGCCTGCTGAAAAGCGGAGTAGAAGTTGTGACGGTCGGCGAATCCAAAACGCTTAGGCGTGAAATGTGCATCAAGCAAAGCTAAAATATCCGCGAAAGGTACCTCTACTAAATTTTTAGGTAACGCCAAATCCGCTGCTAAACCATACGTGGTTTCAGTGAGTGCGCTCAGCAATATTGCTCTTCTTTTAATCCCCGATGCATCATTGACGTCTGTTACGTCATTTGCAATAAACCACTGATTCAATCTATTTTTATATGAATTCCAATTTTGCGTATTATGGTCAAAACTTGTTAAAATACCAAAACCTGGAGTCTGGGCCATGTTTACACGCGTTGTATATGAGTTTTACTCGTCGCCACTGATAAATATAAGGTCGAGGGGAAAATAAGTACAATCTTTTCCATTGACTGACACACACTGACATTCTTTATTTCTCTACTATTTACAATGAAGGTTTCATACATAACACTCACTAATAGTTATCCCAACGTTTTTCAGAGGTCTATGGAAAACATGATAGTTTATATAAGACTTAACTCACTTGACATTTTTTCGGAACGAGGCCGACTAGTTTCGGACCTAAACGAGGTCCTTCTTCATGAGCCGTCGCGGTCGGTCGCTCGGAGGACGCGCCGATGAGCATCAGCGATAGACGGTAATTAAACTGAGAGATGAAGCTAAATGCGGAGGTGGCAGCAACATCGGCGGCGGCGGCGGTGGCGTGGCGGCGGCGGCGGTCGTGGGCGTTGAATCTTGAGGGATAGCGGACGGCGGCGGCGGAGCGCCCACGGGGCGGAGCGCCCACGTCACGGAGCGCCCACGTGACGTCGGCGGCGGCGTTGAATCATGAGGGGTACTAGCGGACGTGGACGGTGGCGATGTATCTTGAGGGAACGTGAAATCCGGAAACGGAGGCGGCGTCCCCGCGTTGGTAGTCACAGCGACAGTCTCTTCGTATGCAATGCGTTTTTTTGCTATGATATCATTTGTAGGAGCTAGTATGATAGGATGCATTCAACTGCAAAGGGAGCGTGATAATAGCGATATATTTCCAATACGCGCAGCAGTGGCGCCATCTATTGGTAGAACTATGACGAGCTGGAGCTAGCTCATACCACTTACAACATCACGGATCTAGCTTGAACCACTAGCGCCCTCCCCCACCCTCATACTATGACGACGGATTTTTTCAGAACTATCACAACGTTCACCTTCAGAACTACGCAGCAGTGGCGCCATCTATTGGTATAACGGGAGTTTTTGGAACTACAACATCACGGATCTAGCTTGAATCACTAGCGCCCTCCCCCACCCTCATACTATAACGACGGATTTTTTCAGAACTATCACAACGTTCACCTTCAGAACTACGCAGCAGTGGCGCCATCTATTGGTGTAATGGGAGTTTTTGGAACTACAACAACATCACGGAACTAGCTTGAACCACTAGCGCCCTCCCCCACCCTCATACTATAACGACGGATTTTTCAGAACTATCACAACGTTCATCTTCAGAACTACGCAGCAGTGGCGCCATCTATTGGTGTAACGGGAGTTTTTGGAACAACGCGCAGCAGTGGCGCCATCTATTGGTACCTCCCCCACCCCCCACTGGATTAGAACCGGCACAAACATAATCGGCCATGTTATCTGAAACGCCAATCAAAAGGAATGACGTCAAGTCTCAGTTAATGTCATCTATAGATGCGCAAAATCGTTCACTGAAGTGAAATGAGTGATATACTTCAGTGAGAGGTAAAGATATGTATCACTCATCTAGTTCATTTAGTTCAGTTGATCTAGTAGTACAATCTAACTCACTACTACTTCTACTTCATATTCAGTTCAATTGCATTGCATAAATGTATTTATCGTGGACGGACAGATCTATTCTTTTTTTTTATTTGAATGGAGTAGCAGATGAGCATGCAGGCCAAGTGGTATTATAAATAATGAATACAGAAAATATTACACAGAAAACTGATATTCCTTCATACTTTACACAGGCTTAGGACTGTCAACCTGAATATAATTTTTAGGCGCAAGTAATAACAGTAGGTTGGCGTATTGAAACCATACTCTTAGTCTTAATTCATATAAGATAAAGAATCTTTCCGCGTGCACTGTTTCAAATATTTTAGTCAGATTAGGCGCGAAACTAGCTTGAACTCTCACCGGGGTCACGCGAGCCGGGCCGTGCATCTGTCTCGCTCTTGCAGTACTGAAAAATATATCCGTACGTTTTACTCTCCATGTCACTGAGTTACTGAACGAAATGAACTAAATGAACTGCTTTGGACTAGAGTGAGTTAGTGATACATATGGACTAAAATTGTGTCATTCATTCAGGAACTACCCAAGTCTAATGTCATCGTGTTGCTTGAAGTTTGACGAGCAAGCCGACGCCATGACACCTACGAGCGTTTTCGCGCTTAATTCAAATTACATAGCAAAAAATATATAGTTAAACTGACAAAAACTTCCTTTTTTGCTGAATTTTTGATAGTCAGCTATATTCACTCATAAAATGAATCTATATTTTATGAGTGAATATAGCTGACCTTTTTTGAATCGATTATCATATCGATCATGTTTCGAGATTATTAAAAGCTAGTGACGGTAGATTAAGAGCAAGGTGTTTCAGAGTCTCAAGTAAAAAGGCGGGTAATTTAAAAATGAGCTATTCAAATTATAAACAAAAAGTTATTCAATTAAAAAATATACATTTTATGTGTTCGTGGACATTTAACTTCCTTGAATATCTTTACTATAAAACAAGTGCTTAAGGTATGCACATTTGGATGTTTTGAATTTTAGACTTTTTTAAATTACTATAGGTAGTAGGCATAATACCTACCACGAGAAACGTTGGTATCAAAATCTACAACAATAATTTTAAATTGTACCACATTTGTAAAATTGAGCGCTGGCCACACCACAAGTTATGTGTTGTACTACTTGCACTGCACTACACGCAAGTTGGCAGCACTGCAAAACTAATAGGGGAATTCCCTAACATTGTCATCATACTTACTATAATCTTTGATTGTCATCGATCAAGCTAGTCGTGACTCGAACAAATAAAATAGGATTCTATTGACTATCAAACAATAAGAAATTGCTATACATTTACCTTTGGCACAACGTAAAAAACTTTTAAAAGCACTTTAGATGTGAGCCATTCTTGAGAAAAGTTGTTTTGACATTGCTTCTAGTACTGTTTTCGTGCATAACGTAGTGTTGTGTGCAACTCATTCAATTATATTTTTTAAAACACAATAGAAGAGTTTTTGTATGTAAGGCAAAAATATCAACGAGAATAACTTCATTTAAGGTAAAATATTTTACTAGGTATGTTGTGCATCCATACTAATATTATAAATGTAAAAGTGTGTTTGTTTGTTGTTTGTCCGTCTTTCACGTCGCAACGAATCTATTATATGCTTTTATGTGTGGAGACAGTGAGGAGGGTGGAGAGTAACGTAGGCTACTTTTTAACGCGATAAAACATCCCCATGGGAAGATCGATGTTTTCTTATTTGCTTGATGTTTAGTTCCGAATGTTGTTAATAGATGGCGTTAGTAAAATTCAGTCTGAGACAAAAGTAACAGGATGGTTTATTATTTTTATAACTATGTTTGTCTTGTCTGTCTGTTACGCTTTCCCGCTTAACTTTATAAACTTAGCTTTATAAACTTTTATTAAATATTTCTTTAGAATCGTGTTTCCCAAACTTAGAAATTGCCTTGCGCATTTACTTGTCTCTTATGATCACTAACTGCAGTGGCGAACGTTCTTTTTCAACATTAAAACGTATTAAAATGAATTAAGTAATAATATTAAAACGTATTAAAAATATGACACAATTCTATTTAACATTCCAAATTTAAAGTAGGTATTCAAACATTATACATAAACCAAGATATCAAAAGAGTATGTATACTCTGAGATTACCACACACAACAGATATGATCTGCGTCAAAATTAATTTGCAAGATTCCACACGAACGTGCATACATACAGTGCAAGTGAATAAAAGCTTATAAAATATAATAATATTATCTTTTCAATACACTGTTGAATATGACACAAATAGAATAAAAATTTACATTCAATCAGACACTTTACTTTTTGTAGGCTTCTTACCCTAGCACAGTTATTTGTTGAAATTTCATACATTGGCTTGAGTTACACTACTGTCTAAGAAAGAAGCTATATGTATTGTGACTGGGAGGCTATTCTTTATGCATCCGTCCATTAGTTCCTTAGACTAAGAATAATGTAATAATTAGTTCTAACATTTTCGGAATCATTTAGATTAATATAGTAATGTAGTATTAGAGGCATATATAGATATTATTTGGCATACTTAACCTGTTGTATGTATGAATGTAACGGAATCTTTTAACTTCATTTTCGTCTACGAGTACTTCTAAGAGTCTAACCAACTTGAAAATTTGCACAGGGGTCAAGGGACAATGACAATGCAATAATATGAAAAAAAATCCAACTAAAAATAAATGATGTACTTAGTTTAAATAACAAAAAAACACGTAGGTATTTGTGAAAAAACGAATTAAAGTAAAAAATAAGATGAAAATTCCTATTTTAATATATTTTTATTGTAAAAAAAGCTTGGGGTGCTTTTTGAAATATCAAAATAATAATCCTTCTACTAATATGAAACTATTGACACCATGCACTCCACGCTTTTTTTACAATAAGATAGGTACATTTTCTTTTTCTTTTTTACTTTTTAGTTCGTTTTATTTTTTCACAAGTGCGTGTTTTTTAGATTTTTAAACTACATTAACTATATATTTTTTTCATGAATTCATAAGATCAACGTTTTTATTGATAACATTAAGCCCCTGAATAAATAATATTGCTATAATTTCGTCAGTCTTACTCAAAAATAAGGCCCAAAAATTCAGGAAGTTTCGAATACGGACGTATCTCTATAGCCTCCCAGGTGTAATGTTAACTTTACCGAGTAGTACCTAGGTACGTTACTATGTAGTAAGTATTATTATAAATACAGAGTACATACGAGTAGTAGTAGTAGGTACCTTAGTGTATAAATATCAGTGTCATGCAAAATTGTATGCAGTTTAAACTAAACAATCGTGCAAGTTAATCATTAAAATACAATTAACCAAAACAATCAGAACATAGACTCCGACAACCACCTGACAACATAAATCGAATTCCTTGAACGAATTACGAAGCAGTACGAGGTAGGTGGGAATGCTTTTAGAACACTGGTTAACACTATTTTTGTCACACGAACTTTGTAATGATTTTTGTTTATATAATAATAAAACCATTTATTTCGGACAATACAGTGCCGAATTTATATTTTTTATGAGTGTAGGTAGTTTATTTCTGCCGCCCCATGTACATACCTAATGAAAGCGGGGGTTGCTACGTTGCCACTGTGCCGTCCGCCCGCCTCGCTGCTCTCATCTATCACTCACACGATAATATAGGTTTCGATAGGAATGAGTTTCTATAGGGATTTTTTAAAGTACAAAAACCATGAGAAAACCAGTGAACGGCCGCCCCTAGGACGCTGCCGCCCCTAGACCGCGGCCTATACGGCCTATTTATAAATCCGGGACAATAACACTATCCATATCAAAATGTGTTAAGTAATAGTAATGAATATATGTATATTGTAAAATAAAGGAAAGGAAACAAATCTCAGTAAAACCTTACGGCACGTCAATATTGAATATTACAATTTATCATGCTTAAAATTAAAATCATTAAAAATAAAATTCAATTAAATAAAAAATAAAATTATTTACAATTCATTAAAATCGTTAACATAGTCATTAAAAATAAACTCAATTCAAAAATAAATTATTCACAATTCCTTAAAATCTTGATTGTAAATTAAAAGTTAATATCTTTAAAATAAAATAATTAAAAATGAAATTCAATTAAAACAAAAATAAATTATATAAATAATATGCAATATAAATAATTTATGTTGGTGTACCCTCATTATAAATATATAATAATTTTATTTCAATCACATTCCGTTTTTTGTGACTGCTATACATATTCATTTCTGGTCTGAATACGTGTATTTGATTGAATCACTCCATTTAGGCGGCTGTATAACTAAGTATTGCATACAATGTACAATAACGCATCACGCTTCACAGTCATAGCCCCGCAGTAGGGTAGGTATACCCTGTGTCTTTGGTACCATGGAAACACACACACAAAGATAGAAACACAAACACCCAGACCGATTTCATCATTCAATTTCTGTTTCGCCGGAATCGAACCCGGGACCCCTCGATTGGCAGTCCGGCATGGTAACCATTGCGCCACGCGGGTCGTCAAATGAGTTTCAATTTCTGTTCCTGGTCTGGATGTTCGTATCTACTGTACCCACGACACAGGGAATTCTAGTGTCCCCCACACTGTGAGTATGTAGCGTTATTTATTTATGTATGTCATTGTTGTGTTTTATTATTTCAGGAAAATGCGAATCAAAACGTTTAGTCTCGTCTTAACAGAATGCGCCCAGCCACACACGTTGAGCAATTGTAGATTGGTCATTGACGCCCAGAACTTCTTCTATAACTCATATGAAAAGAGTGGTCTGACCTATCAGTACGGAGCAGAATGCGACGGATATGCTGACTATCTAAAGACTAAGGTACTCAGTAAGTTCAATGAATGTAACATCGAGTGCTACTTCATATTCAAGGGCGGGGTCAAAAATCTAGAAAAAAAGATTAGTCGTAATCAGCAAACTCATAACATGCAAAACAGGATTTATCCTACTTTTATGGAAGATATCCATTTGCAAGTTCTAGATGAAATGGGAATTAAGTATGTATTCACTGAGTATGAAGCTAAAGCTGACTGCATCGCTTTAGCCAAAAGAATGTCGTGCCCAGTGCTCAGTTTCGATATAGAATTTGCTTTTGCGGATGTTCAATATGTACCAATTCCTACTCTTGAGTACGACGAAGATCAGAAACGCGTGAATTGCAAAATATTCTTGTTGAACAATTTGCTTCAGAAATTTTCAATAAGAGAAAAAGATAAACTACCATTCTTTATTGTACTAACTGATGTTCTAGTATTTCCAGAAAATACTTTTAGAAATCTCTACGAACATTTAAGAATACCGGAGAATAATCCTAAATTAAAGCTGGAGCGTCTACTCAAGTGGCTATCTGAAACTGATACGACTACAATAATGACTAAGATTATTAATCACGCCAATGTATCGGAAAATGATATTCGCGAAGCATTGCAAAATGTCGTTAAAGTTATAGAACCAGACCTTCCTGGTTCGCTAGCTATCGATTATCTCAATCACGATACGACTGACGCTACGGCTGAATCCTGGTTTCAGAAAGGTGTTGCTTTGAATTTTATAGCGAAGAAGTACATCAATATTTATCGATCTAAAAAGCTCCATATCTCCTCGTCTGGAAACGATACAGAAATATGGCAAACGTCGTTAAATATAATAAAGTACGCATATGATTTGTTAACAAACTTTCGGTACCCTGAAATGCAGGTTTTAATCGATCACTGGGATCCACTCAGTCAATCAATGCTGGTGAGGAGCTCAGTCGAAAGACCCATTTACGAAGCACAAGAGTGCGTTTTCGAAAACGGTTGGAATGCTATCGTTTCGCTCCACCTTTTTCAACATTTTATGATCAAAGATAATAACTTTGAATTTGACAAATTGGAACAAGTTCCTCCAGACGTGCAATTATTGTTTATTACGCTAGTGTACTTACATCGCAAAAAATCTGAAGCCACCGTATTACATCACGGCGTTCTACTGTGCTACGTCTTGTTAGGTGTTGTAAAAGTAATGTTAAAAGGAGGGAATAATGAAGCCTGGGACCAAGTTCAACTCACTTTAAAAGATTGTGAGTCGGCAGAGAAGGTACTGCATGAACATTCTGCATTGACCCCACAAATGAATGAAGGGTTACGGTGTTCTCTGTTAGAGTTTCAGCTCTGCTTACAACAGTTTAATTATCTTAACCGACTTTGCGGATTACCTTTCAAACCCACAGTCTATAGCAAGACTTTCAATGCCACTTTCGTGTACAACATCCTCTGTACAGCTGAAAACGAAGACAAAACTTTATTCTTCAGAACGCTGCTAGGGCGGGCTCCTTCCGTCTTGAAAGTTTTCAACCGTCTTGTTAGACTGTTCGAAAGATTTTTGTAGAGTGTAGTGTGTGGATGATTTTACAGCTTTTAATACTATTTCAACTGTTTTACAAAATATGTATGTTATTCAAACCAATAAACACTGTGTCCAAAAATGTTTGTAGGCTGCAACCCATTTTGCGTTCCACGGCTGGGCACCACCATACTGCTCCAATGCGGGTTGATGGAGATGCGGGTTAGTGGCCAACCCGCTGTCGGATGTTTTCAAACCGCCCATAAGGCCTCCGACAAGGTTTAACGACTGTTATCTGTCGACAACAACCGGGACCGACATGCGTTCCGAAGCACGGAAACGCGCATGAATTTTTTTGCCACTAGCGGTCACCCATCTCGCATCCGACCGCGCTCGTCTGGCTTAATTGCATAGATCATTTGCGTTTTACGCTAACCGGCGGGCCATGGGCGCATCCCCGCGGGGCCATGCGCGCAAAATATTTGTAGGCTACTGCCTAAGTGAAGATGATTTTACAGCTTTTATTTGTTTCATTAAATATATTATTAAAGGCAACACTATGTCTAAAGAATAGGGAATATGCATGACTTATTTTATAGTATCAGTAACGTAGTGTTTAATTTCTCTATGGTATCAGTCGATCCCATTTGGCTTAGGCTCAATAATTGTTCCTACAGGACCACATTGATTGGAACACCACGAAAGACAGAAATGTGAGTCAAAGTTAAACTTCATCGCGTAGCGTCATAATGGGCATGATGACAGATTTTTAAATACCTTTCCTTATTGTAGGTACACGTCTCCTAGTTTCGAAAAAAAGTTTATTTCAGCAATAAACTCAACTTTTAACGTAAATTAATGTATTTTCTGCTATGTAATTTGAATTGAGCGCGAAAACGTTCGTAGGTGTCATGGCGTCGGCTTGCTCGTCAAACTTCAAGCAACACGATGACATTAACTGAGACGTGACGTCATTCCTTTTGATTGGCGTTTCAGATAACATGGCCGCCTGTATTTAATACTTTTATTCTATTGAAAATCTTATTAATCTTAATGTTTATATTAAAACGGGATCATGTTTTAGAACTTTTTTAGCATATATTTTTCTGTAAAACCGTTTATTCTCTGATTCTTTAATAGTGTCATCATGCCTGTGGTAGCGTTGATAACGGCACATACTAACGCGATACATACATATGACTTCGAATGTCGTGAGCGCAGTGCCTATTTACTACGGGAAAACCAAGAGATTTGCAATTTTAACTGTTAAAAACGGAGTTTAAGATCCTTATAACTTACAAGAAAAAAATACGACAAGGATTCAGGAATATAATAACATTCAAAAAAATTATGCATATTCCCTATTCCTGTGGGCATAATTTTCATTAATTATATATTCGAAGCAACACTATGTCTAAAGAATTATTTTATTTGTTTATTATTAGTAGTATTTTATTTAGCTATTAGTTTATTTTTGTTTATTATTAGTATTAGTACATAGTAATTATTTTTTCAATATCTAATTGTAATATTCAATGTTCAAAAAATATTGTATAGAATTTCTTTGATTTTTCTCTAAAGTACATGTGAAAAGATGTTACTTTCATTAAAAGCTAATCCTATGTACGTGTACATCATTGATATTTAAATTATAAAAAATAATCATTGGCGCTTGTTAAATAAAAAAATCCTAAAACATCAATAGCACACATTGTTAAAAGAAAAATAATGGAAATATAATACTTACCTATAAATTATTAGTTAGGTTATGTTAACTAATCGTTGTGATACATAGTTAAACAATGTTTTGTATGGCTATTTTAAATTATATTTTTATATCATTTTCTGTAATTTGTACCGTAGATACTTTGTTCTATTTCCAAAAAAATTGTAATCTTTAATGTACAATATAAAATCATGTTCGTAAATAAATTGTGTGAAATAATAAAAATATAGGTATTTTGTTCTCATTGTTTTTTCATTTTCCTCAGCTCTTAAAATTAAGTACCTATATTAGGCAAAATAAACACTTTATTAGTGAAAAAATTATGAAGATTTAGGCCTTTTATTTGGTGATGTCATAAACCAAGTTAATGGCTGTTTGCTAGAACAACTATTTGGACTGTTCAGTTAGATTTGACAAATGACAAAAATTTTCAAGCTACTGCCGGGTACTACAAGCTACAAGGGTGCCGCGCGCAAATTGCCTTACACTTTACACGAAGACGCACACAAATATTAAATAATACAAGGTAAATAGCAGGAGGTAGCATATCTAGCTTATTCTTTATAGGTTCCTTTTACCTTTGGGAGATCTTTTGGGATTGTTGAATCCCTGAATTTGAACCTTGATCTGAGCTGGCAGCTTGCGGTACGCCTTTGTTCCTACTCAAAAGTATTTTAAATAATAAAGACAAGGATCGATGTCGCTATCTAAACTGTTTTCATGATTATATGAAAACAGTTTAGATAGCGACATCATTATTTTTGATGACAATTCCCCTAAATATTTGAAACAAGTATTCACATTTTTGAGGGACACTCATGAACGGCATTTGCATTCTTCTGGGTCTAACGTGCTCTCTATTCCGCTTCACCATTCTGGGTTTCTGTCTTACTCATTTGCCGTTCAATCCGCACGACTCTGGAATGCGCTTCCTGATGACCTAAGAAAACCCACCAGCAAACATACTTTTAAAAGGATTCTTCGACGTCACCTGCTTGATCCCACTGAGGCACTGAATGATTCTTTTTTCTCCATTTTCGCGTTGGGATCGTGATTGTCACTTTAATCATCATCGTTATATGTATATATGTATTATGTTTATATTTAGTTCATATTTATTATATATATTATATATTTTATTTATATTTATTATATTAATGTACTTATCTATTTATTTTTATATATTAGGCAAATATATGTTTATATATTAATATTTTATTTGTGTATTTAATAGTATGTAGGTATCTATTTGTGAGTATATATTATATATTATAATATAACGAACTTTTTCTTCACGCCATGCAAACCACCTTTCGCCGCTTCTCAGACTGCCTTGTGGTTGACTGGCAGAGAATGCTTTTAGCATTAAGTCCGCCCTTGTTCTTGTACTTTAGTATAAGGTCATAAAGATTAAATAAATAAATAAATAAAATCAAAATTTAGGAATCTTTTTTGCATTAACAAATGTTTTCAAAGTCAAGTCTAGTTCTATTTACGCTACTCTTAGAGAAGAGTAGCGTATAGTCCGGCCAACGAGACGAGATAAAGAATGTAAACAAACGGACCGATACCAAGTTACTATTGCGAGAGCGAGCAATTATTATCTCTGTCCTTATCACACGTATGCAGTAATAACGTCAGTTAGAAAACGACAGCTTTTGTTGCCTGTTTCGTGGTACAGGAAAGCAGTCAGTACCACAGTAGTCAACATTTGGTCGTGTTTTTGATGTTTGTGACGGGAAGTCGAAAAAGACATTATGTTGTGCTCTTGTTTTATTTTCATGTTATTGGTATAATTTTGAGTAATATCGGATAAATTTGATGGCATTTGATTCGATATAGGTTAATTACAGTGCATGAGTGTTGTGAAATAAAATAACAGTGCGAAAATATGTTTATACAGCTTGCCTCCAAAATTCCATTAGTCACGTTCTGGTAAAAAAGCCATCGCTTTACTTGAATGTATGACTGACTTGACTGACTGATTACTGACGACTTACTGACTTTACCTGTTATTACCACGGACGAGTAAAAAAAGCAAGGACTCCGCACCGCGATACTAGCAAGTGAAGCAACATTTATGCTGTAAATGTGTGCGTTACGGGGATACCAGTTCGCACAGATATTTTCCCCTTCATTGTGTGCTTGAGAGTGGCAGGTGTTAGTCTTCAAACGGTACTGGTTTATGCTTGTGAACAATGTGCGTAAGTTTGAAGTAATGTGCCTTTTAAACACCATGGTTAAAATTAAAAGAAAGTGAGCCTCCAACCTGATATCAAAATGGCTATATAAATTACATACCTATAATTCTACTGGTTGGGTTTCAGTATCTTTGTTTTGTCTGAATGAAAAAGTACTTACGAATTTAATACTTTGCTTGTTTGCTATTGACGTTTTATAATTAAGGAAGTAGATTTCAGAGAAATAAATACTATGTCCGATTGAGTGATTTATTTGCAAAGTAAATACACGTGAAAATGGCCACGTAAGTAAGGTCACTTTCCATCACAAAAGAAAATACTAAAATGTTTTATTTTATTTATTTTTATAATAATATGGATAATATGGATTATTATATAATGTATTTTTTACGTAAACGTATAAAATTTCAACTAGGTAGTAAAGAAATTAAATAGTTATTATACAGGACAGAACATACACTACAAAATTTCACGAATTACAGATTACTCAATACTTCTGGTGCTGCTGTGCTGTACAGCTTGTACATACAGACGAGTCAGTAATCATTTATTTTAAATGAAATTATATCGTAAGCGCCGCGTTAAGACAGATGATCTCCACTAACGGCACATTCAGGGCTACCGCGCAAAAAACATGGGTAAAGGCTTCATTTGGCAGTTGATTGACCATATATGGTCATTTTAGGCTTCAACTGTCAAAAGAAGCCTAATGGTGCCCCGTTCACGAGCTTGACGCATGAACCAGACATCCCTTAGCTCATGGATGAGATCCAATCTTCTTGACCTTTACAGTTCCTTATTATTCATATCCAGTCATTTTTCCATGCTTCAAGGAAACCTATAAATAAAATGAAGACAATGTGACCAATTAAAATAAACTAAAAATTTAAATTAAGTTACAATTGTAATTAATTTAGTAAATAAATAACTTTAGTTTAATTAAGTGATTATTGGATGCCTGAGTAAGGTAGAATGTTTAAATACTATTGTTAAACGCAAACACCAAAATTTTTTGTAAACAGTCATCAGTAAACGTTTTTCATTTCATTTCAATTATTCAAACACAACATTATCTACTAAGAACGTTATGGATTAGGTTACCCGATTTTTCGGGTAAAGTCCCTATTTATATCCTGGCCACACTGACTGTTACGGTCAAGGGCAAATCACGTGTAGTGGAGGTTTTGTGTTCCAAATATTGTTATTTATTTTTATTTGAAAAAAGCAGAAAATAATGTAATAAGATCTCGTTTACATGTGAAAAGTTATCCCTTGGCACTTTTTTTGTAGTGTGGTATTATTTTTACACCATTTAACTACACACGACGGCATTATTTCGATTTTTGATGCGGCAAAAAATTGCACTGCCACAAACGATGGTTGAAAGCGTAATGGCGGTCGATCGGCTTATCTTTATGTGAGTGTGTGCGTGAAGGTTCATATTTACACGTAGCTGGCTTATTTTGGGTGCTTCATATTTTTAGTAGGTGACGCGGAGTCCTTACTTTTTTTACTCGTCCATGGTTATTACTCGTCCAGTTATAACGAAACTGGCAAAAACGTGATGTTTATATTGTTACGCCCTATGGGTAATAAAATACCGTTTGCAACGTAGAAGTTGTTTATTGTCTCCTTATACAAAAATCCACTCTACAGAATCCAAATCACCAAGCACAATCACTATAGTCAAATATCTTCGCTGTAGTCGTCGAAATAATTCTTCCTTGTTGCTTGGAGTGATCGCTTTGATTTCACTTCCGGAACTAAACTATGTCCTGTCGCGGCCCGGTGCGTGCCTTACATTCTTACATACGGCTACCCACGGTTCTCTAGAATTTTCCCGAACTACCTAATACAATAGGCCCGTCCCGAACCTTCCTTTATGTTACTAACACAATTATAGTTATGTACAGTCACAAATAATAGCCGCGGCCCGCGATGTAAACAACCTATACATGTACGCTATATATAGGTACGTACTCGCCGCGGATCCCGAACTGTATATAAATCGTTGTTTTTCTTATCACTGACTTTTCGAGAACTTTCATCATTGTTCGATAGTAGACCTAATAACTGTTTATGCGTTTTTGGGGTTTTGCTGTACGATGCTTTGTTTTCGAGATGTTGGCGCAGGCAATATGCACATAGTTTGCGATGCCATAATTGAAAAAATAAATAAAAAAAAACTTTTGTTCCGCCATTTTGTGAAAGTTCATTCTTCCTATTATGATTGCGTTCGATTTTTTTATAATATTAATATAATAGTGTTTTTTGTTGATTTTTGCTGTTATTGTGAGGAGTTGTTGATTTTAACTATGAAATCACAGTTTGGGAGCTCTAGACAACATTTGAAAGAAATCAATTCACTACGCAAAAATCGTCAAAAGTTAGGTTAACTTATTAATTCACTAAGGGCCGCCCGCACTATCATAATTCTATTTTAAGGTTCTGTACCAAAAAGGCTTCTTTTCGCTGCTCCAAAAATATAATTTTTACAATTGCAGTGTCACTTTCTCAAGTAGGTACTTGGAAGAAGTATTGTAATAAATCACTACATATTATAAAACAAATTCGCTTCCTGCCGCTTTCCCGCATCCCTATGTATATATGCTTAGATTAATTAATTTTGCTAAATAAAAGTCCGCATTAATGTACTCTTTCTCTTACAGTTGACTTACAATAACTACTTTTATGTTTAAAATGTTAATAAAAATATCACGTTATCTCGAATCTGTTTATTCTGTTCAGTATTAATCCTTATCTAAATAAAAACGTTAATTAGCTTTGTCAATTCAGATTAAAATTGTACAAAATGTAATCAAATAAATACTTTAGAAGATGATATTTTGTTTTACCATAAATCATAACATCCCCCGGCGCGCATTCTCATCGCGCATCAATTTTTTGCCTTTAGTACTTAAATGGGTTTTTGTAAAATAAATTTTAATGTATATCACTTAATCGCTCGACCGAAGCTGGGCCGGGTCGCTAGTATATGCTATGTATATAATTTATTCAAATAAAAATGTTTTGAACCCCTGAAACTTTGATTACATTTTTTATCACGTCTCGTTGGCCGGACTATAGATAGAACTAGACTCTTCAAAGTTACATCTAAGATGCTCTCCATAGAGAAATTAAACACTACGTTATAATGCTCTCATCAAAGTTACTGACTTACCCTTCTCAGTGTCATACCTTGATGCTCTAACACGCTAATAGCTACAATAGCTATATAGCTCGTAGAGCGTCAAAATTGACAGTCATGACACCCGTCAGGCTTAGAGCATCAAAGTTACTGACTTACCTTTTGTCATATGGGTCATACCTGTCATACCTTGATGCTTTAAGCCGTCAAGTCCGTACCTTTGTTGCTCTAAGAGCTAGCTATAAGTCTATGGTAGTCTATGCATATCTATCTTATTGCGTACCATTCTTTAAATTATGTATAATCATCATAAGAAATAAAAATAAGTAATAGTTTTTTCTTAGCAGATTTATTTGACAGAAATAGTCTTACATGTACATATTATTTAATAAATACAAAAATATACAAAATAATAACATTTTAGAGAAAAAATATTTACCTACGTTATTTATTAGTTTTTAAATTTACATTTCAAAAGTCTAACATTATAAATTGTATAGGCATAAGAATAAATAATAATTATACATAGAACGGAATCTCCTTTGACCGCCATTGATACGCCGCAATTTATATACCTACTTCCCTCTTCACCTCGTTACACCCCTATGTCGCCCAGGCGTGTTGCCAGGGTTGTGAACTGTTAATAATGCTTATGTCTAAAGATAATATCGCTATAATATAAGTTTTAAAAATCATTATTTTAGTTTAGTGTTACAAAATATGAGAATGATAAATAATTACCCACTCTATAAACACTTAAGTCTAGTTCTATTTACGCTACTCTTAGAGAAGAGTCTAAGTCTATGGTAGTTTATGCATATCTATCTTATTGCGTACCATTCCTTAAATTCTGTATAATCATAAGAAATAAAAATAATAAATAGTTTTTTCTTAGCAGATTTATTTGACAGAAATAGTATACATTACATGTACATATTATTGTTGGAGTATTTAATAAATAAAAAAATATACAAAATAATAACATTTTAGAGAAAAAATATTTACCTACGTTATTTATTAGTTTTTAAATTTACATTTCAACAGTCTAACATTATAAATTGTATAGGCATAAGAATAAATAATAATTATACATAGAACGGAATCTCCTTTGACCGCCATTGATACGCCGCAATTTATATACCTACTTCCCTCTTCACCTCGTTACACCCCTATGTCGCCCAGGCGTGTTGCCAGGGTTGTGAACTGTTAATAACGCTTATGTCTAAAGATAATATCGCTATAATATAAGTTTTAAAAATCATTATTTTAGTTTAGTGTTATTACAAAATATGAGAATGATAAATAATTACCTACTCTATAAACACTTTTAAATAAAAGTACTTACTTTACTTTTGGTATAAGTAAAGTTATCCTGAGAAATGGAATAATATTTAAAAAAAATATTACTCCACTCTTACCTTGCAACTTCTTTGGGCAAACTAATTAACTTCAGTATGGCATTGTTTTTGAATTGTTTGTACAACCAAACACACCACAATAACTTGGCGCCATTATTGTAATTGACGCGCCGGCCGAGACAGCCCGACTTAGTATTCTGTTTAACGGTGGAGGCTAATATCGTGACCTTGAGCCCGTCCGGAGCGGAAGTTTCCGTTCTATGTATTATTTATTCTTTTTTTTTCTTTTCAATTATGGCATCACAAACTCTGTGCATACTGCCAGCGTCAAGTATAATTTTTGCATCAATTTTTTGCCAGTTTCAATAAAACTGGACGAAGTAATAACAAAGTCAGTAAGTAAGTCGTCAGTAATCAGTCAGTCCAACAATCAAGTAAAGCGATGGCTACTTTACTAGAACATGTCCGATGGAATTTTGGAGGCAAGCAGAAAAATCATATTTTAGCACTGTTATTCTATTTCACAAACAGTCGTGCACTGTAAATACTGTAATTAACGTATATCAAACAATATGCCATCAAATTTATCCGATATAACTCAAAATACACCAAGAAAATGAAAATAAAACAAGAGCACATTAAGTCTTTTTCGACTTCCCGCCAAAACTCTTATTTATTCTTGAGTCAATGGTATCATTTGGATTTGCACGATCGTCTTTATCTCTTCTCCATGTTAGAGCTTGAGGGGCGAAGCGCGTTAGGGAGGCGAGCGGCAGGCGAGGGGCAGGCCGCGCGCCACGGCGCTGGCCGCGATGGCGGCGAAGGCGCTGGCCCCGCGCGCCGCCGCCAGCGCGCCCAGCGCCTCCCCGCCGCCCCGCGCCGCCCCCGCAGCCGCCTCCCCCCGCGCCGCCCCCGCAGCCGCCTCCCCCCGCGCCGCCCCCGCAGCCGCCTCCCCCCGCGCTGCCTCCGCCGCGCTCGTGTCTGCAACCGACCACATCGGAAATTGGACCTATTTATGCAAACCGGAACCAACCCACACATGATGATGATGATGACAGTTTTAAGAAAAAGCTGTTTAATGTATTAGTAGACAACTGATGTTTTGTGGATTCGTAAACATGTCATGAAAATGTTTTGTTTTGTCAAAATTTTCAGATCATTTTGATCTTTACAGGGTCGATAAAAGGTGCAATTTTAAGCTTTATTGTGTACTTAACTCAATTTCGGCATGAGTGTGGATTGGTTCCGGTTTGCGTAAATAGGTCCAATTGAGAATATGCATCAGCGTTATTTTGATCTCAAATATATACAGGCTTGCATATCAAGTCATTTTTTGTATCAGGAGGGAAGGGAGGAGGGGGAAACCTTTTGAAAATTGTACCCGGTACCTTGGAAGAGGGAATGTGGGATTTGACCGCACAACAAACCCCCTCGTTGGCTGCCTCTGGGCTTGAAGAGGACTCCGGGATCTCCAGTGGAACGAACCGGTGTCCTCCACGCGGGACGTCCCAGAACGAGCCCGTCTTCAGGAGAGCAGATGTGCTCTCCTGCACCTTCCGATGCTTACGGCGGAATGCGGCCACGCACACACCGCCGTCCTTTCCGGACTTACTTGCTTAACGGATCGAGCTCCTAAGCTCCCATTCTCTCCGCCCAAAACCCCGGAAGCACGCTTTTAGTCGCCTCTTACGATCAGACAGGGGATACCGTAACTATATTCTTAATCCCGAAGCTACAGAGACTACTGGGCGGTATCATGGTTACATCGAAAGATGTCAAGCTTTTGGACCATAAGTTTGCCTAGGAAATCAGAAACGAGGGATTCGAAAAAATTCAACGCTGCCGTTCGGCAAAGAAGCAAATAACCAAGGCAAAGTTTAGGCACGTCAGCAGAATTGGTCAGCTTTCATCAAGCTACCCTTGCGGGAGTCGAGCTTTTTGGTCACTGACCAAGGCTGTCGAAGGTAACTTCTGTCGGTCGTCTTTACCATCTTTACGCAAACCGGACGATACTCTGGCTCACACGGCAAAAGAGAAAGCCGATCTCCTGGGCACCCTGTTTGCCTCAAACTCAACTCTGGACGACGGAGGTGCCGCACCGCCGACCATCAGGCAGTGTGAGAACTCGATGAATGATGTGCGTTTCACTCAAAAGGCCGTCAGACGAGCTCTGCAAGCCCTCGATGTCAAGAAGTCGAGCGGGCCAGATGATATCCCCGCGATCGTACTAAAGACGTGCGCTCCCGAGTTGGCTCCCGTCTTAACGCACTTATTCTCGCTTTCCTACACCACAAGTAAAGTACCATCTTCGTGGAAGGTACCCTTAGTATACCCGTGTCCATAGGTGACGGTGATCGCTTAACATCACGCGGCCCGTCTGCCTTTTTGTTCGGTTTATTTATAAAAAAATACAATAGATTATTTACTGGTTGAAGTGGCCTTAGGTTTGCACCCTTCTCCACCAAACCAAATAATCTACATAATAATATATTAAAGGCATTTTCTTATTGAACGAATCGTGAGTGTACACTAACATTGTAGTTATACATATATTACACGACTGTACTCACGTAAATTTTATCGGATTTGCCTGCGGATCAGGAGCTCCCGCCGGTCGCGGTGAAGAAGGTCCTCGGTCAGGACCGAAACATGTCGGCAAATCCGATAAAATTTACGTGAGTATAATACATTCGTGTAATATATAACTACATTATTAAAGGCATTCCTGACTCACTCACATTCAACACACAGCCGAAACTACTATTCCTAGATTCTTAAAAATTGATACGGAGCTTCCGTTCATGATGTAAGTGACCACAATGAAAGGATTTTTAGAAATTAAAGCGTGAAATAGGCGGATAAAGTTTATAAAGAATATTCTTATTTTAGACCTAGAAGCATGAAAATATAAGTATGCATATAAGTTCTCGATTACAATTAAAAATGATATGTGTAGGTGAAATGGACAAAGCTCCCCCCAAAAGAGATAAATTGGGGGGGGGGGGTGTATGGAAATTTTCTCATTTCTGGACATAGCAGTATGAAAATAGATACATAGGATTACAAATAAAAATTATACACAATTATATACTAGATTGTCGCCAGCAAATTTGAATGATGAGTTTAAATTTCTGTTCTCTGTCTGGGTGTTTGTGTTTCTGTCTCTGTGTGTGTCCATGGCACCCGCGACACAGGGTATAACTACCCTACTGTGGGGCTATGAGTGTGAATCGTTATTATAATTTAATTTAATTATAACCCAACTTTGAAATTGGCAAAATGGTCAAAAGGCCGAGACGCCATCCGAAAAAAGTAATGACAGACGCCTTTTGTACAAACATAGGTACTTCATACTTGTGTCATAATTTTGAATGAGGAACGAACTAACTACAAATATTTTACAGGACGGAACCATTAAATAAAAAAATAAAATAGTTGTTTTTTATTAATTAAATGGATTTACTAGTAAAATTTCTATTCTTCTGCACATCTATGACTGGAATTCTTGAAAATGAAATCATAACCGATGGTGGATCTGAAGATGATCCCCCGCTGCGGGTGCAGGAATTGTGGACTGTAAGTTGCGGTTCGACCTCCGGTTCGATATGATCAAAAATGGTGGAATAAAGGGTGGAAACGAGAAGGATTGATAAAGGGAGCAAGCGCACTAACCTGGATTATCACAGGGGCTGGAGCAGATGGTATGCTCGTGTACTGATGAAGCCTCGATCAATCTTCTCTTGCCCGGGAACTGGTGTCGTCCTTCACACTACACTATAAGTACCTATTCATCACTTTGAGTCAGTTAAATCACAAACTATTGACAGCGGTGATGGCGGCGATGCGGCGAGTCTAACCACGTGTGAGGTGGCTTGCGGTGCGGTTGTCACGAGAGGACTTGCGTGCGCGTCGGCGGCGGGACGAAGGCAGACTGATTAATAGGCCTTCCTGATCCATATACATTCGCCCAAGTGCGAACGATGCAGATATTATATAATAGTGCGCTTGCGGGAAAGAGAGGGAGGATGAAGGTGAAATGACTTAATTGGCGCGAACAACCGATTTTTTATGTACAGCTATCACGGGGCAAAAATATGATTGCGCTATTAATATATAAGATGGATTGATAACTAGAGTACATGCGGCTGGCAAAAGCTAGTAATAATAATAAGAGTGTACCGAGCTGGCCCTGGCTCCACTTGGCCTTGCCCACGCTGGCCCACGGCAGCGGCGCGGCGGAGGGCACGCACAGCGACAGGAACGAGCTCACCAGCTTGTCCACCTCCAGGTCGGTCACTTCCCACAGCATGCCGACCACCAGAGGGCTGGAAACAATTTTGTAGAATGTCATTATAAGATATTTAATGGTATTTTTATGGAAATAACTATATATAGAACGACGCGATCTACGTACCTTTTTTTTATCATAATATAATAAACCTTCAAAAGGTGCCTGGTATCTTGAAAGAGGATACCAGGTTATGTGGGATTTGAACCGCACTAAAACCCCCTCGGTGGCTGCCTCTGCGCTTGGAGAGGACTCCGGGATCTCCAGTGGAACGCACCGGTGACCTCTATGCGCGGCGAGTTAAGAATTTTAGTCTAGAGTTTCAGTTGGAAGGTTTTAGTCGTAAGTAAGTAATAAGCCCTCCGCCAACCCGCATTGGAGCAGCGTGGCGGAGTAAGCCCCAGGCCTCCCCAATAAGGGGAGAGACCCGTGCCCAGCAGTGGGACGCAAAAAAGGGTTGCAGCAAGCAAGCAAGCAAGTAGTAAAGCGTGTTTTTTAGTTTTTTAAACTAGATTATTTATTTTTAATTTTTTAGTTGGATTTTTTTATTATATTATTGCATTGTCAGCGGCCCTTGACCCCTGTGTAAATTTTCAAGTTAATCAGACTTCTAGAAGTAAGTGAAAATGAAGTTAAAAGATTGCGTTAAATAAATACATACAACTCGGTAACATTAACTTGACACTTGGCGTTGATGACGTCATTTGGGCGCTGAACAATGGTGCTGCTCATACTGACACTTGCCAGGCGAGCTAAGGGAATGAAGGGGAAGCAGGCGGGGCCTCGCATTCCAGAGATGCGTCAAGTTAATGTGACCGTGTTGTACATACAGGTGGAGTTAATAAAACCGTGTAAAATAAATAACCTAGTTTAAAAAACTAAAAACACGCTGGTAAATGGTATCTTAAAAACCACCTTTTTTACTTTTTAGTTCGTATTTTCACAAAGGCGTGTTTTTAGTTTTTTAAACGACATTATTTATTTTTAATTTTTTACTTGGATTTTTTTTTCAATAATTTCGTATCCCATTCAGCAAACCCTTTTATTTAATACCCATATCATGGCGGTGCATTTCAAATAGCCAATCCGCCATCTTGGATGTCCGCCATGTTGAAGTTAAGTCACGTGACAAATTTTTTCGTATTCCTGATAGCAAACCCTTTCATTTGATACCCATATCATGGGGGTGCATTTCAAAAAGCCTGTCCGCCATCTTGGGGTAGCCGCCATATTGGATTTTTTAATGACGTTTCTTAGCTAGTCATGTATTGTCATTAGAAGTCAGAGCGTGTGCAAAATTTCATCCTAATCGAAGACCGGGAAGTGGGTCAAATTAAGATTCCAAGATTTTTTTACATACATACATAGTTACAAGTGAAGCTAATATAAGCGTGTTAGAAAGCACGCTTAATAATATGCAGCTTTCTTAAATTATACATGTTTTGTGTAGTTGTATCTATATTATATACTTATATATTATATATATATTTATTTATTATGTATGTATGTATAGTGTATATCCATTATATACATAGTTGTTCGTCTTATGTTTGCTGTTTTCCTGTTATACTCAAATAAACCACCATTTGCTGCTTTTCTCATTACCTAAAGGTTGACTGGCAGAGAGTGCTCATAGCATTAAGTCCACCTTTGTACACCTAGTTTAAGGTAGGTACATATAGAATAAATCTTTATATATATAATTCTTCTGTGAGTGTGTATGTCACTGAACTCCTCCTAAACGACTGGACGGATTATGATAAAATTTATTGTGTGTGTTTAAGGGGATTTGAGAATGGTTTAGATTCACAATTTGGGACACTGGAAATGTTTTTTAATATATTTTTTTGTATATAAGTAGTTTTGAAGCGCGCATGGCCCGCCGGTTAGCGTAGAACGCAAACGATCTATGCAACAAAGCCAAACGGGCGCGGTCGAGTGTGAGATGGGTGACCGCTAGTGGCAAAAAAATTCATGCGCGTTTCCGTGCTTCGGGGGGCACGTTAAGTCGTCGGTCCCGGTTGTTGTCGATAGATAACAGTCGTTAAACCTTGTCGGAGGCCTTATGGGCGGTATGAAAACATTCGACAGCGGGTTGGCCACTAACCCGCATCTCCACCAACCCGCATTGGAGCAGCGTGGTGGAGTAAGCTCCAGGCCTCCCAAATGTTGGGGAGAGACCCGTGCCCAGCAGTGGGACGCAAAAAAGGGTTGCGGCCATAAGTAGTTTTCCCATATAAATTGTTCCTACCTATCAAACGTTTGTATTTCGTGCCATGCTGTTCTAAACTTTGACACATTCAGAATAACTGGACAGTTCGTATGTCATTATTTGTTTTATATTTTTGTTTGACAGTAACATGAAATCTCTTTAAGATAATAAGAAAACAAATCCTCTTTCATTACTTTTAAGGCAGGACAACGTCTGCGGGGTCCACTAGTATAATATAAAATAAAGGTGTGAGGGCACCGACCAGCCGGCCACGTGCAGGTGGTGGTGCGCGGCGGCGGGCGGCGCGCGGCCGGGCGGCGGCTGCAGGCGCGCCGAGCCGCAGCCCGCCAGCACGCACGCCGCCCTCCCCCGCCCCCGCGCGCCCTCCACCGCGCCGCCGCCGCCCGCCAGCCCGCACCCGTCGCCGTGCCCGCAGTACCTGCGCACACCACAGGAGTAGATAAACGACCAGAGTGAAAGCTTCATACAACCGCGCGAATCGGTTGCACTACTACAAGCACGCGGAGCATGTGTGCGTGACCACTGGCCGCTTATCGCGTACGCGGCGAGACTGGAAAAAACCGGTTTACGTTGGCACAGCCAGTTGACAATCTCAGGGTTTGTGCGACGTACGTTTTTTGTTTTGTTATTTAATTTTGCAAGTTTGAATATTTACTTAATATAAAAACGTGGTATTAATAACAATGGTTGTTTACTGTACTGTTTGTATGAATAATACTAGAAAAAATAAAAATATACCATACTTTAACTATCCCAAGGAGTACAATAGGTAAGTAAATATTTGATTATTACTTTTTCAAGTAAGTGGGTACCTGTATTCTATTGTATGATTCTTTTTTTTTAATAAGAAGAGGATACTACACAATGTGCTTTTACCTTTTTATTATTATTACGAAATTTTACAAAACATTTGTAGGTTGGTATGTGTGTTAAGTTGAAATATAGCAAGTAAGATTTGAACCACTTCTCGATGTTGTATACTTACCTGCGGAACTTTGGTGACAATCCAATAATGATAGATATAACTCCTGACAATTTTATCGCATTTGTTGAATTGCTCGAGCAAAAGTTTCGCGAATATTTTGATCTTAAAGTAAATATTGTCAATGTTGGCAACGAAATACTTCAACATATTAAAGATTGCAAATTTGATATGCCATGTGAGTGTTTCCCATTAGATTACTTGAAAAAACTATATGTTAGATTTAGAATTTACCCCACCATTAAAAGAAATAATAAATTATTAAAAAACAAAAACTGTAAAAAGAAAATTATTAGAGTAAGTAATTTGTAAAATATTCTCTCATACTGAATAATAAAACTATTTAACAAATGTTTTTATTTTATTTTATTTCTGACAACCCTACCAGAATAGGTAACTATTTTTCCCGTTCTTAAGAAGCTTTCACTCTGATCGTTTATCTACTCCTGTGCACACACGCACACGCCCCGCTCAAACAGTACGCCGTAACCACAGAACATTATTAACAGAAGTTAGAATGGAAATGTGGGCGGGGCAGACGTCGCCAACGAGTTTTGAGCAAACGCTCAAAATTCCAAAATCTCTACAGAAACACGCGATCGTGCTACAATATGCGTGCTTGGGTGTGATTCGTTCATTTGAAATCGCGTGATTTTGCGGGGCTAAGATTGGCTAGATTTGAAATTGCAAATATGTGCGTAAGCTTCGTATTTATTTAAGTACAGATGTAATGGAGGTGAAAGGCGGGGCTTAATCGGCGACACCAGTCTTCATACAAAAGGCGTATTATTTCCGTTCTACTTCTCTTAATAATGTTCTGTGGCCGTAACCCAGCGACAGGAGTTTTGGCGGGAAGTCGAAAAAGACATATTTTACTCTTGTTTTATTTTCATTTTCTTGGTGTATTTTTGAGTTATATCGTATAAATTTGATGGCATTTTGTTCGATATAGGTTAATTAAAGTGCACGAGTGTTGTGAATTAAAATAACAGTGCAAAAATATGTTTTTTGGTTTGCCTCCAAAAGTCCATTTGTCACGTTCTTGTAAAGAAGCCATCACTTTACTTGAATGTCTGACTGACTTGACTGACTGATTACTAACGACTTACTGACTTTACCTCTATTATTACTCGTCCAGTTTCTCCAGTCCAGTGATGCAGGATTTATACAAAGAGTATGTAAAACCTAGATTTATACTTGACGCTGGCAGTATGCAGAATTTTCGATGCCATAATTGAAAAAAAAGAAAAAAAAACAATAATAGTATATTTCATTCATTACAAGTGCGGAAAGGCTGTCATTGCAAGGACTGTCATTCCGACTGTCAACCCTCACCTTCGGCTGCGCCTCGGCTCGGGTAGACATTTGTGGGAACTCCTTCCAATGACGGTTCCGCACGTGTACTGAACAACTATTTTTAATACAGTTGCAAAAAATTAAGCAATTTAATAAAATAATAAAAACTCGCAAAGAACATTTTTGAAAAATGGCACCAACCGTAAAAGAATACCTATATGCAGAGATTTTTTTGTTTTCTTCACCCATTCTGGGTAGGCAAAGGGAACTATGCTCATACAGCCAAGTCTTCAATAGAACTTATTTATTGATATGAAATGAAAATGTTAATGAGATGAAATGAAATTAAACCTAACCTAAATCATTGAATTAAATCATTAAATCTGATATTGAAACAAATTAGTTGCTTCTTTTTAGAAATATTTGCATGAATCATAAAAACTTCTAAAACTTCGTGGATGGTTTTTTTCTTTTTAATAGACATTATTTTGATAGTTGGAAAAGAGAACGCACAAGTGCGGAAAAGATAAAGAAAAAGCACGCGTGTGTAATAGCCCACTTCCCGAACGCTATACGGCCCTGCAATACGCCACTTTTTAAGCAACTGTATGAAAAAATCCATTGTTTTTATCCCAGCAACGCTTGGTCCTCGAACTCACAGCAAGAAGTCGGCCTCGGCGAGGTCCCGCAGGAAGGCGTCGGGCGGCGGCGCGCGGCCGCACACGCCGGCCCAGCCGCCGCACCAGTACTGCACGAACGCGCGCATGCGCACCTCCATGCGCTCCAGGTTCCTCTCTGCCGCGCAATATTCATCAATCAATAAATAGATAATTTTTCTCACCACAATTTGTATACAGGTAGATAATTATGTTCGTGGGCGTACCCAGGGTTTTAGTCAGAGGGGGAGGCGGGGGGGGAAGGGATTTTTAGGTTGTTGGTCAGGGAGGGGGGGCAAATTGTTTCAAGCTGGGTAAATTTGCCTTCCACGTTACACAAAGACATGCACAGAAAATATTAAATATACAGTTCATTTTATCACAATGGGCATGATGACAGATTTTTAAATACCTTTCCTTATTGTAGGTATACGACTCCTAGTTTCGAAAAAAAGTTTATTTCAGCAATAAACTTAAGTTTTAACGTAAATTAATGTATTTTCTGCTATGTAATTTGAATTAAGCGCGAAAACGCTCGTAGGTGTCATGGCGTCGGCTTGCTCGTCAGACTTCAAGCAATACGATGACATTCACTGAGACGTGACGTCATTCCTTTTGAGTGGCGTTTCGGATAACATGGCCGTTTGCCGTATTTAATACTTTTATTTAATTAAAAACCTTATTAATCTTAATGTTTATATTAAAACGGGATCATATTTTAGAACTTTTTTAGCATATATTTTTCTGAAAAACCATTTATTCTCTGATTCTTTAATAGTGTCATCATGCCTATTGTCCTAAATAGTAAACAAATATGGCGGACTGATGTCTTTAGTTTATGGTAATAGGGTCAATAGGGTTGGGAAGTATGTATTGAATGAAAGGTAGATGAATTATGTGGCAATTAAAACTGAATGATTGTAGTTATAACTATCAATATTAGATGTTTGTATAAATATTACTTGAGTCTTGATTCATTTGTGTTAAAATATTTCAGATTAAAAATAAATGTATTTATGTATAGAGGTATATTTTTAGTCATCAAAATCTTCTTCAGTCGTTTCGGAATAGCAGACATCTATCTATACTCTATAAAAAAATTGGAGTGTCCGTTTGTAATATTAAAATAACAGATTTTTATGACACGACACCAAAATAACATTTTTGTCTGTCTATCGGTTTGTCTGTCTGTTTGTTTCGGCTAATCTCCGAAACGGATAGATCGATTTTGACAAGACTTTCACTGGCAGGTAGCTGATGTTATAAGGAGTAACATAGGCTACTTTTATTTTAGAAAAATTCTAAAACAAAAAGTCGACGCGGACGAAGTCACGGGCGGCCGCTAGTGTATGATAGCTTCAACTCATGCATCTAATATCCCGTCAAGCAGTATCATTTTTTTTTCTTCTTTTTTACATGTTCAACGCAATTAACCGTTACCACTGGCATAAGAATAAATAATAACTAGAGCGGAATCTTCTTTGACCGCCATATACGCCGCCATTTATGTACCTACTTCCCCCTTCACTTCGTTACGCCCCTCTGTCGCCCAGGCGTGTTGCCAGTGTTGTGAACTGTTAATAATGCTTGTCTTAAGATAATATCTCTAAAATATAAGTTTTCCAGAAGTTAAAAATCATGTTCAAAATCAGTGTAGGTTTAAAATAAACGAATTATGTGCGCCACTGCCGCGGCACCGCGCCACCACCGCGCGCGATCGCGAGGCAAAGCAAGCGAGAAAGGTTCAACGACCGATGGCGGGGGGCTATTAAAGAAGATTTTGGCGACATTTTAATTTTTTTTTTCATAATATAAGGTCTTTTGACCCTATTTTCATTACAATCTAGTCTTTATACATTTTAAAATGCTGTAGGTATCTAACAATTTTTTTCTAATTGGGTGAAAGTGAAACAATTGGCTACACAAAAAGAACTGTTCATGTCCTTTTGATGAATTAGGTACGGAAACGGAATAATATTTAAAAAATATTACTTACCTCGCATCATCTTTGTGTGCCAAAAACTTAAGTGTGGCAATGTTTTTGTTTTTGTAATTGACGCGCCGGCCGAGACAGCCCGACTTAGTATTCTGTTTAACGGTGTAAGCTAATATCGAGACCTTGAGCCAGTCCGGAGCGGGAGTTTCCGTTCTATGTATTATTTATTCTTATGCCACTGGTACCATTCTAATAAAAGAAGGCATTGGTCTTTTGTTAATGGTTTGAGATCGGCCATTTTAAAAGTTTCATTTTTTTCCAAACACAAGAGAGCCGGCGTAACGTACGACATCAAGCGAGGCGACAAGACCTGATGTTCTATGTTGCTGTTACTGTGAAACTCTGCTACTGTACTGTGCTACTTGAAATGGAAAATTTCGAGCTGTCGTCCTTGTTTACTGTTGTTTTACGAATGCACAGTTGCATAGCCTCCTAATAGTGTCACCGGGCTTGTTCATGTATTTAAAATATCACAGGAAAGTGCATGTTGTCTACTACCGGCTATAACGTAAAGCAAAATCTTGTTCACAAGTTGGCAGTAGGTTATTGTATACAAACAATGTTACAAACATACTAACCAATCCAAAAACATTTTACTAATTAGGAATTTTAGGAATCTGTTTTATTATTTGTAATTTAAATCAACTAAGGAATTTTTTTAATGTTTTGAATACTTGTATACATATATAATAAGTACGTATTTACGAGCGGACAACTTTTGCCTCAATTTTGTATGGGACGATACGACTAGTATATACGATCGATGACCACGCTGCTCCAATGCGTGGAGTGGACGATACAAGACTAACGGAGAGTTTTGGCGGGAAGTCGAAAAAGACATATTGTGCTCTTGTTTTATTTTCATTTGCTTGGTGTATTTTTGAGTTATATCGGATAAAGTTGATGGGATTTTGTTTGATATAGGTTAATTACAGTGCACGAGTGTTTGTGAAATAGAATAGCAGTGCTAAAATATGTTTTTTCTGCTTGCCTCCAAAATTCCATCGGACACGTTCTAGTAAAGTAGCCATCGCTTTACTTGAATGTTGGACTGACTAGACTGACTGATTACTGACGACTTACTTACTGACTTTGTTATTACTTCGTCCAGTTTCATTGAAACTGGCAGTATGCACACAGTTTGCGATGCCATAATTGAAAAAAAAGACTAACCTGGATTAATGATGTATCTGCCGACCTCGCCGGTTGTCATGAAGTAGCCGTTCACGATATCTTTCTCGTGTGTCTTGTATAGCGCATACAGGAAGTGGATATTTTCTATCCTGCAAACCCCCTGGAGATTCAATATGGGCAGCGACTCCCACGGAAATGTGTCTAGGATCTGGAAAAAATATTCGTTTTATGTTTACCTATGGATCAATGATATGTATATTAAAATAAATAATAGTTTAAGACTAGAATAAAATATACGTTTTAGTGAAAATACCGGATTAAATTTTTATTTTTATTTTAATTTAAGAATAATCTATCGTAAATAAGGAAAAAATATTTTGTACTAGTGACTTCGTCTGCGTGGACTTTGGTATCTACCGGCGAGTAGTATGTAATATTATTTTATTATTATTTTTTAAATTAGGAGCTGCTTCAGTAGATGCAGTTCCGCATTTATAAATAGGCCGTATAGGCCGCGGCCTAGGGGCGGCAGCATCCTAGGGGCGGCAGATTTCAGAGGAGGGTCCCTCGATTTCAGAGGATAAAAGTCAAATAAGTTCACTGGTTTTCTCGTGGTTTTTATACTTTAAAAAATCCCTATAGAAACTCATTCCTATCGAAATATATTATCGTGTGAGTGATAGATGAGAGCAGCAAGGCGGGCGGTCGGCAGTGGCAACGTAGCAACCCCCGCTTTCCTTAGGTATGTACATGGGGCGGCGGAAATAAAGTGGCCTACACTCATAAAAAATATAAATCCTTCACTGAGTGGATGGCGCATCTCGTGTCAGTACCATTAGTACCTCGTTCGAGTGACCACGCAACTTTCTCACTCTACCCTCTATTATTGTGATAGTCGGGGTAGAGTGAGCAGGCAACATAGTTGCCTAAGGGAGCACCGCTGAAGCCGCATCCGCGCCGCGACCCCTCCCGGGCCGCGGCGCCAGTCACTGCGAGGGCGAGATGCCCCACCATCGAGGATCCCGCGGGAAACCCGCGCAACCCCAGCCGCAGCGCGACTCATCGAGTGGCCGCGGTCGTTCCGGCACCCGCCGGCACGACACCGCGCAGATGAGCCGCGCCGCGAGAGGGATAGAAGAAGCCGCACCACCAACATCGGTGCCGCCGGGAACTTCCGACCGTGCCGCTGGCCGATTGACGGAGCCGCTCGCTGATGCGCAGCGCGCTCCTCAATCCGCGCCGCGGCCGTCGGGTCTCCCACGGCCCACTGACTCCACCACGCCACGCCCATCTGGATCGCGTGGCCCCGAAGCGCCGCGCCCGTCGCAACCCGCGGCCGGCCCGCGTGCGCCGCCGTAACCCGCGGTCGGGCCGCGCGCGCCCCCGCAACCCGCGGCCGGCCCGCGTGCGCCGCCGTAACCCGCGGTCGGGCCGCGCGCGCCCCCGCAACCCGCGGTCGGGCCGCGCGCGCCCCCGCAACCCGCGGTCGGGCCGCGCGCGCCCCCGCAACCCGCGGTCGGGCCGCGCGCGCCCCCGCAACCCGCGGTCGGGCCGCGCGCGCCCCCGCAACCCGCGGTCGGGCCGCGCGCGCCCCCGCAACCCGCGGCCGGCACGCGCCCGTCGCGCCCCGCGTTTCCGCCGCCCATGAGAGCAGCATCAGCAGCATCATTGGCTGCTCCAACACCAGCTGCCAAACCACCACCGGACAGCACTCCTCCCCAGCCTGACCGTACTTCTGGATGGCTTTCGGAATTTTCTCCGAATACCCGCCAGAAGTACGATTACTTGGTGGAGTCCCAGCTGTTACGCGAGGACACTACGCCAGAAGAAATTGTGGAGCGCATCCATCAATTCCTGATGGATGCATTCAAGCAGCACCGCATTAACACGCCAGACGAGCAGGCCATCATTAACTTCTGGCACAGTGTCCGAGCAGACCGGGTTCAGAGGAGACTCAGGAGTGAAGAGGACGCCGATCCAAACCCTGATGCCAAGCGTCCAACCCTCCGCGACCCCCGGTTACGCAGCCACAGCCAGGGACCGAGGGTACAGCGGAATTTTTCCGACCCCGGCCCCTGCCAACCGGACCAGACACCGGCGCTTTGCGCCCCACCGGCACCAGCTCCTGCCCCGATGCCATACTCGTTCGCAGCGGCGATCGCGGGTTCAGCCCGCCCACCGCCTGCTGCAAACGTCACCCCCCCGTCGCTGCGCGCCCATGCCGCGCCGCGCCCAGACTCCACGCCACAGGTGCTCCAGCCGGCTGTGCCCATGCCTGCGACCACAAGCGCGTCTCCCGCCGCGCCGTCGCAGAGCAGGGCTACAGCCCCGCTGTCGAGCACCTGTGCCATGCAACGAGCAGCAACGATACCGATCCCCGCAGCCCCCCCGGCCGACCGCCAGGAGCCGCCGGCCAGCCGCCAGGAGCCGCCGGCTGACCGACAGGAGCCGCCGTGCACCCGCTTTCCACCGCTCATAGTGGAGAGGCTCCCCAACTGGCACCACCACTTCAGGGTGCTCAAAGAAAAGTTGGGGAGAGCTCCGAACGCGCGCCCCTTCGGGCGGGGAGTACGCTTCTCGCCGAAGGAGCTCAAAGAATTCCGGCTCATCCAGAGCTACCTCACCGAGTTGGAGACCCGGGAGAAGATCTCCTGGTTCTCGTACTCCCTGCCGTCGGAGCAGAGCGCCAGGGTGGCCATCAGGGGGCTGCCCGCCGACACACCGACGCAGGACATCGAAGACGAGCTCCGCGGACTCGGGTATGAACCCGAGTACGTCCGCGCCATCCGGGCCCGAGGAGGCCGGCCCGGCTGCATCTTCCTCGCCATCCTGAAGAGGACTGAAGACCTCCTGCCGGGCATCTACGCAGTAAAGGAGCTGCTGTGCATGCCCGGCATCAAGATCGAGGCATGGCGCGGGAAGAAAGGACCGGCCCAATGCCACCGATGCCAGCAGTTTCGACACAGTTCGCACAACTGCCACCGACCCCTCGCCTGCGTGCGCTGCGGCGAGGACCATGCCACCCACGAGTGCCCGCGTCCGCGGGCCGAACCCGCCACCTGTGCGAACTGTGGCGGACCGCATCCCGCCAATCACACATCGTGCCCAGTCTTCAAGCGGGAGGCGCGCAACAAGCGTGCTGGCACGGTAGCTCTCTCCACCAAGGTGGAGAAAAGAAGACAGCCATCAGCCGGTCCTAGCCAGCCGCGGCTAGTGGAGGAGCATCACAAGGGCTCCCTCATGGCCGCGGCCAACGGGCCGACTACCCGCGGAGCTCCTCTTCCAAGGAAGAAGAAAAACGGGAAGAAGAAGAAGGGGAAGACGGCAAAGGCCGCCCCTTCCACCGCTCCACCCGCACCAGCACCCGCTCAGAAGAGCTCAAAAAAGACGCCCACCTCAGCCCCCTCCCGCGCACAGGAGACGCGACAGGGGGAGAGTGAGAAGGCCTGCCGGCGGCAACTATGCCTCCTGCAGGACCTAACAAAGATGCTGCAGCAGGTGCTGTCTGCAGTGAGTGAAGGCCTGGACGCAGCGCCCGCTATTCGGAGCGGCATGGCGTCCATGGCCACTCACCTGGAATAGCTTCTTCCCAACCAGGACTGACCCGCGGCACTTAGGTGCCGCGCCCACACCGGACATGACCAGCGGCGAAAGCCGCTCCATCAATACGAAGTAACCCCGATCCAGAAGATACTGGATCACGCCCATCGGAAAGCCAGGGGGGCCCCCCCTGGACAACCAACCCATTGACCGGCTCCGCATTAGCGGGCCGCGGCAGAATCCCCAAGACAGAGAAAACGAAACTTGGCTCCCCGTGCGGCACAACACAATCCGCACGAGAAGAAACCCGAACTGGACTGAGTGGATGGCGTTGTTAAAAAACCAAGCCAATGAGAGTTTGGTTCAACCAAGGCCAAGAAAATCAATTGTTTTTATTTTTTGTTTTTGTTTTTAAGCAGGGGATACAGTACCTTATATTTTTAATCATGAACTGCACGGCCCACCCTACAATCTGGGCAGTGCAATACAAATGGTAGAACTTTTGTGATTCAACCGGGGAAATACTGTAATGAAGCAATTCTATTGTGTCCCAGGATCCTACTAGACTTAAATGATGTGACCACCAGTCTCCGGTGCTACTCCTACACATTTGCATACAACCTTAGGTAATAGGTACTTAGACTTGCTTGAGGTTGCATGTAGATGTCCATCATGTAAGTCTGGCCAGCAACTGCACCGAAGGAGTTTTGGTGGGAAGTCGGCAAAGACTTAATGTGCTCTTGTTTTATTTTCATTTTCTTGGCGTATTTTTTTTTGAGATATATCTGATAAATTTGATGGCATTTTGTTCGATATAGGTTAATTATTGATTGGACACGTTCTAGTAAAGTAGCCATCGCTTTACTTAAATGTTGGACTGACTTGACTGACTCATTGAAACCCGCAAAAAAATTGATGCAAAAAATATACTTAATGCTGGTAATATGCACTGAGTTTGCAATACTATAATTGAAGAAAAAAAAAACTGCACCAAAACAAATTACAAGCTTCACAGCAGAAGTGGATGCAGCGGTGGCACTTTCCAGGTCGACCCATTAAAGTTCTATCACCCACATAACGTGGCAAGCTCATCTGCTACTCTATTTAATTAAAAAAACATCTCACCTCATCCACAATCAATATGACTGGATACCGCTTCGCCTTCTTCAATTCACTCCATTCGTCACCATCCCTCACCTGATTGGCCACTTGTGAAAACGCGCGAATACCATCTACTAAACTAAAATGGTGTATCTCCTCAAAACACTTTGACAGGCACTTAAAACACAAGTCCGTTGGAAACATAAAGTCTTTATCACACGAATCGCACCCAACGCTCTTCAATACTTTGCGAGTTTCATCAATATTCCCATGTTCCGTTAATATTCTACGAATGCAAGATTTTATCTGCTGCGACGATAAGCTCTGGCAGCTGTCTATGAGGTTGTAAAGGAGGATTTTTTGTTTTTTCGTCAGCTTCATGAACCTGAAATTTAGTAAAAAGTTAACGCTCACAATGTTTCTGAAATACGGATATAATTATATATGCATGTTTTTTGAAGGATTTATCGATCCTATTTCGCATAGGGATCAAGTGTTCTTAAAGGATCACATTGATTGGAGCACCACGTAAGACAGAAATGTGAGCCAAAGTCAAACCTCACCGCGTAGAGTTGAAAACGGCCCATACCAGCCAAACGGTCATGAACGCAGTGCCAAATTTTTTTTTCAACCTTTTCATGTCCCACTGCTGGGCACAGGTTAATCACAAGTGAGAGGGATTTAGGCCATAGTCCACCACGCTGGTCAAGTGTGGATTGGTGGACGTCATGCTTTCGAGAAATTATGAATTTCTCTCAGGCATGCACGGCGATGGAGAACAATGTAATCAATTAAATATCACGATATTTTCAGTAAAGCAGCGATAAATGGTGCCAAATACTATGGGAAAAAACATGTGATTTGCTATTTTAACCGTTTTTAAGTACCTATAAAGTAGACGTATTTTTTTGAATATTTTTTAAATTATAGGATTAAAAAATATAACTAATATTTCACATTTTCATATTTTCTAGTTGTCAAAAAAAAAACTATATTCCCTTTTGTGACTATTACGTGCAATTTTCTAACTTAATTTTTTTTTATGCATATTCTCCCACACTTACCTGAGTAAGGTATGGTAAGGTAAAAACGTAAGGTACCTAACTATTAAATGCACCAACAACTTTTCTAATATTCGCGCAACTAAATCATTTTTTCTTTCTTTCTTTCTTTCATTGAACTTACCCCCAGTCACGTAAAGCGGCGTCCACCAGACGAACCACTTTGTCTCTAAGGCCGCAGTCCCGCAGCTTGCCCGTCAACATCGTGCCGAAACCTCCCAACCAATGCTTGTCCATAACACTTATAACACTCTGCGAAACAAGATTTTCTAACTTAGAAAAACAGACTTCAAAGACAAAGACATTTATTTGCACAAATATGGGTGTTTACAAAGTTGTTTATATATATTTAGTTCGCCATGTTTACCTTCATGAGGTATGCAAATATAAAATGATAAAAATATAAAAGGAAAAAACTAAACTATAATACAATTACTAAATGTACATTTACATCTATTTTACTATTATTTTTATTTGTCCCATATTGCGCCTTTTATAAATTAAAATTAAAATATTTATTTATTTATATTTCGGATCGGTTCCGATCCGGATCTACGTGGATAGACCATGTAGATGACGTTGCACAAAATCTCAAATAAAAAAAATGCAATCAGGACCCCTGCCAAGTCCAGTATCCTTTACAAACTTCACCCTCCCCCCCTCAATTTAACCAAACATTCAGGGGGAATTTTGTACATTTCACTTATTCATCTAGCCCAAACGGGCACGTAAAGGCGATGACCGGGAATAAATGACATTCATTAAGCGAATATTTTGTATTCCTAATATGAAATAAATATTTTTTTGTTTCTTTTTTTTCTTTTTACAGATCAATTTTAATTGTAATCGAGAGGTATGTCTAAGGGTAAGTACATCCTTTTTCATACTTCTAAGTCCAATAAAAAAATTCAACTCTGCCCCTCCCATTTCACCACCTAAGGCGTTAAATTTCTAAAAATCCTTTATCATTTGTGCTCACTTACATCATGAAAGGAACCCCTGTACTTTTACTTAATTTAAATTTTCTAGGTACAGTAATTTTTACAATGGGAAAAATATCATTCCCATGGGAAAATCCCTTTAGTACAGTATTCAAGTTAATAGTTTTAAGGCAGATTTAGATCCTGGATGTGGCATAACCAATTTATTATTGTGTGAATAAACCTCTTTCCAATGGAATTAGCAGGAGCGCCATCGCTGTCCGTATGATAGAGCCGTTTTAGGGCGGAGTTCTCCCCAAGTGAAAAAGTCTCACATACCCCGGTATATCTCCCAAGATTTTGGGTAACATTTGAAAGTTTCCCCTCCACCAATACAACTGTCTAAGATACCTTTATTCTAAGGTCAATATCCTCCCGCTTGCTCCAATAGTTCTGCACCAAGCGCTTGTTATTCAAGAACTGAGCGTTGTCAATTGTTTTGTAGTTTTCTTCCAACAGTGAATATAACTCTGTGAACAGCGGTTTCTCACCCTCTAGAAATAGATAAAAGATAGATAAAAAATAATAAGTAATAAAGATTAGTATTGGGAGCAGTTTTATCTGATGTAACTTTGCTGACAAGTTTTATTACTTATTACAGTAATTAAAATATTTTAAAAATTATAAAACAGACTTTTTAACAGACAAATTTAACCAACATATCAATAGATTATATTAATAAGTACGTCAGGTTATTTTTTTAATCAAAAAATGTATGTTAAACTTATTTAATACATATAAACATTAGTTATAAGTTTTATTATTGTATACTTGTCTTCGGTAGGAATATGGAGGATACAAATTCTATGTAATATCTGCCTGTGCAACCTGTGTTACACAATAAATTATTTCATTTTATTGACTAAACTCGAAAATACAACAAAAATTTGAAATTAAAACAAGAATGCCACATGCTTCTTTCAACTTGCCGCCAAAACTTTTGTTCAGTTTTAAGCAATTCCCTTTTCAAATTATTACTGTTTTTAAATCATACCTTTGGTGACATTTGCAGGTACATTGACGGTGATGGGCCCCACATCAACGTCTAAGTAGTCATTACTGAACATTGTTAGGTAGAGCGCGTTGATCTCTGTACGATACTCCGCCAGGGGCTTCAAGTTCTCATTGGGATTGTATGGCGCTGTCAGCTGTATTATTGTCCATTCTGCAAGATATTATATACCTATTATATATAAAATTTATTCTCATATGACGATATAAATTTATAGTTATATCTTTAACATACATAGATCTAGGTTGGAGACTGATTGGTGGACCACATTTTTAGGATTCCATACCCAAAAAAATGAGACCCTATAACTAAGACTCCATCCATCTGTCTGTCTGTCTATCCATCTATTACCAGGCTGTGTCTCATGAACCATGATAGTTGTAAATATGATAAGCTTGTACCATCACCGTTTCGTAATTTTTACGATTAGTATATGTACTCTCTAAATTACTTTAAATTTATATAAATTATTATTAAAACATGACATTGTATCATATTTGGTACGTGCTATATAAAGTGTGATTGAAGTTGACGAAATGGAGAGTTAATATTGTAGAAATCAATATAAATAATAATTTGAATTAACTATGAGTGAATTAAAGAATAATAAATTACTGTGATATGTAAATTAATAATAATAAACAGAAATATTGTTACAATCAATTTCAATAATAAATTGAATTGTTATGGCGATTAATCAATAAATATGACAGTGATAAAATAAGAAATATTATGTTAAAAAATTAAATCAATTGTAACAATTAAATTCAAAATAATTAATTATGAATTATGTATGGAATAAATATTTTGCACACCCATTAGGGTAGAACATAAGAACTATGTATGTTAATATTAAGATCTCTATTTTTTATACTATGTTCTTGCAAATAATTGAATTCAATAGTTATACAGTTGAAATTTTTGCAGATGATGTATTTCTGTTGCTGCTATAAGTAACAACAAATACTAAAAAAAATAAGGGGGCTCCCATACAACAAAGGTGATATTTTGCCCTTTTTTAATGATAATGGTATGGAACCTATCATCCATGCGCGAGACCGACACTGTCTTGGCCGGGTTTTTTTTTATAAGTATACATGTTTCCCTGAACTTTCCCAGCCAAATAAGATTGATTAAAAAAATATTTAAAAAAAATACATACCTTTCGGAAATTCTTCCAGTATTTTGCACATATTTTCAACATTGTTATGGGGACCAAATCTCATGTACTTCTCATAGAAAGGCAACTCTTCATTGACGGAAAACTTCCTTAGCTTCTCACTTACATCTTCATTAATGTCAGGAATAAAACTTAATATTTCACTGTCTTCATCTGATCTGAAATTTTAAAAGTTTTGAAAGTGTTTAAAATCTTCGAAACAAAGTTGTGTTAGTTACACCATTTATAGCTAAAGAACAGTTGTACCATAATTTTTCCTATAATTTTTTAATTAATGCATGTGTTTGTCCTGAAGAACATGACATGTATATTATAGTAACAATCTTATTTAGGTATTAATATTTTAACAATTTTCCAATAAAAACGGAAGTATTCTAATCTGATGTTATATAATTTTTTTACGAGATTTGTAATTATATTAAACAGTAGGTAATATAAGAACTCAGGTGATCAAGAAAAGAAAATACAATATTTTATTTGCACAAATATGGGTAGCAAAAAAGGTTTTACAAAAATATTTAGATCGCCATATTTACACTTTAGGCTGTATAAATTTAATTTAAAAGTTATATATATTAAAAGTTAAAATTAAATTTAAATTATAAACTAATTATTTACAATAAACACTAAAATACGCAGGCACGCAATAAAATACAATAGACTTTAATAATTCTACTTTATTTTCATATTAGTTACTTAAATTAAATTTAACCCAACTTTGTGTTTTTTGTACAAATTTATTTTATTTTATTTGAACCATAGGTGGTTCACCGTAATCAGTTTTGGGCACCCACCATGATGGGTGTAAATGTTATATTTTGTAATTATGTGAACTTGCAATGAAATTTAATTATCTCTGATACTTTTAAGGCAGAAAATTGTCCCGCCTAAAATATCCTGTTTCCTTGCTTTTGTCCAAATTCTTTTCCATCATTTTTTTATTACTATAAAAAGAAAAGCAGACAAACATGCAGACCACATGGTGTTAGGTGGTTGCTGCAGCCCACTGGCATTTAGACAGAATCTCAAGCCCCTCCCGCAAGACAAGTGTGGTCCGAGTACACGTCATACATGAGCCACCCCCGTGTTTTTGAGCTCCTCAAAATATCAGCCAGCACTTGCCCCAAAATAAATTCACCCCCCCCCCCCACCTCAAACTGAAATCCTAGATACTTCTACAGTTGAACCCTGACAGTTGTAACATCTATTACTAATGAATAATTTATATAACAATATCACTTACAGAGGATTTTTCTCAATTAACTCTTGAACTGCATTTGAAAGACTTGTGATTTTTTGCATCTTGTTACCTGGAAAAATATTAAACATTTATATCCATATATTCATGTCATAGGATTTTCTGGGAGACCTTGTTCCTACAATGGAAGAAGATCCTAGGGCAATCTCCTTATTATGGATTAAAATGTCAAAAGACAAAGACAAACACATTTATTTGCACAAATATGGGTGTTTACAAAAGGTGTTTTTTTTATACATTTGGTTTGCCATATTTACCTTCATGAGGTATGCAAATATTACAATTATTAAAAACTTAACTAATTAGAAATTACAAATATAAAATGTACTTTAAAATAGCGTTATATATTTGATTTATATTACTTTTATCATTATTTGTACCCATATTGCACCTTGCAATCGATTTATTTTATTTTTATTTTTTAGATCGGATCAGATCATCGGCTTTGGTTACCCATATTGCAGGGTTTTTGTACACTGAGAGGAAAAAAAGCCAGTGGAAAAAAACCTCCAAGGTTTTTATGGAATTCCTTTATGCTGCTTAATGTGTGAGTAGGTTTCATTAGACTGCAAGCAAGTTCATTTGGGAGTCTCTGTAAGCAAGTGCATTTGTGACAATCAGGCGCTGTCCCAGGGGGGGAGGGGTCACATGGGTCACAGGACATGACCCCCCCCCAAAATCTATTAGTCATGTGTAGATGGAAGGTGAAAGAAGCCAATTTGGGACACCTCTTCCCCTAAATTTCTCAGTGACCCAGAATTGAAGGCTGCAACCACGCCAGCCCCCTGATTTTGTAATTCTGACAGATATTATTTCAATTACTTTGATTGAAATAATTTCTATCAGAATTACAAAATTGGCCCACGATTGGCTGATTTTTAATTCTGACAGAAATTATTTCAATCAAAGTAAATGAAATCATTTCTTTCAAAGTTACAAAATCAGCCCTCTGGTGACAATGTGTATGAGTTAATAAAATTGATGTTACCAGCATTCTTTAATTGTTCGTCTCTGTACATTGCCAACGTCCTCAGAGAGACAGACACAGATTCACTCAAGTGAAAAGCTGCCTCTATCTCATTATTTTCGGCCAAACATTCTTCAGCAACTAGTTTTCTGCTACCTGAAATTTTATAACAGCACTTAGTAAGTGAAGCTTTGAGTAACATCATATTATAAATCATAGGGACTACTTAGCATTTTTTAACATGCTTATATTAGCTTCATTTGTATGTTTGTTTCTAACTGTTTGTTTGTAACTATGAGCTTGGTTGTAACTCTCCTTTGGACTCGATTTCATCCTACTTTCAATGGACAGATTTACTTCAAACTTTGGACACTTACCAAGAATTGGTGGCAATACAAAAATTTCATGAGTTTATCTAACTCTGAGAAATTGAAAAAAAAAATTGAACAATAAATCGAACTAAAAAAGTAAAAATAAAAAGTATATCAAACTAAAAAAGTGAAAAATAATCCTTAGTATAAGCAGAAAATAATAATGAACAAAAAATACTATTCTACAGTGAAGAAAGCATGGAGCGTGGAGCAACCCAAAATTTGTTTACAATAATACTAGTATTTTTTGTTCATTATTATTTTCTGCTTATTTTAAGGAATATTTTTCACTTTTTTGGTTTGATGTGCTTCAAAAGTGTGGTTTTAAAACTATATTTTTAATAAGACTGAAGAAAATCTAGCAATATTATTCATTCGTAGGTTAATAATGCTAATATCATTACCTAACGACTTCACTAATCTTTATAAATTCATTAAATAAAAAAGCTCTGAATATGCCAAAAATTATTTCAAAAATGTTAGAACTTATGGATGGATGTTTAGAGTAGCGTGGAAGTTTGTAATCATCCCTACTTAATATTATAAATTCGAAAGTAACTCTGTCTGTCTGTCTACTACGCTTTCCTGCTTAAACTACTGAACCAATTTAATGAAATTTGAAACACAGATAGAGTGGACCTTGGGAAAGGATAGAGGATGGTTTTTATCCTATGGGAACCTATAAAACGAGTCGACGCGGGGAAAGCCGCTGACGTTAGGCTAGTTGATTAATATATCTACTTGCGTACCTACTGTAATAAAGAAAAGATGAATGTTTCCTACTCACTCAACCACACAAAAACCTCAGATTTTTTATTTATTTATCTGAGACAAAAACAAATTAATTGATGATGGATATACCAAAATTACAATAAAAAGGTGTGTACTTTAATCAAACTAGTATTATTTATTCTTATGCTTGTGGTAAGTTATTATTCAATGTTTTTAATGCTTGTTTAAGACATTAAACTGTATATACATACCTATTTCAAAAGTTTTTATTGATCAAACTTACTTTGATAATTCGGTCCACTTGGAGTACTAGGTATATCATTAGCATACCTAGTGAGGATATTTTTATACACGGGCTTCGTAAAATTAATCTCATTTGTAAATACATCAAAATCTTCCATTTTATACTAATAGTGGATATCAATTTTTGCACAGTATTTCCTTAAAACAGTAATTCGGAGCCAATTCGATATTTTAACGGCCAACCAAAATAAACACAAAGTCAAAATTTAAACTCTTTTTTTTTATTTCGTTTTACGGCATTGGATAAAAATCCTTTCAGCCATTCAATATTTACATTTCAATTTTAATAATGGCGTCGCAAACTTTGTGCATATTGCCAGCGTCAAGTAGGTTTTTGCATCACTTTGTAGTCGTAGAAAAAAATCAGTTAGTCGTCAGGTATCAGTCAGTCTAGTCAGTCAAATGTTCAAGTAAAGTGATGGATGCATAGACATAAACCATAAGAATAAATAATAATTACAACATAAACCTATGGACCAGCCCCGCCTACGAGATTTACGTGCCTACCTAAAGTAATTAAAGTTGGAGCATAAAATGGCTGCTTCTTAATAGGGTTGTGCGTTTCAGAACAACACGTGTATACTGATATCGATATTTTTGTTTCGTATTATTAAAGGATGCATTTATTTAGGTTTTTTATAAAAACCTAAAAACAAAATTTAAAATCATGTGTAAACTTTAAATTGGTGTCAAAGAAAATATGAATACTACAAATTTTATTTTGTACTATCATAAATCTACTTTTCAAAAATTTGAATGAATCATATCTTTTTTTATTTAATTCACACTGTTGGTCAATTTTAACCTGCATTAAATGCCGAAGCTGACAAACCCATGTTATTATAATACTGAACAGAACAAACAATCATAAATACCTACATACATACATCCTCACATACTTTCGAATTTATAATAGAAGTATGTATATAAATTTTAAATTTATTTGCTATTGATATTGATTAATGAACGAGAATAAAACAAGTTTCTGAATAACAATTTTTATTTGTTCATTGCAGAAAAAAAACAAGTTTATTATAATAGTTTCTATAAGAAATTTGTTCACTAAGTCTTTTGAATGCTGTCGGAATCGCAGATTTAATAATTGACTTAATTACCATCAAACGATGATCATTATTGTGTTCCGTGTTGTGGAGCAAATACAAGATATTTTCGCACTCATAATACTCAGTCATAAACCTGAAAAAACATCGATATGGGGATCCAATATTTTACATTGAATATAAATATCGATATATTTTTAATGGACACCCCTAGACAGCAGACCTACACAACAAAACAAACGCACACATACATCTGTGTATGTGTGCGTTTGTTTTGTATTATTATATTTAAAGTGTTTTTTTTTAATTATTTAAAGTATTTACAAGTGTACTCTGGTACACTTGTAAATACTTGGAGCATAAAATGGCTGCCGTGGCACGATGGTGCTTTAACATGACGTTGTAGCCAAAATTAGTTACCACTAATCTTTTATTATCTTTATTTTCTTATGCAGCCATCCATTAGTTAAAAAGAGACAGCATGATATTTGTCATGTTTGTGTCGATTAAACAGATATTTGTATAACGTGCTGTTCCTATAGTAGAACAGGGCCACTCTTGTTATATTCCTTCCTCTGAGGATGGACGGCTACTTTACCAAAACCATGTCTGATGGAGTTTTGGAGGCAAGCCGAAAAAACATGTTTTCGCACTGTTATTTTATTTCACAACACTCGTGCACTGTCTTTAACCTATATCGAGCAAAATGCCATCAACTTTATCCAATATAACTCAAAAATACACAAAGAAAATCAAAATAGAACGAGAGCACAACTTGTCCCTTCAGACTTCCCGCCAAAACTCCCACCCACCCAATTTATACATTATTCTTAGTCTAAGTTTAAACCATTGATAATGATACCTATATGCCTATGGTAGCATAAGAATAAATAATAATTACATAGAACGGAATCTCCTTTGATCGGGTGGAAAACGCCGCTATTTTTATACCTACTTCCCCCTTCACCTCGTTACGGCCTTCTGTCGCCCAGGCGTGTTGACAGGGTTGTCAACTGTTAATACATGGTTAATACTGCTTATGTCTATAAATAATATAGGTAGCTAAAATATAAGTTTTCCTTTACTTAAAAATCATTATTTTAGTTTAGTATTACAAAGTATGAGAATTATAAATACTTACCTACACTATAAATACCTACTCATGAATAATAAATTATTATGAGTACCATACCAAATGAAGCCATTTAAGTAAGTATTACTTACCTACAAAATTTGAAATATAAATAATAAGTTATCATAAGTATCATACCAAATAAAGCCATTAAAGTAAGTATTACTTACCTAAAAATATGAAATAAAATACATACAGATTCACGTGAAACTATTAAATAAGTTTATTTAGCGTTGGGTGAGCTTATGAATTTTCCTGTCCATAGTGTCAACTACCGAATCGGCTACACAAAAAGAACTGTTCATGTTCTTTTGATAAATTAGGTACGGAAACGGAATAATATTTAAAATATATTACCTAGGTTCATCTTGGGGCAAATTTTAGGAATTTAGAATTGAATAATGATTTCCCCAGCTTGTCATTGGCAAAGTGGTCAAAAGACCGAGACGCCATTAAGGAAAAAAAACTTGACGCAATTATTGTAATTGACGTGCCGGCCGAGACAGCCCGACTTATTACTATGTTTAACATGTAGGTAAATATCGTGACCTTGAGCCTGTCCGGAGCGGGAGTTTCCGTTCTACGTAGTATTATTTATTCTTATGATGGTAGTATTATTTATTCTTATGCCTATGGATCTGAAATAGTTGTCTATATAAAGCGTAGCATACTTTTGTATCATAATCCGATGAAGAACATATAAACATATTTCTGTTTCTTTCTCACTTATGTTTATCTACTCATGCGATAAGAGATAGCACTAATGTTGAACGTGCCAATTTTGGCAACATTTTTCTGTAACGTCATGGTAATACCTATTTGCGGCCGATTCGCCATTTTTTATTACACTTTCATGTGGTACTTGAGCTGTCAGTGAGCTTTGTTGTGGATAGTTTTTTTTATAATTTCTTCGTTATTTGTGGTGTTTTTTAGCAAATCCATTATTGAGAAAGGTGAAGTGGTGTAAAAGAAGATGCCAAAGTGCAGTTTTATTGGGTGCGGCGGCAAAAGAGGGAAAAAACAACATCATGTACATTACGCCGGTACGTACTGCATATTTCATCGAAATACCCCTGATTTCTACAAATTTACAAATGAAATGTTTGCTAAAAGTCTTAAGTAAAGATATTGGATCACGTTTCCTTTCATTTTCATTTATATTTTCGATTATTTCACTATACAATTTTATAAAAACATTTTGTATGAAAAATAGTGTTGCGGTATTGATTGCTCCCATATCGATAAAATTATCATACATAAGATAAAGGGTAAAGAATATCGGGCTAATGAAATATGTTTTTTTCACAATTGTATCACTGGAAAAATTAGTTGTATTAGCAAATTAAAATTTAAACTTCTGTTAATGTTCCACTGCTGGGCATTCCTCTCATAACTAACATTATGTGTATTTTGTTTTAGGTCACCAGTGATTGAAGAGTCTGAAAATATAAACACTACAATGAAACATGTATATTTTTGTCCCTTCAATTTGATGATTCATGTTTCAACAGAACAATGAATAATATAGTACTACGTGATGATGGCCTACCATCACAAACTTTATTGGTAAGAAAGATGTGTGCTCTTTTAATTACTTAACAATTTATTGTTCTCATATATATGATTGTTGTTATATATTATTATTGTTATGCGTGTGTGCGTGTATATGTATAGGCGTTGTGTTAAGCGAGCGTGCTGGGGTTGCTCGCGAGCGATTACCGTCGCATATGGACGCGACGGTAATCGCTTAACACCACGCCGCCTACTTAGGATAGCTATACATAGTCGATATAAAAATCTACTACTACTAAAAAAATCTACTCATATACCTACTATGGTTTATATGTTATACTGTTGGGCACTGGTCTCTCCTACTAGACTAGAGAAGGTACATGCCATATACTTGGATAGCGCCCTGTTTGTATAGTTCTGATAAGACTATCTATTTAAAGACATCTTATTATATTTAAAATGTAGGTATATATCTTGAACGGAAATATAAAGATAAAATTTTAAAACAGGCTTTAATATTAATAGCCAGCCATTAGTCAGCCAGCCATTATTCAGCCAGTCATGAGTCAGCCAGCCTTAAGTTAAGAGCCATAATGATCTGTTGTTCCAGATGCTAACCATTACGGTCTGTTCCCATTACAGGAGCAATTATTCCAGGATGGCCGAATGTACCGAACGCGTCAGCCAGCTAGCCAATCGGAGCCTTGCCACCATGCCATACTGACGTCTCCCTGCAACCTAGCCAAGCCGTAGCTAATAAGGAGAGAGTCAACTCTATATAAGCCATCCCCAACAATTATTATGTGTCATTCTGCTTGTCAGTAAAAATGCAGAAACTCTGTCCATTTTTATTTCAGGTAGATATTTGAGTAAAATTTATGCTTTCTTTTTAAGGACATTCGTCTTAGTCCCTTGTATGGTCCCTACTTTTATACAAATTGTTAATGACCAGAGGTCTTCAGGAGTCCAGATAATTTATAATAGGTACCTTAAGCTTACGCAACTATACCTCCCTATAATGTTTTATTATCTTTTAGGTACATATTTGTTTTTAAAAATAAAGGAAATGTTCAATAAAGTAAAATAAATGTGATAATCAATATCTTGGATATTTTATTTTGTGCCCTACTAACACAACCTTGATAAAAAAGGACATACCATACCAGCAGACATACAAAACATCAGACCGTACAAGATCATCAATTCGCAATTGTGAGCGAGAGAATCATTCGTGATTTTTCGCATAATATTATAAACTCTGACGTTAGTATGACGTGGCATTAGTTTAATTTTAACTACGTTTAACGTGTTAGCCCATCGTTTTAATCACACCTCGGAGTTACTGATGGTTTGAATGTAAGTATAACTTTTATATTTTATTTTATATTATTATAATTTGTTAATTTTCCTACAAACCGATATTCAAGCCCTAGGATAGATGATCACTTCCAGTGTACCTATTTGTAACAAGAATGGAACTATCGATAATGTCTATCGACCGAACAGAAACAGCTCTAGTCGAATCCGCCATTTGTAATTACAGTCGAGTGTAGGTATGGCACGTTTTTTTGTAGGTATTTCAACTCCTTCCGTAAGGGGGATTCGTTACTCATTGATTTAAACTCAAATCAAAGACCAATAATCCTAAAGACAGCGGGTCGGTGTAACCACTTTGTTGGCATCTCTTTTTCGCAGCCAGTGTTACCCACTTATCATATTTTCCCCCAAATTTGGTAATCTACAATATCAAGCAAGTAAACTATAAACATTGGCAGACCAAACTGTGAAAGGATTTATATGCTTGTGCATTATGGTTGGTTGTTTGTGAGTTTAGATTGGTTGACTGGCATAAAGTTAATTGGGTCAGCAAATTACAGGACATACATATAGGAGAAAATAAAAGACAAATACAAAGATTTTTAATGGCACCAATATGGGTGTTTACAAAAGCTGTTAATACATATTTAGTACGTCATATTTACCTTAATGAGCTATGCAAATATTACAAAGATAAAAGTAAACACTTAGTTATAACGCAATATATAAAAATGTCCATTTGTATCAATTTTATTATTATTTTTCTTCTCTTTATCCTTTTGGTCAATAAATGGCTTTCAAAATAGACCGAACAAATTCGGAATTAAATTGATGGTTGCCAGTCAATACGTCCAGTGGCCTGAATCCATTTATTTTCGGCAAGAGCGTCAGTTGGAAAACTGAAAAAAATATGACAGCAACATGAGATGAAATTCGTCTGGTAAACTTCTCATAATGTCTAATACAAAATGTATGGAGTATCTTTTTATAGTCTGTGTGAGTGAAATTTAATATGTCGGGAAAATGCTCATAACGTGCACCCCAGGCGCGGTCCCAGGTGGGGGGGTCACAGGACATGACCCCCCCCCCAATCCGTCAGTCATGCGTACATGGAAGGTAAAACAAGCGAATTTGAGACACTTCTTCCCTCAAATTTCTTGGCGACCCTCCCCCCAAAATTGAAGGCTGCGACCGCGCCTGGTGCACCCAGCCTATAACATTTTACTGGTCTCCACTTAAATAGTTATATATAAACAGGGGGTATTTGAGCCTCCCGCTTGAAATGTAACTAACTACTATGAGGTAACACATAATCTTTGATATTATTATTGTCACTGTTTTTGTTAAAAATAATTATATTTAAATAAGATGGTTAATTTTTTACTAATACGGGGAGGATATTTTGATTCGAGATCTGACAACACAATTTCGAATTTGACAATGTTTGAAATAAACAAATATTAAGTTTATTTTCACGAATTACACTATATTTACGTTGAATGACTAGTTATAAGACAAAAGTAATTAAATATCTATATATAAACAATACATATTTAGTACATTTTAAAGAGAAGTATTTAACTTACGCGTAAAATGTAATACTTTCCGGCAGCCTTCCTGTTTACGCTCACTGCGGCTCTTACAACCTAAAATACTGCAGCTCACCATATTATGGAACTAGAAAAATGTTATTTGCTTTTAATACAACACAATTTACAGCTGTGAGAATCGATTTTAACACATAAATATTATAAAACAACAATGTCACCCCGACTTCCACAGTTTGCCTGCCACATAATTAAAGGGCACTGTCAAAATATGTGGTTACACCGAAAAGGACAGAAAATCTCGCTCCCATCTCTTTTTAACAAGTTCTTTAAGTATATTTCGATCTCGATTTAGCGTGCCGTAATGAAAATATGCCTCTGTCTCTGTCTTTATTACGTGTACATTATTCTTCAGAGAGTTTGTATTCTTAGTCTAAGACACGTCTAAGACTCAAATGAAACCACAGACAAGAAGAGTAGTAGATTGTTTTTTTATTTAGTAATGGCATCGTACGATCTGTGCATATTGCCAGTGTCTAATTCGTCATTTAATTGTCAAGTCAAATCATACATTTTTTATACTACATAACTACATATGTATACGTAGCATATACGTAGGCAAAGTCTTTAATTCTAATTCTATTAAAGTAAGAATAATGTACATTCTTAGTCTAAGAATTCTAATTATTATAGTCAAAAGCAGACTTAGAATATAGTATAGTTCAATAAATCAAACTTAAGAAATTCGATTTTGGATTTATCCCGCGAAGATAAAATTAATTGTAAGTATCTTAAGTTTTAATTATTAAAACGGGAGTATTTATAGGACATAGTAAAATGTTTTTTTAAACCGTATCTTTTAATAAACTTACAAACAATATCGATTAATACTTAATATAAACAAAGTAATCGTTGAAGTACCTACCTGTTACATTATGCAAGTCAGTGGACACGGGACAGCATTATATGTAAGTAGATGCATTTTGAAATGCTAAGGAGTATGCGTAGACGTCGTATGCGCACGATGAATACTTTCACATTACTGTTCTTATTTCATTGTAAACTTATGATATCAGTGACTGGGCTGTCAATATTAAAGGGGATCAATCAATATAAAATTGGACCAATCTGATGACTACACCTTACGAGGCATAATTTTTATCTTGTAATATCATAAGAATAAATAATACTACGTAATAATCGACGTACTTGGGCAACAAATGTTGCTTCATTAAATGACCCTAAATTATATGTTCAAGCCTAATGTAGAGACCCTTAGGTACCCCTTAGGGACCCTTAGGTAGCGTATTAGGTATTTTTAATTCATTTTTTTAAGATTTTTCAACCCTTTGATAAAGCAAAATCAGTAACGATATTATAGTCAATCAGTCAAATGAAAGTACGTAAAATATTGAGAGTTATTTAGCAAGAGTGCACTTGAGTTGCCGGCCACACTTTCAGGAGGCACCTTCAGAGTGGCAGCGCACCTCAGGTAATACAAAGGTAGCTTGAAGGCTTGAGGTTGGTGATGTGTGTAGATATCCATGAGTCCATGGGCCTGCGTCTACTCTAGTAAAATAAAAAGGCACTGTAGCTCTTTTGACGCATAATATAACGTCTAACGCGGATCGATGGAAAATATTTTAAATTCGAATAATCGAGATTTGAAATTAGCCTAGAAGAAGCGCGCGTATATACACGTTTTTTTTAAATAATCCGTACAAAAAGGCAGACGGGCCGCGTGGTGTTAAGCGATCACCGTCGCCTATGGACAGCCATCCGAGCATTGCCAGCTTTGGAGGAGAGTTTTTTTACAGCTTTCTAGAAGAACCCCTACCTAATGAACCATGTCATAGTCCACTGGAAATGCCTCAGCTGGAAGGTTGTCCCATAACTTAGACGTCCGTGTTAAAAAGGAGCATGCAAAGCGGACTGTTGAGTGCCGCCACGAGTCCAGACGGTGTCGCTGGAATTTTAACCTTGGTATGGTGGTATAATCATGAAATGATGCCTATTTTGAAAAGTTTCTCGGAGTACTCACCATTGTTTTCCGAAACGACCCCATATAGGTACGCCGAAAAATACGCCCGATAGCGACCTCCCGCGATTTTGTCATCGTGCACTTTAGATTTTCTTTTTTGCCTTCCTCAATAAATGGACTATTCAACACATAACGATTTTTTTTATTCGAACCAGTAGCATAAGAATAAATAATAATTATAAAGTAGTTCCTCAGATAAGCGCGTTAAAGTAAACAAACAAACTCTTCAACTTATATTAATAGGGAGTATATATTGAAACATAAGGGTTGAAACTGCTCTTACGCTGTTACGATGCTGGGGCCCTACTTTAGAGTGCGCGATCGTCCGAAGTATTGTGTATTTACGAGTGATCATTTTGTAAGTTTGAAGAATTATAAAGGGTATTACGCTTTTAATAGCACCATATTCTCGATAACATTGCAATAGATTTATGTATCCACGAAAAGAAACGTCAGAACATGGTCAAAAATGTGCTGCAAAAAATATTTATTTATTTAACTACTAGCCTTCCGCCAGCGGCTTCGCCCGCGTGGACCTGTTTTATAGGTTCCCGTAGGACAAAAACCATCCTTTGTCCTTTCCCAAGGTCCACTCTATCTGTGTTGAAATTTTCATTAAAAATATTAAAATTGGTTCACTAGTAAGCGAGAAAACGTAGAGCAGACAGACAGAGTTACTTTCGAATTTATAATATTAGTAGAGATTTAATTCTTTATTACACCAGATATATGTATAAAAGGCGGACTTAATGCTAAAAGCATTCTCTGCTAGTCTACCTTTGGGCGAAACAGAGACAGTTGTTGACAAAAAAATCGATCACGATAATGTATCGATTTTACAAGTTGACCCCAGAGAGAGTTTCAAATACCGCTATAAAATCATAACGTTATTATCTACTTGCGCCCAAATCGTTATAAAAACGTAACGTTTTACAACAAAACGTTATTTACACATCAAAATAACGCTATTTAGAAAAAATCGATATAAATAACGTTATATATAAGGGGAATAATAATTATGTATTATAATATGCAGCGAGCTGACAACGCGGCAATATCGCTTAGCAATAATAAAATAACGTTATAATACGTTATTTTATTTCGATTTTGATATTTCATATCGTTATTCTTTTAATACCGCTATTCGTCTTTTCGATAGTAATGTCAAAATAATAAAATAACGAAACGAAATACGTATAACGTTATATAACATTATATTTTGATATTTTTTATAACATTATGAAGCTCTGGTTGACACCCAGATTAATGAAAGGATGTCGTAAATTTTATACAGGTCAGAAGACTATGAAACCAACTTCTTTTACAAATTTTCCGATTGTTCGATCCTTGTCAGAAGTCAGAATCACGCAATCGCCAGCGTGTAAGAAAATCTCTCGACATTAGCGTTGTAGAGTCCACCTCTCTTCTACAGTAGATTCAAACTTTATAGAATGAACCTATGCAGTATTCGCAGCATAAATTCTCGTATTTTTTTATTTGAATGCAGTAGCAGACGAGCATGCAGACCACGTGATTGTAAGTGGTCGCTGCAGCCCATGGACATCTACGTACAACCTCAAGCAAGCATAGGTAAGTCTTGTCTGAGGTCGTATGCAGTTGCGCTGCTACTCCGGAGGCTGGTGGTCGCCTCATGTAAGTGTGGCCGGCAAATGCACCTTTCCACCGAAACACAATAGATTTGGTTCACGGCAGAAGTGGGTGCAGTGGTGCGGTACATCCCCGGGCGAACCATAATAGTTCTTCCACCTAACAAATAGTATAATAAGTAACTGTACTGTATTTAACGCGTGTGAAACCGCGTGTACCACAGTACTTACTATCTAAACCACCTAAACACTCTATTTTAACAGGTTTAACTTGTAAAGAGAAACTGATGATAGCGAGAGAAAAGAAACGTAGATAGTAAGAGTGGAGTACAGGAAGAACTTAGGAAGGAAAATAAATTAGGTATGTACATACCTACTAAACATATGAACATTGTTCCTATTATAAGCGATTTCAGAATAAATATAAGAATAATCCATCCCTTTTCTACATGTCTCTCCGCGGGTACAGCTATAAATAAATAAAATAAATACCTATCTTTGGACAATTCACACAACACCATCTGATTCCAAACTAAGCAGAGCTTGTACTATGGTAATCAGAAAGCTGATAAACATACTTATATAATTCTAAATACATACTTACATAGATAAATTAACACCCAGACACAGAACAAATAGTCATGTTCATCACACAAATATTTGTCCTGGGTGGGAATCGAACCCACGACCTCACGCTTCGCAGTCGGCTCATCACCCACTACGCCACGGAGGCTGTCGACTAATAAATAATAAAAGCTATAAATATTAAAAGCCCTGTATAGGTACCTACCTACTTTTTATTGAAATATCAATTAATTTTATAGTACCTAAATTTCTATGCAATTATCTATCTGTTCTCGAATAATTATACCTATCTTTAAGTAGTAGGTATATAATTAACAGAAACTATTTAATATATTCTAGAAATAGTATATCATCCATAATAAAGCCTACATTATGAAAGCTGTGTCTGTTCTAACAATAAAAAGTTATATAATGACCTAACCAGTCCATAATTCTATGCAAATAAAGATAAATTCCTTCACAGAGCCAGTGAATACGTACAGAATGAACAGCAAGGTGCATAATTATAGTTAGGTACAGACTACCTAATGAATGAGTGACTCCTTTGCGACGAAATGACGCATATCTCCGAATAAGACGAAAATAGTGAGATATACGAAATGGATATAAATTTGTAGGTGGTAGAACTATTATGGTTCGCCCGGGGATGTACCGCACCACTGCACCCACTTCTGCCGTGAACCAATTCTGTTGTTTCGGTGGAAAGTGCAGTTGCCAGCCACACTTACATCAGGCGATCACCAGCTTCCGGAGTAGCAGCGTAACTGCATACGACCTCAGACAAGACTTACCTATGCTTGCTTGAGGTTGTATGTAGATGCCCATGGGCTGCAGCGACCACTTAACACCACGTGGCCTGCATGCTCGTCTGCTACTCTATTCAAATAAAAAAAAAAATGAATGATAAGGCTAGGAAAAATAAACGCTGCATTGTTTTAAAACGTTTTATTTGTAATAAACATAAACAATGTGCAAATTTATAAACTGACAATTTGCCACATTTTGTTACAGAAAGCTAGCTCTGCAGAGTAAAACAAACTTTTAGTTTTAATGTTAGATAAATAATAAGTATAATAACAGACGGTAAGAAGTTAGGCTTACATTGACTAAAAATGCTTCTTATAAGTAAACATATTAGTGGCACTAAAACACCGCTATTGATTACAAAATGTATGCAAAAACTATTTCAAAAATTGTGCAATACAAGAATAAGGCACGAATGGATTTAACAAAAGCTCTGAATCAGGTCAATACATTTTTGACTGATAAAAGTGAATATAACAAAGTATATTTTGCTAATAATACAGTTTAATTCATTCAAAGCTACGCTTGAGTAGACCGTAAATCACTTAGGTAAATAAACAAAAAATGTAAGAAGGGAATACTGACGAAGTAATACATAAGAAGCTACCCAGGCTAATAAAAATAAAGAAACACCTCGCTACTATTCAGAAGCGTATAAATATCACTTAAGTTAACATATTCGTATCGTATTTATAACACATAATAAACTATTCGAAGAAATTCAACATGGTTTAGAAACATCTGAAGATGGCTATTTTACACAGATATTCCAACCTTCAACTGCGCCATAGCATAAAAATTGGTGTTTCCAGATTTGTAAATAGGAATATTTAATAAATAAATCGGTCTAAAGTATCTAAAGTTTGTTTCACAATAAAATTTATTTTTACGTATAAAACACTACAAACTGACGAAATTCTTTACAATATAAAGGCATTCGTCGGATATGACTCCAAGGCACAAAATTATTTTAAAATCCAACAAACTTTCTTTTCTATCGTTCAAACGCTAAACTGTAGGTCGATTTTAGTATCGTCGTAATTAAAATCGTTTACCACCAAGCACCACCACTTAATATTCTCTCTCAACTCTTAATCTTATATACTAAGTAATATTTCTCCTATTTTAAATAATTATTTAAATCTAAACAATATTTTAAGTTAAATATTTGAAGAATAAAAAACTTTATTGTATACCTATTATTGCCATTTCGTTAAAGATTAAGTAGCAACAGCTACATAAGTGTTAAAAGATATTTCGCCCTATCTATCGGAAAAGTGCTCCATCACTCGTGATTTTAGGATGAAGATTACCGCATCCTAAACAACGTTATCTTATTTACAATTCAAAACAGTTCGAGAAAAAACCAAGGCCGCGATCTCTAATACATAAAGTTTGGATCTTTTGGCAATAGCCTAATAAATAAATAAAAAATCAAAATTTAACAGTAGATACTGACAATTCCAGATATAGGAATTAAGTAGCTGTCGTATTATGCGCATTACCGTTGCATTTATTCGAGTGTACACGCACGTCTTCGCTCAAATGAGCATATGGCGTAGGCGATCATACAGTCGCTAATGCACGTCCTCACTACAAGACTAATTTATTCAATCTCCAACAAACAGACCGCTATCGCCGGCCACTAGTATCCACAACTAGTCCATAATAACGGCTAGCTTAAAACGAGACTTTCTTTGACTTAATCTACGTAAAAAAACGAATTGATCACATGCAAGAGGGAGTTTGGAAACTAAAACTGTGGCACTCAGAAATGGAAACCGTAACCCCGTAACCTGAGCGACATCAGGACAAATTATTTATGCCCACTCTTTTGCTAACGGGAGTCGCATCGAGGATTCTTTCGTTTACTTTATCCTCTTCTCTAAAGTGAATTCTTGTGATTACAATATCACCTGTACTTAGAGTTTGTGAGCCAACTTCCGCTTTCTTGGTTTCATTGAGATCATTGCACTTCACATCATTATAAGTAGAATTATGGCATTTGCAACAACAGTTTTTCTTATCTGTATCTCCTATGTTCAGTATCTGGCTTAGGTTGGACCAATCCTTATTTTTAAGAAGAGGCAGTGTTTGTTCCATTGTTTGTGAGAATTTATCCTCTAATTCTCCACTCAGTGGAGCCACTGCTGAAAGGATAGCTTCAAGACGATTAATTTTTTCAACCTTGTCCATGTTGGTATCTGATAAAATCTCATCCATCATTTGCATGGACTCAGTGAGGCTTGGTGGTTGAGTTGAATGTGGAGATGATATAGAATCTGAGGCATTGGACTCCAAACTTGCCATTTCATTTTCTCTTTCATCATCCTCAGAATCAGAATCCTTTTCATTACCAATGGCTTCTAGTTTTTCCAACTTCTTGGATATCTTGTGGCAACCCTTTAATTTCTCCTTTTCTTCTTCTGTGAGCTCCAAATACCTCAATAACCTTATTTCTCTGTTACTTAGTACAATATTTTTAGTGGTCTCTGCCAATTTTAATTTTAACTCGCCTACTTCAGTATTAATTTTTCTTTGTCTTTTGCGAAGCTTGACCTCTGTTGGCTGAATGTGCATATAAACCTGTTCATTGCTTAGCTCCTCAAACAGTTGCTGGTTTTCAGGTTTTATGTTGCTAGACATGTATGCATAAATAGCAGGATTGACTAAAGAGAGAACATCTGAGGCTGCATATATTATCATGTCCTTAGTGAGCGGCCTACGAGCCCAGTAACGTTGATCTCTTCTGTACACATTTTTCAATTGCTCCTTCATAGGATTCATTGGCGCATTGTATAATTCACACAATGCATTGAGGCTTAAATTTTTTACTTTGTAAACTGGGACACATTGTTGTTGAAGCTGCAATACTGCATGAGCTGCTTGTGTATCAAAAACGTTCTTGAGTGTTATCTCAAATTGATTGTGCAAATTTACTGAGTCATTCCTGCAATCATGTATGATTTTGACAACATTATCACTCTCAAGGAGATCCTTGATTTTCCCTTCTATAACCATGCCTGGACAAGCCAAGATATCTAGAATATAAACTTCTCCATTCATAGTGGCAATCTGACAAAGAGTCAGAACACCTTTAAGGCCCAAATTTATTCCTTCACAATCAAAAGAAACAATACTTTTAGTAGTTCGTTTAGGGTTCATAATACTGTCAATAAGTGTAGCACACTCTCTAACATTTGCTATGACAGTTGCACATTGTAGGACCTTTTGACGCCAAGCTTCGCCCATCATGTTATTTCTTATGTTGGATGTACCATTAGTTTCCTCTGAGCAACGAGCATTCAAGTGATTATTAACCCTGTCTCTAACCATATTCTCTGCAAGATTCTTTATAACAATGGAATTTATTCTTTGTTTAAGTGTTTGGTTGGCAATATTGGCCTGTGGACCACGGGGAGATTCTATTGGACTGAGTATTCTATTTGCGGGACTCTTTTTACCATCGGAAGGAGTTGGGCTTACTACCATAGGAGGAGAAGGGGACAAAGGCTTCTCTTCAACCACTTGCTTTGGTGGATCAGTCTTTACTTTTGATTTAGCATTTAGATACATTACTGGTATTTTTGGCTTACTTATAAGAGTAACAAGGTTCGCTTGGACATGAAAACTGTCTGAGAATATCTTTAAAAATGCACTCAAATCTGCCGGACTTTTGAACATCTGATACCAGTACTCCTGCGGGAAGCGGGAGACGATTAAATGGAAAAGCTGGTCAACCAGGACCGGCCCCTTGGCTTCAATACATTGAGCAACATAGTCTAACAGCTGCTGGGCAGTATCAGTATTAATATTAGCTACAGGTAGGTTATGAAATTGTTCAGAATTACTATGTGTGTTACCTTTCCTATGATTCTCACTGACTAGAACAACGTTGTCTTCAATAATGTGGAAGGTATCCGGGTGCTTCATGAGGAACTCCTTGAACTCCTTGATACGCTGGCCGGAGATGTGGCGCACCTGCGGCGAAGCTTGGCTGCGGTGGCCGAGGAGGCTCTTGATGGGCACCTCGGTACCCTCGCCATATTGAATCATCTTGCTCGCGAAGTACTCCTTCGCTTCTTCGATGTAATCGTTGTTGGAGGACGCGCCAGCCCCGCTTAGGTGTCTCTGGTAGGTGTTGATATCAACATAGTCCCCGTCTATGCTGAACAACGCCGGGTATTGCGCCAGGAACTTCTTCAGGCCCGACTGCGACCCGCCAGCGATCTGACGCATCTCCTTGGTGAATCCTTTGGCACCGAACTGACAGGAAAGATCGTGCAACGTTCTCGGCTCGCCTTTGTCGAGCAGGCGCTCCACGAAGAACAACAGAGTGAGATTTCTAGCGAGCTCATATTCCATTGATTCCATTTCCCAACAGTTGGTGCCAATTTGGTGTCTTACACTAAAATTATTTTTCTACGTATATGTGTCACCCACAACACCATGAAATTCTTCAATTTTCTAAACTTGGTCATAGACGACAGAACAAAGTGACGTGACGAAGTGTTGCTTGTACTAGTTAAAAATTACCACATTAATTAATTGTAGATTATAAATGAGTATTTATGAAACTAATTAATTATTATCAACTATTTGTCTATTTCACAACAAAAGAACGATAAACGGTCAGTATAGTGACTCTCTATGCGGTCAGTTCGGTGTTTTGGGTGGTCTTTCAGAAACGGAGTTACAATATATACAGCTTTATAAGTATAACCTGAATAGGATATTACTTCTTAGAGCCAACAAGGTTACCTTACAATTCTGTTCAGTTCAATGACTGCAAAATATTTAATGACTATAACCGTAAAGTTAAGTTTTTTTATGCATATCATTCATAAACATGAACGCGCTATTCCTAAATAGCGCGTAAAGCGCGGAATTCAACTGACGAATTTCGACTTATCTCATTTGCATAGTGATCATAATAATAATAGGATGATGTCCTTGGGCACGCAGAGTGTCTCTTCTCATCTCAAGTTATATACTGTAATAAAATCAGAATACAATATTGTTTGGCACTTCAGGAGGATGTTAGAGCGGTAAACGAATGGACGGGTCTAAAAATATAGAATTTGACCAACCGAAGTGTTTCTTGATGGGTTTTGGTCGAATGAAATGCCCCTTTATTTTGAGTAAACAATCGGCAATCGGCAAAACTAAAATTCATAAATCTGCTGAAATGTGTGACGTAGGAGTCACCTTTGACCAAAATTTAACCTTTACTTCACATTTTACTTTTAGAAAAAGCACAAAAAGCGTTTCTCAGATATCTTTATAAAAAAACAACGGGTTGCACTCCGGTAGTGCCGGCAGAAGTGAAATCTTGAACATTAACGTTGTGCATCTTTTATATTTTGGAATGGTTAGGGAATAATTTCGCACGAATTGCTTTTATTATCAGTATTATTTTTCATCTAGTATTTTCAGTAGGTTTTCATCTAGTATTTTTATAGAGTACTCACTCATTTTCTTTCACTATTTCTTCATCACTTTTTTCATTAATAGATGCACTTTGTTCAATGTCCATATTTTAAATACTTGATATAAATGAATTTTACAAGTATAGACAGTCGAGCCGACATCAGCTGTCACCCCTCCGTCTTACGAATTTTCGATCAGGCCACGTGTCCTGACGTTTTTTTCTAACATTTTTTACCCCTCCCAAAAAAAGTGCACAACGCCGCTAAAGAAGTTTTCACTTCAAAAATTACCGTTATTACCTTAGAGCAGGGAGGAGAGGTATACAAGTACCTTCCTATGATAAAATTACAAACTCACTCTAAAAATATACTCACATTGCCAAACACAACACATCAATAAATCAGCGTGTATTCATTCAGTTACCATACGTTCACTAATAAAACAGCTAGTGATAGCCACACGAATTGAATGGAATTGTATTATTCTGAATGAATGAGCAAGTTCCTTTATTTACATATTTATCACTATCACTAGCCTTCCGCCAGCAGCTTCGCCCGCGTGGACCCATTTATAGGTTCCCGTAGGATAAAAACCATCCCATGTTATTTCTCAAGGTCCACTCTATCTGTGTTCCAAATTTCATTAAAATTCGTTCAGTAGTTTAAGTGGGAAAGCGTAGCAGACAGAGTTACTTTCGAATTTATAATAATAGTAGGGATTTAAACTTATATGATACTTTTGTAAAAATAAGTACCTCAAATTACTAGTTGGTAACAAATCTATTAACATCTACTGTCACGGTTGTATGTGAAGGTTATATGGCCATCTACGGCTGGCTGGTATGACTCGAGGAATTTGTTGACTATAAAATATTTCTTTAGTATAATATTTATATATGAATATTTACAACAATTGTCGACATCGTTTTCTTTATAGGGCGACATTATTAAGTTTTTACTGTGGAGTAAATATGAAAGTTTTTCATTTTGAACACTGTAGATACACTGTTACTCTTACATTGATGCCTAAATTCTTTAATTGCTTAATGTAGAGTTTTCTTGTTTCCATCTAGGGTCCGCTGGCAATTTAGGTTTTGCGGATCTATAAAATATACTGCGGAAATATCTCTTTAGATTATTATATTTATTATAGAAGTACATTTAAAACTTATTTTTCAATTGTGTCTTATCCCCGTTTTACCTTGACACCACAGACATATTCCAAGTATTCGCAATTCAACAGGCCAAAATAAATATACTCAACAAAATAGTAAAACGGCTGCTTACCTTAATATTATACATGACACAGTTTCTCATTACTTATGTTTTTGACCTAACCAAACTATTTTACTTCATATGTTAAAGACAAAGACAAAGAACTTTATTTGCACAAATATGGGTGTTTACAAAAGTTGTTTAATACGTACATATTTAGTACGCCATATTTACATTCATGAGGTATGATGCAAATATTACAAAGATACCTAAAAGAAAAAACTTAATAATAATAATAACATAAATTACAAAATGTACATTATTAACAATTTTATTTTATTTTTATTTGATCCCATATTGCACCTTTAAAAATTTAAATTTGTAAATTTTATTTCTTAAAGTATGTATTTATTTAGTAGTTTGTTTATTTAATTATTGTTCCAAAAATTGAGCAACACCAGATCAATCTGGTTAAACAACTTAACAACAAATAGTAACAACTATATAAAAAAAAGGAAAAAATAATATACATATTTTACAAAATATATATGCCATCCAAAAGACCCGATTGCGGCATGGTCCCCAGAACGCTGGCAGCATTACCTCTTTGAATTAAAAGGCTTAGTTTTTGTGCAAAATAACTGCCAGTCCTCTGGTCACCCGAAGCGAGGACAAGTCTGGTCGACATATCTTTGAAGAATTTTTTCATGTCAGCCGACCATGGACCCAACGTCTCCATTGCAAGTGCCGCAAATTCATAATTTTCCGTTATTGCACAATATTTGCGGCGCTTTAGAGACTGAGCATGGTCGGCTGTGGCCCCTGCATTATTGCATGTTGCTGGTAAATGTGAAGGGGCCAAGGTGTCAACACAAGTAACATCCCATACCAGGGCCCGACCAACACGCCATGGCACCAGTGTCGCCCCATCAGGTCTCTTACCATCATCTCTATACATACCAGATGGTTCTAAAGAAGCTGGTATAGAGACGGTGGCAAGAGACCTTCGGATTAAATCATTGATAGCACCATGGCGATATAAACGGCCGGCGCTCCTGGTACAGGATAAACCATGTCGACCAAAAGAATCCACACCTCGGCCACATGAGCAATGATGAGTTTCACAAAGTTTGGCGCCGAGACGGAGACCTATTGATATTCTCAGACTAGACGGGTCTAAAATAGTTCCTAAATTATTGGAGGGTAGCGCGTGTAACCAATGGCCAGAGTCTACATCGGATACAGCAAGCAACCTGGCGCGATCAGTGTTGTCGGTACATTCGTCAAGGAGACAGGCAAATGTAGCTTTGACACCAGGCAAGTCCCAAAAACGTTGTGTAGGGGCCTCCTCAATATTGATGGTAATATTAGGGAAGGTAGCCCTCCAGACCTCCACAGCCTCATCCAAGCCAACTACCCGAACATCAGCAGGAATAGTGTTTAAAATATTGCTGATGAGGGTAGCTGTACTGTGGGTTGAAGCTAAAAAGGCCGGGAGAGCCACACTTGCACTGTTGCGGATGCCTAAGCCTCCAAATTTTATTGGTAGGCAAGCCTGTCTCCATGCGCGATCGTCAAAACTTAAATTTAAAATTTGGGATACACCATTTTTCAAAGTTTGGTCAATCATATTTAAAGCCGAAGGGAATTTCCAAAAGGGACAACACCGAAGTAAATACATATATTTTGGAGTAAACAGGCAAAGGCGAAGAATGTAGGTAGTAATGTGCGGCTTTAAATCAAACAAACGTCCAGAAGAATTGTTAAAAAGATCTAATTTTGAATTTATTACAGTGGTAACTGCATCCTCAAATATTGGAGCACCTAAAAATGTAAGTTTTTTTTTTTATAGTAATATTGGGTATCAATGATTTAAAATTTTCCAATATTTCCAAATTTTCCAAAGATGAAAATTTATTTAATTATTTATTCATATTTATTTGTACTTCGGATCGAATCCGATCGTCGGCTTTGGGTTAATATATATAACTATATATAAAATATATTGCAGGTTGTTTGTATACTAAGAGGAAAAAAAGTCGGCGGAAAAAAACCTCCCAGGTTTATATGGAATTCCTTTATGCCGTTTTGTCGTTTATGAAATCAGTGACTGAGTAATACGCCTTTTTCAGTAAATACGTTTTAAGTTCTTTTTTAAACTCGTTGCCCGTTTTGTTTTTGAGGAATTCTGGTAGACCGTTATATATGTTATTACTATTTTTTTTGTAAAAACTACATTAGAAATAATGAAATGCATTATTACAAGAACAGCAGAAAATCATTTCACTCAGTAATATTAGTAATCACTAGGCTTGCTGTAAAAGATTCAAAGAAAAATATTTTACATTATTCACCATGGAAACATTTGTATTTTATTGCCGACAAAATATTCCTTCATATGCCCAAGATACTCTGAGTTTTTTAAAGTTTTCGTGTTTAGAATATGTATGGAGGGGTCAAAAGTAGCTTGAAATGGTTCGTGTAAATATACACACGGCACTGAGTCGCCAGTTCTTTTGCTTGAATTGGCTTGACATGCTGCCGCGTGTCTAGATAAGATAGACGTATAATAATTCGCCTATAAATGTGGAGTATCCGTCTCTTATGGCAATCATATTTGATCATAGACAAGATTGTTTTTTGCAACGTTATGTTTGTTTTCATTGTTTACCAAGACCATGTGAATCTTGTAAAAAGCAATAAATAAATCTATAAATAAAACAGGGCATCTATGTTGTTTCAGTTGCATTATAGAAGAATGGTGGTTAAAACAAATGTTGTATTCACCATTTTACGTTGTTTAAGTTATACTTATATATACCGTTAACTACTATTATTGTCTTTTATCTGTAGCTAAATTAATTTTTTTTTCTTCAATTATGGCATCGCAAACTCTGTGCATACTGCCAGCGTCAAGTTTATACTTTACTTTTTGCATCAATTTTTTGCCAGTTTCAATGAAACTGGACGAAGTAATAATAAAGTCAGTAAGTCATCAGTAATCAGTCAGTCTAGTCAGTCCAACATTCAAGTAAAGCGATGGCTACTTTACTAGAACGTGTCCGATGGAATTTTGGAGGCAAGCAGAAAAAACATATTTTAGCACTGTTATTCCATTTCACAAACACTCGTGCACTGTAATTAAACTATATCAAACAAAATGCCATCAATTTTATCCGATATAACTCAAAAATACACCAAGAAAATGAAAATAAAACAAGAGCACAATAATGTCTTTTTCGACTTCCCGCCAAAACTCCCTAAATTAATTTAGATAAATGTCAAGTATTGTCAAAATGTCAACTGTCACTGTTAAGTCAATCAATGAAAGGAGGAGGGGGAGGAGGATCCTAGCTTGTTCTGAGAGAGAAAATATAATAAAAATTTTAGAGGCTACTTATTGTATTTGTATCAGAGTGTATTCGTTAACTATTAAACTTAAAAATTGGATATAATGGTGAGTACAAAGCTACTATTTGCTGGAGCAGTACATAAACAAATTTGTCTCGGTTACAATTCAATTTTTTCTGAAGTTTAAACTTTTTTCAACCATTAAATTAATTAAACTTTTTAGCAAACCTTTATAGCTTTACTCAGAAGTTACCAATGATTCTACTACTTAACCAAAATTTGAAATGAAATATTCTTTACTCACTGTATCGTTCCTTTACAAAGTCTTAGTGAACGTTTTTTTTTTGTTCTGTCTGCTGTGGGTGCATTTAGGCAATGCTGAGCTGAAGAAAATAGCAGACTGAGAGCTTTCTTACAGAGTAGCTATGGGCAGATAAGAAACATAATGTGACAGCTACCGCATGTGTCATGTTGTCCCACAGCCATCTGCTAACATTGGCAGTTTGATTGATTTAAGTCTATTACATCAGTTATAGAAACAGCCTTGGATGGATGGACTACAGCTCAATCCCAAGCTTTTTTATGAATTAAATAGTCCTTATGGCGCATTTACATTAGTCTTTTAGAGCGTATTCGGCTGCAGGCCGTATTCGGTCACCAACTAATATAAACAGGTATTCGTTTGGCCGTATTCGGTTTAGCCGTATTCGGTCGACCGTTGACTTAATAGAGGTGCTATCCACACTCTCTTTCTCTTTGTACTCCTATTTTTTCCTCAAAACTTCTTGTATTACATTGCACACAGTTAAAAATCCTTCTAACACAAGACTGTTCATGACAATGCTTGCAACCCGACTGTTCAATATACAATCGCCGCATCAATCAAGTCGCCGAATTCGGTTAACCGACCAATGTAAACAACTCAATTTAGGTAAGCGTTTCAGTTAAACCGAATGTGGCCGCCGCCTTCGGTGACCGACCTAATGTAAATGCGCCATTAAGATCGTAATAAGCCTTGCAGCACAGGACTTGATTAACTCTCTTTTTAAATCTGTGCAAAGAAAGGGATTGAACATTTTCTGGGATTTTATTATATATATTCTGATGGACATCCCAATAAAAGGGTGGCTCTTTTTGCGGAGCCGTCACTTGGGGAATGCAAGATTGTGGCCATTCCTTGTCGTAGTAGATGGTACTTCCCTAGTCAGACCATGCAAGTCCTATCTATAACTTCGCATTTTTATGGTATTTAACTAGTTAGCTGTCTACATAACTGATTTAATCAATTGAATACACATGATTTGATGTTGAGATGAACATTTTGTTACAAAAAGTATATCATACGTACATGCCATGCCATTGTAGATCTAGCCGTGTGTAAGGTGTCATTATAATATTTCTGATAAATAAATAATTATTATTATTATTTTATTTGTATAAACTTGCACATTAAAACCATAGATTTATTATGACTGACTATGTCAAGATAGATTGGCATCAATATAGATAAGTCCAAGGGAAACACAAAATATTTTAAGCTATAGAGGTTTTAAGTTATCAAGGGTCTATGTTAGGGATAGGTTAATATAGAGATACCTCCTCTATATTAACAAAAATAATTTACATACATATGTATGTATGTATGTAAATATGTATGTATGTACCCTTGTTTCTATTTTTACTCAAATGCGTCAGAAGGATTGGTTTAATAAAATACAGAAATTTAAATAATCATATTTATTCACATTGCACACGTTACATAAAAATAAAACAACAGTTAAAGGTTTAGTCTACTTAAAAAAGTCTGTGATTTTCTTTTGTTTTAAACAATTCACAGTTTCTAAATTGATTTGTTTTTCAATGATAAATAGAGAGGAGAATACATTATCTTTTATGTTGCTACACTGCTCTATAAATGATCGTACAGTTGTTAAAGCTCTTTTTGCGTCGTTGATTGATACACTTGTGGATGAAGTTTGTGGCTCATCGTTAAAATCATCGTCTTTATCACTTTCAATGCAGTTGTTTACTGATTCCAATATTTCTTCCTCTTTTAACGTCCCTGCTGTGACTACTTCATCATCGCAAGTAACGAAGTCTTCAAAAGTAATGTTTGACTCAGACATGTGCTTATTCCATTCTTCAGGCACATTATATTCTTCCTCTTTAATGATTTCTTGAGGTTCTGAAGAAAAACCACAGGTTCTAAAGCAGTTTTTTATTGCAAGGGGTGTTACATTTCGCCAAGCTTTGTCCATCATCCTCATTGCTTGAAGAACATTGATAGAAGAAATCGTATTTTGCTCCATATCAGCTAACATTTTTCTGGCAACTTCTTTTCTGTATAATGCTTTAAAATTTTGAATTATACCCTGATCCAAAGGTTGAAGTTGTGATATTGTATTTGGTGGAAGAAATTGTACTTTGACTGCCTTTAATGGTGGTATGTCCCCGTGTGCTGTGCAGTTGTCGATAAACAGAATAATTTTTCTGTTTGAAGTTACCATTTGCTTATCTATGTTAATCAGCCATTTTTTTAAAAGTGCATCTGTCATCCATGCTTTTTTATTGGCTTCATAATCCATGGGTAGTGATTTTAGGCCTGCAAAGCACCGAGGTTTTGTTGACTTGCCTATAATTAAAGGTTTCAGTTTTTCTGTGCCCGTGGAATTTGCACAAAGCAGAATCGTAAGTCGTTCTTCGCTGTGCTTTCCTTCATCACATTTTTCATTTTTGAATGTTTTGTCAGGAAGACATTTGAAAAATAGACCCGTTTCGTCAGCGATAAAAACATCATTGGGATCATAATCATTAACTAAATTATGTAATTCAGATTTCCATTCTTGGCACACTGATTCGCTTACGCTCGCACTTTCGCCGCACATTTTTTTAAAGGCTATATCATGTCGTTTCTTAAAATTCTCTAACCAGCCATTGCTGGCATTAAAATTTTTGATTTTCAGCGAATTAGCGAACTCTTTAGCTTTTTCTTTCAGTATGGGTCCACTAAAACTGATGTTTTTGTTTCGACACTGTTTGAACCACGTAAACAAACATTGTTCTAAATTAGGGAATTGGGCAATTTTTCGTCTTTTACATTGAAGACTTTCTCCTGATTCTTGTTTCTTCAAGATTTCAGCTTCTTTTTTAATGATGATTGATAATGTACTCTCATGTATCCCAAACTGAGCCGCAACTTCTTTCCTTTTCAATCCATTTTTCACTGCTTCTATAGCTTTTAATTTATCAGCGTATGTGAGTGTTGTTAGTTTTCTTTTTGAACTCATTTTAAGCCAGTTTTATCACACAGTAGGTAAAGCGATGTTTCCAGGACAACGATCAAAAACTTATGATTCAAGTAAGCCGTTGTCCCAAGGCTAACCACCGCAAAGCTTTAAAGAATTTCGAAGAAGCAAACAATAGGTGACATGTATTGTTTACGTTAACAAGTGAACACGTGCAAGCAATAAATACCGAAACCTTTTGTTTTATATTAAAATCCATAAGTTTTGCACGCTCTTGCAAAATGACTCATTGACAAACAATTTTATGTTATAGAGGTTGTGGAAACATTTCTTTAAGTTATTGAGGGCCAAGCCAATACAGAGATTACTTATTTAAGTTATAGAGGTTTCGTATTTTAAGTTAAAGAGGATTAAATTTGGGCTCTGATGGGAAGGGAACATATTGTTTTTTGAAGTTATAGAGGTTTTTAAGTTACCGAGGTTTGAGGTTTGAGTTATCGAGGTTCTACGCGCTTGCTGCATCGACGAAAATAGTTTTTCTAATAGAGGAGCACAAAGAGTTAAACTGCGTTCTGGTTAATTATATATATATATATATATATACAGTCGTGGTCAACTAATTAGGGACATTCAAGATAGTGAAGAACAATAACCGGTTATGTACCTACATATAACTATAAAACCCTGTTGATTTCTCAGTAACTATTATTTGCATGATTTGGTCCGATTATTATGCTATAAATGGCTGTAAATAAAAGATTAAATAAATAGAAAAAAGTTTTCAATATCAAAGGTTAACCATGTATTCAATTTAAGGTACAAATCTATAACTGGACATTTAATTAAGAACAGTAAATTAAAATGAAAAATAGTGTTAAACAAAACTAATAATCTGCAGTATTTTAATTTCTTTAACAACTCCATTTTATTAAGGGTAAAATCAGTACCCAGTAGCAAAACCTTTGTAAGTAATTACCGCTTCACACCGAATGTGGCATAGACATTATCAGTTTCTGACATATTTCGACAGGAATGTTTACCCATGCCTCACAAAAAGCTTCATTAAGTTCATCTAAAGATGTGGTACGATAAATGGCAACTTTTTTCTTGATATGGTGCCAAAGGTGCTCGATTGGGTTGAGGTCCGGGCTATTTGCTGGCCAATCTAGCACTGATACCGACTGACTGTTAAGAAACGACTTGACTGAACGGGCGGTATGTTTCGGGTCGTTATCATGCTGAAAAGTCCATATAATAGAAAGATGTTCCTCAGCATAGGGAAGCATAGTATCCTCTAATATTGACTTGTATTGATGTTGGTCTAAGTTACCCTGAACTTTCCTCACAGGTCCCACTACTCCACGTCCAGAAAATGAACCCCACATTTTAATGTTTCCTCCGCCATGTTTCATCTGCTTTTTTGTAAATCTTAGATTCATTTCCGCTTTTACAGGACGCCGTACATATTGCCTTCCATCTGAAGAAATCAAATTAACCTTGGTCACGTCAGAGAATAATACATATTGCCATTGGACGTAGGTCCAATGTCCATATTTACGTGCAAACTCCAAACGTGCATTTCTATGTTCTTTCTTCAACAACGGTACTTTGCGAGCCACTCTTCCAAACAACCCTTCTTCTACCAGACGTCGTCGAACGGTCCTCGCTGATATACTGGCTCTTTCTTCTGCCCCAAACACTTCGTGTTTAATTAAAACAGAGCCTAGAAACGGATCTTTCTTAGCTAACCTGGTTATCATTCTATCTTCTTGCAGAGTTGTTTTTCTTGATCTTTTTTTTCTGGGCACATTTAAAGCTGTGTTGTTGCGCCTGAAATGTTGCACTGCATTGCATACCATAGTTTTTGAACAATTTAAATATTCTGCTATCCTTCGGAATGACCCACCACGCTTGAGAAACTTCATGATTATTTTTCGTAGTGTTGCATCACAACTTTTATTTTTTCCCATTGTTCTTCAATCTCAAAACTTAAAATTAAAAATCAAGAGAGCCGCTCAAACTACGACGAAACAGTAGGAGAAGAAATAAAAAAATATTGAGATTCAGATTTTGAAAATAGAACGCAATATTCAGTGTCCCTAATTAAATGGCCAGCCAGCATTCTTTGAACAAGTAGCACTGTGATAATCTATCAGCTATACTGTTAAGACGTTTAATGTTTAAGAAGTTGTTATTGTTTGTATAAACGGGCACATAAATGAATAATTATACTTACATGTAAGATATATGGTATATTGTTTAGACTCGTTGGAAAATAAAAAATAAATTCATAATTTGGTTTAACCAGAGAGTGTCCCTAATTAGTTGGCCACGACTGTATATGTAATTATTTTTATCAATAAATTAATTATTTTTGGTGGAATATAAAAATTGGTTTGTGTGTGTGTAGTTTTATTTTAGTTACTTTACTCTTAGATCTGTGTCTAATTAAGACAGATACAACTATCGATAAGCTTTAAGAGGAAACGCGGCTTCAACCGAATTTGAAAAATAGGTATTTTGGAATAACTATTGCTATCGCGCTGCGCCCTGCGCTATCCGTCGCGTGCGGTAGGGACAGATGCAGCTCGGGCCGATTTGTACCTATAAACTTTCTTACTAAATCGAGGTTTCGTATTCTCCTGTTTCCTCCTTCAAAATTAAGTTTATTTTTTTTCCCAAAAATCAAGAAATAGAATAAGTCTATGCCCCTATGTATTTATTTGGTAGTAAAAACCTTTCAAATTTGATTTGCAGTTGTTGGATTAGGGCAGTATGAAAGAGGCATTTTCTACGATTTTTGAAGAGTCATATTTTCTGATCTAATTAGTTGATTGAAAAAAATAAAACATACTGGCATAGCTATATCAGACTTACATATTGTTACAAAAAATCATTCCTCTAGAAGCATTATCCAGGGAGAAAATAGGAGAATACACTTGTATGGGAATACGGCGCTAGCGTTTCCTCTTAATGTATATCGACAACTAAATTCGAAGTAGTCACGCGCAACACTATTTATCAAGCACACAATATGCGCTTCACACATACTGAGGTATTCTGTTTTTGGTCTCGCCTAGTTACGCTTCTGCCAATCTTTTATACGTAGTATAAAAAATCTATGGTAAAAACATATGAAGTCGGAACACATGTTGTCCCTGAAGTAGTAAAAACTGTCCCAGAGATCACTGTCTTCTCCCAATATTTATATTGCTAGAGTTATACAATTAGACTTTTCAACATCATATGAAAATATTCTATATGATGTGTGTGTGTGTGAGCGCGCGCGCGTACGTGCGTGAGTGCGTGCGTGCATGCGCGCGCGCTTGTGTATGTGTGTGTGTGTGATTAAATGTAATAAATGTATGTTTTTCCTTAATTCCAGTTGGTCTTAGTTCTTGGAGATCTGCACATACCTCACAGATGCAGCAGCCTGCCGCCTAAGTTTAAGAAGTTACTGTTGCCAGGGAGAATTCAGCACATACTGTGCACTGGCAATCTATGCACCAAGGAGTCGTATGACTACCTGAAAACATTGGCCAGCGATGTTCATGTTGTTAGAGGGGATTTTGATGAGGTAGTATTATAATATAATAGCTTTTATATTCTTACAGATAACATTGTATCCATTCAGTCAGAAATAAACAATTTAAATTTATACTAATGACGACTGTGTGGCGCAATGGTTACCATGCCGGACTGCCAATCGAGGGGTCCCGGGTTCGATTCCCGGCGAAACAGAAATTTGAATGATGAGTTTAAATTTCTTCTCGGTCTGGGTGTTTGTGTTCCTGTCTTTGTATGTGTTCATGGTACCCACGACACAGGGTATTGATTACCTTACTGTGGGGCTATGAGTGTGATATTTATTTATTACAATTCAAACTTCTGGACAATGGCGCGAAGAACCAATGTTTGACAGTTACTAACAGTTTCTAAAGGAAAATAAAACTAGTTGATTTACTATTAATTTTCGGCACTGGAATAAGATTTACGTGAACTCTCCAGGTGAGTCGGTGGCACTGAACGTCCAGATGTTAATTGATATTTATTGAATAAAAATATTACCACTTTACAGAACTCAACATATCCAGAGCAGAAAGTGATAACGGTTGGTCAATTCCGGATTGGTCTTATCCATGGTCACCAGGTGGTTCCGTGGGGCGACGAGGAGTCCCTGGCTCTCGTGCAGCGCCAGCTAGACGTGGACATCTTGATATCTGGCCACACACACCGGTTTGAGGCGTATGAACATGAGAATAAATTCTACATTAACCCTGGGTCAGCTACTGGTGCATACAGTCCGTTGTTTAGGTGAGATATTTCTTTCTGTCTGTGTGTTTTTATTATTAAATTATTATGGCTGATGAATATATGTTATGAACGCATAAATTCAACAAAATTGCACCTGTGTATAACCTGGCTTCAAAAATGTTACAAACAAGTGCGCAATGGCAACTATGTCTTTGTGTATCCTTTATACTGCTTACTAATATACAGTTCATAAGCTTGTAATTGTAATTTAATGTTTTGTCTTACTCTGACATCTGGTTCAAAATGACATAATGTCAAAGCAAGAGGAAACATTCTATCATAAGTCAATGTTTATTAGAATCCTTTCGCCCCGCCCTAAGATGATATGCCTGACACTACTTATTTTCTGTCATGCATGATTTTGATTGAATGCAAATTGCAAACGATGCAATAGGCATGATGAATTGATGACACTATTAAAGAATCAGAGAATAAATGGTTTTACAGAAAAATATATGCTAAAAAAGGTCTAAAGTATGATCCCGTTTTCATATTAACATTTAGATTAATAAGATTTTTTAATAAAATAAAAGTATTAAATACAGTAATCGGCCATGTTATCTGAAACGCCAATCAAAAGGAATGACGTCACGTCTCAGTTAATGTCATCGTGTTGCTTGAAGTTTGACGAGCAAGCCGACGCCATGACACTTACGAGCGTTTTCGCGCTTATTTCAAATTACATAGCAGAAAATACATTAATTTACGTTAAAAGTTAAGTTTATTGCTGAAATAAACTTTTTTTCGAAACTAGGAAACGTGTACCTACAATAAGGAAAGGTATTTAAAAATCTGTCATCATGCCCATTATGCAGTGGGATCCCAGTCTATTATAAATACATATAATAATAAAAAAATATTGTTTTCAGGAACCCAACACCATCATTTGTACTCATGGACATCCAAAGCTCCACCGTCGTCACCTACGTCTATAAGCTGTTGGGAGATGAAGTGAAAGTTGAAAGGATTGAATACAAGAAAGCATAGTAAGGAGACATGAAACGTTTAGTTGTAACATTACTAGTATGTATATACTTGTAGATGTATGTTATGTTTTATAAGATCTTTTATGGAAGGTAGTTCCACATAATTGTTAGAGTGTAACACATTATAATAATAACGGAGATGGACACACCAGTGCCGAATTTATATTTTTTATGAGTGTAGGCCACTTTATTTCCGCCGCCCCATGTACATACCTAAGGAAAGCGGGGGTTGCTACGTTGCCACTGTCGTCCGCCACCCTTGCTGCTCTCATCTAGCTAATACGAATCTTAATTCATCTACACAAACACCCAGACCGAGAACAGAAATTTAAACTCATCATTCAAATTTTTATTTTGCCGGGAATCGAACCCGGAACCATAGCGCACGCGCGGACGTAGATCTTCGAACATTGACAAATATAATGGTGTAGTGTTACACCAGGTCAAGTTTACTGTAAGTGAATTCCAATTTTTATGACGGACAAAAAAATTCTCTATTCGGTTAGTATGCCCATCCATCCATCAGCCTTTAAAAGTCCACTGCTGGACATAAGCCTCCCTTAATATTCGCCTCTCCTTCAGGTCCCGTGCCCTCTAAATCCAGCGGTTTCCTTTCTTCCTCATCGGTTGTCGGACCTCCTTTCTATATGGCCTGCCCATTTCAGGCATTAATTTAAAAATATATGTCACGTGTCATGTCATGGTCCCTGATAATTACCATGACGAAAGTATACAAGACAGATATAAAAATATATACAGACATATTTTAAACGTTTATGGGATGTAGCATTGACATGGCATAATTATAATAAATATGGTTTAAAAAACTAAACACTTTTTTAAAGCTCACCCAACTAAAAAGTTAAGTTTCGTTCATTATTGTTTAAAATTTTAAGCTTATTTAAAAATTATATTTAACTTTTTAGTTTGATGGGATTTAAAAGCTTTTAGTTTTTTAACTTTATTTATTTTTCACTTTTTAGTATCATATGTTATGAATGCTCTTCGTCCAAAGGAGAGTTACAAACAAACTCACAAACATGCAGGTGAAGCTAATGAAAGCGTGTTAAAAATATATTTGGCCTGCACGAAATGTAAGTTGTTACAATTGAGTTTACAAAATAATATAATACAAATAATCATGTGGAACGCCATAGTAAAGCCCCGTATTCACTAGGGGTAAATGTCGCTTGACTACTGCCAACGTTGCTCGACATCTCATGCAACATTACGCGCTTTACCTTAAAGTAGCATTCGGGACTTAGCGACCGCGACACGCGACCCGCGACGACGTCCGTGATTAGTATGAATTTGTATATAAACAAATCCTGCAACCGGTGGGTGTGGCCAGAAAGTCGCATGGCGACCGCAAGCCGGTCGCTTCGAAAGCAGTGTAATCACGTGACGCGGGCACAAAATCAAACTGTTTTTGATTTAAATATGTATATTCTGTGAACTTTTCTGCCAAGTAGATAAAATGTCGTTTTATCTACTTGGCAGCACTATTTTCTTGATGTGAAAATTAAATTATTTTCATAATTTTTGCTTATTTGGAAGAAAGTTCACAGGATATTATACATTTAATCATAAACTATTTGATTTTTTGCCTGCGTCACGTGACTGCCTCCGGCGCTACGTGATGGCGGTCGTCCCACGGCTCTCTGGCCACGCATGTCGATCGGTTTGTTTGAGTACTCCATACAAAATTACAAATTCATACTTAGCAGTGGGTCTCGCGAACCGGTCGCCGTCGCGTGTCGCGGCGCGGTCGCTATGAACCGAATGCTACCTCTATGAGAAATGTTTTTAGCATGAAAAATATCTGTCTCCCGCGACACGCGACACCCTTTTGTCTCCTAGTGAATACGAGAATTTACGCCATTGTTGGCATTCTAAGACTTTTTTACCATTGTTATAAATATAAAATTACGTATTGGATACTACGGAATATGTTATTGTAATCATTACCACTAAATGGCAGAAAAATCTAAAACAAGAAAGAAAAGAGTATTGTGATATATTCGGTAGAACATCCATACATTTATTTGTAAGTTAAAATTAAAAATATATTGTAAAATATAATAATAAATAGTAAATATATACGTACACTAATCCCTTGTTTTTTTGCCTATGGCCTCCTTTGCTTTGGTCAACATTCGAGGACTTCCCCATCTGTTATTGGTCCTCCTAACTATATGGCCTGCCCATTGGTACTTCAGCTTGCAGATTTTAAGAGCTTTGTCAGCAACCATCGTTCGTCTATGGATTTCAGCTTATCTGATTGTGTCCTTTCCATCGCTCACTGAGTGACTGATCTTAACGATAATGGACCACGTCTCAGCGCCGCAGGCCTTTACTGGATTGCTGGCAAAAAAAAACGATTTCAGGCACTGAGGTAGTCTGGACAGGAAGATCCTGTGTAGTTTGTAGTATAAAAACGGTTCTACTCACTTGATTTTTATGAAACGCCCGACTAGTCACTTGAACGAACAGTAGCCGAGTTGCATTCTACGTGTGAGGCGCTATGGAGGTAGCATAGTGCTGAATTCTTCCAGGGACTCTGCTAGAAATCGCCAATGACGTTGTTATTTTTTTTTATACCCCTTCCCATCCATCAGGCAAACCTCACGCCAGGCGAGATGGTCATGCCTGAGGAGCGGCCGTGCACCGATAGTCTTGTTTCGGAGCTTGGACACAAGACTAGCTGTGCCCCAAGGTTTTATAGGATCAAATACATGAAAATGGATCTTTCCGTGTCAATTTTCGCGGTAAACTCGGCCACTCTCCTCTAATTATCTCTACGCACAAAAAGCATTCCATATAACCGATCTTGGACAAAGAAATTAATTGAGATACTTTTAAAGAGCTGTAAAAACGTAACTCTCATACGTTTTATATGAGAAAATGGTTTGTGACGTCACAACTCATTTATAGTCAATTGACTACATTTTTATTGATTTAAAAGGAGTTAAAAATCATGTATAAAAATAAATCAACAATTATCCTGCTTTCCAAGCGTGTTTTAGTACCTTAGTGCCGCCTTTTTTGAATTCTATTTTTATTCAAGATCCTATTCACTTTATCGAGAGTCGAGACGTGTAAGAAGGACAAACATACACTTTCGTATTTGTGATATTAGTTTATCTAGAAAACTACGATAGCCAGGACACGGCTTCGATTTTCCTGGAAGATTCAACTTAAAACAAAGTTCAGTGCCCGTGACCGCTTACAAACAAAACTGATAATAATATGCAGTACTTGTTACAAATACATATCAGTAAGTGTTATCTGTTAATATTAAGGTCAGGTGGTGCTAGAAACTCTTTTTGGCTGCAACCATCGATATAATATAAGTAGGGCTGCAACCCTTTTTGCGTCCCACTGCTGGGTACTTTAGGAACTAGTACTTGGTACTATAAAGGAAAACCACAATTTTCAAAAGTAAAACACAAAAGTTGGATTTACCTTCTCTTTATCGTTTGTTATTAACAAAGTAAGATAAAAAAGAGGTATATAGTTTTTTGTTAATAACTCATAAACTATTAATATTAACGATATTTGAAAAAAGATCCTTTCCGAAAAAAAAGTTCCAACTCCCGGAACTCTACCACTATTATTAATAATTTTAATTTAACGCTGAAAATAGGGCTCCGCGCAGCCATGACGGTATGGGTGCATTCATAGAGAAATTAAACACTACGTTATAGGTGCATTGCCGTTTAAGACAGATTCTTACATAAAATATTTTGTATAGTAACAAATGTGAATTTAAAAACTTGAATAAATTATGGTAAGTATCATCCAGATACTTGAAATATTTTGATTTGGAGCAGTGCCCTTACGTATATCATGGCTTATTTTTCGGGTTGGGTATAGAAGTCTAACACAGGATTTTGATTATTCTGTGAATGAGGAGGGGTAGTTAGGGTGTAGTTGAACCCTGTTAGCGGTTTTTTTTGCCGGAGGCGCAGTGCCCCCCGCCAAAAAAGATACAAAAAGAACTCATCATTTAAAATGAATGAGTTCGGTTAGGTTAGGTTTGACTTTTTTAAATTTACACAAAAAAAGGAACCCCGCTCAGCGGGGTTCCGTCGACATGCTACGATTAACTTTCTTTCGCTCGGGCGGAGGGAGTGGTCTTCTCGCAGCGCTGGTGCTGTCACGGAGCGCTATTCTAACCTCAAAACTTTAATCCTGGATACCTCCATAAAATCATGGGGTTCCGGCAGGGGGGAAAGGTCCAAGGGGTACTGCCACCACCTCCTCCCCCCACCCCGCCCTCCCCCAAAACCGTATGAAGGTGTTTAATGTCTATACCTTTACCTATTTTTCTAGAAATGAGCTTCAACTAAATCCATTAAGTATTTTTGCCTATACACTAATAAAATATCCTAAATATACTAGAAAATGAAATGTGCAATTAAAATAATTACCCCCTCAAAAACAAAAAGGGCGGCTAATCATCAATCCGGGCCTAGGGCGACATCATAGTAAATCCACACAGTCTAATCTGCCATTGTGTATACGCCAAACGGTTAACATTTTTTTTGTTGCTTTACTAAGGGTAAGACATGGGTAAATCTTTATGCCTGGCTGGCATTATGGAGTAATACTATTCGTATATACGACTATACGAGGTACCTGGCTTTCTCTGCCAGTCATCCCTGGCTGATGGTGAGAACTAAAAACTTAAAATAGGCAGGATAATCATAAAAATATTCAATTAAAAAATTCATTCGGGAGACAAATTATATCGAGCTAAAACTGAAACATGTCTCTAATGTCACTAATGTGTATACCTAAGTTATAAGTATTCTGAAGTATAGTATGTATACTTACTCGTATGTTAAACACGTGCATAATATTTCTAATTCGTCATTCCAACCCAGATTTCATGCTTGTGTCATAAATACAAATTGTACCTCTGCTCTACTCCAAGTAAAGACCTACCTTCTTTTATCGAGGCGGAACCTTCAAAAGGTACCCGGCAACTTGGGAGAGGATACCGGGTTATTCGGGGTTATGTGGGATTTGTACCGCACTAATACCTCCTCGGTGGCTTGCCTCTACGCTTATCTCCAGTGGAACGCACCGGTGTCCTCCACGCTTGACGCCCTAGAACGGACCCATCCTCGGGAGGCCAGATGTGCTCTCCTGCACCTTCCGATGCTTACGGCGGCATGCGGCCACTCACACACCGCCGTCCTTCCCGTTCCCGGGGCTGCTGACTGAACGGATCGAGCTCCCACTCTCACCGCCCACAACCCCGGAAGCCCCCTTTTAGTCACCTCTTACGATCAGGCAGGGGACAACCGTAGCTCTATTCTTAATACTGAAGCTACAGGGACTAAGTAAAGACCTACCTAAGTATACTACTAGAATAGTTTTAGTTACGCACCAATCACAACAAAATACGTGAAACTACATACTACGTACTCGTACCTACCTATCTGATATTCGAGAGATCTATTGTTGTTTACGACGATATGTAAATGAATACTGCGACTGGTCGGAAGTCGCCATTATCGAAGTTACGCGTCAGGTTCGTTAGCGAAAAGACTGTGTGGTGACAATCGTCACGTAGTCATGTTTACAATTCTAGTGGACGACCTACAGAAGGCGTCTTTTCTTGGCAGACGAACATGGATCATAATCATACATCATCAAACGACGTTTATATGGTCGAATCCTCGAAGTTCTTTCGGCTTTGTGAGTCATGCACATATGCAAATAACCTCAAGAGCGCTTACCACCTTTGCCAGAGTAACATCAGCTTAACAACTTAAGGTTTTTTGTTGACAAGAGATGTCCAGCAAAAGCTTTCGCACACAAGCGAGTTTGTCAGCACATCACCACTTCAACCAGAGCCAATTGGACTTCGGAAAATGGAATATCTTGGAATTAATGGCAGATTACCATGGATCAAACGCTGTATTAGAATTAAGCCATTATTTAAATGGAGTAGCGGACGACACCACGTGGTAGCTGCAGCCCACGAGCACACAATCCACAAGCTCCTCCTCAAAACTACGGTTATTAGTGCAGTGTCAAAATACCGTATTTTTCGATTTGTCGTATAAGTACGCTCATTTTGGAAATCGCTCTTACACCCTGTGTCGTGGGTGCCATGGACACACACAAAGACACAAACAACCAGACCGAGAACAGAAATTTTAACTCATCATTCAAATTTCTGCTTCGCCGGGAATCGAATCCGGACCCTCCGATCGGCAGTCCGGCATGGTAACCATTACGCCACGCGGGTCGTCATCGGCAATCCAGCCTATAATGTTAGATTTTAGTAATATCATATTAGGATTATTACACAGTAGGGCTGTATTTGTGAGGAGTGGCCAGAGGGGCGGCTGTTAAGGGCGTAGACAAGGGGGCGCATTTTGTCAACCATGGGATTCTGGAAAAAATGCTTATATTATAATAATAATAATAATAAACTTTATTTTCAAGTGACAGACTCAATATTGTTAGTAGCATACTTAAGAAACTATGTTAGTACCTACTTAACCTAATCTAATATTGAATGACTCAAATATGATATGATATGCTCTCCCTTTAAGAGATTTAGGTGCTTGGTCTTATAAAAATCTTCAAAACATTTCAAGCGAAATTATCAAAAGCGTCAATTTACAGTTTTTTGAAGTCAAAGGGAGAGGGAGTGTTGGTCCAGCGGGAAAAAAATTCACCGTGGTCCAACTAGTTGGTCTATTGGTTGGTCCACGGGGAACTCGCGGTTTTGACCGGCTCTGGTGCTCAACAATGGGATAATAGATAGTTTATGATACGCACATAATATTATTAATACAAATATGTTCGCGCTGTACTAAAAAAAACGTTTTGTCAATAACCGTTGAAATCGATTTTTTGACCCTATTGTACACGCGTATATTAACTAGGCGCCATTATTCAAATTACAATAAATAAGGAAAAACATTTAATCTCAGGGCCCATTATCGTTAATTCAACAATAAGTAATAAACTATAATTACTTTATCGACAACTAAGACAAGTCGTTAACCTAAATTGCAATTACTATACGTATAGTACGTGGCCTACGTGGGCTCGTATGCGTCGCCAGAACCAGAACAACACTACAACTCCCTCGTAATCAAAGTCAATACAACTATCGAAAATAACGTCCTCGAAACTTATCTCAACTTTAAATGTCAGTATAGACGTAAAGTCAATTTTCATTATTCGTTCCGCATAACGTCGATATTGGCCTGACGACTTTTAAGTTTACCAACAATAGACGACCGGTAAATAAAAACAAGCACTTGTACGGAGGATATTAGTATAGTAAACGCCGGTTAAAAAAATTCAGAATAATAAACTCTCTATGGCGCAGGCAATAAACCCTAAAATGCTGTGAAATATTTCGAAGGGCTGGACGTACTATGGTCGTGCACTATACCCGTGCGGCGTGAACGCGCACCCCACTCCCGCCACGAATGCTTCAAGTAATAAAACTAAACGAGAACGAGTCTCGAACACAAAATTCACATCGGGTGCGTGAGTCGCGAACACACACACAGTACATTAAATTTGTAGTCGCGAATGTGCTGCCGGCTTTCGAAACAGTCGGTAGCGAATGAAACGATTTTTTTGTTTTTAAAACGAAAGTTGAGGCAGCAATAAATAAGACAGTAAAACTTAAGTTAAAATTGATGTGAGTGAGTGTTAGTGTAACAAAATGGCGATCTCTTTACTAAGACTAGGATTACGTTCTGCTGCATTAAACTTGGAGAGGAATGCGGCTATTTTATCGTCTACCAGTGTACAAAACCAAATTAAAGTAAGATTATTTTTTATTTCAAAATTTTAAAACAACCAAACTATTTTAAAATGTTAATTTAGGACAGTTAAGGTCGACACCTATTTTTTTTTAACAATTAACAAAATAAGTTACATTTAAATTATTTAATATGCTATTTTAAAATCACGTTGGTTCACCTTTCACCCACATGAGAATGTTGGCATACTAATAGGCACTGGAACTGGAACTAGGTAGTTAGTAGGTACGTTAGTAAGTATGGTTAAAGTTGTTAATGAAATATCATTAGTGTATTTTACTTTCAGAATAGGTACATGTAGGTAGTTGACTGATATTGAGTTTGTAGTATTTTATCAATAAAATGTCAATTAAGTTTGACTACAGTCGCATAAATAAAATTATGTAGTTTAAAAACTGTACAGAAAGCTTTAAAGGTTATTGTCTCCACCACATGTACATGTACCACACGTACACCATGAAACATTAATCAGGAAACTCAATCACTATGGCATCAATAAAACCGCGCTCAGGCTTCTGGAGTCTTATCTAAGTGATAGGATCCAGAAGGTTGAAGTGAACGGTAAAAGGTCGAACGGGTCTGTAGTTCATTTGGGGGTCCCACAGGGCTCAATCCTCGGCCCCTTCTTATTTTTAATATTATATTAACGATCTGCCATATATGGTAGAGAATAATCACGAGATAGTATTGTTTGCAGATGATACTTCCTTAATTTTCAAAACTAACAGACAAACTGATGATTATGACGATGTGAACAATGCTCTCTCTGAGGTGGTAAATTGGTTTAATGTAAATAACTTACTACTCAATAATAAAAAGTCCAATTGTATTAAGTTTTCACCACCTAATGTTAAAGAAATTATTGTAAAACCACAATTGAATGGCGAGGAAATGAGCTTTGTTGATGAAGCTGTATTTCTTGGGTTAACTGTAGATTCTAGGCTTCAATGGGGACCCCATATCTCTCGGTTAGCGAATAGACTAAGTTTTGCCGTCTTTGCAATAAAAAAAATAAGATCACTTACAAATGTCGATACAGCCAGACTGGTCTATTTTAGTTATTTCCATAGTATAATGTCGTATGGTATTTTACTCCCCACAGTAAAATACCATAATGCTGCTAATATCGACACAATATTTATTTTGCAGAAGAGGGCTATTCGCGCAATTTATAAATTAAATTCTAGAGAGTCTCTGAGAGAAAAAATTAAGGAAACTAATATACTAACATTTGCATCGCAATATATTTATGAAAATATAATGTATGTTCGTAAAAATAAACACGAATTTATGACTTTTTTGGATTTACATAGTTCGAACTGTGTTTCGACAAGGAATGGCCACAAACTTGCATTCCCCAACTGTAGGCTCCGCAAAAAGAGCCACTCTTTTATCGGGATGTCGATCAGAATATATAATAAAATCCCGGAAAGTGTTCAATCCCTTCCTTTGCACAGATTTAAAAAGAAAGTCAAACAAGTCCTGTGCCGCAAGGCTTATTACGATCTTAAGGACTATTTAATTGATAAAAAAGCTTGGGAATGAGCTGTAGTCCCACAAGGCTGTTTCTATAACTGATGTAATAGATTTAAATCAATCAAACTGCCAATGTTAACAGATAGCTGTGGGACGACATTGACACATGCGGTAGCTGTCACGTATGTTCCTTATCTGCCCATAGCTACTCTGTAAGAAAGCTTATTATTGTATACCTCATATTTTAAAACAGGGCTGAAGTTTTTCTCCGTCTGCTCTTTTCTTCAGCTCAGCATTGCTTAAGCGCACCCAGAGCAGACAGAACAAAAAAAATAACGTTCACTAAGAGTTTGTAAATGAACCGTACAGTGAATAAAGAATATTTCATTTCATTTCATTTCATTTCATTTCATTTCATTTCACCTCTACTAAAACGAAGCGTGAAATAGACAAATGAACGTTCCGATTTTGCTCTCTCTCTCTGTCTTTACCTATTTGAAAAGTTCGTATCTTGCATATTTTTTTAAGTTATTCAAAATTTTATATGTAACGAACGTACAAATAATAATAATATGTAAGTAAAAATAAGGGAGTTATGTATACTTTTACATTTACACCCACGATGAAGAATCTAAAAATATTTTTCTAGTAATTGGCAACAAAGTAGAGTTTTGGCATTGAACTATAGAGTTTTGGTAGTAAATATGTTATCTCAAATTCGCTGCAATTATAACAAAAAAAAAGTTATAATTTTTTTTTGTATCTTTTAACTAATTTTTGTTCTCCAAAATTCGGCTATGTGCTACACCCCTTTGCGGCACCCTAACCGAATTTTAATTTTTTTCATTCATTTTCATTATCGGCCTCACACAATTCTTGCATATCGCAAGGTTAAGTATAAAAGTCGAAAGTCAGTAGTCAAAATCAGTCGGTCACTCGGAGCAGTCGGTCAGCCAGTTTTTCGACTCTAGCGAAGCCTAGTTTACCAAAATTTGTTATTGGAATTTTGAAGGTACTCTTAAACCGATAAAAAAAAATGCTTCCTTAGCCATAGACTAGGATTCTGCAATCTTACCTCCATGGTTGGTACAATGGACATACACAAAGACAGAAACACATAAAAACAGACCAAGAACAGATATTTGAACCCAGTACCCCAGATCGGCAGCTCGACATGGTAACCATTTCGCCACATTATAATTTTGAGGTCTTAGAATTTTTGACGAATTATTGATTGTTATTTATCAGTGTTATCAGTTATCACTTATCACACAAATTACGCGTAAAATAAATAGTATTGAAAACACTTGTGTTCATTGTTGGTAGCCCGGAAGCGTGTATAACCTTTATCAAATAAGTACACATCGGCACCACAATTTTACGAAATTTTGTTTAATAGTAACAATATTAGGTACCTACCTACAGTTATGTATGTAGGTTTAGAAGATGTCCAGTCACCGGTTACGTAGCAATTAGAAATCCATACTTATTTATGTACATATTATTATACTTAATTAATATAAATTCGAAAGTAAATAGAGTGCACCTTGAGAAAGGACAAAGGATGGTTTTTATTTCTCTTTATCCTACGGGAACCTATAAAACGGATGCACGCGGTCGGAGCCGCTGGCTAAACGCCTATGATTTTAATATGGCAACATCGTCTTACCTCGTATTTCAAATGGAAGAAAGTTAGAGATATACCTAGTCTGGAATAGCACACAGGCTATTTTTTTTCCTATGGGGACCCATAAAACGGGGTTATCGCGGGCGAAGCCACTGGCGGAAGGCTAATAAACGAAATTTATAATTTGTCAAGGATTAATCGATTGGTTTTACGGGTTTGAGCCCTTTAGCCCCCCTCTAAATCTGCTACTGCTTCTCGCACACAATCCTCTTGCCTATTTCGGATTTTCTTCGAAGAAATTTTGGCCTTTTTGGCCAGCTTAATTTCAAAATTGTCAAGGATGAACCGATTGACTTTACGGGGAGCTTGAAATGAAATAGTTTATGAAATAGTTTATTAATATCCTGGGTAATAATATACATTTGATGTTTGTCATTGTTGTACGGTCATCAGCTGACCGTCATCCGCTTTGGGTGCGTTAAGGCTTATATGGGCTAGGAGAAAAAAGCGGGCGGAAAAGACCCCCTAAGGGTTGACCCCCTTAACCCCCTTCTAAATCCGCTACTGCACTCGCTCACTATTACATAGGTACCTTACTTGCCTACTTCGGTTTTTCTTTGAAGATAGTTTTGGCCTTTTTGGCAAGTAATGTTTTGTGTTTATTATTGTTATTTTAAGTTCAAGAATACGATGAAAACAAAATAAAAAGTTTTGAGGGCAATTTGATCCTTGCATACTCAAGACCTGTTAAATTTTTCAATAAAAAGCAGTGTAAAAACTGTTAACCTCACTCAAGTATCCCGTAAGAAAAAGCTAGTGCAGCCTAAGTCATTTTTGGTTCTTTCGACGAATATATTTTACTACAGCCAAACGGGTCCTAGTGGCTGGCTGCAACCCTTTTTGCATCCCACAGCTGGGCACGGGTCTCTCACAATTATTGGGGAGATCTGGAGCTTACTCCACCATACTGCTCCAATGCCGGTTGGTGGAGATGCGGGTTAGTGGCCATCCCGCTGTCGGATGTTTTCTAACCGCCTATAAGGCCTCCGACATGGTTTAACGACTGTTATCTGTCGACAACAACCGGGACCGACGGCTTAACGACGGCGAAACATGGAAACGCGCATGAAATTTTTTGCCACTAGCGGTCACCTATCTCACATCCGACCGCGCCCGTTTGGCTTAATTGCATAGATCGCTTGCGTTCTACGCTAACCACCGAGCCATGCGCGCTTCATGGGTCCTAGTAAATTGTGTAAACTAGTAAAGTGTAGTCAAATAAATTGGAGAGTGGTTATTGGTGATGGATGACGCACGCCAAGCGCCGGTCTGTAGAAAACTCGTTTTTCGATTCAATTCGATTGGTCCAATTAAAAATTAAGCAGTTTGGTTATTCGCCATCGTATTACAGTTAGGCGTATCTATTATTAATTATAAATAAGAGAATTACTAGGTGTTCGCTGCCTTTTTAGCTACAATATATTTAAGATCAAAGATCACAATTTATGAAAGTTCTCACATGGTTTTGTCTCCATTCATTATCACTCCGTGATAACCTTTTATCTCGCCCTACTGTAAACCGATAGGATGAAATTTTATCAAAATTAACTAATGAAGCTGTTTTGAACTTTACACCGAAAATATAAGTTTGAATTCGTTTTGATAAAAACTTAGTTTAGTTGTATGCGGGCAATTGTATGTTAATTTTGTGTTTATTCTGTCATTGAGGTTGGTGTTAGGGACAATTTGGGCGACAGTACTTACTGGTCTTACTTCACTTTTAAACATTCTTCCTCAATGATTTAAAAAAAAATGTTATAGCCGCACCGAAAATGGTCCCTAAAAATCTGGCAAATGGCAAAGTTTGCCACTTGTTAGCGCTCTCGCCACCAAGAGGAGAGAGTAGCAGGGCATAGAGAAAAGCAGGGTAGTAAGTATCAATGTTGCTACTGTTTCATTTTTTTCGATTCTATTGATTTTTTTTGGACGACTAATCACACCTTTACCTATATTGGAAAATAAATTTAATTATTTTAATTACATACAAGTATCTATTGGCTAAAATATACTTTTAATAATAAATTTCAATACTTAGTCTTACTATTAAAGTACATAATAATAATATGTATTACTCTACAAAAAAAACTTTAAGTAACATGAAATGTCTTAAAGTAAAATAAAAGTAAAGATTTTAAAAAAAGGGAGCAAATCTTATAAAAATATTGATAGTTTTATGAACTCTGAGTACATATAAATATATCCAAAATACATCTTATTTCTTGGGCAACAAAACCACTGTAGACCAGAAGAAAAAATGCCCAATTCCAATTATGTTGTGTTGTGAAAGTGTGAAAAGTAATAATAATAATGGGATAATTTGATGATGATCGAACTTCCGCCTACGCACACATGTTTACAAAACCGGTATAACTTTGTAGTGCGCAGAGTTAGTTACCTTTACTATAGGTAGTAATATCATAAGAATAAATAATAATTAAATACAATAGATCGAGCAGCTACCTATGTCGTCGCTTATTGTTCGTCTCAAGGGCTAAGGGCTCGTTTGGTATTCTGCTAGACTAATAAAAATTCACATGTCGAATGTACTGACTGAATATCGATTAACCTTTGTTTTTATTAAAGTAAGGTACCTACCTACTTTAATAAAAAAAGCCTATTTAATAGTTTTGTATGCGGTTCTGTTTCTGTAAATACTCGTATGTTACGTATAGGGTTGCCATCTCTAAAATTTGTAAACCAGGACAAGACGCGTTAAAAGCCCGAATTTTAGAGCCCAAGAGCGGTGGGGGGACGGTGAATTTACGGGCCCATTTTCGAGAGAGCAGATGTGCTCTCCTGCACCTTCAGATGTTCACGGCGGCATGCGGCCACGCATACACCGCCGCCCCTCCCGGGGCTGCTAGCTGGACGGGTCAAGCTTCCACTCTCACCATCCGCATCCCCGGAAGCCCCCTTTTAGTCGCCTCTTACGATCAGGCAGGGGATACCGTAGCTCTATTCTTAATCCTGAAGCTACAGAGACTTTGATTTTTGTGCCTGGCAACCCTAGACCCGACGGAAGCAAGTTTAATGACCGCTAGTGGCAAATAACTTCATGCGCGTTGCCGTGCTGCCTGGTGCTATGTAACGCCAGTTGATCGTGCCTTGTCAGAGGCCTTATAGGTGGTCTTAAGGTCGAAACATCTTACAACGAGTTTGGCTTGTAACTAGTCTTCCTGCATTGGAGAAGCGTGGTAGAGATTTCCGAGCCTCTTTGAGCAGATCTCATATTAGGACGCAAAAAACGGCTGCTACCTATATTATGCTTTCAGACACAAGACCTTTTAGTAAGGGGGCACATTTAACAGACGAACAGAACAGGTAGGGGAGGGAGATACCCCCTTTGGTTTTGTTATGAGACGACTCTCGTCCAATCTAATCTTACTTTAGGGAGAGGATTTAATAAAAATAGAATAAAAAAAGTGTTATAAGATGTTTCCTAACTAAAATATGTATATAATATAAATATAGCCAAACTAGCTGTGCCCCGCGGTTGTTACCGCGTTACAAAGGATCAATTACGTTATAATTGATCTTCCCATGAGAATGAGATGTTTTGCCGCAGTAAAAAGCAGTCTATGTCACTCTCCAGCTTCTCCATCTTCACGCACAAAACAATACATAAGATCAGTCCATGGCGACGTAAAAGATGCAGGCAGGACTCTTTTTACCCTTAGAGCATCGAGGGTATTGACTACTATTGACTCCCGTTAACTTTAATGCTTTAAGATATTATAAATAAATAAATAAATAAATAACGTTTCACACTCATAGCCCCACAGTAGGGTAGTTATACGGGTTATTCGCAGTGTCGTGGGTGCCATGGACACACACAAAGACAGAAACGCAAACACCCAGACCGAGAACAGAAATTTAAACTCATCATTCAAATTTCTGCTTCGGGAATCGAACCCGGGACCCTCTGATGGCGTCCGGCATGGTAACCATTACGCCACGCGGGTTTCCTAATTAATACTAATTACATAATTACTTCCTAATATAATATATGCGAAACTGTATTTGTTTATTGTTAAGTTAGTTAAGTATTATACGATACGTAGTTCGCTTCGTAACATATTCAAAAACAAATCCAGCTCTCCAGTTACAGGTCTGCTGGAAGAAATTTCTATAGGAATAAGCAGTACCTTTGTACCCTATTTCTGTTAATGTCCATTATCTACTATGTATCTGCGTACAAAAATTGTGAAATGAAATGAAATATTTGAGGGCATTTACTTAAAGTAATTTTACGATTAACTAAAGAAGTTACAATGTGATATGGAACCTACAGTATCTTAAAAAAATACTACGGGTCACATACCTCAGAAGCCATCTTGTTAACTTGTTTAATTTCGACCTTCGTAAATTTGTTTACAATTAATTAGACACATAAAAACAATACAGTAAGTACATAAACCTTATCTACATAATTTTGTTTACAAGCCGCCAACTGATTATTACGCTGCGTTGTCATATTTAATTTAATTTTTAGGTAAATAAGAATATATAATGAGCCCATAATTCTATAATGTAACTAATCTATTAATTATAAAGTTTTAGAGTTTTTTTGTTTGAAAGCGCTTATCTCAGTAGGTAGTTTCAATTAAAAAAAATTGTGTTGGATAGTCCATATCTGTCGAAGAGGGTTTTAGCTATAAATGTCCCAGGCGCGGTCGCAGCCTTCAATTTTGGGGAGGGGGGGTCGCCAAGAAATTCACTAAGAAATTTGAGGGAAGAGGTCCCAAATTGGCTTGTTTCGCCTTCCTTCTACGTATGACTGATGGATTTTGGGGGGGGCGGGGGTCATGTCTCCTGTGACCCCCCCTCCCTGGGACCGCGCCTGAAATGTCCACGCACTGGTTTTATGTATTTTTGTGTAGCGCATTAGAAAGGTTCAGATAAGTACTTACTGAAGCGCGCATGGCTCGTTAGCGTAGAACGCAAAAGATCTATGCAACTAAGCCAAACGGGCGCGGTAGGGTGTGAGATGGGTGACCGCTAGTGGCAAAAAATTTCATGCGCGTTTCCGTGCTTCGGAGGGCACGTTAAGCCGTCGGTCCCGGTTGTTGGCGATAAATAACAGTCGTTACACGAGTTACACTGTTACACGAACGCCTTATTATACTTAGACGCTTATTTATAGACGGTTTGAAAACATCCGACAGCGGGTTGGCCACTAACTCGCATCTCCACCAACCCGCATTGGAGCAGCGTGGTGGAGTAAGCTCCAGGCCTCTCCAATAATGGAGAGACCCGTGCTCAGCAGTGGGACTCAAAAAGGGTTGCAGCCAGCCGAAGATAAGTACTTTATAATGTACCTACATAGGTAAGATAAGTGATTTCCCGTCCCGTCCGAATGAGATGTTGGTTTTACCGAGGTATAAATAGCCTATGTTACTTTCTCTTTCTGGCATCCTATTTCCATGTACAAGAATCATTCCACAAGACCATTCCATGCGACGTAAAAGATGGACAAACAAACAAATAGACACACTTTTGTATTTATAATAGTACATAGTATGGATAAGCTGAGTAATGACTTGAAATTAAAACTTATCGTTTTGTTACGTTTTTTGGATTGGCTTGTTATTTTCTTAGTTTATGAATGAGCATTGTCCTTTGTACAGAACCATTACAGAAACCTCGGTGTGTGAGTCAGACCACGACCACCACGAGTCCAGGAGTAACTCTTATCTGGTTTTTAGAAGTGCGTTGGGGTAGGTTCGGACGGATTTTAGCTGCATTCGTAAAATGCTGGCAATTTTTTTTCTCATAATCTATGCCACCCACCGTAATAAAATAAAGTAAAAACTGACAATCAATAAACAAGCTATAAGAAAAATATTTTTTCGTTTGCACAGGCTTAACTACTGCGTAGTTATGCGAGTTTAAATTACTAGTTGCTGGTGTTCACGACATAAAAATGCAATATACGGCGTTTGGTGATCAAAAGGTTTACCTTGGCATAATGATTCCTTCGAACCCTTAGAACATTTTAAGAAGGAGAGCCATCTTGATTTTTGGTGCAGGTGAGGGAGGGGGGGGGTTTCTTTTAAAAAAATGTGTTAATTTTATAACAACTTGTATTTGTAATAAGTTTGGTATCAATTTCGTATAAACCAAAGACGAGGACTTCATTTCTGGAATAATATTTACCATATTTCTTATGAAAAACGTAGAAATATGGATAATGAATTTTTCCCGCCGCATTTTTCTGCATGCAAAAGATATGGCCCTCAATGGTGCGACAAGAATTATGATACACACTGTGGATTCCGATGTTGTAGTAATCGCTATATCCTTTTATTTTACACTACAGCGGCATGGTCTTCAGGAGTTGTGGATATCTTTTGGCACAGGTAAACATCAATGCTACCTTCCTGTGCATGAACTGGCAAAGCGTTTAGGTGCAGATAAAGCAGAAGCTTTGAGAGGCTACCATGCATTCACAGGGTGTGACACAGTTTCAGCGTTTTATTCGAAGGGCAAAACATTAACATGGAAGGCGTGGCAACGATGCCCTGAGGTTACATGGGCATTCAAATCACTATCTAATCCTTTAAAAGAGATGCCAGACAGTTTACTGAATGCATTGGAAAAATATGTTGTAAAGCTTTACTGCGGGGACGCTGACATCAGTTGTATAAATGATGCTCGAAAGTTCCTATTTACGACAAAAAATAGGTCAATACAAAATATTCCCCCAACAAAAGATGCTCTCAAGATGCACACTCTGCGAGCGTCGTATCAGGCGGGTCAAGTGTGGGGACAAGCCCTTGATTCATCGCCTGATATGGTTTCCCCAGCGGATTGGGGATGGACTGACCAAGAAAGAACATGGCAGCCGATCTGGACCATTCAGCCTTATATCTGGGAATCAGTCAGCCAACTTACTAAATGTGGCTGCAAGAGGGGTTGCAGAGGTCGATGTTCCTGCAGACAAAATCGTCTGCCATGCACACTGCTGTGCAACTGCAGAGGGAATTGCGACAATTCCAGGTACCTTTTTTTGTAACATAAATTTCATATTCAGTTAATATGTTGTATAATATATTTTTTATACTTATTTCATTTGTTACAGTGTAATAGACAGCGGTGCACTATTAGAAGATGTTGCAGAAGATGACAATCCAGAGGAATTAATTTGATTTATTGAAGAGTTAATTTTATTCGATTTTATTATTAAAAAGTATGTTTTCAATAGAACCATTGTGTAATCATACGTTAAATAATTCTTAACAGATAATTATAAACCATACTCAACTGGAAACTTCATCAAAAATTGGAAAATTCAATAAATTTTTTCATGATTTTTGGTTCCTAAGCAACTTTTTTTTTTTCTTCCAAATTACTCAAAACTATATTTTACGTTGGTACTTTTACAATGCACGTTGGGGTGGGCTTTATGAATAAATTATTCTTTTTTCAAAAATAATTCATATGAAAAAGTTATAGGGACTTAACTAAAAAAAAACACACTTTAAAAAAAATCATAATTTTTTGTACAAAAGGTGCAAAATGATAAAGAAATCAAATCAGAGATGAATCCGGCGTCTTTAAGTTATACGAAAATGATATCAAACTCGACCTTATAGCTAAACAGATACTGTCAGGCCGTTGGAGGTGACCCCCCCCCCCCTCCAAAACTTCAAAAATTTGGGTGGCTCTCCTTCTTAAATCTATCTTTGAGTTATAAGGACCAATTCAGCAAAAGGAAATATCTTGATCACTAATCGCCGTATATTAAAGCCAACACCAGCAACTATACGGACATACATTTAAAAAAACATGGGAAAGATCGGACGATGTTGGCGAAAGACCGGACTACATTCTAAAATCACTCAAGTGGCTAAGAACATAAGGTTCATAAAAAGAAAATACCGATCTTATACTTGCTAAGTACAACATACTTCTTGAATTATTATTTTTTTGTTTAAAAACATAGTAGGAACAGTACCTTTTACGTTTTTTTTAACTGAAGGGAGTAGCAAAACAAAATGACGTCTCGCACTATGTTGCCAGTATAAAAAAATAACCACAGATTCGCTAGATATTTAACTTATTTGTTCTTACTCCAACGCATTTACCGTACTTCAAAAGGATAGAACGGAACCCTTATAGGATTACTTTGTTGTTCATTTGTCAATCCATCTGTCAAGATTCTTAATTTTGGGAAATAAGATCTACCGTACCTATAGTTTCAAAAAGTAAAAATTTTATGGTACAAGTGTAAGAAAATTACTAAAAACTATACATTTGCAATTAAATCATAGAAATATGGTCCCACAGAGGCCGAGGGTCGAAATTTTAAAAGTTTAATGTGCATATTTCAAAATGCATATTATTTTATGTGCATATTATTTTTATTTATTTATTTTTACGGATCACTTGGTGGGCGTGTCCGAATCGCACTTGTTTGGTTTTTATAATGAAACAGATCCCATAATTTATAATACATAAAAATCACCTTAATTATTTGAACTAGTCGGCCTTGGTAGGATGGTGGGCACATCACTAGCCAAACTTGTTTGTACTGAAGGTTTCAAGGTTATTCCATTGAAATACCTAAAGCTTTAATTATAATTAAATAATTATTTAAAAAAGGAACTTTATAAGGCAAAGAAATGTTAAATTACGACTATTACGAGCAGGTTGCAAGCATATGGTATAAATGGCATTATTTTTTATGCATCATGGTGATACTTTCTTGTTCTAAAAATAACTATTGCTGTGTTCTTTTTATTTTAAACTGTGGTGTTCTGTCCTTGTCTCACTGTCTTGACCTTGGGCAAAGAATATTATATAGGGATGTATGCATCTGTTTCCTTTAATAAACTTTGAGGTTTTTGCAGAAGCTTAAAAGAGTGTAAGTAAAGAAAATAAAGTAACGTATATGTATACATAGGTAGTAATATAATGTATGTATAACTTTTCAAATTATACAAACATATTTACACAAGTCGGGATTGTCCGGCTTTTGTTAGGCTTTTGACGAGTTACCAAAATTTTAACAAAAATTCACGCCAGCTTCACACGGACGATTCTGAAGACTCGCAAATCTAATGCGATTATTAAAGTGAGTCTTAAGGACGCATTTCCGAATTGTCGCGCTTCTATTCTAGGTATTGAGACTTACTACTACACGTGCACGGCTCACACACACAGCGACTTGTGCGAAGCGGCGAAATTATGAGTGAACTGACACGGCTGGATACTTGAGCCAAGTTTTATTATTTCTTTTTTGCTGTGTATTTTTGATTTGATGATTTGGATGAAATTTTGTGTGTATATTTCAATAGGTTCCTGGAAGGTTTGAAAATACAATTGGACTCGGTAGGTGGCGCTGTTGTTGGTATGTCACTGACTTCTCCTAAAACGGCTGGGCCGATTTGGATGATATTTTGTGAGTATATTTCAATGGGTTTCTGGATTGTTTGAAAACACAATTAGACCCGGTAGGTGGCGCTGCTGTCGGTATGTCAACGACTTCTCCTAAATGGCAGAGACGATTGAATATTTCAATGGGTTTCTTGATGGTTTAAATTGGATCTGGTATGTGGCGCTGCTGCCGGTATGTCACCGACTACTCCTAAAACGGCTGGGTCGATTTAGATGATATTTTGTGTGTATATTTCAACGAGTTTCTGGATGGCTGGAAAACACAATTAGACTTGATAGGTGGCGCTGCTGTCGGTATGTCACTGACCTCCTAAAACGGCTGGGCTGATTTAGATGATATTTTGTGTTTATATTTCAATGGGTTTCTGGATCGATTGATATCACAATTGGACCCGTTAGGTGGGGCTGCTTTCCCGGGCAAGACGAAGTTTGCAGGCTCCACTAGTTTCTTATAATTTTGTTATGGGTATCAAATGCAAGTTCTCGAAAATTAGCAGACCACATTACTAATATATAGATATTCATTACGTACACCATACAAATGTCAAAGAAAAACTCTTTATTATGTACACCATACAAACGTCAAAGAAAAACATTTCACATAGCGTGCGTGACACAATAGATGGTCTTATCGCTAAAAGCAATATTTACAAGACAACCTATGGATGGATTAGAGGAAGAGGGAGAAATAATACTGAGAGATATATCTAAACAATATTCATTGCTTCATAATTGTAAATTCATTTTTACGACAGCAAAAACTGTTGAACTGTCGAATTGGAACGGATTGTCATTTCTAGTGTGTTACTGCGCAATTAGGATGCCGTACCAAGTCAGTCCAGGAGCTAGTAAACTATGCTAATGTTGAATTTTTTTTTCAACCTTTTTTTATGTCCCACTGCTGGGCACAGGTCTCCTTCTCACAAGTGAGAGGGATTTAGGCTATAGTCCACCACGCTGGCCAAGTGCGGATTGGTGGACGTCATGCTTTCGAGAAATAATGAATTTCTCTCAGGCATGCACGGCGATGGAGAACATCGTAATCAAATCACGATATTTTCCATCACCGTGGAGCAGCGATTAATGCGCACATTACAAGTTTCTTTGTCAGAGGTGCGCGCCGAGGATTTGAACCCGGGTTCGGTCGCGTAGAAGACCGCGGCTTTTACCACTCGGCCATCGCTGGACAAACGAGTAGAGCTAGCTAATAAAAATGTATTTAGTTTATATCTCTTATAATTGTTGTTTTAGATGCCAAGGCTTATGACGTTTGGGAAAAGCTCCCGTAAGAAACTTCATGCCACTAGACATAATGTAGAAAAGGTAAGACGGTTAGTAGGTTCCTATACGAATAATTAAAAATATATATATTTTAGTGAACATTGATTACCATACCATCCTTTTTTCGCAGGCAAAAGGACGGAGACACTTTTTTTTCCAAAGTTGAATAAAACTAACAAAAAATAATTAATCATTCTTAGTTGTCATTATATTACTATGACTATGTGAAGAATGTTCTCGTACTTCCATATTTCTTTTGAATCTTGGATCGATCAATTCTGGAAGGAGGAAGTTCTTGTATTGTGTTTTCATATTCTCCTTCCAGAATTGATCGTCTTTGGCTATAAATTCATATTTAATTTTTCCTGGGCCCATCCAAATAGCAAAAACAAACGTGTTTTCCCCTGTAATTCTTAGCTGACCCCGAATAGGATACTCGTATCACGACTACCTCCGTCCTTTTACTAAACTAAACTTTGAACTAAATATATATAAACAACTTTGTAAACACCCATATTTGTGCAAATAAATGTCTTTGTCTTTGTCTTTGTCCTTTTGCCTGCGAAAAAAGGATGGTATGGTAATCAATGGTCACTAAAATATATGTATTTTTAATTATTCATATAGGAACCTACTAACCGTCTTGCCTTTTCTACATTATGTCTAGTGGCATGAAGTTTCTTACCGGAGCTTTTCCCAAACGTCATAAGCCTTGGCATCTAAAACAACAATTATAAGAGATATAAACTAAATACATTTTTATTAGCTAGCTCTACTCTTTTATTAGTTCCAGAAGCAGTCATCGAGGTATACCTTCAGGTCACTTCATCAAGTCCGGAGGTAAGATCTCAACGTAACTAACAAAACGAGCCCAAACTCGGCACACCTAGCTCTGCTCGTTTATTAGTTCCAGTAGAAGTCATCGAAGTATACCTTCAGGTCACTTCATCAAGTCCGGAGGTAAGATCTCAACGTAACTAACAAAACGAGCCCAAACTCGGCACACCTAGCTCTACTCGTTTATTAGTACTAGTAGCAGTCATCGAGGTATACCTTCAGGTCACTCTATCTAGTCCGGAGGTAAGATCTCAACGTAACTAACAAAACGACCCCGAACTCGGCACACCTAGCTCTTCTCGTTTATTAGTTCCAGTAGAAGTCATCGAAGTATACCTTCAGGTCACTCCATCAAGTCCGGAGGTACGATCTCAACGTAACTAACAAAATGAGTCCAAACTCGGCACACCTAGCTCTACTCGTTTATTAGTACCAGTAGCAGTCATCGAGGTATACCTTCAGGTCACTCTATCTAGTCCGGAGGTAAGATCTCAACGTAACTAACAAAACGACCCCGAACTCGGCACACCTAGCTCTTCTCGTTTATTAGTTCCAGTAGAAGTCATCGAAGTATACCTTCAGGTCACTCCATCAAGTCCGGAGGTACGATCTCAACGTAACTAACAAAACGAGCCCAAACTCGGCACACCTAGCTCTGCTTGTTTATTAGTTCCAGTAGAAGTCATCGAAGTATACCTTCAGGTCACTCCATCAAGTCCGGAGGTAAGATCTCAATGTAACTAATAAAATGAGCCCAAACTCGGCACACCTAGCTCTTCTCGTTTATTAGGTCCAGTAGAAGTCATCGAAGTATACCTTCAGGTCACTCCATCAAGTCCGGAGGTAAGATCTCAACGTTACTAACAAAATGAGCCCAAACTCGGCGCACCTAGCTCTACTCGTTTATTAGTTCCAGTAGCAGTCATCGAAGTATACCTTCAGGTCACTCCATCAAGTCCGAAACGAAATGTAAATAATCCAATTTTAGCAAAAATAAACTGGGAAAATAAAAGCAAAAATAAACTGGGAAAACAAAACATTGATATTGTTTTGTTTTAGTATCAAGTATCAAGTTTGGTATGTCAAATATGTTGTATTCGTACAGCGATCTTTTTCAACACGAGCTCCTGCTTACAAGCGACACAGTGTCCACTCACGACGGCGGCCGAGCGCAGACTAATATTTCATTGCAAATATTTTGTGCTATAAATCAAGACAGTGACAAGTAAAATAACCCTTATATTCAAGCCATTATGATTCATGCGTTATAGCAAAATTTGTGGAAAAACTAGACGTGATTTTATTTTTTTTCTGAGACTTTTTGTACCATTTTGGTAGTTTTTTTTAACACCTTTTTGAGTTTAACATGTCTATTTACATAAAATATTTTTTAATACATAAATTTATGTTATTAAATAGAAGAGAAATGTTTCTAAACTCAACACGATATCGTTAATTTTGCGTTGAGAGGCACCGGAAATTATTTTTTACAATTTAATTGACCAATATTTGCGAATAAAAGTTAAGACCATTTGTAGATGAAGAAGTAATCTATCTGTGGTAATTATTAGTTACATTTGGTTTACTTTCATTTTGCCGGAAAATATACAGACAAACTGCTTATTTTTGAAAGTTTTCGTGTGATTTGGAAACAAAAAATCAGAAGAAAAAAAAACATTTTTTCCTTTAAAAAATCTGTGTGTCCGGCTCTTTTATTTTGGGGCTGGCAACCCTACTCGCATTCCACAGGCCGCGTGGTTGGCCGCGCTGCAGCCCATGGTCATCTACACAATGGCGTACAACCTCAAGGAAGCCTCAGTCTTGTCCTGTGATCGAAGGCAGTTGTTTGGGGCGTCACTAAGAAATTTGGGGGAAGAGTTGTCCCAAATTGGCTTGTTTCGCCTTCCATCACGCATGACTGATGGATTGGGGGGGGGGGGGGGGGATCATGTCCACTGCGACCGCGCCTGAGCCGGCAACTGCACTTTTCTATCGAAACACAATAGAACTGCTTTACGGCGGAACTGGGTGCAGTGGTGGTACTTCCCCGGTCGACAAACCTACCTACCGACAAACCTTTTTTATTTTATTATTGAACGAATCGTGAGTGTACACTTACATTGTAGTTATATTACACGACTGTACTCGCGTAAACAATAAGGCAGACGGGCCGCGTGGTTTTAAGCGATCACCGTCGCCTATGGACACGGGCAACCCTAGGGGAGCCGCCCGAGCATTGCCGGCTTTGGAGGAGAGCTTTTTTTACAGCTTTCTTGAAGAACTCCATGTTATAGTCCACTGGGAATGCCTCAGCTTACACGTCCGTGGTAAAAAGGAGCGTGCAAAGCGGACTGTGGAGGACCGCCACGAGTCCAGATGGTGCCGGTGGAACTTTAACCTTCGTCTGGTGGTATAATCATGGAATGGTGATGTAGGCATCAATTTGAAGAGTTCCTCGGAGCACTCACCATAGTAAAGTCGGTAGAACACGCAGAGCGAGCCTATGTTTCGGTCCAGACCGAGGACGGACTTCAGGAGCGGCGGGGGAGACTCCTACAAACCCCTTATGCTTCAGAACCAATACCATATCTGGAAATAACAATAATAACCTACCTGCGTCATTTCATAGAATAAGGAACACTTATGTAAATGTAGTTACTGGTGACGCATTTTAACCTGATTAATGTATGTTAATAATATTATTAATCTATAAGGCCAACAGGCAATATTAAGTGGATGTGAGCGGCCTTTCTCTTCCATACAAACGCGCTTATTTGTTTTCTCCTTGACTTTACTGATAACTCTAAAGCGTATGAGCACATCACATATGAGCACGCCCGTTTTGCTCAACTGAGTAGCGGAAGCGTTCTACCACAAATCAAATCCCTGGGCATTGATCAGCCCAGGCGCTGCCCCAGGGGAGAGGGTCACAGGGGACATGACCCCTCCCCTCCAAATTTATTCATTTATTTATTTGCCAAAAAAGTGCTAAATAACAGTCTTAAAATAGGTCTTATACATAGATTTACAGTGTTCGCACGACCCCGGTAGGGCACGGCAAAATATCAATTTATGACATAATGTAACAAATGTAAGTAGGTAGTTAATAAAATTACTGTTTTTTTAATTTACATTAAATTATTTAACAGTAATTCACAGAATTGTATTCAGATTTTAATTGTTTCAATCAATTTACACGATTGGGGTTCTTTAAAAATTTATAATTAATTAATCTTATATTGTTGTTAATAATCATAATATAATAATTAACCGAATAATTATTCAATCATTATTTAATCAAATTCCTTTCAAAATCCATCAGTCATGCGTAGATGGAAAGCGAAACTAACCAATTTACCCCCAAATTTCTTAGTGACTCCCCCAAAACTTCTTGGCGACCCCCTCCCCAAATTGAAGGCTGCGGACGCGCCTGAATCAGCCTGGAAATGTGCCTACTATAGGCGTGCATTGCTTTTGCTTTACGCAAGCGAGAATAAGAGATTAGAATGCAAGCGATCTGCGCGTCTAAGCCAAGAGGTTGTAACATGGGTGAGCGTACTTCTGTGGTTTCTGTGCTTTGCACTAACCCTACATCTACACCTGCATTGAATTGGAACAGCGTGGTGGAGTAAGCTCCAGACCTCCCCACTTATTGTGAGAGGCATGTGCCCAGCAGCAGCAAACAGTAGGTATTAAATACTGATTGCTTTTTTCTATCTTCTTTCTTTCGATATTGATAAAACAGGCGAGAAAAAAAGGGTTTTCCTTTTTCTAGTTGTAGCTTTATGGTTTTTCCACACACATACATAAGTACACCCCGCTCAGTGTACTCATTATATTTTGGTATTTTTGTTATCTCGTCAACAAACAAGAAAACCCGCATAAGTAGCCGTAAAATCAAGGTGCAATGTAGTTCGCAATATGTCTCCATTAATATTATTGGTCCAACCGTGAACCAGATTGCTAATCAACTGAATGTTTGAGGTCGCCAGGCTGAATAAATGTAACGACCATTGCCTTTATTTATTTTTCAATTATGGCATCGCAAATTCTGTGCATAATGCCAGCGTCAAGTAAATTTAAAATTTTTGCATCAATTTTTTGCCACTTTCAGTGAAACTGGACGAAGTAATAACAAAGTCAGTAAGTAAGTCGTCAGTAATCAGTCAGTCTAGTCAGTCCAACACTCAAGTAAAGCGATGGCGACTTTACTAGAACGTAACGTGTCCAATGGAATTTTGGAGGCAAGCAGAAAAAACATATTTTAGCACTGTTATTCCATTTCACAAACATCGTGCACTGTAATTAACCTTATATCAAATAAAATGCCATCAACTTTATCCGATATAACTCAAAAATACACCAAGAAAATGAAAATAAAACAAAAGCACAATAGGTATGTATTTTTCGACTTTCCGCCAAAACTCACCATTGCCTTTAGGTTGGTAGCACGATGACATTTTGATGAGTTTGGAATGTTTTTTTTTCTTCAATTATGGCATCGCAAACTCTGCATATTCCCAGCGTCAAGTATAATTTTTGCATCACGGCGTGTCTGCCAGTTTCGTTGAAACTGGACGAGTAATAATAGGTAAAATCGTCAGTAATCCATGAAGGTCTATGCAGTAATCAGACAGTCAAGTCAGTCAGAGATTCAAATAAAGCGATGGCTTCTTTACCACAACGTGACCAATGAAATTTTGGAGGCAAGCTGAAAAAAACATTTTTTAATACAGTTGCTCAAAAAGTGACGTATTGCAGGGACGTTTAGCGTGCGGGAAGTGGGCTATTACACACTCGTGCTTTTTCCTTACCTTTTCCGCACTCGTGCATTCTCTTTCCCAACTGTCAAAATAATGTCTATTAAAAAGAAAAAAAAAACCAACCACGAAGTTTTAGAAGTTTTTATGATTCATGCAAATATTTCTAAAAAGAAGCTACTAATTTGTTTCAATATCAGATTTAATGATTTGATTCAATGAGTTAGGTTAGGTTGCATTTCATTTCATCTCATTAACATTTTCATTTCATATCAATAAAAAATTTCTACTGAAGACTTGGCTGTACGGGCATAGTTCCCTTTGCCTACCCAGAATGGGTGAAGAAAACAAAGAAAAATCTCTGCATATAGATAGGTATTCTTTTACGGTTGGCGCCATTTTTCAAAAATGTTCTTTGCGAGTTTTTATTATTTTATTAAATTGCTTCATTTTTTCGCAACTGTATTAAAAATAGTCGTTCAGTACACGTGCGGAACCGTCATTGGAAGGAGTTCCGACTGTCAACCTTCACCTTCGGCTGCGCCTCGGCTCGGGTAGACATTTGTCGGAGCTCCTTGCAATGACAGCCTTTCCGCACTTGTAATGAAATATACTATTTTCGCACTGTTATGTTATTTCACAACACTCGTGCACTGTTATTAACCTATATCAAACAAAATGCCATCAAATTTATCTGATAATAACTCAAAAATACACCAAGAAAATGAAAGTAAAACAAGAGCACAATATGTCAGTTTTCGACTTCCCGCCAAAAATCGTTAGGAATGTTTTTTTTCAGTTCTTTAAAGCCAGAGAAAGGGGCAAATCTAAATATTTTTTTTACCTAAAAGGAGTAGCAGACGTGCACGTAAACATCTTAACCTCGAGCAAGACCTAAGTCTTGTTTGAGGTCGTATGCAGATGCGCTGCTACTCCAGGGACAGGCTGACACGAGGTGACCTCATTTCAGTCTGGCCGGCTTCCTTTCTTCTACCGAAACGAAAGGATTGGAAACAATGGGTGCATTGGTGCACGATTTGTCAGGGGATTGTACGACTATCCTGTCAAACCGTGTAAGTTCATTTGGTTTTTTAGTGGGGTGGTGTGTTCATCCACACATCACTATAATGTCCAGAATTGCAGAGTCTTAGCGTACATCTTCCTATCCTTCTTATCTTAGCGTCAATTCTCACGATCTACACGTAAAAGGCGACTAAAAGGGGACTGGAAAGAACGATGCTGTATTTGGGTGACAGCCATCGATTAGTTGGGTCTAGGGTGCTCAGTCTCCACCAAAACCGTTCGGGATTCAGGGGTGAACCCCTGACAGACCTCAAGTTATACGAGTCGTGACGAATTATAATTAATAGAATCAGGCGTTATTTTGCGGAACTCCATTGTTATAAAGTTAGCTGAGAAAGTAAGTTAAAAACTACTTTGCGACAATCAGAACGTACGATGCCGTATACTTTGCGAGCAACCGTCGTAGAGTTCAGTCAATAACCCTGATTATGCTCTGTTGCGGGGCATAACACGTGTCGGTGGTGACTGGTGGTGGATAATATTATCCTACCTACTGACCCGATACAATTTGTGAAAGCACCCAGATACATAATACATTTATTATGCAAGTATAATTTAAATAATATTTCCAATTCTCCGCCATTTGTCATTTTGAATGAACATAGTGTTGGAGGTTTTATCGTGATCGGGTCACTTATTGCATAACTCGGTCATCGGCACGGTTATCAACTATGTATGTACTTTATGCTGCATATATGCGCCTATTTAAATAAAAGTTTAAAGTATTGATAAATAATAAATTGAGAAAAATAAATCATAGGTAGTTAAAAAAAAACTAAAAAAACGATTTTGTGTAAAATTAACTAAAAAGTATCTTTTTATTCCATGTAGCGGGTCAACTTTTTAGGATTCCGTACCTCGAAAGGAAATAACGGAACCCTTATAGGATCACTTTGTTATTCGTCCATCTGTCTATCAAGACCCTTTTTCTCAGCCACGCTTGGAAGTATCAAGCTGGAATTTATATCAAATACTCAGGTCTACTGTCGCTTGGAGCTGTGAAAAAATCAAAGTTCTAAGCCAGCGCAATCAAAAGATATGTACAGCCGTTTATGCCGCAAATTTCCGATACTCGCAAGGAAATCAAAACCTACAGGGTACTTCCCGTGAACTTAGAATCTTGAAATTTGGTACGAAGCAACGTCTATAACACAGATAAAGGAAAAATTGCGGAAACACTAGTTTTTACGGAACCCTCGGTGCGCGAGTCCGATTCGCACTTGGCCGGTTTTTTTTATTACAGTACGAAGACACTCCCCTCAAAGGCATGAGTTTCCTTACAAGTATTGGCTGACAACGTGATAAAATACCTTTTTTTAGGTTTTATAAATTAAATTTGCTTAATATGTAATACCTACATACATTTGGTGTGAAAATTACTTAAGTGAAATAGCACAACTTGAAGATAACTTCAATTTTCTTATTTGTTATAGAAAAAATAATTTACCTATAATAATGACCCCCAAATCCGTGCCCAGCAGTGGGAAGTAAAATTCGTTGTAGCCACAGTGGCAAAATATTCATGAATTAAGAGAATTATATAAAGATTTTATGAAGAATTTATGAAGTTTTTATGAAATTTCGTGTACGTTGATAGCACAGATCTAGCTTTGTTACGCGTTACTAAGTCACCGTAACGTAACAAAGAAGCTTCATGGCTCATGGTTGCATAATGCGGTCGTCGACACCGTTCCGATACGCCGGCAATGTTTACACACTGGCCTTCCACATGGCACGTACCTACATTGAAAATCTAATATGAATGGTGGCATGATGGCCTGATGGTGTGAAATTGTTGTCGCGACAAAATGGCGGATTAGATATTATATTTGTACAACGCATCCATCTAATGGTTATCAATTAAAAGTCCTTCCTTAGTTGCCTATAGATATATATTTCCTAATATGATGGTTGCAGGCGCGGCCGCAGACTTATATTTTTTGGGGTCGCCAAGAAATTTTGGGGGGTCACTTAGAAATTTGGGGGAAGAGGTGTCCCAAATAGGCATGCTTTGCCTTCCATCTACGCATGACTGACGGGTTTTGGGGGGGGGGTCATGTCCCGTGTGAACCCCCCCGTCCCCATGGGACCACGCCTGGATGGTTGACGGTTATCTCAATGATCTTAAAACACGTAGTCACAACGTATTATTGAGTCGTATCTGCCCACTCTGCCATTGCCTAATTCGGTCATCGACACTTGTAACTACCATTATGTGTTAAGGTGCTTACACGCTTAGCCTGGTTACATGAAATTAATGAAACACTCTCATGTTGGTATCTACAAATGTAGGTATATTCACAAGCAATTCTGTGTACACCTTGTGTACATAATTATAATTTTATTTTCTTATGTTCGTCGGATTCAAACATACCTGTACATGTATACATGTATTTTTATTACTAAAATACATTACAATACGTGAACAATGATAATAATTGTAAACTCACTAAAGCGAGCCTGTACAGCTACGCGCGGCTGCTCTGCCGATACAACCAGCAGAACGCGTGATGGGATACGGCCTTTATTTAGAAGAAGCTTCTTCTCATCTTATATTTTATATTAAAAATATGCTTTGTTTTGCGCAAATTTTAAGGATATAATCTACTTTAATCTTAGAGCATCAAAAATATGTTTTTATTTTGTGCAAATTTTAAAGATATCATCTACTTTAATCTTAGAGCATCAAAGGTACTGACTCGGGTGTCATACCTGTCAATACCTTGATGTTCTATGACTTTAATCTCCATCTTTAGAACAGCGTAGTGTAAGCTCCAGGCCACCCCAATTAAAGAAAGAACGTGTTCAGCAATGGGCTCAAAAAGAGTTGCAGAGTACTATTTACCTACATTAAATTTCACAGAATTCTTCCGATCAATTTTAGCATTTGCATTCCTTAATCATGCACCAATAAATGTTCGTTATATCAACGATAAAGATGCGCTGCGGTTAAACGACAGGTGACCTTAATTTGCATGAGTATGCAGTTGGGGTCACGTACTGACAAAAGTCTGTTATCATAAATGTATTCCGTTTTTTAGGAGATATGGTAGGTTTAATAGATATTCTATTTCACGAATTCGCTCGTGCTTGCAGTATCTGAGACTTTTCCTTTGCCCACAAAAATTGTTTCATTGAATTTTTTTCTGATTCTGTCACCATTTCAAATTTGTATTTGTGATTATACTAGCCTTCCGCCAGCGGCTTCGCCCGCTTGTACCCGTTTTATAGGTTCCCGTAGGATAAAAACCATCCTATGTCCTTTCCCAAGGTCCACTATATCTGTGTTCCAAATTTCATTAAAATTGGTTTAGTAGTTCAAGCGGAAAAGCGTATCAGACAGACAGACAGAGTTACTTTCGAATTTATAATGTTATAAGTAGGGATTTTTACCCGACTGCGCCGGAAGGAGGGTTATGTTTTTCGTGAGCATGTATGTATTTATAGATTCCTACTGTTGTGTGGCAATAAAGCATTATTTTATTTTTATTTCCAGTCCATCCACACAAAGGTGACCTGCAACGGCAAGATGTGCTACATCCAGTACCAGGAGCCGGGCCTGGACGTGGACCGCGGGGTGCTCCGGCGGTACAGCAAGCAGCATGGCCGGCCCGAGGAGGACCGAAGGAAAAAGGAGTCCGATAGCGACTCCGGATCCGACTCCGACACCGAGTGCAAGGGGTTAGATCGGGTGAGTTCGTAACACTACGTGGATAGGGTGACCTGCTAAGCGCGATCGTCCTCAATCAAGTATCCTGTAATTTTGAGTGATTTTGTATAAGTTTGAAGAATTATAAAAGGTATTTCACTCTTGATTGAAATTATGAATTTCTCTCATGCCTGAGAGAAATTCATAATTTCTTGAAAGCATGACGTCCACCAATCCGCACTTGGCCAGCGTGGTGGACTATGGCCTAAATCCCTCTCAATTGTGTCAGAAGGAGACCTGTGCCCAGCAGTGGGACATAAAAAAGGTTGAAAAAAAAAATTTCACTCTTAATTTGTAATAGGTCTACTTATGCTCTTAATTGCACCATATTCTCCACTACTAGGTATATAGTCTCTCTATATTGTGGTTTATGTACCTATCCACAAAGAGAAAGGTTAGAACAGGGTCCAAAATGTGCTGAAAAATATGCGAATCTTCGGACCGTTGCGCTTAGAGTAGCCCTTCTGGCTGCAACCTTTTTTGCCTCCCAGTTCTGGGCACGGATCCCATTATTGGGGAAGCCTGGAGCTTATTTCACCACGCTGCTACGTCGGGTTGCTGGAGTTGGTGGGTTATAGTCCAACCAGATGTCTGATGTTTTCAAACCGCCCAAGGCCTTCGACATGGTTTAGCAACTTATCTATCGATAACAACCGGGACCGACGATGCAAAGAAAAGCTTGAGATTGTTTTTAGATGTCCATGGGCTGCAAAGACCACTTGATATCACGTGGCCTGCATGCTCGTTTGCTACTTCATTCAAATAAAAAAACAACCTTTTTTAAATGGGTTAAAATAAAATCAACGTTGTTTTCAATTATAATAAATTTTGGTTTAAGTAATTTTAGTTATACTGCTAACTTTAATTAACGTTTTAATTCTTTCCTCCAAATTTGCATACCTCGCTGAGGTGAATATGGCGAACTAATAAATGTACATGAAACAACTTTTGTAGTACCTTAGAGCATCAAGGTATTGACAGGTATGACAAGGGTGAGTCAGTACCTTTGATGCTCTAAGTGTAATACCCATATTTGCGCAAGTAAATTATTTTCATTTTCATTTAACAGTCAGAGTTCTGGCGACGCAAGATGCGAACGGTCCACAACATCCTGGACGTTGACAAGGACGGGCTCATCTCCTTCAACGACTTCGTGCTGTTTGCGGAGCGGTTCAAGGCTCTCGGGCATCTGGACGAAGAGCAGGCGAAGGAGTTCACCGCTATCATCAAGGTGAGGATGTGGCGAGTAGTGGCGACCTCCCGAAACTCGTCAAGAGATGGCGCCAGAGGTATTCTGAATCATGCTATCGAAGTTTACAGAACATCCTACTATATTTATATACAAGCTCCGAACCGTGACCATGTCACCTAGCGGGAAATCTACCTACGCCAAAAGGAAAATGGCAGATTTATGGGCTGGGCTGGGCGAGTAGAGTTCTTATACAATATCTAGGTCATTATTTAAAACCAAGTTTTGTGGGTCTGCAAAACATAAAGAACTATCATAATATTAGTAAAACTTTTGAATGAAAACCCCGATACTTTTGAAATAAAAGTTCAGAAGCTTATTCGTCACCAAAAATAATATTGGTATTATTATGTGTATCGGCGAGATATTTTTTTTTAATTTCAATAATGACATCGCAAACTCTGTGCATGTTCTAGCGTCAAGTATAATTTTTGTTTCATTTTTATCAGTTTCGATGAAACTGGACGAAGTAATAATAAATAAAGTCAGTAAGTACTCAGTAATCATTCAGTCAAGTCAGTCAGATATTCAAGTAAAGACTATGAACTAATGACTATGTACTTTACCAGAACGTGTCCGGTGGAATTTTGGAGGCAAGCTGAAAAAACATATTTTTGCACTGTTATTTTATTTCACATCACTCGTGCACTGTTACATGTATACATATACCGAATGTAACATATACCGAACAAAACGCCATCAACTTTATTCGATATGCCTAAAAAACAAGAAAATGAAAACAAAACAAGACACTTTATCTTTTCCGACTTTCCGCCAAAACTCCACCTAACTTCAGAGTGACAAAGATCCGTTGTGAAAACTTTTTTTTGTTACGAACAGTTGACATGGGAAGAGCAGTGGGGCGCGATCGACCCGTACAACTTCGTTACCGTGGAGCAGTACTTGGAGGATATGCATCACGTCCTCAACGACAAAACGCTGAAGAAGAAGGCGCACCGTTGGCTGCCCTACTTGTTTAAGGTGAGCTTTAAATCAGTGTTAAATATTGAATGCAGAATACGACTTCCCGCTTGACGTGGGAAATAAAGAAAGAAATAGTATATTGTGTGGCAAGGGGTGAAATAAGACGATTTTTGACGAGGGTGTGAGTTGACAGCCCGAGCGAAGCGAGGTCGCCCTCGAGGAGGCAGGAGGAGGCAGACCAGGGCGATCGGTCGACAGGGTCGTACAACAAAATAAATTTGGATGTTTGTTCCAGGCGGTCGACAAGGACAAGTCCGGGTTCATTTCCGTGAACGAATTCAAGCTGTTCTTCGAATGCCTCGGCCTGGGCCCTGAGAACGCCGCCGTCGCCTTCGCGGTCATCGATGTCAATGGGGTCAGTTTATTTATTATACACGATTTTATTGACTTCAGTCGTAAGTATGTATGTATCTCTGTTTGTAACGGAAACATTGAACGTGATTTTGATCGACTTACAAACGTCGGATTAATTTTAAACTTTGCATACTTATCAAGGACTGAAAACATCAATAATGAAAAAAAAAGCCAACTAAGAAAATAAACATAAATAGTGGTGAAAAAAAAAAACACGCCTTTGTGAAAAAATATCTAAAAAATAAGAAAAAAATGTATTTAATTGTAGATAGAAGCGTGGGGTGCTTTTTGAGGTATCAAAATGATAATTTTTCTACTCATATACTTAGCTGTCAATAAAATACTTAATTTTATCCTTATTTACACCGTGCAACCCACGCTTTTTTTACAATACACATTTTTTTCAATTTTTTTACATCTTATTTCATTTCTTTTCTCAAAAGTGTGTTTTTTTAGTTTTTTTTATTATTATAATGGAGCAGCAGGGACATTTCTATACAACCTCAGGCAAAGCAAGCCTTAGGCCGCTGTCCCACTGGCGTATTACGAGCATAGGCGTTTCTCCAACGTTGTCGCAGCACAAACGTGACGTTAATGTCGCGTCAACGTGAGGTTGACGTTGCGGTTTTTCGCAAACTGATACAATCAAGCCATTCCACTCTGTCCGTACGAGCGGGGGCGGGGCTAGCTTCCAATCTTAGCATGAGTTAGTGAACGTTGCGCACGCTTTAAACGCAACATTAACGTTAGCATTGTCGCTGCGCAGATATTGGAGAGTCGTCATCGCTTCTTAAACGTTAGACAAAGACAAAGACATTTATTTGCACAAATATGGGTGTTTAAAAAGTTGTTTATATATATTTAGTTCGCCATATTTACCTTCATGAGGTATGCAAATATACAATGATAAAAATATAAATTAAGTTTTTAACAAAAAAATAGAACCGACTTCAAACGGTAAAAAATAAAATTGTTCAGTACCTACTTCTTCTTGCTTATGGTAATGACTCTTAAAACTACTTTTGGAGTCGGGCCCTTAGTAAATGTCGTACCATTCGTTCTAAATTGGCACCGACAGTACAGACAGTGGGACAGTACCTACTTCTTCTTGCTTATGGTAATGACTGTTAAAACTATATTGGAGTCGGTGCCCATTCAGAACGAAAGGTACACTATATTTACTAAGACAGGACATTTCACTAAGGGCCCGACTTCAAAAATAGTTTTAAGAGTCATTACCATAAGCAAGAAGAAGTAGGTACTGAACAATTTTATTTTTTACCGTTTGAAGTCGGTTCTATTTTTTTGTTAAAAACTTAATTTATTTCACTCTTTTTAGTAATTTTAATAATTCTGTATGTATTAGCATAATTGGAAAAATTTTCACTTAACTTCTAAACTTTAAACAGATTTACCTTTTATAATCATGTTTATCTAATAGCCATCTAAAAGTCTGAAAGAAAACTACTATCAGTCCACCTGAACGTATAAATTAAAGAAAGAATTTGCTCTCAGCTCCTAACCGTTGAGGAGTTGTACCTTCAATCATCAGTTAAGCAACAGCAGGTGATAATTACCAGACAAAAATATTTGTATTATGTTAAAAATATGACTAAAAGAATGTGTGTGCCTATTACGTTTCAGTGTTTCCCTCGATTTCCCTAATATCACATCATTAGATTTTGACATGGTGACAATTGGACCACCTCAGGAATGTTAGATTTCGAACAAAAAACCATTTATTGAAAGAATTTGCTCTCAACTCCTAACCGTCGTAGTACCTTCCATCATCAGTTCAGCAACATGATATGACGATAATTATACACAAATGTCTGTTTTGCTTTGTAAAAATATGAAAATCATTTGTTGTGCTTTAAAATTTGAATGTTCCCTTCGATTTCTCTGGGATCCCCTCATCAGACTTTGACTTGGTGACAGTTGGACCACATGGGGAATGTAAGATTTCGAATAAAAAACTATTTATTGAAAGAATTTGCTCTCAACTCCTCACTGTCGCAGTACCTTCCATCATCAGCTCAGCAACATGAGATGATGATTTCTATGCGTAAATATCTCCTATGCTTCAGAAACTATAAGAAAATCAATGTGTGTGCCTATAAAATTTGAGAGTTCCCCTCGATTTCCTTGGGATCCCATCATCAGATCCTGATTTGGTGACAATGGGACCACCTCGGGAGTATAAGCATACGAACAAAAAAAGAATTTTGAAAATCGGTCCACAAACGGCGGAGTAATCGGTGAACATATATAAAAAAAAAAAAAAATACATACAGCCGAATACAGTACCTCCTTCTTTTGGAAGTCGGTAATAAAAGGAAAAAACTAAACTATAATACAATTACGAAATGTACATTTACATCTATTTTACTATTATTTTTATTTGTCCCATATTGCGCCTATTATAAATTAAAATTAAAATATTTATTTATTTATATTTCGGATCGGTTCCGATCGTCAGCTTTGGGTACCAATATCACAGGGTGTTTGTACACTGTTAGGAAAAAGCGACGGCGGAAAAAAAACCTCCCAGGTTCTTATGGAATTCCATTAGCGAGATAAAGGCCTAAGTGTTGCCTGTGGTTGTAAGCAGTTACGTTGCTCTGGAGGCTGATGGTCATCTCATGTAAGTTTGGTCGGCAACTGCACCTTTCCACCGAAACGCAATAGAATTCACGGCATGAATTGGGAAAAATAGGGTTACAAGCACTGGATGGTGCAGGCGCAGCGCATTGAGGACACAATGCGTTCCTCTTTAGATCCCGGAGTTCTCTCCAGGCGTCGAGGCAGGCCATCGTGCGAGTTTTAGTGCAGAAAAAATCTCAGATACCCCGTTACCTCTTCCAAGATGTCGATCCACCCTTTCAAAGGTCACCCTTCAATGGTTTTAAAGAAACCCTTCCCCCTGCTACAATTCAATTCACGAAAGATGAACACTGCGCAGAAAGCATTTTTTAGGTCCCCGCGGAATGCATCAAGAATGGAGCGACGTCATTGGTGCGCCAAATGGTGCGTCACTGGTGCCCAGTCGCTATTCGTCTATCGAGGCATTGACGCATTGATTTGATTGATTCATGAGTGTACATGCGCAGACGGCCGCCATTTGTGTTCAACTCTCGTGAACCAAACTATACCAATAAAAGGCCAATAATAGACGAGCGTGACAAAAGATTAGTCTGTAGGTCAAATTGATTGATGAAACCTCTTTTTTTGAAGTCGACTAAGTCTTATCAAACATTTTTTTTGTTTCAGGACGGCAAACTATCCATGAAGGAATTTGTCAAACTTGGCAAAGACTTCTTTTTCACCGAGGACGAGACCAGAGTGTCAAAAATGTTTTGGGGTCCGCTAATCAACATATAGTGTTATTTTGACCCCACTCGACTTAGGTTAGTTTGACCCGTGTATAAATAAGGGTCTTTTTGGACCCTAAGTGCATTTTACAATTTATACTTACACATTTAGTTATAATGATACATTAGTTAAGACTAATAATTGTATGTGACTTTGAAGCTATTCCAATTTTATTTTGATTCATTAGTATTTTATCATCACTTCTAGAACGGAGAAAGTTTTGTTCTCTTATGAGACTTTTTTGTAATTCAATAATTTTTTCTTCAAAATATAATTGAAAGGCTGTAAAATATTGTTTTAAAATGACAGACTGACTATATATTTTTCAAAACGTCTGGAAAGACTCTAAATCATTTTGAATGAATTTAAGTAAGTAGTATTGTAAAACGTGTAGCTAGTTTGTTTAAGTCAATAAGTGCAAGATTTGAGGTGAATCTCAATAAATGTTTTAAATAAATATTTTGTGTTTTATTCACTATTGATGACCTACTAGCATTTGCAGAATTATATAACATAAATTGGCCCTTCAGGCCAAAGAAAGGGGTGAGACAGGGATGTATCTTATCTCCCATTCTTTTTAATATTTACGGGGAATACATAATGAGAAAAGCCTTAGAAAACTGGGAGGGAGGCATCTCTGTTGGCGGCGTGAAGGTTAGCAACCTAAGATATGCGGATGATACCACACTTTTTGCATCATCGGAAAAAGAACTTGCTGAACTGTTTAATAGAGTACAGTATGAGAGTGAACTGGTCGGACTCACTATCAATAAGTCGAAAACAAAAGTAATGCTTATCGACAGAACTGGTTCGCTCTCAAGGACTGGAGAACTATCAGAGCTCGAAATGGTTAATGAATTTGTATACCTCGGATCGCTAATATCTGATCAGGGAGGCAGTGAACGAGAAATCAGAAGAAGGATTCAGATGGCCAAAGTTGCAATGGGGAAACTCACGCGTATTTGGCAAAACAAAAAGGTATCTAAAGTCACAAAGATCCGACTTGTCCAGACGCTGGTTTTCTCAATCTTTCTCTACGCCTCAGTCATGGACAATTCGAGCATCAGACCGTAAGAAGATAGATGCATTCGAAATGTGGTGCTGGAGAAGAATGCTCCGCATCCCATGGACCGCTAAAAAGACCAACACATCTATATTGGAGCAGTTAAAGATCAAATCAAGACTCTCAACGATATGCTACCGTAGGATCCTTGGGTATTTTGGTCACATTGCCCGTCGAGAAACCGACAACCTCGATAAATTGCTTATGGTGGGCAAGGTTGAAGGAAAGAGACCCCGCGGCAGATCACCCAGCCGTTGGTGTGACCAAATAACATCTTTTACTGGTCTTCCCATAACAACTGCCTTGAGAGAGGCCGAAAACCGGACGAGATGGAAGCGGATAATCCACCAAAGCATGAAGGACTTTAATGGACACGACCTTCAGAAATGAAGAAACGATCAAGAAGAAGAAGAGATAACATAAATATTAAATAAATAAATAAAATAACAGTACATTACGATACGCGTGACCTAAGTAGGCTATTTGCACGGAGTGAACTTAGCGCCCGTGTAATAGACAACTTAGGTCACAAGTATCGTATACTATTTTATAGTACAGGGTGACCTAGGTTACTTAGGTCACGCGTATCGTAATTTACTATTGTAGCAAGTGTGACATTAACTCGGAAAAGAATTGGACTTTACCTAACTTATAATTCTGGACCTAAGTTATAATTATTTTATGTTAATATTATACTAAAACTCGTAGTTATACTTTTTCTTATAATGTTCATTAACATTGTTTTGCCTCGGAGGTTGAGCGTGGCACCCCGTAATACAGGTTTTCCAACCTAGTACAGGGGCCCTAGCCACTGATTGTATATTATGTAGTATTATAGTTTAATAAATACCTTTTTACTTTACTTTACTTTTCGCCATTTTTTAAATGCATTATTGGCTGCTGTATATAATTGTTTGCGGACAACAAATTAAATGTCACCGATTTTGCCACTTTTTATTTATTTATTTCTGTACACACAAAGCATAAAATTGTAGATTAAAGAAGGGGTACCGCTTATTCCTAAATAGGAATCTCTTCCAGCAGACCCGCAAGAAGGAGAGTTGAAACAGAGAGGCAAACTTAGTGTGTACCGGACTTCTATACTAAGATAAATGCTTCAAATAAGAAATGTAATAGTAATAAAATAAGAAACTCATATAATAACTATTATAGTCTTTTATTGCGTCCGGAATAATTTCACTGTTCTCATATTCACGAACTGGCCATTTTCGGCCGAAAGATATGATTTTCGCGACCGTTTCTCTTTGTTTTGGCTGTCACTGAAAATTGCTAACCTATCCCTAATCCGGTCTTGGACTACCAAGTCAATTGAGATACTTTTAATGAGCTGTCAAAACGTGACATCCCCATACATTTTGTATGAGAAAATGATAAGTGACGTCACTTATCATATGTAGTCAATTGACTTCATTATTATTGATTTAAGCGGTAATAAAAATCATGTATAAAAAGGAATTAACAATTATATTGCTTTCCAAGCGTGATTTAGTGCAACCTTTTTAAGGTAAAGATTTTGATTTTTTTTTTGCAGTGTCCAAGACCCTATTTGTCATTTGTTTGGTGTGAATTTACTTGGAATTTACACGCTTGCAATATGACATTTAACGCTAACTTCACGCCTTGCAATAATAGGCTACTTAATTCTACATGAGTGAAGTTGGTCAATTCATTTACGCACCGTGCAGAAATAGGCAACTTAGGTCACGGAAAAGCATGCGTAAATTGCGGGTTTAGGTTTAGGTCACACAGTGCTATAAATATAATAGGCATGATGACACTATTAAAGAATCAAAGAATAAACGGTTTTACAGAAAAGTATATGCTAAAAAAGTTCTAAAATACGATTAAGCCGAGCAAGCCGACGCCATGACACCTACGAGCGTTTTCGCGCTTAATTCAAATTACATAGCAGAAAATACATTAATTTACGTTAAAAGTTGAATTTATTGCTGAAATAAACTTTTTTCGAAACTAGGAGACGTGTACCTACAATAAGGAAAGGTATTTAAAAATCTGTCATCATGCCCATTATGTAGCTGTATTAATGTATTGTATTCGATATAGATATAAGATACTTATAAGTAACTAAATAAAACACGATATAATCAAATTGTTTTTACTCACAGTAATCAATTTCTTAACAAACAGTCTTTACAACAATATTAAATTACAAGTTAAATTACTGTTAATTTTAATGAAATAGAGGGTACAAAAAAAGCAGTATTATCAATTCGAAGATAGGGTGTCACATCGAAAAATCTGTGCATTTGGTAATTATTAAAATCCGGACGTATTAATATAAAAGAAAAATTAAAAAGTGGTTTTCAAAATTAAATTTTCTATTATTTTCATTTCTTTTTTCAAACTGAAGGTAATAAATTGGGAATTCGACTGATACTCAATAATAATATTATTTATTTATCAAATATTATGTAATAATCATGTACAAGGTATATTATAGTCCTCCTAATCTTACGAAAATAATAAACAATAGAGTTATGTAATACTCTATAGTTGGTTCTATAGTAAGCTCTTGTACCCTCTAAGAAATCAGAGTACCTACATTATTATATAATCAAGATCACAAAAATATTAACTTTTATTACAACTATTTAAGTAATACTATTTCAATTTTTTTCCTATGAAAATCAGGCATTGTTTTTTTAAACACGAAAAATAAAAATAAAAAAACAAATCAATTAATTACAATGAGAATAAAGCAACTAATACAGTAATTAAATACATAATTATACAAACATACATTAAGTTATTGTTATTAAGTAACTAAACAATGCTTAGCTGATCTTTCAATAACTTTGTTTCTTCTATCAAACTGGAGATTTGGTTTGTCCTGTAAACAAGAAAGGCTCGGATGAAACATACAAAATAATACAATATTTTCAAGTGTTCAAAACTAACGGCTCCCCGCGAATTCGTCCGCAGCGTGATGTTATAATAATATTTTTGTAGGCGGTAGAACTATTACGTTCGCCCGGGGAAGTACCACCGCTGCACCCACTTCTGCCGTGAACCAATTCTATTGTGTTTCGGTGGAAAGGTCGACCTCAGACAAGACTTACCTATGCTTGCTTGAGGTTGTATGTAGATGTCCATGGGCTGCAGCGACCACTTAACACCACGAGGTCTGCATGCTCGTTTGCTACTCCATTCAAATAAAAAAAATATAGCCTTCCTCAATAAATGGACTATTCAACACAATAGTATATTTCTGACGAGGGCGAGAGATGATCGCTCGCTTCGCTCGGGCTGTCATCGCCCTGGTCTGAAGTCGTCTTTGTTTCATCCCGAGCCACACACTGTATTTTTCATATCACATGTAATGAAACAAAGAGTTTTGATTTCTGTAGCCAGCCGAAGTAAGACTATTTCAGACAAATAGCGCAGTAATATCTTTTGACAACGATTTGACGACAGTTGTCAGTGCGGTTCTGACAGACTTGAAATAAAGACGTAAATAATAAATAAATGAATGAAGGTGTCGAGTAGAAACAACGTTGTTTCTCCCTTAGTGCAGAAACAACGTTGTTTCTCCCTTAGTGCAGAAACAACGTTGTTTCTGACTGGCACATTCGCATTGGTTTGAAATTGTCTTATTTCGACAGGCAAAACAGAGATCATAACTCGCTGTTTCAATGCAGGTGATATGAAAAAAAAATTCAATTCGAACCAGCAGTTCAACAAACTCTTCATCTTTATATTATTTTACTAGCGGCCGCCCGCGACTATGTCCGCGTGGATGGTATTAGTAATAGCATGATGTCATATAGCCGAAAGCATTTCTCAATAAATTGACTATCCAACACAAAAATATATTTTTCATTTCGAAGCATTAAATCCTGAGATAAGCGCGTTCAAACAAACAAACTCTTCAGTTTTATATATTAGTACCTACATAATATATATGTCGCAGTCGGATAGTATAATCCGCCATATAACATTACAGCTAGCCGGTTCCTAAAGCAGGGCCGTTCTGTATTGTGGCGGGTCCACGATTAGCCGGATTGTTATTGCGATACGTTCTACAATATGGCGGCTCACGTTTAGCCTCATTGGAATGAAGCCTCGTAGCCACCCACCCTACTTATTATTATGACCGCACTCGACATTGCTGAGCTTTATTGACACCCATCCTGCTTATGACCGCACTAGATGTGGCTGAATGGCCACCCATCCTACCTTTGACCGCACTCGATACTGCTTAGCTTTATTGACACCCATACTTCTTATGACTGCACAACATGTTGGTTAATGACCACCCATCCTACTTTTGACCGCAGGTGTCATTGAGCTAAACAATGTCCCTGAAACACATTTTCACTATAATTATTTATATTCGAAAAATACCCAAACCGAATCAGATCACCCAAATATCAACGTGGTCTTATCTGTACTACCCCTAGAGTGTATATAAAAAGCCGAAGCTGCGAAGGCGAGCGCAGGTGCCGCGTTTTCTTACGCTGGGGCGGAGGGAGTGGTCTCCCCGCAGCGCCGGAGATGTCACAGAGCCACTTGTTTTATTACATTATCCAAGCCTTGGAAGATATTATATAAAATTGTAACATATAGACAATTGGGCGGCACGATATTACGCCGCTTTGACGAACGCGAAGAGCTCATACAATACAACGTTCGCTAATTTAGCTGAATTGCAATCCGGCTGAACGAGAGTGCGCCGCATTACAATACAGCCCTGTTTTAGGAAATAGCTAGCCGGAATGTAATACGGCGGAATATATAACCCGACTGCGACATATAGATTATATGGATTTCGTGGCTTTGCTTTACTGCGTAGTTCGCTTGCATTCTTTGCTAGCCGCAGGGCCATAACAACGTAAACTTACTGCTGCTGGAGTATGGAGCTGATCGTGTCGCTGTGGGACTTGCCGAGGGCCGAGTCCTTCCTCTTGTACTCCTCCTGCCATTTCTTCAGCTGAAAATTTATTTATGCATGATTTTTAAAAAAAAAACCCGACTGTGTAAACAGTAACTTTATGTCAATTAAAACTAAAGAAAAGGAGACTAGCCCTGTTGTCTAGGGATTTCTTGTAACAAAAATCCATAGGATTATTTATAATATTATAAGTTCGAAAGTAACTCTGTCTGTCTGTTATGCTTTCCCGCTTAAACTACTGAAATAATTTTAATGAAATTTGGAACACAGATAGAGTGGACCTTGGGATAGTATATAGCATGGTATCTATCTTACGGGAACCTATAAAACGGGCTCACGCGCCGCTGGCAGAACGCTTATGATTTTAATATGGCAATATCGTCTTAGGTACGTCGCATTTAAATTAACTTAAATTTAAATTAAATATGTTCACAACTTAGGCGAATTTTTTCAAGCTGGGTACCGGGCGTAATATTACCCTTGCACGTTACACGAAGGCACAAAATAGCGGCACGTGGACGGAGTCGTATTGAAGGAGTTCAGTCTCAATCAGTTTTAATCGGGATTTCAAGTACACACCCCTAATACGAGACTGCCAGTTTGCTTAGTGGAGAGGATACCGGGTTATGTGGGATTTGAACAGCACTAAAACCCCCTCGATGGCTGCCTCAGCGCTTGGGGAGGACTCCGGGATCTCCAGTGGAACGCACCGGTGTCCTCCACGCGCGACGCCCTGTATGGACCCATCTTCGGAGAGCAGATGCGCTCTCCTGCACCCTTAGGCGCTTACGGCGGCATGCGGCCACGCCCACACCGCCGCCGTCCTTCCCGGGGCTGCTGGCTGGACGGGTCGAGCTCCCACTCTCACCGCCCGCAACCCCGGTAGCCCCTTTTTAGTCGCCTCTTACGATCAGGCATACCGTAGCTCTATTCTTAATCCCGAAGCTACATTAACTAAATGCTACTGTAGGGCTATGAGTTGAAACGTTACACAGGTTTTTTTTTCTTCAATTACGGCATCGCAAACTCTGCATATTGCCAGCGTCTAGTATAATTTTTGCATTACATTTTTGCCAGTTTCGATGAAACTGGACGAGTAATAATAGATAAAGTCAGTAAGTCGTTAGTAATCAGTCAGTTAAGTCAGTCAGATATTCCAATAAAGCGATGGCTTCTTTACCAGAACGTGATCAGTGGAATTTTGGAGGCAAGCCGAAAAAACATATTTTCGCAGTGTTATTTTAATTCACAACACTCGTGTACTTTCATTAACCTATATCTAACAAAATGCCATCAAATTTATCCGATGTAACTCAAAAATACACTAAGAAAGTAAAAATAAAACAGGAGCACAATATGTCTTTTTCGACTTCCCGCCAAAACTCGTTACACAGGTTATACAATGAGCAAGGCGTGTCACCTCGGAGCTCTTGTAGCGCGCGTGTTCCTTAACGAGGCGGATCCTGTCGGCCAGCTGCTCGCTGCTGCTGCGGTACTTGTCCAGCTCGGCCAGCAGCTCGCGTTCAGCGGCGCTGGTGCCGGAGGACGCCCTCAGTCGCCGCACTACCGCTGAACACCTGAAGACAAATGCTTTTTTAACCGATGTAAGAAACGGAAGAGGTTCTCTATTCGACGTGTATATTTTTTTATGTTACCAAGCATCACTCTTTAGAGAGTGGTCCGACTTTGATAATTCTTTTTTATTGGAAAGGGTCTCCGAATTGGTCCCATATAAATTTGAAAAAAAAATCTAACCCAAAGTGCAACAATAAATTCTTCACTCACTGATTGTAATGTATGAACACAAGTATCATCTTATATATAAAATTCTCGTGTCACAATATTAGTTACCACACTCCTCCGAAACGGCTTGACCGATTTTTATGAAATTTTATAAGCATATTCAGTAGGTCTGAGAATCGGAGCTATTTTTCATAACCCTAAGTGATAAGGGTGGCCCTACCCAAACATTTTAAGACGGTACGGAGTTCGCGGGGTCAGCTAGTACTACATATAACTGTACGGAGTATTCCGATTTCGGTAATTATTTTTATAGGAAACGACATATTTGACGGGACTTTCACTGGCAGATACCTCATGTAATAAGGAGTAACTTAGGCTACTTTTACTTTAGAAAAAATCTAACTATAGTCCACACGAACGAAGTCTCGGACGGCCGCTAGTATTGCTCAAATCTTGTCGGAGGCCATATGGACGATTTGAAAACATCCGACAGCGGGTCGACCACTAACCCGTATCTCCACCAACCCGTATTGGAGCAGTGTGGGGGAGGAAGCCACAAGTCTTTCCAATAATGGGGAGAGACCCGTGCCCAGCAGTGGGACGCAAAAGGGTTGCATTGCAGCCAGTGTGGCAAGGCTCGAAGCCGCTATGCGGTACGTGTAATCGTAGCGGAAGCGTGAGAAAGAAAGGTCCAAATAGTTCAACACGAAGAATTTAATACACAGAAGTTACACCACGATAAAGTCACAATACACAATTTAAGAAGGAAGGGTGAAAGTAGACGTAAATAACATATAGTAAACACAAAGATAGAACGACGTTATAGACTTAAAATATTATTAGACGTAAAATGCGGGTTAAATAGGGTTGCCACCTAACAGCCGGACAGACCAGCCAATTTCGCCGAACATTATTGAGGTTTTGTGTCTCAGTATTAATAGGTAGGTACCTACGACACAAAAATTGTATGTTAAATCAAGCTTTTTTGATTATTGTCATAAATCTTGTTAAATTCTAATGAAATGGCCGCAACCCTTTTTGCGTCCCACTGCTGGGCACGGGTCTCTCCATTATTGGGAAGGCCTGCAGTAAGCTCCGCATGGCCCGGCGATTAGCGTAGAACGCAAACGATCTATGCAACTAAGCGAAACGGGCGCGGTCGGGTGCGAGATGGGTGACCGCTAGTGGCAAAAAATTTCATGCGCGTTTCCGTGCTTCGGAGGGCACGCTAAGCCGTCGGTCCCGGTTGTTGTCGATAGATAACTGTCGTTAAACCTTGTCGGAGGCCTTAGCAGCAGCGTGGTGGAGGAAGCTCCAGGCCTCCCCAATAATGGGGAGAGACCCGTGCCCAGCAGTGGGACGCAAAAAGGGTTGCAGCCAATAAATACTAATATATTATAAGCATACAAGATAATTATGTTCTCCACAGCCAGTCAGCTTACCTATATTTCATGCCCTCCTGTATTTTGTTTGCAAGCTCGAGTTTCTTGCTCAGATCCGATGCCGTCGTCCGGACCTCCGTGATTTCACTCTAAACAAAAATAAAGAAAAATATCAAAGATCTCGCTTTCTCCATACTAAACGTGACAACACGACTCACAAATCAGTGCTTCGTAAGGGGTCATCCATAAATTACGTCATACCTTAAAGGGGAGGGGGGTATCACCAGAATGTGACATTGTGTGACAAGGGCCAGAGAGGGTCAAAAGCTTTGTGATGTCACATGTTAAAATTTAAAATACTCAAACTCGAAATTTATATGTGAATGAAAAACTTTAAATATTTACCATCTCGATCTATTTTTATTAATACTTTAGCATTCTGAAAACGAAAATAACTGTTTTATTTTGATTATTTTTAAATACATGCATAAAATTAGAAAATGTGTGACGTCACATCAGGGGGGGTTCTAAAAATGTGACAACCTGTGACAAGGACGGGGGGAGGGGTTAAAAAGTCCTGAAATTTGTGTGACGGAATTTATGGATGGCCCCTATGATGAAATAAAGTCTTGTACTCAGAGCTTCAAATACCGCTATAAAATCATAACGTTATTATATACTTGTGCCCATATCGTTATAAAACATAACGTTTTATAACTAAACGTTATTTATACATCATAATAACGCTATATCAGTAAACGCTATTTAGAAAAAATCGATACAAATAAGTTTGTATTTACGGGGAATAACATTATTATTATATGCAGCGAGCTGACAACGCGGCAATATCGCTTAGCAATAACAATATTATAACGTTATTTCAGTTCGATTTCGGACGGTCTCACGCGCGCCGCAGGGCTAGCGCGCGCTTCCCCTCGTCCCGCGCCTCACCTAGCGGGGGCAGAGCACCATTCGTCGGGCCCGGGGTCGGCCGGCCGGACACCGGGCAGTGCCGCTATTACTTACTACCAGCGCACGCGCACGCCGCCTTAATTTGCTTTCCGCGCTAATATAACGAATCAGTATACAGTCCACAGTTCTTTTATTTCTGGTCTAACACCTTAATCTAACGCAGCTTAGGGATAGGCCGCTCCAGATTTCGATATTTCATAACGTTATTCTTTTAATACCGCTATTCGTCTTTTCGATAGTAATGTCAAAAAATATATAGGAAATAGGTATAACGTTATATAACATTATATTTTGATATTTTTTATAACGTTATGAAGCCGTGCTTGTACTCACAAAAAAAAAGTCAGTTAAGCGCAACTGACAATTTTGACAACTTGCGCTTGTGGCGTTTTGTATGGAGAAGCGGAAACTCTCGCCTTAATATAATGTTTCATTAATAAAATTACCTGTAAATCCTGGGCCCATTGGCTCTGTTGACGGCTCAACGCAGTAAGAGTCACCACCTAAAATTAAAAACATAAAATATTATCTAATACCTTTAACGAGCTATTCTTGTATATACCTAAATATGTATATTTTTTGAATCTCGAAAACGGCTTCAAGGATTTTTTAGAAATTTAGAACCATGGTTTCGGGGGTGATAAATCAATCCAGCAATTTTTTATTTGTAGAAATTTTAAATTATAAAAAAATATTTTCAGCGATAATCAACTAAATATAAACTGAAAAACACGACTCTTCCTGACATCTACTGGAGAGTATTAATAATATTGTGACGTAGAACGCCGTCAAACGCCATCCGCTAATCAGACGTTCAAAGAAATGACTGTCGATTTCAAAGAGCTCTATAAAAATTTCGTTCATTGAATTAAAGCTTCCTTGGTCGAATGGTCGAACCTCTATCAAAACCATGTTGCGTTCATTTTTCATTTTTTGTGATTTTTTTTATTGGGAGCTATTTCATGGCGTTGTTAAGTAACACTAAGCAAATGAATGTTTTTATCCGAGCAACGCTCGGCCGTCCAGGTACTTTTTGTATTTAATTGACGTGCAGGCCAAATAAGTCGCTACACAACCCACTGAGATCGTATGCAGCTATGCTGCTACTCCGGAGGCTGATGGTCGCATCATGGAAGTCTGGCTGGCAACCGAAACTTTTGAACTGTTTCAAATCTTAAGCTGTAAATAGCATTTATGTATTTTACATGCCTTAACAGGCAGATCTTGGCGGATCGTAATCCAACCATTGTACTAAAATCTTTTCTTACCCTTGTTCAAGCAAATAAAGAAATTGAAATTGATCGAAACCTGATATAATTTTTAAAGCGTTACCTAAATCTAATGTCACGATGCATGTTCAGCATAAAATCGGAATCTACTTAACCGACTATGAAGAAATTTTGCATAAACAAGTAATTCAGTCCAACTGTATAAGCAGTTTTTTACACATAAGAACTTAAGGCAGTAGTCCTACCGCCGGCCGGAAAACTAACTGTTATATATGTATTCCTAAGAGCCTTAGAGCAGTTCAAGCTTAGAAAATGAAACGTGACGTCACGAATTTAAAGATCCCTCCCACCCATCGTCACATTTGTTCGACCCCCTCCCTTCCCTTCAACGTATGAAGTAATTTATGGATGGCCCCTTTTTGGGGAGGCCTGGAGCTTACTCCACCACGCCGTTAAAATGCGGGTTGGTGGAGATGCGGGTTAGTGGCCAACCCGCTGTCGGATGGTATCAAACCGCCCATAAGGCCTCCGACAAAGTTTAACGACTGTTATCTATCGACAACAACCGGGACCGACGGCTTTACGTGCACAAAATGATTTTTTTTACTACTAGCGGTCACCCATCTACCGCGCCCGTTCGGTTTAGCTGCATAGATCGCTTGCGTCACTTTGCACCCTCAATTTAAAGATAAAAAAAAAACCTTACGTACCTTTCGAGCGATGGCGTCGAGGGCGCGTTGTTGTCTCGCTATGTACTCGCCGCGCAGCTTCAAGGTTGCTTGCGTCAGTAGCTGAAAATAAATAAATAAATAACTAATTAAATTATAGTCGGAGAAACCACGAGGGGAATTTTGTATTTTCTTGATATATACCCCATATCCTAACCATGCAGTCTGTTGAGTACTCCCAGCAGGAAATGATATGATTTATTGAAAAGAACCATAAAAATACGCTAGGATACGCTTAACTCTACGCTAGGATTCTCCCTCCCATTTCCACTAACCATAGGATACGCCTAAATCAGATGCCTAAATATTTAATAGTTGCCTAGAGGAAAAACAAGTTTCACTAACCCTTAAGTCAGAGCTAACAACGTTAGGCATAACCTAAAGTTACCACAGCGATTTGGGATGGCGTAGTGCTTAGGTGCCCCGACATGTGACAGTCGCTCAAATTGATAATACATTGACGAACAAAACCATGATTTGGCGGGAAGTCGGAAAAGACATATTGTGCTCTCGTTTCATTTTTACTTTCTTGGTGTATTTTTGAGTTATATCGGATAAATTTCATAGCATTTTGTTCGATATAGGTTAATTATAGTGCACGAGTGTTGTGAATTAAAATAACAATGCGAAAATATGTTTTTTCGGCTTGCTTCCAAAATTCCATTGGTCACGTTCTGGTAAAGAAGCCATCGCTTTACTTGAATGTCTGATTGACTGATTATTGACGACTTACTGACTCCTATTATTACTCTTCCAGTTTCACCGAAACTGGCAAAAACTTGATGCGAAAATTATACTTGACGCTGGCAATATGCAGAGTTTGCAATGCCATAATTGAAAAAAATTAGGACCAACTTATTATAGATCAGTTGGTGAAACGGAACTTTATGCTAACGGGCACCCGTTTGAGCTAGATGTTGAGCTGAGAGAAAAAAGGCTTCGAAAAAAAACTCCCAGCACTCTTTTAAAAAATAGTACATTATATATTTGAGATAACAGAATGGCTATGGGTTGATAATAGTCACACGTGACAGCTGATCGTGTGAGACACTATCGTATATAGTGTTTAAATGTATTTTATTTTGCAGGTTCGAGTCCAACCTACCCTCGAAATCAAATTAAAATTATGCCTTATACATACTTACCTTATTCGACCTAAGTTTTTAAAAATTGCCTGGTGTAACAGAGACGCAATGAGGTTAAAATTTCTCCTTCGTCATAACCTGCCTTTGGTGGCGCTAGTGTCGCAAAATTTCGACCAACCGGAAATGAACAAGCTGGAGTTAGGTATAGGGGGCGCTGGCGGACCGGATGTAAGCGACTAGTACACTACGGAAACGGAAGCCACTCTCGTACGACTATCTGCTTCTGGAGTGTCAGCGCAACTACATACGACCTCGGTCAAGGCTTGCTTGCTCGAGGTTGATGTCCATGGGCTGCAGCGACCACTTACCATCACGGCTACTCCATTCAAAAGAAAAAAAAAATAATGAGAAAATGTATTTTACTGTAAAAAAAGCGTGGGGTGCATGGTGTCAATAGTAACTTCAAAACCACCGAACGCTTTTTTTTACAGTAAAAAATATTTTCTTCTTATTTTTTACTTTTTAGCTCGTATTTTCACAAAAGCGTGTTATTTAGTTTTTTAAACTACATTATTTATTTTTAATTTTTTACTTGGATTTTTATTCTCATATTATTGCATTGTCATCGGCCCTTGACCCCTGTGCAAATTTTCAAGTTAATCAGACTCCTAGAAGTAAGTGAAAATGAAGTTAAAAGATTCCGTTACATACATACATACATACAGGTCAAGTTAATAAAAGCGTGTTAATATAAGTCTCCGGTACCTCCAAGGCCTCCCTGGGTTCCAGCTCCTCGCTCTTGTTGAGGTTCAGGATGGGCTGCGAGGCCTCCCTCGCCAGAATCTCCTGTATTATCGCCGTGAACGACAGCTTCTGCCTCTGGAAGGTAAACAAGGTACAGATGGATTACTGACAGCTTGCGTGTACAACATTCATATTTGCGAGTTTGTGCGAACTGAAGCGTGCATGGCCCGGCGGTTAGCGTAAAACGCAAGCGATCTCTGCGACGAAGCCAAACGGGCGCGGTCGGGTGTGAGATGGCTGACCGCTAGTGGCAAAAAAATTTCATGCGCGTTTCCGTGCTTCGGAGGGCACGTTAAGCCGTCGGTCCCGGTTGTTGTCGTTAGATAACAGTCGTTAAACCTTGTCGGAGGCCTTATGAGCGGTTTGAAAACATACGACAGCGGGTTGGCCACTAACCCGTATGTCCACCAACCCGCATTGGAGTAGCGTGGTGGAGTAAGCTCCAGGCCTCCCCAATAATGGGGAGAGACCCGTGCCCAGCAGTGGGACGTAAAAGGGTTGCAGCCAGTGCGAACTGAAAATAACTTTCATCCCATAAAAGGAATTACACCTATTACAACACCCTGTATAACGAAAAAGATTTTATAGGTACCTCTTTCAAAATACAGTTGATATCATCTTGATTGAGCCCTGGGTTTTTCAGCTGCAGTTCCTTGTACAGCTGGTCTTCTAGGTCGTACGGCTCCAATGTCCTGAAATTATAAATAAATTTAATTAAAGATTATATCATTTATTTATTTGTTAATGTAGATGTAAATCTATACTGATCTTAGAGCATCAAAGTTACTGACTCACCCTTCAGGAGATGGCATAGCGCCTCACTTCGATACATAATTTTTGTGCCAAATCTGGTGCGGGGGGAAGAACGCACCAGATTTGGCACATTCGATATTTTTTTGTCAATAGTGTCCAAGATCCTCCACCTGCCGTCGTTGTTGTTTACAAACCACCAATAAAGCCTCAGACAAGGTTTAATGACTTCTATCTAACGCATTTATATACATACATATGATCGATGTTCTAACGATAGCAATCGGCTTAAGAGGAAACGCGGATTCAGCCGAATTAGAAAAATAAGTATTTTGGAGTGACTATTGCTATCGCGCTGCGCCCTGCGCTATCCGCCGCGTGCGATAGGGACAGATGCAGCTCAGACCGATTTTACCTACAAACTTTTTGATTAAATCGAGGTTTCGTATTCTCCTGTTTCCTCCTTCATAATTGAGTTTATAATTTCACATAAATCAAGAAATACGAAATAGAAAAAGTCTATGCCCATATGTTTTTATTTGGTTGTAAAAACCTTTCTTTGTTTTGCAGTTGTTGGATTAAGGCTGTATGAAAGAGGTATTTTCTACGATTTTTGAAGTCATATTTTCTGATCTATTTAGTTGATTGAAAAAAAAAACCTAGGGGCATAGCTACAGCAGACTTAGATATTGTCACAAAAAATCATTCCTCTAGAAGCATTATCCAGGGAGAAAATAGGAGAATACACTTGTATGGGAATACGGCGCCAGCTAGTTTCCTCTTAATGTGCCCTCTGAAATACGGAAACGCAATCAAAAAATCTGCAAATTATTATATCACCTGGTAAGGAGAACCCCATCCATACACAGTATAAGGAGAGAAGGCAGTGGCGGTGGGGTGACAGCGAACCCCACAGGTGGGGTGGGTTGTTGTGAGCCGCTCGTACACACAAGATGGCGGGCCGAACTCGCCTTTGAGCAGATCGCTGATAGAATGGAATCCGTGTCACCTACATAAAAAAAGTTTAAATCTTTATCGAATAATGTTCACAGCGTTATAATACAATAGCAAAAAAATGGTTTATTATGAATGAACGAAGGATTTATGTTTGAATAATGCTAATTAAAACAAAAGCTATTTAAAAAAATCAATTAAACATATAATCATTACGGGGAAAGCAATATTTTTTATATTTTTATCTTTATAATATTTGCATACTTCAGGAAGGTAAATATGGTGAACTAAATATATACATATAATATAAACAACTTTTGTAAACACCCATATTTGTGCATATAATAATAATAAATCTTTAAACACCTTCAAGTAAAGTCACTCGTAACTTCAATTTCAATTTCAGGATGTTCGAGTAGCATTAATTATATGTTATACTGACCCGTACTCATAGCTTTTACTTGCCAATTAACTTTACTTGGGACGTAACTAATCAACACTTTACTTGGAGGTGGTGAACCAGGACCTAAGTCTTTAGTCTTTGTATTTTACTGTTAAAAAAGCGTGGGGTGCATGGTGTCAATGGTATCTTAAAAACCACCCCACAAAACCGGGAAGTGGGTCAAATTATTAAGATTCCAAGATATTCTTATATACATAGTTAGTTACAAGTGAAGCTAATAAAAGCGTGTTAAAAATGACATAAAAGGCAGTATACAAAGAGTATAGACACAAAGAAATGGTATTAGTTCAAATAAAAAAATATACTTTTAACTTTTTGTTTCATATGCTATGAATGCTCACAAACATACAGGTGAAGTTAATAAAAGCATGTTAAAATGAACAAACAATATAAGTTTAGTTTTCTTACCCTCCGAGGCCAAAGCGTAGTCCTTCAAATGTCCCAGTATCGGCAGCGTGATCGCGTGGACGCCCCCGGCGTGAACGCAAGCGTACGTGTTCGGGGTACACTGGAAATAAATACACTTTACATAAATACACATACACAAAAAGGTTAAGGATGCGTTTGCAAATCACACTAAAACTTTCAAAAATAAGCAGTCTGTCGGTGCATTTTGCGGCTAAATGAAAGTAAACCAAATGTAACTAATAATTACCACAGATAGATTACTTCTTCATCTATAAATAAATGGTAGGTACAAACTTTTATTCGCAAATATTTCATTGCAAATATTTGTGCAATAAATCAAGACAGTGACAAGTAAAATAACCCTTATATTCAAGCCATTAAGATTCATGCGTTATAGCAAAATTTGAGGAAAAACTAGACGTAATTATTTTTTCTGAGACTTTTTGTAACATTTTGATAGTTTTTTTGTACCTTTTTGAGTTTAACATGTCTGCTTGCATAAAATATTTTTAATACACAAATTTATGTTATTAAATAGAAGAGAAATGTCCCTAAACTCAACACGATATCGTTAATTTTGCGTTGAGAGGCACCGGAAATTATTTTTTACAATTTAATTGACCAAAATTTGCGAATATAATATAATAATATATTAATATATATATATAAATGAAGAAGTAATCTATCTGTGGTAATTATTAGCTACATTTGGTTTTCTTTCATTTTGCCGCAAAATGCACCGACAAACTGCTTATTTTTGAAAGTTTTAGTGTGATTAGCAAACGCGTCCTTAATTTAAATTTTTTGCCACTCACCCATCACACACCCGACCGCGCGTTTGGCTTACACTATCGTCCGTAAACCGACTTTAAAGACAATCATTTTTTTGTTGTTTTTGGACTTTAGTTTTTTTTAACTTACTGGTACTATTCCAAGTTTTTACTTGACACTGGCAATGTGCATACATTGTGCAATGCCAATACTGAAAAAAAACTCACATTGTATAGATGCACCGGGTAACTGTACTGCAAGATGTCGTCAGGATTGAGGGTAATGTTGAGTTCCACCGCCTCCACCACGTAGAGGGCGTGGCCGGCGCCCTCGTTGTCTGTGGCCTGTCGATGAAATGCTCAAATAATTAAAGTATTCTTATAATGTTAGGTTAAAAACTATTTGCAACAATTCGCAAGCAATAAGAACGATACCGTACGATCCCTCAAATATAGAAAACATGCAGATGCAACAATATAAAATAGTTTAGGGTGATCTTTTTTCACAATACCTGTGACCTGCATAATTATATACCTGTGAATGCATATGATGCATTTAGTCAGTTTCCTTAATTCGGCTCATTACACATTGTGTGATATCGTGTGTGTAGGTGTGAGTGAGTGTGTGTTACAGAAGCAATTTGGATGGATTAATAACATAATAATTGAAGAACGTACCTTGGGAAAGGACATAGGATAGTTTTTATTGCGAAAGCGTTGAAAAAAGGCCATTTATCCAAGACACTGGATAGGTAGGTAGTTAATAAATAATTGTAATAGAGTTTTTGACATTTTGACCAACATGAGGAAGAAATAGAAGATATAAATTCACATGTATGTAATGATAACCCATTTCCACGAGAGAAACTGGTGGGTGGAAGTGGTAGGTAGTGGTGGAAGGTGATTTTGTAAAATTGTATTCAAATCATTAAATTTTTACTCGATACTGTTATTATGAATATATTACTAAAACAGATATACAACTATTTTTTTTAATGTCATATCAAACCCCCACGGGTATGTAGTAGGAATGTCGACACTATCATTCTTCCATGTGAACTTAACCTGTGATAAATTTCATACTCCTCCTTCCGCGTATTAAAAAAGGAGCTAAGGTTTTTACTTCGTTTATTAATCTACATACTCGTATTACATTGTCGCACTCCTCCGAAACGGCTTGACCAATTTTTATGAAATTTTATACGTATATTCGATCGTAATCTATTTTTTAAACCTAAGTTATAAGGTTGGTGCAACCCAAACATTTAAAGGTACATAGTACGGATTTGGAGGGGTCAGCTAGTATTCATACATAGATCGTGCTTTGTGTTTCCTATGTGGGAGGGAGAGAGGTGCTATCGCATGAAAAAGTACACAATAATCATACGTATGGGTAATATACTCACAGTAGGCAGCAAAAGACAGTGGTACAAGGCAGCCGAGCAGGCGGCAATGACCACCAATACGGGCGTATCCCCCCCTCCGAGGGCCGCGATCGAACACGACTCCGAACCATAGTTGTCGTCTGCCGGGGGGTACATCGGCAGAGGACCGGACAGCCTCGCTTGGTGGTTACTGGAAACGACATAACATAGTGTTAAATCACTTTGAGAGGATATTCTGAAAACTTCGATAGCGTGATTCAGAATACCCGTGGCGCCATCTCTTGATGAGTTGCAAAAAGTAGCTACAACAGTAAGAAGAAAGCAGTTAACGTAATAGGCTAAGAGCGGTTCTAAACAAGCATATTTTTCGGCGCATTCGCGCGTGTTATTTGTTTTTATAGCGCGTGTACACGCGAAACGGAGATATTTGACATTTTCTGGTACAAAAAGTAGCACGCGTGTAAGTGCGTTATCCGAAACGACTGTATACGGGCCAAAACATACGCTAGTTTGACACCGCTGTAAGTATGAGTAGGGAGGGGAGGGTATAGTAATCTAAAAAACCTTGCAGAAGTGTAGATTGCTTGAAGCTATTAGAAGGACCAATTTTTCGTCTAGGATCAAGTGTTTGTAGATCTTCATGCTTGTAGATCGGGATTAAGAAAATGAGCAACGAGATCTCTTGCTTGATAGTAAGAGGCGAGAAATGCCAAAGAAAGACACCGGTTAAGCCCTTCCGATATCAAACACCTATAGATGTAGCAGAATAATATTTTTCACCCTAGAGATCCCTCCTTTAAACGGGGTCGGTTTGTGGCGCCTTACACGAAGACACTGTTGCGTTTCACCGGTGTCCTCCCCAAGCGCAAAGAAAGACCATCGAGGGAGTTTTCCACATAGCCCGGTAGCACTCGCAAGGTGCGAAGTCCTTTTTGAAGGTTACACCGATACGAAAAGGATCCAAGTGCATCAAATGAACGCTCTCTTCACTCGGGAGATAAAGGGAACGGCAAAAGTTGACCGAATGAAAATACGGGAGAAGAAAGTAAAAGAGAAGATAATTAAATAAGATTACTAGAGTTTAGTAGGCAATCGGCGAAGACGGCGAATGCCACCTAGCGACCGCACGCGATTGCTCATGATGAAGGACCTCAGTACGGTCCAAAACAAGTTAGGCGCCCACGAAGTAATCCGCGAGGTAAGCCGGGACTTTATAAACATGTTTACGTATCCTCACGAGACGTTTCATAGTAAAAAAGTATACGAAACACAATAAAACCACAACCTATCCATCAGCCTTTAGAGGTCCACACTGTACAGGCCGCCCATTCTTCCTTTCCCATTATCAGACATTCGCCACTCTGTCCAATCCTGTGCCTTCTGAATCCTACGCCTTTCCGCTGACATCTTCAGATCGCCAGACCACGTAGTTGGAGGGCGGCCTGTGTTCATTGTGCCGCGACGTCGTCAGTCGAGGATCTTTCATCCCGACCGGTGATTAGTCTTCTTCCCAATGGGACCCATTAGCTGAAAAATGTCAAAAGCCACCAACCTGTCATCAAGGTCTGCGTGCATCAGATGAACTTCTCCCTCGCCACTTAGAATGAGCAGGGAGTCGGATCCGGGCAAGGGGGTGAAGTCCACCGCGGAGTTGCCGACTCCGTCCTGTAGGGTCAGACCCAGGGACCCGACGGGCTTTCGGCCGATTGAGAAGGTCCTCACCAGCTTCGGTCCAGATTTTAGGGCTATGTTGTAGAGTCTGGAATTTAAGGACGGAAGGTATTAAATTATAATATTCATGCTGCACGTTACCACTCGCGGTCTCTTCTCATCACACAGAAATTCAGTTCAAAACCCCCGGCGCGCACTTCTGACAATGTTTGTTATGGGCGTATTTACTTTGACGACTCGTGTGGCGCAGTGGTTACCAGGCCGGACTGCCGATCGGAGGGAATCGGGTTCGATTCCCAGCGAAGCAGAGATTTATGAAATGAAATTAAAATATTTTATTTGCACAAATATGGGTGAAAAAAAAAGGTTTTACAAAATATTTTGAACTCCATATTTACCCCTTAGGGTGTACAAATTTTAATTTAATTTGATAAACTAATTTAATTTAATGACTTAATTTAAACTTAAATTCTAAAATTGCAATTCAAGAATACATAAGAAACATTAAAGTAAATATGTAGTATTACATTTAATTTTTTATAGTTTTAATTAATTAGACGTAAACCCAATTTTGTGCTTTTTATAATGATTTATTTTATTTGAACCATACGAGGTTTGCCGTCATCAGCTTGGAGCACCCACCAGGATGGGTTTTTGTTTTTTATTAGTTTAAAAATTCTGTTCTCGGTCTGGGTGTTTGTGTTTCTGTCTTTGTATATGTCTATGGAACTCACGACACAGGGTATATCTACCCTACCGTAGGCCTACGGGTGTAAAACGTTTTTTTACATCTGCTCAACGGTGAGGGAATATCAAATATCAAAATTATTGACATTTGATGAATAATGATGTTTTCACCGTGCGTGCCGGCGAGTAAATTATATTTTCTCGGAGGCATAGTGTTCACAAATCTGCACTTGGTATTCCTCCCCTTGTTTAAAATATCTTTCGAATGGGGACCTGTGTCCAGCAGTCGGGCGTATATCAAAAGTAAAAAAAAAAGATTAATTCTTCGTTCGTTGAATCAGTCTTACCTGATGGTATTGTCAGAGACGAGGACGAGCAGATGCGAGAAGGACGTCGGATGCCAGTGCACGCGACGAACCTCCCCCAGGGAGTACAGGAACCTCTCATCCAGGCAGTAGCTTCTGGAAACCATAAGAATACACATTTATAATTTTTTTTCTCAATCTTTTTTATGTCCCACTGTTGGGCACAGGTCTACTCTCAGACGTGAGAAGGATTACATGTATAATACTATGGGTACAGTCTCTAGGGAGAGGGGCCTAATCCACCACGATGGCCAAGTGCGGATTGGTGGAAATCATGACTTCGAGAAACTGTTATTTTCCCTAAGCAAAGATTCATTCATCAAATTTTTTGAACTCTGTATCTGCGTGTCGGAGAATGCGGTCTTTAGGGGAAATTATGGGTAGTTCTGATGTTTCTTCCGTAAATTTATTTTGTTAGAAAAGAAAACCAACTCAAAAGGATACTATTCATTCAATAAAATCTACCGCAGCTCATGTAAAACGTAGTTCGGATTAAAGCATAGGGCTGTTTGACTGTCTAGTTTTTCACAATCTTTTTAGTAATTCGTGGCGGTCCTCCACAGTCCGCTTTGCACGCTCCTTTTTACCACGGACGTGTAGGTTATGGGACAATCTTCCAGCTGAGGCATTCCCAGTGGACTATAACATGGGGTTCTTCAAGAAAGCTGTAAAAAAGCTCTCCTCCAAAGCCGGCAATGCTCGGGTGGCTCCCTGGGGTTGCCCGTGTCCATAGGCGACGGTGACCGCTTAACACCACGCGACCCGTCTGCCTTTTTGTTCGGTTTATTTATAAAAAAAAACTCGCATGTTTGCATGTTCGGTTGGAAACTTGCAATTCAATTGTGACTTGACCGTTGACTTGGTTGTGTCAACAAGTAAATGAGCATAAGGCGGCCCCTAGACCTACAATAACATTGTACAATATTTTTATTGTACAATAAGATTGAAAGGCGCTCTGAGTCCAAACGATCAATTATATTGCACAATAATACGAACTCGAAATCGATTTTATAAATTTTGTGACATGTAGGATGTAAATTTTTTAAATGTTATTGTTATATTATTATGCACTACTACTTATTATTAGGGATTTTGTTACATATTCATATTGTTCGGAATATATTGTTAGTTAAAAGTATTTACAGATATTATGTCATAGCAATCAAGGACTCTGGTCATTCCAGAGGAGCTTTTGTAATACAAACAAATAAAAATCAAAATAAAAAACATGTCCGAACAAGATTAAACTGCAGCTGTAGTTTTGTTGCTTGTGGCTAAACTTAAACATTCAAATTCAAAATAATTCAAATACATTTAAGTTAAAATAATCTCTTATAAATTCACTTTCGTTTTCTTTTGGATTCTCTTTTGTACGTGTACTCCTCGTGACGACGAACCACAGACTGAAAAATATTGCGCAATACTGACCCTACACGATGCAATGGAAAAATATTGTGCAATAAAAATTAAACTCGCTCAAACTTTTGGTCAATCATTGCGTAGTCTTCAATATTAACCCTAAACGGTCAATAATATTGCACAATTCGCAATATTGTGCAATATAATTGACCGTCTAGGAGGCCGCTAAGGAATGCTCAACGGACGATCACATAAAAAAATGTTTGTCTGTAAAGTCCGTTTACGTAAGGACGATAGTTTAACGTGACAACGTCACAATGAAAACACCAAAACTTTTCAATACACTTTATAAACAGTCAACGAAACGCAGCGCGGGAGATGCGGCGCAAGCCGAACGCTCAAGCCTCAAGGCTCAACGTAACGTTACAATGAGCGTAACATTGCAATAAGTCATCCTTTTTCATGCGTGCAGCCTGCGTACATCTAAGGCGGCCCCTAGACCTACAATAACATTGTACAATATTTTTATTGTACAATAAGATTGAAAGGCGCTTTGAGTCCAAACGATCAATTATATTGCACAATAATACGAACTGGACAATGTTTTCGTGTTCAGTCGGAGAATAGGATTGAACCCGTGTGCACCGTGCGAAGCAACATGTCCGATTAAGGATTTTATAAATTTTGTGACATGTAGGATGTAAAATTTTTGAATTTTATTGTTATATTATTATGCACTACTATTATTAGGGATTTTGTTACATATTCATTTTGTTCGGAATTTATTGTTAGTTAAAAGTATTTACAGATATTATGTCATAGCAATCAAGGACTCTGGTCATTCCAGAGGAGCTTTTGTAATACAAACAAATAGAAATCAAAATAAAAACATGTCCGAACAAGATTAAACTGCAGCTGTAGTTTTTTTGCTTGTGGCTAAACTTAAAAATAATTCAAATACATTTGAATTAAAAAAGTCTCTTATAAATTCACTTTCGTTTTCTTTTGGATTCTCTTTTGTACGTGAACTCCTCGTGACGACGAACCTCATACTGAAAAATATTGCGCAATACTGACCCTACACGATGCAGTGGAAAAATATTGTGCAATAAAAATTAAACTCGCTCAAACTTTTGGTCAATCATTGCGTAGTCTTCAATATTAACCCTAAACGGTCAATAATATTGCACAATTCGCAATATTGTGCAATATAATTGACCGTCTAGGGGGCCGCTAATACCTTTAAACGAGCAATTCTTTTTGAATCTCTTTTTTGAATCTCGTAAACGGCTCTAAAGATTTTGATGAAATTTAGTACCCTGGTTTCGGGGATGATAAATCGATCCAGCAAATTTTTATTGATAGAAATTGTCGTTTTATTTAATGTTTTTGCCGTTAAATATAAAATTACTCTTACTGACATCTATTGGAGAATAATATTATGGCGTTGAAAGCCGTCAAATGTCGACCGTCAATCCGCCCTTTAATCAAACAAATGACAATGTCGATATGAAAGCCTATATAAAAATTTCGTCAATGGAATTAAAGCTTTCTTGTCGAATGGTTACGAAAGCTGACTACGGAGCTAGAGACCCGGGTTCAAACCTCAAGTAGGCAAGTTGCGTTTATTATTTTTTGTGACAATTTTTTTAAATTGGGAGCTAGGTATTTCAGAAGGCTTTGTTAAGTTACACTAAGCCAATGAATGTTTTGCTTAAAAATAAACCAAGAACATCAATTGTTTTTATCCGAGCAACGCTCGGGCGTCCAGGTACTCTATTTATTAGACGTTGTCATGTCAAAACTGGCTACATATGCTGCATAAAGACATCGCAGCAAAGAACCTTCAAATTGGCTTGGCTTTTCTGAGATTGAAATCTCTTTTAGAGAAATCAAACAGTTCCATCGAGACTTGGCCAGTATTTTACCAGATTAATTTAAGGAGTTTATCATTGCTCGGGTTCGTTATATAATTAATTATCTCTCTAAGGTGGCGTAAAACAATTTGAAAGTAAAGTTTAATTCTAATATTTCTTTTTATCATATTAATTGTTTTTTTTTCAATAACAGAAACGACCTGAAATCACGGGAGATATTTTAGCCACCCCATCCCTCCTCCGGTCAGCAAGGTAGAGCGGATGAGCAGGTGGTTTTTTAACGGTGCCCATTATCGGCGGGAAAGGCCGTCGTTCATTATCTGCGATAAATACCGCGCAAGGAGTCGGCGATAATGCGCTCGGGTCGGCCGCACGATCGTTTGTTTTCTGTGTTTTGGAAAGAAAATATTAGTATATTTTTCGTTTTCAATCGTCGCTGATATCTATCGATTATAAACTAGCAATTCTTGTATATATAAATATGTAATTCCTGTATATAATCTAAATCTTGGAAACAACTTCTACGATTTTTATGCAATTTAGTAGGCAGTTTCAGGAACCAAATATCGATCTAGCCAGGCTTGATTTTTTTAAAATATCGTTTTATCCGTGATTTCAGCGATAATCGACTTAAACATGAATAATATTACTCTTCAAACTTCAACTATTCCTGACATCTATTGATGGTAATATGTATTAGGTACTATTTTATTATTTGAGAGCTACTTAAGTAGATGGCGTTTTTAAGTAAAACTAAGCGAATAAGTCTCTGAAGGAAATATATTGTTTTTATCCGAGCAAAGCCAGGTCGTCCGGGTAGTCCCTGTCGCTTCGGGATTAAGTATTGAGCTACGGTATCCCGCTTACTCCGGAGGAGAAGCCGGGTACTCTGTCGCTTTATTCGATTATAGACGATGTCATGATCATCAAAACTTAATGGTATCAAAACTTCGACTAACATAATTAATTATGCTTAAGAATGCACTAGCTAGGGTAATCTGGCACTAAATTGAATGTAATGTAATTATTTTTGGTTTTTGTTTCGCCCCATTTCAATAACAGCAGGAAAATCACAGGAAGGAAAAGGACGTAGAGTGAACGAAAAATAGTATGTGTAGTACGTTCATATTCGTACTTATAGACATCTCTTATTCTTAAATAATTATTTAAATCTTATTCTTAAATAATTATTTAGCCTTTTTTTCTTACTATTGAATACTTCACAAATAGATTTCAATTCATCAATTTCATTACGAAGTTAAGAAAAACATGCTAAAGCTAAGGTCTTCTCAAATATATACATACATAATCAACTGACATACAACAAATTTTTTTAATCAATTTTGTATTGTAAGGCAACGAACTACCCCACTGTAATTTACAAAATTACTGATACAGAAAATATTTTTTAAGATAGAAAAATATAAACAGAAAATTTTGATTGTGCGAATAACATAAGTTGCGTAATTAAGTAGTGCTCAAATAATATTTTTCATCCCTTTTTATGACCCACTGCTGGGCACAGGTCTCCTCTCCTAAGAGACCATAAATAGCTAAACTTATTTCATGCATCGTCAAAGCATCTTTATTATTGTAGACGCTGCGCGATTCAAACATTTCTGTAATACGTAATTAGGTAAATGAGGTTATTATGTAGTTTTATAAAAGTATAATAATAATTATACATTTTATGATATTATAAAATATATCCTTATTATTTTATATTCACAACAATAACGTCCAGATAAAGATAATCGTTTGAGATCCGAAAATTCTCCTCATAATTAACTACCAATGTGAAACGTCACGAACAAATGTACGCACAATTCTTTTGAATCCCGTTAAAAAGATAACTCGTCCGTCAAGCGAGATGTAATTAGTTACCCGAACACCGCATAAAGGACATCGAAGAAAAACCCACGACCGCAGCGCCACCTATATAAATCACAGGATTTTTGCATACCAAAAGGGAGCCCAACCACTTTTTCCCACCTAACCCCAAAAAATAGAATTACCGCCTCGCGCATTAGAACAAACGCTTTACAAATAGGGGCCGCCGGTGTCTCCGGAACAAAAACCGATAAAAAGCGGCCAAAGGTTCCGATCCGGTAAAAAATAAGAATCGGACAATACACCGCGGCCGGCGGTCAACCTCTACGCGTCCAGTTTTTTTACGAGCCGCCCTTTGTCCTTCCGGGGCTCTTTTTTAAATAGATCAGAGAGGGCAAGTAAAGACCGACGAACGGACATCCACCCCTGAAATATTATTGTGGATTTTTCTGCTCGGCATTCATAAATATTTCGGGGCGATCCTTCCCCCCACCCCGGGCCGAATCGCCGTAGAATTATAAATTCGGTTAATAAAATATGATACGATAAAGCCGCTTTTTTACTCCGCCGCGCGGACCTCTATTATATTTTGTTTAATTTAAATATGAATAATTAAATTTAAAAAGGAAATCTCGGGGCTAATGAAATTTTTGTTTTCGAGATAATGAATTGAAAACACGTCGCTAGCGCGGTGTCGCTGTTATTCTTCACTCGCTCATTCGGATTCAGGCTACGTTTTTCAAAAAAAGGCGGACGAAAAAAAATAATTTTAATGTATTAATTATGACGATGAATTCTATTTTTCCGTGCTTATCTTACGCGTTGGCGCGATATCCCGCCGCTCCGGTTATTCACATGTACGTGTATGATATTTTAAAAGTAATATTCACTCGCCTTTAAAATATTTTAACGAACGAAAATATTAAGGAAAGTTCTAGACCGTTTCATAACACGAAAATAATGTGCGTTCGACTACAGTTTTGTGCTTTTCTGGAAACTAATTTGTCTTTAGCAATTTTTGTGCGGTAAGTTTTCATGCTGCAGTGCTGTTTTAATCGCAATTATTTTTCTTATTTTGTTTGAATAGGCATGTAGACTTACGACTTTTGTGGGCACCTAGACCAATTTTGGTAAGAGGCAGACACAAATAAAATAATGTAAGGTACTTTGTTCGTTTCTTAGTACTTTACTGATACGTTTAGATACATATCTCTGAATACAACCCTCTTCCAACCCTTCTTAATAACCAATGTTTATCTGCTATTACCAAGAAAAGCTAAAAAGCGCAAAACATCGACCGACACAGATCAGCGGACCCCGACCTTTAATCAACACCGCGCGGCGATCAGGCCGCAAAATAAAATAATAAAATAAAAACCCGAGATGTATTAAACTCCAACATCGATCCCGGCTGAGACCGTGTGGGATTAAAATCGTAACGAACGCACAAAAATATTCAAATACAATACTAACAAATTGATACAAACACTCATTAGGCGAGGATCGGAAGGAGTCCCCCTGGGGGAGCGCCACCCGAGCGGCCGATCTACCATTACAATCCACATCCAACGTACAAATATTATCTAAAATTCCTTCTCATTTATAATCCTTTTGTGTCCTCAACGCGGTGTCCTCCGTCAAATCCGCCCCGTCTCCCCGGGGGTGGGGGGGTATTTTTATATTTTTAATCGCGTCGGGCATTATCCAAATGGACATTGGTGGCCGCAGTGGTTGCCGTCTCGATGATAAATTCTTTCGTTCGACATCGACGGCCGCGCGATGTTTTGTTTTGTCCCTTCCTACAGTCCCTTTGCTCGGTGTTCCACGCGTCCCCATTAATTATCCTCGATTTGTCTGCGGTTGACTGGCGAGCATTCTTCTTCTTTCCGTTTCTTTCTTCGACTATTAAAAATGGCTGCGGTATTTTTTCCCTTTCGTCAAATGAGGATTGATTGTGGCAATCCGCGATCGTTCGATGCAGATCCAAAGAGCTTTATTGAATTCGGCGTCGTTCGCCCCTAATGCTTACTTATGATTGATGTATCTGACAGTTGAAGAATTGATACCTTCTGTTTAAATATAATAAGTTCCGTTATTGTTTATCCAAGGAAGTATTCTATACTTTTCAATAAAAAAAAGTAGGTTATTGGTTTGATTGATGTATGTGATTATAACCTGATATTTGAATAATTGATAACTTGTTTTTAAAAAGAATCAGTTTCACTATCGTTCCGCTATTCTCTTCAATTAAAATAAAATAGGTTTTTGAAAATCTATAACCTTTTTTATGATGTATCTGACAGTTGAAGAATTATTCAATTATTTATTTATTAATTGATGACTTCTGCTTGGAAATGTTTCAGTTATTGGTTATCTAACCAAGTAGGATGAGGATCTACGATCAGCAGCTTGTACGGTGTTTGTCATCATGGATACGTTAAAAATTCGTTTAATTTTTTTTTATAAATTAACCGAACATAAAGGCAGACGGGTTGCGTGGTGTTAAGCGATCACCATCGCCTATGGTCACGGGCAACCCCAAGGGAGCCACCCGAGCATTGCCGGCTATGAAGGAGAGCTTTTTTTACAGCTTTCTTGAAGAACCCCCAGCTTTCTTGAAGAACCCCATGTCATAGTCCACTGGAAATGTCTTGTGTAATCATGGAGTATGAGTACCGTCGTGGTAGCGAAGCCGTAGAAGCGGCACGCAACATCAACGACGTTTACGGAGCGAACATAAATAACTATCGCACCACCGGCTATTTCTATCTGGACGGATATTTCGACCTAATAAATGAAAACTGTGGTCGGGCGAAGACTTTAATCGACAATGACGAATGAAAGGCGATTGTGGAAACTGATGATTCTTAATCTACAGCTGACTTAGCAGCAGCTTTCAATACTTATTGGTGCAAAGTGCATCAAATTGGCAAGGTAAAAAATCTTAACAAAGCCTTTGTCAAGCACCCTACGAATTGAGTGATCGGTCAGCTCGAAGTCAAGACGAGCCTCGCACTGCTCAATAGACATAAATACGAGCATATTGTATCGCATTTCATCGGAAGCAATGCCTTAGAAGAAAACTGACTCCTATAAAAGTGATGGTCACTGTTTGTTGGTCTAGCGACGGTGTAATTCATTACAGCTGGACAAGTATCACTACAGATGTGTACTGTCTTTGAGCGGCTTGGGTCAATGATTCGGCTCCGCTGCTCCTGCAGGACAACGCGCGACCGCACAGTTGCAACAATTCAACTGCACATCAGACAAGAACCCAAGTTGTAAGAGCTGGAGTTGAAGGTTCTACGGCACCCACCGTACTCACCAAACGACTTTGGAAAATGTCTAAAACTAAGTTTTTGTTAGATTAATTTTTTGAGCCGTAGCGTACAAAATAAAAAAAAGTTTTTTTATAATTTAATAGACTTAATTTAAAAAAAAATTAAGTGTCTGAGATAACAGCCGCAAAAAATAGCAGTTCATTGCTTTTGAACAAAAATGTAATGGGCCTCCTAAAAAGAAGACATGACTTATTGTAGACTTCTGGTCTCTTCTTTTCTCTACCTGTTATATCTGTGTCCAATAACCGTTCAACGGAGGCTATTAAAAGATGCAAATTCGGCTGTATATTTGGAATCGAGACGGGCAGGCATTCATATTCAACTTTTAAAAATATCGGACTTGTCATATTTACACGTCCTTTTACGAAGCGACGTTGTAAAATTATGCTCAGAAGAAGCCTTAAAAATATAAAAAAATTGCCATTATTACATTTCATTGGTTCGAAATTTGATATAACTTTTTATCCGAACGCCGGAATAATATATTAAAATTCGGCGAGCCATTTTTTATTTTTATTACGATCGCGTGCGGTCGGAATATTATCACCTTTTCACAATTCATAACGTTTGATTGCATACCGTACATCACCGTGCTTTTATTGGCGTTAGAAAAAAGAAGGGCCAATCGGCGGCCAGCGGCCATTGTCCCGTTCAAATAATCGTAAATTTCCAACGGACAAAATATAATAAATTGCCGATGAGATCTGCGAAAACACTTCAGCAAAAATCTATTTCTCGCCCTCAAAACAACCATCGACTGTATTACTCGGGTATAAGGCAGAATTTCGCGCTTAAAACCGTTTCTGTGGTAGCAAATTAAAAGCTACCAGTCTATATTTGCACTTTGTACCCTTTGTTGTCGGCTTTTTTCGGTTGTTTCCGCGTAAAGGCTGATAGAACACGTTTTTCAAATCATTAAACAGTTTCGACCGGCGCGGTCGCGGTTGGCGGCAAAAAGGAGAAGTATTTAAAAAAGGCAAAAAGAACGTAAAAAATCGCTGGCCTGCGGACGGGCCGAGGTGATCGTTGTTTCGCCACGATAATACCTTACTGCGGTTGGTAGGTTTTGACGCTGTGCACAATGCGAAAGATTAAAAAACGTTTGGAAACCGGGTGTCATTTTTTTCATTTAATATTGTATTTTTTGACACATTGTCATTGTGTAATAGCGCTGCACCCATTTCGGCGGTTAAATTGTTCTATTTTGTTTCTGCGGAAAGTTGCAGTTGCCGACAACTTGTATGAAGCGATCATCAGCCTCAGTCATCAGCCTCCGGAAAAGCAGCGCAACTACTATATACATATATATAAAATTTCAGGCAAGTCTCGGGCTAGCTTGAGATTGTGTGAAGATGTCCATTCGTCTACCCTATTAAACTTTATTTATATATATATGTATTACTTTTAAAATACATTACAATTCTTAGGAAAAATTTTAGTATTGGAATTATCTTAGGAATCGTTGAGTATCAAAAAAAATTTAAACATAAAAACAAACCGACTTCAATAAGTAAGTAATAATAAGTAGTCCCACAAGAAATTTAAATTAAATAATAGGTTAATCACATAAAATGTTCAAATTCAATGCCAACTGCCAAAATGTTTAATACTTCTTCAGGCAGATTTCTTAAGGCAGAAACCGGTCACGAGATCCCGAGGAATTGATAACCTCATCCTTTTCATTGAAACCGGATAAAAAAGTATCGTATGGGTATTAACGTAAATTCCGTTAAGTATCAATACGGTTCAGTCCAGCTACACGCCGGTTTATCAGTGATTCTCGCAACGCATCAGCTATCGACATCACACGGCTTCACACGTCCGCGCTTGCCGATGTAAACAAACAAATTGACTGACCCCGTTTAACCTATTAGTAAGTTGATGTCCACCGTTTTTTTTTTCAAAAGGTCAAATTAACAAACCAGATTAGAAATCAAATACAGTTCTTTAAATTGGCTGCAACTCTTTTTGCGTTCCACTGCTGAGCACTGGTCTCTCCCGATTATTGAGGAGGCCTGGAGGAGTTTACTTCACCACGCTGCTCCAATGCGGGTCACTCACCCACCACCATCCCATGGCCCTATCAACCTTCAGGTTATACGGGCCGAAACACGGGAGGCGCACCGCGGAATTTCGGTCTGCTGGTCATCACGGTGCGCTTCTTGATCTCCCTACATGACTCTTTTCGAGCCTGCTCATTCTGAGCTGGTCCCCGCCGTACTCCCATCTCGGGTAGACGGCACACCACGCCTCGGAAGCTCGCCTGGGCTGTTCCTGTTTTGAATTTCCCGTCCCTGCCTCTCCTCGTGCCACTTCTTGGCAAAGTGTCGGAGCCGACAGAAGTTGGCCTTGGTGGAAACCAGGTCCCCGTAGAAGACCGGACCCACCTCTTCTCGGGCTATACCTTCTAGCATGCCGTTTCTAATATCTGCATACAGAGGGCATTCCCACAACACATGATGCAAATCTTCGTCTGCCAATCCGCAATAACACTCACTCACCTCACTCAGCTTCATATCATACAATCTCTTTCGGAAACATCCATGACCGCTCAGGATCTGCGACGTTTGATAGTCCGGTTCGACCCAGGTGGCCCCGAGTCGAACCGCCACGTCCGGGAAGAATCGATACAGTTCCCTTCCTTTCTCCTCTCTTTCCCATCGTTCCTGCCACTGAGCCACGACATCCGCCGAGATTGCCTCTCTCTTCGCCCGTAGTTCCTCGTTGGCTGTTGTTCTCCTGGCTTCGTCCAACCTGACAGCACGACTCACCTCTAGGTCGGCCGGCAGTACCCCAGCAAGCACTGGCAACGCAGCAGTGCCAATGCGGGTCAGTGGAGATGCGGGAGATGCATCCTGCTCGGATGTTTTGAATAAATAAATAAATAAATGTTTTCACACTGGGATAACAACCGGGACCAACGGATTTACTTTCTCTCCGCAGCATAGAAATGCGTTTGAATTTTTTTGCCACTTGCGGTCACCCATCTTATACCCGAACGCTCTCGTTTGGCTTAGCTGCGTAGATTGCTTGCGTTATATGCTAGCCGCAGGGCCATGTGCGCTTCAACTTTAAATTAGAGCAATGCTAAAAATATGTAATAAGAAATTCGTATTTTATTAAGGTACTTGTTTTTTGAATGAGAGGGGCTTCCGTAGAACAGTTGCGTTGGTCGCTGCTGCTACGTCGTAGCATTGTAGCATCTACGAAAGCTCGTTAGAAAATGAAGACTTGAATGAAATTGTAGTTATCGAAATTATTAATGTTCTTTCATTGACCCAGCGGTGGGTAGGCATCAAAAGCCGATAATCCGTTCATCTTAAATTTAATTTCATTATAATATTATTGTATGCCAGAATATGCTAGACTGTTTAGAATTCTTAAAAAAAAATTAAGCATCTTATGAATTTTCTTTTCATGTGTGAAATCACAGGTGTGATAACGAAATTGTTTGTAGGGATCATGTATTAATGTAAAATTATTGTACATCTTAAATGGTTTTATGCATCTTGTTCCTCCACGCATTCTTCTCAAAGATACCAACGGCATCAAATTCAAGACTTAACCCATTTAAATCGAACCGTCGTATCCAATTAGCATACTCATCCACCACCGACCCCTTGGCAAACGAAACAATAACCCCGAACAAGAAGAACAATATCTTCCGTGACATAAAATTCGAAAAAAATAAAAAGTTTAATGGAATCGAAATCCGGCGGCCGATAAACATTAAAAACCCCTCAATATATTATACAATTGGAAGTATGGATGATCCTTTTATAACGGTGGAACGGACATCGGGTCCTTGCGGTGGGGTCGACTACTTTGCATATAGAAAAGCGATTCGCTCCGGGCGCGGTGAAAAACGTAGAAAAACTTGGACAAAACGATGGAAAAATCGGCCAGGTGCGAGTCTGAATCTCGCTGGGAGGGCTTTTTCTTTTCTTTTAGTAATGGTGTGGCACGATCTGTGTGCCAGTGTCAAGTAAAACATTTGAATGTAATGTCTCTTTCGTTGAAACCAGGCGAGTTATATTTAGGGCGGACGCAGCAGGGCGCGAAATGTAAACTAATAGTTTATCTAAACTTACTTTAATTATTTAAATCTACGTTACATATGGCCGAAACCCTTTTTGCGTCCCACTGCTGGGCACGAGTCTCTCCCCATTATTGGGGGGGCCTGGAGTTAGTGGTCAAGCCAACCCGCTGTCGGATGTTATCAAACCGCCCATAAGGCCTTCCACAAAGTTTAACGACTGTTATCTATAGACAAAAACCGGGACCGAAGCACACCGAAGGCTTAACGTACCCTCCGAAGCACGGAAACGCGCATGAAATTTTTTGCCACTAGCGGTCACCCATCTCACACTAGACCGCGCCCGTTTAGCTTAGTTGCATAGATCGTTTGCGTTCTACGCTAACCGCTGGGCCATGCGCGCTTTCTTATCCAATATACATTATAATTATTATCTTAAAACTAGCGATTCGCGATCGATGTTAGACCGGAATGTCTGTGTTCCTGCGGTCCTCTTCTTTCCCTCGCGCCGTAGTCCTGTGTCAGCAAATGCTTGAACATTATTATCTTGCCTATACAAGACTGCGACGCGGCGATGTTTGGACTTTTACTTTATTTCTAGTACCAATTCATATTATAAAGTATGCATATGTAATAGGCGCATAATAATAGTCAAAGTGAGTATGTCAAGTCAGTCAAGTATGTATACGAGTAAAGCGATGGTTGCTATACCAGAACGTGTCTGATGGAGAAAAGAAGAGGAATCCGAACCGAATAACTACCCATAACTTTAGTCACCATCCTGCTAGGTGCCTAAAGCTGATGACGGCGAACTTTGGAACACAGATAGAGTGGACCTTGGGAAAGAACTTAGAATGGTTTTTATCCTACGGGAACCTATAAAACGGGTCCTAGCGGGCGAAGCTGCTGGCGGAAGGCTAGTTACTTATAACTATAATAATGTAAAAATATTTTACTTTTAGTGGTCTTTATGTGCCCTTTTGTTATAGTTATTTTAAAAATTGAAGGTAAATTAAGTCACTAAAATAAATAAATTAAAATCAAATCTGTACACCCTCATAAGTAAATATGGAGATTTAAATATTTTGTTAGAATTTTTTGCGCAAATAAAATATTTTTTTTTCTTTATTTTAACGAAGGCAACATTAAAAGTTTCATCAATAGCAGTTCAGTTTTTTCATTGTATGTATGGACTCATAGTCAACATCGCAAAGCGAAAAAAAATTATTATTAAAAAAAATAGCACAGTAGTCCAATTCAATAAACCATCTATGTACAAGTATTACGATTCAATACAAATTCACGTAGGCCTTTCAGCTAAACAAACAGCGAAGACATAATAATAGGGTCTAATTTTCACCCTTTTACTGCGGAACGCCGAAAATGCAACGGGCTGAGGCAGAAATTAATGGTGCGAAACTTTCGTCCGAGCGGCGGTGGGACGAATTTATGGGCACCCACGACAACGACTGCCGGCAGTGTGCCCGCCGTGCCGTTGTGCACTGTGGACTGGACTCGGGAACTTGGTGACGTCACGATTTAGAGAATGCCACTGAGGATGAACACCGGTACGCTCAAGTTGGTTTAACTTAGGAGACCACGCTTAGTATTAGGTCTTTTTCTATGAAATTGCCGTTCTGACGTACTGGCTATTTCAAATCAAACGAATTCTAATTTTAAATTATTATCATTTTAAAAATATTATATTATTTACTATAAAAACATATTATGCAGTCAGAATAGTTGTAAATTCAAAAAATGCCGCCGCAACATAATGGCGGAATACAAATTTTTGTACAACCCACCTAATATGGGTATCAAATGAAGGGGCTTAATTTGAAGAATACAATACTCTCTGTTTTTTTTTAATATAAGACTGTCGCCACTACGTAATGGTGAAACTTTTATTTTTGTACAGCACACTCGATATGGGTATCAAAAAAGGGCTTAACTCGTAGAATACGATACATCACGATAAAATTTGTTTTATAGCGCATTTAAATATTTTTATTTTGTAACCGTCATTACTTATTTCTAAATATTTTTTTTTCTTTTTAGCGCACTTAAATAAAAGCTTATATTTCATACGCTTCAGTCGTATTTATGTATGTAGCGAAAACTTTGAACACGATTTTCACGTACTTCAAGACGTCGGGTTAATTTTAAGCTTTGCATACTCATCAAATACCTTCGACAATGCAATGATAAGAAAAAAAAACCAACTAAAACACGCTTAGGTAAAAAAATAAATTTTTATTTTTTAGTTCATTTTTACACAAAAGCGTGATTTTTATTTTTTTACAATTATTTATTACTGATTTTAGAATATACAAATATATACATTGATTAATAAATAAATAAATAATAATAAATATTTTTGGACAATTCACACAACACCATCTGATTCCAAACTAAGCAGAGCTTGTACTATGGTAATCAGAAAGCTGATAAACATACTTATATAATTCTAAATACATACTTAAATAGATAGATTAACACCCAGACACAGAACAAATAAATAGTCATGTTCATCACACAAATATTTGTCCTGGGTGGGAATCGAACCCACGACTTCACGCTTCGCAGTCGGCTCATCGCCCACTACCCCACGGAGGCTGTCAATAAAGTCCAAATCTACCCCCCCAAATATGATTTTGTTACACACGTATTCTATTATAATTCCGTCGTAAGCGACCGACGCGGGTACGTAGCTACAATTAAAACCGTTGAAAGGGGTGAGCGGAGAGGAATAGAAAAATAGGATTATTCATTTATTCTATTACCGTGCGTGACATTTAATATGCATGCGGTGCACCAGGTCTCTAGGGTGGGGCTTATGTTATACTGAAAGCCTCGCTTCAATGGACGAGAAAAAATATTGATTTTTTTGGCCAATCTGTAACACCGCGGCGACGTGAAAGAAAGACAAACAAACACACTTTCATTCACGTTTCACACTCACACTGCCCCACAGTAGGGTGCCGGCGAAACAGAAATTTGAATGATGAGTTTAAATTTCTGTTCTCGGTCTGGGTGTTTGTGTTCCTATCTTGCACCACCTTCAAGTAAAGTGACAAGTACGCTAATTGTCGGTTAAAGTCACCCGTAACTTCAATTTCAATTTCACGATGTTCGAGTAGCACTAATCATATGATAAAATGACCCGTACTCATAGCTTTTACTTGCCAATTAATTTTACTTGGGAATGGTGAATTAGGGCTTTGTCACGCTGACGTTACTCGACACTCAGCGCTTTCTAAAAATGTGCATGTGCACGCCTCAAACCATTCTTAGCGAACTGACTTCGTGACATAGAATGTACAGACGTTCATAACGATTTGAAGGTTGAAACCTACACGCAGTTGAAAAAACAGAAAGGTCGCTGACACGTACTGTCAACAATACATGACATTCATCATAATCATCATTAATTTACAGTCGCGAGTCATAAAAGTCGGCGTGATGATGAAAAACGCAAAACGCGCGATTCCATACAAGATTGATCACCGCACCGGCATCGGCAATCCGACCGGAAAACTGGGGCTTCCCGCATCGGGATACCGTTAATTATTAATCGCGGTACAAAGATGTACAGTTCATGGAAGAGAGTTGATTTTTTTTTCTTTTTGCCAGTATTTTTTATAAGGGCATCTAAAACGAAAAACGATTAGAGCGCTTTCATATTAACGTAGTTTTTGGCGCGTGACAGCGATTTAACATTTGCTGGTACAAAAAATAGCAAGCGTGTAAGCGCGTTTTCCGAAACGACCGTATACGTGCCGAAAAATACGCGCGTTTGAAACAGCTCTTATAGCTATCGATCATATTATATTGATACTCGTTACGCAGGATGTTAATAACCAATTTCATTGCATAAATTTTTATTTACCAATTTACATATTTTGTCCGAGAGCTTTTTTAATTTTTACAGAATTTGTGAACTTTAAAAGGAGAGCCCAGACGAAATTATGTCAAACATGAACGTAATGTACGTACGTAAGAACGTGTGTATTTTATGACCTTTTCAAAATAATTCTCTGTATAACGACAACAGTGTGAAATTCAGAAACATTGCCGGCATAGACAAGTTTTTTGGCTAGCATTCGAAATAGGCATGTGGTATATTCCTTATTTTCCTTTAGTATTTTGATGTTATTTCGAAAAAATTTAATGGCGTTGTGTTCGAAACAAAAATAATTGCAGTGATTAATAATAGTAGAATAAAATAACAGTGCAATAATATGGCGTTTAGAGTTTCCTCATAAACTCTATCTGACACTTTAGCAGAGTAGAGCATTACCTCTACTCTAAGACTGCCTTGACGGGCAAATTTCTGACGGCTTTTGACTTTGATTTTTGACAGATTCAAATGTTTTCAATCGACGCTGGTAATAATAATTATGAACAGAATAACCCAAGAAAAAAAAACATAAGAGCGCCCTCCAGTTTCTTTATATCGCAGTGCTGCCGCGTTAAAACATGCCGTTGCCAACACAAGTCGTAAAGTCCGACCGCCGAAGTCGATTTGCAAGCAGATATTTTATTTGGATCGCTCCCGGGCCACTGTTCGGTTATTGGACCGAATTGTTTCCTTCTACTTCATAGTAGGTGTGTATCTAGCCTTTCATTTAGATGTCTTTTATTTTTCTTTCTTTCAATGACGGCATCGCAAGCTCTGTGCATATTGCCCGCGTCAAGTATAATTTTTGCATCAACTTTTCACCGATTTGATGAAACTGGACGAAGTAATTCGTCAATTATCAGTCTGTCAAGTCAGTCAGATATTCAAGTAAATAGCTACTTTACCAGAACTTGTCCGATGGAATTTTGGAAACAAGTTGAAAAAATAAATTTTTTCGCAATGCTATTTGATTATTTTATTTCACAACACTCGTGCACTGTAATTAAACTATATCGAACAGAACGCCATCAATTTTATGCGATATTACTCAAAAATACACAAAGAAAATGAAAACAAAACAAGAGGACATTATGAACTTAAAAAAACTGAGGAAATTAAAGACCTAGGCGTTATTATTGATTCGGAAGTAAGATTCATTAGTCATGTTAGTTATGTAATAAAAAATGTTTTAAAATGTTAGGATTCATCGCTCGTAACACCAAGGAATTTAGATCAGAACTTGCTTTTGAATGTTTATACAATGCTCTCGTTCGAACCAACATGGATTTATTGTTCTTATTATGTTTGATTCTTGCAATAAAACACTTGGTTAGGAGTAATACCGTATATTCAGCTAGGGAGCTACCTAGTAAGTTTGTCATATTACATTTTAATATACCCACATTAGTATATAGTAACTGGACGCCCGAGCGTTGCTCGGATGAAAAAAAAATACTTGGTTTATTTTTAAGCAAAGCATTCATTGACTTAGTGTTACTTTACAAATCCTTTTGAAATACCGATCTCCCAATAAAAAAAAATTGTCACAAAAAAATTAAAAACTTTTTGTCTACCGGGTCTCTAGCTCCGTAGTCGGCTTTCGTAACCATTCGACCAAGAAAGCTTTAATTCCCTTGACGAAATATTTATAAAGGTCTTTCATATCGACATTGTCATTTGTTTGAAGGGTGGATTGTCAAATGTTGACCATTTGACGGATTTCTACGCCACAATATTATTAATATTTTCCAATAGATGTCGGTAAGAGTAATTTTATATTTAACTGCATAAACATTATAAAAAACGACAAATTCTATCAATAAAAATTTGTGGATCGATTTATCATCCCCGCAACCAGTGTACTAAATTTCATCAAAATCTTTGGAGCCGTTTCCGAGATTCAAAAAATATATTTAGATATATACAAGAATTGCTCGTTTAAAGGTATTAGATTTTTACAAGAGAAATAAAGTATAGAAGCAGGTAGATAAATATTACTAATATTTCTGTATGACAATTCTATAGTCTGGTATCAATTTCATCAAAACAATATTCAGCGTATTGAAAAATTCCAGAACAAATTTACGCAGATTGTCTTTTACAACGAACATATACAACAATCCACAATGCTACGATGACCGTCTACGCCAGATCAAATCCCTTCAATTTCCTTCCATTATATAAACAGACTGAAATGTTACGGATTCTGTTTTTATATAAATTATTTAATCTACAAATTGACTGTCCATTCCTACCGTCCCTAGTAAATAAATAATGTAGTTTAAAAAACTAAAAAACACGCTTTTGTGAAAATACGAACTAAAAAGTAAAAAATAAGTGGGGTGCATGGTGTCAATATTATCTTAAAAACCACCCCACGCTTTTTTTAAAAATAAAAACCATCCTATGTCGTTTCCCAACGTCCACTTTATCTGTGTTCCAAACAGACAAACAGAGTTATTTTCGAATTTATAATATTAGTATGGATTGGAGGCTATAATAGGTGACATGAGTAGGGGTAGGAGGAGTAGTGGTTGTATGCTTGAACCTTGCAAGTTATATCACATAAAACAAAGTACCACTTCGTTTGAAGTTTAGCCTTGTGTGAGATATCAATCGTGTCTAAATATTTTATCAACGTTGTTTATCATCCAGCAATGTCAAGTCCATAAGAACGTTAAATGTTTTATTTTATTTTTTTAATTTGTTCACGTTGAAGCGCGCATGGCCCGGTGGTTAGCACAGAACGCAAACGATCTATGCAACTAAGACAAACGGGCGCAGTCGGGTGTAAGATGGGTGACCGCTAGTGGCAAAAAATGTCATGCGCGTTTCTGTGCTTCGGAGGGCACGTTAAGCCGTCGGTCCCGATTGTTGGCGATAGATAACAGCCGTTAAACCTTGTCCGGAGGCCTTATGGGCGGTTTGAAAACATCCGACAGCGGGTTGGCCACTAACCTGCATCTCGCCGCCGCCTTTTTTCTCTCAGCTCAACATCTAGCCCAAACGGGCACTTAAAGGCGGTGACCGGGAAAGATGACATTCATTAAGCGAATATTTTGTGTTCCTAATATTAAATAAATATTTTTCCTTTCTTTCTTTCCACCAACCCGCATTGGAGCAGCGTAGTGGAGGCCAGGTGGTCCAGTCCTCCCCAATGACGGGGAGAGACCCGTGTCCAGCATCGGGACGCAAAAAGGGCTGCAACCACTTTGTTCAGTGTAAACTAGACAGTGATGTCTCTACATGTAAGTTCCACTTGAAATCTTAACCTTTACAGTACCAACTACTTATAACTACGCATTGCAATTAAAAACTCCCTGCGATTAGCATGCCAAACGTCACCTACCTACTATACGTCCACCCCAAATCGCGTTCATACGAAGCGAGAGCTTAAAACTAATACATCGGGCGGCGGCGCTAGTGGGGTGGGGAGGGCGTGGAAGTGGGGGGTGGGGGTAGTGTTAATTATTCACATTTTAATTTACGGAGCGATGCCGGCCAGCGGGCACGGAAAAATGTCTTGCACCCGTTCGACAGACACCTATGCCAAGAGCGAAAGGTGCTAATTTGAGTTTTCACTTCCTTTTTCTTTTCTTTTGTTCTCTTCCGTCTGTTCTTGCCTCTGCCATGTAAATTATATGCGTGTGAGATGCACATAATTATGTTAAATCTCTCACAATACAACATAAAACGATTTTTAATTTTAAAAACATGTTCACAGTCAACGTAAGTATGTAAAGTAAGATGTATTTTTTACATGCTTGCTAGGTAAGCTTTATGACAATGAGGGAACAGAAAGGTTATATTTTAGTTGTTAGTACAAAACAATAACTTCGTGTCCTGCTGATTTTCTTTTATGAAATATATAAACGTAAGGGTTACGACGAGCATAAGATGAGATGTTACCTGATTCCTATTTTTTATATTTCAGAATACTAGCAATACGAAAGCGCGCATGGCCCGCCGGTAGCGTTATAGAACACAAGCAATCTATGAAACTAAGCTAAACGGGCGCGGTCGGGTGTGAGATGGGTGACCGCTAGAGGCAAAAAAATTCATGCGAGTTTCTGTGCTTCAGAGGGCACGTTAAGCCGTCGGTTCCGGTTATTGTCGATAGACAACAGTCGTTAAACCTTGTCGGAGGCCATATGGGCGGTTTAAAAACATCCGACGGCGGGTTGACCACTAACCCGCACCTCCACCAACCCGCATTGGAGCAGCGTGGTGGTGTAAGCTCCAGGACCCCCCTAATAATGGCCCGGTGCCCAGCAGTGGGACGCAAAAAGGGTTGCAGCCATACTAGCAATACACGTACCACGCCACGTGACGTTAAAGTTCGCAGCTCATGGTCATCTACACACAGCCTTAAGAAAGCCTGAGTCTTGATTGACGTCGTATGCAGTTGCGCTGCTACTTTATAGACTGATGGTCGCCTCATGTCAATCTTGCCGGCGCTATACTTTTTCATAAGAACACAATGGAATTGCTTCACGGACAAAATCTATCATGTACGAGTATAAAAGAGCCGAACAAAAGTTAGTGAGAGACTTAGATCACATGAAAGGCTTGAACTTTGCTTGGTGCTGACTCAGATCAAATAAAAATGTATAGTTTTGTAAATATGTGTGCGTGACCGACCCCACTATTGTTATTATTATTTATTAATACAATTCATTGCACCCTTTCGCACCACAATTCGACATTTTTCTTGTATTTTTTTATATTTTTGACAATGTTTTACTCGATGCGCCACCGTATTCTATTGGCAAAACTAGGTGCAGTTTAAATCGACCAAATTTCGTTGTTCGCAGCGTTCTATCTATACTTTTTATTTGATCTGAGAGTGCTGTGGGTAGATGTTCAAGCACTGCAGATCAAACACCAAAATCTATTGTCACGGTATTTGTGGTCACAGAGAAACGGCTCTACCGTTTTTAACATGCTTTGATTAACTTGTTATGTATGTATGTATGTAAGGAAAATTTGTACACGATTTTGATGTAAGTACTTTAAGCTGTCGGATTAAAAGGTTTAAGATGGGTCTATCCAGATTTTATTTCTACATGCACGTCAAATCAATGCTTCTTTGTAACGCGGGTGGGGCACACCTAGTTAGGCACACCCAGGGCACTAAATTTAAAAGGTTATACTGAATATGCTATAGAAAAAGCATAGAAAAAGTCACAAAACAGTTAAAGTAGATGGTGGTAGTTCTATCCGAAAGGAGAATCTAACAATTACGTCGTTAAACACCGCGACATTTGTATGAAACAAATTCCAGTTCCTTACCATCCTTATCATAGTACAACAAATTTGCATCAACAGTAATAAACGCGCGACCCCAAAAGAATCGTAACCTGTAAATATAACAAACATAATAACCCCTTTGAAAGACTCGCTCCGTCTCTTTCACTTGTTCTCGTTTTAAAGAGACAGCTACACGTGCCATTCGATTCTGATGAGAGTAACGATCAGAATACGCACGATTGCCGTCTAAATAATTCAAGTAACTAGGGATCCGTAGCAAATTGGCCGAAATGAAATGTTAAAAGAAGTCTTTTTAGTTTGATCATTGAGTTGATTAGCCATGTATAGGGCAGGGCGGGGTTAACATTTTGGAGAGGGAGGTGCGGAACAGCGGTGATGCTTTCTCGGTCGAACCATTAATAATAATTATATTTATTAACTAATTAAATAATTAACATTTCACACTCATAGCCCCACAGTAAGGTAGATATACCCTGTGTCGTGGGTGCCAAGACGACACACAAAGACAGAAACACATACACCTAGACCGAGAACAGAAAAGAGAAAGAACAGGCCGGCGATTTCACGTGCCCTATTAAGCTCGAAAACGCGACAGAAACTTTCATCTAATGGTCTATCCTGACTAGGCATCTAATGGTCTGACCTATCTTACACCCATAGAGTACATTTATACATAGGGGAATAGAGACCAAACTCGCTTCCTTTTTCTGTTAACAAATTACTAGCGCCATCTATCCGCACGACACAAAGTTACACTTTTTGAAAATATAACCAGATGTATACGATTTAAGTACCTATATACCTACGAATGTAGGTACTCATATCTCAAATTACCAAATTACTGTTTATTATTTATGAGATTTGTTGAAGATATATTATATAATTTGTAATATCTTCAACAAATCTCACAGGAAATAGATGTGATAAAATAAAACAAAGGTTTATTCGTACATACTTTTGACGTGATAACGTCTTTAAAATCGTTTTAGTCGGGTGACATGTTCAGAAACTTGTGTCACACCAAAACCTCACGAGCGCGATCGCAGGTATAACGAGAGAGAGACGGACCGATCTCCCGTCTCATCTCGAGCGCTGCCAGTCATTCCGTGAAACTTGTCACGCGGAATCCTCACGAGCGGAGGCTGGCATAGCGTTCGAGTGAGTGGACCGATCTTCCGTCTCTCTCACTCTAGCGGCATACAAACGAATGGAGATTTTCTCGTGCGGACGTTATCACGTAAACATCTCGATCGTAAACCTACTTTACAAACAATTTGCCGTTTTTTATTTCTTTTTAATTATTATACCTTTTACATAACACATTTCCGCAACATTACTTTTTAAGTAGACACAAGATTAAAACTATTTATTCTTTCTAAAACAGGCTAAAACTAACACTAAACGGAGTCTTATCTCGCATATTATGAGTCCTCTCTCGTACGCACAATTCGACCAAGACGGAAGATAAATCAATTCAACGCTCTTTAGAGTTAACTAGGTATATCCACAAGAAACTGAAATCTTAGCACGAAAAGAACACAGAACGTTCAATTAAGCAAACGACTAAACAAAAACATGTATAATAAATAAAAAAAATTACCCTACTGTGGCCATCTTTGTTTATTTATTGTTTGCCGGCAATGTTGCTACATTAGTAATATAAATACTACTAAAAGAATTTACTACATCTTGTTTAAGTGATAGGTATGTAGCACTTAGCACTGTATATTGTTAAAATATGTATTTATTGATAAACTCAAGAAAAAACAAGCAAATTTGTTGTATATTTTTAGATAAAATAAGATAATAATCTTGCACTAGTTTTTCGAAAAAGAACTTTTTCTTCTATTTTGTCATAATAGGCCTTATTATGGCAACATTATATACAAACGTAAATGCTACTAAATTTGGAAGTCAACTATGTGCCTGCATTATCTTTCATAATTCATGCCATTAAATTTTATTGCTTTATAATGCTCACTAGCGCTACCTGTGACGGTTTGCACTAAACATTTTTTTATGATGAGCCTAAATTAAAAATATACGTTTTAACTTGGGATGTCAAGAAAATATTAACCATCATAATTTAGTCGGGTTTTCTTACAAGTTGTGCACAGTGTCAAACGTATTAAGTTTTTATGCCCTGCTTACACCCGAACGGACTTATGTACCTACGCTCGTGCGTTGAGTCTACCCAGAAGACTGTAAGAAATTTCACACTAAACAGAAAGAATCATACTGAACCCATATTCCTCACACTGAGACACTCTTGCCAAGTTATTACAAGCTCTTACACGGGACGTGGGTTCGAATCCGCCCCTCTCGCTGCGGCGAGGTCGCAATACAATGAATGCTGATCGTAAAACTGAAATGACAAGATGTGGCGAGATGAGCGACTGCGGTGGCGCTCAAACCTTTCTCATACAAAGCATTTCATAAAAATAATTAATAATTTAAAATAAAAAATTGGAAGCATATCTATACAAAATTGACAGTAGGAGAAAGAAAGTAAAACCATTCATGTTTCCCATTTATTATAGCATTAAACAGTGAGTATTGAGACAGAAAAAAGAAGAAACGATTACAAAAAAAAAAACCGGCCAAGTGCGAGTCTGATTTGCGCACCGAGGGTTTCGTAAAATATTTTTAATATATTATTATGGTGTAACTAAAAATTTACGGTTTTCGCAATTTTTACCGACTTCCAAAAGAAGGAGGTACTGTATTCGGCTGTATGTATTTTTTTTTTTTATATATGTTCACCGATTACTCCGCCGTTTGTGGACCGATTTTCAAAATTATTTTTTTGTTCGTATGCTTATACTCCCGAGGTGGTCCCATTGTCACCAAATCAGGATCTGATGATGGGATCCCGGGGAAATCGAGGGGAACTCTCAAATTTTATAGGCACACACATTGATTTTCTTATAGTTTCTGAAGCATAAGAGATATTTACGCATAGAAATCATCATCTCATGTTGCTGAGCTGATGATGGAAGGTACTGCGACAGTGAGGAGTTGAGAGCAAATTCTTTCAATAAATAGTTTTTTATTCGAAATCTTACATTCCCGAGATGGTCCAACTGTCACCAAGTCAAAGTCTGATGAGGGGATCCCAGAGAAATCGAAGGGAACATTCAAATTTTATAGCACAACAAATGATTTTCATATTTTTACAAAGCAAAACAGACATTTGTGTATAATTATCGTCATATCATATTGCTGAACTGATGATGGAAGGTACTACGACGGTTAGGAGTTGAGAGCAAATTCTTTCAATAAATGGTTTTTTGTTCGAAATCTTACATTCCTGAGGTGGTCCAACTGTCACCATGTCAAAATCTGATGATGTGATATTAGGGAAATCGAGGGAAACACTGAAACTTAATAGGCACACACATGCTTTTAGTCATATTTTTAACATAATACAAATATTTATGTCTGGTAATTATCACCTGCTGTTGCTTAACTGATGATTGAAGGTACAACTCCTCAACGTTTAGGAGCTGAGAGCAAATTCTTTCTTTAATTTATACGTTCAGGTGGACTGATAGTATGTCTTTCAGACTTTTAGATGGTTATTAGATAAACATGATTATAAAAGGTAAATAAAGTTTAGAAGTTAAGTGAATTTTTTTCCAATTATGCTAATACATACAGAATTATTAAAATTACTAAAAAGAGTGAAATAAATTAAGTTTTTAACAAAAAAATAGAACCGACTTCAAACGGTAAAAAATAAAATTGTTCAGTACCTACTTCTTCTTGCTTATGGTAATGACTCTTAAAACTATTTTTGAAGTCGGGCCCTTAGTGAAATGTCCTGTCTTAGTAAATATAGTGTACCTTTCGTTCTGAATGGGCACCGACTCCAATATAGTTTTAACAGTCATTACCATAAGCAAGAAGAAGTAGGTACTGTCCCACTGTCTGTACTGTCGGTGCCAATTTAGAACGAATGGTACGACATTTACTAAGGGCCCGACTCCAGAAATAGTTTTAAGATTCATTACCATAAGCAAGAAGAAGTAGGTACTGAACAATTTTATTTTTTACCGTTTGAAGTCGGTTCTATTTTTTTGTTAAAAACTTAATTTATTCCTTTATCTGTGCTATAAGACGTTGCATCGTACCAAATTTCAAGATTCTGAGTTCACGGGAAGTACCCTGTAGGTTTTGATTATCTTGCGAGTGTCGAAAATTTGTGGCATACGGCTGTATACCTTGATTGCGCTGGTTTAGAAGTTTGATTTTTGATTTTTTCACGTCTCCAAGGGACAGTAGACCTGAGTTTTTGATATAAATTCCAGCTTGATACCTCCTCCCCAGGAATCGAACCCGTGACCCTTGATGGCCAGTCCAGCATGGTAATCATTTCGCCATACTGGTGGGCCAATATGTGGTCTGGTCTGGTGGTAACATCAAAATCATAATGATTTATCTCACTCTGCGTTCAGGCTGTGTACGGTGTAACCGTACTCCAGCCGTCAGCACGTTTTCGTATAGAACGGCGCGTGCGTAACATTTTCAATTTAGTATTTCTTTTCTTTGACTAACGTATGGTGTCAAAACTAGCATGTACAGGCTGAACTGGCCTGGTCAAGCGCCTGTAGTATGTTCCCACCGATACAGGAGAATCTATAGACGGTATAAATAGATCATTTCAACTGTCCGCCTGTCCATCTCGGCATCTCAGCGGAGGCCCTCGCATCATTTGCGATGCAGATGTTCTGCTGATGCGTCGGTAATTGCCTTCGATGCGACCCTCGACATTGCCCTTCATGGCATATTTGCCTCATTTGAATGTCTGATGGACACACCTTTTTTAGAACAAAAAGGCAATTACTGCGAGGTCCTTACTAGGATACAATTTTTAATAGGAAATAGGTTCAAATAAGTCATTTTAACTTCTGCTTAATTTCAGCGTAGCCTGACTAGTATCAGAAGCTACTGAGATCCTTCGTCATGAACCATCGCATACGGTCCGGCAGATGGGCAGCCATTGAAGTAATCGTTCACGAATATCTTATTGTCTTTTGAGAACGAAAATCTTACAATAGAGCCTTACTTATATTACTGTAAACAAAAATTTGAAACTTCCAAGATTACTTCTTACTATGACTTCTAAGATGGTAGAATTTGAATTCTCAAAATTCTTTTCGACAACTTTCTCTGATTCCAAGAGTAACTGTTCTTCCTTGTAATTAGATACTGCATTCCGTTTTTTATTTTACATTCTTAACAAGTAAACAAACTTTTTAGGTTCTAAAACAAATTTCCGTCGAAGAAAAACCTATCGCTTATAGCATTCTCTTGAAGAATTTGAACAGAAGTATAACTTCAATACAATTTTCCATAAAGATGCATTTCCATGCAAATTCTCTGAACAGCTCCAAACACCTTTAACAAATGAAAGCAACAAATGTAAATGTACTGAACTGACGGAGTCTGCTACCTGTTAAAGTGAGAATTAAGATGTTGATTACGAACGAGGGCCCGAAACGATTGGTTAGAATTTATTTATTTTGCAACTGTGTTTTTCCTGTTTCGTTACGAGAATTTGGCCAAATACATGTACTGATGATCTACTGATTCCGATAGTTTTGGTTACGGTAACGCTCATTAAAAACCAGTACCTGGACGACCGAGGGTTGCTTGGATAACAACAATTTATTTTCTTTGTTTAATTTCAAACGACACACTCATTTGCTTAGTGTTACTTAACAATGCCATTTGAAATAGCTCCTAATAAAAAAAAAACAGAAAACAGAAAGAGCTTTCAAATCGACATTGTCATTTCTTTAAACGTCTGATTGGCGGATGGCGTTTGACAGAGTTCTACGCCACAATATTATTAATACTCTCCAATAGATGTCAGGAAGAGTCGTATTTAAGTTGATTATAGCTGAAAATATTTTTTTTTTGTAATTTAAAAATTCTAAAAATTAAACCTAGCTGGATCGATTTATCACCCCCGAAACAAGGGTACTAAATTTCATTAAAATCGTTGGAGCCGTTTCCGAGATTAAAAAAATATATTTAGGTATATACAAGAATTGCTCGTTTAAAGGTATTAGATAATTCATATGTGACTTTTTAACATACAAATCCGACGTAGACTTTTAATGGACTCGTGAAGGTCTTCTGCAGTCCGCTGTAAATTTGTAAATTAAGAGACAACCCCCAGTTGACCAGTCGACTACATCATAGGATTCTTCAAGAAAGTCGAACAAAGAGCACGGTTTCAAAACTTTCAAAGCAAATAGGTTGGTCATGTTCTTGTCGGCGGTGACTTACCATTAGGACCCCGTCTGTCTGTTTGTTTTATTTAAAAAAAGTAGACCCTAATGTCTGACATACCATCCCTAATTCATGTGTCATCTTTGTAACACCACGAGACGAAGAATGAAACTCTAACGGTATGAACTCGTGGCGGATCTCTACAGTCCGCTTATTGTACGGTTTTTTGTCACGAGTGTGTAAACTGTAGGGCAACCGGACAAGGGACTATGCTACGAGAAAGTACAAAAGCCATCCTTGAAAACCATACCGTGCCAGGATTGGTAGCTCCACGAACCCTTTTACCTATTAAGGTGAGAATTATGATGTTGATTTCGTACAAAGGCTCGTTATTATCGATTTGGTTATTTATGCAGGAACTTTCCGAAATACATCTCGAAACTGTAACAAACAAACTAACAGCCAAACGCATATATATACAGCTGGCCTTAGTTCTGCTCGCCCCTCGTCTCTGAGGTGAGAATTAAGACGTTGATTGCAGCCCGGGGCGCAATTGATCGGAATTATTTATTCAGTGCCGTTGATTATCTTACCGCCGCGTTCCGCCTCACTAGACCGCTTGACTGCTTTGCCTGCAGCGGTTTAATAACGCTTTTAAATTCACCAAATCCACAAGTCCGCACTTGGCCAGCGTGGTGTACACTGTCCTACATCCCTCTCTTCCGAGAGAAGCATTGTTATAACAGAGATAGATCCTGGTGACAGACGAACAGACAGCACAGTCTTAGTAATAGGGTCCCGTTTCACCCCTTGGGTACGGATTCCTTAAAACAAATGCGCTGTGATGATATTTCCCAAACCGTCTAGTGAAGGCGCCACGAGTTTTCTGAATCACGCTATCGAAGTTTTCTAAATATCCTACCGCTACCAGACCCAGTTGGGGGCTAGGGGGCTTAAGTCCCACCCAAAACCATTCGAGTTTACCCTTGATAAACTTTGACAAATCAGTCACGTTTAAAGTACCGGCAAATGTCGCGCACTGTCGCCAACAATATTTCAAGTTGGTAAAAATGACGCTTGGTGAAGTCAAGCACCCTCAAACTAAAATCCTAGATTGCGGATCTACTGTATTCTACCACAAACAAAAGCTACCATAAAATAACGTTCACTAAGAGTGAAAAAAATATATTCTCATCAATTTTTCAACTTCTTTAAATTATAAGTGTACATAATATATTGTAGGTACAATTCAATCTTCTACAAGGCAAACAGTAATGAAGTCTTATTCAAAACTCCATTCCGAAGAACCTGAATAAATGATTCCAATCGATTCTTACGTACGAGAAGGTAATGAACATCTTAATTCCCACTTAACAAGCAGGAGGGGTCCATTCGACTTCGGTCGAAACTTTTGCATTTGTGTTGTGTACAATGTTGGAATCAAAATATAGTCAGATATGTTTGATGTTTTTTTTGGAAAAATATTTATGCAAAAAAGAGTGCATATGACTGATTTTATTATAATACATATGTCACTTAGGCACAATGAAAACTTTTTATCGTTTGCTATGCACGATATTTTAAAACAGGGCTGAAGTTTATCTCCGTCTACTCTTTCCTTTTTTTTGACGTTTCACACTGATAGCCCCACAATAGGGTGGTTATACACAGTGTGGTGGGTGCCATGGACACACAGAAAGACAGAAATACAAACACCCAGACCTAGAACAGAAATTTGAACTCATCATTCAAATTTCTGCTTCGCCGGGAATCGAACCCGGGTTCCTCCGATCGGCAGTCCGGCATGGTAACCACGCCACGCGGTTCGTCTTCATTCACGCGGGTTTCCTTTAGCTCAGAAGTTACCTAAGCGCGCTTAGAGCAGACTTCATGATAAAATAACGTTCACTAGAAGGAGTATTTCAACATGTATAAATCGTAAGAAGTTGAATGATTCCAATCAATAGTTACGTACGGGAAGGTAATGAACGTCTTAATTCTCACTTAACAGGCAGGAGGGGTCCATAGAGCTATCGACATGGGTCGAAACGTTTCCAAATTGTTGTGTTGTTTATGTTGGCTTTTTACCAATTTTTTTTTGTTTATGTTGAGTTTTTTTTTACCAATTTTTGGCATTTGTGTTTGGCATTTGGCAATTAACATGACAAAATGTTAATGTTCAAATAAAAAAAAATGGTAAGTAGACAGATTTGTATATTTTTGTGCTAACGGTCCCCGAACTCGTTCTACTCTGACAGCCTGTTTTAATATTTTCTAAGGCACAAAAAAGAGATTGACTAGTGACTGGTGCCACCCTGACGTTGACTAAGTTTTGCTTATTACTAGTTTGCCGCCCGTATGGACTACACGATTTTCCCATAGAATGAGATGAGGTATTTTCTCAGTGTAAAAAGTAGCCCATGGCACACTACAGGCCCTCTCTCTCTCGTCTGATCTCTGTACAAAAAATCAGGCCAATTTGTTGCAAAGTGACAAAATACGGACAAACAAATAAACAAACACACTTTCACATTTATGATATTTTACATTATTTTAGCTTCAAAATTTTTGCTCCACCGTGGCAATGTGGATGACATTACAAAAAAATCTACCATTCAATCTATCGACACCTTTTTTTACGGGGGAAAACCTTCAAAACGCCGGGTTATTGGGATTTGACCTCACTAAAACCCTCTCGGTGACCCTCCTCAGCGCTTATGGAGTACCCCGGGATCTCCCGAGGAACGCACCGGTGACCTCCTTGCGCAACATCCAAATTCCGTATTTGGATAATATTCCATCATGGGGAGCATGGCTCTCCTATGTCTCTCGATCATATGATGATGGTGGCCAGGGCTGGATCCAGGGCCGGGGCTGCAGCCCCGGAGCCTCCACAAAAGAGGGGTTGCGGGGAGGGGGTAGACTTCGGAAAAAATCAAATTCAGACTAGTATACATTAGTAAACTTACGGTACTTTGTACAAACACGATTACATTAAATATTAACGGAAAACAACGATCTATATTTTTTCACTCCTATCCTCCTCCTCAGTAAAATATCACTGACTGAACAAAATTGTCCATTTTATTTGAAAACTAGTTTAGGACCAAATGCCTCCTCTCATTTGTTGCCCCAGACCTCTAAGTCCGGCCCTGGTGGTAACGACACACACACCGCTGTTCTTCAAGTGGCCACATAAAACCAACACAAAATAACCGAGTAAATAAATAAATTTCAATCAATCGCAACGAGCCGTAGTACGCAATGAACACCTTAATTCTCAACTCAGGCCAACCCTCCTCCGGACTACCGACGTAGATCAACAGTTATACATTTGCATTTTAGGGTTCCGTAGCCGAATGGCAACAACCGAACCCTTATAGATTCCTCATGTCTGGCTGTCTATTGGTCTATCTGACGGCCAAATTTCACAGCCCCCTTATTCCGAAACATTTTTTTTTACATCGGTAAAACTTGGTACAGTTTAAATTTCTGTTGTAGGTCGTTGGTGGTTGGTGTTGTTGGTTTTTGAGTGCTTGTCTTGTGTTTGTCCAGAGTACTTACGATATAGAATCATTATTTATTTAAATAAATAAATAACGCTTCACACTCATAGCCCCACAGTAGGGTAGATATACCCTGTGTCGTGGGTACCCACAAAGACAGAAACACAAACACCCAGACGGAGAACAGAAATTTAAGCTCATCATTCAAATTTCTGTTTCGCCGGGAATCGAACCCGGGACTCTTCGGTTGGGAGTCCGGCATGGTAACCATTGCGCCACGCAGGTCGTCTTAATTTATTCCAATCTTAATTAATTCCAATTAATCGTAACGAACGGTATGTTTTTTTTGGAATCGGTGCGAAACCTTCAAAAGTTTTCCGAACTTTGGAAGAGATACCGTGTTATTTACGATTATTCTCTTTTCCTCTGTGGCCTGCCTTAGCGCTTGGGGAGAACTCTGGGATCCCAGAGGAACGCGCTGGTAACCTCCACGCTTGGCGCCCCAAACGGGCTCATCATCCGGAGAGCAATGGTGCTATCCTACACTTTCCAGTGCTTGCGTCGGGGCCCCCATTACCTCCGCCCGCAGCCCCGGAAGCCCCCTTTTAGTCCCCTCTTACGATCAGGCAGGGGATACAGTAGGCCTCTTCATTACCTGAAGCTACAGGGACTAACGAGCTAAACCTAGCACGTAATAAACACCCTAATTTTCACCTCAACCGAAACATCCGCACTCCGCGGGACTATCGACGCAGGTAAACAGTAATACATTTGCATTTGTTTGTTATCTTTCTTCCTTTTGTGTTGCTGCAGGAATTTCGATGTAAATGCAGCCATATGGAGAATTGTTTTATTAATTGAATAGCCTGCTGCCAGCGGCTTCGCCCGGGTTGTCCCGTTTTATGGATCCCCATAGGATAAAAAATAGCCTATGTGCTATTCCAGGCTATATCTCTAACTTTCTTCCATCCATTTGAAATATACGACGTAAGACGATATATTGCTATATTCAATTATTAATATTCATAGGCGTTAAGCCAGTTGCTTCAACCGCGTGGACACTATTACCCGTTTTCCCGTAGAAATGAAGCATTTCCCAGGGTAAGTAGCCTATGTTCATCAGGATAACGTCGGCTTCTAATAGTAATTTTTTTTTTGTATCGGTCCCGTAGTTTCGGAGCCTATTCTATACAAGCAAACAAACACTTAAATCTTTCCTCTTTGTACTTAATATTATTTTAGTGTACATGTAGAAAATGGAAACAGAATTCCACGTTGCGCGTACGTACTTATTACTTGTGCCCCGCTGTTTCGCCCACGTTCGTTCCGAAGTTTTCGTTGCGTTCGAAAGGACCAAATAGGTACATCATAATGGATCTTTATTTTGTGATTTTCTCCGAGTCCCTATAAAGTTATCCCTAAACTATTCCCAACCAAAAACTACTGAACAATTTTTTTTATGAAATTTGGTACAAAGATAGAGTTGAGATAGAATGGAGTTTATCGCGAATATCCATACTACCCATACTAATATTATAAATTCGAAAGTAACTCTGTTTGTCTGCTATGTTTCCGCTTAAACTACTGAGCCAATTTTAATGAAATTTGAACACAGATAGGTGGACCTTGAGAAAGGACATAGGATGATTTTTATGCCACGGAAACCTTTAAAACGTGTCCACGCGGGCGAAGCTGCTGGCGGAAGGCTAGTAACATTATAAATGCGAATGTAACTTCGTCTCTCTTTCGCTCTTTCTCTCTGTGTGTGTCTGTAACGTTTTCACGCCTAAAATATTGAACCAATTTAAAAAAAATTTTTTACAAAGTTAGAGTGGACCTTCAAAAAGGACATATGAATGTTTTTATCGTGAAAATTCATACTAATATTATGAATACGAAAATAACTCTGTGTCTGTGTGTGTTTCTGTTGACTGAACTACTGAACCTATTTTAATGAAAATATTTACACAGATAATAAAGATGGCGATAACACCGAATTCCTAGATGACTAGTTTACAAATGAACACCAGATCTTTATAAACTGTGCACAAATCTTGATCATCAGTTTTTTCAAATATAATAAAATCGCTTTGTTCTTCTTCGCGCACCACGCTGTTCTCAATTTGTATTCAGCCGCGCTCCTTGTGTGATCCAAAGTTAATGAGCGCGTGGCGACGCCGTGTTTTTGAGACTGGGCCCTTTTTAAAAGGTGTCACCGTATCGCGATATGCTAATTCCAGGCGGAAATGTGTGAAGAGAATTGTTTTTTTTTTTTTATATGTAAACCGAACAAAAAGGCAGACGGGCCGCGTGATGTTAAGCGATCACCGTCGCCTATGGACACGGGCAACCCCAGGGGAGCCACCCGAGCATTGCCAGCTTTGGAGGAGTGCTTTTTTTACAGCTTTCTTGAAGAACCCCATGTTATAGTCCACTGGGAATGCCTCAGCTGGAAGGTTGTCCCATAACCTACACGTCCGTGGTAAAAAGGAGCGTGCAAAGCGGACTGTGGAGGACCGCCACGAGTCCAGATGGTGCCTGTGGAACTTTAACCTTCGTCTGGTGGTATAATCATGGAATGGTGATGTAGGCATTAGTCTGAAAAGTTGGTATAAATTATAAATAATTAAATAACGTGTCACTCTCATAACCCTACAGTAGGTATAACCGTCGTGGTACCATGGAAAGACATACACATATAAAGACAGAAACACAAACATCCAGACCGAGAACAAAAATTTAACTCATCATTCAAATTTCTGCTTCGCCCGGAATCAAACCCGGGACCCTCCGATTGGCAGTCCAGCATGAAATGAAATGAAATAGTTAAAATGAAATAGTTTATTAACATCCTGGGTAATAATATACACTTGATGTTTGTCATTGTTGTACGGCCATCAGCTGACCGTCATCCCCTTTGGGTGCGCTAAGGCTTTTGGGCTAGAAGAAAAAAGCGGGCTGAAAAAAACTCCAGCCCAAATGTGAAGCCCATTGCTCAAGACGGGTCGTCAAATCTATACTTATAATATAAAGCCGAAGTGCTTGTATGTTTGTTTCAATGCGCAAATCTCAGGAACAACTGGTTGGAATTTAAAAATTATTTTTGTGTTGGTCAAGTCATTGAGGAAGGCTATAGGGGCAAAAACTAAAGTCCACGCGGACGAAGTCGCAGGCGGACGAAGTCGCAGGCGGCCGCAAGTACATTATAAAACTATAAACTTACATAAATACAACTAGCGCCCTCTAGTAAAAAATAAGTATTTCATGTGATATAACAAACGTGAATGTGTTGCGTGTGCCAGCTTACAGTAATTGTTCTATACACGACACACAGACGAGTAAAAGCCTCCAATTTGCCAATCATAGCATTATTTGACGGACGCGTATGAACTTCGCCGGATACGTGCACCCAAGAGATTTCACAGTACCAATTTGAAAATAACGAGAAATGTTTTATCTGACGTTTAGAATGAACCTTTTGGTTTCGGTCTAGTAAGCATCGAATCATCTTTCCTAATACCTATTTGAGCAGCGATGGCCGAGTGGTAAAAAACCGCGGTCTTCGACGCGACCGATCCCAGGTTCAAATCCTCGGCTCGCACCTCTGACAAAGAAATTTGTAATGTGCGAATTTATCGCTGCTCCACGGTGATGGAAAATACCGTAATATTTCATTAATTACGATGTTCTCCATCGCCGTGCATGCCTGAGAGAAATTCATAATTTCTCGAAAGCATGACGTCCACCAATCCGCACTTGGCCAGCGTGGTGGACTATGGCCTAAATCACTCTCAATTGTGTGAGAAGGAGACCTGTGCCCAGCAGTGGGACATAAAAAAGGTTAAAAAAAATGCCTATTTTAAAATATCCACCGAATATGGTATACATTTTTTAACAATTTGTTTTATAATAAGACTTAAAATTCAAATCCTAAGGTTTTTGAAATAAAGCACCTTTTTTAACCCAATATATTGTGTACTTTCATGCCCCTATTTTTCTTCATTGAAATAGTTACCTTGAAGTCTTCTATAAGACGTTCGAGAACAGCCATTTAAACCACTGCGTTCAAATGCCTCGTATGAAATTTGACACACATTAATACAAAAATTAAAAAATTATAGAAGCAACATACGAGTACTTCTCATTCATTATGTTAAATCTATTGAATTAGTTCAATTTTAAAGATAGCTGGACCTCGATATTACTTAAAATACGTCACATACTTTATAGCTATCCCTACCATATTTCAAAAATCTGTCAGCCTTTTTTTTGTATCGGAGGGGAAGCCTTCAAAAGGTACCGGCATCTTGGGAGAGGATACCAGGTTATGTGGGATTTGTACCGCACTAAAACCCCCTCGGTGGCCTGCCTCTACGCGTAGGGAGGAATCCGGGATATCCAGTGGAACGCACCGGTGTCCTCCACGCGCGACGCCCCAGAACAGGGCTATCCTCGGGCTATAATATTCAAAAAATTGACATTAATAAAATAGTTATTTCATTGATATTAAACACTGTTATCATAGAAGTATTTTTTTTAAATGGAGAAGCATACGAGCTTGCAGGAAACGTGGTGTTAAGTGGTCGCTGCAGCCCATGGACATCTGCACACAACCTCAAGCAAGCCCAAGTGACTCGCATGCAGTTGCGCTGCTACTCCGAAGGTTTATCGTCGCGTCATGTAACTCTGGCCGGAAGCTGCACCTTTCCACCAAACCACAAAAGGATTACTTCACGGCAGATGTGGGTGCAGCGGTGGTACTTCCCCGGTTGAGCCATTAAAGTTCTACTACCTCCAAAACGGTAAACGTCCGTATTTTTAAATAAATAAATAAACGTTACACACTCATAGCCCCACAGTAAGGTAATAAATACCATGTGTCGTGGGTACCATGGACACATACAAAGAAATGAATACAAACACCAAGACCGAGAACAGAAACTCAAACTCATCATTCAAATTTTCGTTTCGCCGGTAATCGAACCCGGGACCCCTCGACTAGCAGTCCGGCATGGTAACCAATGTGCCACGCGGGTCGTTGGACATATTATCGGCACTTTTCGTCAATATCCCAGAACTCGCCATTCAGAAAAGTACAACTTTTAGCCCTTTTTCTAGGAAATGACGACTACTAGTACGCTAACGACATTACGGACCTTTACCTTACTACTTTTGACATTTGTACCTAATCTACGATACGGTTTTCGTAAGGCGTGTCTGGCTTATTACTCCATTACGGAATCCTTTGGCTCGGCGGCGACTGCGAGGGTTGCGATGGTGTTAATTATACGATTTTCTTTGAAATAAGTTAATAAATATTGGATAAGCCACCCCCGGCTCCCTAACGAATCCTCTCGCACCTACGCAGGAGTGTGTTAGTAGTGAGTTGGGTAAGAATTAAGATTAATGTTGTACAATTTCGTTCAATCAATCGCTTTACGAGTCTTTAAAAAGTCAAATTTAAAAACTGACTTGAATAATACGTAATTTTAAAGTCGGTGTCCAATCAAGACGAAGCTACGCTAGTTAAACTTACTAAGGGCACGACTCCAAAATATTATAGTTTCTAGAGTCATTGGAAGTAAAAGTGTCATAATGAAACAATTTTAACTTTAATGTTTTGAAGGCTGTGTAAATTTTTTGTTTAATTTTTTATTAGGACTTCTTTGAATCATGTAATTGTTAACAGACCGGCCTGGAAAAATACGTATGTTTACTTGCTCTACCGTTATTAGGGCATGCGATTCGAAAAAGGTATTCGGATATTTCGAATAGAAAAAATTATATTATTCGAATACTTCGTGTTGTGTTCCCAGACCGAATTGTCCGGGTATCCACCCAAACGGCGACTCTCTGCCGCTGGACAGATAAGTTAGTGGACTGTATTACCAAACGAAAGGTGGAAAGTCGAGTGTAAGGTGTCTAACGGTCAAGCACTCACCTATGCTGCTGATGGTCGCAGCCCCGAAGCAGGGCAGCAGGAACCTTCGGCTTCACCTAAGCTCGAGCTAGCTAGTCTTACCTCGGAGTCGCCTACAGTTACCTCTCCCTGAACACGACGACTCGGAGCGTTGATCGTCGAACACTTCACACTCTTATTTTTATTTCTATACTTGTTGTACAACTAATTTAACATACAGTGGCTATTTTGCGAGAGAATATTATACGATAACGAAAGATTTGCGCATACGCGACCGAAATACGAAAAGGTGGACAAAAACGAAAATTAGCGCGTGCGCGCCCGAACGAACCACCTTCAACCTTCTTTCTTTTCGATTCATGTCATTCATAGACAATCTACTACTCTATGGCTACGTACATCGTGTACCATTGCCATTACGAAAAATTAACTAATTAAAAACGACTAAAGTGAACACTTCGAATAATACGAATTTTTCGAATACTACTTCATTAACTTCCTCCTGCGTAGCATTAGGAGATAAATGGTTTTGGTAGGATGTCTGTCTGTATGTTAGTCTGTCGACAGGATATCTTCGGATCTACTGGACCGATTGACTTCAAATTTGATCAGTAGATACCTTAGGTTAGTACCTCGATCAAGTTTGAATTTCAGCTCCGTGGGTCAAACAAAAGGGACCGGAGATATAGGGGTCACAAGGTCACATGTAGTCAAATTTTCGTTAAATTGGTAAGCAGAGACGACTCGATTATTTGAGCACGTCCAAAAGAGTGCTGGAGCAGTGTCCCTCGGCTGAGCTGGTGGTTCTGGGTGACTTCAACGCGCACCACACCGAATGGTTGGGATCCAGAACCACAGACTTTGTTGGCAGGGCCGCTTACAACTTCTCCTTGGCATATGGGTTGACGCAGGTGGTACATACTTTCACCAGAGTACCGGATATTGAAACCCATACTGCCTCTCTGCTGGACCTTCTGCTGACCACCCATCCATCCGACTACCAGGTGACGGTCGGGGCCCCACTTGGGACCTCTGACCATTGCCTGGTAAGTTCTGCCGTACCTTTGACGCCCCCAGAAGGTTCTCGACCCAATGGGAAGCGTCAAGTCTGGCATTACGGGTCAGCGCACTGGGACGTACTCCGGAAATTTCTGGCCTCCTACCCCTGGAGGCAGCTGTGCTTCACCTCGGGTGATCCTGTCACGTGTGCGGAATCGATAGCCGATGTGATACGACAGGGCATGATTGGTTTTATTCCCAGCTCTGTAGTATCCATTGGCGGACGAAACAAGCCCTGGTTTAATGGGTCTTGCGCTAAGGCCTCAAACCTTAAGCAAGAGGCTTTCAAAACTTGGGCTGATGCGCACACGCGTAAGGACCCCGAAACGTCTAAGCTCCGGAAAAAATTCAACGCTGCCTCCCGTTCAGCAAAGAAGCACATAGCCAAGGCGAAGTTTAGACACGTCGGCAGAATTGGCCAGCGTCTATCAAGCTACCCGTGCGGGAGTCGAGCTTTTTGGTCGCTGGCCAAGGATGTCGAAGGAAACTTCTGTCGGTCGTCATTTCCATCTCTACGCAAACCGGACGATACTCTGGCTCACACGGCAAAAGGGAACGCCGATCTCCTGGGCACCCTGTTTGCCTCAAACTCGATTCTGGACGACGGAGGTGCCACACCGCCGACCATCAGGCAGTGTGAGAGCTCGATGAAGGACGTGCGCTTCACTCAAAAGGCCGTCAGACGAGCTCTGCAAGCCCTCGATGTCAAGAAGTCGAGCGGGCCGGATGATATCCCCGCGATCGTATTAAAGACGTGCGCTCCCGAGTTGGCTCCCGTCTTAACGCGCTTATTCTCGCTTTCCTACACCACTAGTAAAGTACCGTCTTCGTGGAAGGTAGCCCTAGTACACCCAATCCCGAAAAAAGGTGACCGCAGTGACCCGTCCAATTACAGGCCCATTGCGATAACCTCCCTGCTCTCTAAAGTGATGGAGCGTGTTATAAACACGCAGCTCCCAAGTGTCTCGAAGTCGGCCGGTGATCTCTTGGTGTACCTCACACACCGCTGGGCTGAAGCCGTCGAGGGCAATGGGGAGGCTCTGGCAGTCAGCCTGGATATCGCAAAGGCCTTTGACCGGGTCTGGCACAGGGCCCTTCTCGCGAAGCTTCCATCTTACGGTCTTCCCGTGAGGCTATGCAACTGGGTGGCAAGCTTTTTGTCTGAGCGGCAGATTAAGGTCGTAGTTGACGGATGCTGCTCTGATTTAAAGCCCATTAACGCCGGTGTTCCCCAAGGCTCAGTGCTGTCTCTAACACTATTCATTCTGCATATCAATGACATGCTGCAAAACTCACGCAGTATTCATTGTTTTGCGGATGATGGTACGGTGGACGCACTATACACCTGTCGAGCCAATGCCTCTCAGTCACAAGTAGAGGAAAGCAGAATCAAACTTGTGTCTGAAGTCGAGAACTCTCTGGAGCGGGTCTCGGAATGGGGTCGACTTAACCTTGTTGAGTTTAACCTTACGAAGACACAAGTTTGCGCGTTTACCGCTAAAAAAAAACATTTTTATAGCGCCCAAGTTCCAGGGCACCGCGCTCACTGTCGGTGAAAGTGTCGGTATCTTGGGAGTCGACATTACGAGTAAACTGCAATATCGGAGTCACTTGGAGAACAAGGCCCAATTGGCATCCAAAAAGCTTGGTGTCCTCAACAGGGCTTATAGATAGTCACAGGCAGGCGCTCCTTGTATTGTGCTTTGTGCTCCAGTCGTGCGTCGGAGCTGACACACATTTTTTTTAATATTTACGGGTTTGGCAACGGGCAATGGCTGCAATGACAACGAAAAATCGGTTATGCGTGTTCTAATCGCCATTTAGTAAAGTTTGAGTTCGGATATTTTTACCAAACAAAATTAAAAATTAAGTATTCGAAATGTTCGAAAAAACCGAATAATTCTGTAGATATTATTCGAATAGTAAATGTGGCGAATATCCGAATAATATGGATATCCGGATATCCGAATTGCACGCCCTAACCGTTATGGTATGCTTTTGCACTGCCCATGCTTTATACCTACATGCAATTTCTAAAAGCCATGTCATGTCCATTAACCTGTACTTGGTAGTCATGGCCTTCTTATATCAGGGCCCATTGGGACATTATCAGCGGATAAAAATACAAATTGCAAATGTGTCGAATTCGTCTGAAATATTAAGCGCTAGAATATCCCTACTAATATTATAAATTCGAAAGTAACTCTGTCTGTCTGCTACGCTTTCCGGCTTAAACTATTGAGCCAATTTTAATGAAATTTAGAACACAGATAGAGTGGACCTTGGAAAGGACATAGGATGGTTTTTATTTTACGGGAATCTACAAAAGGGGTCCAGGCGGGCGAAGCCGCTTTCGGAAGCCTAGTTCACAACAATTTATTCTGAAGTATTATTTTCTATTTCAGTTTTACTGAATTGCGTTCCGTCGATGTAAGATACTTTTATATAATGTAAATGTTTTATTTTAATGGTTTCTAGCATCATCACACAGATACAATCGCGATAAATATTTTTGTTTTGTGTACATTTAACTGATGTTAACTTTTTACGTGTTCGACAGAAATAGCTTTTTCAATTCTGTTTAGTATTGGCGTAGTACTTGACCTCAATAATATATGCAAGTCGATTGCATTTTGAACGATGGCTTGATATCAAATTTACTATTAAATCAAGGCAAGTTACAATATTTGTAAAAAAAAAACTGTAAAATAAGGATAATGTGGCAAACTAATACAAATAAATAAATAAAACTTCTAAACATGATACATTCGAAAGTGTACTTTTTTTTCAAAAGTAATGGACATCATATCGGTCCTTATGGATAAAACTTAATGCTCACGATAGAATGTAAAAATATAGCAAAAATTAAATCCTACTTCTATAAAATCCATTAACTATAATTGTTATGTAAGTTACTATAATTCTTAAGTAGTGTATGTAAAAACAGGGTACATTAATTATGTTATACTATACATAGTTCTTTGCAAACACTTTTTATCTTTTAAACAGAGACTGTTTTCAGAGGGCTAATTTTGTAACTTTGAAAGAAATGATTTCATTTACTTTGATAGTAATAATTTCTGTCAGAATTAAAAATCAGCCAATAGTGGGCTGAATTTGTTATTCTGAAAGAAATTATTTCAATCAAAGTAATTGAAATAATATCTGTCAGAATTACAAAACCAGCCCTCAGGTCGTCTACCAAATCACAACACAAACCGACCCCAACAATCCGGGCCGATCCAAAAATCCTCAAAACGCAAACCGCAATAGCATTATTCATCAGTAAAACGTAATCGTAATAAGCTGATTCGGGCTAAGAACGTCCGCCGAACCAACGGACGAAGCCCATATTAATATTATCACATATCCGGCCCAACAGTGCTCGGCGGCAAGAATTTTTAATGGCACGCTTTAATTATTTTGGCTGGCGGACCTCGGTCCGGCACCACTAGGTTCCATTCACATTAGAGATTTCATTTTTGCACACCGAGGCGGCTGACTGTTGAATTATTAACCCGAGTGCCGAAAACTGAAAATTGCCGAGATCACTGCGAGTAAAATTCACATGTAATAACTACCCTGGTGCTGAGGGTTTCCGAAACCGTTTGTACATTATGGAGGGACCTAATTAACCGACCGACGTCGACTGATTAATAATGGACACGACGCCCGCTCGATACGTGTTCTCTTCTACTTCTCGCATTCTTAACGGGATGAAACATGCAAATCTCTTTCGTCCAATGCTAATTAGTTTGGATTTGGATACACTCTGGGAATTAGTGTACGTTTAAAAGATCTCGCAGCGTACCTTCATTTGGTTACATATTGAATTATTTACGTGCAAAACATGACGTCTAACAGGTATGATCCAGAATTTATAAGCGAATAACCTTAAAATGAAAGTAATGCTGATTCCCTTCCAACATATCATTCAAACAGGAACGAAAGCAGTGAAGAATACATTCATTAAAAAGGAAAAGCGTAGAATTAGCCAATATAATCCAACATTCTACATGCTAATAACATTCCATCTTCCGACCAGAGGAGCCACCGTACAAAGAAGCGCACGAAAACAAAAGGTAATATGATTAGAAACGAATTACACACGGCGGGGTGTGCGCCGCGATAAGTCCGGCTCGGAGGGCTAACTAACCGCGGGCCCCGCGTTGGGCGCCACTTTAGCTTTGTTCGGCCACTTTCTTTGTATTTTGTTTCATTTCATGCAAAATTTAATTTCGTTTTCAAGACTCGCATGGAATGATATTACGCGCACCGGCCGCGACCGCCGCTTGTAATTTCATTGCTACTCCTCAAGTGTATGTGGACATCGGGCTTTTTCATCGCATTCCCTTTCGGTCGGTGGGCGGGTGTTTTTCGTTTACTGCGGACACGTTTGTTCGGAATGAAACCGCAGGATTGCGGGATCGTTAATTGCTAAACGAAACCACCTGTGAAATTTCATTGGCGAAGTTTTACTTTGAGTTGCGTATATATTTTATTTTACCGTTAATGCAGCAATTAAATGCAAGAGCTTTCTGAATGCAAACGGATTTAATAAAGGCTGGATTTGCTCGTACGTTCGTTTATTTTAATAAATAATAATTTAAACCTCCTCCCTTCATAATGATAGCAGGCGGGCGATAGTTATTTGGAAGAACGAAAGGCAGTGGGAAGTATTTATAGTTTTAATAGAGCCTGAAGTCAAGAATTCCTACATCAGCTTCCTTTTATCAATTGAAGAACAATTTAATACAAAGCCCGGCACCCTCAAAAGACGCGTAAAATTAATTCACCCAAAGTGGGATCGCATTGATAAAATCTACAAAAATCGGGATCCAATAAAAGGAGCTTCTTACAAGCTTCGGTGATCTCTTCTTAAGCTTTTGGGGAGACAGTCCTTATTTACCATCGATACTGGCAATAATCCTTTCGAAAGGACTTGTCCGACCACGGATCTTAGCGAGAATTCAAACATAAATCAATTATTTTTGATATTTCAATAGGTATAACTGACCTGAACAGATTTTTTGAAGATAGTAAAATGTTATTATATATGTAAGTGTGAAAGAATTGAAAAATAAAACTATCTACAGATTTGAAACTCTGGGATGGATAAATTATGATAAATGGGAGTAAGTTTCAATGGAAAAGTGCAGTTGACGGCTAAACTAATATGATGGCGACTATTAACCTTCAAAGTAGTTGGAGTTTCCCAACTAGGAGGCGTACGATTTCAGGCCAGACTCGGGCTTGCTTTAAGGTTGTAGATAAATGTCCATGGATTGCCAAGGTCACTTAAATCGTCGTCTGCTACTTCATTTAAAAAAATAGTTTATCCTGTCTGAATCGTACAAGAGCCCACCTACCAAAGGTGTAGGGATAAAAAAGGGAGCTTTGTGTGATCTGTCGGGAATCACTGCGGTCGACTCGATTAGAATATTTGAGGAACGTGGGAAGAATTCGCAATCATTCGAGGAGCCCTAATAGATTTATTCGCATTCAAGTTTAGTAAAAGATGTTGTTCTATACATACACTGACTTTTAAACCAGACAAAATCTATGAAGAATGAATAACATGTTTATAAAGTGCGTAGTGGTAAGGTTAAACTAAAAATGTGCGCCCTATAACATTAGATAAATATCACAGCGACAATTTTTGGTACCATCTCTAGTTTATTAAAAAAAATTAACTAATATGACAGCTACGGAGTCATACCCAGTAAGTAAGACAAACTCTATTAAACGGGGTGAAAACTATATAGTTCGATTAGAGATCAGTCTGAAATATCTTCTCCCAAAGATTCTAAATTCCGGCAAGGATTAATATATAGGCTAAACAAATAGGATACATTTTAAAGCAATAAAAGAAACAGTGTTATATCATGGATCGAGACGTACGTTTTACGTGAAAATGGGTATAATATGTAAGATTTTTCGGGTGTCCTTAACTATCTTTAATAAAATTTTGAATATGTATCTAATATCTATCACAAAACGTTTCCTTAGATTTTGTTACCATCAGATTATTTAAACTGTCTCCAATATGAAAGCAAGCTTAAAGATCGAACATGCGCATCAAAATTGAGCTAAACCTATCTGAACAATCTACGTTACATACACAGAAATGTCTTCAGTGACTGCGAGGGAGCCTAATCCTAAACAAATTTGCCAACTAGTAGATCTTCTCAAAGATATCGGCGTCCCACCGTGTACCGATGTCCGGTGGTCAAACAGTCTGAACAAACTAGATGTTTGCTTATTGGCCACTTAGCGTACACACAAATATACTCGTAGTATAATTTGTTCATTTGTTCACTGTAGTTTGTGGTTGAAATAATATGTAGTTTAAATTTTAAACTGTTACAACCGCAGGTTTAAATTCCATCTAAACTTGTAAAGTACTTATGTACCTACACGCGTTAGAAGTTATACTTCTTTGGCGTATGAAAAAAGTATAAAATAAATCAAACGCAGTAGTAATCGGAGATAAATATCAAAATGAATCAAAAAGTTTTTGTTTAAATAAAAAACGTTTTATTAACGTAATAATTATTTTAAATTAATATTCAAAATTAATTATTCATATGAATGCTATATTTCACAACATTGGCTTGACTAGCTTATGAATATCTATCTACTATATAGTATGGACACTAAGTACTATAACTATATTCAGTATTGATATTATTTCTATTCTGTAGCTAACTTAATCATGTCGTTCCTGCGCGCGCACCTAACAAATTTACTCTCATCCAAACGTGCCAAAAGAAGTTTAACTTCAATAAGCTTTTTTTTTGTGTTTCAGAGTGTTTAAAAATGTTTGTGCCTGCCGGTTAAATTTGCTCAAGCCTATTGTAAGTCAGAACTAGGTGCTCAAGGGTGCATATGTTCATAGTTTATGCTCCATTGAAAACAAAAATGAGCTTAATTATGACACAATGTCTTCAGTAATGTTGATATCATCCGTTTAGTAAAATTATTAGCTTCGAAGACCTTTGTAGCGCAACGTTTACCATGCCGGACAGCCGATCGAAGAGTTCGATTCCTAGCGAAGCACACATTTGAATGGAGAGTTTAAATTTCTTTTCTCGGTCTGGGTGTTTGTGTCTTTGTGTGTTTTCATAATACCCACGACACAGGGAATCTAAGTGAGTTTATGAGTGAGAAGCGCGCATGGCCAGAAGCGCGCATGGCCCGGCGGTTAGCGTAGAACGCTAACGATCTAGGCAACTAAGCAAAACGGGCGCGGTCGGGTGTGAGATGGGTGACCGCTAGTGGCAAAAAATTTCATGCGTGTTTCCGTGCTTCGGAGGGCACGTTAAGCCGTCGGTCCCGGTTGTTGTCGATAGATAACAGTCGTTAAACCTCGTCGGAGGCCTTATGGGCGGTTTGAAAACATCCGACAGCGGGTTGGCCACTAACCCGCATCTCCACCAACCCGCATTGGAGCAGCGTGGTGGAGTAAGCTCCAGGCCTCCCCAATAACGGGGTGAGACCCGTGCCCAACAGTGGGACGCAAAAAGGGTTGCAGCCTTATGAGTGAGTGGATTTATTAATTTATTAGCTATAATCCGTTTAAACGGATATCATACGACGTCGTTGTTTTTTTATCATTTGTATCATCAAATTGTGTTGATCTTATATGCTAATCAAAGATTGTAAATTAAAATCAATCATCATTTCATTTAGGGACATGACAGTCGTAAGGTCAATACTGAGATCAGATTGCTGTCGAATTGAAACTATTCCTAAAGCAAAAGTTTTTCCAACGACATCGAAAACCTACGGGATTAAGAAGTAAAGATAAGTTGAAGAGAAGGTACACACAGCTATACATATCCTAAAGCCCTCGTTTGCCTCCAAACCGATAGCCGCGGAACCCGCAAGTCAATTCATCCACATCCGGGCGCGGATTAGCCACAAATTGGTTTAAGGCGCCTCGGATCGCTCCCGACGCCTCCGGATCAATCCTCATCGGGACGTGTGGGATAGAATGGAACTATTTCTATTTATATCAAAGGTTGTTTTATGGTTTGTCCCGGAAAGTACCACCGTAGATTCCACTTATGCCGTGAAGTTATTCTACTGAATTCCAGTGGAAAGGCGCATTTGCCAGCTAGAGTTACATGAGGCGACCATCGGCTTTCGGAGTAGCAGCGCAAGTGCAAACGACCACAGGCAAGACTTGGGCTTGCTTGAGGTTGTTTGTAGATGTCCATGGGCTGCAGCAACCAGTTAACACTATATGGTCTGCATGCTCGTCATGCTCGATTCAAATAAGAAAAAAATATATAATTTTCACGTTTGCAGCAGTTAATTCAGAAAGAAAATAGTCCAATGAAATGGTCTGTGCCAGTGCCATCGAATAATTTATTTTTATTCAGATAGTTAAATATTTTATATTTTATTTAGATAGTTAAAAGTTATTCACAAAAGCAGACAAAAACTTTCAATTCTCTCCCTAATATCTCCGATGCTATTGATCCTAAAATTTTAGAAAACATAACCAAATTTGGTCTTTAAGTATAGGAAAATCTGTCAGCACAACATAAACCCTTTAGCACAACTGTCAAAATTGAGAGGGATTCAGGCCACATACCATCTCGCTGGCGTACTCATTCAGCCAGGATTCGTGGATATCATGCCTTGAAGAAATGCGTCACATAAGGTAATGTAACAAACAATAGTTTATAAATCTTTTCGTGCTAATAGATAGTTTAATAAAACGAACACTCACATAAAAGTAAAAGATAGCCTATTCCATACTTTCTTACCATGTTTTCAATTCCAATAGATTCTAATAAGATTAGTGTTGTCACACGGGTGTTAGATAAAATAGTTTGTGGCCTATAATTGGGGTTCAGGTCGGCCGATACGACGTTACGATCACTGATCATTCAATATTGTACCTCAACGTCCACTATTACAGTGTAATTTAGCAAAACAGTTCGTTGGTTGTGGTCATCACTCGCATGACTAGGCAATATCGACTTTCAAGGTGATGGTTCTTCAAATGTAACTAAAATAGGCTCTAATGAAGCAGATTAGAGTTGAGTTTTCTCTGTATGTTTGCCGATAGTGTTCTCCGATTGGGTCCCGTTTACAAATTGGATCGGTCGTGGGTAAATCGGGGTGACCGAGTAATTGAGTCCTACAGGATGATTCGGTTTGGGTCCCGTTTTGGCGACCAAAGGATTACGATGCGAAAGGAACCGCTATCTATTGATCTTAAGCTCCTCATTTGGGTCCGTGATATTGGCTATTAGCTTCCCACCTTTTGCTGTTTGTTTTGCGTTTCGTAATTGATCTTTTACTTTAGAGATTGGAATTAGGACAGTAAATAAACTATAGTTTTTGATAGCTGGTAAATGAGACGTGGTTTACATACTCTGTCATTTTATTATCTGTCACAATTACCTTTCCGCATACTTATTTCTACTTTGTGCGTTCTCTTCCTGCTGCGTTATCCTCCTAAACAGATGTACGATGACATCTGTTTGTAAAGTATTTATATTAAGCCTATAAGTAATAAAGTCGTCAGTCTACCAACGCCTTGGTTTTTTTTTCATACGAGCCGAATACCAAACCAGTTGGATACAGCGGAAAGCGATTCAACAATCTCATCTGTCGTTAACTCATGCAGCCCAAAGATATAAGGCACTCCTAAACCAAAGCTCAAAGACGGCATGAAGAAACGCGAAGATATAACATGAATACATGCAACACGTCAGTATCGTGTGGTTGCGGCCGCGTTGCGTTTTCTTTGACGGCTCCTTATCGCGCTGTTTTCTCGCAACTAATAATGCGGATTTTTCCGTCTAGACCCTAGGCAATTTGAGTAAGTAAGCCCCGGTGATTAGGAACCGCACTGTCTTTGAGAAAATGTAAAATTTACTGGCAGTAAAATCGTGAGATCATTTGCTATTTAGAGGTTTCTTCAGCAGATATTTTAATATTATAGAGTAAGTTCTACAAGAACTTAGACGGTTTCGATGGGGAAGAATCACCGCTACACTTATTTCTCTTGTGAAGTATAGCAATTTACTGTGGAATGATACGGTTGCCGGCTAGATTGATATAAGACAACCATCAGAATCCGAACATCAGCAAGTCTCAGGCTTGCTTGAGATTTAGTAGACGACCACTCAACATCACATGACCTGCAAGCTCGCGTGCTACATTTAAATTTATTAACTAATCTTTTTAATTTACAAATATAAATTATGTATTTAAAAAAAAGAGGACTACGGGTTCTCCAGAGAAACATACCGGTGTTCTCCTCGCGCGGGGCCTTGGACTGGAACTGGCCCATCTTCGGGAGAGCAGATGTGCTCTCCTACACCTTCCGATGCTGCGGCATGCGGCCACGTAAACACCGCCGTCCTTCCCGGGGCTGCTGGCTGGACGGATCGAGCTCCCACTCTCACCGCCCGCAACCCCAGAAGCACCCTTTTAGTCGCCTCTTACGATCAGGCAGGGGATACCGTAGCTCTATTCTTATTCCCGAAACTATCTTTGTCTGTATCCCTAAAGCTGTTGGTCGACAAAATGCGCCCTCCCAATCCTGCACCCTTGTTGCCAGCCCCTAGATACGGCGCTGATTGGCGGCCATAGGCGACCTTCAGCACAGCACAGGTAAGACTTAGAGGCTTGCTTGAGGTTGTGTATATAGCCAGCCAGACTTACATGAGGCGAACTTCAGCACAGCACAGGTAAGACTTAGAGGCGTGCTTGAGGTTGTGTATAGATGTCCATGGGCTGCAGCCACCGGTTAAGCCCCGTGGCCTGCATGCTCGTCTGCGGTCTTAAAGAGTAAAAAAAAACCCCACACGTTTTCACCGAAACACGATAAAATTATTACACTCATACTCCCGGTCAAACCCGTGTTCTATCAAGAATGACCAGTATCTCACCATCTATAAACTCCGTAATCTCATTTACCCACGATAATTCAGTATGAAAGCGGCTTCAGGCCTCGTGTGTTTTCTGCTGTCGGTAAATTCCTTCACCTATTAAGCTCTTCGGAGCGGCAGCGTTAGCCCGAGGTAACGATTATGGCAAAGAAAAGTCTAACACACAGAAGCAACAATTGTTTGATGAAAGCATTAAAACTTGTTTTTTTAATTACTTTGATAATTTTATAAACTACAACTACTACATTTCAAAAAATACAATAAATACATTAAATAATTTATACCTACAAGAATTACTATTATAAAATTAAATATACCGCAACTTAACTTATTGTAATATTTTCTATGTACATCTATATTAATGCAAATAAAACAATCGAATTCAATTAATACTGAGTATGTGGTATTTAAAAAAATATGAAATATGAATGTATATAATCTTAATGCATAGAACAGACACCGCTCGAATGCTTCCACAGTAGGTTCTTGTTACGTATGATACTATTTTTAATTTGTTGACTATTTAAGATCAACAACAAAATTAAAAAAAGAAACAACGCTTCACACTTATAGGATACCCTGTGTAGTACCTTTTTTTTGATATCGGGGGGGGGGGGGGGGGAGGGAAACCTTCAAAAGATATCCGACACCTTGGGAGAGGATACCGGGTTATGTGGGATTTGACCGCACTAAAACCCCCTCGGTGGCCTGCCTCTGCGTTTGTGAGAACTCCGGGATCTCCATAGGAACGCACCGGTGTCCTCCACGCGCGGCGCCCCAGATCGGGCCCATCTTCGGGAGAGCAGATGTGCTCAGTAGACACACACCTAGACCAGAAAAAACCTCTAAATTCATCAATTACCTACTCATCTTAGCTTTGTATCAAACGAACAATCAACCGTACAAGCCTTTCAGAGACAATTTAAATTCAGGCATAAAATCACTGAACCTTCTGCAAAACACGTCTTTGTTTTGTTCGCTCGAGTCACCACTCTTTTGTACATGTTATTAGCCGGCTATATCTCGAAATTTGCATATTTCGGCAGTAAAATTAATTCGAAGATTTGGCCGCATCCTACCCAGACGGGGGCGTCTTCGGGGGTTGTTTTTGGATTTGTGCATTCGGATTGAGTTGTTCCGATACGAATAGCGGTCTGGAATGTACGAGTATTCTTTCGACTATTATACGTTTTTATTGTTTCTGTGAATCTTATAATTTTTTCAAATGGAATAACTTTTAAAGTGACGTGAAACCGTTCCTTGATACTACAGTAATAGCCAGAACGGAGCCGATTATAAGTAGCCTAGATTTAATTATTTATTTATATTATTTATTATTTTTATTTCGAACAGGAACTTCAATTATTATTTTTCATAATTTTCATCTGTGTTAAGTCGATAACTCTTCCATGGTTGTTACTTACGTGAACAATGTAACTTATAGGTAACTAGCCTTATATTACCGTTTTATAGGTTCCCGTAGGATAAAAACCATCCTATGTCCTTTCCCAAAGTTCACTCTATCTGTGTTCCAAATTTTATTAAAATTGGTTCAGTAGTTTAAGCGAGAAAGCGTAGCAGACAGACACAAACACACAGACAGAGTTACGTTCGAATTTATAATATTAGTATGGAAGTATGGATATGGATTGTAATAAAGAAACTTGCATGTAATATTATCAGTTTTCGATGTACGTAGTAGAATTTGATTGGTTCGACTGGGGAAGTACCACCGACACATCTGCAATATTATTGTGTGTCGCTGGAAAGGTGCAGTTGCCGTCCAGACTTACATGAGGCGACCACGGCCCTTCCATAGCAGCACAATTGCATACGACCACATTGCAAAGGTGGTATGACTTTGTTTGAGGCTGTGTGAGGATGTCCGCTACACCATTGAAATAAATAATAATAATAAACGTTACACACTCATAGCCCCACAGTGAGGTAATTAATATTCTGTGTCGTGGGTACCATGTACACATACAAAGACAGGAACGACCGAGAACAGAAATTTAACTCGGTATTCCAATTTTTTGTTTCATTGGGAATCGAACCCGGGACGTCTCGATTTGCAGTCCGGCATGGTAACCATTGCGCCACGCTGGTCATTTATATAAAATAAAAATATAAATGTTGCGATCCTTACATATCCCGTAGAACAGTGTTCGTCCATAAATGTTTTACAATGCATTAAAATCATACAACGCTAACGTGCATGCATTACTCGCTAAGCATCTAAATTTCTTCAAGACGGCATAAAATTTAAACGGCCATATATGAAATTTATAATTGCCTCTAAAAGCGAAACTAGCTAAAGGAAATTTGCATTTGATCCGTATGACTAATAATACGATAAACATAATATCAAACGGTGTAAATGTGCGGTACGGGACGGGCACGACACGACTTTATGGTGGCGTTAAATCGTTGATGTCGAATTGCAAACCACCTCGGTTTTCCACCAACACCACTCGGGTTTGGTGGCATTATATTCAAAACTTTATTTATTTATTTATATAATTCTTAGGCTTAAAACTAACATTACAGGTCACCCCAAGTCGTTAGTGTGCCTAATTATTAATTTTTCTTTTTCCTGACACGATACAAACATTCACCATAATACAGTTTAAAATTATTACGATTATAAGTAACTTAATATATCGGGTATTGAAATGCCGGTTATAAAATATAAAGAAGAATTTTATTATCTTCCTTTAGGTACGGAAAATACAGTCACCAGAATCTAAATCGATATATCTTCTAGATATGTGTTTCGCTTTTATTGGTCGCAATTCGTTTTGCATTTTACTGCTGGGCACGGGTCTCTCCTCGCTAATGGAAGCTTACGTGGAGATGCGGGTTAGTGGCCAATCCTTTATCGGATGTTGTCAAACCGCCCATAGGGCCCTTTATCAGTTTATAACGACTGCTATCTGCTTAACAAACGACACCGACGGCTAAACGTAATCAACTAGCGGTCATCCATCTTACACCTGACCGCGACCGTTTCGCTTAGTTGCGTAGATCGCTGGCGTTTTACGCGGGTCATGCGATCTTCCAGTTACACGTGTATATACATATATGGAAACATATATGGAATAGCGACACATCGACGACAAAACAATCGCAGCATATAAAACGTCACAAGCGTGCAGACTTATGATAATAGCAGTTAAAAGGCGCACTACATCCTCGCCCGTTAGTATTAATCCTTACAACTAATATTAGCAATAAACACTCCCTTTCGGCTAATTATGCTAAGATGTTTCGCCCCAAGTTTGCAACGTCTGAAGCGGGGATTAGAGTTTGCGAGTTTGCAGATTAAAAAATTGGCGCCGATCTACGATATCTCTTAACGTGCTATGGCCGGAGACTTCAAACTTTAAGTTGTGAAGACCGCAGTATTTACAATGTTATGATTGACTGCGTGAAATATCTTGACAAAGATATAGTACAGTATCTTTCCTCATATACTATCATTTCACAGTTATACGTTTTATGGTAGTGGCAAGATATTTTTATGAAAAAGATACACTATTTTTATATACGGTTATACATTACGTGATAGAACTTGTCTACAAAAGGTATTAGACAGCTTGGGAGAGATAAAGGGTTAAGTGAGATTTTTACTGTACTAAAAACCCCTCTTCAGAGGAATGTTCCCCGGTGTCATTCTCGTGCAGTGCCCCAAAACGTGAACATGGTGTTCTCTTGTAACTTTCAGTACTTGCGACTGCATGCGGCCACGAACACATCGCCGTCCTTCCCGGCGTAGCTGAATGGTCCGTTCAATTCAAGCTCCTTCTCTCGCCACTCGCAACCGCGGAAATCCTACTTTATTTATGTATATGGGATACCGTAGCCCTTTTCTTAATCCCGAAACTATAGGGATAGGCCTGCAACACCTACCAAAGCTGAATAGAGCATGGGCAGAAATATGTGTTACTTTCCAGTCGAAGCATTAAACTTCTAAAACTTATAATAAGGTAGTTAAATTAATTGTACACATTGATAACTCACGTCTCGGCAAAAGGAGTCTTCCAACCAGGCCGTCACCAGAAGAAGACAGCGGGTACCCGCTGGTTTCAGAGCACGCAAGACCAGACGGAGAGGCGAATATTAGGGGAGGACTATGCCCAACAGTACACTTACTTCTAAAGGCAGATGGATGATGATGGATGGACAAATGGACAAACTTACTTGCACAAGACAGTGTGACTGCCGGAGTCGAACAGGCCGGCCTTGCCCCAGCGCGCAGGCAGCTCCACGACGGTCACTCCCCTGGCGCCCCACAGGCACAGCCGGCTGCCGCACGCGCTGCTCGTCATCCTCTCCACCGGGAACGGTGGGGGCGAGAGCAGGTGGAGTTTCTGCAAGGAAGGAAGGTTTTTTAGTTGTTGCTACAGGGAAACCCTTACAGTTAGATTCCCAACGATGGAGATATAAATGATGAATTAGGTTTTATGACGACCTGCGTGGCGCCATGGTTACCATGCCGGACTGCCAATTGAGGGGTCTCGGGTTCGATACCCGGCGAAGCAGAAATTTGAATGATTTGTTTAAATTTCTGTTCTCGGTCGTGGTGTTTGTGTTTCTGTCTTTGTATGTGTCCATGGTACCCACGACACAGGGTATATATACCCTACTGTGGAGCTATGAGTGTGAAGCGTTATTTATGTATTTATTTATTATAGTCTGGGGTTTTCTGTCCTTGTCTTTGTGTGTGTCTATCGTACCCATTATACAAAGTACGGCAATGGTGTAAAGTGTAAGATAAAATTTGGGGCTGTTGGATTTCTAAGACTCGTCTAGGTAACCAGATAATCTGGTTAAACAACACAAACAAACACTGAAAAGTATTTTGGATGACTAAATGTTAAAACTTTGTGTGTCTTTTGTGGCCGCTGCAACAAAATTGCGGATTACATAGTGCTCTGCAGCACACCCTATATGGGTAACAAATGGAAAGGCTTCAATATAATACCCTATAAAAATAAGATACCCGCTACCACATAATGGTGGATTACATATTTTTGAACAACACTTCCGATATGGGTATCAAATGAAAGGGCCTTACTTCTAGTATGACCTTAATCAAAAACTTATTTTAAAAAGATATTTTTAATTAATATTTTATTTAACACCAATTGAAAGCTAGCCATATCGGTTTTCGAGCATTATGAATTTTACTTAAGTGCGCCTATATAAGGCATCACGCAAGCAACTTTTTCAATTTCCCGAAGCAGAGAAGCCGACGGCTATCAAACGGCGGCCGATTATAAGTACGACGCAAGAGCAAAGCGGAAAGCTGTAATGAGAGATGACGAGAAAAACGCGGTTCAGGAAGCGCGGCGAGCTCCCTCGGTGCTTTTCGTTCTTTTATTGATTAAAAAACTTTCTTAATCATATTTCCCTGGAAAACCCGCCGAGATAGTTCGCTCTTTGCGATATGGAAACGCGACATCAATTTTGAACAATTGAAAAAAAAACACGTGATTTCTTACTTGTTATTAGCAGTTTGCGAATAATTTTCATAAACACTTATATGCCCTAGATTTGTTAGAGTTTTGAATGTACTTTGAAATCTGGCACTCCTAGTATGTAAGCTAAAGTGGGCAATGGGCAGGTCATATAGGTAGTAGGACTGACCGATAGGGAAGAAAGGTCCTCGAACTGCGACCAGGTCTCGGCTAAAGGAGCACAAGACACCCTCCTATCAGGTGGACTGATGACCTGAAAAAGATAGCGGGAAACCGTTGGAATCAGAGGGTGCAGGACCGGAGTGGCGAACATTAGGGGAGGCCTATTTCCAGCAGTGGACTTTAAAAGGCTGATAAATAGTGTCTAACACTTGGGCAATAAAATGGCATGGACAGAAGGACAAATGCTTTCTATACTACTACTACTACTAATACTATTACTTAACGTGTTTAATATATAAGCTTAGTCGATCAAATATATCTTCTTCAAAACTGATTTCCAAGATTCTACCCGAAGAAACATTTGTTTTATTTAAAGTCAATTTTCTTATATCTTACAAGTGTTTGAAGTTATCTTAACCCAGATAAGCCAACCGTCCCTAATGTAGGACAGTGAAAATAAAAAAATATATCTGACTATCCACTAAAGTTATTGTTTTTGTTGTTTGTGTTATGAAGTAAGGAGAAGGTATTTTTTCATTTATAAAATAAAATTTCAAGTTCTACTAACGTTTTGTTGGGAATATTTTACCAAAAAATAACAATAATAGTGCACTGCAGATATAGTGAGTAAAAGGTAAGTAAAAAAATTTGTTATTTGTTGTTGAAAATAAAAATTCATGTTTTATGTGTTCTTGATAATTTGACCTTTCCTTTTTGTAAACAAAACATTCAATAATATTTCTTGGAGTAGTAGTAAATTCATATTGAAAAGTGGTGTTCTATATATAGGTCAGTAGGATATTATTATCCTTAATATGGGTAATTTTTTGTTGCAGACAGTTAACTGCGCACGAGATATTGGATGCATTAGAAATCGCTTCTGAAGATGAAGGTGGTACCAAAGTGGTAGCTGTATGTATTCAACTGTCTCTAGTGAATCCTGTTTGCCTCACTGATACAAACTCTGGTGACAAGGATAATGTGACGATGAAAAACTGCCTGCAGCCTGCTGAAACCAAGACGATGATTCCAGTAGTAATATGGAAAAGAAACCTACAACTAGTCGACCTTAACGCAAAAAAACTACTTATGGGACGAGAAAAAAGGACTTAGAAGAAATATAGACCTACCTTCAATAAATTTCCCTGAACTTCAAGGAGCACCAAGAAAAACTTCCAATTGAACGTTTCAAAAACTTAATCGATCTCGGAGAGTAATCAGCATGCTATCCAAAAAATTGCTGAAGAAATGAAATGCTTCATTGGGATTTTATTAGTAGGTGGCTCTGACTCAGAACTCAAAGTGTACTGGGAAAACTCCCGTGACACCAAGAATGAGCTTATTTGTTCTGCCACGTCAAGGGATCGGCTTGATTTTATTTTTCGCCACCTTCATGACAATGATAATCTTGATTCCCATGTTTACGAAAATATGTGTTAAAGGAAGTTTATAACAAAACTTAATAAGATGTTGTTAGAGTTTGCTCCAGTTGAAGAATTTTATAGCGTGGATGAAGCCATGATCGTGGCATTAACTTCGTTTTGGTGTGGTAAACATAAAACTACTTTTTTCTCAATTACAAATAATTTTTTTTTCTATTTTTGTATTCTTTTAATAAATAAAGAACTTTAATTTACTTTACATTGTTATTTCACCTTACTTACTACCCTTCATCCTACTGTCCTATATATAGGACGGCCATTTCCTTGAAAGCCTTCAGGCCGATATTTTTTATTTTATTTTTTGTATTCATTTTAGGGATAGGTTAAATCAGTAAAACAATTTATTATAGAAATATCGCGAAAAAATAATTTCAGGCTTATCTGGGTTAATTATAACAGACTAACTTTGATAGATTTTTGTAAGTAGTAGGATTAGCAACGTTCGTCCAGGGAAGTAACATCGCTAAACTAATTTCTGCCGTGAATTTTTGACGTCTTTAAAATCGTTTTAGTCGGGTGACATGTTCAGAAACTTGTGTCACACCAAAACCTCACGAGCGCGATCGCAGGTATAACGAGAGAGAGACGGACCGATCTCCCGTCTCATCTCGAGCGCTGCCAGTCATTCCGTGAAACTTGTCACGCGGAATCCTCACGAGCGGAGGCTGGCATAGCGTTCGAGTGAGTGGACCGATCTTCCGTCTCTCTCACTTTAGCGGCATACAAACGAATGGAGATTTTCTCGTGCGGACGTTATCACGTAAACATCTCGATCGTAAACCTACTTTACAAACAATTTGCCGTTTTTTTTTATTGCATTTCGTATAAAAGATGCGTCTGAAAGATACATATGAGGCAAGTAATCATCCTTCGCGTAACAGCGAAAAAGCATAGGGCCTATGAGTAGCTTCCTTAGTGACTAACGAACTAAACCACTAAACACCACGCGCTCTAATAGAACGAATTAACTAAAAGGTTACAACATCCTGTAGAAGGAAAATAACGAAAGGTTACAACATCCTGTAGAAGACATAATTATCGCTTATTCGCTCCTTACGAATTATAATATGCTTTTTTTCTCTTTCGTCGTTCAAACAATCTTCGTAAGGGAGGGTGCTGACATATGAAAGAACTCCGGGGATATTTCGGTCAAATAGAAAATGCATAGTACCGTAAAAATATAAACTTGTTTTATTTAAATCTAATGCCTTGATGAAGTCATCGGTAACTAATTTAACGTTGCTCAAAGATCTGACATTTCCGATGGACCCCAGGGCCCGCCAGCGCAGTGGGGCGCGAAGCAAGTTGTGGATTCAAACGCAGATACCGCCGGTTTAACCTTAACCGTTTCCGCTACACTGCACTAGCTGTAACTCGTTGTTAGTAAATTTAGCGTAGTGAATCTAATGTGTTAACATTTGATTACGTTTATGAAGCAAACTATTCAGTGGACTTTGATAGACTTGTAGGTTGTAGATATTACAACAATAAAATGGGTGCTGTACCGCCGCTGCACCCAATTCTACTCTTATTAATATTATTATGATCAGCGTGGTCGAGCCGGGAAGAAGCTTTGGGAGATATTCAAATTATTAATATAGGTAATCTCTGATTTAAAAGCCACGCAGACGACGTCGCGGGCACAGCTATAACGTTAGTATACTTTAAATAGTATTTGCTAAATAATATATTCTATTCGACTACTGAAGTATACTGTACTACATCAGTATCATTTTGAACAACAATCCAGCAAAGGGCTTCCAAAGTATAAAGGACGGTCGGATAAATGATTGAAATACGGCAAGTAAAAAAACACTTACATATATCGTTAATTTATAAAATGAGTGGATTTCTAAGAAGAAGGTACGAGAAGCATGAACGTTCCGATAATTTTTCTTTTTTTTCAACATATAGACGTTACGTTATAGCAAAGGATTTCTCTATTAGTGTTACAAAATCGGGATGGCACGTCAGTGCCCCGCCAAGTCGAGCGCAAAGCAAACACTGCCGTACCATCCTTTACTGGAACCATTTCGCCGCATTTTCAGGCCCCTATTTGAGAACCTCTGGATAAGACCAGAGCGCTGAAATTTTCATCATCCAGTAAGCTATAATCACATACTTAAAATACAAAATTTCAAGTCTGTAGGTTATTTAGTTCCGAAGCTAAGCGAAAGCAAAGTTTCGCATTTACGACACTCACTCACTCATGGATCATCAAAATAGAACTAGTACTTCCCATAAACTCAGAGAGCTGAAATTTGGTACAGAGTTAGGGTTTAATGGCCACATAAAGGGAAAACTATAAAAACTAGGATAACTAGGATTATTTAGTACTCTTGGTCCATCCTTTACTGGAACCATTTCGCCACATTTTCAGGCCCCTATTAGAGAACCTCTGGATAAGACCAGAGAGCTGAAATTTTCATCATCCAGTAAGCTATAAACACATACTTAAAATCCAAAATTTCAAGTCTGTAGGTCATTTAGTTCCGCTGATAAGCGAAAGCAAAGTTTCGCATTTTCGTTCGCATTTACGACACTCACCTCACTCATAAAATCAAAATAGAACTAGTACTTCCCATAAACTCAGAGAGCTGAAATTTGGTACAGAGTTAGGGTTTAATGGCCACATAAAGGGAAAACTATAAAAACTAGGATAACTAGGATTATTTAGTACTCTTGGTCCATCCTTTACTAGAACCATTTCGCCACATTTTCAGGCCCCTATTAGAGAACCTCTGGATAAGACCAGAGCGCTGAAATTTTCATCATCCAGTAAGCTATAATCACATACTTAAAATCCAAAATTACAAGTCTGTAGGTCATTTAGTTCCGAAGTTAAGCGAAAGCAAAGTTTCGCATTTTCGTTCGCATTTACGACACTCACCTCACTCATAAAATCAAAATAGAACTAGTACTTCCCATAAACTCAGAGAGCTGAAATTTGGTACAGAGTTAGGGTTTAATGGCCACATAAAGGGAAAACTATAAAAACTAGGATAACTAGGATTATTTAGTACTCTTGGTCCATCCTTTACTAGAACCATTTCGCCACATTTTCAGGCCCCTATTAGAGAACCTCTGGATAAGACCAGAGAGCTGAAATTTTCATCATCCAGTAAGCTATAATCACATACTTAAAATCCAAAATTACAAGTCTGTAGGTCATTTAGTTCCGAAGTTAAGCGAAAGCAAAATTTTGTTTATTTAGTTAGATAGTACCTGGGGGCGTCCAGCGTTGCTCGGAATAAAACAATTTATTTACTTGGTTTATTTTTAAGCAAAACATTCATTGACTTAGTGTTACTTTACAAATCCTTTTGAAATACCTAGCTCCCAATTAAAAAAAATTGTCACAAAAAATAAAAATTGCAGCTTGCCTACTTGAAATTTGAACCCGGGTCTCCAGCTCCGTAGTCGGCTTTCGTAACCATTCGACCAAGAAAGCTTTAATATTATTGACGAAATTTTTATAGACGTCTTTCATAATTATCGACATTGTTATTTGTTTGAAGGGTGGATTGTCAAACTTGTATATAAGACCCAGTGTATGAAAATTTTTAAAGCAATCGCAAATAAATGGGGCTCGAAGTCACATCCTTTCTTCGACTCCGAGAATAAGTGACCCGAAGTTTTTTCGAACCTCAACCCCCTCTCCTCGAGTCCTCCAGGAGGCAGGACAGTAGGTAATTCCTTTGGTAGAAAGTTCATTGATTTTATTATGTAATTATTAATATTAATAATTAACACTTGTCTAATAATAAAGATAAAGAGTTAACGGTATGTTTATAGTTTGTATAGATTGAATAGGTTCAGTATTATTTTCTTTGAGTTTTTTTTTATTAATAAGTATCTAATTTAATCTAGCCTATTGCGTCCCAATGCTGGGCGAATGCCTCCCCTTCTGCTTTTAATACGCATATAAATAAAATTAAAGGAAAACTCTGGATAAGACAAGATTGGCTTTTATACTTATACTTACAAGTATACAAGAAGAAACAGTCGAACGATTAACTTTATTCTACTCGAACATTACATAGGTAAATTAAATAAACAAATTACACTAAACTTTTAATTTCGCTCATTTGGTCAAAATATAATGCATTGGACTAAGAGTGGCGGTGATACCCGCAGATGTCGCTAGATGGCGCTGACTGCATTTAAAACGCGCTTGCGGCCGCGTTACAGTCGACTCGTTTACGACATTCTTCTACTGCGCTTGAAAACGTTTGCTATGGATTAGGAGGGATTATTTGCATTTTGTTGATTTCGCTTATTATTTCGTGAGGTTTGCTAAGGTTTAGGGCATGCATCAATGCGAAATACCTAATCGCAAGCCACGCCATCTATCGGTGACTTTAAGTAAAAATAAGTTGATTTCTAAATTACGAGCCAGCGTCACCTAGCGGAACAACGAAGAAGCTCTTATACAACGAAGAAGCTCAAATAACTGTCTTGCAACAATGTCATTTAGTAACAAAATTTTGAACAAAATTAAATACGTATTATATCAGCAACGTACAGTACTTAAACATTGCAAAAAATACGAATGTACAGCTTCGACTGTTCTACGATTGTATACAGTGGGCCGCAGCTCATATGTAAAATTATAAATAAAGTAAAAAAATCGATACTTAAAATAAATTCACAATTTTGTTCACTTTTTTAATGAATCAGAAACGGAAAAACGTTTTCACTGTAAAAAAAATATATGTGGTTGAGGACTAATTTTACAAAAACTGTACAAGTGGGAACCGAACCCAGAACACTCCTAGGTACGAAATGCACGAGATTTTATTACGAGCTACGCTCACTACTTCACAATAAGTGAAATAAAGGATCAGTATGGCTACACATTACGTAAAGATTTCTCGTTGTCGTCAGTCTATCGACTGAGTCGATATATATAGGGGCAGTGTTATTGTAGGTTTTTATTTATGAAACAAAATTGATTACGGTGTAAAAAAATAAACACCTAAAGTATATAATGAATCATAGCTTTGTACCTAGGTTACTTACGTTATACGTACTTTTCTTTTGTTCATGTAGACTTTTTTCGGCCGTAAGAATTTCAAATATTTATGTTTTCAGTCTGTCTTTTTATAAGCTTTTTTATTGTAAAAATTATTTGTAATTTTAAAATAGTAAAAAAAAGCATAAATTTATATAATATAAAAAACATATGCTACGCTGGGGATCGAACCTGAGTCGTATTGCAAACGTGAGTGAAACAAGACTTCAAAAACTTGACTACAGACGCTACTTTCCAAATCGTGAAATAAGGACCAAGTGTGACTACCGAGTAACCTAAATATTCTTTGCTCATAAATAGACAGCTAGCCTAAAATAAAATATATTACGAATAAAATTATTGTAAATCGATTATCGATGTAATCAATATATCGGGTATTGTTTCTAACTAAATATTTGTGTGCAAGAGTTCTACTTACCTTTTTTCTTCGTTCATACAAGCTATTTGCTGTCGTTTGAATTGTAAATATTTCCGTTTTGATAATTTATTTTTACTTTTATTTCCCATTTTCTAAACTTTAAAATTACCTAATTCTTACTAAAAATAATAACTTATACCTAATACTTACTTACTAAGAAACAAAATATATTTTCAAAAACTAAACAAAATGAAATAAAATTTGAAATTTTCGTATTTCGCGGGCGATTCGGGCATAAGTAAGTAAAAAGTACGCGTCCATCGTTGACAGTGGTCACGGGTGGTATCAAGGTGGTATCATGATTCATGGTGGGATGGGATGGGAGTGGCGAAGAGAAGAGAGTGATAGCATGCGTTACTTCAGCGCTCGCGAGGAAAAGAAAGCATCATCTTATTTTGAATGTCGTAAGCGCCAAATCGAAAAACATTTTTCGTTAAAAAACTAAAACAAAACATAGAAAACTGTTTGCATAGAAAGCTTTATAATAATATTAGCTTGTTGTAAAAAAAATAATGATAAATACTTACATTCAAACTCGTTTTGACATAAAAATTGAAAATATTGTCCTAATTTTAAATAATAAATCTATCGAGAAAATTTTATGGCATCGTGTTTTCTGTTGCATAAAAACTTAGTAAATATAATGAAAATTCAGATTATGTAAAAACTATTCTCCAGTCGTTTCTACAAAATGAAACATATTCAATTACAATACCTACTCCTTTTTTATGCATGCCCTTAATTAGCAGGTTGTTATTATAACGTATAGATTAGTGACGTATTACTGATTATTACTTAATTATTAGATTTGAAAGAAGTTTTAATTGAATGCTTTATTTAATTGTTACTTATTTAGTACTCTTAGTTTTCTAGGTTTAATTTACAGTTAGGCAGTACTTCGAATAAAAAGAAAAAAACTGTGTCAAATAAGAAAATCTAATAAAATAAATCAACGTTTCTACAAAAAGAAGTGAAATCCCACCAAAACATTCTGTAAAAAACTAGCCAAGTCTCGATGGAGCTGCTTGTTTATCTCTAAAAAGTAATGAAATCTAGAGAAAGTCGTGCCAAGTCTAAGGTTCCTTACTGCGATTTCTTTATTATTATAGTTAATGTTGTGTGACTTGGCCGTTGAAGGATACACAAGTGTTATTTTATGTTAGATCGGTGGTCGATTTGACGCTCCAAAAAGAAGTGAGCACAATCAACAACAGCCTAAAATGAGATACTAGCGTCCAATTACCAATACCAGTATGGGCTATTATCTCGCTTAACATGGTACATACATGGTACGTACATGAACATAGGTAGTTAAAACAGATATAACATTACGTGTAAACAAAAAGAATGTTCAACGGCCAAGTCACACAACGTTAACTATAATAATAAAGAAATCGCAGTAAGGAACCTTAGACTTGGCACGACTTTCTCTAGATTTCATTACTTTTTAGAGATAAACAAGCAGCTCCATCGAGACTTGGCTAGTTTTTTACAGAATGTTTTGGTGGGATAAGGAATTGTCCCAAAAAGCTACGAGATTTATAACGGCAGATCACACAAGCAATTTGCATTCAGACCTCGGCCAAAATATATATCCAAACAATTATTAGAACGCAATACGTGAATCCGCAATCTTCCACCGTCTACAGTCGTAGGGGAGCCCAAGATGCTGAACGTGGATTAACTCGAGCATCATGAGGATCTTGTGTATATTACAGATTAGCGGTAGGAAGATAAAAAGGTTTTATTATTATGATGATTTCCATTGATGGGTACCTACAGATTATCAAAAATTTTATAAGATACGTACGGGTATAATATCAAGTTCAACAAATTAAAGTACAATTGATTAAATACATAGTACAATCTTCAGGAATCTCATTATTGTAGAACGAATTAAAAGGGTGTGATTTTGACAGTCGGAATAGTAAGCGTCAAAAAATTTTGCGATCACATATGCACCCATATGGCGCAATGGTTACCATGCCGGATTGCCGATCGGAGGGTCCCGGGTTTTATTCCCGGCGAGGCAGAAATCAGAATAATAAGTTTCACTTTCTGTTATCGTTTATATATGTTTATGTTTCTATCTTTGTATGTGTCCATGGAACCCACGACACAGGGTGTATCTACGCTACTGTGAGCCTATGAGTGTGAAACGTTATTACTTCATACAGGGCCTTATAATTTGTGAGTATTCAACATGATCAGAGGCGCTCGAGAAAATCCAATACCCTCTTGGGCTCGACTATAACAGTCACGTAACCAAAAACGACGAAAAAATAAAAAAATCTGTCCGGAGCACCGATCGCGATACACGGACGAACGCGGGCGGAATATTTTAATTTTTATATTATTTTATTAAATATGGAAAATAAACCCCCTCCAATGAAGGGGTGGTCTAATTGTACGGGTCACACGTACGTGCAACTCGAATTTTAATATCAACCCCCAAAATCCCCTTGTCGTAATTTTTATTACACTTGTGGCGAGCAGATAAATACTTATGAACAGACTTCAAAAATGGAGATTATCAGTTTGACATGTGTGTATGTCACAATGTTGGAATTGGATAATATTTCAGTATGACGTATTTAGCACCGAGCACTTTGCGAAACTTCTTAAGTGTATGTTTGTCCACTTTCTCTGAAACTTTAAAATCATTGCGAGATGATACTTTTTGATTTAAATCAGGCATATTTTAACACAGGGAAGAATAAGTGTCATTAAAAACGGTTTATTAGTTTTTGATACATGCGTATCTACGAATTTCTACAGGAGATATAATATGTATAGGTAAGTATCAGGTAGTAACATGTCTAAAATATCTATATCGTTTCCTTTTCAGTTCACATGACAGCCGCTTGAAGTAGGTTTAATTTTTTTAAGTTACATTTAATTACGTAAAGTATGCAACAAGGAAGCAGTGAGCCTTCGAAATGGACAACGCACAAATATCTATGTGAAATTGCTGTTCATTAGTTCTACTCATAGATATTTTATTTTGACTACTATACGTAGTATAGATAAAAAACGGTTTTACTAAAGCTCGGGAATAGCTTGACCGATGTAACTATTTTTGGTTTCGAAATATTTGTAGAAGTCTAGGTTTTAAAGTTAAGAAAATGTGGAAAATTTGTCCTAACAAATTTTTCACATTTTCTTTTTCCACACAAAAGATAGAAATAAATCATCATCATTAGATACCTATATCTAATGATGATGATTTATTTCTATCTTTGTTCTATTGACTCGGCATAATGTACGATGTTTATGATTACGATTTAATCTATAGCGAAATAATAAGTTAGCAACATTTTATTATTACTGCTACCATATCACTTTAGCAGGCTTGTCTACATTAATGCATTTTTTAAAATTTAAAACTTCTTGATTTTTTGACTTTAAATCTTCTTTAAAACAATTTTTTGCTAAGCGCAGTAAAGAAAACGTATCATATATTAATAGCTTTGTCATGTAGTTAAGTATACTTAACACAAAATATATAACGTTGACCACGCTTAGCAAATAAAGGAATCATATACGGACACAAAAAACTTCTGCAAAGTAACAGCTACTCGACACTAGATGGCGTCATGAGCCTCTATTTCTCTAAAATCTCTACGTCGGTCGTCCGTACGAATTTTGCACACCCGTGTGGTAGCACACGATGGACTCGCAATACGTTTAAGATCTTTACAGTAATACTGTGTTCTTCCAAGTAAATAATTTATTGTAGGTATCAAATATTTTACGCCCATTCACTTTTTACCCGGTATTTTTTGTAAAATGGACTACGATACAACATAATATGAATTGTTTCTTCAAGCAAGCCATATCGCTTTAACGGAACTTCTCTGGATTTATGTGCCGTGGCATAAATACTTCTGCATTCGAAAATAATCATCTCATTGATGGCCATCAATAATTGTGGCTATGACATAGTGTATAGTACAAAAAAAAATTAAACACTTTAAAAATCTTAAAAAGTTTACTCTAAACTACGTTTAGAAAAAACGGTAATTCTCAATTTATTTTTATACATGAACTAGCTGACCCGACAGACGTTTTCCTGTCGTAACTATGGATATTAAAATCGAATTTGTAAAAAAAATATATATTAATTATCAATTTTCTTAATTTTTTTCATTGATAAGAACCTTCTCCTGAAAATAACAAACACAACAAAAAAGAATTATCGAAATCGGTCTAACCGTTCACGCGTGAGGCCGAGACCAAGGGAAATAGAAATTCAGTTTTATACATATAGAGTTAGAGAAATGTTTTGCCCGCGACTTCTTCCGCGTGTACTTTAGTTATCAGGACACAGTTTAAATTAACCCCGTTATAATTGTGTCATACGTATCTGTTCTGCGTCTGCAAGTAGGTACTGCTATAAAAGATAGGTAACAGGTTACTACAGTACCTACTTCGTTTTGAAGCTGGTGTTAAAATGACCAAGTTATTTGGTGCACTAACCCGCTAGCAAGCCACATAAACCTGACCGTGAGAAAAACAGCCCCCTTTTTAAATTAGTCCGACGAAATATAAAGGTTGTCATAATTATATTTTTAAGAAATAAAAAAGTCAGGCCCTATATACCAATGTTTATACTGCTAAGTTCAGAAATGAGATGATAATTCATTTCTATACATTTTACTTAACCCTTCCCCCGTCTTTTTACCCTTTTAGGCGGAAGTTTATCCATTTCACCTGCACAAATCATTTTAAATTGTAATCAATCACATACTCGTATGTATATTACCTACTCTACTTATTAGAAGTATAAGTAGAGTAGGTATATATATATACATATATATATATATATATATATATAGAGTAGGTCCAGAAATGAGAAAATTCCATGTAAACTTCACTCTCCTATTTCACTCTCGTAGGAGTTAGTTTACTTTTTAAAGGCTCAAAAATATTTTGAGTAAATCTAGTATCGTGTTGCAGAGCCAGCTCCTGATTTACCTAATAACTTTATTCAACAATTAATTATTTTCACTTAAATCTACCTTCTTACGGTATCTGAAACTACGCCCGAGAGAGACAGCGAGTTAATTATTTAACATTTCAACCACACTAAAACACACTGAATAGGATTTTCAGCGAAACCTGCGTCTTCCATGCGCAGCGACGTACTATGTGGCGCGGCGTTACAAATGGGCTCTTGGGCACAGTCTTGGGTGAGCAATGTAGGTAACTCTGCCAAGAGTCGTGCGGCCGAATACGCCGTCGTTTTACCCGTGGCTGTTGGTCCGACTCCCAGTATAGCCGTGAAAGCCTCTACTTAGTCGCTTTTTATGATTACGTGGAGGACACCATATTTCATATTGTTAATGCCGAGGTAACTTTTATGTTTTCGGGACGGAATCTTCGCAAGGTACGTGTCAGATTGAAAAGTGATACCGGGTTATGTGGGATTTATACAGCACTAAAACCTCCTCAGTGGCCTGCCTGAGTGTGCCTGTCCAAATCGCCGCCCACAACTCCAGAAGTTCACATTTATTCGCCTCTTACGATTAGGTAGCTGATCTGTTCTTACTGTATCTAGTCTTATTGTAGCTCATATTCATAACTTCCACCTACGGAGAGCAATCCCGAGCTAGCTAGTTTAGCTTCTTGAAGAAACTACCTACATTGTACAGAAACCTACAACAAATGTATGAAGAGTATTTTTTAAGTATTCATATTATATTATCTATGAAGTTTTTAGGTTACTGTCCAATAAACTGTCATGGAAGAAAATAAAATAATGACAGATCTCGTTTTAACGTTTGATTCCGAGAGCTATTTCGAGAGACAGCGACAAAAAAGGACAAACATTTTCAAATAGCAATTTTTTTATATTCCGTCAAATTGATGGAGCATAGAAATATTTTTGTCAGTCAGCAGTATTTCTTAACGTTTGGCGCAGAAGGTACTTACCTCAATTTAAAAATAAATATTCACTGCAGTAACTTTTCTAAAACCATAAAAAATAAGAAGAAGCAAGCAGTCAATTAATGATAAGTTTCACAGTGTTCAGTCATGCAAGACTTGTAACTCGGTGTATCACGTATGAAAGTCGATAAAAATAGTAACTAACATTTTGCAAGTTCAAGAGGTTTCATATAAAAAATCAAAATCTTTTCCATAACTGATGATCAACGCTTAATTTTTTAATACCGTGCAACAGTTCATCATGGATTTCAAACACTAAGAAATTTAGCTGATGTGACGTAATTAAAACAAAATATTAGAAAATGGTTGCAAGTTTTCATTGCTTAGCTCTCTGAATATTTCATGTGTGTCACATTTTTGAAGGACGTTGTCTTAAATGTGAATATTGCATTCGAATTGGAAAATGGTTAAGTATTTTTAAATTTTCTAATTTTTCGTGATATTTCCTTAATGTTTTATTACATAAGTACCTTCTTCTGCCAATTACAAACACAACAAAAGAAGAATTAGCGAAATCGGTCTAGCCGTTCACGCGTGATGTCGTGACCAAGGGAAAATGGGATTCATTTTTATATATACATGAATTAAGTCAAGACTATGTACATAGGCTAGTAATGTCACAAATATTTTGCTCATAAAAAAAGTATGAATATGTCGCGTTTTGACAGCTCATTAATAGTATCTTAATTGATTTGGCAGTCAAATGCTGATTGCAAAACTGAATCAAAACACGAAGAAATTGCAATGGAAACCTCCGAATCGAACCAGTCGTCTTCTAATGGTCTATTTTTTTATCGGGCATTCAGTAAAATCCGATATCTATTCGGATTCCGAGCCATTGAGCGGCAGAATTGCTTATTAGCGAATATAAATCTCGTTTTTATTACACTTTAAAATTTTGCCGGCTACGCTTACAAAATGGATTGCCAGAAAATTGTTCGAATACTTAGAGGACGAGTCAGAAAGCTATAGAGCGAATAATATACTACATGGCACAGTGGCACGACGTTTAAAGTTAATCGGATAGTAATCTCACGTCGATCAGTTATTGGAGTAAATCGATGGCTACTTTAACAGAATTTTGGGGGTAGCCAGAAAAACCATATATTATTCAGTTTCACAATATACGACCAATGTAATTAAATAATATCGAATGGCTACTTTAACAGAATTTTGGGGGTAGCCAGAAAAACCATGTATTATTCAGTTTCACAATATACGAGCAATGTAATTAAATAATATCGAAAGTAACAGCAACATTATGTGTTTCACATCAAAAAGACCACAAAAAAGTAAATAAAGTACGAACGCACCACTGAGCTTAAAAAACTAGCAGTGAATTAGGGATCCATATTAACCAACCCACATTTCAGCAATGTGTAAGTTCCAGGCCTTCCCAGATACCCGTCCCCAGCAGCGGGACTCAAAAAGGGTTGCAGCCATGTCACTCAACGTTCGAGTACCATTTTTCGAAGTTGTTGCAATTATCTACAGAACTGAAACTATCCGATTAGCGTTACGAGCGCTTTATAGCTTGCTAATGTTTACTCCAAGTTCAAATCGTATAATGTCATCGTTTTCCAGGACGTTTCTTTGCTAATGTTAAGGTATTTTTATGAGTGCAGTGAGTTATGGGTATAATGGCGATGGCAGATACAGATACAGCGACGGTGTCTTGTCCGTGTTGTGCAAACAATACGATCTAGGGTATCGTCTGCCTGTCCAAGAAGTCAGTCAAAGAAGTCTTCCGCCGCAAGGCTTACTATAACACTAAGGACTATCTTAATGACAAAGGAGCGTTGAATCTCCCTCACACAAGGCTATTTCTTAACTGAATGTAATAGTTTTAGTAATTACTCGCATCTGTGAGCAGGTTGAAGTGGGTATATAGTGTCTCATACGATCAGCTGTCACGTGTGCCCATTATCAACCCATAACCAGACTGCTATCTCAAATATATACATATGTACTTTTTTTCAAAAGAGTACTGCTGGGAGTTATTTTCCGCAGCGTTTTTCTCTCAGCTCAACATCTAGCCTAAACGGGCAACTAAAGGCGATGACCGGGAAAAAAATACATTAATTAAGCGAATATTTCGTATTTCTAAAATGAAATAAAATTATTGACTTTGACCTGTCATAAGAGGCGACTAAAAATGTCTTCCGGGTTTGTGGTCAGTTAGAGTGATAGCAGTCACATTACGGACAAAGGTCAGTGTAGCTGCCATCGTCGTAAGCCCGAGAGTTGTAAGAAACCCACGGCTCTCAAGATAAGGCTGTATTAGGTGTTGCATCCCCGGTTCCCCCAGATGTGAGTACGTAGGCCAGCGACGGCGTTTCAGTAAGGTAAAATCCCCAAACTTGATGTATATCCCAATATGCCTCCTGATTTCAACGATAGGTATTCTAATTCAAACAATATCTTACTTAACCTTACACAAACAACAAACCTATAATAAATTTATTTATTTCATTTTAATAATGTTTATTTTACGCACTAGCTTCTTAATTTTATTGTTAAAAACTGGAACCAACAGCTTAAACGACATCTGTAGATCAGCATGAAATTTATATCTGGCTGTCACCCATCATAGTTCCGGAAGCGCACGACATTTCTTAGCGATATTGAGCTCTACACGACTCATTAGTATCCGTTTCAAGTATTTCTGCCAACGGATCTCTTCCCATACATGGGAAAACCTGGAACCTATTCCATCACGCTGCTCCAATACGGTTAGTAGCACACCCACTGTCGGAGGTTTTCAAACCTCCTATAAGGCCTCCGATAAGGTTTAACGATCACCATATCTTATACCTGACCGCTTTACTGCTTAGATAGCTTCCATTCTACATTAGCCGCGTGGCCCCGCGCGCTTTAAAACATCGAATACTCCTTCCAAAGTCCCGATTCATCTAAAAGAATCATTACGCGCCTTTCTCACACCTGTCCACAAAACACCTTGGACGACATCGGCGAATAGTTGACTCAACTCCATCCATAAATCACTCGCAAAGGCACTACGTACTCTCCTCAGAGCCATTAACATTTTTTATGCATAGAAATCGATCCGCGAACCGTCTAATGCCTCCCGCGATACATTAATATCTTACTTTTTATGACTCTTCTGTAACAATTTCTTCCGTCGCCGCTTCGTCGTAACTACCACTTTCGAAACACTCGAATTTCAACTTTAAACCTTCTGGTGAGGGTTGGTTTTCATTGCTTGCTCGTTGACTAAAAGTTGGGCGGTAGCGAAATTATGCGAGTTGCAGGAGTTGATAATAGGTGGCGCTGGCGATTTCCTTAACGCCTCCATTTTTCTTTCACGGGCACTTTGAGATTAAAAGTTTGGAAAATGAAATGAAAAGTTAGCGAGTCAGTTAGCGGGCCGGGTTCGGTCGTATCGGCCGGATCGGGGGGACGACTGATCTCGTAAAACATTTCTCGTTCCACCTAGCTAAGATGCCGGTGTGGAATTATGAAGAATTATTGGATCGCTGTTCTTATCTTGAGGTATAGGCGGCTAGGAAAATTGAGAAATTACGCTTGATATCAATTAACAGGGATCAAAGATAGTGTAAACGTTCACTTAATTTTTACTCCGGAAACTTTAATGATGGTGGTTGTATAAGGAATAGTTAATGAAAGGTAGTGTCAGTTAATAGCATACTTTTTGAGGAAATTTCATGAATTCCGTCTTTATCCTCTTTAGGCTACATAATAGCAAGATACACTATAGCATTATGGCATTAACGGACATAACATAAGTTGAATGTAAAGTTCAATTTTAACTGAGAGGATGATCGTGTTTAAAAATGAATAAAATAATTTACTTTTCATTTCATACATAGTACTAGCTGACCCCGCGATCTACGTACCTACCGCGTTAAATTTTTTGGGGTGGGCCACCAACACTAAAACTGTGACAGAAGAATTTTATATATAAGAAGATATAGTTTTTTTGCAAACTTGAATCGCTGTATGTCATGTTGCGAGTAACATACAGACAAAACGTTCCCTTGGATCCATTGTAAGAAGAAGTTGATTTATATCAAAATCCAATTAGCTTACAGGTTATAATAACATCGAATCACACCAAAAGCTTACTATTTTACAGCGATTCAGAACCATCTCAGATGCAGTATACAAGCCAGCCGGCCAAATGAAATAAATACCAGCCAAGTATAAGCCAGTGCGCATTATCTCCAGGTATCAGAGCTGGCCGCCCGCCAGCCACTCTGTTATCGGTACCCACTCGCACTAATATTGTGGATTATACTGGCTTTGATATTATTGGTAAATGTAATATTTAATAAAGATTTTTTTTAATTTTTTTATGAAATAATGAATTGTTACTTTTCATGCGCCTTAACCACACATAAACAACAACAAAAAAACCATCGACACTTCTGTACAGATCACTGTATGTCCAAAAAGATTTATTCATTGTGTTTGTTTGAAGCATGAAGATGTTCATTTATCCGCACTTGGCTAGTGGCATGGAAACCCTATTTTGTTATATATTTTGTGCCCACCATTGGTGCCCAATCCGCACTTGGCCAGCGGAGTAGACACTCAATTTCATGAAATATTTTGTGCCCATCATTGGTGCCCACTCACCACATTAAAACAAAATAAAAGTTTTTGAGTTTCTTCAAAAAATATAGGCGATTTCGAGGCCAGGTAGCTTCTGAAATCTCTCTAAACAAAGTTCCAAGTTCTTTCCAAACAAAGTTCAGTCTTTGAGGAACGTGTCTCAGTTGATGCCATTAGCACTATCTTTGCATTAGCCCGTTGCTCCACATAGAGATTTGGTGTCAAACGAGCAAGGCGCCGCCGGCGATCCTCTCTTAGAGAAAAATATCAATTTCCGAAGTATAAAAGACTTTGACCGCAAGATAGTTGGGAACATCCGTGAAAGTGAATGCCGAAGTGGATTTTGGTACTTTATTCGAAGTTAACTTCAAGACTCTATAGTACCAAATGCGGAAACGAAAAATATAACTTCGGTTTCGTAAACTCGTATGGTCGAATTGATTCTTATATAATAAAACGTATTCATTATCTATTTTTTAAACTTTTTTATGTCCCCCTTTCACAAGTTAGAGAGTTTTAGTCCATAGCCTATCACATTGGCTAAGTGCGTGTAGACATCATGCCTTCGAGAAATTATGCGCGGTGATGGAAAACATCGTAATTGATTAAATATCACATTATTTTTCATCACTGTGGAGCAGCGATAAATACGCTAATTACAATTTTTTTTGTCAAAGTGATCGCTCGGCCATCGCTTCTCTCATATGTATATTCATTACTGGCATGAAAACTAAGATGAAAACTTGAGAAAACTAAGATGAAAACTGGACTTAATATATAATCAATATTTCTTTGACACTATGCATGCTACGCTGCTACAGTGATTAATACCGTAGCACCGTAGCATAACGCTGCGTTAGATGCTACGATGGAAAACATAAGTCGTCATACTCAACGTACATACGTGTGTTGCGAATGTGTGCTTCGTAGATACACATACTCGTAAACGAGAACGTGTTGCTCATGCCAGCTTAAAATAATCGACGATCATAACAATTATTAAGCTTACAATCATAATATGGTGAATTGCATAATACTTTCAGATGTTATAATGATTTAATGATGTCGACGAGACGATGAGAAGCTCTAGCCAACCTACTGTGATATGCCATATCTCTTTAGGGCATTAACATGTTAAAATTTCAACACAAATTATACTTCCATAAATGCATACATTGATAGGAATAATCTTAAACATAATGACATCAGAATGCAATGGAACAAATTCACATTTAGTATGACAATACGGAGATAAGCTATTACAAATATGCGATTTTCGCGCGGCCACCTCGGATGCTGGCACGCCGCCCAAGGCCCATGATCCGGTATCGGGGCAGATATATTGCTGGGAAATAATTACCTTTTGTCTCCTTTGTGCCTTGGCTCTGAGCTAGGATTGGACGGAAAGTAGTTTTATTTCCTTAACGTAAGAGTATACTAACTAGTTTTAAAGTGGTCGCTGTGACCCAAGGACATCAATTTTGTAGGTGGTAGAACTATTATGGTTCGCCCGGGGAAGTACCACCGCTGCACCCACTTCTGTCGTGTAGCAATAATGTTGTGTTTCGTTGGAAAGGTGGGGCGACCACAAAACATGAGGCGACCACCAGCCTCCGGAGTAGCAACGCAACTGCATACGACACCAGACAAGACTTACCTATGCTTGCTTGAGGTTGTATGTAGCGACCACTTAACACCACGTGGCCCGCATGCTCGTAGTATGGAGTAGCAGTTCATTCATATTTTAAAAAAAAACACTACCTTACGCAAGACTAAAGTCTTGTCTAACGTATTTGGCAGATGCGCTGCTACTTCGGAGTCTGATTGACCATCAGAATCAATACGATGTTTTCTATCTTCATGCATGCCTTTACTTATAATTTCTCGAAGGCATAATATCCACCGATCTGCACTTGGCAAGCGTGGTGGCCTAGGCCCGTTGAATGTCATGATATAAAGACGCTCTCTTACCACAAAAAACAAAACTGATAAGCAATATACAGGTAGAAAAAATGATTACTTAAAGGCATTCCATCCGATATCATAATTTGTACAATAATATGCACATTCCCCGAACCTCCCCTAACGACGCGGGGAGGCAGGGGTGCCGAAGACGTGTTTTTGTCGTGTTTTTATTAGTGAAGGAACAATGATGAATTAGTGTACATCCCATTTTTTAGTCGACCGTGCGATTTTTTAGGGTTTCACGTCAAAAATAGGAAAAATAAATCCTTATATTATTTGTCTCAAAAACTCGTTGCAATGTAAGTTTAATTTAACATTAAATTGTTTGGATTGCAAACTTGGACAAGTAAAATAATCAAATTTTATTTTATTATTATTTTATTTATTACATTCAAGGTCTCTTTCACCACCTTCAAGCAAAGTGACAAGTTCGCTATTTGTCGGTTAGTCACCCGTATCTTCAATTTCAATTTCACGATGTTCTAGTAGCACTAATCATATGATAAACTGACCCGTATCTATAGCGTTTACTTGTCAATTAACTTTACTTGGGACGTAACTAATCAACACTTTACTTGAAGATTTATTTATTTATTTATTATAGGTCACCAACATACTGTAACACTGAGACATGTAAATAATATACAATAAATATTGTTGCTGCTTGAGTGTCAGTACAATTACAGGTGACGACAGCATGCTAAACATCATGTGAATTAATTAACTTTAAGATTAAAAATTAAATAGTATTAAATAATATTAACAACAAAAAACGCTACTCTACTCTACTCTCCGTACGACTCTGAAATACAAAACACAAAATATAAACCGGGAAAATAAATAAATTTGTAATTTTTTTTGATACGTTTTAATACTCAAGTCGCATGTAAAATAATTAAATAATACAATAAAGTAAACTACACTAACGCATTAGGTCACATTTGTAATTTTAGATACGATTGAGGGCCTCGTTCACCATCTTGCTAAATTTTTATTTATAATGTAAAAAAATAATCTATTTTTACATTTAATGCGTTTTTTGTTGTTAATATTATTTAATACTATTTAATTTTTAATCTTAAAGTTAATTAATTCACATGATGTTTAGCATGCTGTCGTCACCTGTAATTGTACTGACACTCAAGCAGCAACAATATTTATTGTATATGAACTCTCTATGGGCCATTTAGAAACGCACTTGGCCGGCTATTTTCGCTTCTTTAATTTGTTTTCTTAGGTGTAACGCGCGAAGATGCCGCGATGGCCCGTCGAAATTATTAAGGGGGGCGGCATGTATGGGGTGCGGGAGGCGTTGCCAAGTTGGATCTTCTTGTAAATTAAATTGTTTGCGATCCCTGCCGTTCGGGTGCTTTACGAAGCGTCTCCATATTGACTTTCGATGTGTTGAGTGAGATGAGTTTGGGATTCTTGTGCAACGATCATTTACAAGTTGTTAGTTAGTGTGGTTGGGACCCGGCGCCTTGGGAGAGGATACCGGGTTATGTGGAATCTCACCGCACTGAAACCCCCTCGGTGGCATACCTCTACGCTTGGGGAGGACTCCGGGATCTCCATTGGGTTCATTTGGCATGCGGCCACGCCCACACCGCCGTCCTTCCCGGGGCTGCTAACTGGACGGGTCGATCTCCCACTTGACACCGTCCGCATCCCCGGAAGCCCCCTTCTAGTCGCCTCTTACGATCAGGCAGGGAATCCCGAAGCTACAGGGAGTAGTGTACACTCACCTAGTGTTGCATTTGCATACGTTAACTTGTCTACTCCGCTTGTAACCAATTTGCGCGGCATTTTGTACTTTAAAGAGATGGGGGTTGGTCGGCCGGACTGCCAGTGAAGACGGGCTCGATTCCCGTCGAAGCAGAAATTGGAATATGTTTCAATTTCTGTACTAGGTTTGATTTTATTTGTGTTCATGTCTTTGTGAGTCCATGGTACCCACGATAAAGGAATCCAAAGGGGCTATAGAGTTTTGGCGTTTTTTATTTTCATTTTCTTGGTGTATTTTTGAGTCATATCGGATAGTTGACGGCATTTGGTTCGATATAGATTAATTACAGTGCACGAGTGTTGTGAAGTAGAACAACAGTGGTAAAATATGTTTTTTCTGCTTGCCACCAAAGTTCCATCGGACAGGTTCTCGTAAAGTAGCCATCGCTTTGCTTGAATGTTTGACCGACTTGACTGACTGATTACTGACGACTTTCAGACTTTATCTATTATTACTTCGTTCAGTTTTATTGAAACTGGCAAAAAATTGATGCAAAAATTATACTTGACGCTGGCAATATGCACAGAGATCGCGATGCAATAATTGAAGCAAATAAAAGCAATAAAAGCAAATAAAATTAAAAAGGGGTTATAATTGTTATTTATGTAGCTGTAGTTTTATGTAGCGTTATTTATTTAGCCAATTAAATTCCAAAAGGTCTCAAATTCTATTCACATGGTCAATATTGTAGTGAATTTACACTTACTTATTTTTATTATTATTGGCTGATTCTTTCTAAGGATGTTATGTTCTCCTTTAAGTGGTTGTACATTAATTGCTTGAATATTTTGTGTCATAAAAACTTATAGTATATCTTATAATGTAATTAATAACCGTTGGTGAATTTAAAGAAATAAATAAAATAAAATACTCCGTCACAGGCATACATACGTACTTAAAAGTTGTACGATTACCAGTATCCACTGCGCATCTTCCTGTTTCCATAGATCGGATCTTAAATCTTAAAGGGACGCATAGACGGCGCGAATAATGAAATTATGTGAAGAAGGGGAGGCGGGGGTGGAATGCGCCATTTTTATTTAGCTTTATTTTTGTTTGTCGGATCGTTATTTATCGGGCGATCTCTGATTAACATCAAAGGTGGTACCGAGGACGACGTTAAAATTAAATAGGTTGTTGTAATGAGATCTCTTTATCGACTCCCGTGCCGACTTGAAAAGAACAGGCGGTAGGTACTTCTTTGATTCTGAAAAATTAAATTGAAGGGACTCGAGTTTCGATAAAGCGTTATGGCTCTTAAAATTTTCCTTTAGGTGCCTCGTAGGTAGGATTTGTTTTGACTTTATTGAGGATTAGGTAAAAAAAAGTTTAAATTGATGAAGACGTGAAGTTAATTGATACTGTAAGCTACGAGTTAGAAAACTACACTAGCATGATAATTTATTTGTTATAAAATAAATAAGGAGTTTATTAGTAGAACATGGAGATAGGAAACATCGTACGTATTTAATAGTGTAAAAATGATAGATACACCAAAGTCTTTGCCGTTCTTTGCCGTTCGGCCACTGCTGCTCGAAATTAAGTTTTTACCGACTTCAATAACGGACAACACTTTTGTGCCAAATTATACAAACGCGTTTACGATTTAATATTAAGTTTAAGTCGACACTTAAGCAGCTAGAATAAATTAAAAAAATGCCTGTGTAAGTCGACCCAAAAAGGGTACATCCCTCCATATTTTTGCGGTCGCTTACGTCCTTCTTACGTCAGATGTCTGCTGCAGCTGTGGCTTTTATGAATAGCTTGACTTACTAGTAACGTACCTGTATGGCTGTACCTGAGAATCAACGAAATATACCTATAGAACAGTGGTTGCCAAAGTTGTCTGAGTTACGACTCATATAAGTTTACCAACTCAGGTCCCACTTCTAGGCAATTTCACCGTTACCAATATGAATAAATAGAACTTTTCAAATAACAAAGTTTTAATGCAATTTTTTTATTACTTAATTCAATAATTACATCAAAAAGGTTATTTCAATGGGAAGGGTGAAATTGTGACCTGTGTTTCGACATTACAGTTTTAACATCAATTTCAACTCGAGTCGCTTTTAATTGCAGTGAGTTTGATAAGTCCAATTTATTTCGGTATTTAGTTTTAATGTATGTATGTAGGTGCATAGGTATGAGGTAGTAAAATCCTTTTCGACTTTCATGCTTCAGCAACCGAGAGCCAATTGCTTACGATAGAAATGGATGAACGGATGGCTCGGTTAGTTGGTGTGTCGTTCTACAGGCAGGGCCCACTGAATATTTGCTCGCGAGTCGACCCACCAGTGGGTCGCGACCCATAGTTTGGGAAACCCAGCTATAGAAGATTACAATCAGGATTACAAGCTGACTATAGAAAGCAGTCCACCTGCGCTCTTGTGTTAAAAAGTAACGCTCAACGCGTTCAGAAAATGGAATAATGATCAAAAGCAGCATCGAATAATCATCAGATAACCGTAGCACAAGAAAACCCAAGCAAGCAACTACCAAAACAAAGAAAAATGTACATCAGCTAAACGCAAAAGAAAAAGGGCACATCTCCCCTTTATTTTTGCGGTCACTTACGTCTTTTTTCCACTAGGCGATGCAGCGGTGGCTATTATGAATCGCTTTGACTTACTAGATGGAATTTTTAATGCAATAATTTCGATAATTTATCGCTAGATGACGCTCCTTTGTGGCGAGGGAGCCGGCGGAGGGAAATTGGTTTTCTTTTTCAAACATTACGATGGAAACATACTTTGTTGTGTATTGTGATCAGAACAATCGTCGCCCGGGAAGTATAAGGATTTATCAGCTTTAAGAAACAGTACCCGGATGACTGAGCGTTGCTCGTATAGAAAAAAAATGATTTTTCAGAGATTCAATGGCTTAATTTACAAGGTCATCTACTTCCCAATTAAAAAAAAATGAATTATTCGTATTACTGCGTAGGTTCGTATAAGTACTTTGGGAACGTCACCACGCAGAAATTAAGAGGAATCTATCGCACTAGACGTTTCACATAAAAAACGTTGACCATCGGACCAAAAGCACCTTTGGCTTCCGTAAGAGCGGTTTTCGGCACGTTCACGTGACGTTTGTTAGTTTTTTGAAACGCGTGTACCCGCAAAACGTCAAGAATTGTCATTTTCATGTGCAAAAATTACGGGCGGGTAAGCGCGTATGTCGAAACGGTACGGTCGTTTCAGCAAACGCTCCGAACAATACGTTAGTTTGAAACCGCTCTTAGAGGTTCCAGTAGACTAGGAATGTTGTGGATACGAAATTTCGGATAGGGATTGGTTACGGATGTAGGAATGATTATTATACCGGATATAGATACGGATACGGATACGAAATTATTTCGGATTATCGTAAGTTTCGGATAATTTCGGTTACGGATATTAAATTTTTAAGGAATTAATAAAAATAAATAACGTTTCACACTCATAACCCCACAGTAGGGTAGACATACCCTATGTCGTGGGTACCATGGACACATACAAAGACAGAAACACAAACACCCAGACCGAAACAAGAAATTTAAACTCATCATTCAAATTTCTGTTTCGCCGGGAATCGAACCCGGGACCCTTCGATTGGCAGTCTGGCATGGTAACCGTTGCGCCACACGGGTCGTCAAATTCAAAAGTAAAATACAAATAGCTTTATTTTTTATTATAATAATACTATATTTTTTTATACAAATAAAATGGTTTTATTTATATGTTCCCATTTGGTAGGAATTACAATCAGTCTGTTATCAGTGAGTAATTATTACAGCTATTTAAAATAAAAATGATTATAAATATGTATTGAGTGTTATCTAATCTGCCTACAATGAAAATGTAATAACAAAATTATTACTTATACAATATTAATTAAAACAACTCGTCATAACGTGTCTCAATTACACACTTTTATTTCGGATTCGGTTACAGTTACGGATATTTTTTTATATCGGATATCCGATAGTTTCGGTTACGGTTACGGAGCTCCCTAACATCGCTGCATTAGACCGTCCTGTAGTTTGTTTCTGGTGTTACGACGGCGATTGACCTGCGGCAGCAACAACGGAGATTGTTTGGTTCCAGTGGTAGCTTTTGACATGTCCAACGTTGTGCTACGAGGTACTTTTGTGCATTTTAATTCTGCTGATAACCGTTAATATTGTGGTTACGTAGGAGATTGTTTGGTTCCAATGGTAGATTTTGAGATGTCCAACGTTGTGTTACGAGGTACTTTTGTGCATTTTAATTCTGCTGATAACCGTTAAAATTGTGGTTACGTAGGAGATTGTTTGGTTCCAGCAAAGTGGTAGCTTTTGACATGTCCAACGTTGTTCTACGAGGCACTTTTGTGCATTTTAATTCTGCTGATAACCGTTAAAATTGTGGTTACGTAGGAGATTGTTTGGTTCCAGCAAAGTGGTAGCTTTTGACATGTCCAACGTTGTTCTACGAGGTACTTTTGTGCATTTTAATTCTGCTGATAACCGTTAAAATTGTTGTTACGTAGGATTTTTTAGTAAACCGGAGTGGTCTTATACAGACGGGGACACACACATTATCACAAAACATAAAAAAAAGATTCACATTCAGCGTGTCACTAAGATTCTATAGGTGCCATGGATTACACACAAAAATTAATCACACTTTTATATAAAAACTAGCTGCCCTCGCGAATTCCGTACCGCGTTAAAATGTTTAGGGCCACCCTTATCACCTAGGGGGATGAAAAATAGATGTTGATGTTTCTCAGACCTACGCGATATGCACACAAAATTTCATGAGATTCGGTCGAGCCGTTTCGGAGGAGTATGGGAACGAACATTGTGACACGAGAATTTTATATATTAGATATTTCTATTATACGAGTATCTCTCTGTTGAATAAAGTAAAATTTTTGTACTTGGCAGAATTCTCATCGTTTGACCAAGAAAGTACCAGTGTAGGTGGTAGAATTATTATGATTCGCCTGGGGAAGTACCACCGCTGCACCCACTTCAACCGTAAACCAATTGTGTTGTGTTTCGGTGGAAAGGTACAGTTGCCGGCCACACTTACATGAGGCGACCACTAGCCTCCGCAGTAGCAGCTGCATACGACCTCAGACAAGACTTACCTATGCTTGCTTGAGGTTGTGTGTGGATGTCTATGGGCTGCAGCGAACACTTAACACCATGTGGCCTGCATACTTGTCTGCTACTCTATTAAAAAAAAAACCGTTGCACCCATTTCTGCTTCCATTTTTTGCTGTGTTTACACACCCCTATAAATAAAAATATACGTTACTACGTACCATGGACATACACAAAGACAGAAACACTAACACCCAGACCGAGAACAGAAATTTAAACTCATAATTGAAATTTCTGCCTCGCTGGGAATCGAACCCGGGACCCTCCGATCGGCAGTACGGCATGGTAATCATTGCTCCAAACGGGTCGTCTATAAGGCCTTTGACAAGGTTTAACGATAGTTGGCTGCAACCCTTTTTGCGTGTCACTGCTGGGCACGGGTCTCTCCCCATTATTGGGGAGGCCTGGAGCTTACTCCACCACGCTGTTTCAATGCTGGTTTGGAGAGATGCGGGTGAGTGGCCAACCCACTGTCGGATGTTATCGAGCCGCCATAAGGCCTTCGACCACGTTTTTTCACCTAATCTTGGTTCTCCACAGAGTAATTAAATACGTGACGTCACAGCGATGTCGATTTCGAAATCTAGAGTTTCGCCGGAGGGCATTCGCGATTGTTTTTTTTATTTGCCACTAAAACGGTTTTGTTTGTATCACGTAATTCAATTAAGGACCTCATTTATTGGACAGATTTTTACAAACGTCATTAGAATTCTTTGTTTATCTTTTTAAAATGTACTATTTTTGTTGGTATCTTTCATAGATATAATAACATATGTATCTTTAAAACGATTATAAATAAATAACGTTTCCCTCTTATAGCCCCACACTACCTTAGTACCTACCTACTACAACTACCTACACACTGTGGTGGGTACCATAGCTACACATAAAGACATGAGCACAAACACCCAGACCGAGAACAGAAACAAAAACTTATCATTATAATCTTCGCTTCGCCGGAAATCGAAACCAGGACCACCGATTGGCAGTCCGGCATCGTAACCGTTGCGCCACACATGTTAACAAAATCCATTACAGCTTTCCAGCTTTTTGTCAACTACTTACAAAAAAATCTGCGAGTGTTTCGACTTTCAATGTGACTAGAAAAATGAAATACACCAACTTATTCAAATCTAACTTTCAGTTACCAGTACAAAAACTCATCCGGCCATTACCATCTTCGGGCGAAAGAAAAATTTGAATAATCGAATTATAACACTCGAACAAGTTAAAATTCAGTCTTGGCAATCATCAATAATTCAAATGACAGTGGTCGCAAAAAAGCGCAAAGAAAATTCGGCCGACTCCCGGTCCCTTAAACACACAAATCTGTTTTTGATCATCCACATCGGAACGCGGAACGAATCGGGGAAACAGTGGGAATTAATAAAGCGCCCACTAAAGAGAAAACAGGCGGAAAAATAGACTCGGGGGGAGTAGAAAAGTTAAAAAAAATGTCCACCAGGAACGTTCATTAAGAAGGAATGGAAACACCGAATGAATTGATCAATCAAAAATTTTAGGGCCGGGAATCAGTCAACGGAAAATAATTCCAGAGTCGTTTGGCTTGGCTCATCGCCGCCGTTTTAATTTCGTCCTCTTGGGGAGATCGAGTGTCATCCAATCTATCTGACGGCTTGCGAGAAAAAATACCGGACAAGCGTAAGTCGCACTCGCTCACCGAGGGTTCAAAACCTATAAGACTGTAGTTATTTAGGAATTTTAACATTAAATGTATGTAACTCTGCATGTGTGTATCTTACGTTACTTGCGAAAGTTTTAAGTCAACGGAAATTACGTATATATTCCTGTGTCGACATAAGCGTATGTATTTATTTATTTAGCTACAACCCTTTTTGCGTCCAACTACTGGGGATGGATCTCTCCGCATTATTAGGAGGCTTGGAGCTTACAACGCTGTTTCAATGCGGCTTCATGGTGTTGCGAGTTAGTGGCCAATACGCTGTCGGATGTTTTCAAATCGCTTTTATATTATAACCCATTAGGCTTTCGCCAAGGTTTATGCCTGCTATTTATCGACAACAGTTGGCACTGACGGCTTACCGATCCCTCCGAAGCACGGAAACGCGTATGAAATTTGCCACGGACACCCATCTTACACCCGACCGAGCCTGTTTCGTTTAGCGTAGACGTAGCATGTGTTTTACGCAAACCGCTAGGCCAGAATGCGCGGATTCTTATTTATACTTTGTCTAAGAAATTTTATTTTTGATACGCGTTCCCGAAATTAAGGGTTTTGATAAACAGGCGATCAAGCAAACCATTCTTGGAGTTTTGGCGGAAATTCGTGGTCTTGTTTTATTTCACAGTTATACATATGTACATATATCTCGGATAAAGTTAACGGCATTTTATTCCATATATTTTAGTTACAGTGCACAAGTAAGTGTTTTGAAGTGAACTATGTGAAAATATTCAGCATGCCTCCGAAAACTCCTTCGTGTTCTGGTGAAGTAACCATCAATTAACTGAGATATGACTGATTTTCGACTTTTCTTGCATCGCCCGGTATTAACGAAAAGGGCAAAAACTGGATAAAAGGTTTTCTTCACATTGTCAAAATTAACAGAATCGCTGCAAGAAAAAGGCATCCTATAAGGGTTCCGTTTTATGCCTTCCGCTGTGGAACCCTCCAAAACACCTCATCCCCACCCCCTCAGCAGAGGACGTCTCAGGACGATAATACTCACCATGGGACTGTTTTAACGTGTCAATTTTAAGACGTTACCATTAAGGAGTCCTCACCGTGAAAATTAACGCAGATAATCGTAAAATGGTATGGATTTTCCGTATACTGTTTCTTTTGCACCTGTTTGTTTTGTTAGAAAAAAATTAAAATTCTATCACTACCTACTGTTTATTAAAAGCCCTTTATTAACCTGCAATGGCTGCAATGTAACATACATTCGGTTGGAATCTTGTAAATCAACTTTTAAATAGATTTCTTAAACCAATAGAGCTGAAATTTTGTATACACGTGTGGGCTACTCCCACATATTTATTATATGTAAGTTTATATTTACACTCACACACAGCGACACACATATAATATAATATTTATGTTTATTATTTATTACACACACATATACATACATACACATATACAACATACACACAGACACATACACACCTGGTGTGTCTTCGCAAGTCCGAGCTGAACCCGGGCGCCGCGCCGGCGGATGCCGATCTTCTAACATCTCGGCCATCCCTGGCCGACGTCACGGCGCCCGGCGCACACGCATTCCATCGACCCACTCTCGGACTCGGCTCGGACTTGCCGCCCCCCGCCAGTCGGCTACTAACCATCTCGCGCGAAGCCCGTGTCGCTTGTACGCCTGACACCGCGTTCCGATGCCTACGCTCGATCGCGCATAACGAACGCCTTATTGCTTAGGTGCTAATGACTATTTTCTCCGTGTGCTTATAAACATTGTTTTAGTGTTAAGACTTTCACCTATCGTATATTTCACTCTCTCTCCTTCTTGTATTTATGGTATTTACTTTTCTTTCGTGTGTGTGTGTAAGCTGTACCTTTTTTACTGTGGCTCGTGATCATAGACATACTTGTGATTAAAGTGCTCAACGCTATCCGGACGTTTTCTTTATTGCACCTGCTTGGACATTTTTAGTTGTAGGACATTAAGACAGAGACTTTATTAGTTAGGTACATAGACAATAGTTATTAGTTTTGCTTGCTTGCCAGCAACCACACACGCTACTCGCTTACCATATTACACGTTTAGTTTGTATGACAATGCAATTACTCGTATATAGTTAATCCAATATGGCCACCGTAACAAAATGGCGGATTACGTATGTATTTTTGTACTATCTACAAATACAAATATGCTTTATTGTACACCATTAAAACTTTATTGTACCAGTAAAATCAACACATGCCAATTTATACAATTTCAGTTGACAGGCAGTGTACAAAATGCGGTCTTATAGCTTCTAGCAATTTCTTCCAGACTACCTTATGGTAGAGGAAAAACCGGTAAGGTAGCGTGTGGGTATGGTGCACATAGATAATAAAATTTATATATACATATATGTAAAACATACATAAATATTTATATTAATAAACATACGTATACGTACATACAAAACTGTACATATATAAATACATACATACATGTATATGTTGCAAGTATCCTATGAATAAAAAAGGTATTTAAGGTTTGAAGATGTAAATTTTTCATGTTCCTCATTCTGCTTCTTAATAGTGATTGTAAAGGCGAGAATTGAAGGAAGCAAAAGAATCAGACAGTCTACCTCACAGAACATTATTAAGAGAGATAGAACGGCAATAATGCGCCGTTCGTATGAAGACTGGTGTTGCCGATCAAGCCCCGCCTTTCACCTCCATTACATATGTACTTAAATAAATACGAAGCTTACGCACATATTTGCAATTTCAAATCTAGCCAATCTTTGCGCCGCACAATCACGCGATTTCAAATAAACGAATCACATCCAAGCACGCACACAAGCACGCATATCGTAGCACGATCGTATGTTTTTGTAGAGATTTTGGAATTTTGAGCGTTTGCTCAAAATTGCTTGGCGCGTCTGCCCCGCCCACATTTCCATTCTACCTCTTTTAGTATGTTCTAAGGTCTACCTCATACGATTATCAGATGATAGGACATATCTTGTAAAAAATAAGGGTGTATTTATAAAAGTGTAAAAGAAATTCAAATACAAGTTGGTGTCTACCAGGTTATGTGTAATAATAATAATAAACGTTACATACTCATAGCCCCACAGTAAGGTAATTAATACCCTGTGTCGTGGGTGCCATGGACACATACAAAGACAGGAACACAAACACCCAGACCGAGAACAGAAATTTGAACTCATCATTCAAATTTCTGTTTCGCCGGCAATCGAACCCGGGACTCCTCGTCCGGCATGGTAACCATTGCGCCACGCGGGTCCCTAATGTATCCAACATGACATCACATCACAGGTGAAGTACTTAGATCGTTAATAAATGATTTATTATCTTTAATACGATTTGATCGGTTTTTTAAGATTGAAAAGGCATCTTCTTGGCAAGCATTAGCTAAGATAATACGATAAAATCGCAGTCAAACGCAAAAAGTATAATCAATTGTTCATAAAGTCAACTCATTCGACAATAATTATCCTTTTATCACTGATATACACATGTGATTGCAATCACGTGTTAATAACAGATGAACAGCATAGATTGATAAGCTTTAGCGTCTGACAGTATTCTGTATTTTGAATATTAAATAAGAATTATCCGACCAATATTCGTGTTTGTAAATTGTTAATTGATACTAGGGACTAGGGTTGCCAACTTTTTTTACAAGCATTACAGTATATTTAGGTCTGAGAAGGAAAATAAACAATATTTTACAAAAATGAACAGTATTTTATTTTTTGTACTAAAACACTAATTGAAAAAACAAAGGCGAGCAAGGTCTACACGAAAAAAATGTGTGTATGTCGATTGTGACTGCGTTGCACAAACTTAGTGTTCGTCCGAGATGTTGATACTGAAAACAGTATTTTGTATACTTTATTTTTGTTCAACAGTAAAAAGTAGTGAAAAACAGTATACCTAATACTTATAACTGTTTTTAACAGTATAGTTGGCAACCCTACTAGGGACCCTAGTATCTAGGGTTGCTCTTGGGATGTTGACTAAAAAGGCTTTATTAGTTCCAAGTAGTCCGTAGTGGCCCAGATAAACATTAAAAAAATAAAATCCGTCCAAATGCAAGCCTGACTAGCGTACGGAGGGTCCCGTACCATCTATAAAACAAAGTAAAAATCACGTCTTTTGTAGGAAAGGGACTTACATAAAAAAGACGTGATTATTAGTATTAAAATACTTATTTTATTCTGTTTTTAGTACTTATTGTAGCGGCAACATAGATTAACGTATCTATAACGGTTCATGAGATACTGGTGACAGACGGACAGACAGACGGACATTCCAGTAATATGGTTATCTAAAGGCACGGAAACCTAAAATGGGATTTTTCACTTATGAACTATATTTTAATTATTTCAAACAACAAAATCAATATCATGAAGCTCCCTCATCACGCGCACGGTTTGACGTATAATCGTGAGGCTCTAGCCCATCGGCCGCGGCATCGTCTATTCCGTTTGCGATCGCTAATTAATCAACATCAAACAACAATCGCGCTCGCCATCCGGACGAAGGACCATCTTTTCATGAACTGAAAAAACGATAGGAAAATCTCCAACAAAAGCAATTCACTTCGTTTCATACCTATATTTTTAACCATTCCTGAGGAAGCCTCCATAAAAATTACAATTGCCATTTTCAACATCAATTCCGTTGATACATCGGTATATTGATGAAATAAGCCTCTGCAAATATGTGGTGAAATTATTGAGAAAAAATTGTAGGACAATATAAACACTGACGATTTTAAGCACCCTTTAACTAATTTAAAATCATCACTCAAATTTTTGCCTCGAAAGGAATTTGGCCGTCCAATCCAAATGGCCTTCCAGCATCGTGACTATTGCAATATTATATATTTTAAATATTTTAAACCAGGCCTGACATATTTCTCCGCGTGCTTTTTTAAATTTTGACTCCACGTGCTCCTTTGTTCAGATACATTATTCGCGAAAGCATGTTGTCTTAAATAATATTTGTAACTAACATTAAATTTAATAGGTTTCATAAATTCTCATAATATTTCAGAGGCTTTAATTTGACAGAAAAAATAAAGAAAGAAAAAAATATTTATTCCATATTAGGAATACAAAAAATTCGCTTAATGAATGTCATTTTTCTTCGGTCATCGCCTTTAGGTGCCCGTTTGGTCTAGATGTTGAGCTGAGAGAAAAAAGGCGGCGGAAAAATACTCAGCCGTACTCTTTTAAAAAAAGTACATTTATATATTTATATATAGATAACAGAATGGTTATGGGTCAACAATGAGCACACGCGACAGCTGATCGTGATGATAATGTCAAATACAACAAAATCAATATCACGAAGCTCTCTGATTAACGCACGGTTTGACGTATAATCACGCGGTTCTAGCCCATCAGCCGGGGCATCGTCTATTCCGTTTGCGATCGCTAATTAATCAACATCAAACGGAAACAACAATTGCGCTCGCGATCCGGACGAAGGACCATCTTTTGATGAATCGAAAAAACGATAGAAAAATCCTCAGTGAAAGCAATCCGACTCGTTTCATAAATTTTTAACCATTCGGCTTCTACTGAGAAGCCTCCATAAAAATTACAATTGCGATTCATTCCGTTGTTACATCGGTATATTGGAGTAATGAGTGTCTGAAAATATGTGGTAAATACATAAGGAAACGCTGTAAGATAATATAATTCACACACACACATTTATAGCCCCACAGTAAGGTTATTAATACCCTGTGTCGTGGGTACCATGGGTACATACAAAGACAGACACAAACACCCAGACCGAGAACAGAAATTTAAACTCATCATTCAAATTTCTGTTTCGCCGAGAATCGAACCCGGGACCCCTCGATTGGCAGTCCGGCATGGTAACCATTGCGCCACGTGGGTCGTCATAATATAAACACTGATTTTAAGACATTTGAGCTATTTTTTACCCTTTCACTTATGCGTGCAGATTTGACGTGTAGCCCTTTGTGGCTGTTTGTGAATGCAACCCTTGGTGAATTCAACCCTTTTTCGTTCCGTTCTATTGCTGGGCACAGGTCCCATTATTTGGGAGACTGTTGGATGTTTTCACATCGCCCATAAGTCCGACAAGTTTTAACGACTGTTATCAATCTATAACACCTGGGCTGAACGGCTTAACGTGACCCAGAAGCACGGAACTAACGGTCACCCATCTCATAAACGATTGCGTACGTTTGGCTTAGCTGCGCAGATTGCTTGATTTTTACGCCAACCGCCGGGCCATGCGCGTTTCTATAATGACAGTAGCTACAGTAAAATAAGTAAGCTTTTTATGTTCCTATTTTTGTGTACTGTGTATGTTCTGACCGTGGTGCCGTTACCAAAAAAAGTACATCGCCTCAATAATTAAAACAGATTCAGAACAGACACCGATAAGGCAATAAAAATTAAATATTCAATTCTTGTTATTGTAAAAAGACCTCGGACAATAATTTACCATAATCCCGAAGAGAAAACTCCGAGGTGCCGCTAAGAGGCTCAATCAAACCGGCAATTTGGAGGGGGGCGAATTTAAATAGGAAAGAAACTGCCTTCCGATTTGTAATTCAAACGTAGCGCGAAAATGGCGAGATATTCGATTTGAATAAAAAATCCGGGGTGGTCAGAGTAGGGGTAGGAAATTGGTATAATTGAAAATTGAGGCTAATCAAGCATCTTTGGCATCGGGTAAGCAGTCGATCGATGCCTACACATGTATTTTATTTTTCTGAGCAGCTACAGCTGCTACTGTCTTCTGTCTACTACAGTAGACATAAAACTCCGATGCTGGTCTACCGAGTTCAAATCATGCCATGTGCTTTTGAGCGAAAAATTATGTCTACGACATAATTTGGTTGCTGTTCTTTAGACTCGCTGAAACTCAAGAACGGCTGAACCGATATGTGGCTAATTTTGTCTTGTCATGATACGAGTATATTAGTAGAAGTCCAGGAAGATTTAAACGGTGAGAAAATATAGAAACATTGCGAAACGAATAGAAAACAACTTATTTTATTTTCCTTTATAAACTGTTAGTATCTGTCAAACATTGGTTCTTCGCACCATCGTCCAGAAGTCTGAATACCAATCCATCTGTCACTTTTTGTTTTATATTTTTTATTTGACAGTAACATAAAAACTCTTTCGAGATGATAAGAAACTAATCCTCTTTCTATTCTTTTAAGGTAGGACAACGTCTGCGAGGTCCACTAGTTTGTTATAAAATTCGTGTAAAAACTATTTACCGACTGGATAAACATTTCCGGTCCTAGTAGGAGTCAATAACAGTATATAAAGTCGATAAATATATTAGCATCATTAATAATTAATAAACGCCACACATTCATAGCCCCACAATAGAAATACCTGTGTCTTGGGTACTATGGAAACACACAAAACACAGGAAACGCCGGGCTGATCTATAAGAGAGATCGGAGGTAGTATTAGTACAACAACAATATAGTGTTTTTCGGAAATATTAGGTGCACAGATTACAGATGTATATTTCAAAATCTGTCATCATGTCTATTGCGAGACGCCACCCTTGAACTTTAAAAAACCATCGAGGACTATTGAATCTCCCTTGCCCCTTGATCACTCGATGTAGGCTGAACGATCGGCTCTAAAGCCTTCATTAATGAAAACCATAGACCCGGGGCGCGTATCCGGCTCCGAGGACCAGTAGTGCCCGCGGCGCTAAATGTGGATTCACTCGAGCGATGCGGAGCTCAAGTATACGTTGAGTAATAGACGATAATGTAATCATCACTGGTGGGGAGAGCGTCTACATATAATCAAAAACATTAATAGAAAAAGATGAGTTTTGTTTTAATAAAGACTACATTATTTACATGCTAAATAGTAAAAATTTTAATAATTTGTTGGTCAAACCATAACGTAAAGCATAAGAAACAACGAAAAGTGGTACATAGGTATACCCGAGCAAGGTGTCATTTTAAGGAAATATACAAAACATAACATAACATATTCCAATCGATTTTACTAGTCGTGTTAAAAATCAACAAAACCTTATCGTCCTTACGGCTTAGAAATTACTTGTCTCTTAACAGGATGCAGCTATAAATACCATATATCTATAATTCTTTATTTTATCTCAGATAAAATAAACATATAAAAAAGTTACACTGCGAACAAAAAAACCGGCCTCGTTTTGTAAATATGCGTGTGAGGGCGTAAGTTGCGATTAAAATTCAAATTAAAACATTGTGTGTGCGTGTAGTGTGCATGAATACGCCAAGGTGCCGTTTTAACCGGTCTCACTTCGTTGAGATCGATTTAAGGTCTTAATCTTAGTCACTCGAGACAATCCAAAATTCCCCTCCGAGGCGCCCCTACTACAAGTTAAAAACGCGTCAAACGACCGACGCCTTATTAAGCCCACGGGGGCAGGGGATCGCAAAAATTATAGAGCCGAAGAAATGATGTTATTGAAGGCAGATACCGTGGGGATACCTAATTCGTTTATGGACCCGATATTGGTACTCGGGGTGTTATATTAAAAAAAATTGTCACAACTCGATGTGCGAAAATTAAATAGTCGATAATAATTTGCATAATTGAATAACCAATCAATGAATGTATTTTAATACACACTTTATGTTATCCTACTTTACCCAACTTACTACTTCACACGTTTTTATTATATTCACCTGTATGTTTGCGAGATTGTGAGCTTGTTTGTAACTCTAAGATTATTCATAGCATATGAAAATATAGTGAAAAATAAATAAGTTAAAAAAAACTTAAAACACTCTTTTAAGCACATAAAACTAAAAAGTTAAAAATATTTTTTTAAATAAGCTCAAAACAATAATGAACGAAAATACTAGTATTATTGTGAAAAAAGCGTGGGAGTTTTGTGCCATATTTTTCGTATATATGTATCCAGCACCCGAGACGCTTTATTAACTATAATACGCTTTTAAGCTTAGGTATTTAAAAAATAAACAAAAGTATTTAAAAAAAATATCTTCACTAACCCGCATTGGAGCAGCGTGGTGGAGTAAGCTCCAGGCCTCCCCAATAATAGGAAGAGGTGCCCAGCAGTGGGACGCAAACAGGGTTGTAGCCATTTAAAAAATATTTTTATCTTTTTAGTTTTATGTGCTTTAAAAGCGTATTTTTTAGTTTTTTTAAACTATATTCATTACTCAATGATACCGTGTTAACCTATGCCGGTTTAGCATGCACTGAATGCCGGTAGTTGGTTACTGACAGGAGACTATAGGTACCTGGCAGTATAGTCCCTGTAGTTTCGGGATTAAGAATAGAACTACGGTATCCCCTGCCTGATCGTAAGAGGCGACTAAAAAGGGGCTTCAAGGGTTGCGGGCGGTGAGAGTGGGAGCTCGATCCGTTCAGCCAGCAGCCCCGGGATGGACGGCGGTGTGTGTTCTGGGGTGCCGCGCGTGGATGACACCGGTGGAGGCAACTATATTAGCTTAACTTTTAAGTGTAGTTACCTAAGTGGTTATTATTACCTGTTAACTTGCTTCTCGTCTGTGCAATTTGCCAACGTCAACTGCTCTAGTTTATGTCCGCTTCGTTGAAATCGGGCAAAATAATAATAGTCATAGTCAAATTAGTCAGTCAAGTCAGTCAGATTTTCAAGTAAAGCAATGGCTATATACTGCGAGTCTTAGACGCAAGCTGAAAGAACATGTTTTCGCACTGTTATAGTTAAAAATAAATAACAGTAAGACATGCCTTTTTCAACTTCCCGCAAAAATCTACTATGATAACTTATTATAATATAAGAGCATCTTAATAAATCAAAGGATCGCAGGATCAAAGGGTTTTCAAACTGATAGCAATCACTCATATCGGAAAGGGTTTTGATCATATATGTACTGCGATATGTTGACAGCAACCTACGTCAACGAATCAACGACTAATTATCATAGAGGAATTACGGATAGATTGCAGATGACATAGGATAAGCGGAAACGTACAACGGTTAGAAAGGGACAGAGAAAGTTGCGGTTCTTTATCTATATTTATCTGCTGCAGCATAATAAAAGACTAAATGTTAAACACAGCTCACGACGTTCCCGATTTTTTTAATTGAATGGAGTGCAGACGATAATGCAGGCCACGTGGTGTTTGTTAGTCCCTGTAGCTTCGGGAGTAAGAATAGAGCTACGGTATCCCCTGCCTGATCGTAAGAGGCGACTAAAAGGGGGCTTCCGGGGCTGCGGGCGGTGAGAGTGGGAGCTCGACCCGTCCAGCCAGCAGCCCCGGGAAGGACGGCGGTGTGTGTGGCCGCATGCCGCCGTAAGCATCGGAAGGTGCAGGAGATCACATCTGCTCTCCCAAAGATGGGCCCTTTCCAGGGCGTCGCGTATGGAGGACACCGGTGCGTTCCATGGGAGATCCCGGAGTCCTCCCCAAACGCAGAGGAGGCCACCGAGGGGGTTTTAGTGAGGTTCGAATCCCACATGTCCTCTCCCAAGGTGCTGGGTACCTTTTGAAGGTTTCCCCCCCGATACCAAAAAAAAAAAGGCCACGTGGTGTTAAGTGTTCGCTGCAGCCCAGGGACATTGGCATACAACCTCAAGCAAGCATAGGTAAGTCTTGTCTTGGTCGTATGCAGTTGCGTTGCTACTCCGGAGGCTGGTGATCGCCTCATGTAAGTGTGGCCGGCAACTGCACCTTTCCACCGAAACACAATAGAATTGGTTCACGGCAGAAGTGGGTGCAGCGGTGGTACTTTCCTGGGCGAACCATAATAGTTCTACCAGATACAGATGCCCGGGTAGAGATGATTTTTAACTTTTTAATTAAATGGAGTAGCAGATGCAAAAGCAAGCCACGTGGTGTTATGTGGTTGCTGCAGCCTATGTACATTTGCATAACCGCAGACAAGCCTTTAGTCTTGCCTTTGCTCGTCTGCAGATGCGTTGCTACTCCGAAGGCTGATAGTCGCCTCATCGACTAGCAAGTTTGGCCGGCAACTGCACCTTTCCACCTAAAAACAATAGAATTGCTACACGGCAGAAGTGGGTGCAGCGGTGGTACTTCCCCGGTCGAACTGGAGCTCGATCCGACCAGCCAGCAGTCCCAGGAGCGAATTTACAAAGGTAAATAGGTCACCTCACCTCCCATTCATGTTCTTCCACCTACAAAAAATATATGGACCTTCTCTCTCTTTGTAACCGAAGGACATACAAATAATTTTACTCGTACATAAATAGAAGAGAAAAATACTCTTATGATTCTTTTTCTTTACCAAATATTGAATTGAAAATAAACATTCATATACAAGTAACGCCTATTCTAGAGCAAATCTTCTCAAACAAGAACGCTTCTAATGACCGTTCAAGAGTAACAAACTCTTTGACTGGCCATAAACAACCAAAGAGCAAATCTCTCACCCTTTGCGGATTAGCTGACGTGTTTCTGTTCTGTTTCTGCTACGTTGGACGCACTAGTGATAGTTCGTTAAACATGCGTATGAACTGTTCAGGAACAGAATATGCGTGACCAATTTGTTAATTAGTAAAAACTACATGTAAAAGATGATGCTCAGAGACGTCTTACAGCGATACTGCTGTCGTCACCTACTTACAAGCAATCGTAAGCGACCGAATCTCTCTCTCTCTCTCTCTCTCACACACACACACACAATATACCGGACTGACGATCGAGGGCTTCTGGGTTTCTAGGTTTTATTCCGGACAAGTCAGGAAATAAATAAATAAATATCTTTGGACAATTTACACAACACCATCTGATTCCAAACTAAGCAGAGCTTGTATTATGGTAATCAGAAAGCTGATAAACATACTTATATAATTCTAAATACATACTTAAATAGATAAATTAACACCCAGACACAGAACAAATAGTCATGTTCATCACACAAATATTTGTCCTGGGTGGGAATCGAACCCACGACCTTGCGCTTCGCAGTCGGCTTTACACTCATGGCCCCACAGTAAGGTAGATAGATATATGCTTTGTCGTGGGTGCCATGGACACACACAAAGACAGAAACACAAACACCCAGGCCGAAAGAGAAAGAGAGAACAGAAATTTAAAATCATCATGCAAATTTCTCTTTCGTCGGGAATCGACGACCAGGACCCTTCAATTGGCGGTTCGGCACGGTAACCATTGCGCCACACGGGTAGTCATGATGAGTTTAGATTTCTGATCTCGGTCAAGTTTGTGTTTCAGTCTTTGTGTATGTCATATGCTACCGATATTAGTGTTTGTGGGGCTATAATACTATGTACTTATAGTATAGATCTAAGACTATAATATTAAATAACTTTTTTTTTTCTTTTTTTCTTCCCCTCTATCCTATTTTTCCGACCACAGGTTGCCTGGAAGAGATCGTTGCCTGAGCGATAAGGCTGCCTATTGCATACTTTCAAATATTGTACAAATTTAATATTACTTGTTTGTGTGTGTATGATTTGGTGTACAATAAAGAATTATTATATTGTACAATATTATGAAATCAACAACTTTTTTTCCTCCGTCGAAAAACGCAGTCTTCGTACTACTAATCACTTGACGTCAATCAACAGAATTTTAAATGTCGTCACTAATTTGGCGATACCCCTGCCGATGGTCGTCGGCTCAAAATTAAAAGTTTGTCGAAAGGTGGCAGGGGTTCGGTATATTTTGAGCAACATTTTTACCGAAAGCAAATATTTTATTTTATAATTTATTGTAAAAAAATGTTATCCATTAATCTAAGTTATAATAATAATAATAAATATCGTTGGACAATTCACACAACACCATATTCTGATTCCAAACTAAGCAGATCTTGTGCTATAGTAATCAGAAAGCTGTTAAACCATCTTATATAAATCTAAATACATACTTAAATAGATAAATTAACACCCAGACACAAAACAAATAGTCATGTTCATCACACAAATATTTGTCCTGGGTGGGAATCGAATCCACGACCTCACGTTTCGCAGTCGGCTCATCACCCACTACGCCACGGAAGCTGTCAAACTGTTGTTGGCGTAGAACTGTTATGTGTCTATCGTATAATACGTATGTACGTGTAACGTATCATATTTTATGTTGCTTATAAACTGTAGGTCCTAGAATATAATTTAGAATCTATGAGATAGTTGAGAGAAACAACCTTGTGTTAGGAATAATACAACTTTTAACTATTTCAAGGATTTATTTCTCTTTTAGATTTACAAACTGTTACCCTCAAAGTATCTACTAGACTGCACTTCCATAAAACCGTGTGTCAAACGTGTCATTACAAGCCTATTTTTTTACCGGAAGTTCTACGACATAACGTCGGACATATTTGTTTACAATAAGTTTTAACTTTGATCAATGCAATACTTTAATACCTAATAATAAACCAAATATTTAATTAATAATATTAGACAGTTTCTAACACTTGGCACTACTTTTTATAGAAATAAATAAATTACATTACACAAAAATTTGTTTTAGTATTAAATTACCACTTGCTTTTAAACCTTATTATTTTATTTTATATTACAGTTTGAAAGAAACATTTCAGTAATAAGACACGTGATAATGCTAGGCTCGTCTTTTCCCAAAACCTCAAATAAGTTGTCGGTTAGTCAACCCAGTCAGTAATATCGTTTCACACTTATAGCCCCACAGTAGGATAGGTATACCTTGTGTCGTGGGTACCATGTACACACACAGACATGAACGCAAACACCGAGACCGCGAAACTCATCATTTAAAACTCTACTTTGCCAGATCGAACCAGTTACCATACTTTCTGGTTTTCGCAAAAACTCAAAACATGTCTGAAAGGTTCTATGATATTTCCTCTCGCGAAACCCTATTTTTCATAACTACACCAAGCCGCCCCCACCCTCAGGTTGCACCTTAATGAGCCCCCCACTGTCTCCCGATATTAAAGCTGCCGATAGCATCGCAACATTGAATAATTGTCGTCATTTTGAATGCTTGTTACGCAAAAACACGATACGGTGGCTCTTATTACGTATTGTAATGGCGATTGGGGCGAGATAGGAATGATTGAATTCGTATTAGCGTCTTGATGAGCTGTAAAATTTAAGAGCGTAATTAAAAGGTTGGGGCGTTAAATTGGGTTTTGTTATCTTTATGCGTTAAGACACTTTTGTAATGAATCCATAAATTTGTTTTATGGATATCGATAAAGAAAAATAAAAGCAACAGGAAGTATTTGTGTGCGTGTGTGTGTTTGTGTATGCGGTACATTGGAAAACATTTCATATTTTTTTGTTATTACCAAAAAATTTAATCTAGGTAAGTACATAATGAGCAGCTATGTTCGAGTGGTAAGAAACTTCGGTCTTCAATGCGAACGATCCTAGGTTCAAATCCTAGGCGCGCACCTCTGTCAAAGAAATTTGTAATGTGCGCATTTATCGCTGCTCCACGGTGATGGAAAATACCGTGATATTCTATAGTGCTTACGTATTACATGAATGACCCGTTATTGCATTAATCCGACGTTTCGAAGTCGGTCAAAATCACGTTCTAAGTTTCCGTTCCAATCAAAGATTACATACAAACATACATACCAAGCTAATCTATATATATAAAAATGTTATGTTGGTTTGTGTACGCTTCAAAAACTGAAAAAGTTCTGCACCGATTGAGGTCAAATTTTTGCATGATATATAATCCGCATAAAGGATTGTTTTTATCCATTTTTTGCATCAGTCACATATCCGCGACCGCGAAAAAACAGTCAATCACAATGTGCCACAGCGAAGCGTGGCAGGGTACAGCTAGTAAATAATAAAAGCGTATAAAAAATAGATAGCAATATGCTTCACTGAACAAAAGACATGTAATTGGAGCCTGTCTACACATCACAATAAGACATATCTTGTTACTTTCTAATGGGACCGTCACGTTGCGAATGTTACGCGAATTTTAATATTCGCAAATGATTTTTGTTCGAGATTTCTTCAACTTTACCTTTTAACTTTAGTATATTTTGTTTCTTTTTGTACATGTACTTCGTTTTTATTTATGAGAATATAATGGATGAAACTAATGTTCAAAACAATCTGTTTTTATTATTACGAAGTCTGTACATAATTTCTTTGAAAGGCAAAAGCCGGACAAAGACAGTGATTAACTCTTATTTTGTAGATGCATTGGCCGAAAATCAATTCCTTTGTGTTTCGGTGCACGATTGCGGTTTCTGGCCACACTTTCGTAAAATTCAGGTTTGCTTGAGGCTGTATGCAGATGTCCATGGAATGCAGCGACTTCTTAACACCATCTGAATTGCATACTGGTCTGCTTATCCATTCAAATAAAAAATAAAATAGTGTGTTACAACTGCATGATCGTCTGCTACTCCCTAAATAAATAAATGAGTACCTGGACGACCGAGCGTTGCTCGGATAAAAACAATTTATTTTCTTGGTTTACTTTCAAACGAAACACTCGTTTGCTTAGTGTTACTTAACAACGCCATCTGAAAAAGCTCTCAACAAAAAAAATATTTTAAAAAAATAATTAAAAAAAAGTTTTGATTGAGGTTTGAACCCGGGTCTCTAGTAAAGGCAGCCAGAACACATAACCATTCGGGCAAGGAAGCTTTACTTCAATGAACGAAATTTTTATGGAGCTCTTTCAAATCAACAGTCATTTCTTTGAACGTCGGATCGGCGGATGGCGTTTGATGGCGTTCTACGCCATAATATTATTAATACTCTCCAATAGATGTCAGGAAGAGTCGTATTTTTCAGTTTATATTTAAGTTGATTATCGCTGAAATTATTTTTTATAATTTAAAATTAATTAATTTTATATAATAAAATTGATTTATACTAATTTCTAAAAATAAAACATAGCTGGATCCATTTATCACCCCCGAAACCAGGGTACTAAATTTCAACAAAATCGTTGAAGCCGTTTCCAAGATGCATAAAAATAATATAGGTATAAACAAGAATTGCTCGTTTAAATGTATGAGATAAAAAAAAATAAGTTTTAACCCGACTACTTAAAACACGACCTAAAAAGTATGAAAAAAGAAAATATTCGCACCTGAGATTGTTATGTTATACTAGGTATTATATTCTTATCGTCTACTTATTAAATATACAACTTACACAGTACATTTCAATGTATTTTATACATATGTCTGTATATCCGTAGTGTTTTTTTAGAGGATTGCCGTAGTTGTATGCCACTTTGTTCTAGAGATTAACACTAAAGATTGTAAATACCATTTTAACTTATTTATAGACAAGTCTAAATCTTGAGTAATTACTTAGCCAACTTATTTTATATCATAGATGGATTAACTTAAAAAAATAAACTGGAATAGTATATATTACACAGTTCTTAAAAACATCAATCAATTGTTAAGCTTAGATTTTTTTTAAATAAAATTTTAGACGTAATTTCTGTCTATTTCTTAACTAATTACTTCGGTTGAATAAAAATAAGACAGTGAGCACTTTACTTATACTTACCAACCGGCAATCCTATAAAAAAGCAAAATCTCATTAAGCTCTTTAGTTTAATAACGGTATCATCACAAAACAGTTTTTTTTAGTTCATGACTTAATGTCCTCTAGAGGGCGTCACATTCAATATTTCATGACTTTACATAGCCTATAACCAGCGAACGATCAACACGCTTCTAACGATAGCTCAATTGTCAAATACTGATAAGCAGTTTAGACGCTATGAACGAACAGATGAACATACATAAATACAAACATACATACCTGTAAATATCATAATCCTCCATTTACTTCGCAGTAGTCGGGTAAAAAACTCACAATCTACACTGAGCACAACCCGTGGTAACTTTCAACTGTCGATGTTACAATGATAGCGGGTAACAAGTGGATTATTAAAGCGAACAAGAGGCTTATTAGTCGCTACGAGCGCTGCCTTCAACGCCCACTCGACGATGCAACTCGAAAATAACTCTTAAAGCGTTGGAATAGAAGGCCTTGTGAATGGAAAAAATAGTTGGGTACTCCGATGTAGTGTACATACTCTGAAGGCTGACGAAGTATGGTCAGTAACCGCACCTTCCAACCGAAAAACGTTAGAATTAGAACGTTAGAACGGTAGGTGGTAGAACTATTATGGTTCGCCCGGGGAAGTACCACCGCTGCACCCACTTCTGCCGTGAACCAATTCTATTGTGTTTCGGTGGAAAGGTGCAGTTGCCGGCCACACTTACATGAGGCCAACAAGCCTCCGGAGTAGCAGCGCAACTACATGCGACCTCAGACAAGACTTACCTATGCTTGCTTGATGTTGTATGTAGATGTTCATGGGCTGCAGCGACCACTTAACACTACGTGGCCAGCATGCTCGTCTGCTTCTCCATTCAAATAAAAAAAGAATTGCTTCACAAAAGCACTTACTGGGCTGTGATGGTAGTTATCCGATGGATCGATGGCGATGGTCGATGAAATTTGGTAATTACTTACACATCAGCGGGCCTAGACAAGTAGCATTCTACAATCGCAAACGCTATAAATAGAATAAAAAATTCGTAGCGACATAGTGACATTAACTAACGATCGAGATCACGTGACATTTCGTTAACTATATTTAAATACCATACATTTTTCAGTCTATTCTACAAGCAATTTACGATAGTAGAATGCACTTTGTTTAGCCCCCCGGTACGTGGTTCAAAATGGCAAATTGTCATTTTCATAGCAATCGACAACTCGAACCAACAGAAATGAGCACTTGACGTTATTCTAAACAAATATAAGCGGACCAACATGTATGATACCTAGGGGCGTTGGACATACGACGACATAAAATCAAAACCATTTAAAACACACTGTAACCACAAGATTAAACTGCTCGGAATAAAATAAAAAAATAGAAAAAGTAAGCTCTGAAGGCTGAAGAGGGCAGGAGAAAAGTGGAATAGAAAAATTCTTAAAGCCCGTGAACCCTTTAGTTTTCAAAATGGCGGCTAAAGCCTCTCGCCACTTCGCCGCACGTGTCGCGACAGACACTTCTCGTTGTGGCGGAAATACAGGAAAATAATAATTAGGAAATACTTAGTTTTTAAATGTTTCCCATGTAAGTACTACATGACACTTTTATCTGTGACCAGCTCTGTTCAGCAATTTCAGCGCGTTAGAAATTAATTTAAATGAAAACTTCATGCTTTTAAGATTGATTATTACTTAATACTTGAGTAGGAAAATTTGAGAAATACATAGTTTGATATAAAGCCATCTGTGGCCTATGTTTTTAGACACACTACAGTTATAATCAGTATTTTTTAGATAATAATTTTTTTATACGAAGCATGGAAACTGGCTCAAATTCACTAGTGAAGCATAAAACTAGTGATCAATGAATTCTTTCAATTCCATGAAAACACACCAAGGTGTAGATGCCCAACGGCTGCAGCGATGACTTAACACAACGAGACGCGCATGCACAGAGCAATTTCTATGCGCGCATGTCTGCTGCTCCAGTCAAATAAAAAAAGCTCGGGAATAACATAGCGTGGTACGGTTACCCTGCCTCATTGTATTTATTTATTTATAATTGAGAACCACCTTAAACTAGGGGTTACATAGCTCAAGCAATTCTCAGTTTTCGCTGACTTGTCTGACGCTGCTACTCCCGAGGCCGATGGTCGCCTCATGTATGGCCGCAATCGCACCGTTTCAACGAATCATAATACCGTTTTAAGTTACACACTCATAGTTACACATCCTTTTGTGTAATAAAAGTAGCTAGTGTTGGCCATAAATCACCTGTTCCAATTCACCCACTATCTTATTATTTTTTTCAACCTTTTTTATGCCGCACTGCTGGGCACCACGCTGTCCAAGTGCGGATTGGTGGACGTCATGCTTTAGAAAAATTATGAATTCCTCTCAGGCATGCACGGCGATGGAGAACATAGTAATCAATTAAATATCACGATATTTTCCATCACCGTGGAGCAGCGATAAAACCGCACATTACAAATTTCTTTGTCAGAGGTGCGCGCCGAGGATTTTAGTCGAAGACCGCGGATTCATACCACTCGGCCATCGCTGATCATCTATCTATCTATCTTATATACCTAGTACATACGAATAACCACGGAACCGTTAACGTGCAAATCACACTCGCATAAAATAAAAACGCGTTTTTATCCTGTATATTAAATTGAAATTCATTTAATACCAGTTTTTTCACGACCATTTGAAAGGGCCTCGGTCTTTACACGATATGTACATAAAGCGATAGCAAACTAATGAAGCTGTAATTCATGAGGTAATGGTGGCAAGTCTGGCGTGAAGTAGGCATTGCAGACCATGAAAGAAATGCTGTGATATTTTTCGATTGCAACTTGAGTTTATTTAGGCGTGATTGTGACTCTATTATGTCTCCATTACTAATGAACGGTATATACGCTTGTAATAGCACTGTTTGGTCTCACTCTGAAGCGCATAAAATGACACCGCAGTAAGCAACGCAACTGTATACGACCACAGGCAAGACTTTTTTTTCAACCTTTTTTTGTCCCACTGCTGGGTACAGGTCTCCTCTCAAGAAGGATTTAGGCCATAGTCCACCACACAAGTGCGGATTGGTGGAAATCATGTCTTCAAAAATTATGAAATTTTCTCAGGCATGCGCGGCGATGGAGAACATCTTAATCAATTAAATATCACGATATTTTCAAACAATATTCTTTGTCAGAAGTGCGCGCCGAGGATTTGACCCGGTATCGGTCGCGTTGGAGACCGCAGTTTCATTACCTCTTGGCCATCGCTGCTCGATAAGGCAAGGCTTAGGCTTGCTTGAGGTTGTGAGTAGATGTTCAAGGGCTGCAGCGACCACTTATCACCACGTGACCGGCATGCTCGTCTGCTACTACATTCCGATAAAAAAACGTACACAGAAACAAACCTGTACACAGAGTTTTCAAAATGTTAGCGATATGAATACGAAACTTAATCAACGGGAGCCGCTCTTATTATATCCGCAGATAATAAAATAAATGATTCGCCGCGCCCTGTCCCTGTAATCGGGCGCGTGTTGCCGTTTTGGTGGTGTTTGACTTCTAGAAGGTAAGCTATGAATTATGTGTATCACTAGTGGGATATAAAGGAAGAAACGAAACACTCGCTTATTTTTATTTTTTTCTAAATAGTGGGTTATCGATATTGTGCAAATGTGACAGCCAATCGTTTTATTTGTGTTAGACAATATCATTGCAAGCAAGGCATAAATAACTTAGCTTTTTCTGAACATATTGGCTGCCTGCAACCCTTTTTGCGTCCCACTGCTGGGCACGGGTCTCTTCCCTTTATTATTGGGTGGCCTGGAGCTTACTCCACCACGCTGCTCCAATGCGGGTTGGGAGATACTGAACATATTAAGATCTTTCATTTGATTCCGCAACAGAAACTCTGTTTAAGTTACATACAATTACGATTTCAATAAATCTTAACTTATTATATTGTTTCTCGCTTACGCTCGCTTCGCTGTTGTGGTGAAACCCTCCGCCCATTTCCATGTTGATCTGTTGATGAAAATATCGTGAAATTTGTTTTGTTTCGGTATACAAAACAGGCATTTGGTAATGATGGAAGGGATGGAATGGAGAGTTCTTTATAGTCTGTCTCGAGTCCATCATCTGCCTTTTAGCATATACTAGAGGCCGCGCGCGACTTCGTCCGCGTGGTCTTTGGTACAGATATTATTTTTTTCAGATTTTTCCACCCACTTCTACCCACCGCGATCAAACTCCCTTACTATCATCTACGTACCAAGGGGTATTTACCACCCCAGCGGGAAGTTGATTGGAGTTAATGATAATAGAGAAAACCGTGTCTTTACGTATAAAGAAAACCTTTTACTTTATATATATATATATATATTAAGATTTTCTATATTTTTTTAATATTTTTCCTACTTACTTTATACTTATCGTCATATTAGACAATTCACACAATATCTTTATAAATTGTAGCCTAAGTGTTATTCTGATGTATAAGCTATATTATTGTAGAGTTTCATTGAAATCATTCAGAAGTTTTTACGTGAAAGAGTAACAAACATCAATACTAACAAACTTTCGTGTTTATAATATTAGTATGACGTATTAGGAACTAGCTGTTTGCTGCGGTTTCAGCCGCGTTCAAATAGTTTATTTCTGTGAAGTAAGAATGTAATGGCTACAACACTTTTTGCGTCCTACTGCCGGTAAGGTCAACCGATCGTCATCCCATGATTGGACAGGTCTGAAACTAACTCCATCATGTTGCTCCAGTGCGGGTTGTCGAGATACATCTTATATAAAATTCTCGTGTCACAATGTTAGTTACCACACTCCTCCGAAACGGCTCGACCAATTTTTATGAAATTTTATATGCATATTCAGTATGTCTGAGAATCGGCTACTATCTATTTTTCATACCCCTAAGTGATAAGGGTGGCCCACTCCAAACATTTATACGCGGTACGGAGTTCGCGGGGTCAGCTAGTATTACTATAGTAATGCTGGGGAGGTTTCATTTAATATAATATGTAATCGATTGAGATCAGTCATGACAAGCAGCGCCACCTATGAATTTTTTTAATACCAATACAAAACATACAAAACGACCAACATAATCTTCTGATTATTGCGAACAGAAAAGAGTTCGGTGCAAGTTTTACTTTACTCTTTAGTTCAATTAGAATTGTAAGATCCGAACACTTTTTAAATTAAAACATTAATAGGAATAAGGTACCTACTTTCGTGTGTAATAGGGGATAGCGAACTTTGGCAATACATCGCATTGAATGAGGTTTACTCAATACCATGCTATACGTATAATTCATGCTTTAGGCACTTAGAGCATCACAGGTACTGACAGGTATGACACCCGTCAGAGGAGTGGCCTTTACGGGCGAACCCCTCTTCCCAACGTCCATGCACAATGTGCCTTCTAGTTATACAACTAGTGTGTCTGTGTGTATCGGTGTCAGTGTTCGTTCTTCCTCCCGCACCAGATTTGGCACAAAAATTATGTATCGAAGCGAGGCGCAATACCCTCTCCATTGACGAGTGAGACAGTACCTTTGATGCTTTATTTTAGGCACGTTCCCGTCCCGTACTTAAACAAAATATTCTATAATTTTGTACAAATTAAGATATAAGACAAAACTTTTATCGTTCGACCGGACACCAGTTTTAGAAAAAAAAAAAAAACTATAGCATGAGAAAACAGAGAAAAACAGAATGTCTATATGAAAAAAAAAAGATCTGCCTACATTTCTAAAATCTTCTTTGCCTAGAACAGAGACACAAGTATTGAAGTACCGCCAATCAAGCTAACGATAAAGAAAGCTCTACTCCAGTCTCCAACGCGAGCTAAAAATCCGAAACGATCATTAGCTCCCAAACACAGAACAACGGCGCGCTAATAACGCGTCACTCGTTACAAAACAACGTGTTATTATACGCGCGGAACAGGGTCAAGCGGGCCACTTGTCGCACTGGCGAGGAGTGGCGATGAACGAGCTAGAAGGAAAGCACTCGCATATTAGTCGGGCGGAATACGATCTCCCCGACCTCTACTCGCTAAGGTACCTCGTGCGCCTGGTGTACTGTTCGCAGCAACGATTAATTCGCACGGGTAAACGGCAGCAACAAATTGAATTAATTCACTGATTTCACTTTTTGCTATCTGTATCTTTGTATTATTTTAAATCTAAAATAGCCGTTTAGGTCCTTGGTGGCCACTTTTTACTAGGACCACTTTCCAATTAGCCACCGCATCAAAATTATAGATTAAATATTTTTGTACAAACAAACTTATTATGGCAAATGAAACGGCTACTTGTAGATACGTTACTAGTAGTTACGATAGAACTTGATAAGTTTAAGCGCATTTACATAAAAAATGTTTATTTATTATTTTTTTAATTCGGTTTTAATTGACGTCCAATATTTTTTTAAGCTATCATACCTTATATTACATTAGCTTCTCGTTTCCAGCACAATGTCTGACCGTTACCTCACAGGGGCTAGACGTAGACAAAAGGGTTCATTACTGGACCGTCCAGTTAAAAGACAATGTAATATTAAATGGTTTTTAAGACGAGACGTGCGCATCCGTGTACAAGGAAATGTTTAAGGAACGCTGCGATTATGTTGTGTGAGAAGTTCGTTATAATTCTGTTGAATTGAGTTCAGTTGACTAGAATTTGAAATACGTGCTGATAATGATATACAGTCACGTTTAAACTAAGGTAGGCTATGTAAGATAATATGTTAGAACTGATTGTTAAATCTTGTTCAATCAGCGAGAATCCGAAAATTGTTAGACGATCCGTGCGGCGCCACGGCAATAATAAATAATAACGCTTCACATTCATAGCCCCACAGTAGGGTAGATATAACCTGTGTCGTAGGTACCATGGACACACACAAAGACAGAAACACAAACACCCAGACCGAGAACAGAAAAAACTCATCATTCAAATTTCTATTTTGCCGGGAATCGATCCCGGGACCCTTCGATTGGCAGTCCGGCGTGGTAACCATTGCGCCACGCAGGTCGTCATCCAATCGTCGTCTCAGGTCCCTCGGAGGTTCCAGGTTTGATTCCTGGCTTTCAGACTAAAGCGATGAGATTCAGTTTAAGATTTTCGGTCTGGGTATCTGTGTTCATTTCCTTATGTGTATCCATGGTACCCACGATACGTTAATTAAATAATTGTTATGAACAAATATACAAACCAGGACACTATCTAAGCAAAAGTTATTTTACTTACTTCAGGAGAGGTTAAAATATACTTTATATAAAACTCCTAATATAATTATAGCAAAAAAGGCCTGACTCCAAAAAAACATCAGATTTTGAGTTGGTGACAGTGACTTCAGAAGGACAGAAGAAGAGAAGCTTTCAAACATAAAAAAAAATTGAAAATTTCACAAATAGTTCACATACCTACTATATACAAAGAAAAGGGTGATAATTTATCTATTTAAGTATGTATTTAGAATTATATAAGTATGTTTATCAACTTTCTGATTACCATAATACAGGCTCTGCTTAGTTTAGATCAGATGGCGTTGTTTGAATTGTCCAAAGATATTTATTTTTATTTTACTTATTTAATTATAATAACGTTTCTACAACGTAACATTAAGTATTTCTATTATGTTTTCTTAAATCAAACAAAAGTTCAAAACCTCGCCCTCGCCGTATCATCTTGATCTCACCCGCAACCCCATGCATATTGGGTGGCTCAATTGAAATGTTTATAGATAGAATAATGCCCCGGGATCACATTGAGCCGGTGTTTAATTTATTTTTCCGCGGTACCCTCACGGAAGTACGGTACCCACCGTATTTGCAAATACGTTTTTCTACGCGTTAAGGCGTAGAAATGTATCATGTTTGGCGATTCTTGATAATTTATTTTTATTTGAACGGAGTAGCAGATGAGCATGCAGGCCACGTGGTGTTAAGTGGTCGCTGCAGCCCATGGACATCTACATACAACCTCAAGCAAGCATATGTAAGTCTTGTCTGAGGTCGTATGCAGTTGCGCTGCTACTCCGGAGGCTGGTGGTCGCCTTAGGTAAGTGTGGCCGGCAACTGCACCTTTCCACCGAAACACAATAGAGTTGGTTCACGGCAGAAGTGGGTGCAGCGGTGGTATATCCCCGGGCGAACCATAATAGTTCTACCACCTACAAGGCACATAAATGTGCCTTAGTTGATAATACTATCCTCAAAAATCAGTATTAGTTGTCTTTTAAATTAAGAACTTCATCTTTTCGTCTAGTCGTTTAATTAGTAGTACCTGGACGACAGAGCGTTGCACGATTAAAAATTTACAATTTATCTATTTATTTTCTCGGCTTATTTTCAAACGAAACATATATTTGCTTAGTGTTACTTAATCTGAAATAGCTCCCAATAAAAAATATTTTCACAAAAAATAGAAAATAAACGCGATATGGTTTTGATTGAGGTTTGGACCCGGGTCTCTAATTCCGCAGTCAGCCCATGTAACGATTTCGCCAAGGAAAATTTTAATTCAATAAACGAAATTTTTATGGAGCTCTTTCAAATAAAGTCATTTTATGTATGGCGGATGGCGTTTGACGGCGTTCTACACCACAATATTATTAATACTCTCCAATAGATGTCAGGAAGATTCGTATTTTTCAGTTTATGCTAGTATTTAAATTGATTATCGCTGAAATTATTTTTTTATAATTTAAAATTTCTAAAAATATAACCTAGCGGGAACCATTTATCACACCTGAAACCAGGGTACTAAATTTCATCAAAATCGTTGGAGCCGTTTGCGAGATTCAAAAAATATATTTAGGTATATATAAGAATTGCTCCTTTAAAGGTATTATCTGCTCGGGCTGAGCTTTTCAGTAAGGTGAGGTGATCTACCGGTATCCCGGCGCATCTCGCCCCCGGTGTTTTTGAGAACATTATCAATTATTAAACATCAGCATGAAAATGACGCCCGCGAGTCCGCGAGCATTTGCCTCCCTCGTATTGCGTACTTTGTATTAAATATTCCCCGTCGGATATTATTACAGCTCACGACACGATTACAACTCGACGTGAGACTGGCAACAGCCAACGACACGATCACAATATGTCGCTTCTCATTCTCTAATTCTTTCGTACACTTTTACAACTTAACAAGCCTTTCTTTTAGCCTTCACTATCGCATTGATTTACTGACGGTAGTTACCTGCCTGCAATCGTCTGTACTACTGATGATAATGCACTTACCTGTAAAAGAAAAAAACATTGGTTAGAAAAAACAAAGAAACAACTATAGCCTGAATAATCTAAGGAAGAATATATAAAAAAAACACGAATAAAATAAGTGTGCGGGCCACGATGTGTTTAGTAATTGCCAATAGAAATTTTACTCAATTAAATTTACTTGGTAATCTAGAGGTCTGATCGCGATGGTAACCTGGTGTAAATATGTCCGGAAATATCCTTACTCCACTTCCTATTCCGCTTCTTCAATTGAACCGTAATGAAATGAAATGAAATATTCTTTTTTCACTGTACGGTTCATTTACAAACTCTTAGTGAACGTTATTTTTTTTGTTCTGTCTGCTCTGGGTGCGCTTAGGCAATGCTGAGCTGAAGAAAAGAGCAGACGGAGAAAAACTTCAGCCCTGTTTTAAAATATGAGGTATACAATAATAAGCTTTCTTACAGAGTAGCTATGGGCAGATAAGGAACATACGTGACAGCTACCGCATGTGTCAATGTCGTCCCACAGCCATCTGTTAACATTGGCAGTTTGATTGATTTAAATCTATTACATCAGTTATAGAAACATCCTTGTGGGAATACAGCTCAATTCCAAGCTTTTTTATCAATTAAATTGTCCTTAAGATCGTAATAAGCCTTGCGGCACAGGACTTGTTTGACTTTCTTTTTAAATCTGTGCAAAGGAAGGGATTGAACACTTTCCGGGATTTTATTATATATTCTGATCGACATCCCGATAAAAGAGTGGCTCTTTTTGCGGAGCCTACACTTGGGGAATGCAAGTTTGTGGCCATTCCTTGTCGAAACACAGTTCGAACTATGTAAATCCAAAAAGGTCATAAATTCGTGTTTATTTTTACGAACATACATTATATTTTCATAAATATATTGCGATGCAAATGTTAGTATATTCGTTTCCTTAAATTTTTCTCGCAGAGACTCTCTAGAATTTAATTTATAAATTGCGCGAATAGCCCTCTTCTGCAAAATAAATATTGTGTCGATATTAGCAGCATTTCCCCACAGTAAAATACCATACGACATTATACTATGGAAATAACTAAAATAGACCAGTCTAGCTGTATCGAAATTTGTAAGTGATCTTATTTTTTTTATTGCAAAGACGGCAGAACTTAGTCTATTCGCTAACCGAGAGATATGGGGTCCCCATTGAAGCCTAGAATCTACAGTTAACCCAAGAAATACAGCTTCAAACATTCTACAGTTTGTAAAATCGTGTCGTTTCCACATCGCAACATATAAGAGTTATCCCGCCTAACGCGCTGGCATCTTCGGTGCCCGTGAAATGGTTTTCGGTTTTGTGCAAGTTATTAGCGGGATTTGCATGTTTCTGATTTATTGTTTACCTCTCTGGAGGGCATTGAGGGGGCGACGACTTCAAGACACGGGGCATATTCGATACCGAAAAAACTTTTATTGCCATAAGGGATCACAATAAAAGTTTATTCTCGGGGACTTTGCATAGATACAATTCTAGTATGATGCGTAATGGTTGAGATACATTGTAAAATATTCATACCTTCATTATAGAACCCAGAGAGTACAGTTATGTAAATCTTGTGGACTTCAAAATCTTTTATTATAAAGCGAGCTATGAGCGTAATAAACCCAGCTTAGATTAGGTTAAAACATTTTTAATGGACTCTATTGTGTTTCATGTGTGGTTGACAACGTATCCGATCCGACCACCCTCCGGTGCATAGCTCCTGATACATACCTGACATACGAGTAAGATTCGAGCCTAGCTTAAAGTAATGTGTAGATGTCTTAAATATCTCAGCAACCATTTAACACTACGTGCCCTTTTTTTGTATCGGGGGAAACCTTCAAAAGGTAACCGGCACCTTGGGAGAGGATACTGGGTTATGTGGGATTTGACCGCACTAAAACCCCTTCGGTGGTCTGCCTCTGCGCTTGGGGAGGACTCCGGGATCTCCAGTGGGTGCGTTGACTTCCACGCGCGTCGCCCAGAATGGGCCCATCTTTGGGAGAGCAGATATGCTCTCCTGCACCTTAGTCGCCTCTTACGATTAAGCAGTGGATACCGTAGCTCTATTCTTAATCCCAAAGCTACACTACGTGCCCTGCGTGGTCATAGGCTTGTCTAATTGAATAAATAAAATTTAGATCTCGGTGGTTGAATCAATGAAATTCTTAATAATATTAGAAATTTGGTGCCCTGGAAAAAATTTATCTCGGAAAAACGTACTTTTCCCGTGGGATAGATCAGTATAATCATATAGTCTCAAATCACCCGAGTGAAGCCGGGCTGGTTAACTAATATTTTATAATCCCGCAGGCTATTCCTAATGTGGGCTATAAGTGTGGAGTATTTATTATTTTTTGGTCCGTTACAGACGATTCTGATTGTCTGTCAACACCTTTGCTACCTACTAATTTGCTAGCTATTATTATTATTTTCTTGATTCTTTTACTTGCTAGACGTACTATCGACCACACAGACCGACAAAGTCATAAATACCCAAAACCTCCTAATCAGAGCGGGAGCTGCAAAGGCAATAATGATAAATTCGTTCCAGACGCCGCAGTCGCTGCAGAGGAGCGCCGCATTCTTCCCTAAATCAATTAGGTTTTACGGGACTCCATCCACTGCGATCTAAGGTGGGAGTGCTTGCACATAACATAATAAATCGGCCGGTCTATTATTGCTTTGGCGCCATTCCGTAGATCAATTGATTGTCCCTCAATCTGTCACAATCTTTTTCAACGCATGGAGATTTTATACATTTGACAAGGAAACCAAAAAATGTAGAATCTATAGATCCAGTTGACTTTTAAGCGTCAAATTAGTTTTCCCAAGGCACTTAGCATAGAACATGATAATTGAAGAATCTACAGCCTACAAACAAATAACCAACTTCCTTAAATCCATTTTCCAACTCGATTGACGATCCACATACTTCGAAGTATAAGTCTGATTTGACAAGATTGTGAGAACAGATTTAAGAGTGATAATATTGACTTGAAACTGTAAATTAAATATGTATTCTATAACAGTTTCAAATCAGATGCACTATTTTAGACCGATTTTGTATGGACACATAGAATGACTCCCTAACATTCAATTTTCTAGGCCATTTCCGAATACAATAATTAAATTCGTCCGATCTACGTTCCGTTGGGCGCCTGTTAAATTTTCCAACTGTCTGGACCGTTCGGTATGCAATGAATCGATTTAATTGTACAGTCATTATTCACAGGCCAAAACATTATTAATTTATGGTTATATTTTGGTCCGAATTAAGGGACTCTTATTAATCTACATTATTTATTTATTTATTTATTTATTCATATCCACATTACACCTGACCTAATCCGTTAGCGTAGATTACATTATTATTATTTCATAATGTTGCATTATTTTAAATTACATTTTTATTTTCAGTACTAAAATCCATAGTAATATATAAAAGTTGAAAACATTCAAAATCACATTACAGTTTCATCAGGAACAAACAATTTACGCTAGATATTTTTTTTTATAAATAAACCGAACAAAAAGTCAGACGGGCCGCGTGGTGTTAAGCGATCACCGTCGTCTATGGACACGGGCAACCCCAGGGGAAGCCACCCGAGCATTGCCGGCTTTGGTGGAAAGCTTTTTTTACAGTTTTCTTAAAGAACCCCACGTTATAGTCCACTGGAAATGCCTCAGCTGGAATTCATTAATAAATAATTAAATTCATAAATATGCAGTATTTTAAATCGAAAGAAACTTTTCTAAGGAAGATGATATGAGGGAGAGGATGCGAATGTGTTAGTGTTACTCATCTATAATAATATATAAAGCTGAAAAGTTTGTTTGAACGCGCTAATCTCAGGAACTACTGGTTCGAATAGAAAAAATATTTTTGTGTTGGATAGTCCATTTATCGAGGAAGGCTTACATATAACATCGTGCTATGACTAATACCAAAGTCCACGCGGACAAAGTCGTGGGCGGCCGCTAGTTAAACCTATACAAACATTGTTTTTTTTATCAACTAGAAAGAAACCCTTTTTGCATCCCAGTGTGAGGCACGGCTTTAACCCTATAAGAGATCTGAGGCTAAGTTTTCCTCGCCGATATGTGGAGTTATATTTAATGACCCATAATACGTTGTCAGATTTTTTAAAACGCCTATATGCCTCCGAAAAGGTCTAATGATTGTTGCTGTCTAACGAGGAAGCGTACCCTTCCTAATAACCTGATATCCACCTTCCATCTAACATGATATAGGTAGTCAATGGTTTCAATAGCCAATAATTAGTGAAAACGTTTTCACTTTCTAAAATCATGGTAGATTTGATCAGGCTATGTTCTTTACAGTCTTGATACTTCAATGTTCTTTCGGGCAGTGGTCATTTCTGCTAGTATCGCACAAAGCGTTTGATTACATGCTCCGTCCGACTGCTCGAAATTTGTACTGCATTAATAGGATTTGATTCTAATAGGATTGTAACATATTTACGAGTTTATTTCGATGAGGTAGTAGATACCTAAACTATTAAAAAGAGAGTAGTAGAAAAGAATGCAGGCCAATTAGAAGGAAATACTTAGTATTACACCACTGCAGTCTGAACATCTGCACCAAATCTTCAACAAGCTTTATTTGCCTCAGATAGAATACAATTGAGCTCCTTAGCCAAAATCACATTTTGATTCGTACATCAATGGTAACTGTCATGCACCAAATTTACAGCTTCTAGCGGACTATTCGTAAGCCATGTCATCTCCGTACTCGCTCAAGAAAGCTTTTATTCAGTCTTGAATTATACTCGTACGTAGAAACACAACCGTTTCTACCAATATCGTGAACGAACTTCTCAGATGTAAGATCTCGTCTTTTTCATCGCCCTGCAAAACCGAAACCATTTTCACATTAAAAAGTCATAAGGTACAGCTAGCCACTTTTCACTGTGAAAGAAAGAAAGAAAGAAGAAGTTCAGAAAGAAAGAAAGAAAATATTTTTATTCACTGTAGGTACCGTTTTTTTACAAACGAACTTTTGAGTGAACGTTATTTCATGGTCTGCTCTTAGGCAATGCTGAGTTAGGTACAGTCCTGATTTCCTCAATATTCTGCAGGGTATTTCCACACGAAGGTAATTCGGGCAGTGGTCATTTCGGCTCGGACCGCACAATGCGTTTGATTGCATCTGCTCCCTCCTAGTCGAGATTTGTACTCCGTTGCTGGTTTGATTCTAACGGCAGAGCTATGCTCTTGATTGCGAATTCTCGAATGTTCCACAATTAATGAGTTAGTCTTGATGGGATGGAAGACATAATTACAGTATCACAATGTTCACATGTTTAGGTCGTCGCTGTAGCCCACCGTCATCGATATCAAAACACAAGGTTAGAAACTCATCTGAAATAGTATGCACCACAGCTGACAGCGCCACTCTGGAGGCCAGTGTGGTCGTCCCCCGTAATATGCCCGGTAACTGAGAAAGGTGCTTTCTACTGAAATATAAAAGTTTTTTCTAGAAAAGCGGCGACACTGTGTTATTTAAGGCAAGTTTTTCTATATAGAATAAAAAAACACAGTTAAAATAAACACGAGCTTTATTTTGGTAAAACGATTAAAAATAACAAAAAGTTTTATCATGTATGAACACATTAAAACTTAAATATTATTTCCGTATTTTCAAAAGTAAGTCATCTGCTAGCCAAATATTGAATATACCATCTATCGTACCAAGATACGCTAAAACCCGCCTACATCCTGCGTCATTTAATAAACTGTAGCTACGATACACCCACGTCCAGCGTTTTGGAAACATCTGTTGGCCTCTAATCAAATTAATCCATCTGGAAGCAGATCGAAACGTCACGTTGGACTAGTACTGAAAATAATTTGCAGCGAAACGCGTCCAACGTAGCCTGACCTCCCCTATTCGGCGATCGATCCCCTGAGGGTTCTGGATTCTTACGTTGCAAGGGGAAGAAGGAGACCAGGGTAAAACGGTGTCGGGTTTACGAAATAGCTGTTATGATGGATCGGACGTCGAGGCGATGGGCGTTTGGCGTCATCGCTCAATGGTCGAATCGTTCGACGGACGAAGTGCTCGGCAACGATTGGGCCCATTATTCTTACACGTCAAGACTCTATTAGGTGCTGGGATGATTATCGAAATATTGCGCCTATTTATCATCGCGTGAAACATATTTTCCGTGACATACGAGTAGTTTTGGGAAGGAAATTGTGTGTAGTTCTCTCAAAAATAGACGCAGTGATTCTTGGTTTAAAGGCCGTGAAGAATATTTGAATTTTGTGACGGTCTGGCGGAGTAGTCACCATGCAGGCTTGCCGTGCAAGAACTTCTAGGTTCGATTTCCAGCGGAGTAGATATCAAATGATGAATTAAGAGGTATTTTCTGGTCTGGGTGTTGGCCTCTTTGTAGGTACCATGGACAAACAAAAAAAGGATGCCCATAGTCCATACCCAAGACAAAGGGCCTCTGACTATGTTATTTTAGTTATTTGGAAGAATTTTCCTATTAAGGATATTTTCTAGATTCAAATAAACATTTAGGTAAAAGAAACATGGTTTCACAGTCTAATAAACAAGCCTGTATTGCCATCGAAAATAGGTACTATCATGTAAATCATCCACTGGTCTTCTTAACCCTATTTCACCAACCTATAGACAAAGAAACAATACTTCACAAAAGGTGGACTTTAGCGTTTAATCCCACAAAACGATCACGGCACACGTCCATAGATAGGATACACGTTTAATTAACCGGTCAAACCCAGCGTTCGGACCGCAAAACATCAAAGGACATCTTAATGCGCTCAGAGCAAATCGCCTCCGACATTGGCGCTCGACCCTAACAATTTGTGTCTTCCAAAGGTGAAATTTTGCCGACGGGTCTCCAATAGTCCATTAAGCGCCGGTACCAATAAGACTATCCATTGTTTATTGTAAACACTTTCCATTATGTTTCTCTCTTTCCCGCGTTTGCTATTGACATGTCGCCGTCTTTGTTGCTTTGTTCGTAGTAGGAGGAGCCCGAAGAGGGGATCTAGATTTTCTCGAGCGCGTCGGATTAAAATTTCGACTAATTCTTGCACCTGGTTGAGTTGAAATCTCCTCCATAAATTGAAGCTAAGGTGTTTTAAATATATTTGTAACTCAATCTAGACAAAATCGTTATAAAAATTCCGTTATCTTTTCACAGAGAAATCTTTTGTTGGCAAGTTTGGGAGACTGCAGTTCTTTAAATCAAATAATCAGAATATTAAAATGAAATCTATGTAACATGCATGTTAATAACCCGTTATCTTATTTCAATTTAACGGGCTCGAGGTTTTTCCTTTTGCTGATTTTTTTACTGAAATTTTTTATTACATTTTTTTCTATCTACCACCCCAAAACCCACTAGGTTTCCATGTTCAAGTAATTCTACATTCAGCATCGCATGCCATTGTAGGAGCATTCTAGTGCATATCTAGGGTAGGAGCTATAGCGAGAACCCTCAAGAACGTTAACGACATACCCCGAGCTCGCCCGAGGCCGATTCAATTACTACTGTCGTATTATTTCGACGAAAATATGTATGTATTTGTGTAGGTTCGCGTGGTGTGAATTAAATTCTGTTTCAAGTTTATTGGTCACGGATGGCGATGAGTTTGGATAAGGGTTTTAAGGGTTGTCCAACTATGCCGTATATTGAATGGGTTGGAGCGGTGCTATTGTTCGGGTTCTTGATGGGGTATCGTAAAAAGTTGGTACGTGTCGGTAGTGTGGACGAATAGGCTACTTAATGTTTTTTTATTCGGCGATTTGACTACATGATAAGTACTCTTCATTACATGTGAATAAGTTGAAATTTATTCGATCTTAAAATAAATAAATAACGATTCACACTTATAATCCCACACTAGGATTGCTTGTGTCGTGTGCATCATCGACACACACATAGATAAGAACATAAACACCCAGACCGAGCACAGAAATTTAAAATCACCAATAATATTTCTGCTTCGCCGGAAACAGAACTCGAGACCCTTCGAGAGTGGCTAAATGGTAATAATCTTAAAATTAATCTTGATAAAACAAACATAATGACATTTAAAAATAGAGTATCATACGGACAACCAGTAAATATTAACTATAAAGGAAAGTTGATATCTGAAATAGAAACAACAAAATTTTTAGGACTATACATAGATAGCAGATTAACGTGGCAGTCTCACAAAGAACACGTTTGTAAACAATTAAATAAGTTTTCTTTTGCTTTATATAAATTGGCCAAAGTTGTAAGCAAAACGGCGGTTCTAAATGCCTACCATGCGTACGTAGGTGCAACATTAAGATACGGTATAATATTCTGGGGAAACGCGACTGGAATTCAAACTGTGTTTAAGGCTCAAAAAAAATGCATTCGAGCAATATGTCAATTACAACAAACGGATACTTGTAGGCCACATTTTCAAAATTTAAAAATAATGACGCTCCCTTCCTTATACATTTACGAGATCTCTTTAATGGTCAAAACAGAAATCACAAAATATGAAACCCTTAAATCAAAAAGACATAACAGTCAATTATGTTCAATCGCTTCTAAAACAAAACAATATCATAACAGTGTCTTTTGCATGGGACCAAAAATATATAACGGTCTACCGGAATTCCTCAAAATTAAAACAGGCAACGAATTTAAAAAAGGACTTAAAACGTATTTACTGAAAAAGGCGTATTACTCAGTCACTGATTTCATAAACGATAAAACGGCATAAAGGAATTCCACAAAAACCTGGGAGGTTTTTTTTCCGCCGGCTTTTTTTCCTCTCAGTGTACAAACACCCTGTGATATGGGTACCCAAAGCTGACGATCGGAACCGATCCGAAATATAAATAAATAAATATTTTTATTTTTATTTATAAAAGGCACAATATGGGACAAATAAAAATAATATTAAAATAGATGTAAATGTACATTTCGTAATTGTATTATAGTTTAGTTTTTTTCCTTTTATATTTTTATCATTGTATATTTGCATACCTCATGAAGGTAAATATGGCGAACTAAATATATATAAACAACTTTGTAAACACCCATATTTGTGCAAATAAATGTCTTTGTCTTTGTCTTTGTCTTTGTCTTCGAACGGCAGTCCAGCATGGCAACCTTTGCTCCGTTGGGGTCGCCATGTATCGCTATCGGTCGCCTCTAAACCCCTACTGAAGTCCCTCTGCTGGGGACTGTTCTCCTTTCAGAATTAAGAGAGGATCATAGGCCATATGCGGGTATGCGGACATGACATGCCTTTGAGAAATTTTATAAATCTCTCATGCATACACGCTGATGAAAAATACGCATTGATATACCACAATGTTCCTCATTGCGGAGCAGCGATAAACACACTTCTAACAAATTTCTTACAGTCATGTACCAGTACTTCAACACGTTACACGTACTTAATAGGATTGAACACTTCGAAATAGTTCTTCTCTTCCTTTTCTTCTCTGATGAAAATAATCGCAGAGTTATGATTATGGATTAATACATGGACTTATAGCGTCTGAAACAGCAATCTTCAAAATAGTTTATTGCAAGAATCTAACCGCTTCCCGAAACACAATTATATCTGATATCGGCATTAACAGGCCGATAACATGGCCGCAACTGCTGGGGGCAATTTATGGGGAGCTAATAGTCATCCTTGGAACCCGTCGCAACGATGCCCTAAGGAACTTCAGGACTATTGAAATATATTGAAGAACAGCAAAGTCCGAAGTAGTAATTTTTCAGAAGTAAGGAAAATCATCCATAATGTCTTCAGCGTAGTACTCGTCATTCATACCTGTTACAGGTATAATAGTCTAGTAAGGTTCTATCGTGACGTAAGCACTGGGATCTTATGATCAAACGCCTAAGCCGACGTTTACGTAAAATTCATCGAGAACAATTCGCCGAAACCACAATTCGCCGAAAACACAATTGGCCGAATTACAATCCGTCGAATCGATATTTGCCGCTGTAGTTGAAATTTGAAGTTGAAGGTCCCTAAGAATATTGCCCGCTATACTTTAAAATAGTTTAAAACAGTATTTGTGACGGATTTTCAGTCGATTCGACGAATTGTTTTCGGCAAATTGTTCTCGGCGAATTTTCAGCAAATCTAAGCCGAAGGCCCAGATTGAAATACCGGCGCACATATCCGAATAAAGTAATTTCTATCGAAGTTTTCCTTCACCGACTATACCTCGTTGTTGATGATGATCATGATGTTGATCACATACCCAGCAATAGGACATTAAGAACATATTGGTTAATATTTCGTAATTCACCAAAATCTTCGTTGGAGTTTGACAAATTTAATATTGTCGTAACTTTTGAACGATGTTTGCTCTGATTCTCAACAAATCGTGATTTATCGAATGACATCATGTCATTGACATGCGACTACTTTTGGCTCTAAATCCCATTGATGTGTACAAGAAAAAGCAACAATTTTAATCAATAACACAAAAATCTATCATAGGTATAATTTATATAGGCCTCTCGTGATATTCGCCATTCCGTGCTATCCTGCGCCCTCAAGCGGCTTCCTGCTATCTTTTTCAGATCGTCTGACCTTTCTTCCCAATCGGTTGTCAGCTCCCCTAAGTATAACCTAAGTAACTGATATAATCATCAACATAATATCCCTAAAAACATAATATTCCTAAAATTCTGTCAATCACGTTGGCAGAATGTAAAGACCCGATTCAAATAGTCGAGGAATCGCCTACAAGCCGATGTGGTTGCCGCAGGCTGTCATGGGGGACTCGGCAACATCCTCTCATCGGTATTGTAATCTCAAGAGGCCATTGCATCTATACACAACTTAATCATTGAGATACGTATATGCTTGTATCCTATTGTTGTATTTGATCAAGTAGTTTAATAAGGAGTACAAATTTCAGAGTCTAAAAAGGTAACATCGACTACAAAATAAGCTTTTAGCCCGTGTAAACTATGATGGTTCAGTCTGGGAAATATCACCACTGCACTAATTTTTTCTGCGATGCTATGTTTTCCAGTGAAAAGGTGCGTTTGCCGGCCATAATTATATGAGGGGGCAATCAACCTCCGGAGAAGAAGCGCGGCTGCATTCAACCTCAAACATAACAACCGAGGCTTTATGTACCCTCCGGAACACTAAAACGCGCATATTTGGCAAATACATATACTACTCTTTCTCACGACCATGCTCGTTTCGATTGACGGTATACATAGCGTATGTTTCACTACAACCGGCTATAAAGGATTCAACCTCATCATCCTCGTAAAAAATTAAAAACGTATCCAATGACGTACAAGCCTCCGTTATAATCATCTGTATTGTACTGTGTGCTCAGTGGATCATCAAAAACATTACCGTTTGGTAATCTGAAATATCATACAAACTCCATATTTTATCCTGCGATATCATGTCTGTACTGTAGACTCGTGTGGTCATGAGAATCGCGAATATGTTTTTACCTGCCTATAAAAACTTCTGGCAAGGAACGTGAATTTCTGGCACGATTTGTGACCTTTACTATTTTTTGAGAGCTTGTTACAATTGGTATTTTAACTGCTCTTTATAACATATTTACGAAGCTTTGTCGCTTGTCAGAACTACCCTTTTATTGGTAGTACGTCGATCTGGCTAATTTTGCCATGGTTCGTTAACTTTTTGGCTACAACCATTTTAGCATCCCACTGCTGGGCACGTGTCTGACCTTACTCCACCTTGCTGCTCCAATGCGGGTTGGTGGAAATAACTTTTATTTATTTATCAATAATACAACACTAAAGATACCTTACAGCCTAGATTATGCATTATCTTACTTCTATTTTGTATAACGCTTTAGAGCGCTATGCCGATTCAGTAAGGCGATAGCCGGAATTCATCGCGCAGGTTTCCCTCTTCCGAGCTGAAGATAAATGGAAAAACTTGCAAGACTCAAGCGGGGAATTGCAGGGCAATGGATACGTCTTTCTATACATATATTTTAACGTGAAACAAAGAAAATCAGTTTCACAACGATTATTTCCCCGCGTGTCTAATGGCCCGACGGCGCGCGTCTGCCGCACTCGCGACTGTCTGCTGCCCGCGGCGACGCTTCAAGAGCAGTTGAAAAATTAATATATAACAAGTTTCATATGTGCGTCTGTATGTGCACGGGATGGATTGCGATTCGGATTGATCTAGTCATTAGTGGATATGAGTACGTCTGATCTAGTCGTGAAGTTATACGTGTGCACGATTAAGGAAGTTTCTGGTCTTCCCCTTGAAGTTTTTACATGAAAAATACTTCGCTGACAGGCGCCACTGCTCGGTAGGCTAATGAAAGTCTGAGCAACAAACAGCTCTTGTCCACAGAAAAAAAAAATAGTGGACGGGGAATACCTGTGAGAAATGCCTCTCACGTACCTATGTGTGCATCGGAACAAAACATTACAACGATGGTGCTAGTTAAAACTGTTTAATAAAGTATACTTTTTTTCCTAATGTGAGATGCGCGTTGGGATTGAACAGGGATCCCCAGCTCTACTGTATGCTTGGGTGATTGGTGTGTTGACCACTTAGCTATCACTGATTACAAAAAATAAATTACCATCTTTAAACAGCCAGTTATCCAAAATAACTTCCTAAAGTACATTTCCAACACGCCAATCTCACACAAGCCGCGAATTAATTACATCAACCCAAAAAAGGCCATACGCAAACAAATTAAAGCCAATAATCCGACCTTAAACTTGTGCAAAGTCACCTCGAACTCGGGAGTTATTATCACCCGATATTCGATGAATGGTTAACGAGTTCGAAAATTGTCGAAGCAACCCCCGGAAGGGTGAGAACTGTTTCTTTCTATTTGCAATAAGAGTTTAACTTTTTGAAAGTTTTTAAATAATTCAGCAAGCTATCTGTTTAACATCTTAGCAGTAACTTGGGAGATTCGTTTGTAGATGGGATTATATTTTATTTGATACGGCAAATTTCTATTTCGGATAAGTGTAATAGGGAAAAGTCTAGATAATTTTTAACAGACTTTAAAGAACACCCTCCGTTCTTACTAAAAATTCTCAAATAGATTGCATTTTTGATGTTTTACGTTTTTATACAATAAACCAATTTAGATGTTTTTTTTTTTTCGAATTTTGTTTCAGAATGGTCGAGGTGATTACATAAGTGGTAACGATGTTAGGATTTTTGTATAAAAACTGTTCCTATATATGCATTGATCTTTCATTTGTAACTAAATAATTAAAATAGTATGTAGATTATCAAGGGCTGCAACGATTCACAAGTGCGTGTAAAAAATAACCTGAGCCTTGAACTATCACTGCATGCATATATTATTTATCTTTCATCATACCGACGACCTCAAGTTCACTCAACAACCTCCCAAAGTAAACTCATCACCGATATCCGATGAATTGGTAACAAGTTTGCATCGTACCGGCCCTTCTGATGCTTTGAGCCGTTGAATTTTTGATCTCTCGCGCAAGGGGTGTCAGCGACATTATTAACACTTAATATTTAGTGCCGCGAGGGGCACGCCACCGATATATTTGCTTAACGATTTCCTTTGTTTGGCGGCTTCTAGCGCGGTTGACTTGTACGCGCCACCTTAATTGGGGGGTTTGTAAAAACTCACGAAAGGGTTGGAGGGATTTGAAAGGAAGATTAGATTAGTCGAAGATTACCCGCCTAAAACAGGGACTGGGAGGATCAATCGGGATTATATGTAATAACAATTTTGTAAATCCGAAAGATGTGGTTAGACTATAAGAAAAATTGAGACAATTTGTTCTTAAGAAATAAAGTGTGTTTTATAATGAAGGAATGAAATACCTAATTACACGAAAAAGGAGGAAATATGATTTCAGATAAAAAATATTTTTTGGCAGGCCTACGCCGCAGAGGCGACTTTTAGTTAAGTTACTTTAAATTAGGTACAGTAGTAGCAATTAAGTATGATTTGATAAAAAAATTGTTATTTAAATAATATATCTAAATTAGATAAACAAAGTGTGTGCAAAATAACTTAACTTATAATTGGCCAATCGTTAAAAGAGCGTTCTAACGAAACAGCCATTAAAGCTGCGTTCTTTCACACACAGAAGCACTTAATACGGCGCAAAGTGCAAAAAGCGCCTAAACAGCCACATCAAACAGGCACTCGAGACGCGAGGGGGACGATATTAGCGACACGGAACTTATCGAGCAGTATCAGCTGTAACAACGAATGCCCAATTAAAATATTAATTGCTTTGAGTTGCTACATCGCGACGAGTGCTGCGGAGTTGATAAACCCCATTGCGAACGTGTTTGATGTCGATGATCCGTTTTTGCAGATATGTTTCACGCTTCAAATATTTTAAGGATGCTTGGAACCGATCGGACCCAGTGTCGAGCCTTGGGGGATACCTGTATGCAATTCTATGACAAATCAATGTTATATTATAGTTATATACCAATGTTATATTTTTACTTCGATGATTATTTAACCATTTATTAAAAAATAATGTACTAAAGTTTAAATTATATCTGTACAAAATTTCACTTACATCATAAGTGCACGAGTAGATAGAGTCTAATGCAATTGGTAAGTCTATTAATTGCTAATAAATTAAGTTAAATCAATATTAAAACGTGTTTCCAAATGTGTTTACTATTGGAAAGTTAGATACGTTTTCCAACAACACTACCCACCCTATTTTTGCGAATAAACACACAACTCTTATTTCACCTTTACAACAAATTATATAGGCAAGTTTGCGCCAAATGTCGCGCCCCTATGCACCGCCTCATTACACACAACGAGTGCGTTAAAGCGCGTTTTGTGACGTGCTTGTTCGATAATACCCGTCGATGTGAGGACTTAATCGGGATTATTAAATCATTGACTCGCAACGGTGGTAAATTTGAAGTCCTGCCGCAAATTTTGCTTCCCTTTTTTTTATAATTGTTGAAAGCAGGTTAACTACCGAGTAATACAACTTGAAATATACGTATTGTTGAAACGGTAGACGGGGAAATTTTATTATGAAATGAATTACTATGTAATGATCAGTCAAAAAACGAAAGGCTTCATGTGGCATCCAGACGATCAATTGATAAACCTACATGATTATATAAAGTTTACAAAATATGAACGATTATAACGTTTGCAGAAACGTCGGTACTTAAAACAAATACTTTTCATTGATACACAAACTTAAACCATAATAACTGAACATGTAAAGATTTAATTCAAAATCTTTCTTTATCATAGAATAAGCGACAAACAAGTGCTTTTAAAAAGAGTTCATATTAATATTCATATTCTTGATCGGAAAGAAAAATTTCTTGGAGCCAGTAAATAGTGCGAAATATATTTCATAAGCTATTCGCCCATTCCGGATGACCTACGACCTACATAATAATATATAGCCTGTTAACAGATAATACAGCGCCAAAGTCCCAAGATATACTGCCGTCTTACAATTGATTTAACAAGAGGGTTTCACCGACTGCCCTCGGCCGCCTCAGCCTTACAAGTACACGATATGTATTCCCAAACACAATTAGTTAGATCATAATTAAACTGCTCCGGATCTAATCGCCTTCTCCGGAGCAGTCCCAAGGCGGTGTGTTGGGAATCAATGAATCATCGCATCTCAAACTGTACGTGCTCGCTCCACCGGAACACACGGGCCTGGAGGTCAGGTAATATTGTGTTAAGTTATAGGGCTTGATATAGACGATATGGGCATACGGCAAGTATGAATCTTGTCTGAGATCGTAAGTTAGAACGGTTTCATCGTTTTTACTAGAGCATCTAAAAAACTACAAACTAAACTCTACAACCAAAATTACTTCTAATCTAATCTACAAACAAAACATTAAAGTCACAGAAGAAATACATAGATGCATTGGGTCGAAGGTCATTTATTGCTTTTAGCGACAACGTTAAACTTATGAGGTGGATTATCGCCTCATCTGTTGGCATCAGAATTACTTGTTCGGACAAAAACAAAGATAATCGGTTGAAAATTTTTATTTTCTACATTATTCGTTGTCTCTATTCCTACGTTATAAAGGATAAAGCATAATTGTCATCTCAATATCTAACGAATATATTATCCAAACATACATATACCACCGAAACGGACTTCAAAGATAATCTAAATTCATTGCAAATGTGTCGTAAAGAACATTATTCTAAGCCTCAATTCGGACGGGCAACATTAAGTAGAAGGAATTTAGATTACTTTTATGAGACGGCACGGCATGGGACGGGCCCCATTAAAACATTGTGGTCTAGAAAGGTGGTATTTTTGAACGATTGTTAAGTTTGATGACTAATTTTTGAAAGTTTTATATAGGAGCAAACGTACTCCTGTTAATGTCATTTCACACAAATGCAATTACTAATTCTAATTACGTTTAAAAACATTTTTATGGGACAAAGCTGGTTACGGATCTCTTCCTTAAATTGTGAAAGCTTTAGATACTTTTACTTCACTAAGGTGAGCAAGTGCAATTTGGTGATCATATCAATTTAGCGATAATTTCTGATTGCTTTTTTACGATATTACCAACAGTTAACTCTTTTCTTGTGTCTAAAACAAAATGTGATCGATAAAAATATTAGAAAATTGTTTTCACAATCACAATGTGTTAAGCCAGTAAGATAAATTCTCAACTCAAAATATTATTTGAGATATATCTGTTTCTGTGAAAGCTCCAACTTATTGATTAAAAGAAGGGTTTACTGAAGTAGTCCTTAAGTAACTTGTAAGCAATTGTTAAATTTGATATAATTAACAGTTTCCCGAGAGACATTGTTTTCACTGACTTGAAAACTTAAAAGCACTTGATACATGCTATCGGTAGAGTAATTTAGGATTCCATTCAGAACAAATGTCATGAAACGGGAGTTTTCAAGCTCCGTGTGTATCGTAGGAGTGATTTAAAGTTTCCGCGCTAAGTCAGGCCTCCAGTCACTCGCGCCTGACCGCGAAGTGCCCCCGCGAGGCGTAGCCCCGCGTCTTGGAACGGCTTCGTTGTGTGATGCGTGTATTGTCCTATGTAGATTGAACTTGCATGGTTCGACCGGGGAAGTATTGACGCTGAACGTGTTGCAGACGTGAGGCAATTCTTCTGAATTGGTGAATGTATCGGTTGCCATACTTTAATGAGGAGATCGGGAGTATCAGCGCAAGACTCAAGCCCGCTTATGGTTGGGCAGCGATTAGATAAAACAACTTAAAAATAGTGGTAGAAAAATAATAGAATATCTCACTTTCAAAATATCAGACTTGACTCTCGGATATAAATTCAATCAATAAATAATATCAATCAACTTACCTGCAAAAAGATTAAGTACTTAATTAATGAAATTTCTTACACAATGCTTTAACAATGTTTAAATGTTTTCTACAAATATTTGCTTAGTAACTAGCAGTATATCAATGACTATTCGTAGATAATTACAAAATTATTTGCAGCGAAAAATTCTAATAAAGAAAATCAAAAATTCCTATTAATGGGTAAACTTCGCCAATTATATGATGTTAAGTGGCATCCTTTGAAAATACATGAATAAAGTTTTCTCTGATAAATGAAGTTGGAAAAAAAAGTAAACTGAATTACATTAGCCTGTGTCCAGTAGCGGTCATATTTTATAAAGGCCGATAGACGGAAAGTATTAAAGGCTTTAATGTAAAGAGGTCTTCTCGAGATGGATTATCCAGGATCAGGTTTGTAAATATCTCAGACACCATTCAGATTGCATTAGAAGGCTATAACAATTAAGCAGTACGATATATTAAGACAAAACATCGACAGAGAAGCTAAGGCGCGTCCTTCCGTGTCCGCATCGATATTTATTTACGAAATCACCCCTTCCCTAAACAGAGACAAAGTGTTGGTGTACATTAGCGGGCGGAGGGAGATTTTATTGCCTCCCACGCCTTAAAATATTGTCTGATTCATTAGAGGATATTTCACATTTAAGTTTCGTGTGTGCTCTTAGCTTCCTAAGAATATTTTAACCGGCAAACTTCTCCCGAATTTCCGAGGTGATCATTCCGGCGGGGCGGGAGGCAGGTTGTACCGTTATAACGACACTGTTGTTACAATTTTCTAAAAGGATACCGTTACGTTCGCGTAATAAGACGCTAAGATTCCCTTATACCCTTAATTATGGTGGGGGAGGGTGGGTGTAATGACACATGTATGTAAATATTCGTTGTAACGACTGGAGGTGGCGACGTGTGCACACTTTAACGGTAGCTCGGTTGTTTTCTTTGATTAAAGAATTTTATTACGGCATATAATTCACGATTAGACGCTAAAGGGTTGGGAGCTGCGTCTCCAGATAAAACGGATGCGTAACGACGGGTGCGTGATTCTGAATCATAATTGTTATGGCCGTCTCTAGTGTTTGGTAAAAATTAATGGCGTTCGGTTCGGGACTGTGTACTCTATTTGAAAGGGTCGTTAGTATCGGGATTCTGTTCATTTGTGATGTCTAATGTGCAGAGGGTTAATAATGAACGATTGGCGACATTTAATGGTTTTTTAAAATGGATTTTACTTTTAGCTAGGTTTTGATTCCAATTGAAGAAAAATAATTCGATTATTTACATAGCCTAATTAATTTTATCTTAAAGAATATTAAACCAAGTTAAGTATGTGTGTTAAAATATTTTTTAAGTTTTTAATAAAACAATATTAGGTATTTTACATTTTTAATGCTTAAAATTTGTGTATAATTCGGTAAGAAATTTGTAATAATGTCTCACGCATATATTTGTTTGGGAAAACATGCTATTCTTTCAGTTTCAGTATTGTACACAATATCACTTTTGGTTTTCTTATGAAATAAAGAAAAAAAATATACTCGAAAAACTGACCTACAATTAAAACCGATTCTATATAAGTCAAGAACATCATGCATCGGCGTTTTATTAAATATAATTCAGAACGTGATGAGATACATCAATTTGGTGCTTTCATATCAAAAGAATATTCATTCGTCGAATGGCAAAAATATATTTTAAAAAATTCATTTCATCAAAAAATATGCTCATTAAATCATTTCAAGTATTTGAATGTTGCTGATTTCATTTAACGAGTTTCGTGTTCCGTTTCGAACGAGAAAAATTCTCGACATGACAACATAATTCTTGCTCATTAAGCCTTCGAAATTCCGATATACGTTTGAGTACGCATTCAGAACCTCATTAGTCTTGTGAAAACGCTCTAAAATTATAATAATATAGATACTGGGATATGTATGTTGAATTACAATGAAAGTACCTTTTCTAGAGCTGAGAGTGTACAAGGTTACAACACACACCGACACTATTACACACATACATACAAAAAGGTGGATTTTTTAAAAGCTATTGGATATATTGAGAAGCAGCTTTTATTATTGTGTAAGTACCCTCATAAATATTAATTTATGTACAAGTTCTACACTTTTTTGGTTCTGACAGATGTAATGGTTCTTTTTCGAACTTATTGATGTGTAGAGTTTTCATTGTTTAAGATAAACTTCGTAAGATGCTGAGTATTGAAACTTAGGCTAATTTGGCTAGTCGTTTTCAATAATGCCTGTTCCGTCATGAAATGAGTGATATACCAGTAACATTACATGCTAAGTGACAATGATCGAGGAGGGGAAAACCTCCTCAGACAATCGCGTGTGGGATATATCGAAATCGGTGGTCTGTCGGTGGTTTGTTCGACGCTATAGAGAGACTAGATGAGTACAGGGCGAAAATCGGTCACCCAGCACCATAAATTATTTTTATCGTCTTTCAGACTTAAAGGAATAGTCGACAAACTGCTATTCAGATCAGAAATCGATCGCTTCAAGGTGGTAACGTAAATGTTAGTAAACTGACAGTTAGTAGACGACTGACTGAAATTATATTATGAGTGTGTCAGCGCTGTAAGGTTGTCCTTTAAACTGTACACAATTGCTAATTTCCCTGTCTGATTTTCAGTTTTTACGTGTCGTATTTTACTAACGTTTTATTAATTTATTCAACGGGAATTTCTTACATAAAAGCTCACTGCATGTCATTTACTTCTATTGTCATTATATGAAAGTGTAAAAGGTAGCTGTATAAGTTTTGTGCTATATTTATGACAGTATAATAATATTTTTACCTACACATCGTTACTGCATCACAATTTCTTTTCTTGTCTTGAACGTAGGTTGTCTACAATAATAACATACAGACATATAGATAATATAACAATACAGATAACCCAGGCCTTACAAAAACAAAGGCCTGGTCAAGCCAGTTCAGTCCCTGTAGCTTCGGGATTAAGAATAGAGCTACGGTATCCCCTGCCTGATCATAAGAGGTGACTAAAAGGGGGCTTCCGGGGTTGCGGGCGGTGAGAATGGGAGCTCGATCCCTCCTGTCAGCACTACCGGGAAGGAAGGCGAAGTGTGCGTGGCCGCATGCCGCCGTAAGCAACGGAAGGTGCAGCAGAGCACATCTGCTCTCCCAAAGATGGGCCTGTTACAGCCTGCGTGGAGGAATCCGGTGCGTTCCACTGGAGATCCCGGAGTCCTCCTCAAGCACAGAGGCAGGCCACCGAGGGGGTTTTAGTGCGGTACAAATCCTACATAACCCGGTATCCTCTCCCGAAGTCCCGGGTACTTTGGGTCCCCCCCTCCCCCGATGAAAAAAGGTCAAACCACCTCATCATACAAGCGTATTCACATGCCATAGAGATACAGTACAATTTAATCCCAGCAACTTTTCCAACTATGAATGACGTTAATACTGCGAATACGTAGAGTCGTTCATTACCGTGGATTCCACACAAAAACACTAATAGCCTGCATCTATGTGGAGACAACGCAATAAAGAATCATAACGGCGTTGCACCCTAGCTCCCCTCATTTGAATCTTATAACCCGCGTGTTTTAAATTTTAATGAATATAGATATCTTTATTCGTAAAGTGGATGCGGGGGTTGGAGTGTGAGGTGTTCATATTTCGGTCTCGAGTAATAATTGTGCACTGGATGTATGGTATCGTATGTCTATATTGTTAGAATCAGAACAGAAGCGTAAAGCCAGAGATCCATGGGTTTGCGTTGACATAATAATATGACATGAGTTGACACAACATGACGTTGCGTTAACCAGAACATGACGTTACGAAGTCGCAGCGTGACTTTGTATTTGTATTTAAACGTAAGTTAGATCTGGGATCGAACTAAGCCGTCGGTCCCGGTTGTGATCGATAGATAGCAGTCATCAAAACTTGACTTATTCTCTCTTTCGGTTACTTTGAAGTCAACTTTTTAATTATTTTTTTGCTAGACAAATCACCTAATCTCATCACTAATTGTCTGTGAGGTTGTTTGCTAACCTCATAACAAAAGTCAATTAAGGGGCCATGGCTACGCCCAGATGAACGTCAAACGCTGATATTAATCGACGGCAATTATTGCCTTCTAATGAATGCGCGTCGTAGGCCACTGACGTCACTCCTTCCGGCTTGTGAATTTTGATGAGTCTTGATGGATTTTACTTGCATTTTGTCGTTATGTGAGAGTTTTTTTAGTGCTGATTTTTTACGTTATAAGTATTGCATCAAGAACTTGTTGATGGTACATAGCTATTCCTACGTGGAGTACTTACGGACTACGGTATAGTGTACTCTAACGAGTTCTACAACCCTATCTACGTCCCTTTTCTGAGCACGGATCTCCCACCATTATTGTGTAGGCTTAGAGATAACTTCACCACGCTGCTCCAATGCCGTTGGTAGAGAAGCGGATTAGTGGACAACACACTATCGGATTTTTTGCTAACCGCCTCCGACATGTTTAAACGACTGCTATCTGTCGATATCAAGCGGTATAGACGTACCGTTTGAAGCAAGGAAACGCGCATGTTTTCCACAAGCGGTGTGAGATGGGTGACCACAAGTGGCAAAATTTTCATGTGCGTTTCCGTGCTTCGGAGGGCACGTTCGTTATCCCGGTCCCGGTCCCGGTTGTTATCGAAAGATAACGGTCTTCAAACCTAGTCAGAGGTCTTATGGGCTGTTTTAAAACATCCTACAGCGGGTTGGCCATTAACCCGTATCTCCACCAATCAATAATGGGGCCCTCCCCATCTCAATGCTGGGCATGGGTCTCTACCCGATCTGCTCCGAATCTGGTTCTACACGCTACGACTTGGTTACCAACCCATTATTGGATGTTAGTCCTCAGACAAGATTGAACGAATCGATCCATTGACAACAACCGGGACCGACTGCTTAACTTGCCTTACAAAGCACGGAAAACCAAAATTATTTTTCGGTGACAGTCACCCATCCTCTTTCCGGTCAGTCTTTTTTGCATATGCGTAGCCGTTTAAAGGGGATTAGAATCTTCCAGTAACCTTGCCTTTGTATGTATGTATACCCATTTGTACATCGTACAAATCGACATGTGAAAGCATGTATCATACAAAAGTATGTGACCTAATTTAGACATGAAACCTTTTCACGTGTGACGTCTTTACACGGCAATGAGAAATCAATTTGTTAAATATACAAACAAAGGCCTTCCCACCAAAAGTCAATTAGCCGTTAATTGATCACTGCCACTAATTACCATCAATCATCCTGCCATCCTGCCACTATCGATAGGTAAGTTTATTCTACGAAAGCAAAAGCTTTTAAATGAGTCGTCGGAAATAAACAATCTTAAGACCTATCGATGTAGTTATAATAAGAGTTTTAAGGGATTTAAAATCTTGTAGTATTTGACTACGACTACGTAGTCTACAGCTACGAAGTTTGTAGCAATGAAAGCTGAGCGTAGTGAGCGGCTTCAAGCAGGAAATGCTACGTAACTTATAGCGTTTCTTAATAGTTATTTTCTTAAGATACTATCGGCCGCCAGCGACTTCGTCCGCGCGGACTTCAGTTTTTTGCCCTTACAGCCAGCCTCAATAAATGTACTAATCGACACAAAAATAATTTTTCAATTCAAACCAGTACTTCCTGAGATTAGCGGGTTCAAACAAACAAACTCTTCAGCTTTATATTTTTATACTAGCGGCCGAACGCTGCTTCATCCGCGTGGACTTTGGTATTAGTCACAGCATGATGTTATACATATAGCCTATAGCCTTCCCTAATAAATGAACTATTCAACACAAAAATATTTTTTCAATTCGAACCTGTAGTTCCTGACATTAGCGCGTTGAAACTAACAGAAAAGAGACAAACAGAAATAGATTCCTTACAACAATTTTGCAAGAGTTAAGATATTAAAGTTAAGTTAAGATATTAAATTGAGTGTCAATATATTCCATACAACAATTTTGTATGAAAACCACAAAAGTAAAACGAAAATAACCTAACAATGACCGGTGGTCGGTATTCGATTCGCAGCCGAGGAGATATCTAAATGATGAGTTTCGAGACCTTTTCCTGGTTTGGCTGTTGGTGTGGTGCCACCTCTATTAGTGTGAAGCGTAATAAAAAATATATTTATTAAATTGAGAATCATGTATTATATTAATTACTGGAGCGAAGTCCACTAATTGCACCTAATCGCAGTGGGGATAGGAAAGTCGTTATCGCATTATCGTCACTGCCTTTAATAACGGCAAACGATCGCCGCGGCTCCCGGGAGGTTAGTAGTTATTAGCCGTAAAAGGCACATTGGAACATTTTAATATCGGAAATGGAGTATCTATTATAATATTTCGGTCAGATATGCTAGTGTGATAACAGGTCGACAGGGGAAAAACCACCGCTGAACCCACTCCTGCCGTAAATCAATTTTATTGTGTTCCTGAAAAGACTTACTTGAGGCGACCATCAGCCTCCGGAATAGCAGTGCAACTGCAAACGACTTCAGACAAGATTTATTTGACAGCTTCCGTGGCACAGTGGGTGATGAGCCGACTGCGAAGCGTGAGTTGTGGTTTCGATCCCCATCCAGGACAAATATTTGTGTGATGAACATGACTATTTGTTCTGTGTCTGGGTGTTAAATTATCTATTTAAGTATTTATTTAGAACTATGGACTGCAGCGACCACTTAAATCCACGTGGACTGCATGCTCGTCTGCTACTGAATTCAAATAAAAAAACACTAAAATACTCGTAATATTAGCACACAATACATTTAGGTAAAGGTCTTTCGCGAAGCGCGCATGGCCCGGCGGCTAGCGTAGAATGCAAACGGTCTACGCAGCTAAGCCAAACGGGCGCGGTCGGTTGTGAGTTGGGTGACCGCTAGTGGCAAAAAATTTCATGCGCGTTTCCGTGCTTCGGAGGGCACGTTAAGCCGTCGGTCCCGGTTGTTGTCGATAGATAACAGTCGTTAAACCTTGTCGGAGGCCTTATGGGCGGTTTGAAAACATCCGACAGCGGATTGACCACTAACCCGCGTCTCCACCAACCCACATTGGAGCAGCGAGGTGGAGTAAGCTCCAGGCCTCCCCAATAAGGGGGAGAGACCCGTGCCCAGCAAGTGGGACGCAAAAGGGTTGCAGCCAAGGTCTTTCAGTTTATTACTTGTGTTATTCCTTATAATAGCATTTAATAAACTTCAGGAATTAAACATGGTTCTTGGTCAACGAAAAGTACCCTATATATAGGTTTGGATTTGCCGTATGGAATGTATGAAATATGATGAACAAATGTAGGTAAAACAATATTATAAATACGAAAGTTTGCATGTTTGGATGGATGTATGTTGCTCAATCACGCAAGAACTGAACGTAACGGGATAAAATTTGGTACTGAAACAGATTATAGTCTGGAATAGCACATAGGCACATACACTTTTTATACCGAAAAAATGAACCGTTCTCGTGGAAAAGATTAGTGTAATATTTTTCTTCTACCCTTTTTATGTCCCACAGCGGCACAAGTCTCCTTTCGGAAGTGAGGGGGATGTAGGTCATAGTCACGCTGCTGGCCAAGTGCCCGTTGGTGGACATTTGGACAAAATTATATGAACTCAAATCATCCAAGCGAAGCCGGGCCGATTCACTAGTAACGTAATCTCTTAATCTCTACTAGTCTGTAGTTTCATTTATTCAATTCAAATGGACTGTATAGTCTGGAGTATTCTGGATATTCTGGATATTGATTTCAACTTGCTTGATACATTCCCGTTTGACAGGCAGCAATTACTTTATTGTTTTTTTTAGTACGCGGAAGGAACGGAACGGAGAAGGAAACGATTCTATTAGGGCTTCTTTTGGAACGTCTTAGGTCAAAACTCTGCAAACATGAAAAACTTATTTTGAAGCCACAAAGAGCAGTTCAACGGTACATTATGAACCGCGAAAGAAAACCTCGCCTAATTAGATGCACAACAGTGAAAAGGCAATTACAATCAACTCGCCATATTCAAACAATACAACAACGTTAATGAAAGAGAAACGAGAAATTTCAATTCCCTTAAAGCAGAAACGACCCGTCGGTCAACCGACGCTTACTTATTTATTCAAAGCGGGTACAAAAAGCTGTATGGCTACAATATTTACAGTTGAACCGAAATTAGCGTTTCTTGCCGTTTCCTTTGTTGAATATGAAACGGAATACACAACGCGCCCTGGAGGGACACCTGCCAACCATACGGGTCGCAGCAACATATATTAATAACACGTTAATTTATTAACAAGTACTGTTTATCCAGGGATTAACTGAGAATAGTTTTAGTTGGACAACAAAGGGCCGAAAGGGTTCAAAGCGAATTTCTTGTCGACATATTTACCTTAGGTGAAGGTGATAGCAATTTTACGCGCGAGAGGTCAGGGCTTTGGTTGCGAACAAACATTGTTCTCTGGAACGGAGGGTTGAGTAATCCATACCATATAATTAGTAGTTTCACCCATTATGGACTCTAATTGTGAAGGTTTAGAGGCCGGTAATGACGAGTTTATAAGCAAATAAACAGATTAAGCGCTGTCAAATAAATACATGAAATTACACTGCGAAACTAAACTAATTGTATCAAATACCAATTGTATTGACAAAAACATTAGATGAAAGGATTTAGATTTTAACACAATTCGTCCAACCAAGCAAAACACTACTAAGTAGAAAAGCAAGACTATAATAAAAAAGTTGTAACTGAAAAATTTAAATATTTATTGAACACAAATTATACTAATTCTAATACTAATCTATACTAAATATATAAAGCTGAAGAGTTTGTTTGTTTGTTTGTTTGAACGCGCTAATCTCAGGAACTACTGGTTCGAATTGAAAAATTATTTTTGTGTTGGATAGTCCATTTATCGAGACAGGCTTTAGGCTATATAACATAATGCTATAGCTAATACCAAAGTCCACGTGGACGAAGTCACGGGCTGCCACTAGTAATTAACATAACGAAACAACTAAATAACAAATTTTGGTGGTAATAAACTCTAAAGAATATTATTTTATTAAATATCATATACAACTGTTTTTTTCAACTTCTCGGAAACTAAGAGTCATATGGATCGATTGGGCCCTTAGTAAAATATCGTTTCTTTCGTTCTGAATGGGCACCGACTCTGTGGGCTTCCATGCCCACAGACTAAGGATCGGAGGTTAAATAGTGCTATGCAACAATAGACGCGTTCGCTGGTCATAAATGATGCATGGTTTCGGTTCGGACCTTCGCCTTTTATTTTGATCTTTATGTCCGTCTCGACCGCTGGACTATGAATTTTATAAAACAATTGGCTGCAACCCTTTTTGCGTCCCACTGCTGGGCACGTTTCCTACACGCCGGATAGACCTAATAAAATGTACCACACAATATTCCATTACCCAGTGTTGCCGCAATGCCAGCAACTGAAGCTTGTGGTGAAGGATCGCGAGAGTTGCTGTACAAAACAACTGTGACGATTAACCAGTTGTCATCATAGTGCCACGACCCCTCTGTCAAGAGTGTACGATTATAGAGAGCTGGGCACGCGTCTCTTCCCATAATTGGGGAGGCTCGGAGGCTTTCTATACGCTACTCCAATGCGGTTTGATGCAAATGCAGTGGTCAACAGGCTGTCGGATGTTTTCAAACCGCCTTTTGGGCCTCGGATATTCGGCGGTAAGCATAAGTGTTTCAAAAACTATTGAACCGATTTTGATGAAACTGAGCTGTTCCCAAAGTCCCTTTAGAAAGTATCAACTCAATACGACTTAAAGTTTCCGAGAAATTTGTGGACAAACACACTTACAAAATTTAAATCGTATGAAAACTAGATAGATCGTCATACTCAAATATTATCCAATTCCAATAACATACCATAACATACGTCCATATAGATCAAATTGATATCCACCTTTTATGAAGTCAGAGAATAGAAACTGAAATACATCATTCTTGTTTCTCCTTCCCCGGGAATCAAACCCGGGACCCTTGATTAATCATTGCGCGACACGGATCTTCAGTAAGTATCTTCTTTTTTCAAGTCGGTTAAAATGACTAGCTATTTTAACGAAGGCCATTCCAGTGGTGGCCACTCGGTTAAATAGTGCAACAATACACGCGGTTCTCGGTCATTAACAATGCATCACCACGGTGGACCGCCTTTGTGCGATCCGTTTGCCTCCGCCTCTCGAGTGGATTCGGCGGTTTTATATTTACATCTCTCATGCATTCGTTTTGATCTACTGAGGTCCTTAGTTTGGGCAGACCCTCAATACATTATTCAGTACCATCATGTGTTGATATTTCTTAACTACGGGTGCTTGAATTCTGACTAAATTGCGTTTTTATATAGTTTTCTTCATTGCTAAAGGTGAATTTAAATTTGATGCCGAATTTGAATTAATGTTTCTTCTATTTAACATAATTTCTCTAATCTCTTTGGTAGTTTTGGTGTTTAAAACTTAATCATGACAAAAATTGAATGAATATTTTGTTTAGATAAGAGTCAATACTACTTTTACTTTCTACTTCTATTTAATACTCAAATATAATCCAATCATAACAATATCGCATAAATATTTTTGATTGATTGATATGATAAATCGGTCGGATAAAAACTGTGACGATGGATGATATATAGTCCACCACGCTTTTCTGGTTGTAAGACTATCCTCGCCCTTGAGGCCCAAAAATATAGGTTTTCTCAAAGTGTTTTCGAATATACGAGTACTTCCAACAAAATAACGAAATTCGTTCTAAAACGTGATACTTTCACAGCAAATTATGTATATTGATTGAAATTGTGCGCCTAGTTTAGAACCCCCGCGTGAAACCACCTAGGTATTAACCAGGTTAGCTTAATCTTAATAATTTTGAAAATTTACAAATACCCCAAATGTGTGAAGCTACCCTGTAAGCTTGCTTTATTTGTTATCCTGTCACTTCTTATAAAAAACTCCACGAACATTACCCTGATCGAATATATCGCGCTCGTGGCTACAATAATGGTATTAGCCTTATTAATCATTTGTCATTCGCTCCTCGTACGGACTTAGCTTCTCAAAGTATTGACAAAGTTGTTTAAAAGTTAAAAAATCTTTCATTCGCATATATGTTCGTTACATCATTAAAAATAATTTATAAATAAAACAATGAAATAACATTCATTTTTGATAAGTAGACACAGGAAAAAAACGAAAACAATAATCTAATAACTGTGGTACGGTATGTGTAAATGCAAAAAGTGGTATTACGTCTAGAATTGCGCCTTTAATATTTAACATAATCGTTTGCTTTAATTTATTATGACGAGATGACTTATCTTTCCTCCTTAATTACTAATATTATAAATTCGAAAGTAGCTCTGTCTGTCTGTCTGCTACTATTTCCCGCTTAGACTACTGAACACAGAAAGAGTGGACCTTGGAAAGGACAGGATGGTTTTTATCCTACGGGAACCTATAAAACGATTCCACGCGGGCGAAGCTGCTGGCGGAAGCCTAGTTATATAATAACAAGAAATCAAAATTTAATGATTGTAAAAAGTGTTAAATATTTTTCACAAACCTTATAAAAAGTTACAATCGCATTAAATCTTTTTTTATCTACACTTTTGTGACATTAACATTTTAAACACAATAATATCGAGTTAATCATACATTTTTCTGAATATTTTCACTAGCTAGTCAGGAAGTTTGAGAAGCGGTGTCCTCTGTCGTGTATTGTCAAGTCGTGGACACCGGAAAAGATATTTGATTAGCGACCGTTGCCCGCCAGGGTACTGGAGTTTTACGTGATGTAGAGAGACGACTGGATGCGGCTATGTGGACGTACAGCGATGTTATAAATGTGAAATTTCAGTTCCAAAATTATCCCTTGAATGTCTTGATGTGTATGTGTCATGTCCCTAATTTAAGGCCTTACTAATTAATACCTTTTTCAAATATCATAGCTTCAAATTGATTAGACATTCGATTTCATAATTGGTTTTTTAACGATCTATAGCTCCTAATTCCATATTGCATTTTTAATAGGTACTATTGGCTACCACCCATTTTGCGTCCCGTTCTGCTGGGTACCGATCTCTCCCCATTATTTGGCGGCCTGGAGATTTTTCCACCCACCACCCGCCACAATATACCGCCATATAAACAAAATATAATTATATAATATATGTATAATACTCGTAAATTGTTGCGAAGTTGCGAAGCGCGCATGGCCTGGCGGCTAGCGTAGAACGCAAGCGATCTATGCAGCTGAGCCAAACGGGCGCGGTCGGGTGTGAGATGGGTGACCGCTAGTGGCAAAAAATTTCATGCGCGTTTCCGTGCTTCGGAGGGCACGTTAAGCCGTCGGTCCCGGTTGTTGTCGATAGATAACAGTCGTCAAACCTTGTCGGAGGCCTTATGGGCGGTTTGAAAACATCCGACAGCGGGTTGGCCACTAACCCGCATCTCCACCAACCCGCATTGGAGCAGCGTGGTGGAGTAAGCTCCAGGCCTCCCCAATAAGGGGGAGAGACCCGTGCCCAGCAGTGGGACGCAAAAAGGGTTGCAGCTACTCGTAAATTGTTAATTCTGTAGTCAATATTATGCATATTAAACGGCAATTGGCAATTTTAAATTCATCACAATCCTCGGGAACTACTAAAAATACTCCTCTTCCCGTCAGTTCCAGTAACCCCTAACTCCACGAGCGTATTAAGGACGGCTATCCCTCTCCTCGGGGGAAATATTTTTAAATAATCCGATAGTGATATCGGTCGACGGGACACGGCTGGTACGTGACGTGACGATGGCCCGTCGCTTCACGTGACCGATCGCTTGTCACGGAATTGGTTACTGTCACGTTATTGTGATCCTGTGTGTAAAGGATGTATGAAATAGGTTTTTTTTATTGGAGAGGCTTTGTTTTTAAATAATCCAATACTGATATCGGTCGACGGGACACGGTTAACACGTAACGATGGCCCGTCGCTTCACGTGACTAATCGCTTTTTGAAGTGAAAACTTCTTTAGCGGCGTTGAGCACTTGTGGGATGGGTAAAAACTGTGAAACTCACGTCAGGTCACGTGTGCTGAACGAAAAACCGTAAGACGAAGGGGTGACAGCTGATGACGGCTCGACTGTCTATACTTGTAAAATACGTTTATTAAGTATTTAAAATTAAAATATGGTCATTGAACAAAGTGCATCTATTAATGAAAAAAGTGACGAAGAAATAGTGACAGAAAATGAGTGAGTACTTTATAAAAATACTAGATAGAAATTAACAGGTACCTACTGATAATTCAAGCAATTCGTGCGGAATTATTCCCTAACGATTCCAAGACATCAAAAATGCACAACGTTAATGTTTTCACTTCTGCCGGCACTCCCGGAGTGCAACCCGTTTTTTATTTAAACGTCTCACACACATAACCTCAACCAAGCCAGAGTCTTGCCTCAGGTGTTATGAAATTCCAACGAAACACAAAAGAATTGCTTAGCGGCAGAAGTGGGTGCAGCGGTGGACTTCTCCGGTCGAAAGTCCTACCACCTACAATAACGTCACGGAACGTCACGCTTGCCACAGAATTGATTATGTCACGTTATTGTGGTCTGGTGCGTAAAGCATGTGTAAAATAGGATTTTATAGGCTGCAACCAAAATTATATTATTGGGGAGACCTGGATCTACACTACCACGCTACTACAATACGAGCTGGTAGAGATATGGCTTAGTAGCCAACCTATTGTCGGACAGTTTGGCGACCCGCGTGGTGTAATGGTTGTCATGCCGGACTGCCAATCGAGGGGTCCCGGGTTCGATTCCCGGCTAAACAGATATTTGAATGATGAGTTTAAATTTCTGTTCTCGGTCTGGGTGTTTGTGTTTCTGTCTTTGTATGTGCCCATGGCACCCACGACACAGGGTATATCTACCCTAATGTGGGGCTATAAGTGTGAAGCGTTATTTATTTTCAAACAGCTCATAAGGCCTTTATTGCCTGCTATATATTGATAATAATCAGGGAAGGCTTATTGTGTTCTCAAACAACGTAAACACGCATGAAAATTTGCTACTAGCGGTTAGGCATCTCAAAACCGACCGTGCCCGTTTGGCTTAGCTGCTTAGATCGCTTGAATTCTACTTAGCTTTTAGATTAATTAATTTTCTTCGCATTTCATGTCGCTGTCATTTAAGATACCATTAAAAGATACCTTCAAATATCGTCAAACTATTAACGTGATGAGGTATTTATAATTATGAAGCCTCTTGTGATTTCTCAAAATAGGTACCTCACATATAGTAGCTTAGATTATCTCAGAACTAAATCCCCATCGAAATAAAGTCACCCACAGATAATCCACCTCGCGGCCCGCACATTAAATTGATCGCTGACCAAATAGCGTCCATATCCCGAAAATAATCCTCAAATGTAACCAAATAAATAGCGGGTAGAGAAAAACTCGGTAGGCGGGCGGGGCGGTGCTGATAGTAGAGGAGCCAGAGACGGTAAACTTGCAGTTGCTAAAGTGCCAATAGGGGAGCTATTGGATTGTAAACATTAGTAAAGTAAAAAATGTAAAATTTGTCATTTTAGTGGGGAAGAGAAAATGAACAGGTTATTAAGAATATTGTACGTGGCAAATTAATGTCGAATAGATTAAATGCATGTTAAGTTATATTAGAGTAATCTGATGAACTTAGCACGAATAAGAGGGTAAATTGGATACAAACTTACAAAATAAGAATAAAAATATATTTCTACGTTCTCAGGCGAGGTTCAATGTTTATAATTTTGACAACTTTAGGTAAGAAAAAATAATCAAAAACTTTAATGTTCCTATATAGAGCGCTTTTAGGGTTCCGTAGCCAAATGGCAAAAACGGAACTATGTACGGAACCCTTCGTGCGTGAGTCCAACTCGCACTTGGCCGGTTTTTTACTCTGTAAGTACTCAACAAAGTGCAAGGTATATCCTATATATTATTATTATTCTACGCGCTCGAGATAATGCTTAAATAAGCAATAAGCAGCGGACCCTCAGAGCCCTTCGCGTACAGTACAACAATGTTCTGAGGATGGTGCTGAGGAAACCCCGTTGCTGCAGCGCATCCGCCATGTTTGCGGAGGCGAGTGTAGATGATTTCTACGCTCTCATCCGCAAACGTGTGGCGTCGATGATGAACCGGATGGTGGGGAGTACCAACACCATCCTCAGCACATTGGCGTACAAGCTAGACAGCCCTCTTTGGGGCGCCTGGAATAGGACACACACGCTCCCGAATAGGCGTGTGTGTATATAGTTGCTTTATTTTTAAATACATACTAACATAGGATAAGTTTGTGTACTAACCCAAAAATGTATTATGTTTTCTTGTTTTTATTTACTAACATAGTTATGTAAGCATTTGTATTTTACTAACCTATTGTATGGACTTATGGTCTGAAATAAATGAATTATTATTATTATTATTAAATCCCCTCTTGGGCTCCACGACTATGAGTGGTGACGTCATATCCGAAATCCCGGTAAAGCGAGTCCAAGCCGCGTTCGATGTACTCACTGGTTGCGATCTTCGTAATAGCAACAGCTTTGTATTAAGCCGACGGGCGTCTTCGTGTGGTCCAAGGGATGATGTGTGGAAATTATTTCCAAAATCTTCATTAACTGAAAATTTACATCTAGTTTCATATTATGGCGTGTGGCAAATGACCACATTGGATACATCTTCCAACGAATGTGTCGATTTCTATCACCTATACTCGAAAATCTAACTAAATCATCAATTAAAAGAAACAAAACCGCCATCCGCTCCAGTCTTCCGCCGCCGCGTCACATCGGCGTGGCTTAGCGCTTCTTCATCAATCCCGCTTTATTGCGCCGCTCTTTGTCTCCGTCTCTGACCGCCACTCTCTATCACTCGCGACACCATACTGTATCTATATCTGTCGCTGTCGTTCTTATCTATACATCAGGATACCAAAGAAATTGTCACGTTATTACCTGGCAAGTAGGATAACCACCAGTGCTGACCTTGATTTTTTTTGACGAAGGAAGTACAATTGCAGCCACTTTTGCCATTAACCAGTTATAATATGTTTGGGATGATGGATACGGTTAACAGCCAGACTTACATAAAACAGCCATCAGCCTTCGGTTTAGCAGCGCGTCTGTAAACAACTTCAGGCCAGCGGCAGGGTTGCTGAAGTTGATTCTAGATGTCCATGAGTTGTAATCCACTAACACTATGCGACGTGCGTGTTCATATACCATTTCAAGAAGAAGAAAAACAAAAACTAGCCTAAGTTAAACATAAAAGTCATTGAACAAAAGCATAGAGTTCGTAGGGGCCAGGTCCTGTGGCTGGCGTGGAATGTAACCTGCAGCTTGGCCAACAAGACAAAGATTCATTAAATCGTGAGTATCGTTTGCTATGGATAAATAAAATAGTCATTAAATCTTGTCGAAGACCTTATGGGCGATAATTTCCACCAAACCGGATTACTTTTCAGAATTAAGTTCACTTTAACGTTTCCATCAATAGCCCGAAAGTACGTTAGATGTACGCTGTATCATGGGTATAATCACGGAGTTTCAAATAACGCACATTCCCCAGAGGAGATGGCATGAAGTATCGCTAGCGTGAGTATAAGTGAGCGCGATCACGCTCTGCGCTAAATGGCACCACACACTTCAAGGCCGACAGTTGCTCTTAAACGATCATTGACAAAATCAAGTCTTACCGCCGACACTCGCAAAAGTTTATGATTAAGGTTATTACGATTATGAAACCAAAGTCTAATACAATTAAAATGTCGTGTCCAAATATTGGTAAGTTCACATATTTGATGGCGACACTTGTTCTGGTACAAAAAGTGACATATGACAGAGTACATTTTCTCTGTAGGTGTCATTGATACATACAAAGACATGAACAAAAACACCCAGACTCGACAGTGATTTTTGGTGTATTTTGTTTGAAATACTTCAGTGTAGTAAAGAATCCTCGATAAGCGACTTGGACTCGCTTTGGCCGAGTTTTTCCTCGAGCGCCGTAGCCGGACTATCTCTTTTTAAGCCAGTTGATGTATACCGGCCCATTGTCCGTTCGTTCTGTTTGGCAATTTTTAACGGGATTACGGAAACGCCACGCATTTGATCACGTCTTCGCGGCTGTCCCAACCTCCCCGTATTTATGGCGTAATATTTTACGGCATATTGAGTAAAGTAGCCTTTAATCTCTTCTCTTTCTATTGATACGTCCAGTTGTTTTGTCCGTCCGTTCTCTTAGAAATCTTTTAGAACAAAATAGAAGCACATTTTTTTGGATATGGATTCCTTAATTTCCTAGCTATATGAAACATGTTTTACTTACTGACCTATTCTCATGAGTACTAAATACACATAAAAAACATAAAAAGTCAATACGTTTTGAGAGAATGCGACACTAACAAATATAAGTAGCCTAAATCTATTCTAATAGTAATATAAAGAAGAGCTTGTTTGTTTGAAGGCGCTAAAGTCTGGAAGGTACGAATTGCTAATGGATATCAGTCGAAAAAACCAGAGAAATATTTTATATTTTTTTGTATATATGTGCGTATTATTATATGTTAGGCATTAATTGGCCGCAACCCTTTTTTGCGTCCCACTGCTGGGCACGGGTCTCTCCCCATTATTGGGAAGGCCTGGAGCTTACTCCACCACGCTGCTCCAATGCGGGTTGGTGGAGATGCGGATTAGTGGCCAACCCGCTGTCAGATGTTTTCAAACCGCCCATAAGGCCTCCGACAAGGTTTAACGACTGTTACCTATCGACAACAACCGGGACCGACGGCTTAACGTGCCCTCCGAAGCACGGAAACGCGCATGATTTTTTTGCCACTAGCGGTCACCCATCTCACACCCGACCGCGCCCGTTTGGCTTAGTTGCATAGATCGTTTGCGTTCTACGCTAACCGCCGGGCCATACGCGCTTCATTAGGCATTAATTAAAAACTTTTAATTTGTTATCGCGAATTCTTTTTGAAAATAGCTATGTTAATGAATAATTTCTTTACTAACCCCCAACTCACAATTTCTTGTGAAAACGTACGCGTGCAAAAACTAGTCAACAAATATAATAGGGGGTTTAGTGGAAAAATCTCTTCGAGTTCAATTGTGTTCGGTTTCTTATTGCCATGGGGCGGTTTTAATGTCGAAAGATAATAATCAGGATCATACGAATGTATTTCATGAGATTGCAGTACCACTCTCGGCAGCTGTGATTTTCTCAAAGGGAGATTGTAATTCATGAGATTATCGTCTATTTAATTAGATATTGGTCTTCTTTCGTTTATAGGATGACAGGGCAAGATTTTAAAAAAGTTTGAAGGGAAAGAAGGACCAATATAAACGTTATTTTTTTAAAGATTTTTTAAAGTTGAATTATCTATTCGATACGAGTATGTTGCTAGTTGATATTAATAAAACTGCAAAATATTGCCATATCTAATCATGTAATCTAGTAAGACTCCACATTAAAGAAATAAAAACATCCTGGGTACAATAATAAACACTTGATTCTAGTTATATTACAGTCATCGGCTGACGATCAAGCTTTTAAGGTTTATATGGACCGATAGAAAGGGGGTAGAAATAAACCTTTATTTTAGAAAGTTTTTTGTAAATGGATCCTACTGCCATCCGCTTACAAGCCGTAACATTATGTAGTACAAAAAAATAAGGTGAATTTCAACTATGTCCAGAAATTGGCCGCAACCCTTTTTGCGTCGCACTGCTGGGCACGGGCACCCCATTATTGAGGAGGCCTGCAGCTTACTCCACCACGCTGCTCCAAAGCGGGTTGGAGATGCGGGTTACTGGCCAACCCGCTGTCGGATGTTTTCAAACCGCCCATAAGGCCTCCGACAAGGTTAAACCTTATCTTTCGACAACAACCGGGACCGACGGCTTAACGTGCCCTCCGAAGCACGGAAACGCGCATGAATATTTTTTTTGACTACACACGACGACACTAGCGGTCACCCATCTTACACCCGACCTTCTACGATCTATACAACTAAGCCAAAGGGGCGCGGCTTAGTTGTATAGATCGTTTGCTTTCTACGCTAACTGCCGGGCCATGCGCGCTTCATTTCAGTCCAGAAATTAATCGTCACAAAACTATAAAATTACCATCAGTGGCCATTAATTAAAAGACACAACGCTCCTCCACGGAAAGACGCGGTCACAAACAAGGGGACAGTAGTCCATGATCATTTATCTGGACGAGTTTAATAAAAGACGGATTATTAATGGCGACGGCGCTAGTGTCGCATGATTCAATCCCATTACATCGGGAACGGTGCCAACGTGTCTTCCTCTGTTCGCCAAGTTGAATTACCGCGTAGGGTTCCGTAGTTATTAAATCTTATCAGGAACAGGGGAAGAAAAAAAATGAGGTTGCAAATTTCGAAATAATTTTGTTTTCATGTATTTTTTTCCTCTTCGGACGACTAAAAAGAAGTGACTTACAATAGTAAACGAACCAACTCTTGCAGCTGCAGTTTGGTCAAAAGCAAAGAATGCTTGTTTGCCACAAAAGGTAATTATTGCGAAGAAAGAACTGCGCGTCAAACACGAAAGCTCTTGTCTTGTTCTTGTAACCCTACAAGCAAAAGTACCTATCATATCTAAGAAATTCACCCATATTAATAAATATATATTTGTTGTGTGCGCGTGTATGTCACTAAACTCCTCCTTACCAGTCGGACGGATTATAATTTTTTTTTTGTGTATGTTCAAGGGGATATGAGAATGGTTTAGGTTCCCAATTTGGTCCACTGTGTGGAGAATCATTTGTATATATACTGAGAATCTAAGAAACTTCGATAGTGTGATTCAGGATACGTCTCCTGTTTGGCCAGTTCAGTATGACTCGTGTGACGTAATAATCTATTGTTTGTTTACAATATTCGCTTGCGTCTACTTGCATGGTCAGCATTTCATGTGAGGCGCGCGGTCATGTTGCTGTAGGTATCGCGCCACTACACACTGGAAAGTGTTTTTTTAATTTATTTTATTTATAGGTTTTCCCATATAAATCGTTACTACCCGTCAAACGTTTGTATTTCGTGTCGTGTCGCTCTAATCTTTGACACAGTCAGAATAACAGGACAGTTCGTATGTTATTATTTGTTTTATATTATTGTTTGACAGTAACATGAAATCTCTTTAAGATTGTAAAAAAACAAATTAAATACTTTTAAGGCAGGACAACGTATGCATCCGGGCGGAGCTGAGCTGGACCACCAGTATAAATATGAAAGTGTGGATGTGTTTGTTTGTCCGTCTTGTACGCCGCAACGCGGCAACGGTGCTACAGAATGACCAGATTTTTTTTTGTTCAGAGAGAGTTACATAGGCAAAAAGTAGCTTCCGGGAAAAACCCGCAGGCGGAAAGCAAGCTACTCTCATATCGTGAAACACTCAACGCAAAGCTAGGAAGATATTCAACAGATTTCAACAGAATTTGAACAATATTTCAGTAATAATGACTCATAATAATATGAATTATGTATATGTAAATAAATGACATCGAAAAAGGCTTATCAATTAATGAAAATGTATTTAAATATCAATGACAGTTAATTAGGGCTCTTACAGCCGCACTCAGACTGACTCAGAGTCGTTACGTTTTGAGGTTATTTTGATAATTTGACCCATTGTAACCAGTGAATTATTGAGAATCAGTCGTATTGTGTTTAATTAAGCAAAAATGTCTGATCTGAGTGACTTTGTTGAGTTTGTGGAATATGCTAGAAGGTTTAGAGAAGTGGGACCGGGGCGATATTTACGCGATTATTCTAATCCCTTTACAAAATATTCAGTTCAAGAATTCCAAGCACGATATAGATTTACACCTGAATCTGTACAAAGTGTTTTATTTCCTATGCTGGATGGCCTAAGGAAACCAACGAAAAGAGGACTACCAAAAAAGTTGTTCTATTTAATTATAATTTCAATAGCTATTTCGCTTTGTATTTCAGTAAAAACTAGTTCAGTAAAAGAACTGACTCATATTACTATAAATGAACTGAATCATATTACTATAAATAATGAATTTATATATTTCAAATCCACTTTTTCACTAGTAAATACCAATATTTTTTAAGCGTGGCTACACCAATGCTTTATCTAAACGCAGTCGATAGGTATGTTCCGCCCTACGGTTACTTAAATCTGTCATTAGCAAATTAACCCTTATGTTTTGTTTCTGGGATGAACCGTCAATTAACAAATTTAATGATAATTAGTTAAGTTTTATTTTATTTTATGAATAAACCGAACAAAAAGGCAGACGGGCCGCGTGGTGTTAAGCGGTCACCGTCGCCTATGGACACGGACAACGCTAGGGGAGCCGCCCGAGCATTGCCGGCTTTGGAGGAGAGCTTTTTTACAGCTTTCTTGAAGAACCCCATGTTATAGTCCACTGGGAATGCCTCAGCTGGAAGGTTGTCCCATAACCTACATGTCCGCGGTAAAAAGGAGCGTGCAAAGCGGACTGTGGAGGACCGCCACGACTCCAGATGGTGCCGGTGGAACTCTAAGACTAATTTAATGAACCTTTCTGAGTGCGGCACTTAGTTATAAAAATATATTCATTACCAAAGCATTGGAAATAATTAAGTGTGGTGGCGATGGGATTTCAAGCGATCCTTTGAAACCCTTCATTCACAAATGCATATACATATTTACTAAATAGATGGCATAAATAAACCAACTACGTACAAGAATACACCACATTAATTTATTTGTTACCCCAACCGAGCCGTTACAAAACAATAGTTAAGGCTGAAGAGAAAAATTCTATAAAGCACCAATTTCGATACTAGAGGGTTGTTTCGAAAATTTTCGACTTCCGTCGCGAAGGAAACAAAAAAAAAGAATCAGATTTCCGAGTGGGGAAACCCTTCAGCTTCCTGTGAAGTGGTGGTATAATTATCCCTTAATGATTCGTTCGGAGCCTCCATCGGTGGCCCCGGAATTAATTTTTCTATGCATTGTGATCGTAAGTATATTGTTTTGTGAGAGAAAGATGAGTAAATTATTTGGAGGAAACACGATTTACATTTTAAAATACCTAAAATATTAAAAAAAACCATATCAAAGCGTCATTCAATATTGAAGTTAATATAAAGCGAAGTACAATTATGTGCCAAATTGGTATAATTGTACAAAACTTAGGTTTCAGAATGAATGCTCCCCGAGACAATACGGCGTATAAAAAGAAATCCACAAACCATGGTTGTAGGTGGGTATTCTGAGTATGTGTGTTCGAGAGAGAGGTAACTCGTAGAATCCAACTCGGTTGGGCAGCGTTTGGGAAAGTACGAAGTGACGTCTTCTCGTCCAGAATACCTCAGTGCCTGAAAACGGCAGTTTTCGAGCAGTGTGTGTTGAAATATGAAATGAAATGATTTTAATGAATGAACCAGTGATGACCTACGGCGCTGAGACGTGGTCTTTTACAGTTGGCCTTTTCCATAGGCTCAAGGTCGCTCAGCGCGCGATGGAGAGGGCTATGCTTGGTATTTATTTATTTATTTATTTATGTGAAACACCTTATACTAAGATTCACAAAGGGTTAAACCTAATGCCTATTGGCATTGTCTCCCGGTCGACCCTGGGTGATGTTGAGAATGTGAGGTAGGCTTTCATAATAAACAAGCTACAGGAACAAATGATTAAGAAGAAAAAAAATGTTATAGTAGAGTAATGATATATTATAACTACATACTAATAATATAATACACACTATAATACACATACATAATATATATATACATAGATACATACATACTCACATAAATAAATACATGCATACATACATACATATATACATACATACATATACATACATATAAACATACGCGATAGAATTCGTAACGATGAAATCCGTAGACGAACGAAAGTTAACGACATAGCTCTCAAAATTTGCAAGCTGAAGTGGCAATGGGCAGGCCATATAGTTAGAAGAACCGACAACCGATGGGGAAGAAAGGTTCTCGAATGGCGACCACGTCTCGGCAAAAGGAGTACAGGCCGCCCTCTAACCAGGTGGACTGATGACCTAAAGAAGACAGCGGGAAACCGCTGGATTCAGAAGGCGCAGGACCGGGAGGAGTGGCGAACGTTAGGGGAGGCCTACGTTCAGCAGTGGACTACAAAAGGCTGAAAAGAAGAAAAGAAGAAGTGTTTGTACAATGTCTTTACATGTAATGCATGTATCCAAGAAATAATCAATCAGTTAGTCACTCACGTAACATCATAGAACATCGAATAGTAACTACTTACTACCGACTGACAGCATCTTAGGTAACGCACAAAATCATGGTAAATCCATATTCTTAATATAAGAAAACGACTAGCTAGACTTATACTTATCTGCTAGCTAAGTCTATCAAGTGTGCGTAGTGAGAACGAACACACCACGTAGCGATATCGGACCGCAGCGTGCAAGTGTGCGGAAGTGCGCTTTCGACTCGATTGTTCACGAGATTTTAATAACTCGCCGCACAAGGAACACAAGACGGCTTTGTTTTGTATTGTGTGGCTCGATGAGATGAACTTTAGTTTGATTCTGCTTCATTGATAAACAAATTTACCTTTTACCCGGCAGATGAAATGTACCCGGCAGCTTGGGAGAGGATAACGGGTTATGTGGCATTTGTCCGCACTAAAAACCCTTCGGTGGTCTGCCTCTGCGCTTGGGGAGGACTACGGGATCTCCAGTGGAAAGCTCCGGTGTACTGCACGCGCGGCGCCCTGGAACGGGCCCATCTTTGTGAGAGCAGATGAGCTCTCTTGCAACTGCCGATGCTTACTGCGGCATGCGGCCACGCACACACTGCCGTCCTTCCCGGGGCTGCTGATCGAGCTCCCACTCTCACTGCCCGCAACCCCGGAAGCCCCCTTTTAGTTGGCTCTTACGATCAGGTAACACGATACCGTACTTAAGAAATAGACAACGGGTACTGAAAAAATTACCAGTAAACTGAATTTATTCTTTGTTTCAGTTTCCTTAACACCCTTCGTAGAGGAACAAGTGACGGCAAGATGACATTGTTTTGTACTGTGGCTCGATGAAATGAACTCTAGTTGGCTCTCCGCTTTCGATTTGGTCCATTATTGATAGCAAGACAGCATTGTTTTGTGTCTTGGATCAAATGAACTTGTCAACGTGGTAGTAAAAGCAAGTATTACTAAAATGTTCAGTATCAATTTCCTACGTAGTCAACCTCATCTAATATTTTTGAACAGTACCAGCGTACCATCAGTATCTTAAAACAGCATAAATAAATTATGAGTTAAATTAAAACGTACGTTTCCCGTGGGTTAGATCAATATAATCATATAAACTCAACCCAAGCGAGGCCGGGTCAGATTACTAGTATATAAAATACACCGAAGTCAGCACTTCTGCGACATCAGTTTGCAGCGTACAAGTGCGCGGAAGTTCACGAGATTTTAATAACTCGCCGCGCGAGGATTTGCGCCATTGTTGACAGCAAGACGGCATTGTTCTATATTGTTGTGTGGCTTCGATCAAATGAAATATAGCAACGTGCTAGTCGTATACTAGGGACTATAAAAAGCAAAGAAAAGTAAGTGTTATTAATGATCTGAGCAGGATCAGGAATAACTGATCAGTGCAGGTTTCATACGTAGTCCATAACTAATATATAAAGCTGAAGAGTGGGTTTCTTTAAAAGTGGTAGTCTCGGGAACTATTGGTGCGAATAAAAAAGGATTTTTATGTATGATAGATTTAGATACATTTATAGCTACAACGTGGATAAATCCGCGGGGTTCATATAGCCATTAATATTTTTTAACTGTACGAACGTACCGCCAATATTTTAAACGAGCATAAAAATAAATCAAAAACAAAAAATAAAATAATATTTTACATTCATTTTACACTTATACTCATAGCTACTAGGATTAGGGACCCTATATCGTAAATGAATATACACAAAAACACCAAGTTAGAACTAAGTAGTAAGTAAGAAGTACCTACCTACTTGAAATGATATATGTATGTACATAGGTACATCGAATTGCGTTTTGAAAAAAATCATTAAATAACATCTGCTCAATGAACACTCCTTAATTGTTTTCTATTGTAGTTTGAAGATTGTAATTCATCATTTTTTTCATGAAAAATATAATAATTTTTCCATTATGTCTACCAACATGACCAGATTACAAAATCTTCAAGTTTCCCATCATCTAAGAATCAGAAACTATTCGCCATCAAGTCTAAATCATCTACGACCACAGCAATATCCCCTCTATTAAAGCCAGTCCATTACCAAGGGCCCCGCTTTGTCCTCCAGAGCCTCGCCGTGTTTTAGCGGCGATAAATAACGTCATTACCTGTTCGGGCCCCTTCAGCGTCTTGAGGAACAATAAGCAAATGCGGAAAACTATTAAATCTATATAAACTGGCCCACATATCAAGCGGTTTATTAAAGTCATGTCCAGTCAGATTGCAGGCGATAAAAGAGTGAGTTATCTTCGAGCGATTCGTATAACTAAAATTAGACAGAAGTTTAAATTCATTAATGTTTTAATAATAAGTAAAGTCTTAAAGTGCCGTTCTACAGTATAACATCAAGTTATGGTATAACATTAAGATAACTTAATAATTATAACATAACCTGGCTTTTAGTTACATCATGCCTTACCTAACTTAGTGGGAATAATAATTCCCAGTAGTTAACTGCACCTTTAATCCAGAGATAAACGAGTGGCAATATACTCGTACATATAAACTACCTACTGTGAAACGCTTCAATTCAACAAATGCTTCAATAGCCTTTCGCTACAGAAAACACCGAACTGAGAGGTCGTCTAGAGTATATACAAACACTTTCTTCGTAATGTCAATCGTTGAAAGGCTTTTTTTTTACAATACAATGCATTTTTTACACTATTTTTAATTCAAATTCATAAAAATTTCTTTTCTATTTTTTTTGTTTGATTTCTTATAAAAGCGTGTTTTTTTATTTACTATTACTTATTTTCTACTTTTTAGTTTGGTTTAAGTATAAAAGCGTGTTTTTAATTTTTTTTTAAATAAAATGATTTTATTTCTTATTTATACTATTATTAAATTTATGCTTATGGCTAAAGATAATGGTTGGAAATTAATATTAACATCAATTCCTGCCTTATCGACTATAGATAAAAATGATATAAATTGACAAAAATCTCATTTTACACATTGAATAATTCTATCAAATTAGTTTATTGTCATCGATCCTCAATAAATCTACAAAGTTTGAATAAAATCAGTCCGTTTAAATTGGACCAAAATAGCACCCAAAAGATGCGGTTACGTACGATACAAACATATGTTCAAGTGAGGTAATATAAAGCGTGTAAAAAATAGTTATTTATAGTTACACGCTAGTGCACACATTATACACGCGAGTGAATGAGATGTCTTCAGACGAAAGTGAATAGTAAGTATATTTTTGCTCATAAACAAGGCATAGACAGGACTTCTCTGGGAACCGACGATTTAGGTCATATTTCACTACGCTAGCAAAGTGCGGGTTGGTGGAAGCAATGAAAGAAAGGAGTAAGTAAGCTAAGTAAGTCATAGAAGATCGCATACATCTTGGAGTGAGAAAAGTGAACGAAAGGGCTTAAAGACTTTAAGAGACATTCAAGTTGCAAGGACATGTGTAATACCAAGTTTTATAATAGCTAAGTCCTTAAGTGGTAATTCGGGAAGTATCAAGACGGTCTTGGGTTATCAGCAACTTTCAGTTTGTAGTCGCTTTATGACAAAGGCGTCGTTTTGAACTGTGTAATTGGTTTTTGAGAATCAACAGTAACATCAAAGATTAAGATAATAAATCATATGCATTCTATAGTTTAGAAAATGCTGATGTATTCAGGCTTCTGCGTTTCAGAATTATATTATCAGCTAATAATAATATAAGTACTTAAAATTCTGTAACAATTTTCTGCATTGAACCTGTTTCTCTGATAGCTACAGACGAATTTTAGTGATGACTAGCGGCCGCCCGCGACCTCGTCCGCGTGGACTTTGGTATTGGTTATGTTATATAGCCTATAGCATTCCTGTTTCAATTTGAACCAGTAGTTCCTGAGATTAGCGCGTTCAAACAAACTCTTCAGCTTTATAATTTTAGTATAAATAATAAAAATGTTGGATAATTTCGATTTTAAGAAATTCATATGAAAATACATATCTAATATACTAAACAAACGTTAGTTATCACAAATAGTGCCAGGGCCGGATTTCGAGGTCCGGAGGCCTCGGGGCAGCAAAGGAGTGGAGGCCCCTTAGCCCCAAATTATTTTCTAAATAGAATGGTCATTTTTTTCAGTCAGTGATATTTTACTGATTGCCTGATTGCAGTACTTTACAATATAGATCTAGAGGAGGAATTTACAATATAGATCCACGATTTCTGTTGATATTTAATTTTAATGTAATCATGTTTGTACAAAGTTCTGTAAAACGCCAAAAAATATGGAAGGAAAAGTTGTTTACCTACTAGTCTGAAATAGAAAATTTTTTTCGGAGTCTCTATTGTAGGGGCCCTTCTTTTGTGGAGGCCCCGGGCTGTAGCTCCGGTTGCCCTAAATCCGGCCCTGATAGTGCCCAATTGTGGTAAGCATCTATAAGAAAGTAACAAATGAACCGATTTATCCATGGAATACGTAGGTACATAGCTACTGTTGTATTTGCTTGTATCATTTTAGTTTCTTAAGTATCACTAAGGTGCCTTTTTCTAAAGTTCAAATCGATGTTTTGAACTTGCGTGCTGTGTTTTCCTTTCTAAAATAAAATAACTTCCATTGTTTTAAAGTAAGTAAAAAGAGTGACTTTTATTAAGCTGTGATAAAAGCTCATTTTTCCTACGTAGTATTCGTTAGTACGAATTTTTATATACTAAAACATTTATTTAATATAAAACAGGGTGCCTATATTGCGCGTAAAAATACGTTTCATTAACCCAATTTTCGGACTCATTGCCTTCGAAGTCAAATTGAAAAGAAGACACATTCTGGACGAGAGAAAAAAATCTGAACAACTTGTCTGATAAGGAAACGGGCGTCATAATTAGATTTCACTCGAGCGCGCTTCTTTCAGCTCTTCCACAATATACCTACTAATCAGTGAACATTCACAGAAAATATTTTTCTAAAAGCGGGGATGAAATTAAAAAATCTAAAGTGCTATATCAACTCGGGCATTGAGGGTTCCGTGGAAATCTATACTATACTAACGACCTGTGTGGCGTAATGGTTACCATGCCGGACTGCCGATCGTAGGGTCCCAGGTTCGATTCCCGCCTAAGCAAAAATGTAAATGATGAGTTAAAATTTTCTGTTCTCGGTGTTTGTATTTCTGCCTTTGTGTGTCCATGGCACCCACGACACAGGGTATATCTACGTTACCGTGAGGCTATGAGTGTAAGACATTATTTATTTATTTGCTTATAAGTACTAATATGAATAGTCCTACGTATAAATTTTGAGTAGGGATTTTAAAAATATTATTTATTTATTCTTTGTTGCACTTAAAAACAAAAAGTACAAAGGGCGGACTTAATGCCTAATGACATTCTCTGCCAGTGGCCCGTGCCGTTGATGTGAGTGAAACTGTGGTAGGTGCATAATATAAAAGAACTTAATTATGAAAAACAGAACAGAACTTTATTATAAACAAAATTATGATGATGGTATACTACAAAAAAAATTAACAAAAAAAATTCTGACTTCAAAAGAAAACTACTTACTCAAAAACAAATTAATATGCACTTTAAAAAGTAAAAAAAAAATCATAAATTGCGTATTCTTCTACAAATGAAAGTCTACAACTTACATTTTCTAACCATCAATATAAAATAATAATTTATGAGAAATAAACAAATTATTATTAAATTATTATTATTATTAATATGTAGGTACGATTTGTGTTTACCATATAATGTAGGTACAAATTATTGTAATTTTTGGAGTCGGTTCGATATAAATATTATGAAGTTCTAAAGTGTTTCTAAAACAATGATAACGTCCATGCCTCCTTAGCAAGGGAGCGGACAATATTACCTCCACGTGGGACACGGCCCGCAGACGTGCTCCACTCACAATAGCTACTAGAGGCCACACTGTAACGAAACCTGAACTCAATGTTAACCCCTCTCACCTCCAGCTAATGATGTGGGGGGCGCATTCAATACTGTGTGTTACGTATAATTGTAAAGTTCCGTGACATAAGGTTTTAAGGGGATCCCATTGCTTCTTCTGTTAATCTTTAAAGTTTAAGTACAATAATAGAATGGTAGGTGGTAGAACTATTATCGTTCGCCCGGGGAAGTACCACCGCTGCACCCACTTCTGCCGATGGAAAGGTGCAGTTGCCGGCCACACTTACATGAGGCGACCACCAGCCTCCGGAGTAGCAGCGCAACTGCATACGACCTCAGACAAGACTTAGGTGCTTGCTTGAGGTTGTATGTCCATGTGCTGCAACGACCACTTAACACCACGTGGCCTGCCTGCTCGTCTGCTACTCCATTCAAATAAAAATAAAAAATAGAAATGAATCCGAGATTTAACCATAAATCACGGCATTGTTTAGCTGTTTTGGTTTGTATAGTTGGCTGCAACTCTTTTTGCAATTATTAATATTATAATTATTGGATAATTGTTTCAATTATCGTCTAGGGAAACCTGGACCTTACTCCACCACGGTATTCCAATGTGCGTTGGTGTAGTTAATAGTTAATCATAGGATATTTTACACCGATTTTGGTTGAATGTACTGGCAGCTAGCTCACGTTACAAGGAGTAAAAATCATCAAATCGTTCACCTTATCTTCTATAGTAATGATCCTTTCTTACGCAGATGCAACTTCCGCAGCAAGTTTGAAACACTATTGGATTGTTCAGACGCGCTCGGCTCACAATAGCTACTCGAGGCCTCGCTGCAACGAGTCCTCGACGCTGTCAACCGGTCCTTGCGGAACTGCTCCGCCCTCCTCTCTCCCACCAGCTAATTATGTGGGGGCGTACCGTACATTAAAAAATAATAGTTTTAAAAACCAAAAATATGCTTTTATAAGAAATTCAACTAAAAAAATGAAAATAAATTTGAATTAAAATAGTATAAAAATGCATTTAATTGTAAAAAAAGCATGGGATGCTAGATCTGAAAGATATGATTAGAAGGATAATTATTTTGGTAATATCTTAAAAAGCACCCCACGCTTTTTTTTTACAATAAAATGCATTTATACACTATTTAATTCAAATTTATATTCATTTTTTTAGTTGAATTTCTTATAAAAGCGTGTTTTTTGGTTTTTAAAACTATTGTTTATTTTCTTCTTTTTAGTTTGGTTTATTTTTAAAAGAGTGTTTTTTAATTTTTTTAAACTTTTATTTTTAAATAATACATATTTTAATTATTTATACCATTATTAATTTATGCTTATGTGTTAAGATAATGGTTGGAAATAATTTTCAAAAATTCTATAAATTGACAAAAATCTTATTTTGCAAATTGAATAATGAAATAATCTTATTTAATTAGTGTGCTGTCATCGGTCCTTGATGAATCTACAAAATTTGAATGATATCTGGCCGTTTAAAGTGTGTCAAAATCGCATCTGAAGGAGTCGGTTACAAACATACATACAAGATAAAGCGTGTAATAAAAATTAGTTTTTTAAAGGTTCTACACAGGAATTTATTGCTTGCGCACCTAATGTGAAAAACTATCATTGTTCTGACGCGTTCGGCTTACAATAGGAAATATGCATACATTTTTATTTAAAGGTTAATTATTTTAAAGTGCAATATAAAATATTATGTATTTAAATTGGAAAATTGCAAGTAATAATGACGAAATTGAAAAAAAAAAGATTTTTTTCGAAAACTAGGAAATATGAAAATATTAGTTATTCTATTATTTCATTTAATCATTTTTTAAATATTTTTTCAGAATTGTTAAAATTTAACAAGCAGTTATTTAAAATTAAATTTTATCGTCTGTAGTACCATCTTTAGGTATTTTATCTTGGAAAACATGAAAACAAATGCTCGTGAAGGTATAGAAAGTTAGCGTAAAAGACCTTTACTAACTTGACAATGAAATCATACTTAGTATTAGTCTCTCTTACTGAGTTTTAAAATATCTTTTTAATTTGTCCTGTTTTGAAAAAGGGAAAGGTGGGTACTAAATTCCGACTATTTTACTTAAATTTGAACTACACATACATACTTATCGCCTACAAACGCTCGCAAAGGCACAGCTATTATTTTCAATTTCTCAAAAAAAATCATCTTTGTATATGTCACGTCTACCAACACGCACTTGGCCATCGTACTAAATCAAGCCTTAGGTCCATCAAAATTCTGGGAGGAGAAATTAGGCCATGAAGATTGAAAAAAAGAGATCCATAGACAAAAAATTGTAATACTCATAAATAAGTAGGCAACTGAAAATTGCAGCGTTATTCATAAAAACTCTTATTATTTAACAAATTTATTAATTACCCCTTAACCAGTGTTCACAAGTGAGGAAGTATGATCTGACAGCTATTTAAGTCACGAATGAAACAGATGGTTAACCCAACGTATAAATGCCATTTTTTTCAACATTCATTTTAATATTAAATAAGAGCAGCGATGGCCGAGTGGTAAAAAAACACGGTCTTCGACGCGACCGATCCTGGGTTCAAATCCTCGGCGCGCACCACTTACAAAGAAATTTGTAATGTGCGGATTTATCGCTTCTCCACGGTGATGAAAAATATCGTGATACATATTTAATTGATTACGATGTTGTCCATCACCGTGCATGCCTGAGAGAAATTCATAATTTCTCGAAAGCATGACGTCCACCAATCCGCACTTGGCCAGCGTGGTGGACTATGGCCTAAATCCCTCTCCCTTGTGAGGAGACCTGTGCCCAGCAGTGGGACATAAAAAAAGGTTGAAAAAAAAATTAATATTGTTTAAAACTTAAATAACGTTTATAAATAAGGCAGTAAATGCTTTCTTTTTTTGCTTAAAATCGTCGTCGCGTCAAAACATCAACATCATTGTTTTCTGTAGTAATTGGAAAAGATCCCCCGTAATTAATTGATCTCCGCCCGATATCTAAAGAAAACATATTCCTCTCATTTGTAGTATCCCCAAAAAAATGTAAGGGCGACAGCATTACAAAGGTTTATTGGCGGTGTCCTAACAATCCATCACTCCACTCAATTGTTCGCCCCCGACCTCTCGTCGCCTGATCATTATTTAAAATATAGATGAGTGTTTTCTTTTCGATAATCGAGACCGCGATTGAGGGCAGAACACAATGCACCTCCTTTTCAAAGGCTAGACCGGGGGCGAAGGACCAAAGTCTCGCTTATTTGTATTAGTAAATTGAAGGTATACTGTCCACCGTATCGAGGCCCCTCCCGTCCCGTCCTACATCCCCCGCCCCGTTGGATTTTTAAAACCGGTGGGGGAAGGGAGGATCAATTAAGGTGGCTTTTGTGAACATTCTATCGGCGCGCAATGAAAAGAGTTGTGATTTTCTTTGATATGCGGAGACGCGGTTTGCCGAGTGAGAAATCAAAGGGCTCCATCGTGATGCATGACGGGTTTTATTAAGATTTAATGCCGCCAACGACACTCGGAGGCGGGAAAAGAACGAGTCTCAAGTATTCGATGTACGTTTTACATGACGCCATTTTGAATTCGTTCGTGTAAGTGCAGACGCGAAATCGGAATGCAAAATTGTGCAAAATTTATACTGGCTGCCGGAAGCGACCGAGAAATAAAAATTCGAATCTAGCAATATGCTAAATGAACTCTACTTTTTACCTTAGTTTTGAAACAAAGGCGAGAATATGAAGAATAACAATGTTAATATTCTGAAATTTCATATTGGTCTGCAGTTCGGTCATTCTTTTACTCTTTTTTTTCTGGTAACATCTGTTCTACTAATGACCTTTTTATAAATTTTGGCCAACTGTGGCGTATAATGTACAATAATTATGTTTAAACTCTTTTCAGATTATCAGATATTTTATGAAGTATCACCTAATAATATGACGACCTGGATGGCACATAGTTTATCATACCCGGCCGTAAATTGAAATCTAGGCTTGAATGTTGAAGTTACGAACGTAAAACATCCAAACACTGTGCCCATTATTGGTGTGAAATTATTGTATTTAGGTGGATAGGTGCGATTTCTGGGCACACAGAGAGGTGAACATTAGGCTCTGATGGTTATTACCTTTATTTGTCCTTACCTACCCAACGTGCATTGTACCAGCGAGCTCCTGAGGCCAATTGTTATGACTCGCATCCAGCGTCCCGTTGACGCAAAACAAGATTATTAGGGAATGGAGGCACATAGGGTTTCTAAATCCGGGTCCAGGTTAGCGAGTTGGCAGCCATGGCGAGTTATTAAAGGCAAGTTGCCCGTAGCTCCTCCAAGACGTTTAGGTACAATAGAGTTACTACTTACGGAAACTCTTTGACTATTTTGTAAAAAACAGAAAGAGTAGAAAGTTTTACTACTTAAAACAGCAGACATCGATTTGCTTTCATTTAATAAGGTAACGATTAACGAGTGCATTAAAAACGATGTACAAGCAGAGAAATTTGGGGCTCAAGTTACACAGTTAAGCCAAACGTGCTCTTATGGGAGTGAGAAGGGTGACCGTGGCAAATGATGTCATTCGCGTCTAGGTGCTTTTGAGATCACGGTACGCCGTCGATTTCGGTTGTTATCTAAGTATAGCAATCGTTTATACGATCTGTATCATTGGGTGATACAGAAGCATCCGACAGCGAATTGGCCACTCCTAATCTTTACGACTCGCTTTGGAGTAGCGAATTCCAGAATACTCCAATAGGCGAGAAAGTCCAGCCTAGTAGTGGAATTCAAAAAGGGTTACTTGGGAATAGGGGCACATAGGTTTTCTAAATCCGGGTCCAGGTTAGCGAGTTGGCAGCAAAATCTGCGATCATCGGCTTAACATGGCGAGTTAATGTACGCCCCCGGGCTTATAGGCGAGTTGCCCGTAGCTCGCCAAGACGTGTACATACACACACTGTAGATTTTCTGCTTGGAAAATCCTTTAACATTAAAAGAAATTAAAATCGATTACCTACATAAGAATTAATTTATTCTCTGATAAACAAAGAAAATTCTGTTAGGTTATTATAACATCGCACAGACTGTATTAATATTCAGATAAATGTAGTTTCTAACTAGAAATAACATCGAGTTCTACCATATTATCCAAGTTAATGATGATAAGATTTCAGTTAAAATAATCCCACTAAAAACATTTTCATGTAAAATTTTGTCACAAATCACTGTCAAAAAGTTATCAGATTCCATCTAGAGCCAAGCTTCTAACTCTACACGCCCTAACTCTTCAAGGCTTAGGCCTCTCTACACCTTAGTCGAAATATGGGGCTTGGCCGTTTCGTTACAACAACATTTATTGTATAATAGATATTAAGCTAATAAGCAAGTTTCACTCATGAATCTTATTATGATATTTATTTTTTCACTAAAACATAATTTTAATTTATGGAAAATGTATTCAATTTAGTACACCACATAGGAAGATATGAACATTGGTACGAAGCTACATATTTCGTAGTTTCGTACCTTAATCTCTGTACGTACATTTGCTCACGTGGCTGAGAGCTGAGGGGGCGGGGGAGGCGCCCATCTTAGCAAGGCTTAAGTCGCTCCTACAGGGTATTCATCCCGATAGGAGGAAGACTTATCGAAAAATACGCTACAATTAAAATGAGATTCCCTTTGATGAGAGATGGGTTATTAAATTGCGTTGCTTTACTGGGCTTGTGATAGCTATTTGTTAGGGAATGGATCTTTAAACCGCGTAGGTTAAACCTCAGTTTTGAATGGGTATTAATATAAGCAAGTTGACAATGTATGATGACAAAATTGTGTTTGTTTTGCGCATAAATGTACTTAAGTAAACCACACAGAAAATGGACAAAAAATCTCAACATAAATATATGCTAAATGAGCAATTTTTAAAAACCACTTCTTACATCAATGTTCAGAAAAAATGTAAAAAGGAATTTTACAATTTTCCTTTAGCGAAACTTTGCAAAACTTATAAAATTCATCGGCGGTATACTATATATTATAGTACGTACCATAATCTCTGTACGTACATTTGCTCATGTGGCTAAGAGCTGAGGGGCGGGGGCGGTGGAGGCGCCCATCTTAGCAAGGCTTAAGGGTTACAGGGTATTCGTCCGGATAGGAGGTAGACTTATCGAAAAATACGCTACATTTTAAATTAAACCTGCCTTTGATGAAAGATGGGTTTTGAAATCGCGTTGATAAACCGGGCTTGCAGTAAGAATTAATGGACGATGCATGTAATTTGAAAGCTTGTAATGTAAGATATAAAGATTATATTTAAAATATTTTGATTGATTAATGTTAGCATGCTTCAGACTTATTAAAAAAATCGCTTTCGCTTTGATAACATTTTAGCTTAAATATTCGCTAAAAATTAATGTTACACATAAATGTACTAAGTAGAGTACATAAAATATCGGTACGTTGCAACGTAGTACGTATCGTAATCTTTGTACGTACATTTGCTCATGTAGCTGAGAGCTGAGGCGGCGGGGATGAGGGGTGGCGCTCGTCTTAGCAAGACTTAAGTCGGTCCTTCAGGGTGTTCGCCAGGATTCGACGTAGACTTATTGAAAAATACTGTACATTTTAAATGAAAACTGTCTGTGAAAGACTTTGATGATAGTTGTTTTTATTTAAAAATTGTTTTGGTTTGTTAAGGAGTTTGCAGTAAGTATTTGCAGATATAGTGTGGTATTAGGCTAAGATATAAGAGTAATAATAGAAAAATGTAAAGGAGACCCGCGCCCAGCAATAGGTCGCAAAAAGAGTTGCAACAAGGTTTTTATTGTCTTTACTAAATTGCACAGAAATGCTTATCAAAATCATCAAAAAATACAGAAGATTCTCACACAAACCTCAGACGACAGCTCAACTCTTGCCGGTGGACATAATAATATGCAGACCCATCACTGCTGCTTCCGAGACTGATAGTACCTTCATGAAAGTTTGTCCGGCAAACGCACCTTTCCACCGATACACAAAAGAATTACCTCATGGCAGGAATGACAAGTACTGCAACCCGCATTGGATCAACGTGCAAAATTTGTGCTCAACAGTGGAAGGAAAAAGCCTGCATCAAGAAAAATTAAAATTAAAATTAAAATATTTGTGTGACCGACCGACGACAGACCAACATCCTCTTCAGTGTTGTACATTTGTTTAGAAAGAACGAAATTAACTTTATTCGCGACTAAACGAGTACATCACAAACATAGAACACATACAAAGAAAATTCAGGATACCGGGTTATGTGGGATTTGTACCGCACTAAAACACCCGCCGCTGCCTCTGCGCTTACGGAGGACTTCGAGATCTCCATTGGAACGCACCGGTGTCCTTCACGCGTGGCGCCCCAGAACGGGCCCATCTTCGGGAGAGCAGATGCGCTCTCCTGCATCCTCAGGCGCTCACGGCGGCATGCGGCCACACCCACACCGCCGTCCTTCCCTGGGCTGCTGGCTGGACAGGTCGAGCTCTCACTCTCACCGTCCGCAACCCCGGAAGCCCCCTTTTAGTCCACTCTTACCATCAGGCAGGGGATAACGTAGCTCTATTCTTAATCCCGAAGCTACAGGGACTAACTCATTATCCTAACATAGGTGAAACCGCTGAGAACAGCAAGTCTCATAAAAACCAGTGGCTACCCCGCTCTCTTTTAAACGTTGGCGGCAATGTTATTAAAATTGGCCACTACAATTCTATAGTTATGAATGATATGATATACATTTGATGCTAAAATAAAACATTAAAGAAACATTGCATTGCAGTTAAAGATGACGATCTCGTGTTTAGGTTCAAAATAATACAAGCGCCATTTCACGGGACCATCAATTACAAGCAAAACAATGAACATGTTACTACCATTGGAAAGAGCTCGATTACTAAGACCGCCATTAATCTCACTTGGAACGTTACCGCCGAATTAATTATCCCCTGACCATACGATTTAATGGGTTTCCTGAGGGACTCTGAGGTTTCCGATTAAATCACTACTTCTCATAGGGTGATTTATAGTGACCAGTACTCGACCCGAGATGTACAGACGGAAAGACTGGAAGCGACATGCAAATTAGATTGGAATAAAAAAATAACGTTTTTACGTTCATAGCCCTACAGTTGGATACAAAAACAAAGACAACGAGACAAAGGCAAAAGCACCCAGACCAGGAATATAATTCCTTTTATATATGAACCCGACAAAAAGATAGAAGGGCGTCATGTTAAGCGACAACCATCGCTATGAACATGGGCGCGTGATGTTAAGCGACAACCATCGCCATGAACATGGGCAACTACAGGGCTATCTGAACATTGCCGGCTTTGAAAGAGAGCTTTTTACAGTAACGGGTTTTTTGAAGGTCACAAGACCTACTAAAAACCCGTATTATAGTACACTGGAAATGCCTCAGCTGGAAGGTTTTCCCATAATTTTCACGTCCTAGTTAAAAAGGAACGTGGAAAGCGGACTATGCAGGACTGCCTGGAACTTAAAACTTCGTCTGATGGTATAATTGTGAAATGAGAGAGTTCCTTGGATTATTTTATATAGGTATTGTATAGCTGAGAACTGAAGCCTCAAATTACGTGCGTCCTTGTTTTAGTGGAAATCAGTAGGTATACTTTCATCACAAAACACAGCATGTGTTAGTAATATGCTTGTTTCCAGAAAAAAGTATATGTATTTCACTAACTTATACTCGGCCATCGTAAAAGTAAATCTCATATTTATTTTATTTTATTTGTTATTAAGGCGATAAGAGGAAAGCAATGAAACATTAACGTTTAGCTGATGAAGCATACGTAATTTTACACCTGCTTTATTACACCAATTCAGTAAAAAATCATTTTGTTCGTCTAGTATTAACGCCTCCTCAGATCCTATCCATCAATTCATTATGTATCAAAAGCTTGAGCTGAGTCCGGAATATCCACTCGTTGCTTCCAGATAGATTTATCGCCACGCACTTAACCTACGGCCGGCAGTGCCCCGGCCGATTGTTAATCTGAACTTAGGTGTACTTTTCACCTTGCCCATTCCTTCTATGGGCCCTGAGCCGATCTTAAATTTGTTCGGAGGTGTACTACAGGGTGTTTTCCTTCAACAATTCTCTTCAAGTTTGTTCTGACCTCTATTTATTCTCGTATGTATTTTGATGATCTCGTATTTGTTTTAACATTAAATTAGGCAGCTATCACGTATCTTCCTGTTTGACTGAAATAAAGCTAATTATTGTTTACAATAGCCAAAATTTTAAAACACAGCTTAAGATTTTTCTTCGTCTGCTGTTGTCTACAGCTAAACATTTCATAACCGCATCAAGCACAGACAAAACCATAAACTAACGTTGAGCAAGACAAAACAACACAAAGAGTAAAATATGTTTATTTAAAGAAACAAAAATAAAAATTGATAAAGACTTTAATTGACAGCTTTTGGACCATTTATTAAAAATTACGCGTTGTACGCGTTCTCAGCCGTTAAAACTAATAATCATCAATTTTCAGCGATGGTTTACTTCCATCGGTAAACTTAAGATAAACGTAGGTATTCAAATAAATAATTTGAAGTGGATTGCATTGTGCAGTGAAGAGCGGTTCCTTTTCTCCTTCACGTCATAAGCAACAAAAGCAATAAAAAATATACTTGATCCCAATATTTAATACACCACTACGTTACTCATCAAATTCAGTATCCTTATCCGTGCCCACCTTAAGGTGACATTTAACCCAAATAAGCCCAGAATAATCAGATATGATAGGGAATTTCTCCACTTAACCTGAAACGGCTCGACAATTTACCTTGGCTCCTATAAGAGCCTTAACCAAATATTGTCACAATTACGAGATAGCATCAGCCTGTAAACATGCGGACGAAGAGTGGTGCCCTTCGGCGTATATCTTTAGGCCTACCGGCCTTATTTTGGTCGCGGTTCAATTGTGTAGGCGTGAGCGTATTTCTGAGCGGTGGAATTTATTTATGGTTTTAAAAAAAGGAAGCCTTTAGTTGTTAAGTTGTTTGTCAGTCAATCTATCTATTTGTGTATCTATCTGTCAGTCTCTTCGTTTGTGCTTCTGAGAAAATGAAGGTGTAGAGGTATCAAGTTGCAATTAATATCGACACATTTTTTTTCTTTGTTTTACATTTATATAATTTTACAATGCGGACAATATCCAGACTTTCATTTGTTGACCTAATTGGATACACTTGCCATTGTATTGTCATGTCATCTTCACGGAGTTCAACATTAAAACCTAAGTTAGCCCCTCCATCATGATAGAGCGACTATCAACTAAATCTTTCGCAGATCGGTAGTCTTAAAACCGCATACCGCCCCTAACAAGCACCGAGACGCCGCTCGCCTTAAGATCGCTTTACAGCGCCGGATGGACTGCGCGATGGATGGCGGCCAATGGAGATTTACTGCGCGGGGCCGGTTGTTTTGTTTTTGGAGGCAGGGGAGCTCCGGATCATGTTGAAGCTTGAAGGATTACTAGAAACTAGCTTTTGTTCGATGGCGTATGAAGAAATATCAATCAATGTCTGTATAATATTGTCTGAAGATTCTATTTTTAACGCACTTCAATAAATGGAAAAGGTTTTCAAATCGACGGTTTTTTAAATTCAACAAAATGGAAGAGGCAGAAGTATTTTACAGTATATTTTTTGTGTACGTTAGTAAACCAATTTTGTTTTTCACCTCAGTTAGAACAGAACGAGAACCAAATAAGAGCGGTTTTCCGTGAGATGATTATACAAGCGTAAAAGCTCATTAATGAGCGTTAACGCGCTTATAGCCCGGTACAATCCAGTGCGAAAACGCCGGAATAAGCCCGTGCATCCGCGTATGGTGTTTTAAAAAGCATAAAGAAGCGCGATTGTAGCGCGTATGCCGAAACGACCGTAAAAACGTTTAATTTCTACCGCAGAATTGTAGTCTTAAAACCGCGGTCCTCCCCTAACAAGCGCCGAGACGCCGCTTTACAACGCCGGATGGACTGCGCGATGTATGGCAGCCAATGGAGATGTACTGCGCGGGGCTGCTTTGTTTTTGGGAAGCGGCAAAGGATCTTGTGGGATTAGTATAGAAAAAGGTTTGTTCGATAGCGTATGAAGATATCTTTTTTTCTATTGTTAAGTTTCTATTGTTTTTAACGGCATTTAATAATCAGGAAGAGGTCCTAAATTTTTATAAATGTATGTTAGTAACCAAAAATTTTCTTCACCTCAGTTGTACTTGTGATAGAAAAAGAAAATGTTAAGGGCGGATTCAGACACGCCCGTAAAAGCTGGTTCATAAATGCGCGTATAAGCGCGTACCGGTGAGTTTTTGCCACTAATGTAAGTCATACGAGTGGTAACGGATTTATAAACTCTCGTGTATATCAGCGCGACATAGACCACCAACAATAAAAACGCTGGAATTATCGCGCGCATAGTTTCTTTAAATGTAAGCGTGTATGCCGAAACACCCGTAAACGCATCGAAAATCACGTCGGTTTGAAACAGCTGCTCTAAAGCTGCCGCTGAAACGAGATGGACTACGCGATGGATAGCGGCTAATGTAGATGCGCGGGACAAGACGCGGCACGGGGCTGCTTTGTTTTTGGGAAGGGGCGAAAGCATCTTGTTGTGGGATTAGTAGAAACAGGGTTCGATAGCATGTGAAGAAATCTCATTCAATGACCCTATACAACAGAAGCTTCATAGAATGATTATCTACTGAAATTCTGGTTACTTACGAGTTACGAGACATTCTTTCAAAATCTCAGCTTACATGTTTACGTGTTTTCGGTGTATATCTATAGTAAAGCCAAGGAGGAGACGAGATAAAAAATGTAAACAAAGTTTCAGGAGTTCAAAACATTTTTATTTGAATAAATTTTATACATAGCATATACTAGCGACCCGGCCCAGCTTCGCTCGAGCCATATACATTAAAATCTAATTTACAAAAACCCATTTAAGTACTAAAGGCAAAAAATAGACGCGCGATGAGAATGCGCGCCGGGGGATGTGATGATTTTTGGTAAAACAAAATATCATCTTCTAAAGTATTTATTTGATTACATATTGTACAATTTTAATCTTAATAGACATTTTTATTTAGATTAGGATTAATACTGAACAAAATAAAACAGCTTCGAGATAACGTGATATTTTTCACTTACATTTTACACATAAAAGTAGTTATTGTAAGTCAACCGTAAGAGATAGAGTACACAAATGCGGACTTTTGTATAGCAAATTTATATATCTACAATTCTCTAGAGCATCACTTTAATGTTTTTCCGCTGGTTAACGCGGCGCAAGAGAATATAACTCTCCAAGTAGGCAAGATTTGTGACAAAAATCGTTATGTTTTAGTCTAGTTACATAAAAGCATAATCAATTATACACCTTAACCTTCCTCAGAAATTACTTAATCTATTAAAAAAACCGCTACAAAATCCGTTGAGTTTTAAAGATCTAAGCATACATTGGGACGCGGGAAAGCGGTGGGAAGCGAATTTGTTTTAAAATATGTAGTGATTTATTATTTATTACAACACTTCTTCCAAATACCTACTTGAGAAAGTTACACCGCAATTCTAAAAATCATATTTTTGGAGCAGCGGAAAATACGCACATAACAAACTATTTTGCCAAAGGTGCTCGCCGCGGGTTTGAACTCGAAATTTCTGTGTCGGAAACCGCGGTCTTAACCGCTCCACAATCACTGCTCGAATGAATTGATTAGTTGTATGTTTATGAGTACGTGGCTTAATACCACTGCGTCTTCTAAATCCCAATTATAATTACTCAAAGATATACCAAGAACATGAAAATAAAACAAGAGCACAACATATTGTCTTTTTCGACTTCCCGTCAAAACTCGACCAAATGTTGACAACTGTGGTACTGACTGCTTTCCTGTACCACGAAACAGCTGTCATCGACTAACTGACGCCATTACTGCGTATGAATGATAAGGACAGAGATAATAGTTGCTCGCTCTCGCAATAGTAACTTGGTAACGGTCAGTTTGTTTACATTCTTTATCTCGTCTCGTTGGCCTGACTATAGTACATGTATGTAAACAGTAGAATTAATATAAACTCAAGAATGTATATGTATATTCTCAAATTAAATGCTAAAGTGAAAATAAAAGTTGCAAGGTGTCTGATGTCAGGAAATCAGCTATTGAGAATCTAAACACACATGATAACATCAAAAAATAATGGAAGAAGTTAGAAAACCTTGACTGGATAATTTTCTTGATACGCTAAAACTAATTTTACTATCTCATCAAAGCTCAAACCAACGACAAGTAAACTATAACAAGTTTCTAATCACCATTCCCCAATTTGATTAAAAATCAGTTCCCCAATTCAGTGGTTAAGTTGGAATTGCACCTACATATCTGACGAGGTCGATCGCGTGCTAGTAAACATTCGAGATTTGTTCAAAGGCCTTAGATCGATGTGCCTAATTTACAGGTTTTTAAAACAATACCGTTAAATAATCATCAGAAACAATATTGAATTCAGACTGACGTCATTGAGATAACCATGTTTTATCATCCAAACCAAGTGTTTTTCAAAATTTCAGCCCTATCGAACATCGGTAAGGGGGCTAAAGACCCCGAATAGTGAAGTTAATCTTAATATCATGAAGTTACTGTACTGCTTGTTCTTCTTTGTATCGTGCCACATGTACGCGGACTTACTCGCACGTCTGTCAGCCCTATTAAGTTAGGTTAAAACTACTTTACAACAATCCGCAATAAAAACGTATGATGGTAACTGTTTTTTCATGCAGTAGCACCACATAGGAACAGTAGCACTGCCGTCCGTTTACTAAAAGGCCGTTAAGTGAATAAACCTGATTTTGAGCTATGGTCTAAAATGTGGGAAATGATGTCCCTAGAAATTGATTAGACATACAGCTATGTTTAATAGACCAAAATACTTGATAGCTGTTAAGCTTCCATTCTATGTGTTTTAATGAGTGCTAAGTGAAATAATATTGTTTTAATTTAAGGTTTTGTGTTTTTGTCATGTTTACCTATTACAATATGGGACCTCTTACAATACTAAAAAACGGTTGGCTGATATACAGCCGTGTTATAGAGTTGTAATGGAATTGTAACCGCTATAGATTTACTTTTGAGTCACAGTTCAATGAAATTTCAATGCTAAATAACAGTTAAATCGCTAAACCTTCTTTTAGAATTGTAAATTAATTGAAACTTAATGATCTGCACTTGTGAAAAAACGTTATTAGACTTTAACTGTTTATGTTATTTTTTAGATATACTAATATTACACAGATTTATGATCTAAAATACAGTTTCTAAATAATCTGTGCAGAATAACTGTCTTTTAGTTTAGGAATTACTGGTAAGCTCATATTGCTGTAAAGTCAAATGGACAACTATGTGTTATATTTTGGGCAGGCTTTTAGTGCTTTTATGTGTGCGTGTTAAGTGTGACAGTCAGGTATTTAAAATAAAACATAAATATTTCATTCTTTTAAGTATGTGTAATCAAATAGGAAAATAAAATAAAAAAATAAATTTAAAAAGTGCGCATATCAAATATACATTAATGAAAATAATTATAAGACAGCCGTGGTGACCAAAAGGCGGTCTTATCGCTAAAGCAGCGATTTCTTCCAGACAACCTTTGGGTAATAAAACATGGTAGTCAGATAATGAGATAGGGTAGGGGTGTACAGACTTACAGTATATACAAACAAATATATACATAAACAATAATGATGGAAACAATAACATACATACAAGATAAATTCATTATACAGACAGACCCAAATAAAATAAGAGAGAACATAAATATACTACTAAATATTATTAGTGGGATTGATATAAAAGTCTTTAAGGTGGTTTTTAAATGTAATTACTGTCTCTGCTTGCCTTATAGAAATCGGAAGCTTATTCCATAGACGGACAGCAGTGCAAGTAAAAGATTTTTTATAAAATGTCGTTCTATGGACCGGAGTACTCAGATCGAGGCTTTTTACTGTCCGAAGTGGACGATTTGGTGCAGCCAGGTATTCAAATCGCTCTTTAAGATAGGCAGGAGCAGAAGGATAGTGCAATACACAGTAGAGAGCAGAAAGAATGTGAGTATTCCGGCGAAGGCGGATTGGGAGCCACTGGAGCTTACTACGATATTCAGAGACATGGTCATATTTGCGAAGTCCAAATACGAACCTGATGCATAAATTTTAAAAACGCTCAAGCTTATCTAATGGCTCCTCTGTGAGGTCAAGATAGCATATATCGGCATAGTCAAATATTGGGAGAAGTAGGGATTGAGCTAGCGTAATTTTAGTTGCAATTGGAAGAAAGTTCTGCAATCTCCTAAGCGACCCTACAGCAGCAAATATTTTGCGACTGACCTCATTAATTTGCGGCCACCATGAAAGTCGAGAGTCTATTATGACGCCAAGATTTTTAACCCAGTCACTGTATGGTATATGGATATTATTCAAGTATAATGACGGTACACTGGAAAGATCTACTTTAGACAATAATCGTGCACTTCCTACTATCATGGCCTGAGTCTTTTGTGGATTTACTTTAAGGCCGTAGGATTTGCACCAGTCAGAAATACAAGTCAAATCCGAGTTGACACTATCAATGGTCGCTGGAAGATCTACTACAGAAGTAGAAGTATAGATTTGGAGATCATCTGCATATAAATGGTAGAGAGAAGATATACGAGAGGTTATAATGTTGATGAAGATAGCGAACAGGAGAGGGGACAACACGCCACCTTGCGGGACGCCAGCTTCAACAGTAGTTCAAGCAGAGTATTTGTCATGAACTCTTACCAGCTGCCGGCGTCCATACAAGTAACTTCGAAACCAATCAATTACGGCTGGAGATATGTTAAGAGTGCGCAATATCGCCAAAAGGATGTCAAAATCGACGGTATTGAAAGCATTGCTAAAATCTAGCAGTGTCAACACGGTAAGCTATTTATTATCCATGGCATATCGAATGTCATCAGTTATTTTAAGCAGAGCTGTAGCCGTACTATGGCCTGGACGGAAACCTGATTGTAGGGAATTTAGGAGGTTGTGTTGGTACAGAAAGGAAGACAATTGGGAATAAATTAGTCGCTCGAGGATTTTGAAAAATAAAGGGAGTATGGATATTGGGCGGTAATCTGAGGTTAATGGATTATTCTTTTTGGGCAGGGGAATTACTTGGGCGTCCTTCCAAGCCGTAGGAAAGGAGTTGGTAGAGATGGAAAAGTTAAGGATATACGCAATAATAGGAACAAGGATATCGAGTATGGGAATGACCATATTACGGCTAATGCTATCGTTGCCGACAGCATTCGATTGAATGGATAGGATGCTTTCCTTAACATCACAGTCCGTAAAATGACTAAAGACGAAAGATGGGAAAGTAGGATCAGAAATCGAAGAAAAAAGATTTAATGTTTTGAATTTTTCATTGCTATCAATGACAGACGATGATGAGAAATGTTGATTCAATAGATCAAGATCTAAATTGTTTGCGGATGTATTCTGATTTGATTTTCCGACTCCCAAGTGTTTAAGAAATCTTCAGACATTAGCTGGATCTTCATCTTGTACCGATTTATGAATATGGTGTCGTTGTGTATCTCAACATACTTTTGACTCTTTTAACTCTAAAATATCTTTAAATGTAGTTTTATTGCGTTTCAAAACCTCGAGATGGATTTCTAAGAAATAATCTTTCCATCTCAAACGATTAGTATAGCTGCCATAGAGACCATAAAAAAACTTACGCTGTATAAATCCAGGCAAGCAAAATGCAAAAACAACGGAAGCAATAAGAATAAATAGCAATCAGTACTAGGTTACCGAATTTATTGCTTTAACATCTAAATTACGATCTGAATAAATGGTAACGCAATCTATTAGTCTTAAAAAGAATGGAAACAGGTACAGGTTACTGTATTTTACATTACGAACGGAATAAATAACAGCAATTTATTAATCTTAAAAATACTAAAAACACAACCCTTACCTCCCGTTCGTGGCCATTTTTGGCGGGAAAGCACACAATATCGCTCACAGACACATCTTACTTCTCCGCGGAGTTACGGGCACTAATTCATTAATCTGTGGTTACGGGCAACTGGAGTGTGCGAGGTGCGGGGCATACCGGGAAGGTATCTACATAAACGTTTTTTAGCGTTGGAATGTCACTTAACCGTTTTTTGTATTGTATTCGATAACACATTATTTGAAACAGTCACATCTAAATAACGGTCACTGTCTTTTAGAATTGTATATGCTCCAAAATCAAGGTGGCTTACCAACGACTAGCCAGCTAAGTGTGAGTAACGGTTTTGTAGAGTAGTAATTGAAGATAACTGTCTTTTAGATGTCGTAAATGCCAAAGCGCCTTGTATTTCTATAAATCATTAAAATACTTATAAAGTGATGTAACGGTTTAATACTGTTGTAGTTTCATGTAACCGTTTTCTAAGATTGCAAAGTGAAATAATATAAATTTTAAATAGACGGTTACAAGCGTGTACAGATACTTCAACTCAGTTGTGCGCGCGGCGCTATGTGTGCGTGGGCTAGTAATTATGCAGCTTTAATTTGTGTGACAGTGACGCGGCCGTGATCGTCCGAGCAACTTCACACTGTACCTCTTGTCACGCACACAAAGTCACTGTGTATATACAGGTTTACCCATACATAGCGCCGCGCGCACAATTGAGTTGAAGTATCTATAGCCGTATTATAGTGTTATAAAGTGACATAACCGTATTTAAGTGTTGAACGATCTCAAAAATGATGTAAATAGCCGTGTGTGTAGTCTCCAGATCTTTAGCGTAAATAAAGATAGACAAATATGACCCAGACTGACTGATAGAGAAAAAGTTGCTCTTTTACGTAGTATATAAAACTCAAATTTGACAAAATGTCACTTAACGGCCTTATAGTAAACGGACGGCAGAGCAGTAGTTGAAACATGCACATTAACCTAACTTTTTAACAATCCAACGGAGTTCCGCAAAATAACGCCTGATTCAATTAATTAATAGGGAATAAGCATAAAATTTATTTTTACGTTAAATTATTTCAAATGGAAAATTGCAAACAATAATGCTTAAATGGGAAAAAAGTTTTTTTTTTAAACTAGGAAATATAGAAATGTGAAATATGAAAATTTTAGTTATTTTTTTATTTCATCCAATAATGTTTTTAAATATTTTTTTAAAATCCTTATCTTAACAAGAAAAAAAATGACAACTATGTACTATATTATGCTAAACGCAGTTTTTAATTGTTAATCACTTGTTTTTCCCATAGTTTTTGGTAGCGAGTACTGCGTTCTCAAACGGTGACGTCATATCTGTCGCTACGTTACTTAGAGCATCAAAGTTACTGACTCTGACGGGTGTCATACCTGTCATACTTTGATGCTCTAAGCTTTGTTAGTATGAGCTACATGGTGAGGTTTACCTTTAACTCATATTTCTGTCTTTTGTGGTGCTCCAATTGTTATGGTCCTTTGAGAACACCTGATCCCTATGCCAAATAGGATCGTTTGATACAATAAAAAGAAAATCATGCATATTCCCTATTGGTAACATTTAACTTGCAAGATTTGATTAATTACAACTATTACAAGCACTGGGAAAGGTGATAGTAAAAATAAAAGTTAAAAGGAGTAGAATGTAAAATGATAAGCAAATAGGGCAAAGTACCTATTAGGTATTATTTATAGTTATAAAACACAAATGTAAATATCATTTTTAAATATGTATGTAGTGCTATATTATATTATGTTTCAGTCAAAGGTCTGACTAATCCTAGGTTTGACCAAGGTCTTTCTGCAAATCCCGAAACAAATTTTAGTTTCTGCATTTGACTTAAGTATTGAAGGTAAAAAGATGTATCTCGGAGTTGGACAAATTTATTGTAGGAGAAACTAAGACAGACTCAGTCAAACATCATATCTTTATATATTTTTTTATAGATAACAGTTTTTATAGATAATCTAAATTATACCTAATAACTTTGTTAATTTTCCTTTGCATAAGTACTTATGAGAGCAAAAATACCAAAAAATCGTTTTATACATATCAAATTCGAGATTTGTAAAATAGGTGTTCCTCAGGGTAGTGTTCTTGGTCCATTATTATTTTTAATGTATATAAATGAACTACCCACTATAGCAAAATATCCATGTGTTATGTTCGGTGATGATGCAACAATTTTATTTTACAATGAAAACATTTCAGCTGAGGATTATAGGAATGAAATAAGAAGTACACTAGTAACTATAAAAACATGGCTAGACACACTGAACCTCAAGGTCAACTTAAATAAAACTAAAATAATGCAATTTAAAAATTATAAACAGAACCTAGAAAATCTAAATATTCATTTAAATGCAGTTGAAATAGAAGAAGTAGAGCAAACGAATTTCTTAGGGGTTTCCTTAGATACCCACTTAAATTGGAAAAGTCATATTGATAAAATTAATAATAAAATATCGGCTAATTGTTATGCTCTTTCAGTATTAGTAGATGCGTCAACTCTTGAAGTAGCTAAAAGTTTTTACTATGCCAATATTTACCCCCTTCTAACATATGGTATTATATACTGGGGAAATTCTGTTAATGTTAGTAGAACATTTATATTGCAAAAACGTAGTCTCAGAATATTGTATGGTAAAGCGGGTGACGAATCTATTCGCTCACTATTTTCAGAAAAGAAATTCCTTACATTAACTGGAACATATATATTAGAGATTTGTACTTTAGTTTTTAATAATAAAAACTTGTTTGAAAAGCAAATAAACATGCGCATAAGAGATGTGCCCACGAGACTAAAAGATATTGACGCTTTGTATTTACCTCGAGTAAAATGTCAGATTTTCAGAAATAGTACATACATATTTGCTATTAGAATATATTATTATAATAAATTACCCATAGATATAAAACAGTTATCAAATACTAAATTTAAAAAACAATTAAAACATTGGCTTATAAAAAAAGCATATTACAATATAAACGAATTTTTTGAAGATAAGACATCGTAATTAGGGAATGCAATCCCGATCCCGCGGGATCCCGATCTCGCGAGATCTCGTGTAATTTTTCGGGATCAATCCCGACGCGTCATATTACGAGATCCCGTTCGAGATTGACGGGATTGGTCTCTGGCTCTGCGAGCTTCTAAAAGTCCTTTTGCACGTATATCCACGTCCACGAGCTTAGACAAATTAGAATCTACCATTAAAAAAGAAATGGATTTGTTTGAGTGTGGAGGAACAAGGGGGCGATTTTTGCAGTTTGCATATAATTGCTTCGCCACGCTGTTGCCAACCAGCGTTGAGTCGGAGAGGGCATTCTCAGCAGCGGGGTACATTGCAACGGACATTAGATGCCGTTTAGCAGATGAAACTATTAATACCCTTTGTTTTTTAAGGAGTCATTTTCAAAATCACTCTTTTTCCTAATTCCCTTGAAATAAGCTTATTGTTTTGATTACCTAATTTACCTACGTTAATTTCCTTACAACCTGATTATTATTTAGTTGGTAAGATTAAAGAATAAAGGTTTTTATTTTCTTTCGAGTAATATGTTATTTTAGTTAACCTCACTATCACAAACAAGCAGTTATTAGCTTTTTCAGTCATCTGAATTCAACATTTTTTTTTTAAATTAGACGGGATCCCGAAAATTCCGGGATCCCGCGGGATTGATATTTCTAATCCCGCGGGATCCCGAATTTGCAATCTCGAGTCGGGATTGCATTCCCTAATCGTAATACGTGCAATAAAAATAGTTTGGGGAGCTTCCGCGTAAAATACATTATAAAATAAGTGTAACTCTAAACAATGCCTGAGAGTTTTTTTTCCGCCGGCTTTTTTTCTCTCATTGACCCAGCGGTGGGTAGGCATCAAAAGCCGATGATCCGTTAAGATTATTCTTATCGGATCTTAAAACAAAATATTTTTTAGTTAATTTTAATTAATAATATTGTATGCCAGAACATGGTAGACTGTTTAAAACTCCAATTATAATTTTAAACATCTTACTTTATGTGTGTAAACAGTCAACAATAAAGTATTTTCATTTCATTTCATTTCATTTCAAATTTAAGTAATTTCCTCCAAAGTCAGATAAACAACAAAAGTACTTACAGCCTGAGTTCCTATGGTTATAGAAGACATGGTATTTTTGCTTATTTGTTCTGATTCAAATATTCATGGAACATACCTGTAAATAAAAAGAATTATTTAATAATACAATGTACAGTATAACACACATACTTTATATAGAGCTTTTTTTTCAAAATGGGATGATATGAACATGCATTTAAGTGCATAAAACTTTTTCTCCTAGCCAATATAAATAAGCCTTAGCATATATAAAGCGAATGAGAGTCAGCCGATAACCATACAGTGACTAACATCAAGAATATATTATTACACGGGATGTAAATAAACTATTTCATATCATTTCAAAAAATTAAAAGTGTAAGTCAGCCTAACCCAAAAATAATTATGAACCAAGAACCAATAAGGATATAAAAATTTGATGTTATGCTGGCTCACTTAAATTTTTGTATAATTCTCATGTTGCCATTTGTAGCCAAATACACATCTTAAGGATGTATATTGGACACTATGGACAAAAAAAATCAAAATGTATAGCTTAAAAAAAAGAAATAAGAGAAAAAATATTTATTTCATATTAGGAATACAAAATATTCGCTTAATTAATGTAATGTTTTCCAGGTCATCGGATGTATATTGGACACTATAGACAAAAAAAATCAAAATGTATAGCTTTAAAAAAAAAGAAATAAGAGAAAAAATACTTATTTCATATTAGGAATACAAAATATTTGCTTAATGAATGTAACATTTTCCAGGTCATCGTCTTTAGGTGCCCATTCTGGCTAGATGTTGAGCTGAGAGAAAAAAGGTGGCGGAAAAAAACTCCCAGCAGCACTCTTTTTAAAAAATACATTGTATATTTGAGACAGACAGAATGGCTATGGGTTGATAATGGGTACACATGACAGCTGATCATGTGAGACACTATCAACCCTCTTCCACCTGCTCACAGATGCGAGTAATTACTAAAACTAATATATTCTATGAAGAAATAGTCTTGTGTGAGCGAGATTCATTCCCACACTCCTTTGTCATTGAGATAGTCCTTAGTGTTACAGTAAGGCTTGCAGCAGAGGACTTGTATAACTGTCTTCTTAAAAAAGTAAAGTAATTTAAAAGAACTCATTAAGATAGTCCTTAGTGTTATAGTAAGCCTTGCGTCAGAGGACTTGTTTACCTTCTTAAAAAACGAAAGTAACTTAAAAGGCTGGATACTTAAGTAATTGTTATTTACTTTTATACATCATTTTTATTGCCTTTTAAATCAATAATAATTTGGTTAATTGAAGTAGAAGAGTATGAGGACATCATGTTTAGACTTTTTTTCTACCACCATATTGCAAAATGTTGAACATCTTTGATATCTTTGAATGATTAGTTTGGTACCCTGGTTTATAACTAGTGGGCATACATTTTTTAAGAATTAAGTTAAGATTAATTATAAATAATAACAATTCATAGAACTGGAAAATTCGTAAATGCCCACAATAGTTGAGACTGTATTGCAGCAGCTTACGCCCACCTTAAGATGTACAGGTGGATGATAGGTGCTATGTTCTTAATAACATCGTTTTATCTTTATGTAGTAACATCTAGCTGATAAAAAAAAAATAGAAGAGAAATAAATAATACTACAAAAATGATATTGTGATACTGCATGTGTGCATGCCTGCCTGTCTGTCTGTGTGTGACTGAGTGAGTGTGCGTGATTCTTCATATAAATGTGATTGTTATCATCAGGGCAACAATTAGCATAAGTGACCTGAACAGGCACGCGCTCACCACTAACTGCTCTGTCAAGCACATACCTTTCACACCATGCATGAACACATCTAAGCACAAGGAAGGATCGTCCACGCTAGTGAATTGCAAAAACTATAGAGCTGTGGGCAAAAAGTTTGTCCTACTAATATTATAAAATGTGAAAGTTCGTAAGTATGGATGTTTGTTACTCTTTCACGTTAAAACTACTGAATGGATTTTAATTAAACTTTACAATAATATAGCTTATACATCAGAATAACACATAGGCTACAATTTATAAAGATATTGTGTGAATTGTGCAAAATATGACGATAAGTGTCAAGTAAGTAGGAAAAAATCTATCATCTGCGAGCTATTCTGGCATGCGCTGCCAAAACCAGTTTTCACATATCGTTACACATATTGAATGTAATATATGATGGAAATGTTTATCTTAAATAGTCCTACAAAAAGCCGGTCCACAGCACTTCAGAAGGGACTTTATGCTAATGATCCTCTCTAACGCTGGTGAAACCGTGGGGCACAGCCAGTTTAAAATGATGCTGTTGAGAGTTTCCTCCTCTGTTTCTTTTCTTACAGCTTAAACCAGTGGCCAAAAGAGCATGAATGTTAAAGGTTCTGGTTAATTAAGAAAACAATGATATGCTAAAAATTTGCACTTGAAGAACTTTTTTTTTCGTTTTTAAATGTTAACTTCCATGATCAAATATATAAAAATTAAGGAACTGTTGACTGTGTATGTTTCATTGTGTTGTCTTAAATGTGTGACTGTAGGTAGAGCACCCATTCTATGAACATGAGCAATCACCAATCAGTTTGTAAGGCTTTCATGGAGAGCTATTTGACTACATCCTTGAAGGTTCTTCAAGGATGTAGATTCACATCATACAAATACAAAATGTCTCAGTATTCTACAAAATGTGTGAGCTATGCATCTTGGTCAGTGACAGTCAATGGTGTAATGGACTACAGAATGTACTAAGTCTAAAGTTATAAACTTTATTTTACATACAATTTGAGATAAAAAGAGATAGGTATTTATATTTTCTATTTTATACATTCGATAACTTGAAGTATTCACATTCAGTATAGCAGCTCAGTCATAAGAGAAAAGTGAAAACATAATCAGTAGGTAATGTTTTTATCAGAATGAAAACATAACCTAAGAATGGAACCGGCGTGACTAAATGTTTAATACAGGTCCTAACTACAAAAAGAACATTAAAATAATACCTGATATGGTGTATTCCCGCCGTGCTCATCCAAATGTTGCACATTAACACTATATATGCAGTTTTCAATGGAATTCCACACGTAAAACACATCGTCTTTTAAAACGGTTAAATTACGCAATTTACCGCCAGAACTATCTCGAAGACTGTCCCGGACGTCTTTAAATACTTTGTGCTCTCTTAATTTCGTTTCATAAAGTCCCGAATCCATCGTAAATTACAATAAAATTCAATGTTTTGCAAACACAAATTACACAAAATAACGAAAACACAACACAGTACTTTTGACAGATTTTTGATTTCAGTACATTTTTGACAGTTACTTCTTTTTTTTCAAGTATGGCATCGCAAACTCTGTGCATACTGCCAGCGTCAAGTATAATTTGCATCAATTTTTTGCCAGTTTCAATGAAACTGGACAAAGTAATAATAAAATCAGTAAGTAAGTCGTCAGTAATCAGTCAGTCTAGTCAGTCCAACATTCAAGTAAAGCGATGGCTACTTTACCAGAACGTGTCCGATGGAATTTTGGAGGCAAGCAGAAAAAACATATTTTAGCACTGTTATTCTATTTCAAAAACACTCGTGCACTGTAATTAACCTATATCAAACAAAATGCCACCAACTTTATCCGATATAACTCAAAAATACACCAAGAAAATGAAAATAAAACAAGAGCACAATATGTCTTTTTCGACTTCCCGCCAAAAACCTCCAGTTACTTCTTCCCGCTACCATATGAATAAATTAATAATAGTATTATTTATTCTTATGCCGCTACGTCTACGCGTTTCGTTTTTACTATGCTTGGACATTGTTTAAGCTATTTATTTACAAAAATAACAATATTATATTATTGCACGTAAAGCCATACAAAAGTTGAATAGTTTATTAACATTAATATTATAAATGAGTGTTTTGTGTTTTTTTTAATGAAACTCAGAAAAAGAAATCAAAATAGTTCAACCGGATTTTCAAAGCATTAACGAAACGATAAGGGCAGGCTGTCTGTGGGATGCATGGATTTATGAAAAAATCTATAGTGGGATGCGTTTTTGCGATCACTAAATCACTAGAGTAAAACACCCGGTAGTCGACCACGAACCAGTAGTCAGCCTTTACAGACATTATTTCCTATAAATAGTGTTTTAATTTTTTCACACCTCTATACTAATGTTTAATCGTTCGCGCAATTTTCTTTTATTTTTTCTTACATAAAAACCTTTTCCTGCCAATAACAAACACAACAAAAAAAGAATTAGCGAAATCGGTCCAGCCGTTCACGCGTGATGTCGTGACCAAGGGAAAAAGGGATTCATTTTTATGTATAGAGAGAGATTGCTTGTGCAAATGTAAAGTTTCTGCAGGCACTCAATTCCAACAATGTTCGCGCTGGATTTTGACAAATTTACATGTTCGTCATTTGTTGGGGTGGTTAGGCGATTTGTTATTATAATGTTACTTTCATTTTTCATAGGTTTAATATCTATATAAAACACTCTCAATTATTGCTAGCTTGCCAGCATAATGTTTTCAGGAGTGCTTATCGGTTTCTGATTCGCAGTTTACCGAACTCCTTTCATATTGGATGAAGGAGAACAGTATCATAGGCCATAATCTTTGTCTATGATTAGTAAAAAAATAAAAATAGAATATTATCTACGCCTGCCAGTATGGCGGCGGTTGCATACGAACGGTACTTACGTCGACTAGCGTTCTTTGGCTATGTTCGAAAATATGCTTATGTACTAATCTAAAACCCATCAAAAACTACAAGCGGAACCTTGAAGCGGCAGACTGCAGTCTGGAAGAACGTCCAGGATCCTGTGACTGGATATAGGAGAGGTGGCTTCGATTCAAGAATTCCGTAAGTACGATATGAATTCTTTATGTTGGGGATTTGGGCAGTAATTGAAGTGTTTCCACTTTCCCAACAGTGGGCTTGGGTCATAATTACGCGCCCGCCCATCCATGGGGAATTACTTTGTTTTAATGCTGATTGTATAATGCGACCCGATTGCACCATAATAATATTTTGCCTTTTGGCGAATTTCGTTTTTGTGTGAAAAATACTCGTAGCAATAGCTTTCTTTTTTCTCCTCTTATTATTTGCAAATGGATGATTATAACCTATTGTTTTATATATATCGATGGGTGGAAAAGTGCGGTTGCTGGTTACATACATAAGGCGAACATATTTCTTCGGAATAGTATAGTAACTGCATACGGCCTAGGGCTAGGTACAACAGCGGCCACGTTATGGCGCGCGCCTAACATGATTTTGTGTTACCTACCAAATTCTCTTAAGTACTGTATTATTATCAAACATTGTCCGATTAAAAGCAGTAAGGTCAGAGGTCTCTCTATAAATTCATTCAATTTTAATAGTACCTAAAGTAAAATACTTTAATCATCTAGTTAGTTAAATATTTATAAATTAATTATTCAAGTTTGTTTAAAAATATACATAGAATCGTTGCTACCGACCGGACGTTATACGTTTCACGTGGTGTTGGATATATTTATCTGCTCCATCTCAAGTTCGAGTTTTGTTGCGGTACCCACCTAGTATGAAATTGTATTTATACTGCGGAGGCTGTTGGTTGCTCATCTACGTAATGACAATGGAATAAAAAAAATATCGTTCGAAAAGTGTTAGAAACTCAAATTAGCAACTCTCCGTTACGACTGTTAGGAATCAACGTCGGTAGTTGAATAAAAAAATGTGAGGAAGTGGAGAAACGCCTATAAAAGCGAGGCCTCCTCTAAGGGAGGATTATTAGTGCTGTAATCGTAATAACGACAGTTACTCTGCCCGATTGCGTACCGAAATTCTGTATCTGTGCTTACTTATTAATTGTTGTTGTATTAATTAGAAACCTTAAATCGTTACCTGTAAATTGTATCAAAGACTTTGTGAATTAAATGGTGATCTAAATCAAAAAAGCAACAACCTGTTAATAATTATTCTATTTATAGCCATTTATTTTATTTATTTTACTGTGTTCTTTTACCTTTCGCTTCAAAGTTCCATTACTATTTTTGTTTTAATTCTGAAGCTTAGTTTTAATGACTGTCCCAAAACTTTAATGAAATATCTCTTAGGCTTAATTCTTATCTAGAAGCGCTTGTTATAAATTGCAGTTAAGTCACTAGAACATCTCATGCTTTATGATTCAAAACCTAATTGCTAGATTTATTACAAAAAAAAAAACTTTAAATTTCAAAAAGTGCTGCAGACGACAGGCCGATCTTTAAGTTTGGTATTTAGTTTGATTTGTTCTCATTTGCAGAAGCTAATCCTTGTGATGTCATCATGCGTTCGAAGGCTGCTGCCTCCGCCACTGTACGGTACGTGGCGCTCTCGTGTGCTTCTACGTGCCACCGGGCGCTCAAGAGCTTCAGTGCACTGCTACTTAAGTGTATGGCATTGAAGGACCTTCACCGCCTGGCGGGGACGCCAGGATGTCAGGAGAGGCCGTGTTAGGAATCAACGTCGGTAGTTGAATAAAAAAATGTGAGGAAGTGGAGAAACGCCTATAAAAGCGAGGCCTCCTCTAAGGGAGGATTATTAGTGCTGTAATCGTAATAACGACAGTTACTCTGCCCGATTGCGTACCGAAATTCTGTATCTGTGCTTACTTATTATTTAATTGTTGTTGTATTAATTAGAAACCTTAAATCGTTACCTGTAAATTGTATCAAAGACTTTGTGAATTAAATGGTGATCTAAATATTCTGCTTCTGGTTTTCATTTCTAAAACGACATAAATTGGACCTATTTATGCAAACAGGAACCAACCCACACATGATGATAGTTTTGAGAAAAAGCTGTTAAATGTATTAGACAACTGATGTTTTGTGGATTGGTAAACATGTCATGAAAATGTTTTGTTCTGTCTAAATTGTCAGATCATTTTGATCTTTACAGGGTCGATAGAAGGTGCAATTTTAAGCTTATTTGTGTACTTAACTCAATTTCGGCATGAGTGTGGATTGGTTCCGGTTTGCGTAAAAAGGTCCAATTGGTGGCGGGAAAGGTGGTCAAAGTGAACACTATCGCCTTTTTTTGTCTCAGATACGGTTAAACCAATACTTCGGGATGGTGATTGCCAAGATTTGGGCGATAGGCGCCCCGTGCTTGTTTTTATGTAATTTATTGGAGATTAGGTTTCCTTTTGCAGGTGCAATGCATGATTTCCCCGAGACTTCGTCTGCTATGGCTACATAGACCCGCAAGCCGGCCAAAGATAACGGCTCTAAAGATATCTTTAGGTATACTTTTTTATCCAATCGCCTAAGTAGGCCCGAGTAAAAACATAACATGCGCAAACGAATTGTTCGAAGCGGATGCTGTATTTCACTCAGTTTCCAAATGGTATCACGTAATTTCATCTCCCTGAGCAGGGCCCGTGCTTTCTTATAAATAAACCAAGATATAGGCGGCGATAAATTTCGTTTTCCCGAGATTCGTGCGAACTCTCTGTATAATTTAAAATCTTGTTTGTTTTAAAGGTAACCGGATTGTTGATTGTAGATGGTTCAGCTCGTTAGGAGAAAGCATGTCGGCTATGATTTAGTAAGTATTTTGTCACCTGCAGTAAATATGGTTGATTGTAACTGGATCTAGTTTTTCTGGGTGATTGGATGTGTTAATGTTTCTATTGGAGGATTATAAATACATGATTACACTGTTTCATATTGGGATATGATATGGAAATACGATGGGTGATTCTCAATACGCTTTAATGGACATATTGCTCATTATTGCTATTTTAGAATTGCGGATTTAGAAATAGAAATTTTCTCACGAAGACTAAAGTTGAATATTCAATGTATTGCGATCACTTTGTATGAAACATCTGCCAACTGACAAAATTTCTTATGTCTAAACTTTTTTAGGTTGATGTAGGCTGGTGATCAAACATAAAGCAAAGATTAGGTTACCTACTTTCGGTTTGACGGGCTTAGTTTATCTTTTTTGTAGTGAACTCGTAGATAGAGTTGCATTAGTTATTTAGGTTGGTTCTGTTATTGAGATATAAACTGCTTATAACTGAAGTTAACGGTAGTTTAACCTTTCGGTAATGAGCGTTACCCTTTTTTTGGTATCGGGAGGAAACTTTCTAAAGGTACCCGTTACCTTGGGAGAGGATACCGGATTATGTGGGATTTGTACCGCACTAAAACCCCCTCGGTGGCTGCCTCTGCGCTTGGGGAGGACTCCGGGTTCTCCAGTGGAACGCACCGGTGTCCTCCACGCACGGCGTCCAGTACGGGCCCATCTTCGGGATCGTAATTTTGCTTCTCTGCACCTTCAAGTGTTCACAACGGCATGCGGCTGATGCGGCCACGCACACACCACCGTACTTTTCGGGGCTGCTGGCTGGACGGATCAAGCTCCCACTTTCATTGCCCACAGCCCCGCAAGCCCTTTTAGTTACCTCTTACGATCAGGCAGGGGATATCGTTGCTCTATTCTTAATTCTGAAGATACAGGGACTGAGAGTGTTACCCTGTCAACGTTTTTAATCTTTTACTGTTAGAATCAGGCCTCTTCTAGGAATTACCAGAGATTTATGTCGTAGTCCAGCCTAATGCCGATTAGTCAAGCTTGAGATTTTTATACAACATTCAGAAATTCAGTGTGATAGAAAATATTGAAATTAAATATTTACAGTACCTACGCAATATTCGGTCTAATAATCTCGCTCGGTTGTCCGAGTACTGCTTGCTTATTAAAGCAACCCTTCTTCCACCTAACACAGTTTGCCAAAATCGACGCAAGCAAACATCAGGGTAACGGCCCCACTTTATCACCGATGTATGAATCCTCAAACCTAATCTCGCAAAGATATCTAGCACTCGTGTCAACCGAGATGGATGTCAAAACATCGTAGCCTGAATAAAATATAAGGCGCGGAGGTCTCGTCGGATCGCGATGTAATGTTATTGATAAATTTCCCAGCGTCTCACGTGATATTACGGGGTGGCGATGGGCCCACCCGCACCCCGCGAATCTATTATTATGCTGGGCAGGTCGCGACGTATGAGTTTTACAGGGCTGGCTCGATTTAGGCGCAAGATTCACTGGTGATGGGTTGGGAATCGGCGTAGATAATGTATAATATCTTCATTTTGTTTTTCAAAAAAAATTTAAGAACAAAAGGACAGTAGCAAAAACGCCAGAGTCCGCTTTGCGTGTTGCGTTTTCTCACGGAGCTTCCAGCTTAAGCATTTGCAGTCCAGAATAAGAACTTAGGTTCAATAATTCTCATTCTAAACCGGCAATGCTCAAGTGGCTCCCCTGGAGTTGTTAGTGTAGGCGACAGTGGTCGCCTGATCGGTGGTCGCTCATATATATTTTTTTCAGTTGTTCATTTGAGTTGGCTCTGATCAGTTTACTCGTAGCATCATCATGGAAGCATTGAAATTTCAATTCTAGATGTACCTACTACGAAACATGACTAGTACGATACGACCAAAAAATATAATAATATTTCAAGAATCCCTCAAATCTTAAACAAATTATGATTTGAAATTAACGTTTAAAAGTTTTACAGAACCTAGTTGCAAAGATTTGAAGAAAGAAAAAGATTGAAACTAATAAAAGAACTTAGAAAGTCTGTGTATGTATGTGTGTGCGTAATTGTATGTGAGTTGTGAGTAATACTCATCATCATCATCAAGAAATAGTCTGTAGGTTAAGACACTGACACTTGTGTCCCTGGCAATGGCAACCCTAGGCAACGTCCCGTCGGGACGGCACCGATGACTCGTCATTAATAACGACAGCGGAAATGTATCAAAAGGTGACGCGTGTCCCTCGTCTGTCGCCAGCCTTATTTATGATGCCGACTGCAATATTTATTCCTTATAGATCTAATGTTAAGTAATGTTGCTCGCCTGTTCTTCTTTTGTTTATTGTTACCTATTTGGCTAAGATCATAGAGTTCTACTTACTATGTGTCATGGTTCCGCCGGGGATTATATATTGAATTTTGGTAGAAAAAAGGTGCAGTTGTTGGTTAAACTTGAAGCGCGCATGTCCCGGCGGTTAGCGTAGAACGCAAGCGATCTATGCGACTAAGCCAAACGAGCGCGGTCGGGTGTGAGATGGAATACCGCTAGTGGCAATAAATTTCATGCGCGTTTCCGTGCTTCAGAGGGCACGTAAGTCGTCGGTCCCGGTTGTTGTCGTGTCCCGGTTGTTGTCGTTAGATAACAGTCTTTAAACCTTGTCGGAGGCCTTATGGGCGGTTTGAAAACATCCGACAACGGGTTGGCTACTAACCCGCATCTCCACCAACCCGCATTGGAGCAGCGTGGTGGAGTAAGCTCCAGGCCTCTCCAATAATGGGGAGAGACCCGTGCCCAGCAGTGGGACGCAGTAAGGGTTGCAGCTAGCCAGCCAGTCAAATATAATTTAGAGAATAACAAAATACTTGAACGGCAGGGTCAAATTGATTTTCCTGAAGAATAACATAGCCATCTCATGTGTAACCATAGCCATTAGCATCTATTTAAAAAAAGTAAAAGAAATACAAATACTATGAAATCAGGATCTAGAAAAGTTTGACCTGTTGATTGATACGAGGTATAGCATCTATCGCACCAACCCGCATTGGGGGCGCGTGGTAGAAGTAAGCTCTAGGCCTCTCGAGAGAGACCAGCAGTGGGCCATAAAAAGGGTTGCAGCCAATAACATCAATGCTAATTATTTTTTTGAAGTGAAAACTTCTTTAGCGGCGTTGTGCACTTTTTTTGGGATGGGTAAAAAATGTTAAACTCGCGTCAGGACACGTGGCCTGATCGAATATTCGTAAGACGGAGGGGTGACAGCTGCTGACGGCTGTCGACGACTGTCTATACTTGTAAAATTCGTTTATGAAAAAAGATACGATGACGAAAAGATACGAGAGATACGATGAAAAAAGTGACGAAGAAATAGTGAAAGAAAATGAGTGAGTGCTGTATAAAAATACAAGATAAAAACCTACTGAAAATACTAGATGAAAAATAATGCTGATAATAAAAGAAATTCGTGCGAAATTATTCCCTAAACATTTCAAAATATTAAAAATTCACAGCGTTAATGTTCAAGTTTTCACTTCTGCCGGCACTACCGGAGTGCAGCCCGTTGTTTTTTTTTTGAGAAGTGTAGTGTGAGAGCGCCAGTTGACGTCACATAAGAATTATGGGTATACAATTTACACAATATCGTCATATGTCACAGTGTCAAGGTGCTCCGGGGCGTCTACCCCAATTACCGTTAGAATTGTTTCTCCGTCCTATCTATTACTTTTCGGGATGACTTGGGAATTGGGACGTGCTCGGGTAAAAAATAGTTATGATATCAAGGCAGGGTGGAGGTAATTACGATGATTGATTTTGCTGTGCCATGTTGATAATCTATCAACGGCGACGTGTTATTAATGGCAATTATACTAGTCATTCTATTTCCTGTTTATGTTGGAATCTTATCTAAACAAACAGACACTTATTGTTTACCTATAAATAACTAATAGTTATTCTGAAGTCATGTACATTTTTGCCGAATATGTCTTTACAATGAAAGATCGAAAGAAGGAAACTATTAATTAGATATTAGGATTACTAGTATTAACTAGACCATTATACGGTCTGATGCCTACGTCACCATTCCACTATCGCACCATCCGCCGAAGAGAGAAGTATCACCTCCACCACCTGGATATATGGCAATTGTCAATAGTCCGTTTTTCACGTTCGTTTCTACCACGAACATGCAAACTGTGGAATAAACTTCCCTCTGAGGTATTCACGTTGGGCTACGACATGGGGTTCTTCAAGGAAGGCGTTAAAAGAGCCCTTGAAAACAAAGCTGGCAACGCATAGGCGACTCCTCTGGTGTTGCAAATGTCCAAAGGCAACGGTGACCACTCACCATCAGGTGGCCCCTATGCGAGTTTGCTGGTTTGTTTACATAAAAAATCAACTTAGTGAATGTCATATTTTTTCGGTTATCCAATGTTAACATACAAAGTTCAAATTTGAATCAATGATTACGGTAATCGGAAATTGCAACGAGATTTCGAAACAGCAAGTTTTAATGAAAACTTAAACTAGCAAGACCGACTCAATCTACACAATCAACCGATGCAGAACCAGAGCATCTCTAAACAAAGCGCTAACCCTTCACTAAATTTCCCAGAACCACCCCGAGACAAAACCAATACAGTCCGCCTATAAATCCACAAGTACGTCCGAAACACTTGAAGTGTGTCTTAACCGCACATGGCCGTGTACATATGTTAGCCAAGAAAGGGTTAAGCAAGCTACCTGTGGGGGGTAGGGTGGGGTGAATTTACACCCCTCATTTGTTTGCGATGACCCCCGAGCACTATCTTCCGAGCGCTGTATCTTGGTATCACCTTGTCGCGTTTAAGCTTGGCTTACATGATGCTTTTTGTTGCTTGCCTTGATTTTTTTAAAAGTTTTGTGACATACATTATGTATGTATAGCATGTCTGGTTGTTGAAAATATTGAGATTTGTTAAATAATATAATCAGTCCAGTTTTAATTGCTATGCGGTGAGCATTACTTTTTTTATTTCTTATTTATATAAGTTGTAAATTCAGGAGAAATAAATCAGGAGTAATTAACTTCTGAAGAAAACTCTTCCAGCAGACCTGTGACTGGAGATAACCAATAAATGGTAGAAACAACATTCTTGTTTTTGAAAAAGGTATAAGTATTAAAAATAAAATATTTCTTTACTTAATGTTTGTTTTATCTATAGGTATATAAGTTTGCTACACATTTTGGAATTTTCTATTAATATTGCTACTTATTTCAGAGTTATTTCATGTTGTACATTTTTAATCGCATGAATCGAGCATGGCCCGGCGGTTAGCGTAGAATGCAAACGATTTTTGCAACTAAGCCAAACGGTCGCGGTCGGGTGAGATGGGTGACCGCTAGTGACAAAAAAATTCATGCGCGTTTCCGTGTTTCGGAGGCCGTCGGTCCCGGTTGTTGTTACAGTGATTGGCCACTAACCCATCTCTAACAACCCGCTAAAGCTCCAGGCCTCCCCAATAATGGGGAGAGACCCGTGCCCAGCAGTGGGACGCAAAAAGGGTTTCAGCCAGCCATTTATCGGATTTTTATTGCTTTTATGCTTTCCTCGTCCTTACGTACGTTCAATAAATTTAAAAGATGTAAATGTGATCATTAAATATTTTCTTGTACAAACTGAGCATAATCTATAAAAATAACCTGAATATCAATAAAACAATGCAGTGTCTTATAGCCGCCATGTAAACCAGGTACAAACGGTGACGCGTTAACGCAAGGCATTGTATGGGTGTTTTAATATTAAGCCCGTTCACAATATTTACGTGCGGTATCAGTGCCCGGTGCTCCATTACAGGTGCACTTACCTTGGCTGTGAGATTGGAAGTCTCAAGTTAGGAGATCGTTGAAGTTTCATAGTTTTTAAAATCTTTTAAAATATTCCACCTATTTGCGATACTTGATATTAACTTTTCACAGTCATAGCCCTACAGTGGACACAAACACAAACACCCACACCCAGACCAGGAATAGAAAAATCTCATCATCACTACCGGATCCAGGGAGGGCGGCTAGGGGGCTTAAGCCATTCGGGTTGACCCTTGACAAAACTCAAATAAGTAATACGAATCGTGACTTTAGCCCCCCCCCTCCAGGCGCGGTCCGAGTACATGTGATACGTCAGTCCTCCCACCCCAAAACTCAGCCCGCACCTGCCCTAAACTAAAATCAAGCCCCTCGAAACTGACATCCTAGATCCGCCACTGCTCATCATTCAAATTTCTACTTCGATTGGGAGTCTGGGAGTCTCGTGATTGCCATTGCGCCACGCGGGCCGTCAACTTGATAGATGTTATAGGTTCCTGTTTAAAGCATGAAGTACCTAGCAGGGAACATGTAAATAAGTAAGTAAGTAAGCAAGTAAGCTGTAAAAAAAGTGGCCAAGTGCGAGTCGGACTCGCCCATGACGGGTTCCGTAGTAGCAAGCATTATGATTTTTTGTCAGCAAAAATAACTTTGAGACTTGGGAAAAAATGATTTTAGGAACCTCAATGTCATTTTAAAAGACCTATCTATAGACAACCTACACGAATAGGTTTGATGAAATTTTTTTTTGTTTGAGTTCCATGTATGGGAGAGCCCCCCTTATTAATATTTTTTTTATTTTTGTATAAAAATCGTAAAGCGGTTCAGAGATTACATGTACCTACCAAGTTTCAACTTTGAAGTCCTAATAGTTTTGGAATGAAGTGGCTGTGACATACGGACGGACAGACAGACAGACAGACAGACATGCCGAATCTATAAGGGTTCCTTTTTTTTTTCGGTTCCATTCGGTTCGGTTATTTTGGGTTCCATTTTGGCTACGGAACCGCCGCTGCTGCGCCGCATTGTGCTGCACTGTCACTGTTCAATGCATTATTGTACTTCAGTACCCAGATGTTGAGGTGTTATTTTATTCACTAAGTAAGTTTATATCTGTTTGTACAAATTTTCTGTCACATGCTTTTAACCTGTTAATTACATGTACTTTGTAAATAAATAAATAACAAAAATGGGTTCAGTTCACTTCTCTATGCAAATTCTACCACATCTAGAATACTCAATCTAAAAAAAGAAATACAATAACAACGTATCAATAAAGGATCACAACGGCCGTTTGTATGAAAGAGAAGAAGTATCTCTTTCTCTCTTTAATCTCAGGGATGGAAAGTGTAATCAAACAACGAATATGTCAACGTAAATTACAAAATATTATAAAGCTGCAATAAACTAATATTATAAAGCCGAAGAGTTTGAAAGCGCTAATCTCGGCATCTACTGGTTCGAATAAAAAATATTTTGTGTTTGATAGTTCATTTATCGAGGAAGTTATTTGGCTATAAAACGCTTAAAGGAGGGAAAAACAATCTATCAATCTAGGGTAATCTAGTCAAAACATATGGTCAACATTCATGCTTCATACATTTATACTAGTCATACCCAAGAAATTTGACAGAAAATAAGGTCATACTGCAGAACTTGTAAACAGGAATATGTTTGATATTTTTGAAATCGATAAATGAAAATATGGAAAGTTCTTCCTCAGTACATTGTATAAGGGTGCGTTTCCATTGACACGGAGCTGGGCGGAGCGGTGCTTAGCGGTGCATGAATTGACCAATCACTATGCTCGAAATCTTCGCTCGGCTTCAATGGAAACAGCACGAGCGGAGTGGAGCAGAGCTGAACTGATATTCATAAAAATACAGCGAGACGATGCGGAGCGGAGGTCAGCGGCCATTGGTGAGCGAATATCTCCGCTTCACTACTTCGCTCTGCTCAGCTTCTGAGGAAACACTCACCACTTTTCACTGCTCTTCTCCGCTCCTCTCCGTCCAGCTCCGCGTCAGTGGAAACGCACCCTAATGTGCGAACATTAGGGTGCGTTTCCACTGACGTATTATTAGATTAGATTAGATTAGTGATGCAACTATTGTATAGGAAACGTTAACGTAAGTAATACGATGGCTCTCCGGAGCAAATTTTGCATAATGATATTGGCGTATAGTTTGGAACGTTTACCCTACGTAATGCAATTTATATTTAAGTATAATGTAGATAATAAGACCGCTTCCCGATAGAAGCGTGGTAGAGTAAAATCTTCTGCTTCTTCTTCTCCTTCTTTTCAGCCTTTTGTAGTCCACTGCTGGACTTAGGCCTCCCCTAACGTTCGCCACTCCTCCCGGTCCGGCACCTTCTGAATCCAGCGGTCTCCCACTGTCTTCTTTAGGTCATCAGTCTACCTGGTTGGAGGGCAGCCTGTATTCCTTTTGCCGAGACGTGGTCGCCATTCGAGAACCTTTCTTCCCTATCGGTTGTCGGTTCTTCTGACTATATGGCCTGCCCATTGCCACTTCAGCTTGCAAATTTTGAGAGCTATGTCGGTAACTTTCGTTCGTCTACGGATTTCATCGTTACGAATTCTATCGCGTAGAGAAATACCAAGCAGAGCCCTCTCCATCGCGCGCTGAGCGACCTTGAGCATATGGAAAAGGCCAAATGTAAAAGACCACGTCTCAGCGCCGTAGGTCATCACTGGCAACACACACTGCTCGAAAACTTCCTATTTCAGGCACTGAGGTATTCTGGACGAGAAGACACTTTGTATTTCCCGAACGCTGCCCAACCGAGTTGGATTCTACGAGTTACCTCTCTCTCGAAGCTGGACTTATCTTACTGGACGGATCGCTTGTACCAGGTATATGTACTTATCGACAACTTCGAGAGTAGCACCATCCACAAGGACCGGTATAGGTGTGACATGTAAGTCCCAAATAAAATTAAATACTGGAGAGATACCTCTTATCTCTCACTTTTTAAACAAAAATATTAGGTACAGTTACATATGTACAATAATAATAAAAATATACATAATTAATGAAATTATTTTATATATTAAAAATATGTCACTCTCCTACCATCACTTCATCGCATCCTGAAATGAGGACAAACTAACTAACAAACAACACACCTTCATACTTATAAGATTAGTCCGAATTAGTTTTCATCACTTCTGGACACTAAAATTAATTAGTGCCAAATACGAACCATCCCTAGGATATTTATATAACTTTTCAGACTTTGTAACCAATTTATAGTGGAGTCTAGAAGCGATGTTAAATAAGGTTTAAGCGCAATACAATCCGAGTTTACGACGCGTGCAGGAAGGCGCAGATAGCAGTGTTTTATTGAACACCCTGCAGCCACGGCTCAACGCCAAGTCTTTTACTATAACTATATCAGTAGTATCAGTATATAGTATAACTTATATAATATTATAATGATTATAAACATATTAACAAAACACAAAAAATATATCTACTTATACTAATATTATAAAGAGGAAAGATTTGTATTTTTGTGATAAATAAACTCAAAAACTACTGTACCGATTTCAAAAATTCTTTCACCATTAGAAAGCTACATTCACCCTGATAGGCTACTTTTTACCGCGAGAAAATGCTTCATTCCTACGTGAAAACGGGTAATAATAAGTAACGCGGTTGAACCAACTAGCTAAACGCCTATGATTTTAATATAGCAATGAAGCCTGGAATAGCACATAGGCTATTTTTTATCATACGGTGATCCAATAAACGGTTCCACGCGGGCGGAGCCGCTGGCGGAAGGCTAGTATTTAATATTTTTAGGATAATTAGTAGTTAGATTAGGATAATTTCATTTTAGAATAGGATAATTCCATTTATGAATTTATAGAACTAAACAATTAAGCAGTTAAGCACACTATTTTTTACCGACTTCCAAAAGGAGGAGGTACTGTATTGTATAGTAACATTTAATTCGCAAAAACAAATTGAGGTCAATCATCGAGGTAAGAATGTTCTGTCTATTAAGTTGGACCAAACTACAGACAGTTGTGCAATTTTACTGAAATATTTTGGTCACATTTAAAATAGTGAAATCCAAAAATAGTTTTAAGATTCATTACCATAAGCAAAAAGATGTAGGTACCTACTGAACAATTTTATTTTTTACCGTTTGAAGTCAGTTCTATTTTTTTTGTTAAAAACTTAATTATTATTTTAAGTTATGTATATAGTTAATTAAGATTAGTTTAAGTTGTTTTGTATTGAATATATAACATATAATAATATGTTGTAAATAAATAAAAAAATATACTTATTATTTTTAATATTTTCAATATATTTTTATTACAGTTCAAATTTAAAAGAGTATTGCACAGTAGACTTTGTTTCGAAACAGAATTAAAACTTTTTACAAATTTTTGACGAATCCCGTTTTGAATTATTAAAACCATATTAAAACAATTTACATAGGTAGAGTCCTTTTCACGAAAGAAGTCCCCCAGACGCAGCGCTGTAGTCGCGTGACGTAATGTTGCCATTTATGAGTAAAAAATTACCTATTTTACATTTAGCATACCTAATATGTAATTTATCAAATAATACTATTTCCTGCATACTTCGATGAAACAATATAAGCTCTTAAATTGTATTAAGAAATAAATACATTTTAGATAGGCTGTGATTTCATTACTCAAGCCCATACTTTATCAATAGTTCAGATTAGTGAAACATGTATATTTCTGATAACTGATAAGTCAAAAGTATATTTGGGCATTTTTATCAAAATGTCTACCAACCCACTCATGGGATGACCCATGTAATAAGTCCAAATAACTAACGTTATTATGACTGTAAGTGTCGTGTTATTATTAAATAGTTTAAAATGACTAAAGTTTCCTTTTTTACTATGTTGTTAGGTGAGATTAACCTATATTTACTATTTTTCTGTTATGTAAAAAGTATATTTTTATTTACTTATATAAGCGGTGTTCTACCTACTTACAGGGAAAAGATGAGAAAATAGGGTAAAGAAAAGCATCACAATTTTTTATTCAGAGTTTTATTGAATAATTGTGATCAGCGGCCATAGGAACATCACTGTCTGAAGAGTGGATGGAAACAGAATCAGATTCTGTTTCAGTATCACTAGTCGTAGATATAATTATTCGGTCCATAAGTAGTTTGCGTCTAGATTGACATGACATCGCTTGTACTTGAAACCAATCCTAATTAATATCCTGTGCAATGTTGTGATGCTTCCCTGAAAATTAATGTCTTCTCTCTCTCAGAGCTGCCCGTAATTTAGCCAATGTTGGTAGGTAATTCTTTATGTACAACGTAAAAACTGTGATTTTTTGCCGGATAGCGCACAAAATAAATCGAACCCGTCCAAGTCGAAATTTTTCGGATGCGGGCGACTCTTCCCCGGGGTGATTATTTTTTTCGAAGTACACGCCGTTGTTATACCTTATTTTGTAATTCTTGTTACAGTATTCTCCGACACACCTGCAATTAAATAATGAACAATTAAAAATCATAGTAACTTTAAGTTTATAATGCTTATGTACTACGTTATATATGTTTTAATTTCAGTTACTTAGTTTCATCACGTTATGTTTATATATCAATTTTGTCGCAAAAATCAATATATATCATAAAAGTCCCATCAATACAGCAAAAAATTATTATATGGCATCTCTAAAAAGTACCTGTTATGACGGCGACTCTCTTCCAAACATTGTTTAGTGGTATTAAAACACCTTGATTCTTTTGTTCCGCTTCACAGAAATCTTTCACCTTCAATATCATTTCTCGAGCCGAACTTTTTACAACTTTTGGCATTGTAAACAATCTTAAAAATGCACTAAGCTGATTAAAAACTCACAAAAATCTACCACAACAAACGAACTTGATAACATCGATAAACGACAACATGGCTGACCTATCAATTTTAGTTCCAAAAATCACCGCGGGACTTCTTTCATGAAAAGGACTCTACTTATAATGAGCTGTCAAAACGTGTATTTATCGTCGTACATTTTGTATGAGAAAATTATTTGTGGAGTCACAAATGGTTTATGGTCACTTGATTTTTATTGATAAAAAGGCAGTAAAAATCATGTATTAAAAGAAATTGGCAATTATGCTGCTTTCCAGGCATGGTTTAATGCAGAACATTTATTAGGTATTAATTTAAATTCTTTTATTGTGTTCAAGATCCTATTTGTTAACAGTACGAGTAATTAAAAACTAAATAAGAACAATAAAGATTTGCTGAGAATTATCATTAACGATATTTTAATTCAGTATTACTACTGTTGAATTAAAAAAAAAATTAAGCATTAAATACGCATTATAAAACTATAGTACTTACCATCTACAAACACGGAAAAAGACAATTTTGTTTAATAACATACATTGTGCTGCTTACATCATAAGTATCGTAACTATAGAAAGATAGTTGTGACATCGGACTTTTACCGTGTTCTATGGGCCATTTCAATTCGTTTGTAAATCAGACACGTTGTAGGTAAATCTTACACAGACGGCACATTGATCGAACGGAGTCGATCTGGGCTATGATTGGTGTTTAAGCCCAGTAACAATCTTTTTATCAGTATATATTGCTGGCTTACAATTATCACCTTTATGTTTCTATAGAAAATCTGTCACCCAATTATTCACTTTAAAGAAGAATACCTAATTTTTAGTGTTTAATCCGTAATACTACTTTTCACTTAAACTTCTTTTACCAGCACTGTCTAATGCCGTCTCAGTTCGAGCCTCGCAACGAAGTTAAGCAACGAGATTAAAAAATAACTTAAAACGTATTTACTGAAAAAGGCGTAATACTCAGTCACTGATTTCATAAACGATAGAATGGCTTATGCCTGGGATGATTTTTCCGCTGGCTTTTTTTTCCGTTCAGTGTACAAATACCCTGTGATATGGGTACCCAAAGCCGACGACCGGAACCGATCCAAAATATAAATAAATAAATATTTAAATTTATAAACGGCGCAATATGGGACAAATAAAATAATAAAAAAATAAATGTTAATGTACATTTTATAATTGTGTTATTATTAAGTTTTAGTCTTTTATATTTTTATCATTGTAATGTTTGCATACCTCAAGAAGGTAAATATGACGAACTAAATATTTATAAACAACTTTGTAAACAACCATATTTGTGCAAATAAAAGTTTTTTTCTTTGTCTTTGTCTCTCAGAAGGCGCCTCAAGTACGGATTCCCAGCCCATGACCCTTTTCTTCTTGGTGTGGAGGAATCTGACTGGGCTGCGGACTTCCTGTCGAAGCCGAGCACTTTCTTCCTTCGCTCTCGTCACTAAAACCAGTTGAAGCCACTGAGATCAACAACAGTCAGAAAAAAAACACTGTTCCCCGCAGGTTTTTTTCAGCATTTTAACATGCTGAAAAAATAGTTTTGTGCGTATGCTTATTAATTAATTTACAGTGAAACTCTACAGATTACACTGATCTCTGCCGTCTCGCTTTGGAGCAGCGTGGTGGAGTAAGCTTCAAGCTTCCTCAAATATCGGGAGAGACTCATGTCCAGCAGTGGAACGTAATAGTGTGTTGTAGGCAAGCTAAATCAAAAAAAAAGAACAGTAGATACTATTCTATAATTTTTTTTCATCGTGCATGCCTTTGATTTTTAGAAAAAAAAAATGAAAATTATAAAGCAAATATTTTTAAAATTTCTAACCTTTAGCTGAAGTATGTCTTACGTTTTGTCTTGAATTACAATCAGTTGCGATGCTGGCTGCAACCCTTTTTACGTCCCACTGCTGGGCACGGGTCTCTCCCCGTTATTGGGAGACCTGGAGCTTACTCCACCACGCTGCTCCAATGCGGGTTGTTGGAGATGCGATGCTACCCCCGAGTTAATGATCGTTACAATAATGATAAGAAGATGATGATGAAGAAGATATAACAACAATATATATAATATAACAACTGCTACTGTTGCTTCAACCAAGTGTTTCACCTTCAGAGGCTTACCTTCAGAAACACAACTTATGTTTGTAATGTTTGTATGTTTTTTAGATATAATGACGGTTACGTAAATGAATGATTTGCAAATGTATTAATACCTCGATTTGTAATAAAGACGTTTGAAACTTTAAGGAACCTTAATGTATTAAAGTACTTATCAAAAATATATTCGTCATTTTGCACTATCATCATAAGCAAAAACTTAAAATAGTTTATAAAAAATCCACAATCGCGTTCCACCGGACTTATAATCTGCAACGTCATGGAGTTTTAGCGGAACTGACAGACAACAATTCATTTTTTATATAGAGGACAAAGAAGTACCTCAAAGAACCTATGGCCTACTTATTCGTACCTATGTTTACCTTTGTAATAAGAGATATTAACAGGTTGTTTATATGACAATGTTAGTAGAGGAGGCGAGAGTCCTCCTACTGTGGTATTGTTCATCAAATTGTATACTATAATATCTACAACTCTTTTCCTAAAGGTAGATAAGTAATTTTTGTTGCTTTTCTAACCACTCTTAAAATCTCTCTTACATCTTTAAATCTCTATTATATTCTAGAGGGATCTATACCCAGCAGTGGGACAAGGTTTACCTACTAAGAATTGAAATTTTAAGAAGTTTAATCTACTTCTTCAGTAACAACTTATTTTATTGCTACAATGCTTCCAAAATAACGTAGGAGCATGTAAAGACTCCACATTGCCCTGATCCATATGTAAATTATTGGACGCCAAAATGCGCGGACTTGAGGTCTGCGCTCTAAGGTCTGCGCCCCGCGAATTCTCATTATTGGGGCTTAAGCACTGTTTCAGTACCTATCTCTTCTTTTGTAAGTTTTATAAAGGTGCGTACACATTATATAACATAACATGTTTTAAGACGATGTTATAAAACATGTTTCAGTAATGTGGAGACAGAATGTTATAAAATATGTTATTAAGTTATTTAATAAGTTTGCATTATTAAGAAGCGTTAATATCATCCGGATGCAATTTGAAGTTAAAGTTACGTATACTTATAAAAAAAAATATTATCATTTATTGCCCTTTTCTGTAGGCCGATAGCGCATGTGCTTATATCTAGACAAATATCACGCCTGTCGATACTATAAAGTGCTTTTGCGTGTCCACATAAACACTAGAACATAACTTAGCTTTATATTAACGGTACTAGGGGCCAAAAAAATTACTTAATTCCTAAAGATTACAGAAAAAAATGAGTTTCTCAGATAAAGTCGTCATAGTTACTGGTGCCAGTTCAGGCATAGGTGCTGCAACAGCTGTACTGTTCAGCAAAGAAGGCGCCCATGTGGTTATGATTGGCAGAAACGAAATAAAACTTGCAAATATTGCTAATCAATGCAAGAAATACAAAGTGCCTCTGGTTATCAAAGCTGATATTACTAAAAACGACGAAGCTGCTGCTGCTATTACGAAGACCATGGAGCAGTTCAAGAAGATAGATGTCTTGGTCAATAACGCTGGGATAATACGTTACGGGAGCATTCTTGATGGGAATCTGCTACAGTCATATGATGAAGTAATGTTGACAAATTTACGGGCTTTAATGAATCTCACAGCTCTAGCTGCGCCACACTTAATCAAGACCAAGGGAAGTATTGTTAATATTTCTAGCGTAGGAGGGATCTCTGTTCCGAAAGCTCCATCATCTACTGCGTATTACATTTCCAAAGCGGCTTTGAATCACTTTACCAGATGCTCGGCTTTGGAGCTAGCTCCACATGGAGTGAGAGTGAACTCCATTAGTCCTGGACCAGTTAAGACAGACTTATTGGAAAACGCAGGAATAGCCGAAGTAGCGCCAGTAGTAGATTATCTGGCAAATCTGACTGCTTTTAAAAGAGTATCGGATTCTAATGAAATTGCAGATTTGATATTGTATCTATGTAGTGATAAAGCACAGGCAATTACTGGGTCGGATTACGTTACAGATAATGGATATATGTTGCTCAATTAGTAATTGTTTTTACTTCTAAAATATTATTGCTTCTAAGCAAATTTTTGGAATAGAAATATAATGTTCTGATACTGAATTTGTCAGAATAATAAAGTTATACTTCTACTGACTATTAATTTTAGTTTTTACTTGTGTAGTTTATGGGTGATTTCTTTATAAATTATAATATTGTATAACTATAATGTTGTTTCACTTTTCTGCCATGTTACTATAGTGCCACGAATCACAAATTAAATACTATCTTATTACAATTTACCTTAAGGCCATCCATATGTCAATGAATTCATTATTACTTGTTGATAATCGAAGTCAAGATAGGTACATACATCATAACTTGCCTAACCAATTTTAAGATTCTTATTAAAAAAAAAACAAGCCAAGAGTGAGTTAAGCTTGTAAACCTAGAGTTCATTTCATTTATACTTTTAAAGTTCAATCTTGGAAATACAACCGCTACAACGACTTATGCCGTGACTGACTTATTTTGTGGTGAAACGGATGGTTCAGTCTTTTTGCATCGGTGTTCATTTCTGTTCAAAAACTGATGGTTGCCTCATGTAACTATGGACTTACACGAAGCACCCTCACTCTGGACTTTCTAAAATTATCGACATGAGCAAAAACATAAAAATAAAGTATAAAAACCAGAATCCTCCTTAAATCTTTAAGAATTTTTAATACTGTTTAACCTTTCGTCTGTGCCTTTGTTAATAATGTAAATTGGCTCAATGATCTAAATATTGCCACCGGCCACACTTACATGAAGCGACCACCAGCCTCCGGAGTAGCAGCGCAACTGCATACGACCTCAGACAAGACTTACCTATGCTTGCTTGAGGTTGTATGTAGATGTCCATGGGCTGCAGCGACCACTTAACACCACGTGGCCTGCATGCTCGTCTGCTACTCCATTCAAATAAAAAAAAATCACAATCACAGGTAGGAACAGTTTATTCTGGGAATATTAAATTTTGTTGTTGTAAGTACTTTTCATCTCATATCATATTCATATTTTTCATCTTTTAATTCTGTCCTGGATTTCTACAAATATTTTAAAACCTATATTACTAAACGTCGGTCAAGACGTAATCGAATTTTAGCGAGACAGACGTACAAAAATTTATTTTTGTATGTAGCATGACTAAGCATAATCTCAATGATATTGATAATGACACGAGGCCAACGTAGCACCTACCTATGTTTAGCTATGTAAAAAAAAAATAGATTGATGTTGTGACTATTTTACGTATAAGGAACGTGGTGATGATTCATCGAATCATATGTAGCTCCTCTTCTAAAGGAACATAAGTCTTTTTTCTCTTTTTTTTTTTCAACTCAATTTATGAATTTATAACTATGTAAAATTATTTAATAAGGGTTAAATGCCATTAAATAGTTCTATTTGTTATTTAATTACAATGGCAAGTTTTTATTTGCAATCAATTAATGGATGTTTTGCAAATATTGAAATTCTAAGTTCTTGATAAAAGATTATAGTAGGTACTTATCCAATTTAGTTTTTTGTGATCTTGATTTTGAAATCTTTTAATTCTTTACATTTTAAATATAAATGACATTAATTAAATTTATGTACTATATTTTATTTATTGTTATTTTTGGCACCACAATCAACAAATGTAAATTTAAAAAAAAAATACAAAAGATATATGCCATCCAAATACCCATCCTGCGGCAAAGCGCCCAGAACTGCTACCAGCATTACGTCGCTGAACTGCTATGCTAATTCTTTGTGCAAGGTGCCAGCACTCTGGTCACCCGAAGCGAGAATGAGCTTGGTCAAACATGTCAAGACATTTCAACCCTATTGAAATCAATGTTGTAAAAATGATATTTATATCGATAAGATTTTGTATTATACTTATTTGTTATATTGTCAATCTAGAGATTTCCTTCAGGGTCAATTACTTACTTTAACTTGATACAGAAATACGTAATAAATAAATTAGATCTGGAGGTCAAATAAAAATGATCTGCGTAGGCAAAGATAAAAAGAAATAAATTTTGGGTTCCAAATGGACTCCAAAATCTACGGAGAATATTCACTTTATGCTAATGATCCTTTCTAACGCGGGTGAAACCGCGGGGCACAGCTAGTATTAAATATTACCAAAATTCATTTTAACGTTACAGATGTATTTCTAAAAACTTATAATTATCACTTATCGATAACTTCTTTAGGCTCATATAATTAGATTTTATCTAATAAAAACCAGCCAAGTGCCAGTCGGACTCACACACGAAGGGTTCCGTACCATTATCAATAAAAATCACGTTTATTGTATGGGAGCCCCCTTAAATATTTATTTTATTATATTTTTAGTATTTGTATAACAATAGCGGCAACAGAAATACATCATTGCCTTTGACTATCCATAGAAATCATTGCATTAAGATTGAATGAAAGGTAAATTGTGGTTTACGATTTATGACGTATAAAAAAAAACTACTTACTAGATCTCGTTTAAACCAATTTTCGGTAGAAGTTTGCATTGTAATGTACATCATATATTTTTTTAGTAGTAGTAGTACTAGTTAAGAGAATAATAATTCTCTTATTTTAGAAGTTACAGTTTGGTAACCCCCACAGGTAACAGTTTAGAAAAAAATGATATTAGAAACCTCAATATCATTTTTGAAGACCTATCCATAGATACCCCTTTCTTGGTGGGTGGGTCTTCCACACGTGGGTTTCATGAAAAAAAAATTTTTGAGTTTCAGTTCTAAGTATGGGGAACCCTCAAAATTTATTGCTCTTTTCTAATTTTGTGTGAAAATCTTAATGTGGTTCACAGAATACATCTACGTACCGAGTTTCAACAGTATAGTTCTTACAGTTTCGGAAAAAAGTGGCTGTGACATACGGACGGACAGCCAGACAGACAGACATCACGAATCTATAAGGGTTCCGTTTTTTGCCATTTGGCTACGGAACCCTAAAAAAGATAGATATTATTGGACTTTATCTAAAGCTTAGATATAATTGGACTTTATCTAAAAAAGAGCAAATATAATTCTCGTCAGTATTACACGTTGCTTGTCTGTGATTAGCTGATTACACATAAGCAATAAAATAAGTTTCAATTTTATTAAAACAAAAATGAGTTTTACGGGCAAAGTAGTCATAGTTACTGGTGCAAGTTCAGGTATAGGTGCAGCAACGGCTGTACTGTTCAGTAAAGAAGGTGCCGATGTGGTGATGGTTGGAAGAAATGAAACAAAACTTGCAAACACTGCTGATCAATGTAAGAAATACAAAGCACCTTTAGTTATCAAAGCTGATGTCACTAACGAGGATGAAGCTGCTGCTGTTATTGCGAAGACCATGGAGAAGTTCAAGAAGATAGATATATTGGTCAATAATGCTGGCATAGTTCGATACGGGAGCATTCTTGATGGGAATCTGCTACACTCGTATGATGAAGTAATGGCGACGAATTTACGGGCTTTAATCCATCTCACAGCCCTAGCCGCGCCACACTTAATCAAGACCAAAGGAAATATTGTTAACATATCAAGTGTGGCAGCGACCTCTGTGCCGAAAGCTTTATCTTCAGCTGCATATTACATTTCAAAAGCAGCTTTAAACCAATTTTCCAGATGCTCGGCTTTGGAGCTGGCTCCTCACGGAGTGAGAGTGAACTCAATAAGTCCTGGACCAGTAAGGACAGATATATGGGAAAATGCAGGTACGGATAAATTAGTCTCAGTAGATGATGCAGCAAAAATGACGGCTTTAAAAAGAGCATCAGATTCGGAAGAAATTGCAGATTTGATTATATATCTATCTAGTGATAAAGCAAAGGGTATTACAGGGTCTGATTACGTCATAGATAATGGATATTTAATACTTCATTAATAATATTTTTTTACTACTAAACTTATTTTTGTTTATAAATATAAGCAAATTGTTTTTAGTATACTTACATGTTCTGTTCTATTACCAAGTTTACCCAAAATATTAGATTAAATAAAAATCATTTTAAAGTTTAAAAATATTTTGATTTGAAAATGTGTGATTTTGATTAATGATTTGTTTTTAAATTACAATTTTGCTTAAACGTGACGTTTTTTTTAACTTTTAGCTGTGTTATCTTAATTTAAGTTTATAATATTACTGTTTATTCCAAGGTCATGATTATTGTTTGTTGATAATATAATCAAAGACAAGATTAGGTCAAAACAAACCTATCTAGATTTGATATTCTTACTTTAAATAGTAAAAATCCGCCAAGAGTATGTTAAATTGGTGCACTTAGAGATAATCCCTACAAATATTATAAATTCGAAAGTAACTCTATCTGCTACGCTTTCCCGCTTAAACTACTGAACCAATTTGAATGAAATTTGGAATATAGATAGAGTGGACCTTGGGAAAGAACATAGGATGGTTTTTATCCTACGGGAACCTATAAAACGGGTCCACGCGGGCGTAGCCGCTGGCGGAAAGCTAGTTTAATATAAATAAATCAATACAGCATTTCACACTTATATCCTTACAGTAGTGTAGATATACCCTGTATCGTGGGTACCATACACACACACAGAGATAGAAACACAAACATCCAGACCGAGAATAGAAATTTTAAACTCATCATTCAAATTTCTGCTTCGCCGGGAATCGAACCCGGGACAATCTGATCGGTAATCCGGCATGATACCCATTGCGCCAGACGGATCGCCAAATTAATTTATTATTTGAATGTTATTTATAATTTTCATATTTCGACCGGAAAACTGTATCTGCAGCACCGTGTTGCAGTGGAAAGGTGCGGTTGCCGGTCTGACTTACATAAGGTTGCCTTTCAAAACTACTTTGGGATAGGATACTGGGCACAAATATCTGCTTTGCTTTAGAAAGTATATGAAAATCAATATGTGTGTCTATTAAATTTGAAAGTAGCCTTCTATTTCTCTAGTGTTCCATCATAAGATTTTGACTTTTTGACTATGGACCACCTCGGAAGCTTTAAATAAAAAAGTATATTGAAAATTGGTCCATAATTGGCGGAGTAATCGGCAAACATAAAAAATACATACAGCCGAACACAGTACCTCGTCCTTTTGGAAGTTGGTAAAATATACCCAGTAACAATAATTAAAGTTTTAATGTAATAATTATTCTCAGCCTTGGTAGTTTGATTATAATTTATTAGTTTTTTAAATGTAAAGTCTAAAAAGTTATTATTTGAATTGAATATAGTCTGAAAAAAAAAATTACAATTTTCTGAATACTTTTTGTTTATTTAGCATGATATTTTTTGTTCTCAGTTAGTTTATTAATAACATTTAATATTACCCATAATTCAATCGAATATAAAAAGTGTACTTTTAAAAACTTATAATTATCACTTATCGCCCTTTTCTTAAGGCCCACCGACGTATTATTGTCTTATATCTAGGAAAATGCCAATCATGCTCGTCAGTATTACATGGAGCTTCTCTGTAATCACAAATAAGTATAAAAGTATAGGTAACAAAGTCTTAAGGAAGTTTAAAGGTACTGGAAGAAGTGCATAAGAAGAATTGTTATTTAAAAAGTTTTAAAGTTTATTAATTGAAAAATGAACTTTTCGGGCAAAGTAGTCGTAGTTATTGGTGCCAGTTCGGGTATAGGTGCAGCAACGGCTGTACTGTTCAGTAAAGAAGGTGCCGATGTGGTGATGGTTGGAAGAAATGAAACAAAACTTGCGAATGTTGCTGATCAATGTAAGAAATACAAAGCACCTTTAGTTATCAAAGCTGATGTCACTAACGAGGATGAAGCTGCTGCTGTTATTGCGAAGACCATGGAGAAGTTCAAGAAGATAGATATATTGGTCAATAATGCTGGCATAGTTCGATACGGGAGCATTCTTGATGGGAATCTGCTACACTCGTATGATGAAGTAATGGCGACGAATTTACGGGCTTTAATGCATCTCACAGCCCTAGCCGCGCCACACTTAATCAAGACCAAAGGAAATATTGTTAACATATCAAGTGTGGCAGCGACCTCTGTGCCGAAAGCTCTATCTTCAGCTGCGTATAACATTTCAAAAGCAGCTTTAAACCAATTTACCAGATGCTCGGCTTTGGAGCTGGCTCCTTATGGGGTGAGAGTGAACTCAATAAGTCCTGGACCAGTAAGGACAGATATATGGGAAAATGCAGTGTCAGTAGATGATGTGGCAAAATTGACTGCTTTAAAAAGAGCATCAGATCCGGATGAAATTGCAAATTTAATAATGTATCTTTCTAGTGATAAAGCAAAGAGCATCACAGGATCAGATTATGTCACAGATAATGGATTCTTGTTACTCAATTAGATAATAAAATTGATAGTTTTTTTTCTACAAAAATTATTACTGTCAATAAGTAAATTGTTATACTTATAATAGTAATAATTTTTGTATTAATTAAAAGTAATAAGCAAATTGTTTTGCAGAGTATTAGAATAAATGAAAAACATACTTAACTGTTTTTAATTTTTTAAACTTAAAATTGTGTAATTTTCAAGTGATTCGTTTTTAAATTACATTGTTGTACAAATATGACGTTGTTTTAGTTTTAGCCGTGTTTTCGTGATTTAATATATCATCATTTTTGTTATTCCAAGTTATTCCAAGGCCATGATTATTGCTTGTTAATAATGATTCAAAGTCAAGAATTTGTTGTTCTTTTTTTTTCTTTTTCTTCAATGGCACCACGCGATTTGCGCATCGCCAACGGCAAAGCGAGGAAACGGGACGGAAAGTAAAAGAAATTTCGGAATTTGGAAAAAAAACAATCAGAAGAGTTAATATTTTTTTTTTTTTTAGTCCCACAGTAGGATTTACCCTGTGTCGTGGGTACCATGGACACATACAAAGACAGAAACACAAACAACCAGACCGAGAACAGAAATTTTAACTCATCATTCAAATTTCTGTTTCGCCGGGAATCGAACCCGGGACCTTTCGATTGGCAGTCCGGCATGGTAACCATTGCGCCACGCAGGTCGTCAATTAAGCTATATAGGAATTTGTTGTTCTTTGTTGAAGAATTTGTCCAAATTGTATTTTTTAAATTATTTTTTTTCTTCAATTATGGCATCAAGTATAATTTTTGCATCACGTTTTTGCCAGTTTCGTTGATACTGACTGTACGAGCGTAATAATAGGTAAAGTCAGTAAGTCGTCAGTAATCAGTCAGTCAAGTCAGTTAAACATTCAAGTAAAGCGATGGCTTCTTTTCCAGAACGAGACCAATGGAATTTTGGAGGCATATTTTCGCACTGTTATTTTAAATCACAACACTCGTGCACTATAATAAACCTATGTCGAACAAACTGCCGTCAAATTTATCCGATATAACTCAAAAATACACCAAGAATGTAAAAATAAAACAAGAGCACAATATGTCTTTTGCGACTTCCCGCCAAAACTCCTTAATTATTATTATTGTTTGACATGCTTGAATTTGAAAATTTGGAGTTGACATATTTTTTTTAATATGAATGTAAATGTAATTGTAAAATATTTCACTTGTAAATGCATGATTAGTTTGAATTCTAACATCGAAATTGAAATTTAATGTAAAAAATGTATCTGTCCGTGTATTTATAAATGTTGACGTGTAATATTTTTTTAGCAATAAATGAACTATGAACTGTTCAGCCTATCGTACTTTGACATTCTTCCTTCAAAATAGGAAATGTACAGCACAGGGGGTGCGGGTTATGGTGACGGTGTACAGAGTAACGCAAGCGGGAACATATCACGATATATTATGATGCCGTTACATTACGGTATACTAGTACGTAATAAACGATACCTTGCGGCACTCTTAACTGCCTTAAAAGAAAACTACCCAAGACAGTGTGCTGAACTGGCGCACCTAAATATAATTTAATAAATGACCTTCATGGTTCTAATGAAAAGTAAAACCACGCGGTTGCCAGACCTGTACGAGATGCAAAAAAAATTAACAAAAAAAAAAACCAAAACAAATTAATATGCACTAAAAATTTAAAAAAATTGTTGCGTATTCTTGTACAATTTAAATTTAGACTTACATTTTCTACTCATCAATATGTAGAGGTACGATCTGTGTTTACGATATAATGCCAGTACAATTATTGTTATTTTTGGAGTCGGTGTCAGCCAAGGTAGGTTAGGGACGAGGTGTGAAGCGAGAGCAAGGCCGCGGCGGGAGCTGTCAAGTGGATACGCTGACAACGACTCCAAAAATAACAATAATTGATCTGGCATTATATCGTAAACACAGATCGTACCTACTATTGAGAATACGCAATATTTTTTTACTTTTTAGTGCATATTAATTTGGTTTTCTTTTGAAGACGGTTTATTTTTTCTGTTAAAGTTTTTGTTTATTTTTTGATTTTTAGTGAATTTGAAGTACACTAACTAATTTGTTTGAATATGAGTTGACCTACTAGACATGCTGCTCATATGAGACAGCGCCGTTCAAATGAAACAGTTACATGTTCTGCCACAGATGGTAACTTGTGTAGTTTTCGGGTGATTTCTTTATAAATTATAATATTGTATAACTATAATGTTGTTTCACTTTTCTGCCATGTTACTATAGTGCCGTGAATCACAAATTAAAGACTATCTTATTACCTACAATTTACCTTAAGGCCATCCATATGTCCATGAATTCATTATTACTTGTTGATAATCGAAGTCAAGATAGGTACATACATCATAACTTGCCTAACCAATTTTAAGATTCTTATTAAAAAAAAAAAACAAGCCAAGAGTGAGTTAAGCTTGTAAACCTAGAGTTAATTTCATTTATAACTTTTAAAGTTCGATCTTGGAAATACAACCGGTACAACGACTTATGCCGTGACTGAATTGCTTTGTGGTTCGGTGAAACTGGTGGTACAGTCTTTGTGCATCGGTGTTCAGTTCAAAAACTGATGGTTGCCTCATGTAAGTATGCACTTACGCGAAGCACCCTCAGTCTGGACTTTCTAAAATTATCGACATGAGCAAAAAACATAAAAATAAAGTACGTATAATAAATAATGTAGTTTTTTAAACTACAATTATTAATTTTAAAGTTGGATTTTTTTTCATATTATTGCATTGTTATCGGCCCTTGACCCCTGTGCAAATTATCAAGTTAATCAGACGCTTAGAAGTAGGTGAAAATGAAGTTAAAAGATTCGTTACATACATACGGGTCAAGCTAATACAGTTAAACCAGAATAACGTTCCAAAGTCGTCAACCTGCTCCTTAAATCTGTAAGAATTTTTAATACTGTTGTTAATGTTATTATCTAATGACTGTAAATCACAGATAAGGTTAATAACCTTTCGTCTGTGTCGTTGTTAATAATGGAAATTGGCTCAATTATCTAAATATCACAATCATGTTTGACAGGCAGGAGCAGTTTATTCTGGGAATATTAAATTTTGTTGTACTTTTTTTCATAGTTTTCATCTTTTAATTCTGTCCTGGATTTCTACAAATATTCTAAAACCTATATTACTAAACATCGGTCAAGACGTAATCGAATTTTAGCGAGACTGACGTACAAAAAGTTATTTTTGTATATAGCATGACTAAGCATAATCTCAAGGATATTGATAATGACACACGGCCAACGTAGTACCTATGTTTAGCTATTTATGAAATAATAAAAGATTGATGTTCTGACTATTTTACGTATAAGGAACGTGGTGTTTGTTCATCATATCATATATATTAACACCTGTAGCTCCTCTTCTAAAGCAACATAAGTCTTTTTTTCTTCTTTTTTTCAACTCAATTTATGAATTTATAAATATGTACAATTATTTAAGAAGAGTCAAATACCATTAAATAGTTCTATTTGTTATTTAATTACAATGGCAAGTTTTTATTCGCAGTCAACATTTTAATGGATGTTTTGCAAATATTGAAATAAGTTCTTGATAAAAGATTATAGTATCCAATTTAGTTTTATGTGATCTTGATTTTGAAATCCTTTAATTATTTACATTTTAAATATAATTAAAATTAATTAAATTTATGTACCTATATTTTATTTATTATTATTTTTTGGCCACACAATCAACAAATGTGAATTTAAAAAAATGTCGCATTACGTTGCTGAAAACTGCTATGCTAATTCTTTGTGCATGGTAGCTGCCAGCACTCTGGTCACCCGAAGCGAGAATGAGCTTGGTCGACATGTCAAAACATTTCAACCCATTTGAAATCAATGTTGTAAAAATGATATTTATATCGATAAGATTTTATATTTTATTTATTGTATTGTCAATCTAGAGATTTCCAACGTCCTTTCAGGGTCATTTACTTACTTTAACTTGTTACACTAATACCTTCTTGAGCCATTGCTCTGCTTACACAACAAGGTTAAAATATCTTATTATTATTACATTTAATAATAATAAGATACAAGTTTTACTAAGAACAGGTAACATCTATACTTATCTCATCCGTATTTCTGATACAATTCGATGTTCACTTCTTCTGTGAGATTTCTGAAATTAACAAATGAAATCCTAAATAAACAAAAATGAAAAAAAAATCCTCGTTATTGGGTGTTAAATAAATACCTATCTTGTCTTGTATAAATCACGACCAAAAGAATGTAGGTACCTACTCGTAATGTAATAAGGTCAAGGAATATCTTCCCTTTTAAACTTTAATAAAACAACACGTTCGTTTTTTTAATTTATTTTTATATATAATTCATAAATTTTACCTACTTTATTCTAAATTACTCCGAGAGTGTCTTTTGGTTTACATACGTTTAAAAGAAAAATGTTCAGTAATAATAAGTTTGATGATGTTGTTCATTAGTTTTTTAAATGTCACTTTCAAGTTATTTATCTGAATTGAATTTAGTCAGCAAAAACTAATAAAAAAATAGTTTATATTACCAATTTCCGTTTATTTGTCATGATATTTTCTAGTTTAAATTAGTCTTAATCATACTAATATTATAAATGCGTAAGTTTGTAAGTATGGATGTTTGTTACTTTTTCACGTAAAAACTACTGAATGGATTATTTTTTATTTTATTTTTACAATTAATAAAGATATTGTGTGAATTGTCCAAAATATGACGATAAGTGTCAAGTAAGTAGGAAAAAATCTACCATCTGCGAGCTATTCTGGCGTGCGCTGCCAAAACCGCTAGTAGAGTTACACATATATTATAGTGTTTAATGGAAATGTTTATATTAAATCGTCCTACAAAAAAGCCCGCCACAGACGCCACAGTATATATCTATATCTTATGTGTAAGCCGTTCTAGCCAAAATGTGTAAGCCATTATAGCCAAAATAGTGAACCATAACTACAATTGATTGTTAATTAAAAATAGATACTTTTATAACAAATAAAAAAGATCTGCGTAGGAAAAGATAAAAATAAATAAATTTTGGGTTCCAAATGGACTCCAAAATCTACGGAGAATATTCACTTCATGCTAATGATCCTTTCTAACGCGGGTGAAACCGCGGGGCACAGCTAGTATTAAATATTATCAAAATTCATTTTAACGTTACAGATGTATTTCTAATAACTTATAATTATCATTTATTGATAATTTCTTTATACTCATATTATTAGCTTTTATCTAATAAAAAAAGATATATATATATTATTGGACTTTATCTAAAGCTTATAAATTATTGGACTTTATCTAAAAAAGAGCATACAATTCTCGTCAGTATTACACGTTGCTTGTCTGTGATTAGCTGATTACACAAAAGTAATAAAATAAGTTTCAATTTTATTAAAACAAAAATGAGTTTTACGGGTCATAGTTACTGGTGCAAGTTCAGGTATAGGTGCAGCAACGGCTGTACAGTTCAGTAAAGAAGGTGCCGATGTGGTGATGGTTGGAAGAAATGAAACAAAACTTGCAAACACTGCTGATCAATGTAAGAAATACAAAGAACCTTTAGTTTTCAAAGCTGATATCACTGAAGAGGATGAAGCTGCTGCTGTTATTACGAAGACGGTGGAAACGTTCAAGAAGATAGATATATTGGTCAATAATGCTGGCATACTTCGATACGGGAACATTCTTAGTGGGAATCTGCTAAAGTCATATGATGAAGTAATGGCTACGAATTTACGGGCTTTAATGCATCTCACAGCCCTAGCCGCGCCACACTTAATCAAGACCAAAGGAAGTATTGTTAACATTTCTAGTGTAGCAGGAAAATCTGTTCCGAAAACTGCATCTGCAGCTGCTTATTGCATTTCTAAAGCTGCTGTAAACCAATTTACCAAATGCTCGGCTGTGGAGTTAGCTCCTCACGGAGTGAGAGTGAACTCAATAAGTCCTGGACCAGTAAGGACAGATATATGGAAAAATACAGGTACGGATAATTTACTGTCAGTAGATGATGCGGCAAAAATTACGGCTTTAAAAAGAGCATCAGATTCGGACGAAATTGCAGATTTGATTATATATCTATCTAGTGATAAAGCAAAGGGTATTACAGGGTCTGATTACGTCATAGATAATGGATATTTAATACTCCATTAATAATAGTTTTTTACTACTAAACTTATTTTTGTTTATAAATATAAGCAAATAGTTTTTAATATACTTACATATGTTCTGTTCTGATACCTAGTTCACCCAAAATATTAGATTAAATAAAACTCATTTTAAAGTTTAAAAAATATTTTGATTTGAAAATGTGTGATTTTTATTAATGATTCGTTTTTAAATTACAATTTTGCTTAAACGTGACGTTTTTTTTTTACTTTTAGCTGTGTTATCTTAATTTAAGTTTATCGTATTACGGTTTATTCCAAAGCCATGATTATTGTTTGTTGATAATATAATCAAAGTCAAGATTAGATCAAAACAAACCGATCCAGATTTGATATTCTTACTTTAAATAGTAAATATTATAGTGAAAAATAAAACCAGCCAAGAGTATGTTAAATTGGCGCACTTAAAGATAATTTAATATAAATAAATCAATACAGCATTTCACACTTATATCCTTACAGTAGTGTAGATATACCCTGTATCGTGGGTACCATGGACACACACAGAGATAGAAACACAAGCATCCAGACCGAGAATAGAAATTTTAAACTCATCATTCAAATTTCTGCTTCGCCGGGAATCTAACCCGGGCCCCTCTGATTGGTAATCCGGCATGATGCCCATTGCGCCAGACGGATCGCCAAATTAATTTATAATTTGAATGTAATTTATAATTTTCATTGTTCGACCGGAAAACGGTATCTGCAGCACCATTTTGCAGTAGACAGGTGCGGTTGCCGGTTAGACTTACATGAGGTTGCCTTTTAAAACTACTTTGGGATAGGATACTAGGGCACAAATATCTGCTTTGCTTTAGAAAGTATGTATATGAAAATCAATTTGTGTGCCTATTAAATTTGAAAGTAGCCCTCTAAATATTATGTAAAACCTTTTTCACCCATATTTGTGCAAATAAAATATTTTCATTTCATTTCATTTCATTTCTCTATTTCTCTAGGGTTCCATCATAAGATTTTGACTTTTTGACTATGGACCACCTCGGGAGCTTTAAAAAAAAAGTATATTGAAAATTGGTCCATAATTGGCGGAGTAATCAGCAAACATAAAAAATACATACAGCCGAACACAGTACCTTGTCCTTTTGGAAGTTGGTAAAATATACCCAGTAACAATAATTAAAGTTTTAATGTAATAATTATTCTCAGCCTTGGTAGTTTGATTATACTTTATTAGTTTTTTAAATGTAAAGCCTAAATTTTTTTATTATAATTGAATATAGTTTACTGAATACTTTTCGTTTATTTAGCATGATATTTTCTGTTCTCAGTTAGTTTATAAATAACATTTAATATTACCCAAAATTCAATCGAATATAAAAAGTGTACTTTTAAAAACTTATAATTATCACTTATCGCCCTTTTCTTAAGGCCCACCGACGTGTTATTGTCTTATATCTAGGAAAATGCTAATCATTCTCGTCAGTATTACATGGAGCCTCTCTGTGATAACAAATAAGTATAAAAGTATAGGTAACAAAGTCTTAAGGAAGTTTAAAGGTACTGGAAGAAGTGCATAAAAAGAATTGTTATTTAAAAAGTTTTAAAGTTTATTAAATGAAAAATGAACTTTTCGGGCAAAGTAGTCGTAGTTATTGGTGCCAGTTCGGGTATAGGTGCAGCAACGGTTCAGTAAAGAAGGCGCCCATGTGGTGATAGTTGGAAGAAATGAAACAAAACTTGCGAACACTGCTGATCAATGTAAGAACTACAAAGCACCTTTAATTATCAAAGCTGATGTGACTAAAGACGACCAAGCTGCTGCTGCTATTGCGAAGACCATTGAGAAGTTCAAGAAGATAGATATATTGGTCAATAATGCTGGCATAGTTCGATACGGGAGCATTCTTGATGGGAATCTGCTACACTCGTATGATGAAGTAATGGCGACGAATTTACGGGCTTTAATGCATCTCACAGCCCTAGCCGCGCCACACTTAATCAAGACTAAAGGAAGTATTGTTAACATTTCAAGCGTGGCAGCTACCTCTGTGCCGAAAGCGCTAGCTTCAGCTGCGTATTACATTTCAAAAGCAGCTTTAAACCAATTTACCAGATGCTCGGCTTTGGAGCTGGCTCCTTATGGAGTGAGAGTGAACTCAATAAGTCCTGGACCAGTAAGGACAGATATATTCGAAAATGCAGGAATTGATAATTTAGTTTCAATAGATGATATGGCAAAATTGACTGCTTTAAAAAGAGCATCAGATCCGGAAGAAATTGCAGATTTAATAATGTATCTTTCTAGTGATAAAGCAAAGAGCACCACAGGTTCAGACTATGTCACAGATAATGGATTCTTGTTACTAAATTAATAAAATTGAAAGTTTTTTTCAACAAAAATTATTACTGTCAATAATTATAAGCAAATTGTTTTGTAAAGTATTAGAATAAATGAAAAGCATAGACCAGGTATCTACTAAACTGTTTTTAATTTTTAAATTAAAATTGTGTAATTTTCAAGTGATTCGTTTTTAAATCACATTGTTGTACAAATATGACGTTGTTTTAGTTTTAGCCGTGTTGTCGGTTTATTCCAAGGCCATGATTATTGCCTGTTGATAATAATAATTCAAAGTCAAGAATTTGTTCAGCCTATAGTACTTTGACATTCTTCCTTCAAAAAAGGAAGTGTACAGCACAGGGGGTGCGGATTATTTGTTACTCTGCGGCAGGCGCGGTATAATAGAAATATAATTTTTAATTAATAACTTTCATGGTGCGACTAATAAAGTAAAACCCCAGCACCGTGTTTTGGCGGAATGGTGCGGTTGCCGGTCAGACTTGTATGAGATTGTCTCCTCAGTCCTTGGAATAAAAAAAATGACAGAAGCAAAAAACATGAAAATAATTTAAAAAAAACCGTAATGTGTGTCAAAGCCATCAACTAAATAATATACCTACTTGTAAATATTTTGTTAACAATGTTAAATAAAAGGACAGATACACTATTAACTTTTTGTCTGTGTCTTTTTTATTATAAGGAACTAGCAGTGCCCCGCGGTTTCACCCGCGTTAGAAAGAATCATTAGCATGAAGTGAACCAAACTTTACAGGATTACTCGTTGGACCAATCTGAAGATTCTCCGAGAATTTCATTGAAATCAGTCCAGCCGTTTCGGAGTCTATAAGGAACATACATACACACTTTCTCTTGACAGGTAGGAGAATAGTTTATGTGCGAAAATGAAATTGTTGTTTTCCGTTGTTTTACTATTTTTAGGGTTCCGTACCTCGAAAGGAAAAAACGGAACCCTACACCTTTAAGGTGTAGGTACACACCTTGTTGTCTGTCCGTCTGACTGTCACGACCCTTTTTCTCAGGAACGCGTGGAGGTATCAAGCTGGAATTTAAATCAAATACTCAAAAAAATTGCTGTGATAAAATCAAACTTCTAAGCCAGCGTAATCAAAAGATACAGCCGTTTATGCTGCTAATTTCCGCAAAATTTCGTCACTCGCAAGGGAATCAAACCCTCCCGTGAACACAGAATCTTCAAATTTGGTACGAAGTTACGTCTTATAGCACAAATAAAAAAAAATGCAAAAAAGGAAATTTTTAGTTACATCATATATTAAAAATATTTTTATTTATACTCCTCCAGCTTTTCATATTGTAATGTTATGGATTTAATTTTGCATTAAAATACCATATCTAAGACTCGATTGTCGTGATGTGATGGGTGAACATTTATTTATCTACCTACAGGTTTGTACGGAACTCTCGGAGCGCGAGTCCAACTCGCACTTGGCCGTTTTTTCGTATTTTATCTCCGTTCAAATCTTTCCTACACTTTTACAATTATTAAGAAGAAAAAAATTTGCTATTTTGGTATGTTATTGAGTTTTTGCGAGATTGATGAACAACCATTTATTTTTGTGTATAGAGATGACAAAGCACAATCTCTTATCTCATAGCCATTGCTTGATCTGAGGTCAAGGTACTACCTGTTCTTAGGGTTCCGTAGCCAAATGGCAAAAACGGAACCCTTATGAATTCGTCATGTCTGTAACGTCTGTCTGTCCGTCCGAATGTCACAGTCACTCTTTTCCGAAACCATAAGAACTATACTTTTTAAACTTGGTAAGTAGATGTATTCTATGCACCGCATTAAGATTTTCACACAAAAATGAAAAAAAAAAAACAATAAATTTTGTGGGTTTCTCCATACTTAGAACTGAAACTCAATTTTTTTTTCATCAAACCCATATCTATGGATAGGTCTTCAAAAATAATAATGAGGTTTCTAGTATAATTTTTTTGTAAACTGAATAGTTTGCGCGAGAGACACTTCCAAAATGATAAAATATGTGGCTCCCCCATGTAACTTCTAAAATAAGGGAATAATAAAATTAAAATAAAACGTGATGTACATTACCATAACAACTTCCACCGAAAATTGACTTGAACGAGACTAGTAGGTTTTTTAATACGTCATAATTCGTAATTTATAGTTAATGGTACGGATAATTGGTGCGTGAGTCCCACTCGCACTTGGCCGTTTTTTTTAAATAACGTTTCAATCTCATAGCCCCACAGTAGGGTAGATATACCTTTTATCGTGTATACCATGGTCACACACAGAGACAGAAACACAAACACCCAGACCGAGAACAGAAATTTAAATTCATCATTCAAATTTCTTCTTCGCCGGGAATGTAACCCTGTATATGTTTTTGTTGTGACTATGGTACGTATGAGGATCAAAACATAGCACGCTTTCTAAAGGAACTTATTTTCTTTTTTTCCAACTTAATAAACAATAGCGACAATAGATTTAAATATATCTAATTACGTATGAAGGTTTTTTTAGTTATAATCACTGTGTTATTAAATTTAATAGATTTTTTTATATTTGATATTTTATAATAATTAAACATTTTATGCCTGTTTTATAGTGAGTATTTTATACTCTATATTTTTAAAATCTATAGTAAGTTACGTTTTAATTAATATAATAATATGTTTTCGCATAAACAGAACAATGCTCTTTGATTTCATGAGGCGCTCATACATACATTCACCCACGTTTAAATGAGAATTTGGCAGTACATATTAATACGAGTAAGTTAACTTTTAATAAGCAGCCTTGGTAGATTGAATGTTGTTCATTAGTGTTTTTAAAAGTGACGTTAAAATTATTACCTGGATGGAAAACGGTCTGAAAAAATAATGAAGTATTTGACATTATCATTTTTCTGAATACTTTTTGTCTAGTTATCATAATATTTTCTGCTTTCAATTAGTATTAATAGTCCCCCAAATTGAATTGAACGTTAAGGTTAATGGTTTTTCTAAATAGTTATAATTATAAATAATTAATTGCGCTTTTTAGACCGATTTCGTATTGACTTATATTTACAAAAAATTAATATATTTGTCAGTATTAGATGGTGCTTCTAAGTGATTACACAAAAACCTAGTACCTATATAATTAAGTTTGAAAGAAGTTTTTAAAGGAGTGCATGAGAAACATTGTTGATTAAAAAGTAAAAAGTTAATTGAAAGAAAAATGAGTTTTTCGGGAAAAGTCGTCATTGTTACTGGTGGCAGCTCAGGCATAGGTGCTGCGACGGCTGTAATGTTCAGCAAAGAAGGCGCTGATGTAGTGATGATTGGAAGGAATGAAATTAAACTTGCGAATGTTGCTGATCAATGTAGGAAATACAAAGTACCTTTGGTTATCAGAGCTGACATTACTAAAGGCGACCAGGCTGCTGCTGCCATTGCGAAGACGGTGGAGAAGTTCAAGAAGATAGATATCTTGGTCAATAATGCTGGCATAATACGCTGCGGCAGCATTCTTGATGGGAATCTGCTCCAGACATATGATGAAGTAATGACTACAAATTTACGGTCTTTAGTGCATCTCACAGTCCTAGCCGCGCCACACTTAATCAAGACCAAAGGATGTATTGTCAACATTTCTAGTGTAGCAGCGAGCTCTGTTTCGCAAGCTCTACCTTTGACTGCGTATTACATTTCGAAGGCTGGCGTAAAACACTTCACCAGGTGTTCAGCTTTGGAGCTAGCTCCACATGGAGTGAGAGTAAACTCAGTTAGTCCTGGACCAGTTAAGACAGATATATTTGAAAATGCAGGAATGCCTAATTTAGTTTCAATAGATAATATGACAAAATTAACTGCTTTTGAAAGAGTATCAGATTTGGATGAAATTGCAGATTTAATAATATATCTATCTAGTGATAAAGCAAAAGGCATTACAGGGTCAGATTACGTCATAGATAATGGATATTTATTGCTCCATTGAAAATAGCTTTCTTAATACTAAACTTAACGTTGTTAATATTATTTTGAATAATTCTAAGCAAATTGTTCTTAGAAATTACATTCTAATATCAAATTCGCCCAAAGTATGTGTAAAAACAAATTCATACTTAAATATTTTATGTAATACCAATAATAATTGAATAATTTTTAAGTGCAAGTCACATTCATGGGATTATATTGAGATTATTCCTACAATATTGAATGAGTATAATGTTTTTATGAATTTTTGTCACGACCTCGGGTGTGTTACCCTTGCTTGTTGTTAGGCTTGCTTGTAGTTAATGTGCATGTTACAGGAAATGTGTGAAATCCGTCATTGTATACTATTTCTAGGAATTGTATATATTTCCTAAAATCACCTGGAAATGTGTGTTGTAAATTATAATAGACATATTTCCTAGGATATTTATACGTTTCCTAAACAGCAATCGGAAATGTAATATATTTAAGAATACGTGCCGCCCGAGTGAAAAAAAGTTAATGGCACCATGTCGACGGAACCCTCCTTAACACACTCATAGTCCCACAGTAAGGTAATTAAACCCTGTGTCGTGGGTACCATGGAAACATACAAAGACCGGAACACAAACACCCAGACCAAGAACAGAAATTTAAACTCTTCATTCAAATTTCTGTTTCGCCGGGAATCGAACACAGGACCCCTGATTGGCAGTCCAGCATGGTAACCATTGTGCCATGCGGGTCTTCAGTATACTTTCTGTGTTATGAGTGGACAAACATACATACACTTATGAAATATAGCACACGTGCTTAGGAGCTGATATAAAGTAATATATCCAAAAAATGTGCAAATAATATTACATACATACCTACACATTGATAACCTCCTTTTCTGGAAGTCGGTTAGTTAAAAATACTTGTGGCACGTTAATTGCACATTAACATTATTTTTTTAATATAGTATAAAAATGTTAATAAAAACAATGCAAAGATAAAGCAAAATCATGATGTGCCAACCTTAATCCTGAGACCTGGTGTCCTGAAATACAAGCCCCAAAGCTTAGTTTAGGCACCAGTCTCCCACAGTATACTTACACACAGTAGTACATAAGCACAAATAAATAAAGATTTATAGTCTTTTTTTGGGCCCAATTGTAACAAGTTTAGATTTGTCTCATAAACAGTAAAATAACATTACAACATTAATTTATCATCAGTTAGTTTTTCTAATCCAGGACTAATTTTTCAATTTCTTACTATTAAAGATATTACCAAGATTATTTCTAAGAAACTGATTTGAACTTAAAATATAAGAAGATTGTGATTTTTTTATTCATCTTTTGTTTTTTTTAAGTTATAATGATAAAAATAAATATTTATATATTCAGGTCAAAGTTTGGAATGTACTAGTTTATTAAATATAAGTGGAAACATTTTATGTATAATTAAGATTAAGAAAATAAATACCTATGTAAAATTTAGTATTTATAAGCTATATTGTGGGTGAGAAATAAACAAATTATTATTATTATTTTATCAAATAAATTATTTAGCCTTTAAAACCTTTAATCACTCGAAGTCTAATTTCAAGGACAAACTTATCTTAAAGATACATGTTACCTGATTCTTTAAGTTTATTAACAGTTATCTTAGTTAATTGTCTTGTTTCTAGAAGTAGTTTCGGTATGCCTCAAACAGTACAATTAGAAATTGAGATCATGCAATGGCTGTACTCACGCAGTTTTTTTAAATAGCAACCCAGTTAAATTAATTATTCTTAGTACTATCTTCAAGAAAATGTTATACGTTGAACCTGTTAAAAACTAAAAAACTTGAAACAAGGTTTATTATTTACACAAGTTGTTTTATTTATTTACAAAAGCTATATATCATCCGGTATTCCAAGAGTGAAATTGAAGGTTAGAATACGTGAAACAGTTTCAGAACAGACACTGTTGACACTGACACCTGACACAGAAAAAAGACACAAAGTCTAATTATTAAAGCGGATGTTTCTTAAGACAAAGAATTAAATTTGATAATAGAAAATACCTTACAGAAATTAGAAAGGATAGACATATTAATAATCAACGCAGCTACTGTATACTATATTTCGGATACTAAGTTTATGGAAATAAAACCTCTTAAAACCTTAAAACATGAATTTAAACTGCTAACTTGACAAACATAGCTAGCAATACCGCACCTAATAAAATCTAAAGGCAATATCGTCAATGTTTCGAGCACGGATGGCACCAAAGTAAATTGCCTGACACTATAGCTTATCAAAAGCTGCTTTAGATTACTTTTCTATTTGGTAATCATTTCGGTAATCTTTAGTAACCAGCCATTTCGGCTCCTTATGGAGTTCGTGTAAATACAGCCAGTCCTGGACTAGTCAGAACTGAGTTATTGCAAAATAGTAGCAAAAATATCGACTTTGATGACTTATCATCACTCATATGGCATTGAAAAGAAGTGAATCGTCGGAAATCACAGAATTTGTTTCTAGCTGGTGATCGGGCAAAGAGTATGACTGGATCAAAATACTTTTATGTAACCAGGGATTTTGGAATAAAATTAAGTCTTATTTTTATCGATATTGACCTTTATAGTAAATAGTGTAGTAAGAAGCATAATTAAACAAAATTGAATTAAATTAGTGACATCATTATTTTTGAACACTGTTCTGTTTTTTTTACAAATTAGAGCTATAATTAATTATGATATTATAGATGAAGGAAAACCCTAGTATGTTAGATATTTTTGATATATTTAATGATAAGATACGAGTATCATCCCGTAACCATCATTGTTTATATTCGCATAATGTTTTTGAATACGTTTATTGTAATTTGTAACACGGAGTAAGGACGTGTGTGTGCTCTTCTTTTATTTTAATTACTTTGTGTATTTTTGAGTTATATCGGATAAAATTGAAGGCACGAGAGTCGAGAAATAAATTAATAACGGTGCGAAAGTATGTTTTTTCAGCTTGCCTCCACAACTTCATCGGACACGTTCTAGTGAAATTGGTCTAAGAGCCGGTGAAGATCGACCTTCGATAACTCGATGAGACATATTTTTATCAAATATAATTTATTAACATACATGCCTATGATAACTTGCCTATTGAAAAGTGCTCATAGCTATTGTTAATATATTAATTTTAATCAATTTTCTTTCATCACCTAACTATTGTCATAACCGAATGAGTTTTATCTCAATTGATAGTTTTAACACACAATTAATTAAATTAAAATAGCTATGAACACTTTTCGATAGGCAAGTTATCATAGGCATATATGTTTATAAATTATATTTGATAAAATATATTATTATGTCTCATCGAGTTATTAGATCGGTGAAGGTCTTCTTCTACGTCTCCTCTACTAAATAGCCATCGCTTTACTTGAATACCATCAGTCAGACTAGTTGTCAGTAATGAGTCGACTAGACTCACTGATTATGATTTACTGACTTTATTTATTCCAGTTTCATTGAAGTAAAAAATTGATACAAAAATTATACTTGACGCTGGCAATGAGTTTGCGATAACATTATTGAAAGAAAAAAAGTATAAAACTATAATTTTTACTGGCTTTATCAGCGTGACAGTGCAAAATCTAATCAAAGTACATTCTACCAGTAGGGAACTACTTACCTATATTTAAATAATTTTTGCGCTTATTCATGCGCCTTTGACTGTTTAAATGGCACTTAGAGGTGTATACAAATGAGATTGTCATTAGTACTAAGATATATTGATATGACTACATCATTCCATCATTTTTGTAGGCGGTTGAACTATTAATACTATTATGGTTCACCCGGGGAAGTACCACCGCTGCACCCACTTCTGCCGTGAAGCAATTCTATTGTGTTTCGGTGGAAAGCTGCAGTTGCCGGCCACACTTACATGAGGGACCACCAGCCTCCGGAGTAGCAGCGCAACTGCATACGACCTCAGACAAGACTTACCTGTGCTTGCTTGAGGTTGTATGTCCATGGGCTGCAACGACCACTTAACACCACGTGGCCTGCATGCTCGTCTGCTACTCCATTCAAATAAAAAAATCCATCCAAATGTGTAAAACAACAGAAAAGATCCAAGTTCATTTGTTCATTTAATTTATTTGTTTGTGTAACAAAGTTGGATTTTATGACGCTATTGAAATTTAATATTTTTACATGATAATAAATTCAGAATATTCAGATATGCTTTTTTATTTTTCCGTTTATATAGGCACGTGCACTACAGCTACTAATATCATAATACAGTTAACATCATTTGTAAAATTTAATTAAAAAAAACAGTAAAAAATATTATAGATTTTGTTAAAAAACACGTAACTAATTATATATGAATACAAAAATCTTAACTATCAGAAATAATATAATTGTCTTATTCCGAATATACTCTATCTCTAGATAATTATAACACCAAACTGACCGAACTCATCGTTATTAACTTTTTATTACTTCTAATGTAAATTGTTTATTTCAAACTGGATAAATATGCAGGGCAAAACTTTAAAAACATAAAAAAATAAAGTGTTCATAAATACATGACATTTTTATTTTATAAATATTCATGATACTAGTGAACATCCATTATCTGTGACATAGATAGAGCCAGTAATGCTCTTTGCTTTATCACTGGACAAAAACAGTATCAGCTCGGCGATTTCATCGGGCTCTGAAATTCTTTTAAGAGGGATATTAAATTTCATATCTTTAAAACTGTCGTCAGTACCACAATTTTCTATAAAATCTGTTTTGACAGGGCCAGGACTAATAGCGTTAACCCGAACCCCATGTGGAGCTAATTCCAATGCTGCACATTTCGTAAAATGATTCAAACCAGCTTTAGAAACGCCGTACGCAATAAAAACAGGTAGAACTGGTGAAGCGGTTGCAGCAATACTAGAAATATTTACGATGTTTCCTTTAGTCTTTATCAGATATGGAGCTGACAACTGCGTTACGTAAATTAACCCTCTTAAATTAGTTTGCATTGTTTCATCATAGCTCTTCAACAGTCTTCCGTCCAAAATAGATCCGTAACGCGTCATCCCAGCGTTATTTATCAAAACATCCATTTTACCAAATTTATCTATAGTTTCTTCCACCAACTTCACAACATCTTCATCTTTTGAAATATCTGCTTTCACAACGAATGGTGTTTTCCCAAGTATTTCGCACTTGTCAGCTACGCTTTTTAGTTTTTCAGTGTTTCTTCCCACCATAACGACATCGGCTCCTTCTTTCGTAAAGTGTATAGCTGCCGAAGCACCTATACCTGAACTAGCACCAATAATAAGTACTACTTTATTTGAAAAACTCATAATGTACGACTGAATAGCGCGATGTTTTAGCAGACAATAATAATATTATGAAATATTGATTTATAAGCTTATTTATAAAATGTGATGATAAGATATGCTTTGCACTCCGAATACCTTTTATAAGATAATAATTAATACTTATATAAGGATAATAATTGCTAGTAATCTTGTTTTTTTGCAAGTCAGCAATAATATTGAGTACTTCTGTTATTCACAAATTGTGACGTAAAATCCACCTTGGATTTATTGTACGATAAATTTCATGTATATACATATATCATACTGAGAGTATGAAGTCTGTTAAATATTTAAATACCTTTTCATATAGTTTTTCATATAGTTTACTGTACCTAATGACATATATCATAATACTTGTAATTTTTATGTTACTGTCGATTATGACATTTGTGTTTATTACAGAAAATAACTTATATACAACAAATTAAATCTGTCCTAAAAATACAAAAAACAATAAAAACTATTGTTAATATATAAAATTGTATAACTAAACTTTATTTACGAAAAGAGAGAAAAAAAAACACTAAATATAAAAAGCAGCATCCAAATTGCTGTCTCCGGGCTGTGTAGCCAAAACGCTGGCTACATTACCCCGCTGTATGGCTAGACTTATTCTTTGCCCGAGGTAAGAGCCAGTACGTTGATCATGAGTACACTCAATCAATCGCCCGGATAGATGCTTAAAAAAGATCTTGGCATCAGATCCCCACGGTCCCATGGTTTCGACTCCAAAAGGCAGAAATATGTAGTCCCGACTAAGAGCCAAATACTTCTGCAGCTTTCGGATTTCAGCGTCAGTCGCCACCACACCCGCTGCTCTGGAAGATAAATTTATGTGGGAGGGTGCCATAGTGTCCACACATGTGGCATCCCATACAAGGCACCTCCCATTCTTCCAAGGAACTAATGTCAATCCATCGGTCAAGCAATGAATTAATGTCAATCAATCAATCATCCATCATCAATCCTTTTCATTAAAATAATATAATGTAGTTTAAAAAACTAAAAACACGCTTTTGTGAAAATAAGAACTAAAAAGTAAAAAATAAGAAGGAAATGTAATTTACTGTAAAAAAAAGCGTGGGGTGGTTTTTAAGATACCATTGACACAATGCACCCCACGCTTTTTTTACAGTAAATTACATTTTCTTCTTATTTTGTACTTTTTAGTTCGTATTTAGGAATTGTCTTTGATGAAAATTTGAACTGGAAAGATCATATTTCAGCCATTTGCGACAAACTAGCTAGTTTTATCTATGCTATTAGGCGCCTAGGTTCAACAGTTTCACAGAACGCAGCACTTAGCGCATATCACGGCTATGTTTCTTCTGTTTTGTCCTACGGTCTTATTTTATGGGGTAACTCTGTTGAAGCAAACAGAGCTTTTATAATACAAAAAAAAGCTATCCGTGCTGTATGTGGTGCAGGACCGTTAGATAGTTGTCGTCCTTTATTTAAAAAAATTAAGGTGCTGCCATTGCCTTGTATGTTTATAAAAGCATCATGTGTTTTTGTAAGGGAAAATCCCGAATATTTTTCATTAAAAGCTGAACCACTGTCCGATAGACTCAAACGTCATGTAGATAAGCATAAATTGTGTATTCCAAGATGCCGTTTAAAATCTTTAAGTAACAATGTACAGTATACTGCTGCAAAAATATATAATAATTTACCAGTAACGCTGAAAGAGGCTACTTATACTAAATTTAAAAATAAATTACATTACTGGCTATTGGACAATAACTTTTACAGTCTAAAAGACTTTTATAATCATAAAGAATGACTAATATAGATACATTATACTAATATACCTAATGTTATCCTGTGACCTGTTTTTATGACTTTTGTATTATTATTATTTACTGATTTTAAAATTTAAATAATGACTTTTAATAATAATCAACAATAACATTTAAGTTATTATAAATAAATTTATCTCAATAATAATTGTAAAATTATAAATTTGCACACCTTTGTGAGGTAGGACACATTGGATTAAAATGTATGTAACACCTTATCGATGTAAGTACTGTGTTCTTGCAAATAAATAAATTGAATTGAATTGAATTGAATTGAAGAATAACTTTGAGGACACTGCTTTCTTCAATAAAATAAGTGAGCCCTAAAGAAAGGTGAAGTCAGTTTTATTTTTATCAGTTGATGATAAAACAAAAACCATGACTTGTCTGAAATATCTTTGTGATAACAATCTATATAACTTGTAAAGGCGTTAATTGCATAACTCCTTTACAAGTTATGAAAGGTATGAAGAACTATACTAAAATAAAAATTAACCATCGCGTTGTTATATTTATTGTAATTAAAAATAACTGTTTCGGTTTGAAGTGCTTACTTTTGAGCATAAATATTAAAACTTAAAACCAAAAAAATTAAAATCATTAGTTTTAGTAAAAAAAAGTTAAAAAAATTAAATTCATTAATTTAGTAAAAAAGATGACTTAAGCGTTACCACTATTCAACACTTAATTATACCAATTTATTATTTGTAAGTTTGCAAGAAAATGATTTCGCACATATCCATATCATTTCTTTATCACGAGTTATCCATTATTATTAGTATAGAGGCTTAGTATTTTTATACGCGCGAAGTGTTCCGTACCATTATCTATAAAAATCGCGTTTATTGTATAGGAGCCCCCTTACATATTTATTTTATTCTATTTTTTGTATTTGTTGTTATAGCGGCAATAGAAATACATTATCTGTGAAAATTTCTAATGTCTAGCCATTACGGTTCATGAGATACAGCCTGATGACAGACATACGGACGGACAGCGGAGGCTTAGTAATAGGGTCCCGTTGGCACCCTTCGAGTACGGAACCCTGGAACCTGAATTGATTGTTATCGTAATCTAGTGTTGTATCAGCACTGTTATGATAAAGTAGTCAGACATAGTGATAACCTTGTTACTGACGATGATACAACACTTTTCTTTATATAATACTAGCTGACCCCGCGAACTCCGTACCGCGTTTAAATGTTCGGGGTGGGCCACCTTTATCAGTTGGGGGGGGGGGGGGGATTAAAAATAGATGTTGGCCGATTCTCAGACCTACTCAATATGCTCACAAAATTTCATGAGAATCGGTCAAGCCGTTTCGGAGGAGTATGGCAACGAAAACTGTGACACGAGAATTTTATATATTAGATAAACTATGCTCAGAGAGGATTCACTTGTAGTATTCTTAAAAAAAATCAACAAAAACCCTGTGACAATGAGTTTTAAAAATAAAGTTGTGATTATCACTGGAGGAAGTGCTGGCATAGGAGCCACTACTGCGGTACAATTTGCTAAGGAAGGTGCTCATGTTGTAATAGTAGGAAGAAACGAAATAAAATTAAACGAAGTTTGTGCTTTTTATACAAATTTATTTTATTTTATTTGAACCGTACGTGGTTGACTGTCATCAGCTTTGGGCACCCACCATGATTTGTTTTTGTACGCTGAGAGGAAAAAAAGCTGGCGGTTTTTATCCCGCGAAATATCTCATTTATGTTATTTATTTTAGTTTATTATTTATTTTAGTTAATATTTATTATATATTATTATTTATCGTTTAGAAACTCAGTGACCGAATAGTACGCTTTTTTAAGTAAATACATTTTAAGTTCTTTTTTAAATTCTAGTTTTAGTTTTTAAAGAGTCTGGTAGATTATTGCATATTTTTGGTCTCATGCAAAATACACTATTATGATATTGTTTAGTTTTGGAAGGTATTGAGCACAACTTATTGTTGTGTCTTTTAGAGTTTAAGGTATCATCTTAGAGATGTCGCATTTGACCATTATATTTCATAGATATATAGCGAAGGGAGTGTCATTATATTAAGATTTAGAAAAAAATGTGGTTTACATGTATCTATCTGCCGTAGTGGACAGACCTTATGCATTTCTTTTGCGCTTTGAAAACTGTTTGTATTTCCGTTGCATTAACCCAAAATATGAGTCCGTATCTTTATTTTATAATAATATATTAAATCGTTATGCAATCAGAGTTTCCTAATATTTTTCAAATTAATGTTAATGGAATTTATTGTTATGTAACAAAAAATATTAAGTAATTTCATAAAGATATTGATATAATTTGCCTGACATTTAACTTTATAGTTGCAACAAATATCTATTATATTGCAGTAAATAACTGTTTCAGCTACGATATAAAAATGAAGGGGGGCTATGTTTTTCGAGTGTATTTGTGTATGTATTTATCAATTTACATGATTGCAGTTGTTACAGCAATGCCAAAACGCACTGCAATCTTACATTGTTATAAAGAAATACCTATCTATTTTAACAAATAACTTCTTCACAATACCGAAATAAGACAATAAAATATTGACGTTAATTATCAAAAGTAAAGTATCGAGTAAAATAAATTGGAACACTGACATAAAAACATGTCGATATCTGGTTCCTGAGCATTCAAATCAATTTCAATCAAATGTAGGTATTTCTAAGTTTTCCACTACAGCTTAAACGGCGTGAAGGATTTTGACGTTCGAGGTGTCGTAATATTTACCCATTGAGTTATATTACTACGTATAGAGACGACATTCTGAACAAAATCAGTGCGCTCATCATGCATTGCGAAATATGTAATGAACCAAATAACCAGACAAATGTGCCAACCAATAAAGACCTCTGTCAATTGGTAATAAGGTACAATACGCAAGAAGGCATATTTGACGTTACACTTTACATTCCAATGCGTTGAACAGCCTCAGACGTCCGACACTGACTGAGCGCGTTGATGCTGATTGGCTCTAACACGTGTAACAAGAAATCTAGTAGAGACGTCCACTCTATACGTAGTAATAATAACTCAGTGGATTTACCTTGATGGCCCGAGTGATACGGAGTAGAAAACAAAACTGTAATTCTATCTGCAGGAGATAATAGGAATGATTTTCGTGGCTACTAGAGGCCGTCTTTACCATCGGTCTTTACAAACTCAGGCGATAATCTCTTAAGATAAATTAATTACTTAATTATTCGGCCACTTTCGTTTCAAGGCGTTATGCAATGTATGAAAAAACAATACTAAAATAAAAATAAAACATCGCATCTTTATATTACTAAAGTTAAAAAATAACAATTTCGGTTTGTAGTGCTTAGTTTTGGGCATAAATATTAAAACTCAATAACAAAAATATTTAAAATCATTAGTTTTAATAAAAATATACAAATTGATTTAAGTGTCACCACTATTCAAAAACACTTAATTATACCATTTTTATTAATATTTTCAGTTTTTTACAGTAAGTTTGCAAGAAAGTGATTTCGCACATGTCACTATCATTTCTTTATTCATTATTAACAGTATAGAGGCTTTTTTTAAAAAACTACAAAAACAACGTTTCACACTCATAGCCCCACAGTAAGGTAGATATACCCAGTGTCGTGGGTGCCATGGACACATATAAAGACAGAAACACAAACGTCCAGACCGAGAACAGAAATTTTAAACTCATAATTCAAATTTCTGCTTCGCCGGGATTCGAACCCGGGACCCTATAATCGGCAGTCCGGCATGGTAACCATTGCGCCACACGGGTCGTCTTTGATGTGTAAAGTTTGTAAAAAAACTGAAGTGTTTGCATAATCTAGTGTTGTACCAATTTAAACAGTATTGATAAGATAAAGTAAACAGACATAATGATAACCTTGTTATTGACGATGACACAAGACATTATATAAAATATGCTCTGAGAGGTTTTACTAGCAGTATTCTTCAACAAATCAAACAAAAAACATTGTGACAATGAGTTTTAAAAATAAAGTTGTGATTATCACTGGAGGAAGTGCTGGCATAGGAGCCACTACTGCGGTACAATTTGCTAAGGAAGGTGCTAATGTGGTAATAGTAGGAAGGAACGAAATAAAATTAAACGAAGTCGCTGAAAAATGTCAAAAGCTTAAAGCTAATTGTCTTATTGTGAAAGCAGATGTTACAAAAGAAGCAGACGCTAAAAAGGTTATTGAAGACACCATTAAAAAATATGGAAAGCTAGACGTACTTGTTAATAACGCGGGAATTTTACTATGTGGAAACATCTTAGATGGAGGAATACTAAACATTTATGATGATTTAATGAACACAAATCTCAAGTCAGTTGTGATTTTAACTTGCCTGGCCGCTCCGCATTTGATTAAAACCAAAGGTAATATTGTCAATGTTTCTAGTATTGCTGGAACAAGAGTAAGAGCTCCAGAGTATGCGATGTATAGTACTTCAAAAGCAGCTTTAAACATGTTTACTCAAGGTACAGCGATAGAACTGGCACCGCATGGAGTTCGCGTGAACATCGTCAGTCCGGGACCAGTAAGAACCGAAATAGTTACAAAAGCTGACATTAATGTAAACATTGAAGATTGGAAGAACGGTACGGCGCTAGGCAGAATCGGTGATACCGAAGAAATTGCCGATTTAATTCTGTTTCTTGCAAGTGATAAGGCAAAATCTGTCACAGGGTCAGAATACGTCTCTGATAACGGTGGCCTATTGTACAGATCGTAATATTGAAGTGAACGATTACTAGGATTTAAAATTAGAATAAATGAATCATTATTTTTAATACTCTAAATAAATAAATAAAAATATAAATATAAAATCTTTTTTTATTAACAATTTGTTTCTTAGCTGAGATAATTTACTCTTTATGAACTTTTTTATAATTACAATCTTATTATTAATTGTTACGGGTCTCTTCGATTGTAAATAATTACAAAGGTATATTGATTTATATTTGTATTTTATCACAAAAATAATAACTCTTAATTATAAAAATTTGAGTAAATTATCTGTAAAAGCAATGTTAATAGATTTTGTTGTAATAAGTATAACAAAAACATATGAGGTAATTTAATAAAGATATTGATATAATTTGCGTTTCTTGGATCGAGTGTTTATATGTATAGGTGCAGTTAATATATGATAATGTTTCTGCTACGTTAAATAAAGAATGAAGGAGGGCTATGTTTTTTGTGTTTATTTGTGTATTAATTTTTTATCATCTTACATTATTGCAGTTGTTACAGTAATGCCAAAGCACACTGCAATCTTACATTGTTATAAAGAAATATCTATTTTTACTCAAAACTTCTATACATAACGGAATAAGACAAGAATTTTTGACATTAATTATAAAAGTAAAGTCTCGAGTGAACACTTAAATAAATCAGAACACAGACATGAAAAATATGTTGACGTCTGGTTCCTGAGCAATCAGATGTATTGTGTATTATAATGTATTTCTGTTTTCCACTACAGCTTAAACGGCTTGAAGGATTTTAACGTTTGAGGTGTCGTTAGATTTGCCTTGATTGTTCGAGTTATAAGAAAAAAAACAAAATAAAAGAAAAAATATTTATTTCATATTAGGAATACAAAATATATTTTTTTTTGGTCATCGCATAGGAGTCCGTTTGAGCTAGACGTTGAGTTGTTGGGCGAGATACTGAGTACAAAAAAATTCAAATAGCTGATTTTGGACAATATATTTAAAAAAATAAAAATATATCTTACAAAACATATACCTTGATGCTCTAAGAACCCATATCATACCTTGATGCTCTAAGAACCCATTACTCATGTCTTCTTTAACCCCTTATAAGGTGTTGCATATTTTCTTGACATATCATTGTAGAGAATCTTCATTTGAGGTAACAACTATAAAGGCCCATGTTTGTAAGTTTCAGTGTTTATCAAGAGATCGCACGATGATATTCGATTCAGAAAGCTTAGATAATATTTCAGACACATATCCGATCCTCTGTGGACACTTAAAATTAAATATGGCGACAACTGTGGAGGCCCCCCTCTGGTTATGGCCACGTTATGAATGATTTCTCAGAAACCATGGTTACGATATCGAATATTACAATATTTTCCCTCACTTTTCTATTCTATTCTAGCGGTGTTCAGTTAACTTACTTAACTTACCTTTAACTTAACTTTCTTTTCTTTCTTTTCTTTTTTTCCGTTAGACATTATAACCCCGTGAATAGGTAATTATGAGTACTTCACTATACCTACATAGTTTTTATTTATCAGCAGTAATTTTCTCAGCGCACTCGAAATTATGATTTTTATATATTATCACATTATTTTTTATTATTTATTTATTTACCTTCTTTATAAGGATAATGATGACGTTACTTTTTTTCTATTGGCCGAAATTTTTTTGATTTTTTCCGTATTCACTCCATTATAATAATGTAGTATAGTAGCAGTAGCTCTACTTATCAATAGGCATGATGACACTATTAAAGAATGAGATAAAAAATGGTTTTACAGAAAAATATATGCTAAAAAGTTCTAAATTGTGATCCCGTTTTAATATAAACATTAAGATTAATAAGATTTTCAATAAAGTAAAAGTATTAATACAGCAATCGGCCATGTTATCTGAAACGCCAATCAAAAGGAATGACGTCACGTCTCAGTAAAACGTCTCGTGTTGCTTGAAGTTTGACGAGCAAGCCGACGCCATGACACCTTCGAGTGTTTTCGCGCTTAATTCAAATTACATAGCAGAAAATACATTAATTTACGTTAAAACTTATGTTTATTGCTGAAATAAACTTTTTTCGAAACTAGGAGACGTGTACCTACAATAAGGAAAGGTATTTAAAATTCTGTCATCATGCCTATTATCATTATTGTATGCCATAAAATATACAGTAGATATGGCTGTACTTATCAATTCAATGACATAGCATTGTTATTTTTATCTTCCGGTGTTTCATAAACGTCACTGATGTGGATAATTATTTTACTCGTAGCATGATATTTAGTTTTTGTTTGTACATCTTATTATGCTTCAATAATAACTACCTGTGCTCCGCTGTTTTGTACGAGTTATAAGGGAACATTGTAATTAAAGTGATTTTAAAGAAACTCGGGAGGTTTCGTAGAAGGTACGATACGTTATAATAAGAGCCCGCCACAGCTACTGGCGATGCGGCACGCGGTGAGGTGAGAGGCGCGGCGAGCGGCGCGGTTTGTTTGCGGTGATATGCCACAGCTCTTTAAATTTACATTTTTTTACACAGATTTAAATTTAAAAAATGTCGCTATCAAAAGTGACTCGCTATTACCTTGAAACCATCTTGAAACAAGTGCTTTCTTAGTTTATATTACGGTTTGCACCCGCTTAACCAAAAAAGGAAAACTTGGCGAATTTCACACTCTTTATTATAAAGTACTAGATGAACGAGCGTTGCTCAGATAAAAAAAATGTTTTTCTTCAGGGACACTTGGCTTAGTGTTACTTAACAAAACCATCTACTGAAATAGCTCCGAATTAAAAAAAAATCGTATATAGTATTACAAGTCACTACCCAAGCAGCAAATGGACGTGCTATAATGGTCGAGAGCACGTTCTGGTTTTCACTTTAAGTTCTATAAAAGTTCTAAGAACAGTGGAGTAAAAGCGCTGTAAACGTTTACTCGACGCGAAAAAGGCGCAAATTATTCAGACTAAAGTCCTATTAGACTGGAATAAGCGCTGAGTAAGCAGCAAAAACATACTGTAAGATTTGAGTAAAAGTGGTAGAAAACACTAAGAGTGTTTTAAGAGCAACCAAAATGCGTATGTAGGATATTTATTTCAATAAACGCAGTCGAGTTGCTACTATACAGATAAAGTGTGCTATAATAGCAGCCGAATAGCTTTTATTCGCCATTTTAGTTCTATAACAGCGGATAGAATGCTTTTACTCGACTAATAGGTGCTGTAAACGATCTTAGGGAGGCTTTTATACCACTAACTTAATGAAAATTTTCAACTCAACGAGTGCGAAAGTGCTTTGAGTGTTTGCAATACAATATTTGTAAAGTAAACTACATTTCAAGTAATATTACTTTTATATCAAGTTTTTGAGCAATCAATGTGTTTATTCTTACTGTTCGTGTAGCTACTCCAAAACATCATGCGCAACACGCATTATTGATAAACCCAAAGGCATTTTTACATAAACATTCATGAATGCGCTGCCTATTTTCTTAAGTTTGATATTTAGTTAGTTTTGATAAATATTGTGATGTTATTATTTAGAAAAAACCTCAGACCTCTGGGATCTCACAGCAAACTTAACTCATACACTACCACGACACAAACAAACGAATATTAAACCTTTGGTTCATAACCCTATTAACACATTAAAACCAAGACAATACGTTCCTCAGGTTAGCTTAATAGATAAAGCGCCTTGGCTAATTCTAATCCAATGGATGAATGGCCATTCCGCGGAGGATATCGCCCTTTGTCTCGGGATCACGGGCAACAATATGCGGTTTAACGTCATTGTGTTATGCGTTACCCTGACCGACAGCACATATATTCATCCCATTATTCGAAGATGAATAACGCCGTACACACGGGAACGACCTTCAGCTAACCCTGCTTTTAAACTTTGTCCTTGGAAAATCGCTCATATTCTTTAGATTAAATAAAAATTGAAGGTAGAATCCATCTACCTAAACGTTATAAAAAATTCTAAAATTTACTATAAAAATGGCAATCTCCGTTGTGAAAGGGTGAAATAAATAATATTAACGATAATAATAATGATGGGGTAATTTGGATTAGGTATGATTGCAATTTGATTGCATTGAAGACTTACTAGTTCGCAGAGTCTTTACTTTTTATTCGATCTGAGTAAGAATCTACCTTTCCATCATAAAAAAAGAATCCTTGTGATGAAATGTAGTCCTGGCTTACTATGGTATGAAACCGCGAAAAACATAAATATAATTATTTCCATGTCTTCACGCAGTAAAAGTTTTTGCTTGGGACAATACAATAACATTAGTTTATTGTGCTATAATGAAATAAAAATACAAAACTAAAAACTTAAATAATTTGAACCATAATAAATTAAATAATGGAAATAGACCTGACGGAGCTAAACTTGCTCCATGGTGAGTTGGTCGGGCCTTGGTATGAGATTTTTGATGTGTTGATACGTTGGCCCCATCGTATATTATAGCTGAAACAGCTAATAAGGCAGGGGCCGCAGCCGACCATGCACAACTTCTCAAGCGCCGCAAATATTCTTCCAATATGAAGGAATATGAATTTGCGGTTTTGCGATGGAAACTGTGGGTCCATGGTCGGCTGACATGAAAACGTTCATGAAAGACATGTCGACCAGACTAATTCTAGACTTGGGTGACCAGAGGGCTGGCACCTATTTTCCCAAAAAATGAGCTTAGTTCAGAGGGAAAATGCTGCCAGCGTTTTGGGCGCAATGCCACAAGCGCATCGTACTAAATGGAATTTTCTTTTTATTATAATTTTAAATATTTAATCGCAGTAAAAGTAGAAAAAACGCACTGCTTAAGTCGATCTTTATGACCGTGTGTCGTCTATCCAATTCGACAATTAAGATTCCTTAGTTCATTGTAATTACACCTATGCGGGTTTCTTAATGAAGTTAAAGGGAATTAATTATTTTAGGGGGTATAAATTTAATCCGCGCCGGCCTTTACTTATGATGGTTAGACCTTAAGTTGATTAAGGCTCTATCTTTGTTTTGCCATCTTAGACCGCCATTACTAATATTTCGGGGTTACGTCGTTAAGTTGACCCCCGGATTTAGGTCAGGAGCTCATAAGCGATGATTTTAATTAAATTTTGGAGACGAATAGTTATTAGCACATGGCTGCAACCTTTATTGCGTCCCATTGCTGGGCATGGGTCTCTCTTCAATATTGAGGAGACCTGGTGCTTACTCCACCACGCTGCTCCAATGCGGGTTGGTGGAGATGCGGGTGAGTGGGCAACCCCCTGTCGGATGTTTTCAAACCGCCCATAAGGCTTACGACAAGGTTTAACGACTGTTATATATCGATAACAACCTGGACCGACGGCGACGGCTTAACGTGCCCTCCGAAGCACGGAAACACGCATGATTTTTTTTCCACTAGCGCCACCCTATGGGCCCTCCTATGGGCCATTAGCCACTTTTTTTTAGCTCGCGTCAAGTATTGTAAAGCGAGTTTTAGATTTAGATATCTTTAACAAATTTATTTATTAATATTTTTTTTTCAGAAAATGGATTGATTTTTTTCTTCAATTATGGCATCTCAAACTCTGTATATATTGCCATCAAGTATAATTTTGCATCACGTTTTTGCCAGTTTCGTTGAGACTGGACGAGTTATAATAGGTAAGGTCAGTATGTCGTCAGTAATCAGTCAGTCAAGTCAGTCAGACATTAAAGTAAAGCGATGGCTTCTTTACCAGAACGTGACCAATGGAATTTTGGAGGCAAGCTGAAAAAACATAATTTCGTACTGTTATTTTATTTCACAATACTCATGCACTGTAATTAACATGTATCGCACAAAATGCCATCAAAATTATCTGATATAACTCAAAAATACACCAAGAAAATGAAAGTAAAACAAGAGCACAATATGTCTTTTCCGACTTTCCGCCAAAACTTCCATACGGATTGATTATGAACTGAACTCTTAAAACTGACATCTAAAGTTGATGTCAATGATATTGTCAAGACACCCTTAATACATAAGTTCAAGAGTGAATCTCTTATTCATAAATATCGTATTATTTAAAAATTTAAGCAATATTTAAATTAATGTTTCAAAAAAATTGGCATTCATATACGTCATTTAGATCATCTGTTTAATATTTCAATTCAAACTTCCTGACTTGTAGACACTGTTTAAGTGAATCAATAATTGTCCATATTTCTTTTGTATTTCTGTATGTTTCTACTTTAATCTAATGTACATTGATTAAGAAATAGTTTGTTTAACATTTTAACATTCATACATACTTCACTTACAAGTTACTTACAAGTTAGTTTGTGCATTTTGCTATACATACAAAATTAAGTGTTCAAAAGCGCTCTGGCTCAATCGCTACTAAAGTCTAACATATAAATAGTATGCACACCACGATGCACATTTCAGTACATTACAGCAAAAATCATATTTCACTTTTAACTTTGCTAAGCGAACATACAAATACAACAAAACATTTTGCGCGTACAGCAGCAACCTTATTAGAAAAAACTTCATCGGAAAAGCTACCGCTCGACCGACCTCAGCAGTAATTCCGGCCTGATTTATCGACCTTTCTGCTTTGTGATAAGGTTGATTTTTCTATTTCTCTAAGTTCTGCAGGAGTAGATGTAATGTTGCAGGTCTATAGTTAATATTGACTCGTCAACGCTCTGGTTCAAACTTTTCTCATTTTGAACCCAGTCAAACTGGGAACTCGAATGCTTGGAGTGGCGTCCTTCAGCCGGTTGCGTTAGATATTATTTTTGCCGATTAACTTGGCTGGTCTGGCTTATGGCACCTTGTGTACAGTTCAGTTGATAACTTGACTCCGGTTATCACTATGAGTTACCTTAGGTATCAAATGTATAAGAATACTTCCGCCAGCGGCTTTGCCCGCGTGGACCCGTTTATTGGGTTCCCGTAGGACAAAAACTATCCTATGTCCTTTCCCAAGGTCCACTCTATCTGTGTTCCAAATTTCATCAAAATTGATTCAGTAGTTTAAGCGGGAAAGCTTAGCAGACAGACAGATAGAGTTACTTTCGAATTTACAATATTAGTAGGGAAGTAGGGATTATATACGCTAATTTTATATATGTTTTATATTTTAATATTAAATAAGCACAGATCGTGCGAGTGCGTGCCTTAACGCTAAAGCATAGTAACGAAGATTTACGAGTACTTATAATTACAGTTATAAAGAACAAAATGCCATGTCATGAAAATAGAATAAGACTAGAAAACTACATCTGTTTTTCAAGTTTCCGCCAAAAGTCAAAACTTCTTTATGTATATGTAACGCTTACCTTACCTACTCCTAGGTTATAACAACGTAGTCCATGTAGCTTCGGGATTAAGAATAGAGCTACGGTATCCCCTGCCTGATCGTAAGAGGCGACTAAAAGGGGGCTTCCGGAGTTGTCGACGGTGTGAGTGGGAGCTCGATCCATCCAACCAGCAGCCCTGGGAAGGGCGGCGATGTGTGCGTGGCCGCATGTCGCCGTAAGCATCGGAAGGTGCAGGAGAGCACAGCTGCTCTCCCGAAGATGGGCCCGTTCTGGGGCGTCGCGCGTGGAGTACACCGGTGCGTTCCGCCGGAGATCCCGGAGTTCTCCCCAAGCGCAGTGGCAGCCATCGAGGGGGTTTTAGTGCGGTCAAATCCCACATAACCCGGTACTCTCTCCCAAGGTGCCGGGTACCTTTTGAAGGTTTCCCCCTCGATAAAAAAAAAGGTTATAACAACGTAGTATGGTTAATAAGTACCTATATCAATTTTTTAAATATGACATGGAAAATCGAAGATTCTGGTTGAATTATAAACGATATTGTTTACAAAAACAAATGAAAAAAACCTTAAAATTCTTACATTTCAACAAAGAATTTCAGGAAAGACATATCATGCTCTTGTTTTATTTTCATTTTCTTGGTGTATTTTTGAGTTATATCGGATAAAGTTGGTGGCATTTTGTTTGATGTAGGTTAATTATAGTGCACGAGTGTTGTGAAATAAAATAACAGTGCAAAAATATGTTTTTTTAGTTTGCCTCCAAAATTCCATCGGTAACGTTCTGGTAAAGTAGCCATTGCTTTACTTGAATACCTGACTGACTGGGCAGACTGATAACAGACGACTTACTGACTTTATATATTATTACTCGTCCAGTTTCAAGAAAACTGTCAAAAACTTAATGCAAAAATTATACTTGACGCTGGCAATATGCACAAAATTTGCGATGCCATAATTGAAGAAAAAACATTTCAAAAATAACGGAGCGTAACGCACAAATTAATATCTAAAAATTACCTATTATTTTAGCTTGCAACACTTATGCGTGATTAAAACATGGCGCCCGCCGACGTATAATAAATTCTCTACGATACTTTTTGTGTTCCGTTTTAAAAAAAGAAACGTCGTATTTCCCCGCGCGCTCGTAAACAATCCAAATGTGCGGATACGATAGAATATGCACACTCGATATTGTTTCTTTGAATTTTAAATGTGCCATAGACAGTGAAGAGTTTGCCGCCTTCCTTACCTATAAAGGTGAAATTGGCGGGAACTCTCCTTGTCAGTTGATAATATTTCTCATAATGCATTGAAATTCGGAGGTAGGAAACAGTGTGTTTGTATTCAGCCATGTTATAATTCTTCTGTCATACAGGGGTTTGAAATGAAATAAAATTGGGGCTTCGAATACATTTATAATATTCCCATTTACTAACTACTATGATACTGTGTGAAATGTGACATAGATAGTGAAAAGTTTGCCACGTTTCTTTACATTACCTATAAAGGTGAAATTGGCGGGAACGTTACTATGATCTTTAGTTGATAATACGTATTTCTCTTAATACATTGATTTTCGGAGGTAGGAAATAGTGTGTTTGTATTCAGCCAAAATGGATTTTTATATCGTAAAGGTGTTTGAAATGAAATCTAAAATTTGGAGTTTGAGTTCTTTCAAATTACTTTACAGAACAGTAGGTACGTTCTGTTAATTATTTAAATGATCTAAGTAAAGTTTTTTATTTATTGTATTACGGTATTGTTAATTTTTCTTCCTGCGCGCAACCTTTAAAGTTATGAATAATCAACGAGAAATGAATATTGTGTGAATAATATATATGTAAAGTATCTTACAAAAATTATAATGACTGATACTGTACGCTACACGTTTTCTAGCAGGATTTTTAGCTCTTGAATAAATTAAAACGACAATAATTGCAGGATCCAGGACTGAAAAGTACGACCAAAATAACAATTGGAATTTGAAATAAGTAAAAACAACTCGAGTGACGTACAGCCTAGGAACTACGCATTAAAACATTTCTGGCATACTCTTACCCTTTTTTAATCTGTCATTCAACCACTTAAACGTAGGTTTTGTGCTACTGCATTTATTTAAACACCGAGGGTGTTGCTACGTGCGACAATAGTCACTTGTGCTGACGTGTTTTATGCTTGTCTATAACAGGGATTTGCAACATTTTAGAGAACCCATAATTAAAGAAAATATTGATTATGTTAACACGAACTCGCGAAAGTAGAATACTTTCAAAAACGAAATAATTGTAGTACTAAGATATAAGCAAAGTCTCGATTGACAACCGATGACAAACGATTTTGACGACCCGAGTGGCGCAATGCTTACCTTGCCGGACTGCCAATCGAGGGGTCCCGGGTTCAATTCCTGGTGAAACAGAAATTTGAATGATAAGTGTAAATTTCTATTCTCCATGGTGTCCATGGTTCCCACGACACAGGGTATTAAAATTACCTTACTGTGTGACTATTAGTGTGTAACGTTTTTTTATTTATTTATTATAATACAACACAACTCAGTCTTTTGACTGAGGATGTATGAAGTTGCGCATCCGGAATAGCAGTACTCCGGAGGCTGACAGTTGCCTCATGTAAGTATGGCTGACAACTGCAGTTTGCCACCGGAACACAATATACCTAATTGCTTTACGACAGAAATTGGCGCAGTGGTGGTATTTATCGGTGGTCGAACCAGGGAGCGTCAACCTTTAAGACAATTCAAGCTGTAACACAACCTACAATTTTTCAATATAGTAACATAATGTTAATATACGAATACAGTAACAAAGGAACAAAAACTGAGCCAAAAGTTGCGTGCCCCTGTTCTATACGTATCTCTCGCAGTGTATGGACTATTGAGATGAGTTTGAATGATGCGACGCTGTCTGAAGATGAAAGGGAACCTTTTAAATGGATCAATTGTCTCTAATGGATCCCGCGTATCATTGTGAGCTTATAGGCTTTTAACAAACCTCTACGATTTGGTGTATCAATATAGTTTTTAGGTTTTAAAGTAGCCTATTAAATGGTAATAGTAATGGTTGCTATTATTAAAAGAAATACTTTTTTTAAATATTCTTACTGCTGGACACGGGTAACCTCTCACAAGTGAGAGGGATTCTGGCCATAGTCCACCACATCATATCACCCTTTTTGCGTCTCACTGCTGGGCACGGGTCTCTCCCCATTATTGGGGAGGCCTGGAGCTTACTCCACCACGCTGCTCCAATGCGGGTTGGTGGAGATGCGGGTTAGTGGCCAACCCGCTGTCGGATGTTTTCAAACCGCCCATAAGGCCTCCGACAAGGTTTAACGACTGTTATCTATCGACAACAACCGGGACCGACGGCTTAACGTACCCTCTGAAGCCCGGAAACGCGCATGAAATTTTTTGCCACTAGCAGTCACCCATCTCACATACGACCGCGCCCGTTTGGCTTAGTTGCATAGATCGTTTGCGTTCTACGCTAACCGCCGGGCCATGCGCGTTTCCACCACACCACATCACGCCTTCGAGAAATTATGAGTTTCTCTTAGGCATGCACTGTGCTGTATAAAAAACTATAAGCTCTATCTATACAATTTCCACGTCAATAATACTAATATTGCAAAATGCTAAAGTTTGGATATTTGTTTGGATGGACGTTTGTTGCTCAATCGTGCAAGAACGGCTAGACGGGATAAAATTTGGCAAAGGATAGATTTTAGTCTGGAATAGCACTTATCTATTATCCCCATAAATGTAAGTACTATATGTACCCGTGGTATAAATTGGTACACTCACATAAACTCAATCACCCAAGCGGGCACGGATCTCTAGTGCATATAACACTAGAAAAACTAAATGACACTAAAAACGACTGAGGTGCCACTTTTTTCTATTACCACGATTTTGTATTAAAATAATGGCACTGACCACAGTTTTTTTTTAATTTTATCAATGTAGTCCAAGCGGGCCTATTACAAACCACACTAGTATTTTTAATGGTTAGTGCATCGATGCGGCATCGCGTTTTGTTGTTTGGATGGATGCTTGATGATGATGATATTGCAATTTCGGATGTTAACGTTTAGCAACTAAGAGTGGTTTCATTTCAAATAAGCGTATTTTTCTGCGCGTATAACTATGGTTTTGGAAAACGCGATTACACGCCCGCTTCTTTTTGTACCGGCTAATGTCAAATTTCGATGTTTCGCGCGTACCTTAGAGCATCAAGGTATGACAGGTATGACACTGAAGGGTGAGTCAGTAACTTTGATGCTCTAAGCCGATCACTGATTCTACTCGTAAAACTAGATAGTGGAGTTTTGGTGGGAAGTCGGAAAACACACATGTTGTGCTCTTGTTTTATTTTCATTTTCTTGGTGTTTTTTTAGTTATGTCGGATTATGTTATGACGTTTTATTCGATCTAGGTTAATTACAGTGCACGAGTGTTGTGAAATAAAATAACAATGGGAAAACATGTTTTTTCAGCTTCCGAAGTCCATCGGACACGATCTGGTAAAGCAGACATCGCTTTACTTGAACATCTGATTGACTAGACGGACTGACTACTTATTGATTTTTTCTATGATTACTGAGTGATGTAAAAATTATACTTGATGCTGGCAATATGCAAAGAGTTTGCTATGACAAGATTGAAAAAAAAAGCTAGGTAGTATGGCTTGGCCTATGTACGCAAGTTCATTATTCTTAGTCTAAGGCCTATTGTGATTACTTAAGTGACTGATATCAGATGATAAGGCTCAACATACACGAGACAAACAGTGCAGTGAATTTCTCTGAGTTAGCAGTAACAGAGTGCGAGCGAGCGGTTGATTTTTATCCATTTGCCGCTCCGGAGACATATTGGACTCTCGCGCGAGGAAATTGCATCCGTACGCTGGTCGTCTGTTTTCATTTATTATTACTTGATTTTTAGCGACTTTAATAAAGGTCAATTGACAAATTTAGTCTATAGTGCAGTTTAGTCTATAGTATAGTGCAGGCCTGGTTAGACTCAGGCCTGTTTTTGACAACTCCCGTGGCGCAATGGCTACCATGCCTGACTGCCAATCGAGGGGTCCCGGGTTTGATTGCCGGCGAAATAGAAATTTGAAAGAAAAGTTTAAATTTCTGTTCTCGGTTTGGGTGTTTGTGTTTCTGTCTTTGTATGTGTCCATGGTACCCACTACACATGGTATAGGTATATCCTACTCTGGGGCAATGAGTGTGAAGCGTTATAAAAAAATTTGGGATGAACGGGATATTTGCCAACAGCGGGAGAATTAGGGAGGCACCTAAATTAAAATAAAAAGAGTGTGTGCACTTACATGTACACTTGTAAGTTATACTTCTTTGGCGTTTGAAAAAAGTTTAAAATAACTCAAACGCAGTAGTAATCGACGATAAATATCAAAATCAATCAAAAAATTTTGTTTAAATAAAAAACCTTTTTTTAACGTAATCATTTTAAATTAATTTTCAAAATTTCAAAATTATTATCATAATATGAATAATTAAATTAATTTTCAAAATTTCAAAATTATTCATAATATGAATAATTAATTTTGAAAATTAATTTAAAATGATTACGTTAAAAAAAGGTTTTTTATTTAAACAAATTTTTTTGATTGATTTTGATATTTATCGTCGATTACTACTGCGTGTTGTGAAATAGTATTCATATTATGAATACTATTTCACAACACGCATTGATTTTGATATTTATCGTCGATTACTACTGCGTGTTGTGAAATAGTATTCATATCATATTATGAATACTATTTCACAACACTGGCTTGATGGCTTATGAATATCTATCTAATCGTTCTATATAGTATGGATACTAAGTACTGTAACTATATTCAGTGTTGAATATATATGTATTTATTGTTTCTATTCTGTGGCTAACTTCATCATGTCGTTCCTGCGCGCGCAGCTTACAAATTCACTTTCATCCAAACGCGCCAAAAGAAGTATAACTTCAATATTTTTTTTTTACTAAAACTAAAGAAAATAAAAAGTCTACATGGACTAGACTTGCTTTGCACGCTCCTTTTTACCACGGATGTGTAGGTTATGGGACATCCTTCCAGCTGAGGCATTCCCAGTGGACATAGCATGGGGTTCTTCAAGAAAGCTGTAAAAAAAGCTCTCCTCCAAAGCCGGCAATGCTCGGGTGGCTCCCCTGGGGTTGCCCGTGTCCATAGGCGACGGTACGCGGCCCGTCTGCCTTATTGTTCGGTTTATTTATAAAAAAAAACTAGGGTAAATTGACGTTAGAAAATTATATTGTTGGCGAAAACTCCATTATGAAGATTTGCTTCAGTTTAAAAGATTGGTAGATCTTAAACTATTTTACAGACAAAACTCAATTGATCATATTCTAAAGTTCGATCGTCGCGAAAGAAATAGCAGAGAATGCAGTGAATTTCTCTAAGTCATCCGCTAACAGAATGGATTTTTATCCATTTGCCGCTCCGAAGACTTATTGGACCCTCGCACGAGGAAATTGCATCCCGGGCGCGGGTCATATGTTATCATTAATTTTTTTAGCGGCTTCAAAGATGGAGGTCAATTGGTTAGTGTGATGTTATTGAAAATGAAAAATTAATATGGATAAATAAATCGAAAGAATTAATGTTTCTTAATTTTAAAAGAGGATATGTGAAAAGATACGTCTATTATGTTGCGACATAAAGAAGTAAATAAATTGAACGTTCACATCAAACTCACGTACTAATTTATTTATTACTAGCTGTGTCCAGCGGTTTCAACCGCGTAATTTTTTTTAAACTATCCTATTTTACTTCTGATAACTCCAAGAATATATGTACAAAGTTGCATGATGATCGGTTGAGTAGTTTTCGCGTGAAAGAGTAACAAACAAACTTACTTTCGCACTTATAATATTAGTAGGATTTATGTAAAATCCCACCAATACCACCAAAAATATTTTCACGTAAAATATTTCCAAAAGCCCCTTGATAAATTTATCAGATAGGTATCAAAAAGTCTTCGCCAACCCTCATTGTAGCGCGAGTAGCGCGTGCAGCGTGGTGGAGTAAGAACCAGGCCTCTCTAATAATGAGAAGCCATCAGTGAGACGCAAAATGGGCTAAAGCCAGTCAGCTCCACGCTCAATTCTTGTAGGGCTTGAAGCCCTAACTTTACAAACTCCATATATTATTTAAAACTAGTGGGCCCCGCCGTTCTAGAGTTTTAGCGAGACTAACGAACAACAATTCATCTATATACTAATATATAAAGCTGAAGAGTTTGTTTGTTTGTTTGTTTGAACGCGCTAATCTCAGGAACTACTGGTTCGAATTGAAAAAAATATTTTTTGTGTTGGATAGTCCATTTATAGAGGAAGGCTTTAGGCTATATAACATCATGCTATGACTCTAAAGTCCACGCGGACGAAGTCGCGGGCGGCCGCGGGTTTTTATATACATATATAGGTTTAAGACTTGTCCATTCTGTTACTTTTAAGCTTTTAAGGTAATGTTTTTGTTGTTTTTTTTTAATTTTACAATTTGAGTATAATTATTATAAGAGTTATTTGTTTTCTTTTTAACCGGCTTTATAATATATGGAAAAATTATATAAGTCATCTTACTGCTTTCATGTTATAATCTAGTTCATTTTGAAAACAAATACCTATACAAAACTTAATCTTATATCTTATAATCTTAAAAATAACTGGTAGGTACCTGCTTGATATTGCAAAGCGAATAAATAGGAACATTTGCAAACTATCAAACAAAAAATCCATAAAATTGTTATACACTTATCAAAACCAAATATCAATCGTCTTACATTGCCCATAAACCCTTCGACATTCAACAGGATAAAAAGATGTTGAATCCCTTAAGGGCAATCTTGTTACACGATGAGGTCACCCCTTACACCACCCCTGTCCATTTTACACCCAAATCTATTCAACGGGACATAACATTAGGGGTCGATGTCTATTCAAAGTTAACATGTATGTTTTGACTTGAGAATTTTTGAAGTGGTGGGAGTTCACAAGGAAAATAAAATTGAACTTAAAGCATTTTAATTTTTTGGACATTTTTTCTTTTTTAATTTTTTGTCAAGTTTAATATAGCAAATCATCTGTAGTAAACATAATGATGGAGTCTTGGTGGGAAGTTGAAGGAATGAAGTTAATAGTATTTTGTTGAAAATAGCCTAATTAATAGATAATAGCCTAATTAATGGAGCAGCGATGGCCAAGTGGTTAAAGCCGCGGTCTTCTACGCGACCGATCCCGGGTTCAAATCCTCGGCGCTCACCTCTGACAAAGAAATTTGTAATGTGCGAATTTATCGCTGCTCCACGGTGATGGAGAATATTGTGATATTTCATTAATTACGATGTTCTCCATCGCCGTGCATGCCTGAGAGAAATTCATAATTTCTCGAAAGCATGACGTCCACCAATTCGCACTTGGCCAGCGTGGTGGACTATGACCTAAGTCCCTCTCACTTGTGAGAAGGAGACCTGTGCCCAGCAGTGGGACATAAAAAAGGTTGATGGTCAATAGATAATAGATAATAAGAATAAGAATAATTTATTTACGAAATGCACACATACAAATTTTTAGATAGAAAATGTTAATATGCTATACTAAAAGTATAAAACTAAATCACAGTCACCAAAGGGAATAATAATAATAAAAAAGATAGATAATAGATAATAATAATAGTTAATAGATAATTGATTTGACGACCCGCGTGGCGGAATGGTTACTATGCCAGACTGCCACTCGAGGGGTCCCGGGTTCCATTCCCGGCGAAACAGAAATTTGAATGATGAGTTTAAATTTCTGTTCTCGGTCTGGGTGTTTGTGTTCCTGTATTTGTATGTGCCCATGGTACCCACGACACAGGGTATTAATTACCTTACTGTGGGGCTATGAGTGTGTAACGTTTAGATCGTTAAGTTTCGTTAACAATTTTGTTATTTTTTTTATTATATTTATTATATATTTTTTATTATATATTTTTTATTATATATTTTATTTTAATACCGATGTATCTAATCACTTATTTAGAACTACTCTGTATTGTGCCTAAACTATGAAAATTGATTATCTCTGTGTTTGTTTACTAATTATGATATTTGTAAAAAAAACATGCAAAATATTAAATAAATCGTAAATATTTTTTTTGTATAATTTGTTGAGTTACATATATTTTAGTTAAGTTTTGTTATTTTTTTATGTCTACAATATACTCGTAGAAAGAGCCTCCGGTTCTATTACTATTAAAAAAAATGTGTCACGTGTTCATCGCAACGCAAGTGATAAATATCACTTATCTAAAAATTCCATTCTTTAAAGCGCAGCTACGGCAAGAAACTAGTGCGCTCAGTCTAGTATAATTTTTCCAACCTAAGCCGGTCTGAAGATTTCTGAACGACGACTAATCTTATAATAGCAAACGACAAGAAAAAAATCAAAAAAACTATACGGAAGAAAAAGCACGCCAAGAAACCACAGACAATGGAAAAATATCATCAGTTTTACTTACTGTTTTTAATCTGTGGAATCTGTCTGACGTGCTCGCATTAATTGTCTATTGTTTTAGTGTAATGCTTATTACTATTATCTGATTGTTTCATCATAGACGCCTATTTATTATGTAGTTTGTTTGCTGGCAGAAACCCCGGATACGAAGGAATTACTCTTAGTATATAAGATGTTTTAATGCGCTCTATTTTTACTTTGAACAATAAAATAGCGATAGTGTCTCACACAATCAGCTGTCACGTGTGACCATTATCAACCCATAGCCATTCTGTTATCTCAAATATATTATTATGTACTTTAAAAAAAAAAAAGAGTTGCTGGGAGTTTTTTTCCGCCGCCTTTTTTCTCTCAGCATCTCTCAACATCTAGCCCAAACGGGCACTTAAAGGCGATGACCGGGAAAAAATGACATTCATTAAGCGAATATTTTGTATTTCTAATATGAAATAAATATTTTTTCTTTCTTTCTTTCTTTATAAGAAACACGGTTGTTTTTTTATTGGTGTTCTCTTTTATATTAAATCCTTAGTAAACTTACTAGAAGCAAGGAAAATAGCAGAGAGCTGATTTATTAAAAGTGGTGATTTATTCAAAAAATTCTAGATCAACATCTATTTCAAAATAACCTCTAAGAAAAAAAGTATAGTCTTCAACATGCATCACTCTTAGGATATCTCAAAAAAGACTGGAGTTTTGGTTGAGTTTGAGACTAGAAGTCTATAGACTATTGTGACGACAAAAACCACTTAACCTAAACGTTTCTTCAATTAATTTTTTTTAAACATTATTATTTAATTTTTTAAATTTCAAATTTTACTGACTAGTTTTATTTCCCATATCCCCATATGCCATGAGAGGGACTTAGGCTGAAGTCCACCACGCTAACCAAGTGTGCATTAGTGGTCATCACGCTTTCGAGACATTATTACTTTCTCTCAGGCATGCACAGTGATTTAAAATATCATATTTTCTTATTGAATGAATCATGAGTGTACACTAACATTGTAGCATCATAATTAAATAAATGTTACTATTTTTTCCATCGCCGTCGAGCAGCGATAAATATGCACATTATAAATTTCTTTTTTAGAGGTGCGCGATATAGTGTGCGCAGTGAGGATATGATTCCGGTATCTCCGTGTTGTAGACCGCGTTTTTTACCATTCGGCCACCGCTATCTATTTGTACCTACAAAAATATAGCTGAATTCGAAAAATCAATTCACAAAGTGCATTGCGAACGCATGAAAAGGTAGCTGCCTCCGGTCGCGTCCTCGAGCTGAAATCGGGATGCTCTCGAGCGCATAATTACGCCGAAATTTCGGATACACTCGAGTGTTGGTATATTCAAACATTTCAATACCGTCCGACCACTGAGTGGACATACTGGCAGGAAGAATGGTGAACATAGATACAACGGAAAACATTGATTATTGTTTCTAAATGGCTTCTAACGAAGCAGTTATACAATATTTTGATCGCAGCAGCACTTTCAAAGTCCTTTGACTGCCTTAAAAAATCCTAATGACTTGTAGGTCTTTGTTGCCAGACTACATATGACTGGCGAAATTGAGATCAGGCCTAATTAGGGCTCCTCTGTAGCTTCGGGATTAAGAATAGAGCTACGGTATCCCCTACCTGATCGTAAAAGGGCGACTAAAAGGAGGCTTCCGGGGATGCGAACGGTGATAGTGGGAGCTTGATCCGTCCAGCTAGCAGCCCCGGGAGGGACGGCGGTGCATGCGTGGCCGCATGCCGCCGTGAACACCTGAAGGTGCAGGCGAGCATATCTGCTCTCCCGAAGATGGGCCCGTTCTGGGGCTCCGCGCGTGAAGGACACCGGTGCGTTCCCATGGAGATCCCGGAGTCCTCACAAACGCAGAGGCAGGCCACCTAGGGGGTTTTAGTGCGGTCAAATCCCACATAACCCGGCATCCTCTCCCAAGGTGTCGGGTACCTTGTGAAGGTTTCCCCCCGATACCAAGTTCTTTCCACGATAGTTCCAAGTTCTTTACCCGATACCAGTTCCTTTACCAGAGTTGTTCTATCTAGCTCAATTCCAGCCAGCCTATGTCTGTACTCTGTGGGGTTATGCGCGAGGCCAAACGATATTATCGAGCACTTGGTTTCATTAAACATCAGGCAATTTTTCCTACTCCACTCCTTCTGTAAAAGCTTTCAGTTCGATGTACTTCCAATTATTTCTGACTCGAAACCACACATCCTTCCTAGCAGTATGTCGCGCGCATTATCTGAGTCGAGCGAGCGAGAGGGGGTAGATATCAAAAGATTCCTCATCAAAAATGAACGACCGATGTCGAGATGCGAGCGCCTGAGGACCCGTATTTTTAACCCGTGTATGGTTTGGATTATTTTTCAATGAACTCTGCCGGATTGGTATACTGAAAAGAGATAATACGGGCACAGCTTAAAAAACTTTCAGCCTGCCGAAATAAAGCGTCTGTATGGGCATGTTTTGTGTTTCGAACAAAGTGTGGCTCTGGCGGTAGTTCGACTTCAGCGGAGTTGGTTCCGAACAAGCATTTGTCGATGAGTTTTTCGGATGTGGTTCTGGGTGTTTTTTTCTTTTAGTAATGGCATCGTACGATCTGTGCATACTGCCAGTGTCAAGAAAAAATCTAATACATAAAATTCTCGTGTAGCAAGTTTTTTGCCAAATTCCTCCGAAACGGCTCGACCGATTCTCATGAATCAATGAGCAATCAATGTACGCTACTGATGGGGTGAACCATCCCATGTTTGCTTAAAATTCAAAATGTCCTCACAAGCATAACAATAAAGCATGTAACTTAATTGATCTAAGCGTTATTTAAAATAATATGTCATTGTGTCATCTAAGGCAAACGATATGTGATAATAATTACGTCTTCTAATTGAATATTCTTCTTCGATCAATAGCTAGTGGAAGGATCTGATAGCTGCTGGGAGTTTTTTTCCGCCGCCTTTTTTCTCTCAGTTCAACATCTAGCCCAAACGGGCACCTAAAGGCGATGACCGGGAAAAAATTACATTCATTAAGCGAATATTTTGTATTCCTGATATGAAATAAATATTTTTGATTTGATTTGATTTGATCAGTAAGCTATTCAGACATTACAACATACCACCTGAAACTTTCTTTCCAACTCCCTACTTAGTAAAAAACTTTCCAAAACAGCCTTCATTTCCAACCCTAGTTTTAGGGTTGACTCGTATTTAACAAAATCCCTAAGAAACCAAACGTACGCAGAAAATGTACCAACAAATTGTACATATGAAAACTGTCTCAGTATTGAAAACGGTAATCCCTGCCAAAAGTCGTATGTGGACTTACAACATTATTCCATCACTCCTGCTCACCCTATGTCTTAAGAAATAAGGTTGGTTTTCGATAAGCATGATGTATTGCGAAAAGTTGTGTAAGTCTTAATGAAACATGAAAAATTCAGAAAGTCAGACGTCAAGTGATTTTTTCTCCGCATGTCATTCCCTTTGACTTATAATAGGGTCTAAATGCTTAATGCTGGGGGTATCAAGAAGGAGCTTTTATGTGTTTCACGTTTAAAATATTATCTGTCTATATTACACTATCAATAAAGTATTTGAGTAACTATTCCATATTTAGGCACCTTTATGCATGCATGTCAGAATTACGTCTAAGCATAGAAAGTAACTACTTTTTCTCAGGATAGCAATAACATGATCAGACCTTCATTTTCTTCGGTCTTTTTTATATCATACTAGTCTTCCGCCAGTGGTTTCGCCCGAGTGGACCCGTTTTAAAGGTTCCCGTAGGATAAAAACCATTCTATATCTTTTCCCAAGGTCCACTCTATCTGTGTTCCAAATTTCATTAAAATTGGTTCAGTAGGTTAAGCGGGAAAGTCCCTGTAGCTTCGGGATTAAGAATAGAGCTACGGTATCCCCTGCCTGATCGTAAGAGGCGACTAAAAGGGGACTTCCGGGGTTGCGGACGGGGAGAGTCGGAGCTCGATTCGTCCAGCCAGCAGCCCCGGGAAGGACGGCGGTGTGCGTGTGGCCGCATGCCGCCGTAAACATCGGAAGGTGCAGGAGAGCACATCTAACCTCCGAAGATGGGCCCATTCTGGGCTCCACGCGTGGAGAACACCGGTGCGTTCCTTAGGAGATCCCGGAGTCCTCCCCAAGCGCAGAGGCAGGCCACCGAGGGGGTTTTAGTGCGGTCAAATCCCACATAACCCGGTATCCTCTCCCTAGGTGCCGGGTACCTTTTGAAGGTTTCCCCCCCGACACCAAAAAAAAAAAAAGGTTAAGCGGGAAAGCGTAGCAGATAGACAGACAGACAGTGTTACATTCGAATTTATAATATTAGTATGAAAGTTAGTATGGATGAATGACGTGGACAGCACTCACATTAATCGACGAATAATTTTATCGTGGATGGAAAAATTGACCCTTAAAGTTCTAAATCATTAAATTGTCTTATATTCTTGTGATGACGGTCCCCACCAAACTAATTGAAACTGCAATAAACAGACTGATTATACTGTGATGTCTGTGATGACATATTGGTGTGATCTTCTAAGATTCGTCTAGGAAAGTATGGAGATATAGCGGTGCGATACCTACAGTAATGTATGTGACCGCGTGTCTCACATGAAAATGCTGACCATGTAAGACGACGCAAGCAGCGAATATTGTACACAATAGAATATCTACGTCACACACATCACAGTGAACTTGCTATCAGAAGACATATTCTGAATCACGCTATCGAAGTATCCTACTCGTAGATTCGCAGTATATATACAAATGGTCTAAAGTTAGCATTCGGACCGCAGTCCCCAGACAATAACATCGCCTGGTAGTAAATCTTCCCTTTTCATCTCTCTCTCCTCATCTTCTTCACATAGCAATTTATTTAGAAAGAGACGTTAAATGTGTTGTTATGTATGTATGGTTCGCGGGTTATAACGACCCTTATACACCACTTGGTTTTCATGGCTGGTTGCAACCCATTTTGCTTTCCACTGCTGGTTACGGGTAGGTAAAAAAGCCCTCCCTATAAATAGGGAAGGCTTTTTTTGTATCCGGGGGGAAACCTTCAAAAATACGCGGCACCTTGGTAGAGGATACTGGGTTATATGGGATTTGACCGCACTAAACGCCCCTCGGTAGCCTGCTTCTGTGCTTGGGGAGGAGTCCGGGATCTCCAGTAGAACGCACCGGTGTCCTTCACGCACGGTGCTTTGGAACAGGCCCATCTTTGGGAAAAAAGATGTACTCTCCTGCACTTTCCGATGCCTACGGCGGTATGCGGCCACACACATACCGCCGTAGCACTCCTACGATCAGGCAGAGGATACCGTAGCTCTATTCTTAATCTTAAAGCTACAGGGATTTATAGGGAAGGCCTGGAGCTTACTCCACCACGCTGCTTCATTGTTGGTTAGCGGAGATGAGGGTTACTGGCCAATACGCTGTCAGATGTTTTAAGCCGCCCGTAAGGCTTCCGACAACGTTTTTAAGACTGTTATCTGTCAACCAGGACCGACGACTTAACGTGCCTTCTGAAGCATGGAAACGCGCATGAATTTTTTGTCACTAACAGTAACCCATTTCACAATGTGGCCATGACCATTCTCTATTTTAAATAACATAAAGAACGATTTCAGGATTAATGTACTTTGCTCTACAATCGTTTTATTAACGTGATAAAGCATTTTGATGACCATTAGTCAGTAATTCTAACGATTTTAGTGAATTAAAAAGGGTTAGGTTGCTTTGTCACTGATTGCTTATAAAGAAATCTGATGTAACTGGCTGCTTTTAAATTCGATTAGGAAATTGAATGCATTTGTTTTATGCGTTGTTTGGCTTAACTTTTTAACAGATTTATGTTCAGTATGAATCTAAAAGAATCGTAAGTAAATCGAAATTTTTTGCCGATTGATAGAAAAATGTATCTTTGAACTTTATGCCTCTAGCAAAAATAGTAGTGAAAGTGAAGTTTTCTATGCGTGAAAAACTTGCAATGCGCAGCGATGGCCGAGCGGTAACATCCGCGGTCTTCGATACGTAGATACCAAGTTAAAGCCTCCGGCGCGCACGTCTGACAAATTTGTTATGTTCGTTATTTAAACCTGCTCCACGGTGAGGGAAAATATTTACAAAACTTAAAAGTTATACTTTGACTGGACTCCATAAATAAATATAAAGTTAAAAAACACCCTAGATTAGATCATTCCCACAAGTTCAACTAGAATATCTACCTCGTGTGAAAACAAAAAATAATAAGAATAATAATAAATTAGAAAGTTTCTACAAATTGATGAGACTCGTTAATTCACACCACATACCATTCATACAACAATCTAAAAAAAACAACTACATTCATTTACTTGGTTCCTATCCGTAAATGTAGCTATCACCAGCCAAAAAGCAGAGAAAAACAAACGTTTAAAAAAAATTATAATAATTATATTAATTAAAATAATCGAGTATTAAATAATATTAATAAAGTCAGATTATATATTGTATTTTTTTAAATGAGTGCTGCTGGGATTTTTTTCCGCCGCCTTTTTCTCTCAGTTCAACATTAGCCCAAACAGGCACCTAAATTCGATGACCGGGAAAAATGACATTCATTAAGCGAATATTTTGTGTTCCTAATATGAAATAAATATTTTTTCATTTTTTTTCTTTTCTTAGAATTTGTTAGTAAAGCTTAGCCTACATAATTGTTAGTGACGACAAATGACGTCTCACGACTTAGCACTGGCCATCAACCTGGTGGACTGACAACCTAAAGAAATCAGGAAATCGATGGTAGGACTGGACGGGTGGCGAAGTTAGGGGAGGCCTATGTCAAGCAAAGTTATCTTAAAGCCCATGGAATCCATGCCAGCCACATACATACCGACTAATATAATACCACTCATTTTCGGTTCGCATATTCGCTTTTCAGTCTGGGAAAAATCAGTCTATGCCCGGAAATACGAAATAATCTGCTGATGACAACATTAAAATTACTCAAGGTGCGGCTAAACCAAAATTCATAATACTCCACAATCTGATAACGCCTCACGTGATGGCAGGGGTGATTTTTAATTTACTAATAGATTTAAATGTGGTCCGTATTGTCGTGTAAAAATATGAAATGAAATATTATCTTTATTTGCGTGGTTATGATTGATGTGATATATTAACAATCTAGCGGTCGGGACTTGAGCGGCGGGATTTAAAGAAGAAAAAGAAAAAAAGGGATGTAAAGTTTCTTTTCACATGGGTTCCTACAGCTAAATTCTATTTTGATTAATTAAGAAATCCCTAGAATAAGGGCCTTTTTTCCTTCAGTTTATAATCGCATGAAGTTATTTCTTAGTTAGTTGTTTATTTTGTTTTTTATTCATTAAAATTTTAGGTGGTAGGTATATGTATCGGGAGGGAACGACTGTGCGGTTAGTCGTTTCTCTCTCAACCCTTTTTATGTCCCACTGCTGGGCACAGGTCTCCTCTCACAAGTGAGAGGGATTTTAGGCCATAGTCCACCACGCTGGCCAAGTGCGGGTTGGTGGACGTCATGCTTTCGAGAAATTATGAATTTCTCTCAGGCATGCACGGCGATGGAGAACCTCGTAATCAATTAAATATCACGATATTTTCAATCACCGTGGAGCAGCGATAAATGCGAACATTACAAATTACTTTGTCAGAGGTGCGCTCCGAGGATTTGCACCCGGGATCGGTCGCGTCGAAGACCGCGTTATTTTCCCACTCGGCCATCCCTGCTCCGGCTAGTCGTTTAAACTACACTTTTATACGTGCATAGGTTCTTTACAATGCGATACGATGATGATATTATATGCGATGGCCAAGCGGTAAAAACCGCGGAGATACCGAGTTCAAACCGGCGTGCAACTCTGACAAAGACATTTATTATGAGCGTATTACAGATGCTCTATGGTTAGGGAAAATGGCTGCAACCCTTTTGGGTCCCACTGCTGGGCACGGGTCTTTCCCCATTATTGGGGAGCCTAGAGCTCACTCCACCACGCTGCTCCAATGCGTGGTGGAGATGTAGGTTAGTGGCCAACCCGCTGTCGGATGTTTTCAACCCGCCTATAAGGCCTCCGACAAGCATTTACAACTGTTATCTATCGACAACATCGGGAATCGACGGCTTAACGTGCCCTCCGAAGTACGGAAACGCGCATGATTTTTTTTTGTACCTAGCGGTCATACATCACGCACCCGACCGCGCCCGTTTGGCTTAGTTGCATAGATAGTTTTCATTCTACGCTAACCACCGTGCCTTGCGCGCTTTAGGGAAAATATTGTGATTTAATTAATTACGATGTCTTCCATCCCGTGCATGCTTGAGAAAAACTCATTATTTCTCGAAGGCATGATGTCCACCAATCCGTGGCCAGCATGGTGGTGGTATGGTCTAAATTCCTCTTACTTCCGAGGGGAGACCTGTGCCCAGCAGTGGTAGGTATACGAGAAGTTGGAAACAATCGTTGATGATACATTCTATTGTATGCTTATAACATTACTAGCTGTGCCCCGTGGTTTCACCCGCGTTATTATTTTTAAGTATCCTATTTTACTTCTGATAACTCCTAGAATATATGTACAAAGTCTCATGATGATCGATTGAGTAATTTTCGCGTGAAAGAGTACCTAACAAATAAATTTACTTTCGCATTTATAATATAGGATTTACTAAAACCGTGAAGACCTAAGAGTTAGACAAACATTTTTAAAAGACATGTCATGCCCACCAGCCCGCACTTGACCATCGTGGTGATCTATGACCTGACTCTGCCTTAATTCTAAGAGGATATTTATACTAATAAGTAGGACGGTAAAAAGTTATACAAATATTTGTACATCCAAGATGCTAAAACGCCAGTCCGTTTTAAAGACTTTTTTTGACATGTTTGGGACCTCCTTCTGTCATGGGTGACATCTCTAATATGCAGACTAAAAAGCAAAAAATCTGATTTGTTTTAACAAACACATAACATATATTAAAATAGAATAATCGTCACAAATGACACAGGAAAATGGATATTTGATTATACATACGTTAAACAACATATTTAACCGAATTCGATCGTTAAATCAAATTACTTCCATGTCACAGGTCAGGCCATACTAATTGTCGCTACACATGCAATTCTTTCATAGTTATTAATTTCTGTCATTATATGCCTTTACCGGTCGTTAACCAAATATTGGGCGGAACTATAATCGAAGCTCCCAGAAGTAAAGAGTCGTAACTAGCAGTTAAGACGTTGTAAATACGTCGTTATGACCTTAAACTACAGCACCATCTGCTCTGTAAGCAAATGGATTTTTCTAAATATAGTTGCCACGACAAAACGTTGTATGTGCGAACTAATTTTGTTTTTCAAATGAAGCTTTGTCTTCGAGTATTATGGTAGAATTTATTGTGATTAAAGTCGTTTGTATTACCTTTAGAAATGAACTGCAAATGTTAGTGCTAATACGAGTAAAGTTGATAATTACATTGTTTGTGTATTGGGGTTCGGAAAACATACAAATTGCCGTTTATACGTCTTTGGTTTGTTTTTCAGGTGATTAGCAAATCGGAGAAGTTATCACGAAATTTTTTCATGTGAGGTAGTGATTAAGAAAATTCTTTTACTTATGTGAAATATATGAGTAAATCTAAGTGGTGGTCTTACAAGTTATAATTTTAAAAACATTAACTTAAAATTAATTTATATTTAGTTTTCGAACGAACGAACGATTACAAGTTATAATTTTAAAAACATTAATTTAAAATTAACTTATATTTAGTTTTCGAAAAATAAACTAATTAAAACAGCACCGTGTCCAGTGGTGCAGTCCGAACAGGCCCTAATTATGCCTACCCTGTTGAAATATGTTCGATATTTATTTGAGTCACATACAAGTGCTTTTACAGATGGTAGAACTTGCAAGTTTTACCGGGTAGACTCCAACACTTTTTGCTGAGCAGCAATTCCAAGGTATTTTGGTGGAAAGGTTGACGACCAGACTGACATACTAGTAACGTGACTTTCGGAGTATCGTTTTAAAACCTCACCATGACCATTTAAACTCACGTAAAATGCATACATGTCTTTGCCCCTTTTAAAGAATAACCAAGTTTAAATTCTCATACATCTAAATTCTCTCCATTACTATTATGACATACGATGTTTACGGTAACTCGTGCAACTTGTTCAATAACGCGCAGTTGTGTCAACACGCGGTCGCGCGCTGATGAGCGACTTGAGGCGAGATGCATACTAGACGGTTCGAACGCCCAAATTTGTAATATATAGCCTTAATACATTTTAAAGAATAGGTGTTTAGGTAGCTCCAACCAAAAGTGCTGACGACCTGAAGAAGATAGCGGGAAGCCGCTGGATTCAGAGGGCGCAGAACTGGACGGAGTGGTGAATCTTAGAGGAGGCCTGTAAAGGATGATGGATAATCTTAAAGGTAGCCTTCATTAGTTTCCAAGTAGCTGCTTTGTTAAAATTGTTCTCAAAGGTCAATTTTGACCACTTTTTGAAGCTGAGAAATAGAAGAACCTACATGTAACCTTGGGTTAGACTTTTATCTGAGCAGATGTGTTGATTCCAAAGCCTGATAGTCGCTTCCGGTAAATATGACCGCACAACCTTATTACAAAAAATATAAGATCTATGTACTTGACGAAAGATTTTGGTGCCACGAAATTACTTTCCTGGTAAACCATGATGTTTGAACTTTGATATATCATGGTAAACTTGAAGATGAATGAGGTACCTCCATCTTCAAGTTCACCATGAACTTTCTTGTACTGTACACACCATCACTACTGTATTTAAGCACTTATAAAATACATTGATAACAGCTCATCCGCCTCGTACGATATTAGCCTAACAATCGACAAGCATTGTTAAAGACAAACATCGCCTTAAATGGATACAGCGAAGTACGAACTAAGATTGCGATCTCGTACAATTTCTGTTAAATGTTAATAATGAGGAGGTCCATTGTATTTGCTGAACCCCGTATATATTAGATATGAGCCAGGCACGGGTCTCTCCTCAAAATTGGAGAGGCCTAGCTAGAGCTGTGTCTACTCCACAGCTGTTCAATGTCTTCGGAAAAGGAACTTCGAAAAATATTGGACAGCGTAAAATTATTTTGCGATGGATCTGAAAATTACCAGTTATAACTTTTTTACAAACGTCTTAACCTTAAAGCATCAAATGTACTGACTCAGCCGTCAGTGGAGAGGGCATTGCGCTTCGCTTCGATACATAATTTTTGTGCCAAATCTGGTGCGGGGGGAAGAACGCGCACATTTTAATTTTGTCACACATTCACAAATATTCTTTCATCGCTACAGACGCATAGATTTCTAAATATGTCAATTTGAAAGAAAGAAAGAAAGAAACTTTATTCGCACATGAAGCACACAAGAATACAAAAAATAAAATAAAAAATATGCTTACCAAAACAAAAACAAAAAAATACATTCTTTTTATACTTTTTGATTTTATGTATCTCTTGTGTATCTGTGCTGCAACAATGCACTGCGAATGGGATCAGGACTCAGCGTATGCCATGGTAAAATGCATTACCATGGCGCTGATTTTCAGTCCGACCCTTTGCTTAAAAGGCAACTCGGACGATTGACGCTGTTTATAAGTTAATTTAATTTTTATTAGTAATTAGGTCAGTTACTTAATATACAAACAAATTGGGCAGAGTACTATCCTCTCTCGGCCTCACACTGTTATTAGTTAGTACGCCGCATTTATACTGAAAATATATTATGTCTTAACAATATCATATATACTATATATAGTTACCATTAATTCAAACAAAAAAAAATTAATGTATTATGAATGTAATTATGTAATATGTTGAAATAGATTAATGTCATTTGTTCCATAAATACAATTAGTTCCTATAAGTTTATTTGAGATTATAATAATTTTAAAAAATACAAAATTTACAATGATAATGGTAAAGTCTTCCTTTTGACGGGTGTCATACCTGTCAGTACCTGTGATGCTCTAAGGTTTTAACTTACCTACTACATGACATTGCTTCTTGCGAGGACTCATTCTGGGTCGGATTTTGAAAAAAAAAACGTTATGAATGTGTTTGGTTTTCTTTAAATAATAATTCATAATATAAAATACTATACGAACTGTCAATAAGCAGCCCCAATTCCATGCCTATTCTTCTTCTGAACGGACTGTATTTAAATAAAATTGATTTTAAATTTAACATTTTGTTTTAACAACAACAACAACAACGTATAAATTAAAAAAAAAAAACAACGACTATTAAAACTGACTTGAAATTTATGATTAATTCGATTTTTCAATCTGAAGACAAAGTTCAGTCAGTCATTTTTATCGCTATCTATTCGTATGTCATGAATAGTACAATGACAGTACATTTTTTTATTCAACAAATAAATTTTATTCGTGGATTGAAAACTTGCCCTTAAACTGGGTGCAATAATAGATTACATAAAAAAAGATAACTATTTTCACTGTGTTATCCATTTTCCTAAGCGGCCCCCTAGACGGTCAATTATATTGCACAATATTGCGAATTGTACAATATTATTGACCGTTTAGGGTTAATATTGAAGACTACGCAATGATTGACCAAAAGTTTGAGCGAGTTTAATTTTTATTGCACAATATTTTTCCATTGCATCGTGTAGGGTCAGTATTGCGCAATATTTTTCAGTCTGTGGTTCGTCGTCACAAGGAGTACACGTACAAAAGAGAATCCAATAGAAAACGAAAGTGAATTTATAAGAGACTTTTTTAATTCGAATGTATTTGAATTATTTTGAATTTGAATGTTTAAGTTTAGCCACAAGCAACAAAACTACAGCTGCAGTTTAATCTTGTTCGGACATGTTTTTTATTTTGATTTTTATTTGTTTGTATTACAAAAGCTCCTCTGGAATGACCAGAGTCCTTGATTGCTATGACATAATATCTGTAAATACTTTTAACTAACAATAAATTCCGAACAATATGAATATGTAACAAAATCCCTAATAATAGTAGTGCATAATAATATAACAATAAAATTCAAAAATTGTACATCCTACATGTCACAAAATTTATAAAATCCTTAATCGGACATGTTGCTTCGCACGGTGCACACGGGTTCAATCCTATTCTCCGACTGAACACGAAAACATTGTCCAGTTCGTATTATTGTGCAATATAATTGATCGTTTGGACTCAGAGCGCCTTTCAATCTTATTGTACAATAAAAATATTGTACAATGTTATTGTAGGTCTAGGGGCCGCCTTAGAAGCATGTCTTCTTAAATTTAAATATTATTCACCACTTAGAAAGTTTTACTTTCTACAAGATTTGGCCAAACATTGGCCCTCACCTCAGCAAACAACAATTAGACTGCTCGTGTGTTTGTTCGCTAATAACTCGGAACACGCGCAGGTCAGTAACTTGAACTGCAAACACTGCCACTTGCTCTATGCTCTATCTTCGAGAGGTACACCATGGATTTAGCTTACAACGGGATAGAATAGACCCACTAGCGCCATCTTACTTGAATTGAACGGCAGCCGTTCCACAGTCCGCAGTTCCTGGGAGGCCTGGAGCTGCAATATGCATACAAACCTGCTAGATGTTTAACTATAGTGCGGAGTGCCATATCTAACTATAGTGCGGGGAGCGACGGCTTAACGTACCTATCGAAGCATGGAAACGAGCATAACATTTGCGACTAAAGCGGTTACCCATCTCATACCCGACCACCCCCGTTTTGCTTAGTTGTATACATCAAGGAATTGAAAGTGTCAATACCATATAACAGAAACATTTACTCAATTATTTCTTAGTAAGGTAGTAAGCTTTAGAAGTACAATTGTAGGAAGCATAAATATTGACGTTTATAATCCACAAATTTTAGACAGGTGTCGTCATCGAAATAAGAATGCTGTTCTGTGATAACATTAAATAATACATTTTTAAAGGTTTTTAAAAAGCAACTTTTAAGTGCGTGACATGGACGGTAAATTTAATACTATCGCTCGTGCCTCCGCTCGCGTTTACAACATATTTTTTATCATAGGAAAAGAAGATATTTCTAGTTTACAGTGGTCTTCATCTCGGATGAACAAACTCTCGAACAAAAGTATGCAGGCATGTCCTATAACTCCCGTGACATTCAAACGGTTAGTCACCCTACCCGAGAGGCCAAAAGACGTTGTCCTTACAAGGGTGAGGTAAGGGTTGTTTGATTTGCTCAATCAATCCAAACTTGAAGGTGTTTGGCTTGCTCCATTATTGCCAACCTGTTAAATCTTCAGTTGGTAGGTACTAACCCCTACATATTATTATCTCTAGTTTTCTCTACATAATTTGAATTGAGATCATTTTACTACTGATAACTAAGAGACGCCCGAGCGTTGCTCGGATAAAAACAATTGATTTTCTTGGTTTATTTTTAAGCAAAACATTCATTGACTTAGTGTTACTTAACAAAGCCTTTTAAAATACCAAGCTACTAATTTAAAAAAAATTGTCTCAAGAAATAAAAAACGCAACTTGCCTACTCCCGGGTCTCTAACTCCGTAGTCAGCTTTCGTTCGACCAAGAAAGCTTTAATTCCTTTGACGAAATTTTTATAGAGCTCTTTCATATCGACATTGTCATATGTTTGAAGGCTTTCTGCGCCACAATATTATTAATATTCTCCAATAGATGTCAGTAAGAGTAATTTTATATTTAACGGCATAAACATTAAATTAAACGACAATTTCTATCAATAAAAATTTGCTGGATCGATTTATCATCCCCGAAACCAGGTACAACAAACTTGTTTCATCAAAATCTTTGGAGCCGTTTCCGAGATTCAAAAAATATATTTAGATATATACAAGAATTGCTCGTTTAAAGGTAATTAGATATACGAAAATTTATCAAAAAAGTTATCACTCCCTTAAAAATATTAACGTAACACCGAAAACCTTTTCACATAATGAAATCAACCTAATCATCGGGCAGTAAATAAATCGCTCCATAGCATACAATCCGGTATCAGTACCGGTAAAAATAACTCGTGAGGACAACCATAATTCGATGGGTTCGCCCGAATTTCCATCAAACATATGACGCTGTCTAAGTAATGAAAAACTAGCGTATATTACAACCGAAGTATATGGCTAGCTGAAACTCTTTTAGCATCACTGCTGGGCACACACAGGGAAGAAGATAAGGGAAGTCTGGAGCTTTCTGTATTACGCTGCTCCAATGCGAGTTGGCAGTATCTCCACCACCATATTTTGAAACTGCTCGTATGCCTCTATGTGCCAATTAAAACCGGAATCGACGAATAAAATAAAGACGTTTCATCACGTCTTTTAGACTTTCATAATAATAAATGAATATGACCTGAATAATGAGAAGTATAACAATTTTTGGAATCACTTTACTTCTTTGTTCAACTATACGCGTAGTTGAAGTTTGTTTAAATTTTAAAATATTCTATTTCCTCAGAATGGTAACAACTTCTAAAACTAGTTTCGAGTTGGTGCTCATTCAAAACTCCAAAATGGAGACTACAAAATAGTTTAAACAATGCTTCATATGCAATATAGCGGCCGCGCGCGACTTCGCCCGCGTGGTCTTTGGTATAAGTTATGATATTACATAGCCTAAAGCCTTCTTCGATAAATGGACTATCCAACACAAAATAATTTTTCAATTTGAACCATCAGTTTCTGAGATTAGCGCGTTTAAACACACAAACTCTTCAGCTTTATATATTAGTATAGATAATAACATTGTATCGTGGCTGCCATTTACACAAGCAAATACAATGAAAAAGTACCCAGACCACGAAAATATCTCCATTCCTCATTTAGAAATGTCCCTAACCGGGAATCCAATCCAGGTTTATTTTCACGACACACCAGCTTATTAAAATTTTTTTTTATTTATCATTCAAGTAGCTTTCCGCTCGCGGCTTCGCCCTTGTTTAATTCGGTAATTATTCCATAAGATATTTTATCTTCTTCCATAAGATATTTCATCTGTATCACGTATCATGGGGATAAGTTTTCAGCCGCTACACTCTTCCCACTTACGACCCCATCGCATGACACCGCGCCTCAACGTATAGACCACGATATGCAAATATGGTACATAAAAGTAATATTTCGTGATAACGCCGTAGTAATTAATAAAATATGTCCTCTGGCTAATAGTGGGCGCGGATTCCGACTAGTGTATTAGGATTGCGTCGCTTGATTTATACCAGGGCGTGTGTGGCCTTAATTATTTTTCTTATTAATATCCTCTATCGGTAATGTATTGTTTGTGTGGTCATAAAAATACAATTAATTATTATAATCAAAACTACTCGTATTTTTCATGCAGAAAGTTTATTTTTGTTTCAGAGGTCTTTCTTTGCAGCTGGACTGACGACCTGTATGATTGAAGGCAGTAAATAAATAAATATTTTTGAACAATTCACACAACACCATCTGATTCCAAACTAAGCAGAGCTTGTACTATGGTAATCAGAAAGCTGATAAACATACTTATGTAATTCTAAATACATACTTAAATAGATAAATTAACATCCAGACACAGAACAAATAGTCATGTTCATCACACAAATATTTGTCCTGGGTGGGACCTCATGTTTCGCAGTCGGCTCATCACCCACTACGCCACGGAGGCTGTCAAAGCGTATAGTGTAGATTTTAAAATTAAACAAGACTATGAACCACAGTAGGGTAGATATACCCTGTGTTGTGGGTACCATGGACACACACAAAGATAGAAACACAGACACCCAGATCAAGAACAGAAATTTAAATTCAATATTCAAATTTCTGTTTCGCCGGGAATCGCACCGGGGCACCTTCGATGGGCAATCCGGCATGGTAACCATTGCGCCACGCAGGTCGGCATCGTTAGAATAATAAGTAGGTGACTTTTTGGGGAAAACTGTATATATTTGTAGATCTAAATAGGGGGACATCGACCACTTCACACCAGTGACCCATATGTAAATACATGACTCAAAATATATTACCGTATTGAGGAAAAGAGTTAAAGATCATTATTTATCTCATTGAAGCGCGCATGGCCCAGCGGTTAGCGTAGAACGACCGATCTATGAAACTAAGACAAACGGCGCGGTCGGGTGTGAGATTGGTGACCGCTAGTGGCAAAAAATGCCATGCGCGTTTTCGTGCTTCGGAGGGCACGTTAAGCCGTCGGTCCCGGTTGTTGTCGATAGATGACAGTCGTTAAACCTTGTCGGAGGCCTTATAGGCTCGCATCTTCACCAACCCGCATTGGAGCCGCGTGGTGGAGTAAGCTCCAGGCCTCCCCAACAATGGGGACAGACCCGTGTCCAGGAGTGGGATGCAAAAGGAGTTGAAGGCATTGATCCCAAGTACAATAAAGTAACTGTCAAAAATATCGCTGTTCCCTTGTATAAACAAGGGAACAGCGATATATCTATGTTTACATAAGTTATATAGGTACGAGTATTTATGTTTGTATATATTGTAGGTATATATATATATATATATATATATATATGTATTTATTTATTTTGCACATAATTGTATGTATGTATTTATAAGTAATTTTGTATTGATATATGTATATTAAGTATGTTCACCTAATTCCGCCGCTCTTCTTCAATTACATGTCTGCTGGAAGAAATTTCTTTAGAAATAAGCAGTACCTTTGTACAGACTTTTTCCCTTTGTTTTCAGTTTTCCTGTTCTTGTTCTTTAAGTACATAAATATAAATAAATAAATAAAAGTACCTGTGCCGAACACATTAATAAAATATTAACTTTGTATACTATAAAATCTATCCTTTAAACTTAACATTCCCTTAAAGCAGTCACTCTTTACATCACCCCAAAGACCTATCCAAAGAGTTCTATAAAGTTATCTAGATGTTTTATCAAAAATATTCTCGTCAGAGTAGTGACAGAATCAAGAATTCGGTTGGTCGAAAGCTCAAACGCAGACGATCAACGTTTTGCTTTCACCGTTGAATGGCGGCTATTAGGCGGTGTTTACACTGACCGGGAGACGTTTCTTTCAATGCTCTGACCGGCTCAGTCAATAGGACATCATTACCGTGCGCCCTGTGGTGCCGCCTTTACGCGGTCGAGTCGCTAAACTGGAGGACTTACTGTCTTCTAAACTTGACGCCAGTTGAGGTTAGAAGAGAAGGAGAAGCACTCTCTAAGAGAGAGACTCTCGCGCAAAAAGGTCATTAATGTGGATTGTATTTTTATACAATTAACTTGTATGAACGACTCATCATTAAGGGGCCGTATACGAAATTTTGCCGGTTTTGCTTATTTACCCGATTTAACACATGAGATTTTGCAGATCAATTACAGTACTTCTACAAGTATCATTGCAGAATATAACTTTTCATTTCATTAATAATCTAATACATTAGACACTTTTATAGCTTGTGTCAAGAATTTTAATGCGAGATTTAGGCTACTTTAAAATATGTTTAATGCCGAATCATCATTATTAATAAGATTTTTTTTTCAGAAAACGGATTGATTATAAACTGAAGAGTATTTATGTCAAATAAATTTTACGAAAGATTATTCCAATTTGCCGAAATCAAATGCAATTTCTGGCCCATTTTCTCTCAAAATTGGCTAAGTTCAATGTTTTTTTTTACTAATATTTTTTGTATGAGAGTGGCAAAAAGTTGCTCATACACTATGTATGTGATTTTTACAGCAATACATGGCATTTTTTCGATCTGTTTAGGCTCTAAAATGATCCAGAAATATGTGATATTCTATACCTATTACAGTAATATTTATAAAACTATCACCGGCTTCAGGTCTATTAAGCAAAATAACGAAATAAAAATTAAAAAGTGGCTCATTTAATAGTTATTACTGAAATTATCAGTCATATTGTGCAATAAAACTTATGGAAATACTGTATTTTAACTGCAAAATCTCCTGTATAAAATGAGCTAAATCAGCGAAATCGGCAAAATTTCGTATACGGCCTCTTAAGGGAATTATCGTCGTGTAAAGGTTTTTATTTATTTTATTTATTTTTTATTTATTTATTTATTTATTTAGGTCTGAAAATAATCTTTAAGAGTTTGCTTTTAAAATAAAATATTATTAAGAATAAGGTAATTATACGTACTGTCGTTAGTTTTTGTCAATGTCCCGGTCCTTGTCATTTATGGAAATTAAACTTTTGGCTGTTTTTCTATGGAATGGCGAGTACTAGTACGTTGTCGATATTATGGACGTTTGCTACTTAATAATGTTTATGCATACTTTTAATGCATGTTATTTTTTCAGTTTCGTCAGTTATAGAAGTCCTTAGGCGATAATTGCATCAATAATGTTTTTTTTAAATTAAGGTAGTCGTGTAAAGTGATCGCTGCAACTCCATAATATATACAAGCCTAAGTATATCCGACACCTTGGGAGAGACGCCGGGTTACGGGGAAATTTTTGGCTGCATCCCTTTTTTTTGCGTCCCACTGCTGGGTACGGGTCTCTCCTCATTATTAGGGAGGCCTGGAGCTTACTCCACCACGATGCTCCAATGAGGGTTGGTGGAGCGCACCGCACTAAATACCCCTCGGGAAAGAACAGGTTTTAGTCGCTTAGTTAGGGCAGTGTGCAATTGCGCTGCCCCATGCCCCATGTAAATCTGGCCGGCATCCGCAACTTTCCACCCGAGAATTTCTTCACGGCAGAAATGAGTGCAGCGGTGGTACTTCTCCGGCCAAATGATAAAAGTTCGACCAACAGTTAAAAACGTGTTTTGCTTATAGGTAAAAAAAGTTGTTGTAGAACGCAAGCGATCTTTGCAGCTGAGCCAAATGGGCGCGGTCGGGTGTGAGATGGGTGACCGCTAGTGGCAAAAAAATTCATGCGCGTTTCCGTGCTTCGGAGGGCACGCTAAGCCGTCGGTCCCGGTTGTTGTCGATAGATAACAGTCGTCAAACCTTGTCGGAGGCCTTATGGGTGGTTTAAAAACATCCGACAGCGGGTTGGCCACTAACCCGCATCTCCACCAACCCGCATTGGAGCAGCGTGTTGGAGTAAGCTCCAGGCCTCCCCAATAATGGGGAGAGACCCGTGCCCAGCAGTGGGACGAAAAAGGGTTGCAGCCAAAAAGAATTGTAAAGAGAATCGTGACTTGAACTTGACTTAAATGGGACTTGCTTTCTATCTAGACTTGGAAAATCGGAACACTGAATGGGACTTGCTTTCAATCTAGTTCGTTCAAACGCAACACGAATCATTTCTCGTCGGTCAACATTTGTGCAGTTATATGAATGACCACAGAATGACCAGCTGCAAATATTTGTTCATGACCATTGGCAACCATTTGATGCTGGATCGCAAAGCAAAATCAAAGGATTGTTCTTCGACTCTAGAAAATATAGACATAAATATACGAAGACGTAAAACGTTGGACGAACTGCTTCTGATGATAGAATAATTATAAAAAACTAGATATGTTCATATTCTACATTTTTAAGAATCGTGTATCTGTCAGTTCGTATATCTTTGTAATTACTGGGCGAATGCATTTCAGTGACCGAAATAATAAAGGAAACAACTAATTTTTCATCATGAGTGAGCAAATTTTGGGACGAAAAAAATCTTTCAGGAAAAGTTATGATCTAATCTTTCACATAGAAAGGAAAAGAGTTTTTTTATTAGAATGGAGTAGCAGACGAGCATGCAGGCCACGTGGTGTTAAGTGGTCGCTGCAGCCCATGGACATCTACATACAATCTCAAGCAAGCATAGGTAAGTCTTGTTTGAGGTCGTATGCAGTTGCGCTGCTACTCCGGAGGCTGGTGGTCGCCTCATGTAAGAGTTGTAGATATCTGAATTTCTATTTTGTTTAGCTCTATAATACAAACTTTAAGTTGTTGTTGTTGTTCAAGAAAAATATGAATGATATGAAATTTCCCCCTTAGTGTCCTAGACTAATAACTACTAATAAAAAAATAATTTACAGAAAGTAGTTATTTTCCAAACCGCATGGGAGCAGCATGGTGAAGCTCTAGGCCTTCCCAATTAACTGGTACCCAACCGTAACATGCAATAGAGAAGAAATTCCTATAAGAAGTCTATGTTTTTAAAAGACAAATGTTAATACCACATCGCACATCGATGAACCTTATCCACTCGAGTTTAATTTATGTATCGTTACGCAAAAGTATTAACATTTCATCTATGTTCATGCCCAGCAATTAGACGCTAAAAAGGGTTGCAGCTATCCAGGAAACCATATTAAAGATATGGAAGTAGCTGCATCGGCCATTGTCTCACTTTGACACACAAACAAGTCCTTTGCCGCAAGGCTTATTACGATCTTAAGGACTATTTAATTGATAAAAAAGCTTGGGATTGAGCTGTATTCCCACAAGGCTGTTTCTATAACTGATGTAATAGATTTAAATCAATCAAACTGCCAATGTTAACAGATGGCTGTGGGACGACATTGACACATGCGGTAGCTGTCACGTATGTTCCTTATCTGCCCATAGCTACTCTGTAAGAAAGCTATTATTGTATACCTCATATTTTAAAACAGGGCTGAAGCTTTTCTCCGTCTGCTCTTTTCTTCAGCTCAGCATTGCCTAAGCGCACCCAGAGCAGACAGAACAAAAAAAATAACGTTCACTAAGAGTTTGTAAATGAACCGTACAGTGAATAAAGAATATATTTCATTTCATTTCATTTCATTTCATTTTGCGAGTAACCGTCGTAGAGTCAATAACCCTGACGATGCTCTGTTTTGGGGCGAAACACGTGTTGGTGGTGATGCGTCTGTTGGTGTATATTTTTTATTTTTATTAGAGGTAGGTTTCACCCGCGTTGCAAAGGGTCAGTAAATTATCAATTTTTATTGTAGTTATGGTTCACTATTTTGGCTATAATGGCTTACACATGAGATATAGATATATACTGTGGCGGGCTTTTTTGTAGGACTAATAATTAAGATAAACATTTCCATCATACATTACATATGTATGTATATTTGTAGATTTTTTCCTACTTACTTGACACTTATATTTATACTTTATTTTGGACTATTCACACAATATCTTTATAAATTGTAGCCTATGTGTTATTCTGATGTATAAGCTAAATTATTGTAAAGTTTCATTAAAATCCATTTAGTCGTTTTTACGTGAAAGAGTAACAAACATCCATACTTACTAACTTTCGCGTTTATAATATTAGTAGGGAGGATTGTTGCAGGTGCGTGTATCCGGGGGATATAGGGGGGAGGTGCTATTGCATGAAAAAAGTATACACCATCATACGTTCTGATTGCGGATTGTTGCAAAGTAGTTTTTACCTAACTATGTAACAACGAGTTCAGCAAAGTACCTAACGCCTGATTATTTTAATTATCTAATAATATATTTTACTTCTTTTCATTTTCCCACTGTTGGGCATAAGTCTGCTCTCGGAGTTGTAAGGAGACCACAGTAATATAAACTTAGTAAAGTCTTCCCTAAGCCGATATAACGAGGGCGTCCGTAAAATGCCACTTGTAACAGCTATAAATAAACAGCAGTTTTACGATTAAATTTTTCACATAACCATCAGGTGTTAACGTAGGCTTATAATGAAGTAATATTGTATCTTTGTGTTGGGAGTAAAATTCGGCTCCAAAATTTTAGATTGGGATTTAGTACCACCCATTTATTTAAATTTGATATTTTTTTCTAATTTCTGTCATTGATAATAAATAATTGAACAATTTCAAAAATAAATCTTCTTAAATATTTTGTTATTGTATACGAAATTATTATCTAGACACGCGGCAGCGTATCAAGCCAAGTTCAAGCAAAGGAACGGCTGGCCAGCGCCGAGTGTAATATTATGCGAACCACTTTGGTGCCACTTTTGACCCTTCTATAACTCAAAACGTCTTTAACGTAAACACATAAAACAACGTGTATATCCATAAGGACATCTAGAAGCCCAAATTTCATGAAACGGTTATAAAGATATGAAGATCAAAAAGTCGTAAATTTTAGCACTGACTGACTGCCATACTAAATCTAATCTACTTCCAGATAACCTAGAAGGGTGAAATTAGGAATCCAGCTCGGTAATTGTGTGTAAACATAGGAGAATATCTAAAAATAAAAAAAAGTTAAAAAATAGGGAAGGTCCCCATACAAAAAAAAATGTAGCGTTGGAACCGTTACAAGCAGATATTTGAAACTATTTCAATATATGTATTATATATTATATTATGTAGACAATAGCATAAAAAGAAAACCACGCAGCGGAAACGCAAGAAAAAACATTAAATCTCAATACCTGCCAGGTTTTTCTTTACAAAAAGTAATGATATCCCACTAAAAACATAAATATAAAAAAGGAGAGCCAAGTTCAATACAAAAATTATATTTGGTTGAGGGTTTCGCCGCAAAAAGAATGGAGATCTAAATGACTGCCAAGTTTTATGCACAATCCAATTATGTATTTATATGAACAAAATAACATTATGAACAAGTATTAAACTCTATTTCTTTGCTTTATTGGATACCTATAACAATTGCTGTAATTTAAAAATGTGAGATCTTGAAGTAGGTTAGATTTGACTTGGCCAGTGAAAATCCCATCAAAATCGATCCTGCCGTTTCAGAGATAAGTCGGAACAAACAGACAGACAGACAAAAATTGTTAAAAAAAAACTTTGGTATGTATACCGTATATACATTCATATGCATGTAGTAAAAAGCGGTTATTTTAGTATTACAAACAGCCACTCCAATTTTATTTATTTGTATAGATATAGATGTGAATATTTATTACGAATTTCCTTATAGCAAAAGTTCCTTATAGCACTTTGTGTCTGCGTTATGTCTGGTGTAATATTTGACTGATATTCAGTCTTTAAAACAAAAACACAACTACTTATACAGGCAAATTATCAGCTTTGCCGTCGAGTTGCAGACTGAAAACTCCAGACCCCTCTGTATACATTTTCTCTTGGCAATTAAAGAGCTGTCATTTTATTTATATTTTACGAACTTATCAGGGATATCTTCTAATAAACTTCGAGATGGGGTTGAAGGGAATTTAAAGCATTATTTTATGCTAATGGGACATAGTTGCGGATCGTAAGTACCAAGTTTGATTTCATTAGCATTGTTCAAAATATGAACGGAAGAGCCAGATTGAATATAAGAGTCTTGACGGTTTACAACTTCGATGTTAAATAGTAATACACTTGTATTGTAGGTGGTAGAACTATTATGGTTCGCCCGGGGAAGTAGCACCGCTGCAACCACTTCTGCCGTGAACCCATTCTATTGTGTTTCGGTGGAAAGGTGCAGTTGCCGGCCACACTTACATGAGGCGACCACCACCCTCCGGAGTAGCAGCGTAACTACATACGACCTCAGACAAGACTTACCTATGCTTGCTTGAGATTGTGCGCAGATGTCCATGGGCTGCAGGACCACTTTACACCACGTGGTCTGAACGCTCGTCTGCTACTCCATTCAAATAAAAAAAGAAACTTAAAAATGTGTTGGAAAACTTCGGCTGTCTTTGTAATAGGTAGATAAGTAAGAACGAAGTAAAAGTTAGTAAATAAATAAATAAATAACGTTTCACACTCAGAGCCCCGCACTAGGGTAGATATACCCTGTGTCGTGAGCGCCATGGATACACACAAACACAGAAACACAAACACCCAGACCGAGAACAGAAATTTTGAACTCATCATTAAAATTTCTGCTACGCCGGGAATCGAACCAAGGACCTTCCGATCGGCAGTCCGGCATGGTAACCATTACGCCACGGGGGTCGCGGGTAGTAAAAACAAATGATCATAATTGACAGTTTTTTTTACTCTAGCTTCGGGATTAAGAATAGAGCCCCCTATCCCCTGTCTGATCGTAAGAGGCGACTAAAAGGGGGCTTCCGGGGTTGCGGACGGTGAGAGTGGGAGCTCGACCCTTCTAGCCAGCAGCCCCGGGAAGGAAGGACGGCAGTGTGGACGTGGCCGCATGCCGCTGTGAGTGCCTGAGGGTAAAGGAGAGAGCATCTGCTCTCCCGAAGATGAGCCCGTTCTGGGACGCCGCGTGTGGAGGACACCGGTGCGTTCCAATGGAGATCCCGGAGTCCTCCCCAAGCGCAAAGACAGGCCACCGAGGGGGTTTAAGTCGGTACAAATCCCTCATAACCTGGTATCCTCTCCCAAGGTGCCGGGTATCTTTTGAAGGTCCCCCCCCCCCCCCCCGATACGAAGAAAATAAGAAAATGGTATTTGTGTGCATACCTGTGTGTGTTCTCATTGTTTCGGGAGAACTCCGGGATTGCCAGAGGAACGCACCGGTGTCATCCACGTGTGGCGCCCCAATCGGGAACATCATCCAGAGAGCTATGGTGCTCTCCTGCACTTTCCTTTGCTTGTGACGGTATGCGGCTACGCACACACTTGTCCTGCTGGGGCCGCTATCTGGACGATAAAAGCTTCCACTCCTGTCACCCGAAACCCTGGATGCCCCCTTTTAGTCCCCTCTTACGATTAGGTAGGGGATACCGTAGCCTTATTCCTAATCCCGTAGCTGCCGAAGCTACAGGAATGACGTAGCATATTAGGTAAGGTCTGTCTGTCTGTCTGCAACCCTCTTTGCGTCCCACTGCTGGGCACGGATCTCTCCTCCTTATTGCCCTTATTGGGGGGGCCTGGAGCTTACTCCACCACGCTGCTCCAATGCGGGTTAGTGACCAACCCGCTGTCTGATGTTTTCAAACCGCCTATGGCCTCCGACAAGTTTTAACAACTGTTTTCTATCGACAACAACCCATCTCACACCCGACTGCGCCCGTTTGGCTTAGCTGCATAGACCACTTGCGTTCTACGCTAGCCGCGAAGCCATGCGCGCTTGCGAATACTATAGCAATATTGAATATTTCACGTCACATCACAGTAAACCGCAGCCGGTAACGCGGTCAGACCAGCAAGCGAGGGATGCAGTCCGTAGCCGCTGCTCCTCATCATCAGACTCCGAGTCGGAGATCGTCAGCTGCGAGAACGCCGCCAACTGGCCGAAAATCTCAGCGGCCAGCTTCTTTGGTATTACGATCTGCAATCAATCCCCTCTCAAAGCATAGGGCCTGGAAGCGCTGGCGAAGGCACCGACCCCACTACATATTAGGTGTGGTAAGCCACATATTTTTCACAAGAATAACATTCCACATCAGTAGGTTTTATGTTTGTTTTACCGTTATCATCTCTATCTTTTTAGAAGTCGGTTAAAATCTTCTCCCTTAATTTCAATAATTGTTATGAATGTTTCGCACCCGGATGTTGTTAACGGCGCTATGTATCAATTTAGTGAAGGCAGCGCGGGACAAAAAAGGTGCTCATGAAAGGGCGGCACTGCCCAACTTCTAGTGAACTTTGCTTCAACTTGTCATCGGTTACTTTATTTAGGATTGCATTAGGCTGAGTATGGATAGGACTTTTATATGCGTTTTTAAATCGTAGGAGCGTATGTGTACTAAAACATATTTTACTTTATAACAAACAAATAATTAAAAGTATTAGAATAGTTGAAACTTTATTTTATCCCGATTTTTAAGGAAGATTTCTGCTTGCGTTTTTGTCAAATCATATTTTGTTGTTATTTTTATGTAAATGAATTATTTATATCACATAAGGTACAATATAATGTTCTAATTTATACTCTTAAATTAAGAATCAGAAACCAACCCGCAGAAACCTCGCCAATTATACGAATGACCTGTGGGATGGAAATAAAAGGAAGACGTACATTACAATCAAAAAAGAAAAATAACTTTGCTGTTGTAATTTGCTTGTTACTCAATTAAATTTCAAGTCTTATTAGAGAATTAGTGCTGAGTAATGTAAAACTCTGTAATACTCGGTAGCTTAGTTGGTAAACTCTTTTATCAAAAGTGTCACTTTACTGCTGATTATTATTTTGTATAATGCGTCGTGCGTATTGCTTTTAACGTTTATTAAACACACCGCTCAGAGTAAACGCGCAGTGCGTACCAGCCCTTAGCGGGAGTTATGCTAATAAAATGATATTGTTTTCTTCAGAAAGTGCTATTAATTAAGAAGTGTGACAGTCGCGTTAATCCCGACCGAGTCGCGAAGACGGTTCAGCTATTAATGTTTCGAAGTTGCCACCAAAAGGTGCGCAGTAAAATTACATTTATTTATTCGCGTTAATAATTCACGATTTTAATGGGAGTTATTTCTACGGACTTCTTGTTGTGCTTTTAGGGGCCCGCGAAAGAGTTACATTTTGGTATAAATAATAACACAGTAGGGCAGTTATACCCTGTAACGTCGGTACCATGGACACACACAAAGACAGAAACACAAACAACCAGACCGAGAACAGAAATTTAAACTCATCATTCAATTTTCTGTTTCGGGACCCTTCGATTGCAGTCCGGCATGGTAACCTTTGCGCCACGCAGGTCGTCGAATCGTGGTGAATTTTTATCGCAATATATCTAGCCGCGATATCCTTGCCAATCATGAAGAAGTTTCTCCAGAGTCATCACGCTTGGCAATGCGTGTTGCTGACTGCAGTAGATGGTATGATACTTAAGAAAACACTGCTGCCATATATCTAATACCTTTAAACGAGCAATTCTTGTATATATCAAAATATATTTTTTGAATCTCGGAAACGGCTCCAAAGATTTTGATGAAATTTAGTACCCTGGTTTCGGGGATGATAAATCTATCCAAAAAAAATTATTGATAGAAATTGTCGTTTTATTTAATGTTTATGCCGTTAAATATAAAACTACTCTTACTGACATCTATTGAAGAATATTAATAATATTGTGGCGTAGAAAGCCGTCAAATGTCGACTGTCAATCCGCCCTTCAAACAAATGACAATGTCAAAGACCAAATGTGAGAGACCTCTATAAAAATTTCGTCAATGGAACTAAAGCTTTCTTGGTCGAATGGTTAAGAAAGCTCACTACGAAGCTAGAGACCCGGGTTCAAACCTCAAGTAGACAAGTTGCGTTTTTTTTATTTTTTGTGACAATTTTTTTTAAATTGGGAGCTAGATATTTCAAAAGGCTTTGTTAAGTAACACTAAGTCAGTAAATTTTTTGCTTAAAAATAAACCAAGAAAATCAATTGTTTTATCCGAGCAACGCTCGGGCGTCCAGGTACTTGGATTTTATACCTCGATCGCCTCTCACGACTTTCACGGGAAGAATGGGAGGATCATTAAATTCTAACACCACTTTGAGGTAAAGTGATGACCTAAAGAAGACTGTAAAAAATATAGATGTTTAAAATTATTACTTATAAGAGTTTAAACAATCTATCTACCATGTTCTGGCATACATTTTTTTCAACCTTTTTTTATGTCCCACTGCTGGGCACAGGTCTCCTTCTCACACAATTGAGAGGGATTTAGGCCATAGTCCACCACACTGGCCAAGTGCGGATTGGTGGACGTCATGCTTTCAAGAAATTATGAATTTCTCTTAGGCATGCACGGCGATGGAGAACATCGTAATCAATGATATATCACGATAGTTTCCATCACCGTGGAGCAGCGATAAAATCGCACATTACAAATTTCTTTGTCTGAGATGCGAGCCGAGGATTTGAACCTGTGATCGGTCGCGTCGAAGACCGCGGTTTTTTACCACTCGGCTATCGCTGCTCGCTGCTTTTATTATTAATTTAAATTAAAATTGACTTCAATAGAGTTTTAAGTCCCATTAAGAATATCCTTAAATTCGTTAAGGATTTTGATGCCTACCCACTGCTGGGTCAAAGAGAGAAAAAAAAGCCAGCGGAAAGAAATCTCTTAGGCATTGTAATAAGGAGCTGTATTCAGGGGGCGCGAGAATGTACGGAGTGGCGAATGTTAGGGGTGGCTAATCAAAGTCCAGCAGTGGACTTGTAAATGCTAACGGATGGATGGAGATCAAAAATATTATGATTACAAACACAAAACGATGACCCACGTGGCGTAATGGTTACCACGCCAGACTGCCGATCGGAGGGTCCCGGGTTCGATTCCCGGCGAAGCAGAAATTTGAACGATGAGTTTAAAATTTCTGTTCTTGGTCTGGGTGTTTGTGTTTCTGTTTTGTGTGTGTTCATGGCACCCACGACACAGGGTATATTTACCTTACTGTGGAACTATGAGTGTTAAGCCTTATTTATTTGTTTTTGTAATAGTAGTATGATTAGATTACTTATTTTCAAATTGAAACTTTTATAAATATTTAAAAAAGCAGAGATAGTTAATAAGCACCAACACTACTGATAATAATAATATGGTCTTTGGGCACGAAAATTTATTAAAAATTATATATATTACATACGTCCATTATGTTTGGTATCTAAATATTTGTATCTGAAAATAGGCGATACAAAATTAAATCAGTGACGGAACCCTATATCTTAGCTTACAATACGCTCTTGATAACAGTTTTTATTCGTTAAGTATGAATTATTTTGCTTTGTACAACGCTGAAGTTCACGAGAACTCGTTTTGAATATGCTCAATCTGTTTCTTTACACAATTATGTACAACAAGTTGTTAAGTCCATTTTTGACTGTTGGACACAACCATAATCCCAAAGTAGTAACAGAAATCGAAAATGATCAACCAAAAAATTTACTTGTCTGTAAAGTCGTTTTACGGACGATAGTTTAAGGTGACATCGTCGTAACAAAACAATGAAAACCAAATTTACTTTTCACTTCACTTTATACAGTCGACGAACGGTGCAAGCCGAACGCTCAAGCCTCACCGTAACGTTACAAGCGTAACGTTACAATGAGCGTAACGTTACAGTGAGCGTACCGTTACAGTGAGCGTAACGTTACAATGAGTGTAACGTTACAGTGAGCGTAACCCTCCGATCTTCAGTCCGGTATGGTAACTATTACGCCACAAGGTCGTCGAAACTGATGGAATAGATATTTCGATCCTGATCTATAGACATCAAATATTAGGACCTTATAGAGATTTTAATGTAAATATAACCTCACAAAGCGAATAGTCTCATCAAACTCTTTTAAAAAAAGACAGATGAACTACGAACTTCATTCTATTAAAAATGTAGGTACAAGATTACAAAATATTCTGATAAAAATAGGTCCACCGACACCATCTGGACTCGTGGCGGTCCTCCACAGTCCGCTTTGCGCGCTTTTTTTTTATCACGGACGTGTAAGTTATGGGACAACCTTCCAGCTGAGGCAATTTCAGTGGACTATGACATGGGTTTCTTCAAGAAAGCTGTTAAAAAGCTGGCAATGCTTGGGTGGCGTTGCCCTAGTCCATAGGCGACGGTGATCGCTCAACACCACGCGGCCCGACTGCCTTTTTGTATATAATATATTTATATATAAATAAACCGTATTTATATATAAAATAGGTCACACGGTCACATTACCGCAAAACCTCTCAAAACTTGCCGCTATTAATAAATTAACTTCTACAATTAATTAATGGAGGAAGGTGTTGGAGCTCCGGCGGCATAAATATCGCGCACTAAGAGGCGCTACAGCAAAAATCCATCTGTAACTCGTCACTTAAGGGCACTCCCGATGTGCTGCGCCTGGCTGGACGTAGGATAGGTGGATGCGGTATGAAATGAAATGAAATATTCTTTATTCACTGTACGGTTCCTTTACAAACTCTTAGTGAACGTTATTTTTTTTGTTCTGTCTGCTCTGGGTGCGCTTAGGCAATGCTGAGCTGAAGAAAAGAGCAGACGGAGAAAAACTTCAGCCCTGTTTTAAAATATTGGGTATACAATAGCTAACTTTCAAATGGGTATACAATAGCTATCTTTCAAATGCCATTGGAAGGAGCTGAAACAGAAATAAGATATTTAAGAAGTTTTTTTAGAATTCTGCAGGTGATAGAACTTTCATGGTACCCCCGGGGAAGTATCACCATTGCACCCACTTCTGCCGTGAATCAATTCTATTACTAACATGAGGCGACCAGCAGTTTAATAGTGTTACGCGCTATGGGTAATGAAAATGCCGTTTGTAAAGTAAAAGGCGTTTATTGTCAGCTTCCACAAAAATCCACATAACAGAGTCAAAATCGCAATGCAGAATCACTATAGTCCAATATCTTCGCTTGAGTCGTCGAAATTATTCTTCTTTGTCGCTTGGTAGAGATCGCTTCGGTTTCACTTCCGGAAATAAACTGCGCCAGTCGCGGCTCGGGGCGTGTCTTATATACTGCGACCCATGGTTCTCTAGAAATTTCCCGAACCACCAAATACAATAGGCCCGTCTCGAACCTTCCTTTATGTTATTACGCACCTATGTACAGCTATGTAGTCATTAACAATAGCCGCGGCCCGCGATGTAAACAACCTATACATGTACGCTATATATAGGTATGTACTCGCCGCGGATCCCGAATTTGTTTACTCGTAGAAATCGATGTTTTTCTTATGACTGATTTTTCGAGAACTTTCTTCACTGTTCGATAGTAGACCTAATACCTGTTTATGCGTTTTTGGGGTTTTGCTGTACGACGCTTTGTTTTCAAGATATAGGTACTCAAAGGCGTAACAATAGCAATATGGATGGAGCAATAGAATAGCAGCGCAACTGCATACGACCTCAGACCGGTACCCGGCACCACTAAAACCCCCTTGGTGGCTGATTCTGCGCTTGGGGAGGTCTCCGGGATTTCCAGTGGAACGTACGATGTACGATCCTCCACGTGCGGCGCCCTAAGCGGGCCAATCTTTGGGAGAGCAGATGTGCTCTCCTGCACTTTACGGCGGCATGCGGCCTCGCACACGTCGCTGGCCTTCCCGGGGCTGCTGGCTGGACGGATCGAGCTCCCACTCTCCCCGTCCGCAACCCCGGAAGTCCACCTTTAGTCGCCTCTTACGATCAGGCAGTTGATACCGTAGCTCTATTCTTAATCCCGAAGCTGCAGGGACTAACATCACGTGACCTGCATGCTCGTTTACAATATTCATAAGCAGTAAATTAATTGCATTATATAGCCAACTATATTGAAATTTAATATTTTTAGATATTAATATTCGTTTAATAATTATGTTCATAGATGTGTTCTTAATATCCCACAGATCCCCAAAGAGATTCAGAATGTAGTCAGCCATACTGACCAAGTGCAACTTGGTGAGCAGTGAAAATAATGTTTGATTATTTTTTCGTTCCCAAAAATCGTCAATTTTAATAGTATGTTTAGTTCGCTGCTTTGAATAAGTTTAAAAATAATAATGACGTAAAATCAACTGTTTCTTATTTTAGAATTGAAATGTAGATTAAATAAATTGAAAAAAAAAACCGGACAAGTGCGAGTCGGACTCACGCACGAAGGGTTTCGTATCACTATTCGTATCTGTAAAAAATCACGTTTATTTTATTCTATTTTTAATATTTGTTATTACAGCGGCAATTACATAATATTATTATTTTAATCTTTCATTGGTGAGGAGAGATTAGAGGAGGAATGTTCGTAGTAGTTGCTTGTTAATTGGAAGCACCTATCTTTTAGCACTTAATTTTTTGTTGTTCCAGATTACCACATCCATAGAGACACTTCTCACCTCTAAGACTCATAAGGTGTTCACACAGATACATTAGTGTTGAGCCCCTCTCGGCCGCGATAGGAGATAATGAGCGAACGAGATTTCCCAAACGTGCCGCTAGACCTGCGAATTTGGATAAAGTTATCAAATTTGCAAAACTGTGTAACGCATTACGTGTTAGCGCGGAGGCAGTTACTTCGCCTAATTATAATTGCAATTAGCTGTTACGTTGGATGGATTTTGTGACGTTTTTCGGTTGTTTGGTTTGATGATATTATGACTTATTATGGATAAGTTTTGCAACTTTTTGAATACTACTGCTATAAATTATGCTGTTACCAAATAAAAAAACATAAAATATATTAATAAAAATATTAAAATAAACAAAGTAAATAGTTTAGTAAATTAGTAAAGTTATAATTAACCAATGGGAGAGTCCTGATTCAAATCGCGGTGCGTATTTATTTATTTATTCTTTATGTACCTTAAACAAGTGTACAAAGGTGGACTTAACGCTATGAGCATTTTCTACCAGTCAACCTTTGGGTGGTGAGAGAAACAGCGAAAGGTGGTGGTCCTTAATAAGAAAAACGCATCCTCTGACTAAGAAATTTCTATGAGTATTTACTTTTAGCCAGGGAAAACATAGAAATATTTGACTGCCTGAGAATTACAAAATTATTTCTTAAAGTCATAATGTCAAATCTAATTACCAGTTAATAACTGAAGAGGTCTTAAATATTTTGTATACTGAATAAGAGCGCGCCTAATATTCCATTTTATCTGGCACACAAATAGATCAGTTTAAGTTTGGCATAAATCCTTCTTGATTCCGAAATAAGACCTGCGTCAAGAATTAGGATATTATTTAAAAAAAACGGTCAAATGCGAGTCGGACTCGCACAACGAGGGTTCCGTAAAATATTTCTAATATACGATGTAACTAAAAATTTACGGTTTTCGCAATTTCTCCTTTATCTGTGCTGTAAGACGTTGCTTCGTACCAAATGTAAAGATTATTCACGGGAAGTAGGTAGGTTTTTATTTCCTGGCCAGTGTCAAAAATTTGCGGCATAAACGGCTGTATCTTTTGATTGCGCTAGTTGAGAAGTTTGATTTTTTTCACAGCTCCAAGGGACAGTAGACCTGAGTATTTGATATAAATTCCAGCTTGATACCTCCACGGGTTTCTGAGAAAAAGGATCTTGACAGACAGACAACAAAATTATCCTAAAACGGTTCCGTTTTTTCCTTTCGAGGTACGGAACCCTAAAAAACTGAATATATAACATTAACATAACTTTCGACTTCGGCTGGAGTCAATACTCGAATTTTTGATTAGGTATTAGTCAGTAAATCTGTTCTAGTTTTGAGAAGCATTGTCTAAATTCAACAAACAGTGAACATAGCAAGCTCATCCCATCTCATAATTCTGTCGCTATAATTAGTGATCACGCGCGTTCAAGTATAATTATTTAGCACTTGGCTAGTTTCGCCCGAATGATCCGTCGATGTATCTGTAAGAGTTGATATTACGACGTTGATTACAATGTATTAAAAAGTAAAAATAAAATTAAATAGGCGGTCAAGTGCGTGTAAGCTCACCAGCATCGCTAGCAAATAATATTTTCAGAGTGTTTCTGTATTTTTTTATAACAATCTAATTCAATTCATTCAATTCAATTCAAAGCTGATATTACGACTTAATTTTCCAAACTATTGTAGTGTTTAGCTAAGACGCTTTATTATAACTCAGAATAAGTTAACATTTATCACTTTCAAAAAGGATTCAGGCAAGACGCCTCATTTACATACGATCCTGCTACGTCACGATGGGTACTAGGTATATTAAAATTGAAAATTCATATTTTATACTTCTTACTAATTGAAAAGAAGTTCATAAAGTAGGTTCTTATAAAATCAACCCATACTTCAGTATATTATATGGTTATTAGTATTGTTTCTGAATATAATGGAATCCAGATTACGCAGTATTTAATCAAGCAACAGAGACTATGCAGTATTTAATTATCGCCAAAAATCTGGACATAGGCACCTTCATAAAAACCTTAAGGAAAACAATATTTTTCTTAGATCTCTTGCGCATTTTGGAGACTGGTGTAGCAGAAAACAACACTTTTCACTGAAACGATAAAATTTCTTTTACAAGTCATTTACACTTAGTGTAAAAAATGCTAACCTGTGAACTTATGATATCGAAACACTTACGGGTAAGACTTGAGCATTAGTTACTTAACAAGTTATTTGTATTAATCATTAAAAATTGGCACACATTGTCACAAAGAGAAAAAAGAAAATGCGTTTATCCAGAAAATATTGTTGCAAAGAAATATATTTGTACAATATCTTTTGTAAGTGTATCACACTAAAGTAGCTGCAGTCACACCCAAGCCACACATGTAATGTCACCTAATAATGCTGTTTGACACGTACCAATTTTCGGTTCATTTGATATTAAAAGCTTTTCAGCGGCGCGGTATCATCCCCTATTCTGTCAAATGGGGGGTGGGGGGAGTGAGGAGCAATTAGTAGTGTTTTAACTGATATTGGCTTGCATTATGCACGATCTAGATCAATTTGTTAACGAAACGATGCAGTACATTGTGTAGTATTTTCTGTGTTGTCAAAAATTGTGTTATTGGATAGTATTGAATTTGATAAAGTACTAAATTATTTTACTAAGTATTTTAGAGAGTCCAAGATCGAAATAGTGAACTTAAATTTTTTTTCAACCTTTTTTATGTCCACTGCTGGGCACAGGTCTCTTTCTCACAAGTGAGAGGGATTTAGGCCATAGTCCACCCAAGCCAAGTGCGGATTGGTGAACGTCATGCTTTCGAGAAAATATGAATTTCTCTCAGGCATACACGGCGATGGCGAACATCGTAATCAATTAAATATCACGATATTTTCCGTCACCGTGGAGCAGCGATAAATGCGCACATTACAGATTTCTTTGTCAGCGGTGCGCGCCGAGGATTTGAACCCAGGATCAGTTACGTTAAAGACCGCGGTTTTTTACCACTCAGCCATCGCTGCTCAACTTTAAATACGATTATGTATTTAATGTTGTGACAGTATTCTGATATCATTTTTGAAATCAACTTTTCTTCTTTTTAAAGTCTTTTGTTTATTGTTTAAGGTGCCTTTGCCTATAGTGCCTTTTATATGCTAGTTCAGCAACATCAAGTGTAGGCTTGATAACGATAGGTTACAAAAGTACAAGGACTGCAGCGACCACTAAAGACCACGTGGCCTGCATTGGCCTGATCTACTTCATACAAATCTTCAAACTGTTAAATACATAAATAACGTTTCACACAGTCACACTCATAGCCTCGCAGTAGCGTAGATATACCCTGTGTCGTGGGTACCATGGTGGTATGTGTGTGGCCGCATTCCGCCGTAAACATCGGAAGATGCAGGAGAGCGCATCTGCTCTCCTGAAGGTGGACCTGTTCTGGGCGCCGCGCGTGGATGTCACCGGTTCCACTGGAGATCCCGGAGTCCTCCTCAAGCGCAGAGGCAGGCCACCGAGGGGGTTTTAGTGCGGTCAAATCCCACATAACCTGGTATCCTCTCCCAAGGTGTCGGGTACCTTTCGAAGGTTTCCTCCCCGATACCAAAAAAAGGACGTACATCTAAACGAATTTAGAGCAACCGCAAACACCAACGTCAAAAACCATTCATCATTATTACTTTCACGCGGAGTAGAAAAATATACAGATATACAAACATATACAATACAGTGGAAGCATAGATAGAGGCGAAGATATAAAAGCGCGTTTCATCGACAATTCAGCTATCTGGGATGCGAACCTCGATCCGCGTTCGACCGCCGCGACTTATCCGTGCCATTTGAATAATTTTTACATTTAAAATCATTCGCAACGACCATATCCAAAGGGTAACCTCTGAGTTCCGACCATTGCGGAGATAAGGAGGAAGCGGGGAGTTTGGGGCAAGTTTTAAGAAAGGGCAGAGTTTCGAAGACTTTTAATGTTCGAAAAATTGTTTTTTCCACTTTTTTATGTCCCACTGTTGGGCATATGTTTCTTTCAGAAGTGTAAGGGATTTAGGCTATAGTCTACTAAACTGACCGATTAGGGGACATCATGATTTTGAAAATTAAGAGATACTCTCAGATATGGACGATGATGGAAAACATCGTAATTATCACAATTTTTCCCTCACCGTGGAGCAGCGATAAATACGCATTTAAAATATATATACTTTTTTTGAGATCTTGGGTTCAATTCCCAGCGTGGAAGACATCTATTTATTTTTGAAAATTTCCAATGTCAAGTGAACAGTAAACATTTGTATCCAGTTTTGTTGAAATCGGGAGATATAATAATACGAGTAGTTAAAGTTAGATCAGTTATCTGTAATGAGTGAGCGGCAATGGCCGAGTGGTAAAAAACCGCGGTCTTCGACGCGACCGATCCCAGGTTCAAATCCTCGGCTCGCACCTCTGTCAAAGAAATTTATAATGTGCGAATTTATCGCTGCTCCATGGTGATGGAAAATTTCGTGATATTTCATTGATTACGATGTTTTCCATCGCCGTGCATGCCTGAGAGAAATTCATGATTTCTCGAAAGCATGACGTCCACCGAACCGCACTTGGCCAGCGTGGTGGACTATGGCCTAAATCCCTCTCAATTGTGTGAGAAGGAGACCTGTGCCCAGCAGTGGGACATAAAAAAGGTTGAAAAAAAAAATGAGTTAGGTACAGGGACACATTACTACACATTACTTTACCAGAACTTGTCCGATGGAATTTTGGAGACAGCTAAAAATATTTTTTGCTCTGTTATTTTATTTCACAACACTCGTGCTCTGTAATTACCCTGTAGCGATGCAACACCAAAATGCAACTAACTTTATCCGATATAACAAGAAAATATATCAAGAAAATGAAAATAAAACAAGAGCAAAGCATGTCTTTTTCTACTTCCCGCAAAAAGACCGTTCGTATTTAAACATGAACTTAGTATAAACGAGGGAAATTCCACATGGAAATTATATAATTATTATTATATAATTTCCATGTGGAATGTATTATAATTATTATTATATAATTATTTTTTCCTCTCAGCGTACAAAAACCCATCATGGTGGGTGCCCAAAGCTGATGACGGTCAACCACGTATGGTTCAAATAAAATAAAATAAATTTGTATAAAAAGCACAAACTTGGGTTAAATTGAATTTAAGTAGCTAAAGTGATAATAATGTAAAATTATTTAAGTATACTGTGTATTTTAGTGTTTACTGTACATAATTAGTTTATAATTTAACTTGTAATTTTATTATATAACTTTTACAATAAAATTTGTACACCCTAAAGGGTAAATATGGCGATCTAAATATTTTTGTAAAACCTTTTTTGCTACCCATATTTGTGCAAATAAAATATTTTCATTTCATTTCATATATAAATAAACGAAAAAAAAGACAGACGGGCCGTGTGATGCGATCACCGTCGCATAAGGACACGCGCAACCCCAGGGGAGCCACCCGAGCATTGTCGACTTTGAAGACCATTTTTTACAGCTTTCTTGAAGAACCCCATGTCATACTCCACTCGAAATGCCTCAGCTGGAAGGTTGTCCCATAACTTACACGTCCGTGGTAAAAATAAGCGTGCAAAGCGGACTGTGTAGAACCGCCACGAGTCCAGATGGTGTTGGTGGAACTTTAACCTTCGTGTGGTGGTGTAATCATGGAATGATGACGTAGGCATCAATTCTTATAGGTATAATATGACATGATGTAGAAATTCTGGGCCCTGTCAAATTATTCGAATTTGTAGCAAGTTAAAGATGGCATTCGCTTTTGACTTACGCCTTGTTGCAAATAAATTCCGAGTGATTCTTTTAAATACGGATTTTAAGCAGATTTTCTGTGGAATAAGTAAAAACGAATCCGTCACTCCGCTAAAGGATTAAGACGATTTGAATATTTATAAGTTTTTCTATTATTTCATTAAGTTATTTCGGTCGGTCAATTTTAAAATTGAAATCGTGTTCAAGGAGCCAAGAATCGGCTTTTCTTAAAATTTAAACGCAATTCAAAGGCAGAATTAAATTTTGAAATTAAATTTGTATCTGAACAGAACAGCTTGCAGTTTTATTGTTTACTTGCCTTCCGCAGCGGCTTCGCCCGCGTGGACCCTTTCAATGGATCCCCGTAGGATAAAAAATAGCCTATGTGATATTTCAGGCTCCATTGCTATATTAAAATCATAGGCGTTTAGCCAGTTGCTTCAACCGCGTTGACCCTTTTTACCTCTTTTCACGTATGAATGAAGCATTTTTCCGCGGTAAAAAGTAACTCATGTTACTCAATGTGAGTGTAGCTTTCCAATGGTGAAAGAATTTTTGAAATCGGAACAGTAGTTTTTGAGCTTATTCATAAGAAACATACAAATCTTTCCTCTTTATAATATTAGTATAGATGTTGCCTTACAAGCTTTACATAATACCTACTGGAGTTTTCATTGCAGCAATGACAAATATTTTTTTATTCCACAAGTGTGAAAATAAAATAAATAACACAGAATAAAATAAAATTACAGTCCCTAGTTTACATCCCCGTGTAACCCTGCGTATACAAAAGCGAACCAATTAGCCGAAGCACGCATTGACACCATACCTGTTCAACCGTTAATTGACAGCGTGTTCGCGCTTCACTGGATGGTAAATACATTTTTTTTTAAATATTTGCAACGTGATTTTAAGTTGTGACAAGTTGTGGGTAAATCATATCTGGGTCATATTCAGTTGATGTGCTGTGGAGGATGGTCGCCACACGAAGTTACAGACGGCATCATATTTTCAACATTTACCACGCCGCGCCGAATTGCTAATCGGGGTCCCGGGTTCGATTCACGGCGAACCAGAGATTGAAATGATCAGTTACAGTTTCTGTTCTCGGTCTGGGTGTTTATGTCCATGTCTTTGTGTTGAAGCCCCGTGCCTCTTAGAGTGTTAGTCCGCCACTGAACTTGAGTCTTATCTGAAGATGTATAAAATTGCGCTGCTATTTCGGAAACTGATGGTGGCTTCATGTCAGTCTGGATGTTACCACTAGAATGTATCGAATGTCATATCAGTGAGTTAGAATTTAAAGTAAGTTCGGAAGTTTTGGCGGAAAGTGGACATAGATACTCGTATATTGATCTCTTGAAGTGCTGGATTTACTAAAAGGCTGAGTAGACTGGAACCTAGGACGGCAGATTTTGGGGGGCGGCAAATTTGGCCAATTTTTTTAAATTTTTGTACCATAAAATTAGACAACTTGACTGCGTAAAAAGACATTCAATATGAACTTGTTAAAGTTCTTTTAGCAAAATCGAATGGTATTCGTAGAGGCAGAGGTTAGTTGTGGAGGGGGTGCAAAAATTTACTAGCCTAATGGCGGCAAATTCCTAAATCCGTCTCTGATCTCTTGTTATTTTGCTGGAATTATGCAACCACGGCACAGAGTATGTATGTTTGTGTCAAGTTATTATTTTATCATATCTTTTATCTTTTCTTCACGGTCATCGCCTTTAGGTGCCCGTTTGGGCTAGATGTTGAGCTGAGAGAAAAAAGGCGGCTGAAAAAAACTCCCAGCAGCACTCTTTTAATAAAAAAGTACATATATAATTGAGATGATACAGTATGGCTGTGGGTCCATAATGGGCACACGTGACAGCTGATCGTATGATAATTTTGGCAACACTTCCGTTTTTATGGACTTTTGGGGACTCAATAACTTCCTGTAATAGTTCAGGAAATTTTATAAAACTTCGCAATGCCTACGTGGATACACATATACAATAGTACGTCTTATATAGTTATTTATTGTTTTATTTTTATAAAAACTAGTAGCCTAAGATTGTTTACCAAAAGTACCTCTATCCTAACAAAAAGAGCTCTAATCATCATCATTTCAGCCTTTCATCTGTCCACTGCTGAACGTAGGCCTCTCCTATTCCATTTTTTGTATCGGAGGGGAAACTTTCAAAAGGTTCCCGGTACCTTGGGAGAGGATTACCGGTTTATGTGGGATTTGACCGCAATAAACCCCCTCGGTGGCCTGCCTCTGCGCTTGCGGAGGACTCCGGGATCTCCAATGGAACGCACCGGTGTCCTCCACGCGCGGCGCTCTGGAACGGGCCCATCTTTTGGAGAGCAGATTTGCTCTCCTGCACCTTCCGAAGCTTACGGCGTTATGCGACCAGGCACACACTGCCGTCCTTCCCGGGGCTGCTAGCTGGACGGATCGAGCTCCCACTATCACCGCCCGCAACCCCGGAGGCCCCCTTTTAGTCGCCTCTTACGATCAGGCAGGGGATACCGTAGCTCTATGCTTAGTCCCGAAGCTACAGGGACTAGGCCTCTCCTACGCCTATGTAAATACGACAATATATTCAGGAGTATGTATACATTCTCAAGAACTGTTTAGCGCTATGGTTATCATCATAAAATGAATTAGTAATGATGAAATCCGTAGAAGAACTAAAATTACCGACATAGCTCTCAAAATCTGCAAGCTGAAGTGGCAATGGGCAGGCCATATAGTTAGGAGGACCGACAACCGATGGGGAAGAAAGGTGCTTGAATGGAGACCACGTCTCGGCAAAAGGAGTACAGGCCGCCCTCTAACCGGGTGGACTAACGACCTGAAGAAGACAGCGGGTAGTCGCTGGATTCAGAAGGCCCAGGACCGGGAGGAGTGGCGAACGTTAGGGGAGGCCTATGTACAGCAGTGGACAATAAAAGGCTGATTGACGGATGGATGGATGAAAATTACTGTAATAAACTTACTGACGCTGTCGTCTAGTGGAACGCTTCGGTTCACACTCAAGGCTTGTCAATGTTCCCCATGATTTAGTTACGAATCTACATTCATATCATGGAATTCGCCTGAAGAGGAGGGAGAGGGAGGTAATTGAAGGTGCCATCATCTACTTGACGAGTGACAAAGCGAGATATGGGTTTTATTTAGAAGAGTTTTACACGTTTTGTTTGACTTACAATAGTCGTACGTAATTGTGTCGCTGTGAGTATACTATGTATTAATTTGTTCAGGGGTTTGCAACATTTAAATCTATATAATAATATTTTTTAATTGTACCTAACGTGTCTTAAACGAGAAAGTTTTGATCGGAATATAAGATAGAAACAAAATAATGAGTTAAACGTTCCAAAAGAAATTTTAATGTTTTAATTTTAATGTGTACGAGTTGTGTATCTTGTAGGTGGTAGAACTATTATGGTTCGCCCGGGGAAGTACCACCGCTGCACCCACTTCTGCCGTGAACCAATTCTATTGTGTTTTGGTGGAAAGGTGCAGTTGCCGGCCACAATTACATGAGGCGACCACCAGCCTCCGGAGTAGCAGCGCAACTGCATTCGACCTCAGACAAGACTTACCTATGCTTGCTTGTGGTTGTATGTAGATGTCCATGGGCTGCAGCGACCACTTAACACCAAGTGGCATGCATGCTCGTCTGCTACTCCATTTAAATAAAAAAAGAGTCTTACGAATGTGGTAGAATTTTTATGGCTCGAGAAGGGAACTACCACCACTGCAATTATTTTTGCCACGAAGCAATACTCTTGACCAAAAATTATTACTGTTCAGAGCCCGTAGTGTAAGTTTGTAAACGCGGAAACGTTACTACTGCGTCCGAGTTCAATTTGGACAGATAGGTCTTAACGTGAAAGGAATAAGGTCGATAGTTAAATTCTTAACGCAAACGCGTAAGTACCGTTTTCGCGTGTGCAAACTTACACTAAGGCCTCAGTTCTAGTTTGGCAAAAAGATCGCATCCATCTGGAGAACTAAGAAGAAACTTCATTCACTATAATTTTTCCTTGATGATTCCAAAAACGCCAAAAGGTACTATTTTTCAAAAATAGATAACACCGATACCTTACATGTTTTCATATTAATTAAAAAAAAATCGCGTTGCCTACACAACTATTATATTTTAGTGGAAAGGCCTCTGGAGTTCAGCATTTAAATGCATACGATACGACCGTAGACAAGACTCAGGCGTTCTTGACGTTGTGTGCTGTGCATGCTCGTCTGCATCTTAAATAAAAAAATAATTTCTTAAATTGTTGTAAACTTATCTCCCACTAGCCTTCCGCCAGCGGCTTCGTCCGCGTGGACCCATTGAATGGGTCCCCGTAGGATAAATAATAGCCTATGTGCTATTCCAGGGTTCATTGCTATATTAAAATCATAGGCCCTTGCCACTTGCTTCAACCGCGTTGACCGTATTACCCGTTTTCACGTAGGAATGAAGCATTTTGCCGCGGTAAAAAGTAGCCTTTGTTACTCAGGGTGAATGATGCTTTCTAATGGTGAAAGAATTTTGAAATTCGGAACAGTAGTTTTTGAGTTTATTCATTACAAACATACAAAAAAAAACTTTCCTCTTTATAATATTAGTATAGATTATAGATAAATATCTGGAAACAAATAACTAAATTTATCCATATTTTTTAAATTTAAACTTATTAAAGCAAGTATTCGTTCACATACCAACCTACTCATTTGATCTGAAATAATCGAGCGTCGTTATGGCAACGTCTATTTCAAGCGCATTTGTTTTATCAACCCCATTTAATATTCGCGACCACAATTTCCTGCAAAAAGCAATTTGCTAAGAAAAATTTCCACGATAACCCTTTTAACATTGCGAAAACATTGCAAGCGCGAAATATCCTGTTCCAAAATCTTCTGCTTTGTCAAAATAATCGAATCCTTTGCGGACATTCAAATTTTAATCTCGATAAAAATTCAATTTTGTTCCCAGCAAAGATACAATGTCATCGGCGATACAAAGAGAAGGGTTAAGATGGCTGACGATAAACAAAAAAGGCGAAAAAAAGTTAATTTAACTTCGACTAAGGAAACGAAGGCGGTGCGCGGAAAATTCTTATATATTTCTATTTATTTGCTTGAGTGGAGCGGGTGTGATTTGTGATTATTTTGCTGTGTCTTCAATTGCTGTGTGATCGTTATCTAATAAAGAACGTTTTGATTTATTTTAATATACTTACTTGTATTTTAATATTTTTGTGTTTGCTTCAGGTATGCCTCAAATAGATTTGCCTATATCATAAACATGCTATGCTAATTTAAATTTTTGAAGGCATGCGTGAAACATACGTTACACAATAGGCGTACGTTAAAGTATTAAAAAAAATCTACAATTTTTTTATCTTTTTTGTATGAATAATATTAATTACTAACCGAATTTTTTGTTTACTACTTCATGGCACACTATTTATTTTCAAAGATTTCCATTTATTTATCAATTTATTTCACAGAAAAAGATAAATAAGGTTTTTAAATCCCGATAGAAAAATATAAATTCCACCACGTATAATTAAAAAAAAAAATTTTTTGGAAGGTAAAATCATCTCTACAAAATTACCAATGATCTTAAAACGAAAAAGAAATCAGTGAGGACAATACAAGGGACTCTTAACTCGCCGTTATAATTTACCCGTGATTGGGATCTGGTAAATTAAGAAAAAATAAAGGGACAAAGAACCCTTCTGAGATTTCCTTTTTATTTATTTTTTATCCGGACGGGTTGATTTCACAAACAATGTGATCCCTTTGTTGAACTGTAGTTGATTAACAGTTCTGAATTGACTACTATGCTAATATTTGAAGGAAAAAGAATTTTATATAGCTAGTGAACATAAAATTTGATCGCGAAATGGTAATCGAAGTTGGTATAGGAATGGAAAGTCTTAATTGCGGCCTCATTCGTTGTTACTTGGTGTTAGGTAGTCTCTGCCAAGTCCCTGTAGCTTCGGGATTAAGAATAGAGCTACGGTATCACCTGCCTGATCGTAAGAGGCGATTAAAAGGGGACTTCCGGGGTTGCGGAAGGGGAGAGTCGGAGCTCGATCCGTCCAGCCAGGAGCCCCGGGAAGGACGGCGGTGTGTGCGTGTGGCCGCATGCCGCCGTAAACATCAGAAGGTGCAAGAGAGCACATCTTACCTCCGAAGATGGGCCCATTCTGGGCTCCGCACGTGGAGGACACCGGTGCGTTCCACTGGAGATCCCGGAGTCCTCCCCAAGCGCAGAGGCAGGCCACCGAGGGGGTTTTAGTGCGGTCAAATCCCACATAACCCAGTATCCTCTCCCTAGGTGCCGGGTACCTTTTGAAGGTTTCCCCAACATGAAATTCGGTTTGCTTAATACGAGTAAGACACCATCTGGACTCGTAGCGGTTTTCCACAGTCCGCTTTGCACAGTGCTTTTTGCCACGGACGCAACTACGGGGACGGAACTATGGGGTAACCTTCCGGCTGAGGCATTTCCAGTGGACTATGACATGGCGTTCTTCAAGACAGCTGTAATAAAGGTATCCTTCAAAATCGTTAATGCTCAGTTGACTTCCCTGGCAGGGACGGATTTAGGGGAGGACAACCGGGGCAACAGCCCCGGGGCTTCCACAAAAGAAGCCCCCACGATAGAACTCCGGAAAAAAAAATCAGACTAGTAAACAACTTTTCCTTTCATATTTTCTTTCACGTTCTACAGAACTTTGTACAAACATGGTTACATTAAATATTAACAGAAATCGTCGATCTATATTTGTTCACTCCAATCAGGCAATCAGTAAAATATCACAGATTCCGTTATATTTGGAAAATAATTTGGGGCCAAAGGGCCTCCACTCCTTAGTTACCCAAAGGCCTCTAGACATTTAAATCCGGAGCTGTTCCCCGGAGTTGCTCGTGCCATAGACGACGGTGATCGCTTAACATCACGCGGCCCATCTGCTTTTTTGTTCGGTTTATGTTAAAAAAAACTTTTGTGTTGTGAGAGTGTTTTAATTACGCTGCTACTCCGGAGGCTGACAGTCGCAGCATTCTGAGAGACTGGCAACCACTCTGAAACACAAAAATTGTATGATGATGGAAATATCTGTAGATGTCAAACCATGCATAATAAATCAAACGTCAGTTGTAAAAAGAAAATATTTTAAACTGTATCTCACTTATGGGTCTATATTGATACGCTGGTCAAGTACAGAGTGGTGGACTTCACAAACTTCTATCACAAATTTTGGTTTGTAAGGTTCATCACTATTATGTGGCTGTAGGTGGTAGAACTATTATGGTTTGCCCGGGGAAGGTAGGAGGAGTGTGTTTCGGTGAAAAGGTCAGTTACCGGCCACACTTACATGAGGCAATCACCAGCCTCCGAAGTAGCAGCGCAACTGCATACGACCTCAGAAAAGACTTACTTGAGGTTGTATGTAGATGTCCATGAGCTGCAGCGACCACTTAACACCACGTGGCCTGCATGCTCGTCTGCTACTCCATTGAAATAAAAAAGCAATGGTACAATCAGGGTTTAAAAGTGGTATAGGCTCTTTTGATTGATTTTCGCCTGCACGCTTCAAGAATTCTTATCTATTTTTTTAGCGTGTGTTATGTGCCCATAGGAGAAGGTCATATGTGTGACCAACAAGATCACGCGTTAATGTTTTAATGCTACTGCACCACTGCATCTTACTGTAACAAACTGTAACGAATTTCATGAAGACACACACATCGACTGAGATGTGGTTGGTGAAGTTAGGGCTGGTAGACGTAGAGCATGTAGATTTGGGATTAAGAATAGAGCTACGGTATCCCCTGCCTGATCGTAAGAGGCGACTAAAAGGGGGCTTCCAGGTTGAGGACGGTGTGAGTGGGAGCTCGATCCGCCCAGCCAGTAGCCCCGGGAAGGACGGCGGTGGCCGCATGCCGCTGTAAGCATCGGAAGGTGCAGGACAGCTCTGCTCTCCCGAAGATGGGCCCATTCTGGGCGCCGCGCATGGAGGACACCGGTGCGTTCCACTGGAGATCCCGGAGTCCTCCCCAAGCGCAGAGACAGGCCACCGAGGGGGTTGTAGTGCGGTCAAATCCCACATAACCCGGTTTCCTCTCCCAAGGTGCCGGGTACCTTAAAAGTTCCCCCCCCCCCCGCTCCCCCGATTCCAAAAAAGAGCTAGTAGATGTAGGGCGTGTAGATTCAGAAGCATGGATATATTTTTTTACAGAGAAAGCCAGCACTTGTCTTGGCAACTTTTAATACATGAAATTGTTTTGGTGGGATTTATTTTTCCTCTAATTCTTTATAGTAATGTGCTAACCCACATACAAAATCCGTCTTCACCGCAAAAAGCTTTGTAAAAAACCACCTAATTAGCAGCTCAAAAAACTGTCCCCGGACAAATAGCCCGAATACCAGGTACCCGCATTAAAGTTTACCCGGACCTTTGTTCCGGATGATTCCAATTGGGACCAGTGGGTAGTCCCGTAGTCTTAAACCGATCAAATGTGTTATTTTAACAGAGGAGTATTTTTTAATACGCTTTTAAGCTTCGGTCGTAGGTAACGGAAATTTTGAACACGACTTTGAAGTACGTCAGTAGATGTCGGATTAATTTGAAACTTTGCATACTTATCAAGGACCGATGACAATGCAATAATATAAAAAAAGTCAACTAAAAATTTGACCTATTTACGCAAACCGGAACCAATCCACACTAATGCCGAAATTTAATTAAGTACACAGAAAAGCTTAAAATTGCACCTTCTATCGACCCTGTAAAGATCAAAATGATCTGACAATTTTGACAGAACAATACGTTTTCATGACATGTTTACCAATCCACAAAACATCAGTTGTTAATTACATTAAACAGCTTTTTCTCAAAACTATCATCATCATCATCATATTGTGTGGATTGGTTCCGGTTTGCGTAAATAGGTCCAATTAAAAATAAATAATTATTAAAAAGAAAACAAAAAAACAGCTTTTATAGCTAATTGAACTAAAAAGTATAAAATAAAAAGCGCGGGGCGCTCTGTGCCTTATTTCGTATATCGAGCAACCCACATTTTTTTCGCAATATTACTAGTATTTTTTGTTCGTTATTATTTTCAATTACTTTTATTAAGAATTATAATTCAACTAAAAATTAAAAATAAATAATTTATTAAGAATTATTATTTGCACTTTTTTAGTTTGATGTGATTCAAAGGCGCTTTAGTTTTTTTTTAAAATTACAACAGAGGGTGTAGAGCAAGAGTAAAACAGAACACAGCAAAGGGTTACGACCCGCCCCGGTCATCTCCATCAACCCTTCGAAGGACTATCGGCCCCTTGACCCGGGATCGAGACAAACTAATTATTGTTATAGCAGTAATTGTCCACCCTGATCAATATTTTATGTTTTCATTAGTTCACTGTTCTTGCAAGGGTTAAATAGTCATTAAGACACGATTATCTATTAATTATGCCCTTAAATCTATAGGTATCTGGATGAGAAGGCAATGGCGAAGTCTTTTATTTGCACAAATATCTGTAGGTGCTAGAACTGCAGTCCCTGTAGCTTCGGGATTAAGAATAGAGCTACGGTATCCCCTGCCTGATCGTAAGAGGCGACTAAAAGGGGGCTTCCAGGGATGCGGACGGTGAGAGTGGGAGCTTGACCCGTCCAGCTAGCAGCCCCGGGAGGGACGGCGGTGTATGCGTGGCCGCATGCAGCCGTGAAAAACTGAAGGTGCAGGAGTGCACATCTGCTCTGCCGAAGATGGGCCCGTTCTGGGGCGCCGCGCGTGGAGGACACCGGTGCGTTCCTATGGAGATCCCGGAGTCCTCACAAACGCAGAGGCAGGCCACCGAGGGGGTTTTAGTGCGGTCAAATCCCACATAACCCGGTATCCTCTCCCAAGGTGTCGGGTACCTTTTGAAGGTTTTCACCCCGATACCAAAAAAAAATAAGGTGTTAGAACTGCAACGGTTCGACCGGGGAGTACCACCGCTGCACCCACTTCTTTATCTTAGTAAATTTAATCAACAGCTTTTACTAGAATTTTATATGACATTCATTGGCTTGGCTGCAACCCTTTTTGTGTCCCACTGCTGGATACGGGTCTCTCCCCATTATTGGCGAGGCCTGGAGCTTACTCCACCACGCTGCTTCAATGCGGGTTGGTGGAGTGTGTGTGTGTGTGGTAAATAATGATATTCATTATTCGTTGTTATTAATTAACCATGGTGTCCATACAAAATATCTATGACCACAATACTACTTATTAAATCACACTGCCAGCAAATAAATAAATGAGGGCCTCTTTTACCACCTTCAAGTAAAGTGACAAGTACGCTAATTGTCGGTTAAAGTCACCTGTAGCTTCAATTTCAATTTCACGATGTTCGAGTAGTACTAATCATATGATAAACTGATCCGTACTCATAGCTTTTACTTGCCAATTAACTTTACTTGGGACGTAACTAATCAACACTTTGGCCCTAAGTCTAACACTTGAAACAATTCTATTATTTACTAGTAGATCTTGCAGACGTTGTCCTGCCTAAAAAGTATTGAAAGCGGATTACCTAGTTTCTTCATCATCTCAAAGAGTTTTTATGTTACTGTCAAATTAAAAATATAAAACAAATAGTGACAGGAATTTTGGCGGGAAGTTTTGTTTTCATTTTCTTGGCGTATTTTTGAGTAAATTTGAAGGTAACTCTGTCTGTCTGTCTGCTGCTCTTTCACGGTTAAACCACTGAACCGATTTTGATGAAATTTGGCATAAACATAGAAAGGACGTTGAGAAAGGACATAGGCTACTTTTTACCGCGGGAATATATCTCTTTCCCACGGGAAGTAAATGAAATGAATGAAATGCGCTGTGTAGTGTTATAAATACACTACATGTTATTACTTACTTCATTCACGTCCATTATCATATTTTATAACTTATATCCTTTTGTTTTATTCTTATACTTTGCTTTTCCTTTATTATTTCTTTATAAAATTATTACTTTCTGTGTTTGTTTATTTACATTTTGACGCAGCTATCAAGATTGTCATGTCTGTCTTTTATTTTTCTTATTTTTTTTCGCCTATGGACACGGGCAACCCCAGGTGAGCCACCCGAGGGCTTTAGGCTATATAACATCATTCTGTGACTTATACCAAAGTCCACGCGGACGAAGTCGCGGGCACTAGTATCTGATAAAGTTTATGGCATTTTGTTCGATATAGGTTAATTACAGTGCACTAGTGTTGTGAAAAAAGATAAAAGTGCTAAATATGTTTTTCAATCTGGACTTATTAATGTCTATATAATAATCTCTAGTAGCTGTCTATCACAGCAAGTAGCGGCTCCCAAGCTTCTACCTAAAGTTACACACTCACTCAAACTTTCTTATAATTCGTATCCACATCACGTTATGACAACGTAGGCGTATGTGTAACAGGCGTGCCGACCCGTCCGCGCTCTGATTGGCTGATTGGAAACCAATCGATACCCAATAACCGGTCGGAAACGCGTTCTACTTTCGAACGCCGACGGGCCATTGGTTGGGAGATTTTTCTTTTTTATTGAACTTCACTGGCCGGAGCGATTTTTACGCATTTTAGGTCAGATGCTGAATTTCAGTTTAAAACGAAGATAAAAAATCTGTTCTCGGTATAGTTGTTTGTTAAGTATTCCTATCTTTGTAAGTACTCGTATCTTTGTATGTGTCCGTAACTACGAAACAGGGAATCCTTGATGGGGCACGACTTTAAAGCATTATTGTTTCATTTTTAACTTTTTAATGCTATTATAAACACGATATTTGTTATTTAAGTTGGCTGCAACCCTTTTTGCGTCCCACTGATGGGCACGGGTCTCTCCACATTATTGGGTAGGCCTTTTTTTGGTATCGTGGGGGAAACCATCAAAAGGTACCCGGCATGTTGGCCTACCGGATTTGACCGCACTAAAACCCCCTCGGGGGCCTGCCTCTGCGCTTGGGGATCCGGGATCTCCAGTGGAACGCACCGGTGTCCTCCACGTGCGGCGCCCCAGAATGGGCCCATCTTTGGGAGAGCAGATGTGTTCTCCTGCACCTTCCGATGCTTACAGCGACATGCAGCCACGCACACACCACCGTCCCTCCCGGGGCTGCTGGTTGGATGGATCGAGCTCCCACTCTCACCGCCCACAACCCCGGAAGCCCCCTTTTAGTCGCCTTTTACGATCAGGCAGGGGATACCGTAGCTCTATTCTTAATCCCGAAGCTACAGGGACTATTATTGGGTAGGCCTGGAACTTATTTCACCACACTGGCTAAATGCTGATTGGTGGACATCATGCATTCGAGAAATTATGCGTTTCTGTCACAGGCACGGACGGCGATGGAAAAGATCGTAATCAATTTAATAGGTATCACAATATATTCCATCACCGTGAAACAGCGATAAAATGAGCACATTTCAAATTTCTTTGGCAGAGGTGCGTGCCTTTTTTGGTATCGGGACGGGAAACCTTCAAATGGTACCTGGCACCTTGGGAGAGGATACTGGGTTCTGTGAGATTCGTACCGCACTAAAACCCCCTCGGTGGCCTGCCTCTGCGCTTCGGAAGGACTCCGGGATCTCCAGTGGAACGCGACGGTGTTCTCCGCGCACGGCATCCACTGCGGGCCCATCTTCGAATGTGCCAGAGGTGCGTGCCTAGGATTTAATCCCGGTGTCTCTGTGTGGGAGACCACCCTCTTAACCGCTCGGCCATCGCTGCTCGTAGTCTTATGTTACGACATATATTTTAACGTTATCTTTTTGTGTAAAGTTAGCATCTACTAATTTGTAAATGGGAGGCAGTTATATAAAAATATATACTTATGAAAGGAGTTTTTATAAATTCAACCGACTCTGTCCTATTAATTTGCTCAAAGACCCAAGGACCATAATATAGAAACGTCTAAGTCCACAGCTAACGTTCATTTGGACGCTTATTATTATTGTCTCTTCGCAAAGAATTCTCTAGAAAGGGTTAATTAGTATGGAGTAAGAATTGAATTAAAACGTGCCGGTGACGTTGTGTGGATAAGACTACCTAAAAAAATTACTTATTTTTTGATCGCTCTAGATTAAGTAGAGTCACGCATGTTTCCCGCGACAAGCGAGATCGTTTAGTACGAGTATATCTATAGTTAAGTAAAACAAACGAGGTTTAAGCTTATATTAAGCTTATATTTTTTACTTTTTAAGTTTGCATGTTTCTTTAGTTTTTTAAACTTTAATTATTTTTATTCTTTTATTTCGATTTAGGTACTGTTAATTTTTTTTTTCAAGTTCTCGGAATAAGTTTAACTCATGAAATTATTGTATTGCCACCGATTCATGTTAAGTGTCTAAAGTTTTAATTAAATCTGTCATTGAAAGTGGGTCAAAATTGTGACATACAGGTGAAGCTAATAAAAGCGTGTTAAAATCGTGTAGAATTTATGACTTGTGGCAGAATTTCTCTTTTTATGAATTTCTCTTTTTTCGGCTTTACCCATCCAGTTGCACCCCATCACAATCATATTAACACTTCAGCTAGCTGTCCTTTATAGCTGTGTAGCATACTTACACACTTATGAGGATCTCTTCGAGACGCATAGCATGAATCATTCCATGCCACGTTGTGCGACTTTGAGTGAAGACTAGATAAGTAGTGACATATTTTGAGTATAAGAAACCGTATCCACACTATCCCAACATTCTCACCGATGAATTACAAGCAAGCCGACGACAGATCGCGTCTCGGACCAAAAACAAAACGTACAAAAAATGGAAAAATATAAAAAAGACGGCCCCGTCGCAAGAAATATCTTTCATCTTGTAATTATTTTTATCCTTTAAGCGAGAGGAAGGATAGATAAAAACCGGCGATGGAGGGAACAAATAATAATTAGTTTGTCTGAATCAGCTGGACTATTGTTCGCGGCCATTGTTGGTGGAATTGTGTGTTAAATTCGTAATGAAAAATAATTTTTTCGCCGCTTCATCCCTTGTTTTCTTATGCCCGTATCAAAATTCAATTCTGCGCTCGATTTAGTTTGTTTGAGTCTGTTATATGATTGTGAGGCTTTTTCACAATAAAACGAATAAAACGTACAAATCATGTTGTGTTATTTCATATTAAAATGTAGGTGTAAATGTTAATTTTGCACAGACCGAATTACACGTTGCACATCACTACTTTGTTTTATAAAACAAAGGAAGGTAGCAAAACAAACACAAGCACGGAATACCCTACAAGTACCTATTGACCTATATAAAATGTTGAACGTGATCCGGAGTTGGATAGGTGGTCATGTAAAGCGCAATTATAAGCAATTTTAACGCTTATCGCAAAATCAGCAGTGGCTTTAAATTAATATATGGATCAAAATCTATCCTTGTGCATTAAAGTCAAAGCTTGCGGCGCCGTTAATGACGTAATACACATTACTAACGGTCCCGAAGCTAACGGCTATTGACTATCAGTCGACCATCGAGACATGCGCCGTTCGATCGCTTTTTTTACGTGAGAAGGCGTGGCGATATCGATACTCATTGAACACGCCTCGTCGAACGATTGGGTGTTCGATTTTGAATCCAGCTATGTTATATAGGTATCGTACGTTAAACATCAGCTTTTCACGTTCCTTGAAGATTGAGGAGATAGAGATGATGTGAATTTGTGGGATAACATTCCAGTTGGAGCATTTCCAGTGGACTATAATATGGGGTTCTTCAGAAAAGCTCTTCTTCAAAGCCGTTAATCGTCAAAGGCGATAGCTTGAATGCTTAAGACCACGGTACACGAACACGGGGGTACCGCGTTCAAATCTGACAAATAAATTTGTAATGTGCGTGTTTATCGCTGCTTCACGGTAATGGGAAAGATTGTGATATTTAATTAATTTCGACGTTTTCCATTACTGTGCATGCCTGTGAGAAACATATAATTTTTGAAGTGACAACTTCTTTAGCGGCGTTGTGAACTTTTTTTAGGATGGGTAAAAAATGTTAAACTCGGGTCAGAACACGTGGCCTGTTCAAATATTCGTAAGATGGAGGAGTGACAGCTGATGAGGGATCGACTGTCTATACTTGTAAAATTCGTTTATATCAAGTTTTAAAATACGGACATTGAACAAAGTGCATCTATTAATGAAAAAAGTGACGGAAGAAATAGTGAGAGACAATGAGTGAGTACTTTATAAAAATACTAGATGAAAACCTACTCAAAATACTAGATGAAAAATAATATTGATAATAAAAGCAATTCGTGCGAAATCGTTCCCTAACCATTCCAAAATATCAAAAATGCACAACGTTAATGTTCAAGTTTTCATTTCTGCCGGCACTACTGGAGTGCAACCCGTTGTTTTTTCTATATGATTTTTAGTGGGGCACTGTTAGCCACAGGTTTCCTTGCACAAGTAAGGGCCGATTTACACATCCATAAGTAGGTAAGTAATTAAGTAATTAAGTAAGTAGAAACCCAAGTGTGGACGCCGGCCGGCAAGTAAGTGGTTAAGTAGCAACTTGCCGAGGACAGAAACCATTTCTATTTTTTGGACAGGACAGTAGCGTGTAAATCCTCCCGCTTCGTTTCCCACCCCGCTAACTTGCCTGCCGCCCGTCCACACTGCGGCAAGTAAGTTCATTTCGTATCTTGACAGTGGTTGAAAACTGTTAATTGACAGTGGTTGAATTTGGCGCTCGAAAATGAAATAAAATTTATTTCATTTCTAAAATTTCTAAAATCACATTTAATAAATCTTTCACTACATCACGGAGGTGCTGACGCACTTCATCCCCGTCCATTTTTCGCTAATATCGAACAAAATGTACCCGTATTACAAAGAATTTAACGTGAGTGTCCGTCGTTACACGGTCTGAAGAAGTACCTATTTAAACTTACTTGTCGATAAGCTTGGACGTTGTTTCAACTTCTCGGGTAAGTAAGTATGTAAGTAAGTAAGTTAAACTTACTTACTTAATTACTTACTTACGGATGTGTAAATCGGCCCTAAGAGAGCCATAGTCCACCACGCCCGCCAAGTGCGGATTGGTGGACATCATGTCTTCGAGAAACTATGATTTTCTAACATGCATGCACGTCGATGGAAAAATTTTATCAATTAAATATCACGATATTTTCCATCGTCGTGCAGCAGCGATAAATGCGCACATTAAAAATTGGTTTGCCAGAGGTACGCATTGATGATTTGAATCCGGCATCCCTATGTCAAAGATCGCGGTCCTTACCGCTCGGCCATCGTTTCGAAAGTTTTCACCATAACCCTCATAAAATGTAGTCCAAAATTGATGATTTCTGCAAATCAAAACAAACCCAAGGTGGGCGGTGAAATATAACTGAGTGTATTCAGTACTTACGAGTCTAGCACACAATTTTCGATAACTTCACTGCGCAGACTCGAACCGATATCGGTACTGATAGATACTTGTGGGTGGGGTAGGGCGGAGCGAAGCAAATCTTCTTGGCTTTTAAAATGTTTTTAGTGAGATAAAATTTAGCTTTATGCGTTAAGCTACGATGGATACGGTCAGAGATCTGGTGGGTGGTTGAAAATTTAGAGTTACTTAAGTTTTAAGACGTCCTCCCGAATAATGAGGAGAAACCAGTGTCCAGCAGTGGGATGCAAAAAAGATTGCAGCTTGCCATTGACGACCCGTGTGGTGCAATGGTTATGCCGCACTGCAAATTAAGAGTCGCGGGTTCGATTCTCGGAAGCAGAAATTGGACGATGAGTTTTAATATATGTTCTTGGTCTGGATGTTTGTGTTTTTGTACTTCTTTGTGTTCATGGTACCTACGACATAAGGTATCCTAGCGTGGAGGTAAAAATGTGTAGTACTTATTATTGAAACGTTGTTTCTACGATATTTTATCAATAAAATACTAAGCGATCAAGATACATTGACTATTTTTGCATAAAAATAAATACAGTATAAATGCAAGCACTGTTTAATGACGATCTGCGTGGCGCAATGGTCACCATGACGGACTGCCAATCGAAGGGTCCAGGGTTCTCGGTCTGGGTGTTTGGGTTTCTATCTTTGTGTGTGTCCATGGTACCTACGACACAGGGTATATCTACCCTACCGTGGGGCTATGAGTGTGAAACGTGACTTATTGTTTACTAGCTGTGCCCCGCAGGTTTACACGCGTTATTTTTTTTAATGTATCCTATTTTACTTCTATTCAAAGAATATATGTACAAAATTTCATGATGACCGGTTGAGTTTTTTTCGCGTGAAAGCTTAAGAAACAAACGGACATTTTTCATTTATGATATTTTTTAATATTTTTTAAAACACTACATAATTAAACTACTTATTACGTAGTTACAACTTGTTACTATTTTCCAAGTAATCTTAAGCGACCTCCTACTTAATGACAAACTATTTTTTTGCATCCTCAACGTCATTCTTTTAAATATACGCATTTTTTATCATGACAGCGCATTCTATTGTTTAATTTTTTAGTCTTTTTGCGACTTTTTGTTGCAGTCAGCGAGTTTTAATTTACTTAAAACTCCGACTAAGAATGAAAATGACCAAAAAGAAAAAAAAGAGTTTGTTGTGACTTAGAATATTTTTTTATATTTTTATAACAATGAAATAAGTGAGCATGTAGTGGGATGAAAACAGCTTTTCGCAGACGTTGGGTTCTGTACGCTTTTTTAAAAAAATATGAAAATTGAATATCTACTAAACTGTCACTTCAAATTAAATAGAAGTCAAAGTCAAAGCATATTCTGTGTCTACTATTTGGATAGTATTTAAATTCATTTTTATTTAAAAAAATCTTAAGTCTACGGATTGCTTTTAACCCAAAGAAAAAATATACTTTTCTCTATTTAATTTAATTGTCTAGATTTAATCCCACATTCATATTACAGCTTAACCCTTAAATAATATTTTTATATGAACTATTGCAAAAGAGGCAAAAGCAACGCTAATTAAACAGCCAAATAAACCCCAATGTCCTCACACACCGTTTTTGAACTCATTTAGTAATGAGGATGCCCCGAGGCTATAAATATCACTTCCTTAACCCATTTCGAGAACACAATTTTCATTTTAAGTCCATGAGATGTCACTTTATTATTATTTATCCCCGACTTCATTATTCGCGCTTTCAGTGGGGGTTTTTGGAAGGGTTGGCGCTTTTTTGTTAGTTGGGGTAATTTGGGTTGCGCGGTGTTAAGATTTTAAAGGCATTTGATATTGTTACCAAATGTTGTAAGTGTATGGTTTTAGTGGTAAAGACATAGAAAACGTTTATCTAAGAAATGTAAATTGGACCTATTTACGCAAACCGGAACCAATCCACACTCATGCCGAAATTGAGTTAAGTACACAGAAAAGCTTAAAATTGCACCTTCTATCGCCCCTGTAAAGATCGAAATGATCTGACTACTTTGACAGAACAAAACATTTTCATGACATGTTTACCAATCCACAAAACATCAGTTGTCTAATACATTAAAAAGATTCATGCAGCATGGTAACCAGACAATCTAAAAGAATATAAAAAGTTTTTTTTTTATAAAGAACCACAGCATGTGGTTCCTTGTATTTTAATTTTTTTATCAATAACATAGAACCATGCAGGTTGGTTCTTGTCTGCATATTAAAAATGGAATAATGGTATGTGTTTACAAAGACTCACGTTACCTAAGTACATGGTTCTATCTTTATAACCTTGTCGTAACATATTATTATTATACTTACAAAATCAAGGAATCATGTTGTTTGAATCTTTGTTGTGTCATTTTGAAACGTATATATATTATGTACAATATTCAAGTCAATAATGCCACATTAAGTATTTTAATTTACAAAATTATTTAAATCCTTTTTATTTATTCCTAAAATTTGACACATCGTGCCTGTGTACTCATTTTTAGTAAATTTATTTATTTATTATTAGGTAACCAAATAATGGCGCGTAAATAACACTGTGACACTTACATAAACAAAAAGTTTGATTCGTGTAAATTCGTGTTGCCGTTTGTTTCGAATTTAGATTTTTAAATCGATTGTTTTTTTATGTATTGCTTTGTATTAAATTAAAAAAGTAATTCTTGGAGATATGCAAGTAATTGTCAAAACTTAATAATGTTTTAATCTTAATAATATTAATTCGAAAGTGACGAAGATTTGGTATGCATGTTGTAACTAATAATTTGCATGAAGAAACGGCTTGCAAACAGTAGGCAGATGAAGCTGTAGGTACCTAATCCTAACTTTTCTGGCCTTTGATGAACCTTCCCAGTGTTTTATGTCTTCTCAACTTCTGATTTCAACAAAAAAATATATAAAGGAAGACTACTACCGTTTTGATTTGTAACACTTATATTGAGGCTGCTGTTGAAAAAAAAGCATAGAAGCACCTCTATATTCACCACTGACCCCTCGTCCTGTCATTACTGAAAATGCCGAAACTTTAGGTGCTATATGTGAAAATACTAATTCTTTTTATAATACTTTACTAGCCTCCAAATGTAATAAATGTGACTACTCATTATTTAAAAATTGAGAAATTATTTAAAAATTGCATAACAGTTAGCGGTACCTGGTCCATGGTCCTGGTCAGACCAGGCACCGCTAACGAACGAACGGTGAGTTTTTAGTTTCAACGTTTCCGTTCTGGAAATTTCGATTTACACAATGAGCCTCGTGGACGACCTTATATTCATTTGAATAACGAAGAATTGAACGCGATAGTGGGAGAAGATCAATCTCAAACCACTTCTGAATTAGCAGCAGCCTTCGGCGTAAATGACAAAATGATAGTTATCCATTTGCACCAAATCAGAAAAGTCAAAAACTCGAAAAGTGAGTGAAAGATTTACATGAAAACAAATTTGAATGAAGATAACTTAGTAGTGGACATAAAAAATGCTTGTGGAAGACAATATATTATGTTGTAATAAAAGAACTTATGGAGCCCCTTTGGCCAACAGGAACAACAGGCCTGTCCCTGAGGCCAAGCTGAATGACTTAAAACGTATATGCTACGCCTTATTTATCTGAGGCTACGCCTGATACCGCAAGACACCAACGATTTTACTGTTGACGGTTTTTCAGGACAGTCTGATTTTGAAATAGAATTTGATTTGAATTAAGTAATGTGTTTTAGTAATTGAGTGATTTTTGGTACTCCGATTTTTTATACATTTCCAAATATTATAATGATGATACTTTAAGTTAAATTTAATTTTTCAGTAAAATGTTACACAAATAGTATGTGAATTTTAATGTTACGCCTAATGTAATTAAAATAACAAGGAACCAAGCCACACACAAACAGTTTTGCAAAAAGGAACCATCATGTTTTTTTTAAATAAATTTATGAATTATAAACGATTTTTATCAAAAGTATATATGAGTTGAAAGAACTAAGTAAGTTGTACAATATTTAAATATAAATATTTTTAAAATTGCAATCAATTTTATTGTATACAAAATTTACATAAAAACGGCTTTTTCTCAAAACTATCAATGTGTGGGTTGATTCCGGTTTGCATAAATAGGTCCAATTAGAAATTACATATTTGTAAAGCGGTAAAAAATGAACGGTTATCTTACTAAAAAATAAAAAATTGCCATGATACAATTAAATTTTCACAAGATGGGATTTGGTTACTGTAACGGATTAATTCTATTGCCTAGTACAAATGTTAAGGAAAATGATCATTGAAACCCCAATCCATTTATATAAATTAAAAAGTGGCCGCGTGGACTATAGTTGCACAATTTTCTAAAAAAAGTAATAAGCTTAAATTACTCCTCATTACATCAGCTACCTGCCAGCGAAAGTCCCGTTAAAATCGGCTCAGCTGTTTCAGAGATTAGCCGGAACAAACAGACAGACAGACCGATAGACAGACAAAAATTGTAAAAAATGTTATTTTGGTAGGCATAATATATATTTACATTAATATGGATGTAGTAAAAAGCAGTTATTTTAATATTACAAACAGACACTCCAATTTTATTTATTTGTATAGATATCAATTATTATTTAAACATAAATTAACAATAATTGAAAAATTATTACTAGTATTACCTATATGACTATTTGGTCTTAGCGCGGTGTACTGTTTTATGAATTTATCTCTTTCAGAGGAGGACCGTACGTACTAAGATAACATCATAGTTTTTCGTAGTAAAAAATGTACTTTAAAATTGTATTTTATACTCAATGTAAACTAATGTAAATTTTATTACAATGTACCTAATCAATATTATTTAATTTTGTAATTTATAATTAATCTGACATTGTAATCTGACATTTATATATATAATTAATCTGACATTTAATAATGTTATCTTTAAATTATGTCAAGGAATTGTTAAAGCGCGGTGAATTGGAACGATTTTAACTTTGAGAGGCCGTATACGAAATTTTGAAGCGCGCATGGCCTGGCGGCTAGCGTAGAACGCAAGCGATCTATGCAGCTGAGCCAAACGGGCGCGGTCGGCTGTGAGATGGGTGACCGCTAGTGGCAAAAAATTTCATGCGCGTTTCCGTGCTTCGGAAGGCACGTTAAGCCGTCGGTCCCGGTTGTTGTCGATAGATAACAGTCGTCAAACCTTGTCGGAGGCCTTATGGGCGGTTTGAAAACATCCGACAGCGGGTTGGCCACTAACCCGCATCTCCACCAACCCGCATTGGAGCAGCGTGGTGGAGTAAGCTCCAGGCCTCCCCAATAAGGGAGAGACCCGTGCCCAGCAGTGGGACGCAAAAAGGGTTGCAGCCATACGAAATTTTGCCGATTTCGCTGATTTAGCACATGAAATCTGGCAGTCAAAATACAATATTTCCATAAGTTTTATTGTACAATATAACTGATCATTTCAATAATAAACTATTAAATGAACCACTTTTCGATTTTTATTACGTTGTTTTGCTTAATAGACCTGAAGACGGTGATGGTATTGTGAATTTTACTGTAATAGGTATAGAATGTTACATTTATTTCTGGATCGTTTAAAATCTTAACAGATCGAAAAAAATGCCATGTATTGCTGTAAAAATCACATACATAGTAAGTGAGCCACATTTTGTCAGTCTCATATAAAACATATTAGTAAAAAAAAACATTGAAATTAGTCATTTTTGAGAGAAAATGGTAGTATTGGAGTAATCTTTTATAAACTTTATTTGACATAAATACACTTCAGTTCATAATCAATCCGTTTCCTAAAAAAAAAAAAACAAATTGACAATGAAAATTTGGCATTAAAAATCTTTTAAAGTAACCTAAATCTCGCATTATAATTCTTGGCGCAAGCTAAAAAAGTGGCAAATGTATTAGATTATTACTGAAATGATCAACTTATGGAAATACCGTAATTTAACTGCAAAATCTCATGTGCTAAATCAGGTAAATAAGCAAAATCGACAAAATTTCGTATACGGCCCCTTATGTTCCATTTTTTAAATATATTTGCATACCACATAGTGGTTAGGGTTAACCAACTCCTATAGACATAAGACATCTCAGTAAATCCTAATTCTAAAGCAAATAAACGATTATTATTACGCTTAGAACTATGAGAATAGCATCTCCAATGCCTTAATAATAGTATCAGTCAAGTGTAGTGAACATAATGTAGTCCAAAACGGTTCTTTTTCACCTAAGTTGAACTTTCTGATTGACTGCGATACATATTTTTTTCATAAAAATAAAAATCAATCAAGTAATTAAAATATGGAAAACTACTGTTCGGTCTTCAGTAAATATTGACATGAGAATGTGCAAAATTAACGTGTCTTTCAATAATCAATTATACAGTACTTATATTGCATTAATAATTAATTGAACTTATAATTTTTTAAGGATAAACTAACAAAACAAACATTGTTTACTATGTTACATTATTACTAAAATACCACTATGGACTGCAACATCTGAAATAAAACATTTTTTAACACGCGTTTATTAACTTGACCTGTATGTATGTATGTATGTAACGGAATCTTTTAACTTCATTTTCACTTACTTCTAGGAGTCTGATTAACTTGAAAATTTGCACAGGGGTCAAGGCCCGATGACAATACAATAATATGAGAATAAAAATCCAACTAAAAAACTACAAATAAATAATGTAGTTTAAAAAACTAAAAAACACGCTTAACTTCTTATTTTTATACTTTTTAGTTCGTATTTTCACAAAAGCGTGTTTTTTAATTTTTAAACTACATTATTTATTATTTATTGATTGCATTTATTTATTTAACTCTATTATACAACATAAAAACAAAAATTGAATTTTAACACAAATCAAAACGAGAGATACTGAGTAAAAATGGCGGCCTTATCGCTAATCAGCGATTTCTTCCAGGCAACCACAGGCAAGGAGTTAAAGACAGAAAAGATGATGAAGAGGCAGGGTGTACAGTTTAGGCCAGAATTAGTATATATTATTATGATGTCAAGTATGTACAATGATAGATAATGCACAAATTAGGATTAGGACAAAGACAAAGACTGTTATTTGCACAAATATGGGTGTTTACAAAAGGTGTTTTTATACATTTGGTTCGCCATATTTACCTTCATGAGGTATGCAAATATTACAATAATTAAAAACTTAACTAATTACAAATTACAAATATAAAAATGTACATTGAAATAGTGTTATTTATTTTATTACCTACCTATATTTATACTATTTTTATCATAATTAGTACTCTTATTGCGCCTTTTAATTGATTTATTTTACTTATTTTAATTTTTCGGATCGGATCCGATCGTCGGCTTACAAGAGATACCAAGGAGTACAAGAGATACCAAGTCAGGATTGCAAATAATGCTCTTTGAATTTATTTAATAAAATAATGTTTTTATTTAATAAAAATTTCAAGAATAAAATCTGCATTTCATGTGTCTTGATAGATATCAGAACTGAAGTGATTTTCATGTGAGTATGCTATGACAGAGGCGTACTGAGCTTCCTCTACTCGACACAAGATGGCGCGAGGCGTCGCTGAAAATGTGTCAGTATAAAGCCTGGCTACAATTAATAGAACCTACAATAATAATGAATAAGTTAAAATAAATGATGAGGTATAAAGTTAATTTTTATTGTATTGTGTTTACATTAATTTTTTGTTTTATTTGTTGTATTATCTTGACTCCATTATTTTCAAAAATTGTTAGAATTGTATGTTATTATTTTAAAATTTCGGACTGAAAACTTAGACTTTTGATTTTGACTTGGAAATTTATAAAATAAATAAAATAACGTATAGAGCCCCACATTGCTCCACATAGCCCTACAGTAAAGTAGACATACCCAGTGTCGTGGCTGGACACACACAAAGACAGAAATACAAACACCCAGATCGAGAACAGAAATTTTAAACTCATCTTTCAAATTTCTGCTTTGCGATTCCGATCGGCAGTCCGGCCTGGTAACCATTACGCCACACGGATCGACAAATTTTACTAAAGAATTATATTAATTTTGAATTAGGTAATCTCTTCATATCAATTTCGTAGGTGGTAATAAACTTGAATTGTGGTATTAAACGGTGTCTCCACGCACGGCGCCACAGAACGGGCCTATCTTCGAGAGAGCAGATGCACTCTCTTGCACCCTCAGGCACTCACAGCGGCATGCGGCCACGCCTACACCGCCGTCCTTCCCGAGGCTGCTGGATGGACGAGTCGAGCTTCCACTCTCACCATCTGCAACCCCGGAAGCCCCCTTTTAGTCGCCTCTTACAATCAGGCAGGGGATACCGTAGCTCTATTCTTAATCCCGAAGCTACAGGGACTTCGTTTCGTATCCTACAAGTACCACCGCAGCACTCACTTCTACTGTGAATTAATTTCAAATGTTCCAGTGGAAAGGTGAAGTTGCTGGCCAGACTTATATGAGGCGACTATCATACTCCGGAGTAGCTGCGTGGCTGCATACAAGTCTTACCTATATAATAATATGATGAGGTTGTGTGTGTAACTGAATAAAACAAAGATAGATACATGAATTCTTTATTGGTTATCCGTACATCACAAACATATAGTAAGATGACAAAATAATTAATAACAAATAGCGGGAGACCTTATCAATAGCGATCTCTGCTAGGCAAACCTAAAAAGCAAAAGAACTGTTGAAGATAAGACAGGCGAATAAAATGTATAAAAACACCTTTTGTAAATATCCATATTTATGCAAATAAAAGTCTTTGTCTTTGTGATGGTGTAGATTACAAATATTATTACTTAATAAATCGATCGATTTTTTCTATTAAGTAAAAATTATCGCAATAAGGGTGTAAGTTCCATCCCCGTTCCGTTTGGTTCATCCGTTCTGGCGTAATATTTCAGCGCTCACAAAGAGGTTTCTTGAGACGAGAACAATGCCAAGAGTTGTCGCTGAGAGATTCTGGGGTAAGAAGTGGGAGGGGATGTACTCATATTACAAAAACGAGAAAGAGAAGAAGTATGTAGATATAATTCAACGATTTTTTAAGTGTTACTTTAAATTAAAAAATTTAGATCACGCAGTTTAAATAAAAAAAATTAGATCACGCAGTTTCTTTCCTTTAGCGATTAGAAAAATTCTATTGCCCGCCATATTGAGACCTTACGTGATTAGTGACCTTAGTCTTTTCTTTAAAGGTGTCAACGAAATTTGTAAAAAATGTTTTAAATTAGCTGTAACTGTCAAATGGTTGCAACAACTACCTAAAACCTTCAGCACTGCTTTGTTTGCAACTTTATATTTATCATTAAAATTATAAATACATGTAGTTGGCTTAACTTAACCCTTCTAAGCGCAGAAATTCGTATGAAATTTTTGCCACCAGCGGTCACCCATCTCACACCCGACCGTTCCGTTATGCTTAGCTGCGTAGATCGCTTGTTTACTACGCTAGCCGCCGAGCTATGCGCTTTTCTCGGTTGCTACTTAATTAATCATTAATTATATATAGATAGTTTCAAACTTAGAACTATTTATACAATACAAACTCTCCAAATTTCAGGAAGCGGACCTGTTTTACTATTAAGTCAAAAATGATCATAATAATGAGAGGAAGTTCCATCCGGCCTGGCGCAATAACTCACAGAATATAAAGGAGACGCGCCGGTTTCTTGAGACGCTGAGAACAATACTGAGAGTTATTGCAGAGAGATTCAGGATGTGGGGTTATAAGACGTGGATTCTACGCTTAATAATTTGGTAATACGATATGAGCGTTGTGTTATTTTGTTATTTGTATATCTGTGGTAATTGTATCATTATTTGTTTCAGGTGGAAGAAGGTTGACGATCTGATCTAAAAATTAAGATGAAATGTAACTCTCTTAAAGTCGAAGATGTCCATGACTCTTCAGCTGCTTTTAAATATAAGAAACATATTTGATTATGAAGATATACCTGTGCAGTGAAAGTGTGGACATTAAAGGAATGAAAAAGATATGTTTTTGAAAAAGTGTGTCATATTTACATATTTATTGCCTCCCAAATAACGCGGAGATACCCGTGCCCAACAGAGGGACGCAAAGTTGGTTGCAGCGAATTTCTCGAGTTGTAAAAATATTTGATACAAATACAACAGCTTCTTATCACTCAAAACAACTTTTCAAATATTAGGAAGCGAATCTATCATACTGTTGTTAAGTCAAAAATGATCTTACTATAACTGGGTAACTTTCTTCCTGCTCGGCGCAATAACTCAGAGAACACAAAGGAGACGCGCTGGTTTCTTGAGACGCTGAGAACAATACCGAGAGTTATTGCTGAGAAATTCAGGATGTGGGGGTTATAAGACGTGGAATCAACCCCTCATAATTTGGTAACAAGAGCGTTGTGTTATTTTATTATTTGTGTGTCTTTGGTAAATTTGTTGTAATATATTTATATTGGTAGAACTTGCATGATCTTATCATGATCTATACAGAAATTAAGAGATGGAATGACATCTTTTGAAGTTGAAAGTTGTCAACTTCAAAAGAGGGTAAAGTAGTAAGTCATTGATTTTAGTAACTACTTAGGTTGCCTTGAATAATAAGTAGGTAACTACATATTTTGTGAACAAAAAATCATTCATATACCTTTTTTAAGTGTCATAAATACAAAAATCAGTTCTTGATTTGCCAATTTCGATGTTTTTGAAGTGAAAACTTCTTCGGGTAAAAAATGTTAAACTCGCATCAACTACACGTGGCCTGATCGAAAATTCGTAAGACGGAGGGGTGACAGCTAATGACGGCTCGACTGTCTATACTTGTAAAATTCGTTTATATCAAGTATTTAAAATATGGACATTGAACAAAGTGCATCTATTAATGAAAAAAGTGACGAAGAAATAGTGAAAGAAACTGAGTGAGTACTTTATAAAAATACTAGATAGAAATTAATACTGATAATTCAAGCAATTCGTGAATTACTAACGATTACAAGATATCAAAAATGCACAACGTTAATGTTTTCACTTCCGCCGGCACTCCCGGAGTGCAACCCGTTTTTTCAACTAATTACTTTTCTCACACTTATTTTTGACGGCGTCTCCGCGAGGCATCAATGTGAATAATCATCATTGCCGACTTACTGGCTCACACTTTGGCAATGATAGAAATGTAGATAGGTAATATACATTTACCAATCTACAATAATCTTTTGTTGGAAATAAAATAATCACGAGTTTAAATTTCTGTTTTCGGTCTGGGTTGTTGTTTTTCTGTCATTGTGTGTGTTCATTGTATCCACCAAACAAGGATTTTATAGTAGATTTTAGCAAAAGAAAAGAAATTAAAATTAATTAATAGAGTAAAAGAAATTATAAAGTTTTGTTTTGCCAGAATACTTCGACTAAACAAAAATATGACATCTCAAGGTACCTATAGGATTTTTTCAAATATATAATATATATATATATATATATATATATATACCTTATATATATATTATAATAGTTGTAGCACGGATAAATTATGAGGTAACACTTACCTACCTACCAAACATAAACACCAAAAAGTATCTTTGAGTGTTATACTTATTTGCCACAAGAAGTGACATTTAAATAATTCCCACAATTATTTATAACCCATTTTCGCGAAGATCCAACCCGGGATAGGTGAAGACATATTTATTGCAGGCGAATAAATAAAAGCGGGCTAAGTATGTAAGTCGGTATGTGGGTTTTGGTTCCGATAGCTAAATTTTAACATCCTAAGATTTATAATAAACTCATTGTTATAAAAATATTAAGCGATTTGACGACCTACGTGGCGCAATGGTTACCATGCCGGACTGCCGATCGAAAGGTCCCGGGTTCGATTCCCGGCGAAACAGAAATTTGAATGATGAGTTTTAATTTCTGTTTTCGGTCTGGGTGTTTGTGTTTCTGTCTTTGTGTGTGTCCATGGTACCCACAACACCCAGTGTTGCCCCACAGTGGGGTATATCTACCCTACTGTGAGGCTATGAGTGTGAAGCGTTATTTTTTTATTTATGCAGTTAAGCAAATCAGATGCGGTCAGAGCAAAATAGATGAGCGCTTGTAGCAAATTACGCGCTTGCATGCTTCAGAGAGCATGTTAGGCTTCGGTTATTATCGACAGATTGGATTCGATAAACCTATTGGTATTGTGATTTGAAAATCATCCGAAAGTGGGTTGGCCACTAACCTGCATCTCCACCAATCCACACTGGAGCAGCGTGGTGGAGTAAGCTCCAGGCCTTCCCAATAATAATGGAGCGAGACCCATGCCCAGCAGTGGGATGCGTAAAGGGTTACAGTCTACTCAAAAATGAGGCCCAAAAATTCATGAAGTTTCGGATAAGTGCGTACAGAGTAGTACAGAGAATTTATTTATTGAAAGACTCTCAAGCTCTCAAGTCAATAAAATTTAGCAAGGAACCCAAATAATACAGAAAAAACCTCATAAATATGTCACGCGAGCTCACGTAAGAAGCGACAGTTTGATGCATGTGAGGAGAATTAATTCTTTTTTCGGTATTACGGGAAATTACCTTCCTGTCCTCCAGGATATCGGGGGACAACTGATTATTTATTGCCACTGCTTGTAATTGGGAAATTGCTTACTTGTGTTTAAATCTAGAATACCTTAATGTCTGAAGTCGAAAGTTTTCGCGCAGTGTGTGATGAGATGACATACGGCGCTGAGACATGGTCTTTTACAGTTAGCATCGAGAGGCTCTCTTTTCCAAAGGTCGCTCAGCGAGCGATGGAGAGGGCTATGCTTATAAATTAATACTAGTCTTCCGCCAGCGGCTTCACCCGCGTAGACCCGTTTTAAAAGTTCCCGTAGAATAAGAACCATCTTCTGTCCTTTCCCAAGGTCCACTCTATTTATATTTCAAATTTCATAAAAAATCGGTTCAGTAGTTTAAGCGTAGTAGACAGACAGACAGATTTACTTTTGAATTTATAATATTAGTATGGATTATATAAATCTATTAATTGTTAAATTTATAATATTGTATTTGTAATTTGTGTGCCAAATCACGGCTAATGTGAGACACCAAAATTGTAAAAAAAGACCTAAACCGTAACCACATTTTAGCAAATAATGTTTATTCTTATTCTTAGTCCTATTTTATCCTACTAATATTATAAACGCGAAAGTTTGTAAGTATGGATGTTTGTTACTCTTTCACGTAAAAACTACTGAATGGATTTTAATGAAACTTTACAATAATATAGCTTATACATCAGAATAACACTTAGGCTACAATTTATGAAGATATTGTCCAAAATATGACGATAAGTGTCAAGTAATTAGGAAAAAATCTACCATCTGCGAGCTATGTTGGCGTGCGCTGCCAAAACCGCTAGATTTACACATATGTAATGTATGATGGAAATGTTTATCTTAATAGTCCTACAAAATAGCCGGTCCAGCGGCACTTCAGAAGGGACTTCACTTTATGCTAATGATCCTCTCTAACGCGGGTGAAACCGCGGGGCACAGCTAGTTCTTAAATATAACTGCAGATTTAAACACATAATCTTTATATCGGTAAAATTTAAGAGTCAGTCTATCAATTTAGATTTTCTTAAAAAAGTTCCTTGTCATTATTAACGAAATAAATTGGGTAAATTAAAGTTGTTTAAAATACTATCCTATCCTACTATCCCACTAATATTATGAACGCGAAAGTTTGTAAGTATGGATGTTTGTTACACTTTCACGTAAAAACTACTGAATGGATTTAAATGAAACTTTACAATAATACAACTTTTGCAATTTATACATCAGAATAACACATAGGCTACAATTTGATCCTCTCTAACACGGGTGAAACCGCGAGGCACAGCTAGTTCTTAAAAAAATTCTTGTCATCATTAACGAAATAAATTGGGTAAATTAAAGTTGTTTTTAAATACCGTTAAGACACTTTAACTCTGTAATGGGCAACGCACATAAGAATGCGACGTCCCAAGTTTCATTATGCCTTTCATAAATTGCTATGGGGATAATTATCAATTCCGTAGCTTAATAGGTAACACTGAAAAGAGGAAAAAACGGCCAAGTGGGAGTCGGACTGACGCACGAAGGGCTTACGGAACCCATTATCTATACTTCTATACTAATATTATAAAGAGCAAAGATTTGTATTTTTGTATGTTTGTAATGAATAAACTCAAAAACTACTGTTTGGATTTCAAAAATTATTTCATCATTAGAAAGCTACATTCACCCTGAATAACATAGGCTATTTTACCGCGGGAAAATGCTTCATTCTTACGTGAAAACGGGTAATAGGGTCAACGCGGTTGAAGCAACTGGCTATACGCCTATTATTTTTATATAGGAATGAAGCCTGGAATAGCACATAGGCTATTTTTTATCCTACGAGGACCCATTAATGGGGTTCACGCGGGCGGAGCCGCTGGCGGAAGGCTAGTCTATAATAAACGGCAAAAAATACAAAATAAGGATGTTCGCAGAATATTTAGTTGCATAGTATAGGCGTCTACATGTTACCGTTTTCAATATCGAGCAAAAACTATTTATAATTATTTTAAACATTTTTTTTACTTTAGTTGTTATAGCAGCAACAGACGCAACAGACGGACGGACGGACGGACAGTAGAGTCTAATAGGGTTCGATTAACCCTTTGGCCACGGTACCCTAAAAAGGATCTGTAATACGTATTTGAATTGTTTGTTTTTGGTATCTGAGCGGAAACCATAATAAGATACCCGGCATCTTGGGAAGTATCCCCAGCCTGATTGTGAGAGGAGACTTAAAAAGGCTTTCGTGGTTGTTAGCGTGTGGATTGGGTGCGTGGCACTCGAAATGATGGGTTTGGGGATACATATTCCACAGTGGATACTAGGCGGGACAACCTTTGAGTCTCTGGTTTGATGATACTTTTGGTAGGGATGAATTTGGAAAGATGTGTTGTATGTTTAAACGCCTGAGTGTCTTGCACCTCTGCACTCGCACGCATGCCTGAGTCTCTCTCTATCTCTCTCTCTGTATTTATGTATGTATATACATACATAGAGCATACACACACAGACATATTTATGTACGTATGCGTGTCTCACACAACAGGTGTTTTTCAGCTCAGTTTTTCTGCTCGCTAACCTATATTCATTAAACTTCAATTTGCCAAAATCTATCTATCATGGTCACCGCACATAGACAAAATTAAAGTCTCAAACGATAAAATAAACATCTTCCATAATGAATGTGTAACGAGGCAAGCAACGCCCGGAGCAGTTAATAGAGTTACGTCTGAGTCGCGATGTGTACGATTATAATTTATTGTGAATAAATAAAATATTATAAACGCATCGGCGCACCGACTGCGCCAGTGGCAATGGCGTTTGCTTGCCTCGTAGGGATTGGACTAAGTTGTCTTGGATATCGATATTTCTTAATAATCAATGATCGTAATGTATGAATACCTTTCCACCAAAACAAAATGCAGTACGCGCCGCCGTTACGTCGCCGGATGAACCACGCAAGAGCTACCACTATTAATATAGTACGCTATTAACATAGAACGTAATAAAGGGCACCCTAAGTAGCAGTTTATTACATATTTTAATCATTAGATTAGCTAAAGCCTAGCCCATAGAGTTAACATTTTTTTATTTGTACCATTATAGTAACTTTTTGAGTAAAAATAAATTAATTTTACCTATCAATTTTATTTATATCGTTTAAAACTCAAAGCCCCACAGTAAGGTAAATATACCTTACGTCGTGAGTAACATGGACACACATATAAACATATGAATAAAAATATCCAGATCGAAAACAGAAACTGAAATTCATTATTTTTTGACATGGCAACCTTTGCGCCATACGAATCGTTATAATATAAGATTTTTAATTTAACCTGTTTCCATCGCGTGCAAACCTAAGAGATGGTGTCCACCAACCCACGATTGACCAGCGTGGTGGAATATAATAGCAAAATAGGTGAAAGCCTTAAAATTAACAAACGCTCTCAGACCAGGATCCCGTCGCTGGTTCTTTAATCATTTTGACATCTCTTCGCTAGGAACCGAACGCAGTAAGTACCTCTTACACGGCAAACCAGTGTGGTGACCACGGCTTTATACGGGTTTTCAGCATGATTACGGACGTCTTTTTTTGACGATAAAGTCAAAAAATAACAATACTGTTATCTTAATTATTCTTAACTTATAATTTGTTATCAAGCATCAGTAGTTTGTTGACAAATTATAAAAAAAATATGCGGTGGTCAGCCACACGATTGACATGAGGCGACCATCGACGTAGTAGCAATTCGGAGAAGACTCAGGCTTGCTTGATATGATATGTCCGTATGTCCGTCCATAGACTGCAGCCTGCTTACTAATTTCTTACTCTTTTTAATAAAAAATGTTTAATCGATATCGACGTTTCCAAGGGACATCCCTACCCCCTCCAGCAGACTTCCTTCATACTCGCGAGCAGTCGTTCGTGTCGTGCCTTTGTCGGGAACAATTGTCGGCAAATTAGAAACGAATTGAGTTATTTAATATCAACTGGTAATACAGTGCTCCTTAATTGTTTATTACAACGTGTAAGGACGTCTTTACAAATTTAACCAGAGGGTATATGGAACTGTGTGTGATAATTAAGTAGCTTTTATTAGAAAAAAGTAGGTTTTATACATTTTTTTTATTTGAATGGAGTAGCAGACAGATGCAGGCCACGTGGTGTTAAGTGGTCGCTGCAGCCCATGGAGAGCTACATACAACCTCAAGCAAGCATAGGTAAGTCTTGTCTGAGGTCGTATGCAGTTGCACTGATATTCCGGAGGCTGGTGGTCGCCTCATGTAAGTGTGGCCGGCAACTGCACCTTTTTACCGAAACACAGATACACACACAGAGTTGGTTCACGGCAGAAGTGTATGCAGAGGTGGTACTTCCCCGGACGAACCATAATAGTTCTACCACCTACAAGAGTTTTCTGATTTTTGGACCGTGTTTCGTCTGATACAATTTGTTTTTAATTTTAATGAAATAATAATAACTTATCACACTCATAGCCGCCCAGTAAGGTTCCCTGTGTCGTGGGTGCTAAGGACACACACAAAGACAGAAACACAAACACCCAGACCGAGAACTGAAATTTGAACTCATCATTCATATTTCTGCCTCGCCGGGAATCGAACCTGGGACCCTCCGATCGGCTGTACGGCATGGTAACCATTGCGTCATTCAAATAGCAGATGAGTATATGAGGCCAAGTGATATCCTCTTGCCTAGGTCATATGCACTTGCGTTACTACTACAGGGGCTCATCATCGTCATCATCATATGTGTGGCCGGCAACTTTTTCGAACCAGAAAACTTTTTTCGTTACAATGCTGGATTGCCATTCTGGGTTCGATTCTCAGTGGCGCAGATTGAATGACTTAGTATTGAATTAGTACTTTTGTACTGGACCGGTTATTTTTATCCCTCTCTTTGTGTCGTCTGCCATTTGTGCCATAAAAATCATGGCAACTACAATCTCGACGTCAGTAAGCGATCGTAGCATTTTTTTATTTATTTTATAACTCTACATCTTAGAGCATCAAAGATACTGACTCACCCTTCAGTAGAGACGGCATAGCGCCTCGCTTCGATACATAATTATTGTGCCAAATCTGGTGCGGAGGAAGAACGCACACATTTTAATTTTGTCACACATTCACAAATATTCATTTCTAAATATGTCAATTTCAATTAACAACGTCATTTTCTATGCACCGTCAACACTAACACCGACAAACACAGACACACTAGTTGTATAACTAGAAGTCACATTGTGCATGGACGTTGGGACGAGGGGTTCGCCCGTAAAGGTCACTCCTCTCTGTCATACCTGTCATACCTTGATGCTCTAAGCTCTACACGAATAATAAAGACCCAGATCATAATATTGAATCGAAGAGTTTAAAAATTTTCATAATCTATATCGAAACAAAAGTGTCAAATGTATGAAACAAAATACTCTAAAGCGACAATACGGGAAAATAGCAAACAAAATCGAAGAAATAAAAACAAGAATGTCATAACTTACCCCCAGAACTATCGCGGCACGGGGTACAGGGCCCCCGGAGGGCTGTGCCGAGCGATTCATAGGCAGTATATCATCCCTCAAGTACAAGAAAAGGTAGTCGCAAAGATATTTTTGTAAGCTCTTGCCGGGTATCGGAAATATTGAAATAAGTTCAAGTATAGCCGGGATTAAAATTCTTTTCCTTTTGCATTGTTTGGTTTGCGCCGAATTTTAATTATTTTAATATAATACATAATTAAATAAATAAAGATTCACACTCATAGCCCCACAGTAGGGTATAATATACCCTGTGTCATGACCCACGGACACACACAAAGACAGAAACACAAACACCCAGACCGAGAACAGAAATTTAAATTCATCATTCAAATATCTGTTTCGCCGGGAATCGAACCCGGACCCTTTGATTGGCAGTCCGGCATGGTAACCATTGCGCCACGCAGGTCGTCATAATGGCAGAAACGTGTTCTTTTTAGTCTAAGATTATGACTATTATAAAGTTTTATTTTTATTTTCGGTGATTATTTATGTTTAGGTGATGAATATTGAGTTATAAATATTATATTTTGTGGTAGGTATATACATAACCGCTACAACCCTTTTTCATCCCACTGCTGGTCACTGGTCTCTCCCCATTATTGGGGAGGCCTGGAGCTTACCGCACCACGCTGCTCCAGTGCGGGTTGGTGGAGATCCGGATTAGTGGCCAACCCGCTGTCGGATGTTTTTAAACCGCCTATAAAGCCTCCGACAAGGTTTAACGACTGTTATCTATCGACAATAACCGGGACCGACGGCAATTTTTTGCCACTAGCAATCACCCATCTTACACCCGACCGCGCATGTTTGGCTTAGATGCACAGATCGTTTGCGTTCTACGCTAACCACCGGGCCATGCGCGCTTCGGGCCATGCGCGCTTCAACATACATAACTTCTACTCTTTGTACATAACAGTTGTTACAATTTCGTTAAGTCTATTAAGAGAAAGCCATAAATTGTTTTATAAATTCTCGAACACAATGTATTTGAATTGTATATGAAGATCGTATAATGCATTATAATAGTTTTTTTTTATAATATCACGAAAGTATGTTTTATACCTAAGATCAAATAAAAAAGTATAGATAGAACGCTGTCAACAGCGAAGTGTGGACTGCACCTAGCGACAATACGTATATTTATACCTTCACTGTGTAAAACTCAGTTTTAAGTTATAAAATATTACATACATTTGTTAAAAACTATATAAGACGCTGAATAAGTCCATAAATATTTTAGAAAAAATCTTTAATTACATCTCAAAACACTTTATTTTGCCGCATGGCGTAATGGTTACCATGCCGGACAGCCAAGCGAGGGGTCCCGGGTTCGATTCCCGGCGAAACAGAAATTTCAATTCTGAGTTTAAATTTCTGTTATCGGTCTGGGTGTTTGTGTTTCTGTCTTTGTGTGTGTCCATGGTACCCACGACACAGGGTATATCTACTCTACTGTGGGGCTATGAGTGTGAAGCGTTATTTTGTCATGTTTTTAAGTAGGTTCTTAATTTTCTTCCTTCAGCTTAATAAGTAACATGTTACCGTATTTCTTCAAAAATGCAAAATCCAATAACAGCTTCCAAAACGTCTTAGCCGAGAAACAAATACGCATATTCCCAAGTCAATCGTTCTGAGAAAGGGGTGGGCGAAAAATCTGATAATAGATACATTTTCCCTTCCATATTACTGCCGGAACATGATATACTGGGAATAAATCGGTCGGGAGGACACTCGGGGGACCGGTTTATCGACAGAACCAAAATAGAGGTCCGATTTTATTGCTGGAGGATGAAATCTTGGAGGCACAAGATTTCGCGTTCAAGTTTGGGTCATAATACCGTAAACTAGAAAAAATATTTTACTTATCAATTAATTGGAATACTTTGATAACCTATTTAGCCGCTATCGCTGCTTTTATTATTGTTAAGCCGCTACCTATTAAGGTAAAGTCCGCGGTATCTGACACGGGGGTACCGGCTGCAAATCCTCGGCGCGCACCTATCTATACTAATTTATTATAAAGAGGAAAGATTTATATTTTTGTATGTTTGTAATGAATAAACTCAAAAACTACTGTTCCGATTTCAAATATTCTTTCACCATTAGAAAACTAAATGAGTTTTTTGGCGGGAAGTCGAAAAAGACATATTGTGCTCTTGTTTTATTTTCATTTTCTTGGTGTATTTTTGAGGTATATCGGATAAAGTTGATGGCATTTTGTTTGATATAGGTTGATTACAGTACACGAGTGTTTGTGAAATAGAATAACAGTGCTAAAATATGTTTTTTCTGCTTGCCTCCAAAATTCCATCGGACACATTCTAGTAAAGTAGCCATCGCTTTACTTGAATGTTGGACTGACTAGACTGACTGATTACTGACGACTTACTTACTGACTTTGTTATTACTTCGTCCAGTTTCATTGAAACTGGCAAAAAATTGATGCAAAAGTTAAACTTGACGCTGGCAGTATGCATGCACAGAGTTTGCGATGCCATAATTGAAAAAAAAAAAACTAAATTCACCCTGAGTAACATAGGCTACTTTTACCGCGGCAAAATGTTTCATTCCTACGTGAAAACGGGTAAAAGGGTCAACGCGGTTGAAGCAACTGGCTAAACGCCTATGATTTTAATATAGCAATGAAGTCTGGAATAGCACATAGGCTATTTTTTATTCTACGGGGACCCATTAAACGGGTCCACGCGGGCGAAGCCGCTAGCGGAAGGCTAGTGACAAATAAACTTGTGATGTGCGTATTTGTCGCTGCTCCACGGGGATGAAAAATATTGTGTTATTTATTTATTTATTTATTTATTTACATAATTCTTAGGCTTAAAACTAACATTACAGGTCACCCCAAGTCGTTAGTGTACCTAATTATTAATTTTTATTTTTCCTAACACGATACAAACATTCAGCGTTCACCTTAAAACAGTTTAAAATTATTACGCTTACAAGTACTAATTATTTTGATACCATGAATAAATGTCAGTTTAATAAAACACAATAATAATAAAAAATAAAAATAAAATGTCAGTGAACATTGTCAGTACACATTGCCTATTCATAACAATGTCTTAACTAAATAAAAAAAATATATGTAATTTTATTAATTACCATGTTTTCATCCACTGTGCATGCCTGAGAGAAATTTATAATTTCTCGCCAATTCGCACTTGGCCAGCGTGGTGGACTATGACCTAAATCCTTCTCACTCGTGAAACCTGTGCGCAGTAGTGGGACAAAAGAAGGTTAAAAAAAGACCTACGTAGGTGACAGGAGTTTTATCGTTATACCAGGGGAAGTAACATCCTCTGGACCGATTTCTACCGTAAAGCATTTTGTTTTGATTGCTGGCCACATTATAATGCGGCTATTAGCCTCCAGAGTAACAACCTAACTGCACACTAACTGATTTTTTAGGCAACATGCCAGTGAAGATTATTTCCCTATTTGAGATTGAAATCAATAAATATTTTATTTGAGTCTAAAAGACATTACAGAAAAGTGCCTATCCGTATCCAGCAGCCTATAAAGAATAATAAAAATTAAGTTTTTAACAAAAAATAGAACCAACTTCAAACGGTAAAAATTAAATTGTTCAGTACCTACTTCTTCTTGCTTATGGTAATGACTCTTAAAACTATTTTTGCCTCAGTCTCTCAGCACAAATATCTCTTATGCTTCAGAAAGTATAAGAAAATCAATCTGTGTGCCTATAAAATTTAAGAGTTCTCCTCGATTTCCCTGGTATCCCATCATCAGATCCTGATTTGGTGACAATGGGACCACCTCGAGAGTATAAGAACGAGTATAAAACGAACAAAAAAAGAATTTTGAAAATCGGTCCACAAACGGCGGAGTAATCGGTGAACATATATATATATATATATATATATATATATATATATATATATAAAAATACATATAGCCGAATACAGTACCTCCTCCTTTTGGAAGTCGGTAAAAATCGGTCCACAAACGGCGGAGTAATCGGTGAACATATATAAAAAAAATACATACAGCCGAATACAGTACCTCCTCCTTTTGAAAGTCGGTAAAAATAAGGTTTTAGCTTATTTTTATTATTCTTTAAAGACGACAGCTTGTAGAATATTTATGTGATATAGACCCTATTATTTCTATAAATAAATATCGTACATATTTCTCCTATACATAAATATGTACTCATATTATAAAACTTCACAGTACGTTACTTCGCTTTTTAATCACAGACCCATTCAAACAAAAATAAACCTTAACCCGTAACAGCTGAGTCGCTTTTCAAACGGTTGAAAGTTTAAACGCCGGCCATTTTTTCCTCATAGTGCGATCGTATTAATTTATATTCTAATGTAATTTATGAGGGTTTCTCGAGGTTCCTATACGTTAAACCTTTACTTAATAATTCCAAAGAGTTCTTTGTATTTAATGACTGGAGCTTTGAACGCGTGAAATTATGAAAAAAATGCAAACGCGACCTGAAATTAAGGCAAGGCTTATTTAAGATTCATATTTTCGTTTTTGATGATATTTTGTTTGGATTGAGCTTAAAAGTTTTAATAAACGAGGAAAGTATTAAAAAAAAGTATAGTAAAAGGTAACACCTTAGTAGAAAACGTCGTATAAGCTTGTAATAGTTATTTTACATTTTGTTTCACTTTTACAATTACAAATGACATATACCATCACGAAACATATAAATATATATTAACCTATGATATTATATGATTATTATGCTAATATAACTTTCATTACCACGGCCACGGTATTGTAGCGCGTCGGCCATGTTTTCCGAGGCTGGCGTTCCCGACTACTTCGCCGTTCATCGAGCTAGAATTGCCACTTTCTGGAGAACAGTGCGCGATTCCACAAACGAACTGTTGGCAGTCGTGGCTCAGGCTTCACTGGACAATGTCTATTTTAAGCACTGGCTGTACGTCCATAAATCTATAAACAAAGGTTTGTGTCAGATTTTAAAAAGTTGCATGATTTTCTATTGTTATAACTTTGGTTTATTTTTATTTATTTATTTGTAAATTTATTTCTGTATGGGTTACTTATATACCTGAAATAAAGATTTCATTATTATTATATTATTGCATTAAATAGACAACTACTTAACAGTCGCATCCCCTAGAAGTGTAGTGGATCTCATGTGCATATGATAGAAATGCCCAAAATTATCCATCCTTATATCAATCGATTAATAAATAAAGGGCTAACTATAAATACTCGTATATATCGAAAAAAAAACTCTTTCAAAAAAGGTCAACATTTCTCACAAAAAGGGATGAGACGAACAACCCTCCTTACCCCACAAGATACCAGAATAGTAGAAGCCAGCGAATTTCGTATTCCGTTTTATCATAATTAATATACGGGAGAGAATTAACACATGGGCATAAATAAAAATTAAACGCTAAACAGGTAGAGGGCGCCCTAGCGCTCCAAACATAATTAAGTATAACTCAATAGACCCTTTCACCAAAACAAAAACCTACGAAATTTTATTATCATTATTTGCATATTAAAATAATTATAATTAAGCACGGGACTAAGAATGGGGGACACGATTTCCATTTTCGTGTAAAGTTCGTAAAATACGCCTTTGGAACGCTGTGTTTCGGACCGCGCGCAGCGGAAGGGTTAGAATTTCGTTTGAATTAATGTGTTTTTTTATTGTTTGAATATTCGTTATTTGTATCATATTTTAGGGCTCTAATACTGAGTATTTGGGGTTATTATGATTCTGGTTTATCCAGTCATCAGTAAATAATTGTATCCAACGTAACTTATTTATGATATTGTTCAAAATAAACGCTGATTCTAAACTATCCCTATCTATTGTAAGAGATGAAAAAAGGAAAAAAAAACAAAGGGTTGCACTCCGGTAGTGCCGGCATAAGTGAAAACTTGAACATTAACGTTGTGCATTTTTGATATTTTGAAATGTTTAGGGAATAATTTTGCACGAATTGCTTTTATTATCAGTATTATTTTTCATCCAGTATTTTCAGTAGGTTTTCATCTAGTATTTTTATAAAGTACTCACTCATTTTCTTTCACTATTTCTTCGTCAGTTTTTTCATTAATAGATGCACTTTATTCAATGTCCATATTTTAAATACTTGATATAAATGAATTTTACAAGTATAGACAGACAGTGGAGCCGTCATCAGCTGTCACTCCTCCGTCTTACGAATATTCGATCAGGCCACGTGTCCTGACGCGAGTTTAACATTTTTTACCCATCCATTTAAAGTGCACAACGCCGCTAAACAAGTTTTCACTTAAAAAACTACTTGTAATGTAATAGTATAATGCTGTATTATATTAAAATATTGAATAATATTATAATGCTGATTTACCATCTTAATAATAAATACCTGTGAAATCTTCTACTAGCTGTACATTTTTTTTCTGTCAGGGTTAAGAAAACACTTGAATAAGTCACTTTAAAACATCTATTTGTATGGACGGTGCCACAGAAGGACATGTCATGTCATTAAATTCAATCTAGTTTACCTACGAGCAATCCAGTCATCAACCTTTCATAGTCCACTGCTGGACATAGGCCTCCAAGAACGACGCAGATTTTGAGAACTATGTCGGTAACCTTTGTTCGTCTACGGATTTCATCATTTCTGATTCCGTCGCCTAAAGAATTACCAAGCATAGCCCTCAATCGCTGGCTGAGTGATTATGAGTACTGTGTAGCCGTAAATCATCACTGGCAATACAACATAACGTTTCACTCTCATAGCCCCACAGTGGTATATATACTCCGTGTTGTGGATACCATGGACAAACTCAAGGACAAAAACAAAAACACTCAGGCCGAGAATAGAAATTTAAAACTCATCATTCAGTGGTAAAATTTCTGCTTCGACGGAAATCGAGCCTGGACCCTCCGATCGGCAGTCCGGCATGGTAACCATTGTGCCACACTGGTCACCAAATATTGCTCGTAAACTTCCGACTTCAGGCACTAAGGTATAGAGGACGAGAAAATACTTTGTAATTTCCTTTACGCTGCCCAGCTGAGTTGGATTCTACTAGTTCTCTTTCAAAGTTAGACTTTCCAATTCGGATTGTGTGATCTAGATAGATGTACTCAGTGCCTGTACCTTCAGGATTAAGAATAGAGCTATTTTATCCCCTGCCTGATCGTAAGAGGCGACTGAAAGGGGGTTTCCGGGGTTGTGGGCAGTGAGAGTGGGTGCTCGATCCATCCAGCCAGCAGCCCCGGGAAGGGCGGCGATATGTGTGCTATAAGCATAGGAGATCACATCTGCTCTCCCGAAAATGGGCCCGTTCTAGGGCGTGGCGCGTGTAGGAAACCGATGCGTTCCACTGGAGATCCCGGAGTCCTCCCCAAGCGCAGAGGCAGCCACCAAGGGGGTTTTAATGCGGTCAAATCCCACATAACCCGGTACCCTCTATCAAGGTGCCAGATACCTTTTGAAGGTTTCCCCCCGGTACCAAAAAAGAGATAGATGTACTCGTCAACAACATTATACGTATGTACGTATAGTAAAGAGACATTAAATTACATCAACCTACAGCGAATAAAAAGTATAGAACTTTTTCTTAAATTTTCAAGTTACTTTATAAGTATCAGGTATACAAAACTGAAAAGTCGAATACTCTAATTACTCAAAAGCGCAGTCTTCTGAAAGAAAGTCCTGGGTATTGGACCGTGAGAAGTGATTAAAAATGTTATCTTAAAAAATGGCGGGGTAATCGAGCTTATACTAATGGAATTATAGAACCCTTCAGGTGCTGGCTACCCTGGAAGGGTAGTTAAAGGTACGTTTATGTTTCAATTTAGAAATATCGATAAGGGTTAAGGCCCGAGTTTGGTCGAAGTTTGCAAATTGAGGGAATTCGACTTGTAATTTTTTTAAATGAGTCTTGTGAATTATTCTTCGATTTGATCACTTTTAAATGTTTTTATACGCCGTAAGATAACGTATTCTTTTTTTTATTTGAATGTAGTAGCAGATGAACATGCAGGCCACGTGGTGTTAAGTGGTCGCTGTAGCCCATGGACATCTATACACAACCTCAAGCAAGCATAGGTAAGTCTTGTCTGAGGTCGTATGCAGTTGCGCTGCTACTCCGGAGGTCGCCTCATGTAAGTGTGGCCGGCAACTGCACCTTTCCACCGAAACACAATAGAATTGATTCGCGGCAGAAGTGAGTGCAGCGATGGTACTTCCCCGGGCGAACCATAATAGTTCTACCACCTACAGAAATCGAAGACTTTTATAATATTTCGGGTGGAATATTTTTTGTTTCGATTTCTAAGCATGTGTCCTTATAATAAATATTTTTTTAAATTAAAATCTTTTGCTATAAAAATGCATTATACTTTATTTTTATTGCTTCGGTAATCTTGACAATATTTGATCACTTGTCCTTGTCCTTTAATCTATTGACTTCCTAGGTTATGCTATATAACAATTTTAGATTCTAATATTTTTATAGTTTCACACTTTTAAGGGCACGACTTTTGAGTACTTAGTTGGGTATTTATTGGGTTTAGTAGTTTTATTTTTTGACATTATATTTTCTAATGGACTAAATATAATATATTTCTAATGGGTATATATAATCCATGTAATCCAACAGATTTCTTAAGGATAAACATCTACGCAAAAAGATTAAGATTTTTGTTTTGTAATTTCTACTATAATTTTGCGCTTTTTATAAAATAAGAACATAAGATTTATAGAGAGAGAGAATTTTTAGAGAATCTTAAAGCAAATTTCCTATATGTTTAGAAAAAACTCTTGGGAATTTTTTCTTTTTTTAAAATATGAGCACAAGATTTATACCAAAGAATCTAAAAGCTCATTTTCTAATATTTTTTTATTTGAAAGGAGTAGCAGACGAACATGCAGGCCACGTGGTATTAAGTGGTCGCTGCAGCCCATGGACATCTACATACAACCTCAAGCAAGCATAGGTACATAAGTCTTGTCTGAGGTCGTATGCAGTTGCGCTGTTACTCCGGAGTCTGGTGGTCGCCTCATGTAAGTGTGGCCGGCAACTGCACCTTTCCAACGAAACACAATAGAATTGATTCACGGCAGAAGTGAGTGCAGCGGTGGTACTTCCCCGGGCGAACGATAATAGTTATACCACCTACACTACAAATGTTTTTATAAAACCTCCTAGAAAATTAGATTGGAAAACTTTATGCACGGTTCTGCCTCCAGCCTAAGTTAGTGAAGGTCTATCTGTACGTACATACTCGTATACGTCGTATCTCATCTCTATTATAGAGCAAGTGGTCTAGGGACAGGTAGGTTAATTAATAACGGCAATAATTGACCGCCCGCGGCTGTTATTGGGCGCTATCACAACATTTGGGTCACGAGTCTGTGTGGTAGATACGGATGTAAGGTTTTGGTACTTGACGGAGAGCAAAATTGAGTCAGAACTATTAATAGACCTTGTATCTTATAAGAATGGCTACCACATTTTCCCATCAATACAGAAAACATTTCATATTCGTACATTCATCAAATTGCTATATTTGTATGCTCATACTTATCATAAAAACGTATAATTATTTTTTTTTGTACCGAATAAGCTCGGAATTTTCTTGACCTACCATTTTGTCCTCCACTACTATTACATTTAAATAAAAAATATGTCAACTTTGTATACAAATTTGAGGTCTATTTATGTCAAAATTAAGTCATACTAACTAAAATAATGAACTTGTAAAAGTCCTTCTCATTCAGTTTTTTATATCTTTTGAATTAGCTTGATTTTAATAAGGGGTATCCGGACTTTTTTCTTAAAACATGTACAGCGATATATTTAAGCCCCATTTTTCTCTGTGGGTCGCATTGCTTCTAAAGTTCCTTCCTATTGTTATAGTCAATGCAAAAACAGAAAAAAATATGGTTAATATAATAGTTATAGTATCAAGAAAATAGCGCCGTGTACACTCCACACGAACCTGCAATAGCCGTCGGCTGCAATCAGACACGCGCCTTCACTGCATTTTCGTTACTCACTATTCTAATTAAGACAAGGTTTAACTACTGATATCTATCGTAACAGCGGGACTAGACCGCTGGCCTTTTATAATCGTAAACGCTTTATAATAGAATAAAAAATCGGTGTACCTGAGAGTCGCTCACAGGCTGGCCAAAAAAGGTGCTGCGAAGCCCTTCATTGGCCCTAAACCAATGGTGGTATCGCAAAAATCACTTCCCGTACCATGCTTCATGTCTAGTCTACGAACCAGGGCCTATGGCTGGATGGCGTGTTGCGGACCAGGCATGACACATACAAGGGCGCAAGTGGCTAGTTACTCAAGCTTATGGTCAAGTAGTAAAAACCAAGTCTCTGACACAGAGATACCGAGTTCATAACAGAAATTTGATAAAAGCTTATTTATTCTTCCTTAATGGACGACGTGCATTCCCTGAAGAACTCATTATTACGTAGCCGTGATGTCCACCGATCTGTCCTTGGTCGGCGTGCAGGACTATGGCATAATTTTCTATTACTTGAGAGAGAGAGAGAGTAGACCTGTGCTGAGCAGTGAATCATACAAAAATAATTGCGCCACTTGCTATCAAACATGAGTATGCAGTAGAATTTGTTTGTTTTTTTTCTGAGTTATCAAGAAAAGTGTAACTTCATCTAATGTATGGCGCAATGCTTATAAAATTGGTCTGCTGCTCGAAGGGTCATTAGTTCGATTTCCGGTGATGTACAAATTCGAATGATAATGAAATAAATAACATTTCATACTCATAGGCCCATATTAGGGAGATACTGTGTGTCGTGGGTACCATGGACACATATATACATGGTTTGAATAGTACCAGTTATATTTCTTTGAATCTGTAAAGTTAAGAAAATTATTAATTATAATACATACACAGATAGAATTGTGTTTTGTTACCTCTTTCTACGAGACATGACTACGTGCCCTACTACGATGCTACGATTCATAAGAGCCCTTTGCTACGCTGTAACATCATCGTAGCATGTCGTAGCAATGCTACGATGCAAGCTCAAAGATGTTTAAAAGTGCTCTAGACAAATATAAGCATACAAAGGTGAGAAGGGGTTATCTGCGAAAAGAAGACGTTTAAATTTATTAAAGAATATTTACATCGTAATTTTATATAGTGACATAGGCATATAAATAAATAAAATACCTCAATATTTGCATGCTATTGACTTTAGCTGAATATAGAACTTGTAACTTGACATAACATCCAATGTAACATATTCAAAGCAAATAAATGATTATTATTATTATTATTAAAATAAAAAAAGACGGGCAATCCGGTAGTGCCGGCAGAAGTGAAAACTTGAACAATTACGTTGTGCATTTTTGATATTTTGGAATGGTTAGGGAATAATTTCGCACGAATTGCTTTTGTTATCAGTATTATTTTTCATCCAGTATTTTCAGTAGGTTTTCATCTAGTATTTGTATGAAGTACTCACTCATATTCTTTCACTTTTTTTATCGTCACTTTTTTCATTAATAGATGCACTTTGTTCAATGTCCGCATTTTAAATACTTGATATAAACGAATTTTACAAGTATAGACAGTCGTGCCGTCAGCAGCTGTCACCCCTTCGTCTTACGAATATTAAATCAGGCTACGTGTCTTGACGCGATTTTAACATTTTTTACCCATCCCAAAAAAAAGTGCGAAACGCCGCTAAAGAAGTTATCAGTTCAAAAATAAGTTTGTGGGTTCAAATTTAGCTTACTATAATAATAATTATAGTAAGCTAAATTTGCGCGGCGATGGCCGAGTGGTAAAAAACCGCGGTCTTCGACGCGACCGATCCCAGGTTCAAATCCTCGGCTCGCACCTCTGACAAAGAAATTTGTAATGTGCGAATTTATCGCTGCTCCACGGTGATGGAAAATATCGTGATATTTCATTGATTACGATGTTCTCCATCGCCGTGCATGCCTGAGAGAAATTCATAATTTCTCGAAAGCATGACGTCCACCAATCCGCACTTGGCCAGCGTAGTGGAATATGGCCTAAATCCCTCTCAAAGTGTGAGGAGACCTGTGCCCAGCAGTGGGACATAAAAAAAAAGGTTGAAAAAAAATAAATTATAATAATTATGGAGTACAAAATGCATGCCGCCCTTGCAAATAAGTCGCTATCTTTAAACAGTGGCCTTTTTTGCTATCGGGGGGAAATCTTCAAAAGATACCCGGCACTTTCAGTCGACTCTCAGAAACAACAGATTAAAATGATGTGGCCATGACCGGACCAGTAAAAAAGTAATTATAAACTAAACTTTATATTTCATAAAGAAATGATTAATATATAAATAAAATTGCCAAAAACTGAAGGAATGCGATCAGTTAAATTACAAAATATCAGCAGTTTAGTCACAAATTTATTTTGACCCAGATGACACAGTGGTTATCATGGTCTGCCTATTGAAGTCTCCCGCGTCGATTTTCGGCGAGCGAGAAATTTGTATGATTCCTGTTTTTTTGTTTGTCCTTGTCCACAACACAGGGAGAAGCGATGAATTATATTGTTAACTAATTGTAAACTAATTTCTGCACTACAACAAAAGCACAAAAAGAACAACCAAAGAAATATAAACCAAATCTCGAAAATAAAAACCAGACTCCGCTAGCCCCCATCGTTCAAACCAGCTGAATTTATATCGGCAATTAACTTAGGGAACACTCCTAAAATATATCTAATTAATGTAAACACAGAACGATTAGGACTCCGAATAAACACGCCAAATTGCTCTCTGTAGCAATAAATACCTATAATATTTTTAATTACTACCCAAAAAAAGATATAAAACAGGCGGCAGATAAAAACATTCCTGGCATATTGCAAATGAAAATAAAACACAATCGGTAGGGAAAAGGGCCATAATATTTTTTAAAAACGTATTTAAATATATTTATAACGCGTTGAAAAACACAGAGCCGGACTCGGAAGGTCATCTGAATAAATAAATTATGATATAGTGGCCAGGTTTTTTGCGCGCTCTCATCGCACGGATGCAACGAAGAGTTGCGATGTATAGAGCGGGCAATGCATAATCACTTTAGATCTAGCTGTAGAATAATGTTAAGTATTTCCGTATGGCTGCAACCCTTTTTTTTGCGTCCCACTGCTTGGCACGGGTCTCTCCTCCTTATTGGGGAGGCCTGGAGCTTCCTCCACCACGCTGCTCCAATGCGGGCTGGCCAACCCGCTGTCGGATGTTTTATTAGGCCTCCGATAAGGTTTAACGACTGTTATCTATCGACAACAACCCGAACACCGAACAACAACACCGACGGCTTAACGTACCCTCCGAAGCACGGAAACGCGCATGAATTTTTTTACCACTAACGGTCACCCATCTCACACCCGACCGTGCCCGTTTGGCTAAGCTGCATAGACCGCTTGCGTTCTACGTTAGCCACCGAGCCATGCGCGCTTCGATTTCCGTATAGTATATAGTAAAATCAATCAAACATTTAAAAAAAATTCAACCTTTTTTGTCCCACTACTGGGCACAGGTCTCCGCTTACAAGTGAGAGGGAGTTAGGGCGTAGTCTACTAAGCCAAGTGCGGATTGGTGGATATTATCATTAGAAATTATGAATTTCTCTCAGGCATGCACGGCGATGGAAAACTTCGTAATCAATTTTCATCACCGTGGAGCAGCGATATCATGCGCACATTACAAATTATTCTTGTCAGAGGTGCGCGCTGACCACCGTTCTTTCGTTCTTGTTAAATGAATACAATTGAACAATAATAGATACGCTGCCACCCTTTTAATAAGGCCTCCGACAAGGTCCCATGAATACTGTCCATCGATAACAAGTGGGACCGATGGCTTATTGTGCCTAATGAAACAAATCAATTTTTCCACTAGCGGTCACTCAGATAGACTGTTTTCTTATTAATCAAAGTCGACAATGGTCGTTAATTATTTAGTTAAATCTTTTTAACGATAAAAAAACATATTGATACGCCAAATCTTTACACGCATGTTAGAAAAAATATATAACCATGAAGTGTATATAGAGGATATACAATTATTCTTATTATATTTATTATATTACTTTTCACACAATTAAATATGAACTTGAATTTAAATAATTTTGTCGTTGTTGTCACAATGACTTAAAATTAGAATTAATTTATTTATATTCAGTCATTTCTAGTCCATCTTCAGGCAACACAGACGTGAGTTTTTAAAAAAAATCTCGGCGCTGTCTAATGAATTTATAGCCGGGAACTTGTCCTCGCCGCAACGTTCCTCAGAGACGCGATAAAGCAGCGATAGCGATGAGCGTTTGCTTTTTATTGTTTATACTGGTACATCCACCACATCCACTGGTTGGTATTTACGATTCCGTACTACAAAAAGAAACAACATAAGGATCACTCCATTATCCACTCCTATGTTTGTTGCTTGTCTATTAGCAGATACCTGTTTTATTAAATATGTCGAGTCATGGGTACTACCAACGACATACGAATGAAAAATACATCAACACGATATCATCTACCTTTTTTTGGTATCGGGGGAAACCTTCAAAAGGTACCCGGCACCGTCTGAGAGAATACCGGGTTATGTGGGATTTGTACCGCACTTAAAACTTAAACTTACCTGCGCTTGGGGAGGACTCCGGGATCTCCAGTAGAACGCACCGGTGTCCACCGCGCGCGGTGCTCCCTACGGGCCCATCTTCGGGACAGCAAATGTATTCTCCTGCACCTTCAGATTCTTACGGCGGCATGCAGCCACGCACAAACCGTCATTCTTGAGGCCACTGACTGGACGGATTGAGCTCCCACTGTCACCTCCCGCAGCCCCGGAAGTCCCCTTTTAGTTGCCTCTTACGATTAGGCAGGGGACACTGTAGCTCTGTTCTTATTCCCGAAGCTACAGGGACTACGATATCATCAAATCAGACTTACACGAGGCGTCCATCAGCCTTCGGAGTAGTAGCGCAATTGCTGATGACCACAGGCAAGACATGTAGATGTCCATGAACTGTAGCTACTACTGAACACCACGTGGCCTGATCGCGTCTACGAGTAGTACGTATGTGTAGTACAGTTATGTTATCTGTAAAAAAATGAGATTAACATTTTCAGAATCATTACATAGAGAATATTATTTTACTATGAACTTACGCCATCAGTTACTACACGACAAAATCCGTCTCTGTGCGAATGTAGGGCGTTGGAAACACTTCTAGAGATTTTTATATGATAATTAGTAACAGGTGAACATATTTTGCGAATATGCTGTTGAAAAAACATTCTATTTTCTGCCTTCATTGCGGCTCTGTTAGAATCGTGAGCGTTTTTTGATTTAGACAATTTATTCTTTTTGAACGCAATGTAATTTTTAAATTAGATAATGGAACCCTTTCTTGCTTTTTTTGTGATCAGTTCAAAGTTCTTTTAAATATCTACTTTTTTAACTTTGTCAAAATAAAATTGAAGAACTATCCACAAACTAAAAAGTGACTCAGAGAAAAAATGAAATAATAAAGAATTGAAGAAAAGAAGAAGGAATGCTGATAAAACTTTGGCGGAGATTGGTTTGCCAATTTAGCGAGGTTTGGCGTGCGCAGATGAGTTGGTAATATGGGTTTTGAAATAAGAACTGTCCAAACACGAATCACCAAAGTTTATTTTTCGCACACACACAGAACGCCATATAAAGTCAGAAGGAGTAGTAAGCAAGCGACAGGAAAAGTTCACATACAAGACATACAGAAACCGAAAGATCGCGAGTGACAATAATTTTTGAATAAGCGGCGCGAAAGCATTGGCGCGGTGCAGCCGTGCTATCGTATATGGAAGATTTCTTTCAATGAATCTATCATGCGCGTGTGGCGTGCAATGCGCTCTGTGACTACCGCCCGCGCGCCTCCGCCCGCTCGCCCTCGCGCCACCGCCCGGCCACCAGGTAGCTACGCCGGCCGGCAGCGATAAGATAACAAACAATATTAATATAGAACTCGAACTGTTTGTCCTTTTTATATACAAAATTTATTTAACTATTTTTATTTTATTTTCTTATTTTAAATATTTTAAATTTACATTTACTTTAGTTTTATATTTGCTTTTTTAAATACAATATTTTTTCTTTATTTAATTTTTGATAATAGTTATTTTTAAACATTTTAAATTTTGATTTTTTACAATAACAATATTTTAAATAGTGTAAGTAAAATTTTAGTAAGACCACTACATCACCCCCCTCCAGAGACCGTCCTACGGGCGATAATAGTCAGGGAATCTAACCTTGCGCCCCGACTTAGTTCTTCTGATGGCATGATCTTCAGTGACAGGATCATGCTTAGTGGTATCGGAAAAGGACGTGTTTTTGTTTGTATGTGTGTTTGAAGACGTGTGATTGGTGGGTGAGTTCTGTGGTGTGACTGGTGTGTGATTTGATTTGTGAGGTGTGTGGTGTGTGTTATGTGTAGTGTTAGGGTCACACAGTATGTAGGCTGGTTTCAGGCGGTCTACTGATACTGTGACCTTGTTACCGTTATACAAGATCTTCACAACCTTTTCACCTCGTTCCAACACCTCATGGGGACCAGAATATGCTGGTTTTAATGATCCACTCGTGGTGTCGTCTCTTAAAAATACGTGAGACGCCGTTGCTAAATCCCTGAAAATAAACATAGGGCGTTTTCCGGTATGACAGCTAGTCTGCGACGGCTGGAGGTCCTTAATGAACCTACGTAGCCGCGACAGGTAATCTGTCACATCAGTGACGTCATCATGAGCTGGGTGAAAAAATTCACCTGGAAGTCGGAGAGGTTCCCCATACAGAAGTTCAGCCGAAGAGGTCTTAAGGTCCTCTTTTACAGCGCTGCGAATGCCTAATAAAACAAGAGGCAGTGTGTCTACCCACGACGCGTCATTGTGGCACACGATTGCGGCTTTCAGCTGTCTGTGGAACCTCTCGACCAGCCCATTACACTGCGGGTGGTATGCAGTGGTTCGACGATGCTGAAAACCAATGATGCGGGATAGATTTTTAAATACGGCGGACTCAAATTGTCTCCCACGGTCGGTTATGATGTCCATAGGACAACCGTACCGTGAGATCCAACCACTGAGTAGTGCCTTGGCTACGGTTTCCGCTGTTATGTCTACAAGTGGTATTGCCTCTGGCCAACGCGTGAATCGGTCAACGGCGGTAAGGCAGTATCGATACCCTTGTGACACAGGCAGCGGTCCGATAATGTCTATATGGACAAAAGAAAATCGGGCTTTTGGGAGCTTGAATTTACTGAGCGGCGAAGTTACGTGTCTCGTAACTTTCGAGCGCTGACATGCCAGGCAACTGCGAACCCATTCTCGACAGTCACGCTGTACTCCTGGCCATACAAATCGCTCTGACACCAGCTTGGCAGTTGCATTTGAACCCGGATGGCTCAAGCAATGCAAACTGTCAAAAATCTGGCGTCGCAACTGTGAGGGAACAAAAGGTCGTAATGTATTGTTCCTCTCGTCACAATACAGCTCCACCTCATATCCAGGCAATTTTACCCTCTTCAGGTGTAATGAAGAGTCACCGCTAAGTAGGTCCTTCATTTCGCAGTCTGACTTCTGTGCTTGGGCTAATATCTCAAGGTCGACAGGTTGTGCAATAGCCTCGATACGAGACAGCGTATCAGCAACAACATTGTCTTTCCCCGAGATATGCCTTATGTCAGTGGTGAATTGCGAAATGAAGTCCAGGTGACGGAACTGCCTGGGCGAACAATTCTCTTTTCGCGAGTGGTAGGCGAAAGTCAGAGGCTTGTGATCTGTATAGATCGTGAAGTCTCTAGCCTCGACCATGTGGCGGAAGTGCTTCACACTCTCGTAAATAGCCAGCAGCTCTCTGTCATAAGGAGAATACTTCTGCTGTGAAGGGCTTAATTTACGAGAGAAGAAAGCTAATGGTTCCCACGCAGTGTCTCTAAGCTGCTGAAGAACGGCACCAATAGCCTTGTCTGAGGCGTCCGTCACTAAAGCCAGCTTTGTATCGCAAGCGGGGTGCGCAAGCAAAGCTGCCTTACACAGGCTATCCTTACAGGCGTTGAAGGCTTCCAGGTGTTCAGCTGTTAGGTTGACTGGATGGGAGCCCTTAACAGAGCCTGTGAGGAGAATGTTCAGTGGAGCTTGGTGCGATGCTGCATCTGGAATAAAACGACGGTAAAAATTGACCATTCCAAGAAATCTACGGAGCTCTCGTACTGTTTTTGGTACAGGAAAGTCGCGAATGGCTTCGACTTTGGCAGGCAGTGGCTTGGTACCCTGGGCAGAAATAGTGTAGCCTAAGAAAGCTACTTCAGGTACGCCGAATACGCATTTGCCAACGTTTATTACCATGCCGTATTCCTGCAACCTGGTAAAAAGCTGATGCAGGTGCTGCTGGTGGGTCTCCGCGTCCTTGGAAAAAACTAAAAAATCATCTATGTAGGCATAGACGAAATCCAAACCACGAAGCATGTCGTCCACGAATCGCTGGAAAGTCTGGCCGGCATTCCGAAGACCGAAGGTCATATACGGAAACTCAAAGAGACCAAACGGCGTAGTGATTGCAGTCTTCGGAATGTCGTCCGGGCTGACAGGAATTTGGTTATAGCTCTTAACCAAGTCGATTGTAGAAAATACGCTGCATCCAGACAAACTGTGGGCAAAATCGTGAATATGCCTGATCGGGTATTTATCAGGCACGGTGCGGGCGTTCAGCATACGGTAATCTCCGCACGGTCGCCATCCGTTGTCCTTTTTTGGAGCGAGGTGAAGAGGTGAAGACCAGGCAGATCCTGATGGACGGCACGTTCCGACCTGTAACATGGCCTCAAACTCAGCCTTCGCGATTTTAAGCTTGTCGGGCGCTAACCTACGTGGCGATGATGATACTGGTGGCCCTGGTGTAGTGTGAATGTGATGGACTGTATTGTGTTTAGTGATACGGTGCAAGCCAGATGGATTTACTATATCTGGGTAATTAGAAAGGATGTTATGATACACAGAATTTCCTAAAACCACTTTCACAGAAGATATGCCTTCAGAAGATAATGCAGGCAAACCCGTGGTAGCAAGCGTTGTATTAGCATCAATTAAGCGTTTGCCACGAATGTCGACAATTAAATTAAAATGTGATAAAAAATCGACGCCAATAATTGCCTTTGTAACATCGGCTACAATAAATTGCCAAGCAAAGTCGCGGCGCAAGCCTAGATTCAAAACTAAGTGCATATAACCGTATGTATTAATCGTAGAACCGTTCGCTGCACACAATTCGAAGCTTGTTTTTGTTCGATGTTTTTTTAACGCGGATCGGGGAAATACGCAAATATCACTACCCGTATCAATAAGAAATTGTATTTTCGAGCGTTTGTCAGTTAGAAATAAGCGACCTGAGCCTGGACAGTCACCGGCCGCCATTACCGACTGTCCGCGTTGTTTACCGAATAATCACACGGTTTTATGCACTTACTTGCCTTATTCCCGAATTTATTATGGTACCAACATATTGGGTACTTCCGATACTCCGAAGCTGACCTCGTCATAGGACGGGATCTGGAACGGTGACGCGATCGACGACTACGTTGCCTATTCCTAGACCGATTATCGAATCGATAGGGATTTCGCGTGCACTCGTCGACTTTTAACGCTAGCTGCTGCACCATATTTTTCAATTCGGCGATCTCGCTGGAATGGCTGCCGTGGCTGGTCGATGCTGCCATCACATTACAGGGCGCGACGATGTCCTGGATGTTATCAGCCAGGTCTGCAAGCTGCTCCAGAGACAGTGTAGGCTGCGAAGCTAGTAGTGGCTGGATGCTGGTAGGCAGACGCTGGCACCATATCGTCCGTATAAAATCTGCTGGGACTGAGGGTCCAGCCAGGTCCTGGAGATGGCGCAGGAACTGCGATGGCTTTCGGTCTCCCAGCTCCTCGTGGGTCAGCAACTGCTTGACTTTCTTTTCATGGGAAGCTGAGAGTCGACGAATCAGCTCCGCCTTGACCTTCTCGTACCGGTGCTGGGCTGGTGGATTCAGAATCAGATCCTTTACGGCCTTTGCATCGATCAGATCTAAGTTGATGATGACCTGGTTGAATTTTGTTGCGTCATCCTCGATTTGAAAATTATCAAATTGGGCTTCTAACAGAGCAAACCATATTTCTGGGTCCTCCGGCGAGAAAGGTGGTACCTTCATATTGATCTTGCACGTTTTCGGTGGTATCGCTTCCGCGGGCAAGCTGCATGGTCGCGCTTTTTTCCTCGGCCGCATGGTAACGTTGTCGCCATTTTGTGAACGGGCGGTCTGCGAGTCGCTGCTGGTATCGCTCATCGTGTCCTCCTGGGGTCACCACTTTGGCGGAATTGGTTTGCCAATTTAGCGAGGTTTGGCGTGCGCAGATGAGTTGGTAATATGGGTTTTGAAATAAGAACTGTCCAAACACGAATCACCAAAGTTTATTTTTCGCACACACACAGAACGCCATATAAAGTCAGAAGGAGTAGTAAGCAAGCGACAGGAAAAGTTCACATACAAGACATACAGAAACCGAAAGATCGCGAGTGACAATAATTTTTGAATAAGCGGCGCGAAAGCATTGGCGCGGTGCAGCCGTGCTATCGTATATGGAAGATTTCTTTCAATGAATCTATCATGCGCGTGTGGCGTGCAATGCGCTCTGTGACTACCGCCCGCGCGCCTCCGCCCGCTCGCCCTCGCGCCACCGCCCGGCCACCAGGTAGCTACGCCGGCCGGCAGCGATAAGATAACAAACAATATTAATATAGAACTCGAACTGTTTGTCCTTTTTATATACAAAATTTATTTAACTATTTTTATTTTATTTTCTTATTTTAAATATTTTAAATTTACATTTACTTTAGTTTTATATTTGCTTTTTTAAATACAATATTTTTTCTTTATTTAATTTTTGATAATAGTTATTTTTAAACATTTTAAATTTTGATTTTTTACAATAACAATATTTTAAATAGTGTAAGTAAAATTTTAGTAAGACCACTACAAAACTTTATGGCAAAGTAATTGAAGAGCAAAAAAATAAAGAATATAAAAGATTCGTCCCCTAAAAGAAAAGACATCAAAAAGAAGAAACAATCTACAAGAAGAGCAAGCTTTAAATACTTAGATGACATGCCAAAGAACCAATTTTCGACCCAGGGAATAGTGCCCAATCCATCATTGAGGACATCATCACCCGCCAGGTGCCCATGACCGTCGCCGATCCAACACAGCTCAGTCGGGACCAGACCAATAATGATGGACCAGAGGACCCCACCCTACCCATGAAGACAACGGCTCAGTACACGAGAAAGGAGAACTTGTAGCAGAGAATTGCACACAATGCAGTTTTGTAACTGCACGGACGAGGCGTAATTAGGTGGCGCCAGTCGTCACCCGGGCACGGCGGTAGATAGTAGGGTATAGGACGTGTCTAGTATATATATTATTGGTATACATAACCAGTGCACTGTGAAAGTAATTAAACAATTCTTCAGAACTTTGTCGTACTTTATTATAAACGTCCCTTACCCCAAAGTGGTGACCCCGCGTTGAACATTATTTTTTAGTGAGTGAACTTTAAAACTAAACTTAACTTAGGTGACGACTCACATTTTTTACCGCCGTGCCCCACGCGCTCACGCCATATTGTTCGGACTTTATACGCTAAATTTTCCGCGTCGCTATCGATCAACATGAACCCGCCGGTCCCTGGTTTGCCGCAACAATCACAAGTACCTGGTCCTGTGAAGGAAGAAGCCAAGAGCGACATGGCTGCAATCACGGTTTCATCGAGGGTTCCGGAATTCTGGTTGGACCAGCCCAGGTTATGGTTTTATCAGGTTGAAGCCATACTCGCACCGCAAAAGCTGTCGGATGAGGCCAAATTCAACCTCATCATCACGAAGCTGTCGAAAGAGGCCATCCAACAGGTCACGGACATTTTGATGCAGCCCCAGGACTCACGAAAGTACGCCACGCTGAAGGAGAGATTATTGACGGTTTACGAGGAGTCTGAGACCCGTCAGATCCAGAAGCTTATCAGCGAGATGGAGCTGGGAGATCAGCGACCGTCACAGCTGCTGAGACGGATGAGGGACCTCGCCAGGGCGAAACTTCCTGATGACACGTTGAAGATCCTGTGGCAGAGCCACCTGCCAACAGCGGTACGAGGGATCATATCAGTGACAGAGTCAGCGAAGCTCGACGTGCTCGCAAGGATCGCGGACAAAGTCATGGAGACCACGCGAAGCGGTACCATCGCGGAGGTCGGGACAGCAGCACCACCGGCGAGCGACGCCTCCATGATAATCGCGGAGATTAAGAAGATTAACGAGCGGATTGGTCGTATGGAGCGGTCCAGGCAGCGCACTCGAGGGCGCAGTCAGAGCCAGACCAGAGCACCGCACACCAGTGCCACGCGCAAGGGAAAGAGACCTGACTGGCAGTGTTTCTACCACTACCGCTACAAGGAGAATGCGCACAAGTGCATTCAGCCCTGCAGCTGGAAGAAGGAAAACTGAGCGAAGTACAGCCAGTGTCGGGTGACTGTACTCACGGTGTAAGTAGCAATAGATTATGTGTTACGGACTTTAACTCCGGCCTCAGATTTTTAGTTGATACGGGAGCAAATATTTCTGTGCTTCCCGCGCGTAGTAAAACTATTAGTACTGTTAATAATTTTAAGTATAAATTGTATGCAGCAAATGGTACAGAAATTCAAACTTTTGGTGTAAAGACTTTAGTGTTAGATTTAAAATTACGTAGACCCTATCGTTGGACATTTGTATTAGCTGCAGTAAATCAGCCTATTATTGGCGCAGACTTTTTAGTACATCATAAATTACTAGTGGATCTTAGCAAACGTAGATTGGTAGATCAAATTACTAATTTGAATATAGTAGGTTCAATAGTTACTTGTACACAGCCTAGTTTAAGCACGGTAGATGAATCACATCCATACTCTGACCTTTTATTGAAGTATCCTGATATAACGAAACCTGTGTCTTTCAAGGAAACGCCTAAGCATACAGTGTTTCACCATATAGAGACGACGGGGCCGCCCGTGCATGCGCGCGCCCGCCCTTTGCCTCCTGATAGATATAAAAAGGTTAGTGAAGAATTTCGTATTATGCAGGAATTGGGAATTTGTCGACCTTCGAGGAGCCCCTGGTCTAGTCCGTTACATGTGGTTCCCAAGAAGAACGGAGAGATTCGACCCTGTGGGGACTATAGGGCGCTTAACGCCGTCACGAAGCCGGATAGATACCCAATACCCAGATTGCATGATTTTACCTACATTTTAACAGGAAAACGTATTTTCAGTAAAATTGACGTAAATAGAGCATATCATTGTATACCTGTTGCCCCTGAAGACGTTGAAAAGACTGCCATCATCACAAGTTTCGGTTTATTTGAGTTTCCTAGGATGAGTTTTGGACTTATCAATGCTGCGCAGACTTACCAACGCTTCATGAACAACACGGTTTTACAAGGTTTAGGTATACAACGAGAGGATGGAACTTTCGAGAGTAGTTCCGATTTTATATTCTGTTACATCGACGATATACTAATTGCCAGCGAAACAAGCGAGAAACATAAACAGCATCTCGAGGCTCTTTTTCAACGATTAAATGACTTTGGTATAACAATTAATTTGTCGAAATGTTCTTTCGGTAAAAATAAACTCGAATTTTTAGGTCACGACATAACTGTAGAAGGTATCAGGCCCTCTAACGATAAAGTTCAGGCAATTTTGGAGTTCCCGAGACCGGAAACGGTATGCGAACTCCGTCGTTTCATTGGCATGGTCAATTTCTACCGCCCACACATGCATAGCGCAATGACGTATCAGGCGGATCTTATTAAATGTTTACCTAAAGCTAAGAAAAATGACAAGTCTAAAATCATATGGACCGATGAAGCTAATAACGCTTTTATTAAGTGTAAGGAAGGCCTCCAGTCTGCAGCCACTTTGGCATATCCTACACCTGACGCACCACTAGGGTTAATGACAGATGCTTCTGACATTGCTGTTGGAGCCGTTTTACAGCAGTTTGTCGATGGTCATTGGCAACCCTTAGGCTATTTTTCACGTAAGCTTTCAGTTACGCAAGTTAAATATAGTACGTATGATCGTGAGCTGCTAGGAATTTATTTAGCTATCATTCACTTTCGTAAATTATTCGAAGGTAGACAATTGACTGTCTATACCGATCATAAGCCATTAACTTTTGCATTTTCCAAATTAGCTAGTGATAAAGAAACGCCGAGAAGAATTCGACAACTTATGTATATTAGCGAGTTCACTACGGACATTCAGTATATTAGCGGACAAAATAATATTGTCGCAGATTCACTTAGTAGAATTGAAACAATAACATGCCCAGGTGCATTAGATTTCGTAGAAATTGCAACCGCGCAGGCCGAGGACGCAGACTTTGCACAATACATTCAAAGTAGTAGTCACAATAACACTGTTATTATAAAAAAGATATTTATACCTAACAGTGATACTCAAATTTATTGCGATGTATCAACCGGAAATGTTAGACCTTATTTACCGGATAAATTTAGAAAATTGGCTTTCAATTTAATTCATAACTTGAGTCATCCAGGTATTAACACCTCACGTAAGTTAGTGGGCAAGCGATATTTCTGGCCAGGTATGAATAAGGATGTAAAAACATGGGCTAAGGCTTGTATTAAATGCCAGAGAGCTAAGGTTCAGCGTCACACCGTTTCATATTTGGGTCAATTCCCGCCGGCCGGACGTTTTGAACACATACATACTGACATTGTAGGCCCATTGCCGACCACTTCTGATGGTTATAGATATTTACTAACCGTAGTAGATCGGTGCACTCATTGGCCTGAAGCTTTCCCACTTCGCGATATAACCGCAGAAAACGTAGCTAAAGCGTTATATGACGGATGGTTTACTAGATTTGGCATTTGTCAATATTTAACATCCGATCAGGGACGACAATTTGAAAGCAACCTGTTTTCTGAGTTGATGAAATGTATGGGGATTCATAGGATCAGGAGCACACCTTATCACCCGCAAAGTAATGGCGCGGTGGAACGGTTTCATAGATCACTCAAGGCTGCCCTTAAGGCTCGTTTAGACTCTACATCCTGGCAGGATGAATTGTCGACCATTCTATTAGGGCTTAGATGCACGTTACGTAGCGATACCGGAATTTCGGCTGCTGAGTTAACGTATGGATGTACCTTGAGGTTACCAGGCGAATTTTTTGACTCTAAAAAGTCAGAACCGTCAGACCCTCATACTTTAGTTACTGAAATACGAAGTAATATATGTAAATTGAGATCAGTACCAGATAGACAGAGAAATTCACGTACGATATTCATCCATCCGGATCTTAAATCGTGTGAATTTGTTTTTATTCGAAATGATGCTGTTCGTAAACCATTACAGCCTCCCTATGACGGACCATTCCGAGTCTTAAGTAGAGGTAATAAGGTTTATAAAGTTCAATTGCCTACGAGACGCATAACTGTTTCAATAGATCGGTTGAAGCCCGCTTATACGCTGAACGAGGAGCATACGGAACGTAACATATCCGATGACACTCCTACGACTCAGTTTAGCGATGTAACCTTTGATAAAAACGTAAACACATCAAGTAATCTTACGAATACTTCTTGTAAAAAGACTAGGAGTGGACGTGTAGTACGCGCTCCTGTACGTTTTAATATATGATTTTGTTTTCATAACTAATGTATAAAATATTAATTATATTTTATGTCATACATTGCATACCTATACTTACGATTTATCCTTTGTTTGTATTCGTAGAAAACTGTGCCCATAGTTAGAATAAGATAATAATATTGTTTTGAATGTATCATGTTATAATACCAGTGTAGAGTTGCAGTCTACTGCGCTATCAGCATTTTGCTCGCGCTGCAACTGCGTTTTGTGCACTCTGGAAGCTACTTTATATATTTTTCTATTTTGTTGTAATCGTTTGAACAATTTCATTTTTTTTTCTCAAAAAAGGAAGGGGTTGTTGTAGCAGAGAATTGCACACAATGCAGTTTTGTAACTGCACGGACGAGGCGTAATTAGGTGGCGCCAGTCGTCACCCGGGCACGGCGGTAGATAGTAGGGTATAGGACGTGTCTAGTATATATATTATTGGTATACATAACCAGTGCACTGTGAAAGTAATTAAACAATTCTTCAGAACTTTGTCGTACTTTATTATAAACGTCCCTTACCCCAAAAACTCAAAGAAAAACAAGATGATAGGTGAAATATAAAAAGAATGGTTTAGGTATATAAAATTTATATATGTATTTTAAAAATTATAAATTAATTTATTTTTGGCAGTAGCCTACGAGTGTGTTCCGTCTGGTAAAACGTATTTTACTGTAGGAAAATTCTACGGGGAAGCGTATAATAGGGTCCTCGCGGTTGAAGCAACTGTCTAAACGTCTATGATTTAAATATAGCAATATATCGTCTAACGTCGCATATTAAATGGATGGAAGTAAGTTAAAAATATAGCCTGGAATAACACATAGGCTATTTTTTATTCTACGGGGACCCATAAAATGCGTCTACACAGACAGGTGATGCCACGGAAGGCTATATAGAATAAAGTTAAGTACTGCCAACCATAGTACATACATTAGATATTCTTCCGCAATCTTGTCAAATAATTAAAGTGGTTAGCTAGATTTTTGGAGATTCAGAAATCGTAAACCTCCTTTTATTTTAAAGTCTACTGCTTTTTTCCTCCATAGTGAAGAAAATGTCATTATTTAAAACAAACAATTCGATAGGTACTACAGATAACGAAACCATCACAAACAGACCGCCAATAACAATAAAGGGCACAAGTGACCTCTGAGTAGAATAACCACGAAGTGTAGAGACTTAGTCACACATAGAAATGTGACAAAGAGCTCATAGCAAAATAGGAAATCATTCAAAATAAAAATTATAAAGCTTTTCAATACCTTCAGGGTGCTGTTGGGACTGCCGCTGCAGCGCATCGGAAATGTTCACGGAAGCGCGCGTCGATGGCTTTCATGCCATCATGCGAAAGAAAGTTCACTTTCACTCAAAGACACACACCCCTACTCCGAAAACAAATATAAACTCATCATTTAAATTTATGCCTTGCCGAGAATTGAACTCGTAAGCTTCGATCGGCGATTCGGCATGGTAACGTTTGCGCTATATGGATTCTCTAATAAATTATCGTTCAAAATAATGTCCATCGACTCGCAATTGATAGGCACAGTGAACTGCCTGAATACCTTTCAAGTGCCCAGCAGTGTGACAATAAAAGGACTGATAAAAATATTAGATATTATTTTGCGTCGAGAAATAATTCTCATGTACCTACCTATATTAATTCATTTAACAATTAACCAATGAAAAATATAAATAAGGTATTAAAACGTAATGATGAAGTATGAGTTTAAAACTATTTTTAGAGTGTTCCGCTCTGTCCTTCATAAACACCTTTTTTAATTGATCGCAACTCCACAGTTTACGTACACGCTAACATTTCGACCGATCTTTTCATTCCGAAAGGCCGCTTCCGGTCGGATATATTTTCCGCTTGGTTAGCCGATTTTACGGGCAATTGATTTTAAGGCCCCACTCAAAGCCGGGATCGAACCTGCGACCGGACAGTCCCCGATAGTTTACCGCGGTGCCATTTGGAAGGCCGTTTGATAATGTTAACAGCTTTGGCAGTCTTATACAGGGGGCTTAGAATCGGTGTATACAAGTTATTTCTTTTCACTGTTGATTAACAAATCTGTGAGCCATCGTCCCAAGTCTTTAAAATATGTGTGTAATTTTTTTTTGCATAGATAAATAATGCATAGTAGGGTAGTTTGTGGAAAGAAAAAAATATTAGTATATTAGTGATCTGCCCTGGCTTCTGGATGATTTGAGATTATTTAGGAACAATTGACGACCCGTGTGGCGCAATGGTTACCATGCCGTACTGCCAATCGGAGGATCCCGGGTTCGATTCCCGGAGAAACAGAAATTTGAATGATGAGTTTAATCCAGACCGAGGTCTGGGTGTTTGTGTTTCTGTCTTTGTATGTGTCCATGGTACCCACGACACAGGGTATATCTACTCTGCTATATATAGCTACTCTGGGGCTATGAGTGTGAAACATTATTTATTTATTTATTTAGTACATTTTGCCGGGATTAAAAGAACTTTACAATCTTTTTCAGTCTTTAGTCAACTCGCTTTAGTATATTGTATTTTTGTGCCAAATTCGATCTCGATCTGTTAAGTCGTTTTAAAGTAATTGAGCAACATATTTATATACAACAAAAAATGAAAACTTTGGCATTATATAAATGAGTGTAGATATTTATTTCGACATCTATAAGTATAATTTTATGTGTCCATGGTACCCACGACAAAGGGTATTAATTACCTTACTATGGGGCTATGAGTGTGTAACGTTTATTTATTTATAATATTATAGTACTTGTGTTAAAATCGGTTAAGTAGTTTAGGAGTCCATAACGGACAAACAACGTGATGCGTAATTTATATATATTATATATTAAGATAATATTCCTTGGTTATTGTCAAAAACATTACCATTTTACCAAAGCTTTCCCTCTCTTAAATTTGAACTGAACTATTTTCTAAGTAATTAAAATATCCCGATTATATTTTTCGAACGACATAAAAACATACTTTCTACCTATAGAAGTTTCAGCTCAATCTAAACACTAATGATAAAACAAGTTGCCAACGCTTCCCTAATATCAGTTTAGCTAAACTTGGCCGTTCAAAACTTTGTTATTCTGCAAAGATGGCTAAGACCTATTAGGTTAACCATAAAAGACCTGAACGCCGCCACTTGCTAATTTTAAATATGGCGCCCGAAGTTTACCCTATAGTTTTAGGAGTTCGTGATACTACGTGATTAGAAAGTTAAGATAAAATCTTTCCTGTACATCTTCTTGACGACTCGGATGTCACAATAGTTATAACACCGGATTGCGGATATTCACGGGTTTGATTCCTGGGAGATCAGTAATTTTTAGCGTTGAGTTTAAATTTCCATTCGGCACATTTTTTTTTGCACAATCTAAGTATTTTTTTCTTTAACACAATAAAACAATATTAAAAAAGCTAAAAATATTGTCACTTTAAGCTAGCTTAGTAAAAGGAAGATATAAAACCATGTGACCTTATATACGTTCTTTCTTATTCTTTGGCATCTACAGAATTAAAAAAAAATCAAATTGAGCCCTACTCTAGCAACCTTTACGAACACGATGTGCGTCAGGGCACTTAGACGAAATTAAAAAAAATGTGATCCCGTTTATATTTCATACTATACAATTCTGTATCACTTGGTGAAAAAACACACGTGAAAACGAATCATGCTGTACATAGTAGTTCAATCGAACATCGATAGGGTGTGTTTATATTATTTATATTTTATATTATTATTGGTTTACGACCGCTCCGTAATTGGCTGTTGCTATCTTGATAATTATAGCTTGACCATAGTAATTTAATGTTTACTATGAAATCTTAAGTATTTTATAGATCAAGTATCTTCTTTTTTTATCAAAAAAAACCTATTTTTTTACAAAAACTGTATTTATTTTCTAATAAATACTTCAAACTATTAAACATATATTGATCATACAAACATACTTTTTTCTTTTTTAACCTTTGGGTACTTTAATATTATAAATAATATTTTGGAGCAATTTTCCTGTTGAAGAAAAATAAAAAAAAAACACTAATGAACTTCCAACTTTCCATTTATTTTCAAAATCAACAAGTTTTTTTAAAAATTTAACATAAAATTTAGCCCTACTCTTTATGTACGTTGCCTATTGTAGAGTTTATAGTGAAAAAGTGTCACACAATTACTTTTCGCGCTATAGTAGATTTCCGCGTTATACTGAAAAAATGCGACTAGTCGTCCTGAACGTACTACCAAGTTCTATATTGTTATAAACGCTCTATTGTTTACAATAAAATACATCTGAAAACTTTTCACTCTATCACATTATTGTAGATTTCCGCGCTATAGTTAACCAATGCAAAACGAATCATCCTGTACATAGTAGTTCCATTGAACATCGATAGGGTGTGTTTACACGGGGCTGGTTTACGACCGCCCCGTAATTGGCCGCCGCTACCTTTGTAATTATAGCTTGACCATAGTAGTTTGATTTTAACTTTAATGTGTCTTGTTATTTTAAAACTTGTACAGTATTTACTACTATCTACCTATGCCAAAGTTTTCATCAAAGTTGGAAGTTCTATAATATAGTAGGTGCCAGCGACATCGTCTGCGTACACGCGCTAAAATATACGAACAAATGACGCTCAAATGCTATATTGAAACTATTTTATTATACGCTACTTTGTAACCGCTCCAAAGGATGCTGCCAAAGGAGTTTAAGGTAAAAACCTACATAAGCCAATACCTCTCCTAAGGTACTGGGCACTTTTAAAAGGCTTAGAGCATCAAAGTTACTGACTCACCCTTCAGTAGAGACGGCATAGCGCCTCGCTTCGATACATAATTTTTGTACCAAATCTGGTGTGGGGGAAGAACGCACACATTTAAATTTTGTGACACATTCACAAATATTCTTTCATCGCTACAGACGCATACATTTCTAAATATGTCAATTTCAATTAACAACGTCATTTTCTATGCACCGTCAACACTGACACCCACTGACACACTAGTTGTATAACTAGAAGGCACATTGTGCATGGACGTTGGAACGAGGGGTTCGCCCGTAAAGGCCACTCCTCTGACGGGTGTCATACCTGTCACACCTTGATGCTCTAAGTTAAAAGGTTACCAATCATTAGTTGTATGTATCTTGCTGTAAATTACAAGAATAATATTGCTCCCGATCTTATTATACAAAATCCTTACTGGTAGCCCGGTCAATTTAATGGTTCGGTTAATATGACCAGAGGATTCTCCTGCGGCCCAATGAGCAATTTGTGACTACTTTATTGGATCGGACTTACTGCCGAATAAAAGTAGTTGATTGTGTATGTGGTTAATTTTCTCGGTCCTTGGCAGCTTCTGTTTTCCGATTTATTATGTTTTTATTTAATTTATCGACTACCTACATCGAAAAGAAAGAAGGAGGTTATTAATTAGTCGGGATGTAAGTACTTCACTGATTTAAAGCGGTTAACGTTATACGATTTCGATGCTTTTCTTTTTTGGCCCAGAATAGGCATGATGACACTATTAAAGAATCAGAGAATAAATGATTTTACAGAAAAATATATTCTAAAAAGTTCTAAAATATGACCCCGTTTTAATATAAATATTAAGATTAATAGGATTTTCAATAAAATAAAAGTATTAAATACAGCAATCGGCCATGTTATCTGAAACGCTAATCAAAAGGAATGACGTCACGTCTCAGTAAAAGTCATCGTGTTGCTTGAAGTTTGACGAGCAAGCCGACACCATGACACATACGAGCGTTTTCGCGCTTAATTCAAATTACATAGCAGAAAATACATTAATAGGAGACGTATACCTACAATAAGGAAAGGTATTTAAAAATCTGTCATCATGCCTATTGTACGTAAAGCTTAACCAATTTCAATGATTGCTTTTATATTACGGATTGGTCCCATATTAATTTGATTGAATTCTAATCATGGTAGATATGAGAAACAGAAAACTAAAATGTTATGACTGCTTTACGTTGGTTATTTATCAATGCATGTTGGCGGTAATGCGGGTTAGTCACCAACCCGCTGTTGATTCGTAATACCACCAAGGCCGAAGAAAGGTTTAACGACCGGTCATCGTTAAACGATGACTTAATAGGCCGTATAGGAAATTTTACACATAAGATACAGGAGGTAAAATACAGTATTTAAAGTGGCAACTGTATTACATTATGATTGAAATGGCCAGTTATATTGAGCAATTAAACTAATGGAAATACTGTATTTTAACTGCAAAATCTCATGTGTAGAATCAGGTAAATCAGTGAAGTCGGCAAGTTTTCTTACGGCCTATTAACCACAGAGAAAACGAATGATATTATTGAGCTCTGTAGGTGGTAGAACTATTATGGTTCGCCCGGGGAACCACCGCTGCACCCACTTCTATCGTGCAGCAATTCTGTTGTGTTTCGGTGAAAAGGTGCAGATGCCGGTCACACTTACATGAGGCGACCACCAGCCTCCGGAGTAGCAGCGCAACTGCGTACGACCTCAGACAAGACTTACCTATGCTTGCTTGTGGTTGTATGTAGATGTAGATGCTGCAGCGACCACTTAACACCACGTGGCCTGCATGATCGTCTGCTATTCCATTCAAATAATTAAAAAAGCCTCCGCATTATTTGAAACTTAATCATGGACGTAACGCATGCTGCGAAGCAAGCACGGAAACGCTCATGAAGTTTTCTACTAGCGTCTTCTAGTGGTACTCTGTTATGGGTGCTATAACATGGGTATGTTACCCGCGCAATACGAGTCAATATTCTGACTTTTAATGGGATTAATTTAAGGATTCACTAAAGACGTCCAGGGTGCAGGGGCCGAAATTGGCTGCAACGTAACTGCTTTATTGGTATCGCAGTTAGTACCGAATAAAAGTTGATTGTGTGCGAAATAAATTTATTTAGACCCTCTTTTGTGACTTTTGTTTGCCAATTTATTAAGTTTGTATGAAGGAGCCTAGTCGTTGCTTGATTTTTTATAAATCAAGATTTTTTTTAAAACACCCGATATGCCGTCGTACGATATTTTTCCTATAAAAGGTAATAATAACATGTAAGCCTAATTTGTAATTTGAACATAAAAAGTTGTACATTTGATTAACGCCCGATCAGATTACTCGTTCGTTGGCAGCCATCTATATTGTTTACTACCCAAGATGGCTGCCTACAAACCAAACCATCGTCATTTAGTCGCTAGCCATCGTGGAGGAAAGACCTCTCTAAGTAATGTGCTAAGTGTGTAATTGTGAGTGGTGAAGGTATAGTGGAGTATCGTTTGAAAAGGTCAGTGTATTATATCTAAGATAATAATCAATGTATTATATCTAAAATATGAGTATTTCCTTGCTATTAAATAATGAGATGCGAGCAAAGGAAAAATAAAGTGTATTTAATCGTTATTTTATAATTTGGAATCAAATAAAACGTTGTCAATCAGTATCAGTTCTTTTATTCATTCCTCAGTAAGGCGATAGTTCCTTACAAACAATACCTGAAAAAGACTGACAGGCCGTTGAATTTTTAGCGCGCTCACGCTGGGCTCGGGTCATGCACCATAATCGGTTAGTTAGTATAAACGGAGATACGACCCAAGATTTACTGACTAGTTAGAACTGCTTAGCTTGCGTAGAGACATAGGCTCGCTCTGCGCGTTCTACCGACTTCACTATGGTGAGTGTTCCGAGGAACTTTTTAAAATGATGCCTACGTCACCATTTCATGAATACACCACCAGACGAAGGATAAAGTTCCACCGATACCATCTGGACTCCTAACAGTCCTCTACAGTCCGCTTTGCACGCTCCTTTTTACCACGGACGTGCAAGTTATGGGACAGCCTTCCAGCTGTTGCATTTCCAGTGAACTATGACATGGGGTTCTTCAAGAAGCTGAAAAAAAAGCTCTCCTTCAAAGCTGGCAATGCTCGGGTGGCTCCCATGGGGTTGCCCGTGTCCATAGGCGACGGTGATTGCTTAAAACCACGCGCAATAACCTTTTTGTTCGGTTCATTTATAAAAAAAATACATTAGTGACAAACCCTTGATCGGATATTAAAAAACCGTCCATAATTCCACCGACAAAGATAAACGATTGCCATCTATCGGCAACAGCCGGCACCAGCGACATAAATGCCTTCATAGGAAATGCATTTGAAATTTCTCAATACAGTTCACACTTCATCGCAGCCTATATTTGTTGCGTTCTACTTAAACCGCAGAGTTATGCATTTTTGCTCTAATTCCTATCTTACTAAAGATTAAATGAACAGATCACTAAAACAACATACAAACTACATATCTACACGTTACAACCCTCAGTCCATCTGTGGGTAACGAGGATCGACAATCGCCCACAGCTGCTAATGGGGCAGGTTTCTATTAGTTTTTATTGTTCCGACAACCCTTAGCAGTTTCCTTATTGCTGTTAATCGCTTGCCGATACATTGGTGTAGTCTTAAGGGCGAGTCTTAACTAAATTTGCTTGAAGAGAAAGCACTTTGATTACAGTTTTGCAGCATTTCACGTACAAACTATGTTTTCATTTTATTTTTTATATGTACACAGTAAAACTTACAGCATATTACATAGTAAAAAGTGCGTTAAAAATACGAAATCATAGGTTAGGCTTAGAGCATCAGGAAATGACAGGTATGACACCCGTCAGAGGAGTAGCGTTTACAGGCGAACCCCTCGTCCCAACGTCCATGCACAATCTGCCTTCTTACAACAGCTAGTGTGTCTGTGTGAGTCGGTGTCATTATAACAGTGCATAGAAAATGACGTTGTTAATTGAAATTGACAAATTTAGAATGCGTCTGTAGCGATGAAAGCTATATTTGTGAATGTGTGACAAAATTAAAATGTGTGCGTTCTTCCCCCCTGCACCAGATTTGGCACAAAAATTATGTATCGAAGTGAGACGCTATGCCGTCTCTACTGAAGGTTGAGTCAGTTACTTTGATGCTCTAAGATGTTAGGTATACTTCTTACCAGTGACAGGTATCATATAGACAAGACAAAGACAAAGACAGGTATCGACAAATTTTTATGCAGTGTAGTAAATGAAGACGGTGCTTTTCCATAATTGTTTGAAATTTGAACAGTTAATGTATATTTTCAGTTTTTGCTTTTGTTTGTCTTTTAAACGGGTCACTATCAGAATACCCACGTTGTAAAATGACACTACGCTCAAATGTCTACGTGATCCTGCGGTCACGGTGCGATGTTTGGTCCGCTAGTTTCTTTCTTTCATCGCAAACTCTGAGCATATTGATAAGTATAAATTTTGCATCAATTTTTACCAGTTTCGATGAAACTGGACGAAGTAATAGTAGATAAAATCAGTATGTCGTCAATAATCAGTTAGTCAGGTCAGTCGTTTTTCTCCTCGCCGATATACCTAAGAATTAGCGCAAACAAAGCGGATGACGGTCAGCAGATGACCGTACAAACATCAATATTATTACCAAGGATGTTAATAAGCTATTTCATTTCATTTCAGTCAGATATTCGATTTCCTGCCAAACTACGTCCGCTAGTCTATATCTATACTAATATTATAAAGAGGACAGATTTGTACTTTTGTATGTTTCTAATGAATAAACTCAAATACTACTGTTCTGATTTCAAAAATTCTTTCACCATTAGAAAGCTATATTCACCCTGAGTAACATAAGCTACTTTTTACCGCGGGAAAATGCTTCATTCCTACGTGAAAACGGGTAATAGGGTCAACGCGGTTGAAGCAACTGCATATACGCCTATGATTTTAATATAGCAATGAAGCCTGGAATAGCACATAGGCAATTTTTTATCCTACGGGGACCCATTAAACGGGTCCACGCGGGCGAAGCCGCTGGCGGAAGGCTTGTTTTAATATAAATATTTACGATGACATTAGAATGTCCATCATTAGCAGTCGCTAGTAGCAAATATCAAATTAACAAGCATCCAGTGAGCGACGCGTGGTCCGAATATTTTTACACCCTATTCCAACAATCCACCGCTGATAACCAAAGTTGTAGGCCACTAAAATGCTGCTTTAAAAGATTTATGTCCTGAATATAAATTCTTCCAAAAAACGTAATTTATTTTAGAACATAAAACTTCAATGTGAATATTTTCCTTACGAAACCAAAATAATTATTATGAACCTAAATAGTTTACAAGGAATTTAATCATTGATATTTATTATTAGCTTCTTAAAAGTAATAAATTATGTAACTGTATGAAATTTACACCTGTAGAACGTATGTTATTGATTCGTTTGTAAAAGCACTGACTTAATATTACGTTTTGGAAAATGAGTACCAACTGTAAATTAAATTTTTGAAAAAAAATACTTAGAACATTCCCTAACTATTTACATTTTCCTATGTTTGCGCAGCTTTACAATAACAAAAAAAATCCTCTATGTATGTTATCCAAAATCGACATAGCAAAATATTTTTATGATTTTTCTTTCCCAGCGCCATTTTAGCACCCCAGTAGATGCAGCGCAACCCTTTGACATCGGCTAACGTATTTAAATTCATAGTCTTATGAAGTTAGTGGGGGGAGTGGGGAGGGATCGTGACTGTACACTTTTTGGCTTCGGTTAAGCCAGATCGCCAGTAAACCGCACCTGGCAAAATAGGTTAAGTGTAGTTTTTCTTTTTTTTGAGTTGAGTGGTGAACAATGTGTTTTGTGCGTTGTTGGATCTTATGTTCATTTTTGTTTTATGCCCCTGTTTTTTGCGTGTGACTAATTATATGCAAAATTTTTGACACCATTCTTAATTGTTATTTAAAATGTGTAAGATGACTTATTTGATCGCCTTATGCTATAGGGAATGGCAATACAATAACATTAGTGAGAGTTTTGGTCAAAATTTGATTTTTTTTCCTGGTTTTTACCATAATACTGTATTCTGGTGTCTATTTAATATATATATATATATATTATTTTTAAATATATGCATGAAATCTGTATAAATCTGGGCAATAAAATAGTGGCCTAAACAATAAAACAAACATATTACGAGTATATATAACTTCGTTAATTAAGACCCTAAATAATGCTTAAAAAAATGTTATTGAATGAAAATACTGGGTATGCTCCAAACCTATGGAAAAGAAAAGAAAAGAAAAATGATTTATTTGCGCAAATATGGGTATTACAGAAGTTGTTGTATATATTTAAAGTCCGCTATATTTACCTCAGTAAGGTATACAAATATTGATAAAAAATACTATTATTATATTAAAGAAATAAAAAAATACACTTAAGTCTACCTATATAACTTTTTGACTTAAATCTAAATAACTAATTTATTTATTATGTTTACAAACCATGTTATTTATTTATGGAATTGAATGTAAGCCTAGGGAAATCAAAAGCATCACATTTACCTATTTCAGATTAATCAATTTTTGACTTACCACCCTTTGCCACTTGGCCGTTTTCTCAGAAGGAGTTAAAATGCTATAGTTCGTGCCGTAGCATAAATTAACGACCGTAACTCGTAGCAAGAAACCGCCGCGCATATTATCGCCATTTTGTTTAAGATTAACGAAATATTCCCATCATTAATATGCGTGGAGCGACCGCAAAAATAGGCAAAGTTTCGATAAATCAAAAAGCTAATCGAAGTTTACTTTGGTTTTCATATTCTGTGGTTTAAATCCTATAAGATTTAAGGTTGGGCGAGTGTAACTTTTTAAGATAATAAGGTTTTCTATATGATTATTACTTAGGACTAGCGGCCGCCCGCGACTTCGTCCGCGTGGACTTTAGACATGATTTTACTTTGAGATGTTAAAATATATCCATCAGACATGTATAACTAATACTAATAACTTCAATTTCAATTTAACAATGTCCGAATAGCACTAATCATATGATAAACTGTCCGTAATTAACTTTACTCGGGACGTAACTTGGAGATGGTGATCTCGGAAACTATTGGTTCTAATTGTAAAATTATTATTATGTTAGATAGTCCATTTATCAAGCAAGAATATAGGCTGTCAAACATCACGCTATAACGCCGTCAAAGCCGCGGGGCACCTCTAGTATTTCATATGCTACCTATCCCAAACTCTATGAAACTCACATCAATAACTGTCACCCATCAAAATAACCTGGTTTATGTCATGCTATACCCATAATAATTACATTTATTAGTTATCACCATAAATTTGGGGGTTATTTTTATACGGTCATCAAAAGTTCTGAGGTGATACACATTTTATGGCTATAATAGCAGTCTGATATTGATGAGATTTTTCATATATGTAGGTATGAGGTGTTTAATTTTATGATAAAAATATTATCATAATCAGTTGTATAGATAATGTTTCACTGATTGTAATTACGCATAAAAATATAAGATTACCATGCCGGACACCCAATCAAGCCACACCCAGACCGAAAACACGAATTTAAACTCATCATTTAAATTTCTTCCTCACCGGGAATGGAACCAGGGAACTTTCGATCAGCAGTCCGGCATGGTAACCAATACGCCACAGGGGTCGTCCTGCAATAAAATGATATAAACTTAGAATAAATACGTATAGAATGAGTGTCTTCATACAAGCGCGCTGTCAAAATTGAAGCACTAAATAGATTCCTACAGCTGTCACATCTGACAAACAAAATATTTTTATTTTTACCAAATTAACTATAAAATACTACAAATTATTGACAAGTAAAACCAGGTCAGATCACTAGTAATTTATAAGGCAAACTGTAAACATTGAGTTTACGACAACAACTAAGAACATTTTCAACAACTTTTAAATTCCACGTAATGAGTGATATTTTATAAAATAAAGTACCTACCCTTAAAGCATCAAAGGTACTGACTCACCCGTCAGTGGAGAGGACATTGCGCCTCGCTTCGATACATAATTTTTGTGCCAAATCTGGTGCGGGGGAACAACGCACACATTTTAATTTTGTCACATATTCACAAATATTATTTCAATTAACAAAGTCATTTTCTATGCATCGACAACACTGACACCGACACACACATACACACACTAGTTGTATATAACTAGAAGGCACATTGTGCGTGCAAGTTGGGACGACGGGTTCGCCCGTAAAGGCCACTCCTCTGACGGGTGTCATACCTGTCAGTACCTGTGATGCTCTAAGTACGTATCATACTTAATTTAAAAACATACAGTATTCTTCATTAGAACGACAAATAACTCCAGAAATTTCTACTACATCTGTACAACAAAATATATTTACTTTATGAAGTACTTATGCATAAATTTATCACAAAAATGGTAAAGTTTGAGACGTGCTAAACCATAAAGGGTCCAGCGCTTATTTTTGATATGGTGGTTAGTGGTGTCAAGTGGTCGCTGCAGCCCATGGACATCTTCACAAAACCTCAAGCAATCAGTCTTGCCTGTGGTCGTATGCTGTTGCGCTGCTACTCCGAAGGCTGGTGGTCGCCCCATGTTGGTCTGTATCTTTCCACCGAAAAAAAAACGAAATAGAAATTTTTATTATTTCAATCGATCCTATTTGGCATAGAGATCAAGTGTTCTTAAAGGACCACATAGATTGGAGGACCACGAAAGGCAGAAATTTAAAGGACCACATCGATTGGAGGACCACGAAAGGCAGAAATGTGAGCCAAAGCTAAACTTCACCGCGTAGCGTTGAAAACGGCCCATACTAACGAAGCGACAGATAAGATGTCACCGCTTGAGAACGAAGTACTCGCAGTACCAAAAACCATGGGAAGAACAAGTGATTTGTAATTTTAACCGTTGAAAACTGCGTTTAAGTATAGAGTTGTCATTTTTTTTGTTAATAAATAAGGATGTTGAAAGAAATATTAAAAACATTATTGGATAAAATAAAAAAATAACTAAAATTGTCATATTTTACATTTCCATATGTTCGAGAACATGGTTTTCGAACAGTTCAGCGTTTGCGAATACCGCTGAGTTTGCGTTGACGCGCAATCACTTTACCTAAATAATTATAATTTAGGAATAAGTGAGTACGTGACCAGCAGCCGTCCGAGGCGCCGCGTATATCATTACCATTAACCATTTTCCTATCACCTTCGCGTATTTTGTACCATAGTTAAACTTATACCATTATACCATAGACCATTTAGCCGAGTGTGTGCAGTGTAATTTAGAGACAATATAGAACTATATAACCACCAGAACTCTTACCTCTTTCTTTCTACTCCTACCCGAATCCTTTACACCATATTTCTTAGAGTTTTTAAAAAAAATACTTCGTGAGTAACCGTCGTAGAGTCAATATCCCTGATGATGCTCTGTTTTGGGGCGAAACACGTGTTGGTGGTGGTACGTATGTTGATGTATATTTTTATTGTTGCATGTGCATGTTCTCCACCAACCCGCATTGGAGCAGCGTGGTGGAGTAAGCTCCAGGCCTCCACAATATCGGGGAGAGACCCGTGCCCAGTAGTGGGACGCAAAAAGTGTTGCAGCTATGTGCATGTATCCTTTGTGGGATACATGCACATAGCTGAAAAAAAGTAAACACCATCATACGTTCTGATTGCGGATTGTTGCAACGTAGTTTTTACCTAACTTTATAACAATAGAGTTACGCAATGTAACGCCTGATTCTAATAATTATATTTTCAAAAAAACCTTTTTAAATTTTTCATTATTATCAGCAATTTACCAATTGAAATTTGAACATTTTACGTAAAAAAAATATGCATATTCCCTATTGGTGCAGCGGTGGGTACTTCCCCGGGCGAGCCACGTGGCCTGTACGTTGGCTACACCATTCCAGTAAAAATCCACTACTGTTGTGTCCTTAGGTGTTTTTTTTTCAACCTTTTTTATGTCCCACTGCTGGGCACAGGTCTCCCCTCACAAGTGAGAGGGATTTAGGCCATAGTCTACCACGCTAGCCAAGCGCGGATTGGTGGACGTCATGCCTTCGAGAAATTATGAATTTTTCTCAGGCATGTACGGCGATGGAGAACATCGTAATCAATTAAATATCACGATATTTTCCATCACCGTGGAGCAGCGACAAATGCGCACATTACAAATTACTTTGTCAGAGGTGCGTGCCGAGGATTTGAACCCGGTATCAGTCGCGTCGGAGACCGCGGTTTCTTACCAATCGGCCATCGCTGCCTTATACGCCGTCGTGGATCTCTGTAGCGATCACGGTCCCCGCGACCGGTCCATGTCTATGGTAGGACGCGAACAGCTATGGAACCCTGAAATCCACAATAACAAATCTGAATGTCTGTACGTGCAGAAGCACCGAAGAAACGGTGATTTTCACAAATTAAAAACGCCGGCGGGCGATCGGGTAATATGCTCCCTTGTTACTTGCAGCGAATGTCGCTTACCGGTGCGGGTTTGATTACTGGTCTCGTAGGATTATTTTAGTGATATGGATTTCTATGTTTGCTTATTTATTTGAAAACTGTGTACCAATGTTCTTAATCCCTTTTTTTATTTAAAATAGCTTGCTTCTAAAGTTGTTCCATTGCCACCATGTCAGGACCTGAAGAAAAAGCCGGTAGATAGTTACGTATTATCTTTTTCATATATTTTGTTTTGATCAAATACTTACGTCTGATAAAATTATCATGTCATATGGATGAGCTTCGACAACGACATCTTCTCAAATGTTAGGAGTTAAATGCAAATTTTTCAAAATGTAATCTTCATACCATCGGTCCATATCGATACCTATATTTTTTCAGGGTATTAGGAAAACCCGATATAAGAAGGTTATTGAAACGGCAAGGAATTATAAGATGGAATTTTTTTTTAAATACAAGCTTTTATTAAAAAATAACTAAAAAGTTCAAAATTATTTTAACCTGATAATAATTTAAACTTGATAATTTAATAAATAAAAGCGTTTTACATTGTGATTTGTGATTGCAAAAAAATAATAATAAGGAAGATGTAATATGCTAAATGTTCTTTTATGTTCCATGAAATTGTAACACGCTTTTATTTATAAAATTATTGGGTTTAAATTATTATCAAGTTTAAATTATTTTCAACTTTTTATTTCTTAAAAAAAACATTTTTTTAAAAAGGTTTTTTAATTACTTGTCATGTGGCTGGAACCCTTTTTGAGTCCCACTGCTGAGCCGTGCACTAGGAGACTAATCGTTCTTGATATAAAAAAATATCATAACGATACAAAAAGAGGCTAAGTGAAGCTACTTCCTACTGAACAAATTCAGGTGCAAGCCCCATAATGAACGCTAAGATTAAGATTCGCGCCGCGGGGCTATCTTTTGTTACCATTGTGCTCGGACTGCGGGACAAAGCTGACATGCAGATTGCAGACTTCACCTGCGTTATTGTGAATATCCAAACAATAAGCCAAGGTATCATTTAACGTGGGACGAACTAACTGATTAAAAACCGCGATTAAAAAAAGAACAGTGAACATCTCACGCAACGTCAAAAAGTGCGATTCTGAATATTGTTGATATTGTTATGTTGTAGGTGGTAGAACTATTATGGTTCGCTCGGGGAAGTACCACCGCTGCACCCACTTCTGCCGTGAACCAATCCGGTCTTGGACTACCAAGTCAATTGAGATACTTTTAATGAGCTGTCAAAACGTGACATCCCCATACATTTTGTATGAGAATATGATAAGTGACGTCACTTAATATAGTCAATTGACTTCATTATTATTGATTTAAGCGGTATTAAAAATCGTGTATAAAAAAGAATTAACAATTATATTGCTTTCCAAGCGTGATTTAGTGCAACCTTTTTAAGGTAAGGATTTTGAATTTTTTTGTGCATAGTGTCCAAGACCCTATTCTATTGTGTTTCGGTGGAAAGGTGCAGTTGCCGGCCACACTTACAAGAGGCGACTGACTAGGCATACCTATGCTTGCTTGAGGTTGTGTGTAGATGACCATGGGCTGCAGCGACCACTTAACACCACGTGGCCTGCATTCTCGTTTGCTACTCCATTCAAATAAAAAAAAATGTTGAATAAATGCACGATCCGCACTTGGCCAGGATGGAGACCTGTATAATAATAAACATAATAAACTTTTATTTGCCAAAAACATTGTACATTTTCACTTAAAAATAACATGCAAAATTAGACACACTAGGGTAATTTTCCTTGGAAACCTGACACTCAATGTAAGATTTAACTTGTGTTATGAGTGTCAGGGATGACCTGAGCCCTGCAGTGGGGTCTAAAATTGCAGCCAAATAATATAAAATTGTACCTCTGTTTACAATATTGTACCCTAAGACACGGTAGTGCGGTATCGGGGGCAATAAGAAGGGCGCGTTTACTGCCTTCGCTAGTCTTGTTAGCCGATCGCTATTAGCCGACATGGATGTGTGAAATAAATACTGCCATGGAGGAGGACAGTATACGCAGTGTGCAAGAAATATGTATGAAAAATCCTAAAGGTTTTAAGTAGGAGCATTGATAACCAAATAATTAAGATAGGTACCGATCTTCGAGTCCCTGTAGCTTCGGGATTAAGAATAGAGCTACGGTATCCCCTGTCTGATCGTAAGAGGCGACTAAACGGTGTGAGTGTGAGTGTGATTCGTCCAACCAGCAGCTCCGGGAAGGATAGCGATGTGTGCGTGGCCGCATGTCGCCGTAAGCATCGGAAGGTGCAGGAGAGCACATCTGCTATCCCGAAGATGGGCCCGTTCTGGGACGTCGCGCGTGGAGGACACCGGTGCTTTCCGCTGGAGATCCCGGAGTCCTCCCCAAGTGCAGTGGCAGCCACCGAGGGGATTTTAGTGCGTTCAAATCCCGCATAACCCGGTACCCTCTCCCAAGGTGCTGGGTACCTTTTGAAGGTTTCCCCCCCCATAACAAAAAAAAGGTACCGATCTTCGACGCGGAAGTCCCCAATTCAAACCCGAACCCAAACCGTTATTTACTGAATCCTACCTTGGGGAAAATATTGTAATATTGTATTAATATTTGACGACCCGCGTGGCGCAATTTTTACCATGCTGGACTGCCAATCAAAGGGGTCGGGGCAAGGGAAGGGTCGGGTTCGATTCTTGGCGAAGCAGAAATTTGAATGATGAGCTTAAATTTCTGTTCTCAGACCGAGAACAGAAATTTAAGCTCTGAACTGTTTGTGTTTCTGTCTATGTATGTGTCCATGGTATCCACGACACAGGATATAACAACTGGGGGGCTATGCGTGTGAAACGTTATTTATTTATGTTTTCCATAATCGTACATGCTCGAAAGTTACTCTTCCCCCTAATTTCTTAGTGACCCCCCCCCAAATTTCTTGGCGACCCCCCCCCCAATTGAAGGCTGCGACTGCGCCTGATCCAAACTTTCGCAACTATAAATAAAATAAGTTTAGAAGATTATAGAAATATACCACATCCAACCCATCAAACATTCGCGACCGATCGTTCGTATCTTTGTAGAACACGTAAACAGTGGTCGATCGTAAAAGATAATGCGTTGCGTACGAGTTGTGAGCCGTATCGATTCGCAACAGTGTGCGGACTCCCTAAATAAATTAGTACACTGAAGAGAAATGCGGAACGAATAAAATAAAACCGTGAGGAAGATAAATAAAATAATAAATTATTTAAAAATCGATTTTAATAAACAAGCTTTGAAATGCGCTGAAATTAATAATCATCATGTATCTTATTCTATACAAGTAAAGCCCTTTTAATTGATATTCATATCAATTGTATTGTACAAAAATATTGAATCTGCCTTATTTTAATATTTTTAACCGACTTCAATAAAAAAGGAGGAGGTTATCAATTCGACAGTATGTTTTTTTATGTTTCTTACCTCAGAACTTTCGACTGGGTGAACAGATTTTGATGATTCTTTTTTATTTGAAAGTTGATGCTTTCCGTGTGGTCCCATTTAAATTTGGTCCAGTTCTGACAGTGGCATCTATGAAAAGACCCTATAAATCTCAAATTCGCATTGAGTAGCTGCGCGACAAATGGACGAATAACTCAATATTATTGTCATGCCAACCGATTTAGATTTCGATTTTTTTATTACAAAGGATGTACTTCAAGGCTAGTTTGATAAGAGTTTGGTGAGGTTCTGATTATGGGATCCATGACAAAATAAGGGAACTCTTCAATTCTTAGGAGCTTTACGATACTTTACCGAATCTTTCCGTCCGACTCTAACCGACTCCAAAAACAACAATAATTGTACCAACATTATAATTATGGTTCACATAGATCGTAGCTTTTTATTATTGATGAGTAGAAAATGAAGTTGACTTTTAAATTGTAGAAGAATACGCAATTATTTTTTTACTTTTTAGTGCATATTAATTTGTTTTTGAATAGTTTTCTTTGGAAGTTGGTTTTTTGTTTTGTTAAATGTGTTTTTCAGGATGTATTTTTTCTAATAATTTAAGCGCTTTCATTTGATAGATTCCACCCAAAGAAATATAATTTACAACTAAATAAAAAAAATGTAATAGGTACTAATTTTTACTATTTTAGCCGGGCTCATTACTTATTTATCCATCCATCGCCTTTGATGTCCACTACTGGACAAAGGTCTCTTTAAATATTTACCACTCCGTGGTCTTCCACCAGAGCCTGGATGGATGGCCATTTTGCCATGATAAAACTTAATTTTGGGTTCTCTGAAGACAATATCGGTAATCTTCTTTCGTCTACGTTCGGATTCAGTCGAGTAGAGAAATGCTAAAGTGCTTTTTCAGTCACCCGCTGAGCAACTTTGAGCCTGTAGTATTATTTAACACATTATTTATTTCACTTTGACGACGACGACGAATGGTTACCATACAGGACTACCAATCGGAGGGAGGTGAATGATGAAATTAAAATTGCTGTTCTCGGTCTGGGTGTTTGTGTTTTTGTGTTTGTGTGTTTCCATGGCTCCCACGACACCTACTGTGTGGCTATGAGTGTGTAGCGTTAGCGTAGTGTTATACTTATATAATAACTAGCCTTCCGCTCGCCTTCCGTCCACTCTATCTGTGTTCAAAATTTTATCAAAATTGTTTTTGTAGTTTAAGCGCGAAAGCGTAACAGATAGACAGACAGACAGAGTAACTTTCGAATTTATAATGTTACTAGCCTTCCGCCAGCGGCTTCGCCCGCGTGGACCCGTTTTATAGGTTTCCGTAGGATAAAACCATTCTATGTCCTTTCCCAAGGTCCACTCTATGTGTTCCAAATTTCATTAAAATTGGTTCAGTAGTTTAAGCGGGAAAGTGTAGCAGACAGATAGAGTTACTTTCGAATTTATAATATTAATTAGGGATTGCAGGTTGAACTAGGTTTTTGCTACCTGATAAAAACTATCGCTACAATCACTTTACCTAATCTTAGAATCTACCTAATAATACCTGAGTTTACTAACATCAACCAATTAAGTAATAAAGCGATATAAGATTTAAGTATCGCTATCATATTTACCGGTACACTCTAATCCGATATCCAAGTAGCGATATTTTATGAGACAACGATGCCTCATTAATACCGTTTACGGTGGCTTCCCTATGAAACTAATAAGTCATTAATCTGCTTTATGGGGCATAAAAATATTATTATTATGGGATTAGTTAGTGACGTCTTTGGATCTCATATTTATGGCGTTGGAAGCTTTCGTAACGAGAGGATTTGATTTTGTTGCGATAATAGTGTAACTATTTCCTCAAATTTTTTGCGACTTCGTATAAGTAACTCAAAAGAGCGGCGATAGTCGAGTGATCAGGACCGCAATTTCCAACAGGGACTAAATAGGCACGCACCTCTCACAAATAAATTGTGCGCATTTTATAGCTATTCTTTTCCATGGTGAAGCACGCATGGCTCGACGGCTAGCGTAGAACGCAAGCGGTCTATGCAGCTAAGCCAAACGGGCGCGGTCGTGTCGCGTCGGATTATTTACATACTTACACAATAAATATAAATTTGCATGCTATTGACTAGCTGAATTTTTTTTAATTTGACATACCACCTGTTAATATAAGAATAATTTAACATATTCATTGCAAATAAATAAATAAATAATACTTTCAATGACCATGAAAAGGCTGCAACCCACTGCTGGGCATGGGTCTCTATTCACTATTGGGGAGGCCTGGAGCTTACTCCAACACGCTGCTTCAGTGAGGGTTAGTGACCAACCCGCTGTCGGATATTTTCAAACCGCCCATAAGGACTCCGACAAGGTTTAACGACTGTTTTCTATCGACCACAACCGGGACTGAAAGCTTAACGTACCCTCCGAGGCACGAAAATGCGCATGAATTTTTTTGCCACTAGCGGTCACCCATCTCACATCCGACCGCGCGCCTTTGGCTAAGCTGCATAGACCGCTTGCGTCCTTCGCTAGCCGCCGAGCCATGCGCGAATGGGGGTTAAAAATGGTAAAACACATCACATGATTAATAGACGGCCCCTTTAAAGTTCTGAAATAAAAAGAAAACTAGTAACAAAACCTAACCCCCTACACTTAACCGTTTAGTAGCACTCTTTAGGGGCAGATTGAAATACAGTCCATTCAAAAGCCATTAACATCCATAAACAACGCAAAGTCAATGAAATACACGCCGATCGATTACCGCAACGGGCAATCAGAGCCAGCAATAAACACTTGCCCGCGCCGGAATAAAATCATCATTAATTCGCGCTCTCGACAACAGAATGGACCACTCTTTATTGAACAACCTGTGTATTTATCGCGGGTAGTGATGTACTAGAAATAATAATGATAGCACGATGAATTACAGATTAAACGATAACTTCAAAATCAAATGAAAGATTATAACTACAAGTTAGTAAGTTACATTGATGTTGACTCTTTAGTCAATATCTATACACACGTGGCACCTCTCAAAAGTGAGAAGAATTTAGGATGTAGTGCACCACGATGTTCAAATGCGGATTGGTGGACATCATACCTTCGAGAAATTTTGAATTACTCTCAGACATGTATGGAGATGCAAAAGGTCGTAATTAATAAGAAAGTATTAGCGAAGCGCGCATGGCCCAGCGTCGGTTAGCGTAGAACGCAAACGATCTATGCAACTAAGCCAAACGGGCGCGGTCGGGTGTGAGATGGGTGACTGATTGTAGCTGTCACGTGTGCCCATTATCAACCCATAGCCATTCTGTTTTCTCAAATATATTTATAATGTACTTTTTTAAAAGAGTGCTGCTGGGAGTTTTTTTCCGCCGCCTTTTTTCTCTCAGCTCAACATCTAGCCCAAACGGGCACCCAAAGGCAATGACCGGGAAAAAATGACATTCATTATGCGAATATTTTGTATTCCTAATTTGAAATAAATATTTTTTTTTCATGCGCCTTTCCGTGCTTCGGAGGATACGCTTAGCCGTCGGTCCCGGTTATTGTCAATATATAACAGTTGTTAAACCTTGTCGGAGGCCTTGCGGGTGGTTTGAAAATATCCAACAGCGGGTTGGACACTAACCCACATCTCCACCATCCTGCATTGGAGCAGCGTGGTGGAGTAAGCTCCAGGCCTCCCCAATAATGGGGAGAGACCCGTGCCCAGCAGTAGGACGCAGAAAGGGTTGCAGCTAGCCGAGTCACAATATTTTTTCCCTGACCGTGGAGTGGCGACAAATACGCACTTAAAAAAATATTTGTAAGGTTTTGCCGGATGCGTTGATTGCTCCAGGAATTGAACTCAGTATCTCCGTGTTGGAGACCGCGGATTTTACCGCTACCCCATCGCTGCCTCCGACTCCTATTATTTAGCACATCGATAAAACGCCATTGATACTCTCGCGCCCATCACTAAATTACTCTGTTTATTGCATATACTCGATTACAATTGTGGCGTTGTAATTGTATTAATTATTTTAATCGCGAATATAAAGTTTGGGAGCTCGGCCCATTTATTTATTATCACCGTTTGCGGGAAATTAATGCGTTTTCATTCTAATTATACACTTAATATACTGAAAATGTAATCAACGTTTATTTTATCTGTCCTGTAAAGTTGATATAGGGCTTACTGTATATATGTATATAATTATATGATAATTTGTTGAGAAATGGCACTGAAACCCTGTCATGCCTACTCTAGATACCCAACAAACTTAGAGCATCAAAGTTACTGACTCACCCTTCAGGAGAGGCGGCATAGCGCCTCGCTTCGATACATAATTTTTGTGCCAAATCCGGTGCGGGGAAAGAACGCACACATTTTAATTTTTTCACGCATTCACAAATGTCAATTTCAATTAACAAAGTCATTTTCTATGCACCGTCAACACTGACACCGACACACACAGACACACTAGTTGTATAACTAGAAGGCACATTGTGCATGGACGTTGGGACGAGGGGTTCGCCCGTAAAGGCCACTCCTCTGACGGGTGTCATACCTGTCATACCTTGATGCTTTAAGCCAACAAATGATTATGTAAGCCTAAGTTATGTGGGTTTGGCCGGCAAACATACTTTTGTTTAGTGTCGTGGTGATCTTTCTTGCTGAGATGTTTCATCTTTCAGCACCTACACTGATTAGTAAACATATTTCAAAATTCTTATCACTAATCCAAAATCAAACTTGCATCTAGCCAGCGTAATGGCCTAAATTGCTCTTAATTCCGAGAAATGGCCGGTGCTACAAAAAAAATGTTTTTTTTTTTAATTTTATGAATCTATAAGAAGTACTATATGAATATTCAATTCGTCAAAAAGTATTTAGAAATCTGCAGTATCAATGTTTTAATTGTAAATTGTAGAAAGTGATGATGTAAATTTTCGCTGATATATGAACTGGAGGACAGTGAAGGGACTCTAATAGAATTCGTTATACAAAGCCCTGATTAAATAAAATAAAATAATACTAGCCTTTATTTCTACTGTCTTGCATCCTAGTCCTGTTTTTTTTATCGGGGGGTCTCGGGTTTGTAGTCCCCCCTTTAAAAGGTATCCGGCACCTTTGGAGAGGATACCGGGTTATGTGGGATTTGACCGCACTAAAACCCCCTCGGTGGCTGCTTGGAGAGGATACCATGATCTCCAATTATCTCCAGCTTACGGCAGCATGCGGCCACGCACATACCGCCGCCCTTCCGTGGCTGCTGGCTGGACGGATCGAGCTCCCACTCTCACCGCCCACAACCCCAGGAGCCCCCTTTTAGTCGCCTGTTACGATCAGGCAGGGGATACCGTAGCTCTATTCTTAATCCCGAAATGCACCCTAGTCCTAGTCTTCCATTTTTACCTTGATTTTTCTGTTTTTCTTTTTCCTTTTGAAACCCTAATAACGTAGCTAAACAAAGAAACAATCTAATTTCATTAACAGAGCCTTACTAATCGATGGGAGTCCACTGTGTAAACAGGAGGAATGGGCCAAATGACTGGAATCAATAACAGTAGACGACATTATGTGGGATTTATTAGCTTCGCGTAGCTTGTTAGTTGTTAGAGAGAGGCGTGTAGAGTTAGATTTGCGTAGAAATGACCGACAATTTTGCTTCAGCCAACTTGAGTATCCGAGAAAAAGCGAGTCCGAGTAGAGAAGCGCGTATGGCGCGGCGGTTAGCGTAGAACGTAAGCGATGTATGCAACTAATGTAAAATGTTGGGTCCGGTTGTTGTCGATAGATAACAATCGTGAAACCTTGTCAGAGGCCTTATGCATAGTTTGCTTATGCATACCAACCCGAATTGGAGCAGCGTACCGTGAACAATGCACAAGGAATAAAAATCTCTCATAACCCGATTTCTCTCCCAAAGTGCCTGCTACATTTTGAAGCCCAAACCTTCCCAAAATCGTATTGTACATATGTATCATAATTTTTATGTTTCTTTTTAATTTAGGCTTAAATCTTTCCATTGCACTTATTTCAACCTTTGAAGGTTTTTCCAGGTTATAACTCGCTGTCCAACGCGATGGTTGCTGAAGACCAGGATGACTTGATGCATTTCAATTATACGATTTGGTAAATAATTAGCCTTGTCTATACGATTCCTAGAGCAAGGCGAGCCAATATACAAAAGTCGCAAGAATGCGACAAAGTATTGGTGTATAAAAACCAAATGCCGGCCGGCTCGCCTCCTCCAACGTTTAATATACTGGACAGTACAGTCGCAAACACAAGTGCTTATTGTGGATGGGCTGAGTATATTCACGACAAGCAGACTAAACATACAGATTGTTTTTATAGATTTTGATTGAATTTGTATATTAATAAATATATCATATACAAATTTTAACATAAAGCTTTGGAGCAGCGTGGTGGAGTCAGATTAATTCCTCCCCAATAATGGGGAAAGCCGTGGCTACTAGTGGGACGCAAAAAGTGTTACATGTTACAGCCAAACATAACATTGGCAAAGTCCAGTAAATGAATAAGTTATTGCATATATTTCCGACTCTAACATACTTAACGAATAGAATGTAAATCAAATCCCATTACTTTTCAAATTAGATTAGATGTTAGATGAGGCAGCGATTCAAAATATAGTTTCATGAAACTAACAACAGATGTGAATTGTAAGATATAAGAAGTTTATTTAGAAATAATAAAAACGTGTTTTAAAAAATAAACCACTAGACAACACAAAATAATTTTAATATTTTTATGTACAGAAATAATATAATTAATTATACAAATATAATAACACTATATTCATAAGAACACTAATGTACCACACGATCACATACCTAACGACTTGCATGACACAGGTACTTGTTAGTGTTTTCGGAAACGTAATAAAAAAAATCCCAAAACTTTTCCCGGCGACTGTCCGCAACATATGTCACGGTGGCGACGGTACAATAAATAAATAGCACAAATTCCGAAGTGACCGCTGCTTGCAATAAAAGTGTGCCCATAGATATTGCAGCCCTTCTCCAACGGGAATTGATTACGGGAATTTCTTTGCTAGGTATTTGTTTACTGCTCTTAAGTAAATTTGTATGAATCAGGAATTCGCAAGACACATTCGAAGGAAAAGTCGTCGGATCTCGATGCGTCTTGGTAAAAGATCAATGGACATTATTTACGTTATTACGTATTATATTTTTAATGAAGTAGAAAATGAAAGTGAAATAGAAAATTCAACTGCAGGTTACGCGAGAATAGAGCTACGGTATCCCCTGTCTGATCGTAAGACGCGACTAAAAAGAGGCTTCCGGGATTGCGAACGGTGAGAATGAGAGCTTGATCCGTCCAGCCAGCGGCCCCGAAATGGACAGTGATATGCGCGTGGCCGCATGCCGCCGTAAGCATCGGAAGGTGCAGGAGAGCACATTCGAAGATGGGCCCGCACTGGTCGCCGCGCGCGGACACAGGTACGTTCCACTGGAGATCCCGAAGTCCTCTCCAAGCGGAGAGGCAGGGGCCGAGCCGAGGGGATTTTAGAGCACTACAAATCCCACATGACCCGGAATCCTCTCCAAAGAAGGTTTCAGTTTTTGAAGGTTGCAATCCCCGATACCAAAAAAAGGTACTCCAAAGGTTGATGGTCACCTCGTGTTAGTTTGGCCGAAAACTGCACCTTTCCACTGAAATTCAACAGAATTGTTTCACAGCAGGATTTGTCTACCTGAACTACCACCTGGCTGCAACCCTTTTATCGTCCCACTGTTGGGAACGGGTCTTTCCCAATTATTGGTGAGGCCTGGAACTTACTCCACCACGCTGCTCCAATGCCCGTGGAGTGAACCACTATCTACAAATGTAGGTAAGTAGTAAGTGATTAAAGAAGGAAAAATAACACTAGAAATTCCTGAATCGATACCATGGACATACACAAATACACTTTCAGACCAATAACAGAAATTTAATGGCATTGTAAGTATTGCGCATAAGATTCGTCAAAATTGGAATGTTGCCCCTACTCCTATCAGCTTTAAAAATGATGCGATTTTTGGGAAAGTTTGGTTGAAGGTTAGACTTACATTAAACATTACAGGTGATTATTAGCTGTCGGAGTAAAGTGAGTGAGAGTGAGTGATAAATGTGCAAAAAAGACAAAGTGAGAGAAAGGTATAATCCTGTAAGTTTTTCAACCATTCATAAGGTTTTCAACAAATTATGTTTGCTACTATTTGGCTGCGTCCCATTTCATAACTAACCTGCCCCAAATACTTGAATTATCGAATTATGATGTGAAAATTCTAAAGGAAACTGTCGGTCATGTCTTCGTGGCACTAAATCAAAGCGTATCAGCTAGTGTTCAGTTCTTGCCAGGTAGAAACCCAGGTCATAAATCGCCTTAAGGTCACTCCTCAGTCCGCTATCAGGAAAAGTCAACTACTTGTAAGTCGATTTCACCCGTGAAAGGTTCCGTAGTTCCAAAGCGTTCCAATCCATAGATTGCTACAAACCCGCATTGTAGCAGTGTGGAGGTGGCTCCAGGGCTCCCCAATAATGGGGTAAGCCCCGTGCCCAGCATTGGGATGCAAAAAAGGTAGTAGCTATCATAGTTAAAGTTGATCGATATTGAGAGTAGTTTTGTATGTTTATTAGCATATATTTTTATTACATTTAACACTCTCTTATTTTAAAAGTTAGGGCACAATTTTCCTCTTTGGAAGTGAAATCGAATGACTTTGAAAAATAAATGGTTTCGTTTGACGACCTGCGTGGCGCAATGGTTACCATGCCGGACTGCCAATCGAAGGGTTCCGGGTTCGATTCCCGGCGAAACAGAAATTTGAATGAGTTTAAATTTCTGTTCTCGGTCTGGGTGTTTGTGTTTCTGTCTTTGTGTGTGTCCATGGTACCCACGACACAGAGTATATCTACCCTACTACGGACTATGAGTATGAAGCGTTATTTATTACGTTTCTTTTGCCTGTGTCCAATTTTTATTCATTTCTTGTGTAAAATGGTAAAGCGGTTCACAGTTCACATTTACGTACTAAGTCTTGATTGTGTAGTCTTAATAGTATCGTGGGACTCGTTTCAGCATTCGGCTACGGAACCCTAAAATATACTTCCCAATACAAGATAAGTATGTAGGTGACATTCCTCGGATAGCGGGCAAGATAGTGTGGAAAAAGTATATGGAAATATTGTTGGAAGAATATAAATTAGGTACTTAGATGTTTTATGTTGCTGTTAAATATTCATACAGGGGAAGGTAAAAGTAATTTTAAACTAGATTACGCCTTGAGTACTTTAAATATTAAAAGTGCAAAACCTTAATAGAGTAATGAGACTTTGAGTATGCTCCACCACGCTGCTACATTGAAAATAATAAATAAATAAATAACGTTTCATACTCATAGCCCCACAGTAGGGTAGATATACCCTGTGTCGTGGGTGCCATGGACACACATAGAGACAGAAACACAAATACCCAGACCGAGAACAGAAATATAAACTCATCATTCAAATTTCTGTTTCGCCGGGAATCGAACCCGGGACCCTCCGATCGGCAGTCCGGCATGGTAACCATTACGCCACGCGGTCGTCAAAGTAAGCGGACATATGGGATGGTTACGCTGTCCATCGACTTTTAGAACATAGCACTAAATGTGAAGTGGAGTGGACTGTATGATATTTGTGTGAAAGAAAAAAAGCCGGCGGAAAAAAACTTAGGCATTGTTTAGTTACATTTTATATTTTACGCGGAAGCTCCCCAAACCATTTTTGTTGCACTTTTCACGATGTCTTTTCATCAAAAAATGGTTGTCTGTAAAGTCGGTTCGGTTCTTAGTTTAACGTGACAACGTCATAACAATTCAATGGAAACCACATTAACTTTTCACGTTATTAACAAGCAAGCCGAACGGTCAAGCCTCAAGGTAACGTACAAGGATCGTAACGTACATTGACCGTAACGTACAATGAATCATCGTTTTTCGTGCGTGCAGCTGGCGTTCATCATTTTATTCGACGTTGTCACGTCAAAGTTGGTTTATATTGTATTTTCTTTTTTTATAAGCCACTAGCTGACCCGACAGACGTTTTCCTGTCTTAACTATGGATATTGAAATCGAATTTGTAAAAAAAGTTTATAGTGGTTAATTATTCTTTAATTTTCTAGTTTTCCGCGCAATTTTCTTATTTTTTTTCATTGATAAGAACCTTCTACTGATAATAACAAACACAACAAAAAGAATTATCTAAATCGGTCTAACCATTCACGCGTGAGGCCGAGACCAAGGGAAATAGGAATTCAGTTTTATACATTATAGAGTTAGAGATGTGTTTTGCCCGCGACTTCTTCCGCGTGTACTTTAGTTATCAGGACTCAGTTTTAATTAACCCCGTTATAATTGTGACATATGTATCTGTTCTGCATCTGCAAGATAAATATCTATAAAAGATAGGTAACAGGTTACTACAGTACCTACTTCGTTTTGGAGCTGGTGCTAAGTTATTTGGTGCACTAACCCGCTAGCAAGCCACATAAACCTGTCCGAGAGAAAAACAGCCCCCTTTTTAAATTAGTCCGACGAAATATACCTATAGGTTGTCACAATCATATTTTTAAGAAATAAGAAAGTCAGGCCCTGTATACCAACGTTTATACTGCGAAGTTCAGAAATGAGATGATAAATTTCTATACATTTTACTTAACCCTTCCCCCGCCTTTTTACCCTTTTAGGCGGAAGTTTATCCACTTCACCTGCACAAATCATTTTAAATTGTAATCAATCACATACTCGTATGTATATACCTACTCTACTTATTAGAAGTATAAGTAGAGTAGGTGTATATATATATAGAGTAGGCCCAGAAATGAGAAAATTCCATGTAAACTTCACCCTCCTATTTCACTCTCGTAGGAGTTAGTTTACTTTTTAAAGGCTCAAAAATATATTGAGTAAATCTAGTATCGTGTTGCAGAGCCATCTCCTAATTTACCTAATAACTTTATTCAACAATTAATTATTTTCACTTAAATCTACCTTCTTTTGGTATCTGAGGCTACGCCCGAGAGAGACAGCGAGTTAATTATTTAACATTTCAACCACACTAAAACCCACTGAATAGGATTTTCAGCGAAACCTGCCAATGTCTTCCATGCGCGGCGATGTACTCTGTGGCGCGGCGTTACAAATGGGCTCTTGGGTGAGCAATGTAGGTAGTTCTGCCAGGAGTCGTGCGGCTGAACACGCCGTCGTTTTACCCGTGGCTGTTGGTCCGAGCTCCCACTATAGCCGTGTACACCCCCGAAAGCCTCTACTTAGTCGCCTTTTATGATTACGTGGAGGACACCATATTTCATATTGTTAATGCCGAGGTAACTTTTATGTTTTCGGGACGGAATCTTCGCAAGGTACGTGTCAGATTGAGAGGTGATACCGGGTTATGTGGGATTTATACCGCACTAAAACCTCCTCAGTGGCCTGCCTGAGTGTTCAGAGGACTCCAATATCTCCAGTAGAACATACTGATGCCCTCCATGCGCGGTGCTCCAAATCGCCGCCCACAACTCCAGAAGTTTACATTTATTCGCCTCTTACGATTAGGTAGCTGATCTGTTCTTACTGTATCTAGTCTTATTGTAGCTCATATTGATGACTTCAACCTACGGAGAGCAATCCCGAGCCAGCCAGCTTAGTTTCTTGGAGAAACTACCTACATTGTACAGAAACCAACAACAAATGTATGAAGAGTATTTTTAAGTATTTTATCTATGAAGTTTTTAGGTTACTGTCCAATAAACTGTCATGGAATAAAATAAAATAATGACAGGTCTCGTTTGAACGTTTGATTCCCAAAGCTGTTTCGAGAGGTAAGCGACGAAAAAGTACAAACATTTTCAAATACTTTTTTTTTATATTCCGTCAAATTGGTGGAGTTTAGAAATATTTTATGTCAGTCAGCAGGATTTCTTAACATTTGGCGTAGAAGGTACTTACCTCAATTTAAAAAGAAATATTCACTTCAGTAACTTTTTTAAAACCATAAAAAATAAGAAGAAGCAAGCAGTCAGTTAATGATAAGTTTCACAGTATTCAGTCATGCAAGACTTGTAACTCGGTGTATCACGTATGAAAGTCGATAAAAATAGTAACTAACATTTTGCAAGTTCAAGAGTTTTCACATAAAAAATCGATATATTTTCCATAACTGATGATCAACGCTTAATTTTTTAATACCGTGCAACAGTTCATCATGCATTTCAAACACTAAGAAATTTTGCTGATGTGACGTAATTAAAACAAAATATTAGAAAATGGTTGCAAGTTTTCATTGCTTACCTCTCTGAATATTTCATGTGTGTTGTGTCACATTTTTGAAGGACGTTGTCTTGTCTTAATGTGAATATTGCATTCGAATTGGAAAATGGTTAAGTATTTTTAAATTTTCTAATTTTTCGTGATATTTCCTTAATGTTTTCTTACATATGTACCTTCTTCTGCCAGTAACAAACACAACAAAAGAAGAATTAGCGAAATCGGTCCAGCCGTTCACGCGTGATGTCGTGACCAAGGGAAAATGGGATTCATTTTTATATATACAGATTGTTATAGTTGTTTTTTTAATTTAAGTACTTGATAATTGTTTTAAATGCAAGGGTTATTTATTATATACTAGTGGCCGCCCGCGACTTCGTCCGCGTGGACTTTTGTATTAGTCATAGCATGGTGTTATATAGCCTAAAGCCCTCGGGTGACTCCCCTGGGGTTGCCCGTGTAAATAGGCGACGGTGATCGCTTAACACCAGGCCGTCGGCCTTCAAAAAAAGCCTTTACCGATAAATGGACTTTCCAAAACAAAAATTTTTTTTCAATTGGAACCAGTGGTTCCTGAGATTAGTGCGTTCAAACAAACATATACAATCGAACGAACGAACAAACTCTTCTGCTTTATGTATAGATTAACGGGCTAATATAAAAAAATAAGTATATGAATAAGACAAAGACAATATTAAACTTTATTAATCTATGAAATGAAATAAAAAATATACATTTTTTTTCTTTTCATTTAATATTGAATGGCTGAAATGATTTTTATACAGTGCCGTAAATCTAATTAAATAAATAATGTAGTTTAAAAACGCTTTTTTTACAGTAAAATACATTTTCTTCTTATTTTTTACTTTTTAGTTCGTATTTTCACAAAAGCGTGTTTTTTAGTTTTTTAAACTACATTATTTATTTTTTTTAGTTGGAACTTTATTCTCTTATTATTGCATTGTCATCGGCCCTTGACCCCAAGTTAACTCAAGTTAACCAAACGCTTAGACGTGTTAAAAATATAAAACTTTATATTTGTTTCATTAAGTACCTTAGGCCACGAACTTATCAGCCGCCCCTCGTATATTTTTTTTATACTGATGATCCTAGTGAGGACTTTAATTAAATTATGAGATTATTGTATTGTCATAGGGCCTTGACCCCTGTGCTTCAAGTTAATCAGACTCCTAGAAGTAAGTGAAAATGAAGTTAAAAGATTCCGTTACATACATACATACATACAGGACAAGTTAGTAAAAGCATGTTAAAAAAAAATAAGAAACATTAAAGACATACATGTTAATTTTGATAGCTGCGTCAAAATGTAAATAAACAAACACAGAAAGTAAATAATTTTGTAAAGAAATAATAAAGAAAAAGCAAAGTTTAAGAATAAAACAAAATGATATAAGTTATATAATAATGGACGTGAATGAAGTAAGTAATAACATGTAGTGTATTTATAACACTACACGGCGCATTTCATTCATTTCATTTGCTTCCCGTGGGAATGAGATATTTTCCCGGGGTAAAAAGTAGCGTATGTCCTTTCTCAATTTCCCTTCTATGTTTTTGACCAATTTCATCAAAATCGGTTCAGTGGTTTAAGCGTAAAAGAGTAGCAGACAGACAGAGTTACTTTCAAATTTATAACATTAGTATGGATTCTAATAGCAAATATGTATGTACTATTTTTGATTTGTGACATTTAATTTCGATATTTTCCTCACCGTATGTGCATGACAATTAATCTTAATTTCTTGTGCTTACATTTCTCTCACTTGCGGGAGGAGACTTAAGCTCAGCAGTGGGACATAAATTTAAAAAAAGGTTAGAAAATAAAATTGTTATAAAAACAGTTGCTTTACTCTTTTGAGCGTGGTCATATTCGTATATTACCACCAACTAAGCAAGTACTCCATTTAACGCGCAATGTCATCCACCGCTATTATCGTCCCATTACGTCAGAAACTACTTTCCAAGATGTCGAACTGCTGGAAGTGTACAGAAAATCAATATTAAAATATGAATTACATTTTCAACGATTTTAAAAAGGAGAATTAAAACTTTATCACTTCGGTAAGCGAATAGTACAGTATAGTAACTGTTCGCCTTGTAATCGGACATTTTAAAAACCAAAATATGGGTTTAGCGAATTACTCTCGCGCACACACTCGCAGCCATCTTTTCTAGACAGGTCCGCCGTTGACGGACACGTCACGGAGGATCATACATACTTCGGTAAGCGTTTTAAGTGGGCCAATTTATACAAAGAAGTTGTACAAGACAGTAGACGGTAAAAATTGTTTTAAGCCTTATACGTAACCTGGTAACCTGAAAACATTCGCCAGTGGATTCACCACGAATCCTTTTGTAGGTGGTCGAGCTTTAATGGTTCGACCGGGGCAAAATAATAATAAAAAAAAGTTTTATTGATATAAAACGCACGCAACGGCCCGCGTGGTGCAATGGTTACCATGCTGAAATGCCAATCGAGGGGTTCGATTCCCAGCGAAATAGAAATTTGAATGATGAGTTTAAATTTCTGTTCTCGCTCTGGGTGTTTGTGTTTCTGTCTTTGTATGTGTCTATGGTACCCACGACACAGGGTATATATACCCTACTGTGGGCTATGAGTGTGAATGGGCTACACCGACCACTAAACAATACGTGCTGCTAATTTACTTCTCCATTTAGATAAAAAATGGGAGTAACTCGAACAGCTTTGAATAAGAAGCTTTTATGTGGGTCGTAGAACGCAAGCGGCCTATGCAGCTAAGCCAAACGGGCTCGTTCGGGAGTGGGATGGGTGACCGCTATTGGCAAAAATATTTCGCATTTCCGAGGGCACGAAGCCGTCGGTCCCGATTGTTGTCTATAGATAACAGTCGTTAAACCTTGTCGGAGGCCTTAGGGTTTGAAAACATCCAACAGCGGGTTAGCCACTAATCCGCATATCCACCAACCCGCATTGGATTAGCGTGGTGGAGTAAGCTCCAGGCCTCCACAATAAGGGGGAGAGACCCGTGCCCAGCAGTGGGTCGCAAAAAAGGGTTGCAGCCAGCCAGCCATGTGGCTCTACGTGATTGCTACGCTTATAGCTACGAGAGCTACGAAATTTCGTAGCTTGACACAAAACTATCCAGTGCCGTATCTAGCTGCTCTATACAGTTTAAACTGAAGTGAAATTTAGTTTTTACTGGCTGAGACATGCAACGCGTGCGCTTTTCTTACCCTTGACATACATGTAACAAGCATTGCCTGGTGTACTGAATAAAGGTTACTTGGGTAAATCAATTTTCATATTCAATAAGTGATGTGCTTCAGATAAGTTTATGAAACGGTTTAAAGGTTACGGTCGCTACTTATGTTCAAGGATTGCATGATTTTTATTGAAAATGAATGTTTTATTGACTGTAAACTGCTGTAAAAATATAAAACTGTATCGTTGCATATTACGCCGTTTCTAAAAATCACTGTGTACTAAGTACTACTTCTATACACTACACAAACAAGTATAATACTACTATATAAGTATAATGTATGTATAATAATACGTTTTAAACACTTAGACTAGCCGACGACCATGTGTTTTGACGACGCGTGTGGTGCAATGGTTGCCATACCGGACTGCCAATCCCTCCCATTTCCCGGGTTCGAATCCTGGCGAAACAGAAATTTGAATGATGAGTTTAAATTGCTGTTCTCGGTCTGGGTGTTTGTGTTTCTGTCTTTGTATGTGGATTCACCGTGTCCATGGTACCCACGACACACACTACCTTACTGTGGGGCTATGAGTGTGAAACGTTTTAAAAAAATATTATTTCAAGTTTAATGTTCTTACAAACTATGTTTTTTATAGAATATTTTTTTTAACATTTTTTTTATGTCCCACTGCTGGGCACAGGTCTCCTTCTCACAAGTGAGAGGGATTTAGGCCACAGTCCACCACGCTGGCCAAGTGCGGATTGGTGGACGTCATGCTTTCGAGAAATTATGAATTTCTCTCAGGCATGCACGGCGATGGAGAACATCGTAATTAATGAAATATCACGATATTCACCATCACCGTGGAGCAGCGATAAATTCGCACATTACAAATTTCTTTGTTAGAGGTGCGCGCCGAGGATTTGAACCCGGGATCGGTCGCGTAGAAGAACGCGGCTTTTACCACTCGGCCATCGCTGCTCCTTTATAGAATTTAATCTTACCATAAATCTTTTTAGTGAAACGAAGTGTTTTATTTATTTATTATTAATGTAGCTCGTACAATTAACCAATGGTTATTTAACAAAACTTTTCCAAAAGGGTTTTGGAAGAAGCCCAAGAAGCCTTTAATTTGATTCCACATTACACAGCCAATAAAACAGCAAAAAATATCAGATGTAATTCAAAAATACCCCTAGAAATGTAAATTAAAAAGACTGCATCATCGCTTTCACTTTACCACCAGATCCCGTCCACTTGAAAACATAACATTGCCGAATTCTACAAAAAATCGATACCCGAAAACTAACAAGGCGAAAACCCTGGCATCCGTGTCAATGGCATCCTTAGAAAAACCAACCACTCGGATTGGGAAGCGTTCGGAATTCAAAAATTCAAACCGCGTTCGACGTTCTAGCCAAGTGATGCGTGATCACGGTCGAGTCGAGTGCTGAACGAGAGGCCGAAACCTCTCTACGTTGGAAATTCAACCTCAGTCTTCAAGTAATAAAGTTGAGATTTGTTTTCGTGTAAGGCCGTCCATGGTAGTAGGTCCGCCAAATGAACATAGTCGCGACTTCTGTACGACGTTATTCAAATCGAGCCAATATTTATATACAGGTTGTTTTTTGTAGCAATAAAATGTGTAGTACTACAAAAATGCTTGCAAAGTTGTTTTCATATTTTTTTGAATGTTTTTATATAGCAGTTGCACACTGCGTTTTGATCCACGTTAAAAGAAATATACTAAATGTTAAGTAAACTCATTTGGGAGATCTTAAAGGGTGGTCGTTATCTTTTATCATATTTATTTCATATTTATCATATCATATTTATTTTCTTAAGTACAACTATACAGAAAAACAACATCGTTGAAACAATCGAATATTTTTTTTATCTTCGTAACATTAATTCAATGTCTTCAATAATTAGGTCCTTGCAATTATGGGGAGAAAACTATGTTCAGAGTAAGACGCAAGAAGGGTTGTAGTTTGTAGCCAAGAGCATTACAGAGTGATTACTATACGCATATCAACATTAGAACCGACAAGAAGTGGACTTCAAGTAATATTAACATGATAATCAAAACATAATTATAATCTAGTAATTAAAATTATTATTCAGAAAAACACATAGGATCATTTATAGGTTTTCCCTTTATGTTTTGTGTAGTCCTTGGTTTTTGTCACACACATCAGATTTGTGTCACAGCTGATATGTTTGGCTCCCCTACCTAACCTTATCCAATCCAATCGACGACCCATTACCATTCCGAACTGCCTGACGATCCCGGTTATGGTTTCTAGGTGAAATTTAAATTAGAATCATGAGTTTAAATTTCTATTCTCTGTTTGAATGTACAGGAACACCTGTCTTTGTATCCATCAGTGTCTAGTATTTTTTTTTATTTTACCTGCGCAAAATAAAATCATCCTGTACCCAATAGGTATCAAAGCCAGTAAGTAGATAGTGCGCCTTTTCTTCGCCACTTCCACTAACGATGTCATTCGGCGTTCCGCGCCCGCGGGTTATTGAGACTCTTTCAAGAGACAACCCTCCCCTGCCTCCCTAAGGGAGGGAAGGATTTGTACTGGATGTGTCAGATGTATTCGGTTTGATACATTTCTTTATCATAGTAGATCATTTTGTAGATCGTGTTACTGGCCAACCCAGTATTGGATGTTTTCAAACCGCCTATAAGTCCTCCGACAAGGCTTAAAGAATGAACAAGTAACAGTCAGGAACAATATTCATATGTACACCAAAGCACAGGAATGCGTATAAAATTTGCGACTAGCGGTAACCCATCTTACACCCGACTTCAGTCGCTCGTGAACGTTCTACGCCAACCACAGGGTCTTACTTATAATTATTCTGAGATAATTATATTCAGATTAATTATAAGGAAAAATATTAATAATCGTATATAACGTATCTATGGCTTTTTAACAACTAATTATATTATTTGTAAAAGAAAAGTTGAACGCAGAATCATGTTTACCAAATTTTCATTCTAGTTTCCCTTTATATTTCTACCATATCATTTTCCAACCTTCGAATAAATACATATAGAATGAGTGTCTTCATGCGCTGTCAAAATTGAAGCACTAAATAGATTCTTACAGCTGTCACATCTGACAAACAAAATATTTTTATTTTGACCAAATTAACTATTCAATACTACAAAATATTGAAAATACTGTAAAAAGCAATTTTATTAGATTTCTTTTGTTTAAAAAAAGTGTCGTGATAAAGTTTAACCTTAAGTCTTACGGAGCGGCCCGGCGGCGTTTGGCACCAATCAACATGCTTCAATGTGGGCGCGCGAACTTGGTTTCTATAATGTAATTGTAATTATTCTAAGTTTCCATCCTTCAATATTACGCGACCAGTTTTCAATACCTACCATATCACTTCCACATCAATCTTTACATCCGTGTCCATCTCAATGTATCCTCGGATAATTATAAACAAATTGAATGCACTTTTCTTCAGACGTGGAGTGGCGAGTGATTGGACGCGTAATGACATGTTGATACTTGTCCGCGAGGGCTGGGGACTATTGACAGGTGAGTGATGGGAGAAATATGGTGAAGGTTCGTTTCTATTTGAAGTGACTTATCTTTCTTAAGTACTTGTCCTTTTTATCGGAAAATTGTAACAATCCTACACGGCTATAACCAACGCTTAATGACTTGTTATTACTTATCCACGAGGGGTGACTGGGGACTATTGACAGGGTAGTGATGGGAGAAATACGAGTATGGTGGTAAAGATAATATCATACTTATACTAATATTATAAACGTGAAAGTTTATAAGTTTGGATGTTCGTTTCTCTTACACGTAAAAACTACTGAATGGATTTTAATGAAACTTTACAATAATATAGCTTATATGTACATCAGAATAATATATAGGCTACAATTTATAAATATATTGTGTGAATTGTCTAAAATAAGACGATAACTGTCAAGTAAGTAGGAAAAAATCTACCATCTGCGAGCTATCCTGGCGTGCGCTGCCAAAACCGCTAGATTTACACATTATGTTACACACATTACACATTTACACATTATGGAAATGTTTATCATAAATAGTCCTACAAAAAAGCCGGTCCAGCGGCACTTCAGAAGGAACTTCACTTTATGCTAATGATCCTCCCTAACGCGTGTGAAACCGTGGGACACAGCTAGTTAAATATAAAGCCGTTTAATTAACAGCCAATCCATTACTACCCGTGTGGCGTAATGGTTACCATGCCGGACTGCCAATTGGAGGGTCCCGGGTTCGATTCCCGACGAAACAGAAATTTGAATGATGAGTTTAAATTTCTTTTCTCGGTCTGGGTGTGTGTGTTTCTGTCTTTGTACATATTATGTGTCCATGGTACCATGGTATATCTTCCCCACTGTGGGGCTATGAGTGTGAAACATCAAAATGTTTTCTTACCAAGTAGCAACACGTAACACATTTTCTTGATGTAACTGACAGAATTTGAATGGGAGACCTCCAAACAGACAAAAATTACATTCATTAAGCGAGTATTATGTATTCTTGATATGAAATAAATAATTTTTTCTTCCTTTTCTTTTCTTGGTGTCTTTACCGATGGCTATCTGCAAGATGCTTGGAGTAAGAAAATCAAGCGTAAGCACCCCAGATAACATATAAAATATTCTTACCGTATACCTGGTCTGCCTCTAAGGCGAGAAGAGAACTGCTACTGTTATCTGATTCTGTACGATCGACCCTTGAAGAAGAATAGCACCCTAGGCGATCTTCCATAAGAAGGTCACTCAATAATACCTTACATTTTTGAATGAAGGTCTACATCCCTCACACATATTCGGACCTCTGATCACGTCATACACAAACAAAACTGAACTTTATCTCAAAGGAATAAAGGGTAGAATGGTGAGAGGTTAAGAGGTGTTTCGCTGTAAGGGTAGGGTGTACACGTTAAATGTATTTATAGACGGTCTCGCATCAACGTTGAAGAATAATTATTCAAATGTGATAGAGTAATATTCAAGACGAAGGATGGTTGGCAAAAAAATGTTGCGACCCTCTTTTAACACTTTTACTTTGCAATAATCCGCAATTAATACTCGTATAAAAGTCGTTTATAAGATGGTGTATACTATTTCTTGCAATAGGTCCTCTCTTCCAAGTCCCTGTAGCTTCAGGATTAAGAATAGAGCTACGGTATCCCCTGCCTGATCGTAAGAGGCGACTAAAAGGGAGCTTCTGGGGTTGCGGGCGGTGAGAGTGATAGCTCGATCCACCCAGCCAGCAACCCCGGGAGGGATGGTTGTGTGTGCGTGGCCGTATGCCGGTGTGAACACATGAAGGTGCAGGAGAGCAAAACTGCTGTCCCGAAGATGGGCCCGTACTGGGCGCTGCGCGTGAAGGACACCGGTGTGATCCACTGGAGATGCCGGAGTCCTCCCCAAGCGCAGAGGTAGGCGACTTTATTATGATAAAAATTAACGATTCTATTGTAGAAATAAAAATCTTACAAAGAAACATTACAACTTTTCTGCTGTCGGTACCTGAAAATATTATCGAGGCCGATCTGCAAAAATATGATTATCTCCGACCACATTACTGCAAATGAGACACAAGACGCCGAGAGAATTTGTTCTGCCGCTTATTTACTGAAAAACATGTTTAAACGTCTCAGCCGGAACATAGCTTAGCAAATGAACTTAATTAGCAATCATTGTATAGATATTTTTGTTGATCGCGGGCTCCACGGACATACTGAGTTCAAACCCCGGTGCGCACCACTGACAAAGAAATGTGTCATGTGCGTATTTATCGCTGCTCCACAATGAGAGAAAACATTGTGATATTTATTTATGAAAATTTCCATTACTGAAAGTTACGTTAGGTTCGAAGGCAGTTTGTCCACCAAGTGAGAGGAATGGACTACATCTCTCTCACTTCGGAAAGAAAACCTGTGCCCAACAGTGGACAAAAATGGGTTAAAAAATTGATAACATAAAATATCAAAGCTTTCTATTCGACGACATTCAGAGAATCCCAGATACAGGTCTGCTGGAAGAAATTTCTATTAGGAATAAGCAGTAACTTTGTACCATATTTCTTTTAATGTAGGTACATTATTTTAATATGTTGTGTGCATAAATTGTTAAATAAATAAAATTTTCTGTAACTGTCTGAACGTGGCCAATGGGATTTTGGAGGCAAGCTGAAAAAACATATTTTCGCACTGTTATTTTTTATCACAACATTCGTGCACTGTAATTAATCTATATCGATTTAAATGCCATCAAATTTATCCGATATAACTCAAAAAACCACCAATAAAATGAAAATAAAACAAGAGCACAATAATGTCTATTTCGACTTCCCGCCAAAACTCCAAATGAATTGTTATTCAGACTATGTCAAACTTCTGCACGCGCGATGGCGCGAAGAACCAATGAATTGACAATGACAGTTACTAACAGTTTATATAGGAAAATAAAATAAGTTGTTTTACTATTAATTTCGCAATTTTTACATATTTTCTCACCGTTTTAACCTTCCTTGAACTTCTACTAATATTTCAAGACCTAAATTAGCCACATCGGTTCAGTCGTTCTTGAGTTTTAGCGAGACTAACGAACAGCAATTCATTTTTATATATAGAGATGACTTTAAAATGAAAGCAACATTAGGTAAAATTATATAAAGCATCGAATACTGGTTATGTTTTGTCATAACCGAAGCTTTACTTATAAATATTAGCGAATGATTGATCCGCGGCCACTGATTTCGAAATGGCGTGCCAGTGGGCTATACCGCGGTGATTGCTGAGGGGTGATCGATGCTTTGGATATTGAATTTGATTTAAAACTTAAGCACATTTTTTATTTGAATTAAGTTATAGACAAGCACGCAGGCCTGGTGGTGTTAAGTGGTCGCTGCAGCCCATGGACATCTAGACTTGCCTGTGGTTGAATGCATTTGCGCTGCTACTCCGAAGGCTGATATATAACTCTCTTTCACGATGCGTTATGAAATTTCATTTCATGTTTCAACTCGCTCTTTCATTGTTTTCAGGGTACTTACAATTCATTTGTTTCTCGGATAATAAAATATCTTTGGACAATTCACACAACACCATCTGATTCCAAACTAAGCAGAGCTTGTACTATGGTAATCAGAAAGCTGATAAACATACACATATAATTCTAAATACATATTTAGATAGATAAATTAACACCCAGACACAGAACAAATAGTCATGTTCGTCACACAAATATGTGTCCTGGGTGGGAATCGAACCCACGACCTTACGTTTCGCAGTCGGCTCATCACCCACTACGCCACGGAGGCAAGAATCAAACTCAAGAGAAGATCCACAGAATACCTAGGTATGTTAAGAAACCAACAATCGTCATCAATTCTAAGCTAAAACCATATTAACTCTTTGTCAATCAAACCGGTTCCTAAGCCGCCTAGGCACACGTCACATTATTAGGCACGATTACCTCAATTCTAATTGCCCGTCGTGGGGCGTCATGGACGATTAGACTGGCGGGACGGAGCCCCAATTGGTGAACTTTGGAAACGTTGTTTGGGTTTGATTTGAAAATACATACATTCAAATCTATTTCTAGGCATTCCTAAGTGGTAAAAGTTGTATGATTTGACCAGAAAAGTTCCGCGAAGCCTACATCCATTACTGTCGTGAAGATGAACGATCAAAGTTCAATCAATCGTTATTTTAATGAAAACAAATTAAATGCGCTCTCCAATATTATTGGCTGTCTTAAAAAAACGCACATAGAGGGCGCAAAAATTCAGATGCAATGCAATTTCAGCAGCTAAAAAAACTGATTTATTTGCCTGATTCAAAGATGATTTTGCAAGTATTTTCATCCAGAACTTCGTAGCATATCCATAAATCCAATTTTCTGTTGACAGAAAAACCGAAACCATCGGTCATAGCCATCGAAATGGATTCCATTACGATTCAATAAATTTCTATCAGCGGTTGACATTACGACTGAAAATGGGACAAAAGCTAACAGTACATCATTGCCCTTTCGGATTCTAATTGGAGGATATATATTGGCACATATTTCAGAATATAACACGTCAAAAACCGAAAAAGTGTTACTTTGGAGCTTAAGAGGCGTGGGTAGGTGTGTTAATTTGTTTGTATGGTTTTTGTGATTTTTTTAAATACCTACGTCCAAAATTGTTTAATATAATGTATCAGCACATGTTCAAATGTTTAGTTGTTTGTTTAAAAAATATAAGAAAAGGAAACCTGAAGAAAGTTGTGTTTACTGTTGTATATTATAAAAGTCGATATCTAATATCTCTAAACGAGCAATTATTTTTTATACCTATATATATAATCTGAATCTCAACGGCTTTTCAACGAATAATGTATGTACGCAAAAATAAAGAGAAATTTACAAACTTATTGGACTTGTATAGTCCTAACTATGTCTCAACTAGGAACGGCCACAAGCTGGCATTTTCGAAATGCCGGCTCCATAAAAAAAGATCTTGTTTTATTGGGATGTCCATAAGGATATATAATAAAATCCCAATAAAGATTCAATCCCTGCCTTTAAAACCTTTTAAGAAGACAGTCAAACAAGTCCTCTGCCGCAAGGCTTTGTAGTAAGCCTAAAGGAGCGTGGGAATGAATCTCGCTCACATATTGCTATTTCTAAATTAAATGTAATACATAGTTTTAGTAATTACTCGCATCTGTGAGCAGCTGGAAGTGGGTTTATAGTGTCTCATACGATTAGCTGTCACGTGTGCCCATTATGGACCATAAGCCATACTGTTATCTCAAATATATACGTACTTTTTTTTTAAAAAAAAGAGTGCTGCTGGGAGTTTTTTCCGCTGCCTTTTTTCTCTCAGCTCAACATCTAGCCCAAACGGGCACCTAAAGGCGATGACTGGGAAAAAATGACATTTTATAAGCGAATATTTTGTATTCCTAATATGAAATAAATATTTTTGAATTTCTTAAAGGATTTGCATGAAATTTAGTATGCAGGGGGTTTTGGAGGCGAAAAATCTAGCTAGCTAGGTTTATTTTCTAGAAAACGTCGTTTTATCCATTTATCCGTGTTTAGCGATATTCGTCTTAAATATACACTGAAAAATATGACTCTTCCTGACATATATTAGCGAAGTAAATATCTGTAATTAAAATGTAGTCTGTTTTTGTAGGTGGTAGAACTATTGTGTTTCGCCCGGGGAAGTACCACCGCTGCACCCACTTTTGCCGTGAGCAATTCTATTGTGTTTCGGTGGAAAGGTGCAGTTGCCGGCCACACTAACATGAGGCGACCACCAGCCACCGGTGTAGCAGCGCAACTGCATACGACCTCAGACAAGACTTACCTATGCTTGCTTGAGGTTGTATGTAGATGTCCATAGGCTGCAGCGACCAATCAACACCACGTGGCCTGCATGCTCGTCTGCTACTCCATTCAAATAAAAAAAAACAATTGTTTATATCCGAGTAACGTTCGACCTTCCGGGTACTTATAGGGTACATTAAAATCCATCAGTATCTTCCACATCGTTCTAAAATAAAATATGATCCCGTTTTAATATAAACATTAATATTAATAAGTTTTTAATAAAATAAAAGTATTAAATACAGCAATCGGCCACGTTATCTGAAACGCCAATCAAAAGGAATGACGTCACCTCTCAGTAAATGTCATCGTATTGCTTGAAGTTTGACGAGCAAGCCGACGCCATGACACCTACGAGCGTTTTTGCGCTTAATTCAAATTACATAGCAGAAAATACATGAATTTACGTTAAAACTTAAGTTTATTGCTGAAATAAACTTTTTTTCGAAACTAGGAGACGTGTAACTACAATAAGGAAAGGTATTTAAAAATCTGTCATCATGCCTATTGTCAACAAGAACGATACTATTTCATTGCTTGACACTACGTTTAATAAAACTAACTAGGCTATAGCTGCTATACCATATAACTTTCATTATTAACGTAAGCTGAAAATATATGTAACACACGCAACATGATGTTTATACTGGGACAGTAACACATTCCTATCTGTGAGTTATGGTCGCACAGTCATTAACAGCGATCGGCCATCGGAAAATGCGGGTGATAGGTGAAATGTGGCCTTTTGACTGGACGCTTCGGTGGAATGTGACTGTACATACTATGAGACTACGCATATAGGAAATGATGGTGTGATTTACAGAATTTTCTTTTTAGATTATTGTAATACCTGCAACCCTTTTGTTCCACTGCTGGACACAGGTCTCTCCCTGTTATTGGGGAAGCCTTGGAGCTTGTGATGGTTCGTTTTTATTTTCTTTTAATTAATTTTATTCATTAACTTTTTTATTTCTGTACGAGAGTTTGGTCCTTTTTATTTAAACTATCGAGGTTTAAATAAATTTTCCTTTTTATTTTCTTAATTTTTATATTTTTCTTCCTTTCATCCTGTTACTTACTTGTATCACAATACAACTTGTATTCTGAAGAAAGAAAAGTTTTCAATCCGTCCATTAGGCCTCCGACTAAGTTTGACGACTGTCAATCGATATGTCAATGTCTATCGATAACAAACGGGACCGACGGCTTAAGATGCCCTCCGAAGCACAAAAATGCGCATGATTTATTTTGCCACTAGCGGTCACCCAGTTTAGCAAAGGGAGATCTCCCGCCGGGCGAGGTGGTCATGCCCAGGGAGCGGCCACACTCCACCTGACTCAATTCGAAGCTTGTATATATGGTCGGATATTCAGAAAACTTCGATAGTGTGATTCAGGAATACCCGTGGGATCTCTTGATGAGTAGCGTAAGGTCGCTACACCAGCAACACCCGACCGCGCTTGTTAGGCTTAGATCGCTTGCGTTCTGCGCTCGCCGCCGGGCCATGCGCGCTTCAGTAAATCCTAGAGGCACAACTAATCGTTAGTTCCACAAAGCCCAAAAGCACAAAATTGGACTCACAATGTGTACACGTGGACGCGCGCGGCTATTAGTGAAGTGTTGTTGCAAAGAACGCGCTGATTTATACTCGACATCAATTGTCTGGAGTGCGGGGTTCGATCTGAAGGGGGCTGATTTATTGAGTTGTGAGCGGATACTCGCGTTTTTGTACCGGTATCTGTACTCAGTATGCTTGTTTAGCGGCAAAGATGGTAAAAACAAATCAAAATTAATTCAATTACGGCTTCCTACTAGTAGTCGTCGAGTGGTAAGGACCGCGGTCTTTGATGCGAAGATATCGGGATCAAAAATAAAATGGAGTTTTTTTCCAAGTCCAGCAAGTTATGGACACGACTACTATAATAGGCTTGATGACACATTTTTAAATACCTTTCCTTATTGTAGGTACACGTCTCCTAGTTTCGAAAAAAAAGTTTATTTCAGCAATAAACTTTGTTTTAAAGTAAATTAATGTATTTTCTGCTATGTAATTTGAATTAAGCGCGAAAACGGTTGTCGGTGTCATGGCGTCGGCTTGCTCGTCAAACTTCAAGCAACACGATGACATTTATTGAGACGTGACATCATTCTTTTTGATTGGCGTTTCAGATAACGTGGCCGATTGCTGTATTTAATACTTTTATTTTATTGAAAATATTATTACTTAATCTTAATGTCTATATTAAAACGGGATCATATTTTAGAACTTTTTAGCATATATTCTACAGTCTACATCATCCTATATGAGACATTGCCCTCTATAGCAAAGAAAAAAAGATAAGGATGCAAGCGCGGTCGCAGCCTTCAATTTTGGGGTTGGTGCACTAGGAAATTTAGGGGAAGAGTTGTCCCAAATTGGCTTGTTTCGCCTTACTATCTACGCATGACTGATGGATTTTGGTGGGGGGGTCATGTGCCCTGTGCCCCCACCCTGGGACTGCGCCTATAAGGATGACTTTTTTTAAAATAAATAAACGCTACACACCCATAGCCCCACAGTAAGGTAATTAATCCTGTGTCGTGGGTACCATGGACACATACAAAGACAGGAACACAAACACCCAGACCGAGAACAGAAATGTCAACTCATCGTTCAAATTTCTGTTTCGCCGGGATTCGAACCCAGGACCCCTCGATTGGCAGTCCGGCATGGTGACCATTGTGCCACGCGAGTCGTCATTACATTTTGTTCAATCAACACCGCCTGATACCTAATTACAGTCATTAAACATGACCTTATTAAAGCTTGGTAGCAATATTGGTATATTTAAGGGAAACAAAACTTCAAATAGCAATTAAATATAAAATTTCGTATCACGCAACCCCAGTGACGTGGGTTAATAAATAAAGGCATACGATCCAATATTAGCTGACTGGCAGTAAGCAACTATTTCTCGTTTGAGTCAATACAGTCGAAGCGGACTGTGTGTATAGCGAATGTGTGTCATGAGTAAGATACACTAGAAGTGACTTTACGATTCTGTAATTGCTTAACATGAGGGTTTTTGTCCTAATAAATATGAATAGAGCGGTTTTGAGTGAGTGAGCTTTTGAAAAAGTGCGTAGTGTGTGCACTGCGGAACTGACAAGAACATAATAAGGCTGTCCTCAAAACTCCATCAGATTTTGATAAAGTAGCCATCACTTTTCACGGATATTTGACTGTCTAGATGGACTTATTACTTAAAAAAAAATTGGTAAACCCTTTAACAACTTATTACCTCATGATAAATATATCATAAAAAAACGTTTCACACTCATAGCCCCACAGTAAGGTAGATATACCCTGTGTCGTGGGTGCCATGAACACACACAGAGACAGAAACACAAACACCCAGACCGAGAACAGAAATTTAAACTCCTCATTCAAATTTCTGTTTGCCGGAAATCGAACCCGGGACCCTCCGATCGGCAGTCCGGCATGGTAACCATTACGCCACGCGGGTCTCCATCGTCATAAAAATATATATGAAAATTGCGAACCTCCTCCGATTTCAAAGCCTTATGGGTAGACTTCACTTGGACTTGCTATGTTTCATTTAGATTAATACCTAAGTACATGTATAAAAATTTCATGAAATGAAATGAAATTATTTTATTTGTACAAATATCCTGTTATATCCTGTGTACACTAACAGCGGTCAAAAATATTTACATCTATACAAATAAATTAAATTGCTTTTTACTACACGCAATACCAAAAGGATTTTTTTAAATTTTTGTCTGTCCGTCAGGTAGCTGATATTTAATAATAAGGAGTAACTTAAGCTACGTAATTTTAGATTTTTTAAGACCTAAAGTCCACGCAGACGATGTCGCGGGCGGCCTCTTTTATTAAATAAGATCACCGCTGCGAGCACTGAAAACCTGACGGCTCTGCCTTTTACTGCTAGAATGCATTGTTGTCTGTGGCGCGACGAATTGATGGCGGGAGGTGAGTGTCACTTCTTTACGTTAGTAATAGTATTATGTGCTTGAGGTATTGTTTACATGTGCATGGTCTGTAGTAACCACGTTACACGTTGCGTACATGTTCGTCTGCTACTCAATTCAAATAAAAAATCTTCTATTGACACTTCCATCAACTCTACTTCCGTAACTTCAATAGTGACTCCTTCCCCAGCGTACAGTGCGTCGCAACTCCCAAGTCAACTGTTAAGAATTTTTAATAACCGTCCAGATCCATTCCTACGATAAAGGCACACGCTATGTTTTCTACATGACGGGCTATTGCTTTTGAAAATTTAATGGATACCTTTAGCTGATATGGATGTAAGTATGCTACGTGTGGTGCGTCAGCCATAACTGAGTGGTTCAGATCCGGTCTCCAAGTAGGGGATGTTATAATACTTCAAACTTAGAGATTTTCGCATCTCTGATTAAAAAACTTGTTATACCTATCGTCGCTGCAAATCTGAAATTCCCTGCGTGTAAGAACCACTTTTCCAGAAAAGAGAAAAAAATTTTTGGCTTAGTCCCTGTAGCTTCGGGATTAGAGCCTGATCGTAAGAGGCAAGGAAGGACGGCGGTGTGTGCGTGGCCGCATGCCGCCGTAAGCATCGGAAGGTGCAGGAGAGCACATCTGCTCTCCAGATGATGGGCCCGTTCTGGGGCGCCGCACATGGAGGACACCGGTGCGTTCCACTGGAGATCCCGAAGTCCTCCCCAAGCGCAAAGGTAGGCCACCGAGGGGATTTTAGTGCGGTAACAAATCCCACATAACCCGGTAACCGATACCAATAAATAGGTGGTAAAGTGAATGAATGAATGAATTAATTAATTTATTTATTTATTGGTGGTAGAACTTTAATGGTTCGACCAGGGTAGTACTCATTAAAAACTTCCCCAATAGAAATCCAATTAATGGCTAAGGTAAACAAAATTAACTTTAAAAACCGATGGAAATTACCCAAAATTGGGGAGGGGCGAGCAATCATGTGTTATTATCACCGTTCAACCCTTCTATGCAATTATCTGCCTCGTTATTGGTTATAGACGGAACTGTTTCACGCGAGGTACGCCTCAAGAAAGAATTAGATTTTTAAGCTGGAATGCTCATAAAAGTATTTTTCTATTATTTTATACTTTATGCCTTTCTAAATTTGAGCACTTTCAGATGGTCTTTTCCTCAATACTATTAAGTGGATTGGACTTCGCGTCATTTGTTTTCTCATAATTGCGGATATTAAATTGATATTAAAAGGGTTGTTGATAAAGATGGTGATAAATTTTAAGAGCCTATCTGGGAGATAACTATTAAATACAAAAATTTTTACAAACATTTAGTTTCATTATATTGGCGAAACCGATCGCTTTTAAAATGTTTTCTAAATTCGGTTTTCTCTACGCAAGACAGAATACGTAACGATCGAAGGAAAGTAATTTACATAGTTCTTAAATTTTACAAGCTAAAGTGTCAATTATCAGTATATAGTTAGGAGAACTGTCAACCTATAGGGAGGAATGGACTATGACGGTCGGCGTAGGCAAAAGAAGCTCAGGCCGCCCGACCGGGTGAACTGACGACCTCAAGAAGACATCGGTAAGCCGTTGAATACAGACGGCGCAGGAGCGTAAGGAATAGTGAACTTGCAGCAGTGGACTTTTAAAAGCTGATGGATGGATGGTCAAATTTTGATGTTCACGAGTTAACAGCCGCCTTGACGGACCCATTAGATTTAAATAAATAATGTAGTTTAAAAAACTAAAAAAACACGCTTTTGAGAAAATACGAAAAAAAAACTAAAAAAATAAGAAGAAAATGTATATTACTGTAAATAAAGCGTGGGGTGCATGGTGTCAATAGTATCTTAAAAACCACCCCACGCTTTATTTACAGTAATATACATTTTCTTCTTATTTCTTTAGTTTTTAGTTCGTATTTTCTCAAAAGCGTGTTTTTTTAGTTTTTTAAACTACATTATTTATTTTTAATTTTTTATTTGGATTTTTATTCTCATATTATTGCATTGTCATCGGCCCTTGACCCCTATGCAAATTTTCAAGTTAACCAGAAAATTATATAAATTAACAAAAATCATATTTTGCAAATTGAAATATGGAATAATTTTATCAAATTAGTGTATTGTCATCGGTTCTCAATAAATCTACAAAGTTTGAACGAAATCTGGCCGTTTAAAGTGGGTCAAAATCGCGCCCAAAGAAGTCGGTTACAAACAAACATACAAACATACAGGTGAAGCTAATAAAAAGCGTGTAAAAGGCAATTATAAACTAAAACGATTAATTCTTCGACGCACCAAATTAACAACTTGCTTATCATTTCATAGGTATGTAAATATGAATAGTTTTCGTTTCGTCACGTGTGCGAGTCGTGAATAATGGAGCGTCGTGTGACAGTTTGTTCCCTGTGCCGCGGGGCTACATAATTTAAACGTTTGGCCACAATGATAGGTGTGCGAACAAAATTTGGAGATGGTACTTTGTTTTTTTTAATACACATGTAATGAAACAACGAGTTTTGATTTCTGTTTTGCCAGTCGAAATGAATTGTCTTATTATAATAAAATTATACTATTATACAAACCAATGTGAATGTGTCAGTCAGAAACAACGTTGTTTCTGCCCTAGGGGAGAAACAACGTTGTTTCTACCCGGCACATTCATTTATTTATTTTTTATGTCTTTATTTCAAGTCTGTTAGAATCGCATTTGTAATAAACAAAAGGAGATCAAAACTCGCTGTTTCAATGCATGTGTTACGAAAAAAATCGTAATCATTTGACAGCTGTCGTCAAATCGTTGTCAAAAATTTTAATAAATTGATTTCTGAATTATTCTATGATTAAAATAGTATAAGATATTACTGCGCTATTTGTCTAAAATAGTCTTCAGTTGGCTGCATAAATCAAAACTCGTTGTTTCATTACATGTGATATACTATTTTGTACCTTCAAAGCTAGCAGGGCTATATAAATATGATTCCGTTTAACTATATTTTTTGTTTTCAGTTTCGTTTCTACTATCACAGTTGATAATCACAGTAGCTTACTTAATCGAATATTCTTTTAATTTTAAAATCAATTAATAATAATTCTAACACTATATTACTTGAATTACTCCCACAACTTTAAAAGTATACATAAAGTCAAACATATTTTATGAAATAAATATTCTGTAAATAAGTAACAACTCCAAACCGAACTGTAGATACTACTTACTTACTACTTACTACTACTACGGAAAATTAGCGAATTAAAGCTAAGCGAAAAAAAGGTCGTGACCATTCCTTTTTTAGAACATTCGGCTGATTTAGCTAAATTGAAATAAGCTGTCAAAAGAAATAGATGAGTTTATACCCCTGTCTGATCGTAGAAAACAATTCAAAGCAAAGTTTGAACCCCGA